>CM060680.1:102381816-105131816 GCA_030686995.1 Artemisia argyi
TAACCTATAACCTCTTTTTTCAGTATATGTAAGCTCATGATTATTGGTGACCCGAGTGTGTATGTACAGGGGCGAAGCTTGGAAATTTCGAGTGGAGGGTCGGGATCTAATTTTTTTTTTCTAACACTATGGGGGTCGAAACCGAATTAAATTGGGGGGGGGGGGGGGGGGGGGGGGGGGGGCGAAACCGAAAATACCGAAATTTTTCTACACGAAAACTATATACCCCTACATCGCAAAAAAAATTTCGGGGGGTCGGCCGCCCCCCCCCCCCCCCCCCCCCCCCCCCCCCCGGCCCCTTAGAAGCTGCGCCCCTGTGTATGTACATAATACGTTAGCATGTCCATGCTATGCAATTTAATAATTTGTAGGTCCCTACCACACATAGTCAGATCAGTGGCGGAGCTTGACCATTTTGAATGGGGGGCCAAAAAATTTCGAGAGAAGAAACCAAACTACTTCAACAAAAAAACTGCCCATACAGTCATATAGAAACAAAAACAACAAAGATTGCTAAAGGAAACAATGCTATATTTGTATATTATGATCCTTATGATCATACTTTCAAACAACATATACAAATTGAAACAGTTTGCAACTATGCAAGCAATTTGAAATTTGAGAAAACTTTAATATTAATATGTTAACTTAGTCCAATAATGCTACTAAAAGGAGTACCAAATTACCAAATGACAACAAATTTGTTCCTCAAAACTTCATGTCTGCAGTTTACTCTACCAGATAAATAATAGCAAACCAAACACCAACTCACAAAAATCACAAAAGTATTCTACCTAAAGCCACACAACACTTGGGCTTAAATTTATCATCAAACACTTAAATGATCACAAACAAATCAGTGAAATTACCACAAACAATTAGCAACAGAAAAATAAAAAAATTACCACAAACAATTAAATGATCAATGCCTTAAAATTAATAGGATTGATTAAGAACCCACTGTCCACCATCTTTGCCTTCTTTTTTGTCATTTGCGGTTGTGTCGATTCGAAAGATTAAAGAGAGTTTATATTTTTGTTTGACTTTTTCTCATACGCTGTTACTAAATTCTGAGAGGAGCAACTATGTAATACTATTTAAAAATCCCTAGAATCATACAAATTTGCTAAGGCTACCCACAGTAAGGGGATTCAATTCCCTTACTTTTCCCTGCCACGTCAGCTTTCTCTCTCCAGCGACCTGCAGGCGATTCAGTGCCCCAGTAAGGGCGACCTAGTTCAGTTTTTTTTTTTTTTTTTTTTTTTTTTTTTTTTTTTTTTAATTTAACAAATTACAAATAATATTTTAAAGCATTACAAAAATAATTTTTTTTTAAAGGAAAAAAAAATGGTCAAACTATTCACAATCCAACTACACACTAGAAAAAAAAAAAAGTCAAACTATATCATCTTCGATAAACACACACTGAAAACACATACAAACACACTAAACACACATTGAAAACACACATATAAGAGGGAATCCAAAAAAAAAAAAAAATAGAAAAAGATGTAAAGAACTCGATCGCAAACTCGACCAAGTTCCAAAAAAATCCTTTGGCGATCGATTGCCCGCAGAAGGGCGATCGACTTGTGATCGATCGTGGGTGTCGATCGGCATACCTTACTGTGACTAGCCTAATAACGACCAAGACTTTTGGGGGGGGGGGGGGGGGGGCAGCACCCCTTCCTGCCCTAATAATCCTCCGCCATTGACAGTGATAGACTGATGGTATAGAAATATAGATAGATCACGTAACATACGCTACATACGTAAGCACCCTTTTGAGGCTAACCCAAAAATATGCAACAAATATGTAATTCTTGAAAAGAAGATTCGTTGTTTTTAACACATTTCAAACAACAACGTCACACACGATCAAGATTGATCAAAAGTCAAAAGTCAAAAGTACATTTCCTACTAATACAGTAGTAATATCCATGCTAATCGATTTTCCAACATGTCATGTGACTTAAACTATACTTAACGTCTATTACAGCGCTTTTAATGGCAATTATAACTTAAACTTATATTGTACTACTAAACAATATCTAAAGGAAAATAAAACATTCCAAGGACACAAGTGGGTTGTCAAGTGATTCATCATCTTCATTTCTATCCGTTGGAGCCCATGGGCTCTCATGTCTCTCGAAACCCGACCCATACTCGGGCATGTCGGGTTTCTGAGCTATCTCCCGCTGTCTCTCGAAACCCGACCCATAGTCGGGTAGGTCGGGTTTGTGACCTTTCTCCCGCACACGAGACCCGACTCGACTCGGAGAATTTTCCGTCTTCCTTTTAGACGGACTCTTTCCAACCCCACTCCTAACCCCTCCACCACCACCACCACCGCCTGCACCACCTCTCACCACCGAACGGTTCGCCGGAGATCTCGACCGCGAGACGTGTGCATTCCCTGTCACCGGCCTCTGCCGCCCGGTCGAACCAAACCCGGGTCCACGGGCACCTATTTCGGATCCGGACCTAACCCGACCCGGAGACTGTTGTTTCCCTCTCGCCGGAGAGTTTTTCACCACCGGAATCTCGCCGGAAAACGTTTCCCGCCTGTTTCTCAACTTCGCCGGCAACCTACGGCGATACATATCAACCTCTTCTTCAAATGTAGTAGTTGAAACACTCTCACTCAAGTTACTACAGATCTCAGAAACGTCACCGGAAACTTCGCCGGAAACATCACCGGAAATTTTATTTTTATAACGGTTGTTAAAATGTTGATTATGGATCTTGGGTATGTTTTTTTTGGGTGTAAGAATAATGGGTTGATCTTCATTTTTTGTGAAATGCGATGGATTAGGTGTTTCAGAAAGCACTTCTTTTACAGTTTCTTCAACTACAGGTGGTGATTTTGATGAATGTTGGTGGAATTCAGGTGATGGGGGTGGTTTTTTTGTACTTACACAACAACCCATTCTTTAAAACATGAGAAAGATATGAAGTTTGTTAATGGTGGAGTTTAGAGAAAGTGAAGTGAGGTGGTGTGAAAAGTGAGGTTTGAAGTCAATGGGAGATATTGTGTTGTTGAATTTATTGGTTTTTTTCTTTCAACTAATCTATATAGGGGGCAAAATTCTTCAAAAAATATTAAATGAAGTGTAGTACTTTGTGATTTTTAAGTTTTGGTGAAAAATGAAAAGAATAGTGGAACGTGTAGACAGAAGGGGTGAATAGTTGATTCAATAACTGAGGAGTAAAATGCTTTGTTTAATTACACTACAATAAGGGCACATTTGATAGAAAAAATTTTAAAGAATAGAAATGAAGCATATAATAAAAGTTTAGAGAATAGAAATTAGTAGAGAATTTTGTTCAATTCTAATTTTGTTAATAACAGAAACTTGACCCGAGAAATAAAAATAAAAATAAAAGAATTGTTGATTTTTTTAAAAAATTTTTTTTTTCTAAATAACAATTTTAAAAAAATATATATTTTAAAAAATATTCTTTTATAAATTATATTTTTTTAAAAACTTATTTTTTAAAAAATTTATTTAAAAAATTTTTTTTTATGAAAATTATTTAAAACTTTTTTATTTTTTCTAAATAACAATTCTAAAAAAATATATTAAAAAAAATTACATTAATTTTAAAAAAAAAACTTACATAAAAATAAAAAAATATATTTAAAATAAATATTTTTTTAATTTATTTAAAAAAATAACATATTTTTTTAAAAATTTATTTTTTATAAAAATTATTAAAAAATATATTTTTTCTAAATAAAAATTCTAAAAAATATATATTTAAAAAAAATTTAAATAATTTTTTATAAAAAATTTATTTAAAAAAAATAAAATAAAAAATAAAAAAATAAAAATAAAACTTTTTACTTTGTTAAAAATAGAAAAATAATAATAATAATAATAATAATAACTCAATTCTCCAAATTCTCCATCAAAATTATGGAAATGGGAGTAGCCAATTTACACTATCAATTCTCTCAAACTCTCCACTAATTTCTCCTTAATTCTCCATTTTATTTTAATTATCTCTAACAAACAAGTGAATTTGATCAAATTTCATTTCTCTCTACCAAACGCCTAAGGTCATGGTATCTATAATCGAACCGGTTTTTAAAGACTTTTAGCTTTTCCCGATTCAACATGCTTTATCCTGGTTCAAATGGTTCAGCAGCATGCCCTAACCAACAGGTTTTTTGGTTCAACCAGCGAACAACCAAATCCTGTTTTCAAAACACTAATAAGGTGTATATGCATAAAAGGGGAATTGAATATATACCAACTAAAATTTGAATATTTGTTAGAAATTGAGGTTAAAGTTGTGATAATAATCATGGATATCTTCTTAAATCGTGTATGTTCACTTTCCGTTTAAAGTATTTCGACCCTATAAATGTCTGGATATCATGAAATCCTTATCGGAATAATTTAAGAAGAATACTTAGTTTTCTAGGCACAAGAATATTAAGCAGAAACAAGGAGGAATTGTATGTGTTTTTCGTATGTTAAAATGAGACAATGAATCTTTTAATAAACAGATTCTGAATGACAGTTTTTGGCAGTTAAAGTTGGTTATAAACCAACAGTCACAACTGCTATCCAATAGTCACAATGTTTGGAAAAAAGGAGGGGAAAAACGGGGTAAGTCATTTGGAGCACCAAATATACCGTTTAGGTCTAGACGCTGCCCCTTGACCCCTGCGTCTTTTTCGTGGTGGAAACACATTATCTCAAACGAGTGTGCACTTCACACTTCTCTAACTCGTATATGAGCGTAATATGAAATCCCATTAGTCTCATAGTAAATCCCGATTACCTAAGACAATCGATGACACTAAAATCACCAACAACATTTGCATATTTCCTCAAAATATAAGTTTTCAATGCATGATGTACAATGCAAGTTAAGTATGTTTTGAGTATATATGCAAATATGCAAGATTTAGTGAGTAATTGCCCTTATGCATAAATGTGTGAATTAAATCATTTAAATACGTGGTTATTAACACTAAAGTGTATACTGTAATTTCCTTTTACAATTATAGATGAGATATAACCATCAATTGTGTTATAATGGGAGGCAATTTGTAAAGGGAAATTCGAGTAAACATGTCGAGTTAGAAAAAACCATCTTCTGAAGATGTTATAAGTTAAGTATATTTCCCGTGTCCTGTTCATCATAGATGTTTAGGCAACCACCTTTTTTTGGATAACCAAAACCCGACGAATCTACTCACACTCCTCTCTCACGTCCTCTTTCATTCTCTTGCTCCGACACCCAAAAAAACTCCGATGGACCTCATTGCTCCGATCCGACAAAGGGATATCCACAGTGCAACATGTGAGTGTTGCTACAGAACTAACAAAATTATTTTAAAATTGGGGGGTAGGTTATTTGTGAGAGGGGTGAGTTTTGTGGCTGTCTTTTTGCCATTTGTTATGAGATGTACTACCCTAAATCTCCAGCCACATAGTGGGTTTTCATTATCTTTTGAAGCATTTTCTAGATCATTTGGTTGCTTCATTTTTCCTGGAGATTTAGGGTTTGCTGTGTTTGATTCACAGAACAAAAACAGATGGATTAAAGAAAAATAGGCAGCCGATTAAAGTAAATCATCTAATGGTTTTTAATTTTCTGTTATGGTTTAGTTTTGGCTAATTCATGAGTTAATTTAGATATTTCGTTTATTTTTATTTTTCGTGATCAGGGTTTTGTTAATTTGGGGTTTTTTTTGGGTCGGATTTATTTGCTCATTTTCTGAATGGCTTTTGATTTTTGAGTTGTTATATTGTTTGTAAACTGTGATGATAGTGTACACACATTAGTTTACTGCTGCTGTAGTTAAAGGCTTTGTCAGGATGGGTTCACTAACACAAGATTAGAAATTTAAAGTATGTTGTTTTAAGTGAATTTTTATTTTTTTCCTTTCTTATGTGTGTTGTGAATTATTTTTAGTCGATGTTTCAGATTCTTTATTTTCTTCATTATGTGTTTACTTATAAGCACAGGCTGTTGAAATTAAGGTTTATGGGATTGCCTGAGAGTTTTGTTGTTTTGTTACGGGGTGTTTGGATTCACTTATTTTGGCCTTATGGGGTTGGTTTGTTGACTATTGGTGTTAAACGGAAAATGCAGGGCTGAGACAACCTGAAAACAGTTCGAGAATTTGGGACGGACGTGCGAGAATTTATCAAGCTCCTCAAAATGGTTTCAAGTTGTTGGAGGGTATATGTCGTCTGTAAATGATGAACACAAGAAAAAGGTAGTCACTTTTTTGCTATTTAACCATTTACAAAGTGATGCCTATTGTTTTTTATGCATATTGTTTCTGTTAATCTGTAGGTGGCTCACATAGGGAGTAAGGAAAGATAAAGTAACAACATTAGTGCTGTGAAACCTCAAAATCATGTGAAAATAATACAGTTGCCATTACTAAAATGTATACTTCACATAGCTATTCTTCTTGCTTAGTGGTTTTCTTCACACTAAATGCTTAAAAGACAATAGCTCAACCGGATTTTTGCTTATCCTCTATAGCTTCTTAGAACAGGTTGTAGCAATTTGATATTTGTTCGTGAACAACTGCCGGTGGTAGGGATTGGTGGGACAGCGATATGGAAGCCATTGACAACTAGGCAGTGGGTTTCAATGAAGTGTGGGAGGGAGTAGGGACTGCTACAACGTGTGGACACGATTGGCATTAATCCAAACATCTATACGATTTATTGAGAAGGTTAGCCATACACCCCTTAGGTTTGGATCAGCTCAATTGTTAATAATATAAGTTGTGGTTTTGATCTGTCATATCATTAGGTTTTATGTATGTATTTTGATCTACAATCAAGAAGTTAAAATTCTGACAAGTATTTGGATGCGCTTTTTAATGGTTATTTTTTTCACTTTGATATTTATAATCGGAGAACCATTTAGTCATCTAATGAAGAGACATTTAATTTGATTATCTTGCAAAAACCCGTTACTTATGGTGTGTGCTATTAGTTTAGCCAATGTGACAGATTCATTTTGTGGAATCAACAATTCCGAGGGAAAATCATTATAGCAACGCTTTCTGTTGTTATTTAGTTGCACTGCTATTCAGTAACTTATGATTACTGATTTGTTAAAAGTACTTACAGGCTTTGTGATTGGCTCCAAACGGTCAACTAAATTGACCAGATGACTGGTCAACAAAGTCAAACTGCTCAGAGTCAATCTCCGTGGAAGTACAGGGGTTTCCCCGGGTCGTTATGTCCCGACGAGGTGTGATGGTATCAAAACGGGTTTGTGATCGGGTGAATTTGGACAGAAAGGTAAGGAATTTAGTTTGAATGATTACACTAAGATATGAGGAATGAAAATAAGTTAGAAACACTACATGAACAATTACTGATGATCAGATGCACTAAAAACGTGAGCTAAGTCTAAAAACGCGTTCGTTTGATTTAATTCTACGTAGACGTACGAAATAAAACGCGAGTTATGAGAAATAAAAGGCCTACGGCTATGAAACTTACATTTTTACAATCCTAATGATAAAAGAAATTTTTTGAATAATTAAAATTAATTTTTACACTATTTATATAATTATTATTAATTAATTACTAATTTCCTATTTACTTTTAAATATTTAAATTAATCTAAAATACAAATAATTATGAAATTAACCTAGAAAAATAAAATTTAAACTTGGAAAAATCTAAAATAATATAAAACTAATTTTAAAAATGAAAATATATTTCTAAGACTTTTTAAATAATTATTATTAATTATTAACTAATTATTAATTAATAAAAACTAATCTTAATTATTAAAAATACTAAATGAAAAGAGAAAAATATGAAAAAATTAATGAAATTATTTTATAACTACAGAAACCTATGAAAATTATAAAAATGAAGATTGCTTATTGAATATGCTGAAAATAAGCCAAATGGCTTAAATAGAAGCTATCACTATTTTTATTTTTGACTTTTTTGGAATTTTCTTTTACAAATCTATCTAAATACTGAAAATAATGAACTTTAAAAAAGGTACTTTGACTGGAAGCTTATAAATAAGCAAATGGAAAGCTAAATAGATTGGCAAATGGCTTATAAGCTTATTAGGATTTGAAATAGCTTAAATAAGCTACAATATTAAGACACAAACCAAAGTAAGCCAATAACTATCAATACAAACAAGAAATAAGCACAAGGGAACAAAATAAGCGCATACAATAAGCTGGAATGAGCAATAAGCAAAACCAAACACCACACAGATCCAAACAAGCCAAAATGGCCAAGTTCAAGGCTATGTAGGACCCACTAGGGGGATTGGGAGCCAAAACAAAAAGCCATTTCAATAAGCTGAGCTTAAGGACTTTACAAAAAACCAAAGGTTAAGCTCTGGGGCCCACAAGTAAGGTCAGGGGAGGGCTTGGAACCTTGGCACATAATCTGATGACTCAGCATTCATACAAAATGGGACAAAGTTGATAGGCATAGCAGCCCTATGAAATAAGCTCAAAACCCAAAAGTAAGACTTGATCCTTAAAGATGAGCTTATTGGCTTTTCAAAAAGCTAATAAGATCATTGTGGGACCCACTAATGAATAAGCTAAGGGCCTTGGAAGTTGGGCTGTTGAAATAGATAGCATGGTGCAGGGGAGATGCTTCCCCTGCAAGCCACTTTAAGCTATGAAAAAAGATTTAAGGAAAAATCACAAAAATAAGATCAAAGTAGGATTCAATAGATTAGCTGTGGGACTATAAGTCCTGAAAGTTTCAAAGCTTAAGACTAACTACAAAAATCATGAAAAATCATCCAAAAAATGGATTTCTGACTACTTATGCAATTTTGACTTTTTGTGTTTTTGTAAGGTTTGACTAAATTGAAATTAGGATCCTAATCTAATGATCAAATAAGATATAATAAGCTGAGATGAGGCTAAATTAGGCTAAAGCTCCTACTGATAAGCTAAAGTGAGGGTTTATGAGTCCTAAGTCCTAAACAGTTAACTCTGATGGGTGATGGATTAGGATTTTGACCTTTTTGTCAAATGAGACCAAATGGTGACTATCACTTACTGGTACCTAGATTAGTGTGTTGAAGCAACAATTAACACCCATAACAGCCATGATCACTTGGAAACATGTTGACCCAAACACCCCTATAACTAACTGTCTAGGCACTTAAATGGAACAATGTGAGGTTTTAGACCATGAGAGCCATAATAGAGTTTACACTAATGCAAAATGAACACTAATGAACATAAATTAACAACAAGGGACTACTACACTACCAATAACAAAATATGCAAATTCATACTTAAAATTAAAATGGAGACTTACAATGAGCCTTGTGCTCAAAACAAAGATTGAAACACCCAATTTTGACCTAACATCTCCCTGAGATTCTAAACCACATTCCACTGCTTCTTTCCTTCTTTATCTTCTCTATTTGATTTTGTATTTTTGAGTTTTTTCTTTGTAATTTTTTTTCTTTTTCTTTTCTGAATTTGTGCTTCCTTTCTGATTCCAAATAACTTTAGCAAGATTTAAACAACATTTTGAAACAAAGTAAACAACACTTAAAGGATATAACAGGAAACTTGAGATTTTGAATGAAAATACGAATTTGAAATAACTAAAAGATAACTTCAATTAAACTGGAAAATTAGAATTACAAATGTAAATGGAGTCTAAAACAGAAAAGATACTAAGAAAAGGGATTACATGATTTTAACCACTAATTTCTATTTTAACACTAATTAAACTAAAAACTAACTAACTGCTCTCATCCTGCTTCTTCTTCACTTAAATACACCAGAATGGGTCCCACGTGCTTTCCCACTTCTGTTTTTGACCCTTGGATATCTTGGATTGATCCTGACCATCAAATTGGTTTTTGGCGGGAAATGGTTTATTTGCAACTTGGGGTCTGTTTGCTTGTAGCAGGAGGTGAGCTTGTTTGTTAGTGGTGGAAAGTGGATAGGTTGAGTGTTGGCAGAGGAGGGGGTGGGAGAAGTGATGATGGTTTTTTGTGTTAGCAGGCTATGGAGGCTAGGAGGTCACGTGTGGAGGGATAAGGGAGACGGTCAAAGGTTTGACCCGTGTTTTATTATAAAAGGTGGTGTTGGGCTGGGAAAATTGGGCCAAAGGTTGTGGATCAGGGGTTGGTTTGGGGTGGATTTGTTTGGTTTGGATTTTTAGTTTAGGAATTAAAGGGTCCATTTGGTTTATTACATATTTAATCACAAGGACCATTAATGCAATTTCTGAATTTGGAGGGAGTTGATTTGGCACTTTTCCAAACTTGCCACAAGGGTTAAACATGCAAAGTTCCATAATCCAAGTACCCTTGTTGAATAATTTTCCAATTTCAAACACCAAGGGACTAAAACTGCCAAATTTGCAAAGTTAAGGGACCAAAATGTAATTTCATTAAACTTTCATTTCAAGGACCAAAATTGACACTTGTGACTTCCCAAGGACCAAAATTGACTTTTTATCCAAAAATAATTCACCAGGGGCCATTTTTGCCAATTTTGAAAGTCTAGGGACTAAACTTGTAAATTTCCAAAACTTTTTACCCAAGGATCATTTTTGATAACTTTTGATATTTAAAGGACTTGGGTTGACTTTTCTTACAAAACAAATGCTCAGGGACTAATTTTGACTAGTTTTGAAAGTTGGGGGACTGAAACTGCCAATTATGCAAACTTTATTCGTTTTTCATCCGTTTTTATTCACTTTGCATCTAAGACATATAAAACACAATCTTGGGATATTTTTTGTATTTTGATGCATTTCTGAGTGTTTTTAAATGTTTTTGCAATTTAGATAAGATAAAAATGATGAGTATTTACACACTCATCACTTTGATACATGATTGATTTTCAGAATAGGGTATAAGGTTGTTCTGATCTCGACATTCATAAGCAGAGGTTGACAAGAAATTGACCCTTTAAGAAGCCATGCCAGAGAAAGATCCAAAAGCGTACAATGGATATGAAAAAGTTAGGAGCAGGTTAGCCGATAAACTTTCCAACTCGAAAAAAACATGTATACACTATAGTATGTAATTTTCAGTGTTGAATGTATGGTTGAATGGTGTTGGCCCAAGAACAAGAATGAAATAGCGGCGGTTTAAGCGGCTTACCACACCCGTACATGCAGCATATACGGTATGCACCTTCACCCTGGGTTTCGTCTCTTTCAAATTTGTGTTGATTAATCTTTTTTACTTTGGCTTTTAATTTTTAGGGTAAGGCAGAAAGGTTCCTCCTAAACAAGAATTTGAAACCTATGACTCCAAGGTTATCACTCCTGGAAACACTACCCAATATTGCTAAACCCGAGGTAATTAACCTTTCTAAATACGCTTTTCAGCAAACCCAATATTGCTGAACCTGAGGTAATTAACCTTTCTTTGGCCAAATCTTAGTTAGTTTTAAGAACTTTGATGGATTATATCTTGGAAGGTAATCAACTTTAGTAAAAATTACTGAAGTTAAATTGTGCACAAAGGGTTAAAAGATAAAAGCATTTTCTCCAAAATTTAGTAGATCTTTTTGTATCACAGGAAAGGGATTGATGATTTAGCTACTTCAATAGCATAATTGAAATGTAACGTTTTTATATCAGAGTTTAGGGAACATTTCACAGACGGATACTTTAGTTTTTTGCATATGCTTATTTGGTTTAAATAAGTGGGTCCATTGCAAAAAAATAGCTATTGTTATTTATTGAATTTATTCCAAGATTTCTTTGGGTTTGTTTATGATTTCGATGGGGGTGCTTCTGCCATATCAAATCACCACATAACTATTGCCACGTGAATATTTTATAATATAATGCTCATGTTTGTGAAGGGGATAATAATGTAAATAGATGTGTGTGATGATTATTTCAATAGATGTGTGGCGGTGCTTCAAACCTGCATTTTTTACGGGTGTTAGTCAATTTAAAGGAGTGTTTGGGGCTCTTCAAAATCGTAGTTTCACCATTTACTAATAGCTAAATTTAATAGGCAAGGGAGGTTGTACAAAGGGTAGAATCCACTGTGTTAAGTACGATTAACGGTCAAAAGCCGGTTGACTTGCTTCATTAAGTATGATTAGGGAAACTATGTTATCATAGATAATCTTTTTTTAGGAAACTTATTAAGGAGGCCGTAGACAATTAAAAAGCATATTCGTTTGCACTATATGAGTCGCTAAGATTAACTTATATCCTGGATCGGCTATTTGGAACATACATTTTTTGTGCATCGCTCTTTTAATCGAGTGACATGGTAATGTACTCCCTACATCCAATATAGGAAAAGTCGCAGCAGTTCATTTTGTGTCAATTGAATAAGCTGGTAATACTGGGAAAATGCTATTTGTATTATGTTTTACTATAACTTTTAAATGATATGCGGTTATGTTTTGAGGTTGGTTGTGTAACAGTTGGAGGTCACAATAGTATGTGAAATGGTATCGTTATATCTCATTTCAACGCTGATATTTACGGACATAATACTTTTATGGATAGATCTTCACATTTATATCTTTTTCCTGTTTTCTTTTTTTTTGGAGCCAAAAATCGGAGGCACGACTAGCCGCACTCACGGTCGGCGGATGATCGTAGGTTCAACACATCCAGAGGTATTATCTGACTTAATGTGCTTACCTTTATTAACAGAACTATCACGTCTGTATTTTTCAAACTCATTTGTTTTACCTTCTCTTTGCTATCGGTTTGGCTAAAAACCATAGCATAGATGTAGTGTCCAGTGCTACAGCTGACCCGGCTGCCACCAACATTCGGATCAGTTAATTGCATCTACCTAAATAATGTCGGGCCTTTTTTAAAAATGTTTTTTTACCATTACAATGTCAGTCTTTTCTAACCTGTCTCAGCTTTAACTTATATTATACTTGGTTCCTGCTTTGCAGGCACACCTCGAAGAGTATAAATACTTTGGCCGCTGTCACCAACTGTACTCCCATTGCCATGCCCACAGTAGCCCTAAAGGACTTACAGGTAACCACATCTAACCCACCACTAGAACCGACATCAATTTTTATAATTCATAATAACCAGTATTTTCTAATCAATAATCAGATCCACCAATGCCACCAGCAGCTCCAGAATAGAAGGAACAAGAAATAAAACAACAAACACTAGATGAGGAACAACTAACCAATGAAGTCACCAAACAAGCCTTTAAAAGAAATAAAACAACTCACACACTAAAATTGTTCTTGATCATGCGTCAGTCCAAATATTAGGATAATTATAACTTGAAAAGCATGTGTAGTAGATTCGTGTAGCTAATCGTGAAGTAATAACGTGATTATCTTACAACGTAGCAAGCCAAGATCGTGTTATGTGGTTGAATTTCTGATTGCGAGTCTCATATAGGTAACTGAAATCTTAGCTACTGAATATTGTAGTATGGATATGTCCACTTTTATAATAGCTTTGAGATATTCATTATCACATATGCGTTATTTTGCTTTGATCTTTCTGTGTCCGAACTATGCAGGCAATACTGTAACGGCAAGTAGTGGCACAAAAGGAATGTTGAAATGTAAAGAATAAAAAGACCCAACAATCAAGTTTTCAATAGTGTAGGCAACACCACAAGGCTACTATGCAGGTTCTCTTAACTGGAATTTGTATTTACATTTGTATATGATTGTTAGAAGTTCAACCATTTATGAACAAACATTTTTAAACCGAAAGTCGTTCTTTGGGCTTATTATCTCTGGCCGTTTGTTCACCTTTAATGTATCAAGTTTGTATGCATAATAATATTACAGAAAACGTCGCGCGGCAACGCGCAGGTATTCCTACCCGTTAATACAATAATCAGTGTGCATGTCCATCCATAAACAATTTAAGGGGAGGTTGAACCAACCGTGGTTTATTTATTTTTTTATTTTTGTTTATTATTATTATTATTATTATTATTATTATTATTATTATTATTATAAACATCACTTTTATTATTGTTATTGTTATTATTATTTTAAGAAATGCAACAAATATATAGTGTCTCTAATAATTTACAAACATTCTCTATATATTATATATATTTCTTAAAGTTTTTAAAAGTATCCAATTTTTCACGATGTTTCAAGATGGTCCATCCCAATCGACTACTTTTTTGCGATAGTTTTTTTGTTAAAACATACGTAAATGTAAATGGTTCAAAGTGTGTTAGAAGGAGTCTTTTATGTCATGTGGTGGGTGATTTGGAAATTCCGTAATCAAGTGCTGTTTGGAAGCTCTCAACCGCGATTGGAGTTACTTTTTGACGAGAATGTCTTGTTGTCTTATACTTGGTGTTCTAGTAGATGTAAAAGTAACTTTGATTGGATCTCTTGGATCAAGTGTCCTAGTTCCATTTCTTTGTAATTCTCTAGAATGTTGCTAGTATTCTAATAAATTTGCCGTTTAAAAAAAAAAAAAAAACTAATTTACGGGAATATTCTTTATTCACTGGTCGTCGCTACTTTCTTTAATAACTTATCGAGGGTGAAATAAGTAAATATCATCATTTTCTTGACAATGATAATTTTACAGGTTGCCTCACATGATGCCTGAATATACATGTGATCATGCCTATTTCTTTTAATTCAGAGCTCCATATATTTATTGCAATTTACTTTTTCATTTAGCTTTGATCAAATATCAACCAACAGCTAGTATCATCAATCTTGCTTGCCAATGATAAAGATATATATTTTGTTTATGGCGATTAAAAGATTAGCGTTTTGTTGGATTTCAAGTAGGGGACACACTATCAAGATGGACTGGAAATTATGGTTTTTAGCCTATTCGCCGAGGACTAGTGAATGTTGTATTTGTTTCCGAAGCTCTTTGTAAAAAAAGATGCTCGCTAGTCTATAGCTTCATTAATACAAATTATTTGCCATTCAAAGCAAAACAAATAAACTTACTAATAACGAGTCAAGAGACAATACCTAGAAATTTCTATGTTTTTATCTAATAGTAGATCGGTCCTCTTAGCTGTAAAGAGATTGAGTACTTAAGAGTTAAACAAATAGTACGGAGTAATATAGTAATATAACAGTACATAGTATAAAATTACTATATGCACCTATTTGGGCATTGGATTCTAAAAAATGGTGTATAAGGTGTCTAATAAAATCTAAACGAATGACATGACTCTTGTCCATGGTCGTTTTTAAATTATCATATGCAATTTTTTTGTTATGTTTTTATTTATTTACAAAAACTGCAAGTTATTCATGTCAGCATATGATAAATTTAACTAATAATACAAAGTGCATGTTATAATATGCCAAAATGAAATCTAAGAAGCAGTTTGTAATAATGAACTAGCCCAGTAATGACTAGACTAGATATGAGACGAATAATGCAGTTTATTATAATATAATATAAGAGCCATGATACATAAACATGAAAAATCGATGAAAGCGCTACATAATCAGCTAATTAAAGACTTTGACACAAAGCAAATAATTAAGATTTTGGTTTTTAAATTAAATCTGGAATAAATCCGTTCGACTCAAATCTCTATATACAGTCAATGATTGAAATTTCTGTGATGATTAGACACCACATATGAAAGTTCTAAACACAAACAACATATGGGGACTTACATGTTTTTAACATCAATTAAGAGCAATAGGTCCATAACTTGAGTTATAGGAAAAAATCTAGTCACGTTAACGCCATATCAGCATTAATATTTTAATATTAAAAAAAATACTCCTTATTATAGCACAATCTCAAAACCACATTTAGGCCCCACCTCAAGTCAATGATCTTAGGGTGCGTTTGATATTATGCCATGAATGATAATGGGTATGAGTTTGATAGTAGTGGTGGGTCTCTCACCTATGAAAGATCCATACCTTAGTCCTTTGTTGTATATGAAGTATGGATTATATATATCATTCATTACCATAGTGGTGGACCCTCTCATCTTAAACAAACATCTTTAATCACTTTCATAGTCATTGTTTCATTCCCAAGATACCAAACGCACCCTTATTTTTGGTAACTAATTAATGATTCAACCCTTTGTAACCGAATATCATAAAGCAATTAAAAACCACTGCAAAAAAAAAAAAAAAAAAAAAAAAAAAAAAAAAAAAAAAACGCAAGGAATCATATAAAAAAGGATCAACTTGGCTATGATAACCCTAAAATCGGGGATCTTATAAGATACAAGGCAAAACCTATTTTTAGAATCGATTGTAAGTTTGTTTTTAAATCTCCCTAGCCTAACCGAATGTCACAAATTAACATCAATCAGTATTTAACTTCAACCCTGAGATATCATTGCGGTTCCAATCATGGTTGCATCATTTTTCTATGCCATTCCTAAGAAGTCGATCTATGTAGTGGGTTTCTGCTTGTACAAAAGCTTCAAACCAGTAATTATCTTTTAATTTTGTGCATATTCAGTTTCATATGTGTGTATATTTGATTTTGATTAAACTATAATATGCTTTGTCCATATTCAAATTAATATGTTTAAAATTATGTATATTTGATCTTTTACAGTTTTTAGTTTAATTATTGACGATTGTATGTTTGATTGTTAATTTTGATAAGATCTAAAGATTGGTGTCATTTTTACTGTGATACATGTTCGTGCAGGAATTTGAAGATAGAAGATCAAAGGTTTGTATGTGATTTAAAGAGAGAAAGGTGTTTAATGAAATGTTTGAAAGGGATTTTTATTAACACGGTATGATAGCTTTTAAACCTTTTTTAAAGCAAAAATTGTTGTTTTTATATGGACTTTGTTGTCTTAATTGGTTTGAAATATGAGAAACATTGATAAGGAATTTTATATAAACTCCTATTCATGTCATATAGATTTAACTGTTGCATTGAACATCAAATTAAAAGCCTTTTGATTGCATGCACTGAACATGATAGGATTGATTAGTCCTTTCTCAGTTCGTATTGATCTACTTTTTTGCTTGCAGTGTTGAAGTACTCCTAATCTTTTTGTTGGTTCATCTGAATCCTTTTTGAGAAACGGGGAGCACCCCACACTGTTGGTGCAGTCAATAGGTCATGCTCTTCATGTGTTTATATTTGGAGAACTTTTAGGTACGACACAATAATTAATTTTGCAGATTAATATTAAATATAAAAGATTCATATATGAGTTGAATGTTCTTATATATAGGTTCAGCTTTAGGAACAATGAGTGTATTAGGCTAAACAATAGTTTTAAATGGGTGATTGGGTCATATGTAGTGATTTTTTGGGGCTGGTAAAGATTTAATTTTTCAGGGGGTGCTGTGGTCTTTTTAAGGGGTGTCCCGATTTGCTTAAAAATCGTACTTTATTAGTTGTTTAATTCAAGTGCAAAACTGCACCTGATGTTCGCTGTTTGGATATAATTGCGGAATTTTTAAGGGGTGTTTGGTCTCCTAAAAACTTATGTTTGAAAGGGTTGTTTGGGTCTTTTCAAAGGGTATTTGTGGCTGCTGCAAAATTTTGATTTCAAATATAGTAGTAGTGTTATTTTATTGGGTGTTTGGGGCTGCTACAACTTTATCTATTTATGGGTTATTATATCTATAACACCCCCAAAATCGAACAATACAGCGGAAGACTTATAATGACAGCGGAAGACTTTTGGGGTATTATATCGTGGATCTTTGTCACAATTATAGAAAACGACTCAAACGAGACGTTTTAAGCTTTATTTAAAATACCAAATATTCATTTTTCCCAGAGGTTTCATTATTCAACAACAAGTTTTTATTCAAAGAGAAATAAACGTTTCTTTATTTGCCCACTTCGTGCCTTTGCCATCCATTCCATTTAGTTACCTGAGATAAACATGCTAAAAGTCAACAATAGTTGAGTGAAATTCATAGGTTTATAATTAATAGTTTGAACACAAGAGATAGGTGTTTATTGTATATAGATACGAATAAACAAGTTAGAAATCACATTCATTATTGCCTTAACACATTCAACGATTCAACAGACATCAAAATTATCCGTAATAATGATGTGATATAAATTGCCCCCAAGATAGGTATTTGCCAGTAACCTATGATATTTAAATAAAGTGCATTTGGTGACTTTCCTCTAGCAACCAAATGGGGATTGTCAATCCCTAATAGATCTATTCACAATTATTTACGTTCACCCTTCAAGTGATTAAGGTTCATGATCGAGGGACTTTTGGCAATAGCTACTTAAGCAATAATAATATCAGGAAAAGACTTGTGTTCGATTTTTGAGCATGTATCCCCCCCACAAAAACAAGTTAAATGTGGGCTATGAACTCACCTTAGTAGTACAGTAGAATAATCGTAATCTCAACGATGCAAGGTATAACACCCCCAAAATCGATCAATACAGCGGAAGACTTAAAATGTCAGCGGAAGACTTTTGGGGTATTATATTGTGGATCTTTCGTCACAATTATAGAAAACGATTCAAGTGATCGTTTTAAATTTTATTTAAAATACCAAATATTCATAATTCCAAGAGAATTCGTTATTTAACAACAAGTTTTATTTAAAGAGAAATAAACCTTTCTTTATTTGCCCACTTCGTGCCGTTGCCATCCATTCCATTTAGTTACCTGAGATAAACATGCTAAAAGTCAACAAAAAGTTGAGTGAAATTCATAGGTTTATAATTAAGAGTTTGAACACAAGAGATAGATGTTTATTGTAATATCGATACAAATAAACAAGTTAGAAATCACAATCATTATTGCATTAAGCTCATGACACTCAACGATTCAACAGACATCAATATTTTCATAATAATGATGTAAAATATATAGCCCCCAAGATAGGTATTTGCCAGTAACCTATTATATTCAAATAACGTGCATTTGGTAACTTTCCTCTAGCAACCAAATGGGGATTGTCAATCCCTAATAGATCTATTCACAATTATTTACGTTCACCTTTCAAGTGATTAAGGTTCATGATCGAGGGACTTTTGGCAATAGCTACTTAAGCAATAATAAGATCAGGAAAAAACTTGTGTTCAGTTTTTGAGCGTGTATCCCCCCCACAAAAATAAGTTAAATGTGGGCTATGAACTCACCTTAGTAGGATAGTAGAACAAATGTAATCTCAACGATGCAAGGCAACGACTTCACACACAACCTATAAGATATGGCACGTTTCAGTTCTTAAGTCTCGTTTTATTGCGAACGTTTATTATTAATTATGAGTAATCGATAAAATGCATACGTGATGTGTTACGTCGTATAAAAATAGATCACGGTTACGTATTGTTTTATTCGTCTAAATTTAGTTATTCTTTATATACGTTTTATTCGTATTTTATATATATATATATATATATATATATATATATATATATATATATATATATATATATATATATATATATATATATATATAATAAGTTACGTTTTATTATTTATCGTTTTAATTCAAATATATTCAAAAATATATATATAAGTATATATAAATAAATAAATAAATAAAAAAATTATTATTAAAAATCAATATTACTATTCAATCCTTCATGTTTCTCAATTTCACACTTTTTACCCTTAACGGAAAACATTTACGCCGTTAGTCCAAAAATTATATAGATTTACATTTTTAGTCCAAATATCAAATATTTACATTCAATATCCCTAAGTTTCAATATTTACAGTTTATACCCTTTAGAAAAACAGTTTTATACTTTTCACCCAAAGTTTACAAACTTTACACTTTTAGTCCTTAACCTTCGAACATTTGCAAAAATAGTCCAAACTTTACCAAATTTAAAACTTAGCATTTTTATTATTTCAATAAGCTCATAAAGTTTCAAATAGCTTATTTTCACAGCTTATTAGCTTAATCTCTTCTTATTTCATTAAGTGGGCTTAACGAATCCAAATTAAGGGCCTGTTAAGGTTTTATGATCCAAGGGGTTTGGGGGAACACTAGGTTTATAGAAATCCATCATTTTAAGTTACAAAAACATTTCAAAACAGCTTATACGCTCAGCTTATCGTAATAAGCTGAAATGAGCTTTTTGGGCTTTTTGGCCCACGTAAGGTTTTTAATAGTCTGAAAACAGTTCTAATATCGATTTACTTTGGGTCTCGTTAGGTGATTAAACGAAGTTAGTAGGTCGACTTATTTATCATTCCTGATAGTATATCAAGTAGGCAATTAGATCGTACAAAAATAATAGGTGGTTATGTGTCGATTTTTAAAATGACGAGGCCAAAGTATACGGCCAAAACTCATGCGTAAAAACTATATAAGTTGAAAAATAAACTAAGTCTTTTAGTATATTTCGTATAGGTTCAATATCACTTAGAAACGTGTGATTTTTAGTGTGTATACGTTAATATTAGTTCAAGGTTATTATAGGTTCTCGTTAATGGCCTTGCCAATACATGATACGATATATAAAATATATATGTTGTGTTTATTATTTACGTGGTATATATAGTAAGTGTTGGTGCAAAACATAAACGTACGTATATATATAAATAGAAAGAAAGAAATCAAGGTCTCACCTCACCTAGAAAAGGTGGAGTAAAACGTCGTGTATGGTTCATGGAATGGTTCCAAAGCTTCGCGGTTCACTTCACGTCCTACCAAAGGTTCAAGAGGTTCTAAGCTTGGCTCCCTAGGTTCGTTGTGAGGTGTGGTTCTCCTAGCAATCCTTTCGTCCCTCCATAGCTTCTCCTCGTTAATATTTTTAGTGGTATGGTTTGTTTAAGTGCATGTAATGGTTAGGGTTGCATGGGAGGCTTATATAGGCTGTTTTTGAAAGGGTAGAAACAAGCTAAGATCACAAGTGTTGGTGTGTGCATGTTAGGCGAATAGTAACGCCTCTCCTCTTGTCCAATCGCATGCTTACATAGCTTAGATCTTGTAAGATTGTTCCATGTACATTCCTGAATCCTCACAAGGTGTATAGTGTTTGCTTTTTTGCCATTGGGGAGCAAGGGTGGTGCTAGGGAATGTTATGACACGTTGGTGTATATCTTTCAAGGGTGCGTTTGGTGGTTTGCTTAGGCGTTTTCTAGGGTAGTAAACGAGCAAGAACAAGTGTAACTTATGTTGTTTCTGTATCTTGGGCATTAGGTGATACGAGGCAAGCAAAAATATATTTGTGTTGTGTGTAAAAATCGTATGTAATAGGGGTGTTTTTGGGTGAGGTCGCGGCTAGCAGAAAACAAGAAAGAAACAAAAGAAATTAAAGGGTGCGTTTGGGCTTGTAACTTGGGCTCAGGATTTGTATTGGCCCAAAGAAAAAGAAAAATAAAAAGGAGTCCGTTTGGTTTGTCTTGTGGTTTTCGTGGCCCAAAGGGTGTTGGGGGCCCACATGGGGTGTCTCGATTATCGTGTCGAAGTTTACAAAATATTAGTGAGCGTTATCAGGAAGTTTCGTAGGTTCGGGGAATATATAAATAGTATACGTTATTTAGACGAAACGTATTATTAAATATAAACGCGTTATATAATTGTTTATCGTTCGCAATAATTATAGGCAATCTAGGTTGTGTGTAAGCATCGTTCCTGGTTAAACAGTCAATCACAGTTATCGTAGTGGTTCAATATCAAGCCATATCATAAAAAAAAATTTGTTACCCGTAAAATGGTGTTAATTTATCGTAACATCGTTTTATTTATTCGTATCCATTTACTAATCGTAAGGGAAATTTACGAGAGGTTACATTACCTACCTCTTACAGGGAATTCCGTCCTGGAATTGTAGTCTAAGATAGTTGTCAAGGGTGTCTTAGGTGAAGAGATGTGGGTACTTGGAGCGAATCTGATCCTCGTGCTCCCAGGTATATTCCGGTCCTCGCTTGGAGTCCCAACGAACTTTGATGATAGGGATACGGTTTTGTTATAGTTGTTTGACTTCTCTATCCATGATTTCAATGAGTTCCTCGGTAAAGACAAGTTTATCATCTAGTCGAATCTCTTTTAGTGGAATCACGAGAGATTCATCGGAAAAACACCTCTTAAGGTTTGACATATGAAAGGTGTCGTGAATCCGACTAAGTTCTTCGGGTAGTTCTAGTTTATAAGCCACGGGTCCTATCCTTTCCAGGATTTTGAATGGACCGATGTATCTGGGGTTCAACTTTCTATGCTTTCCAAATCTTACCATTCCCTTCCAGGGAGATACTTTCAATAAGACTCTGTCTCCAATTTGAAATTCCATGGGTTTCCTTTTTATGTCTGCGTAGCTTTTCTGTCGGTCTCGGGCTGCTTGTAATCGTTGCTTAATCTTAACAATTTTCTCGGTTGTTTCCCGAACAAGGTCTGGTCCTATAAGTTGTCTTTCTTCGACTTCTGCCCAACAAACGGGCGATCTGCACTTTCTACCATACAGTGCTTCGAAGGGTGCTGCTTTTTTACTAGTGTGGTAACTATTGTTGTATGAAAACTCTGCTAATGGTAAGGGCTTATCCCAACCTTTTCTAAAATCAATAACGCATGCTCGGAGCATATCTTCCAAGGTTTGGATAGTTCTTTCACTTTGACCATCAGTTTGAGGGTGGTATGCGGTGCTCATATCTAGTTTAGTTCCTAAGGCTTTCTGTAATGATCTCCAAAAGTGAGAGGTGAAACGACTATCTCGATCCGAGATAATCGAAATTGGTACTCCATGTCGAGTGACAATTTCCTTCACATATATCTGAGCTAGTGTATTCATCTCATCGGTTTCTTTGATGGGTATAAAATGAGCGGATTTTGTTAGACGATCCACAATAACCCATATTGTGTCATATCTGGATGAGGTTCTTGGGAGTTTGGTGATGAAGTCCATAGTGATTCGTTCCCATTTCCACATAGGAAGTTCTGGTTGTACAAGTAAGCCTGAAGTTTTCTGATGTTCTGCCTTTACCCTTGAACATGTCAAACATTTACTGACATATTCTGCGATGTCAGCTTTCATGTTTGGCCACCAATATAGTCTCTTTAAATCCTGATACATCTTGTCGGAACCTGGATGAATGGAGTATTTTGACTTGTGGGACTCGTACATGATGAGCTCACGAATACCTCCAATCATAGGGATCCAACTTCTGTCCTTGAAACATAGTGTTCCATCGGATTTCTTCACGAAACCATTCTTATTCTCGGGCATACCGTAAATCTTTTCTTTGGGTCGGTTTTCTTCTTTAAGTGCTTCGTTCTGCGCGGTAAGGATTTGGGATGGAAGGGGTGAGTGGATAGTCATCCCTAGTGATCTAACTCGAAGGGGTCTCAATCGTTCCTTTCGGCTTAACGCATCTGCTACTACATTAGCCTTTCCTGGGTGGTAACGGATCTCACAATCATAATCGCTGAGCAACTCTAGCCAGCGACGTTGCCTCATATTCAAATCCTTCTGATCCAAAATGTGTTGAAGACTCTTGTGGTCAGTGTACACGATACATTTGGTGCCATATAAGTAGTGTCTCCAGAACTTGAGTGCAAACACTACAGCTCCTAACTCCAAGTCATGAGTCGTGTAGTTTTCCTCATGTTTCTTCAGTTGCCGAGATGCATAAGCTATCACTTTGCTTCTTTGCATCAAGACCGCTCCTAGTCCATGATAAGATGCGTCGCAATATACTATAAAGTCCTCGTTTCCTTCTGGGAGGGCTAATATTGGAGCTTCACAAAGCTTTTGTTTTAACAACTGGAAGGCTGCTTCTTCCTTTTCTTCCCAGATGTACTTCTCATTCTTTTGGGTCAATTTAGTCAAAGGTTTTGCAATCTTGGAGAATCCTTCTATAAATCTTCAGTAGTAACCTGCGAGACCTAAAAATTGACGAATCTCCGTGGGGTTTGTAGGAGATGACCAACCTTTAACAGCCTCAATCTTTGCAGGGTCCACGTGAATGCCTTGACTATCGATGATGTGTCCTAAAAATTGTACGGTACGAATCCAAAAGTCGCATTTAGAGAACTTAGCGTACAATTCTTCTTTCTTGAGCAGTTCTAGAATGATTCGCAAATGTCCCACGTATTCTTCTTCGTTGCGAGAGTAGATCAAAATATCGTCGATGAATACTATTACAAACTTATCTAAGTAAGGTTTGCATACTCGATTCATTAAATCCATGAAAACTGCTGGTGCATTGGTCAGACCGAACGGCATTACTTGAAATTCGTAGTGACCATAGCGCGTTCTGAATGCAGTTTTTGGAATATCCTCTTCTCGAACTCTTAGCTGATGATATCCTGATCTCAGATCAATTTTTGAGTACACACTCGATCCTTGCAATTGATCAAACAGATCATCACTTCTAGGTAATGGGTATCGATTCTTTACCGTAAGTTTATTCAACTCCCGGTAATCGATGCACATTCGAAAGGATCCTCCTTCTTCTTAACAAATAAAATTGGAGCTCCCCAAGGTGATGAGCTTGGTCGAATAAATCCTTTATCCGATAATTCCTTTAGTTGTTCTGACAACTCTTCCATTTCAGATGGTGCTAGCCTATAAGGTGCTTTAGCCACTGGTGCTGCTCCAGGCACTAGTTCAATCTGAAATTCTACTTGACGTACGGGTGGAATACCAGGTAATTCTTCAGGGAATACTTCAGGAAAATCTCTAACGATAGGAACGTCATCAAACTGCTTCTCGAATGACTTATTTTCCGTAACTTGAGCCATGAATACTTGACATCCTTCTTTCATGTATTTTATTACTCGCATACATGAGATAATTCCGTATCGAGGTTTGCTTATGTCGCCCTGGACAATGAGTGTTTCATCCTTGAGTGGTATATGGACGGCCTTTTCGTCACAGTAAATCCTAGCACGATGGTGGGATAGCCAATCCATGCCGACGATAGCGTCGAAACTACCAAGTTGAACCGGCATAAGATCAATGGCAAAAGGTTTTTCGGATAAGATTAGGGTGCAATCTTTCATGATGGTATTGGTATCTATTAAATTCCCGTTAGCCATTTCGACTTCGTAGGTGGTGTTTAGCTTAGAGGGGGTAATATTAAGTAAAGGGGCAAACGTATCTGATATAAAACTCTTATCGGCGCCCGAATCAAACAATACTCTAGCATTATGATGGTTTAGTAGAAACGTACCGGTGACTACATCGGGTCCGTTTCCATCTCCGAGTAGGTATACCCTAGCTTGGGCGTTGGCTGGTTCATTTCCTTTTGGGCAGTTCCTCCGGATGTGTCCTACTTCTCCGCATCCGAAACAAGTGGGTGATACAGCCAGTGTGTTGCTTCCCGTAGCAGGAATCCTACAGTTTCTGGTTTGATGACCGATTTTATGACATTTGTCACATCGAACGGTACAACGACCCTCGTGATGAAGTTTGCATCACTGGCACAGGGGTTTTTGTCCGTTGTACCCTACACCTTCCGTAGCGGTGTAGACTCGGGGTTTTTCTTGTCTTTGATTCTGCTGCTGAGTGCTTCGAGTGTTTTGATATGGTTGGTGGTTCCGATTATTGTTGCGTTGGTTGTTGTTGTGGTGATGACTGTTGTAGCTTTGCTGGTTGTTGTTGTGATGGTGGGTGGTTCTTTTATCGTCCAATTTCCTTTTAAGTTCATTGCATTTCACTTCTCGATCTAGAAGTTTCTGAGCAAGCTCCATTGCTGCTTCCAAGGTTGGCGGGTTTGCTGAGGTGACATTTCCTTCAATACTCCTAGGGAGTCCTTCGACATATTTCTCTAATGTCTTCTCATGATCGGGTACCATGGTAGGGCATAGTATCCTGAGTTCTTGGAATCTCCGGTTGTAACTTCTCAAATCAACTCCTTTCACTATTAAGGCATGGAACTCATCCTCGAGTTTTCGCAGTTCGAAATGGGGACAATACTTCTTTAGTATTTTAGCCTTGAATTCAGTCCAAGTAAGCTGATGTGCTGTTTCTGCTCCTAGTGTTTGAATGGTAGAGTTCCACCAGGATAGAGCGTCTTGCATTAGTGTTCCCGTTGCGAAGCTTACCTTGTTGTTTTCCGAGCATCCACTTCTTTGGAAAACAGTTTCACTTCTTTCAAACCATTGAGCTAATTCCGACACTCCTTCAGTTCCTTTGAAATACGTTGGTTGACATGCTATGAAGTCCTTGTACGTGCAGTAGCGGGGTGCCGGTGCATTTCCGTCTCTATTACGGGTTTGTTCAGCTAAAACGGCATTAACGCCATCAGCGATTGCTTGCTGGATTGCAGCCGGGGTCATAACTTCGAGGTTTGCTAGTGCGGCGTTCGTGGCTGTTCTCCTAGTTCTAGCCATGTTGCTATAAAAGAAGGTATATTATTAGAACATTTATAATAATCCTATCACGTCGAAAAATACATATCGAGTAATAATTAGTTAAATATAGGTCGTAGTTACAATGATTCGATCATTGAAAAGGTTTAAATCGTAAATTTTCGTATGTTGGGATGACACACATTACGAATAAGTTTGACCTGTATGAACTAATATATTACGATATAATGCAACGTAAATAAAGATAAAATAAACTTCCATAAATCAATGTCAAGGTGTTACAACACTTATTTGTACTTGTGCAAATGTTTACAAAACACGACAAGATATTCTTATTTGTAGGACATTGATTTTTCTTAACAAGGTGATGGTCTCATGGTTTTCCTAAGGCCTTGTCTAGGCGGTTTTGGAGTTCTTGAATGGCAGTGGACATGGTTTCCATGGTTTGATCTCGAGTCCTTTCCCTTTCTCGAGCTTCTAGCAGGGCTTGCATAAGGCGTAGGTTTTCAGTGTTGATCCTCTCAATTTCTCGGTCTAAAGTTCCCAATGCTATTTCGGTCGAAGTGTTAGCCCCACATAGTGCAACTATGAATTCCATTGATTCCCAAAATAGAGAATCCAACTTTTCAACCTTATCTTCAATTGCAAGATGACCAATTATGAGACTGTTCATATCATCTTCAAAGGTTTCTAGAAGTTCATGTGGAATCTTGTTGAGTATACTAGCGATGGAATCAAGTCCGTCTTCGTGGCGAACCATTCTTGCAGCTAACAATGGTATGGTATGGTGTATGGGTTCCCCAGTGACTGGCAGAATTCGGGAGGTAGAGTAAGAACTTTACCCAAGTTCCCTTGTTGTTGGTGTTCCTTCTTGAGATCTCCAATATCGCATAATGGGCAATAAGAAAGACCATTTACGAGCATCTACTCGCTTGTGGATCCTTCGGCGTCTACGGTGAACACTAGATTCTGAGGTGGTTGGGCGGATTGGGTAAGTCCTTCGGTGAGGTGATAGAGGGACACTTCGGTAAGGTGCAGGTGGTGATGCTAGTGGAGGTGATGCTATAGGTGATGGTGTTAGTGGCACAGTAGTAGTTTGGCTGTAGAAGATAGTTGGTAGTGGTGGTATCACTGGTGGTGCAGGTGGTGATGGCACAACTGATTCAGGTTGTATGACAAGAGTTGGTGCTGGTATAGCAGTACTTGCTTCATACGGCTGAAGTTTTCTAATTTGCCTAGATCGGCGAATCGGACCAGATGTTGCCGGAGGAGAAGCCTCTGTGTCAGATGCTGGCAGAAATTGATGGCTTTGCATATATCTGTCGGTAGCAGGAGACATAGGCACAGGTGAGGTAGCATAGGCTGAAGTAACATCTTCAGTTCCTGAGTTTGAGGACAAGCTGATAGGGTGGGTGTTCGAAGACATGACACTGTAATAAATTTCCCGATTAGTAAATGTAAGCATAATTATAACCAATTTAAAAAAATGCTATAAGGTAAATAATACTTTTTACCAATTACTGGGATGCGTAGGCACGAAGGGCGTAGAATGGTATTTTATGAAAATTTTGTCCCGTTTAAAGTGTAGTTATAGTCCAATGTTACAAAAACACTTGGTTCACTATAACCGTAGCTCTGATGCCAATCTATAACACCCCCAAAATCGATCAATACAGCGGAAGACTTAAAATGTCAGCGGAAGACTTTTGGGGTATTATATTGTGGATCTTTCGTCACAATTATAGAAAACGATTCAAGTGATCGTTTTAAATTTTATTTAAAATACCAAATATTCATAATTCCAAGAGAATTCGTTATTTAACAACAAGTTTTATTTAAAGAGAAATAAACGTTTCTTTATTTGCCCACTTCGTGCCGTTGCCATCCATTCCATTTAGTTACCTGAGATAAACATGCTAAAAGTCAACAAAAAGTTGAGTGAAATTCATAGGTTTATAATTAAGAGTTTGAACACAAGAGATAGATGTTTATTGTAATATCGATACAAATAAACAAGTTAGAAATCACAATCATTATTGCATTAAGCTCATGACACTCAACGATTCAACAGACATCAATATTTTCATAATAATGATGTAAAATATATAGCCCCCAAGATAGGTATTTGCCAGTAACCTATTATATTCAAATAACGTGCATTTGGTAACTTTCCTCTAGCAACCAAATGGGGATTGTCAATCCCTAATAGATCTATTCACAATTATTTACGTTCACCTTTCAAGTGATTAAGGTTCATGATCGAGAGACTTTTGGCAATAGCTACTTAAGCAATAATAAGATCAGGAAAAAACTTGTGTTCAGTTTTTGAGCGTGTATCCCCCCCACAAAAATAAGTTAAATGTGGGCTATGAACTCACCTTAGTAGGATAGTAGAACAAATGTAATCTCAACGATGCAAGGCAACGGCTTCACACACAACCTATAAGATATGGCACGTTTCAGTTCTTAAGTCTCGTTTTATTGCGAACGTTTATTATTAATTATGAGTAATCGATAAAGTGCATACGTGATGTGTTACGTCGTATAAAAATAGATCACGGTTACGTATTGTTTTATTCGTCTAAATTTAGTTATTCTTTATATACGTTTTATTCGTATTATATATATATATATATATATATATATATATATATATATATATATATATATATATATATATATATATATATATATATATATATATATATATATATATATATATATATACTAGATTTCGAAGCCCGCCCGATGGGCGGGCATGACTTATAATTATTCGTTTGATGGTGTTTGTTAACGGAAATTCATTTTTTAAGGACAGGAGGCTTAACTAATATTTGATGGTGTTTGTTAACGGAAATTCATTTTTAAGGAGGGGGGCTTAATTAATATTTTGATGGTATTAGTTTACGTTTAAAATTTTTATGATTATGGTTGACATATTTTTCTATAGCAAAAGAAGGGTGGTAAAATGATTAGAAAGTGTACATCATTTACTACAATAGCGGTGATCCACACCTTTTTAAATCGAGTCAACTAACGATACATATGTTGCATTACACATGTTAGAGGTACTGAATTCACATGCTTTGATTTGTATTCTGGTAGATAAAGTATATAAATCAGCCTACAATTTTAACATTGAGGCAATATAAGTCTCAAGATGGTTATAAAATGACACTTGTCTATTTCGAAAATGTTAATGTTTTCCTTGAGCATATTTATGTTGATAGAGTAGGAACATACATTTTCATATCAACCTAATCTCCATGAATATCATTGAAAATGATAAGTTAATAAAAAATAGGATATAAACATACAAAATTTTTCATTGCATGACAGAATTAGTTGTACACAAGACTTGACCAGGAATATATTAATTTTTGAACGTTATATGCATTATTTAGACTTTTTTATATATGCTCTTATTAGATCAACCTTTGACTTGTTATAGATCAACACAGAACTTCACATATTAATATTTCATTTGCAATTACCAATGTCAACAATTATAATAGAATAAAATCTACTTTTGGTTACATTTGACCCGTTTAATACATTTTATTTTAAGCTATTTTTCAAATTTTATTTCTTAGAGATAAATGGTGGTCCATAACGACCCAATTAAAAAGGCATAAGTAATTAGGGAAGTTTTTATCAGATAGCACATAAAATTTATGATCTTCCCTGATACAATGAGGTCTCTTGTTCAATTCCGTTGCAAGCTTGTTACTTTCAACTTGTGATTTCATGGCTTTTCGGGACATGTTCTTTAATAGAACAATTTTACAATAGAAGCATATTATAATAGCTGCTTGAACCACCATCACAACCAATGCCAATTTCCATGTGATAGGTTGTGGTGGTTTTACCCACACCAACAAAATACAACATATCAGTTTTCATACACATGCTGGTAATTAAAGTCCAATTGGCATATGGCGAATGCTTCCACGACCATACAGCTTGTAGTTGTCAAAACTATAAAGGGAATTTCGTAAAAAACACAAACTTTAATCACAATATACATCTAATTCATTATGAAGTTTTTAGAGAAACATGTGCTCAATAATTAGCTCAAATGGTATGGTATGTTACCTTTTACTACTCAATCTTGCCACTCATTTAATTGTCCTCGGTCACACCAAGTGGTCTCGGCTCAATAATTAGCTCAAATGGTATGGTATGTTACCTTTTACTACTCAATCTTGCCACTCATCTAATTGTCCTCGGTCACACCAAGTGGTCTCATTAGCACAAAATATGAGCCGCTAATTTCCAACATCACCAACTCTAACAAAATCACCTACGTTGGTGGTTTGATTTTCAATGAGGCTTCAAAGAGCCTGCTCAAAAAACTTAAAAGGGAAAGATATAATGTTTTGATGCCATGAACAATATATAACATTTATTCTAGGACATGTAAATGCTCTTACCATGTGAAGGAGCTTTTTCCTGCCATATAACTCTTTGGTCAAGGGGTTTCAACCTCAATTATTAACCCAAGAAGGCTCTCGTGGGATGGAATCCGACTATTTTCCTTTCGGATGATAAGACAAACTGACAATTGAGGTCAAATCAGAAAAATAATTATGTAAAGAACACATTTCAAATTAGCCTATATTCGTTACCCTAACTAATTTTTAATGAACACCTTAGTCTATTTGATTAAAAAAAACTGATTTAGTGTTAAGCAAATCAAAGGTCGCTAGACTAAAGCATAGCAATGACAAACAATACAAAACCTGATAGCTTGTAATTTTTTGCCCGGATGCGAATAACTCTTTGTCTCTTTTACTGGTTTAAGTGATAGTGGGCAAACTGTCTTTAACGCTGAAATCAATTTGAATTAATCTTTTCATGTATTTGGGGAGTTCGCCTGTCGATACACCACCACCATTTTCTTTTCTTATATTGCCACTCCACCCATAAACAGCTTGAATTTTTTTGACTATTGAAACACATACGTCTTCCAACTACAATACAAAGTACAACATTAACTATGTATGTATGTATGTACGTATGTATGTATGTATGTATGTATGTACGTATGTATTATGATTAATACGTATTTGCATAACTCCTTTCGCACAATCACTTGGCAATGCTATGTACATTTTATAATGTTTATTAAGGGATTAGAACTGAAAATCAAATGGCCTTTGGCCTAACGGGACGTGAGTGACCCACTTTGATACAATATTGACCAATCAATGCTGAAAGTTTCAGCGACACACTATTTACCTAATAGCCTATTTGGAATTAAAATGTGCCTATGTTGTGCCTAAGTTTTGTCTGACTGATTCCAAGGATATGAAACTTAATTATAAAGAACTTTATGTTAGCCATTGTAAAACAGAGATGCAAGATAAGGTGCTTTAAAGTTATTAAGGTGTTTGGATTAACTTCATTTGGGTATCAAGTGACATAATAAGTTTCTGTTTGTGTCTTTTGAATCTTCAGGTTTATTTTGTCTAATTATGTGGTTGTGTTTAGAACTCTACTACCATATTAGCAGGTAACGTCATGTTCTTTAATTTTTTTGGGCACATAGCCTCTATCATACATTTACTTCTTAAAATCAAAATCATTATAAAATCCACAGAATTGGCCAAATCTTAAAATATTATATAGTAAATTATTAGGAGCAACAAAACAACGTACATGTTATACGGTTGCAGCCACATCCTTAGTATCAGTTGTGGTCATTTGTGTGCCTAAGTTTTGTCTGACTGATTCCAAGGATATGAAACTTAATTATAAAGAACTTTATGTTAGCCATTGTAAAACAGAGATGCAAGATAAGGTGCTTTAAAGTTATTAAGGTGTTTGGATTAACTTCATTTGGGTATCAAGTTACATAATAAGTTTCTGTTTGTGTCTTTTGAATCTTCAGGTTTATTTTGTCTAATTATGTGGTTGTGTTTAGAACTCTGCTACCATATTAGCAGGTAACGTCATGTTCTTTAATTTTTTTGGGCACATAGCCTCTATCATACATTTACTTCTTAAAATCAAAATCATTATAAAATCCACAGAATTGGCCAAATCTTAAAATATTATATAGTAAATTATTAGGAGCAACAAAACAACGTACATGTTATACGGTTGCAGCCACATCCTTAGTATCAGTTGTGGTCATTTGTTGGATTCTTATAGGGTGATCGTATGTTGTTAGAAACATAAAAACTTTATTAACAACATACGAACATTTATTTCTCATATGTTTGTTAACCATTACAACATAAGTTTACAAATGAATAAAACTTTATTTGAAAAAAAGGTATTATGTTTGTTAATACCTTTTTTTCAAATAATACGTTGACACAACATAAATCTCATAATACGTTGACCCACATGTTCATTAAACATAAATCTCATAATATGTTGACACAACATAAATCTCATATGTTTGTTAATACTTTTTTAAAAAATTATTAAAAATATTTATGTTCAAGAAAAATAAAGAATATGAAAACCTTAAAAATTGATTTTTAATACATTGAATAACTCCATGAGAATCAAGCAATTGTCAAAGCTTTTTCATAGGTAAAGACTTAGAACAGTCTCCATTAGTTTTATGTGACAGTCATATCAGTTTGCTCTAAATTTCTATTTAAAATGATAACTTTTATATAAAATATAATTATGAAGAGTACTGTGTTTGAGATATCCCATTAGCATCTCCTAATAACTATAAGAAAAGTATTACAAAATTAAGTTACTTTATTAGTAAGATTAAGAAACACAACCACCTAAGTTCCAAGTATTTTCACCCATGCCTTTAATCTGACATTTATATCGACCTTTGGTTTCGGCTCTGAGGCACTGTTTGGTTTTTCCTGTTGTGGCGTTTGAAGGTTTATATTGGCCATTTGGACCATATTTCTGAAAACCAAACACCAAATTATTAAGTCCAACAGATAGAGTTCAAGATACAATAATAATACTCGACAAAATCATGACCAAATCAAATTCTTATTTAAAGGAACTGTTAGCTATTAGGTCCAAGATGCTAAATATCCAAAAGTATGATCATCCTCCAATCATAAGCAGAAAGGTAGGCTCAATATGATGGTCATCAAACCAGCTAAAAGTGTAAGAGCCGTAAAGAAAAGAATGTACAGATGATAATGGCAACATATTTGCTGCATTTCCATTACCAAGTCAATTCGACCTCTTTCAAAATTAACCTTTCTGACCCATTACTCAAACTATCCAATCCACCCATTATTTCTACCCGTGAACTAAGCCCTATGAGTATTATAGGTACAAAAAACCTCTCTCCTGTGAAAAGCACAGCTGATCCAAACACTAAAGTAGTTTATGCCAATAATATAATCTCATATGACAATTGATAAAAATTAATACTTTTAATAATATAATCTCAGTAGTCATTTAAATTATACTTTTAGTAATAGCATAATTGAGACAATAATGAAAACAATGCCTTAGTAGAGCGTGGGTTTAAACATATGGTATAATTTTTAACAGTAACACACCACAAAGCAGTCTCAGATGACAAATTTGGGAGCGAAAAAATGAGAAACAAATAATCTTAAATACATACAGACCTTAGAGACATTGCAAGTGGCTAGAGATGATAACAATCACAACACACACATTGATAAACATACAAAAGCTTCAGTGGAGTGTTCTACATCTCACCTGCTGACCTGTAATCATGGCTTAGTCCAACAAAATTTAAACTGTTTCACAATTTATTAATAGCTTAAGAAACAAAAAGAACAAACTGCACATAAATGTTTTTGAAATCCAATCTGTTACTGAGAAAGAAAAATAATATTAAAACTCCTGAAACCAAAACTGACCTTGCCTAAAACCATAGCCAAAAGAACATCCTGAAAGAACAACCTGACACTGGCCTTGTCGTACTACAGCCTCCCAACGCCCTCTGTTGTTGCCATACGCGTTAGATGTTCCATGTGCCTACTTCTGCTGCAGTGGCAATGGTTCGTATTTGCGAAATCTAGTTTATCATAGACAGTACTCCAAACCCAAGAAACTTAGAAATCGAATAACATGCATTAAATTACCTTCTCAACCGCATTAAGAAAAGAAGCATCTTGAATTTTTGCCCCATTTCAGACCCCAATGCCACATCCATTTTAGCCCCCACTTCGGCCCCAAGTATACACATTTCAGTCTCATTTCCCAAATGCACCAACTGTTGATATGGGTATGTTACCTGATAAAATCTTATTTTTCTCGAGACTCAATAGCCCAATGTAAAGTTTAATAAGACGATAGAACACCCCAAAACTGACCAATATTACCTATTTATAGCAATAAATAGTTTTTAAAATCCAAAATATGTTCTGCATCTATCGTCAACCTGTAAAACAACTTTATGTGTTTTGGTATTGGCCTGTTTGACCCGTCAATCAATTCCCATGACCCACCCAATTTGCAGCCATATAATTAAGCATATAAGCGATTTCAAATTTACCTTGCCCTTGGATCTCTCGTTTCTCAGCCCAACAATTTCATGAGCTTCACCGCCATTAGTTGTTCATTTCTGTATATAGCCTACTGTGATTTTGACAGATTAGAAAGTTGTTGCTAGTGAGTTGAAAGAAATGCAAGAAATGCTTTATTATGCATGAAAGCTTAAATGGATACGATGCTTAAATCTGATGTGAGGTACTGATTTCTAATCAATGTTTGCTTCAGTTTTGGGTCTGTTTTATCTAAATGGAAACCAAGCTTACGCAATGGTTTGGTGGTCTGTGCATTTTCTATAAAGGTGACTAATAACAACCTGATAAGTAGAAGTAGCAGCAACGAAGAGGAAACTTGGCGGGAAATCATGAGCACGAGAGATTTGATGACGAATCAATGACTCCCGTTTGTCTTCCACCACTTTCTTTCGTTCATCTGCCATGTTGAGTTTGTTTAACTATTTTGGTCCCATAGACAAGTCTTAGTATAAACATTGAAAATGCAAAATAAACATTGAACATAGAGATTTGATGACTAATCAATGACTCCCATTTGTCTTCCACCACTTTCTTTCGTTAATCTGCCATGTTGAGTTTGTTTAACTATTTTGGTCCCATAGGCAAGTCTTAGTATAAACATTGAAAATGCAAAATAAACATTGAAAATAAATAATAGTGTGAACGCATATTCTACATCCAATTGACCTTTTTTGGTCATCAAATACGATGAATGTGGCACACATCTGCTAGAAGCACTATTTTATCCATCTCTAAATTATTTTAGCAAAACTAATATCAGGTCTTACCTGGAACATATTTTTGCATATCATTTTCTGGAGCATTTTCGGGAACCTGAGATTCAAGAAAAGGCTCAGTTGCATCTCTAATAGACAAATTTGGTAGTAAGTGTTCTACCATGTATTTCGTAGAAGAACATTTAGGGCACCTTGTCGTTGGTGTAAGTACTTCACAGATACCTGTTCATGTATAAAATACATGTCAAATATGTTGACAAAGTACGACTGTGTTTTTTATAGGCCGTATTATGTACATGTGTCGTCGAAATCATTTTTTGTACAACTTGTAGCCTGTGGCGTGCGCTGGAATGTAACAACAACAACTCACTGGAAACCATGCATTATTGAATGTTTTAAATTTCAGCTCCTTTTTTGTCTGGTTCAGCCCTTGACTTGCGACTCTCCTTTGCATGACAGTTGGGATTTCCAATAGCCGAGTTGATATTTCTAGATAATGTATGTAGATGTGAATCTGTGTATCTATTCAGTGAGTGAAGAAGGCATTAGTAATCATTCCAGTATTTGCCGAAAATGGCATATCGACATCGGGCCAGAGTTGACAGCATACACCTTTTTGCCCATGGCTACTACTATATTTATCACTGATTATCGGATTTCTACCACGACGTAAACATATGTTTTCCTGTAATAAAAATTTAAATTGAGATATGTTCACAATATATATTCCACTGAACAAAATTAAGATAATTACCTTTTGTAACTGCTTTTTGTTTTTCATACCCACTGCAACATAATCAACTGTGAAAGCTTTCGAACCCTTTAACTTATTACTGAACGCATTACTTGTCACTTCATTATACTTGTTGTAGTAAGTTTCGCCTGGTTTTACCCTCTAAAACTGTACATCTTTACCAAACACTAATCACATTTCCTTCGTGTAGTTGGAGTTCGATAAGTGTGAATCAACCCTTAGAATCAAAACACTCGGAACTTTAGTCATCTTAGGATATTGTCTAATATTGTATAAATGCAACCTATTACAATAAGGTATCATCAAGAGTAAGCGTGAAGATTATAAATGAGAATAAACACTCCATATGGTTTTGATTCTTACAGCAATTAAAAGACCTACCTCAACATATCCGAGAATGACACCAAGAAATGCTCCCACACATGTCACATAATAACATTAAATTTAGTTACAAATTAATGATAAGCTCTAGCTATAATTAGCAGCAGTTATACTATTGTAATTCAATTTTACCTGTCATGAAGAAAACTGATAATCCAAAGTCAAAAACATACCTCATGATTTTCAATGGAAAACGGTTGAGTTTTCTTGCGAATTACTTCCAACATCCTCTGGAGTCCCATCTCTCTAATCATTAAACTCGTTATAGATTCTATTCAGTATTCAACAAACTGGTTTTGCCACTTTTGTTCATCAATATTTGCTTCTTCAGTTGTGCTTTTCTGGGATACAAAGCATTATAAGCTAAATAGAACATGAATACAATAAGTACTTATTAACTTATTGTATTATCAATAAGCTACAACCTTGCCCTAAGAACTTACTAAAAGTCAATTAGTCATTATATTCACTGGTGTCTTCTTCCATCTCGATTGGCTCCCTCATGCTTCTAACAATCAATTAAATAAATAAATAAACAATTTACTTATAAGCTCTGGGATATGACACATGATATATTAATAAAATGCTATATTAATGAGTGAAAGTCAACTATGTACAATAAAGTAACAATCACTCTTAGAATAGAACATTCAGTACAAATACTTCGAAAGCAAGAACTTCACGCTCCTTGCAACATGTAAATAAACCAAATAAAGCTATTTATCATCAATCAAACTTTATAAACTCACTATAATTAGATTATTAAGCTCACCTTTAAGACGATATTGTAGACTAATGGCGAGTTGCAAATACATGTAAATACTTATAATCATAACCTGCTACTAAACGATGATGAGATCATGATACCGATCGACGTATATACTGATATGATACCGTTGTACGCGTTCGTATTCTTCCATCAACCTAAACAAACACACAAACACAAACACATCCTTTATATAAGTGTAAAAACTTACTTTTGACGTAATCAAACCGATCAAACCTGCAAAATATTATTAGTTCAAGAAGAAAACAGATATTAGGGTTTGAAAGAAAAGGCGTACCTTTTCCCTTTTTTCTATACGTGATTTATCTTCTATACATTGTAGGTATATCTTATATAATTTCCCAAAAAAAATATGCTATCCGGAATTAATATCTCTTGAATATTATATATTTGGTTTTGAAAGATATAACCAAAAAAATTAATGGATCAGTTGGTTAGATTGCTTATGCTTATTAATTCATGCCATAAATCCAGGGTTCAATTCCTACCTATTAAATTTTTAAAACATCAAAATTCGGACTAAATTTTAAAATGTATGTTATCAATTTACAAAATTAATTTAAAAATTAAAAAAATAAATACATGTTAAAAAATAGTTTACATGTGATGACATGGCAGATGACATGGCTGAAATTGAATTACTGGGCATTGACTGGACAATGACTGGGCATATCCTTCAAATGCCTCCTGTTATATATAATGTAGATATATATATATATATATATATATATATATATATATATATATATATATATATATATATATATATATATAATAAGTTACGTTTTATTATTTATCGTTTTAATTCAAATATATTCAAAAATATATATATAAGTATATATAAATAAATAAATAAATAAAAAAATTATTATTAAAATTCAATATTACTATTCAATCCTTCATGTTTCTCAATTTTACACTTTTTACCCTTAACGGAAAACATTTACGCCGTTAGTCCAAAAATTATATAGATTTACATTTTTAGTCCAAATATCAAATATTTACATTCAATATCCCTAAGTTTCAATATTTACAGTTTATACCTTTTAGAAAAACAGTTTTATAGTTTTCACCCAAAGTTTACAAACTTTACACTTTTAGTCCTTAACCTTCGAACATTTGCAAAAATAGTCCAAACTTTACCAAATTTAAAACTTAGCATTTTTATTATTTCAATAAGCTCATAAAGTTTCAAATAGCTTATTTTCACAGCTTGTTAGCTTAATCTCTTCTTATTTCATTAAGTGGGCTTAACGAATCCAAATTAAGGGCCCGTTAAGGTTTTATGATCCAAGGGGTTTGGGGGAACACTAGGTTTATAGAAATCCATCATTTTAAGTTACAAAAACGTTTCAAAACAGCTTATATGCTTAGTTTAGCGTAATAAGCTGAAATGAGCTTTTTGGGCTTTTTGGCCCACGTAAGGTTTTTAATAGTCTGAAAACAGTTCTAATATCGATTTACTTTGGGTCTCGTTAGGTGATTAAACGAAGTTATTAGGTCGACTTATTTATCATTCCTGATAGTATATCAAGTAGGCAATTAGATCGTACAAAAATAATAGGTGGTTATGTGTCGATTTTTAAAATGACGAGGCCAAAGTATACGGCCAAAACTCATGCGTAAAAACTATATAAGTTGAAAAATAAACTAAGTCTTTTAGTATATTTCGTATAGGTTCAATATCACTTAGAAACGTGTGATTTTTAGTGTGTATACGTTAATATTAGTTCAAGGTTATTATAGGTTCTCGTTAATGGCCTTGCCAATACATGATACGATATATAAAATATATATGTTGTGTTTATTATTTACGTGGTATATATAGTAAGTGTTGGTGCAAAATATAAACGTACGTATATATATAAATAAAAAGAAAGAAATCAAGGTCTCACCTCACCTAGAAAAGGTGAAGTAAAACGTCGTGTATGGTTCGTGGAATGGTTCCAAAGCTTCGTGGTTCACTTCACGTCCTACCAAAGGTTCAAGAGGTTCTAAGCTTGGCTCCCTAGGTTCGTTGTGAGGTGTGGTTCTCCTAGCAATCCTTTCGTCCCTCCATAGCTTCTCCTCGTTAATATTTTTAGTGGTATGGTTCGTTTAAGTGCATGTAATGATTAGGGTTGCATGGGAGGCTTATATAGGCTGTTTTTGAAAGGGTAGAAACAAGCTAAGATCACAAGTGTTGGTGTGTGCATGTTAGACGAATAGTAACGCCTCTCCTCTTGTCCAATCGCATGCTTACATAGCTTAGATCTTGTAAGATTGTTCCATGTACATTCCTGACTCCTCACAAGGTGTATAGTGTTTGCTTTGTTGCCATTGGGGAGCAAGGGTGGTGCTAGGGAATGTTATGACACGTTGGTGTATATCTTTCAAGGGTGCGTTTGGTGGTTTGCTTAGGCGTTTTCTAGGGTAGTAAACGAGCAAGAACAAGTGTAACTTATGTTGTTTCTGTATCTTGGGCATTAGGTGATACGAGGCAAGCAAAAATATATTTGTGTTGTGTGTAAAAATCGTATGTAATAGGGGTGTTTTTGGGTGAGGTCGTGGCTAGCAGAAAACAAGAAAGAAACAAAAGAAATTAAAGGGTGCGTTTGGGCTTGTAACTTGGGCTCAGGATTTGTGTCGTCCCAAAGAAAAAGAAAAATAAAAAGGAGTCCGTTTGGTTTGTCTTGTGGATTTCGTGGCCCAAAGGGTGTTGGGGGCCGACCTGGGGTGTCTCGATTATCGTGTCGAAGTTCAAAAATATTAGTGAGCGTTCTCGGGAAGTTTCGTAGGTTCGGGGAATATATAAATAGTATACGTTATTTAGACGAAACGTATTATTAAATATAAACACGTTATACAATTGTTTATCGTTCGCAATAATTATAGGCAATCTAGGTTGTGTGTAAGCATCGTTCCTGGTTAAACAGTCAATCACAGTTATCGTAGTGGTTCAATATCAAGCCATATCATAAAAAAAAAGTTTTGTTACCCGTAAAATGGTGTTAATTTATCGTAACATCGTTTTATTTATTCGTATGCATTTACTAATCATAAGGGAAATTTACGAGAGGTTACATTACCTACCTCTTACAGGGAATTCCGTCCCGGAATTGTAGTCTAAGATAGTTGTCAAGGGTGTCTTAGGTGAAGAGATGTGGGTACTTGGAGTGAATCTGATCCTCGCGCTCCCAGGTATATTCCGGTCCTCGCTTGGAGTCCCAACGAACTTTGATGATAGGGATACAGTTTTGTTTTAGTTGTTTGACTTCTCTATCCATGATTTCAATGGGTTCCTCAGTAAAGACAAGTTTATCATCTAGTCGAATCTCTTATAGTGGAATTACGAGAGATTCATCGGATAAACACCTCTTAAGGTTTGACACATGAAAGGTGTCGTGAATCCGACTAAGTTCTTCGGGTAGTTCTAGTTTATAAGCCACGGGTCCTATCCTTTCCAGGATTTTGAATGGACCGATGTATATGGGGTTCAACTTTCCATGCTTTCCAAATCGTACCATTCCCTTCGTATGCATTTATTCGTATCGTTTTAGTTCTAGTTTATAAGCCACGTGTCATATCGTTTTATTTATTCGTATGCATTTACTAATCATAAGGGAAATTTACGAGAGGTTACACAAGGCAACGACTTCACACACAACCTAAAAGATATGGCAAGTTTCAGTTTCTAAGTCTCGTTTTATTGCGAACATTTATTATTAGTCATTATTAATCCGTAATGTACATAGGTGATGTGTTACATCGTAGATAAAAAGATAATGGTTACGTATGGTTTTATCGTCTAAAATTTAATTATCGTTATATAATTTTTATACGTATATATATATATATATATATATATATATATATATATATATATATATATATATATATATATATATATATATAAAATTTATTATTTAAAATTTATTTTATATATATATATATATATAAAATTTATTTTATATATATATATATATATATATATATATATATATATATATATATATATATATAAAATTTATTATTTAAAAATCAATATTACTATTTGATCCTTTAAGTTTCTCAATTTTACATATTTTACCCTTAATGGAAAATATTTACGTCGTTAGTCCAAAGTTATATATATTTACGTTTTAGGTCCAATTATATCAATAGTTACATTTTTCAATCCCTAGTTTTAATATTAACAGTTTATACCCTTAGAAAACAGATTTGACACTTTTTACCCAAAGTTTACACGTTTGACACTTTTAGTCCCTAGTTATCGAAATTTTGCAAAATTAGTCCAAAAATTACCAAACTTGAAATTTAACATTTTTATTATTCCAATAAGCTCAGAAAGTGTAGAACAGCTTATTCCAATAGTTTATTAGCTTATTTTCCTTATTTTTCATAAAATGGGCTTAACAAGTCCAAATAAGGGCCCGTTAACGTTTTTCGATCCAAGGGGTTCGGGGGAACATTGGGTTTATCAAAATCATTCATTTTAAGTTCTAATAACATTTCAAAAGAGCTTTTACGATCAGCTTATTAGAATAAGCTATAAATTGCTTTTTGGGCTTAACGGCCCATGTAAGGTTTTTATTTTCTGAAAAGCTTATGAAATCCCGTTTTACTTTAGGCTCGTTTAGGTGGCAAAATCAAGTTGTTAGACCTCGTTATTTATTAGTCTCGTTAGTATACTAGGTAGATAATTAGTTCGTACAAAAATAATAGGTGGTCATGTGTCGATATTCAAAATGACGAGGCCAAAGTATAAGCCAAAACTCAATACGCAAAAACTTATAAAACTTGAAAAAAAAATCTAAGTGTTTTAGTGTATATCGTATAGGTCCAACACAACTTAGAAATGTGTGATTATTATTGTGTATACGTTAATATAAGTTCAAAGTTATTATAGGTTCTCGTTAAGGACATAGCCAAATAATAGTACGATGCATAAAACATATGTGTTGTTTTTATATTTTACGAGTTATAAATAGAAAGTGTTTGTGCATAAACCATACGTACGTATATATAATAGAAATAAAGTTTCAAGGCCTCACCTCACCTTTCAAAGGTGGAGTAAAACGGTGTGTAGAGATCGTGTGAGGGTACAAGGGCTTCGTGGTTCACTTCACGTTCCACCAAAGGTTCAAGAGGCTACAAACTTGGTCTCCTAGGTTCACTTGAGTCGTGGTTCTCTTGGAAATCCATTCGTCCCTCAATACTACTCTCCTCGTTATTATTTTTGTGTAATGGTGCGTTTTAGTGCATGTAACGATTTAGCTTGCATGGGAAAGTTTATATAGTGAGCTTTTGAGTGTGTAGAGACAAGATAAGTTCACAAGTGTTGGTGTGTGCATGTTAGGCGAATAGTAACGCCACAAATATTGTCCAATCGCAAGTTTACATGGCTAGGATCTTGTGAGATATCATCCTATTCATTCCTGACAACTCAGGTTATGCACATTGTTCATTTAGATGTAATTGGGGAGTAAGGGTGGCAACAAGGAATGACATGCCATGTTTAAGCTTATCCTTCATATGGTTCTTTTGGTGCTTTGCGTGGGTGGTTTCTAGGGTAGTAAACGAGCAAGGTTGTATGTAAGTTTTATTGTTCATGAATCTTGGGCACTAGGTAAAACGAGACAAGCAAAAATATATACATGTTATGTGTAGAAATCATAAGAAAGTAGGGGTATTTTGGGTGTGTCGCGACTGGCAGAAAACAAAGAAAAAAAATAAAATTATTAAGGGTGCGTTTGGGCTTGGCCTGTGGGCTTGTGGTTTGTGTCGGCCCAAAGAAAGAAAAGAAAGAAAAAAGGAGTCCGTTTGGTTTGTATTTGGTTTTCGTGGCCCATTGGGTGTTGGGGGCCCACATGGCGTGTTTCGAGTATCGTGTCGAAGTTCAAAAATATTAGTGAGCGTTCTCGGGAAGTTTCGTAGGTTCGGGAAATATATAAATAGTGTATGGTTTTTAGACGAAATGTATAGTTATAAATATAAACGTTTTATATATATTTATAGTTCGCAATAATTATAGGTTATCTAGGTTGTTTGTAAGCATCGTTCCTGGGTAAACGGTCAATTACAGTTATCGTAGTGGTTCCAATATCAAGCCATATCATAAAAAAAAAAAAAAAATTGTTACCCGTAAAAATGGTGTTAAGTTATCATAACATCGTTTTATTTCTTTGTGTGCATTTACTTATCGTAAGGGAAATTTACGAGAGGTTACATTACCTACCTCTTACAGGGAATTTCGTCCCAGAATTCTAGTCTAAGATAGTTGCCAAGGGTGTCTTAGGTGAAGAGATGTGGGTACTTGGAGCGAATCTGATCCTCGCGCTCCCAAGTATATTCCGGTCCTCACTTGGAGTCCCAACGAACTTTGACAATAGGGATACGGTTTTGCTTGAGTTGTTTAACTTCTCTATCCATGATTTCAATGGGTTCCTCGGTAAAGACAAGGTTGTCATCTAGTCGAATTTATTTCAATGGAATAACGAGAGATTCATCGTACAAACACTTCTTAAGGTTTGACACATGAAAGGTGTTGTGAATCCGACTAAGTTCTTTGGGTAGTTATAGTTTATAAGCCACGGGTCATATCCTTTCCAGGATTTTGAATGGACCGATGTATCTTGGTTTCAACTTTCAATGTTTTCCAAATCGTACCATTCCCTTCCAGGGAGATACCTTCAATAAAACTCTATCTCCTATTTGAAATTCCATGGGTTTCCTTCTTATGTCGGCGTAGCTTTTCTGTCGGTCTCAGGCTGCTTGTAAGCGTTGCTTAATCTTAACGATTTTCTCAGTAGTTTCCCGAACAAGGTCTGGTCCTATAAGTTGTCTTTCTCCAACTTTTGCCCAACAAACGGGTGATCTGCACTTTCTACCGTACAGTGCTTCGAATGGTGCTGCTTTTATGCTGGCGTGGTAACTATTGTTGTATGAAAACTCTGCTAATGGTAAGTGCTTATCCCAACCTTTTCTGAAATCAATAACGCATGCTTGGAGCATGTCTTCCAAGGTTTGAATAGTTCTTTCACTTTGACCATCAGTTTGAGGGTGGTATGCGGTGCTCATATCTAGTTTAGTTCCTAAGGCTTTCTGTAATGATTTCCAAAAGTGAGAGGTGAAACGACTATCTCGATACGAGATGATTGAAATTGGTACTCCATGTCGAGTGATAATTTCCTTCACATACAGCTGAGCCAGTGTATTCATCTCATCGGTTTCTTTGATGGGTAGAAAATGAGCTGATTTTTTGAGACGATCCACAATAACCCATATTGTGTCGTATCCGGATGAGGTTCTTGAAAGTTTGGTGATGAAGTCCATAGTGATTCGTTCCCATTTCCACATAGGAAGTTCAGGTTGTACAAGTAGACCTGAAGGTTTCTGATGTTCTGCCTTTACTCTTGAACACGTCAAACATTTACCGACATATTCTGCGATGTCAGCCTTCATGTTTGGCCACCAATATAGTTTCTTTAAATCATGATACATCTTGTCGGAACCTGGGTGAATGGAGTATTTTGACTTATGGGTCTCATACATGATGAGCTCACGAATACCTCCAACCATAGGGATCCAACTTCTGTCCTTGAAACACAGTGTTCCATCGGATTTCTTCACGAAACCAGTCTTATTCTCGGGCATGCCGTAAATCTTTTCCTTGGGTCGGTTTTCTTCTTTAAGTGCTTCGTTCTGTGCGGTAAGGATTTGGGATGGAAGAGGTGAGTGAATAGTCATCCCTAATGATCTAACTCGAAGGGGTTTCAATCGTTCTTTTCAGCTTAACGCATCTGCTACTACATTAGCCTTTCCTGGGCGGTAACGTATCTCACAATCATAATCGCTGAGCAGCTCTAGCCAGCGACGTTGTCTCATATTCAAATCCTTTTGATCCAAAATATGCTGAAGACTCTTGTGGTCTGTGTACACGGTACATTTGGTGCCATATAAGTAGTGCCTCCATAACTTGAGCGCAAACACTACAGCTCCTAACTCCAATTCATGAGTCGTGTAGTTTTCCTCATGTTTCTTCAGTTGTCGGGATGCATAAGCTATCACTTTGCTTCTTTGCATCAAAACTGCTCCTAATCCATGATAAGATGCGTCACAATATGCTATAAAGTCCTCATTTCCTTCTGGGAAGGCTAATATTAGAGCTTCACAAAGCTTTCGTTTTAACAACTGGAAGGCTGCTTCTTCTTTTTCTTCCCAGATGTACTTCTCGTTCTTTTGGGTTAGCTTAGTCAAAGGTTTTGCAATCTTGGAGAATCCTTCAATAAATCTTCGGTAGTAACCTGCGAGACCTAAAAATTGACGTATCTCCGTGGGGTTTTGACTCCTCCCAAACCAACCAGTCAACCGTGTGCAGCTGATAGGCCCACATGGGAGAAAGTGCAAGTTAATATTGACCGTGGAAGTACAGGAAAATCCCTGGGTCGTTAAGTCCCAACGAGATTGAAATTGTATTTGTAAACGATTAGGAAAGTGAGTGGTACTGAGGCAGTAACAAAGATGATTTGAGGATTGATTATACTACTGATTGTTTGATATTTGGAAAATATGAAATTATAACAGAAATATAGATATAAGCACAAAATCAGATAATCAGATAACAGACAGAGAAAAGTGGTATTTAACAAGTTACAAACTACAGGGGGTAAAAGTGAAACTTTTGCAAACTTAATAATAAAGAAACTGGAAAATGAAATTGAAATTATGAAAATGATTATTATAATATTTAATTATTATTTAATTAATAAAACTAATTAAAATCTAATTTAAACCTTAATTTAATTTAACTAAAAATGACAAGTATTACAAATTAACCTAAAAACTTACACAAATAATTTCTAAACCTAAATAAGAACTTGAAGAAAGTATAAAAAATGAAAACAAATATTTTTGTCTTTTTATTAGTATTTTATTAATTAAAAACTATTTAACTTAATTAAACTAATTAAACTATTTTAAATGACTATTAATACTAAATTACCTTAGAAAATTATGATAAAATTTATAAAACTATTTAATCACTACAGGAATACTAAAAAATTATAAAAAGTTGCTAAAAATTATATTTAAGCTAATTGACTAATTAATTACCTATTAATTATTTTAAAGCAAATTTAATTAATTTAAATAAGAAAATTAGAAAATGGACAGTGGAAATTATGAAACTATTTTCTAAAAGTCTTAACTACTTTATAAAACTTAGGAAAAATACAAAATTCTACTTTTGTTAATTAAAATTAAAGAAATCTATTTAATTACTAATATTACCTATTTAATTATTTAAACTAGCTTTAAATCTAATAAATAGTAAACCGCTTAGGAAAATTCTAAGAAAATTATTTTAACTACTTTAAGGTACTAAGTAATTTATAAAATTATAAAATTGGACAAGTGCTTATTAATAAGCTGAGATGAAAATTAAATAGATAATTTCTATTAAATAGAAGCTATCACTATTTTTATGTTTGCTTTTTCTTTTATAAAACTACTTAAATACTTAAATAATTAAACTTTAACAAAGACAACTACTTTGGAAATCAAGAATAAGCACTGTAAGTGCTTATTTGCTTATACAGTTGACTAAGGTTGACCAAACTAAGAAATAAGCTAAGTTGAGGTTATATGGGGTCCACTATGATGAAATCTGGTTTACCTAAGTTACTTATACCTATTTAAACTAGATGTGGTGAGATAAACTCCTAGGATGAGCTGGGAAGCTAAAATAAGCCATTGCTTATTTGGTTTCTGACTCAGAAATGGGACAGAGTTTAGGGACAAGTCCAGGTAGGGTCCACTGATCTAGAGGTCAAACTAAGGGTCAAGTATTGAACCTGGGTAGGAGGGGGGTTGTCTAAACTAATTTTGAACCACTGGGGTCCACTGATGTGGGTTGCAGCCACCACTAAAGTTGGTGGTGTGGTGGTGGTAAGCTGGTGCAGGGGAGTATTTATTCCCTGCAGTTGTGTTCCAAGGTTTGTGGGGTCCACAAGAGTAAAAGGGGGTTCAAACTAAACCTAGGGGTTCAAAGATGGGTTGTTAAGCTACAAATTAAACCAAGAATCTAGGCTTTTGGCTCACTAATAAGCTCTGTGTGAGCCTTTGAAATGGTGGTCATACACTGAGTGCTCAGTATAGCTTTTTGAAACAGGCTACAAACTAGGGTCCTAAAAGCTATAGTCCAATAAGCTAAAACTCAAACTAATCCTAAATATGAAAGGGTGGACTGATAAGCTACAAATTAAGCTAAGGGTTGGGGTGTGGGGTCCACTAATGAGCACACAAGAGGTCTTGGTATTTTACTTAAAACCTGTGCACAGGGCAATGTTTTTGCCCTGCAGGGTACTTTCAGCTCTTGCACAAGCTTGAGAAAAAATCTTAAAAATCAAATAAGTTTATATTCCTAGAGTTTAGGTGGTAGATTATAAGCACAAGAAATTTCAAACTCTAAATTAGCTTCCTAAATTCTAGAAAAATCTCCCAAGTTTTGAGAAATCTAAGAACAACACAATTTGACTTTTTAAGATTTTAAACTAAGTTGACTAAAATGACTTTCTAACTTGATTTTCTGAATGATTATGTTATAATAAACTATAATAAGACTAAAATAAACTAAATCACTAACTTATGAGTGGACTTGATGAGTTTTGGACTCAAATTCCACCACAGTTAACTGTAGTGATGAATTGAGTATGATTTTGACTTTTATCCAAATGAGACTTGAGTATTTTTGTTTTTCTGAGCTAATGTTACAACATATGATTTAAAACAAGCAAAAACAACAACTTAAACCACTTTGAACTTAGATGAACAACCTGATCCAAACACACCTTTAACTAGACTGATTTGAGATTTAAGTAGCTAAGGGCTATAAGAACTTATTCTACTGATCCAACATGACTTATTATGTTATGTTAATTATATTTAAGCACTTAGAAACAAGTTTTAACCACAGATACACAAGAACACAAGATAAGCTATGTTGACTGTTTGATTTTTGATTTTTTAGTAACTATTAATTCCAACATACAAGGTACTAATCTAAGGTTATATTATAACTATATAAGACTGAATAAGCATAAAACAACTGAAAAAGCAAGCAATAAGCAAAGCAATAGTACAAAGGTAGAAATGAGATTTTTGATAACTTACAATAAGCTTTCCTGCTCAAACCATGAACCAAGAACAATCTTAAAGAATCTCCACAGATTCACTAATCCAAGGCCTTCCAAAATTAACCCTGCTCCATTGCTTATCACCAATAGCTTATCAGTTTGACTTTTGTTGACTTTTTTGGTATTTTTGAGTTTTTATTACTAAACTGCTTTTAAAGGTTTCTAATAGCTTTTATAAACTATCTAGGAACTTAAGTGAGCTTAGGAATCCACTACACTTCACAGTAACAACAATTGATCTTTTGAAATTTAAAAAAATTAAACTAAAATTGCATAAGATTGAACATTCACAGAAACTTGAAATTTATTACTTAGAAAGAGTTACAATACACTGAAAATACTTAGAACACTGCTTAGAAGCTTAGGTTTACACTAGAAATTGGAAATTGCATTAAACGACATACACTTTTTTAAAATAAAAACTAGATACTTGACTCCTCTGCTTCTCTTCCTTTTATAAGCTCAAATTAGGGTTTCTTGGATGACTTGGAGCTTTTCCCACTTCAATCTTAGCCCTTAATTTCTCTGAATCAATCCTGACCTTCAAATCTTCTTTTTGGCGCCAAAAGTCTCCAAGTTAACTTGGAGCCAACGTTCTGCAATTAAAGAATTGTGGATTGTTGTGGAGGTGGCAGGAGACAATTAAGATAGTTTTTATGCAAGTTGGTGTTGTATGGAAGAAAACAGAGGTAAGGAAATGGTTTGGAGGTAAAAGAGGTATGGAATGCATGAAATGAAGTGTGGGTTTGCTGTGAGGTGGAAAGGTGAGGTTAGGTTAGTAGGGGTGAGGTGGAGAGGTGAGGTGGTGGTGGTGAAACCACCTGGTTTCAGGTTTACAGTGGTGAGGGTGGAGGTGCTACAGTGGTAGCGGTTTTGGGCGGGGGTTGACTTAGTTTGACCCGGTTTTAATTATAAGGGTGTTGGGCTAAGGGTGGACTGGGCTTAGGGTAAGGGTGGGTTGTTTTGTGTTTTGGATTGGGTTTGGTTTTGGTTTAAAATAAATAAAGGGTCCGGTTTGGTTAAGGTGTACAAAGGACCAAATTTGTAATTTGACAAAATAGAGGGACTGAATATGTGATTTTCCCAAAGTAGTTTCAATTGCTATTTTTGCCAAATATAATAAACCAAGGACCAAATTTATGATTTTTTTCATTTAAAAATATCCAGGGACCTTTTCTGTAATTTCTCAAACTCCAGGGACCATTTATGTAAATTTGGATTTTTAAGGGACTGTGGTTGTAAATTACCAAAAGTTTATCAAAATTGTTCCATTTTGTAATTCATGCATAGTACAAGGGTATTATTTGTAAATTTCCAAGTTTTGAATACCTAGGGACCATTTTTGCCAATTTTGTAACTTGAGGGGTAAAAGTTGCCAGTTTGTGTAAACTTTCATCCAGGGATCGTTTGTGAATATTTTTGGTTTCCCAAGGACTTAAGTTGACTTTTCATTCATTTTAAACCTTCAGGGACTAGTTTTGACACTTTGTGAAATTTGAGGGACTGAAACTGCCAATTATGCAAACTTTGTACGTTTTTCATCTGTTTTTGCATATTTTGCATTTGAAACATATAAAACACACTTCTAAGATATTTTAAGTATTATGATGCATATTTGAGTGTTTTTGTATGTTTTGGCAGCTCAGATTGGTATAAAATGATGAGTATTTAGACACTCATCAGGTTTGTAGGAGACGACCAACCTTTTAAAGCCTCAATCTTTGCAGGGTCTACATGAATGCCTTGACTATCTATGATGTGTCCTAAAAATTCTACGGTGCGAATCCAAAAGTCGCATTTGAAGAACTTAGCGTACAGTTCTTCTTTCTTGAGCAGTTCTAGAATGATTCGTAAATGTTCTGCGTGTTCCTCTTCGTTGCGAGAATAGATCAAAATATCGTCAATGAATACTGTTACAAACTTATCTAAGTAAGGTTTCCACACTCAATTCATTAAATCCATGAAAACTGCTGGTGCATTGGTCAGACCGAACGACATTACTTGAAACTCGTAGTGACCGTAGCGCGTTCTGAATGCGGTTTTCGGAATACCCTCTTCTCGAACTGTTAGCTGATGATATCCTGATCTCAGATCTATTTTTGAGTACACACTCGATCCTTGCAATTGATCAAACAGATCATCAATTCGAGGCAATGGGTATCGATTCTTTACCGTAAGTTTATTCAACTCCCGGTAATCAATGCACATTCGAAAGGATCCATATTTCTTCTTAACAAATAAAACTGGAGCTCCCCAAGGTGATGAGCTTGGTCGAATACATCCTTTTTCCGACAATTCCCTTAGTTGTTCTGACAATTCTTCCATTTCAGATGGCGCTAGTCTATAAGGTGCTTTGGCCACTGGTGCCGCTCCAATCACTAGTTCAATCTGAAATTCTACTTGACGTGTGGGTGGAATACCAGGTAATTCTTCAGGGAATACTTCAGGAAAATCCCTAACGATAGGAACGTCATCAAGCTGCTTCTTGAATGACTTATTTTCCGTAACTTGAGCCATGAATACCTGACATCCTTCCTTCATGTATTTTATCACTCGCATACATGAGATAATTCCATATCGAGGTTTGCTTTTGTCGCCCTGGACAATGAGTTTTTCATTCTTGAGTGGTATATGGACGGCCTTTTCGTCACAGTGAATCCTAGCACGATGGTGGGATAGCCAATCCATGCCGACGATAGCATCAAAACTACCAAGTTGAACCGGCATAAGATCAATGGCAAAAGGTTTTTCGGATAAGGTTAGGGTGCAATCTTTCATGATAGTATTGGTATCTATTAAATTCCCGTCAGCCATTTCGACTTCGTAGGTGGTGTTTAGCTTAGAGGGGGTAACATTAAGTAAAGGGGCAAACGTATCTGATATAAAACTCTAATTGGCTCCCGAATCAAACAATACTCTAGCATTATGATGGTTTAGTAGAAATGTACTAGTGACTACATCAGGTCCGTTTCCATCTCCGAGAAGGTATACTCAAGCTGGAGCGTTGGTTGGTTCATTTCCTTTTGGGCAGTTCCTCCGGATGTGTCCTACTTCTCCGCATCCGTAACATGTGGGTGATACAGCCTGTGTGTTGCTTCTTGTAGCCGGAATCCTATAGTTTCTGGTTTGATGACCGATCTTACGACATTTGTCGCACCGGACGGTACAACGACCCTCGTGATGAAGTTTGCATCGTTGGCATTGGGGTTTCTGTCCGTTGTACTGTACACCTTCCGTGGCGGCGTAGACTCGGGGTTTCTCTTGTCTTTGATTCTGCTGTTGAGTGCTCCGATTGTTGTGATATTGTTGGTGGTTCCGATTATTGTTGCGGTGGTTATTGTTGCGGTGATGACTGTTGTTGCTTTGTTGGTTGTTGTTGTGATGGTGGGTGGTTCTCTTATCGTCCAATTTCCTTTTAAGCTCATTGTATTTCACTTCTCGGTCTAGAAGTTTCTGGGCAAGTTCCATTGCTGCTTCCAAGGTTGGCAGGTTTGCTGAGGTGACATTTCCTTCAATACTCCTAGGGAGTCCTTCGACATATTTCTCTAATGTCTTTTCATGATCGGGTACCATGGTAGGGCATAGTACTTTGAGTTCTTGAAATCTCCTGTTGTAACTTCTCAAATCAACTCCTTTCACTATTAAGGCATGGAACTCATCCTCGAGTTTTCGTAGTTCGGAATGGGGACAATACTTCTTTAGTATTTTAGCCTTGAATTCAATCCAAGTAAGTTGATGTGATGCCTCTGCTCCTAGTGTTTGAACGGTAGAGTTCCACCAGGATAGAGCATCTTGCATCAGTGTTCCCGTTTCGAAGCTTACCTTGTTGTTTTCCGAGCATCCACTTCTTTGGAAAACAGTTTCACTTCTTTCAAACCATTGGGCCAATTCCGACACTCCTTCAGTTCCTTTGAAATATGTTGGTTGGCACGCTATAAAGTCCTTATAAGTGCAGTAGCGGGGTGTAGGTGCATTTCCATCTCTATTACGGGCTTGTCCAGCTAAAACGACATTGACACCATCAGCAATTGCTTGCTGGATCGCTGCCGGGGTCATAACTTCAGGGTTCGTTGGTGTGGCGGTCGTGGTTGTTCTCCTAGTTCTAGCCATGTTGCTATTATAAAAGAAGGTATAGCATTAGAACATTTATAATAGTCCTTGTTGACATAAATAATGTCTTAAAAACATTATTAGCATATTAACAATGTCTCTATGTTTTGATAATTACAAAGCATAAACTCATTAATCTAAAACTTATGACGTAAACAAGTTTTTAGTGCTTAATAATTGTCTTTGCTTCCATATCACTTAAGGTATGAATAAACAAAGGGTTTATTACATTTCATGATCAAAGGAAAATTTTCTAATCACTAGAATTTTTATAAAATGTATTAAACATCTTATATCTTTTACAAAATTACTTTTGGAATTAAAAGAATATGTTTAATTCATTATAAATATATGATTTCAAATTTCCAACCAAAAATGGCAAATTCTATCCAGAAAAATATTCCTCACTAAAAGACAAGAAAAACCAACGTTCTGAAGGGGCGGCCCCCTTAATTCCTTAGGCGGCCCCCTTAATCATTAACGGGACCGGCCACTAATTAAGGGGACCGGCCACGCTCCAGAACAGTGTTTTTCTCCCCTATAAATACTGGATCAGTTCACACATTTTCCTCACCTTTTGCACTTCTAAACTTTCTGATCTAGATCCAAATCTCTATTCTCTTATCCTTTGATCATAAGTGTATAATTCTTTGTTTTAAAGTGATCCAACCTTCATCCTCTTAAGTGCAAGAGAAGAATACTTCTATCCCTCAAGACAAGAAGTATTACAACTTGTTGTGATCTCCACATCCAAGTTGTTGGTGCATCATCAAATATCATTTACATTATTCTTTATGAAGATTGTTGTGAATATTTGATTGTAGATAGTTGTGTTAGATATAGATTGTGTGATTAGTTAGTAGCTTGGTGTGAAGAAGAAAAGCTAGGAACTAGATTGGTGTGAAGAAGATAGGTGTGGAGTAGTTAGGTGTGAAGTAGATTGGTGTGAAGAAGATAGGTGTGGAGTAGTTAGGTGTGAAGTAGATTGATTTGAAGAAGTTGTGTAGAAGTTGTGACTTAGGTGTGACGAAGTTGTGGTGTGAAAAGTAGTGTGTAAATTGGTGTGTAAATTGGTGTGTACGGTTTTCTCCGCCATAAGGGAGCTTGTTGATATAGTGAAGAAAACTCTCGAGTTAGGTGCTCGGGGAGTGGAGTAGGGCAAGGAAGGTGTCCTTGTAGCCGAACCACTATAAATCTCTTGTCTCGCGGTTCGATCTTTCCATCTCTTACTTATTTCATTTCTTATCATTTTAATATATTGTGTAGTGTTAATTGTTTATATTGTACAAGACTTGAGATCACATATTATCGAATCTAAGTTTTTAAAAGCTAAGTAAACTTCAAAACTATTTTTATAACGAATTAAAAAGGCATAAAACTATTCAACCCCCCTTCTAGTTTTCCACAATTGGTATCAAGAGCCACGTCTAGCAAGATTTTTAAAATATATTATATTTTAAAACTTGTAACGATCTATGGAATCTGAAAAATATTTAGAAGGGCAATCTATGCAAAGACCACCACTATTTGGAAGTAATGGATTTTTATATTGGAAAAATAGATTCGAAACGTATGTGAAATCAAAAGATCTTGATCTTTGGCATAATATTACCTTTAGTGATTTTCCTCCTATTCAATATAATGTTGAAACTAAAATGAATGAAATTGTATCTTTTGAAGAACAAAATGATGATTTGAAAAAGAAATTAGCAAAAAATAATGAGGCTAAAATGGTAATTTATAATGCGTTACCACACAAAGAATATGAAAGAATTTTTATGTGTAAAACCGCCAAAGAAATTTGGGATTCTTTAATAATTACTCACCAAGGTAATAGCCAAGTCAAAGATAATAAAATAGATCTTCTTGTACAACAATATGAACAATTTACGATTCCGGAAGAGGAATCAATTGATAATGCTTTTGCTAAGTTTAACACTATCATCACAAGTTTAAAAGCACTTGATGAGACATTTTTTAGTAAAAATTGTGTTAGGAAATTTCTTAGGGCATTGCATCCAAAATGGCGAGCTAAGGTCACGACAATCGAAGAATCAAAGAACTTGATGACGTTATCACTAGATGAACTAATTGGCAACTTGAAGGTTCATGAAGAAATCATAAGAAGAGATTCGGAAACGGTCAAAGTCAAGAAAGAACAAACCAAATCCATTGCTCTAAAAGCCAAAAAGGAACCTAGTGATGATGATGATTCAAGTGACGAAAGTGAAGACGAAGAATATGCAATGGCCGTAAGAGAATTCAAGAAGTTCTTCAAGAGACGAGGAAGATTCACTAGATCATCACGAGACGAAAGAAAAGCATTCCAAAGGAATAGAAGTGACAATTACGGGAAAAGAAAGTGCTTTAGATGTGGAAGTCCAAATCATCTCATTGGCGAATGTCTAAAGCCACCGGGTTATGAAAGTCAAGGTGCTTTTGTTAGTGGAACATGGAGTGATAGTGACAAAGAAGAAGTTGAAAAGCCAAGAGACGAAAAGTGTTTCATGGCAAAAGAAACCGACGAAATATGTTTAGGAATTGACTTGGAACCTGACGAATGGATCAAAGATAGCGGATGTTCGAGGCACATGACGGGGAACCGCAATCTATTCTCTACATACAAGGCATACAATGGAGGTAACGTTATTTTCGGTAGTGACTTACGTGGAAAAATCATTGGCAAAGGTACGATCTCTCAAGACTCACTTACTATTGAAAATGTTGAGCATGTAGATAAATTAACATATAACTTGCTTAGTGTAGGACAAATATGTGATAATAAATGTAGAGTCACATTTACCGAAGATGATAGCGAAATAGTTAAGAATGGAAAAATTATAGGTAGAGGAATAAGAAAAGGTGGCATATATGTTATGAAACTAGGAAACAAACTTGAGGATAGGACATGCCTAACGACCCTAGATGAAAACTCTACACTGTGGCATAGGAGATTAGGACACGCTAACATGCAATAAATACAATATTTGGCCTCTAAGGAATTAGTTAGAAATTTGCCTAACCTAAAATATGACAAGCATTTTTGTGATGCATGTAAAATTGGAAAACAAGCTCATGCTAGTCACAAAGCCAAGAATATAGTATCCACTACTAGGTGCCTAGAATTATTACATATGGATCTTTTTGGTCCATCCGCTGTGCGGAGCTATGGAGGAAACAAATATACCTTAGTAATAGTAGATGACTACTCACGATACACGTGGACTAGTTTTTTAAGTGACAAAACCCAAGCCTTTGAAAAATTCAAAATATTTAGTAAAATGATTCAAAATAAATTAGGATGCTCAATAGTTGCCATTAGGATGGACCATGGTAGGGAATTTGATAACGAAGTACAATTCAGAAAATATTGCGAGTTAAATGGAATATATCACAATTTCTCCGCTCCTCGTACTCCTCAATCAAATGGCGTAGTAGAAAGAAAAAATAGGTCACTACAAGAAATGAGTAGAACTATGTTAAATGAACAATCCATCCCACAAAAATTTTGGTGTCACGCCGTAGATACATCAACTTATATTTTAAATAGGGTATCAATTAGAAGAATTCTAGGAAAAACTCCTTATGAGTTATTAAGAGGTAGAAAACGAAACTTAAGCTACTTTAGGGTATTTGGAAGTAAATGCTATATTTTAAACACTAAGGACTATCTCACTAAGTTTGATCCAAAATCATATGAAGGAATATTCTTAGGATACTCACAAAATAGCAAAGCATATATAATACTTAACAAACACTCCATGAAAGTAGAGGAATCACTAAATGTAACATTTGATGAAACACCACCACCTCCTAAAACATTACCTTTAGAAGATGATGATTTAGTCGAAGATGAAGCTATTGAGGTTAGTAAAGCAAAACCAATAGGAAATGATAATGAAGACATTCACTTAGAAAATAACGAAACTGTTAATATTAAAGAATCTAGATCACATCCATTAGATAATATAATAGGACATATTAACCAAAGAACCCTTAGGTCACAAGCCCAAGATAAAAACAATTTCTTTTGTTTCCTCTCAGCAATAGAACCTAAGAATATTAGCGAGGCTTTAAAGGATGAAAGTTGGGTTATAACCATGCAAGAAGAATTAAATCAATTTAAGGCAAATGATGTTTGGGAACTAGTCCCAAATCCAAAGAATGTGACCATCATAGGAACCAGATGGGTATATAGGAATAAGCTAGACGAGAATGGAATAGTTACTAGGAATAAAGCTAGGTTAGTTACCCAAGGTTATAATCAACAAGAAGGAATTGATTATGACGAAACTTATGCCCCCGTAGCTAGACTAGAATCGATTAGGATATTACTTGCCTATGCTTGCGCCATAGATTTTAAGTTATTCCAAATGGATTTGAAAAGTGCATTCCTTAAGGGTTTTATCAATGAGGAGGTATATGTGGCACAACCTCCAGGATTCATTGACTTCGCAAAACCTGATTATGTTTATAAGTTAAAGTAAGCTTTGTATGGACTCAAACAAGCTCCCAAAGCTTGGTATGATCGATTAAAAGCTTTTCTTATTAAACATGATTATTCCATGGGAATGGTAGATAACACTCTTTTCACTAAAAGGAAAGACCCAAATCTCATCATTGTCCAAATATATGTTGATGACATTATATTTGGATCGACTTGTCAAGACATGTGTGATGAATTTGCCAAAATCATGCATGATGAGTTTGAGATGAGTATGATGGGTGAACTTAATTTCATCCTAGGATTACAAATAAAACAATTAGAAGATGGAATATTTTTTAACCAATCTAAGTACATTAAGGAAATGCTTAAGAAGTTTGGCCTAGAAGACTCAAAACCCATGAAAACTCCCATGTCTACGGAGGTAAAGCTCACAAAGGACGATGAAGGTGAGTCCGTAGATAACACCAAGTATAGAGGAATGATAGGTAGTTTACTATACTTGACGGCAAGTAGACCCGACATCATGTTTAGTGTATGCCTTTGTGCCCGTTTTCAAGAGGATCCCAAAACCTCTCACCTAGAAGCGGTTAAGCGTATCTTCTGATACGTTAAATGCACTATACACTTAGGATTATGGTATCCTAAGGAATCCGGCATAGAAACCATTGTCTATGTGGATTCGGATCATGCGGGAGACTACGTAGATAGAAAGAGCACTAGCGGTAGTTGCACATTTATGGGATGTTGTCTAACGTCTTGGTTTTCGAAGAAGCAAACCGCTCTTTCTATTTCTACCACCGAAGCCGAATATGTAAGCGCCGGAAAGGCATGTCAACAAGCACTATGGATGAAACAAGCTCTCGTAGACTATGGCATTAGGTTAGAAAATGTCCCCATTATGTGTGATAACAAAGGTGCGATAGATTTAAGTAAAAATCCGATGCAACACTCTAGGACTAAACACATAGAAATACGTCACCATTTTCTTAGGGATGATGTACAAAAAGGAAATATATCTATAGAAAAGGTAGCATCGGAAGACAACATTGCGGATATATTCACAAAACCCCTTAAGCGTGAATTATTCAATCACTTGCGTTTAGGATTAGGAATGATGGAACAAGTTGACTAAATTATATTGAATTAATTCAAATTCATACTTGCATGAAATTTATTTTTCTTCCATTTCACCTTTTCTGAGTCTAGGAATCTATTTCGCACAAAACTAAAGATTGAGAAAATTTATTTTCTTTGCATAAACCTTTTTGTAAAACTCAATCAATTTTCTCTAAAAATTATTCTCACAATCTAGGAATCCCATGAAAATCATTTTCCTTGCATTGTTGACTAATTCTAAAAACATTGTATTTCAAAATCATGCATAAAGTCTCACATAAATTGTCAAGGTATATAATCTAATATATGTCTTTGACATTCATGATCGAGCAAAAATTGAATCAAGGAGATCATTTGGATTGTTTCTTAGGATCGTTATTTCTTTTTGCTTCTAGGAGTCGAAACAATCACAACTCCACATTTGTTGCATATAGACACTCACTAGGACAAATTCACTAATAATGGTGTCATCTTGATCCATCACTAGTTTTTCACTCACTAATTGCCTTTGCCTTTAATCTAAGATAGGTGCCTTAGGAAGCTTAAGTGTGCTTGCCTTTATTTACCTCCTATTGCTTATTATGATTATTTGCTTAAGCGTGTTAATTATTTGTTCTTTAGCCTATGTGTTTTTGCATGCATGCTATATCTTGATTAGATTAGACTCTATATTGCCTAAGAGAATTGAACTTGCTTGAATTCTAATCCAAACACATAAACTTTCTGCAAATTTTCTGCCAAAAACCCAATTCTGGTAACCTGGAAATCACCAAATGGGCGGCCCCTTAATTTTGTAAGGCGGCCCCCTTAATCATTAAGGGGACCACCCCCTAATTAAGGGGACCGCCCCCTAATTAAGGGGACCGGCCATCTGATGGTCGGGTTTACAGAATCTTTTCTGCTTTTTAGTCCATTTCAACCTACATTTCCCAATCTTCACCAACACAATTTGTCCTAATCTCCCAAACAAACTTTATCCATCCATAAACACATAAATCTTACACTATAAATAACCTCAATCCTCAAAACTCTTTACTCATCCCTTCATGGCTTCTCCAAACAAACCCAAACCAAAAGCCTCAAGGCTTGCAAGAATGACGGAAAAACCCGTTTGGCGAAGAAAAAGCCCTCGAAACAAATCCATCATAACAAGTGAAGTTGGAAGTCATTCAACACCACCAACCACTTACTTCCCAAACTTTCCACCACACTCACAAGGACATTCATTTGATCCTACTTACAAACCATACAACATTGGCCAAATATCTTCCTTCATGCCAAATCACTCACCTCATCCTCAAATCCCTTGTAACGATCCATACAAGGTTGATCAACCATCCCACTACAACTCCAACTACACAAACCCAATTCATCCATATAAACACAATGACTTTCTCCACATTACCACGGAAAAGCAAAAGTTCCGTGATGAAATATCAGAAATCCATGATCTTAGTGATCTCAATGCCATGCATCTTGCACAACGCAACAAAGGGCAACCTCCATCATCACCCTATAACAATTGCCTTCCTCACTCTCTCAACTTGGATCAAGTTACAAACCACACTCACTATTACCCTTGTTGCATCTTTCTCCAAAAACAAATCCTTTACTTGAGTGAAGATATTTCTTGGATTGAATATCTCCTCACTCGACCTCATCCCATTCCACCCCTAACACGATACAATATCGTAAGGGCCACCTCTTCCGCTCCATTCCTCACTCCATATCCCTCTCCATCTAACAACTAAGCTTTATGCTTATGTTATCCTTCAAGCAAATAAAACAATCAACCATGAGTTGCAAGCAAGTCCAAGTGCTCTTTCTAGGCAATATAGGACTATGTCTTTTCATTTGTTTTATTATGATTAATATGCCTTAAGAATATTAAATGTTGTAATGCTTTCTATGATGCTTGAATGAATATATTTTTATAACTATTGCTTTGCATGTATATTTGCCTTGCTCTCTTCTAATATTTTGTGTAGCCAAGATTTCCATAGCTCATCTCCTTGGTGCTCTCAAATGAGGGGGAGTATACATCAAGGGGGAGCTTTAACCTTTTTGATTTTACAAAAAGGGGGAGAAGAGAATGTTAAACTCTAAATTCTTGTCTAAAAATTAATTTTTAGACATAATGAGTTTAAGGTTTTGTAATCATCAAAAAGGGGGAGATTGTTGACATAAATAATGTCTTAAAACATTATTAGCATATTAACAATGTCTCTATGTTTTGATAATTACAAAGCATAAACTCATTAATCTAAAACTTATGACGTAAACAAGTTTTTAGTGCTTAATAATTGTCTTTGCTTCCATATCACTTAAGGTATGAATAAACAAAGGGTTTATTACATTTCATGATCAAAGGAAAATTTTCTAATCACTAGAATTTTTATAAAATGTATTAAACATCTTATATCTTTTACAAAATTACTTTTGGAATTAAAAGAATATGTTTAATTCATTATAAATATATGATTTCAAATTTCCAACCAAAAATGGCAAATTCTATCCAGAAAAATATTCCCCACTAAAAGACAAGAAAAACCAACGTTCTGAAGGGGCGGCCCCCTTAATTCCTTAGGCGGCCCCCTTAATCATTAAAGGGACCGGCCACTAATTAAGGGGATCGGCCACGCTCCAGAACAGTGTTTTTCTCCCCTATAAATACTGGATCAGTTCACACATTTTCCTCACCTTTTGCACTTCTAAACTTTCTGATCTAGATCCAAATCTCTATTCTCTTATCCTTTGATCATAAGTTTATAATTCTTTGTTTCAAAGTGATCAAACCTTCATCCTCTTAAGTGCAAGAGAAGAATACTTCTATCCCTCAAGACAAGAAGTATTACAACTTGTTGTGATCTCCACATCCAAGTTGTTGGTGCATCATCAAAGATCATTTACATTATTCTTTGTGAAGATTGTTGTGAATATTTGATTGTAGATAGTTGTGTTAGATATAGATTGTGTGATTAGTTAGTAGCTTGGTGTGAAGAAGAAAAGCTAGGAACTAGATTGGTGTGAAGAAGATAGGTGTGGAGTAGTTAGGTGTGAAGTAGATTGATTTGAAGAAGTTGTGACTTAGGTGTGACGAAGTTGTGGTGTGAAAAGTGGTGTGTAAATTGGTGTGTAAATTGGTGTGTACGGTTTTCTCCGCCATAAGGGAGCTTGTTGATATAGTGAAGAAAACTCTCGAGTTAGGTGCTCGGGGAGTGGAGTAGGGCAAGGAAGGTGTCCTTGTAGTCGAACCACTATAAATCTCTTGTCTCGCGGTTCGATCTTTCCATCTCTTACTTATTTCATTTCTTATCATTGTAATATATTGTGTAGTGTTAATTGTTTATATTGTACAAGACTTGAGATCATATATTATCGAATCTAAGTTTTTAAAAGCTAAGTAAACTTCAAAACTATTTTTATAACGAATTAAAAAGGCGTAAAACTATTCAACCCCCCTTCTAGTTTTCCACAGTCCTATTACGTCGAAATATATATCGAGTAATAAATAGTAAATATAGGTCGTAGTTACAATGATTTGATAATTGAAAAGGTTTAAGTCGTAATTATCGTATGTTGGAATGACACACATAGGAATTACGAATAAGTTTGACCTGCATGAACTAATATATTACGATATAATGTATAAAGTTTGCAACGTAAATATAGATATAATAAATTTCCATAAATCAACGTCAAGGTGTTACAACACTTATTGATACTTGTGCAAATGTTTACAAAACATGACAAGATTCTCTTATTGGTAGGACATTGATTTCACTAACAAGTCGATGGTCTCATGGTTTCCCTAAGGCTTTGTCTAGGCGGTTTTGGAGTTCTTGAATGGCAGCGGACATGGTTTCCATTGTTTGATCTCGAGTCCTTTCCCTTTCTCGAGATTCTAGCAGGGCTTGCCTAAGGCGTAGGTTCTCAGTGTTGATCCTTTCAAGTTCTCGGTCTAAAGTTCCCATCATTATTTCTGTTGAAGTGTTACCCTACATAGTGCTCCTATGAATTCCATTGACTCCCAAAATAGAGAATCCAACTTTTTAACCCTATCTTCCATTGCAAGATGACCAATTATGAGATTGTTCATATCATCTTCAAAAGTTTCTAGAAGCTCATGAGGGATCTTGTTGAGTATACTAGCGATGAAATCAAGCCGATCTTCGTGACGAACCATTCTTGCAGCTAACAATGGTATGGTGTGATGTATGGGTTCCCCAGTGACTGGAAGAATTCGGGAGGTGGAGTAAGAACTTTCCCCAAGTTCCCTTGTTGTTGGTGTTCCTTCTTGAGATCTCCAATATCGCATGATTGGCAACAAGAACGACCATTTACGAGCATCCACTCGCTTGTGGGTCCTTCGGCGTCTGCGGTAAACACAAGATTCTGAGGTGGTTGGGTGGATTGGGTAAGTCCTTTGGTGAGGTGATATTGGGACACTTCGGTAAGGTGCAGGTGGTGATGATAGTGGAGGAGATGCTATGGGTGATGGTGTTAGTGGCACAGTAGTAGTTTGGTTGTAAAAGATAGTAGGTAGTGGTGGTATCACAGGTGATGCAGGTGGTGGTGGCACAACTGATTCAGGTGGTATGACAAGAGCTGGTGCTGGTACAGCAGTACTTGCTTCATACGGCTGAAGTTTTCTAATTTGCATAGATCGGCGAATCGGACCAGATGTTGCCGGAGGAGAAGCCTCTGTGTCAGATGCTGGCAGAAATTGCTGGCTTTGCATGTATCTGTCGGTAGCAGGAGACATAGGCATAGGTGAGGTAGCATAGGCTGAAGTAACATCTTCAGTTCCTGAGTTTGATGACACGCTGATAGGGTGGGTGTTCGAAGACATGACACTGTAATAATTTCCCAATTAGTAAATGTAAGCATAATTATAATCAATTTAAAATGCTATAAAGTAAATAATACTTTTTACCAATTATTGGAATGCTCAGGCACGAAGGGCGTAGGATGGTATTTTATAAAAATTTTATCCCGTTTTAAAGTGTAGTTATAGTCCAATGTTCCAAAAACACTTGGTTCACTATAACCGTGGCTCTGATGCCAATCTATAACACCCCCAAAATCGAACAATACAGCGGAAGACTTATAATGACAGCGGAAAACTTTTGGGGTATTATATCGTGGATCTTTGTCACAATTATAGAAAACGACTCAAATGAGACGTTTTAAGCTTTATTTAAAATACCAAATATTCATGTTTCCAAGAGGTTTCATTATTCAACAACAAGTTTTTATTCAAAGAGAAATAAACGTTTCTTTATTTGCTCACTTCGTGCCTTTGCCATCCATTCTATTTAGTTACCTGAGATAAACATGCTAAAAGTCAACAAAAGTTGAGTGAAATTCATAGGTTTATAATTAATAGTTTGAACACAAGAGATAGGTGTTTATTGTATATAGATACGAATAAACAAGTTAGAAATCACATTCATTATTGCCTTAAGCTCATGACACTCAACGATTCAACAGACATCAAAATTATCCATTATAATGATGTGATATAAATTGCCCCCAAGATAGGTATTTGCCAGTAACCTATGATATTTAAATAAAGTGCATTTGGTGACTTTCCTCTAGCAACCAAATGGGGATTGTCAATCCCTAATAGATCTATTCACAATTATTTACGTTCACCCTTCAAGTGATTAAGGTTCACGATCGAGGGACTTTTGGCAATATCTACTTAAGCAATAATAATATCAGGAAAAGACTTGTGTTCGATTTTTGAGCATGTATCCCCCCCCCCCCCCCACAAAAACAAGTTAAATGTGGTGTTGGGAATTATTCTATCAGTTACCACGACTAGTGAAGATATTACAACTGCAGAAGATTGTACTTGCAGTGGAAACTCATTACCACTGCAAGAACAAATATTACCACTGCTCACTTGTTAACTGTTAGAGAAACGCGCATTGATAAACATAGAAAAGATTTTGTGTATATCTTATTCTATTAGTATTATACTTATCTTGTACAAGAGGACTCCTTGTTGTATAAAAGGAGATCCTAGATCATAGTTAGAATATATCTTTCTAATACGTTTTCTTAGAGCTTCAAGGTGTAACCCTAGTGATATCTTAGATCACTCGTATTATTATTATTAATAATATTGGAGCTAGTTGTTTTGTTAAATTCATTGTTCATACATAAAACTGTTTCATCTACAATCAATCTTCTAAGTATCATTAAGTAGATTCCGCATACTTAGTGATATCACTCAAAGTATCATTATTAACACAAGTTCAAGGTGTTCACGATCCAACAAGTGGTATCAGAGCAAGGCTTTGATATTTTGATTTAGAAGATCCTATGGCAGATTCAAAAGAAACAATGGAGACATAAACAAGCCAATCAAACATTGCTGCAAAGCTTCCCAAGCTTAAAATTAATGACTTTGAGATGTGGAGGCTTATGATAGAACATTTCTTTATGGTTCAAGACTACACATTATGGGAGATCATAATGTGTGGAAATTCATTCAAACCTGGTACAACTGTAGAGATGGTTGGTGACAAGCCAGTAACAAAAGTAAACGCTGGTCCTGTTACTAATGAAGAAAGAAACCAACTAAAGAATGATTTGAAGGCTAGAGGTTTGTTATTGATGGCTCTACCCAGAGAACAAGTTCTGGCTTTTAGCAAATACAAGTCTGCAAAGACCCTCTTTGATGAGATCTGTGAAGTGTTTGGTGGTAATGACTCTACCAAGAAGACTCAAAAGACTTTACTGAAGCAGACCTATGAGAATTTTGGTTCAACAAACAATGAATCTCTTGATAGCATATTCACAAGGCTACAAAAGATTGTTACTCAGCTGACTGCTTTTGGAATTGAGGTGGAAAAGGAAGACCTCAATCTTAAATTTCTAAGAAGTTTACCTGCTGAGTTTGATACCAATGTTGCTGTATGGGAAGATAAGTCAGATCTTGAGACCATGAAGCTTAATGATGTGTACAATAACTTCAAAGTTATTGAACAAAGATTAAAGAAAGCTGGCAAGTTAAAAACAAGTTCTGCAAGTGTAGCACTCATATCATCATCAGGTAATGATAGTTCAGATGATGAAAGTGATAGTGATGATGACAGTGGTAACATGATTGTTTCCACTGGTAATGGAAATGTTTCCACTAGGAGCTCAAAGAAACAGATTGCAGGACTAAGTGATGCTACTTTCTATGCCTTTATATCAAGCCATGTGGGTGGTTCAATCCTCAATCATGAGGACTTGGATCAAATTGATGAAGATGATATGGAGGAGATGGACATCAAATGGCAGGTAGCATTACTCAGCTTAAGATCAAAGAAGTTCTGGAAGAAGACAGGGAGAAAGATACATATAAGTGGTGATGAGACTGTAGGTTTTGATAAAAAGAAGGTGGAGTGCTATAATTGTCACAAGAAGGGGCACTTTGCAAGAGAATGCAGAAAACCAAGGAAATCTGACAATAAGTCAACTTGGTACAAGAAGGAAAAGAACAAAGAACCTACAACAGAAGAGCCAAAGGTGCTATTGGCTATTGATGGAGTGAGCTTTGATTGGAGCTTTATGTCTCAGAATGGAGAAGATGATTCAGAATCTGCAATGATAGCCACTGAGCATGCACTCATGGCTTTCTCTGACTCTGAGGTATATACTGATAATGCTTGTTCTAAAAATTGTAAGGCTGTAAAAGAGTTAGAGGTTTCTAAAACACAATATGATGCACTTATGTTAGATTTACATCATACTAATTATAATTTAGCAAATCATAAAAGAGGTCTAGGTGTTTTAGAAAAACAGATAGAGCATTATAGGGCTAATGAATCTAAGTTCAGTGATGACATTGCTGTTTTAAAAAGAGACTTAGATTTTTATCTTGAAGTAAATAAAGCTCTTGGGGAAGAGATTGAAAAAGTTAAAAAGGCTAGTGAGAACATTCAGATAACTAAGCAAACACTAGACCATCAATCCAAGAGCATTGACAAAATTTGGGAAGCCCAAGTTGTGAGCAAAGCAAAATCAGGTCTTGGATACAAATCAGTTCCACCACCTCTAAGAGGTGTTCCAGCACCTCCTGGCATTGACCTAGCTCACACAGGCTTAGAAGAGTTTCAGGATCCACCCATGACCTATGGACCAAAATTTATTAAACCAGTTGAAACTGAAAAGGTTCAGGTTGAGGTTGAGACTTTTGATAGTGCTAGTGACTCATCTCTTAAAGATGAATGTTTGAAAGTTGAGTCTAAAACTAGTGTTACTGAAGATGTTAAAGTTGAGGAAAGAAAAAGTATTCCTGAAGAAGTCAAAGAGAAGCCTAGAACACAGTCAAATTTCACTAGGTCTACTACTAGGTATGCAGAACTGTACAGGGATAGGCCTAAATCTCCTAGAGGGAACATGAGAAGTTGGAATCATGTTAAAACTAGGCAGTTTGGTAGTGATTTTGTGTTCAACAATAAGGCTTGTCATATATGTGGTAGCTTTGACCATTTAGCTAAAGACTGTACCTACCACATGGGAAGAAGGGAAGTTTTTACAAGGGTGAATGGATCTAATTCTAATAAAATGACTCACCCAAACCCCCTAAGCAAGATGGTTCCCAGGTCTGTTATGCTTACCACTGGCATTAAACATGTTTCCACTGCTAGACCAGCAGTTACCACTGCCAGAAGTAATAACAGAGTTTATCCTAAGTCCCCTGTCACTTCTTTTGTTAAATCTTATCAAATAGGGAAAAAGGCTTATTTTGAAAAGAATGATCACAAGAATCACATGTGGAGACCAAAGTTTTCTAATCCAGCAGTTTCCACTGCTAGGCATGCAGTTACCACTGCTAGACCAAATGTTTCCACTGATGTTCATAAGAAAAGGGTAAACTTGGGAAAAGTTGTTAAGGCCTCAGCTCGTTGGGAATGGAAACCAAAAGGAACAACAAACAATCCCAATGGTGTATCAATGACCTTTGATAGATACAATTATATTGATACACGAGGCAGATCCAAGTCATTTGTGGCTTGGGTCCCCAAAAGGTACTAATTCCTTTATGTTGTATGCAGGGACAGTCAAAGATTACTAATGATTATGAATGACTTGATAATATTTTCTGAGTTTCATTAATATGTTTTTCAAGTTGTTTGGTATATGTCTGTTCTGCAAATGTTAATGAGATTGCAAGAAGAGTGTTACAGTCACCAAGAGATGTCACCAAGGAATATGATCTAATAAGCTGAATTTAGTTTCTATGGCAAACATTATAATGCTGAAGGTCTTACATACTGTGTAAAGAAGATCTTTTCATTCATTCCAAGACATAAGTTACAGCTTACATTCAAAGTTCCAATTGGATTACAAAGATCATTCCTAATACATTTGACTTATTGTGTACTACTAAGCTTCTATCAATTATTACATCATACTGGAGGCTATGACAAGTACAATGAAGAAGCTGAAGATGAAAATAAAAAAAAAAAAGAAAGAAGGAAGACTGTGAAGATGCTCAAGTAACAAAGTCAAGAAAATACTCACAAACTTTGGTCCTTGGCAACATTCATCAATCATTTACTTCTGCTTCTCCTTTCCCTTATGTGTGATTTGAGCTTTATTGCTCTGTCCAATATGCTCTTGATGCAGAAGACAAGGTTCTGGAGCAGGAAGATCCACCATCAAGTTTGATGATGTTGGGAGAGATGGATCTCTCTTACTTGATCTTGGTTGGGATCTCTCTGGTGTGGAAGGAGGAAGAAAGGTTGGTTCTTCATTCTCTTCCTCTGAAGATTCTTCATCAGATGTCCAGATGAAGGGAGAGACAAGCTCAGCAGGATTTGTATTACGGCTTGATTCACCCTCTATGTATGCATTCCACTTTTTGTCTTCCACATCCCATCGTTTCTTTATCTCCCTCTCAAAATCAGAACCTTCAAGTCCCCATGGATATGGTGGTACCTCTTCTTCTGATGTTGGAACAGAAGAGTGTTGATCAGAGGACTCAGGGTTTGATGACATGGTTTTTGGAAGAAAATTGGTCTTGAAATTTTGTTGTGGGATATTAGGGTTTGAAAGAATGTTGGTGACTGAGATGTTGTGTTTGGAGGAGGTTAAATAAGCCAAGGTTAGGTGTTATACTAATTAATGAAGATTATTTACTTCCATCTGTTTTGGTTGGTTTGAGGAGTAACTGTGGTTTGACTTTTGAGAAGATATTTTTATGTATAGTAACTTGGTTAAAAAGTTACTTGGGTTAATATTTGTGAGTTAAGATGAGACTTATTTTGTGATGTTATATCTCATTGGAGTTATAAGGTGTGTAACTTAGACACACAACAAATGGTTATTGATTCACCATGTCTAACCCACATAAGAATCAGCTAGTCCATAAGCAAACGGCTTCTGGTAAGGACTTATCAAATCCGTTGATAGCTGATAGTTTGCTAAAAACTATGATAAGAGCAGCACTTTTTACATGTTTTACTTACCACTGCTCTTTGCAATTTTGTTGATTTTTACCACTGCAAGTTCATTGTTTCCACTGATAGTGTAAATTTTACCACTGATGAACTAGCCGTTACAACTGTGTGTCAGTAATCTTATTTTTACTAGCCGTTACCAAAATAACTGTCTTTCCTTATTAATAGGGTTAAATTTTTGGGAATTATCTACTTACCAAACTGTATTTCTTAAAGATACATCTTTCTATAGATAATTCTTCATCCGCGTTTTTCTCAAAACCCTATTAGTATAAATTGATTTTATACGGCTTGCTTTTTATTCACGATTACTAACACTTTCATCTCACAAATCACAAAATCATGGTGACTCTCAAGTTTGCAGATGAACACAATCAAGTGGCTTACCTACAAAAGTCAAACGACAAGAGTGGACCTATTTTTCATCAGATTGTGGACTTCCTAAACTCAACTCATATAAGGTATGCCTTAACTATGAATCCCACAATCTTTGTTTCTCAAATCAAACAGTTTTGGAACTCTGTGGAGTCCATCACACTTGAACAGGGAGACATACATGAACCTGTGGAAGCTCTTAGAGCCACAGTGGATGGGGTAACTATTGATGTTACTGAGTCATCTTTGAGGAGAATTCTCCAATTAGATGATCTCAATGGTATCATCACATTACCTAATTCAGACATATTTCACTACATTAATTTGATGGGGTATGATACATCTGATCAAAAAGTAACTTTTAAGAAAGGATGTTTTTGTCCCCATTGGAGATTTTTGATACACACTCTGTTGCATTGCCTAAGTCCTAAGAAAACTTCTTATGAACAATTTGGTTCAACCATGGCTTACCCTTTAGTTTGCTTGGTTTCTGATAGGACTTTCAATTTTTCAAGGTTTATATTTAATAACATGAAAGGCAATGTAACAAATTCATACAAATTTTTGATGTATCCAAGGTTTGTGCAAGCAGTGTTAAATGAATTTCAACTGCAAAATCATAATAGGATTTATGACACTCCATGTCTTAAGCCAAAAGTATTTCAAAACATGTGTAAGGCTTCAGATTTTTGGGATGGAGTGATTCATCCTCTTTTACCAAACATGCTTGCAAAGATTTCACAGGTACAGGGTGAAGATGCAACAATCCCAGTTGTATCCCATCACACACCCACTATTATTGTTCCACAAATTCAACATATCCCTGCTATAACTCACACTTATGAGAGAAGGTCTAAACAGCCAACTTCTTTCATCTCAACATTGCATGTTGCTGAGCCTTTTGGTGTAGGCACAAGCAGTGGTGGTTCAAGGTTTCCATCTAGTCCAACTAGAGAAGAGCCTGAACCAATGCCTTATGATTCACCTCTCCCAACAGGTAACACAGTTGGAAGTGTTGAAGGCAGTGTGACACTAACTGAATTGATGGAATTATGTACCAAACTAGCCAAACAGGTTCAAACTCTGGAGAATGATCTGGCACAGACCAAAGTACAACATGCTACAGAGTTGAATCTATTGAAGACTGAGATCCAAAAGTTGCAGGCTGAAGTTGTGGATCTCAAGAAGAAAAGACATGTTCAAGTTGTGGTTTCTTCCCCATCATCATCTCATGATGGTCTTTCTGCAGGTTCTTGTTATGCTTTGGGAACTTCTTCCAAACAGGGGAGGAAAACAGATGCAGAAATTGAGGGGAGGAGTACTAATTTTGAAGATATGGATGCTCAAGCATATGAAGATGTAGATGAGATTGAGGGGAAGAAGTTGGATAAAGATTTGGTTATTGAATCTGCTCAACACTTTTCCACTGAAGCAGAGCATGTTACCACTGATCACATAATTTCCACTGCAAGTGAAAAAGTTACCACTGATGTTCCATTACTTACCACTGCAGAGGAAGAAGCTGCCAGAAAAAGATCAGTTAAAGGTAAAGCAATGGTGCTTGATGCAGAACAAGTTCTTACAAGGAAGATTTCTAAGAAAGATCAAGCTCAGATTGACTTTGATGCAAGATTAGCAGAACAAATTGAAGCTGCAGAAAGAGAGAATATAAAGAAGCAAAAGGAGATGGATGTTGCTAGTTTTATGGAAGCACAGAGACTAGGTAAACTTGAAGAAGTAATGGCACAACCACTCTCAGTGATTCCACCAACCATCTTACATGAGAAACCTCCTATGTTCTCATATGTGCCATCAGATGAAGAAATTGAGCATATGATTAAGCATGATCCAGTTGTAAAGAAGAAAGCTATTGAGCTTGTTGCTAACAAGTCCTTAACTGAAGATCAAAGAACAGCTCAATTGGTTGATTTCATTCAAATGAAGAATCAACAAGCACTGGATGAAATTATTGGAAACTTCAGAAAAGGTCAAAAGAAACAAAGACAACCCACTAAGGCACAGATTATTCATGAGATGAAAGTATATTGCTGTCATGTTGGAACTTGGAAGATGGCTGACTTCAAAGGTATGTCTCATGAAAGAATTGAAGGTATCTACTACATAATTAAAAGGCAAGATAATACCTTCAGACCTATTGATTTTGAAGAAGTTGAAAGATTCAAACAAAGTAAAAGGAAAGCTTCAACAGTTGAAGATCATGTCACTAAAAGAATGAAAGCTCCTCAAGAGAAAGAATCTCAATCTGAGAAATGTGCAGATGATCTACTGAGTGAAATTATCATTGTTGAAGAAGAAGATTTCTATCCAGATCCTTCACAATCAAAACATCAAATTATTGATTGGGAAGTGTACACAGCAAAGAATTTTGCTCCTACTTGGAAAATTATCAGACTGGGAGGAGAATCTTCATCATTCATTCAGTTTGAAGATCTTCTTAAAGCATGTGACAGAGATGATCTTGATACTCTTTGGAAGCTTGTTAATGAAAGATTCAAGGCTGATACTCTCAAGGATATGAAAGAAATGCAGCTCTGGGTTGACTTGAGAAGATTATATGAACCAGATCTTAATGATAAGTATTGGAAGTTTAATTCATCAAACTTGAATACTACATGGACATATTTTGATAAATGTGAGGTTCATCATGTTTCTACAACAAATAAAGTGGATGTGTTTATGTTTGCTGAGAAGGAATATCCACTTAAAGCTACAACTTTGTCTGCAATGTTGAAGTCAAAGTTAAGCGTTTATGCAGATAATGAGAAGGTTAGAGCTTTGATTCAGAAGATTAAAGATCAATATGCAAGAGCTGATAAAGGATTAAGAAAAACAAGATAAGTGTTTGGAAGAATTCCCATATCCTCAGGTTTATTGTATACTTGAAGAAACTTATTGATTTACAAATAAATCATAAGTTTAGGGGAGGATTGTTGGGAATTATTCTATCAGTTACCACGGCTAGTGAAGATATTACAACTGCAGAAGATTGTACTTGCAGTGGAAACTCATTACCACTGCAAGAACAAATATTACCACTGCTCACTTGTTAACTGTTAGAGAAACGCGCATTGATAAACATAGAAAAGATTTTGTGTATATCTTATTCTATTAGTATTATACTTATCTTGTACAAGAGGACTCCTTGTTGTATAAAAGGAGATCCTAGATCATAGTTAGAATATATCTTTCTAATACGTTTTCTTAGAGCTTCAAGGTGTAACCCTAGTGATATCTTAGATCACTCGTATTATTATTATTAATAATATTGGAGCTAGTTGTTTTGTTAAATTCATTGTTCATACATAAAACTGTTTCATCTACAATCAATCTTCTAAGTATCATTAAGTAGATTCCGCATACTTAGTGATATCACTCAAAGTATCATTATTAACACAAGTTCAAGGTGTTCACGATCCAACATGTGGACTATGAACTCACCTTAGTAGTATAGTAGAATAATCGTAATCTCAACGATGCAAGGCAATGACTTCACACACAACCTAAAAGATATGGCAAGTTTCAGTTTCTAAGTCTCGTTTTATTGCGAACATTTATTATTAGTCATTATTAATCCATAATGTGCATAGGCAATGTGTTACGTCATAGATAAAAAGATAATGGTTACGTATGGTTTTATCGTCTAAAATTTAATTATTGTTATATAATTTTTATACGTATATATATATATATATATATATATATATATATATATATATATATATATATATATATATATATATATATATATATATATATATATATATATATGATCACGTGTGGATACAATTTTTAAGTGCGGACGTGCGGATTGATCTGGTCCGTCCAGTCCAGATCTGATCTTGACTTTTTAAAAAAAGTCAAGATCTAGCGCTATTGTTATCTTCTTAATATTCTTAATGAAAATGATTTTTTTAATTTTTTTCCTTTTGAGAGATCCTTAATATTGTTATCTTCTTTCATTTTTTTTATTTTTTCAGATTTTTCTGAGAACTTTTTGTTTTTTTTGATTATGAGTGCTACCGTGATATTAACCATATTATGAGTTTACCGTGATATTAACAATATTATGAGCCTGATCTTGACTTTTTTTTTTATTACGATAGTAAAAAAGTTTATGTGATATCAGAATCTGATCCTGATCTTGACATTTTTTATTACGATAGTAAAAATGTTTATGTGATATCAGAATCTGATTTTGACTTTTTTTATTACGATAGTAAAAAAGTTTATGTGATATCAGAATCTGATCCTGATCTTGACATTTTTTATTACGATAGTAAAAATGTTTATGTGATATCAGAATCTGATTTTGACTTTTTTTATTACGATAGTAAAAAAGTTTATGTGATATCAGAATCTGATCCTGATCTTGACTTTTTTTATTACGATAGTAAAAAAGTTTATGTGATATCAGAATCTGATTTTGACTTTTTTTATTATGATAGTAAAAAAGTTTATGTGATATCAGAATCTGATCCTGATCTTGACTTCTTTTATTACGATAGTAAAAAAGTTTATGTGATATCAGAATCTGATTTTGACTTTTTTACAAAAGTCAAGATCTGATCTTGACTTTGTCAAGATCAGATCTTGACTTTTGTAAAAAAGTCAAAATCATACGCTAATATCACAATACCTTTAACGATAAAACCGATTTTTTTTTAAAGTTTTTTCAGCGATTCTTAATTATTTGTTGTCCTCTTTATTTTTTTAATTTTTTCAGATTTTTTTTGAATTTTTTCAGAAAAAAAGCTAATACGTTAGTAACGATTCTAAAAAAGACGGGATATTTACGATATTGGAACTCCGCCTTTTTCAGATGGTTGACTAGATGGAGGGCTGAGATTCGTCCGTACCATCCACACTAAAAGACAAAAACGTACCTGATCCTCACCCTATATATATATATATATATATATATATATATATATATATATATATATATATATATATATATATATATATATATATATATATATATATATTTATTTATATATAAAATTTATTATTTAAAAATCACTATTACTATTTGATCCTTTAAGTTTCTCAATTTTACATATTTTACCCTTAACAGAAAATATTTACGTCGTTAGTCCAAAGTTATATATATTTACGTTTTAGGTCCAATTATATCAATATTTACATTTTTCAATCCCTAGTTTTAATATTAACTTTTTATACCCTTAGAAAATAGATTTGACACTTTTTACCCAAAGTTTACACGTTTGACACTTTTAGTCCCTAGTTATCAAAATTTTGCAAAATTAGTCCAAAAATTACCAAACTTGAAATTTAACATTTTTATTATTCCAATAAGCTCAGAAAGTGTAGAACAGCTTATTCCAATAGCTTATTAGCTTATTTTCCTTATTTTTCATAAAATGGGCTTAACGAGTCCAAATAAGGGCCCGTTAACGTTTTTCGATCCAAAGGGTTTAGGGGAACATTGGGTTTATCAAAATCCATCATTTTAAGTTCTAATAACATTTCAAAAGAGCTTTTATGATCAGCTTATTAGAATAAGCTATAAACTGCTTTTTGGGCTTAACGGCCCATGTAAGGTTTTTATTTTCTAAAAAGCTTATGAAATCCCGTTTTACTTTAGGCTCGTTTAGGTGGCAAAATCAAGTTGTTAGACCTCGTTATTTATTAGTCTCGTTAGTATACTAGGTAGATAATTTGTTCGTACAAAAATAATAGGTGGTCATGTGTCGATATTCAAAATGACGAGGCCAAAGTATAAGCCAAAACTCAATACGCAAAAACTTATAAAACTTGAAAAAAATCTAACTGTTTTAGTGTATATCGTATAGATCCAACACAACTTAGAAACGTGTGATTATTATTGTGTATACGTTAATATAAGTTCAAAGTTATTATAGGTTCTCGTTAAGGACATAGCCAAATAATAGTACGATGCATAAAACATATGTGTTGTTTTTATATTTTACGAGTTATAAATCGAAAGTGTTTGTGCATAAACCGTACGTACGTACATATAAATAGAAATAAAGTTTCAAGGCCTCACCTCACCTTTCAAAGGTGGAGTAAAACGGTGTGTAGAGATCGTGTGAGTGTACAAGGGCTTCGTGGTTCACTTCACGTTCCACCAAAGGTTCAAGAGGCTACAAACTTGGTCTCCTAGGTTCACTTGAGTCGTGGTTCTCTTGGCAATCCGTTCGTCCCTCAATACTACTCTCCTCGTTATTATTTTTGTGTAATGGTGGGTTTTAGTGCATGTAACGATTTAGCTTGCATGGGAAAGTTTATAAAGTGAGCTTTTGAGTGTGTAGAGACAAGATAAGTTCACAAGTGTTGGTGTGTGCATGTTAGGCGAATAGTAACACCACAAATATTGTCCAATCGCAAGTTTACATGGCTAGGATCTTGTGAGATATCATCCTATTCATTCCTGACAATTCAGGTTATGCACATTGTTCATTTAGATGTAATTGGGGAGTAAGGGTGGCAACAAGGAATGACATGCCACGTTTAAGCTTATCCTTCATATGGTTCGTTTGGTGCTTTGCTTGGGTGGTTTCTAGGGTAGTAAACGATCTAGGTTGTATGTAAGTTTTATTGTTCATGAATCTTGGGCACTAGGTAAAACGAGACAAGCAAAAATATATACATGTTATGTGTAGAAATCATAAGAAAGTAGGGGTGTTTTGGGTATGTCGCGACTGACAGAAAACAAAGAAAAAAATAAAATTATTTAGGGTGTGTTTGGGCTTGGCCTGTGGGCTTGTGGTTTGTGTCGGCCCAAAGAAAGAAAAGAAAGAAAAAAGGAGTCCGTTTGGTTTATATTTGGTTTTCGTGGCCCATTGGGTGTTGGGGGCCCACATGGCGTGTTTCGAGTATCGTGTCGAAGTTCAAAAATATTAGTGAGTGTTCTCGGGAAGTTTCGTAGGTTCGGGAAATATATAAATAGTATATGGTTTTTAGACGAAACGTATAGTTATAAATATAAACGTTTTATATATATTTATAGTTCGCAATAATTATAGGTTATCTAGGTTGTGTGTAAGCATCGTTCCTGGGTAAACGGTCAATTACAGTTATCGTAGTGGTTTCAATATCAAGCCATATCATTAAAAAAAATTGTTACCCGTAAAAATGGTGTTAAGTTATCATAACATCATTTTATTTCTTCGTGTGCATTTACTAATCGTAAGGGAAATTTACAAGAGGTTACAATATATATTTTTAGGGAACTGCGGATGTTCGATAAGATGCCTCAAATAAAAGCTAAAAAAGATAGATTTTATCCTGTTTTGGATGTCGAATTAAGTTATATTTTTTCCTGTTGCCATGCTAGATATAATTATACATATCCAAAATTGATTCAAGTGTCTTGCAATTCATGTGTATCAACTGTCAGGTATGAAGTTATATTTGTCTTTGGTTCTACGACGCTTCAAAGACACTATGTTTCAAAGTGGGTTATTTTATATCTTTATCGAACCAGTCATATATAAATGATATGGTTGATGTGCTGTTTGTGTGTACAAGTTTTAAATTTATAAACACGCTTATCCGATTAACTATTTAACACATACGAGCAAGTATACTCGTCCGTTTTAATAAAGGTGGGTAAGTCAAGATCGTCCCGAGGGATTTAGGCGATTAAAGTATTATAAAACTAGTTTGTAAAAGAAGGGTTGTCAATCCTTAATTAGTGAAAATTCAAATTGTTTAAGTAACCAAATAATCTAAAACATATACTTGTGTGAAATGCTACAATCAATCATTTGGAGTATTCATGTTAAACTTGGTGTAAACTTGTTGTGATACACAACTTTTATATGAATGACCAACAATCAATGGTGTTTATCATGTAAAATCATTACTAGAATTCAATCATCTAGTTACTTCCTTTCGGCCTAAGACAACTAGAATAACAATTCTGTTAAAACAATGTTGTTTAAAAACAATTCTTTCCTTATGAATTCTTACGAATCCTTTCGGCCTTATTTCGTGATGAAATCTTCTCAAATCTATTTTAAAGAGTAAACATGATGATTGTCACACATCACATCCCATACTAATTCGTGCACTAACTTTTTGGAATAAAAACATTTAGAAAACCCTTTCGGCTAATTCCCCAAAGATGTTTTTATCAACAAATTAAGCAAGATTATATATTATCTCAACAAATTCATAAATTAAGAAGAGTTTTCATGCATCACCTTTTTAAAGAAAAGAATACTCCATGACTAACTACATCATTCACACAAGTACATACCAAATTACTCCATATCAATCATATTCAAACACAAGTAGTAAACAAAACTTTTATTAAACTTAAAGTAACAATAATTCATTGTAAATAAACAAGATGTACCTAGCTTGAGAATTACAAGAACTAAAATTGTGGCACTATAGCAACCACGCTCCTCGAATCGACTACTAAGACTAATAAACCACTCCACACTCAAACCAAACTCTTGAGACTTCAACTCAAAGTTTCCGGGACATTTCTAATGTTATAGTAACCTTTCGGGCAATTAAAATAAGATAGCAAGTGCTTGGTGTAAGCCTTTGCTAAGGTTTGGATTGGTACACTTTGTATCTAGAATTGGATACTAATTTATAGTCTCCAAGACACTTATTCTTCAAGTAAAAACGTTCTCCAGGAGTTATGGACTAGAAATGATAAGCCACCAATGATAATGAGGAGTAAATTCACCATTAAATGAGTTTTTGTAACTGAAGCTTCATCCATCCGATCCGATGGATGCTTAGGTCCAATCTAACCGATCCGGATACGGGTTCTATCCGATCGGTTGGATTGAACATGTATCCTTCTTTTTTTGTCTTTCTTTGTCGCATGTTTTCTCCTTCATTTTGGTACTGATTTCTTTCGTAGAACTTGATATTTTCTTGACATATGATCGTAGAAATCTTGAATCTATCAAATCCTTGAGTCCTTATGCGATTCTTCACTCGTTTGCTTCTCGAAAACCTCCAATTGTGCATATTCATTTCGTTTCTTCATCTTTTCATCACTTTTTCCTGTTCTTAGCTACATTTGCTTGTATAAACACTTTTCTATGATTTAGTAACAAATACATACAAATATGATGCACAAAACTAACAATAACGCACCTAAAAACATTTATAATTTAAGCGTTATCAATGGTGGAATTTTGTTTTCACCCGAAAAATCAAAATTATAAATTAGAGAAATGTTAGACTAATGAGATGCAAATAAAACCTAAATAAAAGGGCATGCATAACTTCTATATGTCAAGTTATTGGTGCGTATAAGGCGAGATTTATACCTATTAGAGCCGCTTATATCCTTCCGTATAACATGATACATAACTTAAAGGATCATGTGCTATAAATCCCAAAGTGTACATTAGTAAAGGATCATGTGCTATAAATCCTAAAGTGTACATTAGAAGCATTTTGAAACAAGGCTCGGAGAAAAGTTTATACCGTTTGATCCGTTCTCGTTTAAGCTACATTCTTTAATTTTAACCATTTTTAAAATAAATATAGAGTTAATCACAGGTACATTCTTTACTGTTATGCATCAAATCAGTCTAGTTTGTTTTTAACCTATATTTTTACATGTAGGAGATAGTATCAAATATTCAATACAACATAACTGAAGGAATAAGTGCTCTAGTTAAAGACCCTTCTGGTCCAATTTACATTACTATAGGTGATGATGGAAACATAGTAGCGATCGCTGATAGGTGAAAGTATTGGGATTCATGAATCCCAGTACATTTTGTTGCAAAGAAAAGCCAACCTGACATGAATTTCATTTTTTTTAGTTTCATTGAGCATCAACCAAGTTACTCGGCTTTTAGAGAAGCAAACTTTGGAGATGCATTACTCTAGGTATTGAACAGTACACACGCCTTTTACAATCGGTCTGGTAAAAGTATTGATATTCATTAAATCCTTGGACTTGGTTTGGATTAGTTATCATATCATGATGTCATGTTATCGTTGTTGACAATTCGTACACAATGATCTAATTGATAAGTTAGTCTTCTGTCTTATTATTCACAAATTCCTCACTCGAGGAACAAGAGGACAACTAAATATTATGGGTATAATTTGCTCTTTTTTCATATCGTTAGTTATCTAATGATGAGATATACTTTCAGATTATAGTAACATGTCGCAATATATGTGGGTTGGACGGGTTGGGAACATGTAAAATACGGTTCGAACATACACATGTGAGTGCTTAGTACGGGTCCAGTTGGGCTGTAGCAAAAGTTGTCTTTTTTAAAATCAATTAATTATCATAATTGCTGGGGTTTCTCCAAAATTATAGGTAAGGATATTTGGTACGTCAATCACTTTATTAACTTAGTGTATTTGGTGTTTGAAATCAGTCACTTACTAGAATTCCATAGCCATGTTAACCAGTGACGGAGCTTGAAGGTGGGATGGGCTATGGCCAACCCTAACCTTTTACCAAGTACAAGTATTGTTGTATATTCTAATGTACTGAACATATTTAATTACTTCACTAATTCACTTTTGGCCCACCTAGAACCGGTCCATCGAAATTGTATATTAGAAGGCATCCGATTGAAAATTCAAAGTGCGATAGCGTTTTACTTGTTTTTGTTCAACGCTATTTATTTTTGATATTAGAAGGCATCCATTTAAATTGGTTGTTGTTCTTACTTCTACAAGGAAACTAGTTACTTATTTTGTTTGACACTGATTATTTTAAATCTAATTATTTTTGTTTATAAGATTTTAACATTTAGATAGTGTTTTGTTTAAGATGATTTTAATCCGTTTCTTTTTCAAATTCCATGTTTATTTATTTTTGCCCACCCGAGTAAAAATTCCTGGCTCCGTCACTGATGTTAACCCGTTGGCTTAGTATTGGATTTAGGATAGTTTATCTTTTTTTAAGTATACCAACCTGCACTATCTCAATTACGGGTTGGTTTCTCAATATGTATCTCCATTTTTTTTATAAAGATTGGTGTTTAACAAGTAAAATGGTAAAAAATGTGAATAGTTGTGAAAAGTTCTATTAGAAAAGGAAAGATTATGGGCGTTTGAATTGGTTAATAAGTGTGTCCATTGTTTTTGATAGTATCTATACGGGTAAAATTGTAAATCTTTAAAGATGTCATAAAAAAGCAATCCAAAATACTTCTTAATAAAGGATTTAATATATAAAGACATAATTAAAATGATATTAGCAATTCTTTAATATGGCCACTATTCTTGCTGTTATAAAGACTCAAAATATTTGTAGATGACAGACTATAAGATATTTTAGATGCCGTGGAAAGGTTTAATGTTAAATTTTATAATCAACAACATATGAATATTAATTACATAGTAGTATGTTTGATCCTAGAAGTCCAAGCAAGCATTCTCTTAGGATTATAGTTATTTGATTGTTGCGTTTGCGAAAGACATATATAGAAAGTAGTTCTAAGTGGTATGAGAAGTTTTAAACGAAAAACTAAAGAAATATGTTTTTTTATTGATGTTGATAAAATTCATGAATAGGTTAACATCAATAACTTTGACATGTTTAGTATTAGAAATAACCATTTTTTTATTGTTAGCTAAATTCTAATTAAGGAGGTAAAAGCTAATTAGGTTGCTTAGACTTTCCGGATCAAGTTATTATACACTTGAGACACTCGAGAACAATTATTTGACTTCATTTCTAAGTATTTACTTTAGTTCAGCACTTAACATATCATGTTTAAGTATTTAACATATTTAACTTAGATACGCGCGATATCATCTCTAAGTATTAAGCCAACATTACAAATTGTGTCTGTAATAGGATATCAACGGGTTTTTTAAATCAAATTTTGATTTATCCCAATGATTATTATATACGGGATCGATTTGGTTTGTATTTTATCTATAACGGGTAAAATTCATTAAATCTTTGAAGTTCGGGTAAAAATATTAATAGACTAAGATATTAAGTATTTGAAGGTCGGGGTAAGATTGGCTTAGTTGTTGGTATGATTGATACTTTGATAGCTTTGCAAGATCCACAACAGGAAACGGGTCACTATTTGCAGTTGGTGCTGAGTTGGTACCACGACAAAATTTAGTATTCGTCAAGGAAACCGAAACGGCTTATGAGTCCTATGTCTTTAGATTTCGTATCATCTGCTACAGTGATAATGATCGTGTTAATAAGTTAAATTATTTGGAGGCTTGTGAGTTGTAGTGCACTGTGACATCGAACATAAAAAAGCCTCGGATTAAGATATTCTCTCTTTAGCAAGGACTAAAATATGCATCTGATAAGCTGACTAACAATTTTCATTTACCTTTTTTTTAAAAAAAAAGAAAATGTTTCAGAAGAGCCATCATCTATTGGAAAAATTATGGAGATAAATCAAGGACTTTTAGAAACTGTGTTAGATATCAGCCATGATTCAGTTGCAGCTACAGGAGTTATCAAAGGAACCATTGTTAAGTGTTCATTTTGCATTATAGCTCTTTTACAGACCTCAACTCTCAATATGTTTCACTACAATGGTTTGTTACTTGTAAGTCGCTAATTCAGTTGCAGCTACTTTCTTTATTTCTTAAAAGAATTAATAGACTAAGATATTACTTGGAAGTTGCTAATTCAGTTGCACCTAATTGAATTTACTTGGAAGTTGCCCTTTTACAGACCTTAAGTCTCAATATGTTCCACAAGATTATTTATTAATTTATTTTTTATTTTTTTAAACTGTATTGCTTATTTGAATTGATTTTTATAATTGAGTTGAAAAGTTTCTACTCACGCTACACTACATATGATTACGAGATATGTTTGGAACTATTTACCCAAAAACTTATTAAGGTTTATGTATTATCTAAATACTGTTTATCCCAACACTTTAAAAAATTTACTATTATGTTTTTCAACATAACAACAGAAGATCGCTCTTTCAAGTAAACAATTTGATGTTTTAAAATTTCTATTTTTTAAACACAATGACTTAAGGTAGTTTAATTTTTTGATATACAATGTAATAATATGCAATTTAATTTAACCTCAAAGTATATTATACTAATACGTAACTAAAGGTTGGGTTGTATTTGTCATTTTCAGTTTTCACTCATCGACAACTACGCATTGCCGTTTCCAGAGTCAAAAGCAAAATATAGGTTAGAAGGTTGCCAATCACTAATAATAATGGTAATATCTCGAAATGTACTACACGTTGTCTATGAAGAAGCACTTAAATGTTTATGATTAATGCTAAATAGGTATGTACAACTACAACAATGACATGTTATTTTTTATTTTTATTTTATTTTATTTTATTTTACCATTTTTTTAACATTACAAATACTCTTATCAATAAATTCCTTTTAGTTTGACTTTTTGTTTTTTCTTTTTATTTTTTTGTTGTTTACGGGGATGAACATTGGCTACTCATGTGTTTGAAGTTGACTGCATACTTTGGCTCTTCAAGACTATCGAAGTTGGAGAAAATGTACGTACACGTTTATTATTTTAATAGTTACATACCAAATTGTTTATCGTACCATTGACTTATTACTTATTATTCATTTCTAAAAATAATGAAATCTGTTTACTTTCGTTGTTGTTTAATAATTTATTCACACACTCAACTTCTTAATGAATCATTTCTTTAAAAACCCGTGAATTTCACACGTGTATAAGTTCTACCACATATAATCGAAATGTGGACTGATGTAAGTAGCAAGTTTGTTTTAAGATGATTATATGTGTTGTTTGCTTAGGTGATAAGCGAATACATATTGTAGGATGTAAGTTTGTCGTTGGTTGGGTACCTTCAAAACGGGTAACTTTAGAATAGGTCATGTTGACCCACTAAATTGTTGTATCGGGTATTTATAAGCATTGTATTTTATACTATCAGTTACTTATAACTTATTATTCCGTTACAAGAAAATTTCATAGCGTTTACGTTCGTTGTTCTTTCTTGCTTTATTCACGTACTTACCTTTTTTTAATAAAAAACTCTCTAAAATCCCGTGGATTCCACGGGTCTATAAGCTAGTATAAGTAATCTATAGTTTATTGCAATTGTACTTAAAGATAAAGAAAGAAGTGGTGCCTTGAATCAACGAAAATGTTGCATTAATCATGTTATTAAAATCATGATAAATTGTTGTAACATAACACGAAAGGAATTGCAGTTACATATTTTGAACCAAAGAACCTGCAATTGATAGTTGTAAAGTGTTTTATCAGTTTATCATAGCTTGGTTGATGCAAACAAAAGGTTTTACACCTCAAAAAATGTCAACTAATATGAGCAACACTTTCAAAACTTGTTAAATACAGTATACACCAGGGTGTTAATAGGTTCGGTATCGGGTTGTTCGGTTAGTTCGACTTAATTTCTTTTTTTTTGGTAAAACCAAAAACCACGAATCAACCCGAATTCAAATTGGTTTAAAATGAAACGAAAACTGAATTTGAATTCAGTCCGATTTTTAGATTGACCCGAATAACCTGAATTACATAATATATATATATACTAGACTTCAAAGCCCGCCCGATGGGCGGGCATGACTTGTAATTATAATTTGGTTGTTTTAGTTATCGTAAAATTATGTTTAAAGACGTTGGGTTTTTTTTGTTTTTTTTGTTTTTTTTTTTTTTTTTTTTTTTTTTTTTAAGAGAAAGTTAAGTATTATTTAAAAGGACTATGTTTATTTATTTATTTTATTTATTAATTATTTATTTTTTATTTTTAATTATAAGAGAAAGTTAAGTATTATTTAAAAGGACTATGTTTATTTATTTTATTTATTTATTTTTTTGCTTAGGATATTGGTTTACGGGTGAGAAATTTTTAGAGAAAGTTATTTATAATTTTGAACCATGAATTTTAATTATAATTTGTATGGTTTTAGTTATCGTAAAATTATGTTTATGGCTGTTTTATTTTTTATTTTATTAATTTTTTAACGCGGTTTCTAATATCAAATTTATAGCCAATAATCAAATCAACTAATCTAATACCAAGTAATAATATCAGAAGTGATAAAATTAAATTCTATAATTTGAAATGTTTAGGAAAGAAAAATAGTTAAAAGATTAAAAATCTATGAGCCTCAATGTGCCTTGAAGAGTGATCTATTAATAAAACAAACTACTATGTATTTTTCAGTGGAGCAGTTTCAGAGTACCGCGCCTCTTGGATGTTTTTATTTTCGACCTTTCCCGTTCATCCAGAGCTAATGAATGATGCGAGTGTCGGTGTCTTCTTGACTTTCCTAATTCCATAACAATGTAAGAAGTCTTTAATTGACCATTACAGTCGCGAGATCCTTGGTTATCTTCTCGGATTCAACAGTACCAATACATGCTGCTTCTTCTGAGTGAAATCCAAAAGCCTGGAGTTGTTATCCAACTTTGCCTTGAATTAAACAATTTATATTCTTCATGTCATTCAAATAGTGGATTACGGTTAAAATATAACAAATTAATACATGCTAACCTGTGAGCGAGCCCACGAGTCCAAGCAAAGATTGAGCCTATGATGTCCGTGCTAGTTTTTCTTCCTTTTTAATTCAACCTGTAATGACGGGTTATAGTCCCATGAGCTGCTTCAGCTTTTCTTTGGAGGGAGTAAAATGTTCAACGGCTGCAGTGACCAACTTCTCCAAAACAACATTGATGAACATCAAAAGGATTTCACTCATTGCTTGTTTCGTGTGAGAGCAGAAAAAAGAGTAGATAATGGATGAAAATGGTGCATATAATAAATGGTTTCAACGTTTCTATTATTGCCTTGAAATTTCCACACTTCTATTATTTTAATGCCAATGACATTAATGTAAGTAAACTTTATCATTCACTTGTTACACGATTAGGTTTGTGAAAGTGTTGGATTACTGAGCGCAAATCACCAGTCTCTCTATGATAGTTGCCATACTGGAATGTGTCTTCACTCTCCCTAAAAATGATATATCAACAAAAAGAATTAAAGTGTTATATTACTTACAGATTATGAGGGGGTGTTAGGATAGGTAGTTTCAAATTGACAGTTGTGAGGGGGTGTTAGGATAGGTAGTTTCAAATTGACAGCTGTGACTGTCTTTTCTTTTATTTTACGAAATCCACAAGTTGCTAAACTGTATTTAACACATATAAACATAGCAACAAACTTGTTCTCATTGGTATTGTGAGAAACACAACAGACCCCGAATTTGAACAGATAAGGTACTTATTTGGTCTACTTAACAGATGACAGTAGGAGAAAGACCATATAATTGTTGGAAACTCGCAAAAAATTATATAATAGCGTTTATAATACACAAATAATTGTGTTATAATAAAGACCATATAATTGTCGGCCAAAATTACTCTACCTGTCAACTCTAGCACAGATTCTTCCACAAGTTATTCAACCAGCTTATCTTCTATTTCCAATTTAATGTTATCAATTGCAATGTTAAATTCTCTGCCCAAACTTACCTTACGACCTCTTTCCTCACCACACTCTCTACCACCATGGCAACGTCGTCTTCATCACCCCCATCCCAAAATGTTATGCCTTTCTGGGTCCCTCCCATCAAGGCATCATTTACACAGTCAAAGACAAACTTTTGGAATGATCTTTGGTGTCTTTTTTTAGAATGGCTAATCGCTAATGGTTCCTTATTGGTTTGGCTCATGTACTTCTCCCTCAAAGAGGGGTCGAGCGGACTCTCGGGCGAATGCCATCTGATTGACTAAACATCACGGTCAATTCCGGCTACTGATAGTAGCGTTTGAACAGATAAGAAACATTCTTACTCTTCTTCTTCTGGACTCAGTGGCGTTGTGGAGGTTTTACCATGAACGGGAGTGATTGGCCCCACAACAGGCTCGTCCCATGGTAGAGTCCGAGCAATGGATCCAATCAATGGTGATTTATCAATCAAACTGTATTAGAAATAGAAAATTAGTTAATGAAACAAAACAGTACCATGTTCATTCAAATTGGCATTGCCGCTGATGTATTATCATCATATTCAAACTGTAAGTCTAAGACGGAAATAGGGCTTGGCTGATCCTGGTTCCCGTTGGCATTTCAGGGAGTTTCAAGCTTTGTGACAGAAAATCTCCGCTGCAAATATCAAACCACATACCCGTTCAATTACATCTACCAGATTTTGAGATTTTGGATCCGAATTTCATTGCAATATGAAGTACAAACTACATAAACTTCATTTCCGCCAAAATTATATATATGAGACCATTTTTTGCCAATTTAACCTTTAGTAAAAAGTTTAAACAAAAGGCTAGAAATATAGGCTAAAAAGTTTAGACATTGTGAAATCATATCTTAAACAAATGAAATGTAACTTAATTATAAGCACTCTGATAAAAACATACTTAAAGAAGAATGCATACCTCAGATGCCCTGGTACATCTTCCACCACTGTGTTGTTATTGCACTGAGATCCATCATTGCCAATGTTACTTGAAGATTAATGTTCGTCATCGGCATTAAAGATTGAATAGTAAACATCACAGCTTCATAGGGAGGTAAAAATGGTACATTTTATCTGAGTCATATATTTAAAACCCATATCCAAAATAGCTTTCTTGGTTTGTCTGTTTATGTTCAGAGCTATATAAAAGTAATAAATAATATTAAATGCAGCGTACGAAGGAGATGGTAAAACCACAAAGTTAGAGGTAATGTAAATTTCATGTTTACCAAAGTACCCTTGTACTCACATCTGCCATTGTAACATACTTTTTAGAGGTGTATGTCATTAGTACATCCTTCATTCTAAGAAGCTTGGCATTAGTTGGGACAATTGGTGTAAAGGTGGTTACCTGGATCATTCATTTACCACTGATACTGTCACCACCCATATCAAGGCTCAGTTGTCCCTTGGTGGTCATTTGCCTATACCACGCATTACGTCCTTTCAAAAGTGTCACATAAATGTCTTCAACGAACAGACCTGCAAGCTTCTCTGGCTCTTCAGTTAATAAATGTGTGATGAATATCATTTCTGATGTGCAGTGTGCAAAATATACTGATTTGCTTGTAGCACTTCGGTTAGTCAGGTTGATCATCAGTATCCTTATGTTTGCCACCCTCTTAAGCCGAATGCCATTAAAGAACTAAACTTTGAAGCACTTCTACTTTTTTATACCAAATCGAAATCGGTGGGTTTGCTTCCCAAAATAGTCAGCCATTAATAACATACATTACGACTCTAAATCTAATGCAAAAATACAGATGAAAGTGCCAATTCCGACTTCTTGAAATGGAAATTTGTGTGTAAAGTGAAGCACAACTGGGAACAGTAGACCTATTACAGCCATTAACATCAGTCCCGAACTAATAATTGCATCTATTTACATATAAAAAGACACATTCTCATGCCACACCTGTGAGAAGAAGCAACTATAAATCACAAGAGCCATACGGATATATCATCACTTTCAAAATATACATCCAAATAACCCCCCGCCCCCTCCCTCCTTTACACTATAACAACAGAAGTATTACTCTTTGCTGGTGTACTCAGCAATCTGAACATCTTTCGAATAAAAATTTATAGCATTTTGAATGTGATTATCTGATTATTGCGTCTCAAGTTGCAAATATTCAGATTTGAAGTTTGATATTTTTTCCATCAAGCTCGATGGTCCTTATCTTAAAATCAATACTATATAAAAGAAGAGCAAGTGTTAATTATCATTAATCCCACATTGACAACTTAGACTATTGTCTCGCAAGCAGGAAACCAATAAAGAATGTGCATATACAAACCCTATGGTTGTGATGAAGCTGGTGGTGAAGGAACCATCTGAGAATCGCAAAAGAAGACAACTCTTATAGCAATATATTAGCAGTAAACCAATGCACAAAGAAGCTATAACCATTCTAATTCTGTATCTATATTGTGGAGAATGACATAATTTAGAAGAATCATAGGTTTACATAAGAGATTTATTTTAAATAAAAATAAATGATTTAAGCCTTCAAAATGAATTTTTGTTATTAACATCAGAAAATCATACATGATATATAAAGAAGTTTATGTAGAAATATGAAAAAGTTAATGTATAGGAACTTAGGAAGTAGCTAACATGATATCTTGTTGAAATATACGAACACCATACTGGTAGAATAATTTTTTAGTGCATATTTAAGTTCAAAAAGATATCATGAACTTCTAATTATATATACTTCACAAGAAATCTTACAAACATCATGCTTCAATAAGCCCTTCTTCCTTCATTTATCCAGACCAAACACTTTATAATAAATGCGAGATATCCATTAATAATTAAGAAAAATGTATGCTAATTTATATTATTGTGTATATGCTTAATTTGCTATATTTCAGCTATTTTCTTAATCCAAACACAAGACAAGGAGAATTACTGGCATGAATTACAGCCCAATGCTTGAAGCTTTATCCCTTACCCTTAAATCATTTGTGAAAAGCGAATGTGTGGATTGTACTTGTTGTTGAGCTGCATTTGTTTGTTCAAGCAATCCCTTTAGAAATGAAGCATCAACTGCATCAAACATGGCCTTGAACAATAGAACTCTCCATACTCGACCTCATCCTGTAAGATAATTTCATTAAAATTATATAAATTTACCTATCATTAAATTGTTTATTAAAGTGTACATATATGATATATCCATAGTTTACAAACAATATGGAGAAACTTGTTGCGAATATAATCTTGGAAGAACTCGTCATCATGGCACAGCTTCTGTAAGAGCTGTCATACACCGCGAAAAAAAATATAAAATCAGTATCTTACATACTATTGCCTTTGAACAGATAGCATGCAAATAAGAAACTATTTCCACAGTATATATCGGCTTACTTGTGAGAAGAATGCTAATAACGAAAACCTCACCAAACCATCGTTAGATGAAAATGGGCCAAAGTTTCCCAAAGTGTATTCAACATGTAAAAAACCTCATAAATCTTTATATTGACATGATTATATTAATACTGCATTGATTTAACTTTGAGTATATACTAAGACTCAGTAAATAAAAGCTAAAAATATGTCTATGGGTCTGATTCATTTCAACATGTAAAAATATAAAAATATAAAATTGCCCACTATCAAATCCGCCCCACATCCTCCTATTTTTCCACCTTAGCGTCAAACCATGACCAATTCATACTTGCATGCCTTGTTCACCTGGTTTCTGTCCAGCACCATGCAGCTACACGACCTATGTCGCCTGGATGTACATGTTCATTACCAATAGACCGTAAACCTGTCATAACAACTGATGTTCCTAAGAAAAAATAACATTCTTTGTTAGCTTTCATTAATGAGGAATACGGAATGGCTCAATACAAAATGAATGTAGCATATCATTTACAAAATATATCAATCTAAATTCATTAACTAAGGGATCAAATATATGTTTGGAATGTATCCAATCTTATAGATCTGATGCACTACATCAGCAACTTTAGAGGCCAATTTCAGTGGCTTTTGGGAAAAAAATAAATTAAACAGCGCAGGCTTGTTGCTCAATATTGCTTTTGTTGGCACCAACGTGCTCAACCTTCCCCTTTGGACTGATAATGGACGGTCACCCGGAACCATTATAGTGACTATAAGAATTATACCCGTTGCTGCTTTCTTTTCTTGAGGATAGGCTGAGCTACCCTCTGACTATGCAGATCATATCTAAGAACTTGTCCGCGGATCAATCCAACCAGGCCCAGCCCGTGCTATAATATGACCCATTTAAACATGAACCCATTTCGACTAATTACCCAACCCGCATATCTCATCAACTTTAGAAGTAACAATAGCAGATGCTCCAAGGCACCATTGTCTACAATCAGGCATTGCAAGAAAACTTTTGTTACTCACCGACATCAAGCATATCTCATGGGTCAACGGCAGTAAGTTGCTTGATCGATCAACAGAGGAACTTGTTTGATTTCGATTCCAAGCTCCTGTTCAAACCTATACCTGTACCATAGCACATAAGCAAATTAGCATATGACTCGTGGAGCTGTTGATTATGCTTATATTTGAGTACCCAAAACAAACCTGAATAGCCTAATTACGATGAACTCCTACTGCAACCAACAGAATAAAAGAAAAGCATTGGATAGAAAAAACCAATGTGGCGTTTTATATCCAATTATGATTTGGCCAAGTATTTATAGAAAAAATCAAGCTGTAACACATCCTTAGTTCCTTACCATTAGGCAGTTTTAAAACATAATTGTGTTACGTAATTACTGTTTTAAAAGAATATTCAGACTATATTCAAACACACTTTTTCCTTAAGAAGTACTAAGCAAATGTAATACAAAGAATAGGCGCAACTGAACATGGGTTTTTAACTTCTTAGAAAGAAAATCAAAAGAGTTCCTTACCGATAAGAAGAGAAAAAATGAACCACTCTTGAGCGTTATAAATTGGAAGCATTACATGGGTGTTTCATCATGACTTCCACTTTGCATCTTGTTGTTCCCACTGATGATTTACACGTCTCACAAGTTATACAATTAAAAAACAAATCACAAAATAAGAATATGATTGCACCTTACTTCATAGCCTCAACATATCAAAGAATTCAGTACCTGAGTTTCTTTCTACAACCAATTTAGTTAAACCGACATGAATCAATATGTAGGGCAAAAAGATAGGAGTATGAACACATTAAAAATTAACCCAGAACAAAAACCGAATGTTGAAGAAAATACAAAGAGAAAACAGGGTTACCATCATTCATTTCTTATTACGTCTTCCCTCGATCAGTTGTTTACATGGATAGCCTACAGAAAACTTATACTATAGCCACACAACACAAAATTAGTAAATGAGTTATGTAATCCATAAATCTTATAAAGAAAGAAAAGAAACATGAAAGTAAAAAGAGGATAAGAAATTTACAGCTGTATCTTTATGGTAACATAGCTTCTTTATAGTCCAAAATATATCTGACATAAACCAACCAAATTCTCAAAGTGAAATATTTTTTCATAAAATACATATACCCATTGAATCTCAAGTTGAAATCAAAACATAAGGAGTAACTTATAGAATTTCTCAAGACATCTACGGAGCAATGAAAAAATGAATAAAATGCTGAAATCAACATGATAAATTAAGAAAAATATAAACATGAAAAATTACCTTAAATCAATACGGTTGGGGCGATTTTGTATGTGGCAACATGTGATGTTTTCTTGTAAACCTGTGATTAAGAAAACACATAAATCGGTAAATGAGTTGCATGCATAACTAAAATTCAAGACAAATGTGATACCTTGATTGTCGTTGTGTTCTAGGGTTGGAGAATGGATTTATTTTAGGGTTGAAGAATGTTACGTATAATGAGATGGGATGAGTTGGGCCAGGATAAATAGGTTTTTTTTTTTTTTTTTTTTTTTTTTTTTTTTTTTTTTTTTTTTTATAGATTTAGGTTTGAAAGATATAATCAAAAAATTGTGTTGGTGCAGTGGTAAAGATGTATGTTATGTATATTTACAACCCATGTTCGAAACCAGCTCCTTGCATGAATTTTTTGAAAAAAAATAAAATCCGAAATTTATGAACACGTCTAATATTAAAATTGTCTGTAATATAAAAATTTTCGGAATAAATTTAAAAATTGCAAAATTAATAAATTTAAAAAAATTGCTTACATTATAAAAATTACTTACATAGATAGAATGTGATGACATGGATGCTGACATGGCTGATAATGAATTATTTGGCAATGACTGGGCAATGAGGTGGCATTGACGTGTAACACCTCCTGTTATATATAATATAATATATATATATATATATATATATATATATATATATATATATATATATATATATATATATATATATATATATATTTGCGTGAATTAGGTTTTTGGTTCTGTTTTCATTTTGGCAAAACCATATCCAAGCCGAAAGCCGATTATTTAATTCGATTCGGTTCAGTTTTGACAAATTCGATTCGATTAAAAATTCAATTCGATTTGGTTCGGTTTCAATTTTCGGTCTTGTGCTTATTACCCCATTTTGAACACCCCTTTGAATCTAATTATCTAAGTACTTACGAACATTGATAAATAGGCTTATACATAAACTGTAAGTTTAAAACCCAGCTCAAAATACCTTTGAATCCAAGTATCTAAATGACAATTGATAAATAGGCTTATAGAATAAGTGTGAGTTTAGAACCCAGCCCAAAACACTTTGAATATAGATTTCTAAATTAATATTGACAAATACAGTAACACATTTGAATCTAGATATCTAAATGAACATTGACAAATAGGCTTATACGAACAATTTGAGTTTATAACCCAGATATCTAAATTAACAGTGACAAATAGGCTTATAAGTTATAACACAAAGTGCGAAATTAGAACCCAGTAAAAACACTTTTTAATCCAAATATCTAAATGAATATTGACAAATGCGCTTATATAGAAAAGTTAATCTACAATCTAATAAACCCTAATTTCACTACATATATACACACACTTAAATTTCAAAACTCACTATTGCTTAGGTTATATACCCCACTCACCCAACCCCCCCCCCCCCCCCCCCCCCCCTCGGCCCTACCCTTTTTTCTTTTTAAATTTATTCTCTTTAGGGATGAGCACGGTACCAGTCCCGTACCGATCTCGTACGGAATGAGTGGTACCGATTTTTTTTCAAGCATAAATAGTGGTACCGGTACCGTACCGAACGGGATTTGGATACCGGTACCGGGAAATCGGGTTTTCCCCATTTTTTTTCGGGAATTTCCCGATTTGGTACCGGTCCCGTACCGAATTAGTGGTCCTGATTTTTTTCACCTTATTTTGTAGTCCCGGTACCGTACTGTATATCGAGATCGGTACCGTTTCGGTACGGTTCCGGTTCGGTTCTGGGATTCGGGTCAAAATGCTCATCCCTAACTCTCTTCGTCATATATTAAATATCCTGTTTGACTTTTTATAGTCTTTTTTTCTCAACTTTAACTTTAAATATTTTTGTTTGTGTATTATAATACTTGATATAAAATATATGAATTGATTAATTTTTAAATATATTTTCATTGCATACAATTTTTATCAAATACTATATAACACAAACAAAAATTTTTAAGGTCAAAGTTGATAAAGAAAGACTTGAAAAGTCAAACCTGGATATTTAATATAATACGGAAGGAGTAGTATGTATTATAAAATTACAAAATGAAAGTACGAAACAAAAAATATAAAGTTTAATAAGTTAAAAGTATTAAAAGACAAAAAGCACGAAACATGAAACAGATAAAAATTGTCTTTATCATAAAATGACTTAAAGAAGGTGCCACTAACTTATAAGGGTACCCTAACAACATTCATCCATTACTAGGTGTGAGTCGTGCTTTAACACGGCACATACCTATAAATTTGTCATTCTTAAAAGTGTAAATGTGTCATGTTATGGGTTGTTTATACTATTGCAAACCTTCCTCCTTATAATTATAGGTAGATATATCCATTTTATATTTTGCTCATTTTTTCGAACTTATTTATAAATCGTTTTTGCTAGATCTAAACTAGTTTGGCTTTTCGGTTTATGTTATTAGTTTGTGAAATATGTTAGCGGCAATTTTCGACATGAAACGATAAATGACACAAAGTTAAATAGGTTTGGGTTGAGGATAAACTGGTTTGGGTAAAAAACAGGTCACTCGTTTAACCTGTTTAATAAACGGGTCGTGTTTAGATAGAGTAAGTAATAAATAAGTCAACCTATGAACCCGTTGAAATATATAATCATATATAAAATAAAATATATAACTAAATATACAAGGATTTAAAAAATAAAATATATAACTTTGTTTTATATTTGATTTGGTATATTTTGTTATATAGTTAACTAGCTTATAAACCTGTGGCATTCACGGGATTTTAGAGAGTTTTTTATTAAGAGGTAAGTACGTGAATAAAGTAAGAAAGAACAACGAATGTAAACGTTATTAAATTTTATTGAAACAGAACAATAAGTTATAAGTGACTGAAAATATAAAATCAAGTGTTTGTAAATATCTGTGTAACAAATGGTTTTTGAATCATATTTCCTTTGATCAGAAAGTAGCTTCTTGTTATCGTTTCTGTCTACGGATTCATTGTCAATAATATCCACTTTGATTGCCTCCTGATAAACAACATGTTTGTCCTAGGAAGCAAAATGGAACTATTGACCATTCTAAAACTTGAACAAAAAGCTCATTCCCGTCAACACCTAATAAGTATACAACAAAATGTAAGTGAAAAAATATTTGGATTTATAATAATTGTAAATAAGAAAAATAAGACGAAAGATTTAATATGTATAATGTACATACCTATTGATAGTTTCATCATAAACCTTGAAGAACTTATTTATATACAACATTTATAGTACTATTTGATAGGTTACCATCAGCATCAGAAACAACAACCTTCAAACCTTTTTTTGCTTTTGACACGTGAAAGAGCCACATATAGCTGTCCATGTGTGAATACAGGACATGGAAGATACAATCCGACTTTTGAAAGCGATTGCCCTTCGCTCTTTTTTATTGTCATGGCAAATGACACAAAATTGGGATATTATAACCTTATTTCCAAAATGTGTCCCGTTAATGATCAAAGCTTGAATAAAAGTCCTTGATAATCGTAAAAGCGGAAGTCGTGTTCCGTTACACAATCCATTACATTGATCAATATTCCTCAATAACATTATCCGGACACCAACTTTTAAGACCAGCCTATGGTTTGGAGCACCTGAGAACTTTAGTCCATTGATAAAATTTGTTGAGAAAACAGATTCATCGATTGCTGTACCACGATCAGTTTTATCAATACTATCACAACTAAGGTATACCATTTCATCAACTGGAAATGTTTGAAGCAAATGATCATTTATACTGTCAACCACTTCATTGGTAGGAGCAAGAATGGCCTTTTCTTGAAAATAAGACAGATCATTTATGTGTTTCAAAAGGTTTTGTAGAACCGTAGGGGGGGGGGGTGAATACGGTTTCTTCGGCTTTTAAGAAGTTTAAAAACTTTAAGCCACAAAGAAAACCAAGTGGTTGTAAAATCAATCCAAACAACCACGAATACAACCAAAGTATATAAAGCGAGTAAAAAGAGACACCACGATATATACTGGTTCAGGATGGGGGGTTTATATCATCTGTATGTCCAGTTGCAAATCCACGACACTATACTATTCCACTAGTATAATCCTTTCAGTGGACTATAAACGTTACAATTCACTCCACCGATATTCACCAATATCGATGCTCACAAAGAAGGAGTTACTCCGTAACGGTATTCCGCCCTCGAAAACCACCCAAAAGAATCTCGTGATTCGACTTCACCTAAAGATCACAAAGATCACTACCAAGACTTCCATCCGGAAGTATCAAACCCCAACTAGATCCCCAATGATCTAGGCTTGGTCACCAAGACACAAGATTTCCTTTACAAACAATTGAATAAATGATTAAGTGTTTATTTAATCAAGCCCTAACCTAACCTAGTGACTCGATTCTAGTAGAAAGGGTATAGATAAGAAGACCCTCGACACAATCACAAGAGTGGATTAGGTTCTTGTGATTCTTCCCTTGCAAAGAGATGTGTTCTTTCAAAGATGTTAGTATGAAAATCAAGAACACAATATTAGAGATAGAGAGATAGAGAGATTTGAGAGTGTTTAGGAAGAAAGAATCTAGAGAGAAAGAATAATGGCAAGGGGTGAGGAATACAAGAGGCAAGAGTGGTATTTATAGGCCAAGAACCCAAACTTGGGAAAATTTACCGAGGCCGGCGCGTCACCCACGAGTCAACGCGCCGACAGCGCGCCAGGCTTCTGTAAATGTTTCCCAAGTGTTGGGTGTTTGGATCTTATAAATACATATCCTTGCTAAACCCCAAATTGTACTTCACACTAAACCTTAACATTAATCATTCTAAGGTTTACCAACTCAAATAGCCAATTTGTAAAATGTTTTGTAAAGTGTTTATAAGAAAACCAAATACCAAGGGTATAAGGTGTAGATAGGGTAATTTGGAAGGGGTTGAAGTGTTATTCCTCACATGGCATAGAAAAGAGAGAAAGAATATGCCAAGGTATATTCCAAAGATTGGGGGGAAGAATGAGATGGAGGGTTGAGATGAAATGGTTTGAATTGGATGGCTAGGATCAAAGGGAGCCTCCTATTGTTTTCAAATAATTTGGCATGTGTTGAATATGGATGGTTGAGATGTGATGATTTGAAATAGATGGCTAAGATCAAAGAAGCCTAGGTTTGGATTGAGAAGGGATATTCCAAGGGAATATGCTTTGCTTGGGGGGAAGGAGAAATCAATGGTTGAGATGGTTTTGGTTTGAAATGGAAGGCTTGGATTAAACACATGTGATGGAATGGAGAGGAAGAAAGAATATGCTAATGGGATATTCCAAATCATGGGGGGGGGGGGGGGAAGAAATAAGATGGATGGTTAAGATTTGTTTAGTTTGAATTCAATGGTTGAGATGTGTTGCAAGGGAATGGATGGTTGAGATGTAGTGTGTAAGGGAATATGTAAGAGTGTAAGAGATTGTGTAAGAGAATATTTTATTTGGATATGATTGGATTTGTCTTTAGTAGAAATGAGATTAAGAGAGGATTAAGAAATAATCTAATTGTCATTAAGAAGAAAAGGTTTAGACAATTAAGATTATAAGTTGAGAAAATCATAGGTTACTTATAAGTTCAAGTAACACAACGTCGAGAATCCATAGTTTCATATCTCGTGACTTTCCACGACTCGACGCTCTCAACTAATACCTTGGTTCAAACAAGTTAAGTGCTTTGCCTTGATGTAAAGCATAACCCAAGTAGGAAAGGATGCGTTTACGCAAAGTGACCTTTGACTTAGTTTGACCAATAAGGGAGTAAACCCGTTACGTAATTAGAGAAGATGTAAGCACGGGATATGAGCATATGGATGCTTCAACACGATGTCACATGAAATATACAAGCTCCCTAAGTGTAGAAAAGCCTTGGCTAGAGGCGATAGTTAGAAAACATGAGTTGGCATTTTCCCGTAAATGGGTGCTTTTAAAAGTAGGATCTCCCAAGTCTCAAAACTCGTTTCGAGTGTTCTCAATTAAGCACATAACATATTCATACTTGTATTGAAAGATCCACATTTGTCGGGTACGGGGAAAGTCGACTTTCAAAATTTGCCCGGAACCATACAGTGTCCTGGCGCGTCACCCGCGCGTTGACGATTTTGAGCTAACGTTTGTTATTTTATGTGTTTCGATGGTTTATTTATCATCATTAAAACTAGACGAGATCTTGATCATGTTGCCTCAACAATCTCCCCTTTTTGATGATAACAAATAAAAACTGAAAGCAAATAAAAATTACAAAACTTAGCGAAGACAAAGCGCGCCTTTGATGTAGCTTGCGTCTTGAGCTTTGCCTTGTAATTTGGTGAAGCCTTTATGATGAGTGCTCAAACACTCATCATTTTTGGTCAAATTTGAGCTGCAAAACATTTAAAAACACTTAAAAAGGCATCAAAATACTGAAAATATTCCAAAATTGTGTTTTATATGTTTCAGATGCAAAATGAGTAAAAACAGATGAAAAACGTACAAAGTTTGCATAATTGGCAGTTTCAGTCCCTCAACTTTCAAAAATTGGCAAAATTAGTCCTTGAGCATTTATTTTGAAAGAAAAGTCAACCCAAGTCCTTTAAAAATCAAAAGTTATCAAAAATGGACTTTGGGTGAAAAATTTTGGAAAAATTACATGTTTGGTCCCTGAAGTTTTATATTTGGCAGAAATAGTCTCTAGGATTTTAAATTTTGAAAATTATCAAACAAGGTCCTTGTGTTATTAAACTTTGGCAAAATTGGTCCTTGTAATAACTATGGGAGATTTACATTTTCAGGCCCTTGGATTTTCAGCATTTGCAACATTGGTCCTTGTGATTAATAAATACAACCAAATGGACCCCTTTGTTTAATATACCCAAATCCTACCCCAAAACAAACCCAGCCAATCCATAATCCTAGCCCACTACCCTTTTGTTTTTCCTGGCCCAACTTCCCAGCCCAATCTACAAAGAATAAAACTTACCCCGTTTATTAATTGCCACGGTTGTGGAAAACTAGAAGGGGGGGGGGTTGAATAGTTTTACGTCCTTTTAAAATTTATAAAAACAAGTTTGTTTTAAAAACTTCGATTCTAGTTTATGTGATCTCGATACTTGCACTATATGAACAATAATAACTAACTAACTAATATAGCAAAGATGTATAAGTAAGTAATGAAAAGAGTTGGAGAGATCAAACCATAACACAAGGATTTATAGTGGTTCGGCTACAAGGTCACCTTCCTTGTTCCTACTCCACTTCCCGAGTCACCTACTCGAGAGTTTTCTTCACTATGTCAACAAACTCCCTTATGGCGGAGAAAACCTTACACACCAATTTACACACAACAACTACGTCACAACTTGATCACGACTACTACACAACTTCTTCACACCTATTTAGTTCACGCCTATCTTCTTCACACCTTACTTCTTCACACCAATCTACTACACACCTATCTTCTTCACTTCAATATGCTACACACCTATCTTCTTCACAACTACACTACTTCACTACTAATCAACTTCTACTTCCTACACAACTTCAATAACTTCTAAACTACTTATTACATACACAACACAACTTCACAAATATATGTACATAATGCACAACTACTCTTCAATACTTCTTGAACTTAGTTGTAGAAGGAGTGTTCTTCTTTTGCACTTTGGATGAGTATGGATGAGAAGGGATTGAATCACTTAAACAAGGATTAATATACAAATGATCAAAGGGTTTTAGAGGATGTTTAGAGAGTTTGAAATCTGAAAATTTCGTGCAAAAGGTGAGAAAAATTTCAGGTTTAAGGTGGTATTTATAGGCAACAAGTTCTGACAGAGGAGCGTGGCCGGCCCCCTTAAAATTAAGGGAACCGCCCCTTATAATTAAGGGGGCCGCCCAACTGTATAAGGAATTATTGAAGATACTACTGATTGATACTGCTGACAGGTTCCTGCAGAAGGCTTAGTGACTTTCTGCTGATGACTGGTTCCTACGGACATATAGAGATCCTACGGATAGAGTTTAACCGTGGATATAACTTATGTATTTTACGACAAGATATGTAGAATATCTTTTATTAGTTTTTCATTATTCGTTTCTTGTAAGAAAGGTTAGGGTTTCCACTAGTATATAAGGAACCCTAGGTCATTGTAATGTGTATGAGTTTCATTAACATTATTAGTAAAAGTTTATCGATCCATAGAGGATCAAGTTTAGTATAAGTTTGTTTTTATATTCCGCAATAATTACAAGCTCACAGAGATTATCTAACTTAGTATTACTAGTGATTACATTAGTTAGCTAACGATCTATTGGCTCGTGATCTATCAAGGTATAGATCCCTACAAGTGGTATCAGAGCCTCTAGATACTCTCTGTAAACCTCAACACAATCACATAACTATTCAATCAGTACCAATGGGAGATAAACCAGGCAGTGATGTTGCTCTCTCAGAAGCAGGCTCTCTTACTCAACAACTACAACAGGTGGCCTTCTCCAACTGCAATGCAAAACTTCCTTTTCTTAGGAAGGATGAGTATGAGATCTGGGCCATGAAGATGCAGAACTGGATTGCAAGTGTTGACTATAACCTCTGGAATGTTATACTCAATGGTTGTCGTCCTAAAAATCAAAGTGTTGATGCTAATGGTAAAGTTACAATTTTGGAACCTGTTTCTGCTGAAGAAATTCTTGCTATTCAAAGGGAGAACAAAGCAAGAACCATATTGCTGCAGGCAATCCCTGATGACCACATGGGAGATTTTCATTCCATGACTGATCCAAGAGAAATCTGGTGGGCCATAAAAGCTAGATTTGGTAGGAATGAAGAATCAAAGAGGATGAGAAAGAGTATGTTGAAGCTGGAATTCCAAGAATTCAAGATTACTGAAGAGGAAGGTCTCCACAAAGGATATGACAGGTTTCAGAAGATTTTGAGTCACTTGAATCAGCTTCTAGCCAGACCTGACAATGAAGAGGTGAATTCCAGGTTCTTAAGAGCCTTACCTCCCTCATGGTCTCAAGTGAGTATATCATTGAAAACCAAAGATGGCTTGGACTACCTCAGCTTTTATGACTTGTACAACAAACTCAGAGCTTTGGAAGGTGACATAAAGGGATTCTCTCCATATGCAATAACTCCTTCACAATCTGCATTTGTCAGTTCTAACTCAAACTACATGCCACATACCTATACAAGTCCATCCCCAGCACCACAGGTTTACTCAAGTCCATCCACTCCAAGCCAAAGTCTTCCAATGACCACATTGTCCTTTTCAAGTGATAATCCAATAACTCATCCAAAGATTAGTAATGTGATGGAAGATGTACTTCATTCATTTGTTGCTGAAGTTGATAAACAGCAACAAATTGCTTATGAAGATTTTGAGCAGATTGATGAACTTGCTTTAGAAGAGTTGGACTTAAAGTGGCAAATGGCTATGCTCTCTCTCAAGGTTAGAAGATTTGAGCAAAAGGTTGGTAAAAAGCTCAATGTTGATGGAAGAGATGCAGCTAGGTTTGACAGAAGGAAAGTAAAGTGCTATGCTTGTGGAGAAATTGGACATTTTGCAAGAGAATGCACAGCCAAGAAGGGTGAAGCCAGTACCAGGTATTCAGCATACAAGAAGAAAGAAGTGGAGGCTGGAGAATCAAAGGCCTTGATCACTGTTATAGATACTAGTGTTGACTGGAATGAGCATGAAGATGCTACAAGCAGCTCTCCTCAAATCTCTTGCATGGCTAGCTGTGATGATAACTTTGGTCTCATGGGAATCTCTCCTCAGGTATCTACTTGTGTTTGTGATTGTGATTCTAAATATACAACTCTAAAATAAGCATATGATGATTTACAACCAAAATATAATGCTTGTTTTATTGAAGCTGCAACTTATAAAGAAGCTTTTAAAACTTTAGAACAACAAAAGGTGTGGTTTCAACAGAATCAATTGGCCTATGAAGAAAATATTAGAGTTTTAAGTAGAGATTCAGAATGTGCTAGCAATGAATTAAAGTTTTCTGAAAAAGAAAAAGCTAGGATTGAGTCTGAGAAAAGTGTTTTGCAACAAAAACTAGATAAAGAAGTAGCTTTACATAAAATTTGGCTAATTTCAGGAGATAATTTAGCTAGTTGTCTTTATGGTAGTCAAGCTGTAAACTCTGGGATAGGTTTAGGGTTTAAAAAATATGTTGGCTTAGAAGCAAGGAATGATGTGGGTAAATCTACACCAGCAGGCTTAGCAAATTATGTTAAAGAAGGAAATTTGCATGCTGTACCAGGACCCATCAGAGGTGTATTTATGCCTACTACCCAAACCTCTGACTTTGATGGTTCACACCATCTCTTTGGCAGAAAGTCTAAAGACTTGCCAAATAGGTCTGAAGACTCACCAACCATAGGAACCCCTAAGCCCACATCCCATAAGGTTGACTTACCAGAATTAAAGGAAACCACTGGCATTAGGATCAATGACTCCCCTGACACTAGAAGTATAGCTAGTAATGATTCTAACAATTATGTCTCTTGTTCTTCCAGGGACAAGACCTCAGAGTGCCAGCTGTGATTCCAAGACCAAGTCAGACTCACCCAAGTCCTCAATAAAGAATTCTGACAAGTCATCTTACAAGTCTGTGGACTCTGAAGTTGCTGCTGATGAAGTTCTTTCTAAGACAGCCTCTTCTGAAGACTTGTTATTTACTTCTTATGAAAACAATTCCTTTGAGTGTTTACAAAACAATTCTATTTCTGGTGTTTCTTTGAATAATTCTATGTTTAATCAGACATCTTTTGGATTTAATAAATCTTCTACGAAGAAGAAGTGTTTTGTTTGTGGTAGCAAATTGCATTTAATTAAGGATTGTGATTTCCATGAGAAGAGGATGGGTGTTTCTGTTGTTAATAATAGACCTAGACAAAAGTGGACTAAAACCTGTACCAAACCCTCATTAGTTCCACATGCAAAGTATAATGTCAGCAGAATGTATTCCACTCCTGCTGATTGGACTGTTCCTTCTGATAGGTCTGTTTTTCATAATAGATATATAAATCTCAATAGAAATAGATATGGGTCACAACCATTTTATGGTATTAATCATTGGTATGAATATACTGACCAAATGTTTATGGGAAGGGGTAATTGGGATTCTGCTGAAAAGTCCTCAGCAGATTGTTCTTGCACATACAAACGACCATTTAACTACAGGGACTCCAGGAACAATTGTGGATCTAACTCAGCCTCTTGGGTTCATCATAATGATCCACAAGGCAGGCTCAAGTCTTTCATGACTTAAGTCTCTTAACATATTTTTGTTGTTGTATATTATCTTTCTTTGTTGTAGGAACATCCTCTTCTTAATAAAGACTTAGGTATTGTTGATAGTGGCTGTTCAAGAAACATGTCTGGTAACCAAGAGAAGCTGCATGACTTTGTGCCTATTAATGGAGGTATAGTGAGGTTTGGAAGTGGAGTAGGAAGGATCACTGGCAAAGGAACCATTAGAACTCCAAAGGTGGATTTTGAGAATGTCTAATTTGTGAAGGAACTTTAAGGATTCAATTTGTTCTCAGTCTCACAAATTTGTGACAAAAAGCTTCCTGTGCTTTTCACTGAAGATGGTTGTTTCATTCTTTCACCTGAGTTCCAAATGCCTGATGACACTCATGTATTACTAAAGGCTCCAAGAAACCATAATCTTTATACTTTTGACTTGAATGATGTCAAGCCAGAAGGTGATCTAACATGCTTGGTGGCTAAGGCATCCTTGGATGAATCTACAAAATGGCATATGAGGATGACACATGTTAATTTTAAAGTCATCAACAAACTTGCTAAAGATGGACTTGTTCATGGACTTCCTTCCAAGATCTTCACCAATGAGCATAATTGTGTGGCTTGTAACAAGGGTAAGCAACACAAGGCTTCTTATAAAGCCATTACTGTAGTGAGCACAATCTCAGAACCATTGCAGCTGCTTCACATGGATCTTTTTGGTCCAACATCCATCAGGAGTATTGATCATAAGTACTTCTGTTTGGTGAGCACTGATGCTTTCAGCAGATTCAGCTGGACATTTTTATTGGTGACTAAAGATCAAACCTTTCAGGCACTAAAAGAATTTATGGCTCTAGTTGAAAACCAACTTAACAAGAAGATTAAAGGTATAAGGTGTGACAATGGGACAATGTTCAAAAAGGCTAATCTCATTGAACTTTGTGGTTTAAAGGGTATTAAAAGAGACTATAGCACTCCTAGGACTCCACAACAGAATGAAGTTGCTGAAAGGAAGAATAGAACCCTTATAGAGGCTGCAAGATCTATGCTTGCTGACTCTAAACTTCCCACCATGTTTTGGACTGAAGCAGTTGGCACTGCCTGTTATGTATTGAATAGGGTGTTGATTACTAGACCTCACAATAAGACACCCTATGAGCTATTGACAGGGAAGAAGCCTACCATTGAACACTTGAAACCTTTTGGTTGTCATGTGACCATTCTTAATACAAGTGATCACTTAGGAAAATTTGAAGCAAAAGCTGCTGAAGGGTATATTGTTGGTTACTCAGCTCATAGCAAGGCTTACAGGGTATATAACTTGGCTGCAAAGAAGATAGAAGAGACTCTTAACCTGAAATTTCTTGAGGAGAATGTAAATGTTCAAGGAAAAGGTCATGAATGGTATTTTGACCTTGATTATCTTACAGATTATTTGGGTTATGCTAGACACAAAACTAACCCCTCTGCAGGTATACAAGTGTCATCTTCTAACAATGCAAGTACCCTACAGGATGATTCAGACAGTGATTCAGAATGTGATGAACCCACTATTGTTGTAACTACTCTACCAATTCAAATAGCAGATCCTCCTAACAAAGAAGCCTCTGATGCCAAATCTGCTGATGATGTGGAAAATTCAACCTATGCAGAAGATCTTGCTAGACTCAAAAAGCAAGAACATGCAACTGCTGAGGAAGCTAAAAGACTTGGTATTGAATTTGCTCAAGATACTGAAACCCTCTTAAAACAAGCTGCTGTTGAAGAAAGCAGAAAACCTAGTTCTGCTGATGCATCAGCTGATGCAGCTGTTGATTCTGCCGATGGAGATTCTGCTGAAGGCATTTCTGCTGCAGTTCCTGTTTCCAATGAAGCTTCCACAAGTTTGGATGAACCTTATGGCAGGTTTCCAATTCCCTCAGATCTTGCTAATGTTGAGCAAAATGAAGGCATTTTTCAATCAGCTTCTTATGATGAAGACTTTGCTCCTACCTTAACCAATCTTGATACCTCAATTGATGTTAATCCTGTTGCAACTAAAAGGATCAACACCATACATCCACAAGATAATATACTTGGTGATCCAAATGCTATGGTACTCACCAGGAGTGCTATTAAGAATACCAAGTTTGGGCAATGTGCATTTTTGACTTATGTATCCACTCAGAAGAGAGACAACCACACAGATCAGAAGCATTTTTTATTTGCTTGTTTCTTGTCTCAAGTTGAACCCACAAGCCTTAAACAGGCTTTGAGTGAGCCTAGCTGGGTTGAAGCTATGCAGGAAGAGATGCAACAATTCAAGAATCAAGATGTTTGGGTACTTGTTGATCTGCCTACAGGGAAAATTACAATTGGGACCAAGTGGATCTTAAAATGCAAGAGGGATGCCAGAGGTATTGTGGTCAGAAATAAAGCAAGATTGGTGGCTCAAGGTTTCAAACAAGAATAAGGGATTGACTACACTGAGGTCTTTACACCTGTTGCTAGGGTTGAGGCCATTAGACTATTTTTAGCCTTTGCCTCATATATGGGGTTCAAGGTCTATTAGATGGATGTCAAGAGTGCCTTTCTCTATGGCAAAATTGAAGAGGAGGTATATGTTACTCAACCACAGGGCTTTGAAGACCCCCATCATCCTAAGAAGGTTTACAAAGTTGTCAAGGCACTTTATGGACTTCACCAAGCACCAAGAGCATGGTATGCTAGATTTTCTACATTTCTTTTGGAGCATGGATACAGAAGAGGAGCTATTGATAAGACCCTCTTTATTAAGAAAAACTCCAGGGACATCATTCTAGTACAGGTATATGTGGATGACATCATCTTTGCATCCACAAAGGAAGCATGGTGCAGGGAATTTGAAGATTTGATGAAAGGTGAATTTCAAATGAGTGCAATGGGGGAGTTAACCTTTTTCCTAGGGCTACAAGTCAAACAACAACCTGAAGGGATCTTTATTCATCAGGAGAAGTATGTTAAAGATATTTTGAAAAAGTTTGACTTTGAACTTTTGAGGACTGCTACCACCCCATATGAACCACCCAAGCTTAAGAATCAAAATGAGCAAGATGAGGCTGTGAATGTTCATCTCTATAGGTCCATGATTGGATCACTCATGTATCTAATAGCTTCTAGGCCTGACATTACCTTTGCTGTCAGTGTTTGCTCAAGACATCAAGTCACTCCACTGACTTCCCACCTAAATGTTGTGAAGAAAATTTTCAAGTACATCAAGGGCCAACCCAAACTAGGCCTTTGGTACCCAAGGGATTCACCATTTGTGTTGGAGGCTTACAGTGATAGTGATTATGCTGGAGCTAATTTGGATAGGAAGTCCACAACAGGAGGTTGTCAATTTCTTGGTAGAAGACTCATCTCTTGGCAGTGCAAGAAACAAACCATAGTGGCTACTTCTACTACTGATGCAGAATATGTTGCTGCTGCCAATTGCTGTGGTCAGGTACGTTGGATTCAAAATCAGATGTTGGATTATGGGTTTAACTTTATGAACACTAAAATCTACATTGATAATCAAAGTACTATTTCTATTGTTAAAAATCGTGTTTTTCATCAGAGAACTAAACATATAGAAATTAGGCACCATTTTATAAGAGATGCAAATGAGAAGCATCTAATTCAAGTGCTTAAAATTCACACTGATGATAATGTGGCTGATTTGTTAACCAAAGCTTTTGATGGACCTAGGTTTAATTACCTAGTTGTCAACATTGGGATGGTTAACCCTTGAATGCTATGTTTGAGGGGAGGCATAAGCCTCAGGGGAGGATTGTACATGTTGTATTTATGTAGATTATTATGTTTTCTAGAATTATGTTTACTAACTTTGTTTTGCAGGTTTCTTTCTAATTTTGTATATTACTTTGGTTGTTCTTTTGTATTTTGTTTGACTATTTGGTTTCAGATCATGTTTCTGCTGATATACAAAGATCTACATTCAGTGGAATTAGATGTAAAGACGTAAAAGTAAATTTTATTCATCAGTGGAAAGCTTGGTACATCAAGATCTGTCATCAGAAGAAGCACAAAATACATCAAACAACAACAAACAACCACCACCACATCCCTAAACCTCAACTCCCTACTCCATCTTCCTCTTCCCTTTGCCCAAGTCCTTTGGGTCTGGCATTTTCTTGTGGACCCCTCTGGATTGCATGTCCTTGTTCTAGAGCTTGGGAGCTGCAAGACCAAGGACCACCTTCAATGGACCCTTCGTCCTTCTTGAGGACTGTGGCTCTTCAGGGACAGAGATCCTTCTCATATCTGCACATACTCTTTCCATTTCACTGGTTAAGAACGCAGTGACAGGAGTGAAATCAGGGACAACCATAGCTAGAGGAGTTGGTGTTTCCTCAGCTTCAGTGGTTTCTTCTGATGAGGTTGGAGATGGACAACACTCTGAAGGACCTTCACCTAAGTAATATTATGATCTTTGGATTTGAGGTATGTCAAAGGTAGAGTCTGATGAATCAGAAGAGATTTCAATGACTTTGGGGGATGGCTTCATGTTTTGAATGTGTGAAAGACTTTGGGATATGTTATTTGTGGGATGGTGAGTTGATTATGACTTGAAGACTTATTTATAAAGACATGATTTGGGTTAAATGTGAGTTAATGTAAGTAAATGGGAGGTAGTTGAGTCAGTAGCAATTACTAATTGTGCAAGTTGTCCACTTAAGTGGATCCTTCGGATGAAAGTCAATGGTTTGACCAACATGTTAAGTGTGTTCCTGCTGATGACTGGTTCAAAATCAATTTATTCAGGGGAATGGTAATCTATCAGAAGAATTAAAACAAGTAAAAAATTAACACGGAAAATTTTTATTGATTCTTTAGAAGTATAATACAAGACAGTGAAATTGAAAGATTAACAACAAAGTTCCTATTCTACTTTGCCCTTGCCCTTGCCTTCCACAGTCTTCTCCTTGCCTTTGTTGTTGATGTTGAAGAGTCCTTGCCACTGAGGACAGGACAAACCTAAAACAACCTTTCTGGTCTTTGGCAATGGGGAATTTACTTTTCTTTTTCTTGGACGAGAGGACTGAGGCTTCTCAAGGGTTGTAGGGTTGTAAAGTGCATCATTATCATCATCCTCTTCATCAGAAGAAGTGAAGATGAAGGGAGACTCCTCAAGATTGGGAACTCTGTTTGCCCTCTCCAATGCATTCCATCTTCTCTCCATCTCTCTCTGGTACTCTGGATCATCGATTTCAGAAGGGTATGGTGGAAGATCTTCTGATGATGAACTAGGAGCAGGGACATCATGTCTCTTCTTCTTGGCTTGTTCCTTTGTGAGACCACGAGGACGTGTTGGCATATTGAGTGGTGGTGGAGATGTAAGTGAGTCAGATGTATCAGAGGAGTCAGAAGAAAGGTTGATGATATGTTGATTGGAAGCCATGGATGTATTGTTGATTGGAGGTATTGTAATTAGGGATTTGATTTGAGTGGAGAGATTTGGGGATAATTAGACTTTATTTGTAAGATCACCAAACCGCATGTCTTTATTACCATAAATGCGAGGTAGTTTGGAGATAATTAAGGGTTCTTTGAAATTTGAATTGAGAGATCTTTTTCAAAGATATTTGGTTTCCACTGAAGGGAAGATTCTGCTGATTGATTCTGCGGAAGGCTTTGTTGTTGACCGTAGTCAACATTTGACTATTTTCTGCGGATTGACCATTTGATTTCAGCCGATTGACTTGGTTTCTTCAGATGAGTCAGTTAATTGGGATTTACTTTAGTTGATTATTGGTCAAAGATTTCTTTCCAATAATTCATATTCGTTTCATTCCACGTTTGGTAACTTCCATAATTACCCAAAACGTGCATATCCCACTCCCAATTTAACTGATTCCCTCTTGCTATAAAGTTTCAAAAACCATTTCAATATTCTTCAGAACTTCCAACCCTAATTTATTATTCTTAATCAATGGCTGAACTACATTTCAAAGGTGATCATAACAAACATGCCTTTCTTAGTCGTGGTAAGAATGATGAAGATTATGTGGGAATGATGGAGTTTCTTCAAAGATCCAAGATTCGTTATGCTCTGCTGTTATTCATGAATCTCTTGTTGTACAATTTTGGGAAACCGCACAAATAAGGACTGTTGAAGATGGACCAACAGAGATTGTTGCTGTCATAGATGGGGAAGAATATGTGGTTACTGAGTCATTGGTTAGGACTCAACTTCAGTTGGATGATGAAGGAGGGGTGACTGATTTGCCTAAAGCAGAGATACTAAGAGGCCTTCAGGCTGCCGGTTATAGTGGTGATGGGAAAGTATGGTACAAGAATCTGTTTTGTCCAAAATGGAGGTTTTTGACACATACTTTGCTTCAGTGCATGGGTTCTAAGTCTGGTGGATGGGACCAATTCTCTACTGACATTGCTCTTGCCATTGTGTCTCTCTCTCAGGGAAGAACATTTAACTTTTCTAGGTATATCTTTAATGCTATGCTTGAAAATGTTAAGGATACCAAACTTAAATATTTATTGTATCCTAGGTTTCTTCAAATCATTTTAGATATTCAGACCACTGACCCTACTCATTTGCCTGTTAAGGGTTTATCTAAAAAGTTGTTTACCCAAATGAAATTTAAATTTACTGGTGAACACAGACCCTTACTTCTAGCTATGTTGCCTGGTGGCAATGCTCCTGATGGAGTAGCTGCTGATGCCCCGGTGGGCAATCCCCCTGATGGAGAAGCAGCTGATGTAGCTGCTGGTGGTCAGGATTCTCCTGATGCTCAAGCACCAGAGGATTCTCCTGAAAGAACTGAAGATGCTCCTGATGCAAATGCATTAGTTGCTCCTGATGTTTAGCCTCCACTCTCTCCATGGTTACCCACACCTGTACATTCACCAATGGATATCCATTCTCCTGAGCATGAGCTCAATGAGAATTTAGGCTTTGACCAACCTGTACACTCACCACAATTTACAAGACTTCCTTCACCCAGTCCTTTGAGACCTCACTTTGAGGATCATGTAGATTTAGATGTAAATTTAGATTATTCTACCCACAGGACCAATGATGCTTCAAATACCACAGATATCCCTGTTAGTTGAGCTGAAGGTCCTGTTACTCTCACTTCTGTATCTGCTTTGTTGAACAGGTATGTATCTAAAGTGGACAAATTGGAGAATGATTTGAACTTCACCAAAAAGAACCTTAGCAATGCTGTTTTGACTCTAATTGGAAGAGTTAAGAAGTTGGAGGGTAAGCTTAAGCAAAGGAAGAAACAAGGTGTGGTGTATGACTCAGATGAGGACTCTACTAAAACATCTGAAAACATTGACTTGGAAGGCCTTGAACTTCTTGCTGCTACCACTTTGGAGAGTGTTCAGAAGAATGCTGACACTAGGCCTGAACCATCTGTTGCTCCAACTGCTGATGTTGCTCCAACTGCTGATGTTGCTCATTCTACTGATGCAAGTGTACCAAAGGACTCTAGAGTCATTTATGTCAGAAGAAAGCATTCTGCTGATAAGAAGTCTGCTGATGCTCCTAAAAAGAAGACTTCTGCTGATGTTCATAGACAAGAATCTTTTCCTACTACTATGCCAGAAGTGAGCACTCATAGTCCATCAGTGGAAATTCAAGCTGATCTTCCTCATGATTCTTCTGATAAGACTTTTGTTCCTTCTAAGAAGCAAGACAAAGGAAAGTCAATATTGATTGATAAAGACATTCCTTCCAGAGTGAAATCCAAGGTGGAACTTGCTAATGAAAAACTTAGTGAGATTGCTGCTGCACGTTTGCAAGCTCAAGAGGATGAAGCAGCTACTAAAGTTCAATTGGATTTGAAAGCTTCAGAAGCATTAGCTAGGAAAATTCAAGATGATTTCGATAATATGGGACCTCAATTTACTACCACCTTGCCTGCTGAAAGACAAAAGGAACTTGATGAAATAGCTAAGAATCTTACTGCTGAACAATGGGAGAATTTGGCTGAACAGGCTGCTTCCAAGCCTAATTTGGGTGAATCTGAGCTTGGAGTTGATAATCCTGCTTTTGTTCAGATGATGGTTGAAAGAGGAAGATTGAAGAGACAACAGGAGGCAGAGAATAAAGCTAAGTATCAAAGGGAAAGGCCTTGGACTAAACAAGAAATAAAGAAATACATGAGGAATTTTGTAAAGAATCAGGGATGTTCTATGTTTGGGTCAGGCTGGAATCAAAAGAAGGTTTGGGGATTTTCAGATAAGCAGCTCACCTTCTACAATGACAAGATCATTTCAAATCTTCATTCCTCTGGTATACATGTTCAAGATGTTTTGGAGTTTAGAGTAAGACTTTTGGATGATCCTCAAGCTAAGAAAGCTAAGTTTCATGATACTGCTGCTCAACCTGTTGAGTCTATTGGGTCTTTTCATGGTGGTCAGAAGAATGTGCAACTTCCTTCAGTCTTGCCTCAGAAGGATGATACTCCTGATGCTCAGAAGGATGATACTCCTGATGCTCAGATGGATGATACTCCTGCTGCTTCTCATCATGATACTGCTGAATCTCATCCTGATACCACTAAAGCTCCACATGATGTTATCAATGATGCTTCAGAAGATACTCCAATTAAAGTACCTGATGATGATGATTCTGCAGATGTTCTTGCTGATACTTCCAAACAAGTGCCTAAAGAAGAACCTGCTGATGGTCCTTCTATTCCTGTTACCACTGGCACTAGGAGAAAGACTAAAGCTATCAAGAGGAAGGCTCCAAAAGATATTCCTTTAGAGGATAGTACTACTTTCCTTGATTATGCTTCTGATGATGGTCAAGACCCTGTTGTATGGGAGAAAATTATGAAGTGGGAACTTGTTGATACTGAGCTTGGTCAAGGAAAAGTGAATGTCATAACTAGACAAGATGGAACTACCAAGACATTCTTGTTTCTGACCCAGATCTTACATATGGTGGACAAGCAAGATCTTCTCTCACTTTATGATTGGGTTACCAAGTACTATCAAACTCATTCCCCTGATGACATTGGAATGTATTTGATGGGTGATTTGCAGATTCTGTGTGATTCTTATAAAGGTGATTCTGGTGTAAGGTTTCAAGTATGGAAAGGTCAAAAGACATGGGTGGTTGACTATTGGAAGTTCTTTCCACTTCCTAATGTTCATATGATTGTAACAACCACTGGTAAGACCTTGTACTGCTGGGCTGATGTTCTTTACCCAATCACAAAGGAAGTAATGCATCTCATGCTGGAGACAAAGTTATCTGTTCCTTTGGATATGACTGAAAATGATCTTCATCTTGCTGAACAATTGGTAAGGTTCATCAGAAGAAGTATCTTGACTAAGAAGGAACTGGTAACCAAGCATGGCATTCAAATGGATTCATATATGCAATGAGCTGGTCTTGGTATTGTCTTTTGTTCTATATTTTTTATTCTCTTTTAGTTTAAAAAAAAACTAACATATTTGTATAGTTTGTGTATGTTGTATGCAGGTTTGATGTTGATTCTTATCACACTCTTTGTGGTCATCAACTTGCCTGATGTTGACTATTCCATCAAAAAGTTGGCTAGTCCAAAGGGTACAGCTTTGGTAAAGACTCATCAAATCTGTTGATAGTTGTAATGGTTTGCTCAAAATCATAGGGTTTTCAACTCACCCGTGCTTTATTGTTGAGTAGTTGAAATGGTTGTCAATTGACCATGGATTTTTCCTTTATGGATTCCAAATAATTGGCTAGCCCACATGTATATGGCTTGTGGTAAAGGCAGTGGAAAACCATATTTGGTATTCAATTGACCAAGATGATTATTCATCAATAATTGACTAGTCCTGAGCAAACGACTACAGGTAAAGACATATCAAATCCGTTTATAGCTGATGATTTGCTAAAAATCATGTGGTTATCAGTGTACCTTTGAACACTTGGCTACTCCAGTAGTGATGGCTATTGGTAAAGAGACATCAAATCCATTATTTTCAGTGATTCACCTCTCACAGGAGTTAACACACCTGGATGTGATGAGAATAGTATGAAACTTATATGTTTTGATGTACATTTAGTCTTGTGTTGCTGCAAAGAATGGTGCTTTTCAATTGTTTGCTGATCATAGAGATTCTAATTATGAAGATTCTTTGCTGCTGATGATTATTCTCAATCCTCTGGTTTGTGTTATTGGCGATCTATCAAGAAATCTTGAACTTAACTGTGTCAAATTCAAGATTAGGGGAGGATCATAAGGAATTATTGAAGATACTACTGATTGATACTGCTGACAGGTTCCTGCGGAAGGCTTAGTGACTTTCTGCTGATGACTGGTTCCTGCGGACATATAGAGATCCTACGGATAGAGTTTAACCGTTGATATAACTTATGTATTTTAGGACAAGATATGTAGAATATCTTTTATTAGTTTTTCATTATTCGTTTCTTGTAAGAAAGGTTAGGGTTTCCACTAGTATATAAGGAATCCTAGGTCATTGTAATGTGTACGAGTTTCATTAACATTATTAGTAAAAGTTTATCGATCCATAGAGGATCAAGTTTAGTATAAGTTTGTTTTTATATTCCGCAATAATTACAAGCTCACAGAGATTATCTAACTTAGTCTTACTAGTGTTTACATTAGTTGGCTAACGATCTATTGGCTCGTGATCTATCAAGGTATAGATCCCTACAAACTGTAACGGCCAGAAAACTTGTCTTTTAGTGGGGAAAGTTTATTTGGTGAAAAACTAACTGATTTTGGTTAAAAATTTGACATCATATATTTAGTATGATTAAAACATTTTTCTTTATTACCAAAAGTGTTTTTCAAAAATATATAATATAATTATATAATTAAATAAACTTTGTATTAGTTAATTAAATACCCCTTTGATCATGAGATGTATTAAACACTTGTTTATTCATACCTTAAGTGATTAAGTTGGATATAGTGATATAAACTAGCTTAATACTTGTTTACGTAGCAATCTTACGTTTTGATGAGTTTATATTTTGTGATCGTCAAAATATAGAGATATCGAAAAATATAAATAACGTTTTCATGCATTATTTATGTCAACAATCTCCCCGTTTTTGATGATTACAAAATCTAAACTGATTAATCGAAAATTAATATATACACAAGTATTATTGTGAGTTTATATCAATTCTCCCCCTTTTTGTTAGCATCAAAAAGGTTATCCCGATTTTATAGAAGCTCCCCTTGAAGTATACTCCCCCTCGTTTTGACGCTATAAAGAAATCGAGATATGGATATCTTTCAAAAATATTTAGTCGACAAGCAACATATATATGTATATAGCATGCAAGAGTAGAGACTAATCATAACCATAACATTAATAATATGAAAAAGATACATCAAGCATTACATTAACATAACAAGTAATATAACTAACAAAAGCCTTAAAAGCTTACAATCATCACTTAAAATAATAAACCAAGGCTCAAACATGAGAGTCCTCTCTAGAGCTTGCCATTCAAAATGGTTTACGATAATTTTATTTGTAAAACACCAAGCATGTTTAATTGGGAGGAATGGATGGTGAACATGGAGATGGTGATGGTGGAGGAGTGTTTGTTGATGGTGGTGGAGGTGTTGTGTTTGTTGTTGGCAGTTGATGCAACAAGTTTTCAATATGAGAAAACATGTATTGTATCTCATCTCTTAGTCCGAACACAATTGTTCGGTTGTGAATGCAACAAAGGCAAGTGTCTCCATGAGCTTCAAGTAAGCTCCATGGGATGGGGTTATAGGTTGGTGGATTGATAGGGGATGATGAGAAGTGTGCATCAAGAGGTGTTAATGGTGATAATGAGAGTGAGTGCAAGAGTTGTGTTTTCATTGGTAGGTTGTGATGGTTGATCAATTGTTGGAGGAGATAAGTGGGTGTTTATGTAGTCATTTATGGATGAAGTGGATGGTATGGAGGAAGTGGAATTTCCATTTGTTGATGGTGTTTTGGAGGGTGCATTAGGTGCACTAGGAGATGAGCATTGAGGTGGTGGTGATGGGGTAGTGTTGTCTTCATTTGTAAGATCAATGAATAATTGTTTTGGTGGAATAATGACAAGTTTTTGTTTCTTGGCATTGTTTGAATAGGTGGTTCTTGGTGATGACATGATGAAAGGATGATGTTTTATGAATGTTGAAGATGATGGAATGTGAATTAAACATGCATGGTAATTATATAGTGGTAAAACATGTTTAGAAGTGGAATTAATTTGAAATTGTAATGTTAGATTCCAAAATCAGTTTAGTTTTTAAAGGAAATGGTAGTTGGGACTAGCAAAAGAGATCACAAGGTGCAAAAGAAAACAATGTAAAAACTGTTCCAGATGGCCGGTCCCCTTAAATGGAGGCCGATCCCCTTAATTTTAAGGAGGCCACCCATCTGACGTCCCAGAAATCAAAATTTTTCAAAAATTTTTTGGAAAAAATGATGTGTTCTGTTTTATATTTGCAACAAGCTCTATTTGGACATTTCATATTTGTTTTGGTCTATTAGAAAGCATACAAGTAATATATATATATATATATATATATATATATATATATATATATATATATATATATATATATACATAAACTAATCATGCAAACACATATATAGATAAAGTAATAAAGCATGCATTTAAAAGCATATATTAAGCATAAACAATCAAGTTAGCATCCTAAACAAATATCCAAACAATTATTCAAGAAAATAACAAGTACTTCCGAATATACTTTGGACAAATAGCACACAAGACATAAAAATAAGTATTGTTCAACAAATATAATCCAATCACATCATCTCCTTTTCTTCCCGAATATGCCCTTCAATGTCTTCCCGATAGATTTGAAGCCACCTCTAACTTCTTCATGCAAACTCTTTTGTCTTCTAAGCATCTCGGTAGTTCATTCATGAAGCACTTCTTCGGTTTGATCACTAGGAGATGGGGTAGAATACTCGGGATAGTCAAGATCCTCTAAATTGTCAACGAACTCAGAAAACGAAGGGGTATCCTCCTCATCGTCATCGTCTTGTCTAGAAGATGACCCATGAAAGCTATGACGACGAGATTTTCCCTTGTCACTTTGAGTTCGTCGAGCTTGTTTTAGAGCGAGAGGACGTAAGGTGGGATAGATGGACTCATAGATACTATTGTCAAGATCGGGGTAGTACTCGATAACATGACGATAGAGACGAGTGAGGAACATTCCATATGGAAGATTGGCTTTACGAGTTTTTCTAGCACACTCAATCTGTTTGATAAAGAAGTAGGCCAAATTGAACGGCTTTTCGACAACTATATAATACAACATGTGAGCAAGGCATGCCGGGAGATGGTCCTGATGACATCCGGTACCAAACGCATTCTCACGAATGGGTTCTTCCCAACGCTTCATCTAGGGGCCTAATTCTTTGAGGAGAAGTTGGTACGAAGAGATTTGAACGTTTTTGGATTTTATTTTTCGGGCAGTGGTGGCACGTTCCACACCAAGAATTTGACGAATTTCGTCGGGATGAGGGATATTGGATAGATAAGGACCAAAGGTTGGTCGACAACGATGAAGAGATTCGAGGCCCCACTTCGTTTGTGAAAACGGCTTGACCTCTGAAAGGAATTTGGAGGATTTGACCAAATTGTTCGAGAGTTAAGGAGATGAATTCATTTTGAATCATGAAGGAAATGGTGATGAAACCAAGATCATTGGTTTGGATGGTGACTTGGCTAAAGAAATCGACGATGAAACGAGGAACGATTGGTTCATTAATTTCGTAAAGGCAGTTGAGATTGATGCTTGAAAAACAGCGATCAATGTAGTCGGATTGAGCAAAGGCTAGATCTATTACACGTCCCTCATGAACGTTTCTATCTTCAATTTCACGATATATACGTCCAATGGAAGGAGATGTAGTAGGGAGTTGGGAAACTTTGGGAATGTAGTTTTTAGTGTGGGAAAGATCTTCGGTAGTCGCTTTTGGCATTTTCACCTAAACACAACAATACAAAAGACCAAAATAAATATAAAGAAGAATATATATATATATATATATATATATATATATATATATATATATATATATATATATATATATATATATATATATATATATATATATACTGTTTAGACTTATGTTGGAACGTAAACATACTTCGACACTAATCCTAGGAAGTAGTTTACCATGTTCCTTAATATTGTTTTTAACTCGTTCTAGATATATTTTACGATGTTTAGAAAGTGGTTATGGACAAGTCCAAATGCCCCTTTAAACATCTTAATATATCATGAAATTTACTAGATTTACATTGGGTTGTAAAAATAGATATTTCTTACGAGTTTCTTATGCATGTGATTTGTTTTCGAAAAAGATGGTTTATATTTTGACTCAAAAATGTCATTTTTCATATTAAACCAAACGCTTCCTTAACTAGTTACTTACACTACTAGTATGTCAATATATATATGAATTATATATCTTGACAAGTCCGGTTAGCAATTTTTAAGTTTATAATCATAACAACGTTTTATAAAAATTATAATGACTAAGTTTCGATATTATTTGGACATGATCCAAACACCCCCTTATTGCGAACCAATTTTTTTTTTGGTCGAAAAATGTAATTTCATGTTTTACAAGTTATAAAAGTGTAATGTGATTCGTTTTAACAAGTTTTCAAAGCATTTTTCAACAATGTGTATACCAAAAATTTTGAAAAGAAGTATATGAAATGTTTCAAAAATTTTCGACAAGGGGGGTTTATAATTACTAGTTTCTAGTGTTGATTAATCATTCTAATACTAGGGGAAGCATTTAGTTATGGAGTTTTAAGACTCAATTCGAAAGAAATTGTGAAATTTGAAGAAATTTATAAAACATGCATAATCATGAGTATGATCAAATTAGATGGAATTAGATGAAATGTGTTATGAAAAACTTACAATACGTAATGGTGATTGTGTTAGATGAATTTGCCCTTTGCGAATTAACCCGGATTATGTGATTTGGAAGTGATTTAAGGTGTTTTTGGGTTTTGGTTTTCATCACAGCAGTAGCAGGGGAAGGAAAGTGTGAAAAAGTGGACTGTTTGGCAAGAGGAATAAGGGGAAAAACGGGTTGGAGTGTTCAGATGGCCGGCCCCCTTAAACATTAAGGGGGCCGCCCTTCATTATGCTGCCGGTCCCCTTAAACATTAAGGGGGCCGTCCTCCAAAATGTTTATTTTTCGTGATTTTGGTTTCTAGAACGAACAAGAATATATATATATATATATATATATATATATATGTGTGTGTGTGTGTGTGTGTGTGTGTGTGTGTGTGTGTGTATATATATATATATATATATATTAGATTTATATTTAATCAAAAATACGTTGGAAAGTATTCGCACGAAAGGAACTACTTGACATTTTTACTTGACATTTCGTCAATTAAATTTTCTTGATTATTTCGGATGAAATTCATCAAGTTGTCAAATGGACGAGAGAGTTGTGGAAGGTTCATAAGTGTGTGTGTGTATATATATATATATATATATATATATATATATATATATATAATGAGGGCTTATAAGACGAGAATATAGGAGGGAGACGTATGCAACGGAAGCCGGGAGTTTGTTTCATCCATAGATTTTTTGACTCATCTCTCTTCATCAGCATGAGTGTTGTTGAACATTAAAGTTCAATAAGGCAAATGGGGGAAAGAAAGGGTTCGTAAACGAACAATTTCTAGTTCTAGAAAATCAACAAATGAATATTCTAGGTTATAAGATCCTATATGTAACTAAGTATATATATATATATATATATATATATATATATATATATATATATATATATATATATATATATATATATATATATATTTAGATATAATATAATTAGATAGGTATATATATATGTATAGATATAGAGACTAGAAGAAACAATGAGCCAAACAGAGTTACATAACAACAAGATACTAAACTAAGCATGCATTCTTGGCAAGGAAATAAAAGGAAATGTGTACCTTTCGTCTTCAACGAGTTTATCTTCAAAGTCTTCGAGGAATAGTCCGAACAAGGAGTGACAACAAGAGTTTCCATGTTTGAATGGCGAATCTTTTTACGTTGGTCCCCATTGTTTCATTTGACCAAAGTTATTTGATCCGAACATGTTTTGTATTTGACTTGGGTGCATATATGGTGGAAACATTCCCCACGGATTGAAGTTCCACATTTGTTGATTATTGTTAAAGTTTCGTCTATTTTGGTTTGCTCTTGGTTGAGGTGTTTTGGGTCTAGGGTAAGAATTATTTGGTTTCCTAGGTGGTGGAGTTTTAGATCTTGTTTTAGTTTTAGACGATCCTACTTCGGTTTTTAAAGATGGTTTGTAAAACGGTTTTATTTCTTCATTACTAGAGATAGGTATTTTCTTATCATTTATGAGTATATACTTAGGATTAGATTTTAAAGGTTTTAATTCCTTGAGTTCACTTTCAAATTTAACATTTTTAATTTCACTTGTTGAAGCTTCAGTTGAGTTAAATCCTAAACCGGTTTTATCTCCGGATACTCTTTGAAAACTTATGATTTTACTAAGTGAGTTACTACTATTTTCAAATTTATCAAGTTTGCAAATTTCTTCCCTAAGTTTGTTGTTTTCATTTTTAAGCTCTTGGCATGATTTACATTTTTCAACAATTTCTTTACCTTTTTCAAGTTGATGTATTTTAATTTTTAGTTCTAGTACTTCATTTTCTAGTTGGTTGTTTATGTATTTTAGTGATTTGTTTTTAGCCATTACTTGTTGTCCTAGTTTGCATAATCTATTCTATTCACTATCTAAATCTTTTCATCTAATGATAAGTTTTCATCACTAAATTATTCGGTTTCGGAACGTACCTCACTTGATGTCTTAGCCATGAGACACTTTTCTTCCTTTGTTGTTTCTTTCTCATCTTCATCGCTATCACTCCACGCTCCTCCAACAAACGCTCTTTGATCTCTTGTCATCATTGGACATTTTCCAATGAGGTGATTCGGATCACCACACTTGAAACACTTTCTCTCATTCTTGCTATACTTGTCATCATTATTCTTTTGAGGTGCTCTCCTTTCATCATGTGGTTGTCTAACGAATCTTCCTCGCCTTTTGAAGAATTTCTTGAAATCTCTTACGTCCATGGCATATTCTTCGTCATCGCTTTCGGAAGATGAGCTATCTTCGTTGTTGGATTCCTTTCTAGCTTTCAAGGCGATTGATTTGCTTTGTTCTCGTTTTCCTTTAACCATTTCAGAGTCCTTCTTTATAATTGCTTCGTAGACTTTCAAATTTCCAATTAATTCATCAAGTTGTAGTGTTGACAAATTCTTTGATTCTTCAATAGCCGTCACTTTAGCTCGCCATTTTGGGTGAAGAGCTCAAAGAAACTTCCTAACAAAATTCTTACTAGAAAAATTCTCATCAAGTGCTTTTAAACTTGTGATGATAGTGTTAAATCTAGCAAAAGCATTATCAATTGATTCCTCTTCCGGAATCGTGAATTGCTCATATTGTTGAACAAGTAGATCTATTTTATCAATTGGGTGAAAAATTTTGGAAAAATTACATGTTTGGTCCCTGAAGTTTTATATTCGGCAGAAATAGTCCCTAGGATTTTAAATTTTGAAAATTATCAAACAAGATCCTTGTGTTATTAAACTTTGGCAAAATTGGTCCTTGTGATAACTATGGGAGATTTACATTTTCAGGCCCTTGGATTTTCAGCATTTGCAACATTGGTCCTTGTGATTAATAAATACAACCAAATGGACCCCTTTGTTAATATACCCAAATCCTACCCCAAAACAAACCCAGCCAATCCATAATCCTAGCCCACTACCCTTTTGTTTTGCCTGGCCCAACTTCCCAGCCCAAACCACAAAGAATAAAACTTACCCCGTTTATTAATTGCCACGGTTGTGGAATACTAGAAGGGGGGGGGTTGAATAGTTTTACGTCCTTTTAAAATTTATAAAAACAAGTTTGTTTTAAAAACTTCGATTCTAGTTTATGTGATCTCAATACTTACACTATATGAACAATAATAACTAACTAACTAATATACTAAAGATGTATAAGTAAGTAATGAAAAGAGTTGGAGAGATCAAACCACAACACAAGGATTTATAGTGGTTCGGCTACAAGGTCACCTTCCTTGTTCCTACTCCACTCCCCGAGTCACCTACTCGAGAGTTTTCTTCACTATGTCAACAAACTCCCTTATGGCGGAGAAAACCTTACACACTAATTTACACACCACAACTACATCACAACTTGATCACGACTACTACACAACTTCTTCACACCTATTTAGTTCACGCCTATCTTCTTCACACCTTACTTCTTCACACCAATCTACTACAAACCTATCTTCTTCACTTCAATATGCTACACACCTATCTTCTTCACAACTACACTACTTCATTACTAATCAACTTCTACTTCCTACACAACTTCAATAACTTCTAAACTACTTATTACATACATAACACAACTTCACAAATATATGTACACAATGCACAACTACTCTTCAATACTTCTTGAACTTAGTTGTAGAAGGAGTGTTCTTCTTTTGCACTTTTGATGAGTATGGATGAGAAGGGATTGAATCACTTAAACAAGGATTTATATACAAATGATCAAAGGGTTTTAGAGGATGTTTAGAGAGTTTGAGATCTGAAAATTTCGTGCAAAAGGTGAGAAAAATTCCAGGTTTAAGGTGGTATTTATAGGCAACAAGTTCTGACAGAGGAGCGTGGCCGGCCCCCTTAAATCAAGGCCGGCCCCCTTAAAATTAAAGGGACCGCCCCTTATAATTAAGGGGGCTGCCCAACTGTAACGGCCAGAAAACTTGTCTTTTAGTGGGGAAAGTTTATTTGGTGAAAAACTAACTGATTTTGGTTAAAAATTTGAAATCATATATTTAGTATGATTAAAACATTTTTCTTTATTACCAAAAGTGTTTTTCAAAAATATATAATATAATTATATAATTAAATAAACTTTGTATTAGTTAATTAAATACCCCTTTGATCATGAGATGTATTAAACACTTGTTTATTCATACCTTAAGTGATTAAGTTGGATATAGTGATATAAACTAGCTTAATACTTTTTTACGTAGCAATCTTACGTTTTGATGAGTTTATATTTTGTGATCGTCAAAATATAGAGATATCAAAAAATATAAATAACGTTTTCGAGCATTATTTATGTCAAACAAGGTCCTTGTGTTATTAAACTTGAAGTTTTATATTTGGCAGAAATAGTCCCTAGGATTTTAAATTTTGAAAATTATCAAACAAGGTCCTTGTGTTATTAAACTTTGGCAAAATTGGTCCTTTTGATAACTATGGGAGATTTACATTTTCAGGCCCTTGGATTTTCAGCATTTGCAACATTGGTCCTTGTGATTAATAAATACAACCAAATGGACCCCTTTGTTTAATATACCCAAATCCTACCCCAAAACAAACCCAGCCAATCCATAATCCTAGCCTACTACCCTTTTGTTTTGCCTGGCCCAACTTCCCAGCCCAAACCACAAAGAATAAAACTTACCCCGTTTATTAATTGCCACGGTCAACACCCTTTGTTTGACCCCTCCTTCCACCTCCCACTTGGCTGTAAATAACTCTGCTATACTTCACCCCTCCTCACCTCCAGCTCACCAACCCCATACCCTATTCCCCACAGCCTCTAGCTAAGTCCAAAATGCATTTATTGACCTGAAATTGCTACAAGTAACTTCCACCTGCCCAATTGCACTTTGGACATCTTTTCCCGCCAAAACCATTTTTAATGGTTGGGATCAATTGGAGCCCATCCAAGGGTTCAGAAGATAGTGGGATAGTCAAAGGAATACTCCAGGGTCTATAAATGTGAAAGAGAAGAAGGAAAGGGCAGTGAGTTAGTTTTAGTTTTTAGTGTAGAGTAGATATCAAATTATTGTAATTTTTATTTACCAGTATATGTTTTAGCTTCTAATTTGTATCCTTAATGTTTTTAGTGTAATAAAAACTCATTTCCTTCATAAATTTAATCTTTCTCAGTTAAAATTAATTTGCACAAGTTTTTAATGGAATTCTCAAAATAGTGTAATCTTGTTTAAGAGATTGCTTCAGTGTTTCATTGAGTTGATTTAAGCTCATTGGTAAGCTTTCATAAGCTTATAAGACAGTTTATCCAATTTAGCATTAAAAACCAAAAAAAAAAATACCAAAAATGCAAGACAACTAAATAGAAAATCAAAAACCTGCTCTTAAGGAAGAAGAAAGAAGAAGCTTTGGAGTCTGGTTTAGAGCCTCTGGGAGGCAGTAGGTGTATCTCTTAGCCCTTGTTACACAGTTTCTAGCATCAAAGTCATTAGTGAGTGTTTTCTTATCTTATTGGAATTTCATTGTAGCTATCTACTTATTCATACTGCTTGTGTTTTTCTAACTAGTTGTTTGTTACTGCTTATGTCTTGGTTTAGTTTAGAGTAACCTTTCTTTCCTATATCTGCTTTAACAGTTGTTTTATCTAGCATAAATCACCTTAACATGCCATTAAGGACTATTTAGATTTATCTGCAAATCCGTGTTCAGGCCTATTATTGGTGTTAGTTTTGGTTCCCACAAGTTGCTTTAGTTCATATTAGCTCAGTTGAACCATAAAAACAAGTGCCACTTTGAGAAAAGTCAAAATAAGCTTTTGATTTCATTTCAGCTTAACGGAGTGGATTTTGGATGTGCATGATCATTCAATTTGGTTCATTTGTGATTAGCTGAGCTTAATTTAATTTCTTTGCAGCTTGTAACATCAATTTCAATCCATAGGATCAGTTCAAAGTTCACAATAGTCAACTTAGCTTAGTTCTTTCAAAAGTCAAATTTGCATTTGTGCAGAAAAACTAAATTTTGCAAGAATTTTAGAGAATTTTGTATGAGGATTCAAACCTTGAAATTTTTATGACTTGCAACGCCCCAGCTAAACTATGAAATCCCATAGTCATTTGAGTTTTGCAATTTTTTCTGTGGGCCTACGGCAGCCCAAACACACCTGCAGTGGGAGTGACCTCCCCTGCTGATGAGGCGAAAAATGATCCGTTTTTAGGGGGTCATTTAAGCCCGAATCCGAATTTATTTGATCAAATATTGCCCTAAATCGTTCCTTTTGTGATTTTAGGTGTTTGGAGAGTGAATTCTGGAAAAGAAGCCATTTTGGACGTTTTTGGAGCATAAAAGTGAAGAAAACGGCAAAGTACCAAATTTCCATGCTGAAGATACAAGGTGACGGCGTCAGACATGAAGATTAAAATACCGAAGGTGGTGACGGCGTCAAACGCCTTCATGACGGCGTCAAAGTGGCAAGAATAAAATACCGTGGTCGGTGACGGCGTCACATAGGCCGTCATAAGTAGATCAAGGCCGTCCGAGGAAGTATATGGCGGCGAGGTGACGGCGTCACAAATAACTCTTGACGCCGTCAGCCTACTTTTCCTATATATAGTTTTCTAGTTTTTTCATTAAAAAAGAGAGAAGTTTTGGTGAAACCCTAAAGACGAATTTGGTGCCTCTTTTACAGGTTTTTCAAGGGTTCCAAACCCTTGATACCTTGCATTGTAATTGAGATAAGTGTTCTTCTAATTCAATCAATATGTCTATGTGTTGGTTGTTTATATCTTGTTCTTGTCTCAATTCAATTATGCTAGGCTAGATCTCTCTTGTGTTTGCTTAGATCTAATGAAACCTAGATGTTGATTATGTGTTGATTACTTGTTTATTCTTGTTCTTGGATGAATGATTTATATGTTAGGCTTAAGAAAACTGGCAGATCTCCAAATGGTAACATGCTTGAACGTCTTAAGAAACATGAACCGAGGCGTACTAGGTCTTTATTGGTTGTATTTAATGCATGAGCCACTGTTTACAATCCCTATAGTTGTGCTGGGTCATGGTGTAGGAGGAGATAAGAGCTCATAGAGTTGGGGAGTTATGTATGCCACCCCACGAATGATATTAAGGAATACAATCCGTCATCCATACAAGTATAACAAGTAATTAACATGTAAAAGATATCTAGGGAGTAGTGAAGTCTAAGTAAACACAATTTCTCCAATTACTGCTCACAACCTTAGTATAATTAGTTTGTTTTCATTTTTATTATTTTATTTTGATTATATCTTAGCTTTGGGTTAGTTGACTAGCAACTAATTCTGCCCACTCCTTCAAAATCCGAGATTTTACTTGCTTTCTAAAAAATATAAAAACACAAAAATAATCATCCCTCACCTCTAGAACTAGTAAATTAGGTTTTCTAATCCTAGCGACACTATTCCTAAGCTGAACGATCAATCCCCCGGTACTTGTCACTATACTATACTACAACGATCAGGTACACTGCCTGGTGGGGGTTGTAAGCTTCTCGAGATCCCTCGAGAGGTAAAGCAAGGTGCGATTCCCACGCATCAAGTTTTTGGCACCGCAGCCCGGGGAATAGTTATTGTCTAGGTTAGGATTTCTTTTTATTAGGTCTACTTGCTAGATTCCTTTCTAGTAAGAATTTTATTTTTATTTTTTTAGGTCTTCTGTAGTCTATCTTATTTCTTTGTGTCTTTGTTCGTAAACTTTTTCGATGGATAACAATAACATTGATCGTTTGATTCCTGTTATTCGTGTTTTCCGTCGTAGGATGTTCCAAATGCCCGCCCCACTTCCTTTAGCAGAAAATGAGAACCCACCTAACCTCTCACCCAATCACCACTTTGACAATAATTCTGAGTTAGAAGAGTCTGATCATGATGATGACCGTAGGGCTAGTCCTTTTTACTATTCAGACTCCGATGAGGATCTTGATGATGGTGATGTGATTAATGAGGATAGAATGGAAGAGGAAATAAACCCTCTTAGGTATGTAGACCCTAGAACTAGGATTAAGTGTGATAGTTCATTTAACATGCAATTCCTTTGTAAGATTGGATTTAAAAGCTTTAACGCCTATCTCAACTCATCTCTTCCAATGAACATAATCTCACGTAATGAATGCAATAAAATCATGGTAGATGAGTTGGAATACAAAGGAGAAAACATTGTGGCTAGGGCTATACCATTGCATGTGTTTGTAGGGAGTTTGGTTTATCTTGTTGAGTTCATGGTTATGGAGAATCTAGGAGAATTTATTGATGATAAATTGACCCAAGTTGTGTTTGGAAAACCTTTCAAACGGTTGACCAACCTCGATGAAAAACTCATAGAAGGGTTAATTACATTCTCGGATGGGGAAGAAGATTTTGTCTATCAAATGCCCCGCACACACCCTAGGTTCAAGGATTTTCCCATGGAAAAGTGTAGTAGGTATCCGCCCATAGAGATGCTAAGTGAGAATGATAAGAGAAAAGGACTTAAGTATACTCATGAAAAAAATAAAAGATACTATCGCGGATGCTTAGAGTTAGGAGATGAATATAAGAAAGATGAGGCGACTATTAGATGGCTCACACTTGGTTATGTGAGCATAAGCGATACACGATAACCCATGACTTTGAGTCTAGCTACAAGACTCGTAAATAAAGAAAAGCGCTTCTTGGGAGGCAACCCATGTTTTGTGTGATTTTATTTGTTTGATTGTTATTTGCTTCCGTATGCATGTTTTATTTTTATTGTTGGTTGATCATGTTTCTCAATTAAAATGTGGAAATACTTTATTATGTTGTTTGGCCTAGTCTTAACTCCAACCTAAAGGTATTTTTGCAAAAGATAAGTGTAAGGGGAAACCCCAAATATGTTTTCAAGAAACAAACCGATCATGATTCTCCACAATTTTAAATGAACATGTATATTCGTATTTGTTAGAGTCAAATGCTTGTATTGAGTCATAATGAAGTTTTGCAGGATTTTCCAGGAAGTAGGACGAAGTTTTTCCAGAAATTTTCCGGAAACTTAACATAAGAATTTCTGCAGGTCCATTCTGACGGCGTCAGAGTATTACTCTTGACGGCGTCAGGAGTTAAAAATCTGGAAATTTTACCGGTTTTGTTTTTCTAACGGAGTCTTATGGTTTTTGTGAATTATTAAGTTTTATAATCTCCAGGAAATCTGCAAACTTCATTCCACAAGCATTATATCTTACTTTGTTTTCTAGGATTTAGTAACTTATATAGGATGCCGCCGATTTTACGCGAGGTTGCCTTGTCTATTGTTGTCAGGATTTACAGGTTATTTATGACAAGAAGATGATTTATACTCTGGAAGGGAAGCTTTGATTATTCGTTTTCTTGGAAGAAGATTTAACATGGCCAACGTAAAATCCATACCGAGCGAATCAGGGGAGTATTTGATTTCATTCTCTTTACTTCTTAACTTTTACATTCTTTACTTGAACATTGGGGACAATGTTCATCTTAAGTGTAAGGTGTAACAATTCGCAATTTCAGGTTAACTTTTATTTCCGAAAATTTCACTATTCACTTTTTACTATTCACTTTTACTATTCATATCCAAAATTTTTATTTCATATTCTCGTAAGTTAAACTATTTTAATGATAATCTGAGAATTTCACGCTCGTCAGATTATTTCTGCAAAAATCACGAAGCCGTGTCCGAGATTTACTTTTAGGTTTAAACATCATTCTAGCATCCCGATATGTCCATAAAACATTATAAACAATAGAAATATGATTTTCTCTCATTTTAGGACAATTCCAAAAGTTTCGGAATTTTACGTTTTCCAGTTCAGCGTTTTACGCGAATTACGCGTTTTAGACCCGCGTTTCCAGTTTTAGCAGCGTATAAGCAACCCGATAGAACTTGTCACTCATTAAATATGCTAAGATAGGTTATATTAATAAGTTCTAACATATTTATAAGTTTCATATTTTTAGGATACCCGATTTTAAGTTTCATGACTTAATGACTTAGCGTTAGCGATTACCGGGACCAAAACTCACTCCGTAAGCTAGATAATACCAAGTTTAAGTACCTAGTCACTCCTCCCATCATATGAACGTGTATATGATGATTCACCAAGCCTTGGTGGCTTGGTGATAAGCCTTGGACTTTAGGATACTTGTATATTAAGCAAACTTGGTCACCAAGGGTTCATTAGATCATTACAAGTGTACATCTTGGCCTCCAAGTTTAGGCAACTTCCTAGGCACCTTCCTAACCTCCTCTTCATAGTATAAATACAAGCTTAATCTCTTCCTTTCTTCATCAATAAAAATGCCACAACATAAATCCCTAGCAGCATGATCCTTTGATCTTCAATATACAAGTTACACTACAAAGTTCAAGATCTTAGTATTCTCTACCTAGTTCTTAAGTTTTTTGGTGATTCCATGGTTGAATTAGGAGCTACACAAGGTGATTAGGGGCTGAAGTGAATGGTTTTCACAAGGTTTATATCAAGGCTAGCAAGGGTTACAAGAGTTGTGGTGAAGGGTTTACAAGCATAGGTTTAGTGTCCTAGTTCATACTTGACTTCCTTTCTTAAGAGAAAGCCAAAAGTTGTAAGCAAACCCTAACATACTCCTTGCTTAATTATCATTTTCATACTCTTTGTGTTCCTTTCATGCTATATATATTCTTGTTATTGTGTTCATGATGTTTAAAAATGGATAAAACAAGTATTGGTATACATATGTTAACTTATGACAAGTAAACAAGCAAACTAGTGATTTTTATGGAGAACCACGACCAAAATAGTATAACTTTGATATTTGACACTTACTTACTGTTAAAGAGGACTTAACAAGGAAAACATAGCAATTTGAATCACCCAAAACGAGTACCCGAGTCAAAAGTTATGGCCATAAGAAGTTAGCGAAACCAAAACGGCAAAACTGCCTTTACCCTACTGTTTTGCATTCTGTGTTTTTGAAAGTCACCCTTCTGCTCCGATTCATCAAAAAGTTAAAACACGAAAGTTGTCCGGAACGACGTTTTCGTTCAGGAACAAAGAAGCTCGAGCCCTGAAAATGCTTTCTGAGTGATAATTTTCTTCAAATTCTTAACAGCCCATTTTTAGACCAAAGTAACTATATAATGGTTATAATTAGATGAGACCAAGAGGTCTAATGACCTAAAGCCAAAACCACAACCATGGCTAAAGCCAAGGTTGAGTCTCAAGACCATGGTAACAATGACCAAGGTCACGGCAAAGCCACGGCTAAAGACCATATAACTTTTAACGATCAAAACTTATATATATGTTATCAAATACTACAATAGTAGGGAGCCTCATGTGAGGAGTTCATTAAGTAAACCGTCGAGACGAGTTGTGGATTTACGAATTAAAGTGTCCTGGCTCCTCGAACGTTTACTCCATGACTTCTGAATTATGTCGGCCCGAACGGTAGTAAGAGATATACAACCTATACATGTTTCATAGACCACTTATATTCAACGACTTACACTATATACTAAGTACTACATCATGAACTATATGCATGACATATATAGGCAATTCTTCGTATTCTTAGACGTTACTCCAAACCTAAGTCGCAACGTTCTATTATAGGCTGCTCTTAGAGACTTTCGCGATTCGACTACCACTTTCATTTCTCATTACATAGACTTAAGGTGAGTCATAGCCCCTACTCTTTTCATACTTGTTTTAACTCTTTGGGGGAGATACATGCTCAACTACTTGCTTACTTGTACAAATACTCTTAAACATTTATACTTGATTGTATTATACTTGATTGGCATTATACTTGATTGCGTTATACATACTTGCTACACTATACTTGCTTAATTTAAATACAAGATTCGTATTTACGTGCATACATAATACTCTATTCTGTCGGAGAGGTATTGGTAGTACTCATGGGAAGATGCCCCCTACCCTTGTGTCTATACTTGACCTTGGATGTCGTAGTACTATTTGGGGAGAGGCCCCCGCTCTTGTGTCTATTCTTGACCTTGGGTGAATATAATCCGGTGCATTGTATAAACTAACTTTTAGCAGTGGGTTGTGGACACACAGGTTGCAAGTCTCTTATGGCGGGACTTGCAACTGAGTGGATTCTCAATGCCTTTGCTATGTGAACATTCTTTATAGGCTTTTCAACTGTTTTAAGACAAACTCTATGAACTCACCAACCATTGTGTTGACACTTTAGCATGTTTATCTCAGGTTAGTAAGGCGATAGCTAGTGCGTGGAACTTAGAGTCAAGCTGCATATTCTGAAGATTTACGCTTTTGTCATTTACCATTCAAAACATTTTGTATACATTTATGTATCATACTTTGGAATCTCATGTTTGTAACTTTGAATTCTTTAATCGAATGGAAACTTTTCAAAATGTCTCATTTAGAGTTCGTTTTCTATAACTTGTACTTTGTATTATGAAGTAGCACCCCTATGACACAGTCTTCCGCTGCGGTATTTTGGGGGTGTTACATAAGGGGAGGGTAAAAAGATGATACCTTACATATGCACTTTCGCTTGAGTTTGTTTTGTTCGATGGTAGATGTGTAATAAAACTACGAGAAATACTTGTTAGTGCAATTTTAGCGCCAAATTTAAAATTTTTTACAACATTTAGGAGTGAAACTTTAGCCATAGCAAGCGTCTCATGGATAGGAGATTGTATGACTAGCACATAACCGTATATTCAGAAAAATTTTCCACCCAAAAATGTGAGGTTCGCCTTTAGATTTGATAGGAAAAGCATTTACTATTAGTGCTTATGAGTGTACCGGTAGCATTTAGATTCTAGAACTTGCGTTAGTGATGCATCCCGAGACCGCTAGTGAGACTACATTCGTGTGGTAGGATTTACTACATGATAAGAGGCATTAGGATCACCCTTGTGTTAAACCAGTATTACAATTACTTAACCATTTAAGTCATATTACTTGGCTAGTTAAGTCAACTAATTTTTCCCACACCCTTAGCGTTGTACTCATTTTTAGTACACGATACCCCTAGTACACCCCTCCGAGCCTATCTTTTCGTTTCTAACTTTAAGCATCTTACTTAAAGGAAGAATTTGTTACACCCCACTTAAATGTACACCCAAATCGCCTTAGCCTTCCGTGTATGCGCTCATTTTTAGTGCATTATTGTTATTTGTTAAACCCTAAGTTAACTTTCTAATTGATTACATGGTTGCTAAGTCGAGTCATATCATTGTACATATTGTTTTGGGACGATTGGGACTCATGGGTAAGTACTTATTTTATGGAGTAATGGGGAAGAACATAATATATTACCCCCATATGTACGTTAATCTTAAAAGTGCTCCAAGTGTTTTGATTTTCTTAATTCGAGTCATTAGATTAGTTAATTGTAAAGTATGTAAAGATTCAAGTGTAAGGGGAACGTTTATACCCCTATGATGTATTATTTTGGATGGTAGGGTAAGAGTGTATGCAAAATAAAAAAAAAATAAAATAAAATAAAATAAAATAAAACAACAAAAAGAAAAAAAAAATAGAAAAAGAAAAAAAATAGAAAAAAAAAGGAAAAAAAAAGAAAAAGGAGAAAAAACATACGGACTACCATCCCGTTTCATTCTATGTTCATTTTATGTTTTTGTTATTTTCCATTTATTAGCTTAAGTCGAGTCTAGTCTTGGCTTAGCAACGCCTATTGTACATGTAATTAACCAAGATTGTTAACTCGCCACCAGTAAAACTTCCTTTATCCAACAAAACCGTGTAATTCATATCCCTATACCTAACGTTACAACCCTTTAAAAGACCTCTTTGATAGTTTATCCTAGGTGCTTACGCCATGTGGTGGAGGTTTGATCCTTTCCCAAGCCTATGGTAATCTATTTTGCTATGACAGGTAGTGAGAGATATCTTCCATTTCCATAATGTTATATTACTTTATTACACCCGAGAGATGTGAGTATCTAAACACTATTTGTGAGGTGCTTGTGTATGACCTCCGTGCTTGTCTATTGGTCTTTAGTGGAACGATTATTTGTTGTAATTACTTTTATATTAGTGTTAAATGACCCCTAACTTGTCTTTCGAGTAGAATAAAAGCGCATTTGCTTGAGGACAAGCAAATCTCAAGTGTAAGGGTATATGATGAGGCGAAAAATGATCCGTTTTTAGGGGGTCATTTAAGCCCGAATCCGAATTTATTTGATCAAATATTGCCCTAAATCGTTCCTTTTGTGATTTTAGGTGTTTGGAGAGTGAATTCTGGAAAAGAAGCCATTTTGGACTTTTTTGGAGCATAAAAGTGAAGAAAACGGCAAAGTACCAAATTTCCATGCTGAAGATACAAGGTGACGGCGTCAAGAGTAATATCTTGACGGCGTCAGACATGAAGATTAAAATACCGAAGGTGGTGACGGCGTCAAAGTGACAAGAATAAAATACCGTGGTCGGTGACGGCGTCACATAGGCCGTCATAAGTAGATCAAGGCCGTCCGAGAAAGTATATGGCGGCGAGGTGACGGCGTCACAAGTAACTCTTGACGCCGTCAGCCTACTTTTCATATATATAGTTTTCTAGTTTTTTCATTAAAAAAGAGAGAAGTTTTGGTGAAACCCTAAAGACGAATTTGGTGCCTCTTTTACAGGTTTTTCAAGGGTTCCAAACCCTTGATACCTTGCATTGTAATTGTGATAAGTGTTCTTCTAATTCAATCAATATGTCTATGTGTTGGTTGTTTATATCTTGTTCTTGTCTCAATTCAATTATGCTAGGCTAGATCTCTCTTGTGTTTGCTTAGATCTAATGAAACCTAGATGTTGATTATGTGTTGATTACTTGTTTATTCTTGTTCTTGGATGAATGATTTATATGTTAGGCTTAAGAAAACTGGCAGATCTCCAAATGGTAACATGCTTGAACGTCTTAAGAAACATGAACCGAGGCGTACTAGGTCTTTATTGGTTGTATTTAATGCATGAGCCACTGTTTACAATCCCTATAGTTGTGCTGGGTCATGGTGTAGGAGGAGATAAGAGCTCATAGAGTTGGGGAGTTATGTATGCCACCCCACGAATGATATTAAGGAATACAATCCGTCATCCATACAAGTATAACAAGTAATTAACATGTAAAAGATATCTAGGGAGTAGTGAAGTCTAAGTAAACACAATTTCTCCAATTACTGCTCACAACCTTAGTATAATTAGTTTGTTTTCATTTTTATTATTTTATTTTGATTATATCTTAGCTTTGGGTTAGTTGACTAGCAACTAATTCCGCCCACTCCTTCAAAACCCGAGATTTTACTTGCTTTCTAAAAAATATAAAAACACAAAAATAATCATCCCTCACCTCTAGAACTAGTAAATTAGGTTTTCTAATCCTAGCGACACTATTCCTAAGCTGAACGATCAATCCCCCGGTACTTGTCACTATACTATACTACAACGATCAGGTACACTGCCTGGTGGGGGTTGTAAGCTTCTCGAGATCCCTCGAGAGGTAAAGCAAGGTGCGATTCCCACGCATCACCTGCACCACCACTCAGTCTCACTCACCCAACTTCCAGCCATTCCCTATGGCTTATTAGTGGGTCCCTGATGAGTGCTCAAACACTCATCATTTTTGGTCAAATCTGAACTGTAAAACATATAAAAACACTCAGAAATGCATCAAAATGCTAAAAATATTACAAAATTATGTTTTATATGTTTTAGATGCAAAATGAGCAAAAACAGATAAAAAACGTACAAAGTTTGCAAAATTGGCAGTTTCAGTCCCCCAACTTTCAAAAATTGTCAAAACTAGTCCCTGGTCATTCAAAATATGGAAAATTATCACCAAAGGTCCTTTTGAAATCATAAGTTGTCATATTTAGTCCTTTGGTGAAAAATCTCAAAAGTTTTGGAAATTTACAATTTTGGTCCCTAGAATTTCAAACTTTGGTAGAATTGGTCCCTGGTGGGATATTTTTGAAAGAAAAATCATTTTTGTCCTTGGGAAATCAAAAGTTATCAAAATGGGTCCCTGGGTGAAAGTTTTGAAAAGTTTACATGTTTGGTCCCCGTAATTTGGAAAATTGCAAAACAAGTCCCCCGGGTTTTCAAAAAATGGAAATTATCTTTTATAACCCTTATACTATTTAGACTTGTTATGTTTAACCCTTGAGATAACTTTGGAATAAATACATTTTCAGTCCATGATTTTTCATAAATTACAAAATTGGTCCTTGTGTTGTTTTGCCAAATAAACCAAACGGACCCTTTTAAGTTATTTAACCCAACAAAAACCAAACCCAATACCAAATCTGATCCAGCAACACACCCTCAGCCCACCAAAATCAGCCCACCTTCCCAAATAATATACCCCGTCCGTTTTTATATACTCCCTCAGTCAACCCCCTTTGTTTGACCAACTCCACCCTCACCACTTGGACTGCAAACCCAAACCAGCAAGTCACCTCTCCCCTCCTCCACATCATCCTCACCAGTCTTTGTCCCCCTTTCCAAACCACAATACTCCAAGAATCCATAAATGCTCACAAAATCTCACAAGCAAATCCCACATCCTGCCAAAACCCATTTTCCCGCCAAACTTAATTTGAAAGGCTGGGATTGATTTGAGCCTATCCAACGGCTGTGAAGGAAGTGGGAAAAGAAGAGAGACACTCCAAGACCATATAAAAAGAAAAAGAAGCAAGGAAAAAGAGTAGTTAGGCTGAGTAGTGTAATGTAGTATAAAAAAAATAGCTTTTGTGTAATTTCCATTTTTATTGTAATTTTTAGTTTAAGAAAGTTTTATTAAACATCTTTTAATGTAATTTACTCTTTATTAAATCCTTAATTCAAGTTTTATTTGCAATTTCAGTTTATGTTTGATTTTACTCAAAAAGCTTTATTAAGTCTTGGATACATTATTGAAAATAGTTGTTGTTTAGGTCTCATCAAGCTCACAGAAGCTTCATAATAGCTGAATATTGGTCTAAATAACTCCAATTCTCTTTAAAATAAGTTAATGAATCATGGTCAATGAAAGTCAACCAAGGTAGAACATGGTGTTAGATGGAGGTTTATGGTATCATGGTGGTGGTCTTAAGCCTATTTCAAAGATAGGCTAGCTTAAGGAAGTTCTCAGAAAGCTGAGAGTTGAAATTGTGAGTTTGCATTTTAAGTTTTCAATCTTTGCTCTTATTATATTTAGTCTACTGCCTCATTAGTGTAGGTCTGGTATAATTTGTTCTTCTATGTTCATTTAGCTTATGTAATCATGGTTTGGTTGTGTGCAACATTCTGAGCTTGTTCAATCATTTTGAAACTTGTTTAGTGTCACTGAATGTTGCTACTGCTTATTTTTATTTGATTCATCAATTATAGTTTGTTGAGTGTTATTGTTGTATCTTGGAGTTTTTTTGATCTTATTTGATGATAGGTGACTGAGTTTGAGTGAATTTGTGGGTTAATACCACCTAGAAGATTAGAGTTCTAGTTTAATCATAGGGTAAACTGCCTTTGTGGGGGTGTTTGGCTCAGTGAATTTCACTGATCCACAGTAAGCTTCATTGGTTATTTGTATTTGTTACATGCCATATTAAACCCAATTAGGTTATTTCAAGCCTAAAACTCAGCATTTATTTGAGAAAAAGTCAAATAGACCCTTGAATCTCATCATATGTACCCACTGTTAGGGATTAGGGTCTTACATCACCCATGTAGTTTCTTTAGTTGTTAAGGTCACTCAATTCCATTTCATAGTAGCCTAACAACCTGTTCTCAGTAAATTAATCAAGTCCAAAATCCATTTAAGTCAAAGTTCAAGGTTTAATCAAAAAGTTAATATTTGTACTCTTTCAGTTTTTATCAAAATGGTGGGAATTGTTTTGATTTATGTGGTAGGTTTCAAGCTTTGAGCTTTTGATATATCATAGCCCCCCAGCTAGTCTACAACATCCTATCTTCACCTCATTTTTAGAATTTTTGTACTGGGCCCCACATTGCCCCAAAGTTACATGCAGGGCAAACATTACGCCTGCATCAGCAGATAGCAGTCCCACCACCACCACTTGGTGGTGGTTTTCCAGCCACCACATTGGTCCACAAGCCCCCCAATTGGCTTCTTTGAACCCCCCTCATTGTAGTATCTTAAGTTTGACCCATGGTTTGACCTCAAACCCTGTGGACCCCACTTGAATCAAGCCCAAGTTTCTGTCCCATTTCTGAGTTGCTTTTGGATTTTGGATGTGCTTATTGTTGGCTTATTGGCTTATCCAGTGGACCACTAGTACTTTTTCCAGCTTAAACAAGTTCCTATAACTTATTTAGACTAGAATCAAACATTGTGGGTCCCACTTAATGCCATTTTAGCTTATTTTCATCCTTGGTCAACTGTGGTCAACTGTCACACTTTTTAGTTTGTAATCAGCTTATTTTTAAGTTATAAAAAACTTGTTTTCACAAAAGTTGTTAGTTTTTAGTTATAAAATAGATTGGTAAAAGAAAAATACAGAAAAAACAATTTCAATTTTAAGTGATAGTTTCTATTTAATGTAATTTAATTTTAATTTTCATTTTTAAATTTTTATTAAGTACTTAGATATTTTATATTTTTCTTAAATTCCTATTATATTAAAGTATTTATTATAATTTTCTCAGATTTTTATTTTATCATTTAGTATTTATTAGAACTAATCTTAGTTTAATTAATAATTAATTAATATGTAAGTTTTAAATAGCATAATTAATTTTTATAAAGTAAGACCTAGTTTTTATATTTTTCCTAGCCTTTATATATCATAATATAATTTTAGGAATTTTTCTAGAATTTTTACTGTTCATTTAGTATTTTTCTTAATTTAAAATAGTTTAATTAGGTAATTAATGTTTAATTAGTAATTAATTAATAGAAAAATCACAAAAAGACAAAAATACTTATTTTTAATTTTAAAATTAGTTTTTAGTTATTTTATAATTTTAGAAATTTTATTTTCACTTTTCTAGTATATAAATAATATTATATTGTATTTAAGTATTTTAAATATTAATAATAAGTAATAATTAGTATTTAACTAATAATAAAAAATTAATTAGTGTAAAAATTTTATTTTCACTTTTCTAGTATACAAATAATATTATATTGTATTTAAGTATTTTAAATATTAATAATAAGTAATAATTAGTATTTAACTAATAATAAAAAATTAATTAGTGTAAAAATTTATTTTCTTTTTCTAAAAATTTTCTTTTGTCCTTTAGTTTGTAAAAAAGTCATTTTCACCCCCTGGGTGTTTTCAGATTTCAGTTTTTACGTTTAATTTCGCACGTTTACGTGTTATTCAGACGTGAACGTACGCGTTTTAGGTTTTAATCATTTCTGGTTTTTCTGTCTTTCCTGTCTTATTCATATAGCTTGTTTAAGCTATTTCTTTGTAGATTCCTTAGTGTAATCACTCACAAATCCCTTTCCTATCCAAATTCACCCGATCACGGAACCGTTTTATAACCATCCACACGTCGTCGGGACATAACGACCCGGGGAAACCCTATAATTCCACGGAGCATTGGTTTAAGCTGTTTGACTATTATAGTTAACCATTCACAAGTGGTTGACCAATAATTATCTGACGGTTTAACACCAATCAGTCCCATCAGATGAACATTAGCTTATTTTGAAGCTTATCTAACCTACTTTTAGGATCACCCTTCAACTTGGACCCCTGAACCCCTTTGTGGACTCCACAGTGGGCTGCAAGAGTCCACAATTGGCCTACTGAATCTGTGGGTGATTTAGATTGCCTATTGGCTTATAAGTGCTTATTTAGTACAATTACCTGTGCCATTTGGCTTATTTTAAACTGGTCATCATCTGTTTTAGCTTACTTACCCTAGTGGTAGCTTTTCATAGGCTTACTCAACTCATTAAGTCCTAATAAGTCTAAGCATGCCAACCTGTTAAGCACTTGGTTATCATTTGTGCTTATTTTTAAGCTTCATGCAAAGTCCCTTTATTAAAGTTTCCTAATTTTAGTTGTAAAATAGTTTTCAAAAAGAAAAATCCAGAAAAACCAATTTAATTATAAGTGATAGTTTCTATTTAATTTTATTTATCTTTTTTTAATTTTCCTTTTTAGATTTTTATTAAGCACCATGCATTTTTATATTTTTATTAATTTCCATTTATATTAAAGTATTTTCAGTAATGTTTTCAAATTTTTAGATTGTAATTTAGTATTTATTAGATTTAATATTAGTTTTATCAATAATTAATTGATATTTAAGGATTAAATAGCATAATTAGATTTTACCAAATAGTACCTAGTTTTTATATTTTTTCTAGCTTTTATATGTTATAAAATAATTTTAGGAATTTTTCTAGAATTTCTACTGTTCATTTTCTAATTTTCTTAATTAATTTAGTTAAATTAGATTTTAATTAATAAATAAGTAAATAATTAGTAAAATAGTCTAAATTTAATTTTTTGAAACTTTTTATAATGTTTTAGGATTCCTGAGATGGTTAATTAGATTGATAAATTTTTCTATAATTTTCTAGTCACTTTTAGTATTATTAGTAATTTAAAAATAGTTTAATTAATATAATTAGTAATTAATTAATATAAAATCCACAAAAAGACAAAAAGACAAAAATACAAAAAGACATATTTTTAATTTTAAAATTTGTTTTCAGTTATTTTATAATTTTAGAAATTTAATTTTCACTTTTCTAGTATTAAAATAATATTATATTGTATTTAAGTTAATTAAATATGAATAATTAGTATTAAATAGTATTTAATTAATATTAATTATATAATTATTGTCAAAATTTATTATTTTTTTTCTAAAATTTTTTCTTTCATCCTTAGGTTTGTAAAAAAGTCATTTTCACCCCTGGGGGTTTCAGATTTCAGTTTTCACTTTTTATTTCGTACGTTCACGTAAATTTAAATTGAACGTACGCGTTTTTAGGTTTTAAAAAGTTTCTGGTTTTTCTGATTTCACAATCTTGTTAATATAGCTTATTTAAGCTATTTCCTTGTACATTTTAGTAGTGTAATCAATCTCAAACCCCTTTCTGTCCAAATTCACCCGATCACAAACCCGTTTTGATTACCGTCACACCTCATCAGGACATAACGACCCGAGGAAACCACTGTATTCCACGGAGATTGACTTTAGGCTGTTTGACTTTGTTGACCATTCCTTGGTCAATATAAGTGGACTGTTTGGAGCCAATCAAATTTTGGCGTCGCTGCCGGGGAGGTTGTGCGCATTATTCCAAACGGATTTGCGTATTAGTGAATCTGGATATACGTTCTTTGTATATTATCCATCTTTGTTCATATTTTTCCATAAAAAAAAAAAAAAACCAAAAATATTTTTCCTTACCCTCTATCCATTTGATTCTACCTTCTTATACCCGTCTCATGTATAATTCTTATGGCGTCTCTCGGCTACACGTGTTTTCACTGTAAAATCCCGATTGAGAACGACTATCATTGTCTCCGGTGTATTTGTGAGAAGTGTGGGAATAATTGTAGTCACAGATTTTGTACTGTGTGCAATTTGTTCATAAATCCAAATTCTCCTAATAATTCACCAAATCTTTCTAACGATCCTCCTCAAACATCTTCGTTGAACCAACTTCATTGCGTTAGTTGTGGAGATCCGTTAGGAGATGGTTCACTTTGTGAACGGTGCAAAAGCAAGGTGTAGGACCGTAGAACAACCTAAATCACTATTGAATCAAGCCTAAACCTAAAGAGAGAAAGTAAGTAGAGAGAGAGAGTGGATGGGAACTCTAGTGTGTGGAATATTAACTTTGATATTACTAATAGAATCACTAAGAGAACCAACCTCTCAAATGAGGTTTACAAGAGTATTTATACATGAAGTCTAGGGCATTATTTATCTTATACATTATTACACTAATGGCCCTTAGACTTTCACAAAACATGAATACTAAGCCTAAACTTCATCATAATGATATTCTAAAGCAACCTATAACAATACGTTAATGACCGACACTTTTTATAAATAAAATACGATGCTAACAATCTCCCCCTAAGTGTTGGTCATTGAAGGTTGCGCGACGTCATCATCTTTGTCTTCATACTTTAACATTCATAGCTCTTGACGTCTTTAAGAATCATTAGATGAGTCATAGTACATTGTTCATTGTTCATTGTTCCTTTTTCCTTGTTCATTGTTGATGAAGTGATCCAATGATGTCATCTGCCTTTCGTCACTTCTGTGTTTGTGGTGGTTGTCTGCCATTCCAACATGCTCATACGTCTTAAGTCTTTGTCATACATACATTTGGTATTCCCGTTCTTTCACGTTGATCTTTGTCACTTTACTTTGTAGATTCTTCTTTTTGGCGTAGAATCTTTCTTTGACTGTTGCTACCCTTTGATCTTTGTAAGAACTTTCCTTTGACTTAGTTGATGCATGTATGAGCATGTGGAATCTTTTGCCATGGAGGTGATGTGTAGCTGCATAAAAACAGTTAGCAATATATCAACCGGTACTTACAGATAAGGAATTAGAGATCGTCAACAGCATAGTGTGAAGACTCCTTCTAATCCTTACCAAGGCCGTTCCCATGTCAGATACTCCCGAAAGAGCTTACGAGACCTACTAAGTAGCTCAATGACTGGGTGAGTCGCTGGGAATCACTCCACGACTGTAGACCGTTTGAAACCACCGCGAACACTAAGCGTAACCCATAAAGAATTACCGAAGTGACCTGCTGTCAGGGCTGCTTGATGTTGACCCTGGCAGGAATTTCCGTTCAATCATTGAGAATATACATAAGTAAATTCTCTCATAAACGTTCTCGGCAGATTGCTAAGATCTGCGTAGGACTCTTAAGTTTACATCTGGTGTCATTAATGATGAACAACCAGTGTAGAAATATCATGTGTTCCTATGAGATCTTTTGATGAATCTCGGGGCTCTAGATTCGATAAGTGCACATTTGGTTTCCTATGCGGAGATTAGGGAGAGGTCTCCTGCTTCAATATCAACCATCTCTAGGAGATAGGTCGATAGATTATGCCGGTTCCCCGTGAGAATGAAACAAGCTCTTTTAAGAGAACTTGAGTGGCTAGAAGGTTTAGTGCAGTGCGTCACTGGGTCCATGACGTCTTTATCTTCAATACCGGTGTCACCTTAGCAACAACCAGTAGCATATGAATTGAACCCGGTGTCTGCCCTAAGGTTGAACATATGGAGGGCTATTTCTTTTCACCCTTTTTCATAACTTTTCTTTTTAATTCTTCAACCTCTTCTTTCTCCTTTCTCATTTTCTCCTTTTTTTTTTTTTTTTTTTTTTTTTTTTTTTTTTTTTTTTTTTATCATACCTAAGGACTTCTACTTCTAATCTATTGTAATTGTCCTTGGGTAGATCCCTCCGGCTCTGGCGGATCATAGGACGGTTTTCTCTAACCTTAGTCACCTTATAACTCCATGAATCCTATAATTACCATGAAACCTTTGATTGAAAATCTCTCAAAGTGTTTATGAATATAAACACATTTTTGTTGACACTTTGAGAGTTTTTGTTTCTTTTGAAGGACTCCCCCTTCACATGTGCTCATGAATTTTTAAGAAATTTGCACATGCTTGAGGAGTTTGCACTTTTTGAATTGATACACTTTCATTGAACATGACCGATTCGAGACACGCTTACATCACTAGTTAGACTAGCTTGAAGTTATTACCCGTCCTGGTCAAGTCCAAAGAAAGTCTCTCGATACGGTACATTCTACTGATTGAACCCGAACCACCTAACTTATATTAACCAAATAATGGTCAACAAAGTCAAATAGCCTAGATCAATGCTCCGCGGAAGTATAGGATTTCCCCGGGTCGTTATGTCCCGACAAGGTGTGAATTGCAATCAAAACGGTTATTTTATCGGGTGAAATTGGATGGAAAAGGGTTTGAGTGATCTTGAACTAAAGAATCTACAAAGAAATAGCTTAAACAAGCTATTTGAATAAGACGGGAAGCTAGGAAAAACCAGAAACGATTAAAACCTAAAAACGTGTACGTTACGTTTAAATAAAACGTAAGCGTACAAAATAAAAAGTGAAAACGAAAATCTGAAAACACCCAGGGGTGAAAATGAACTTTTTACAAATCAAAAGATAAAACAAAATTTAAAATGAAAATAAAGTTATTAAAATGATTATTTTAATATTTAAATTCTATTTAATTAATTAAAACTATTTTAAACCTAATTTAATAATAAACTAAAAAAAATAAAAGTTACAAAATAAACTAAAAACTTACAAAAATATTTTCTAAACCTCAAAAAGAACTTGAAGAAAGTATAAAAAATAAAAATAAATATTTTTGTCTTTTTGTGAATTTTATATTAATTAATTACTAATTAATTACTAATTACTAATTAAACTAATTTAAATTAAGAAAAATACTAAATGAACAGTAATAATTATGAGAAAATTTCTAAAATTACTTTATAACATATAAAAGCTATAAAAAATATAAAAACTAGATTTTACTTAATAAAAACTAATTATGCTAATTTAAACTTAATATTAATTAATTTCTAATAAAACTAATATTAAATCTAATAAATACTAAATAAAAAGATAAAAATCTGAAAAAATTATTATAACTACTTTAATATATGAGGAATTTAATAAAAATATAAAATAGCTAAGTACTTAATAAAAATTAAAAAATGAAAATTAAAATTAAATTACATTAAATAGAAACTATCACTTAATTTTAAATTTGTTTTTCTTGATTTTTCTTTTACAAACCTATTTTATACTTAAAAACAAACACTTTTTGTAAAAACAAACTTTTTGTAAACTTAAAATAAGCCAGAATAAGCAAATAAGGTGTGACAGTTGACTTTTGTTGACCCAAAGGGAAAATAAGCTAAAATGACCACAAGTGGGACCCACTCTGGGTGTTTCTGGTCAAAATAAGCTAATGGAACATGAATAAGCTGGAAAAGACACTTGGGGTACTCAGAATAAGCTAATAAGCTATTAAAAAGCACTTGGAACTTGTTTCACAACTGAAAATGGGACAAACTTGGTGGCTAAATTCAGGTGGGTCCCAGGGCTATTGAGGTCAATCCAATGGTCAATAATGAAAGCCTACCATGGGGAGGGTTGAATGGTGCAAGGTGGGGGGGTTTTGGGACCCACTGGGTGGTTGGAAACCACCACCAAAGTGGTGGTGGTGCTGATATCTGATGGTGCAGCAGGGGTGGTGTGCCCTGCAAGTGTATTTAGGGCAAGGTAGGGCCCAGCACAAAATTCACAAAAATGCAAGAACCATGGAATCTTAAAATCTAGCTGATAGACTACATATAGGAACAAGAATCAATCCATGAAAGCAACTACAAAAATCATATAAATTCTTTGAACTTTTGTGAAAATCTGAAAATGGCACATTTGACTTTTTTATGTAAACCTAAACTTTGACTAATATGAACTTTGGTTTGATTTTACATGCAAAATAAGTTGTGATATGTTGTTTTAAGACCAAATTAAGATTAGTGCACAAGATTTAAACCAAATGGGTGAGTTTGAGGCACCCACTGACCCACAGTGGACTGTTGGGTGGGATAGGATGGGATTTGACTTTTGGCAATTAGAAACTTGAATTTGAGACCTAACCTGACCTAAAACAACCTAGTGTAGTATATCTAAACAAGGTTTAACCACCAAACTTAACAAATGCACAGGGTAATCCCCTGTGCCAAACACTCCTTTACAGCTTTGATTTTGCAAATTAAAGAAGCTAATCAACACTCAGACCATGCAGCAACAATTTTAGCTTATACTGATTCCCTAAGAACACAAGTAGACAAATTTAAACAACAAATAACAACACTAGCTACTTAATTCAGATTATGCAAATAAAAAAAATGGAAATAATCCTTACAAGAGGTCCAAAGTACAAACAAGGTAGAGCAAGAGCCAAATCACAAGAACCTATCCTATGTGCTCCCTTGAGCTCTAAACCAGGACTCCAATTCCATCTCCACTTCTTCCTCTTCTTTTTGATTTTTCTATTTTTTTTTTAGATTTTCTTCTTTGAATTTTTCTTTTTCTTTTCTTTTTCTGAATTTGAGACTACTTTCTAGTTTAAGTGACTTTTACAAGCTTATAAAAGCCATTGAGCTTATATGAGAAACAATTTAATAAAACATTAAGAAATTTGAAATATTGATGAAAAATACAAACTGCCATAAGCTTGAAGGGAACTTGAATTTTTGATTACAAAAGACTTCAATTACATTACACTAGTTGGATACAATCTTTCTAAACCAAGAATTACATGGAATTAATAAGCACTAAGAAAAACGACATTCATTTATACTAAATAATCTATTCTACTCTAACTACTACCCTATTCTTCTCTTTTCTTTTCTTTTTATAGTCCCTGGGACATCCTTGGACTTTCCCACATCCATTTGCAGCCATTGGATGGCCTCATATGATCTTGGCCGTTTAAAGATGGTTTTGGCGCCAAATTGGAAAGTGGCAGTTGGTGGGTTTGGTCTAGGTAATAAATGAGGAGGGGGATAGGAGTGGTGTGGTTGAGTGTTTGGTGATAGTTGGTGGAAAAGGGGGAGACAAGGGCCTGGGAATTAGGGGGTGTTAATGGTGATGAACAGTGGACGGGAAATGGGAGGTTAGGGGTGAGTTTGACTGGGGTCAACGCCCAGGGTGGATTATTAGTTTAGGGGATGGGCTTGTGATGGGCTTGGGGTTGGTTTAATGTTGGGTTGTTTATTTGTGGATTGGGTTTGGTTTATGGTTTATTAAAGTTACAAAATCACAAGGACCATTCATGTAATCAAGCAAACCATAGGGACTGATTTTGTAATTTTCCAAGAGTACTCATAAGGACTACTTTTGCCAAACTTTTATAATACAAGGACCCAAGATGCCATAAATGAATGTTTTCCACTTTTAAAAATTCCCGGGGATCATTTATGTAAATTTCAAAACCTCGGGGACTAAACATGTAATTTCCTCAAAATTCACCCCAAGGAATAAAAATGATTTTTATAACTTCCCAAGGACCCAAAATGATTTTTCTTTCAAAAATATCCCACCAAGGACCAAATCTGCCAAAGTTTGAAACTCCAGGGACTAATTTCGTAAATTTCCAAAACTTTCCAATTTTTCACCAAAGGACTAAATATGACATTTTATGATTTCAAAATGACCTTTGGTGATAATTTTCCATATTTTGAATATCCAGGGACTAGATTTGTAATTTTATGAAAGTTGAGGGACTGAAACTGCCAATTTTGCAAACTTTGTGCGTTTTTCGTTTGTTTTTGCTCGTTTTGCATCTAAAACATATAAAACACAATTTTGAAATATTTTTAGTATTTTGATGCATTACTGAGTGTTTTTGTATGTTTTGCAGTTCAGATTTGACCAAAAATGATGAGTGTTTGAGCACTCATCATCTACTCAGACAAGTCCTATTCGAGACACGCTTACATCACTAGTTAGACTAGCTTGAAATTATTACCGTCCAGGACAAGTCTTTTCGATTACTGACATTGTAAGCTTCGTCAATTCATTGGTACATTCTGAGTTTAGCTCTTTTGAGATTCTGCCACAATCTTTAAACATCTTTGATCACATTTTAATCATGTCTTCTCCCCCTCAAAAATAGCATAGCTTGATATTTTTGATATCAACTAATTTAGAAAAAGCTCTTGGAGAGATAGACAGATTCTGCATGAATTCGGAACATTTTCTTTTTTTACTCCCCCTTAATGATAGCATATTTAAAATTAATTAAGGGTTTTTAGGGAGTTATCTTGAGCACTAATTTTGAGAGAATTTGAGAAATCTTTTGAACAATCTTGAAAAACTGCTCAAGAATATTGTTTGAAAACGAGTTTATGCTTGAAATATTTTTCGTTTGTTTAGACTCGAACTTTTTTGAAAAAGAGTTCGTCATTGAACGTACGAGTCCTTGATTTGAAAATAATCAGAAGTCATCATTCGGGTCCGGGTTTCGTACTGAAGTATACGAAAGCCATTGTGAAGAAACTTTTGAGAAACGACATGTTTTTAGAAAAACATTAAAAAGAACTCCCGCTCAAGCATCTGTACATATCCGTGTCATTGTTGAATACCATTTCTAGAAACGTACAGAATATTGATTTATACGAGAGACATGTCGTGAGAAGAATATTTTTGGATTTTTTTTTTTAATTTTATATTGTTTTTGTATTTTTTGAAATTTTATATTTTTGTATTTTGTTTTTGTTGGTTTTTCAAATTTTGTATTTTTTTTTCAAAAATATTTACAGTAAAGCGATTTTGAAAACATTTTTCAAGAAGATTCGAGAAGACGTTCTAGCTCCTCAGGAGTTAGGCTTCGCATGCCAATTCGTCGAACTAAATAGTCAAACCTTTCTTTTGGAAGGGCTTTAGTAAATAGATCGGCGAGTTGGTAATCAGTCTTAACGAAAAATAATTCAACAGTACCCTCTTCCACGTGTTCTTTGATGAAGTGATAGCGAACTTTGATATGCTTCGTCTTAGAGTGATGTACGGGATTGCACGAGATGGCTATGGCACTTTTTGAGTCACAATACATAGGTATTTTGTCAAAAGTAAAGCCATAATCTGTGAGCTGTGTCCTCATCCAAAGAACTTGGGCACAACACGCAGATAGAGACACATACTCGGCTTCGGCGGTTGATAGCGCAGTACAATCCTGTTTCTTTGACGACCAGCTTACTAGCTTTTCACCCAAAAATTGTGCTCCACCTGATGTACTTTTTGCTGTAACTTGATCTCCTGCATGGTCGTCATCTGAAAAGGCTGTTAGAGTAAACCCCGAATCCTTCGGATACCAAAGTCCCATGTTAATGGTTCTTCATAGGTACCGAAAGATCCTTTTAACCTCTTTGAGGTGAAGTTCGGTAGGCTTTGCCTGAAACCGTGCTAACAAACAAACAACAAATTGAATATCAGGTCGACTAGCAGTTAAGTACATGAGAGAACCAATCATGCTCCGATATTTCTTCGGATCGACGGGTTTCCCAAACAAATCAGCATCAATTTTTGGTGAAGTGACCATTGGAGTACCAACAGAATCACAATTTTCCATTCCATGTTTTTTCAAAATCTCTATTGTATATTTAGCTTGATTGATAAAAATACCACGAGGGGATTGATGTATTTGTAAACCAAGAAAGAATTTTAGTTCCCCCATCATGGACATTTCAAATTTGCTTTTCATGAGATTTTCAAAATGTTTTGAATGGTTAGGATTGGTTGATCCAAAAATTATGTCGTCCACGTAAATTTGAACGATCAAAATGTCATCTTTGAATTTTTTGATAAACAAGGTGTCATCAACCGTTCCTTTTGTGAAATTGTTTTTGAGCAAGAAAGATGATAGTTCGTCATACCACGCTCTTGGAGCTTGTTTTAAACCATAGATGGCTTTCTTAAGCTTGTAGACGTAGTCTGGATGATCTTTGTCGATGAATCCCTCTGGCTGACTCACATACACTTCTTCTTTCAGAGTTCCATTCAAGAAAGCTGTCTTAATGTCCATCTGATAGACTGTGATGTTTTTGTGAGCGGCATAGGCTAAGAAAATCCGGACTGCTTCAAGTCTAGCTACAGGCGCGAATGATTCTTCGAAATCTATCCCTTCTTCTTGTGGATATCCTTTAGCCACGAGACGAGCTTTGTTACGAATTGCAGTAATTTCCTCATCCAGTTTGTTCTTCCACAACCACTTGAGATCAAGAACTCGTTTATCAAGTGGTCGTTCAACAAGTTCCCAACTATCATGTAACAGGTATTGAAGAAGTTCATCCTGCATCGCTTCTATCCAAGGGTATTCTGCCATTGCTTCCCGAATGTTCTTTGGTTCTTTGAGGCTTATTGAGCAAATGTAAATGCACAATTTGAGATCGGTGGCAAGTTGTCTCCTCGTCTGAACTGGCTTTGAAGGTTCACCAATAACTTGTTCTATTGGATGGTCTTTTGTCCATTGAAACGTAGAAGGGTACCTTGGGTTTAACGTATGTGTGTTAGACGATTCTTGTAACCTTGAAGAAGATTCAGCAGAGTCTGTTGCAAACGGGTTTTCAAATACTTCTTCTCCTTCTTCTAACGCAACATCGTTTGAATTATTTGTTGGTTCTTCTTGAAAATTTGTGTTTTGATTTTGCTCATCAACTCTTGGTAGTTCAGTTTCAAGTACTGGAGTGGCTTGAGTAGATGTAGATGATGTTGAGGTAGTTGGTGCTTCAGCTTCGATTGTTGTAGATGCATCCAGTGGTGGTAGTGGTGGTTGATTTTGAGCGGGTGCAGCGGAATGTTGTTGAGATGCATTTGTCGAAGTTCCACCATAATATTCATCAAACATTAACTCGAAGAAATTTTCCAGTTCTTGTTCTGAAGGTTTTTCCGTGTTTGTTGATTGAGCTCCTTGAGGCACGAGTCCTGAACTGATGTGTCCAGAAGTCTGATTGTTTGGTGCGGGTCCTAATCTGGTTTGATTAGAAGCCATTGGATTAAGCGCGGGTTCTAGAGCGTATCTCTCAGAAGCCATTTGTGAAATCTTGTCAAACTTCACATTCATCGTCTCCATTATCCTTTTAGTTCTTCGATTATACACCCTGAATGCCCTCGAGTTTTCTGAATATCCAATGAAGATTCCAATATAACCCTTAGCTTTTAACTTTCCTAGATCTTCTCTATCATTCGTTGGATAGCACAAAGCGCCAAATACGTGAAGGTAAGAGATGTCAGGTTTACGGTTGTTCACTAGCTCATATGGGGTTTTATTGAATCTTGGATGTTCTAGGGATCGGTTTTGAGTGAAACAAGCAGTGGCAACAGCATCAGCCCATAAGAATAGTGGTGCACTAGAATAGATTAGCATTGTGCGAGCAGCTTCCACAAGAGTTCGGTTTCTTCTTTCAACTACCCCATTCTGCTGTGGAGTTCTAACAACTGATGTTTGGTGAGTGATTCCAACATCTTCAAAATAGGTTCTTAACTCCTGATTTGTGAATTCTGTGCCATTATCTGTTCTTACAATCCTTACTGGAGCTTGATGTAGAACTTGAATACGCTTCAGAAAGGTGATGATGATACCTGGTGCTTCGTCTTTTGATCTCAAAAACTTTACCCAAGTATATCTTGAATAATCATCAACAATAACGAGAATATACTTCTTCCCATTAATGCTTTCAACTCTCATTGGGCCACATAAGTCCATGTGCAACATATGTAACCTTGCTTCTGAATTAGGTACGGTTTTGGGTTTATATGATGCTCTTTTACTTTTTCCTTGTTCACATGATGGACATAGATGATCCTTGGTGTATTTGAACTTAGGAAGTCCGGTGACAATGTTGTCTTTGGCTAACTTGTTGATGGTGTCGAAATTGAGATGGGATAAACGTCTATGCCACAGTCAGGACTTAGTTTCGGTTGCCCTTGTCATAAGACAAATTGGTGATGTAGAAGCCATTTGGTTGATGTCGATAGCATACAAGTTTGAACCACGATTACCAGTTAAGAGATCATCACCAACCAAATTTCTTATGAAAATCGTGTTTCTCCTGAATGCAACTTCTAAATCTGCATCACAAAACTGCCTAACTGAAAACAAGTTGTGTCCCAACCCTTCGACGTAGTAAACTCGAGTGATCATAAAATTCCCAAGCTGAAGATCTCCAAAACCCAGAATAGCTGCTACATGATCATTTCCAAAGCGTACAGTTCCCATGAATTTCCATATGAAATTGATCAGCAGCTTTAAGTTCCCGGTCATGTGCTTGGAGCAACCCTAGTCGACGATCCAAAGACATATTTCGATAACCTGCCAATAACAGAAGAGTTTGTATTTGGAAACTGATTTGAATTTGGTTCCATGGGGTTAGGGGTACAAGCAAAATCACACTCATACACAATTGCTACTTGTTTAGCTTGAACTATATCTAATTTGCCATCCTTGAGTATAAATTCTCTACCCGTTGGAATCCAAACACAATGCTTAAGATAGTTCCTAGGCGTGCGAGTATTAGTGGTGTTCCTAATTCTTTTAATTAGGTTTCCAACGAATCTAGATTTTGCACTAGGACCTTTCGAAACGCTCTTCTGTTCAGGCGTACATTCACATTCTTAGAAACACATTCATCATGAACATCATTAATTAAACATTTCTTGCATATTAAACAAACAGTGTCATTACATGCATTAGAACCAGTACTTTCGACATTACATTCAGATGAAATATGTCTCTTATTAGAAAGCGATAAATTCCTAGGGTGTTCTTCTACTTCTTCCACTTTATTCTTGCAACTACTCTTAGAGACAGGCGAGACTCTATTGTTCCTTGTATTGCTCCTAGGCTGTAGTCTGCTGCTCCTAGAGGTGCTGTCTAATCCTGTAGAAGTTGAAGTTGAGGCACACATATTAGGATTTATGTTGTTGTCCTTTTTAGCATCACTAGACTCTTTAGAATTATCCTTTTTGCACGCATTTGTCTTAGAAGTGGAGGCAGACGCATTAGTGGGACTAATCCTAAAAAGGCCAGGTGCTAGAACTTTTGGTGTTTCGACAACCGCTTTTCCTTTATCAACAATCTTTTCATTTTCAATTTTCTTGGGCAAGGGTGTTGGAGTGACTGGTTTTGACAAATCCTTTTTCTCATCGACTTTTGGAGCAAATCGTGAAATAGACATTTTTGGTTTTTGAACCATATTTGGAACATTTGGTTTCTCCGAAGTCGATGGTTTTGCAAACTTAGTTTCCTCACCCTTCCTTTTCTGACTTTCAAGTTGAGCCCTCAAAAGATCATTTTGCTCTTTCATGTTCTTGAAAGCACGCTCATATGACAGTTTGTCATACTTGCATTCTTCCTTTTTTCGATCAAGTTGTTTAAAACATGACACATTTTCTTTTTCAAGCTTTATAAGAGCATTTTCATATTTGGAAACAATTTCGGATGTCTCAGCTCTCAGTCTTTCCTCGTCTTGAACAGAGTATGTTTGTAAAATGATGGACATAATGTCAGTGGTCATAACAGCTTCGAAGAGAGAATCATTTAGGTTTTCCAAAACATTCATGTTTTCACGAGTTTCATTAGTTTCGTTTACCAGGGATTTGTGGTCCTTGACAAAGTCGGCCATTTCTTTTAAGAAAGCTTTTTCAAAATGGATTACCCTCGCACTGATGTTATTCAGTGGGATAGTAATTTCGTTTTCAAAAACTTTTTTCTGCTCAATATGAAAACTGGAATGCCAGTTGTTAATATCGATTGTAGTTTTAGAAGCAACAATGTTTTGAAGTTCTTGAATTCTCTTTTTAACATGATCCAAAATGTTTCTAGCCTCACTTGTATTAAAAGTGTTGTTAGAATACATTTGTTCCATTTTTGAAAGAGATTTTGAAACAATTACTTTCTTAGAAAACATTTTTGAGAATGGTCATTTTATGGAAAACACAGATGGTTCTTTTTGTGGAACAAAAGTAATTCCCGAAAGTTTGTTCAATTTGTTGTAATCAATGGGTTTCAAATCCTTTTGTTTCATTTTAGAAATGCTCTCTTCGACATGTTCTATCGTTTGCACAGAATCCCGAACGACGGGAGGATCATGTTTGGTATAAATCACATTACCATTGTACAAAACATTCTGTTCTTGCTGAGCTTTCTTGAGATTACTGGGGGTGTTGTTACCAAGAGCCACTTTATGTTTCGTATGCTAAATCGGATTAGTTTGATTTGAAATCATTTTCATTGTTTGACTTGACTGACCCGACTTAACCACTAATTCTTCTAAATGTGCAATCATGTGTTCTGACTCTACGATTTCGGCCAAAAGTTTGTCTTCTTTCTTTGCAAAGTCCTTTTTCAACTCATCCATTTCTTTTTCAAGATTGGTATAAGCTGTTTTTTGTTTAGAAAGTTGGTTTTGTTAATCAGAAATTTCCGCGTTTAAAGCTTTTATCTTCTTGAAAGAATTAACATCAAGTGTATCAAACTTGAGTTGCAATTGTTTTTCCCTCGAAACGGAATTTTGATAACCAGTTTCTAATTCAGACAATCTTTTGTTATGAAATTCAAAAGCTTTAGCGTTTTCCTTGTAACTCTCAAGCTCAGCGGTCAATTTTACATTCGCGGCCTTAACATCGCGATTGACCTTTTTCACTTTCTCGATTTCAATACCACAATTATTTAATAATGATTCAAATAAAGCACGTGTTTCCTCATCATTCACAGCATGCTGTGAAACGAAGCCTTCATTATGATTCACATCTGTAGTCGCTGAAGGAGTATTGCTACTACTTGGCGTATCCAGGAATGTATCATAAGTGGATGCTTGCTTCTTAAAATGCTGTTCCTCATGAGGAGACATATCAAATATATCATTATTGTGACATGTGTTGAAGTTTGATACCTCAGAGACTGCATTGATGTCATAGACCGGAGGTGTGTCAGAATCTGTGTCATACTTTGCCTCCTGAAGATTCGCCATGAATATGCAGTTCGCATCGATATCCTCTCTATCTTCCATGTCATCCATAAGAGCCATAAAATCATTCTCCTCTGCGTTCAACTGAAATCCTGCCTCTGCCTTTTGTGCCAACATCACTACTTTCTGCAAGTACGCTAGATCTTTCTTGTTTGGCTTAGTAGGACAGTTCCTTGCCATATGACCTACACCCTGATAGTTGAAATACTTTACCGGATTACCCTGATTCACATTTCCCAAATTCCCAACAACTGGAGCTGCAACATTTCTATTCTGATTACCCATTGCCTGATTACCAACATTCTGACCCCTTTGATTTCTAACAAACTGACCCAACTGATTCCCTGCAAACTGACCTGCATTCTGCATATTCTGATATCCCTGTTGATTCCCATAAACTCCAACCATTTGGCCTTCATTGCCCATATTGAAACTCGGCTGAGCAAACTGCTTGTTGCGAGTGTTCGATGAGATCCTTTGGTTGTTGTTTGTTGGTGTAGAATAACGTCCTTGGAATGCCTTTGACCAAAAAGCAAATGCTTGGGACAATGCTGCAGTAGCTTCATCATTGTCAGTGAATTCCGGTTCTTGAAATTGTGGGTGTTGCTGTTGTGGAAACTTGTTGTTGTTGTGGGTAGAACTGTTGTTGGTAGACCGGTGTTGGTTGTAGAATGCATGATGGTTGCATGTAGTTGTGAGTGGAAGATGATGATGATTGTTGTGTATTCACTGGTAACGGTGTTGGTGTAGTAGCAATTAATGCAAGAGGATCATGATTCTTTGCCAATCTTTCTTTCCTTACTTCATTAGCCTCAGCTTGTTTTTGCTTCAAAAAGTCATAGAGTTGATCATAATTTACCTTATGTAAATCCTTTGTTTGATTGACAATTGTAACATAACGACCCCATTCTTCTGGAAGGTTATTGATGAATTTGATGTTTGTTGCAATTGGTCGAGGTGTCAACTTGTTTCTGATTAACTCATTCATCAAAGTGCAAAACCTGGTGTAGTATGATTCAATCTGTTCACCTTTAGTGGATGTGAAATTCTCCCATTCAGTAAGAAGTTTGTTCTCAACGTCTTGTTGTCCAATCTCTGTTCCATGACATACCCTTCTAACACGTTCCCACATATCATGAGCAGTTTCACAGCTGTCGACCGCAGCAAAGATTTCCCGTGGTAATCCAAGTTGGATTAAATGCATTGCCATATCATCGGCTTTGATCTGCGCCTTGTCTTCATCTGTGTAATCTGCTTCTGTTTGTACACGCACGAATGGTTGAGTAGGAGGTGTTTCATTTGGATTACCTTCAATTTGAACTTGTCTTGGCTGAAATGGACCTTTTTCTATGGATTTGATCATTAATTTGCCATTATCTTTAGTTTTGATGTAACGAAGCATGCGGCTTGTCCATGGAAGATATTCACCTTTTTCAAGCAGTGGAGGTCGGTTTTCGGCACCGGCAGCATGAATGTCTTGTTGAGTTGCCATGATTTGAATTCAAAGTGAAACGTTGTTCTGAGGATCTTTTGAAAGATAACAAAGGTTGTTGTTGTAGATTAGTTGTTTTGGTGAAGATGAAAGTTCGTTCTCGGTTGATCTGATTGATTTCGTAATTTCCCGCCAAAAATTGAGTATGAAAATTTTCTTTCTCAAAATTTGAAAATCACAGAGAAATACAATTCTAAGGTTACCAGAAAAATTTGAGATTTGAAAATTTTTTCGCCAAATTTTACCGAAAATTTTTGAAATTTGGCCAAAAAATTTGAATTTCGGGCCAAAATTTTCAACCTTATACCAAAATTTAAATCTCGCGTAAAAATTGAACGTTTAATCTCGTGTGAAAAATAAATTTTACTCAAATTTTCCCGCCAAAAACATTCTGTTGTCTAACTCGATAGGATTGTGTTGTCTAACTCGGTAAGTGCTGAAGATTCTCAAACTCGATAAATGCTCAAACTCGATAAATGCTCAAACTCGATAAGTTCTCAAACTCGGTAAATGCTCAAACTCGATAAGTTCTCAAACACGGTAAAGTAACCAAACTCGGTATGTTTCACAACTCCCAAACTCGATAAACCTTGGAAATTATCTAACTTGATGGAAATATAAGTTTCTAACTCGATAAATCTTAAAAAATTTGGGCAGAGTTTCCCCTAAATCGATAAACGATAAACCTAACTCGATAAACGATTAGGTAATACAGGCTAACTCGCCAATTCCAAACTCGATAAGCAATTCCAAACTTGATAGAACAGAAGCTCTAACTCGATAGACACCAGTTCTAACTCGATAAGCAAATCCAAACTCGATATACCAAAAACCTAACTCGATAGACACCAAAATCCTAACTCGATAAGATATCACCCTAACTCGAAAGAAAAAATTCCTAACTCGAAAGTTTTTGTCCTAACTCGATAAGAATTTTATCCTTACTCGATAGACATGAACCTTAACTTGAAAACCTTTTCTAACTCGATAACTTTTTTTTTTCACCTAACTCAAAAAAAAAATTGATGAACAGTAACCGAATGTTGCAAAATTCACTTTTATACCAACTTTTTTCAACCAAATCAAACCTAAAACAACCTATATTATCCCTAGGCGATTGATACCACTTGTAGGACCGTAGAACAACCTAAATCACTATTGAATCGAGCCTAAACCTAGAGAGAGAAAGTAAGTAGAGAGAGAGAGTGGATGGGAACTCTAGTGTGTGGAATATTAACCTTGATATTACTAATAGAATCACTAAGAGAACCAACCTCTCAAATGAGGTTTACAAGAGTATTTATACATGAAGTCTAGGGCATCATCTATCTTATACATTATTACACTAATGGCCCTTAGACTTTCACAAAACATAAATACTAAGCCTAAACTTCATCATAATGATATTCTAAAGCAACCTATAACAATACGTTAATGACCGACACTTTTTATAAATAAAATACGATGCTAACACAAGGATTGTGGATTTAGCCATGAACTTTGTGCATGTTATGTTTTGAGAACTGAACCTACATTCACCTCTGATTATGATCAGAACTTTTGTGAATATTCTCAAAATGATTACAACCACATTCCTTATAACCCATACGAGCAAGAACCATATCATTCAAATTTCAATGATGCTTCGTATCAAAATACACCAAGTTTTTCTTGTGAGTATTGTGGAGGTCCTCATGACAGTTCTAATTCTCAAGCTAGGAACCAGCTTGTCTATGAGCAAGTTCCTTGTAATGATTACGAATTTGGTTTTAACCAATATCCACATAACTCACTGGATCAGTCACAACAGTTCAACTGTTGTACATACTGTGGAGGTTTACATCTCGGCTCTTCTTGCCAAAATATGTACGCACCTATCTTTGAGCCCGAACCTTATGACAATTATGACACACGTCATTTTGATCAACCTCCACAGCCTTACGCTCTTTCTCATGATTTCATCCAAGACATAAAAGAAATGCAAGTGTTATTAAACACTTGTCATGATGAGCTTCTTGGTCATGAACAATATGAGAAATCCATGGAAGAATTGTTGGCGGAAGAACAAGCTGCTAAAATAAATTCCCAAGATGCAATTGTATCTATTAGGGAATCAATTGAGAAAGAAAAAGCAGCCAGATCTAGCTCTCGATTCCGTTTCATTCCTGATGACAGTGATGATGATGATACCCTTGATATCCTTGAATTTTATAAAGAATCATCAAATTCATCAGATGAGATACCATCAGTTGAGATTTCATCTCAACCTACTGTTATCACACCCGAGGTTCCCACTCACTCTCTGAGCATGGGGGACGAGCATCTTGACACTGTTCCTGAAAAGGAATCGGACGAATTCATAAAGTCTAGTGTTGAGGACCTTGTCCCAATCCCAAGAGAGTCACAGGGAATTCTTGATCATTTGTGTGATATTCCTCCTCTTTTTGTCTTCCCGACTGATCATGTTGAGATGTTCTCCGATTCTACTGATGACGATTCGTTATCTTGTGGAGATATCATTTTTATGGAAGAATTACCTTCTAAGCTAGTTAGCTTAGAAGAAGAGAATGATGAGATTGACACTAAAATCAAGGATGAAGCACTTCGTGCAACATTATTGAATGTCGATCTCCTCATTTCTAAAATCGAGGCTTTCAAAGAGAAACGTATTTCATCTCCTATCCCCATTAAGGATAGTGACATTTTCTCCGATGATCCTATTTCGGAGTTTGAAGCCTTTACTTTTGATCATATGGGAGAGAAGATTAGTGGTAGTACCACTTCTCATTCTCAAATTTCTCTCCCCGAGTATGATTCGTTCACCTTTGAGGAGTTCTCCGGTGAACTCACTCATATCATATCTCCACCGGAGTATGATAACTTTTACTTTGATCTAGACAAAGATAATCTTTGTGTTCCGGAGGGAAATATTCTCAACCTTGAGAATTTGATTGATATCGAAATCCCAACCCTCCCACCCATAATATGTCTACATCATATGAGCTTAAATGATGAGAATCGTAATCCTGAAATTATGAATTCTCATTCTGATGATGATGAGTCAATCTTGATTGTCATCAAGATCTTCCTCCCATTCTTCTACCGGGTGACTTCTCCTGTTCTTCATTCCTTCGGGAATGAAGACATTATCTTTGACCCCAGCATCACCGCTTATAGTTTATACTATCTTAAGCTAGGGTCTGTATATCTCATCGGTGTGGAACTTTCACGTGCTTCAAATGTTTGTCCAAACATCTTGAAAGAAAGTCCGATGGAGATTGTATCTTCCACATCATGCTTCCCCAAGAACAAATGAATTCGGGGTCGAGTCAAGCTAGCGACTCGGTAAACAAAAACAGTAGCATACATATAGGGTTTTCACCCTAAGTGTGGGGGAGTTACCCCTACTGTGGTTACCAACAAAGTGAAAAAATAGTGTTTCCACATTTAGCTTGTAATGTTACCCTTTTACGTTCAAAGAGTCGGCATAATAGCCGGGACTTTGAATATTGAGGACAATATTTAATTCTAAGTGTGTGTGTGTGGGGGGGGGGGGGTAATCTAGCGAATTTGATCACATTTTACCATCTAGTACCCCCGTTTTTGGAAAAAATTTAAAAAAATTTTCACTTAAGCTTCAAAATTTTTTGTGGTTATCAGTCCACCATGTCTAAACGACAAAAGGATTGGCTAATCCAGGAGCAAACGACTCTTGGTTAAGATAACTCAAATCCGTTGACGGCTGACAATTTGCCCAAAATTGTATGGTACTCAACTCACGATATCCTTAAAAAGTAAAGAGTTGGCTAGCCCGCAAGATTATGGCTTGTGGTAAAGGCAGTGAAAAACCATAATTGGTAATCAGCTCACCTAGATGTTGACTATGTCCATCAAGAGTTGGCTAGTCCAGAAGCGAACGGCTTCTGGTAAAGACAAATCAAATCCGTTTACAGCTGGTGGTTTGCTCAAAATCACATGGTTATCGGTGTACCATGGTTCTTACTTGAACTGAAACATTTGGCTACTCTAGAAGTAATGGCTTTTGGTAAAGAGATTAAAATCCATTAAATTTTCAAAACAATTTATTGCTAGGGACTAGCAATAGTTTAGTGTGGGGGATTGATGAGTGCTCAAACACTCATCATTTTTGGTCAAGTCTGAGCTGCAAAACATTTAAAAACACTCAAAAAGGCATCAAAATACTGAAAATATTCCAAAATTGTGTTTTATATGTTTCAGATGCAAAATGAGTAAAAACAGATGAAAAACGTACAAAGTTTGCATAATTGGCAGTTTCAGTCCCCTAACTTTCAAAAATTGGCAAAATTAGTCCCTGAGCATTTATTTTGAAAGAAAAGCCAACCCAAGTCCTTCAAAAATCAAAAGTTATCAAAAATGGACTTTAGGTGAAAAATTTTGGAAAAATTACATGTTTGGTCCTTGAAGTTTTATATTTGGCAGAAATAGTCCCTAGGATTTTAAATTTTGAAAATTATCAAACAAGGTCCTTGTGTTATTAAACTTTGGCAAAATTGGTCCTTTTGATAACTATGGGAGATTTACATTTTTAGGCCCTTGGATTTTCAGCATTTGCAACATTGGTCCTTGTGATTAATAAATACAACCAAATGGACCCCTTTGTTTAATATACCCAAATCCTACCCCAAAACAAACCCAGCCAATCCATAATCCTAGCCTACTACCCTTTTGTTTTGCCTGGCCCAACTTCCCAGCCCAAACCACAAAGAATAAAACTTACCCCGTTTATTAATTGCCACGGTCAACACCCTTTGTTTGACCCCTCCTTCCACCTCCCACTTGGCTGCAAATAACTCTGCTACACTTCACCCCTCCTCACCTCCAGCTCACCAACCCCATACTTTGTTCCCCACAGCCTCTAGCTAATTCCAAAATGTATTTATTGACCTGAAATTGCTACAAGTAACTTCCACCTGCCCAATTGCACTTTGGACATCTTTTCCCGCCAAAACCATTTTTAATGGTTTGGATCAATTGGAGCCCATCCAAGGGTTCAGAAGATAGTGGGATAGTCAAAGGAATACTCCAGGGTCTATAAATGTGAAAGAGAAGAAGGAAAGGGCAGTGAGTTAGTTAGTTTTAGTTTTTAGTTTAGAGTAGATATCAAATTATTGTAATTTTTATTTTACAGTATATGTTTTAGCTTCTAATTTGTATCCTTAATGTTTTTAGTGTAATAAAAACTCATTTCCTTCATCAATTTAATCTTTCTCAGTTAAAATTAATTTGCACAAGTTTTTAATGGAATTCTCAAAATAGTGTAATCTTGTTTAAGAGATTGCTTCAGTGTTTCATTGAGTTGATTTAAGCTCATTGGTAAGCTTTCATAAGCTTACAAGACAGTTAATCCAATTTAGCATTAAAAACCAAAAAAAAAAAAAAAAAAAAAAAACCAAAAATGCAAGATAACTAAATAGAAAATCAAAAACCTGCTCTTAAGGAAGAAGAAAGAAGAAGCTTTGGAGTCTGGTTTAGAGCCTCTGGGAGGCAGTAGGTGTATCTCTTAGCCCTTGTTACACAGTTTCTAGCATCAAAGTCATTAGTGAGTGTTTTCTTATTTTATTGGAATTTCATTGTAGCAATCTGCTTATTCATACTGCTTGTGTTTTTCTAACTAGCTGTTTGTTACCGCTTATGTCTTGGTTTAGTTTAGAGTAACCTTTCTTTTCTATATCTGCTTTAACAGTTGTTTTATCTAGAATAAATTACCTTAACAGGCCATTAAGGACTGTTTGGATTTATCTGCAAATCTGTGTTCAGGCCTATTATTGGTGTTAGTTTTGGTTCCCACAAGTTGCTTTAGTTCATATTAGCTCAGTTGAACCATAAAAACAAGTGCCGCTTTGAGAAAAGTCAAAATAAGCTTTTGATTTCATTTCAGCTTAACTGAATGGATTTTGGATGTGCATGATCATTCAATTTGGTTCATTTGTGCTTAGCTGAGCTTAATTTAGTTTCTTTGCAGCTTGTAACATCAATTTAAATCCATAGGATCAGTTCAAATTTCACAATAGTCAACTTAGCTTAGTTCTTTCAAAAGTCAAATTTGTATTTGTGTAGAAAAACCAAATTTTGCAAGAATTTTAGAGAATTTTGTGTGAGGATTCAAACCTTGAAATTTTTAGGACTTGCAACCCCCCAGCTAAACTATGAAATCCCATAGTCATTTGAGTTTTGAAATTTTTTCTGTGGGCCCTACGGCTACCCAAACACACCTGCAGGGGGAGTGACCTCCCCTGCACCACCACTCAGTCTCACTCACCCAACTTCCAGCCATTCCCTAGGGCTTATTAGTGGATCCCATCAGATGAACATTAGCTTATTTTGAAGCTTATCTGACCTACTTTTAGGATCACCCTTCAACTTGGACCCCTGAACCCCCCTGTGGACCCCACAGTGGGCTGCAAGAGCCACAATTGGCCTGCTGATTTTGTGGGTGATTTGGATTGCTTATTGGCTTATAAGTGCTTATTCAGTACAATTACCTGTTCCATTTGGCTTATTTTAAACTGGTCATCATCTGTTTTAGCTTACTTACCCTAGTGGTAGCTTTTCATAGGCTTACTCAACACATTAAGTCCTAATAAGCCTAAGCATGCCATCATGTTAAGTACTTGGTTATCATTTGTGCTTATTTTTAAGCTTCCTGCAAAGTTCCTTTATTAAATTTTCCTAATTTTAGTTGTAAAATAGTTTTCAAAAAGAAAAATCCAGAAAAACCAATTTAATTATAAGTGATAGTTTCTATTTAATTTTATTTACCTTTTTAATTTTCCATTTTAGATTTTTATTAAGCACCCTGCATTTTTATATTTTCTTAATTTCCTTTTATATTAAAGTATTTTCAGTAATGTTTTCAAATTTTTATATTGTCATTTAGTACTTATTAGATTTAATATTAGTTTTATTAATAATTAATTAGTATTTAAGGATTAAATAGCATAATTAGATTTTATCAAATAGTACATAGTTTTTATATTTTTCCTAGCTTTTATATGTTATAAAATAATTTTAGGAATTTTTCTAGAATTTCTACTGTTCATTTTCTAATTTTCTTAATTAATTTAGTTAAATTAGATTTTAATTAATAAATAAGTAAATAATTAGTAAAATAGTCTAAATATAATTTTTAGAAACTTTTTATAATTCTTTAGGATTCCTGAGATGGTTAATTAGATTTATAAATTTTTCTATAATTTTCTAGTCACTTTTAGTATTATTAGTAATTTAAAAATAGTGTAAATAGTTTAATTAATATATTTAGTTAAATTAGACATATTTTTTATTTTAAAATTTGTTTTTAGATATTTTATAATTTTAGAAATTTAATTTTCATTTTTCTAGTATTAAATAATATTATATTGTATTTAAGTTAATTAAATATTAATAATTAGTATTAAATAGTATTTAATTAATATTAATTATATAATTAGTGTAAAAATTTATTTTCTTTTTCTAAAAAATTTTCTTTCATCCTTAGGTTTGTAAAAAAGTCATTTTCACCCCCTAGGGGTTTTCAGATTTCAGTTTTCACTTTTTATTTCGTACGTTCACGTAAATTTAAATTGAACGTACGCGTTTTTAGGTTTTAAAACGTTTATGGTTTTTCTGATTTCACAATCTTGTTAATATATCTTATTTAAGCTATTTCGTTGTACATTTCAGTAGTGTAGTCAATCTCAAACCCCTTTCTGTCCAAATTCACCCGATCACAAACCCGTTTTGATTACCATCACACCTCGTCAGGACATAACGACCCGAGGAAACCAATGTATTCCACGGAGATTGACTTTAGGCTGTTTGACTTTGTTGACCATTCCTTCGTCAATATAAGTGGACTGTTTGGAGCCAATCACTTTAACATTTCTCGAATGGTCTTCACGCTCTTGCTTTCTTTCTCCCCCTTTTGTCGAATCAAAAAAGCAGGACTACCAATCAAGCCAAGTTTCGAACTTGGGCCTGTGGGATAAATGAGCTAGCTTTTATGTGCACCCGAATGTTCTCCACCTTGAACATAGCTCCCCCTAGATCGTTGCTCCAACTTGCTTCAAGGCGGGGATCCATGGGTCAAGAGACTCACCTTTGCGGTGGCCTAGCTACACATAGAAATCACAACATGCAACCAACAAGAAATCCTCACATGTGAAAGTTCCAAGATGGGTTAGGTGACCATTTGGAAACTTGCAACATGGGTTAGTCCACAATATAATGTATGTATGTATATATATATATATATATATATATATATATATATATATATATATATATATATATATATATATATATATATATATATATTTGTCCCATATGACTCCAATAACCATTTGTTAAGCATGACAAGGTTGAGGGAAGAGCATTTATTTTTATTATAAAGTTTGAAAGCTAGAGTTACAACTAGATCATGGTACCAAGAGATCCAAGAAACACAAAATACGCACAAAGCATCTAACAAACACACTTAAACAATACATGTTATCAGGAGACTATTTCTTGTGATCTACAAGATTGTCCTCACATGTGTCAACACCCCTTTCTTGATGCACAATGCATGTTATGTTTGAGGCTAATGCTTGAAGCATTTTAACTCCGTCATGGAGAGATTTGAGCATTTTACGGGTTTCTTCTCTATGATCCTTAATAGCATTAAGCATGTCAATTGTGTTTTCGCAACAAATTGCATGGTTGTCTTCACGAAGTTTTGGGCTTAAGGGCTTCCTTATCTTTTCCCAAACATCTTCATCACCAATTCCCCTAGTTAGGGGTGATGTGACATGAACATATCGTGGATTGCTCCAAACATCATCTTGCAAAAGTTTTTCAAGGTTGATCCTAGGATATTGTTGGTTTTTTTGCATAAACCACCCATTTCCCATCCCACCACTCTTGGTTGTTGCTTGAGGGACAACATTCTTGTTAGCAATTTCTTTACTTCCATTGTTTGCACTCAAGGAATTAGTGTCACTACTTTGGAGGATGAAATTGTCAAGAACATTGTTCGGAGAAAGTGGTTTGTTATTCATTTTTAACTTAGATTGAGATTTTAGGTGTAATGCTTAGACAAGATCTCTAATCCTTAAATAATAGTAGAGTGAAATTTAGATATGGGTGATGACTCCTATTATCCAATGGGTATTAAGGCCATTAGTACTAAGATTCCTTATTAGGTGTACAAGTTGTGAAGATCATGAGGAAGAGAATATATAGGAAAGGTAAATGTGTTTAGATCACATGATCATGAGAGAAGTTATTCAAAGAGCAATGAGTGTTTTAGTTGATCTTAAGTTGTGATATGTGGACAAAATACACATGCAACCTACCATTATTTTTCAAGAATGCACCATAAATTGTTAAGCTATGCATCAAATTTTAAGCAATGAAGCATTATTCACTTAAATTTAGTTATGCAACATGTATTTTTCTCATAAGGTGAACAAGAAGAGCTAGATACAAAATCTTCAACACAAGTATGAGTATTGATGAATATCATATCTAATATTGGAAGCAATGACAAGATCAATATTATCGAGATTAAGCAAGATAAATTGTGTCAACTTTTCTTGTTCAATGCACATTGTATAGACATGTAGAATCTTGGATATTATCAATCATTGTTTGAATAATGAGTTGATACATATCTTTCCTCTTGGAAGACTTTTATTAGGGTTCCATCTATGCCTCCGTATAAGCCTTAATCATGTAAACACATAAGCTCTAATAGCACCTAAAAGGCTTGCAAACAACACATAGACATTTTACTTTGACTTAAAGATTTTTCTCCTAAGATGCATGTTTTAACATCAAAACCTATCCCAAAGCAATTTGGACACTTGAAAAATGTCATGCCAAAAACCTAATCTTGTGTGAACTCTAATAAATTTATATTAACGACCTTTCTTATATGAACTCTATTAAAGATATAACATGCGGTATCTAGGGCATGACACCAAAACTTTTTTGGGATGGATTGCTCGTCAAGCATTGCACGATTCATCTTTCTTAACTTACGATGTGGTCTTTCAACAATCTCAAGCGATTGAGAAGTGAACGGGCCTGATAAGTTAAAAGATATTCCATGTTGTTCACAAAAGGTTCCAATTTGCATTTTATCAAATTCACTACTATGATTTGTTTTAATTGAGACAATTGAACAATCAAGTAGGTTTTCGAGTTTCTTTCTTAAGATGTTGAATTTATTCAAGACTCCATCCTTGTTTTCTAAGAATAATATCCAAGTGTAATTTGAACAATCATCTATGATCATTAAAGTGTAGAGGTTTCCTTCATAACTTTGGATCAGAGATAGACCATACAAATCCAAATGAATCAACTCTAAAACCTTATCAGTTGTCACTTCCTTTTAATTCCTCTTATTAGTTTCTCCTTGACTCCCTAGACATGTATCACAATGATGCCTTTCAAACTCAACAATGGTAAATTGCTTACTAGCTTGTCGGCAAGACCTAACTCCTAAGCCGAGGCGTTGGGTTATTTACCATGTTTGAAATGCATATATTGTTACAAATAATCTATGATTAAAAGGTGTACAAGTTGTTTCGCCTATGACCTTTAGCTAGTACAACACCATTTTTACTAATAGAACAATCTACTTTAGTAAATTTTACCTCACAATCATCATTACTAAGTTGACTTACACTAATCAAATTAAAGTTTAGACCTCTAACATGCTCAACGTTGGTAATTACAATGGAGTCATGAAGGACATTACTTTGCCGACAATTTTGCTGTTAAGTTCGCTCCCAAAAGTGACATGATTCCCATTATACGCCGTGTATGATGTGAACAATCTTCTATTCCCGGTCATGTGTTTAGTGCAACCACTATCCACTCATCCGGTTTTAGATCACTTTTGAGACAAACCTCAAATTTTTCTTGAGCCATAAGACAAGTAGCTTCCTGTGTTGGTTGATCTTCATCTTCACTATCACTCTACGCTCCTCCAATAAATGCCTTGTTCATTCTAGGCTTGGGGCATTCATTTATGAAGTGACCCTTCTCTCCGCAATTGTTGCATCCTTGTGTGCATCTAGAGCTCTCACCAACTTTGTTGTCACCACCTCGATTTCCACCAAAGTTGTTTCTTCCATCATTCCCTTGGTTTCCAACTCTATTACTGCGCCTAAAGTTGCCGCCTCTTCTAAAAAACTTCCTAAAGTTCTTAGCCATTAAGTTGTACTCTTTGTCATCTTCATCACTTCCTTCATCGTTATCATCACTAGTTTGTTCCCTAGTGACTTTAGCTTTGAGGGTTAGTGACTTAACCTCTTTCTTCTTTTCTTTAGAAACAACTTTGTCATTTTCTAAAATCATTTCATACACTTTGAGGTTGCCGATTAGCTCGTCAAGAGGTAGTTCTGCAAAGTTTTTGGCTTCTTCAATAGCCATCACCTTTGGCCTCCATTTAACCAAAAGAGCTCGAAGAAACTTTCTCACATGGTTCTTATTGTAAAAGCTAGGATCTAGAGCCGCGAGGCTTGTGATAATAACATTGAATCGTGTGTCACCATTGTCAATGGTCTCTTCATCCGAGATCACAAACTTCTCATATTGTTGGATGAGTAAGTCGATCTTGCAATCTTTGACTTGTGAGTTACCTTGATGTGTGATGATGAGTGAATGGCAAATCTCCTTGGCGGTCTTGCATATATGAACTCTCTCAAACTCCCTTCGAGGTAGAGCATTGTACATTAACATCTTGGCTTCATCATTCTTACCAAGTTTTCTCCTCTCATCATTTTTTAGATATGAGTTGGGCTTTTCCACTAACAACTTTGTTTCGGGGTCTTCCACCATGAACACAAAGTTACCATTTTGAATAATTTCCCATAAATCAAGATCTTTTGACCTAACATAGGTCTCAAACCGGGTTTTCCAAAAACAAAACCCATCGGTTTCTAGCAAAGGTGGTCTTTGCATAGAACACCCCTCAACATAGTTCTCTTGAGCCATTGATCTATACTCTACTTTACCAAAAATCTTAGTTAGGATTTTAGATTTTTGGGAAAGAAGTTTTGGACTTAAAACGACTTCTCGGGAAGGCTTTAACGTTAAAAAACTTGAGTATTCCACTCTGATACCGATTGTAGAACCATAGAGGGGGGGGGGGGGTGAATACGATTTCTTCAGATTTTAAGACGTTTAAAAACTTTAAGCCACAAAGAAAACCAAGTGGTTGTAACATCAATCCAAACAACCACGAATACAACCAAAGTATATAAAGCGAGTAAAGAGAGACACCACGATATATACTGGTTCAGGATGGGGGGTTTATACCATCCGTACATCCAGTTGCGAATCCACGACACTATACTATTCCAATAGTATAATCCTTTCGGTGGACTATAAACCGTTACAATTCTCTCCACCGATATTCACCAATATCGATGCTCACAAAGAAGGAGTTACTCCCTAACGGTATTCCGCCCTCGGAAACCACCCAAAAGAATCTCGTGATTCGACTTCACCTAAGGATCACAAAGATCACTACCAAGACTTCCACCCGGAAGTATCAAACCCCAACTAGATCCCCAATGATCTAGGCTTGGTCACTTAGACACAAGACTTCCCTTATAAACAATTGAATAAATGATTAAGTGTTTGTTTAATCAAGCCCTAACCTAACCTAGTGACTTGATTCTAGTAGAAAGGGTATAGATAGGAAGACCCTCGACACAATCACAAGAGTGGATTAGGTTCTTGTGATTCTTCCCTTGCAAAGAGATGTGTTCTTTCAAAGATGTTAGTATGAAAATCAAGAACACAAGATTAGAGATAGAGAGATAGAGAGATTTGAGAGTGTTTAAGAAGAAAGAATCTGGAGAGAAAGAATAATGGCAAGGGGTGAGGAATACAAGAGGTAAGGGTGGTATTTATAGGCCAAAAACCCAAACTTGGGAAAATTTACCGAGGCCGGCGCGTCACCCACGCATCAACGCGCTGGCAGCGCGCCAGGCTTCTGTGAATGTTTCCCAAGTGTTGGGTGTTTGGATCTTATAAATACCTATCCTTGCTAAACCCCCAATTGTACTTCACACTAAACCTTAACATTAATCATTCTAAGGTTTACCAACTCAAATAGCCAATTTGGAAAATGTTTTGTGAAGTGTTTATAAGAAAACCAAATACCAAGGGTATAAGGTATAGATAGGGTAATTTGGAAGAGGTTGAGGTGTTATTCCTCACATGGAATAGAAAAGAGAGAAATAATATGCCAAGGTATATTCCAATGCTTGGGGGGGGGGGGAAGAATGAGATGGAGGGTTGAGATGAAATGGTTTGAATTGGATGGCTAGGATCAAAGGGAGCCTCCTATGGTTTTCAAATAATTTGGCATGTGTTGAATATGGATGGTTGAGATGTGATGATTTGAAATAGATGGCTAAGATCAAAGAAGCCTAGGTTTAGATTGAGAAGGGATATTCCAAGGGAATATGCTTTGCTTGGAGGGAAAGGAGAAATCAATGGTTGAGATGGTTTTGGTTTGAAATGGAAGGCTTGGATTAAACACATGTGATGGAATGGAGAGGAAGAAAGAATATGCTAATGGAATATTCCAAATCATGGGTGGAAGAAATAAGATGGATGGTTGAGATGTGTTTAGTTTGAATTCAATGGTTGAGATCAAAGGAGTCATATTTGGGATTCAAATTAAATCCCATGTGTTGAAATTGGAAGGTTGAGATGTGTTGCAAGGGAATGGATGGTTGAGATGTAGTGTGTAAGGGAATATGTAAGAGTGTTAGAGATTGTGTAAGAGAATATTTGATTTGGATATGATTGGATTTGTCTTTAGTAGAAATGAGATTAAGAGAGGATTAAGACATAATCTAATTGTCATTAAGAAGAAAAGGTTTAGACAATTAAGATTATAAGTTGAGAAAATCATAGGTTACTTATAAGTTCAAGTAACACAACGTTGAGAATCCATAGTTTCGTATCTCGTGACTTTCCACGACTCGACATTCTCAACTAATACCTTGGTTCAAACAAGTTAAGTGCTTTGCCTTGATGCAAAGCATAACCCAATTGGGAAAGGATGCGTTTATGCAAAGTGACCTTTGACTTAGTTTGACCAATAAGGGAGTAAACCCGTTACGTAATTAGAGAAGACGTAAGCACGGGATATGAGCATATGGATGCTTCAACACGATGTCACGTGAAATATACAAGCTCCCTAAGTTTAGAAAAGCCTTGGCTAGAGGCGATTGTTAGAAAACATGAGTTGGCGTTTTCCCGTAAATGGGTGCTTTTAAAAGTAGGATCTCCCAAGTCTCAAAACTCGTTTCGAGTGTTCTCAATTAAGCACATAACATATTCATACCTGTATTGAAAGATCCACATTTTTTGGGTAAGGGGAAAGCCGACTTTCAAAATTCGCCCGGAACCATACAGTATCCTGGCGCGTCACCCGCGCGTTGACACGCGGGCAGCGCGCCAGGAGCAGACATGGGCTCCGGCGATTTTGCGCTAACGTTTGTTATTTTATGTGTTTTAATGGTTTATTTGTCATTATTAAAACAAGACGAGATCTTGATCATGTTGCCTCAATAGGTTTGGATAGGTAAAATCTACAATGGATGTTATCGGGTCAGAAGACTCCTCTATTAGAATATCCTTGGGTATATCTATTGAAACCTGCATCTCCTACCTCCCTGTCCTCTATTTTTAGTATCCATTCAGCAAATTCACGTATCTCGTTTACATCTTTAGGTCGAGATCCAATAGTAAGCCTCATTTTGGCCGTTAACTTCAAAACCGTGCAGTGATCCCACAAAGAAGGTTGCTTTAAGGATTTACTTACAATATATTGGTGTGAACCTTTTGGAATAACGGGAAGAATTTGTCTAAAATCGCCACCAAAGACAACTGTCATTCCACCAAAAGGCGTCTCACAAGGGTCAAACCTCGTCTTACGTAGTACATCTCGCAATGACCGATCTAAAGCCTCAAAACAAAGCTTATTGGTCATTGGCACTTCATCCAAAATAATTAGCTTGCATTTCTTTAACAACGCTGCAAGATCACTTTGAGGGCAGATTGAGCAAGTAGAAGTCTCATCAATATTTATAGGAATATGGAATCTTGAATGAGCATTCCTACCACCCGACATCAATAAAGATGCAATACCACTTGATGCGACGTTTGTGACGATATCACCCTTTCTAATACCAACAACAAGGGTTTTCCATAGATACGTCTTCCCAGTAACCCCCGTATCCATATACAAAATATACACCTCCTCTACACGTTTCTACGGATGACATGATGGTGTCATATACTCCTTTCTGTTCAGTGGTTAAAGCTGTGTATAGGCGCTCATATTCAGACTGTAACTCGTCTTGGTTATAATGTGTCTCATCATATATAAGACGATTACCGAACTGGTTTATGTATCTAGCATCTGGGTAAGGCATCTCAAAAAAATGCCTCAATGTTTTTCCTCTTGATAGCATAAGCTGTTCGATCTAGAACAAAGCAACATTTTTTTTCATCGTCACTCAGTCGCAAGCCTGCATGAATGAGTTTTTTTAGTGGTCAAGTAACAGGATAAGGATTAAAGCATTAAAAATGTTATCTTAAAGAAACTTTTTTTACAATATGTTATCTTATTATGGCACTCAAACAAACATGTGATGGAAGTAGAATTTGTATAAGTAAAAGTACTTCCATTAGAGCAGTTTTAAATGTCTGACTTGATTAATGGTAAAACAGGTTTTAAATTACATTTCTTCAATAAGGTTTTAATTAAATTGGAAAGTATGACTTTGAGACAACTTGCTTTCTATCAATTTTTAAGTTTAAGTAGATGTGGCCATACCAATATTTTTAAAATCATGGATGAATAAACTAATAGCGGCCAAGTATACAGATAAGTATTAAAGCATTACATTTGCCTGATAGTGAATGGTGTACCCAGTATTTGTAAAATCTGACTTCTTTTCTATTTGACATCTTCTGCAAGTAAATGCCATGTTTCTAACCACACAGTCAAAGGTGTTTGAAGCTCCTTTTGAGAGAGCAATGTCACAAAAAGGTCACGTAGATGTTCAGTTGGTGCCCAATGTGATGCTTCTCTAATGCTCTCAATGTACTCCTTGTCATCCTCTAAAAGACCCACCGTGTAGCAAGCTTCTTTGTAAGTAGGATAAACGACCTTGTCCCAAGTTCTTATTGCTGTGTGTGACCTACACCCTTTCTGACTATTTAGAAGCATCCTACAGTAGTAAGCCTCACCGGTTGAAATAGGAACATTATGAATTCTCCCAATTGCGTAATGTTTCTTTCTGAAAGACCACATTCTTTTTTGAGGATTCCATACAAATTTTGTAGGAAACTCTGCATACATAAGCTCCCTTACTGAAGGATACTTCCGATTCATTTTCATCCATTCATCGAACATAGATGCACCTATTGATGGCTTTTCGATAACTGTTTGAAGATCAGAGTCCTCGTCATATACAACGCGCTGCTCGCCTTCCAGGTGAAAAGATAATCTTTCAACAGATGGTGTTCTATAGTGAATCTCAAACCCAAATATCCTCAAAGCAGCCTCACACGCCGACACATACCTGCAATCCAAGAAGGCCTTAATCTCGTCCCGTGGTTTAGTAGTTTGCTCATCCTCTCCCGTCGTACATGGTTCATACAACTATGTAGAGACTCTATCCGGGCCTTTGTTTATATACTTAAAAAATATTTAATTGACCCCGTCTGATTACACCATTCAACTTTAAGGTGACACTGATAACGTTTGAGAAGCGTAGCATTGTAAGATATAACATAACTGTTATGCAACTTGTGTCCACTCTTTTCAACATAGTTTCCGTTGCCACGTCGTCTATAAACAGGGTACTCTTCCGAGTCAACCGAACTTTGTCGCATAAATTTTTTGGGAAAGTGTTTCGTACATTTACCATCCGTGGTGCAAACCTAATTTGGTTCATCAGTACCGCAAGGACCATGCATCATAAAATCATAAACTAATTTGTACAAGTTTGGTATCTCAGCAGATATGAATTTGTCGATATGTTCAACGCTTGGAACCTTGTCATCCTTATGCAGAAACAAACATATATGTGCATGCGGAAGGCCTCTCTTCTGGAACTCAACGGTATACACCACTGAAAATTGTTTATAGAATTAATTAGTCTGAAGTGAAGATAAATTTCACGCATTAAACAGTATAGCACAAGTAAAATTTAAAAATGTAATAATTGGTATATAAACATAAATATAGTACGTTAGGAACATAAATATTCATCTAAAAGACTCAGTCACCCCGAGTATCATTTAGCATTAGTTAGCTCATAGTCTTAATTGTTTATGTTTAGTTATAGTTTAGATATCATAACATCGTGGAGTCGGGTCGGGTCTTTACCCACTGTTAGCCCGCTCCACAGCCCGCGTAGGGGCGTTTTAAATCTTAGTTTGAATACCCCTTCCCATGTGTAGGAAGGGTTGGAGCTTCTAATCATTCAACAAGTCTTTCTCTCATTTTATCTCTCTAGAACTCCCACTCTCTATTTCTCTCTCTAAACTCTCTTGTTTTCTTCTTTAATTCGAACTATTCCACAAATCCATACGTGTTTATGTTTATGAGTATCCTACAATTGGTATCAAGAGCCAAGGTTACTGTTGGGATATAAAAGATCAAGGTAATTCTGTATTTCAAAGTACTGTTGTGTCAAGGTGCTGCTTGAAGATCAAAGTCAAAGTACTGCTGCATATTGAAGATAATTCAAAGTACTTCGAAGAGTATAAGGACTTAAGTGCAATATTGATTAAAGGATTATTATGTAATATTGTATGAATTTTCTAGAATTAGTTAGGGATAATTACTTGTCATTCAAGTAGAAGATGTAAACCGACTTAAGGTTATCTATATAAGGAGCCTTATGATGGTATTAGGGATATAAGTTTTAGTAAAAGTTCTAAGAGTCTTAGAAGCTTTACAAGTCGATAATAGTTAGGGATTGTTAGTGAATCTGTGTAACAAAGCAGGTTCAAGTTTGGTTTAATATAAAAGTTCTTCTTAAGCTTTGTGTTAGTAGATTCCGCATACTTTACAAGGTCAAAACAGTGTTTCAATATTAATAGTGTTGAGTTTACTCAATATTGTTAAACCCTTACAAGCTACAAAGTAGTTTGGTCAGAGTATATCGATCCAAGAAGTGATATCAGAGCTTGTGTTGGAAACTCTGATTAAGAAGATAATCTTTTAAACCGATTTGACTACAAACCCTTCAAGATGTCGACAGAGGCTTCACCTACTCCATCCATCACTGCTGTTAGAATTCCTATTGTCAAGAAGGGAGAATATGACTTATGGGCCATGAAGATGAGGCAGTACATTGCCATCACAGATCATGCTTTATGGGATGTGATTGTCAATGGCAATACGATACTCGAAGAACCAGTAGAGCTCCCAGGACAACCTAAACCACCTAAACCAACCATCCCAGCTGCTACAAAGAGAAATCAAGACAAAGCTCTCAACATATTACTGTCTACTATTCCTGATGGACACCTATTGAAGTTTCATGATGCTCAGGATGCAAAACAACTATGGGCTGCAATTAAGAAAAAGTTTGGAGGTAATGATGCTTCCAAGAAGATGCACAGGACCTGTTGATGCAACAATTTGAAACTTTCACTGTTGGTGAAAGAGAAGGTCTTGATTCTGCTTATGAAAGATTCCAAAATCTTCTGAGTATGCTAGAACTATATGGAGCTGAGGCATCAGTTGAAGATGCTAACTTAAAGTTCTTGAGAAGTTTACCATCCACATGGCATGTAGTTGCTACTATGATCAAAGGACAACCAGGTTTGGACACAATGGACTTTGATGATCTCTACAACAGTCTGAAGGTGTATGAGCATGAGATGAATGGTACTACAGGTTCAAGCACACATCAGAAACCCCAAAACATTGCTTTTGTATCTTCTGAAAACAAAAGCAGTACTTCCAATAAAGGTACTGCTTATCCTGTTCAAAGTACTGTGACTGAAACTCAACTCCCATGTACAACTATGGTCACTACCACTTCATCACCTTCAAACACCCCCACCTCAGATGATGTTCTATGTTCATTCTTTGCTCAATAAGCAACTATACCTATAACCTATCAAGAAGATGTCTTGCAAATAGATGATGATGCTATGGAAGAGATTGATATCAGATGGCAAGTTGCCATGATCACTGCAAGGATCAAAAAGTTTATGAATAAGACAGGAAGAGGCATTAATTTCATAGCTAAGTAGGGAATAACATTTGATAAGTGATGAGTGTGTAAATACTCATCATTTTTGTCTTATCTAAACTGCAAAAACATTCAAAAACACTCAAATATGCATCAAAATACTGAAAATATTCCAGGAAGTGTGTTTTATATGTTTCAGATGCAAAATGTTTAAAAACAGATGAAAAACGAACAAAGTTTGCATAATTGGCAGTTTCAGTCCCCCAACTTTCAAAACTAGTCAAAACAGTCCTTATGCATTTATTTTGAAATAAAAGTCAACCCAAGTCCTTTAAAAGTCAAATATTATCAAAAATTGTCCTTGGGTAAAAAGTTTTGAAAATTTACAATTATGGCCCCTCAAGTTTCTAAATTAGCAAAAATGGTCCCTGGGAGAAATATTTTGAAGAAAAGTCAACTTTGGTCCTTGGGTATTCGAAAGTTGTCAAAATTAGTCCTTGGATGAAAAAGTTTGACAAAAATACAATTTTGGTCCCCTAACTTTCAAAATTAGCAGTTTTGGTCCTTGAAGTTTAAATTTGGAAAATATTCAATTAAGGTCCTTTGGTAACTCAAACTTGGCGATTATGGTCCTTATGGTAACTTTGTGAGATTGGCAGAAACCACCCCTCATTTTCAGTAATTACACTTTTAGTCCTTGTGATTTCCTAAGTTACTACAAAACAAAAGGACCTTATGTAATTTAAGCAAACAAATCCCAGCCAAATCCAAGTCCACCTAAGCCCATACCCCAAATCCTTGGCCCAACTACCAAACCTTCCCAGCCCACTCCCTGGTTTTAATACTCCCAGTTTGACCCCGGTCAACCTTCCACCTTACTTCCTTCCCAAACAACCCGTGACCTCTGCTCCTCAATCATCACAAAACCCACTCATACAAACACTATCATCACCCTTTCACTGCCAATACTCAACCACACTACCTTCCCAACACTTAAATCCAAACCTACACCCCCTGCCAAATTATCAGACTACCCAAGTTGCAAAATCCTTTTCCCGCCAAAAGTAATTGAAAGGCCAGGATCAATCTTAGCCATCAAACGGCTAGAAAAGGAGGTGGGAAAGTGCCCAGGGCCATTTTTGGAGGTTATAAATAAAGAAGAAAGAAAGAAGAGAAGGGGTTAGCTAGTTAGTAGCGAATCGTAGGAGTAGTGTAATTTAGTTAAAATAAATTAGTGTAATCTTTGTTATTTCTCAGTTTTAATTTCAGTGTTATACTCTTTTCAAGTTGAAATCAAAGTTTAAGTTTCATTTATATTCTTATCAAGCATTTTAAAGTTTTCATTGTTGCTTAAATTTCAAGTCCTTAATTCCAAGCTTATATACTGTTGTTATAGCTCTCATAAGCTATCATCAGCTTATTGAGAGCCTTGGTACTCATTCAAACTGTTTTAGAATTATTTACTTAAGTTTTTCTCAAAAAAAAAAAAAAATAATAATAAAATAAAATAAATAAATAAATAAAAATAAAAAATTAAAAAATATGCAAAATCACCAAAAAAATAAAAAAGAGAAGAAGGAAAGAAGAAAGATATGAGGAAGCATGGGTTAGAGCCTTAGGGGAGGCATTAGGAAGTGATTTGAGGCCTGTTAACCTTGGTTTTATGCTTTCGAACCATTTGTAAGCATAATTTCAGTTTTTGGCAGAGTAACTGTAGCTTCTCTTATTTATTGCTTATTTGCTTGATCTGTGCTCCTTTCATGTTTTTTTTGTGCTTATCATAGATAGACTTTAGTTCTATAGAGCCTATCTCAAATAGTTGTGTAATTTCACTTATTAATTGTCATTTCAGCTCTAATATAGGTTTTGGTAATTTGCTTATTCAGACTGCTCATCTTAGGTGCCTAACTGCTTTATTTATCATACTATAGCTATATCAGTGCTTAGCTTCCACTTTTGAAGCGTAGGGATTGCACCAGGCTTTACCTCTCGAGGGATCTCGAGAAGCTTACAACCCCTACCAGGCAGTGTACCTGATCGATGTAGTATAGTATAATGACAAGTACCGGGGGATTGATCGTTCAGCTAGGAATAGTGTCGCTAGGATTAGAAAACCTAAAGACTAGGTCTAGAGACGAAGGATGATTCTTTTTGTATTTTTTAGTTTTTATAAAAGCAATTAAAAATCTCGGGTTTGAAGGAGTTGGGCGGAATTAGTTGCTAGTCAACTAACCCAATTACTAAGATGCAATCAAAATAAAATACTAAAAATAAAAATAAACTATATTAAACTAGTGGTGTGAGCAATATATGGGAGAATTGTGTTTACTTAGATTTCACTACTCCCTAGATATCTTTTACATGTTAATTACTTGTTACAGTTGCGTGGATGACGGATTGTATTCCTTAATACCATTCATGGGGTGGCGTACTTAATTCCCCAATCCTATAAGTGCCTACTTCACTCCTATGTCGAGCCGGCTAAGAAGCTCCTAACATGGGATCATTAGAATTTGCTCATGCATTAAATACAACCAATAAAACCTAGTACACATCGGTTCATGTTTCCTAAGACGTTCAAGCATGTTACCCAATGGAGATCTGCTAGTTTTCTTAAGCCTAACATTGAAATCATTCATCCAATACAACTATAAACAAGTAATCAACATATAATTGACATCTAGGTTTCATTACATCTAAGCAAACACATGATAGATCTAGCCTAGCATGTTGAAATCAAGACAAGCATAAGATATATTCAAACAACACATAGACATATTGAATGAATTAAGAGAAGACTTATCTCAATTGAACATGAAAGGATTCAAGGGGTAAAAACCCTTGAAAATACTGTAAAATACGACCTAGGGTTTCACAAGTTTGGCCCTAGTATTCTCCACACAAGTTCCTCTCTAATGAATGAAAAATAGAAAACTATAAATAGATTCTGAAAGGTGACAGCGTCAAGAACAAATTGATGACGCCGTGATCTCGCCGCCAAATAATTTCTCGGACTGCCTAGATCTGGGTTTGACGCCGTCATGTGTACTCCTTATGTAGGCCGTCACCAAAAATACTCTTGACGCCCTTGTTGTGACGCCTTCAGGTTTTCACTGGGTCGTCACGGATTTTACTCTTGACGCCGTCAGGATTTTCTTCTTGACGCCGTCAGGTACTGTTCTCAGCATGGAAAATTAAGTCTTTGCCGTTTTCTTCACTTTTATGCTCCAAAAACGTCCAAAATGCTTCATTTTCCAGAATTCACTCCAAAAGTACCAAAAATCACAAAAGGAACTATTTAGGGCAATATTTGATCAAATAAATTCAATTCTGGGCTTAAATGACCCCTTAAAAGTGGTTCATTTTTCGCCTCATCATATACCCTTACACTTGAGATTTGCTTGTCCTCAAGCAAATGTGCTTTTATTCTAATCAAACTACAAGTTAGGGGTCATTTAACACTAATATAAAAGTAATTACAACAAATAATCATTCCACTAAAGACCAAAGACAAGCACGCAGGTCATATACTAGCATCTCACAAATAGTGTTTAGATACTCACATCTCTCGGGTGTAATAAAGTAATATCACAATATGGAAACGGGAAATATCTCTCACTACCTATCATAGCAAAATAGATTACCATAGGCTTGGGAAAGGATCAAACCTCCACCACATGGTGTAAACACCTAGGATAAACTACCAAAGAGGTCTTTTTAAAGGGTTGTAACGTTAGGGGTAGGGATATGGAATACACGGTTTGGTTGGATATAGGCAGTCAACAATCTTGGTTAATTACATGTACAATATGGCGTTGCTAAGCCAAGACTAGACTCAACCTAAGCTAATAAATCAAAAATAACAAAAACATAAAATAAACATAGAATGAAACGGGATGGTAGTCCGTATGTTTTTTTCTCTTTCCTTTTTCTATTTTTTTTTTCTTTTTCTTAATTTTTTCAATTTTTTTTAATTTTATTTTATTTTATTTTGCATACACTCTTACCCTACCATCCAAAATAATACATCATAGGGAATGGAAATTCCCCTTACACTTGAACTTTTACATACTTTACAATAAATGAATCTAATGACTCGAATTAAGATAATCAAAACACTTGGAGTACTTTTAAGATTAACGTACATATGGGGGTAATAATATGATGTTCTTCCTCATTACTCCATAAAACAAGTACTTTACCCATGAGTCCCAATCGTCCCAAAACAATATGTACAAGGATATGACTCGACTTAGCAACCATGTAATCAATTAGATAATTAACTTAGGGTTTAACAAATAACAATAATGCACTAAAAATGAGTGCATACACGGAAGGCTAAGGCGATTTGGGTGTACATTTAAGTGGGGTGTAACAAATTCTTCCTTTAAGTAAAATGCTTAAAGTTAGAAACGAAAAGATAGGCTCGGAGGGGTGTACTAGGGGTTTCGTGTACTAAAAATGAGTACAACGCTACTGGTGTGGGAAAATTAATTGACTTAACTAGCCAAGTAATATGACTTAAATGGTCAAGTAATTATAATACGGGTTTAACACAAGGGTGATCCTAATGCCTCTTATCATGTAGTAAATCCTACTACACGAATGTAGTCTCACTAGCGGTCTCGGGATGCATCACTAACGCAAGTTCTAGAATCTAAATGCTACCGGTACACTCATAAGCACTAATAGTAAATGCCTTTCCTATCAAATCTAAAGGCGAACCTCACATATTTGGGTGAAAAATTTTTCTGAATAGTACGGTTATGTGCTAGTCATACAATCTCCTATCCAAGAGACGCGTGCTATGGCTAAAGTTTCACTCCTAAATGTTGTAAAAAATTTTAAATTTGACGCTAAAATTACACTAACAAGTATTTCTCATAGTTTTATTACACATCTACTATCAAACAAACAAACTCAAGCGAAAGTGTATTTGTAAGGTATCATCATTTTACCCCCCCCCCCCCTTACACTTAGGATGAACATTGTCCCCAATGTTCAAGTAAAAATGTAAAAGTGAAATAAGTAAAAAGAATGAAATCAAATACTCCCCTGATTCGCTCGGTATGGATAATAAGGTGGCTAGGTTAGATCTTCCTCCAAGAAAATGAACAATCAAAGCTTCCCTTCCAGAAAAATAAATCATCTTCTTGTCATACATAACCTGTAAAACCTGAGAAAACAGACAAGGCAACCTCGCATAAAATTGGCGGCAATCTATATATGCTAATAAATCATAGAAAACAAAATAAGATATAATGCTTGTGGAATGATGTTTGCAGATTTCCTGGAGATTATAAAACTAATGATTCAACAAAAACTTTAAGACTCCGTTAGAAAAACAACACTGGTAAAATTTTCAGAATTTTACACGTGACGCCGTCAAGAGGAAACTCATGACGCCGTCAGAAGTGACCTGCAGAAATTCTTATGTTAAGTTTCCGGAAAATTTCTGGAAAAACTTGGTCCTACTTCCTGGAAAATCCTGCAAAACATCATTATGACTCGATACAAGAATTTGACTCTAACAAATACGAATATACATGTTCACTTAATATTGTGGAGAATCATGATCGGTTTTGTTTCTTAAAAACATATTTGGGGTTTCCCCTTACACTTATCTTTTGCAAAATACCTTTGGATGAAGTTAAGACTAAGCCAAACAACAAAATAAAGTATTTTCACCTTTTAGTTTTGAAACATGATCTACCAACAATAAAAATAAAGCATGCATACAGAAGCAAATAAAAAACAAACAAAATAAAAATCACACAAAACATGGGTTGCCTCCCAAGAAGCGCTTTTCTTTATTTACGAGTCTTGTAGCTAGACTCAAGGTCATGGGTTACTACATGACCTCATTGTTGGTTTCACTTTCTGATTGTAAATGTTCTTTGTAGAAACCAATCACCTTTTTCTCAATCGCTCCTATAATTCTATGGGTAAATTCCTTATCGACTTTATACTTTGGTCCTAGAGTCAAGCAATCTTTGTAGAAAAGACTCTTCTTTTCCCATACATAATCCATGCCATTTTTCTTATCCTCTTCATTGATGTCCTCAAAAGCACCAATGTTATCCATGTCAAATCGGGGCACAAAACGAAATTCTTTCATTCTATTAGGCATCCTATAAGTGATCCTATCGGTGTTACTCGTAAATCGGATTGTCCCTTCTATCTCATCATATTCTAACTTGGACTCTTCAACAAACGGTTTACCAAACACAACATTGGATAATCGACAATCGATAACATTAGCAAGATCTTCAACAATCAGAAAGTCAGTGATATAAGTGAAATTCCCAACAAAAACATGTAGACCTTTAATTCTCCCGACAAAGTTACAAACTCCAGTATTTGGGATCTCTTCTAGGTCCAAGTCTTGTTTTCACTATATCATTATAAACACTTGAGGACATAATGTTGACTGGGGATTTAAAGTCAACGTAAGCATTGTCAACGTGTCTATACCCAATCATACATGGTATCTTAGCATTCTTAGGGTCACCTCTCTTTATCTTAGGTTCGATTCTAGTAAAAGGAGATCGAGGGTTATCAATAAGATTATTATAGTACGCAATCTCCTCCCTAGTGGGGTATAGATTAAAATAATCATCAAGCTTTGGATCAATCTCCCCTTCTTCAAGTTTCTCAACAACATTCTCAAAATCATTAGGCCCTAGGTCCTTATTTGAATACAAGGCGGTCGCTAGGTCACTAAATGCATGGTCGAGCTAAACCTTAATCAACCTGTTAAGCTCCCTAAGTTCCCTAATCTCATTCTCAATTTGTTCATGTAACAAAGCCACTTCTCTAGGGGAAAGGGGTGGATTCGCGTTTTTCATAATGGTCAACGGAATAGTCAATGAATTTAATTTACTAACAAAGGCACGAAGAAAACGATAGACTAAAGAGAACCTAAAAATAAAAATAAAATCTTACTAGAAAGGAATCTAGCAAGTAGACCTAAAAAAAAGAAATTCTAACCTAGACAATAACTATTCCCCGAGCTGCAGCGCCAAAAACTTGATGCGTAGGGATTGCACCAGGCTTTACCTCTCGAGGGATCTCGAGAAGCTTACAACCCCCACTAGGCAGTGTACCTGATCGATGTAGTATAGTATAGTGACAAGTACCGGGGGATTGATCGTTCAGCTAGGAATAGTGTTGCTAGGATTAGAAAACCTAAAGACTAGGTCTAGAGACGAGGGATGATTCTTTTTGTATTTTTTAGTTTTTATAAAAGCAATTAAAAATCTCGGGTTTGAAGGAGTTGGGCGGAATTAGTTTCTAGTCAACTAACCCAATTACTAAGATGCAATCAAAATAAAAAACTAAAAATGAAAATAAACTATATTAAACTAGTGGTGTGAGCAATATATGGGAGAATTGTGTTTACTTATATTTCACTACTCCCTAGATATCTTTTACATGTTAATTACTTGTTACAGTTGCGTGGATGACGGATTGTATTCCTTAATACCATTCATGGGGTGGCGTACTTACTTCCGCAATCCTATAAGCGCCTACTTCACTCCTATGTCGAGCCGGCTAAGAAGCTCCTAACATGGGATCATTAGAATTTGCTCATGCATTAAATACAACCAATAGAACCTAGTACACATCGGTTCATGTTTCCTAAGACGTTCAAGCATGTTACACAGTGGAGATATGCCAGTTTTCTTAAGCCTAACATTGAATTCATTCATCCAATACAACTATAAACAAGTAATCAACATATAATTAACATCTAGGTTTCATTACATCTAAGCAAACACATGATAGATCTAGCCTAGTATGTTGAAATCAAGACAAGCATAAGATATATTCAAACAACACATAGACATATTGAATGAATTAAGAGAAGACTTATCTCAATTGAACATGAAAGGATTCAAGGGGTAAAAACCCTTGAAAATAGTGTAAAATACGACCTAGGGTTTCACAAGTTCGGCCCTAGTATTCTCCACACAAGTTCCTCTCTAATGAATGAAAAATAGAAAACTATATATAGATTCTGAAAGGTGACGGCGTCAAGAACAAATTGCTGACGCTGTCATCTCGCCGCCAAATAATTTCTCGGACTGCCTAGATCTGGGTTTGACGCCGTCATGTGTACCCCTTATGCAGACCATCACCGAAAATAATCTTGACGCCCTTGTTGTGACGCCTTCAGGTTTTCACTGGGTCATCACGGATTTTACTCTTGACGCCGTCAGGATTTTCTTCTTGACGCCGTCAGGTACTGTTCTCAGCATGGAAAATTAAGTCTTTGCCGTTTTCTTCACTTGTATGCTCCAAAAACGTCGAAAATGCTTCCTTTTCCAGAATTCACTCCAAAAGTACCTAAAATCATAAAAGGAACGATTTAGAGCAATATCTGATCAAATAAATTCAATTCCAGGCTTAAATGACCCCTTAAAAGTGGTTCATTTTTTGCCTCATCAACTTTTTAAGCTTAAAAGCTCAGTTCCCTTTAAAAACTCAAGACAATTTCATGTTAAGGGGTGTTTAGACTAAGGTAATAGGCTGTGTTTGCGGTTATTTTTGGTGTTGTATTCAGTTTAGGTAGGACATATAGGGGTAGTATAGTGTAGAGATAACATAAAATCTAGCGCTCTTTCATTAAAAGTCAATTTCACTTTTGTTCATCATTTTTTGCATAACTGTTGAGGATTTAGGCAAGCATAATCATATCATTAGTGGTATAATCAGTTAACTAAGCTTGTTTTAGTCTCATTGTAACCTGTTTCATCATTCTCAGTGAGTAGGAATCACTTAAAGCTCATGAAAGTCAACCTAGGAATAAAAAGTAAAAAGTCAAAATGGCTAGTCTCTCAGTTTTTCCAAAAATTAAAGAATTTTTCTTGATCTTGATTTTCAATGTTAGCTTCTAAACTTTTGGAATTATATACTTTGTCAGCTTGTTCTCCTTGGAATATTTTTGTTACAATTTTTAGAAATTTTTTTATTAGCTTAATGCATGCTTAAAGTTGCTTATTTGGACCAAACCTCCCCTACACAGGAGTGGTTATCTCATAAGCATGATTTTACAAGCTTGTAGTTTGTTGCATAGAGAACCTTAGCTTTTGATTTTGGGTGTTTTGGAAGCCACACTATCCCAACTTTCTGTGCATGTGCTTTTGTTTCATTATAGTACTTATTTATTAGTTTAATTTTGCTTATCAAGATCGTGTGACTGAACCCTCCACACTGAGTCATCACTGTGTGAAGCCAAATTCACAAGCTTATACAAAGCTTATCAGTGGGCATCAGGCTATGTTCTTTGGCTTTTTGGAAAGCCTTCCAACCTAACTCACTCATTCCAGGCTTGTTTTACTTTTTCAAGCTTATTTGATAAGCTCATTTGAGCTTTCAAAAAGCCTGCAGTCCTGGGTGTTTTTCACTGGTAATTGGATTTACTTATTTAGCTTATTCACCTTATTCAGTGCGTTTCCTTGTCATTTCAACTTATTCTCAGTTCATGTCACTTATTTTCAGTTCATTTATCCTTTGGTTAATCTGTGTGGCCTTAGTGCTTAGCTTTTTCAAGTTCTTAATTCATTTCAAGTTTCATAAGCCCACTGTTGGGGAGATAAGCTCAAGGCTCAAGCAGAGCTTATTTTGCAATTTTAAAAAGATTTCTTTTATAAAAGTTGTATAATATTAGTGTTAAAGTAGGTTTGAAAAGAGAAAAATAAAAAATAATATGTTTTGCAAAAAGTGCCAGGGGTAGGGTTTGAACCCCTGACCTCCTGGTTTGACTAGTCAAAACCAGACCAATAACATGCACCAACTAGTCAAAACCAGACCAAAATACTGAAAATATTCCAGGAAGTGTGTTTTATATGTTTCAGATGCAAAATGTTTCAAAACAGATGAAAAACGAACAAAGTTTGCATAATTGGCAGTTTCAGTCCCCCAACTTTTAAAACTTGTCAAAAACAGTCCTTATGCATTTATTTTGAAAGAAAAGTCAACTTAAGTCCTATAAAAGTCAAATATTATCAAAAAATGGTCCTTGGGTAAAAAGTTTTGAAAATTTACAATTATGGCCCCTCAAGTTTCTAAATTGGCAAAAATGGTCCCTGGGAGAAATATTTTGAAGAAAAGTAAACTTTGGTCCTTGGGTATTCGAAAGTTGTCAAAATTAGTCCTTGGATGAAAAAGTTTGACCAAATTACAATTTTGGTCCTCGAACTTTCAAAATTGGCAGTTTTGGTCCTTGAAGTTTAAATTTGGAAAATATTCAATTAAGGTCCTTTGGTAACACAAACTTGGCGATTATGGTCCTTATGGTAACTTTGTGAAATTTGCAGAAACCACCCCTCATTTTCAGTAATTACACTTTTAGTCCTTGTGATTTTCTAGGTTACTACAAAACAAAAGGACCTTATGTAATTTAAACAAACAAATCCCAGCCAAATCCAAGTCCACTTAAGCCCATACCCCAAATCCTTGGCCCAACTACCAAACCTTCCCAGCCCACTCGCTGGTTTTAATACTCCCAGTTTGACCCCGGTCAACCTTCCACCTCACCTCCTTCCAAACAACCCGTGACCTCTGCTCCTCCATCATCACAAAACCCACTCATACAAACACCATCATCACACTTTCACTGCCAATACTCAACTACACTACCTTCCCAACACTTAAATCCAAACCTACACCCCCTGCCAAATTATCAGACTACCCAAGTTGCAAAATCCTTTTCCCGCCAAAAGTAATTGAAAGGCCAGGATCAATCTTAGCCATCCAACGACTAGAAAAGGAGGTGGGAAAGTGCCCAGGGCTATTTTTGGAGGTTATAAATAAAGAAGAAAGAAAGAAGAGAAGGGGTTAGCTAGTTAGTAGTGAATCGTAGGAGTAGTGTAATTTAGTTAAAATAAATTAGTGTAATCTTTGTTATTTCTCAGTTTTAATTTCAGTGTTGTACTCTTTTCAAGTTGAAATCAAAGTTTAAGTTTCATTTATATTCTTATCAAGCATTTTAAAGTTTTCATTGTTGCTTAAATTTCAAGTCCTTAATTCCAAGCTTATATACTGTTGTTATAGCTCTCATAAGCTATCATCAGCTTATTGAGAGCCTTGGTTCTCATTCAAACTGTTTTAGAATTATTTACTTAAGTTTTTCTAAAAAAAAATAAATAAATAATAAATAAATAAATAAATAAATAAAAATTAAAAATTAAAAATATGCAAAATCACCAAAAAAAATAAAAAAGAGAAGAAGGAAAGAAGAAAGATCTGAGGAAGCATGGGTTAGAGCCTCAGGGGAGGCATTAGGAAGTGATTTGAGGCCTGTTAACCTTGGTTTTATGCTTTGGATCCATTTGTAAGCATAATTTCAGTTTTTGGCATAGTAACTGTAGCTTCTCTTATTTACTGCTTATTTGCTTGATCTGTGCTCCTTTCATGTTCTTTTTGTGCTTATCTTAGATAAACTTTAGTTCTATATAGCCTATCTCAACTAGTTGTGTAATTTCACTTATTAATTGTCATTTCAGCTCTAATATAGGTTTTGGTAATTTGCTTATTCAGACTGCTCATCTTAGGTGCCTAACTGCTTTATTTATCATACTATAGCTATATCAGTGCTTAGCTTCCACTTTTCAAGCTTAAAAGCTCAGTTCCCTTTGAAAAACTCAAGACAGTTTCATGTTAAGGGGTGTTTGGAATAAGGTAATAGGCTGTGTTTGCGGTTGTTTTTGGTGTTGTATTCAGTTTAGGTAGGACATATAAGGGTAGTATAGTGCAGAGATAACATAAAATCTAGTGCTGTTTCATTAAAAGTCAATTTCACTTTTCTTCATCAATTTTTGCATAACTGTTTAGGATTTAGGCATGCATAATCATATCATTAGTGGTATAATCAGTTAACTAGGCTTGTTTTAGTCTCATTGTAACATGTTTCATCATTCTCAGTGCGTAGGAATCACTTTAAGCTCATGAAAGTCAACCTAGGAGCAAAAAGTAAAAAGTCAAAATGGCTAGTCTCTCAGTTTTTCCAAAAATTAAAGAATTTTTCTTGATGTTGATTTTCAATGTTAGCTTCTAAACTTCTGTAATTAGATACTTTGTCAGCTTGTTCTCCTTGGAATATTTTTGTTACAATTTTTAGATTTTTTTTATTAGCTTAATGCATGCTTAAAGTTGCTTATTTGGACCAAACGTCCCCTGCACAGGAGTGGTTATCTCATAAGCATGATTTTACAAGCTTGTAATTTGTTGCATATAGAACCTTAGCTTTTGATTTTGGGTGTTTTGGAAGCCCCACTATCCCAACTTTCTGTGCATGTGCTTTTGTTTCATTATAGTACTTATTTATTAGTTTAATTTTGCTTATCAAGATCATGTGACTGAACCCTCCACACTGAGTCATCACTGTGTGAAGCCAAATTCACAAGCTTATACAATGCTTATCAGTGGGCATCAGGCTATGTTCTTTGGCTTTTTGGAAAGCCCTCCAACCCAACTCACTCATTCCAGGCTTGTTTTACTTTTTCAAGCTTATTTGATAAGCTCATTTGAGCTTTCAAAAAGCCTGCAGGCCTGGGTGTTTTTCAGTGGTAATTGGATTTGCTTATTTAGCTTATTCACCTTATTCAGTGCTTTTCCTTGTCATTTCAACTTATTCTCAGTTCATCTCGCTTATTTTCAGTTCATTTATCATTTGGTTAATCTGTGTGGCCTTAGTGCTTAGCTTTTTCAAGTTCTTAATTCATTTCAAGTTTCATAAGCCCACTGTTGGGGAGATAATCTCAAGCAGAGCTTATTTTGCAATTTTAAAAAGATTTATTTTATAGAAGTTGTATAATATTAGTGTTAAAGTAGGTTTGAAAAGAGAAAAATAAAAAATAATATGTTTTGCAAAAAGTGCCAGGGGTAGGGTTTGAACCCCTGACCTCCTGGTTTGACTAGTCAAAATCAGACCAATAACATGCACCAACTGGGCTAGGGACTTGTTAGTGTTATTATTTTCCACTCTTTTATTTATAGTACACAGTTTCCCTTTAGCTTATTAACACTAATAAGCTGATTTTTCAGCTTATAAATAAGCCCTCCACCTTTTTTATATTTTTCCCAGCTTTGTTATTCTAATAAGTATTTTTATAAAAAGTTTTGTAATTTTCATTGTTCGTTAAGTATTTTTAATTATTTAAATTAGTTTCATTAGTTAATAATTAGTTTTTAATTAATAATAAATAATTAAAAAGTGTAAAAATTTATTTTCTTTTTCTAAAAATTTTCTTTTATAATTAGGATTGTAAAAATGTAATTTTCATATCGGTAGGATTTTAATTGCTCCCGTTTCACTTTTTATTTTGCGCGTTGACGTTATTTTTAACGTAAACGCGCGTTTTTAATTTTAAATACGTTCTAGGGTAATGTAACTTTACGTTTTAGTTAATTTAGGTTATTTAACTTGTTTTTACTTATATTTCCTTAGCGTAATCATTCAAATCACTCAAACCCTATTCGTGTCCAATTTCACCCGATCACAAACCCGTTTCGATACCATCACACCTCGTCGGGACATAACGACCCGATGAAACCCCTATACTTCCACGGAGATTGATTCTAAGCAGTTTGACTTTGTTGACCATTCACCTGGTCAATTTTAGTTGACCTTTTGGAGCCAATCAATAAGTCCAAAATTGAGTGCTTCAATTGTCAAAGGACTGGTCACTTTGCAAGGGAATGCAAATTTGCAAAGTATCAAGCAAACAAGATGATTGAACAACCCAAGATTGAAAGAAAAGAGGTTCCTATTACTGAACCAAAACCAAAAGCTTTGGTTGCTCAAGAGAATCTATCAGAGATTGATTTGTCCAATGAGTTTGATGATGAACCTGTAACCTACTCAATGGTTGCATTGGAAGATTGGAGCGCAGCTTTTGATGAAGAGCCTGGATATGCTGCTTTGGAGTCAAGAGATGGTCTAGGAGGCTTTGATTGGAGCATGGAGTTTGAAGAAGATCCTGTTCAGCTTACTATGGTAGCTGCTTCATCAAGTTCATCCACTATCTCTGAGGTATGCTCTAAGTGCAATGATATGTATCAAAAGTTACTTAGTGAATATGTAGCTGAAAGAGATAAATTTCAAAGGGCTAGGTCTGAGATAGCTGGCTATCAATTGACTTTAGAGTCAATGGAAGCCAAAATAATAACTCATGAAAACAATGAAGTAGCATGGGCTAAAGATATAAGCAACAAGAGTACCAAGTAAAGTTGAGTGAATGGAAACTAGGATGTAAGGTGTCTGAACTAGAGAAAGTTACTAGTATGAGAGATAAGTTGTTAGAAAAACTTGCTGTTTGGAATGAATCAGGTTTATCACATGTTCAATTTGTTGAAAAACAAAGAACATCAAACATTAAAACTGGCCTAGGTTATGATAATGATAGCACACAAAGTATTCCAGTTAAGAGTAAGGAACTAAATCTTACAGTAGATACCTCAACTAGTAATGATGAGTTCATAAGTTTGGATGAAAACACTTCTAGTGATGAGGAATCCCCTAGTCCAACACCTCCTGAATATAAGAATGACAAGGGATACCATGCAGTTCCTAATCCCCCAGGTAGTTTTCAACCACCTAGGAAAGATGTCTCTTGTTATGGGGTAGATAACCTAGAGTTTAGGAAAAAGCTTAAAGGTCAATCAAATCTTGAGACTTTAGGAGAATCTGTTGAAGCATCTAGGGTTGATGAGAAAAAGTTTTCAAAACAAGCAGTACCTTCAAGCACTTCTCAAAGTACTGCTGATCACTCAGCAGTACCTCCAAGAAAATATTTTCAAAATACTGCTAATTTTAGAAAACCTTTTGGAATGGGATTTGGAAATATTGGTCCAAAGTTTTGTTATGTATGTTGTAGTCCTCATCATTTGATTAAGGACTGTGATTATCACTCAGAATACTTAAGTAAATACCCAAAGACCAGATCTGCAAATCAAAGTCATAGAGAAAATAAGCCAAGGGATAACAAACCAGTTTGGAATTACACAAATAGGGTTAACCATAGTAATTTCTCAAAAGACTATAGGTGCCCTCATCAGAAAAGACCATTCTCCAAACCCACAGTACCTTCTCAAAGTACTGATAGAAAGTCCCCTACCCAAGGTGCTGCTAGCAGAAACTCAAGTGTAAGACCTAGGAGATTCAATTACTATAAACCTAGAAGGCCTTACAACACAAGAAAAGATGATAGAACACAGAACCCAACTCCAAAAGTTACAACTAAATGGGTTAAGAAAGAAAGTACTGCTGGGGAAGAACCAGTACTTTCAGAGGCTAAGGGTGAAAAAGGGAAAATTGATAAGAATGAACCAAAAGTTTTGGAAACAAAAACACTAATTGTTGATCATGTTTTTAAAGAAAGTGGTGATTACATACTCAAAGAATTTGAGTATGTCACTCCACAAGCTGAACACAAGTCAGTAATGGCTTGGGTTCCTAAAAGAAACTAACCTTTTTCATGTGTATACAGGGCAACCCAGAAGAGGAGCTTAAAGATCATCTTATTGTTGATAGTGGTTGCTCTGGGAGTATGACAGGAGAAAAGGAGCTCTTGTCAGATTTTAAAGCTTATTTTGGAGGAAAAGTTGCATTTGGGAATGATCCTGATGGAGGAAGAATCACTGGAAAAGGAACTATCACGGCTGGAAACATTGATTTTGAGAATGTTAGATATGTGAAAGAGCTTAAATTCAATCTTTTGCCAGACTCTCAGATTTGTGATAAGAAGTATCCTGTGTTATTCTTTGACACAGAATGTCTTATACTTTCTCCTGATTTTAAGTTAGAAGATAGAAACTTGGTGATGCTAAGAGCACCAAGAACTAATGATGTGTATAGCATAGACTTGAAGAACATCAATTCTGCTGAAAGAGCAACATGCTTGATTGCAAGAGCAACAATGGAAGAAGCACATCAATGGCACATAAGATTGGGGCATGTAAATTTCAAGAACATCAACAAGCTGGTCAAAGGAAACTTAGTTAGAGGTTTACCTTCTAAAACATTCAAGAATGATCACTCATGTCTTGCTTGCAAAAAGGGTAAACAACACAAGGCTTCCTGTAAGAAGATTGAAGAGAAAACCATTAGAGAGCCTTTGGAATTGCTGCATATGGATCTGTTTGGACGTATTTCAGTTGTTAGTTTGAACAAGAAGAAGTACTGTTTGGTTGTGACAGATGACTGTAGCAGATTTAGTTGGGTCTTCTTCTTATGTTTCAAAGATGAAACTTTTGATGCTATTCATGATCTTATAATAGCACTTGAAAATCAGTTAAGACTCAAGGTTAGAGGCATTAGATGTGATAATGGGACTGAGTTCAAGAATCAGCTAATGGATGACTTTTGTGCCAAGAAAGGAATTAAAAGAGAATTCAGTATTGCCAGAACTCCTCAGCAAAATGGAGTTGCAGAAAAAAAGAATAGAACTCTGATAGAAGCAGCAAGGACAATGCTTGCAGATTCCCAATTACCTGTTCCATTCTGGGCTGAAGCTATAAGTGCTGCTTGTTATGTGTTGAACAGAGTATCAGTGACAAAACCTCAAATGAAGACACCTTATTAGTTACTCATGGGAAAGAAACCTAGCATCAAGTTTATGAAACCTTTTGGATGTCCCCTGACTATTTTGAACACTGCTGAGAATTTGGGCAAATTTGATGGGAAATCAGATGAAGGATACTTATTGGGATATTGTACCAATAGCAAAGGATTCAGAGTATACAACACGGCTACAAAGAAGGTTCAAGAATGTCTTCATGTTGAATTTCTAGAAGAGCAAGAAAATCATAAAGGTAAAGGTCCTGATTGGATGTTTGATCTTTATTTAATGTCTTCATCCATGAACTATGTACTTGTTAGGGAAGAAAATCAAGTTGCTCCCACTGAAGAAGAAACACAGTACATTGTTCATGATGTTAATTTAAGATCTGAAGATAAGTCTAATGATAAAGTCAATGATGAGAAGAAACGTACTTCTAAGCCTCAAAGTACTGTTGAACCTCAAAGTACTGTTGATCCTCAAAGTACTGCTCCACCAAAGACCACAGTATCTGATGAAGACCAAGCCATCCAAGATGAACTTAGTAGGATTCTTCTTCAAGAAACAATGGCTAAGTCCTATGAAGATGATCAAAGGAGAGCTTATGAAGCAGAAAAGAAGAAGGCTCAAGGCACTGACAGTACTTTACCCCAAAGTACTGATGATCCATTTGAAAGTAATTTTCAACCTTTAAATACTTCAAATTGGATAAATACTGAGGATATGAATGATCCAAACATGCCTGCCTTAGAAGATACTGATGATTCGAATGATCCAAACAAGCTTGACTTAGAAGATACTGATGATGAATTGGATCAAGAAGGCATTTTCTCAGATTCTAATGAAGATCTTGATCTCACCAATTTGGAAGATAATCTTGAAGTCTCACCTACTCCTACTCTAAGAATTCACAAAGATCATTCTGTCAACAAGATAATTGGACCCTCAACTTTAGGAGTGCTCACAAGAACTAAAGCTAAGATTATGTCTCAACAACATACTTCTTTACTTAGCTTTATTTACAAGCAAAACAGGGTGAATTACAAGGATTAGAAATTGTGTTTATTTGCTTGTTTTCTGTCTCAAGAAGAGCCTAAGAATATAAAACAAGCATTAGCCAAGGAGAATTGGGTTGAAGCTATGCAAGAAGAACTCTTACAGATTAAACTTCAAGAAGTATGGGTATTATGTGATTTACCTGATGGTAAGAGACTGATTGGGAACAAAATGGGTCTTCAGGGTAAAAAGAGATGAAAGAGAGAATGTTATTAAGAATAAAGCAAGGTTAGTGGCTCAAGGATATAAACAGGAAGAAGGAGTAGACTATGATGAAGTCTTTGCTCCTGTGGCAAGGATTGAAGCCATAAGGCTATTTTTGGCTTTTGCATCTTATATGGGATTTCCTGTATATCAATTGGATGTTAAAAGTTCTTTTCTATATGGCACTATCACAGAAGAAGTTTATGTCAAACAGCCTTCTGGTTTTGAAAATCCTACAATCCCTTGACAAAATCCTCATCTTCTTGATGGATCTATACACCTTGAACTTGTGTTAGATTGATACTTTGAGTTATATCACTAAGTATGCGGAATCTACTTAGTAACACTTAGAAGTTTGATTGTGAGTAAGACAGTTGTATATGAATAACAACAATGTATGTAAACAAACTATTAGCCCCAATATTATTAATAATAATAATAATACGAGTGATCTTGATATCACTAGGGTTACACCTTGAAGCTCTAGAAAACGCATATCAAACCTTTAACCTAGGATCTCCTTTTATAGCACAAGGAGTCCTCTTCTACAAGATAAGTATAAAGCTAATAGAATAAGATATACACAAGATCTATTCTATATTTATCTAAACACGTTTCCTAACAGTTATCTAATAAGCAGTGGTAATATATGTTCTTGCAGTGGTAATGAGTTTCCACTGCAAGTACAATCTTCTGCAGTTGTAACTTCTTCTCTTAGCCGTGGTAACTGTTAGTATAATTCCCAACAATCCGCCCCTAACTTATGATTAATACATAAATCAATAAGTTTCTTCAAGTATTCCGTAAACATGAGGATATGGGAATTCTTCCCAACAGTTATCTTTTTCTTCTTAACTCTTTATCAGCTCTCACAGTATGATCATAAATCCTTTGTAGCAAATCATCTATGACTTCAGTTCTTTCCCAGCACCTAAGCTTCTCTGAGAACATCACTATCAATACTCCAGCTCTCAATGGATATTCTTTCTCAGCCAACATAAAGACATCAACTCCATCTTGAGTAGAAACATGATGCACAGAACTTGAATCATAGATTTTCCACAAAGTTCTTGTACCATGAGCTTCAAATCTCCAATATCTATCACTTGGGTCAGGTTCATATAATCTTCTGAAGTGAACCCATAACTCCTTAGCCTTGACATCAACAAGTTCATCCTTTTTAAACTGATATTGAACAATCCTCCACAAAGTATCCAAGTCTTCTCTATCACAAGCTCTAACAATATCTTCAAAATCTCTGCACATGCTTGTGACATTTCCAGTTCTGATGATCTTCCAAGCTACACCAAAACTATTAGAAAAGATCTCCCAACCAACAACTGGATATTTTGCTTGTAGAGGTTCTATATTAAGTACATCAGTCTCTATGAACAACATGTTTGTAACTTGCTCTTCTGTCAACTTGCTAGGACCCTCTTCTGCTTGAGATGATTCTTGAGTCTGCAACTTCTTTGCATCTTTTGATCCAAGACTCACTCCAGACCTTTTTGTCTTCATAACTATAGGTTCTTTATCCATTGGAATGAATTTACTATCTTGTCTTTTAATTCTATAGTAAATACCTTCAATTTGATCATGTGACATTCCTTTGAATTGACCCATCTTCATATTACCAACATGGCAACAAAAAGTCTTCATCTCAGCAATGATCTGTGCCTTTGTAAGCTTTCTTGGCTTCTTTTGACCTTTTCTAACAGCCCCAATGATTTCATCAAGAGCCTGCTAATTCTTCATTTGAATGAAATCTTTAAGTTGAGCAGACTTTTGGTCTTCATTCAAGGTTGTATTAGCAATAAGTTCAATGGCCTTCTTTCTGATTATTTGATCATTGTTAATCAAATAGTCAATCTCTTCTTCTGTAGGCACATAAGTAAATAATGGAGGTTTCTCATGTATGACAGTTGGTGAGACACTTGAAATTGGTTCTGCCATAACAGCTTCAAGTTTATCCAACCTCTTTGCTTCCATAAAACTAGCAACTTCATCTTCCTCTAGCTTTCTCTTTCTCTCATTCTCTTCTGCTTGTTGTTGCTCTGCCAATCTTGCATCAAAGTCAATCTGAGCTTGTTCCTTCTTAGAAATTTTTCTTGTTTGCTCTTGATCTGAAGCAATCACAATAGCCTTTCCTTTAACTGATCTTATTCTGGCAGCTTCTTCCTCTGCAGTGGTAATTTCTTGAGTAGCAGTGGGAACTTTTTCACTTGCAGTGGTAATTGGTTGATCAGTGGGAACTGGTTCTGCTTCAGTGGAAATTGGTTGAGCAGTTCCAACTAAATCATCAAAATTAAAACCAGCATCAACATCCATATCTTCAAAATCCAATTTCCTCCCCTCAGTCTCAGCTACATCATCTTTTGCTTGAGCATTATCAGAATCAGTGAGCTCAGCAAATTCTTTTTCAAAATTTAAGCTCTGCATCTATTTTCCTCCCCTGTTTGGAAGAATCTCCCAAAGCTTTAGTAGAACTTGCAGAAAACTCATCCTGAGATGAAGATGATGAAAAGAACACAACTTTAGCAGATCTTTCCTTCTTGAGATTCTCAACTTCATTCTTCAATCTTTGAATCTCATTCTTCAATTGATTCAGCTCTGTGGCATGTTGTTCTTTGGTCTGTGCCAAATCTTTCTCCAGAGCTTGAACCTGCTTGACTAACTTGGTACAAATTTCCATCAATTCAGGTAGTTGCACACTGCCTTCATCACTTCCAACTGTGTAACCTGTTGGGAGAGGTGAATCATGAGGCATGAATTCAGGCTCTTCCCTAGTTGGACTAGGATGAAGCCTTGAACCACCACTGCTTGTTCCTGAACCAAAAGGTTCAGCAACATGCAATGTTGAGATGAGAGAAGTTGGCTGTTTAAACCTTCTCTCATAAGTGTGAGTTACAGCAGGGGTATGGTGAATTGGTGGAACAACAATATTGGGTGTGTTATGGGATACAACTGGGATGGTTGCATCTTCACCCTGTACTTGAGCAATTTTAGCAAGCATTTGAGGTAAAAGTGGATGAACCTCCCCATTCCAAAGATCTGAAGCCTTACACATGTTTTGAAAAACTTTTGGCATAAGACTGGAAGGTTCATAAATTCTATTGTGAGGGTGCAGTTGAAACTCATTTAACACTGCTTGCACAAACCTTGGATACATCAAAATTTTATGTTGACTCTTTACATTGCCTTTCATATTATTGAAAATAAACTTTGAAAAATTGAAAGTCCTATCTGTTGCCAAACAAACCAAAGGATAAGCCATGGTTGATGCAAATTGTTCATAAGATGTTTTCTTAGGACTAAGGCAATGTAAAAGAGTGTGAATTAAAAATCTCCAATGGGGACAAAAACACCCTTTTCTGAAAGTAACTTTTTGTTCAGATGTATCATACCCCATTAAAGCAATATTAGTGAAAATTTCTGAATTAGGTAATGTGATGATACCATTGAGATCATCCAATTGGAGAATTCTCCTCAAGGATGACTCAGTAACATCAATAGTTACCCCATCAACTGTGGCTCTTAGAGCATCCACAGATTCTTGTGTGTCTCCCTGTTCAAGAGTTATGGACTCCACAGTGTTCTAGAACTGTTTGATATAAGAGACATAGATTGTGGGATTAATAGTTAAGGCATACCTTATATGAGTTGTGTTTAGAAAATCCACAATCTGATGAAAAACAGGGCCACTCTTCTCGTTTGACTTTTGTAAGTAGGCCACTTGGTTGTGCTCCTTGACGAATTTTAGAATCGCCATGATATTTGTGAAAAAGAGAATAAACGTGTTAGTAGTCAAGATAAAAAGCAAGCCGTATGATGATCAATTTATATTAATAGGGTTTGAGGAGGTTGCGCAGTGTGAATTATCTTTAGAAAGAATTATCTTTGGAAAACGAATAATTTATAATTAGAAAGTGGATAATGCACAAAAGATTTTACCCTATTAATAAGGGAAGACGGTTATTTTTACAACGGCTAGTAAAAAATGGATTACTGACACAACAGTTGTAACGGTTAGTTCATCAGTGGAAAAATTACTCTTGCAGTGGTAACTAATGAACTAGCAGTGGTAAAATTTTCACAACATATCAAAGAGCAGTGGTAAATAAAACATTAAAATTTGCTGCTCTTATCATAGTTTTTAGCAAACTACCAGCTATCAACGGATTTGATATGTCTTTACCATGAGCCGTTTGCTATGGACTAGCCAACTCTTGATCACATGGATGTATGGTGAGTTGATAACCTAGTTTTTGGTAAACTATCAACCATAAACGGATTTGATAAGTCTTTACCAGTAGCCGTTTGCTCTGGACTAGTTGATTCTTATGTGGATTAGACATGGTGAATCAATAACCATTTGTTGTGTGTCTATGATACACACCTTATTACTCAAATGACTCCAATAATATGGGTTGTATGCTGCAAACCAAAGTAACTTTCAACTTAACCCATAATTATTAACCCAAAGTAACTTTTTAAGCAAGTTACTATTCACAAAAATATCTTCCAAAAGTCAACCCGATAATAACCAAATTTACTCCTCCAACCTACCAAAACAGGTAAGAGTAAATATTCTTCATTAATTAGAATTCAACCTTGACTTTGCCTATAAAAGGGGGCTCAAAACTTTTATCTCTAATCAACAAACAACTTCAACAACACAAACCCTTAATCAACACAATGAGCTGGTTTACAATAGTCTACATATCTTCTGATGATTCTTCTGATGAGGAAATCATCTATTGTTCAAACTCAGAGGATCTTTCAACAGGATGGAGTGATTACTTCCCACCAAGTGCAACCACTTCCACAGCTTCCAACAAGCCAACCAAAAAGACTGAAGCTTCTCCTGCTCCATCTTTGGAGTTCTATTCTAGTTCTTCCTCTGATGATGAGAATGATCCAACCTTTGATCGTTCCAAAGAGCTTCCAAAGGCCCTCACCACAGCATTGAAGACTGCCATAAGCAACATGAAGTAGCCTGCTGTTGAGAAGCCTACCCAAGCACCAAGGCCTCCCAAGCAAGTTCTGGGACTTGCTTGTCCAAGGAAACAACTCTCTTTTGATGAAAAGAGAAAGAAAGCTTCCAAAGGCAAGCATGACTATGAAGGAAAAGGAAAGAAACCTATAGAGTAGGTGTTAAGTTGTAGGTTCATGTTTTATGTGATGGTTTTCTGTTTTGGTGACAATGTTTACTTGATGGTTGTAATGCACTATTCTGATGATCAATAAAAGTACTTCTTTCTTCTTGCTTTTATCACCAAACTTTTCATTGTTGTATGTTAATTTGCACTGTGCTCTTGATAATTCTGCATACAAATTAGTAGAAAACCATACATACAATACAAACAATATTAGTACCTAAAAACTATCCTGCAACACTGAAAAGTATTAGACATCAAAGATTTATGGATTTAGCATTCCAATACCTGTTACCAAGTATTGAAACCTACCCACATCAAGCCCTTTTGTTAATAAATCAGCATAATTGTCATCAGTATGAACTTTGACAACATTAATAAGCTTTTTCTCAAAACAATCTCTAATAAAGTGATGTCTAATTTCAATATGTTTAGTTTTAGTGTGTTACACAGGATTTTTAATAATGCATATGGTACTACTATTGTCTATATAGATAATGGTGTTCATGAAATTGTACCCATAATCCAATAATTGATTCTGAAGCCAAAGGATCTGAGCACAACAACTAGCAGCTGCAACATATTCTGCTTCAGTGATTGAAGTAGCAACCATAGTTTGCTTCTTGCACTGCCATGACACCAATCTACATCCAAGAAATTGACATCCTCCAGTAGTTGATCTTCTATCCAAACTTGCACCAGCATAGTCACTATCTGAGTATGTGATCAATTCCATTGGAGAGTCTCTTGGATACCATAATCCTAAATTAGGATAAGTCTTCAAGTACCTAAAAATCTTTTCCACTACTGTCATATGTGATGTCTTTGGAGTCACTTGAAATCTTGCACAAGCACATACAACAAACATAATGTCTGGCCTTGATGAAATAAGATACATCAAAGAACCAATCATAGATCTGTAAGTGTGGACATCAACATTAGCACTACTAGCATTCTTCAACAATAGGTGAGTGGTCTTGTCAGCAGGGGTATTTGAAGATTTTGCATCAGTAAACTTGAACTTCTTAATAATCTCAGCCACATATTTGTCTTGACTGATAAAGATGCCTTCCTTACTCTGTTGTACTTCCAGCCCCCAAAAGAATGTAAGTTCTCCCATAGAACTCATTTGAAATTCATCTTTCATCAGCTTCTCAAACTCTTTGCACATCTCTTGTTTAGTAGACCCAAAGATAATATCATCAACATATACTTGCACAAGTAGAATATCACCCTTGTTTTTCCTGATGAACAAAGTTTGGTCAATCTTGCCTCTATGAAACCCATTATTCAATAAATAAGTAGCTAAGGTTTCATACCACTTCCTTGGAGCCTGATGTAAGCCATAAAGAGCCTTAACCACTTTATATACTTTATTTAGGTGTTGAGGATCTTTAAAGCCTGGAGGTTGAGAGACATATACCTCCTCATCAATAGTACCATACAGAAAGGCACTCTTAAAATCCATTTGATATACTGTAAAGCCCATAAATGATGCATAGGCTAAAAAAAATCTAATAGCCTTAATCCTTGCAACAGGAGCAAACACTTCTTCATAATCAATAACCTCCTCTTGAGTGTATCCTTGAGCAACCAATCTAGCTTTGTTCCTGATTACAATACCTCTTTCATTTTTCTTGTTTCTGAAAACCCATTTAGTACCAATGAACTTCATACCATCAGGCAAGTCACAAAGAACCCAAACCTTTTGAAGTTTAAATTGCAGCAACTCTTCTTGCATGGCTTCAACCCAGCTAGATTCTCCTAGAGCCATATACACATTCTTAGGCTCCACCTGTGAGAGAAAACAGAAAAACAAACAATCATTCTTCTTACTATGTTTCTTGGACTCATACACTTCACTTATGAACCCATGAATATCATTTTTCTTTGTCTGTCTTCTAGTCTTCACACCTGATTGAAGTTCACCAACAACATTATCAAGTGGATGAACCTTGTGAATTGAAAACTGAGATGTGCTAGGAATATCATATGTTGTAGGCATGTTTGAGATCTCTACATCATCACTTGGTGATTCCTGAGAAATATGTTCCACATTTGGGCTGACAGTGGAAACTTCTAGTGTAGAAGTGGGAATAAAGTTACCACTGTTAGTAGGAATATCTTTATTTACATCAAAATTCACACCATCTGCATCACTTGTCTTTTCAGAATTATCAACAAAGTCCCAAAGTGGCATAACAATTTGATCTTCATCATCTTTACAAGCTTCATCTTCATCAATGAATTCTTCTGAATATTCAAGATCTTTGTCTCCAGTGCTTGAAGTAAGAGGAACATAATTCATTGTATTTGATAATGTTTCACGTTCAAATAGCCAATCTGGTCCTGAACCTGCCATGTTTGCTTTATTTTCAAGAAACTGAACATGCAAGTTCTCTTCAATCTTCTTTGTTCTTAAGTTATAGACTCTAAAAGCCTTGCTAACCATAGAGTATCCAACAAAGAAGCCCTCATCAGAATTTTCTTCAAATTTACTCAGATGATCAATGGTATTGAGAATGGTAACATGACACCCAAATGGCCTCATAAACTCCAAATTAGGAGGCCTTCCTCTGAAAAACTCATAAGGTGTCTTGTTCTTTGTTTTGACCACTAAAACTCTGTTTTGAATGTAACAAGCAATGTTAACTGCTTCAACCCAAAAATTCACTGGAAGCTTTGAATCAGCTAACATGGTTCTAGCAGCCTCAATTAGTGTTCTGTTTCTTCTTTCTGCAACTCCATTTTGTTGAGGAGTTCTTGCAACACTAAATTCTCTTTTAATACCTTTGTCTCTGCAGAAATCACCCATAACTTTATTCTTGAACTCTGTCCCATTGTCACACCTGATGATCTTGATTTTCTTTTCATATTGATTTTCAACTTCAGTGATGAATGTCTTAAGGATGCCAGTGGTTTCATCCTTGGTTCTTAAAAAGAAAACCTATGTGAATCTACTAAAATCATCAGTCACAACAAGACAATACTTCTTCAAATTTATGCTGCTCACAGAAGTAGGACCAAACAAGTCCATATGCAGCATAAAGAGTGGATGATCAATAGAATTGAATGCTTTGGTCTTGCATGAAGCTCTGTGTTGCTTTCCTTTGAGACAGGCAACACAAGTTTGGTCATTTTCAAATCTTTTCTCTGGTAGACCTCTGACAAGTCCATCTTTCACAATCTTGTTGATGGTCTTGAAATTGACATGACCAAGTCTTCTATGCCAAAGCATTGATTCATCCAAAATGGCTTTAGCAAGCAAGCAAGTAACATCATTATTAGCCACTATGTTCTTCATGTCAATGCTATACAGATTACCTTTTCTAGGGATTTTAAGCAAAATGTCACATTCATCAGGAAGCTTATAATCCTTAGATAAGATATAACATTCATTTTGTATGAATAGAACTCTATGCTTCTTGTCACACATCTGTGACACACTAAAAAGGTTGTACTTGAGTTCTTTCACATACTGCACATCTTCAAAATCTATGTTTCCAGCCTTGATTGTTCCTTTGCCAGAAACTTTGCCACCAATTCCTCCTCCAAAGCTGACAAATTATCCATCATAAGGTTGAAAGTCTGAAAGATAGGACTTATTGCCAGTCATGTGCCTGGAACATCCACTGTCTGAGTATCCTTGATCATTAGTAATCTTTGAATGTCCCTGCACACAAAATAAAGGAATTAGTTCCTTTTGGGGACCTAAGCCACAAATGACTTGGATCTGCCTCGTGTATCAATATAATTATATCTATCATAGGTCATTGATACACCATTGGGATTATTTGAGGTGATGGTTCCTTTTGGTTTCCATTCCCAACGTGCTGAGGCCTTAACAGCATTTCCCATATTTACCCTTTTCTTGTTAACAGACCCACCAATGCTAACCTTTGGCCTTGCAGTGGTAACTGCTGGCTTAGCAGTGGAAACTGCTTGTTTTGAAACTTTGGGTACCCAGTTCTGATTATTGTTAACTTTCTTTTCAAAATTGGTCTTTTTCCCTGTTTGAGTAGATTTAACAAAAGTAGTAACAGGGGGCTTAGGGTAAACTCTGTTTTTATTTCTGGCAGTGGCAACTGCTGGTCTAGCAGTGGAAACTGCTGGTCTAGCAGTGGAAAGTGGTTTAATGCCAGAATGAAGCAAAACAGACCTGGGAATCATCTTGCTAAGTGGATTTGGGTGAGATAAGTTATTAGCATTTTGTCCATTCACCCTAGTATTCCCAAACACTTCCCTTCTTTCCAAGTGGTAGGTACAGCTATAAGACAAATGGTCAAAGCTACCACATATATGACAGGGTTTGTTATTGAACACAAAATCACTACCAAATTGCCTAGATTTAACATGATTCCAACTCCTCATATTACCCCTAGGAGTTGGTGACCTACTTCTGTACATCTCTACATATCTAGTAGTGGGCCTAGTGAAATTAGGTTGTGACCTAGGCTTCTCTTTGACTACATCAGGAATACTTCTTTTAACCTCCACTTTAACATTCTCAGGAACACTAGGTTTAGACTCAACATTTAAATTTTTATCTTTAAGAGATGAGTCACTAGCACTATCAAATATATCAACCTCAACCTGAACCTTTTCAATTTCAACTGGTTTAACAAACTTTGGTCCATAGGTCATAGGTAGTTCCTGGAATTCCTCTAATCCTGTGTGAGCTAAGTCAATGCCAGGAGGTGATGGAACACCTCTTGGAGGTGGTGGAACTGTTTTGTATCCAATTCCTGATTTGGCTTTGCTCACAACTTGGGCTTCCTAAATTTTGTCAATACACTTGGATTGATGATACAGTGTTTGCTTAGTTATCATTATATTCTCACTAGCCATCTTAACCTTTTCTAGTTCTTCTCTAAGAACCTTATTAACAGCAACCTGATAATCTAAGTCTCTTCTTAATACTGCGATATCATCATTGAACTTAGATTCATTTGCCCTATAATGCTCTAACTGAGTTTCTAAAACACCTAGGCCTCTTTTATGATTTGCTAAGTTATAATTAGTATGAGTTAATTCTAGGCATTGTTCATTAAATTGTGCTTTAATTTTTTCATACTCTTTTAAGGCCTTACAAGATTTAGAACAAGCATTATCAATTTGTACCTCAGAGTCAGAAAAAGCCATTAGTGCAAGCTCAGTAGCAACCATTGCAGACTCTGAATCATCTTCCTCATCCTTTGTCATAAAGCTCCAATCAAAACTCACTCCATCAATAGCCAATAGCCCCTTTGGCTCATCAGTAGTAGGTTCCTTCTTCTTGTCCTGCTTATGCCAAGTTGACCTGTTGTTAGATTTCCTTGGCTTCCTGCACTCCCTGGCAAAGTGCCCTTTCTTATGACAATTATAGCACTCCACCTTCTTTTTGTCAAAACCTACTGTTTCATTGCCACTGATGTTGATCTTTCTTCCAGTCTTCTTCCAAAACTTCCTTGTCCTTAATCTTAGTAAAGCTACTTGCAATTTAATGTCCATCTCCTCCATATCATCCTCATCAATTTGATCTAAATCCTCATGATTGAGAATTGAACCACCCACTTGACTTGATATAAAGGCATAAAAAGTAGTATCACTAAGTCCTGCAATATTTCTCTCTCAGCTACCAGTGGAAACACTTCCACTACCAGTGGAAACAACAATGTTAGCACTGTCATCATCACTGTCACTTTCTTCATCTGAACTATCATCAAGAGATGATGATATGAGTGCTACACTTCCTGAACTTGAGCTTATTTTGCCAGCTTTCTTCAATCTTTGTTCAATAACCTTGAAGTTATTGTACAAATCATTAAGTTTCATGGTCTCCAATTCTGGCTTATCTTCCCACACAGCAACATTGGTTCTAAATTCAGAGGGTAAGCTTCTTAAGAACTTTAGATTAAGGTCTTCTCTTTCCACCTCAATCCCAAAAACAGTGAGTTGAGTAACAATCTTTTGTAGCCTTGTGAAGATGCTATCAAGAGATTCATTACTTGTGGAACCGAAGTTTTCATAAGTCTGCTTCAGCAAGGTCTTTTGAGTCTTCTTGGTGGAATCATTCCCACCAAAAACTTCACATATCTCATCAAAAAGAGACTTTGCAGTCTTGTACTTGCTGAATGCTAGAACTTGGTCTCTAGGAAGTGTCATCAGCAACAAACCTCTGGCCTTGAGGTCATTCTTCAACTGAAGTCTTTCATCATTAGTAACAGGTCCAGTGTTGACCTTAATTACTTCCTTGCCACCAACCATCTCTGAAGTAGAACATGGTTTGAAAGAATTTCCAACCATAATGATCTCCCAAAGAGTGTAGTCTTGGACCATAAAGAATTGTTCGATCATTAGCCTCCACATCTCAAAGTCATTCAACTTAAGCTTTGGAAGCTTAGCAGCAATGTTTGAGTTACTGGTTTCTGTCTCCATTGATTCTTCTGAGTGAACTAGAGTCTTCTAAATCAAAGTATCAAAGCCTGGCTCTGATACCACTTGATGGATCTATACACCTTGAACTTGTGTTAGATTGATACTTTGAGTTATATCACTAAGTATGCGAAATCTACTTAGTAACACTTAGAAGTTTGATTGTGAGTAAGACAGTTGTATATGAATAAGAACAATGTATGTAAACAAACTATTAGCTCCAATATTATTAATAATAATAATAATAATACGAGTGATCTTGATATCACTAGGGTTACACCTTGAAGCTCTAGAAAACGTATATCAAACCTTTAACCTAGGATCTCCTTTTTTAGCACAAGGAGTCCTCTTCTACAAGATAAGTAAAAAGCTAATAGAATAAGATATACATAAGATCTATTCTATATTTATCTAAACACGTTTCCTAACAGTTATCTAATAAGCAGTGATAATATATGTTCTTCCAGTGGTAATGAGTTTCCACTGCAAGTACAATCTTCTGCAGTTGTAACTTCTTCTCTTAGCCGTGGTAACTGTTAGTATAATTCCCAACAGTTATCAAGGCTCTGTATGGCCTTCATCGAGCTCCAAGAGCATGGTATGAAAGGCTCTCAAATTTTCTATTACAGCATAGTTATAGGAGAGGAGCTATAGACAAGACTTTGTTCATCAAAAAAAGATAAGAAGGATATCATGCTTGTCCAAGTTTATGTAGATGATATTATTTTTGGTGCTACTAAGCAATCTATGGTGAAGGAATTTGAAGATCTTATGCAAAAAGAATTTCAGATGAGTTCAATGGGAGAATTAACATTCTTCTTGGGACTTCAAGTGCAACAATCAAGCAGTGGAATATTTATAATTCAAGATAAGTATGTTGCAGATATTCTTAAGAGATTCAATTTCAAAACTGTCAAGCCAACATCTACACCTGTGGATACTAACAAACCTTTGGGAAAAGATGAAGAAGGAGAAGAAGTTGATGTCAAATTATATAGGTCTATGATTGGATGTCTCATGTATTTAACTGCATCTAGGCCTGACATTGCTTTTGCTGTGTGTTTATGTGAAACACATCAAGTTCACCCCAAGGTATCACACTTGAATGTTGTCAAAAGGATTTTTAGATACCATAGGCAACAACCCAAGCTAGGATTATGGTATCCTAGGGAGTCCCGTTTTCATCTACAAGCCTTTTCAGATAGTGATTATGCTGGAGATAACTATGATAGAAGATCCACAACTGGAGGGTGTCAGTACCTTGGAAGTAGATTAGACTCATGGCAATGCAAGAAGCAAACAATTGCAGCAACCTCTTCCACAGAAGCAGAGTATGTAGATGCTGCAAGTTGTTGTGCACAAGTACTTTGGTTGCAAAATCAGCTTTTGGATTATGGATTCAACTTCAAGAATACTCCTATCAACATTGATAATGAGAGTACTATTTGTATTGTGAAGAATCCAGTTTATCACTCCAAAACCAAGTACATTCAAATCAGACATCATTTTATTAGAGACTGCTATGAGCATAGGCTTATCAATGTGGTTAAAGTCCATACAGATGATAATGTAGCAGATTTACTCACAAAAGGCTTTGATGTTTCAAGATTTACCTTTTTAGTTGTGAGTATTGGTATGATTAATAATTAAGCTATTATTAAGGGGAGGCATTAGTAGTTAGTCATTAGTTAAGGGGAGGCTACATGTATCATTCAAGGAAAGGATTTTTATTCATAATTCAGAAGGTTACATTCATTCTTGCAAAAGAGACAGTCAACCATGACACAGACAGAGATGAACCACAGACACTCACAAGACACACAAACAACTACCACAATACAATCTACTTATCCTACCCAACACACCTACTCCATTGGCCTTTTTCCTTTGCCCTCATAGCTCTGCTTTCCCTTTTGAGCAGTCTTTCTTTTGTCATCAAAAGAAGCTTGCTTGCTTGTTCAAGCCAAGCTAAGAACATGCTTGGGAGGCCTCTCTTTTATTGGATCAGGCCACTTCATATTCTGTATTGCTGATTCCAGGGCTTGGGGCAAAGCATGTGTAAGTTCATTAGCCAGAGATGAACCAGGGACATAATTTTTCTTCTTGGGCTTTGGATTAGTAGTGCTTGCTGCATCAGTAATGGTAGAGTTTGCTACACTCATTGATGAGGATGATACATTAGGAGGAAAGTACCCACTCCATCCTGGATCCTCAAAGGCAGAGTCAGAATAGTAGCTGATCTCTGAGTCTGTAGAACCATCTAAGTCAGAAGATATGTATATCAATGGGAAGTGACTCATAGTTATAACTAGGGTTTTTGTGGTATGCTGCAAGTGTTGATGAAAGAAGAAATGAATGAAGTATGTTGGTGGAAAAGTTACTTATATAGGCAAGGAAAGGTATAAGGGTAATAAATGAAGTTCATTGAATTCTACTTGCCTTGGTAGCTTTGCGAATTAATTTGGGAAGGTATTAATTACCTCAGGTTGACTTTCAAAGATATTTTGGTAAAACAGTCAACTATAAAGATATTTTGCTTGGAAAGTACTTTGGTCAACGTACTGCTTGGGTTTACAACTGAAAGTACTGCTCCACATTCTATGGAAAGTACTGCTTGGTGATATGAAGGCTACGCTGACGTGTCAGAATACTGTTCCAACGGTCAAATTTGCGGGTAACAAACTTTCGAAAGATATGGGGAATATCACTTCCAAAAATAACGGTAAAATAATTTATTAACCGTGATTTTTTGTATATTATCCCTTTATAACCCATATCTTTTTCTTATTTATACACCCGTATTCATTCGTCATTCTCATTCATCAAACCCAACAACATCATCAACGATTACCACTCTTCTCTCAAAACCTTCGCACAATGGCACATCGACCTACCATCAACAAACACAACATGATTACAAACCTTGAGAAAACATAGAGGAATATCGACTTTCATGGTATTATTGATTTTCTCACCGGAACCACCATCAGTTACTCACTCTTAGTCAACCCAGAGATTATTGGACCTTGGATACAGGAGTTTTGGGCTACGGCAAGGGCTGAGATTGAAGATGGAGAGGATGTTATTCATGCTATAGTTGCTGGAAGAGCAATTCGTGTTACTGAAGCTACGATCAAGGAGGTTTTGTTGTTTAAAGATAAAGGAGGCTCTGTTTTGTTTGCTAAACAAGATATTTGGAATGCATTGAGAGACATTGGGTATGAAGGACCTTTAGACAGGCTTACTTTTCAGAAAGCAATGGTAAGTCCTCACTGGAAGTATCTTATTCATGTTTCACTTCATTTCTTAAGTCCAAAAAGTACTGCTTGGGATCAATTTGGACATGCTATAGCTTCTGCATTTGTTGGGTTAGTTACCAATCAGCCATTCGACTTTTCTTACATGATTCTTGATGGTATGATCACACATAGTAAGGCTGGATCACCTTTTCTGATGTATCCTAGATTCATTAAGCTTATCTTAGAGAATCCATTAGATGGGATCCAAAAACCTCAGGATTATGTACCCACTGTTAGGATGCTACCTAAGGTGTTCACCTTTATGTCTCACAAGGTGGTTAACTTTTCTGGTAACAATACACCTCTTAATGCTTACATGTTAGAGGTAGCACAGGCTGTTAGGGATGTTGTTAACAATAGTGGTTTTGCTAGTTCTGATGATGCTGATCAACCTAATCCTTCTGAGCATTCTGCATCAGTTCATACACCTACACCACCTATTGTTTCACCTCAGCATGATGACTTAAGTGAAAGAACTCACTCAGTTTCTGCTTCATTGGAAAAACCTATTTCTGCTGAACGTACTTCTCCACAAAGTACTTCTTCAAAAGGTACTGCTTCAGAGCATACTCCGGTACCTTCTACCAATGATTATACTCCCACAGGTGGGCTTCAAACACCTGGAGGAGATGAGGGAGTTGGAGTTCCTTTAAATAATTATGCTTTGACTAGAGAGTTGGAGAGGATAAAGAAAGCTATGGCTGATCAGGCTGCAGAAATTAAGAGTTTAAGAAAGAAGTTCAGAAGGTTAAAGAAGTTTGTATGGCCTCTTGTACAAAATTTTAGGCTTTATGTGAAGGAAAAGAAACAATCTAAGGAACAAAAGTCTAAATAATCCAAGAAGACTTCTAAATCCAGGAAGAAGCATAAGAAATCATCATCTATCAAATTGGGGAGGAATCAAGATGATAATTTGAATAGAGATGATGCTGAGATTCAATATTCAGAAGATGCTCACCTTTGGAAGTATCCAGAAAATCCAAAGACTTTTGTGCCAGAGAAAAAGGTTAAAGAAGATGTGAATATTGCACATGAAGAAGCTGTTGAGCAAGATACTGAAGCACAAAATATTCAAAGCACTCAAATTCAAAGTACTGTTGATGAAAGTACTGGTCTGCAAGGTACTGCAAAACAAGGTACTACTGCTATGAATGTTGATGAAATTGGAACTTCTACAGCTATATTAACAAAGAATTTTGAAGATGAAGCTGGTCCTTCCAATCCCATGCAGTAAGAAGAAGTTAAGGTGCATACAACAAGTGATGATGAAACTATAGCTCAGATTATGATTAATTTAAATAGACCTTCAGGAGGTATACATATTTCTGAGCCTGTACAACAAGTTTCTGAAAGTACTTCTGAATCTGAAGAGTTAGATCCCAAAGATAAAGGTAAAGGGATCATGAAGCAGAAGAATATTAAGAAGAAAAAGAAGAAATTTACTCTTGCACAGCTTAGAGAAACTATTATAGAAGAGGATGCAGAGGTTGCTAGAAAGCAACAAGCTGAGTATGATGCAGAGTATTTTACAGAAATAAGTAAGCCAATTACAAGAAAGCCAATGACAATTGCTCAAGAAAGAAACTGGATGATTACTTTCTTGAAAAGAAGAGGATACAAGAATTTACAGAAATTGAGGTATCTAGAAGTAAAAGCTCTATGAGATCAAGTACAAGAATCTATCAAGAAAGAGTTAGCAAGTTTTGTACCCATGGATGCTGATAAGAAGAAGAAGTTAGAAGATGTAAGGAAGGAACAAGCTGAGCAAAGAAAATTGAAGAGAAAGAAAGCAGTTCAAGATGATCAATTGTAAAAGAGACTTAAGATGATACATGAAGATACAATTGATGAACTGAGAAACTATTTCAGAGTGGTTGATTTTGAGAATAAGAAAACAGAACACTCTGGAAAGAAATCAAAGATTATCTCATTCTCTGTGGTTGAATCAAAAGAAGGGAACTATCTTATGTTCAACAGAGAAGATGAAAGCTTCACAGTATTCAATATGTTATAGGATGTTATGCATTTTATTACCAGAGAAGATCTATATGATTTATACATGCAAGTGCAGACATACTATGAGGAGATTGAAGCATCAGGAGTGGGATTAATCTTGCTTGGAGATTTAATAACCATCTGGGAAACAGAAGAAACAAGTGTTGATACTCTGTGGAATGATCAAGAAAATTGGGAAATTACAAGATGGATATTCTTTGAGTCATCAGGAGTTCATTCACTTGAGATGGAAGATGGTACCATGATTCACATGCTTGCTGAGAGAAGATATCCATTGATAAGAGAAATTATGCTCAGAATGCTGGATCATGGAATGGAACTTGAAGATGAATCTGATGTAGCGTTGGATGTGATTAAGCTATTTATCAGATGCACTAAATCTGAAGAATAATATTGCAAAGTACTGGTATGATTTGTTTTGTTTAATAAGTATTATTTTCAAAGTACTGTAAAGACAAACAGAACTTTATCAAAGTACTGCTTGCTGCATAAAACCAGTATAAGTCCTTTGTAAAATAAAATAAAAAGTTTTTGATGTTTAAAAGTGAAGTCAATAAAAGGATTTGAAGAGAAACACATGGTGTTAGTATTTATACTGCACAACAAATGGTAATAAACTCACCATGTTTAACAGACAAGAAAGAGTTTGACTTATCATGAGGGTACGGCTCTGATGTGATAATCAAATCCGTTTTTAGTTGACAATTTATTAAAAATTCTATGGTTTTCAAGTCACCATATCTGTAAAAGTGAAGAGTTGGCTAGCCCACAAGGAAAAATGGCTTGTGGTAAAGGTTGTGGAAAATCCATTTATGGTAATTAGTTCACCATGGTTGAGATCAAAGAACTAACTAGTCCAAAAGCAAACGGCTCTTGGTAAAGACTACTAAAATCCGTTGATAGCTGATGATTTGCTAAAAATCATATGGTTATCAATGTACCATGGTTGTTCTAACCTAAACATTGGCTACTCCAGAGTTAATGGCTTTGGTAAAGAGACATCAAAATCCATTAATTTTCAATGATTCACCTCTCACAGGAGTTTACACACCTGGAAGTGATGAGATTAGTATGAAACTTTAAAAGATTTGATGAGTATTGTACCAAAATGTTGCTGAGTAGCTGTGGAGATTTATTGCAGAGAAGATATCAACTGATGCTGATAAAGAGTACTTTGACACATGACAAATAAAATATAAAGAGATAAAGAAACAATCTTTCTGAATGATTAAATATTTTGAAGATCAAGGATAATAAAGAAACTTGAAATCAAGCAAGTGGAGTTCAAGTTAGGGGAGGATTGTTGGGATATAAAAGATCAAGGTACTTCTGTATTTCAAAGTACTGCTGTGTCAAGGTGCTGCTTGAAGATCAAAGTCAAAGTACTGCTGCATATTGAAGATAATTCAAAGTACTTCGAAGAGTATAAGGACTTAAGTGCAATATTGATTAAAGGATTATTATGTAATATTGTATGAATATTCTAGAATTAGTTAGGGATAATTACTTGTCGTTCAAGTAGAAGATGTAAACCGACTTAAGGTTATCTATATAAGGAGCCTTATAATGGTATTAGGGATATAAGTTTTTTGTCGAAGTTCTAAGAGTCTTAGAAGCTTTACAAGTCGATAATAGTTAGGGATTGTTAGTGAATCTGTGTAACAAAGCAGGTTCAAGTTTGGTTTAATATAAAAGTTCTTCTTAAGCTTTGTGTTAGTAGATTCCGCATACTTTACAAGGTCAAAACAGTGTTTCAATATTAATAGTGTTGAGTTTACTCAATATTTTTAAACCCTTACAAGCTACAAAGTAGTTTGGTCAGAGTATATCGATCCAACATAGGGTAAATTAATCCAGCTTCAAGAAGTTTGAGAACCTCTTATTTGATAACTTCGTGGATTTTAGGATTGACCCTTGATTGATGCCAAACAGTCAACCTAAATTGACCAAGTAAGTGGTCAACAAGGTCAGAGACAGCTTAGACCAATGCTCCGTGGAATACAGGGGTTTCCCCGGGTCGTTATGTCCCGATGAGGTGTGGATTGTATACAAACGGGTTTGTGATCGGGTGAATTTGGACAGAAAGGGGTTTCTGATTGATTACACTACTGAAATGTACAAGGAAATAACTTAAGTAAGCTATATTAACAAGATTGTAAAATTGGAAAACCCAGAAACGTTTAAAACCTAAAACGCGTACGTTCAGTTTAAAGCTACGTGAACGTACAAAATAAAAAGTGAAAACTGAAATCTGAAAACCCTCAGGGGGTGAAAATGACTTTTTTACAAACCTAAGGATGAAAGAAAATTTTTTGAAAAAGAAAATGAATTTTTACACTAATTAATTATTTAATATTAATTAAATACTATTTAATACTAATTATTAATATTTAAATAACTTAAATACAATATAATATTATTTTAATACTAGAAAAATGAAAAATTAATTTCTTAAATTATAAAATAACTAAAAAAAATTTAAAATTAAAAATATATCTTTTTGTCTTTTTGTGATTTTTATATTAATTAATTACTAATTATATTTAATTAAACTAATTAACTAATTTTAAATTACTAATAATACTTTAAATGACTTAGAAAATTATAGAAAAATTTATAAATCTAATTAACCATCACAGGATTCCTAAAAAAATTATAAAAAGTTGGTTTTATGTATTTTTAAACTATTTTACTAATTATTATCCTAATTGTGAAAAGCTTATTCTAAATATCCTTTGAGTATTTAATAAGCTTTTGTGATCGTTTATGAGCTCTAGGATGTTAATCCTTTGATCTAGGATTTTGGCTATGAAAAGCATGATGATAATATTGACGGAATATTCTATGAAAGAAACAATACTATCACAACAAGGTTTTGCCAACTTTTCTGTTTGTTATTCCATTAGCCCCAATACTACTTGATCATTAGTAGTACGTGTTATCTACACTATAACAAGGAATCAAAGATCCTTGAGGCTAAACAAACCTAACAACAAAAGACCCCATGTCTAATGTTTATCAGACCCCTCGTCTGATGTTCCCACACACACTCATTTTGGTGCTTTACATTTTAACACACTTGGTGTTATTGTAATTTCTAAGTACGAAGCACCTTGGAGGTGACGTTCACTTTGTTTCGCTGTGAATCATGTACTCACCACCACTTTTATCTAAAGGGGTGTGATCTTCCTTTTATAACATAAGGAGATCATTACAAAATTTGATAAGCTTAGTCATCTACTATCTAGCTTATGACTAGGATGTCAAGTCATCTAAGATACACACGTATCTATGTTTACAACTCACTTGGAGTGTTCAATTTGATGACTGATGAAAGATATTATCTTAAAGATATACTTGACTTTTATGCACATAATATCTTCTTTCATCTTTATCCATTCAGTAGTATGACTCACTGATCAGCAGCAGTTTCATTTATACTAGCAGCAGAATCCATCAGCAGAATCCTTCTTCAGCAGGCTCTTCAGCAGAAACGCATCATCAGCAGAATCATTTTACTCATCAGCAGAAACCATCAGCAGAATCTTGTTCTGCTTCAGCAGTATCTTTTGCTTATCATTTCAGTATTCTTCATGTTTCATTCTTTTTGTTTATGATCATCAAATCTATTAAGTCTATGGAATATTTAATTCCTTACACTAATTATTAATTAATTCCTAATTAAACTAATTAAATTCTAAAAAATAGAAAATGAACAGTAGAAATTCTAGAAAAATTCCTAAAATTATTTTATATTATATAAGAGCTAGAAAAAATATAAAAACTAGGTATTACTTTATAAAAACTAATTTTGCTATTTAATACTTAAATATTAATTAATAATTAATAAAACTAATATTAAATCTAACAAATACTAAATGACAATATAAAAATTTTGAAAAATTACTGAAAATACTTTAATATAAAAGAAAATTAAGAAAAATATAAAAATGCCAAGTACTTAAAAATTACTTAAAAGGAAAATTAAAAAGATAAATTAAATTAAATAGAAACTATCACTTATTTTTAAATTTGATTTTTTTGGTTTTTCTTTTTAAGATGTCACACCCCCAGTTTACCTGACTTGCAGCGGAATAGAATACCTGGGGGTGTCTGTCATAGCACCACAGTTACAGTTACATTGAACGACCTAAAGTGTCGTTTGGAAAATACTTTGTTTGATCATTGAAATAATCCAGAGTTTACAATATGAGGTCCCCAAAAGTTGTTGCAAGTTTATGAAAACAAGTCATACTAGATCAAACGTTTACATAAGTACATGAAATAATGGTGAGACGCGTCGACCCCGCGACTCCATGAAGATCCAAATGCATGTCACATGAGCTACCTTAATAACCTGAAATACATTGCTAAAACGTCAACACGAATGTTGGTGAATTCCATAGGTTTATAAAATGTAATGTTGTACGGCCACCACAAGTATAAGTGCATGACAAAAGTCACGTAAAATAGTACAATAGACCTTAAGCTCATGACCCCGAAGCTATGACTGATGAAATTATATGCCCCTCCAGAATGTTTTACGAGAACACTCCCAAAATGTCAAAATGAAATGCATCCGCTTACGGTTGGTAATAACTACCACGGATGGAGACGTCACCCTCGATAGATCTATCCACTCACTCTCGCTTATCAGCAAATTAACGGTTCATGATAATAAATAGGGGACTTTAACTGGTTGGTAAGGCAACTTAAGCAATGTATATATGTTTTGGTACTTGGGCTCGTACTAAAAGGATTGATGCAATGTATTCCCCCGTGGGATTTGAAATCAAAATATTGTATTGAAAACGGGGCTGTGAAAACTCACCTGATATGATGGTACCATGAACATGTAATGAGCTGAAAAACAAGGCGCGCACACCAGCCGCAACCTAATATGAATGATGAACGATCTACTTTAGATCATGAAATGATGTTATGAATGTCCATGCACACGTTTCCTATACCACTCTACTCTTTGAAAAACACTTGTTGTTATAAAAAATATACATTTTCCAAGACTTAGGAAAATATGGCTACTAGAAAATAAACTAGTTGAAATGTGTATATATATATATATATATATATATCGTATGTATCAATGTTAGTGTTGAAATCCTCGGTTTGAAATCCTTGAAATAACGCCTTGTAGTAATGAAAATATACTTGTAATCACTAATACTTCATTAGTTGTGAATTTGGGTACTTGGTATTATTTTTAGAAAATCTAGAATTTAGTACGTAGAAGTAGTATTATTATTATTTCTAGTGAAAGCTGCCAATTATAGAGGATTTTTGCCGATATTGAAACGTGAATATCTTTGTCGTTATAAGTCCATTTTACTTGTTCTTTATATCCACGGTTACGTCTTAGTATGTAGTAATATATTTTGGAAAGCTTGGCTCCTCCGGGTTACGTCTAAAGCCTCTTTTTGTCTGACAAAAAACGTCCAACAACATGTATTTTCAGAAAATATACTTTTCGTCAATAAACTTGCAAAAATCAAAACTTCTTCGTTATAAACTCTTTTTAATCCGTTCTTTCGCCCACGGATTCGTTTTTTCAAGTATTTTCTAAAAATTTTGCCAAAGTTTACTTTATGTTTACTAATTTTCCTGGATTTACAAAAATAGGACAACATGTTTATATACTTGTTACAAATCCATTTTTCATGTTCAAAACTAGTTTCTACTTCAACCAAATCTCTTAGAAACACCACAAATCTTATACTAATCCTATCATACACCTTCTTAGGGTGCCATGGGTTCCTAATCACTACTAATCATGTTAATTTAACAAAGGAACACCTAAATCAAAATCTAGGGTTTGTATGTTCAAAAAGTTAACAAAAATAATGTGGTATAGCTAACTTGTACATGAAATTAAGCATGAAAACCATAAGATACAAGTGTTAATTAGATGAAAACATGAAAATAAATTTGATAACTCACTTTGAAATAATAGGTGATTAGATGATGAGAAATCTTGTGTTACTTGTGTTTTTGTTGCAAGAATCTTGATTAGAATGATGAAATGAACAACTTTGATGCTTTGATCTTGGAAAAATAATGGATTGATCATGGATATTGAGTTTGGGTCGTGGCTTATGAAAGGAAGAAGATGAGATGAGAGCTTTTGATTCTTAAAAGTTATGTATGTTTATGTAAAAGGTGTTTATGAGGTTTTTGGTAAATATTTGGATAGTTATATTGTATAATACTAGTACATAAGGTTAAAAATGAAATCACATGGTGTCTAGGGGTGTGCTCATGGCCGGTTTTCAATGTACAAAAGAGTAGCAAAGTCGGTTTTGAGTTGCTTAGGATAAGTTAGTGTAGTATTAGTTGTGGTTTTAGTGTAAGTATTAGTTATAATCGGGTACCGGGTTTGCTAGAAATAAATATTAACAAAGTTAACCGGGACTTAATAAAGTCATAAAAATGTTAAAAATATGTTGGGTACAAGTACTGAGTGTTCGGGTGATTATTGTTTAGTTTTCACGAAAACCGTCGTAATATTCATAAGCTCACGTTATAAATAAAATAAATTTCCAAAATACTGGTTAAATGAATATAATAACTTTTATGATGATAAAATGGATATAAAAATATGTCGGGACCATCGTGGAAATATTTAGATATATTCGCCGTGTTTATAAACCGGGTGTTAACGTTTATTTATAAATAATTATAAGGAAAACGTTAAATGTGTCAAATATAAAAATTTGAAAATCCTAAGAGTGGTATAACATGTAAATGACCTACTGATGATATGCAGACTGTCTCTAGTCCGTATGCAGTGTCCTTACTGATAATGAAATGAATTCGCACCTAAACCCATACGGTTACGCGAATTTAATTACCCGTAAACTAAATTTACGATGAAATGAATAATGCACGTGAATGATGAAATCTTTTTCGGCAATGAATAGTGTTAAGTGAATAGTAAAATTTCTGAATGCTTCTCGGAATGTCAAACTGACACAAAAAACGATGAATAGTAAACTGATGAATAGTGTTTTGATGAATAGTATTTGATGAATAGTGTTTTTCTAAAGTTTGGGAAATGACCTGAAATGGTGAGTTGTGATATAAGAACTATTTAAATACTTAAAATATGAAACTTTAATAAAGGGACATTGGCTGAAAATGGAAAATAAGCACTATGGAATCTCAAATCCTTAACAGCTTGAACAAATAGCTTATTAGGCCTTTGGTAACTTGAAAAAGCTAACCACAAGCTACCTCAGAGGTGAATAAGCTGAAACAGATAAAGAGTTGCATGAAATAAGCTAAGTGAAATAGAAAAGCAAAAGGAAATAAGCCAATATAAGCAATAAGCAATCCCACACTCACCATAGTCCACTCAGGCCAAATGAGGTAACTTAAGGGGTCTGTGGGGCCCACTAGGGGAGTTAGAGGTCCAAGGGAAAAGCCATTCTGGAAAATTAAGCTTATGGGCTTTCTAAAAATCCAAGGATAAGCTGATGGGTCCCATTAATAAGCCCTGGGGAGGATTTGGAAGGTGGGTGCAAAAGTTGAGTCCTCAGCTTGCATGTGAAAATGGGACAACCTTTAGGGAAGGTGCAGCCCTATCTAAAAAGCTAGAAACTTCAAAATAATCTATGGTCCTTAAAGCTTGGCTTATTGGTTTTCCAATAAGCCAAGAGTTAGGGTGTGGGGCCCACTATGGTGCACAGGAGATACCATTGAAGATGGGGTGTTGGGACTGTGTGGTGGTGCAGGGGAGGTCACTCCCCCTGCAGGTGTGTTGGGAAGGTTGTGGGGTCCACAGAAAAATTACCAAAAATACAATGACAATGGGACTTCAAAGACTAGCTGGGAGACTACTACTTCTAAAAAGCACAAGGGCTGAATCCATATAGAAAAATCAAAACAATTCTTGTTATTTTTGGTTTTCTGACTAAGGAGCAATTTGACTTTTGAATATAAACTACTTACTTTGACTTTTTTGAGCTTTGATCTTAATCTAGTGGCTGAATATGATGTATAAGGCTATATAGGGACTAATTAAAGCGACTTTAGCTACTTTTGAATGGAAATGGTGGGTTTACAAATCCTAAAATCTAACAAAGGAGTGTTAAGATGGGATGCAAAGGTGAATTTGACTATTTTGCTTATAAGGTAACATGTTTATGATGAATTTAACTCAAACTAACCTAGTGTGACTTAACTCAACCAAAAACAACTACACTACACAACCTGAGCTTATTCAAACAGCATGAACCAAACACTCCTTAAACCACCTGTTAACACTACAACCTAAGTTTTATAGCTACAACCTACTGTTTTCATGTTTAAACATATTACTTAAACTAAATTACAATTAATTAAACAGTTTTTAAGTGCAGAAGACCACTAGAACAAGGAAATGCAATAATCACTAAACCCAATCAGTGAGCATGAAACTATGAGCAACAAAGGATTGCAAAGAACAATTATGCAAAGTAAAACAAGATTTAGTCTAATACACACCTAAGAATCTCAGATTAACAAAGATAAGCACAATTCATGGGTGGCTACAGTACAATACAAGGAAATTTGAGAAACTTGCTTACAAATGACACCAACTGAGGTACAAGTGACCAGGGCACAAAACCTCTCCTATTCACTCACCATGAGTTCTAAACCTTGAAAATCCACAATCCATAGGTTCCCTGGCTTTCTTCTTCCTCACAACTATCTTTTTTATTTATGGATTATTTTTTTAACTATTTTTGGCATTTGTGAGATTCCAACTGAAAACAAATTTAAATGCTTTTGAAACTTATAAAAGTTTATTAATAAGCTAAATTGAGTCCAAAGAAACAGAAATGAACAACTTCCAACTTATTAAAGCCAAAATGAAATTTTCAATATATATGGTAAAAGCTGAATTCGTAAAGAAACTTGGAATTAATATTTAATAAATTTGATATTACACTAAAAATAAGTAAATTACAACTGATAAGCTAAAATTAATACTGGATATTGAGAATTACATGAAAACGATTTTAGCTAAACTACTTTAATCTATTCTAAGTTAACTACTTGCTTTTTCCTTCATTTCCTTGACTTATAAAGGCCCTGCACATTCCTCTCTCTTTCCCACTTTTGTTCTCAGCACTAGGATTAGTGAAAACAATCCTAGCCCTCAATTCTCTTTTGGCGGGAAAACAGGTAAGGGTAGTTTCATGGGGTTTGGTGTGGCAGTTGGGTGATATTAAATGGAAAGGGATTGAGTGGGAGACAAGGGATGGGAAGGTGAGAAAAATTGATGGTGAAGTCATGGAGGAGGGGGGACACAGAGCAGGAAACGGGGGAAAGTGAAAGGGATGAATAGTGAAGTGGGTGTTGGTTTGACTTGGGTTGACTGGGTGGAAATATTAAAACGGGGGAATGGATTTTGGGCCTGGTTTGGTGGGCTTGGGATTTTGGGTGGATTTTGTTATGTTCGGATTTGGCTTGCTATTTGTTGGTGTATTATTAGGCTTGAAACCATAAGGACCATTTGTGTAATTTCTGCAAACCAAAGGGACCTGAGTTGTAATTTTCCAAACTATTCCAAAGGACTAAACTTGCCACATTTGAACAACCCAAGGACCATAATTTCCAATTTTCCATTTTTGAATGCCTAGGGACTAAAATTGCCAAATTGCCAAACTTGAGTGACCAAAACTGACATTTCTCCAAACTTCACACCAAGGACCAAACTTGACACTTGTGACTTTCCAGGGACCAAAAGTGACTTTTTATCCAAAAATATTTCACCATGGACCAATTCTGTCATTTTTAAAACTCAAGGGACTAATCTTGTAAAACACAATTTTGGGATATTTTCAGTATTTTGATGCATTTTTGAGTATTTTTAAATGTTTTGTAGCTCAGATTTGACCAAAAATGATGAGTGTCTGAGCACTCATCAACCCTTCTTTGATGTTGAACAACGGGTTTAAAGTCATCCTCCGTCAAGATTTTGTGTGTATAAAAGTCCGGGTTAATACCCTTAATGTCGGAGAGTTTCAAAGCAATTGCTTGCTTGTGTGACTTTAGAACCTTTATGAGCGCAGTTTTCTCCTAATCATTCAAGTCTTTAGCAATAATGACGGGTAATTTATCATCACCCTCCAAAAATGCATACTCGAGATGAGGAGGTAAGTCCTTAAGTTCGACCTCGGGAAATTCATCAGATTTTTCAATAGATTTTATTTCCGCTTTGTGAAGTTTTTTGGAGAAGGAGAGGGTGAAGGATTGTCATTTAACAATCTTTCAAGCAGAAGAATATCTCCCTCGAGATCAAGATAGTTTTCATCAACTTCATTTGAAACCGAACTATCCTGTGCAAGAAAAGCCTCGACTTCTTCCAAAAGGAAGTCTCTTCCCTCAAACGGAGTGAGCGAAGGGGAAGAGTCAGATATGATAGGCTCAGAAGAAGGAGTGGTACTGCCACTTGGAGAGAAACTGTGAACCTCTTGAGAATACTCATCTGAAGCAACATCGATGATGTCAATTCGGTTAACCGATTCAAAGTCATAGTTGGAGGAGTATCTCGAAGTTTGATCAAGGTTGAATGTGATGGCTTCATTACCTACACGTAAAGTGATTTCTTCTTCGAAAACATCGATTAGAGGATGACTCGTTCTTAGGAATCCCCTCCTGAGAATGAGAGGAACCCTCGGGGTCAGCATCGAAATCAACAATCACGAAATCAGCTGGAAAATGGAGCTCTCCTACTTTCACGAATATGTCCTCGGCAATGCCGAGGGGACGAGATATAGTACGATCTACAAGATCAAGAGTCATGCAGGTAGGAGTGAGCTCCGGAAGAGAGAGTTTCTTCCAGACAGAGTGAGGCATTAGGTTGATGCTTGCACCAAGATCGGCCAAGGCAAAGCATTCAACCATCCCCAGGAAAATGCAAGGAATGAGAAATTTCCCAGGATCTCCAAGCTTTTCGGGAAGATTTTTCAAGAGAATTGCAGAGCAGTGCTCGTTCAGTGGAGTTTTAGCCATCTCACAGAGTTTTTACTTGTTACTTATCAAGCTCTTGATTGTGGATGCAAATTTGGGCATCAAAAGAAGAGCATCCGCGAAGCTGATATCAAAATGTAATTCTTGAAAATTTGGAAGAATTTTTCCATTTGATGATTTGCTTTTTCCCTGAGCTTTTTATCAGTTAAATGTGAAGGATATGGAATCAAAGACTTGGGATTTTTTGTGGGGATTTCAACAGGAATTTCCTGAGTTTCAAACACAACTTTCGACTTGGGGGTCGGGACCGGGACAACTTGAGGATGGACGTCGTCGGTACCTCCGTTATAAGTTGGAAGTACCACGTCTGTAGTAGCCTCAGGTTCACGTTCCGCTACCTTGTTAGGAAGAGAAGAAGATGTAGAAGGAATCGTGGTTCCATTGTATGAAACTCCAGTTCGGGTAGTGATCGCCTTAACATCACCCCTCGGGTTAGCGATCATGTTGCTCGGTATTGTACCTAAGCCCGAGGGTCGATCATTTAAAGACATCTGAAGTTCAGACATCTTGCTGACCAGTAACCGATTTGTTTCCTCTTGTGCTTTCATGAATTGTTTTAACACTTCATCGGAGGAAGACTGGGTTTGAACAACGGTTTGATTTTGGTTAGGAAAATTTTGAACACGATTGTTTTGAAAATTTCCTTGGTTTTGGTTGTTGTTACCCTGAAAATTGTTTCTCTGATTGAAATTACCCTGATTGTAATTCCCTTGACCTTGATTTCTTTGAAAATTTCCTTGAAAACCTTGGTTTTGATTGCCATTTTGAAAATTATTTTGATTAAAATGACGACTTTGGTTCTGATTTTGGAAATGCGGGTTTTGACCTTGGTTAAAATCTCCTCGAATCTGATTTTGATTCGGGTTACGGTTTTGGACATTTTGATTTTGATTGAAACCGGGTGGCCCAAGAAAATTGTTGGAACGATAGCTTAAGAGATTACGGTCCCCATGTAGTTGGTAAGAGTTACCCCCATATTGTAGGAACCTTGAGCAGCATAAACGTTCTCTTGAGTGTAACCAGCAGTGGCTGGACACTCGGAATAAAGATGTGGGCCTCCACAAGTTTCACAACTTCGGGCAACGGCTTTCACTTGTTGATTTTGGATGGTTTGGTTCATCCTCAACATAGCCGTAGCGAAATCGTCCATCTTTTAAGTGAGAGCCGCAATGTTAGGAGATGAAGAAGTGACTGATTTACATGACTCATCCCTTTCTGCAGAGGAATCCCAAAAGTTATGGTGGGCAGTCATGTTTTCAATCAGATCATAGCACTCTTCGGGACGTCTTTTCATAAAGGTCTCACGAGCAGCAGCATTGAGAATATCTCGGTGCCTCAATATTTGACCATTATAGAAGGTGTCTATTATGGTGACTTGTAACATGTTATGGTTAGGGCACCGATTAATTGCGAGCTTGTAGCGTTCCCAAGCCTCAAACAACGACTCATCCGGAAGCTGACGGAAGTTGCTGATATCATTACGTAACTTGGTAACCATGGAAGGTGGAAAATATTTGGCTAAAAACTTGGTTACCATTTCATCAAAGTTATGAATCGAATTTTTGAGTAGTCGGTCAAACCAAGCAGTGGCATGATGGGTGAGAGAATAGGGGAAGAGATATAGACGAAGGGCATCATCGGAGACACCGTTCTGTTTCATGCGTTGGGTGACGGTAAAAAATTTATCAAGATGCTTGTTAGCATCGTCACCAGGTAAACCGTGAAATTGGCGCGAATTCTGGACTTGCCGGATCATGTGATGTTTGAGTCCAAAATCCGTAGCCGCGATGTTGAGAGGGGCAATAGGTCCACCTCTCCCTTGCATGGTAGGCTGACATAACTCCTCCATTGTTCGGAGATCTGGAGCTGTCTCATCCTTGGGAGGGTCAGGTGGTGGTCCGTCGTCTATTTCGGTTTTTGGTTCTTCAATAACCGTACGTAACTCGGGTATGTCTTTCTGACTTTTACACTTTGTTTGTGAACGAGTGCGCATGCACTAAAAAAATTTGTCAAAACAAGATCGAGGCAAAACCACAGTGAACTTAAACCAATAATCTCAAATGAATGGCTTCTTTAGAAAAGGTACACAACTCACAAGGATACAATGGCAAGTTTTAACCTTTTGTTTGGGAACTTATTAATGTTGACACTCCTAGTTGGTAGCTGTTCTGCCTTGGTTTGCGGTGGTAATATTTTATGTAATTTTTATTCACAAGAAATAGACGAATGTTTTTGGGTTTTTGTGTAGGTGCAAAAAAAACTTTTGGAAAATTTTTTTGTATCGATTCATTAACCGAAATCGTTTTCTTTAAAATTACTTCCAGGGTGGCGGGAGAGAAGAAAGAATCTCTCTTCAGTTCGCAAATTAATGTCAGAACTACTGTATTCCACCTATATAGGTTGTAATCTTAAAGAAACCAAAGTAATTTAACTTCACGATTTGTTTTGTTGTTTTTGATTTTTTGGTGTTATTAACACTTTAGAAAAAGTGTTAATGAACTTTTTTGATATGATTAAGATTTTTATGAAAACTTTTTACAAAGTCGTGAAATTTGTACAAAGAGGGTTTTGAAAACCACTAAACCTAAAACGTTTTTGAAACACGCAACAACCTCCCCTGCCGCGGCGCCAAAAATTGATTGATGCTAAACAGTCAACTAAAGTCAACCACAGATGTGATCGGGAAAGTAACCAGATAAAGATTTGGATTGATTTACACTACTGATTGCTTGCTATAAAGATAACGAAACAGTATTAACGTTTACAAGATTATAAATATAATCAAATGCAAACAAATTAAAAATCAGAAACGTTTACAAACAGAAGAAAATGTGAGTTTTAAGCTAAAATAAACTAAAAGGGGTGAAATTGAAAATTTTTATAAACTTAATATTAAAAGAAAATTTAATTAAAAAGAAAATTATTTTTTTGATTATTTTATTATTTAATATTAATTATTTAAATAAAAACTATTTAATTATTTAATTAAAACTATTTAACTTATAATAAAAAGCTTTATAATACATAATTAAGCTAGAAAATTGCAAATTTAATTTTTAAAATTCTAAAATGACTTAAAACAAATTTAGAAACTAAAAATATATTTTTTTGTCTTTTTGTGGATTTGATATTAATTAATTACTAATTAAATAAAACTTAACTATTTAAACTAACTTAAATCACTAAAAATAGCAAAATGACTTGGAAAATTATGAGAAATTTATAAAACTAATTAACCATCTTAGGAATCCTAGAAAATTATAAAAACTTTATAAAAATTATTATTATACTATTTTACTAATTATTTACTTAATTATTAATTAAAAACTAATTAAAATAAATTAATCAAGAAAAATAGAAAATGAACAGTGAAAATTATGAAAAATTTCCTAAAATTATTTATGATTTATAAAACCTAGGAAAAATATAAAAAAAGTATTGTTGTTAAAGAAAAATTAATAAAACTATTTATTACACTAATATTACTTAATTATTATTTAAACTAATATAATTTTAGAAAATACTAAATGAAAAGAGAAAATTCTGGAAAAATTCCTAAAAATACTTCAATACAAAAGAAATTTAAGAAAAATATAAAAATGAAGATAGTGCTTAATAATAAGCTGAAAGAAAATTTAAATAGATAAATTATATTAAATAGAAGCTATCACTAAAATTAAATTTTGTTTATTCTTGTTTTCTTTTACAATCCTACTTAAATACTGAAAACAACAAACTTTTGTGAAGGAGCTTTTTATGGAAGCCAAAAATAAGCAGAATGTGAGCTTATGAGTAAGACAGATTAAGCTTTAAGCTTATTAGGACTTTGAGAAACTAGAATAGGCTTCTAAAAAGCCAGACAGTACAAACCAAAGGTGAAATAAGCTACAACTAAGTTAAGTATTCTAGAAATAAGAAAAAACAAGCAATTAGGTACACTGAATAAGCCAATAAGCCAAATAAGCAAACCCAAGATACCCTCAGATCATACAGGCCAATTGTGGCCACTTAGCAGGCCCCGTAGGGCCCACTAGGGTGATTGGAAACCCAAAGTGAAAGTTGATCCAATAATCTGAGCTTATTGGCTTTTCAAAAAGCCAAAGCTTGATCTCTGGGGCCCACTATTGAAGTCAGGGGAAGGCTTGGAATTTGGGCACAAATGCTGAGCACTTAGTATGAGTTATGGAATGGGACAAAATTAATGGCACTGGCAGCCCTACTAAATAAGCTAGGAACTAAGAAGTAAGCCCTGGTATTTCAAGATGGGCTTATTGGCTTTCTAAAAAGCCAAGAAACACACTGTGGGGCCCACTAGGGTGGTCAGGACAAACAATTAAAAGTTGGGGTTTTGGAATGATCCCCTGGTGCAGGGCAGACACATGCACTGCAGGCCTTTTCAAGCTATCAAATAAGCCACACAAGAAAATCACAAAAATAAGCCAGGTATAGATTTTGAAAGATAAGCTGGTATATTTTGAGTTGTGAAAAGCTTAGGATCTAAATCTAAACACAAAAATCATAAAAATTCTTGGAAAATTTGGTTTTCTACACAAAAGGTAATTTTGACTTTTTGATTTTAACACCTAAGTTGACTATTATGAACTTTAATTGATTCTAATAAACTGAAATGGTGATGTTATGCTATAAGGAGATTAAATTAAGCTAAACTAACGACTTTTACACTATTGATGATGATTTGAGGCTCTAGATTTTAACTGTGAGTTGAAATGATCACTTGAAGAGTGATTTTGACTTTTCACTCAATGATGGTTGGTTTTTATGGTTGTTCTGAGTGATTAGGACCTAAGGTAGTTTGTGAGAATCAAAATCAACAACAAATACAAGCAAAAACACAGGCAATCAAGAGAATCCAAACAACCTGTATAATCACTTAATTTTTGGTTTATAGATCAAATGGAAGCCTTAGACTTTGAGATTGCTTCAGAATGATTTATTAGGGTCTAAAGAGCTTATTAGGACACAGAAACAAGGTGTACAAGTTCAAATGACCAAGATGCCAAATTATACTAATGAGACAGTCCAAATGAGTTTTAAGCACAAAGGTGTTCCACTAAGCTAGCTATTGATTTTAAGAGATTATATGAATAAGTAACACTAAATAAGGATGAATAACACATAGATAAACAGAGATAAGAAGTTGAACAGTGACTTATGAAAAATGAAAAGGTTTCTTACAAGAGCCTTCCTGCAAACTTTCATGAACCAAGAACCCTTGAAACAGTCCTAACACTCCCCATGGAGTACTAAACCACTGCCATCCATTATGCACAGTGCTCCAGCTGTGATCACCATCTTCATTGATATTTTTTATTTTTGATCTAATTTATTATTATTTTTTTTTATTTATATTTTTTTTTTGTAATTTTGAGTTTTATCACTACTGATGAGTGCTGAAACACTTATCATTTTTGGTCAAATCTGAACTGCAAAACATACAAAAACACTCAAATATGCATCAAAATACTGAAAATATTCCAAAATTGTGTTTTATATGTTTTAGATGCAAAAAGAGTAAAAACAGATGAAAAACGTACAAAGTTTGCAAAATTGGCAATTTCAGTCCCCCAACTTTCATAAAATGTCAAAACTAGTCCCTGGTCATTCAAAATTGGAAAATTATCACCAAAGGTCCTTTTAAAATCATAAGTTGTCATATTTAATCCTCTGGTGAAAAATCTCAAAAGTTTTGGAAATTTGCAATTTAGTCCCTGGTGTTTCAAATTTTGGCAAGATTGGTCCCTGGTGGGAATTTTTGGATGAAAAATCATTTTTTGGTCCTTGGGAAATCACAAGTTGGCAATTATGATCCTTGGGTAAAAAGTTTGTGGAAAATACAATTTCAGTCCCTTAGTTTTGGAAATTGACAATTTTGGTCCCTGGGAATCTAAAAATGGGAATTTAACTCTTTTGGTCCTTGGGTTATGTAAGCTTGGCATAAATCACCCTTATGAGTAACTTTCGGAATATTACCTTTTCAGCCCCTAAACTTTTTGAAATTACAAGAATGGTCCTTGGGCTTTATTAGTTAACAAACCAAACCAAAACCTTTTATAAATAAATAAACCAAACAAACCCAAGGCCTGATCCATGTATACCCCAAGCCCAATCCCATCCAGCCCACAACCCCGTTTAATATATTACCTGGTCAACACCCAGGTCTAACACGATCTCCCCCACCTTTCCCTTCCATATTTTCTGCTTCCATGTTTCCTCCCCCTCCTCACCTTTTTCACCAACCTCACCACCTCATTAATATCCCTTACCTGCCAAGACCAAACCACCCCCTCCTCATTTATTACCTCAACAACTCCACTAAAACTCCGTATACCTGTTTCCCGCCAAATTGCAATTCAAAGGCTGAGATGAATTGGAGCCCATCCAACGGCCAGTATTCAAGTGGGAAAGTCCAAGGAACTACTAGGGACTTATATAAGTGAAGAAAAAATATAGAAGCAGTAGTAGTTAGTGTAGTAAAATTTGTAGTTTAGTTTAAAATATCAAATTAATGTAATTTTAATCTCTGGTTGTAATTTTTAGCTTAAATATGTTGTATTCCATAAATTCAGTGTAGTTAAGACCTATTTCATACATTAATTTCAAGTTTTCAGTGATAATTCAGTTATTGCTAATTTTTAGCTTAAATATGTTGTATTCCTAAAGTGTTCAAAGTTCTTTTTTATTGTTCATTGAAGTTAGTTTAGCTTAGTATGAACCTTTTATAAGCTCTGGTTATTTGATGTTGGTTAGTCATAATGTAGCTTAAAATGGTATGCTTGTTCATGTAATTTCCTAGTTGCTCAATATAGCTCAACACTGCCATTTACATCATAATCTGTTCTATTGGTATCCTGTGGTTTGGGTTAGTATTTTTGTGTTCAAAGAAGCTTATTGCATCATTATACAACCTTGTGAATGCAAAACATGGTCTGAATCAGTGGCATGCCTTGAAATCACCATTTACAGTCATATAAAGGGTGTTTGGTTTAGTGGATTGCTGTGGTGTCTTGTTGCTATCTTGTCTTGACTGTTGTTCCATTAGCTTGCATTAGGTTTATTTAGGCTTTAGGAGTCATAAAATTGGTACTCTTAACACAAAAAAGTCAAATTCACCTATTTCCCCCCCCCCCCAACAGTTAACTGTTGGGATTTTGGGGTTGCATAATCCATTAAATACTTGCATAAGTTGTTACAATACCCATTTTCAGTTTCATATCTACTTATAAACATGTATTAATCATTTAGAAGCAGTAGAAGTTCATCAAAGTCAACTTTTCAAGTTTTATTCAAAAGTCAAATTTGTATCTTTCAGTTTTTTTCAAAAGTTACAAGAATTTTAGGGAATTTTGTGTAATGTTTTAGGCTTTGAAACTTGTTTATACTTACAGTCCCCCAGCTAAACTTTGATTTCCTACTCTTATTTCATTTTTATGATTTTTCTTGTGGGTCCCAGCTAGCTTCAAACACACCTGCAAGGGAAGAACATCCCCTGCACACCACCACTGAAGTCCCACACCACCATCTTTGGTGGTGCTTTCTGGCCACCTCAGTGGGTCCCATTGGCCAAATTTAGGTTCTTTCAACCCCCCTCCTAGCCACCTTGCTAGATTGAGCAATCCTTTGAGCTTAAGACCCCTGGGACCCACCTGAATTAACCCCTTAAGTCTGTCCCAGTTTCAAAGTTCACATAAGAAAGTAAAGTGCTTAATCTTGTTTATTTGCTTATCCTGTGAACTTATTTGTGATATTCTTGCTTAAACCAGTCCAAAAAAGTTATTTGAACTTACTTTCACCATTGTAGACCCCACATAAGCTAATTTGAGCTTATTTTCTTGTTTGGTCAACATAAGTCAACTGTGCAAGCTTATTGCTTGCATTTGGCTTATTTTTAAGCTTTGGAAATTTTGTTTTCACAAAAGCTTCATGTTTTAAGTATTTTAAGAGTTTTCTAAAAGAAAATCCAGAAAATTCAAGTTTTAAGATAAGTGTTAGTTTCTATTTAATTTTATTTCTCTTTTTAATTTTCATTTTTAGATTTTTATTAAGCTCTTTGTATTTTTATATTTTTCTTAAATTTATTTTATATTAAAGTAACTTTAGTAATTTTCTCAAAATTTTATTTTGTCATTTAGTATTAATTAGATTTAATATTAGTTTTATTAATAATTAATTAATAATTAAGTATTAAGTAGCATAATTAGTTTTTACAAAGTAACACCTAGTTTTTATATTTTTTCTAGCTTTTATAAGTTATTAAACATTTTTAGGAATTTTCTTGTAATTTCTACTATTCATCTTATAGTTTTTATAATTTAAATAGTTTAATTAGTACTTAATTAATATTTAATATAATAATTAGTAAAATAGTGTAAAAATATGTAAAACAAACTTTTTATAATTTTTTAGGATTTCTGTAATGGTTAATTAGTTTTATAAATTTTTCTATTATTTTCTAGTTACTTTTAGTATTATTAGTAATTTAAAAATAGTTTAATTAGTTTAATTAATATAAATAGTAATTAATTAATAGAAAAATCACAAAAAGACAAAAAGACATATTTTTAACTTTAAAATTAATTTTTAGTTATTTTATAAGTTAGAGATTTAATTTTCATTTTTCTAGTATTTAAATAATATTATATTGTATTTAAGTATTTTAAATATAAATAATTAGTATTAAATAGTATTTAATTAATATTAAATAAGTAATTAGTGTAAAAATTTATTTTCTTTTTCTAAAAAATTTCTTTTATCTTTAAGTTTGTAAAAAAGTCATTTTCACCCCCTGTGGGTTTTCAGATTTCAGTTTTCTCTTTTTATTTTGTACGTTCACATAAATTTAAATTGAACGTACACGTTTTTAGGTTTTAAACGTTTTTGGTTTTTTTCTAAATTTCCAGACTTGTTCATATAACTTATTTAAGCTATTTCCTTGTAAATTCCTTAGTTTAATCAATCTCAAACCCCTTTCTGTCCAAATTGACACGATCACAAACCCGTTTGATAACAATTCACACCTCGTCGGGACATAACGACCCGGGGAAACCCTGTATTCCGCGGAGATTGACTCTAGGCAGTTTGCCCTAGTTAACCATCCTTTGGTCAATTTAGGTTGACCGTTTGGAGCCAATCAAAATTTGGCGCCGCTGCCGGGGAGGTTATGCGCGTTTTTCTAAAACGGTCTGCTGATTAGTGCTTTTTGAATTCAATCCTTCGTATATTTACCATCCTTTTTCATATTTTCTTATCTTATAAAAACAAAACGGTTCACGAAAACATTTTAAAATCAGTTTTCAATGAACACAAAAAACCCAAAAAGATTTTCTTTCTTATTTGTATATAAAATGTCTTTCCAAAAATCCAAAAATATTCACCTTTACCCTCTCACATCTTTGATTCTTCATTCCTTACCCTCCCAAACCTTTTGATTCTTTCTATGTCTCATCTACACATTCTGATTTATCAATGGTGTGGTAATCCTCATAATGGTGGTAATTGCCCCAGTTGTGGCATGGTAGAGTCAGGAAACGGGTCTGTCTATCACCAAGATCCCTATTCCTACCATGACACGACTGATTTATTCCACCAGCTACCACACCATGATACTCAGCAGTTTTACTGTTGTGAGTACCGTGGTGGTTCACACTATACTTCTGATTGTCAATCGGGAGACACACTTGTCTATGAGCAATTTCCTGATAATGATTATAACTCTAGCATATACAACCCACAACCACATCAGTTTTACTGTTGTGATTACTATGGAGGTCCACACTTCAGTTACGATTGTCAAACAACGAATCCATTTCCTTTTAACAATTGTGACACATCGTATTATGACGAACCTCCACCACAACCAATTCCTCAAAGTCTTCTGCTTGATCTTTTGGATTTAGTGAAAGACTTGAAAGGAATAACACATACCCCAGATAATCCAAAACAAAAATCGATGGAAGAATTGTTAGCTGAAGAACAGGCTGCTAAAATAAATTCCTAAGATGCTTATGAAAGATCCATTAGGGAATCAATTGCAAAAGAAAAAGCAGCCAGATCTAGCTTTCGATTTCGTTTCATTCCTGATGACAGTGATGATGAAGATACACTTGATATTCTTTAATTTTATAAAGATTCATCAGATGAGACACCATCAGTTGAGATTTCATCTCAACCTACTGTTATCACACCCGAGGTTCCCACTCACTCTTTGATCATGGGGGACGAGCATCTTGACACTGTTTCTGAAAGGGAATCGGATGAATTCATAAAGTCTAGTGTTGAGAACCTTGTCCCAATCCCAAGAGAGTCATAGGGAATTCTTGATCATTTGTGTGATATCCCTCATCCTCTTGTCTTCCCGACTGATCATGTTGAGATGTTCTCCGATTCTACTGATGACGATGCGTTATCTTGTGGAGACATCGTTTTTATGGAAGAATTACCTTCTAAGCTAGTTAGCTTAGAAGAAGAGAATGTTGAGATTGACACTGAAATCAAGGATGAAGCACTTTGTGCAACATTATTGAATCTCGATCTCCTCATTTCTAAAATTGAGGCTTTCAATATGAAACCTATTTCATCTCCTATCCCAATTAAGGATAGTGACATTTTCTCCGATGATCCTATTCCGGAGTTTGAAGCCTTTATTTTTGATCATATGGGAGAGAAGATTAGTGGCAGTACCACTTCTCATTCTCAAATTTCTCTCCCCAAGTATGATTCATTCACCTTTGAGGAGTTCTCCAGTGAACTCACTCATATCATATCTCCACCGGAGTATGATAACTTTCACTTTGATCTAGACAAAGATAATCTTTGTGTTCCGGAGGGAAATATTCTCAACCTTGAGAATTTGATTGATATCAAAATCCCAACCCTCCCTCCCATAATATGTCTAGATCATACGAGCTTAAATGATGAGATTCATGATACACAAATTATGGATTCTCTTTCTGATGATGATAACTTTATCTTGATTGTCATCAAGATCTTTCTACCCTTCTTCACCTACCGGGTGACTTCTCCTGTTCTTCATTCCTTCAGGAATGAAGACACTATCTTTGACCCTGGCATCACCACTTATAGTTTATACTATTTTAAGCCGGGGTACTTATCTTATCGGTGTGGAACTTTCACGTGCTTCAAATGTTTTTCCAAACATATTGAATGAAAGTCCGATTGAGATTGCTTTTTCCACATCATGCTTCCCAATGAACCATTGAATTCGGGGTTGAGTCAAGCTAACGACTCGGTAAACAAAAACAGTAGCATGTACTTAGGGTTTTCACCTAAGTGTGGGGGAGTTACCCCTATTTTGGTTACTAATACAGTGAAAAGAAAATGGTGTTTCCACATTTAGCTTGTAATGTTGCCCTTTTACATTCAGAGAGTCGGCATAATAGCCGTGTTAGGAATACGATTATTCATAAGAAGACTCGGTCACCCCAAGTGTAATTTAGCATATTGTAGCTCGTGGTATTTATCTATTTAGTTAGTACGTAGTTTAGAGCTAGTTAGTATTTGTGGAGTCGGGTTGGGTCTTCACCCACTGTCAGCTCGCTCCACAGCCCTTTTCAGAGGGCGTTTGGTAGTTTGTATAAATACCCCTTCCCTAGCATGGAAGGGGTTGGACCTTCTCACTTTCACAAGCTAATACATTTCTAGTTTCTCTCAAGGTTCCACTCTCCCTCACTTTCACTCTTCTAACTCTAACGACACATAACCATAAGGAAATCATGTTTCCAACTTAGTTAGTAATCTACAATTGGTATCAAGAGCCAAGGTTGCATCTTAGGGCCTTGTAGATTCGGATTTTGATGTGGTTTTGTGTTGTGTTTGTGAGTTTGAAGTCACTTTCTTGAAAAACTTATTGCTTTGATCTTTCTAGTGTTCTTTGACATGTTAGAGATGTACTTTTATGATCCTTAGTGTTAGTATAACATTGTGTTTCAGTTGGTTTGATCATTTCTTAAGCCTATTTGAAGTTTGGATTGAGTTTAGGGCGGATTTCTTTGTTGCGGTTAAGTCTACTATTTTATTACTTGTCTGCGGTTAGTTCCTGTACTCTGTGGTTAGTTTGGCTACGTTTACTATTTTGGGAATACAAACAAATCGCAAGGAAAGTGACAACTTTGGATTTTTGTCAACTGCGTTTTGCTCCTGCGGTTAAGTTGTCTGCGATTAGATCGTTGTGGTCTGTTTCCTGCGGTTACGTGTTCTGCGGTTTGTTTTTCTGCGGTTAAGGGGTTTGCGGTTAGGTCTTTGTGGTTAGTTTCACTTGCGGTTTGATACGTTCTGCGGTTATCTCTTGCTGCGATTAACTCTCCCTGCGGTTAACTCCTTCGTTGCGACTTGGAGTCTTTGGTTGCGACTATCTCAAACTAAGTTGACACTAAATTATGAGATTCATGTGATAGGTTAATCATTTTGCAATTCGTGAAGTGTTGTAACTTTAGTCGTTTCAGTTAATCTCATTGTGATCTGACGTTGTGAGTGTATGCTTACGACTTGACTAATCTAAATTGGATATATTGCAACTTGACTTGTCACAACTTTACACTTGATGGAAATTATGACTCATCTGGTGTCTCTATTTTAGTTTTACCTGCTGGCTATATCTTCCGATTTCTTTATTGTTGACTTTTATTTAATCCCCAGAAAGAATCATTTCTCGGTTCAAGTCACTAAAATTGTAAAACTCCGTTTGAAGATTTTGAGATGTCGACAGCCTCAGATGACATTCAAGCTGCTGGGTCCGACACCCGACCCCCAATGCTTAACAGGACCGACTATGAGTCTTGGGCACAAAGGATTCATCTCTACTGCTTGGGAAAGGATAATGGAGTCAACATTCTGAAATCTATCGATGAAGGACCTTTTGTTATGGGAGTCACCAGAGACACGGTTGCTGCTACTGACGACCAACCTGCTGTGTTCGGTCCTAACAGACCTCGCATCTACGATGAGCTATCAAAGGAAGAAAAGAAACGGTATGATGCCGACATCAGAGCCTCGAACATTGTCATTCAAGGGCTTCCTAAAGATGTCTACAAACTCATCAACTACAACACAGATGCCAAAGCAGTTTGGGACAATGTAAAAATGCTCCTTGCAGGGTCTGAGTTAACCAAAGAAGATCGAGAGTCTCAACTATATGATGAGTTTGAGTACTTCAAAATAAATCCAGGTGAAAGCATCACAGACTATTATGTCAGATTTCACAAACTGGTAAATGATATGAGAATCATCAAGATGACAATGCCCAACATTCAGCTTAACTCCAAATTTGTGAACAACATGGCACCGGAATGGGACAGATTTGTCACTGCTGTTAAACTCAACAAAGGTCTTAGGGACACCAACCATGAACAACTTTATGCCTATCTGCAACAACATGAGAAGCATGCTACCTATGATCGGGTGATGCGTGAAAAACTAAACTCTCCAACTCCAAATGACTCTCTTGCTTTTGTCTAAAATGTTCAACAACTCAATCAATCATCAACTGAACCACCTCGACCACAACATCCTTCAACTAGATCTACCTTACAAGCATCAGGTTCGTCACCTTCAGCCCTACAAACCCATCTGGACTCTGGGTATTCCCACACTAATATGATGATTGATAATCTATCCAACCAAGTCTCTTTACTGGTTCAACAATTCAGAGCTAATCTTCCATCTACCAATAATCAACTACGGTCCTGATCCAATCCTCATAATCAGGCTGTCATAGAGGATGGCAGAGTTGTGGTGCAAAATGTACAAGGAAGACAGAATCTGAATCAAAGGAATGATGGATTTAGGAATGGGAATTATAGGGTTGGCAACGCACTTCAAGGACAAGTCAGGCAACCTAAATGTTACAACTGTGGAGGAATGGGTCACATTGCTAGGAATTGCACTCAACCAAAGCATCCACAAAACTCTGAATACTTCAAAGATAAAATGTTGCTGATGCAGGCACAAGAGAGTGGGACTGTTTTGGATGAAGATGCCTTGATCTTTCTGGCGGGTGATGACGGGAACACATTTGATGCTGATGTAGATGATCAACCGGTTCAAGATCTAGCACTCAATGACCCGAATATCTTCCAGGTTGAAGACTGTGATGCATTTGATTCTGACGTTGATGACGAACCTACTGCTCAAACCATCTTCATGGCTAACCTTTCAGCAGCAGTGTCCTCTCCACATCAGTCTGAATCATCCATCACCTCTGCTATCTCTGAGGTACCAATTTCACCTAACCATGATGACTCTGTCCATCCACAGAGGGTGTCTGATTTTGTACAACTCACAGACATTGACAACACAGATACCATTAATATGGGAAATACTAATACTGTCCCATATGAAAGGTATTTGAATGTCAATGGTCCGCTATTTGAATGTCAATGAGCACACTATATATATCCCTGATGATTCCCTGCCCACTAGATTCAATATTCTTAAGGATCAGGTGTCTATATACGAACAGAGAGCTAAGTTTGAGTTAAATGAACATGAGCAGAAAATGGAATGGCAAATGCGTGCTTACATAACTGAAAATAATTCCAAACAAGAAACATTAAAAAGGGAGTTAATGTCTTTGAAGAAACAATTGGATCTAACTGTTAAACAAAAACAGGAAATTCAAAAGGGATTAACCTTGCTCAAACACGATTATAAAGACAAAGAAACAAGTCTTTTAAATGATGTTTCCAACCTTAAAATGTTGAAAAACAAACTGGAAGAAAAATTGTACACGGAAGGCTAAACCATCCAATCTGCTCAAATGATGGAGAATCATCAAAAATTAAGAGATAAGTTTAGTGAACAGGATACCTCTAAACCTAAGGTAAACTACCTTAGAAATGGGATTGGTGCCCAACCTGCAATATATGATTCGAACGTTATGTTTGAACCTGACCATGCCCCTCTTGAGATGTGTTCATATGATGAGATAGATGAGATCGAAGATAGAAATAGGGAAAAACTTGCAAAAAAATTGAAAGATCCCTTGTGTACTGCTAAGAATCTCATATTTCACTATGATTATGAAAATGACAATCATCAGGCCATTTCTGTCCCTAAAAAGAAATTTCTCCCGGAAAAAACTTTTTGGAATATTGACATGGAGAAAATGCAAGCTGAAAGACTTGTGGGTAACAATCGAACTGTTTTTAGAATTGCTGATCCTACCTTGTATCCTCTGACCACGCCCATGCACCTTGTACCACTCACTCTTCCTACACAGTGTAATACTCTTATTGGTCCTTATGTACTAGGTCAACTGTTTAATGACTTTGACAAAACTTGTAAAAAGAGAATTACACCAACTGGGATTACTGAAGGGGAAAGGGGTTTTGAACAAACAAAACAGTGTTACCTAACAGAAGTCATGCCATTTTTCAAACTTCTTAAAGAACACTTTGAAGGCCTTAAGACTACCATAAATGATGATGTCACTAACATGAAAAAGATTTTCAAAGAGGTCGAAAATGAAGGTAAACAATTGGCAATTGATCTCAAATATAGTGAGATTGACAGAAAAAACACTCGCATTATGATTGATAACTTGATTGCTAATTGCATTGCTCAAGATGTGTTCTACACTGCCACCGACTCTACTTTATCTGCTAAACAATTTCATGAAATTTCGGTTACGTTGAATGTATTTCAGAATCGTGTGATTGAGCTTGAGGGGGAGAATTTGAGATTAAATACAAAAATTCAAAACGACGACCATGATAACATGGTCAGGCATTTCTCAAAACTAAAAGTTGATAATCTTAAATTACAACTACAATATCAACATCTAGAAGAAAGCATAAAACTCTCAAATGCCAAGACATCTTCGGATGCTCCTGAATTTGATACATGTTTTGAATTGTCCAAAAAATATGATGTAATTCAAGCTCACTCAAACACGATTCGGAAATTGAGGGCACAAGTTGCATAATTAAAGTCTAACATGGGGAATGTTGCTAATATCAACGACCTGATGTCGCTAGATTCTCAAATTTTTCTGAAACCAAACATAATCAACAACGCACAACATGAAAATGAGTGGCTTTGTGCTGAGATGTCAAATGCTAAACAACGTTACAAAGAGCTATTTGAGTCTATTAAAATAACACGTAATCAAAACAATGAAAGAGTCACTTCTTTGTTGAACGAAATTGAGAATCTAAAGACCATGGTGAAAGGGAATATGCCTGTTGTTTCTTGTGACCATGTTATTTCCAATGTTCATGCTTGTAAGAAATTTACGAGCAATGCCTTGAATGTCTCTCTTCCCCTTAGGAACAATAAGCTAGTTCATAGCAACTATCTTAGGTATCTTAAGGAGTGTCTTATCATACTTAGAGAAACCATTGAAGATGGTAGGATACCAAATAAACAAGATGATGTCATTTCGGGTGCATGCTTCCTCACTAATAGAGCTCAGGAATTATTAGAATATGCCATAGGAACATGCCCCAAGAGTGACAACATGGTGGATAGGTCACTTGCATCGTACTCTAACGTTGGAGACAAACAGGTTGCATTTAATTATCCCCATGCCATGACTCAATCCACCACCATGTTTACCGGTAAACAAGTAGAAACCAAGCATTCTAATGTTCCCATCATTGCTTCTATAGGAGTAAACGGTGTATCTAAAGCTAGCAAGTCACAGCCTAAGTGCAATACAAAGAACGATAGGACTTTGCCGGCTAAGAGTGCACTTATGAAGGAAGTAGAAGAGTCATCTAGGAACAATAAAGTTATGTCTGTAAAAAAGAATCGAGTTGAATCAAACATTTGTGTTAACAATGATGTAATTAATTCGAATTCTGATGATATTTGTAAGACATGTAACGAATGTTTATTTTTTGGTAATCCTGATGCATGTGTTGTGTCCTTCTTAAAATCTTCAATGTGTTCTTCAGTTAAGGTTGTTTTGTGCACTAAGCCGGTTAGGCAAATATGGACCAAAACTGGAAAAGTCTTTACTAATATTGGCTATCAATGGAGACCCACAGGAAGGAGATTCACACTAGGAGATAAGTGCCCTTTAACTAGGATCACTAATTCCAAAGTAGTGCTGACTAAGAAATGGAGACCTACGGGCAGAATACTGCCAATAGATGCAAGTAGTACCAATCCTAAGTCTAGTGCATCAAACTGTGATAATTCATGCAGCATTTCCATGACATATGATAATCCAATGTTTGTGTGTGCTAACCAAACGGACCCCAACTATTTGTGGGGCTCCAGCTTTTTCAGTTATCCACCATTGTCTGGTTTCAAATGCAGGTCGTACAAATCGTCCTTTGGTATTTCAACTCAGGCTGCTCAAAATATATGACTGGAGATCGCTCGCGGCTCATAAATTTCGTGGAAAAGTTTATTGGTACCGTCAAATTCGGGAATGACCATTTTGGAGCAATAATGGGTTATGGTGACTATGTCTTTGGAGACAGTGTGATATCTAGGGTGTACTATGTGGAGGGACTTGGACATAATCTATTCTCTATTGGTCAATTCTGCGACTCTGATCTTGAAGTGGCCTTCAGAAAACACACATGCTTTGTTAGAGAATTAGATGGTGTAGATCTTCTCAAAGGAAGTAGGGGCACAAATCTTTACACCATATCAATTGAAGACATGTTGCGGTCCTCTCCAGTTTGCTTGCTCTCAAAAGCCTCTAAGAACAAATCATGGCTATGGCATCGTCGTTTAAACCATTTGAACTTCGGTACCATCAATGAACTCACTTGTAAAGATCTTGTTCAAGGTTTGCGCAGATTGAAATAGGATAAAGACCATCTTTGTTCCGCATGTCAAATGGGCAAGAGCAAAAAGCACACCCATAAACCCAAAACTATCAATTCCATCATGGAAGTCCTACATACTCTTCATATGGACCTCTGTAGACTAATGAGGGTTCAAAGTATCAACGACAAGAAATATGTGTTGGTTGTTGTTGATGATTACTCTCGCTTCACGTGGGTGAAATTTTAAAGATCAAAGGATGAAACCCCGGGGATCATCATCAAACTCATCAGGCAACTGCAAGTCCGACTCAACAAGACAGTTAGATTTATTCGCACCGACAATGGAACGGAGTTTGTGAACAAACAACTCACTCAATTTTATGAAGGCATCGGCATTAGTCATCAAAAGAGCATTCCACGTACACCTCAACAAAATGGAGTCGTTGAAAGACGTAACCGCACCTTAGTTGAAGCTGCTAGGACTATGCTAATCTTTTCAAAAGCTCCAATGTTCCTTTGGGCCGAAGCCATTGCAACTTCTTGCTACATACAGAACCGATCTTTGATACACCCTCTATACAGCAAGACTCCATATGAACTGGTTCATGTTAGAAAGCCAGACCTCTCGTTTCTACGAGTATTTGGTGCATTGTGCTACCCAACCAATGACAGTGAAGATCTTGGGAAACTCAAGGCCAAGGCCGACATTGGTTTCTTCATTGGGTATGCTCCTGAACGCAAGGGTTACCGAATCTACAACAAACGTACCAGAGATATTATGGAAACTATTCATGTTACATTCGATGAGCTGACCGAGCAATCAGCTCCTGGATAAACCAGTTCCGGACCAGTGCCCAATCCTTTAATTCCTAGACCTATAAGCTTCGGGCTTGTGCAGTATCCCTCCCCTGCTACTCCTTTTGTGCCTCCCACAAGTGATGATTGGAAGAAACTGTTTGACCCTATGTTTGATGAATACTTTGAACCTCATACCGGGGCTACTCCTGAAGCTTCTATCATTCCACAACAGGCGGGTGTAGCAGTTGCTCCACCGCCTATTGACGGGCCATCCACATCTCTTTCATGGGATCCAGAAGGCCCCACTACCAGTCATTCAGTAAACACATCTAATGTTCAATCTTCATCTGTACCACGAGTAGCTGCTGCTGATAATTCTTTTGAAGTTAATCCGTTTGCCCCACCTAATGAAGAGCCGTTTGTAAATGTCTTTGCTCCTGAACCTTCTTATGATACATCTGTCTCAGATGAATCTAACACGGCTACATCAATCCACTATCCTCAACCCCATGAGCATCTCAGGAAATGGACCAATGATCATCCAATTGACAACATCATTGGAAATCCGTCTCGTCCAGTTTTAACACGCAAACAACTGGCAACTGATTCCTTATTGTGCTTTTTCAACTCTGTTCTCACCAAAGTTGAACCAAAAGATTTCAAAGATGCAATGTCTAAAGTCTCATGGTTCACTGCTATGGTTGACGAGATCCATGAGTTTGATCGCCTTGATGTGTGGGAGTTGGTTCCTCCTCCTGAGTGTGCAATGATAATTGCTCTTAAATGGATATTTAAAGTTAACCTTGATGAGCATGGCGATGTGCTGAAGAACAAGGCAAGGCTTGTGGCTAAAGGATACCGTCAAGAAGAAGGAATTGACTTTGAAGAATCCTTCGCTCCTGTTTCCAGAATTGAAGCCATAAGAATCTTTCTTGCAAATGCTGCCAGCCAGAACATGTTGGTATATCAGATGGACGTTAAGACAGCCTTTTTAAATGGTGACCTGAAGGAGGTGGTGTATGTTAGTCAACCTGAAGGATTCGTAGATCCTGAACGTCCTAACCATGTTTATCAGTTAAAGAAGGCGCTCTATGGACTTAAGCAAGCTCCACGAGCATGGTACGATACTTTGTCAAAATTTCTTCTCGCCAACCGATTTACCAAGGGTGTTGTGGATCCTACACTCTTTACCAGAAAAACAGGCAAAAACTACCTTCATGTACAAATCTATGTAGATGACATCATTTTTGCCTCCTCTGACCCTAAAGAGTGTGATCATTTCTCCAGTGAGATGAGCTCTACGTTTCAGATGTCTATGATGGGACAAATGTCTTTCTTTTTGGGCTTACAAGTATCTCAAAACCCCAGCGGCATATTCATTAATCAATCCAAATATGCAAATGAAATTCTGAAGAAATTTGGATTCGAATCGTGTGACTCTGTTGATACTCCCATGATTGAAAGATCAAAACTTGACAAAGATGATGTTGGGACTCCAGTCGACCAAACCTTTTATCGAAGCATGATTGGCTCGTTAATGTACCTCACTGCCAGCAGACCGGATCTTCTCTTTGCCGTCTGCATATGTTCAAGATATCAATCCAAACCAACTAAGAAGCACTTAGAAGCAGTCAAGAGGGTCTTTCGATATCTTAAAGGTACAATCCATCTGGGTCTCTGGTATCCCAAGGACACCGCAATGGCACTTACAGCTTATTCCGATGCTGATCATGCGGGATGTCAGGACACTCGTCGAAGCACATCCGAGGGTGCATAGTTTCTGGGTGATAAGTTGGTTAGTTGGTCCTCAAAGAAACAAATGAGCACATCAATCTCTTCCACTGAGGCTGAATACATTGCCATGTACTCATGTTGTGCTCAAATTCTATGGATGAGATCTCAACTCTCGGACTATGGATTTGTATTCAACAAGATTCCCATGTATTGTGACAACAAAAGTGCAATCGCCCTGTGCTGCAACAACGTCCAGCACTCAAGGACTAAGCACATTGATATTCGCCATCACTTCATCAGGGAACAAGTTGAGAAGGGAATTGTGGAACTCTATTTCGTAAGAACTAAGTTCCAGCTGGCTGACATCTTCACCAAAGCACTTCCTATGGAAAGATTTCAATTCATCATCCCTCGCCTTGGCATGAAGAGTCTCACTCCTGAGGATCTCACATGTCTTCAGGAATATCAGGAGGAGTAACGGGTTACTTCACATATCCTTGTATATAGTCTATCGCAAAAAGCAAATAGAAAAATATAAAACCTACAAAAACCATAAAAATCTTAAAAATCTTAAAACCCAAAAACAATCTTCTCTCGACATGTCGCATGTGTAATCAATAGTATGTACGATCCTAGAAATGTCATTCAACAATGGCATGGAATCATACATATGCTTGAGCATGAGTTTTTCATACACTCAATAATGTTTTCTCTAAAAACATGTCGTCTTCAACTTCTCTCAAAATGGTTTGCTATTACTTCAGATAGCAACCCGATCTTAGTATTGGGGAAAGTTCGTCGCCAAAAAGAAGACTGTTCCTAACAAAGGCATGAATTACTTTATATCCGTGCCTTTCCGATCTGATGTACGCTTAAGTGCCTCATTTCTGGCAAAAGAAGAGAAGTCTTCTTTACATCTCAAATACTTTTCCTTCAAAGATTCTTCGGGAAAGTATTTGCTCTAAACTTGGTGGTACCATGGTTTTTGAAGATCAAACAAACCTGAAGAGTTTTTTAAAATTACCACACAATCGATGCTATAAAATATTAATTCTTTATGTAAAATGTTTAATTTTAAAATGTGTCATCAATTGTGGGGGAGAATGATTTCAAAAACTATACATCATCAAAACAATGATCTTTGTGCATTACTACAAGTAGATTAAGTGCAAGTGTTATGTGTTAGTATATGAATTTTTTATGAGTTTATCGTTAAACTCTACATCATTTATAAACTCATCATCTCTAACACATAACATACTCCCTCAAGGATTGAGGGGGAGCTTAAATGTCTTCTCAAAATCAGTCATTCTTAAAATATAACACATCTTTTCTCCCAAAATCTTTAAACTTATTTAAATCACTTGGGATCACAAATCTCAATTGGTTTGAAATTTTTGATCGGGGGAGAAGATGTGATTCAAATATGAAAAAACTGATTTAAATGTGATGTTTTGAACCCAAACCCAAATATATGCTCTTCCCTATGTGCTAAACGGTTTTGTTATATCAATGCACATTTTGAGGGAGAGCAAATGATTTGTGAAAAAGGATCCTTGCAACTTACGAGATTGAGACTCAGATTTGACTCATGAATTGAGGAAACACAAATGTCCTGAATCGAAAAGACTAGTCCTGGACGGGTAATAACTTCAAGCTGGTTCAACCAGTGATGTAAGCGTCTCTCGAAGAGGACTAGTTTAAGTAGAATGTACCGTTTCGAGAAACCTTGGGTGAACCTGATCGGGCCGGGTAATAACTTCAAGCTAGTTTATCTAGTGATGTAAGCGTGTCTCGAATGCCCGATCATGATCATTTAAGGTAGATCAATTTAAAAAGTGCAACTCTTCCCGACATGTGCAAATTTTCAAATCAATACATATGAGCACATATTAAGGGGGAGCATTTGAAAATGATAAAACTCTCAATGGGTTAACAAAATGTGTTTCTCAATCATAAACACGTTGAGAGAATTTTCAATGATTTGGTGTATGGCAACATAGGATAGTCATGAAGTTATAAGGTGGCTAAGGTTAGGAAAACCGTCCTATGATCCGCCAGAGCCGTAGGGATCTACCCATGGACAATACCGAATAGATAGTGTTAGAAAGTCCGTAGGTATGATCATGAAAAAAAAAAGGAAAATTGTGAGAATGGGGAAAGAAGGGGTTGAAGAATGAAAAAGAAATGAAATATGAAAGGGTGAAAAGAAATAGCCCTCCAATTATTCAACCTTAGGGCAGAAACCGGGTTCAATTCATAATATTCTAATTGTTGCTAAGGCGACATTGGTATTGAAGAACAAGTTGTCATGGACCCAGTGACGCACTGCACTAAACCTTCTAACCACTCAAAGTTCTCTTAAAAGAACTTGTTTCATTCTCACGGGGAACCGGTGTAATCTATCGACTCGTCTCTTAGAGATGGTTGATATTGAAGCAGGAGACCTCTCCCTAATCTCCGAATAGGAAAACCAAATGCACTTATTGAGTCTAGAGCCTCGAGATACATAAAAGGATCTCATAGGAACACGTGCTACTTCTACCCTGGTTGTTCAACATGAAGGACACCAGTGGTAAACTTATGAGTCCTACGCAGATCCTAGCAATCTGCCTGAACATTTATGAGGGTTGTTGCGTTAGTAACTCCCAGTGATTGAATGGAAATTCCTGCCAGGGTCAACATCAAGTAGCCCTGAAAGCAGGTCACTTCGGTAATTCCTTATAGATTACGCTTAGTGGTCGCGGCGGTTACCAATGGTCTATAGTTGTGGAGTGAACTCCTGCGACTCACCCAGTCGTTGATTTACTTAGATAGATCATGTAAGTCCTCTCGGGGGCTTGCCGATTGGGAACGGTCTTGGTGAGGATCAGAAGGAGTCTTCACACTATGCTGTTGACAATCTCTAATTTCTAACCTATAAGTACTGGATGATTTGTTGCTAACTGTCTACTTGCAGGAATTTCTAACGGTTGCGGGTGATTCCTGAAAAGATGCTGATCCATCAACACATGCTCACACTTCAACTTCATAACTCAAAAGACATCATGATCATTGAATGGGCTTCAACCGTGCTTCCTCAACTCTGATGAAGAAGATCATGATCCTGAAAAGTGTGAGCATGCCAACACAAAGAGATTCATATAACATGGAGACGTTACTACTCCAAGATGACTTTCAAACATTCTTTTGGATAATGCAGCTGATGTTATTTCCAAAGATCATCCATCACATTGAAGGTGTCATCTAGAGTCTTCCACTTAAAGCACAAAGATCTCTACTATGAAGAATCAAAAGGCTACGAGCTACAAAGATGTCATCAAAGACTTGAATGCTATGATTCAATACTTATTCTCTGGGGTGACCTCCCTTAGGGGGAGATTGTTAGGAATACAATTATTCATAAGAAGACTCGGTCACCCCAAGTGTAATTTAGCATATTGTAGCTCGTGGTATTTATCATAATACGTAGTTTAGAGCTAGTTAGTATTTGTGGAGTCGGGTCGGGTCTTCACCCACTGTCAGCTCGCTCCATAGCCCTTTTCAGAGGGCGTTTGGTAGTTTGTATAAATACCCCTTCCCTAGCATGGAAGGGGTTGGACCTTCTCACTTTCACAAGCTAATACATTTCTAGTTTCTCTCAAGGTTCCACTCTCCCTCACTTTCACTCTTCTAACTCTAACGACACATAACCATAAGGAAATCATGTTTCCAACTTAGTTAGTAATCTACAAGCCAGGACTTTGAATATTGAGGACAATATTCATTCTAAGTGTGGGGGGTATTCTAGCGAATTTTATCACATTTTACTATCTAGTACCCCCGTTTTGGCCAAAATTTCAAAAAATTTAAAAAAAAAATTCAATCGAGCTTCAAAATTTTTGTGGTTATCAGTCCGCCATGTCGAAACGACAAAAGGATTGGCTAATCCAGCAGCAAACGGCTCTTGGTAAAGATATATCAAATCCGTTTATGGCTTGCAATTTGCCCAAAATTGTATGGTATCTCAACTCGTCATATCCTAAAAAGTGAAAGAGTTGGCTAGCCCGCAAGATTATGGCTTGTGGTAAAGGTAGTGGAAAAACCATAATTGGTAATCAGCTCACCAAGATGTTGACTATTCCATCAAGAGTTGGCTAGTCCAAAAGCAAACGGCTTCTGGTAAAGACAAATAAAATCCATTGACAGCTGGTGGTTTACTCAAAATCACATGGTTATCAAGTGGACCATAGTTCTTACTTGAACTGATACATTTGGCTACTCCAGAAGTAATGGCTTTTGGTAAAGAGATTAAAATCCATTAAGTTTTCAAAATAGTTTATTGCTAGGGACTAGCAATATTTTAGTGTGGGGGATTGATAAGTGCTCAAACACTCATCATTTTTGGTCAAATCTGAACTGCGAAACATACAAAAACACTAAAATATAAATCAAAATACTGAAAATATTCCAAAATTGTGTTTTATATGTTTTAGATGCAAAAAGAGTAAAAACAGATGAAAAATGTACAAAGTTTGCAAAATTGGCAGTTTCAGTCCCCCAACTTTCATAAAATGCCAAAACTAGTCCCTGGTCATTCAAAATTGGAAAATTATCACCAAAGGTCCTTTTAAAATCATAAGTTGTCATATTTAATCCTTTGGTGAAAAAAACTCAAAAGTTTTGGAAATTTGCAATTTAGTCCCTGGAGTTTCAAATTTTGGCAAGATTGGTCCATGGTGGGAATTTTTGGATGAAAAATCATTGTTTGGTCCTTGGGAAATCACAACTTGGCAATTATGATCCTTGGGTAAAAAGTTTGAGGAAAATACAATTTCAGTCCCTCAGTTTTGGAAATTGACAATTTTGGTCCCCGGGAATCTAAAAATGGGAATTTAACTCTTTTGGTCCTTGGGTTATGTAAGCTTGGCATAAATCACCCTTATGAGTAACTTTGGGAATTTTACCTTTTCAGCCCCTAAACTTTCTGAAATTACAAGAATGGTCCTTGGGCTTTATTAGTTAACAAACCAAACCAAACCTTTTATAAATAAATAAACCAAACAAACCCAAGGCCTGATCCATGTATACCCCAAGCCCAATCCCATCCAGCCCACAACCCCGTTTACTATAATACCTGGTCAACACCCAGGTCAAACACCATCTCCCCCACCTTTCCCTTCCATGGTTTCTGCTTTCATGTTTCCTCCCCCCTCCTCACCTTTTTCACCAACCTCACCGCCTTATTAATATCCCTTATCTGCCAAGACCAAACCACCCCCTCCTCATTTATTACCTCAACAACTCCACTAAAACTCCATATACCTGTTTCCCGCCAAATTGCAATTCAAAGGCTGAGATGAATTGGAGCCCATCCAACGGCCAGTATTCAAGTGGGAAAGTCCAAGGAACTACTAGGGACTTATATAAGTGAAAAAAAAAATATGGAAGCAGTAGTAGTTAGTGTAGTAAAAATTGTAGTTTAGTTTAAAATATCAAATTAATGTAATTTTAATCTCTGGTTGTAATTTTTAGCTTAAATATGTTGTATTCCATAAATATAGTGTAGTTAAGACCTATTTCATACATTAATTTCAAGTTTTCAGTGATAATTCAGTTATTGCTATTTTTCATGAAAAACTCATTTTAGCCCTAAAGTGTTCAAAGTTCTTTGTTACTGTCCATTGAAGTTAGTTTAGCTTAGTATGAACCTTTTATAAGCTCTGGAAACCAAAAAATCAGGTTTACTTAAATATTAGAAAAATACTCAAAAATCCAAATTAAATAGGAAAAAAAATCAAAAATCACTGTGTGAGAAGATTGAGGCATGGATTATGGTTGATTCTGGTTTGTTATGGTTTAAAGGCTTTTTGGAAATCTTTAGATGTGATTGGTGTACCTTGGTTCTCAGTTAATCACTTGGACTCCTTTGTAAGCCTTAATTTCATGTTTTTGTTTTTTACTGTACTAGAGCCTAACTTCTGATTGTTTATGTTCTTTTCTGCTTATTTGATGTTGGTTAGTCATAATGTAGCTTAAAATGGTATGCTTGTTCATGTAATTTCCTAGTTGCTCAATATAGCTCAACATTGCCATTTACATCATAATCTGTTCTATTGGTATCCTGTGGTTAGGGTTGGTATTTTTGTGTTCAAAGAAGCTTATTGCATCATTATACCACCTTGTGAATGCAAAACATGGTCTGAATCAGTGGCATGCCTTGAAATCACCATTTACAGTTATATAAAGGGGTGTTTGGTTTAGTGGATTGCTGTGGTGTCTTGTTGCTATCTTGTCTTGACTGTTGTTCCATTAGCTTGCATTAGGTTTATTTAGGCTTTAGGAGTCATAAAATTGGTACTCTTAACACAAAAAAGTCAAATTCACCTATTCCTCCCCCCCCCCCCCCCCAACAGTTAACTGTTGGGATTTTGGGGTTGCATAATCCATTAAATACTTGCATAAGTTGTTACAATACCCATTTTCAGTTTCATATCTACTTATAAACATGTATTAATCATTTAGAAGCAGTAGAAGTTCATCAAAGTCAACTTTTCAAGTTTTCTTCAAAAGTCAAATTTGTATGTTTCAGATTTTTTCAAAAGTTACAAGAATTTTAGGGAATTTTGTGTAATGTTTTAGGCTTTGAAACTTTTTTATACTTACAGTCCCCCCAGCTAAACTTTGATTTCCCACTCTTATTTCATTTTATGATTTTTCTTGTGGGTCCCAGCTAGCTTCAAACACACCTGCAGGGGAAGAACATCCACTGCACACCACCACTGTAGTCCCACACCACCATCTTTGGTGGTGCTTTCTGGCCACCTCAGTGGGTCCCATTGGCCAAATTTAGGTTCTTTCAACCCCCTTCCTGGCCACCTTGCTAGATTGAGCAATCCTTTGAGCTTAAGACCCCTGGGACCCACCTGAATTAACCCCTTAAGTCTGTCCCAGTTTCAGAGTTCACATAAGAAAGTAAAGTGCTTAATCTTGCTTATTTGCTTATCCTGTGAACTTATTTGTGATATTCTTGCTTAAACCAGTCCAAACAACTTATTTGAACTTACTTTCACCATTATGGACCCCACATAAGCTAATTTGAGCTTATTTTCTTGTTTGGTCAACATAAGTCAACTGTGCAAGCTTATTGCTTGCATTTGGCTTATTTTTAAGCTTTGGAAATTTTGTTTTCACAAAAGCTTCATGTTTTAAGTATTTTAAGAGTTTTGTAAAAGAAAATCCAGAAAATTCAAGTTTTAAGATAAGTGATAGTTTCTATTTAATTTTATTTATCTTTTTAATTTTCATTTTTAGATTTTTATTAAGCACTTTGTATTTTTCTATTTTTCTTAAATTTCTTTTATATTAAAGTAATTTTAGAAATTTTCTCAGATTTTTATTTTGTCATTTAGTATTAATTAGATTTAATATTAGTTTTATTAATAATTAATTAATAATTAAGTATTAAATAGCATAATTAATTTTTACAAACTAACACCTAGTTTTTATATTGTTTCTAGCTTTTATAAGTTATAAAACATTTTTTGGAATTTTCTTGTAATTTCTACTGTTCATCTTATAGTTTTGATAATTTAAATAGTTTAATTAATACTTAATTAATATTTAATATAATAACTAGTAAAATAGTGTAAAAATATGTAAAACAAACTTTTTATAATTTTTTAGGATTCCTGTAATGGTTAATTATTTTTATAAATTTTTCTATAATTTTCTAGTTACTTTTAGTATTATTAGTAATTTAAAAATTGTTTAATTAGTTTAATTAATATAAATAGTAATTAATTAATAGAAAAATCACAAAAAGGCAAAAAGACATATTTTTAACTTTAAAATTAGTTTTTAGTTATTTTATAAGTTAGAGATTTAATTTTCATTTTTCTAGTATTTAAATAATATTATATTGTATTTAAGTATTTTAAATATTAATAATTAGTATTAAATAGTATTTAATTAATATTAAATAAGTAATTAGTGTAAAAATTTATTTTCTTTTTCTAAAAAATTTCTTTTATCTTTAAGTTTTTAAAAAGGTCATTTTCACCCCCTGTAGGTTTTCAGATTTCAGTTTTCACTTTTTATTTTGTACGTTCATGTAAATTTAAATTGAACGTACATGTTTTTAGGTTTTAAACGTTTCTGGTTTTTTTCTAAATTTCCAGTCTTGTTCATATAGCTTATTTAAGCTATTTCCTTGTAAATTCCTAAGTTTAATCAATCTCAAACCCCTTTCTGTCCAAATTCACCCGATCACAAACCCGTTTGATAACAATTCATACCTCGTCGGGACATAACGACCCGGGGAAACCCTGTATTCCGCGGAGATTGACTCTAGGCAGTTTGCCCTAGTTGACCATCCTTTGGTCAATTTAGGTTGACCGTTTGGAGCCAATCAACTACACTGACTTTTATGGTTTGTAATAGCTTTAATAAGCTATATGGGAGCTTACATGAGCCTAATAGTCCATATCAACAACTACTAATGACATTAAGCTAAAAATTGAGAATCTAAAATAAGCATAAACTGATTTCAAAGGAAGAACTGAAATTGAAACTGAAAAGATGTTTGAAATACACTGAAATAACTTAATTCAACAATTAAAAGCTAAATATTACACTGGAATTTGAAAAGTTATAACTACGACACTAAATTAACTAAATTAATCTTGATATCTTTCTCTGCTCCATCTCTCTCCTTTTATAGCCCTCCATTAGGGTTTGTGTGAGCTTCTAAGCAAATCCCACCAATAATTCTAGCCATTGGATTTCTAGAAGTGATCTTGGCCGTTTAAATCATTTTGGCGCCAAATTAAAATACACCCAATTGGACTGTAGATATGCAAGGGGGTGGTGCATTTACGGTGGTTGTTTTGTTAGGTAGATGGGATGGTTTGGGTGGTGGGATGTGATGGCAAGTGGGTGTGATTTTGCAAAGGCAGTTTTAAGGTGGGAGGGTGGTTTTGAAGTGGGAGGGAAGTGGTTATGGGGTTGGTCCAACTGGGCATTGACCCTGATTTTATTAATAAAACGGGGTGGGGTTTGGGCTTAGGGAAGCTTGGGCCTGGGTGAGGGTGTTGGTGTGTTTTTATGTTTGGACCGGATTTGGATTTTTGGGTTTAATATAACTTGGTCCGTTTGGCTTGTAATAGAAATAACACAAGGACCAAATTTGTATTTCCTGAAAATTTGAGGGGCTGAATCATGGCACTTTCCCAAAGTTATCAAAGGGTTTAACCTGCCAACTGTGAATAGTGTGAGGACCTTTGTTGCATATTTCTCAAATTTAATTACCAGGGACTATTTCTGCCAACTTGTGAAACTTTAGGGACCAAACATGTAATTTCTCCAATCTTTTCACCGAAGTACCATATTTGCCAAAGCTCAATAACACAAGGACTATTGTTGCAATTTCCAAAGTTTTAAATCCCAGGGACTAATTTTGACAATTTTGTAAAGTTCAGGGACTAGTTTTGTAAACTTTTGAAATTTTTCACCAAAGGACCAATTGTGACAACTTTTGATTTTCCAAGGACTTTGGTTGACTTTTCTTCCAAAATAAATGCTAAGGGACTAATTTTGACAGGTTTTGAAAGTTTAGGGACTGAAACTGCCAATTATGCAAACTTTGTTCGTTTTTCATTTCTTTTCAATCATTTAGCATTTGAAACACATAAAACACAATCCTGTGATATTTTCAGTATTTTGATGCATATTTGAGTGTTTTTTTTATGTTTTGGCAGTTCAGATACGACAAAAATGATAAGTATTTACACACTCATCAACTATTACCTTGGTGAGTAATAATTAGTGACTCCCAAATTTCTTTGGCGGTTTTACACATAAAAATTCTTTCATATTGTTTACGCGGTAACGCATTATAAATTACCATTTTAGCTTCATTATATTTTGCTAGTTTCTTTTTAAAATCATCATTTTGTTTTTCAAAAGGTACAATTTCATCCATTTTAGTTTCCGGATTTTGTGGTGTAACCACCCGTAATTTTCCCTTATGAATAGTAAATGCTAACTTATGATTTACGAATCGTTATGATAATTAAAAACCGTTTTTACCGATAACAAAAATTTTGTTTGTTAGTCGAGTACATTTTTATGATCACAACGGCGTTTGTGATTACCGTTTACCTTGGAACGCGCTTACACACGAACCTAGATAGTCTAAGTATTGCGAATTAACTTTTATAATTAAACTTTATTAAGTAACGTAATATTTATATTGTTAAATATATGTATATAATCCGATAAATTACTAAATACGTTCTAACAAACTCTCGAGCTCACGAAAATTTCCACAAACGCTTAGTAACTATTTCTAACTCTGACACGACTTTTGAGACGAAGCCATTTGGGCCTATACTTCCATTGGGCCTCGGCCCAGTTCCTACCACACATATACACCACCAAACGGGCCCCTTTTTAATTTTTCTTTCTTTTCTTTTGGGCCTTGTCCACATCGCAAGCCCAGAAACAAATCCAAGCCCAACTTTTTTTTTAATTTTTCGAAACCATGTCCGATACCCATTTGCTTTGTCTCGTTTATTCCAAATCCTTGCAAACGACACCTAGGTATTATTTCACCTCTCGTTACTACTCCTACCCAAGAATCATACGTGACAAATATCTTTTCCTATCATGCACGTTTGGTCACATAAAATCAATCAAAGCTCACGCCTATTTTTACGTATCCACAAGAACCAAAAATCTATTTTGAGGTCACAAAGTCTCGTACCCCTCTAAACTTGGTCCCAAAGTCTCGTAAACTCTTCTAGGCACGTTTTCATGGTGCCTTGACTTTCTATAAACTCACAAACGAGTCAACACAAAACCAAATGATGATTTCTTGTGTCCTTTCCTCTCGTTAACTTTCCACAAGGACGAATACGTGTGTCCTCTCCCATTTTTCACACGTTTTGAGTTCAAGAGGCAGCAATGAGACTTTCTATTTGTGTCACACATAGTTTAAAAGGAATTGACCATCCCTTTACCAATAAACTCAACCCTATACATGCTCCCTTATTGTTTTCTTTCAAAAAACACTCCACAAGGATGAACATCATGCACCAAATCCACTATTTGCCTTAAAATCATACCCTTCCCCTGTTGACCATGTTTTTACAACATACAAACATCAACATGAACCTTTGGCCTTTTCTTTTGCTCGTATACCCACAAGGACGATTCACACCAACTCTTAATCATTTCCTAACTATTTGGAGTTCCTATTCCTCGTACCATACTCCTTGGCCACCAAGTTCACATTTCACATGTTTTCTAATTCTCACAAATATATATACATGCTCGCATGTAACAATTCACATTTTCAGGATAATTACTATTCCCGGAAAAATTTCACTATTCACTTTTACTATTCATTTTTCCCGAAACATTCCCGAAAGTTGATTTTTATTTGATATTCTCGAGTGATAAATCATTTCCATGGAAAATTAAATGTTTGACATTCGTCAGATCATTTTCGTGAAAGTTATTAAGGAATTACACGTTTTAGGGTAAAACGTCATTCAGAAATTCTACGCACAACGAAATTCGACCTCGTCAGGTGACCCCACATCAGAAAAATGTTTGACACACTCATGATTTATTTGAGAATAAATCATGACTGAGAAAAACATGACCAAAATAAGCCTCGGCCGTCAAAAACTGGAATTTTCAGTTTTAAGCGTTTTTACTCAGCCGTAACCTTAGCCTATACCTGCACCACGTTTCTAATACGATTTGAGTTTTCAACTTATTAGAAAAAGTCAACATATTTTTCCCTCCTCCTTTGACCAAAAATCATTCCTTGACATTATAAGTCATTCCTTGATTTTTAGGCTTACGGTTTGATGTCTAAAGGACATTTAATACCAACCGACACTAGACTGAGCCCAGTCTAGACATTATAAGTCATTTTAAATCATTTTTATCCTATTAGAAAAGTAACATTTTACTTTTCTCAATTTTACGCAATATTCGTACGTTTTACGTATTACGCGTTTTTGACCCGTGTTTCCAGTTTTAGCAGGGTTTTACCACCCCAATGGAACCTACCACTCATTTTATATTTTATTATGGAGTATTTTGACAAGTTTAATCATTCTTCCAAGTTTCGTATTTTCACGATACCCGGTTTTACGTTTTGAGGCTTAATCATTTACGGTTAGCAATTTACGGGGTCAAAACTAGTCACATAAGTAGGATAATATCATCAAAAGTCCACACCTTGTTCCCCAAGCATATGAACCGACTTAGGGGGGGGGGATTCAGCCCCTAGGTGGCTTAATCCCATGCTTTAGGCCTTAAGATGACACCAAGTGTCCAAACTTGGTCACCAAGTGTTGACAAGTCAACTTCCTAACCTCCTCCAAGGCATATAAAGCCTCCCCTTGCTCCTTGAACGTCCCATATCACACACACACCAACACCCTTTCATTTTCTAATCTTCTTCCAAGTTTCATCCAAGAATCAAGTGCTTAAACAACATAGAAACCCTATTTTGGTTTTGATTCATCAAACACTTCCATAACCTCATATACTTGGTGATTTCTCTTGAGTTTGAATCCACTCAAGTCACCTCAACCTTCATCATCTCTCTTTCAAGATTATAAGAGTAGAAAGATTGCTTGAAGTGAAGTGGGTTGAAGCAAAAGTCTATCAAAGTCCTATCCTTACATGTTAACTTTCCTTTCTTTATTTGAAAGCCAAAAGTTGTAAGCCAAACCCTAACATGCTTCTTGTTAATTAATCATGTTCATGTTATTTTCATATTATTCTTGCTATATTATGTCTTGTATGCATGTCCATGATGTATAATAGTGAGTAAAACAAGTTATTGTACATGATTGATAAGACAAGTTAATAAAACAAGTAAACTAGTGACTTTCTTGGTATAACCTGATCAAAATGGTAAAATTATGATATTGAATCATTACATATTACAGTAGAGGACTTAACAAGGAAAGCATAGCAATTTTAACCATCTAAAACGAGTATACGAGTCAAAAGTTACGCCTATTTGAAGTTACCAAAGATTTTCGGCAAAACTGCCTAAACCATACTGTTTTGCATTCTGACTTTTTGAAAGTCACCCTTCTGCTCCGATTCATCAAAAAGTTAAAACACGAAAGTTGTCCGGAACGCCGTTTTCGTTTAGGTTTAAAGAAGCTCGAGCCCTGAAAACGCTTTCCGAGTGATAAATTCTTCAAATTCTAAAACAGCCCATTTTTAGACAAAGTCATTATATATAGGTTATGGATTAAAAAGGAACAAGAGGTCTTATGACCTATAACCAAGACCACAACCATGGCTAGAGCCAAGGTTGTGTCTCATGACCTTGGAACAAGGACTAAAGGTCATGGCTAGGCCATGACGAAATGACCAAGTAAACTTACATAGGCGTAAACATGAAACAAGGAATTGGCGATATATTGAACAAGCAATTTGGATCTACTTCACTTAAAAAGGAACCATGAGATATTACAAAGAAAAATGGTCATACAAGACTTATGAAACTACCCCTAATAACAATCTTCATGTAAAAATAAACTTTCCTAAGTTTATTCAAATATCGGAAATGTAACTTTTCGGATCAAAACTTATATTTATATATTTTATCAACTACTACAATATTAGGGAGCCTCATGTGAGGAGTTCATTATGTAAGCCGTCGAGATGAGTTGTGGATTTACGAGTTAAAGTGTCATGGTTCCTCGAACGCTTACTAACATGACTTCTGAATTATGTCGGCCCGAACGGTAGTAAACGATATACAAAACATTCATGTTTCATGAATCATTTCTTTTCAAAGACTTACAATATACATCATACCACATCATGGACTAGATGCAAGATATATATATAGGCACTTATTCATATTCTTTACTCCGATCCTAAGTCGGAACATTCTATTATAGGTTGCTCGTAGAAACCTACACGATTCAACCATTACCTTCATTACTTGCTATCTTACTTAAGGTGAGTTCATAGCCCCACTTTACATTACTTCAATGTTTTACAAACCCTTGGGGGGAATACATGCTATTTTTAACCGAGCACAATGTTTTTAAATTGTATGCTTGCCTAATTGTTTTATTATCACTAAGTAGCATCCTTGCCAAACCGAGATCCCTTATTATGAACCATTTAATCACTAGAAATAGTGAGCGCGAATATTGTGAATAGGCCTATTGGGATTGACGAATCCCATTTGTTTTGACTAAGTTCAAACAAATGCATTAATATTTGAGACATTAGGTATGACAGCAAAGTACCTACCGGGATAACTCCGCCGATCGATATTGGTACCCGTTAACGTTTTGGTGTCATAAGCTTAGTATTTGATAATACATTTTATGGGCGTATAATAACGTAGCCTACCTGTTTTGTTTTCCAAACATTGGTGTGAGACTACAGCTCACACTACCAACATATTGTGTTCAAACGATTAAACAAACTCTATGAATATCACTCAACCTTTGTGTTGACCTCTCAAGCATGTATTTCAGGTTCATGACGATCAAGGATGGCACGGAAGGACACGGATACTCAAGAGGGCTATAAATTTTATTATCATTCAAAAACTCATTTAATGTGATTTGTAAACATGGAACCATTTGGGACCTCATTTTGTAATCTCTGATATTTATACAATTTGAATGATAAATCTTTTAAAACGACTCAATTGGAGTTCGTTTTCTATTATTGTGACTATTGTGCCGTCGAGTAACACCCAGTTCGAATTCCGCTGCAACCATGAATTGGGGGTGTTACAGATTGGTACCAGAGCCTTGGTTATAGAGAAACGGGTCTAATTGAGACCTAAACTATAACCACATGTACAAGCAAAAACATTTTATAGCCTTCCGCTCTTCGTGTCTTCCATCCTCCAGACGATTATGGACTTAGTAAGCATGTTATGATACACAAACATATTAGTATATTCATATATACCCATTTTGAGCATTTCCTCGTAGACATTTTTTTGCTACACAAACATAATTGCATATTGATATATGTACCCTTAACATAATTGAGCATTTCCCCGTAAGCATTTTATGCTACATGAACATATAAGTATATTGATATATACACTAGGCATTCTATACTACATGAACATATTAGTATATTGATATATAAACTCGGGTTATTTTCAATCATTTATCTAAACAATGGACTAAACATATCTGTGTATGCCTATTCTAAGGCATTTCGGCACAGCCACACTCTCCCAATCATGTTCCTACTCCAACATTCATTTTCCAAGACATTGTGAGATACAATGGTCTCATTCATTTTCCAAGACATTGTGAGATACAATGGTCTCATTCATTTTCCAAGACATTGTGAGATACAATGGTCTCATTCATTTCCAAGACATTGTGAGATACAATGGTCTCATTCATTTTCCAAGACATTGTGAGATACAATGGTCTCATTCGTTTTTCAAGACATTGTGAGATACAATGGTCTCATTCACTTTTCAAGACATTGTGAGAGATACAATGGTCTCATTCATTTTCCAAGACATTGTATTATACAATGGTCTTAACCATTTCTCAAATGTTTTGAGTCACACAATGGTCTAACCTACTTCCCAGACATTGTGAATTGCACAATGGTCTAACCTACTTCCGAGACATTGTGTTTTACGCAATGGTCTCTAGAATTATTCCATCACATCATCAATATCATTTCATATGATATCAAAAACCCGTCACAACCTATCGATTTCTAAATAGAAATATGAGATTTATAAAGGACAAACAAATCCATCACCTACAAAAGCTGAAGTTCAGCCCTACATTCATCAAAGTTTTCTTCTGAAACCTTCATTATTAAAAGTTCGTGATCCTGGCCAAGTATGTTCTATTTTAGAACTACTTAAAACATCCTTTCCACACGTACCTACCCGTACTATCTTCTATGCAATGGAATATGAAAACATACGTTACAAGTCTTGTATGGGCGGGACTTGCAATTTAAGGGTTTGACATCGCCTTTGTTTAGTACACAGTTTCCCGAAAGCAACGGACATATCACAAGTATACCTAATTTAGGTATTTGAAAATTTTATCAAACCTTGGCTAAATATAGACTAGTCACCTATATTTAACCTAGGGACAGTGGAATATAGTCTGACTAACTATATTCGACTTAAAATTTCCAAATACTGAGAGTAGTTGTACTAGGGTTATGTTTAGGTTGATTTCCTACTTGAACTCGATAAACCACCAGAATACATTAAAATGATCTAGAGACACGATAGTGCCTTACCACTCAGCAAAATCTTAACACCTTATGTGTATTATCTAATTTCATTCTTGAAAGTTTTCATTTATGAGATAATCTGAACTACTATCTTGGGATAGTTATCAATTCTTCTCTTCATCCTGTAGAAGTACTATCCTGTTTAGGTCCTAAGGATACCATTCCATCATAAACCTTTAAAATCTCTTAAGATTTTCAAAACAAACTCAACATCTATACCTAAGAGTATTAATGTTAAGCATACACTACACACTTCTGTTCATCAACATATCACATCATTATCTTCACAACCGTTACAAACACAAACTCATTAACAGATCTTGATGCACTTTTAAAGCTCAAATCATCCTTAGTTACACCACAAGTACCCTCATCAGCTTTACAAGTTTGAATATTCATCTTGTACTTTTGGAACACCAGTATCATCTCGTAATACACTACCTTGTAACTCACCGGCTAAGTATGAATGTTGTGTCGGGAATTCTTGAGTAGGATGATTTATAATGTCCTTATTTGAATGGATTGAGATGCCTTTTCATTTAAATAAAGAAATTATAAATCATCGAACCATACATTTATATTCCTTTACTTACATTGTTTGGGATGCCTCTCTATGTAAATAAAGAATTATAAACAAGTGGGCTTATTTGTATCCGAAATAACATAAGTATGAAGTCAATAAACACTAGGTACAACAACCGATTACCTACTAGGCTATGATTGCAATTACTATCTAAATTCCTATTAATATTCGACTGCTATATCAATTTCCTTTGATATTTGACTATTACCATACCTTTCCTACATAAAAGTAAGCCTCATCCAACACCATACACTGAAATGACAAATCAAACTGCATCACTGGTAATCCCAGACTTTAGTCCTCATATGTAACCACACCTGTTCATCGACACCACTCCAACATATGGCACACACAGAACTTCGGGACGAAGTTCCCCGTAAGGGGTAGAGACTGTAACAATTCACATTTTCAGGATAATTACTATTCCCGGAAAAATTTCACTATTCACTTTTACTATTCATTTTTCCCGAAACATTCCCGAAAGTTGATTTTTATTTGATATTCTCGAGTGATAAATCATATCCATGGAAAATTAAATGTTTGACATTCGTCAGATCATTTTCGTGAAAGTTATTAAGGAATTACACGTTTTAGGCTAAAACGTCATTCAAAAATTCTACGCACAACGAAATTCGACCCCGTCAGGTGACCCCACATCAGAAAAATGTTTGACACACTCATGATTTATTTGAGAATAAATCATGACTGAGAAAAACATGACCAAAATAAGCCTCGGCTGTGAAAAACTGGAATTTTCAGTTTTTAAGCGTTTTTACTCAGCCGTAACCTTAGCCTATACCTGCACCACGTTTCTAATACGATTTGAGTTTTTAACTTATTAGAAAAAGTCAACATATTTTTCCCTCCTCCTTTGACCAAAAATCATTCCTTGACATTATAAGTCATTCCTTGATTTTTAGGCTTACGGTTTGATGTCTAAAGGACATTTAATACCAACTGACACTAGACTGAGCCCAGTCTAGACATTATAAGTCATTTTAAATCATTTTTATCCTATTAGAAAAGAAACATTTTACTTTTCTCAATTTTACGCAATATTCGTACGTTTTACGTATTACGCGTTTTTGACCCGTGTTTCCAGTTTTAGCAGGGTTTTACCACCCCAATGGAACCTACCACTCATTTTATATTTTATTATGGAGTATTTTGACAAGTTTAATCATTCTTCCAAGTTTCGTATTTTTACGATACCCGGTTTTACGTTTTGAGGCTTAATCATTTACGGTTAGCAATTTACGGGGTCAAAACTAGTCACATAAGTAGGATAATATCATCAAAAGTCCACACCTTGTTCCCCAAGCATATGAACCGACTTAGGGGGGGATTCAGCCCCTAGGTGGCTTAATCCCATGCTTTAGGCCTTAAGATGACACCAAGTGTCCAAACTTGGTCACCAAGTGTTGACAAGTCAACTTCCTAACCTCCTCCAAGGCATATAAAGCCTCCCCTTGCTCCTTGAACGTCCCATATCACACACACACCAACACCCTTTCATTTTCTAATCTTCTTCCAAGTTTCATCCAAGAATCAAGTGCTTAAACAACATAGAAACCCTATTTTGGTTTTGATTCATCAAACACTTCCATAACCTCATATACTTGGTGATTTCTCTTGAGTTTGAATCCACTCAAGTCACCTCAACCTTCATCATCTCTCTTTCAAGATTATAAGAGTAGAAAGATTGCTTGAAGTGAAGTGGGTTGAAGCAAAAGTCTATCAAAATCCTATCCTTACATGTTAACTTTCCTTTCTTTATTTGAAAGCCAAAAGTTGTAAGCCAAACCCTAACATGCTTCTTGTTAATTAATCATGTTCATGTTATTTTCATATTATTCTTGCTATATTATGTCTTGTAATCATGTCCACGATGTATAATAGTGAGTAAAACAAGTTATTGTACATGATTGATAAGACAAGTTAATAAAACAAGTAAACTAGTGACTTTCTTGGTATAACCTGATCAAAATGGTAAAATTATGATATTGAATCATTACATATTACAGTAGAGGACTTAACAAGGAAACCATAGCAATTTGAACCACCTAAAACGAGTATACGAGTCAAAAGTTACGCCTATTTGAAGTTACCAAAGATTTTCGGCAAAACTGCCTAAACCATACTGTTTTGCATTCTGACTTTTTGAAAGTCACCCTTCTGTTCCGATTCATCAAAAAGTTAAAACATGAAAGTTGTCCGGAACGCCGTTTTCGTTCAGGGACAAAGAAGCTCGAGCCCTGAAAACGCTTTCCGAGTGATAAATTCTTCAAATTCTAAAACAGCCCATTTTTAGACAAAGTCATTATATATAGGTTATGGATTAAAAAGGAACAAGAGTTCTTATGACCTATAACCAAGACCACAACCATGGCTAGAGCCAAGGTTGTGTCTCATGACCTTGGAATAAGGACTAAAGGTCATGGCTAGGCCATGACGAAATGACCAAGTAAACTTACATAGGCGTAAACATGAAACAAGGAATTGGCGATATATTGAACAAGCAATTTGGATCTACTTCACTAAAAAAGGAACCATGAGATATTACAAAGAAAAATGGTCATACAAGACTTATGAAACTACCCCTAATAACAATCTTCATGTAAAAATAAACTTTCCTAAGTTTATTCAAATATCGGAAATGTAACTTTTCGGATCAAAACTTATATTTATATATTTTATCAACTACTACAATAGTAGGGAGCCTCATGTGAGGAGTTCATTATGTAAGCCGTCGAGATGAGTTGTGGATTTACGAGTTAAAGTGTCATGGTTCCTCGAACGCTTACTAACATGACTTCTGAATTATGTCGGCCCGAACGGTAGTAAACGATATACAAAACATTCATGTTTCATGAATCATTTCTTTTCAAAGACTTACAATATACATCATACCACATCATGGACTAGATGCAAGATATATATATAGGCACTTATTCATATTCTTTACTCCGATCCTAAGTCGCAACATTCTATTATAGGTTGCTCGTAGAAACCTACACGATTCAACCATTACCTTCATTACTTGCTATCTTACTTAAGGTGAGTTCATAGCCCCACTTTACATTACTTCAATGTTTTACAAACCCTTGGGGGGAATACATGCTATTTTTAACCGAGCACAATGTTTTTAAATTGTATGCTTGCCTAATTGTTTTATTATCACTAAGTAGCATCCTTGCCAAACCGAGATCCCTTATTATGAACCATTTAATCACTAGAAATAGTGAGCGCGAATATTGTGAATAGGCCTATTGGGATTGACGAATCCCATTTGTTTTGACTAAGTTCAAACAAATGCATTAATATTTGAGACATTAGGTATGACGGCAAAGTACCTACCGGGATAACTCCGCCGATCGATATTGGTACCCGTTAACGTTTTGGTGTCATAAGCTTAGTATTTGATAATACATTTTATGGGCGTATAATAACGTAGCCTACCTGTTTTGTTTTCCAAACATTGGTGTGAGACTACAGCTCACACTACCAACATATTGTGTTCAAACGATTAAACAAACTCTATGAATATCACTCAACCTTTGTGTTGACCTCTCAAGCATGTATTTCAGGTTCATGACGATCAAGGATGGCACGGAAGGACACGGATACTCAAGAGGGCTATAAATTTTATTATCATTCAAAAACTCATTTAATGTGATTTGTAAACATGGAACCATTTGGGACCTCATTTTGTAATCTCTGATATTTATACAATTTGAATGATAAATCTTTTAAAACGACTCAATTGGAGTTCATTTTCTATTATTGTGACTATTGTGCCGTCGAGTAACACCCAGTTCGAATTCCGCTGCAACCATGAATTGGGGGTGTTACATCGCATGCATGTAAACGACCCATGCAAGCCTTATAAATTTCACTTACACTCACAAACTTGCTTTTAAACTCCTTGGGTCACGTATAAGTTTGGTAAGCTTTGGAAGGATCGTATCAAGTCACATTACACTTGGGTGACTTGTGTAAACGTGGGAGTCAAGCTCAAGTTCTCTTTGTTCGTCTTCAATCCTCACGAGTCATTTTCTACTCCATCATATTTGGTGAGGTGAGCAAACTAACCCTACTCCATTTTCTTTACACCTATAACTTGGTACACATTTACTTTACGTAATCCTTTTGTTATTTTTAGTTATAACGTACAGGTATTAAGAGCTAAACTAAGAGATTAACATGATATGAACCAAAGTTACTAAGGCACCTTTCACTAATAAACACTTATAGGCACGAAATATAACACATTTCTAAGTTACCTCGACCTATATGTATAAACCTTTAAAAACACTTAGAATATTTTGTAAGGAAAACTGTTTTGGCTTCATTGATGTCGAGACACTTTGGTCTCATATCTTTTAAACCATACACACGACATAGCGTTTTTAAGACTTAACCTATTAGGTTACATGTTAAACTAACGAGACACACAAATAACTCACTTTCATAAACCCATTTGATCCCTCGTTTAGTCCTTAAGCTAGTCACGTTTTTCCTAAACTTAAAACTTAGTTTGGGCTTAAAAGCCCATTAAGCTAAAAATAAGCTTTTCGTATAAGCTGTTGATATAAGCAGTTTACTAAACTTTTTAGTGTCTAAATGTAAGTCCAAAGCTAAGCCCAAAAGTTTCCCAAGCCCAAAGATTTTAAAAACCTTAAGGGGCCTTAAGTTTAGCTCGTTAAAGGCCCAAAAGCTCAAAATACGCTCTTTTTAAAAGATAAGTTGTTTCCCTAGCTTAAATAAGCAGTTTTAAACTTATTTGGAAAATAAAGATGTTAAGTTTCGAAGTTGGTGAGTTTTGGACTAACTTTGCAAAAGTTTTGTAGTCGAGGGACTAAAACTGTCAAAATAGAAATTTAGGGTGAAAATTGTCATTTTGACGTCTTGTGAAGAAAACTGTAAATCTAGAAAAGTTTTGGGTAGAAAATGTAAATATAAAATAGTTTTGGACTATAAATGAAAATAAATAACGTTTTGGACTAACGGTGTAACGTTACGACGTTAAGGGATTAAAATAGAAACTTTTCAAAACATAAAGGTTTTAATGAAATATAAATGTTATAATTTATATTTTATGTATATACGATCAAGCACTTATATTTATTATTTTCGTTAGTACGTTATATATATACCTGGGGTAGGGGTAGGACCTGTCTACATTTCTACCTCCCCCATACCTCGCCTTCGCGGGATTGGGTATGTTGTTGTTGTTAGTACGTTATATATATATATATATATATATATATATATATATATATATATATATATATATATATATATATATATATATATATATATATATATATATATATATATGATGGATCTAAACACCTTTATCTGTGTTAGTATGATACTTTGAGTTATATCACTAAGTATGCGGAATCTACTTAGTAATAATTAGAAGTTTGATTGTGAATGAAATAGTTGTATATGAATGAGAATATTGTATGTATCAAACGGTTAGCTCCAATATTATTAATAATAATAATACGAGTTATCTTTGTATCACTAGGGTTACACCTTGAAGCTCTAAGAAAAACGTATATCTAACCTTAACCTAGGACCTCCTTTTATATCACAAGGAGTCCTCTTCTACAAGATACGTATAAAGAAAATAGAATAAGATATTCACTAAATCTATTCTATACTTATCAATACAAGTTTCCTAACAGTTATCCTAACAGCAGTGGTAATAATATGTACTAGCAATGGTAATAAGTTTCCACTGCTAGTGCATTCTTCAGCAGTTGTAATCTTCATACTTAGCCGTGATAACTGTTAATATAATTCCCAACAATCCTCCCCTAAACTTATGATTAACATGTAAATCAATAAGTTTCTTCAAGTAATTAGTAGATATGAGGATATGGGAATTCTTCCAAACACTTATCTTCTTTTTCTTAACTCCTTATCAGCTCTTACACTTTGATCATAAATCCTCTGTAACAAATCTTCTATGACTTCACTTCTTTCCCAACATCTGAGCCTTACTGACATCATAATAGTGAGAACTCCAGCTCTCAATGGATATTCTTTCTCAGCTAACATAAACACATCAACTCCATCTTGAGTAGAAACATGATGTACAACACTTGAATCATAGAATCTCCACAAAGTATTCATATTGTGAGCTTCAAATCTCCAATACCTGTCACTTGGGTCAGGTTCATATAATCTTCTAAAGTGAACCCACAACTCTTGAGCTTTGACATCAACAAGTTCATCTTTCTTGAACTGATCTTGAATAATCCTCCACAAAGTATCCAAATCTTCTCTATCACAAGATCTAACAACATCTTCAAAATCTCTGCAAATAGTTGTGATATTACCAGTTCTGATAATCTTCCATGCAACACCAAAATCATCAGAATAGATTTCCCAACCAACTACTGGATATTTTGTTTGTAAAGGTTCAATGTTAAGCACATCAGTTTCAATAAACACCATATTGGTAACTTGTTCTTCAGTCAACTTGCTGACACCTTCTTTTGCTTGAGATGACTCATGAGTCTTCAATTTCTTAGCATCTTTGGTTTCAAGACTCACCCCTGACCTTTTTGACTTTATTGCTACAAGTTCTTTATCCATAGGAATGAAATTACTATCCTGTCTTTTAATCCTGTAGTAAATACCTTCAATCTGATCATGTGTCATTCCTTTAAATTTTGCCATCTTCATATTTCCAACATGACAACAATAGGTCTTCATCTCAGCAATAATTTGTGTCTTTGTAGGTTGTCTTGGTTTCTTTTGACCCTTTCTTACTGTGCCAATGATGTCATCAAGAGCCTGTTGATTCTTCATCTGAATGAAGTCCTTTAATTTAACAGACCTTTGATCTTCATTTAGAGTTGTATTTGCAATGAGTTCAATTGCCTTCTTTCTAATCACTGGATCGTTTGCAATCATGAACTCAATTTCTTCTTCTGTAGGCACATAGGTGAACATTGGAGGTTTCTCATGTATTATGGTTGGTGGAACAGTAGAAAGTGGTTCTTCCATCACTGTTTCCAATTTATCCAACCTCTTAGCTTCCATGAAACTTGCAATCTCATCTTCCTCTTGCTTTTTCTTCTTTTCAGTCTCAGCTGCTGCTAATTTCTTTGCCAATTCTGCATCATAATCTATCTGAGCTTGATCTTTCTTTGAAACCTTTCTTGGCTGCACTTGTTCTGTACCAGTCATAACTGCTTTACCTTTTTCTATTCTTATTTGATGGATCTAAACAACTAGTCCTGTGTTAGATTGATACTTTGAGTTATATCACTAAGTATGCGGAATTTACTTAGTAACACTTAGAAGTTTGATTGTGAGTGAATGAAACAGTTGTTTAAGAGAAAACACTATATGTAACAAACTGTTAGCTCCAATATTATTAATGATAATAATACGAGTGATCTTTGTATCACTAGGGTTACACCTTGAAGCTCTAGAAACGTATATGTAACCTTTAACCTAGGATCTCCTTTTATAGCACAAGGAGTCCTCTTCTACAAGATAAGTATAATGCTAATAGAATAAGATATACGCAAGATCTATTCTATATTTATCTAAACATATTTCCTAACAGTTATCTAAACAGCAGTGGTAGTATATGTTCTTGCAGTGGTAATGAGTTTCCACTGCAAGTACATTCTTCAGCAGTTGTAATGTCTTCACAAGCCGTGGTAACTGTTAGTATAATTCCCAACAATCCTCCCCTAAACTTATGATTAATAAGTAAATCACTAAGTTTTTTCAAGTAATCAGCACACATGAGAATATGGGAATTCTTCCAAACACTTATCTTCTTCTTCTTAACTCTTTATCAGCTCTCACACTTTTATCATAAATCCTTTGCAGCAAATCTTCTATGACTTCACTTCTTTCCCAACATCTAAGCTTCACTGAAATCATCACAGTCAATACTCCAGCTCTTAATGGATATTCTTTCTCTGCAAGCATAAACACATCAACTCCATCTTGAGTAGAAAGATGATGTACAACACTTGAGTTATAAAACTTCCACAAGGTATTCATGTTGTGAGCTTCAAATCTCCAATATCTGTCACTTGGGTCAGGTTCATATAATCTTCTGAAGTGAACCCATAACTCCTTAGCCTTGACATCAACAAGTTCATCCTTCTTAAACTGATCTTGAACAATCCTCCACAAAGTATCCAAGTCTTCTCTATCACAAGATCTAACAATGTCTTCAAAATCTCTGCAAATACTTGTGACACTTCCAGTTCTGACAATCTTTCAAGCAACTCCAAAATCATCAGAATAGATTTCCCAACCAACAACTGGATATATTGTTTAAAGAGGTTCAATATTAAGTACATCAGTCTCTATAAACATCATGTTTGTAACTTGCTCTTCTGTCAACTTTCTGGGACCCTCTTCTGCTTGAGATGACTCCTGAGTCTTCAATTTCTTTGCATCTTTTGATCCAAGACTCACTCCAGACCTTTTTGTCTTCATTACTACAGGTTCTTGATCCATTGGAATGAAATTACTATCTTGTCTTTTAATCCTGTAGTAAATACCTTCAATCTGATCAAGTGACATTCCTTTGAACTGAGCCATTTTCATATTGCCAACATGACAGCAAAAAGTCTTCATCTCAGCTATGATCTGTGCCTTTGTAAGTTTCCTTGGCTTCTTTTGACCTTTTCTTACATCCCCAATGATATCATCAAGAGCCTGCTGATTCTTCATTTGAATGAAATCTTTTAGTTGAGCAAACCTTTGTTCTTCATTCAAGGTTGTATTTGCAATAAGTTCAATAGCCTTCTTTCTGATTATTAGATCATTATTAATCATGTATTCAATCTCTTCTTCTGTAGGCACATAAGTGAACATAGGAGGTTTCTCATGTATGACAGTTGATTGAACAACTGAAAGTGGTTCTGCCATTACTGCTTCAAGTTTATCCAACCCCTTTGCTTCCATAAAACTAGCAACTTCATCTTCCTCTAGCTTTCTCTTCTTTTCATGCTCTGCTGCAGCTAATTGATCTGCCAATCTTGCATCAAAATCAATCTGAGCTTGATCTTTCTTAGAAATCTTTCTTGTTTGCTCTTGTTCTGAACCAGTTACAATTGCTTTACCTTTGACTGATCTTATTCTGGCAGCTTCTTCCTCTGCAGTGGTAATTTCTTGAGTAGCAGTGGGAACATTTTCACTTGCAGTGGGAATATTTTGATCAGTGGGAACTTGTTCTTCAGCAGTGTCAATTGGTTGAGCAGTTCCAATAGTATCACCAAAATTAAAATTAGCATCAGCATCCATATCATAATCTTCTTCAAAGTCTATCTTCCTCCCCTTAGTTTCAGTTACATCTTCCTTTGCTTGAGTATTATCAGAATCAGTTAACTCAGCAAATTCCTTATCAAAATTAATTCTCCTCCCCTTAAACTCTGCATCAGATTTCCACCCCTGTTTGGAAGAATCTCCCAAATCTTTACTAGAACCTGCAGAAAACTCATCCTGAGGAAAAGATGGTGAAGAGAACACAACTTTAGTAGATCTTTTCTTCTTGAGATTCTCTACTTCATTCTGTAACCTTTGAACCTATGCCTTCAGTTGATTCAGCTCTGTGGCATGTTGTACTTTGGTTTGTGCCAGATCTTTCTCCAGAGCTTGAACCTGCTTGACTAATTTTGTACAAATGTCCATCAATTCAGGTAGTTGCACACTGCCCTCAACACTTCCAACTGTGTTACCTGTTGGGTGAGGTGAATCATGGGGCATTGATTCAGGCTCTTCCCTAGTTGGACTAGGATTAAGCCTTGAACCACCACTGCTTGTCCGTAAACCAAAAGGTTCAGCAACATGCAATGTTGAGATGAGAGAAGTTAGCTGTTTATGCCTTCTCTCATAAGTGTGAGTAACAGCAGGGGTATGATGAATTGGTGGAAAAACAATATTGGGTGTGTTTTGGGATACAACTGGGATGGTTGCATCTTCACCCTGTACTTGTGAAATTTTGGCAAGCATTTGAGGAAAAAGTGGATGAACCTCCCCATTCCAAAGATCTGAACCCTTACTCATGTTTTGAAAAACTTTGGGCTTAAGACAGGAGGTTTCATAAATTCTATTGTGAGGTTGCAGTTGAAACTCATTTTACACTACTTACACAAACCTTGGATACATTAAAAATTTATATGGACTCTTTACATTGCCTTTCATATTATTGAAAATAAACTTTGAAAAATTGAAAGTCCTATCAGTTGCCAAACAAACCAAAGGATAAGCCATGGTTGATGCAAATTGTTCATAAGATGTTTTGTTAGGACTTAGGCAATGTAAAAGAGTGTGAATGAAAAATCTCCAATGGGGACAAAAACATCCTTTTCTGAAAGTTACTTTTTGTTTAGATGTATCATACCCCATTAAAGCAATATTTTTAAAGATATCTGAATTGGGTAGTGTGATGATACCATTGAGATCATCAAATTGAAGAATTCTCCTCAAGGATGACTCAGTAACATCAATGGTTACCCCATCCACTGTGGCTCGTAGAGCTTCCACAGATTCATGTGTGTCTCCCTGTTCAAGAGTTATGGACTCCACAGTGTTCCAGAACTGTTTGATATGAGAGACGTAGATTGTGGGATTAATAGTTAAGGCATACCTTATATGAGATATATTTAGAAAATCTACAATCTGATGAAAAACAGGGCCACTCTTCTAGTTTGACTTTTGTAGGTAGGCCACTTGGTTGTGCTCCTCGACAAATTTTAGAATCGCCATGATATTTGTGAAAAGAGAATAAAAGTGTTAGTAATCAAGATAAAAAGCAAGCCGTATGATGATCAATTTATACTAATAGGGTTTGAGGAGGTTGTGCAATGTGAATTATCTTTAGAAAGAATTATCTTTGGAAAAGAATAAATTATAATAGGTAAGAAGATAATTCACAAAAGATTTACCCTATTAATAAGGAAAGACGGCTATATTTACAATGGCTAGTAAAAAAAATAGATTACTGACACAACAGTTGTAACGGCTAGTTCATCAGTGGAAAAATTACTCTTGCAGTGGTAACTAATGAACTAGCAGTGGTAAAATTTTCACAACATATCAAAGAGCAGTGGTAAGTAAAACATGAAAATTAGCTGCTCTTATCATAGTGTTTAGCAAACTACCAGCTATCAACGGATTTGATTTGTCTTTACCATGAGCCGTTTGCTATGGACTAGCCAACTCTTGATCACTTGGAATATGGTGAGTTGACAACCATATAGTTTTTTGTAAACTATCAACAATAAACGGATTTGATAAGTCTTTACCAGGAGCCGTTTGCTCTGGACTAGTTGATTCTTATGTGGATTAGACATGGTGAATCAATAACCATTTGTTGTGTGTCTATGATACACACCTTATAACTCCAATGATTCCAACAATATGGATTTGTATGCTGCAGAACAAAGTAACACTCAACTTAACCCATAAAAATTTAACCCAAAGTAACTTTTTAACCAAGTTACTATTCACAAAATATCTTCCAAAAGTCAACCCAATAATAACCAAATTTACTCCTCCAACCTACCAAAACAGGTAAGAGTAAATATTTTTCATTAATTAGAATTCGACCTTGACTTTGCTTATAAAAGGGGGCTCAAAAACCTTTATCTTTCATCAACAAACATCTTCAGTAACACAAACCCTTTACCAACACAATGAGCTGGTTTCCAATTGTCTACATATCCTCAGATGATTCATCTGATGAGGAGATCAGCTATTGCACAAACTCAGAAGAACTATCAACAGGGTGGAGTGATTACTTTCCTCCAAGTGCTACCACATCTACATCATCCAACATGAAATCTAAAAAGGCTGAAGCTTCACCTGCTCCATACTTGGAGTTCTATTCCTCTGATGATGATGATGATCTAACCTTCAATCTTTCCAAAGAACTTCCAAAGGCCCTCACCAGAGCATTGAAGTCTGCCATAAGAAACATGAAGTGGCCTGTTGTTGAGAAGCCTGCACAAGCACCAAGACCTCCCAAGCAAGTTCTGGGACTTGCTTGTCCAAGGAAGCAACTTTCTTTTGATGACAAGAGAAAGAAAGCTTCCAAAGGCAAGCATGATTATGAGGGAAAGGGGAAGAAACCTATGGAGTAGATGTTAGGTTGTTGGGTTGTATTTTGTGATGTTTTTCTGTTCTGGTGACAATGTAATCTGAATAGTTGTTATGTACTTTCTTTAAAATCAATAAAAGTACTTTTTCTTTTCGCTTTTATCACCAATCTTTCCACTGTTGTATGACTTTTTCCACTATGCTTTAAAATTTCTCTGCATACATGTTAGTAGAAAACCATACATACATATACAACAATATTAGTACCTAAAAACTATCCTGCAACACTGAAAAGTATTAGACATTAAAGATTTATGGATTTAGCATTCCAATACCTGTTACCAAGTATTGAAACCTACCCACATCAAGCCCTTTTGTTAATAAATCAGCATAATTATCATTAGTATGGATTTTGACAACATTAATAAGCTTTTTCACAAACCAATCTCTAATAAAATGATGTCTAATTTCAATATGTTTAGTTTTAGTGTGTTGCACAAGATTTTTAATAATGCATATGGTACTACTATTGTCTATATAGATAATGGTGTTCATGAAATTGTACCCATAATCCAATAATTGATTCTGAAGCCATAAGATCTGAGCACAACAACTAGCAGCTGCTACATATTCTGCTTTAGTGGTTGAAGTAGCAACCGTAGTTAGATTCTTGCATTGCTATGACACCAATCTACATCCAAGAAATTGACATCCTCCTGTGGTTGACCTTCTATCCAAACTTGCACCAGCATAGTCACTATCTGAGTATGTAATCAATTCCATAGGGGATTCTCTTGGATACCATAATCCTAGATTAGGATATGTCTTCAAGTACCTAAAAATATTTTCCACTGCTGTCATATGTGATGTCTTTGGAGTCACTTGAAATCTTGCTCAAGCACATACAACAACCATAATGTCTGGCCTTAATGAAGTAAGATACATCAAAGAACCAATCATAGACCTGTAAGTGTGCACATCAACATTAGAACCACTAGCATTCTTCAACAATAGATGAGTGGTCTTGTCAGCAGGGGTATTTGAAGGTTTTGCATCAGTAAACTTGAACTTCCTAATAATCTCAGTCACATATTTGTCTTGACTGATAAAGATGGCTTCTTTACTCTGTTGTACTTGCAGCCCCAAAAAGAATGTAAGTTCTCCCATAGAACTCATTTGAAATTCGTCTTTCATCAGGTTTTCAAACTCTTTGCACATCTCTTGTCTAGTAAACCCAAAGATAATATCATCAACATATACTTGAACAAGTAGAATATCACCCTTGTCTTTCTTGATGAACAAAGTTTGATCAATCTTGCCTCTATGTAACCCATTATTCAGTAAATAAGTAGCTAAGGTTTCATACCACTTCCTTGGAGCCTGATGTAAGCCATAAAGAGCCTTAACCACTTTATATACTTTGTTTGGGTGTTGAGGATCTTCAAAGCCTGGAGGTTGAGAGACATAAACCTCCTCATCAATTGTACCATACAGGAAGGCACTCTTAACATCCATTTGATAGACAGTAAAGCCCATAAAGGATGCATAGGCTAGAAACAATCTAATAGCCTCAATTCTTGCAACAGGAGCAAAAACTTCTTCATAGTCAATACCCTCTTCTTGAGTGTATCCTTGAGCAACCAGTCTAGCTTTGTTCCTTATTACAATACCTCTTTCATCTTTCTTGTTTCTGAAAACCCATTTAGTACCAATGACCTTCATACCATCAGGCAAGTCACAAAGAACCCAAACCTTTTGAAGTTTAAACTGCAACAACTCTTCTTGCATTGCTTCAACCCAGCTAGATTCTTCTAGAGCCATATAAACATTCTTAGGCTCCACTTGTGAGAGAAAACAGAAAAACAAACACTCATTCTTCCTTTTATGCTTCTTGGACTCATAAACATCACTAATGAACCCATGAATATCATCTTTCTTTGTCTGTCTTCTAGTCTTCACACCTGATTGAAGTTCACCAATAACATTATCAAGTGGATGCACATTGTGAATTGAAGTCTGTGATGTGCTAGGAATATCATATGTTGTAGGCATGTTTGAGATCTCTACATCATCACTTGGTGATTCCTTAGATATATGTTCCACATTTTGGCTGTCAGTGGAAACTTCTGGTGTAGCAGTGGGAATTAAGTTACCACTGCTAGCAGGAATTTCTTTATTCAATACATCAAAATTCACACCATCTACATCACTTTTCTTTTCAGAATTATCAACAAAGTCCCAAAGTGGCATAACAATTTGATCTTCATCATCTTTGCAAGCTTCATCTTCATGTTAGCTTTATTTTCAAGAAACTCAAAATGCAAACTCTCTTCAATCTTCTTTCTTCTTAAGTTGTATACTCTGAAAGCCTTGCTAACCATAGAATATCCAACAAAGAAGCCTTCATCAGACTTTTCTTCAAATTTACCCAAATGGCCTCATAAACTCAAAAGTAGGAGGTCTTCCTCTGAATAACTCATAAGGTGTCTTGTTCTTTGTTTTGACCACTAAAACCCTGTTCTGTATGTAACAAGCAGTGTTAACTGCTTCTGCCCAAAAAGTCACTGGAAGCTTTGAGTCAGCTAACATGGTTCTAGTAGCCTCAATTAGTGTTCTGTTTCTTCTTTCAGCAACTCTATTTTGTTGAGGAGTTCTTGTAACCCTAAATTCTCTCTTAATACCTTTGTCTCTGCAGAAATCATCCATAACTTTATTTTTGAACTCTGTCCCATTGTCACACCTGATAATCTTGATCTTCTTTTAAACTTGATTTTCAACTTCAGTGATGAATGTCTTAAGGATGCCAGTGGTTTCATCCTTGGTTCTTAAAAAGAAAACCCATGTGAATCTACTAAAATCATCAGTCACAACAAGACAATACTTCTTCAAATTTATGCTGCTAACAGATGTAGGACCAAACAAGTCCATATGCAGCATAAAGAGTGGATGATCAATAGAGTTAAATGCCTTGGTCTTGCATGAAGCTCTGTGTTGCTTTCCTTTGAGACAGGTAACAGAAGTTTGCTCATTTTCAAATCTTTTCTCTGGTAAACCTCTGACAAGACCATCTTTCACAATCTTGTTGATGGTCTTGAAGTTAACATGACCAAGTCTTCTGTGTCAAAGCATGGATTCATCTAAAGTGGCTTTTGCAAGCAAGCAAGTAACATCATTATTAGCCACTATGTTCTTCATGTCAATGCTATATAGATTTCCTTTTCTAGGGATTGTAAGCAAAATTTCACTTTCATCAGGGAGCTTATAATCCTTAGAACTCTATGCTTCTTGTCACACATATGTGACACACTGAAAAGGTTGTACTTGAGTTCTTTCACATAGTGCACATTCTAAAAGTCTATGTTTCCAGCCTTGATTGTTCCTTTGCCAGAAACTCTGCCACCAATTCCTCCTCCAAAGCTGACAAATTGTCCATCATAAGGTTGAAAGTCTGAAAGATAGGACTTATTGCCAGTCATGTGCCTGGAACATCCACTGTCTGAGTATCCTTGATCATTTGTAGTCTTTAAATGTTCCTACACACAAAATAAAGGAATTAGTTCCTTTTGGGGACCCAAGCCACAAATGACTTGGATCTACCTTGTGTATCAATATAATTGTATCTATCAAAGGTCATTAATACACCATTGGGATTGTTTGAGGTGATGGTTCCTTTTGGTTTCCATTCCCAACGTGCTGAGGCCTTAACATCATTTCCCATACATACCCTTTTGTTATTCACAGACCCACCAGTGGAAACCTTTGGCCTTGCAGTGGTAACTGCTGGCTTAGTAGTGGAAACTGCTGGTTTTGAAATTTTGGGTACCCACTTGTGATTATTGTAAACTTTCTTTTCAAAATTGGTCTTTTTCCCTGTTTGTGTAGATTTAACAAAAGTAGCAACAGGGGGCTTAGGGTAAACTCTGTTTTTATTTCTGGAAGTGGCAACTGCTGGTCTAGCAGTGGAAATTGGTTTAATGCTAGAGTTAAGTAAAACAGACCTGGGAATCATCTTGCTAAGAGGATTTGGGTGAGTTAAGTTATTAGCATTGTGGCCATTCACCCTAGTATTCCCAAACACTTCCCTTCTACCCAAGTGGTAGGTACAGTTATAAGACAAATGGTCAAAGCTACCACAGATATGACAGGGTTTGTTGTTAAACACAAAGTCACTACCAAATTGCCTAGATTTAACATGATTCCAACTCCTCATATTTCCCCTAAGAGTTGTTAACCTACTTCTGTACATCTCTGCATATCTAGTAGTGCGCCTAGTGAAATTAGGTTGTGACCTAGGCTTTTCTTTGACAACATCAGGAATACTCTTTTTAACCTCCACTTTTACATTCTCAGGAACACTAGGTTTAGACTCGATATTCAAACTTACATCTTTAAGAGATGAGTCACTGGCACTATCAAATGTGTCAACCTCAACCTGAACCTTCTCAATAACAGATTCTTTAACAAATTTTGGTCCATAGGTCATGGTTGGTTCCTGGAATTCTTCTAATCCTGTGTGAGCTAAGTCAATGCCAGGAGGTGATGGAACACCTCTTAGAGGTGGTGGAACAGATTTGTATCCAACTCCTGACTTGGTTTTGTTCACAACTTGGGCTTCCCAAATTTTGTCAATACACTTGGATTGGTGATCCAGTGTATTGCAAGTTATCTTTATATTCTCACTAGCCCTTTTAACCTTTTCTAGTTCTTCCCTAAGAACATTGTTTACAGCAACCTAATAATCTAAGTCTCTTTTTAACAATGCAATATCATCATTGAACTTAGATTCATTTGCCCTATAATGCTCTAATTGAGTTTCTAAAACACCTAGGCCTCTTTTATGATTTGCTAAGTTATAATTAGTATGATTTAACTCTAGCAATTGTTCATCATATTGTGCTTTAATTTTCTCATACTCTTTTAAGGCCTTACAAGTTTTAGAGCAAGCATTATTAATTTGTACCTCAGAGTCAGAAAAAGCCATTAGTGCAAGCTCAGTAGCAACCATTGCGGACTCTGAATCATCTTCTTCATCCTTAGTCATAAAGCTCCAATCAAAGCTCACTCCATCAATAGCCAATAGCCCCTTTGGCTCATCAGTAGTAGGTTCTTTCTTCTTGTCCTGCTTATACCAAGTTGACCTGTTGTCAGATTTCCTTGGTTTCCTGCACTCCCTGGTAAAGTACCCCTTCTTATGACAATTATAGCACTCCACCTTTTTTGTTAAAACCTACTGTCTCATTACCACTGATGTTAATCTTTCTTCCAGTCTTCTTCCAAAACTTCTTTGTTCTTAAGCTTAGTAATGCCACCTGCCATTTAATGTCCATCTCCTCCATATCATCCTCATCAATTTGATCCAAATCCTCATGATTGAGAATTGAACCACCCACTTGACTTGATATAAAGGTATAAAAGGTAGAATCACTAAGTCCTGCAATCTGTCTCTTTGAGCTACCAGTGGAAACACTTCCACTACCAGTGGAAACAACTATGTTAGCACTGTCATCATCACTATCACTTTCTTCATCTGAACTATCATCAAGAGATGATGATATGAGTGCTACACTTCCTGAACATGTGCTCAATTTTCCAGCTTTCTTCAATCTTTGTTCAATAACGTTGAAGTTATTGTACAAATCATTAAGTTTCATGGTCTCCAAATCTGGCTTATCTTCCCACACTGCAACATTGGTTCCAAACTCAGAGGGTAAGCTTCTTATGAACTTTAGATTGAGGTCTTCCCTTTCCACCTCAATTCCAAAAATAGTGAGTTGAGTAACAATATTTTGTAGCCTTGTGAAGATGCTATCAATAGATTCATTACTTGTTGAACCAAAGTTTTCATTAGTCTGTTTCAGCAGGGTCTTCTGAGTCTTCTTGGTGGAATCATTACCACCAAAAACATTACAGATCTCCTCAAAAAGAGTCTTTGCAGTCTAGAACTTGCTAAATGCTAGAACTTGATCTATGGGAAGTGTCATCAGCAACAAACCTCTGGCCTTCAGATTATTCTTCATCTGAAGCCTTTCATCATTAGTAACAGGTCCAGTGTTAACCTTTATTACTTCCTTGCCACCAACCATCTCTGAGGTAGAACTTGGTTTGAAGGAATTACCAAGCATAATGATCTCCCAGAGTGTATAGTCTTGCACCATAAAGAATTGTTCGATCATTAGCCTCCACATCTCAAAGTCATTCAACTTAAGCTTTGGAAGCTTAACAGCAACGTTTGATTGACTGGTTTCTGTCTCCATTGATTCTTCTGAGTGAACTAGAGTCTTCTAAATCAAACCTGGCTCTGATACCACTTGATGGATCTAAACACCTTGTCCTGTGTTAGATTGATACTTTGAGTTATATCACTAGTATGTGGAATTTACTTAGTAACACTTAGAAGTTTGATTGTGAGTGAATGAAACAGTTGTTTAAGAGAAAACAATATATGTAAGCTCCAATATTATTAATGATAATAATACGAGTGATCTTTGTATCACTAGGGTTACACCTTGAAGCTCTAGAAACGTATATGTAACCTTTAACCTAGGATCTCCTTTTATAGCACAAGGAGTCCTCTTCTACAAGATAAGTATAATGCTAATAGAATAAGATATACACAAGATCTATTCTATATTTATCTAAACACGTTTCCTAAAAGTTATCTAAACAGCAGTGGTAATATATGTTCTTGCAGTGGTAATGAGTTTCCACTGCAAGTACATTCTTCAGCAGTTGTAATGTCTTCACAAGCCGTGGTAATTGTTAGTATAATTCCCAACATTATTCTAGTAGCTTCTTCTTCTGCAGTGGTAACATCTTGACTAGCAGTGGAAATTGGTTGAGTTGTAATTCCAACTGTATCATCAAAATAAGAATCCAAGCCATAATCTTCTCCAAAATCTATCTTCCTCCCCTTAGTCTCAGCATCTGTTTTCCTCCCCTGTTTAGAAGAATCTCTCAAACCTTCACTAAAGCCTGCTGATGAATCATCTTGAGGTGAAGATGAAGAAGAAAACATAATTTTAGCAGATCTTTGCTTCTTTAGGCTCTCAACTTCATCCTGTAACCTTTTAATCTCTACCTTCATCTGATTAAGCTCTGTGGCATGATGTTTTTTAGTCTTTGCCAGATCTTTCTCCAGACCTTGAACCTGTTTGACTAATTTGGTACATAATTCCATCAATTCAGTTAGTTGCACACTGCCCTCAACACTTCCAACTGTCCTGTTGGGAGAGGTGAATCATAGGGCATTGATTCAGGCTCTTCTCTAGTTGGACTAGAATGAAGCCTTGAACCACCACTGCTTGTTCCTAAACAAAAAGGTTCAGCAACATGCAATGTTGAGATGAGAGGAGTTGGTTGTTTTTGCCTCCTCTCATATGTGTGAGTTACTGCAGGGGTATGCTGAATATGTGGAACAACAATAGTGGGTGTGTGATGGGATACAAATAGGATGGTTGCATCTGCACCCTGTACCTGTGAAATCTTTGAAAGCATTTCAGGAAAAAGTGGTTTAACCTCCCCATTCCAAAGTTCGGAAGCGTTACACATATTTTCAAAAACTTTTGGCTTAAGACAGGGGGTTTCTTAAACTCTTTTGTGGGTTTGCAGTTGAAATTCATTTAACAAATCTTGCACATACCTTGGATACATCAAAAATTTATATGAACTCTTTACATTGCCTTTCATATTATTGAAAATAAACTTTGAAAAATTTAAAGTCCTATCAGTAGCCAAGCAAACCAAAGGATAAGCCATGGTTGATGCAAATTGTTCATAAGATGTTTTCTTAGGACTCGGGTAATGTAGAAGAGTATGTATTTAAAATCTCCAATGGGGACAAAAACATCCTTTTCTGAAAGTAACTTTTTGATCAAATGTATCATACCCCATGGAAGCAATATGCTTGAAAATATCTGAATTGGGTAATGTGATGATACCATTGAGATCATCCAATTGGAGAACTCTCCTCAAGGATGACTCAGTAACATCAATGGTTACCCCATCCACTGTGGCTCTAAGAGCTTCCACAGTTTCTTGTGTGTCTCCCTGTCCAATAGTTATGGACTCCACAGTGTTCCAGAACTGTTTGATATGTGAAACAAAGATTGTGGGATTAACAATTAAAGCATACCTTATATGGGTTGTATTGAGAAAATCCACAATCTGATGGAAAACAGGGCCACTCTTTTCATTTGACTTTTGTAAATAGGCCACTTGGTTGTGCTCCTCAACAAAGTTTAGAATCGCCGTGATTTTGTGAAAGAAAGATAAAAGTGTTAGTAATCGATAATAAGAATCAAGCCGTATGATGATCAATTTATACTAATAGGGTTTGAGGAGTATGCATAATGTGAATTATCTTAAGAAAGAATTTATCTTTGGAAAAAGAATAAATTAAAATTGGTAAGTGGATCACAAAATAGTTACCCTATTAATAAGGAAACACGGTTATTTTACAACGGCTAGTTAAAAATAAGATTACTGACACAACAGTTGTAACGGCTAGTTCACCAGTGGTAAAAATTACTCCTGCAGTGGTAACTATGAACTAGCACTGGTAAATTTTCACGAAATATCAAAGAGCAGTGGTAAGTAAAGCATGTAAAATTAGCTGCTCTAATCATAGTTTTTAGCAAACTATCAGCTATAAACGGATTTGATATGTCTTTACCATGAGCCGTTTGCTATGGACTAGCCAACTCTTCATCACATGGAATTTTGTGAGTTGATAACCATATAGTTTTTGGTAAACTATCAACCATAAACGGATTTGAGAAGTCTTTACTAGTAGCCGTTTGCTCTGGACTAGTTGATTCTTATGTTGATTAGACATGGTGAATCAATAACCATTTGTTGTGTGTCTGAGATACACACCTTATAACTCCAATGTCTCAAACAATATTAGTTTATTTTCTTCATAATTAAGAAACACCAAACATAACCAATATATTTTAACCCAAAGTAACGTTTTGACCAAGTTACTATTCATAAAAATATCTTTCAAAAGTTAACCCGATTATATCTAAATTTACTCCTCCAACCTACCAAACCAGATAAGAGTAAATAACTTTCATTAATTATCCTTCAACCTTGACTTTGCTTATAAAAGGGGGCTTAAAAACACTTTAGTTTTCATCAAAACTAATCTTCACTTTCACAAACCCTACAAAACATCATGAGCTGGTTTCCATTGATCTACATCTCATCAGATGATTCCTTTGATGAGAAAATCAATTATTGCTCTGACTCAAAAGAACCTTCAACTGGATGGAGTTATTATTTTCCTCCAAGTACTGCAATAGCTACATCCTCCAACATGAAGCCTAACAAGAAGATATCAGCTGCTCCTGCTCCATCTCTAGAGTTTTATACAAGTTCTTCCTCTGATGATGATGATCCAACCTACACCTTGTCCAAGGAACTTCGAAGAGCCCTCACTACAGCTTTGGAGTCAGCCATAGTCAACATGAAGTGGCCTGCTATTGAGAAGCCTTTAAGACTCCCAAAGCCACCTAAGCAAGTGTTGGGTCTTGCTTGTCCAAGAAAACAACTTTCTTTTGATGACAAGAGAAAGAAAGTTCTAAGGGCAAGCATGAGTATGAGGGAAAAGGGAAGAAACACATGGAGTAGCTGGTTTGAAGGTTTAGGTGTTAGGTTGTAAGTCCTTGTGTTTTGTGATTTTTTGGTTGTGTTTAGACTCTCTGAATGGATGTACTTTGTTTCCTCTTGAATAAATGAATAAAAGTACTTTTATCTTTTGTCACTAAGAGAGCAAATTTTTCCACTGTTGTATCATGGTTTCCACTGTGCTTTAATTTCTCTGCATACAAGTTAGTAGAAAACCATACAACCATATACAAACAATATTAGTACCTAAAAACTATCATGCAACACTAAAAATTATTAGACATCAAAGATTTATGGATTTAGCATTCCAATACCTGTTACCAAGTACTGAAACGTACCCACATCAAGACCTTTTGTTAATAAATCAGCATAGTTGTCATCAGTATGAATTTTGACAACTTGAATAAGCTTTTTCTCATAACAATCTCTAATAAAATGATGTCTGATTTCAATATGTTTAGTTTTAGTGTGTTGCACAGGATTTTTAATGATGCATATGGTACTACTATTGTCTATATAGATAATGGTGTTCATGAAATTGTACCCATAATCCAACAATTGATTCTGAAGCCATAAGATCTGAGCACAACAGCTAGCAGCAGCTACATATTCTGCTTCAGTGGTTGAAGTAGCCACCATTGTTTGTTTCTTGCATTGCCATGACACCAATCTACATCCAAGAAATTGACATCCACCTGTAGTTGACCTTTTATCAAAACTTGCACCATCATAATCACTATCTGAGTATGTGATCAATTCTATAGGGGATTCTCTTGGATACCACAATCCTAGATTAGGATATGTCTTCAAATACCTGAAAATCTTCTCTACTACTGTCATATGTGATGTCTTTGGAGTAACTTGAAATCTTGCACAAGCACATACAGCAAACATAATGTCTGGTCTTGATGAAGTGAGATACATTAGAGAACCAATCATAGATCTGTAAGTGTGCACATCAACATATGCTCCATTAGCATTCTTCAACAATAGATGAGTAGTCTTAACAGCAGGGGTATTTGAAGGTTTTGCATCAGTAAAATTGAACTTCCTTATAATCTCAGCCACATATTTGTCTTGACTGATAAAGATGCCATCTTTCCTTTATTGTACTTGCGGCCCCAAAAAGAATGTAAGTTCTCCCATAGAACTAATTTGAAATTCATCTTTCATCAGCTTTTCAAACTCTTTGCACATCTCTTGTCTAGTAGATCCAAAGATGATATCATCAACATATACTTTAACAAGTAGAATACCACCCTTGTCTTTCTTGATGAACAAATTTTGATCAATCTTTCTTCTATGAAACCCATTATTCAACAGATAAGTAGCTAAGGTTTCATACCACTTCCTTGGAGCTTGATGTAAGCCATAAAGAGCCTTAAAAACTTTATACACTTTATTAGGGTGTTGAGGATCTTCAAAGCCTGGAGGTTGAGAGACATAGACCTCCTCATCAATCGTTCCATACAGGAAGGCACTCTTAACATACATTTGATAGACAGTAAAGCCCATAAAGGATGCATAGGCTAGAAACAATCTAATAGCCTCAATTCTTGCAACAGGAGCAAAAACTTCTTCATAGTCAATACCTTCCTCTTGATTGTATCCTTGAGTAACTAATCTAGCTTTGTTCCTGATAACAATACCTCTTTCATCTTTCTTGTTTCTGAAAACCCATTTAGTATCAGGCAAATAACAAAGAACCCAAACCTTTTGAAGTTTGAACTGCAACAACTCCTCTTGCGTTGCTTCGACCCAGCTAGATTCTTCTAAAGCCTTATAAACATTTTTCGGCTCCACTTGTGATAGAAAACAGAAAAACAAACATTCATTCTTGTTCTTATGCTTCTTGGACTCATAAACTTCACTAATGAACCCATGAACATCATCTTTCTTTGTCTGCCTTCTTGTCTTCACACCTTATTGTAGCTCACCAATAACATTTTCAAGTGGATGCACTTTGTGAATTGAAGTCTGTGATGTACTAGGAATATCATATGTTGTTGTTATGTTTGAGATCTCTACATCATCACTAGGTGATTCCTGAGAGGAACTTCCTACATTTGGACCATCAGTGGAAACTTCTGGTGTAGCAGTGGGAATTAGATTACCACTGCTAGTAGGAATATCTGTATTCAAAACATCAAAATTCACAGTCTTTGCATCACTTTCCTTTTCAGAATCTTTTGAAGGTTGAGAGTTTTCATTATTGTCAACAAAGTCCCAAAGTGACATAACAATTTAATCTTTATCATCTTCATCATCTTTGTAAGATTCATCTTCATCAATGAATTCTTCTGTCTCTTCAAGATTATTGACTCCAGTACTTGAAGTGATAGGTACATAATTCATTGTATTTGATAATGTCTCAAGATCAAATAACCATTCTGGTCCTGAACCTGCTATGTTAGTTTTATTTTCAAGAAACTCAACATGCAAATTCTCTTCAATCTTCTTTGTTCTCAAATTATAGACTCTAAAAGCCTTGCTAACCATAGAATATCCAACAAAGAAGCCTTCATCAAACTTTTCTTCAAATTTTCCCAGATGATCAATGGTATTGAGAATTGTGACATGACATCCAAATGGCCTCATAAATTCCAAAGTAGGGGGTCTTCCTCTGAATAGCTCATAAGGTGTCTTGTTCTTTGTTTTAACCACTAAAACCCTGTTCTGAATGTAACAAGCAGTGTTAACTGCTTCAGCCCAAAAAGTCACTGGTAGCTTTGAATCAGTGTTAACCTTTGTCTCTGCAGAAATCATCCATAACTTTCTTCTTGAACTCTGTCTCATTGTCACACCTGATGATCTTGATCTTCTTTTCAACTTCAGTGATGAATATCTTAAGGATGCCAGTGGTTTCATCCTTGGTTCTTAAAAAGAAAACCCATGTAAATCTACTAAAGTCATCAGTCACAACAAGACAATACATCTTCAAATTTATGTTGCTCGCTGATGTAGGACCAAACAAGTCCATATGCAGCATGTAAAGTGGATGATCAATAGAATTGTATGCCTTGGTCTTGCATGAAGCTCTGTGTTGCTTACCTTTAAGACAGGCAACACATGTTTGGTCATTTTCAAATCTCTTCTCTAGTAAACCTCTGACAAGACCATCTTTCACAATCTTGTTAATGGTCTTGAATTCAACGGCCCACTCTACGCCTTAACCCTAATCCATGCCTTATAAATAGAGGATTGGAGTTCCATTCACAACACAATATGATCTCATAACAGGTTATCCTAAACCTAATAGCTATTATATGCTCCGCGCATCACATACTAACTTGACCGTCGGAGGTGGATCCCGGGGCTACGGCCTCGGGTCCACTCCTAACGGGTTCTCTTTGTTGTACAGGTCTACTTAGGGCTCGAGAAGACGACTAACGGCCCAAGGATAGTCGTTGAATCAGTCCGCGCCAGATTATGCATCAACAAGTTGGCGCCATCCGTGGGACACACTACGACAAGTTTTGTGCTCTCACATCACCGGAAAGCAACCATTGAGTTCAAAAAACCGGTACCTCTTTACCAATATATATTATTTGATCGTGTCTGCTAGTGTACGAAACACAACATATACACTGACATGAATTAAAAGCAATTCGTTTTTTTCCTTGGTCAAAAGTTACGGCTAAAGACCACGAAAAACAAATCCATTTGGCAAGGATTCTAATTCTTGTTTTGTATTTGATAAGCCAGGAAAAATATATACATATCTCAATATTAATATAACTGACTTCTATTACGTAATATTTATTTGATATATCTCTTATATACGATTGCTTCGATTTAACGTATATCACTACGGTAGATATCTTCTAAATATTCAAAAGATTTTACATAAATCTTGTACCTTGATAAACACGATTTTATCTAACGCTATGAGCGCAATAAGTCCGCACGATCGGACCTACTTTATCTTTTCACCGCGAATCAATTCGCGCACTTCTTTTAGCCGCGAACAGCGCAGTCGCGATAAATCTACCCGCGTTAGGCCGTGCGTTAAAACATCTTCGCAGATTAGCTACATGCGCGCCCTGAGCGCTCCACGATGCTAAGTCGATCGCCATGAGCGCACGCAGAAAAAAGCCGTGGTAATCTGTGATCATCCAAAAACGTTAGAGCCTATGCGGTCACGATAAATCCATCTGTGTCTGTGCGTGCGATTGAAACTATTAGTTGTGGTCATGGTACATCCATCCGCACCATTGTTTTTTCTATAATTAAAAAGAAAAAAAAATAATTGTTTATTTATGTAGTTTGTAAAACCTCATGATAGGTTAGAACAATTAATTATTTATGTCCGTGCGATTAAAACCTCACGATAGGTGTGATTCGCACTACCACTTCTTTTATGTGATCTTATATGCTATGTGCTATATTGCTTCGCGCTAATATTTTATTTCGTTAAGTTTTATATGTTGCGATTCGCGGCATATACTTCTAATATTTGCATTAAGTGTTTTTTAGGATCTGAATACTTAAGTTTCATACTCCTACACGAGTAGCACCATCAAACTTGGGGGGCTACTAGAGTATATAATACCACTGAGCGCGACAGCGTCACGTAGGTATATTTGGAAGCAGATCGTACGTAAGAGGTATTGCAAACCCGGTACAAAGACGAATTTAAATATTCGCACCATCTTGCCGCATGGGAGACGTCCTATGTTGGTTGTAAAGACGCGCAAACCGCGCGCACCTCTGTCGCGAACAACGCACGGCCTTGTCGCGCACTGCGCACATTCTTGTTGCGCACCACGCGCACTTCTGTCGCGGACAACGCGCACTTCTGCCACAGAAGTACGTCTTCTGTCGCACCATGTTGCATCGCTACTTGTACAAAAGGTACGCCCTTACCCAGGATACAGCATGAGGAATCCACCTTCACCACAGACACTTTCACCATTGTGAGGCAATCACAATCGTAACCCTAGTGCGCACTGTCGCATCTGGACTGCGCGTTATGGTCCGACCCATGTGCCTACAAGGATGCGCACACATGGGTCGCGCCGTTATTGTTGGTTGAGCCTACGCGGCCATAACAGAACTTAAGTTTAGCATAACATAGCCATGCGCTATGTCATACTAAACTCAGGGGCTTGTGGACGTATGGTCCGGACTGGGCCAGGAATGGGTCAAGCCCGGGTAGCCAGCGGCCCACTTTACGCACCTTGTGGACGTATTGTCCGGACTGGGCCAGGAATGGGTCAGGCCCGGGTAGCCAACGGCCCACTCTACGCCTTAACCCTAATCCATGCCTTATAAATAGAGGATTGGAATTCCATTCACAACACAATATGATCTCATAACAGGTTACCCTAAACCTAATAGCTATTATATGCTCCGCGCATCACATACTAACTTGACCGTCGGAGGTGGATCCCGGGGCTACGGCCTCGGGTCCACTCCTAACGGGTTCTCTTTGTTGTACAGGTCTACTTAGGGCTCGAGAAGACGACTAACGGCCCAAGGAGAGTCGTTGAATCAGTCCGCGCCAGATTATGCATCAACAATAGCATTCATCTTCTGTGAATAGAACTCTGTGTTTCTTGTCACACATCTGTGACACACTGAAGAGGTTGTACTTGAGTTCTTTCACATAATACACATTTTCAAAGTCCAAGTTTCCAGCCCTGATTGTTCCTTTGCCAGAAACTTTGCCACCAATTCCACCTCTAAAGCTAACAAATTGTCCATCATAAGGTTTGAAATCTGAAAGATAGGACTTATTGCCAATCATGTGTTTGGAACATCCACTGTCTGACTATCCTTGATCATCTTTAGGCTTTGAATGTTCCTGCACATAAAATATAGGAATTAGTTCCTTTTGGGGACCCAAGCCATAAATGACATGGATCTGCCTCGTATATCAATATAATTATATCTGTCAAAGGTCATTGATACACCATTAGGATTGTTTGAGGTGATAGATCCTTTTGGTTTCCATTTCCAACGTTCTGATGCCTTAACAGCATTTCCCACATTTACCCTTTTGTTGTTCACAGAACCACCAGTGGAAACTTTTGGCCTTGCAGTGGTAACTGCTGGCTTAGCAGTGGCAACTGCTGGTTTTGAAATTTTAGGTACCCACTTGTGGTTATAATAAACTTTCTTTTCAAAATAGGTCTTTTTCCCTATTTGTGCAGATTTAACAAAAGTTGTAATGGGTTTTGCACTCTTTACAGGGGACTTGGGGTAAACTCTGTTTATGTTTCTGGCAGTGGCAACTGCTGGTTTAGCAGTGGAAAGAGTTTTGATGCCAGAATTTAACAAAACAGACCTGGGAATCATCTTACTTAGTGGATTTGGGTGAGTAAAGTTATTAGCATTGTTTCCATTCACCCTGGTATTCCCAAACACTTCCCTTCTACCCATGTGATAGTTCCAATTATAATGAAGATGTTCAAAACTACCACATATGTGACAAGGTTTGTTGTTAAAAACAAAGTCACTACCAAATTGCCTAGATTTAACATGATTCCAACTCCTCTTGTTCCCCCTAGGAGTTGTTGACCTACTTCTGTACATCTCTGCATATTTAGTAGTGGGCCTAGAGTAATTAGCTTGTGTCCTAGGCTTCTCTTTGACAACTTCAGGAATACTCTTTTTAACTTCCACATGAACATTCTCAGGAACACTAGTTTTAGACTCAACATTCAAACTTTCATCTTTAAGAGATGAGTCACTAGCACTATCAAATGTATCAACCTCAACCTGAACCTTTTCAATAGCAGCTTCTTAAACAAATTTTGGTCCATAGGTCATGGTTGGTTCCCGGAATTCTTCTAATCCTGTGTGTGCTAAATCAATACCAGGATGTGATGGAACACCTCTTAGAGGTGGTGGAACTGATTTATATCCTACTCCTGATTTGGCTTTGTTTACAACTTGGGCCTCCCAAATTTTGTCAATACACTTGGATTGATGATCTAGTGTATTACAAGTTATCTGAATATTCTCATTGGCCCTTTTAACCTTCTCTAACTCTTCTCTAAGAGCCAGATTCACAGCAATCTTATATTCTAAGTCTCTTTTTAAAACAACAATATCATCATTGAACTTAGATTCATTGGCTCTATAATGCTCTAATCGTGCTTCTAAAACAGCAAGACCTCTTTTATGATTTGCTAAGTTATAATTAGTTTGATTTAACTCTAGCAATTGTTCATCATATTGTTCTTTAAGTTTCTCATAATCTTTTAAAGCCTTACAAGATTTAGAACAAGCATTATTAGTTTGTACCTCAGATTCAGAAAAAGCCATAAGTGCAACTCAGTAGCAATCATTGCAGACTCTGGACCATCTTCTTCATCCTGAGCCATATAGCTCCAATCATAGCTCACTCCATCAATGGCCAATAGCACCTCTGGTTCTTCAGTTGTAGGTTCTTTCTTCTTGTCCTGCTTATACCAAGTTAACCTGTTATCAGGCTTCTTTGGTTTCCTGCATTCCCTGGCAAAGTGCCCCTTCTTATGATAATTGTAGCACTCCACCTTCTTTTTATCAAAACCTACAGTTTTATTGCCATTTATGGTGATCTTCCTACCAGTCTTCCTCCAGAACTTCTTTGCCTTTAAGGTTAGTAATGCAACCTGCCATTTAATGTCCATCTCTTCCATGTCATCCTCATCAATTTGATCTAAGTCTTCATGTGTGAGAATTGAACGACCCATTTGACTTGACAGAAAGGCATAAAAAGTAGAATCACTAAGTCCAGTAATCTGTCTTTTTGAACTAACAGTGGAAACACCTCCACTACCAGTGGAAACAACAATGTTAGCATCATCATCATCACTATCACTTTCTCCATCTGAACTATCATCAACAGATGATGATATGACTGCTACACTCCCTGATCCTGTACTTAGTTTGCCAGCCTTCTTCAACCTCTGTTCAATAACCTTAAAGTTATTGTACAAATCATTAAGCTTCATAGTCTCCAAATCTGGCTTGTCTTCCCATACTGCAACATTTGTTCCAAACTCAGAGGGTAAACTTCTTAAGAACTTTAGATTGAGGTCTTCCTTTTCCACCTCAATTCCAAACACTGTGAGTTGAGTAACAATCTTTTGAAGCCTTGTGAAGATGCTGTCAATAGATTCATTACTTGTTGAACCAAAGTTTTCATAAGTCTGTTTCAACAAGGTCTTCTGTGTCTTCTTGGTGGAATCATTACCATCAAAAACATTGCAGATCTCCTCAAACAAGGTCTGTGCAGTCTTGTACTTGCTGAATGCTAGAACTTGATCTCTGGGAAGGGTCATCAGCAGCAAACCTCTGGCCTTCAGATCATTCTTCATCTGAAGTCTTTCATCATTTGTGACTGGTCCAGTGTTGGTCTTTAGTACTACCTTGCCATCAATTGTCTCTGATGTGGTACCAGGTTTGAAAGAATTTCCAAACATAATGATCTCCCATAGTGCATAGTCTTGCACCACAAAGAATTGTTCGATCATTAGCCTCCACATCTCATAGTCATTCAACTTAAGCTTGGGAAGCTTAGCAGCAATGTTGGACTGACTAGTTTCTGTCTCCATTGAATCTTCTGAGTGAACTTGAAGTCTTCTAAATCAAAGTATCAAAGCCTGTCTCTGATACCGCTTGATGGATCTATACATCTTTATCTGTGTTAGTATGATACTTTGAGTTATATCACTAAGTATGCGGAATCTACTTAGTAATACTTAGAAGTTTGATTGTGAATGAAACAGTTGTATATGAATGAGATTATTGTATGTATCAAATGGTTAGCTCCAATATTATTAGTAATAATAATACGAGTGGTCTTTGTATCACTAGGGTTACACCTTGAAGCTCTAAGAAAAACGTATATCTAACCTTAACCTAGGACCTCCTTTTATAGCACAAGGAGTCCTCTTCTACAAGATACGTATAAAGATAATTGATTAAGATATTCACTAAATCTATTCTATACTTATCAATACAAGTTTCCTAACAGTTATCCTAACAGCAGTGGTAATAATATGTACTAGCAGTGGTAATAAGTTTCCACTGCTAGTGCATTCTTCAGCAGTTGTAATCTTCATACTTAGCCGTGGTAACTGTTAATATAATTCCCAACAATAAATATATAACTTTTAAAAATTAACACATTCTCTTGGAATCTATTTCACTTTTTGACACCCATCTACCGTTGAACCACCGATCTCGTTTTCTTTCGTAAAATCTCTACACTACGTCAACAAGAACATGCCCACAAGTTATATTCGTAAATATAACTTTTGTTCTTGAACTTCAGGCATTTATACACGCATATTTAAATTGCTACGATTCAAACTAACAAAACAATATAATAAATAACTTTCGCGATAAACTGAACATAGACTATCAAACACTGAAAACTTGCAATATACTTTACTTAGGTTGTGTGTTGACGCCGTTTCCACCTATCGTTAGAGTAATGATACTTGTACTACCGAGCTATCCAGGTGTGTGTTCATAGTCCACTCTTTAAACTTTTAAACTCTTTTGTGGGGAGATACATGCTTCAAACCTGAACACAAGCTTTTTAGTATGCTATGCCTAATGTTTTTATTGCTTAAGTAGCTAATGCCAAAAGCCCCTCGATCATGAACCTTAATCACTTGCGAGTGAACATGAATACCTGGGAATAGATCTATTTGGGACTGACAATCCCCGTTTAGTTTAGCTAGGATTAGCGACTAGGCGCACAGTATTTCACAACTCATAGGTTACTGGCAAAGACCTATCTTGAGGGCACCCCTATTATATTAGTTTACGTCATACATTGATGCCTGTCTAATCGTTGCGTGTCATGAGCTTAATGAAATAACAAACTTGATTTTTAAACTTGTTAATTGTTTATCGACGCAATTAACACACCTACTTGTGTTCAAACTTTAAACTTAAACCTATGAACATCACTCAACTTTTGTTGACTTTTAGCATGTTATCTCAGGTTACTAATGCATGGATTATCAAGGCACGGAGAAGGGCAGCAACCCGGGCACGGGTTTTCTAAAATAAACATTTTCTTATCATTCAACTGAATAAAACATATCTGCGAAGATATGACTTGTCTTTCAAAAACTATTTCTGTACTCAGATATTTTTAATGAATGATAAAATGTGTTTTCAAAACATTTACTATGATTGTGACAAAGATCCACTACGTAATACCCCATTAAGTCTTCCACTATCGTTAATCGATTTTAGGGGGTGTTACAGATTGGCATCAGAGCCATGGTTATAGCGAACCAGATGTATTTTGAAAAAACACTAGACTATAACTACTTTTCAAAAAGGACTGTTTTCAAAAACATAAATATCTCATGCCCTCCGTGCCGACGTACTTCAAACATTTAAGAATGTTGCCTATTATATGAATTTTAGCAAGGCTAACGCGTTTATAATTTTAACTTACATTTACTATTCGGATTGTTACAGTACTATGTCTCCACACCCCATCGCAGTATCGTCTGACTCAGAAAGTGAAGACCCTGCGTCTCCTACTTCAGACTTTGCTCTTATAGTGATGCTTATGTCACCTACTACTGATCGATACATGCAGCGTCAACAGTGGTTACCTGCATCCGACTCAGAAAATCCTTCTCCCGCGTCTTCCCCTTCTCAAACTTCTCCGACTGGTCCAATCCGCTGAAAAAGACGTGTTCGACGACTTTAACCCTATGAACCCGAATCCTTTGGCCGTCTGTTCCACCGACACGAGGGAGGCCCTGTCCATAAGATCACTGCCCGGAAGAGGGTATGTGCACCTGCAAACTCTGCTATACCTCTCCCAACCCCTGAGCACTCCAAGACACCATCACCTGCACCGCCGTCTTCTATTCTGATGAGGCGAAAAGTGTACCACTTTTAAGGGGTCATTTAAGCCCGAATTCGATATTATTTGATCAAATATTTCCCTAAATCGTTCATTTTGTCATTTTAGGTACTTTTGAGGAGAAATCTGGAAAAGGAATCATTTTGGACGTTTTTGGAGCATAAAAGTGAAGAAAACGGCTAAGTCTCAAAATTCCTTGTTGGAACAGTACTTGACGACGTCAAGCTTTTAAGCGTGATGGCGTCAAGAGTTACAAAAGAGGTGGATGTGGAACTTATAACGTGATGGCCTAGAGAGTTTTCCAGCTTATTGGCCTGACGGCGTCACCAAGGCTGTCAGGGTCCAAATACACGTGACGGCCCAGAGTGATTTTCTACATGACGGCATCAGAAGTGGATCTAGGCAATACGATTTTTATCATGGCGGCGAGTTGACGGCGTCACAAGCTATAACGTGACGCCGTCAAGGTGTAAAATCTATATATGGTTTTCCAATTTTCATTCGTTGGTGTGCAACTTTTAGGGAATAAACCCTAGACGAATTTTAACAGCTTTTCAAGTGTTTCAACCCCTTGATTCTTCCATGTTCAATTGAAGATAAGTACTTATTCAAATCATTCAATATTGTTAGGAATACGAATATTCCTATAAAAGACTCGGTCACCTAAATGATGTAATAGCATTATGATAGCTCGTAGTTAGTTTATTAGTTAGTTAGATATTAGTTTAGTTTAGGTAACATCGTGGAAGAAGGACGGGTCTTTACCCACTGTATACCTGATCCACAGCCCGCAGGAGGGCGTATACTTGTAATTGTATATATAGCCTTTCCACCTCATTTGGAAAGGTTGGTTGATTTCATAATAACACACACACTAAGGTGTTTTTCTCTCTCAAAGAAATCCTCCCACCTCTCTCTACTCTCTTTCTCTCTCTAACTTCCTAACAATGTTTACCTTATTCTTTCATGTGAATCGACCACCCGAACCACTTGAATCAACATAATATATCGATCCTACAATTGGCATCAGAGCAAGGTTGTTAGTTGTGTTGATTTTTGTGGTTTCTAATCATGTGTTGGAGCTGTTTTTTTTTTCTACCATGTTGGAGCTGTTTCTCTACTAATTTTTTTTCGGATATGAATATTTTTTGTCTTGTTTTTGTTAACATCAGTTTCTCATACTTTCTTGTGTATCCATATGGTCAAAATAGTCCTTTGTGCTTTATCAAAATGACAAAATCCGTTTTGTGTCATCTTTATGTCCAAACTGTTATTTGTATATCATCTTTGTGACTATTTTTTTTCTTCTCATTTCGGTGAATCTTGTGGTCAAAATGTTGGTCGGAATCTGGTCGGAATCTGCTTGTTTGGTACTTATGTTCTTGCATGTTGCTCGAATGGTCATAAACGTTTTCTTGGCTGCGTTTAGCTCAAAAACGAGAAAAAGACGGAAAAAAAACCCCGACAGTGACTGCTTTGTTCTCATCTGGTATTGCGTTTACCTCAGATTATCAAACCAGCGTTTAACTTTTGTCCCGGCTGTTAACTCTGTGTTGCGGTTAGCTCATGTCAGCGGTTACCTCGACTTGCGGTTACCTCGACTTGTGGTTAGTTCGACTTGCGGTTACCTCGACTTGCGGTTTGTTCCAAAGAAAAATGAAAAGAACAGAAGAAGAACACAACAGATCCAGCTTCTACAAAAACCAAAAACCAAATCCATTCTAACCTTATACAAGACCTCCGTCCTCTTTCTTTATCTATTCACCATTTTGAGTAAAAGAAAACATCACTGATCCGAAACAAAATCAATCATTATCTCAGTTTATGATTTCGGGTTCATTCAAAGAAACATCGAGACACTCAAAGGTCTCTCAAACGAAAGCAACATACATCATTGATCTTCTTTGAAGCTATCACCTCAATTAATATCTGAAACATCAAAAGAATAGAACATAACGAGGTTGCTACATCCATTGCTTTCATTCGGTTAAGTACTATAGCGATATTAAAAGGAAAAAGACAACGATATCTCAGTTTGTCCAAACTCTTGTCAAAGATCTTTCAAGACCTTATAAGTTTGAACATATTCATCACAGATCTGTGGTGAGCAAGGCTCGTTTTTTTGTTGTTGTTTAATATTCGAAACTATAAAAGAAAAGGACAATAACAATCATGTTATCATCTTTCTGTGTTTCGACGAATCAAAAAACTGAATCAACAACAAAACATTTATGATCTCAGACTCCTCTTTATGTAATCATGGTTCGTACAAAGACAAAACCAACAAGAAGGTATCATCATAGATCGCTTGATTTTTTTTTTTTTAATATTCGTATACAATAAAGAAAATACATAACAACCAAAATGGAGATAATGGAGAAGGTGGCTTGATATGAAAAGGAGATATTCCTTGTGTTTTTTCTTTTGGGTTGATTGCTGTATGAACGAGAGAGAAGTGAGTGTGGGGGCAGAATTTTTGAGGTATATGAGTTTAGGGTTTGCAAATGAGATTAACAATTGTTTAACTAAGTTTATATCCTAATGATTGAGGTCCTTTTTGCCGTTATTGGACCTAGTCAATATTTTGAACCCCTAATGGACTCACTTGACATTCTTATGATAAAATGATGTAGTTGGGCTGTGTTGAAGTTATTTGGGCCGAATATAATGCATCAAAAAGAGGGGGTCCGAAAGTTTGTCATCATGGGATTCAATGTGATAATGTTGGTTTTGTTATACCTTGTGGTTAATTGGTTGCAGTTGGAATGTGTTCTAAGAAAGTGATCAGATTTTGACAATTCTTTTATAAAGATTGGTATTTTGGTTTTCAAATATTTCTCATAGTTTCACATTATGATTGGTAACTTGTCAAAACTCAACATACAAAATCCTAGTTTTTCAAACCTCAATTTACCGAAAAATTCTTCAGGGGCGCGCTGCCCCCCTGAACCCCCCAGCGAACAGGGGGTATATAAAGAATTAGGGCATATCACAAAATCAACCGTCAAAAAGGCTAGTTTTTTTTTTTTGTATTTCATCGCGCGAGATGATCACGAAGTTACTTGGTATCCCTTATTTGAGATTGAAGTGGATTTCACGAAGATGCATACTTATTCTATCTTGAAGTCGGGGTTGGTTGGATGCATGACTTTCAATGATAACTTGCTCGTGGTTAAGATTTAAGTTGAAGACTTGGTATATCTAGTTACCAGCAGTCGAGGTGGATGGTTGATGACTTGGTTAACTATCACTTAAAGGAGTTACATTATTGTACTCAGTGTCACATGCAGTAGACGTTGTGGATAATCGCAAGACGTGGTCAAAGTCTCATACTTTGTTAGGATAGTATTGAGTACTTAGAAATTTGCATGGTGAAAAAAATTCTCTACACTGTTCTTCCAACAACAGTGCAAGCTTAAGTAACAAATTGGGGGAATTCTACTTCATTTTCAAATTTGGTATATCGGGTTTACCTCGCCAAGTGGTCACAGAAATAGCCGACAGAATACGAGGTTTGGTTGTTAGCCAAAGGGTCCAAAGGTTGAGATGTGTTCAGCAATTTTCATGGGATATTCTATGCTACAGAATGTCAATGATTCTTCACAAGAGCTTCTCGGGTATATGGTCGTACACGTCAAATGATGCTTCCGAAAGCTCGAAACCATCATTGGGGGGAAAACGTGTACTTTGATGATATAAGGTCAACCTCTAAGGGGAAGTGGTTTATACTACTTTACTTAGTATGCTTTGTGAAGAATTCTACATATGTGAAAAGAATTGTTGTTGATCTCCTGCATGTTCCCTCAAACAGTTAGTCGGGGTGGATGGCTGTCATAACTCATTCAATTTATCAGTATCTCACGGTTTCTTCTTGGTTTTGTAAAATCCCGCGAAAGAATCTATTTCTCGGTTTAAATCATAGATTTGTAAAATCCCGTGATGGTGGAACTATCCCGGAGAAAGAAAAGTGTATTTCCGGATCTTAATTGTTCCTGGTGCTACGGTTTCAACTTCGAAGTAGGGATAAAGTGTGGGCTTCATGTATTGGATGTTTTCTTGATACACTTCATGGCATTCTGGTTATAACAAAGTTTTACGAGGATATGCATCTTTGACAATGATCGGGTTAAAACCATTATCAAAGTTCACTCTAAACATCATAAACGGCTAGTTTTGGGCATTTAAACCACAAGATGTGACTACGGCGTTAATTCATTAATATTTATTTGAGGTTGAAGTGAATTTTCACGGGTGCGTGTACTTAGTATCTGAAGATATCGGGGTGGTTGGATGAAGATTTTGCGAGATCCTTGTTCGAGCTTTTAACCTTTACAATGACAAATACTTGGATATATAGTTATTTTTAGGATTCTTCCTTTCTATTACCATAAAATAACTATCATTTTAAGGAGTTACGTTGTAGTGCTCAGTGTCACACGAAGTTGTGGATATTCAAGAGGTGATGTACGTCTTATACTTGATGGTTGGTTGGTTGAAGAGTATAGAGTACTTAGGGATTCAATGTTGTACGAACTCTCTACACCGCTCTTTGTCATACATTAGTGCAAGCTTAAGTCACAAGTTCGGGTTACTTTACTTCAGTCTCAAGTTCATCATATTGGGTTTTTCTCCATCAGTAGTCACGACAAAGAGCCGATTGAATGATAATGGGGTTGGTAATGAGTTAGCAGAGAGAAGAAGAAAAGAGAGAGATGACGTTTGGACACAACGGTTCAAGCCTCGTTCTTCAATGTTATGGCGTCTGCATATATCACTTCAGGCCCCATTCCTCAAAGAAAGAAAGGTGTACGTTTCAGTGCGCCTTATCTTAGAAAGAAGAGAAATCTTCTTATTTATGACCATTCTCATCAACAAGCTTCATGCTTTTCCCATGTTCGTACAGTCATCAAGTGGATCGACATACATTGGATTATATTTTTGTGCTTTACTTATTCAATCAAAAATTGCAAACAGGCATATGCAATTTTTGAGGGGGAGAAGGGAAAGGATGAAGATACTACATGTTGATGATGTTTGTAAAATGGTCATTCAGCTCTTGTACGCAGATATTTACTCCTTCTACAGTTCAACATATTTCTACAAGTGGTTTAAGCATATTATATGCTTAATTGAACTCTTCATTTGCCAAGCCACTGATGAGGAGACAAAAGAGGGACTGCTACAAGAGAGCTTTAATCATCATCTTCTTCGCAGCAGTGTTTGGGCCTACATGCATATTTATGTTGCACATGATTAAATCTCAACCATCATGGAATCTCAACTATGGCAAAAATGTCATTTGCTTGCCATTTTTGAGGGGGAGATAAAGAAGAAGATGGTTAACATCAAGACCCTCAAACATGATCATGACTTAATGTATTGAATCCATAAAAGAGGATGGTCAGCTTGAGGGGGAGCTGATTCAGAAACTTCACAAGTTTTGAAAAGGCTCTTTACATACGATGGCCTAATTGAGGGGGAGCAAACTCAATTAGTCATCATTTCATGACTCCTGAAATCCTCAGTTCAGGACTCATGAGGGTTTATCGACATCTTCTTCCGGGCTGATATTATTAGTGATGAAGGGCTTCCAGTTAATGCTTCATGTACACATCAGTATGATGATTCCGATTAATCGCAACCATCAGGGGAGAGGAATGTGTACACCAAGGACGCACAACGAGTTCATGTGATCGGGCTTAATGTCTTATGAAGCAAATTAAAGATGATCAGTGGTTCAACTTGTTACTTTGGTATTATCATTTCATGTGCACGCCACGGGCTGATTAATCGCAACCATCAGGGGAGAGAGAAATGTGTACATCAGGGACGTACAACAGGTTCACATGATCGAGCTTAATCAGTTATTCCGGAGTTGATATCCGCAGAGATGATCAGTGCTTCAACCTGTTACTTTGGTGTTATCGTTTCTTCTTGTCTTTGGGTACATGTTTACATTATGGGTTGATTTGTTATATGTAATATGACTGGAATGCATTTGGCAAGACGAAGATGTTGATATTCTATTCCCCAAATGGTCAACCGTGAAGAAGGTTGAGTCTAGAGTCTGTTCTACATTTTCTTCTGCATGTTAGAAGACTAAAGACGATATGCAATTAATTATCAAAAGACTTCTTCATATTCAAGGCACTCATCTGAAAGGTTGCCAGTTTGGAGGAGAGCACCAATTAGGGGAGAGTGATAAGTCTAAGTTAATACCTAATTAGATGTGCTCACATTGCTCTTCAGCAAGTTGATTCTCACAGGATACATTTGAGCTAATTTTGTTCTTCTCACAAGATTTCAAGAATATGTGCATAAAATGTGTTGCTGATTCTGAGGTATCAAAACTAGCAAGGGGGAAGGAGACATACATCGGAACGCACAACGAGTACACATGATGAGCTTTATACTTCATCTTAATTGAAGTTATTCCGAGAAGACAAATGTTATAACTGCAGAGAAAATCAGTGTTTTAACTCGTTCTTTTGGTGTGTTATTCCAACTACGTGGGGGAAGTGATGTAAGAAACAGTTTCTGACGACAAAAGACGTACACAATGGATTGTGTGTGTACTTCGGATTTTTGAGCTTCATATAATGAGACAGATTGCATCATTTCTATTACTTAGGGGGAATTGGTCTCGGGATACTTTTGGTACACACTACTTCAGCCTTCAGCAGGGAAGAAAGTTGAGAAGAACTAGTCAAGCGTGAGATGATACGTTGCTGAGCTATCAAAGCTTCACATTGAGAAGGCTCAAGTTCAGACGACAATTCAGCAGCCTCGAACGCTTTGGTGGTGAAAGTTTAAGAGATGTTGACTACTAGCTTGTACTACGTGCAGACCGATATCCTCTTTTCGGTATTCATGTCAACATCCTCTTAAACTGCATAATATCCTTTGTACATATTTTAAATACCAATACGTAAATAGAAAAATATAAAACCTATATAAAAACCATAAAAATTAGAAAATTATAAAAACCAAAAATATTCTTCTAACGACATGTCTCTTGTGTAATCAATATTATGTACGTTTCTAGAAATGTCATTCAATAATGACACGGAATCATACATATTCTTGAGCAAGAGTTTTTCGGTTTCAAATAAAGTTTTTTTTCTAAAACATGTCGTTTCTCAAAACATTCTTCCAATTATGGCTTGCAGTCATTTCAGGCCGTAACCCGGACTTAAAAATTATGGCTTGTAGTCATTTCAGGCTGCAACCCGGACTTCAAAAATATGGCTTTCTATTACATCAGATAGCAACCCGCTTTTCAAAATGGGGAAAACACGTCGCCAAAAAGACGGTTGTTCCTTTCACCGGGTGAAGTTCACCTGGGCATGGATTACTTTATATCCATGTTTCCTCGATCTAATGTACCTTTCAGTGCATTATTTCTTGATAAAGAAGAGAAGTCTTCTTTTTATCGCCAAATACTTTCCCTTCTATGATTTTTTCAGAAAGTATTTGTGCAAAACTTGGTGGTACCATGAGATTTTGTTTGAAAATCAATTTGTACTCAAAATTTTGACAAAATTTTTCACTCAATCAATGACATCACTTATTTAAGCTTTAACATTCGTCATTGACTGATGGGGAGAGTGATTTTTCTCAAAATTTTACGTATCATCAAAACTCTCTGATGAGTGTTCAAACACTCATCATTTTTGGTCTAATCTGAACTGCAAAACATACAAAAAACACTCAGAAATGCATAAAAATACTAAAAATATTTTAAAATTGTGTTTTATATATTTTAGTTGCAAAATGAGCAAAAACAGATGAAAAACATACAAAGTTTGCAAAATTGGCAGTTTCAGTCCCCCAACTTTCATAAAATGACAAAACTAGTCCCTGGATATTCAAAATATAGAAAATTATCATCAAAGGTCCTTTTGAAATCATAAGTTGTCATATTTAGTCCTTTGGTGAAAAATTTGAAAAGTTTTGGAAATTTACAGTTTGATCCCTGGAGTTTCAAATATTGGCAGAAAAGGTCCCTGGTGGGATAATTTTGAATGAAAAATCATTTTTGGGTCCTTGGGAAGTTACAAAAATCATTTTTAGTCCTTGGGACGAAAGTTTGTGAAATTTACATATTTGGTCCTCATAGTTTGGAATTTTACAAAAATGGTCCCTGGGAATTTTGAAAAGTACAAAAATTGCAAAAATGGTTTTGGATATTTAAGCTATGCATGAATGGTCCCTTATGATAACTTTGGAGTTTGTACCATTTCAGCCCTCACTTTTCATAAAATTACAAAAGTGGTCCTTGTGAAATTTATTAAACCAAACAGACCTATTTTAATATACAACCCAACACCCTTTTCATTACCCCAATCCAGGCCCATAACCCTACCCTTAGCCCAATCACTACCCCAGCCCACACAACAAAATATAATACCCCGTTTTTTATTCCCCCAAGTCAAACAGTCAACACCTCCACCTTCACCTCCCACTTGGCTGCTTGTTCTGCTACTCCACTGCAACACTCCACATACTTCACCTCCCCCTCCTCTTCCCATGGCTTGTCTCCCCAACTTACACAAACCTCCAAACCACATTTATTACCCTCATATCATTCCAAGACACCCCAACCTGCCCCAAGACTTTTTTGGCGCCAAATCCCATTTCAAAGGTTGAGATCATTCAAGCTAAATCCAAGGGCTCAGCTTTGTTGGGAAAGTTTCAGTGGACTAAGAAAAGCTCTATAAGTGAAGAAAAAATGAGAAAGAGTAGTAGTAGTTGTGGTGTAGTGTAACTTATCATTTTTAATGTAATTTTGATTTCCAGTATTCACTTTAGCTTTCTAAGTTGTAATATGATCATTTTAGTGTACTTCAAGTTTAACTAATCAATATTTCATTCTTTCTCAGTCAAATTCAGTTTTGGCATATTTTAGTGAATTTGACAAATTCACTTAATATTGTTAAAGTTGTTGTCTAATTATCTAATCAGTTAATTTATGTCATTCTTAAGTTTTTACAAGCTTCCAAACCATTAGAACAAGTTTCAGTTTAAGTTTACCAAAAATCCAAAAAAATAGAGAAAAATAAAGAAAAAAAAAAAAAAAAAAAAAAAAAAAAAAAAAAAAAAGAGAAGAAAAGAAGAAGAGCTTATGAAAAAAAAGGTTTAGAGCTCAGGGGAGCATAGGGTGAGTTAATTTGACCTCTGGGTTGCCTATCCTAAGCTCAAAACCATTGTAAGCTTCAGTTTTAATTTATAGTTATTTATTTCTATTATTAGTGAATATCCTGTAGCATTGCTTTTTGTTGTTTATTTATGCTTATTCTGCTTCATAATTGCTTATTAGATAGATCTTAGGTCACCAATCTAGTTGTAGTTCAAAGTTTCATGTGATTCTTCTTTATATAGTCCATATAGGGCGTGTTTGGCTTAAGGTGTTATTTGATGTTTTTGTTGGTGTTTTGCTGTCATAAGGGTCCAAACAGTTTTCTTTTGTTAAACATAGGTCTAAGGAATCCATAGAACCTTGCCCTATTTGCTCAAAAGTCAAAAACCTTTTTAGATTTCTTAACAGCTCACTGTATGATTTTTTTTCATTGTTCAAATCTTGTAATTCAGCTTCATAATTGTTGTTGTAGCTTAAATCAACTTTGTTGCACCTTAATACAACATATTAAGTCCATTGAATCAATCCTAAGTTCATAATAGTCAACTTTGTTCAAATTTTCAAAAGTCAAAATTTCAGTTTTTAGTTGAAAATCCCAAACTTCCACGATTTTTCATGATTTTTGTGTATCAAGATAGACCTTGAAACTTGTTGAGATCAAAAGTTTGCCAGCTGAACTACAAGAATCTATGCTCATTACATTTTTGTGATTTTTTTCCTGGGCATCACAAGCCCTCAAACAGGACACCACAGTGGGCCTCACACTTCCCCCTTGGTTCCTTAGACTCCTTAGCTGGCCCTCTACACATTCCACCCAAGGTTGTGCCCCCAATCACCCCTGGGACCCACCTGAATCAGCTCCAAAGTTGTCCAATTTTCTAGTTTTAACTTGGGTCAAAATTGTCCATTTTGACCCATTGGTGTAATCTGAGCTCCAAGATTGGTGTTTTCAGTTCCATTTAGTCCCAAAAAGTAGTTTTCATCAAGTTTCACCTCTGTGGGTCCCACAGAGGCTCATTCAAGTTTTAAATAAAACGTAAACGTACGAAATAAAAAGTGATAATTTTTTATTTTGGTGATAAAAAACTACTTTTGGTGATAATTTTCTATATTTTGAATATCCATGGACCTTTGGTGATAATTTTCAAAAGGACCTTTGGTGATAATTTTCTATATTTTGAATATCCAGGGACTAGTTTTGTCATTTTATGAAAGTTGGGGGACTGAAACTGCCAATTTTGCAAACTTTGTACGTTTTTCATCTGTTTTTGCTCATTTTGCAACTAAAACATATAAAACACAATTTTGAAATATTTTTAGTATTTTGATGCATTTCTGAGTGTTTTTTGTATGTTTTGCAGTTCAGATTAGACCAAAAATGATGAGTGTTTGAGCACTCATCAGAGAGTTTTGATGATACGTAAAATTTTGAGAAAAATCACTCTCCCCATCAGTCAATGACGAATGTTAAAGCTTAAATAAGTGATGTCATTTCCGTTTTCACTTTTTATTTCGTACGTTTACATTTTATTTAAACGTAAACGTACACGTTTTAAGTTTTAAACGTTTATGGTTTTTCCTAATTTCAAGTCTTGTTCATATAGCTTATTTAAGCTATTCTCTTGTAGATTCCTTAGTTAAATCAATCACAAACCCCTTTTTCATCCAAATTCACCCGATCACAGAACCGTTTGTTAGCCATTCACACCTCGTCGGGACATAACGACCCGGGGAAACACTATACTTCCGCGGAGCATTGACTCTAGGCTGTCTGACCTTGTTGACCATCCCTGGTCAGTTTAGGTTGACCGTTTGGGCTCAATCACTCTCCATACTTTGTACAAAAACCTGGCAACAATATACTTTGTGATGGTTATGTGTCAGAATGAGAAATTTTTTAAGTGTTTTCGTTAAAAACTTCGAATATTTTGTAAACTCTTCAAATCTGACACATACCAACGTCCCTCACAAATTGAGGGGGAGCAAGAAAAAGTTCCTTTTATCAGAAAATATTAAAATTGACCGCATTTCTCTTCCAAAAGCTTTCTAACTTATTTAAATCAATTGAGATCCAAAATCTCAAAAGATTTGAAATTTTTGATCGGGGGAGAGAATGTGATTTAAATATGAAATCTGATATTCAAATGTGATCTTTTGGACTCAATAAATGTGTTCCCACATATGTGCTAAACTCTTTCGAATATCGATGCACATATTGAGGGGGAGCAAAAGGCGTTTGTGGAAGTTATACCAAAGACCGACCATTTATCTTTATGCATGGAGTTATAAGGTTGGTTAAGGTTAGGTATGAATTCCCATGATCTACCAGAACCGGAAGGATCTTCCCAGGGACAATCCTCTAGATAGATTAGAAGTCCTTAGGAATGATTGAAAAAAAGGAGTAAAGTGAGAAAGGGAAGAGTGTGGACTGAGATAGAGCTAGGACTGGAACAAACCCAACAAGGTTCTAGTTGTGAAGTCTCGGTAAGCACTGAAGGGGTTGAAGAATGAAAAAGAAATGAAATGAGAAAGGGTGAAAAGAAATAGCCCTCCATATATTCAACCTTAGGGCAGAAACCGGGTTCAATGCATAATCTACTGGCGGTTACTAAGATAACACCGGTATTGAAGACAAGACGTCATGGACCCAGTGACGCACTGCAATAAACTTCCCAACCACTCAAGTTCTCTTAAAAGAGCTTGTTTCATACTCACGGGGAACCCTGTGCAATGTATCGACCGCTCATTGCGAGCTATGTTGATACCTAAAACAGGAGACACCTCCCCAGTCTCCAGGAGCGGATCAAAACGCACTATTGAGTCTAGAGCCATGAGATCATCCATAAATCTCGATAGGACACACTTCCAATATGCTTATTGTTTCACACAATGTGGAAAATAAGATAAAATATTTAGAGTCCTACGCATTATCCTTGTAGTATTGCCAGAACATCCGAGTGATATGAAAATATTCACAATGAAGATGGAAATCCTTCTAGAGCGAACATCACTAAAGCTCTTGGTAGATGACATGTGAGATCCATCTTGTGATCAAGTGACAACTAGAAAGCAACAATGGTGCGATTCAACATTGAATCAAACTTGTTCCAGGAAATGGATTGACGGATACTTTTGCAAATACCTTTCAGTGTGTTCACAAACTAATTTTCGAGCACATTGATTGTGTACACTATTTCAAACAAAAGTATTTTTGATGGAAATGTGATTCTGAGATTAAAACTCTCGTCGTGTCTCAAAAATGATTATTATATGACACGCGAGTGATTTCTATAAATCAATTTCTCATCAATCCGTGAATATCTATTCACCGATTCACTCTATCGTGCTGTCTGCTTTGAGACGTTCCGGTATGAGAACATGATAAGTATGAAGATTCCGAAGTGGATTCTTTGTAAAATTCATTACTACAAGCTGGAAATTCCTGTCAAGGAGAGTCTTCTTTAAAAGACTCTACCTGATCACAGGTCGGTTTTCACAAAACCGGAGGGTAGTCTGTCCTCGTAGAACGAATGACAAAGCCATATTCGTTCTCTATCTTTATTGATAACTGTTTTATTTCAGGGATACATATAAAGATGGTGTTGATGGCTCCTATTTCCTGCTGAATCGGGTCAATCCATACCTCATGCTCACACATCCTCATCACTATCAATGATGATGAGAGACATACTACAACAAATGTTGAGAGACTACCAACAACGTTTCCGCAACTCTGATGAAAAAGTCTCCTGATCCACAACTCTAATGTAATGTCTCTAGATCCAGAAGGGTGTGAGCATGATGATCCTTATGTCACTACATCACATGAAGGCGATACTACTAAGGATGAGCTTGGAGATTTACTGTGGCTGATGATCTCAAAGGAAGCTCAAAGATCACACATCACAATGGAACTCAAATCACAAGTTCATTGCTAGATGTACAAAGTGTGCTTTAAAGTGAAGAATCAGAACCTACGAGCTATAAAGAAAAGAATGCTTGAAGATCAAAGAGCTTAATTTCCAAGGTGACCTCGCTTAGGGGGAGATTGTAAGGAATACGAATATTCCTATAAAAGACTCGGTCACTGATTGAGCCCGAACCACCTAACTTATATTGACCAAGGAATGGTCAACAAAGTTAAATAGCCTAGAAGCAATGCTCCGCGGAATATAGTGTTTCCCCGGGTCGTTATGTCCCGACGAGGTGTGGATGGTAACTAAACGATTTCGTGATCGGGTGAATTTGGATGGAAAAGGGGTTTGAGATTGGTTAAACTAAGGAATCTACAAGAGAATAGCTTAAATAAGCTATATGAATAATACGGGAAACTAGGAATAACCAGAAACGATTTAAACCTAAAAACGCGTACGTTACGTTTAAATAAAACGTAAACCTACGAAATAAAAAGTGAAAACGGAAATCTGAAAACACCCAGGGGGTGAAAATGACTTTTTTACAAACTTAAAAGTAAAAGAAAATTTTTAGAAAATTAAAATAAATTTTTACACTATTTAATTATTTAATATTAATTAAATACTAATTATTACTAATTATTAATATTTAAACAACTTAAATATAATATAATATTAATTAAATACTAAAAAGGTGAAAATAAAATTTCTAAAACAATAAAATAACTAAAAATAAATTTTAAAAATAAAAATAAGTGTTTTTGTCTTTTTGTGCTTTTTCTATTAATTAATTACTAATTAATTATTAATTACCTAATTAACTATTTTAAATTAAGAAAAATAGCAATTTAACAGTAAAAATTCTAATAAAATTTTTAAAATTATTTTATAACATATAAAAGCTATAAAAAATAAAAAACTAGGTTTTGCTTAATAAAAACTAATTATGCTATTTAAACTAATTATTAATTTATAATTAATAAAACTAAGATTAATTCTAATTAATACTAAATGACAAAATAAAAATCTGAGAAAATTAATATAAATACTTTAATATAATAAATAATTAATAAAAATATAAAAATGACAAGTACTTAATAAAAATTTAAAAATGAAAATTAAAATTAAATTACATTAAATAGAAACTATCACTTAATTGTAAATTTGTTTTTCTTGATTTTTCTTTTACAAACTTATTTAATACTTAAAAACAAACACTTTTTGTGAAAAAAAGATTTTTATAACTTAAAAATAAGCTACATGGACACAAAAGCTCATGACAGTTGACTTTGGTTGACCCAAGGGAAAAATAAGCTAAATTGGCTTTGAGTGGGACCCACAATGGTTTAATCTGGTTCAAACTAGTTAATAGAACATGAATAAGCTAGAACAATCCTTTGGGGACCACAGATTAAATTATAAGCTTCAAAATAAGCACATAGAAACTTATTTCAAACCAGAAAATGGGACAAACTTCATGGACAATTTCAAGTGGGGTCCACTGGGTTAGGGGTCAAACTATTGGTCAAAGTATCAAGCCAAGTAGGAGGGGGGATGGAAGGAACCAAGTATGGTGGCCTGGGTCCCACTGAGATGGGGTGGTGGATCTGTGCAGCAGAGCAGAGCTGAGCCTGCAGTTGTCTTTGGGGCAAAGTGGGGCCCACACAAAAATTGCTAAAATTATAATGATACTAGGAACTTGAAGCTGAGGTGGGATACTCTAAAACCTCAAAAGATCTCAGTCTGAATCTCACCACAAAAATCTATAAAAATCCCATAAGATTTGAGAAAAACTGAAAACATGCCATTTGACTTTTTCTATCTTTTGAAAAGGTTGACTAAAATGGATTTTGGACAAATCTAAACATGTAATAGACACTTTCCAGTCACCACTAAGCAGTACATAATAAGTAAACTTAACTTAAGCAAAACTAATCTAGTTTAACAGTTAGATAAAAACTTAGTGAACACTAAACATAACTAGAATATCTAAGCTAGTTTATGAATAATAAACTAAGAAGTAAAGGAAATAAGCAGAAACAAACACAAACTAAGTAGTTCTATGGTAAAATACAGAAATCCAAAAGTTGGCTTACATTGGATGATCAAATGAAACACAAGTGACCAAAGGATCAAACACCATACCTACAGCTTCCCAATAGCTTCTAGAAAACTTATAATCCAAAATACACCCAGATTCAAACCTCCTTCTTCATCTTCCCATGATTTCTGAATTTGTGCTATTTATTTGGACTTTTTTATGATTTTTAGCAAACCTAAATCCAACTGATTTCCAGGCTTTCAATACCCAATAGAACTTGTAGTAGAGATATAATAAGCTTGATGGAACCCTTAATAACAACTTTTAATGCTTAAACAATAATTTGGATTTTCTATTTTTAAAAACACAAATTTGGAATTGAAATTTGGAAACTTGAAATACTTAATTGAAATGAGTTTCAATTACATGAGCAATACATAGTACAAGAAATTTAAGCAAAAATTACAATGTAAACTAGATAATTAAACTGAGTCGACAATAACTACACTACAACTATTCTAAAAACTGAACTAACTCCTTCTCTTCTTTCATTCTTGACTTTTTATAGACCAGGGGACATTCCTCTTTCTTTCCCATCAATAAAAATTGACCCTTGGATGATTGAACTCAATCTTGACCCTTGAATGGTTTTTGCCGCCAAAAATTCCCTCATGTTGCTTGGAGTATTTTCAGGACCATAAATGGTTCTTGTTTTGTAGTTATGAGTTGGGGGAACATGGAGTGGGTTGAGGACAGAGTTGGTGATGGGGTGGTTTGGATTAGCAGGTCAAGTGGAGGGAAATGAAGGTTAAGGGTGAAGGTAAAAGGGTTTAACTGGGAAGGAGTATTAAACGGGGGTGAGTGGATTTTTATTTAAAAGGTGGGATTGGGCCAAGTTGTGTGGGCTGAGGGGTGGTAACTGGATCAGTGGGCTTGTTGGAGTAATAAGGGGTGTTTGGTTTGTTTTGTTATTTATTTTGCAAATTTGAAAATTACAAGGACCATAAGTGTAATTGGCTGAAACATGAGGGCTGAAATTGTAATTTTTCCAAAATGCTCATAAGGACCAAAAATTCCATTTTCCATAATCCAAGAACCACATTTGCAATTTTTGTATTTTTCAAAATTCCCGGGGACTAAAAATGATAATTTTCAAAGTCCGGGGACTAAAATTGCCATTTTATGAAAATCTTTTATCCAAGGACTAATATTGAACATTTTTGAACTTCCAAGGACTAAAAATGATTTTTCATCCAAAAATATCCCACCAGGGACTAAATCTGCCAAAATCCGAAACTCCAGGGACCAAACTATAAATTTCCAAACTCCGAGGACCAAAAGTGCAAATTTTCCAAAACTTTTACCCAAGTGTTATTTTTGATAACTTTTTATTTTAAAGGGACTTGGGTTGACTTTTCTTGCAAAATAATTGCACAGGGACTAGTTTTGTTAATCTTTGAAAGTCGGGGGACTGAAACTGCCAATTATGCAAATTTTGTATGTTTTTCATTTGTTTTTACTCATTTTGCATCTAAAACATATAAAACACAAATTTGAAATATTTTCAGTATTTTGATGCATTACTAAGTGTTTTTTATATGTTTTGCAGTTCAGATTAGACCAAAAATGATGAGTGTTTGAGCACTCATCAATCCCCCACACTAAACAATTGCTAGTCCCTAGCAATACTGTTTTGAAAACTTGATGGATTTGAAAAACTCTTTACCAAAAGCCATCACTTCTGGAGTAGCCAGGTGTAAGAACTGTGGCACACCTGATAACCGTGTGATTTTGAGCAAACCACTAGCTGTCAACGGATTTGAGTAGTCTTTACCAGAAGCCGTTTGCTTCTGGACTAGCCAGCTCTTGATGGAATAGTCAACATCTTGGTGAGCTGATTACCAATTATGGATTTTCCACGGCCTTTACCACAAGCCATAATCTTGCGGGCTAGCCAACTCATTTGTTTTCGGGGAGTTGAGGAACCATACAATTTTGGGCAAATTGCAAGCCGTAAACGGATTTGAGATGTCTTTACCAAGAGCCGTTTGCTCCTGGACTAGCCAATCCTTTTTGTCGGTTAAACAAGGCGGACTGATTACCACAAAAATTTTGAAGCACCAGTGAAAAAATTTTTGAAAATTTTTGAATTTTTTGGCTAAAAACGGGGGTATTGTATAGAAAAATATGATAAAATTCGCTAGCATAGCGAAATACCCTCCCACACTAAGCATGAATATTGTCCTCAATATTCAAAATCCCGGCTATTATGCCGACATTTTGAACGTAAAAGGGCAACATTACAAGCTAAGCGTGGAAAACACCATTTTGTATTTTCACTCTTGTAACCATAGCATGGGGGACTCCCCCACACTTAGGCTGAAAACCCTATATGCATGCTACTGTTTTTGTTTATCGAGTCGCTAGCTTGACTCGACCCCTAATTCATTTGTCATTGGGGAATGTGGAAGAAGTGATCTCCATCGGACTTTCATTCAAAATGTTTGGACAAACATATGAAGCACGGGAAAGTTCCACACCGATGAGATAAGTGTCCGGCTCAAGATAATGATACATGAAAATGCCGGGATCAAAGATAGTGTCCTCACTCCCGAAGGAGTGAAGGAGAGAAGAAGTCACCCTGTAGGTGAAGAAGAGGAAGAAAATCATGATAAAAAGCATGATTTGATCTTCTCCCTCGAGAGCAGGCTCCGTAGCCTGAGTTTGGATTTCAAAGGGTAAGCTCGTAAACAACCCGGGAGGGTGGGTGGGATTTTGCAAATTCTCATGATTGAGAGCATCTCCCCCCGGGCAATCAAACTCTAGAGGAGTTTTGATATGATGAGTGAGTTCACAGGAGAACTCCTCAAAGGCGAATGAATCATATATGGGAAGAGAATTATGAGAATGAGAAGTGGTAGTGCCACTAATCTTCTCTCCCATATGATCAAAGCTGAAGGCTTCAAATTCCGGAATAGGATCATCGGAGACAATGTCACTATCCTTTATGGGGATAGGAGATGAAATAGGTTTCATTTTGAAAGCCTCGATTTTAGAGATGAGGAGATCGACGTTCAATAATGTTGCACGAAGTGCTTCATCCTTGATTTCAGTGTCAATCTCGACATTCTCTTCTTCTAAGCTGACTAGCTCAGAAGGTAATTCTTCCATATAAACGATGTCCTCACAAGATAACGAATTGTCATCAGTAGAATCGGAGAACATCTCATCATGATTAGATGGGAAGAATAGAGGAGGAGGAATATCACACATATGGTTAAAAGTCCCCTGTGACTCTCTCGGGATTGGGACAAGGATCTCAACACTAGACTTTATTAATTCGTCCGATTCCTTATTAGGAACAGTGCTAAGATGCTCATCCCCCATGATCAGAGAGTGAGTGTGAACTTTGGGTGTGATAACAGCAAGATGAGATGGAATCTCAACTGACAGGATTTCATCTGATGAACTGGATGAATCATCATCAAGGATATCTTCATCATCACTGTCATCAGGAATGAAACGAAACTGAGAGCTGGATCTGGCTGCTTTTTCTTTTGCAATGGATTCCCTCACGGATTTTTCATAGGCATCTTGGGAATTTATTCTAGCAGCCTGCTCTTCAGCAAGCAATTCTTCCATGGATTTTTTATGAGTGTGTCTTTGGGCAAAGTCTTGAACTAAACCCTTAAGTTCATCAATGATTTTCATCATATTTTGCATTTCTGGAAGAAGTGCTTGATTCATATCGTACTGTGGAGGTGGGTCTTGTAACGAATAGTCGTAATTGTTACAAGGAAATGGATTCCCTATTTGACAATCAGAGCTAGTGTGTGGACCTCCACAATACTCACAACAGTAAAACTGATGTGGCTGTGGGTTGTACGTGTTATAGTCATAATTGTTATCAGGAAACTGCTCATAGACAAGCGTGTTGCCTGATTGACAATCAGAACCGTAGTGTGAACCACCACAGTACTCACAACAGTAAAACTGTTGAGTCTGGCTTGGTGTAACTTGATACGAAGCATCATTGAAATTTGGGTAATATGATTCTTGCTCGTATGAATGTGATGGGTAATTGGAAAAATTTGAAGAGTCGTTGAATGAGTTCTGATTAGGATCATAAGCAAATGAATTACTCGACCCACAAAACAAACAACTCCCGTTTTGAATATCATTACCACATTGCACACATGTACACCAACGACATGGCAAACCAAAAAGTGGCTCACCACAACCGACACAAGGAACAAAATCTGGAGGTGGGACAAGTGGTGTGCTCTTAGAGCTAGCAATTTCCACCACTTCCGTTATGGTCTCGGGTTTTTGTTTTCGATAAATGTGAAGATTTGGTAAGTCGTTCTTTTCAATTACTGCCCTAAGCTCTGTACGTTTGCTTGATGACTCTATAACCTTATATCGTGAAAGATCAGGATTGATTCTCGAAGGTTTAGGTTCATTTGTGAGCTTAGGTTCTTGGACAACCGTAGGTTGGACGTATTTAGCACTTTCATCGTCAGAGGGAAGTACAGGGTCCTTTGTCACCTCGGTTTCTTGATTCATTTCCCTCACCGGAGAGGGAATAGGAATTGAAGGTCCATCATAATCACTACGACATCTCGATATTTTTGATAAGGCCATAAGTTTTTCAATTTTGTTCTGAAAGGCCCATTGCTCAAAGAGATCGTCATCGAGAGATGTCATTTAGAATTATACATGAGAGGGGTATAAGAAGGTAGAATCAAACTGATAGAGGGTAAGGAAAAATATTTTTGGGTTTTTTATGAAAAGATATGAACAAGGATGGATAAATGTACAATGGAACGAATCCCAAAGTCACTAATCAGAAAAACCGTTTAGAATAGCGCGCACACCTCCCCGGCAGCGGCGCCAAAAATTTGATTGAGCCCGAACCACCTAACTTATATTGACCAAGGAATGGTCAACAAAGTTAAATAGCCTAGAAGCAATGCTCCGCGGAATATAGTGTTTCCCCGGGTCGTTATGTCCCGACGAGGTGTGGATGGTAATTAAACGATTTCGTGATCGGGTGAATTTGGATGGAAAAGGGGTTTGAGATTGGTTAAACTAAGGAATCTACAAGAGAATAGCGTAAATAAGCTATATGAATAATACGGGAAACTAGGAAAAACCAGAAACGATTTAAACCTAAAAACGCGTACGTTACGTTTAAATAAAACGTAAACCTACGAAATAAAAAGTGAAAACGGAAATCTGAAAACACCCAGGGGGTGAAAATGACTTTTTTACAAACTTAAAAGTAAAAGAAAATTTTTAGAAAATTAAAATAAATTTTCACACTATTTAATTATTTAATATTAATTAAATACTAATTATTAATATTTAAACAACTTAAATATAATATAATATTAATTAAATACTAAAAAGGTGAAAATAAAATTTCTAAGACTATAAAATAACTAAAAATAAATTTTAAAAATAAAAATAAGTGTTTTTGTCTTTTTGTGCTTTTTCTATTAATTAATTACTAATTAATTATTAATTACCTAATTAACTATTTTAAATTAAGAAAAATAGCAATTTAACAGTAAAAATTCTAATAAAATTTTTAAAATTATTTTATAACATATAAAAGCTATAAAAAATATAAAAACTAGGTTTTGCTTAATAAAAACTAATTATGCTATTTAAACTAATTATTAATTTATAATTAATAAAACTAAGATTAATTCTAATTAATACTAAATGACAAAATAAAAATCTGAGAAAATTAATATAAATACTTTAATATAATAAATAATTAATAAAAATATAAAAATGACAAGTACTTAATAAAAATTTAAAAATAAAAATTAAAATTAAATTACATTAAATAGAAACTATCACTTAATTGTAAATTTGTTTTTCTTGATTTTTCTTTTACAAACTTATTTAATACTTAAAAACAAACACTTTTTGTGAAAACAAGATTTTTATAACTTAAAAATAAGCTACATGGATACAAAAGCTCATGACAGTTGACTTTGGTTGACCCAAGGGAAAAATAAGCTAAAGTGGCTTTGAGTGGGACCCACAATGGTTTAATCTGGTTCAAACTAGTTAATAGAACATGAATAAGCTAGAACAATCCTTTGGGGACTACAGATTAAGCTATAAGCTTCAAAATAAGCACATAGAAACTTATTTCAAACCAGAAAATGGGACAAACTTCATGGACAATTTCAAGTGGGGTCCACTGGGTTAGGGGTCAAACTATTGGTCAAAGTATCAAGCCAGGTAGGAGGGGGGATGGAAGGAACCAAGTATGGTGGCCTGGGTCCCACTGAGATGGCTGGAAACCACCACCAAGTGGTGGTGGTGGGTGGTGGATCTGTGCAGCAGAGCTGAGCTGAGCCTGCAGTTGTCTTTGGGGCAAAGTGGGGCCCACACAAAAATTGCTAAAATTATAATGATACTAGGAACTTGAAGCTGAGGTGGGATACTCTAAAACCTCAAAAGATCTCAGTCTGAATCTCACCACAAAAATCTATAAAAATCCCATAAGATTTGAGAAAAACTGAAAACATGCCATTTGACTTTCTCTATCTTTTGAAAAGGTTGACTAAAATGGATTTTGGACAAATCTAAGCTACTGATATGGATGAGTTAACATGTATTAAGACTAATTTAAGTGAAATTAGCTAGTTTTAAGTAAGTGAGGGGGTTATGGGATCTCAACTGTCCAACAGTGGACAGTTAAGTGGGCAAATGGTGGGATTTTGACTTTCACAACTATCACCTACTGATTTAATGGTTCAATTGCAACTAATATACACAAATGAACATGCAACAACCAGAAACCACAACTACATCTCACTCATAGTCAACAGACAGCTCTAATCCAAACACTACCTTATTGCTTGTCTGTAAAGAGTTTCCTAAGCAACAAAGGTTTTTGAGGCAAACTTTGGGCAAACTAGCTTTGAAACAGGTTACTAAACATGTAATAGACACTTTCCAGTCACCACTAAGCAGTACATAATAAGTAAACTTAACTTAAGCAAAACTAATCTAATTTAACAGTTAGATAAAAACTTAGTGAACACTAAACATAACTAGAATATCTAAGCTAGTTTATGAATAATAAACTAAGAAGTAAAGGAAATAAGCAGAAACAAACACAAACTAAGTAGTTCTATGGTAAAATACAGAAATCCAAAAGTTGGCTTACATTGGATGATCAAATGAAACACAAGTGACCAAAGGATCAAACACCATACCTACAGCTTCCCAATAGCTTCTAGAAAACTTATAATCCAAAATACACCCAGATTCAAACCTCCTTCTTCATCTTCCCATGATTTCTGAATTTGTGCTATTTATTTGGACTTTTTTTATGATTTTTAGCAAACCTAAATCCAACTGATTTCCAGGCTTTCAATACCCAATAGAACTTGTAGTAGAGATATAATAAGCTTGATGGAACCCTTAATAACAACTTTTAATGCTTAAACAATAATTTGGATTTTCTATTTTTAAAAACACAAATTTGGAATTGAAATTTGGAAACTTGAAATACTTAATTGAAATGAGTTTCAATTACATGAGCAATACATAGTACAAGAAATTTAAGCAAAAATTACAATGTAAACTAGATAATTAAACTGAGTCGACAATAACAACACTACAACTATTCTAAAAACTGAACTAACTCCTTCTCTTCTTTCATTCTCGACTTTTTATAGACCAGGGGACATTCCTCTTTCTTTCCCATCAATAAAAATTGACCCTTGGATGATTGAACTCAATCTTGACCCTTGAGTGTTTTTGCCGCCAAAAATTCCCTCATGTTGCTTGGAGTATTTTCAGGACCATAAATGGTTCTTGTTTTGTAGTTATGAGTTGGGGGAACATGGAGTGGGTTGAGGACAGAGTTGGTGATGGGGTGGTTTGGATTAGCAGGTCAAGTGGAGGGAAATGAAGGTTAAGGGTGAAGGTAAAAGGGTTTAACTGGGAAGGAGTATTAAACGGGGGTGAGTGGATTTTTATTTAAAAGGTGGGATTGGGCCATGTTGTGTGGGCTGAGGAGTGGTAACTGGATCAGTGGGCTTGTTGGAGTAATAAGGGGTGTTTGGTTTGTTTTGTTATTTATTTTGCAAATTTGAAAATTACAAGGACCATAAGTGTAATTGGCTGAAACATGAGGGCTGAAATTGTAATTTTTTCAAAATGCTCATAAGGACCAAAAATTCCATTTTCCATAATCCAAGAACCACATTTGCAATTTTTGTATTTTTCAAAATTCCCGGGGACTAAAAATGATAATTTTCTAAGTCCGGGGACTAAAATTGCCATTTTATGAAAATCTTTTATCCAAGGACTAATATTGAACATTTTTGAACTTCCAAGGACTAAAAATGATTTTTCATCCAAAAATATCCCACCAGGGACTAAATCTGCCAAAATCCGAAACTCCAGGGACCAAACTGTAAATTTCCAAACTCCGAGGACCAAAAGTGCAAATTTTCCAAAACTTTTACCCAAGTGTTATTTTTGATAACTTTTTATTTTAAAGGGACTTGGGTTGACTTTTCTTGCAAAATAATTGCACAGGGACTAGTTTTGTTAATCTTTGGAAGTCGGGGGACTGAAACTGCCAATTATGCAAATTTTGTACGTTTTTCATTTGTTTTTACTCGTTTTGCATCTAAAACATATAAAACACAAATTTGAAATATTTTCAGTATTTTGATGCATTACTGAGTGTTTTTTGTATGTTTTGCAGTTCAGATTAGACCAAAAATGATGAGTGTTTGAACACTCATCAGTCACCTAAATGATGTAATAGCATTATGATAGCTCGTAGTTAGTTTATTAGTTAGTTAGATATTAGTTTAGTTTAGGTAACATCGTGGAAGAAGGACGGGTCTTTACCCACTGTATACCTGATCCACAGCCCGCAGGAGGGCGTATACTTGTAATTGTATATATAGCCTTTCCATCTCATTTGGAAAGGTTGGTTGATTTCATAATAACACACACACTAAGGTGTTTTTCTCTCTCAAAGAAATCCTCCCACCTCTCTCTACTCTCTTTCTCTCTCTAACTTCCTAACAATGTTTACCTTATTCTTTCATGTTAATCGACCACCCGAACCACTTGAATCAACATAATATATCGATCCTACAAATATGTCTATGTGTTGTATGATTATATCTTACGCTTGTCTTCTCTTTAACATGCTAGGCTAGATTTTCATTGTGTTTGCTTAGATGTAGTGAAACCTAGATGTTGATTATGGGTTGATTGTTTGTTTATAATTGTTACGGATGATTGTATTCGATGTTAGGCTTAAGAAAACTGGCAGACTTCCATTGGTAACTTGCTTGAACGTCTTAAGAAACATGATCGGAGGTGTACTATGATTTTTGGTTGTATTTAATGCGTAAGAGAATTCTAATGATCCCATGTTAGGAACTTCTAACGGCTCGACATAGGAGTGAAGTAGGATCTTATAGAGTTAGGGAATATTGTACACGGCCCTACGACTAGTATTAAGGAATATAACCCGTCATCCATGCAATTGTAACAAGCTAATCAACCTGTAAAAGATATCTAGGGAGTAATGAAGCCTAAGTAAACACAACTTTCCTCATTATTGTTTCCACCACATTAGTATAATAGTTTTATTTTCATTTCTTTTGTTTTATTTTGATTGCATCTGTAGTTAATTGGGTTAGTTGGCTAGCAACTAATTCCGCCCACTCCTTCAAAACCCGAGATTTTACTTGCTTTCCATAAAATATAAAAATACAAAAAGAATCATCCCTCACCTCTAGACCTAGTTTAGTAGGCTTTCTAATCCTAGCGACACTATTCCTGAGTTGAACGATCAACCCTCGGTACTTGTCACTATACTATACTACAACGATCAGGTACACTGCCTGCTGGGGGTTGTAAGCTTCTCGAGATCCCTTGAGAGGTAAAACCTATTGCGAGGGCGCAATTCCCACGTATCAAGTTTTTGGCGCCGCAGCCCGGGGAATTGTTATTGTCTAGGTTAGGATTTCTTTTTATTAGGTCTACTTGCTAGATTCCTTTCTAGTAAGATTTTTTTATTTTTATTTTTAGGTTTTCTTTAGTCTATCTTATTTCTTCATTTCGTTGTTCGTAACCATCACCATCCGCCATCATGGAAAATGAAGATCTCTCTAACCTTAGAATCACTAGGAGTCGTAGTTCTGTAAGAAATCTCGTTTTGCCATATGCAGAACCTGAAAGGGAAATGCATAAGCTAAAGCAATCTCTCTCAACACCCGAACCATCTAGCATAACCATCAACTTTGATGAGGTCCTTTCTGAAGAAGATTCAGATAATCACCTCATACCCTCTAGCCCCCAATCCAACAAAGATATGAGCACCCCCGAAACTCCCACCCCTAGGCGCCTTAAGGACTACTTCTCCCCGAATCCTTGTGGCTTCACAAATGCCATTGTTTTCCCAAACGAACACACCGATGAGGTCTTGCGTTCAAACGATGTTTGGCTTGTCCAAAGTGTATGCAAGTTTCGTGGACTAGATACCGATGACCCAATTCAACGTATCAGGGATTTCTTAAAGATAGTGGACACCCTCAATACGGATGGGGCCACTAGAAACACGTCCAGATTACGATTCTTCCCTTTCACTCTTTACATGGGAGCAACTTATATCCAAGTTTTATGAGAAGTTCTTCCCAGCAGGGAAAACCTCAGCATTTAGGGATAGGATCCTCCGTTTCCGAAAGGGAAAGGGCGAACCCATCCATAAATCATGGATTAGATTCAACGATTTAATAAGACAAGTTCCCCATCATGGCATCGAACTTTGGCTTCTGGTCCAAATCTTCTACGACAATGTCTCCCCAAACAACCAGAACGGAATCAATAATTCAAGAAAAGGGAAAATAGCTAATCTGAGCGCCGAGGAAGGGTGGAATAGGATTGAGGAATATGCTAAAGACCAGGACAATACTTGGGATGAACCCGATTCGACTATGAGCACATCCGAAATCACACAAATACCCTCAGATCGGCTAAGGAAAATTCACGAAAGGGTGGAATACCTTGTAGGGTCGTGAACAGCTAGACAACTTTCAAATCCTTACTTGATCTGTGACTATTGTGGGGGCCCGCACGAGGTAGAGGAATGCGGAGGAGAAACCACGACCGAACATGCGTGTTTATCGGGACATGACATCTATGCTGACCCCTCCCTTTTACCTTTATACCAAAACGATGATTATACCCTTTGGAGGAATCTGGTGAAAAGAAAAGAAGGAGAGGAAGGCCCTGAATACAAAATCAGGAGCACTTTTGAGGATGACCTTAGGCACTTTACTCAGGAAAAAGGCTTACAATTGAAAGGGCTTGACGAGCTCATCGTTGAACAACAGAATGACATGGAAAAATGGTTCAACAAGCTTAATGCCACCCTTGATGGCCATAACAGGCCCCTAGTAAGCCAAAAAGATCCCTTGCTCGCGGTTACTACTAGAGCTGGAACAACAACCAAGGACCCTCCTTATCCGAGCCAACATCTTGTCACCATTGAGCCAAACGATCCCCGCAAAGAGGAAGGTATTGTGAGCAACGAGGCTCCTGAACAACCTCCTCTGGTGACCCCATCTCCACCAACTCCACCTAACCAACCTGTGAGAATCCCATTTCCATCCCGCCTAAAAAACCAAAAGATTGAAAAAGATAATAAGAGATTCTTTTCATATCTAAAAGATTCAGTGGTCACCATACCTCTCCTTGATGCTTGCTATCACATGCCCAAGTATAGCTCATACTTCAAAAGATTGCTTACCAACCGAAAGAAACTCGAGGGTCTTGTAACTCTGGGAGAAGAATGTTCGGCAACGAGGGCTACCAAAAAAGGTAGACGACCCAGGCAGTTTCACCTTGCCCTGTTCCATAGGATCTCTATTGATAAAGAATGATCTTGCTGATTTAGGGGCAAGCATCAACCTCATGCCCTACTCTGTGTTCATCAAACTAGGATATTCCGGACTAAAACCTACCCGTATGAACATCCAGCTAGCTGATAGATCAATGAAATATCCCTTGGGGATATGCGAGAATGTGCTAGTCAAAGTAGGGAAGTTCAAATTTCCGGTTGACTTCGTAATCTTGGGGATGGAGGAGGATGACCTGGTGCCCATCATCTTAGGGAGACCCTTTCTTGCCACCGCTCGTGCAGTCATTGATGTTCACAACGGCAAGTTAACCTTACGAGTAGGGACCGATAGCTTGACCTTTGATATTAAAGACACTATGAATCTATCTCTCGAAGCAGCTAACCGGCTCTATTTCATCGGAGAGGTCGATGAACTAACTGATGTCATTGACAACTGTGTTGATGAACAAATCGAAGAAGGCTGGTTATGGGATGAGAGTTTCCTCCCCATAAAGGAGGAGGAGAAGACGGAGGGCGCTAGCGCAATCTCTTTCTACCCCAGACAAGACACCACTAAACAGCTCGAACTCCGTAAACCCGAAAACAAGCTAAAGCCCTCCATTATCGAACCACCTAAGCTAGAACTTAAAGAACTCCCAAACCACCCAGAGTATGCCTTCCTCTAGGGAGAGGATCAACTACTAGTAATCATAAACTCTTCCCTTGAACATGAGCAAAAGGATAGACTCTTAGGAGTTCTAAAGAAATATAAGGGAGTCCTTGCATGGAGTGTAGCCGACATTAAGGGGATTGACTCAACCTTTTGCACTCATAAGATTCTTATGGAAGAAGACTATAAACCAGCCGTGCAACCCCAGAGGCGGGTGAATCCCAACATTAATGAGGTGGTGAAAAAAGAAGTTATAAACTCTTGGATGCAGGGCTGATATACCCGATTTCGGATAGCCCGTGGGTCAGTCCTATACAGGTTGTACCAAAGAAAGGAGGAATGACTGTGGTGAAAAATGACAATGGTGAGATGGTACCCCAGAGAACGGTTACTGTTTGGCGGGTATGCATCGATTACAGAAAGCTCAATGATGCCACCAGAAAGGATCACTTTCCCCTCCCGTTCATTGACCAAATGTTGGAAAGATTATCCAGGCACGAGTACTACTGTTTCTTGGATAGATTCTCAGGATATTTCCAAATCCCCATAGCCCCTGAGGACCAAGAAAAAACCACATTTACTTGCCTTTATGGAACATTCGCTTATAAGAGGATGCCTTTTGGGCTATGTAACTGATTGAGGCAAAAGCAGTCAACTAAAGTCAACCACGGATGTGGTCAAGATAGTCAAACTCCTTAGGCTCAATGCTCCGCGGAATATAGTGGTTTCCCCGAGCCGTTATGTCCCGACGAGGTGTGGATTGTATTCAAACGGCTTGTGATCGGGTGAATCTGGACAGGAAAGGGTTTGTGAGTGGTTATACTAAGGAATCTACAAAGAAATAGCTTAAACAAGCTATCTAGATGATTACGTGAAAGTTAGATACCTAAAAACGTTTAATAACTAAAAACGCGTACATTCAGATTAAATTTACGCGAACGTACAAAATAAAACGTGAAAACTGAAATCTGAAAACCCCCAGGGGGTGAAAATGACTTTTTTACAAACCTAAGGATAAAAGAAAATTTTTAGAAAAAGAAAATAAATTTTTACACTACTTAACTATTTATTATTAATTAATTATTAATTGTTAATTACTTAACTAATTTTAATTAATTTAAATTATTAAAATTAACAAACTAACTTAGAAAATTAAGAAAAAATTTGCAAATCTAATTAACCATCACAGGAATCCTAAAAAATTATAAAAATATTATTTTATAAGTTTTTACACTATTTTACTAATTATTATATTAAATATTAATTAAGTACTAATTAAACTATTTAAATTAAAAAATAGAAAATGAACAGTAAAAATTATAGAAAAATTTCTAAAAATGTTTTATAACATATAAAAGCTAGAAAAAAATATAAAAACTAGGTCTTACTTAATAAAAACTAATTATGCTATTTAAAACTTAATTATTAATTAATTATTAATAAAACTAATATTAAATCTAATAAATACTAAATGACAATATAAAAATCTGAGAAATTTACTAAAATTACTTTAATATAAAAGGTAATTAATAAAAATATAAAAATGCCAAGTACTTAATAAAAATCTAAAAATGAAAATTAAAATTTAAATTACATAAAATAGAAACTATCACTTAAAATTAAATTATTTTTTCTGGATTTTTCTTTTAGAAAACTATTTTACAACTTAAAACATGAAACTTTTACAAAAACAACTTTTGTGGAAATCAAAAATAAGCTCAGTGTGAAGTAATAAGCCAAACAGTTGACTTAAGTTGACCAAATAAGCAAATAAGCTCAAATGAGCTTAAGTGGGACCCACTATGGTAAATTCTAGTTCAAACTAGTTGAGTGGACATGTTTAAGTAAAAGTATGCAATTGTGGTCTACTGAATAAGCAAATAAGCTAACAAATAAGCTCTTTGAACTTAATTCCACACAGAAAATGGGACAAGGTTTGGAGGTTGATTCAGGTGGGGTCCACAGGATCCTAGGTCAGACTTATGGTCAATCCTTGAAGAGGGGTAGGAGGGGGGTTGAGATATGCGAAGTGGGGTATATGGGACCCACTGAGGTGGCCAGAAAACACCACCAAAGGTGGTGTTGTGGTTGTGATGCTGCTGCAGCAGGGCAGGGAACTCCCCCATGCAGCTGACTTTGGAGGAAGGTGGGGCCCAGTAAAAAATTCACAAAAATATGGAGAAGGTGGGATTCAAGAGTTGAGCTGGGGGGTTTTAACTAGAAACAAGTTTCAAGCTCTGAATCAAATCACATAAATCATAAAAATTCCTTGAACTTTTGGAAAAATTGAAGAACATGCACTTTTGACTTTTTGATGAAACTTGAAATTTTGACTAAATTGAACTTAGATCTTACTATACTGATTAGTTATGTTGTATTAAGCTATAATTGAACTAGATTATGGTATAACAACTAATAGTAACATGAAATGGGGAGAATGCAACCCCTAGAACCTAACAGTGGACTGATGAAGAGGATAGATGGGCCATTTTGACTTTCTAACTAAAGAACCCTTAATTTTATTGCTTCACTGTGTTACACTAGCCTAATATGATATGTTGCAGTAGAAACCAACAACCAGATCAACGTAGAATATCCCAAATCCTTCTGAACCAAACACCCCCTTATGGACTGTCTTTGATGATTTTCAAAGAGAAAGTGATATTTAGATCATAACACTGAAACATGAGTACTTATTTTGATTAAAGAACAGAAAATAGGCATTGAAATCCCAAGTTAAACATCTAATGAGTATTCATGTAGTAAAAGGGGAAAAAATTGAAAATGAGGCTTACAAATGGATCAAAGCTGAGATCATGTAACCAAGGCCTAGCATCACTTTCTAAAGCCTCCCATAAGGCACTAAAACCAAGATCATCCAAAATATTTCCTGCTCCTTGCTTGTATCTTCATACACACTAATTTTTTATTTATTGAACTATTTATTGGTATTTTTGAGTATTTTTTGTTTTTAACTAGAAACTGAATCCAATGTTAATGAAGCCTATCAAAAGTTCATAGAAGACTTATATGAACTTAAATGATCACTGATTAACAGCTTTAAACAACTTTAAAATAAAAATGGAATTTTCACAAAAAATGAGTAGACTAGAATGCAGACTGAAAACTTAGAATTAAGATTAAAATAAGTTGGTATTACACTGAAACTATTGAACATAACACTTGTAAGCTAACAATTACAACTGAAATTGATACTTAAGCTAATTCGACATTAACACTATACTGACTAAAACTACTCTAGCTACTAACTCCTTTTTCTTCAATCTTTTCTTCACTTATAAAGGTCCTGGAGTGTCTCTGAGTTAATCCCTCTCCTTTGTGAGCCATTGGATGGCTTAGAATTATCTTAGCCATCAAAAACGGTTTTGGCGGGAAATATGTTTTGGCAGTTTATAGGTGACTTGGAGGGATTTGTGGGTAATAAATGTGGTTTGGGTTTTAGTGTGAGGTGGAGGGACCTGGAATGGGAGAGGAGCAGAGTTGGTGATGGAAGGTGGAGTATTGCAGGGTGTTTGCAGTCAAGTGGGGGAGATGGAAGGTGGAGTCAAAGTTGGGGTTGACTGGGGGAGTATATAAAACGGTTTGGGTTTTTTATTTATTTTTGGAGTGGGCTTGTGAGGGTGTTATGGATTGGATTGGTGTGTTGGGTTTTGGTTTGGTTAAAAATAGCAAAGGGTCCATTTGGTTATAGATTAAATCACAAGGACCAATATTGTAATTCCTTAAAATTTAAAGGCTGATTTTGTGATGTTCAAAAAGTTGCACAAAGGTCCAAACTTGCCACATGTGATAATCCAAGGATGAAATTTTATATTTTCCAAAATTACAAACCCCAAGGACCAAAATTGTCATTTTTGAAAAGTTGAGGGGCCTGTTTTGCCATTTCATGAAAACTTTACACCAAGGACTAAAAATGACTTTTGTGACTTCCTAAGGACCCAAAATGATTTTTTTTCTTTCAAAAATATTTCACTAGGGACCAATCCTGCCAAAATTTGAAACTCCAGAGACCAAAATTGTAAATTCTCAAAACTTTTCAGATTTTTCACCAAAGAACTAAATATGACAACTTATGATTTCAAAAGGACCTTTGGTGACTTTTCTTTCCAAATAAGTGCTCAGGGACTATTTTTACCAATTTTTGAAAGATGGGGGACTGAAATTGCCAATTTTGCAAACTTTGTACGTTTTTCATCTGTTTTTACTCATTTTGCATCTAAAACATATAAAACACAATTTTGAAATATTTTTAGTATTTTGATGCATTTCTGAGTGTTTTTGTATGTTTTGCAGTTCAGATTTGACCAAAAATGATGAGTGTTTGAGCACTCATCAATCCCCCACACTAAAATATTGCTAGTCCCTAGCAATAACTGTTTTGAAAACTTAATGGATTTTAATCTCTTTACCAAAAGCCATCACTTCTGGAGTAGCCAGATGTATCGATTCAAGTAAGAACTATGGTCCACCTGATAACCATGTGATTTTGAGCAAACCACCAGCTGTCAACGGATTTGATTAGTCTTTACCAAAAGCCGTTTGCTTCTGCAATAGCCAACTCTTGATGGACTAGTCAACATCATGGTGAGTTGATTACCAATTATGGTTTTTCCACTGCCTTTACCACAAGCCATAATCTTGCGGGCTAGCCAACTCATTCGCTTTTTAGGATATGGCGAGTTGAGGTACCATACAATTTTGGGCGAATTGCAAGCCATAAACGGATTTGATATATCTTTACCAAGAGCCGTTTCCTCCTGGATTAGCCAATCCTTTTGTCGTTTAGACATGGCGGACTGATAACCACAAAAAATTTTGAAGCACAAGTGAAAAAATTTTAAAATTTTTGAGATTTTGGCCAAAAACGGGGGTACTAGATAGTAAAATGTAATAAATTCGCTAGAATACCCCCCACACTTAGAACGAATATTGTCCTCAATATTCAAAGTCCCGGCTATTATGCCGACTCTTTGAACGTAAAAGGGCAACATTACAAGCTAAATGTGGAAACACCATTTTGTATTTTCACTTTTTTGTAACCATAGCAGGGGTAACTCCCCCACACTTAGGGTGAAAACCCTAAGTACATGCTACTGTTTTTGTTTACCGAGTCGCTAGCTTGACTCGACCCCAAATTCATTTGTCCTTGGGGAAGCATGATGTGGAAGAAAAAATCTCGATCGGACATTCATTCAAGATGTTTGGACAAACATTTGAAGCACGTGACAGTTCCACACCGATGAGATATAATGACCCTAGCTTAAAATAGTATAAACTATAAGCGGTGATGCCGGGGTCAAAGATAATGTCTTCATTCCCGAAGGAGTGAAGAACAGGAGAAGTCACCCGATAGGTGAAGAAAGGTAGAAAGATCTTGATGACAATCAAGATAAAGTCATCAACATCAAAAAGAGAATTCATGATTGGTATATCATGAATCTCATCAGTAAAGCTCATATGATCTAGACATATTATGGGTGGGAGGGTTGGGATTTTGATATCAATCAAATTCTCAAGGTTGAGAATATTTCCCTCCAGAACACAAAGATCATCTTTGTTTAGATCAAAGTAAAAATTATCATACTCCGGTGGAGATATGATATGAGTGAGTTCATCGGAGAACTTCTCAAAGGTGAATGAATCATACTCGGGGAGAGAAATTTGAGAATGAGAAGTGGTACTGCCACTAATCTTCTCTCCCATATGATCAAAAGTAAAGGCTTCAAACTCCGGAATAGGATCGTCGGAGAAAATGTCACTATCCTTAATTGGGATAGGAGATGAAATAGGTTTCATATTGAAAGCCTCGATTTTAGAAATGAGGAGATCGACATTCAATAATGTTGCATGAAGTGCTTCATCCTTGATTTCAATGTCAATCTCATCATTCTCTTCTTCTAAGCTAACTAGCTTAGAAGGTAATTCTTCCATAAAAACAATGTCTCCACAAGATAAAGAATCGTCATCAGTAGAATCGGAGAACATCTCAACATGATTAGTCGGGAAGATAAGAGGAGGAGGGATATCACACATATGACCAAGAATTCCCTATGACTCTCTTGGGATTGGGACAAGGTTCTCAACACTAGACTTTATGAATTCGTCCGATTCCTTTTCAGGAATAGTGTCAAGATGCTCGTCCCCCATGATCAAAGAGTGAGTGGGAACCTCGGGTGTGATAACAGTAGGTTGAGATGGAATCTCAACTGATGGAATTTCATCTGATGAATCTTTATAAAATTGAAGAATATCAAGTGTATCTTCATCATCACTATCATCAGGAATGAAATGAAATCGAGAGCTAGATCTGGCTGCTTTTTCTTTTGCAATTGATTCCCTAATAGATCTTTCATAAGCATCTTGGGAATTTATTTTAGTAGCCTGTTCTTCAGCTAACAATTCTTCCATCGATTTTTGGTTTGGATTATCTCGGGTATGTTTAATTCCTTTCAAATCTTTCACTAAATCCAAAAGATCAAGGAGAAGACTATGAGGAATTGGCTGAGGTGGAGGTTCGTCATAATACGATGTGTCAAAAGTGTTTCAAGGAAATGGATTCCTTGTTTGACAATCGGAGCTGAAATGTGGACCTTCACAGTAATCACAATAGTAAAACTGATGTGGCTATGGGTCATATGTGCTGAAGTCATAATTGTTATCAGGAAACTGCTCATAGACAAGCGTGTTTCCCGATTGGCAATCAGAACTGTAGTGTGAACCACCACAGTACTCACAACAGTAAAACTGCTGAGTCTCATGGTGTGGTAGCTGATGGAATAACTCAGTCGTGTCATGGTAAGAATAGGGATCTTGGTTATAGACAGACCCGTTTCCTGACTCTACCATGCCACAACCGGGGCAATTACCACCATTATAAGGATTACCACACCAATGGAAAATAAGAAGGTGTGGATGAGACATACAAAGAATCAAATGGTTAGAGAGGGTAAGGGATAAAGAATCAAAGAGGTAGGAGGGTAAAGATGGATATTTTTGAGATTTTTGATAAACATTTTGTACAAATAAGAAAGAAAATGTTTTTGTGTTTTTTGTGTTCGTTGAAAACTGAATTTAAAATGATTTCGGGAACAGTTTTGTTTTTATATGAAAATAAGAAGATAATATGAACAATGGTGGTAAATATACAATGGATGTATATCCTGATTCACTAATACGCAAAACCGTTTAGAATAGCGCGCACACCTCCCCGGCAGCGGTGCCAAAAATTGATTGAGGCAAAAGCAGTCAACTAAAGTCAACCACGGATGTGGTCAAGATAGTCAAACTCCTTATGCTCAATGCTTCGCGGAATATAGTGGTTTCCCCGGGTCGTTATGTCCCGACGAGGTGTGGATTGTATTCAAACGGCTTGTGATCGGGTGAATCTGGACAGGAAAGGGTTTGCGAGTGGTTATACTAAGGAATCTACAAAGAAATAGCTTAAACAAGCTATATAGATGATTACGTGAAAGTTAGATACCTAAAAACATTTAATAACTAAAAACGCGTACGTTCAGATTAAATTTACGCGAACGTACAAAATGAAACGTGAAAACTGAAATCTGAAAACCCCCAGGGGGTGAAAATGACTTTTTTACAAACCTAAGGATAAAAGAAAATTTTTAGAGAAAGAAAATAAATTTTTACACTACTTAATTATTTATTATTAATTAATTACTAATTATTGATTACTTAACTAATTTTAATTAATTTAAATTATTAAAAATAACAAACTAACTTAGAAAATTAAGAAAAATTTTACAAATCTAATTAACCATCACAGGAATCCTAAAAAATTATAAAAAGATTATTTTATAAGTTTTTACACTATTTTACTAATTATTATATTAAATATTAATTAAGTACTAATTAAACTATTTAAATTAAAAAATAGAAAATGAATAGTAAAAATTCTAGAAAAATTTCTAAAAATGTTTTATAACATATAAAAGCTTGAAAAAAAATATAAAAACTAGGTCTTACTTAATAAAAACTAATTATGCTAATTAAAACTTAATTATTAATTAATTAAAAAAAACTAATATTAAATCTAATAAATACTAAATGACAAAATAAAAATCTGAGAAATTTACTAAAATTACTTTAATATAAAAGGTAATTAATAAAAATATAAAAATGCCAAGTACTTAATAAAAATCTAAAAATGAAAATTAAAATTTAAATTACATAAAATAGAAACTATCACTTAAAATTAAATTGTTTTTTCTGGATTTTTCTTTTAGAAAACTATTTTACAATTAAAACATGAAACTTTTACAAAAACAACTTTTGTGGAAATCAAAAATAAGCTCAGTGTGAAGTAATAAGCCAAACAGTTGACTTAAGAGGATAGATGGGTCATTTTGACTTTCTAACTAAAGAACCCTTAATTTTATTGCTTCACTGTGTTACACTAGCCTAATATGATATGTTGCAGCAGAAACCAACAACCAGATCAACCTAGAACATCCCAAATCCTTCTGAACCAAACACCCCCTTATGGACTGTCTTTGATGATTTTCAAAGAGAAAGTGATATTTAGATCATAACACTGAAACATGAGTACTTATTTTGATTAAAGAACAGAAAATAGGCATTGAAATCCCAAGTTAAACAGCTAATGAGTATTCATGTAGTAAAAGGGAAAAAAATTGAAAATGAGGCTTACAAATGGATCAAAGCTGAGATCATGTAACCAAGGCCTAGCATCACTTTTTAAAGCCTCCCATAAGGCACTAAAACCAAGATCATCCAAAATATTTCCTGCTCCTTGCTTGTATCTTCATACATACTAATTTTTTATTTATTGAACTATTTATTGGTATTTTTGAGTATTTTTTGTTTTTAACTAGAAACTGAATCCAATGTTAATGAAGCCTATCAAAAGTTCATAGAAGACTTATATGAACTTAAATGATCACTGATTAACAGCTTTAAACAACTTTAAAATAAAAATGGAATTTTCACAAAAAATGAGTAGACTAGAATGCAGACTGAAAACTTAGAATTAAGATTAAAATAAGTTGGTATTACAATGAAACTATTGAACATAACACTTGTAAGCTAACAATTACAACTGAAATTGATACTTAAGCTAATTCGACATTAACACTATACTGACTAAAACTACTCTAGCTACTAACTCCTTTTTCCTCAATCTTTTCTTCACTTATAAAGGTCCTGGACTGTCTCTGAGTCAATCCCTCTCCTTTGTGAGCCATTGGATGGCTTAGAATGATCTCAGCCATCAAAAACGGTTTTGGCGGGAAATATGTTTTGGCAGTTTATAGGTGACTTGGAGGGATTTGTGGGTAATAAATGTGGTTTAGGTTTTAGTGTGAGGTGGAGGGACATGGAATGGGAGAGGTGCAGAGTTGGTGATGGAGGGTGGAGTATTGCAGGGTGTTTGCAGTCAAGTGGGGGAGATGGAAGGTGGAGTCAAAGTTGGGGTTGACTGGGGGAGTATATAAAACGGTTTGGGTTTTTTATTTATTTTTAGAGTGGGCTTGTGAGGGTGTTATGGATTGGATTGGTGTGTTGGGTTTTGGTTTGGTTAAAAATAGCAAAGGGTCCATTTGGTTATAGATTAAATCACAAGGACCAATATTGCAATTCCTTAAAATTTAAGGGCTGATTTTGTGATGTTCAAAAAGTTGCTCAAAGGTCCAAACTTGCCACATGTGATAATCCAAGGATGAAATTTTATATTTTCCAAAATTACAAACCCAAAGGACCAAAATTGTCATTTTTGAAAAGTTGAGGGGCTTGTTTTGCCATTTCATGAAAACTTTACACCAAGGACTAAAAATGACTTTTGTGACTTCCCAAGGACCCAAAATGATTTTTTTTCTTTCAAAAATATTTCACCAGGGACCAATCAAGCCAAAATTTGAAACTCCTGGGACCAAAACTGTAAATTCTCAAAACTTTTCAGATTTTTCATCAAATGACTAAATATGACAACTTATGATTTCAAAAGGAACTTTGGTGACTTTTCTTTCCAAATAAGTGCTCAGGGACTATTTTTGCCAATTTTTGAAAGCTGTGGGACTGAAACTGCCAATTTTGCAAACTTTGTACGTTTTTCATCTGTTTTTACTCATTTTGCATCTAAAACATATAAAACACAATTTTGAAATATTTTTAGTATTTTGATGCGTTTCTGAGTATTTTTGTATGTTTTGCAGTTCAGATTTGACCAAAAATGATGAGTGTTTGAGCACTCATCAGTAACGCTCCCGCCACTTTTCAGCGATGCATGACCGCAATCTTTCATTAGTTAATGGAAGACAACATGGAAGTTTTCATGGATGATTTCTCGGTCTTTGGTGACTTTTTCGACCGCTGTCTCGCTAACCTTGAAAAAATGCTCAAACGTTGCGAGGAAACCAACTTGGTCCTAAATTGGGAGAGATGCCATTTTATGGTAAAAGAAGGGATTGTGCTAGGGCATAAGGTCTCAGGAAATGGGATTGAGGTGGACCAATCAAAGGTTGAATCTATATCTAAAGTACCTTATCCCATGATTGTTAAAGCAATACGTAGCTTCTTGGGTCATGCCGGGTTCAACAGGAGGTTTATTAAGGACTTCTCTAAAATAGCTCGGCCAATGACTCAATTGCTTGTAAAGGATGCCCCTTTCGATTTCTCTCAAGAATGCAAGGATGCATTCAATCTCCTGAAAAAGGAACTCATGCAAGCCCCAATCATGGTTACACCCAACTGGGAGTTACCTTTCGAAATCATGTGTGACGCTAGCGACTATGTTGTTGGGTCAGTATTAGGCCAAAGGTGTAACAAACAATTCCAACCAATATACTATGCTAGCAAAACTATGAATCCCGCTCAAGAGAATTATTCCACCACCGAAAAAGAACTATTATCCGTGGTGTCGCTTTCGACAAATTTTGCCAATATCTTGTCCTTTCAAAGACGGTCATTTTTAATGATCATTCGGCTCTCCGATACCTTTTTGCTAAGTAAGACGCTAAACCACGACTAATTTGGTGGATCTTGTTGTTACAAGAATTTGATGTTGAAATTCGCGATAAAAGGGGGCAGAGAATTTGGCTGCTGATCACCTTTCTCGTCTTGAAAATCCCCTCCTTGGTGAGCTTGACAAAAGTGACATTAGAGATTCATTCCCTGATGAACAGCTCATGTCAATAACAGATTCTGAACCATGGTACGCTGATTATGCTAATTATCTTGCAAGCAGGCTCATTCCAGAACACATGACTAGACACGAAAAGAAAAGGTTCTTTGCCCAACTAAAATACTACTTCTGGGACGAACCCTTCTTATTCCGAAGATGTCCTGATCAAATAATCAGGCGTTGTGTTTCGGGAAAAGAGGCGATGAAGATTATGAAAGAATGTCATTCGGGCCTTTCTAGGGGCCATCATAGGATAAACACCACCGCACAAAATATTTTGATGCAGGAATCTATTGGCCCACAATATTTCGTGATGTAAAGGAGATGATACAAGCATGCGATGCATGTCAACGAGCTGGGAATATATCAAGTAGAGATGAAGCGCCTCAGAATTTTATACAAGTTTGTGAGGTTTTTGATGTTTGGGGAATTGATTTCATGGGACCCTTTCCATCTTCAGGGGGAACGAATACATTTTAGTGGCCATTGATTATGTTTCAAAATGGGTGGAGGCACAAGCCCGTAGGACCAACGATGCTAGGGTAGTTATTCATTTTCTGAAAAAGCTGTTTGTTTGGTTCGGCATTCCTAAAGCTCTCATTAGTGATAGGGGGACCCACTTTTGCAATGCGCAAATGGAAAAGGTCATGAAGAGGTATGGAGTTTCCCACCGCTTATCACCCACAAACCAACGATCAAGTCGAAAACACCAACAGGGCAATTAAGAGAATATTGTAAAAGACGATTAATCAAAATAAAAAGGACTGGTCATTTAAACTCGATGAGGCCTTATGGGCATTCCGAACGGCCTACAAGACACCTATTGGAACGACCCCGTTCCGCATGGTGTATGGCAAGGCGTGTCACCTTCCGGTGGAACTTGAACACAAGGCTTATTGGGCACTTAAGGCATGTAATTTGGATTATACGGTCACTGGAACGAATAGGTTCTTGCAACTCCATGAGCTTGATGAGTTAAGGCTAGGAGCGTATGAATCCTCCGTTACATATAAAGAAAGGGCAAAAAGATGGCATGACCAGCGAATTAAGAAACCTAAGGAGTTCTTAAAAGGAGACAAAGTTCTATTGTATAATTCTTGGTTAAGGTTATTTCTCGGGAAACTTAAGTCTAGATGGTATGGGCCCTTTACAGTGAAGAGTTCCTCTAAAACGGGCACTGTTGTGTTAATGGATGATGAAAATAGAGAGTTCACTGTCAACATACAACGCGTAAAACATTATCAAGAAAGTGGTAATGAGATGATTAGTGAGGAGGATGTAACATTTGAAGATGAGGTCACATGATAGCCCATGACCTTGAGTCTAGCTACAAGACTCGTAAATAAAGAAAAGCGCTTCTTGGGAGGCAACCCATGTTTTGTGTGTTTTTATATTTATTTGTTTCCGTATGCGTACTTTTTTTTATTGTTGGCAGATCATGTTTCAAACTAAATTGTGAAAATGCTTTATTTTGTTGTTTAACTTCTTCTTAACTTCATATAAAGGTATTTTGCAAAAGCTAAGTGTAAGGGGAAACCCCAAATTTGTTTATAAGAACGAAAATGATCTTGATTCACCACAATATAAAATAAACATGTATATTAGTATTTGTTAGAGTCAAATACTTGTATCGAGTCATAATGATGTTTTGCAGGATTTTCCAGGATGTAGGATATAAGTTTTTCCAGAAACTTAACATAAAGATTAATACAGCTCACTTCTGACGGCGTCAAGGTTTAACACCTGACGACATCATGTGTAAAATTCTAGAAATTTTGCGAGTTTTGTTTTTCTAACGGAGTCTTAAAAGTTTTTGTTAATTCTTTAGTTTTATGAACTCCTGGAAATCTGCAAACATTCATTCCACAAGCATTATATCTTAAATCGCTTTCTAGGATTTGTTAGTATATATAGATTGCCGCCGATTTTATGCGAGGTTTCCTTGATTGTTTTCTCAGGTTTAACAAGGTATATATGACAAGAAGATTTTATATTTCTGGAAGGGAAGCTTTGAACGTTCATTTTCTTGGAGGAAGATCTAACCTTGTTAACACACTATCCACACCGAAAGAATCAGGGGAGTATTTGTTTTCATTCTTTTACCTATTTACTTTTACATCCTTTAATTGAACATTGGGGAAAATGTTCATCCTAAGTGTAAGGGGAGGGTAAATGATGATACCTTATAGGATACAATCGCACTTGAGCTTGTTTGTTTGATGGTAGGTGTATAATAAAACTAAGAATAATACTTGTAAGTGTAATTTTAGGGCCAAATTTAAAAAATTTTACAACATTTAGGAGTGAAACTTTAGCCTTAACAAGCGTCTCATGGATAGGAGTTTTATGACTAGCACAAAACCGTACCATTCAAAACAAATTTCCACCCAAATATGTGAGGTTCGCCTTTAGATTTGATAGGAAAAACATTTATTATTAGTGCTTATGAGTGTACCGGTAGCATTTAGATTCTAGAACTTGCATTAGTGATGCATCCCGAGACCGCTAGTGAGACTACATTCGTGTAGTAGGATTTACTACATGATAAGAAGCATTAGGATCACCCTTGTGTTTAAACCCGTATCATAATTACTTGACCATTTAAGTCATATTACTTGACTAGTAAAGTCAATTAATTTTTCCCACACCTTAGCATTGTACTCATTTTTAGTACACGATACCCCTAGTACACCCCTCCGAGCCTATCTTTTTGTTTTTAACTTTAAGCATCTTACTTAATGATAAGGCGAAAAATGATCCGTTTTTAGGGGGTCATTTAAGCCCGAATCCGACTTTATTTGATCAAATATTGCCCTAAATCGTTCCTTTTGTGATTTTAGGTGTTTGGAGAGTGAATTCTGGAAAAGAAGCTATTTTGGACGTTTTTGGAGCATAAAAGTGAAGAAAACGGCAAAGTACCAAAAATCCATGCTGAAGATACAAGGTGACGGCGTCAAGACTACCTTCTTGACGGCGTCAGACATGGAGAATTAAACATCGTAGCTGGTGACGGCGTCAGATGGACTGGTGACGGCGTCAAAGTGGCTAAAATATTATACCGTGGGTGGTGACGGCGTCACGTAGGCCGTCATAAGTGGATCAAGGCCGTCCGAGGAAGTTTATGGCGGCGAGGTGACGGCGTCAGAACTAACTCTTGACGCCGTCAGACTGTTTTTCCTATATATAGTTTTCTAGTTTTTTCATTAAAAAGGGGAGAAGTTTTGGTGAAACCCTAAAGACGATTTTGGTGCCTCTTTTACAGGTTTTTCAAGGGTTCCAAACCCTTGAGACCTTGCATTGTAATTGAGATAAGTGTACTTTCAATTCAATCAATATGTCTATGTGTTGGTTGTTTATCCCTTGTTCTTATCTCAATTCCATTATGCTAGGCTAGATCTCTCTTGTGTTTGCTTAGATCTAATGAAACCTAGATGTTGATTATGTGTTGATTACTTGTCTATTCTTGTTTTGAATGAATGATTTATATGTTAGGCTTAAGAAAACTGGCAGATCTCCAAATGGTAACATGCTTGAACGTCTTAAGAAACATGAACCGAGGCGTACTAGGTCTTTATTGGTTGTATTTAATGCATGAGCCACTGTTTACAATCCCTATAGTTGTGCTGGGTCATGGTGTAGGAGGAGATAAGAGCTCATAGAGTTGGGGAGTTATGTATGCCACCCCACGAATGGTATTAAGGAATACAATCCGTCATTCATACAAGTATAACAAGTAATTAACATGTAAAAGATATCTAGGGAGTAATGAAGTCTAAGTAAACACAATTTCTCCAATTACTGCTCACAACCTTAGTTTAATTAGTTTAATTTCATTTTCATTGTTTCATTTTAATTATTTTAATAGCTTTGGGTTAGTTGAATAGCAACTAATTCCGCCCACTCTTCTAAAACCCGAGATTTTACTTGCTTTCATAAAAATATAAAAATACAAAAATAATCATCTCTCACCTCTAGAACTATTAATTAGGTTTTCTAATCCTAGCGACACTATTCCTAAGCTGAACGATCAATCCCCCGGTACTTGTCACTATACTATACTACAACGATCAGGTACACTGCCTGGTGGGGGTTGTAAGCTTCTCGAGATCCCTCGAGAGGTAAAGCAAGGTGCGATTCCCACGCATCACTTAAAGGAAGAATTTGTTAACAATCCACCCAAATGTGCAACCAAATCGCCTTAGCCTTCCTTGTATGCACTCATCTTTAGTGCATTATTGTTACATGCTTTAACCCTTAGTTAATTATCTAATTGATTACATGGTTGCTAAGTCGAGTCATATCTTGTACATATTGTTTTGGGACGATTGGGACTCATGGGTAAAGTACTAGTGTTTTGGAGTAATGGGGAAGAACATCATTTATTACCCCCATATGTGCGTTAATATTTAAAAGTACTCCAAGTATTTTGATTATCTTGATTCGAGTCATTAGAGTAGTTTATTGTAAAGTATGTAAAAATTCAAGTGTAAGGGGAATGTACGTTCCCTATGATTTATTATTTTGGATGGTAGAGTAAGAGTGTATGCAAAAAAAAAATAATAAATAAATAATTTCGAAAAATTAAGAAAAAGAAAAAAAAAGAAAAAAAAAAAAAAAGAAATGAGAAAAACATACGGACTACCATACCGTTTCATTCTATGTTTGTTTTATGTTTTTTGTTATTTTTTATTTATTAGCTTAAGTCGAGTCGAGTCTTGGCTTAGCAACACCATATTGTACATGTAATTAACCAAGATAATTAACTCGCCACCGGTAAATATTGCCTTTATCCAACAAAACCGTGTTTTCCATATCCCTACACCTAACGTTATAACCCTTTAAAAAACCTCTTTGATCGTTTATCCTAGGTGCTTACGCCAAGTGGTGGAGGTTTGATCCTTTCCCAAACCTATGGTAATCTATTTGCTATGGCAGGTAGTGAGAGATGTTTTCCATTTCCATATTGTGATTTATACTTTATTACACCCGAGAGATGTGAGTATCTAAACACTATTTGTGAGGTGCTAGTGTATGACCTCCGTGCTTGCTTTTGGTTTTTAGTGGAACAATTATTTGTTGTAATTACTTTTATATTAGTGTTAAATGACCCCTAACTTGTATTTTGATTAGAATAAAAGCGAATTTGCTTGAGGACAAGCAAATCTCAAGTGTAAGGGCATTTGGTGAGGCGAAAAGTGTACCGCTTTTAAGGGGTCATTTAAGCCCGAATTCGATATTATTTGATCAAATATTGCCCTAAATCGTTCCTTTTGTCATTTTAGGTACTTTTGAGGAGAAATCTGGAAAAGGAAACATTTTGGACGTTTTTGGAGCATAAAAGTGAAGAAAACGGCTAAATCTCAAAATTCCTTGCTTGAACAGTACCTGACGACGTCAAGCTTTTACACGTGACGGCGTCAAGAGTTACAAAAGAGATGGATGTGGAACTTATAACGTGACGGCCCAGAGAGTTTTCAAGCTTATTGGCCTGACGGCGTCACCAAGGTCGTCAGGGTCCAAATACACGTGACAGCCCAGAGTGATTTTCTACATGACGACGTCAGAAGTGGATCTAGGCAATACGATTTTTATCATGGCGGTGAGTTGACGGCGTCACAAGCTATAACGTGACGCCGTCAAGGTGTAAAATCTATATATAGTTTTCCAATTTTCATTCATTGGTGTGCAACTTTGAGGGAATAAACCCTAGACGAATTTTAATAGCTTTTCAAGGGTTTCAACCCCTTGATTCTTCCATGTTCAATTGAAGATAAGTACTTATTCAAATCATTCAATATGTCTATGTGTTGTGTGATTATATCTTACGCTTGTCTTCTCTTTAACATGTTAGGCTAGATTTTCATTGTGTTTGCTTAGATGTAGTGAAACCTAGATGTTGATTATGTGTTGATTATTTTTTTATAATTGTTACGGATGATTGTATTCGATGTTAGGCTTAAAAAAACTGGCAGACTTCCATTGGTAACTTGCTTGAACGTCTTAAGAAACATGATCGGAGGTGTACTACGATTTTTGGTTGTATTTAATGCGTAAGAGAATTCTAATGATCAGATGTTAGGAGCTTCTAACGGCTCGACATAGGAGTGAAGTGGGATCTTATAGAGTTAGGGAATATTGTACACGGCCCTACGACTAGTATTAAGGAATATAACCCGTCATCTATTCAATTGTAACAAGCTAATCAACATGTAAAAGATATCTAGGGAGTAATGAAACCTAATTAAACACAACTTTCCTCATTATTGTTTCCACCACATTAGTATAATAGTTTTATTTTCATTTCTTTTATTTTATTTTGATTGCATCTGTAGTTAATTGGGTTAGTTGGCTAGCAACTAATTCGGCCCACTCCTTCAAAACCCGAGATTTTACTTGCTTTCCATAAAATATAAAAATACAAAAAGAATCATCCCTCACCTCTAGACCTAGTTTAGTAGGATTTCTAATCCTAGCAACACTATTCCTGAGTTGAACGATCAATCCCCCGGTACTTGTCACTATACTATACTACAACGATCAGGTACACTGCCTGGTGGGGGTTGTAAGCTTCTCGAGATCCCTTGAGAGGTAAAACCTATTGCGAGGGCGCAATTCCCACGTATCGTATTCCATCCCCTACCATCTCCTACCGAAAGACCACTACCGTGCCACTACCATCCTCTACCCCGCCTACATCCCCAACCACTCACAACGACCCTCTACCGACCCGTGGTAAGGAATGCCACTTGATCCTTCTTCCTTAGATCCTTACGCCCAGGTTGCAGCAGAGGCAACAGCTCGTCACAAGACTCACAAGAGAGTCGATGCTCGTCGATGGTCTTTCTTGCTTCCGATCATCCACCGATGGAGATTCCAGGATGGAGCCCCTAGCCCAACAGAACTAGGAGAGAGCTCATCCTTCATCGTCTCGAGGAGTCTTCCTATCACCAGAGAACCCCTTCACCACACCGTACCCCTACTCGCCGCCCGCCTAGCTCGATACAATGATCGACTAGACTACATCGTTGGCATCCTGAATGATTTGCCCTTAGAGCAAGTCGAGATTCTTGGAGATGAGGTAGAGAACCTTGTCATAGGCCAGCTAGCTATGGGGATAGCTTTCGACCACATGGGTACTCAGCTTGAGGAGTTCAGAGAGACTATGATTGTGTTGCGCGATGATGTTTCTTCGATGCAGACAACGTTAGAGGCACTTGACTCTATAGTTGACCAGCTCAGCTCTCAGGTCCTGATTTACCGACTCATGATTGATGATCTCCGCGCCAGAGATAGAGCCCAGGATCAGACAGTAGAGATATTGATGGATATGGTTATGAGCCTTCAGCGCCGTCTGGATGGTGCACCTAGAGGACCATAGATCAGGGATGTATTAGTATAGCTAAGAGTTCTCTTAGACTACCAATGTTGTATTAATAAGGAATCTTGTATCCATATGTTGTAACAAACTATCAAACAAGTTATTAATCTTCTATTGTGTGGGTGTACTATATTAATATTGATTTATGTTTCTCTATGGTTGTCTCTCACATTCATATTCATTTTCATCTTATATACTGTATCATGTTGTTGATGTATGCAGGATAATTAGATCTTTTATATTTCTCATGTATGTTGTGATTTGATTCAGACATGTCATAATGTTATCTAAAATCTGCTTAGAGCCCTTAGGATACTCCATAGACTTGGATTGTTGTATTTAACATGATGACTATATTCGATTCCCCCATTCTTCGTATAATTCTACTCTAGCGTTATAAGATCTCTAAACCTATGTTCCTTGCATGTTTATAGAAACATGGCACGCACCCGAAAAGCAACAGCTACCCCTGAAACCACAACCACCACACCCGTAATGACTCCGGAAGATATTCGAAAGGCGGACACCGATGGTGTGAATGCAGTCTTGGTAGAACAAGCAGCAGTTAATGCCCGCAACAGTGGTACTAGCATGCCCACTGGAGAGAGTGTGGCTGCCACCCATCGCCGATGTACTTACAAAGACATCATGAGTTGCCAGCCTACCTTCTACAAACGAACTGAAGCTGTTACCGAACTGGCCCACTGGTTCGAGCGAATCGAGACAGTCTTTTAAAGGAGCGGTTGTACCGACAACACGAAAGACACCTTCACCACAGGAACACTCATGCAAGATGCTTTATCCTGGTAGAATGCCACAGTCCATACTATGGGAACCACGGCAGCCTATCAGCTCACATGGGTGGTATTTAAGGCCAAAATACTGAAGAAGTATAGCCCCGTTCTAAACTGAGGAAATTAGAAGATGAATTCCACCAGCTAAAAGTCAAGGGTGTTGATCTCAAAACCTATAACCGCCGATTCCAAGAGCTCATGGTGTTATGTCCTACGGTTGTACCCGACCTCGAAAAGACTCTGGAGAAGTACGTTGAAGGACTTCCTCGGAGTATTGAGGGTGACGTAACCTCATCCAACCCCACTTCTCTCGAAACTATAATCGAACTTGCTCAGAAACTCCTTGACCGAGAGGTCAAGTGTAGCAATGAACTCAAGAGGAAACTCGATGACAAGAGGACTACTCATTCCAACTCCAACCCTAACTCCACCAACAACCCTAGCAAAAAGAATAGTAACCCTTACCACCACAACCGAAACAACCGCCACAACCGGAAAAACGAAAAACAAGAAGCCATCAAAGCTTACACTGCTACGGATAGCAAAGAATACCAAGGCCAAAAACCTCAGTGTAATAGATGTAAACTACACCACCATGGACCATGCAGCACCAAGTGCATGAGATGCCAGAAATTAGGACACCAGCCTGTTACACATGTGGAGAAATAGGACACTTTAGGAACCGCTGCCCAAAAGGAAATGGCCAGCAGAACATGGCTCGAGGAAGAGCTTACGTGATCAAAGAAGAAGATGCTCCGTCAAACCCCGATGTTGTCACGGGTACGTTCTTAATAAACCAACATAGTGCTAGGATTTTATTCGATTCTGGAGCATATAGAAGTTTTGTGTCCACTAGGTTAGCCCCCTTACTCAACGTAGAGCCCTCTAAGCTAGACACCGCCTTTGAAGTTGAAATGGCCAATGGAAACCTAATAAACACCGACGTCGTCCTGCGATATTGCATTATAATCTTGCAAGACAAACCTTTACCCATTGACCTCATGCCTATTCCCCTCGGTAGCCTTGACGCCGTCATTGGTATGGACTGGTTGTCCAGACATCATACGAGGATTCTCTGTGATGAGAAAACCATCCATATCCATCTCCATGACGAAACCCTCATTGTTCACGGAGACCTGAATAAGACTCGATACGGAATCATCTTGTATGTCTGAGTAGTCAAGTACATGAACGAAGGATGTCAAGCATTCATGGTTCATGTAACGGAAAACAAGTCGAAAGAGAGATGACTTGAAGACGTTCTGGTCGTCAATAAATTTCCTGATGTATTCCCCGAAGACTTGCCCGGTCTTCCACCTAAGCGTCAGGTGTAATTCCAAATCGAACTCTTGCCTGGAACGGCACCTGTTGCAAACTCACCCTACAGACTAGCGCCGTCTGAACTTAAGGAACTATCTGAGCAACTGAAAGAATTGTCAGATAAAGGTTTTATCCAACCAAGTTCATCACCTTGGGGAGATCTTGTCTTATTCATTAAGAAGAAAGATGGATCGTTCAGAATGTGTATCAATTACAGGGAATTGAACAAACTCACGTTAAAGAATCGACATCCATTACCCAGGATCGACGACTTGTTTGATCAGTTGCAAGGATCGAGTGTATACTCAAAGATCGACCTGCGTTCAGGTTACCATCAACTTAGAGTCCGGGAAGACGATATTCCCAAAACCGCCTTCAGAACCCGTTACGGACACTACGAGTTCCAAGTAATGCCATTTGGTTTAACCAATGCACCTGCTGTGTTCATGGATCTCATGAACCGAGTATGCAAACCTTACTTGGAAAAATTCATAATTGTGTTCATCGACGACATCCTAATCTACTCCCGCACTGAGAACGAACATGCAATCCATCTGAGGACAATCATGGAATTACTCATGAGAGAGCGATTGTATGCCAAATTCTTGAAATGCGATTTCTGGATCCGTACCGTACAATTTCTTAGTCATATTGTCAATAGTCAAGGTATTCATGTAGACCCCGCCAAGATCGAAGCTGTGAAAGATTGGGCATCTCCAACCAACCCCACCGAGATCCGCCAATTCTTGGGTCTTGCCGGCTACTACAGGAGATTCATTGAAGGATTTTCTAAAATCTCGAAGCCCTTGACCGAACTGACTCAGAAGAGCAAGAAATTTGTTTGGGAAGAAAAACACGACTCAGCCTTCCGTATTCTTAAGCGAAAGCTTTGTGAAGCTCCAATATTGGCATTACCCGAAGGAAGTGAGGACTTCGTGGTATACTGTGATGCTTCGTATCATGGTTTAGGAGCCGTATTGATGCAGCGAAACAAAGTGATAGCTTACGCCTCACGACAACTTAAGAAACACGAGGAGAACTATACAACCCATGACCTAGAATTAGGAGCTGTAGTATTCGCCCTTAAGTTATGGAGACACTACCTATATGGCACCCAATGCACCGTATCCACCGACCACAAAAGCCTCCAACACATCCTAGACCAGAAGGAACTAAACATGAGACAACGTAGATGGTTAGAGTTACTTAGTGACTACGACTGTGAAATCCGTTATCACCCCAGTAAATCCAACGTTGTGGCAAATGCCTTAAGTCGAAAGGAACGACTTAAACCTCTTAGGGTTAGATCATTAGGAATAACCATCTCTTCACCTCTTCCTTCCCAAATACTCAAAGCACAAACCGAAGCCCTTAAGGAAACCAACAGATCTAAAGAAAAGATTTATGGCATGCCAGAAAACCCCAACGGTTTTGTGAAACGAGCTGATGGAACACTCTGTTTCAAAGAGATAAGTTGGATTACTCTCTATGGAGGTATAAGAGACCTCATCATGCATGAATCTCACAAGTCAAAATACTCCATCCACCCCGGTTCTGACAAAATGTACCACGACCTAAAGAGACTTTACTGGTGGCCAAACATGAAAGCCGACATTGCTGAGTTTGTCAGAAAATGTTTGACTTGTTCACGAGTAAAGGCAGAATACCAAAAACCTTCAATATTATTAACCCAACCCGAGATACCCGAATGGAAATGGGAACGTATTACCATGGACTTCATCACCAAACTACCCAAAACCTCCACCAGTTTAGATACCATCTGGGTCATAGTAGATCGTCTAACCAAATCCGCTCACTTCCTACCAATCAAAGAAACCGATGAGATGAGTACGTTCGCGCAGTTATACCTCAAAGAAATAGTGTCACGACATGGAGTGCCTATTTCAATCATCTCTGACCGAGATAGCCGTTTCACCTCTTATTTTTGGAAGTCTTTGAAAAAAGCCTTGGGAATCAAACTAGATATCACCACGGCTTATCACCCCCAAACCGATGGACAGAGTGAGAGAACCATCCAAACCTTAGAGGACATGCTTAGAGCATGCGTCATCGACTTCGGAAAATGTTGGGTTAGACACCTACCTTTGGCTGAATTTTCCTACAACAATAGTTTCCATGCCAGTATTAAGGCAGCACCCTTTGAAGCACTTTACGGTCGAAAGTGCAGATCACCTATCTGTTGGGCCGAAGTTGGAGAGACACAACTTACCGGGCCCGATCTCATTCATGAGACAACAGAAAAGGTAGTGAAGATCAAACAATGTCTGCAAGCTGCCAGAGAGCGCCAGAAGAATTATGCAGACTTAAGACAAAAACCCTTAGAATTCCAAATAGGAGACAAGGTCATGTTAAAGGTATCTCCTTGGAAAGGAATGATACGTTTCAGAAAATGTGGAAAACTAAACCCTTGGTATATTGGTCCCTTTAGGATCCTAGAAAGGATAGGACCGGTTGCTTACAAACTAGAACTACCCCTAGAACTTAACTGAGTGCACGATACCTTCCATGTATCGAACCTAAAGAAATGCTTGTCCGATGAATCTCTTGTCATCCCTTGGAAAGAGATTCAGCTCGACGACAAACTTGTCTTTACGGAAGAACCCGTGGAGATCATGGATAGGGAGGTCAAACAACTAAAACACCACTGCATCCCCATTGTTAAAGTTCGCTGGGACTCTAAGCGAGGACCGGAGTACACATGGGAACGCGAAGACCAAATCCGCGACAAATGCCCACACCTCTTCTCCCAGGCATCACCGACGACCGTTTCAGCTTGAATTCCAGGACGGAATTCACAGTAAGGGGTATGTACTGTAACCACCCGTAATTTTCCCTTATGAATAGTAAATGCTAACTTATGATTTACGAATCGTTATGATAATTAAAAAACCGTTTTTACCGATAACAAAAATTTTGTTTGTTAGTCGAGTACATTTTTATGATCACAACGGCGTTTGTGATTACCGTTTACCTTGGAACGCGCTTACACACGAACCTAGATAGTCTAAGTATCGCGAATTAACTTTTATAATTAAACGTTATTAAGTAACGTAATATTTATATAGTTAAATAAATGTATATAATCCGATAAAATACTAAATACATTCTAACAAACTCCCGAGCTCACGAAAATTTCCACGAACGCTCTTCGACACGACTTTCGAGACAAAGCCATTTGGGCCTATACTTCCATTGGGCCTCGGCCCAGTTCCTACCACACACATACACCATCAAACGGACCCCTTTTTAATTTTTCTTTATTTTCTTTTGGGCCTAGTCCACCTCGCAAGCCCAAAAACAAATCCAAGCCCAACTTTTTTTTTCGAAACCATGTCCCATACCCGTTTGCTTTGTCTCGTTTATTCCAAATCCATACAAACGACACCTAGGTATTATTTCACCTCTCGTTACTACTCCTACCCAAGAATCATACGTGACAAATATCTTTTCCTATCATGCACGTTTGGTCACAGAAAATCAATCAAAGCTCACGCCTATTTTTACATATCCACAAGAACCAAAAATCTATTTTGAGGTCACAGAGTCTCGTACCCCTCTAAACTTGATCACAAAGTCTCGTAAACTCTTCTAGGCACGTTTTCATGGTGCCTTGACTTTCTATAAACTCACAAACAAGTCAAAACAAAACCAAATGATGATTTCTTATGTCCTATCCTCTCGTTAACTTGCCACAAGGTCGAATACGTGTGTCCTCTCTCATTTTTCACACATTTTGAGTTCAAGAGGCAGCAATGAGACTTTCTAGTTGAGTCACACTTAGTTTAAAAGGAATTGACCATCCCTTTACCAATAAACTCAACCCTATACATGCTCTCTTGTTATTTTCTTTTGGCAAACACTCCACAAGGACGACAATCATGCACAACTCTACTATTTGCCTAAAAATCATACCCTTCCCCTTGTTGACCATGTTTTTACAACATACAAACACAAACATGAACCTTTGGCCTTTTCTTTTGCTCGTATACCCACAAGGACGATTCACACCAACTCTTAATCATTTCCTAACTATTTGGAGTTACTATTCCTCGTACCATACTCCTTAGCTACCAAGTTCACATTTCGCACATTTTCTAAGTCTCACAAATATATATACATGCTCGCATGAATGTAAACGACCCATGCAAGCCTTCTAAATTTCACTTACACTCACAAACTTGCTTTTAAACTCCTTGGGTCACGTATAACTTTGGTAAGCTTTGGGAAGGATCGTATCAAGTCACATAACACTTGGGTAACTTGTGTGAACGTGGGAGTCAAGCTCAAGTTCTCGTTGTTCGTCTTTAATCCTCACGAGTCGTTTTCTACTCCACCATATTTGGTGAGGTGAGCGAACTAACCCTACTCCATTTTCTTTACACGTATAACTTGGGTTACTACACATTTATATTATGTAATCCTTTCGTTATTTTTAGTTATAACGTATAGGTATTAAGATCTAAACTAAGAGATTAACATGATATGAACCAAAGTTACTAAGGCGTCTTTCACAAATAAACACTTATAGGCACGAAATATAACAAGTTTCTAAGTTACCTCGACCTATACGTATAAACCTTTAAAAACACTTAGAATATTTTTTAATGAAAACTGTTTTAGCTTAGTTGATGTCAAGACACTTTGGTCTCGTATCTTTTAAACCATACATACGACATAGCGTTTTTAAGACTTAACCTATTAAGTTACATGTTAAACTAATGAGACACACAAATAACTCACTTTCATAAACCCATTTGATCCCTCGTTTAGTCCTTAAGCTAGTCACGTTTTTCCTAAACTTAAAACTTAGTTTAGGCTTAAAAGCCCATTAAGCTAAAAATAAGCTTTTCGTATAAGCTATTGATATAAGCAGTTTACTAAACTTTTTAGTGTCTAAATGTAAGTCCAAAGCTAAGCCCAAAAGTTTCCCAAGCCCAAAGATTTTAAAAACCTTAACTGGCCTTAAGTTTAGCTCGTTAAAGGCCCAAAAGCACAAAATAAGCTCTTTTTAAAAGATAAGTTGTTTCCCCAGCTTAGATAAGCAGTTTTAAACTTATTTGGAAAATAAAGATGTTAAGTTTCGAAGTTGGTGAGTTTTGGACTAACTTTGCAAAAGTTTTGTAGTCGAGGGACTAAAACTGTCAAAATGGAAATTTAGGGTGAAAACAGTCATTTTGACGTCTTGTGATGAAAACTGTAAATCTAGAAAAGTTTTGGGTAGAAAATGTAAATATAAAATAGTTTTGGACTATAAATGAAAATAAATAACGTTTTGGACTAACGGTGTAGCGTTACGACGTTAAGGGATTAAAATAGAAATTTTTCAAAACGTAAAGAATAAGATATAAATGTTATAATTTATATTTTATGTATATAAGTATTTTAGATAAAACCGATTCTATCAAGTACTTTTCGTTAACTAAATAAAAATAATATATATATATATATATATATATATATATATATATATATATATATATATATATATATATATATATATATATACATATATAATAATTAGGTAATTAAGGGGGTCGCCCCCTCCAGAACGTTGGACTTGTTTGTCCTTTTTTGAGGAAGGTTTTTTTTTATTATATTTGCCATTTTTGGTTAAAATTTTAAATTCATATATTTATAATGATTTAAACATATTCTTTTAATTCCCAAAATGATTTTGTAAAAGATATAAAATGTTTGTGACATTTTATAAAAAGTTTAGTGTTTGAGAAAAATTTCCTTTGATCATAAAATGCAATAAACACTTTGTTTATTCATACCTTAAGTGATTTGGATGTAAAGAGAGATATTTATCGCTAAATACTTGTTTATGTCATAATTTTTAGTTCAATGAGTTTACATTTTGTAATTATCAAAACATATAGATGTCGTTAAATATTAACAATATTTTTAAGCATTATTTATGTCAACAGGCCTACATATTTTATAAACTTCTCATGTGAGCTTACTTTTGAGAAACCTCGTATATTTGGGTACCATGCCCAAATCCTAAACCCATGTGCCTCAAACAAACGCCTATTTAATATCACTGTGGAAAACTAGAAGGGGGGTTGAATAGTTTTTCCTTCTTTTTGATTTTATAAAAACTTTGTTTCAAAATGTTGATTCAAATTTATTCAATTGTTTGTTTGGAAAACTTCAATTAGAGTTTAGTATGAAAACAACATATAATCAATATGATCAATTATATATGTAAGCTTTGGTCGATCTTTATGAGAATACATTTTCCTTTTAAAATCTTAAAACGTTTTGTATCAAATTATCTATCAAGTTAAACTTAATATGAGAAGTGTGAATAATAATCTATTTGATCATATCATGCAATTATACACACAATCACAATATTAACTACTATGTTCAACACAATCAATCATCACAACTATATAAGCAACAACTAAGACATGTAGGCAAGCATAGAAGTAAAGCGAGAAATGCAAGAACAAATGATAAGAGATAAGAGAAAGGAAATGCAAACCGGACACGATTATTTATAGTGGTTCGGCTACAAGGACACCTTCGTTGTTCCTACTCCACTCCCCGAGTCACCTACTCGAGAGTTTTCTTCACTACTCAACAAGCTCCCTTTTGGCGGAGAAAACCGTACACAACTTTTGCTTACACCATTTAACGACACTAAGCTAAATGTCGAGTTCTAATAGTAGCTAGAACCAATCTCACAACACAACTTCGATCACTACACAACTTCTACACAACTTCACGACTTCACGACTTCACGACTTCATCACAACTTCTTCTAAACTTCTTCACGGCTTCACAACTTCTTCACGTCTTCACGACTTCACAACTTCTTCTAAACTCCACTACTTAATCACACACCTACATCTTCACAACTACATGTCTTCTTCACACTGCTACTTCCTCCCACTACTTCTTACTCACTCATTGAATCACTACTAAGTAAGATCATCTTGATCTACTTATTACATATACATAACTCACAACTTCACATAAAGCACTAACTAGATCCTAATACATCTTTGGTTTTATGATAGGGAGAATTCTTCTCTTGCACTTTGAGTGATGAGAAATTGGATCACTTGAAACAAAGATTAATAATCTTATGATCAAAGGGTTTTAGAAGGATGTTTAGAGAGAATTGGATCTGAAAATTTTTGTGCAAAAGGTGAGAAAAATTACAGGTTTTAGGTGGTATTTATAGGGAAAAATTTCTGACCAAATCTGACAGGGGAGCGTGGCCGGTCCCCTTAATTGTGTGCCGGCCCCCTTAAAATTAAGGGGACCGCCCCTTATAATTAAGGGGGCCGCCCTACTGAAACGGCCAGATTTTCTGTCTTTTAGTGGGGAAAGTTTATTTGGTGAAAAACTAACTAATTTTGGTTAAAAGTTTGAAATCATATATTTAGTATGATTAAAACATTTTTCTTTATTACCAAAAGTGTTTTTCAAAAATATATAATATGTTTATATAATTAAATAAACTTTGTATTAGTTAATTAAATACCCTTTTGATCATGAGATGTATTAAACACTTGTTTATCCATACCTTAAGTGATAGTTGAAACATACTTGAGACGTTGAGATGTCGAGGCTTGTTGACGTAAGAATGCATAGAAGAATTGTGATCACAAGCAACTTAAGCACTTTACGTTATATGTTGTAACTTACATCTTTGTCATCATCAAAACATGAAGAGGATGTTTAGATTAAATATCATAATATTCATGCCAACAATCACATCAAAGCAAACCCCAAGCCAAAGTAGGCAACCAAACGGGCCCTGAAAATGGTTTTACTATCCCTTTGATCTTGCCAATAATCTTCCATTCTTCTTATGCCATGAAAAGTACATTGTAGCTCCTCTTGTTATGCATTAAAAAAAGGCAATAGATTAAAAGAAACATAAGGCCACACAGGCCATAACAACAAATGTGACTAGCCCACTCCCACAGATCGGGAGGAGCTCAACAAACAAAAGCAACTACTAACAAGGCCAACGAGAAAACACTAACGAGATGCTAAGAAAAAAACCCCAAGAACATAACCAAAAACAACAAGAACGTGCTATGAAACTAAACAGATTGTTACATACTAGTAAACACACAAGCGGCTCAAACACAGGATGCTCAGTAGCCGCAACTCTAGCAATGCCAAATACCTGCTACACGACCTTGACCAATTTACATATTTATGGCTACATCCATCCACGAAGAATCCCTACACAAAACAGGACACATCAGCCACTGCTCCCATAATAAATGACTTTTCGTCGACCCCCTTTTGATCCATTCGTAACTTCACACTTTAACATCTTGGACAACATTTTCAACCGACTCTACCTTTTCTCCGAAAACACAATAATTTCTATACCTCCATATGAAATACCCGTTATCCACACAGCTTCCCACAAAACCTTGCTTTTCGAAGAAACCAAATTACCACCCTCGTGACGCAACATTTCACTAGTGGTAAATGAATCCACGACTTCGCAGCTCCACTATTCAAAAAATTTGGATCATATTCTCATAGACTTATTGAACAAGACTAAATCATGATCAATGGTTTCCACACTCTCATCACACATTGGGCATTAAATATTAGGAATGTCAATACCTTTCTTGTCTAACTCCATGCTAACAGGTAACCTCTCACGTAAAGCTCTTCACAAGAAAACATTGATCTTTTTTGGAGCTATTTTATTTCGTAGCATGATATTTCCATTACCCCATTTGCAGGACACTTTTCAAAAACCATAGATGACAGAACTTTGACGGAAAGAACACCATTTTCATCAAGACTTCACTTCCACATGTCCCTGCAAGAAAAATCAATAGTAACAATATTTTATTACCACCCAAACGAGGTCCAGATTTGTAATTTACGTTTGTTAATGAAGATCATCGTGGCATGAAACAACCACAATTATAATCAAGCATAAAGTATGCTTATCAAAAGCGTTTGTATAACCACCTTACAATTAAAATGTGGGACATACCGTTTATTTTTCTTTACTGTTGTTTAAAATGTAGGACTATGCTAACGAGAAGGCAACAAACTATATGTGCCATGAAAGTTGTGTCACACCTAATATATACTCGTATGTTTGAAGATTTTAATGACATTTTACAAATTTAAATATTTTGTTATTGCAATTTGCAAACTAATTTACAGGATCCAAATCCATAAGCTAACGTACTCAAATGTTATTATACAAAGGACTAAGTTTGTAGATACGCAACATACTTTCTCAAAAATACCGAAATACGTAACATACTAAATATATTACTTATATCGCTAACAAACTTTTAAAATTGTCACAAGATACGTAATGTTGACCGGATTTTTACCTGGTTGACTGGTTTGGAGGTTAACATATAAAAAAACTTACACTATCGGTCCATGTGGTTTGTGTCTGTTTTTACCGGTCATCCTTTAACGTTATTTCAGTTATAAAAGTTACAATAATGGTCCTTGTCGTTTGGGTTGACTTTCACCTTTAGTCCCTTGACTTTATTTTCACTTTTTCGTCCGTTTTCACACGTTTTCTTTCGTTTTTCCACTTTATCGTCCGTGTTTACACAGTCCATTAAAAAAAAGGTTTTCGAAAAAATGTTTTTGAATTTTAAAATTCAAAAAACATATTTTCGAAAACAAATTTAAAAAATTCGAAAATTTTTCTACTTTTTTTTTTTTTTGAATTTCTAAAAATTTCTAAAAAATATTTTTTAGAAAAAAATTTAAAAAAAAAATCTAAAAAATATTTTATAAAAAAAATAGAATAAAATTTTTTTCGAATAATTTTTTTTTTAAAATATTTGAATAAAAATATTTTTTAGAAAAAATGTTTTTTAAAAAGTATTTTTTAAAAATATTTTTTTTTAAATATTTTTCTAAAAAAAATATATTTTTAAAATAAAATATTTGAAAAAATGTTTTATTGGATTTTTTTTTATAAAATATTTTTTAGATTTTTTTTTAATTTTTTTCTAAAAAATTTTTAGAAATTCAAAAAAAAATAGAAAATTTTTCGAAATTTTTAGAAATTTTGTCTAATTTTTTAGAAATAACGTTAGAAAATTTGTCTAACTTTTTAGAATATTTTTTATAAATTTTTAGATTTTTTTTTTCTTTAAAAAGTGAAAATAAAGTCAAGGGACTAAAGGTGAAAGTCAACCCAAACGACAAGGACAATTATTGTAACTTTTATAACTGAAATAACGTTAAAGGATAACCTGTGAAAACAGACGCAAACCACAGGGACCGATAGTGTAAGTTTTTTTATATGTTGACCTCCAAACCGGTGAAACAGGTAAAAATCTGGTCAACATTAAGTATCTTGTGCCAATTTTGAAAGTTTGTTAACGATATAAGTAATATCTTTAGTATGTTATGTATTTCGGTATTTTTGAGAAGTATGTTACGTATCTACAAACTTAGTCCTTATATAAAAACCCAAATTACCCAAAAGGACACAAGGACAAGTATCACAAAATTTTAATTTTATTGTCTGGACCATTTATGATTTGTGATCTTAAGATGTAAGTTGTACATCACACTTACTATTTTACATACATTTAACATCTTCATTCTTTTTCTAATAAAACAAAACCTCTATTGAGAATTTTCATTTCAAAAAAATCAATTCATTCCTTATTAGGCAACATATTTTTAATTATTATTTATTTATTTTAGATATGTTTTATTAGAAAAACCTAAATAATTCCTTATTTGGCAAAAATATTTGTAAATTCGTTTTTCTATAAAAAAAATTGAGCTAAAAATACATGTGTCAAAAATTAAAAGATGAAAAGCTAAGAGAAGGCGGGGTAATATAAAGATATTGAAGGGTCTACTATGTAATTTGAAACTAAAAAAAATGATTATCCCAATTCTCTTCCAAAACCTAAATCGAATTCACTGGAGCTCCTAACTTCCTAACCAAAGTCAAGTATCACAATCACCTAGATTCTCAAAGTTAATTAAAGTTCATTCAATTCAACAGTCAGTTTATACCTCAAAATAGTTGAAAGAATAAGATACGATCCTTAACTTTGGTAAGATTTTGGGTTTCATGTCTAATTTTCTACTTCTACTTCAATAATATTAATGTTTTCGATTATATTAGTTGCTTTTCTGGCTTGTAGTTAATTTTGTTACTTATGATTTTTATAGTGAATTTATACTGAATTTGTTTATAGTAATGAAAATATTCAGCGATAAGGACACGTGTTTGTTAATTTGTGATCTTATAATGAATGAATGTGTCTGTTCTGTTATTGTCGAGTATGGAACATACAGTATATGAGTGAATTGATGACGTAGGGTTTAAGTAGAAAAAGGTTGGATTTTTATTAATGATTATGAACTAATGGCACGGTTACGGAATGTAGTTCTCTTGAGTTTTAGTGTTGTAATCGAGCGAACATTTTTGTTATGATCAAGTTTAGTCATATAAAGTGGATATGCAACTTGAAGAGGATAAGTGACATATTGGTTATAACAATTTAATCGATAACGAGTTTATGAAGTGTTAATTACATGTGCGATGATGTGAGATCCCCTTATTAAACTTCTTGAATCACAAAGATAAAAGCAAATCCATGCCACACATGCCACGTAAATATTCCTCCATAAAAGTTACGAAATAAAAAATATAAAAGATTAAGGGTTAGCTCCATTTTTTTCCTTCTTTCTAAAAGATAGGGTATTTTGTCACGGGAGGATAGACATAAGATTTTGTTGCAGTTGCAATGGAAAGTAATGAGTGATCAGCCCCAGCAGACTAAGAAGTGACCTTAGAAATCTTTATTTAAGTATCTCATATTTCATTTCATTACCCTTTACCAGATCTATTGGCAATGGCCAAGTCATGAATGATGAAATAATGTCGACAAAGGTAATAAAAGGAACACAAAGCGAAACTTAGATCAGGACCATTAACATTTGTTGTCGCATAGTGTTAGTTTTCATGCATGTATTACTCAACAAAGTTGTTCTTTTAAGTTATGCCTTCAATGCCAAAAAATCGTTGATGTTTTATCAGGTAACTATGAGCTATTTAGATTTATACCACTATCTATGAACATATATCGGTCATGTTTGGGATTGTGTATCTAAATTATTTATGCTTATTAGCAGAAGTAATAATTTGTAGAAACATGTAGGAGATAGTGATTGAATTTACTTATGCTATATGAAAATGCAACAAATAACCAGTAGTTATTGTCTACGTGTTTAGCAAATTCTAAAAACATCTTATGCATTCTTAAAATTAGCAAATAAGCTTAACCATTTTAAAATAAGCGACTCCGGTCTGTTTTTTAAGAACAACTTATTTCATCCTATAATAAGCAGACACACAACCATTTTTCCCTAACTTTTCACTTAGAAGTTCTTATTTGTTCTTTAAAAAATGCTATAAGCTTATAATCTAAAATAATATAACCAATCTCAAAGCACCCTTTAGTATATATTCATATTCATATTTAGATTATGTGGTATCCATCACTAATATATTTACATGGTAGACACCATTTGAATATGTACTTGGTATAAAACAACTAAGCTTTCATAGTTCTTGGAAGCAATCAATTATTTTAGCAACAATAAAGCAGCTTTTTGGATTATAGGTCCATGTATTGTGTTCTAAGTTCACAGACTAATATTTGTGATCAAGATTCTATGGCTTTTTAGGTAACTAAATCCTAAAGGGAACATATAACTAGAATCACTCCCAATATGATCTGCTTACTAAAGAAATGAAATAGTTTATTAGAAGTCATGAAACACAAACAAAAGCAGCAGAATGTTGAGAAATGTACCAGTTTAAAGTGCTCCAAATTGATCATCCCTATAATTTTGATAGACGTTCAGTCATTCTTTTAGATGTGCCGGGTACTAAATGTACCTCTAATGGAGGTGCATGTTTAAGCTGATTAAGCTTTTGATGTCATACCCTTTTATCGTTTATTTCTTCCTTCTTTTTTCCTTTAAGATCTTATATTCCCCCAACATGAAAGAAGCCGAATTTGCATATAATGGATAAGATATAAAAAAGGCTTGAGAAAACACAAGTTTTCAGATTGGTAATTAACTTAATATTCAGTAATTAACTTAATATTCAATACTCCGCCATAAGTGAACTAAGTGCCTCTCTCTTTCACAAAATAAGCATATAGTAATTAAATAAGGAAATAACTTCTTATTTTTTTAGATAACGCCTTTTTTCTGCTGTTGTAAGATAACATTTTATTTTTTGTTTTGCAGCCTAATTCTTTAGGACCTTTAAACTGGATGAATGATCGTGTAGATATACCGATGACGTTATACTGAGGGATAGCCTTGGTGGTTCCAACTGCCTTATTAACAATAGCCTTGACGCTTTTGCAATTTCTTCATTTTTTGGGCCGCAAAAGAGAAATAATGGACATGATGGAGCCTTCCATGCAGTTCCTGAATCAGCAATAACTGCAACTAATGCACCACATGGTTGTGATGAAATAACAATAAACTCGAAAGAAAATTGTTATCATAATAATATTTTATAAATCAAATTTTCATTTTGAAAAGTGGAATTCCATTGTTCCAATTAAGGGTAATTGTAACCTGCAAATGTAGTAAATGGCGTGGTTAGCACCTTCACTTCCAAAACATAATGTTATATATATGTGACTTTTATAGCATTTACTATTTTATACTAAGTTTAAGCCATACTATCATTGCTCTATATTGGATAGACGAGGCCTACATTGCTCTATATTGGATGTTTGATCCTCGCTCATATCTCTGGCAGAATGTAAAAAGCGAGTGCATGAAAAGATATACACCATCCTCAAACAGAATGAGGTAATTACATAGCACCATCTCCACTTGCCATGTTTTACATTCATTATATTATCTTCTGTGGAAGCTTAAATGCAAAATCTTTATACTTTGCATTTGCTTTCAGGAACTACTTACTGTATGAGAACAATATGGATTAAATTGCGTGTGAGAGACTAAAAAGGTAATTTCTTGAGCTTTTTGAAGTGAAGTTTATCGACACATAGTTTGTGTTTTGGCATTGAATAGTTAATTTAAATGATGTATACCTTTTGGGTAATGGGTAAAATCGAAGAACCCAATACTTTCTACGTTCTTTACTACCTTTGTTTGGCTTTTTGATTTCATTACGGTAAAAAGTATGATAAAAAAAAATAGTTGATGATGGATAATTGTGTAAATGGTCAAAATATGGTGCAAGGTTTTGTGTTAGGTTTCATTCTTGGCAACTTCGTCTAAAAAGTGACACTCTTGCGAAATAAAAGTCATATTTTTAATTATTTTTTATTTTTATTTTATGTTTTGAGCAGCTAAAGAAAAGTCATCTACAAAGTCATGTTTTGCTCGATAAGTTGTACTACTTTTTAAAATTTAGCATAAGGTTTTTTTTCTTTTTTTCATTGTCATTGTAAAGATAATGCCTTGATTGATAATAACGATTTTACATTTTCTAACAGCTAATATGATCTGTAACAACTGCATATGGTCTGTAACAAAATAGTATTATCCTATTTTGATAGTAACCAACGTATGCTTTTCCAGTTACATGCTTCGATTCAGATTATGGTGTTACCTAAGGTTTTTGTAACTCTAAAACCATAATCAAATATGATGAGCTATCAACTTATTGGCTCTTGTGGTAGCTTTTAAGATTTCTTATATGTGTTTGCCTTAGTAATAATTTAATGGGTTTGTCAGCCAATCAAATTACCTTTCTAATCATGGTTACAATGTTGGTTTATTCATGATTATACACTGTTTTCATTTTCCCACTTCATATTCAGGTGAGAACTGGTTGGGTCAAACAGAAAATAAACTTTTCCTCCCAACAAAGGAGTTACTAGTATACCGCCTTCGCTAACTGCTACAGGTCATTAGAAGCTAAAATCCCAGGAATTCTCACATGTCCCCCGTGCAAACAAGAATCAGATGTAACACCCCCAAAATACCGCAGCGGAAGACTGTGTCATAGGGGTGCTACTTCATAATACAAAGTACAAGTTATAGAAAACGAACTCTAAATGAGACGTTTTGAAAAGTTACCATTCGATTAATGAATTCAAAGTTACAAACATGAGATTCCAAAGTATGATACATAAATGTATACAAAATGTTTTGAATGGTAAATGATAAAAGCGTAAGTCTTCAGAGTATGCAGCTTGACTCTAAGTTCCTCGCACTAGCTATCGCCTTACTAACCTGAGATAAACATGCTAAAGTGTCAACACAATGGTTGGTGAGTTCATAGAGTTTGTCTTAAAATAGTTGAAAAGCCTTAAAGAATGATCACACAGCAAAGGCATTGAGAATCCACTCAGTTACAAGTCCCGCCATAAGAAACTTGTAACCTGTGTGTTCACAACCCACTGCTAACATATAGTATAATAAAGACATGTATAAGTTCATCAAGACAATTAAGCAATTAGTAGTGAGTCTCTACTTCATCTCCGAAGACCTCACTTTTATGATGTATCCAACATTCGCAAATGTTAGGATGTATCAAAGACAACTGGGAGTCAATTCCCAAAGACAACTGGGAGCCACTTCCCAAAGACAACTGGGAGTCAATTCCCAAAGACAACTACTAGTCAATAAATAGAATAACGCAATTAAGTATAACGCAGTCATGTATGTAAGCAATCAAGTATAACACAGTCAAGTATAGACGTTTTGAGTATTTGTACAAGTAAACAAGTAGTTGAGCATGTGTCTCCCCCAAAGAGTTAAGACAAATATGAAAAGAGTAGGGGCTATGACTCACCTTAAGTCTATGTAGTGAGTAATGAAAATGGTAGTCGAATCGCGAAAGTCTCTAAGAGCAGCCTATAATAGAACGTTGCGACTTAGGTTTGGAGTAACGTCTAAGAATACGATGAATTGCCAATATATGTCTTGCATAATGTTCATGATGTAGTACTTAGTATATAGTGTAAGTCGTTGAATATAAGTGGTCTATGAAACATGTATAGGTTGTAAATCTCTTACTACCGTTCGGGCCGACATAATTCAGAAGTCATGGAGTAAACGTTCGAGGAGCCAGGACACTTTAACTCGTAAATCCACAACTCGTCTCGACGGCTTACTCAATGAACTCCTCACATGAGGCTCCCTACTATTGTAGTATTTGATAACATATATATATATATATATATATATATATATATATATATAAGCTTTTTGATCTTTAATAGTTATATGGTCTTTAGCCGTGGCTTTGCCGTGACCTTGGTCATTGTTACCATGATCTTGAGACTCAACCTTGGCTTTAGCCATGGTTGTGGTCTCGGCTTTAGGTCATTAGACCTCTTGGTCTCATCTAATTATAATGATTATATAGTAACTTTGGTCTAAAAATGGGCTGTTAAGAATTTGAAGAAATTTATCACTCAGAAAGCGTTTTCAGGTCTCGAGCTTCTTTGTTCCTGAACGAAAACATCGTTCCGGACAACTTTCGTGTTTTAACTTTTTGATGAATCGGACCAGAAGTGGGACTTTCAAAATCATAATTTGATCAGAATGCAATTTAGGCAGTTTTGCCGTTTTGGTTTCGCTAACTTCAAACGGTCATAACTTTTGACTCGTATACTCGTTTTGGGTGATTCAAATTGCTATGTTTTCCTTGTTAAGTCCTCTTTAACAGTAAGTAAGTGTCAAATATCAAAGTTATACTATTGTGGTCGTGGTTTTCCATAAAAATCACTAGTTTGCTTGTTTGCTTGTCATAAGTTAACATATGTATACCAATACTTGTTTTATCCATTTTTAAACATCATGAACACAATACAAAGACCATATATAGCATGAAAGAAACATAATAAGCATGAAATGATATTGAGCAAGAAAGTGTATAAGGGTTTGCTTACAACTTTTGGCTTTCTAAAGAAAGGAAGTCAAGTTTAGAACAAGGACACTAAACCTAAGCTTGTAAACCCTTCACCATAACTCTTGTAACCCTTGCTAGCCTTGATCTAACCCTTGATAAAACCCATTAACTTCAGCCCCTAATCACCTTGTGTAGCTCCTAATTCAACCATGGAATCACCAAACAAACTTAAGAACTAGGTAGAGAATACTAAGACCTTGAACTTTGTAGTGTAACTTGTAGTTTGAAGATCAAAGGATCATGGAGCTAGGGATTGTGTTGTGGCGTTTTATTTATGAAGAAATGATGGAATGAGCTCTCTATTTATAGCATGAAGAGGAGGTTAGGAAGCTTACTAGGAAACTACACAAACTTGGTGACCAAGGTTAACTTGGAGCCAAAGTTGTAATTAAGTAAAGAATCAATGGTCAAAATTTAACCACAAGTGTGAACCCCCCCCCCCCTAGTGGCGGTTTGAATGAGGATAAGGTGACTAGATGATGACTCTTGGTCTTTGGATGATAATATCCTAAGTATGTAGCTAGTTTTGGACCCGTAAATTGCTAACCGTAAGTTTTTAGGCCACGAAACGTAAAACCGGGTATCCTAAAAATATGAAACTTATAAATATGGTTAAACATGTCAATATAGTCCATAATAAAATATAAAATGAGTGGTAGGTTCTATCGGGTGCGAAAACCCTGCTAAAAACTGGAAACACGGGTCTAAAACGCGCAATTCGCGTAAAACGCTGAACTGAAAAACGTAAAATTCCGAAACTTTTGGAATTGTCCTAAAATGAGAGAAAATCATATTTCTATTGTTTATAATGTTTTATGGACATATCGGGATGCTAGAAGGACGTTTAAACCTAAAAGTAAATCTCGGACACGGCTTTGTGATTTTTGCAGAAATGATCCGACGAGCGTCAAACTCTCGGATTATCGTTAAAATAGTTTAACTTACGAGAATATGAAATAAAAATTTCTGAGATGAATAGTGAAAAGTGAATAGTAAAAAGTGAATAGTAAAAGTGAATAGTAAAAAGTGAATAGTGAAATTTTCGGGAATAAAAGTTAACCTGAAATTGCGAATTGTTACAGTCTGTACCCCTTAAGGAGAACTTCGTCCCGAAGTTCAGTTGATGTTAACTACTTACGATGTGTCTAAGAGAATTCGGGATCTCTAATATAGTGGTGTTCACTCTGATTTGTCTAAGGTTCTGGTTAAGGAGTTGTATCGGCTACAATTAAGCCCACTTATTTATAACACTTTACTTACATAAAGAAGCGTCCAAATTTATGTAAGTAAGGGATCATAAACTCATGGTTCGGTGATTTACAATTTCTTTATTTAACTGAAGAGGCGTCCCAATCCATTTAAATAAGGAGATTCTAAAACATCCTACTTAAGAATTTCCGACACAAAATCCGCCTTCTGAGGCAGATGGTAAGATAATCCAGTCATCAAATCCCTAAAGCTAAGCAATAATATTATTTAACTCAAATCTTGTGTCTCATCAAACACAAGATTAAGTTAACTAATTAGTTATTACTGAGCTCCATGTTTTTAATGACTCGACGAATCTCTGGGGCTCCTTATAATACTAAAGTCACATCATCTAACAGCGTGGAACTAAGCAAACCTCTAACCAAAAGGCATAAGTGTATGTATTGTGTGAAAGGCAAATAAAGAGGAAGGTCCCAACGTATATAGCAGTTATAGTCTAGGTACTAAATGCAACCTAGTTCTCTATAACCAAGGCTCTGGTACCAATCTGTAACACCCCCAAAATACCGCAGCGGAAGACTGTGTCATAGGGGTGCTACTTCATAATACAAAGTACAAGTTATAGAAAACGAACTCTAAATGAGACGTTTTGAAAAGTTACCATTCGATTAATGAATTCAAAGTTACAAACATGAGATTCCAAAGTATGATACATAAATGTATACAAAATGTTTTGAATGGTAAATGATAAAAGTGTAAGTCTTCAGAGTATGCAGCTTGACTCTAAGTTCCTCGCACTAGCTATCGCCTTACTAACCTGAGATAAACATGCTAAAGTGTCAACACAATGGTTGGTGAGTTCATAGAGTTTGTCTTAAAATAGTTGAAAAGCCTTAAAGAATGATCACACAGCAAAGGCATTGAGAATCCACTCAGTTACAAGTCCCGCCATAAGAAACTTGTAACCTGTGTGTTCACAACCCACTGCTAACATATAGTATAATAAAGACATGTATAAGTTCATCAAGACAATTAAGCAATTAGTAGTGAGTCTCTACTTCATCTCCGAAGACCTCACTTTTATGATGTATCCAACATTCGCAAATGTTAGGATGTATCAAAGACAACTGGGAGTCAATTCCCAAAGACAACTGGGAGCCACTTCCCAAAGACAACTGGGAGTCAATTCCCAAAGACAACTACTAGTCAATAAATAGAATAACGCAATTAAGTATAACGCAGTCATGTATGTAAGCAATCAAGTATAACACAGTCAAGTATAGACGTTTTGAGTATTTGTACAAGTAAACAAGTAGTTGAGCATGTGTCTCCCCCAAAGAGTTAAGACAAATATTAAAAGAGTAGGGGCTATGACTCACCTTAAGTCTATGTAGTGAGTAATGAAAATGGTAGTCGAATCGCGAAAGTCTCTAAGAGCAGCCTATAATAGAACGTTGCGACTTAGGTTTGGAGTAACGTCTAAGAATACGACGAATTGCCAATATATGTCTTGCATAATGTTCATGATGTAGTACTTAGTATATAGTGTAAGTCGTTGAATATAAGTGGTCTATGAAACATGTATAGGTTGTAAATCTCTTACTACCGTTCGGGCCGACATAATTCAGAAGTCATGGAGTAAACGTTCGAGGAGCCAGGACACTTTAACTCGTAAATCCACAACTCGTCTCGACGGCTTACTCAATGAACTCCTCACATGAGGCTCCCTACTATTGTAGTATTTGATAACATATATATATATATATAAGCTTTTTGATCTTTAATAGTTATATGGTCTTTAGCCGTGGCTTTGCCGTGACCTTGGTCATTGTTACCATGATCTTGAGACTCAACCTTGGCTTTAGCCATGGTTGTGGTCTCGGCTTTAGGTCATTAGACCTCTTGGTCTCATCTAATTATAATGATTATATAGTAACTTTGGTCTAAAAATGGGCTGTTAAGAATTTGAAGAAATTTATCACTCAGAAAGCGTTTTCAGGTCTCGAGCTTCTTTATTCCTGAACGAAAACATCGTTCCGGACAACTTTCGTGTTTTAACTTTTTGATGAATCGGACCAGAAGTGGGACTTTCAAAATCATAATTTGATCAGAATGCAATTTAGGCAGTTTTGCCGTTTTGGTTTCGCTAACTTCAAACGGTCATAACTTTTGACTCGTATACTCGTTTTGGGTGATTCAAATTGCTATGTTTTCCTTGTTAAGTCCTCTTTAACAGTAAGTAAGTGTCAAATATCAAAGTTATACTATTGTGGTCGTGGTTTTCCATAAAAATCACTAGTTTGCTTGTTTGCTTGTCATAAGTTAACATATGTATACCAATACTTGTTTTATCCATTTTTAAACATCATGAACACAATACAAAGACCATATATAGCATGAAAGAAACATAATAAGCATGAAATGATATTGAGCAAGAAAGTGTATAAGGGTTTGCTTACAACTTTTGGCTTTCTAAAGAAAGGAAGTCAAGTTTAGAACTAGGACACTAAACCTAAGCTTGTAAACCCTTCACCATAACTCTTGTAACCCTTGCTAGCCTTGATCTAACCCTTGATAAAACCCATTAACTTCAGCCCCTAATCACCTTGTGTAGCTCCTAATTCAACCATGGAATCACCAAACAAACTTAAGAACTAGGTAGAGAATACTAAGACCTTGAACTTTGTAGTGTAACTTGTAGTTTGAAGATCAAAGGATCATGGAGCTAGGGATTGTGTTGTGGCGTTTTATTTATGAAGAAATGATGGAATGAGCTCTCTATTTATAGCATGAAGAGGAGGTTAGGAAGCTTACTAGGAAACTACACAAACTTGGTGACCAAGGTTAACTTGGAGCCAAAGTTGTAATTAAGTAAAGAATCAATGGTCAAAATTTAACCACAAGTGTGAACCCCCCCCCCCTAGTGGCGGTTTGAATGAGGATAAGGTGACTAGATGATGACTCTTGGTCTTTGGATGATAATATCCTAAGTATGTAGCTAGTTTTGGACCCGTAAATTGCTAACCGTAAGTTTTTAGGCCACGAAACGTAAAACCGGGTATCCTAAAAATATGAAACTTATAAATATGGTTAAACATGTCAATATAGTCCATAATAAAATATAAAATGAGTGGTAGGTTCTATCGGGTGCGAAAACCCTGCTAAAAACTGGAAACACGGGTCTAAAACGCGCAATTCGCGTAAAACGCTGAACTGAAAAACGTAAAATTCCGAAACTTTTGGAATTTTACGTTTTTCAGTTCAGCGTTTTACGCGAATTGCGCGTTTTAGACCCGTGTTTCCAGTTTTTAGCAGGGTTTTCGCACCCGATAGAACCTACCACTCATTTTATATTTTATTATGGACTATATTGACATGTTTACCCATATTTATAAGTTTCATATTTTTAGGATACCCGGTTTTACGTTTCGTGGCCTAAAAACTTACGGTTAGCAATTTACGGGTCCAAAACTAGCTACATACTTAGGATATTATCATCCAAAGACCAAGAGTCATCATCTAGTCACCTTATCCTCATTCAAACCGCCACTAGGGGGGGGGGGTTCACACTTGTGGTTAAATTTTGACCATTGATTCTTTACTTAATTACAACTTTGGCTCCAAGTTAACCTTGGTCACCAAGTTTGTGTAGTTTCCTAGTAAGCTTCCTAACCTCCTCTTCATGCTATAAATAGAGAGCTCATTCCATCATTTCTTCATAAATAAAACGCCACAACACAATCCCTAGCTCCATGATCCTTTGATCTTCAAACTACAAGTTACACTACAAAGTTCAAGGTCTTAGTATTCTCTACCTAGTTCTTAAGTTTGTTTGGTGATTCCATGGTTGAATTAGGAGCTACACAAGGTGATTAGGGGCTGAAGTTAATGGGTTTTATCAAGGGTTAGATCAAGGCTAGCAAGGGTTACAAGAGTTATGGTGAAGGGTTTACAAGCTTAGGTTTAGTGTCCTAGTTCTAAACTTGACTTCCTTTCTTTAGAAAGCCAAAAGTTGTAAGCAAACCCTTATACACTTTCTTGCTCAATATCATTTCATGCTTATTATGTTTCTTTCATGCTATATATGGTCTTTGTATTGTGTTCATGATGTTTAAAAATGGATAAAACAAGTATTGGTATACATATGTTAACTTATGACAAGCAAACAAGCAAACTAGTGATTTTTATGGAAAACCACGACCACAATAGTATAACTTTGATATTTGACACTTACTTACTGTTAAAGAGGACTTAACAAGGAAAACATAGCAATTTGAATCACCCAAAACGAGTATACGAGTCAAAAGTTATGACCGTTTGAAGTTAGCGAAACCAAAACGGCAAAACTGCCTAAATTGCATTCTGATCAAATTATGATTTTGAAAGTCCCACTTCTGGTCCGATTCATCAAAAAGTTAAAACACGAAAGTTGTCCGGAACGATGTTTTCGTTCAGGAACAAAGAAGCTCGAGACCTGAAAACGCTTTCTGAGTGATAAATTTCTTCAAATTCTTAACAGCCCATTTTTAGACCAAAGTTACTATATAATCATTATAATTAGATGAGACCAAGAGGTCTAATGACCTAAAGCCGAGACCACAACCATGGCTAAAGCCAAGGTTGAGTCTCAAGATCATGGTAACAATGACCAAGGTCACGGCAAAGCCACGGCTAAAGACCATATAACTATTAAAGATCAAAAAGCTTATATATATATATATATATATATATATATATATATATATATGTTATCAAATACTACAATAGTAGGGAGCCTCATGTGAGGAGTTCATTGAGTAAGCCGTCGAGACGAGTTGTGGATTTACGAGTTAAAGTGTCCTGGCTCCTCGAACGTTTACTCCATGACTTCTGAATTATGTCGGCCCGAACGGTAGTAAGAGATTTACAACCTATACATGTTTCATAGACCACTTATATTCAACGACTTACACTATATACTAAGTACTACATCATGAACATTATGCAAGACATATATTGGCAATTCGTCGTATTCTTAGACGTTACTCCAAACCTAAGTCGCAACGTTCTATTATAGGCTGCTCTTAGAGACTTTCGCGATTCGACTACCATTTTCATTACTCACTACATAGACTTAAGGTGAGTCATAGCCCCTACTCTTTTCATATTTGTCTTAACTCTTTGGGGGAGACACATGCTCAACTACTTGTTTACTTGTACAAATACTCAAAACGTCTATACTTGACTGTGTTATACTTGATTGCTTACATACATGACTGCGTTATACTTAATTGCGTTATTCTATTTATTGACTAGTAGTTGTCTTTGGGAATTGACTCCCAGTTGTCTTTGGGAAGTGGCTCCCAGTTGTCTTTGGGAATTGACTCCCAGTTGTCTTTGATACATCCTAACATTTGCGAATGTTGGATACATCATAAAAGTGAGGTCTTCGGAGATGAAGTAGAGACTCACTACTAATTGCTTAATTGTCTTGATGAACTTATACATGTCTTTATTATACTATATGTTAGCAGTGGGTTGTGAACACACAGGTTACAAGTTTCTTATGGCGGGACTTGTAACTGAGTGGATTCTCAATGCCTTTGCTGTGTGATCATTCTTTAAGGCTTTTCAACTATTTTAAGACAAACTCTATGAACTCACCAACCATTGTGTTGACACTTTAGCATGTTTATCTCAGGTTAGTAAGGCGATAGCTAGTGCGAGGAACTTAGAGTCAAGCTGCATACTCTGAAGACTTACGCTTTTATCATTTACCATTCAAAACATTTTGTATACATTTATGTATCATACTTTGGAATCTCATGTTTGTAACTTTGAATTCATTAATCGAATGGTAACTTTTCAAAACGTCTCATTTAGAGTTCGTTTTCTATAACTTGTACTTTGTATTATGAAGTAGCACCCCTATGACACAGTCTTCCGCTGCGGTATTTTGGGGGTGTTACATCAGAAGTCCACACAATGTAAGAAGTCCACGAAATGTAATTGACATTTTACATTATATCATCTTACCAATAACATTCACATAATTACTGTCCAGGTCTCAGCTCACATTTGTGATTGACGACGAAACTGGAAGCATACATGGCAATATGTCGACACTCGATGTGGAAATATTGACATATTTATGCTACCAGCTCTCAATTCAGTATAATCTCCCCAAGTTAGATTTAAAAACTCGAGTAAGCTATTGGTGATGCACGGTTTTGGAAAAATTGGTAACGGTAATGTATGCCTCCGTTTGTAATAATCTTTTCTTGGGGCTAAGTTTCCTTATCAGGGAGATATAATTGAAACCTTACACATTAACACAAACAAAAGAAACGTATATGTATTGATTCAGAAAAGACTCCTCAAATAGTTGAATTGGTTTGTGATAACAGGTAATGGAACATTCTTCCACATATCTACTTAAAGACGTGCCTCTTTCAATAGGCTCCTCCATTGGTTCTGAAATACGAGAATTCTAAGTTTCTGTTACCATGGAAATCGTTGCTTTCATGTTTGAACAACGTGATATGTAAATGCGCAGCAAATGAGTCTTATACCTTTGTAATTCTTTTCTATTAATGCTATCAGGATGTGGAGGAGCTTATGAGTCTACAAGCCAAGAAGATTATGCTTGAATGGATGAACCTTCATCTAACGAAGACAGATTACAAGAAAACAATGACAAATTTCTCATCTGATGTAAAGGTACGCGAAAGTGTTCTGCATGGTCTTTAGTGATCTTTAGTGACCTATAGTGCTTTGCGAATCTCCTTTGATACTTATATATTCTAAAATTAAAATACACCTGGTAGTGAGTTTTTGCTCGGAAAAGGTTGTTATATCCGAAAACTGCTGCTACAGTGGGTAATGGGTCAAAACAGGAGGGGTTTTTTTTCAAGTTGACATGTTTTGCTAAATTTATGGTAGTTTTGGAGTTTGTAAGTTACAAATAAGTTGGTGTTATGTTTATTAAGTTAGTAGTTGCGTTTTGTCACACATTGTTGTTTGAAAGTGCTTGGAAACAACTATTTTACCTGAAAAATAGTTGTTGTCACAGTGGATTAATGGATCAAAACTGGAAGTTTACTTTTTACTTTTTAAAGTTAAACAGTTCTCTACCCGGTTTAGTACCGTTTTACGCGAACCCTATGCCGCGCCTGTTATGGTAGCAGCCATCACATATTACATATTTATGAACCTAAGGATAGAGAGTTGGAGATAGTTAGAATTCTGTTAGGCTCCCCACGTCCATCACCATTGGTAGATATGATTGTTTAGCGTCAAGCAATTGCTACAAGTTTTTTTTAGGTTGGTTGATTCAAGTTGACTTATACTCCTTATTATATATGTCTTACTAAGGCTCTCTTCCAAACAAATTCGACAATCAATGTCTTTTGGGAGTTAATTTAAAATAATCTTCAAACTAAAGTTGGTAGTTTGTTTTATGTATTGTCTTTAGTTGGTCTTTAGTGTTTTTAAGTTGTCACTTCCCCACAATTAAGTAATCAAGGCTGTAAAATATGTAGTTAATCACGAGCATTTAACTTGATTGACCACTTCTCTTTTTAGTTAATTTTCTAAAACTTTCTTTTGTAGATGTTTTACCTGAATGTAGGCCTAAGTGCCACAAGTGCTGCTGAAGAGTAGAAACTTCGGAGGCGTGTTGTCCTGCTTCTGTAAGGCTAACAACACCATGTGGTCGAAAGAACTTTACTTGAAATTTTAAGTTTTTGTTCTCCTAGATACGTGACATATGTTCAAGTGTGTAAGGAAGTTGTTTGTGTACTTGGACCAATGGCGTAACCATTGGAAGCAATTGAATGTTTAATTCTGAGTTGAAACACGGGCATCTATAGTAGTATATGTCGCAAATTGTAAACCAAAATAGGCATTGGTTTTAAAAACCAAAAAGCTGTATAAGCTGAATCTTATATTTAATAGTTTTTTTCCTTGAGTTTAAATCAATATTAATGTTAAACGTATCAATTTTGCTTATTTTAATTGGTGAAGTCTGTTTTGGTTGTAAAGGAGAGAGCTATTTGTTCTTTTTAACAAAAGAACAAGTGCAAATATTCTTCCATTCTTTATTTGGTGATGGCAAAAAACCCGTACCCGATAGGGACCGATCCCTAAACCTGATTCGGGAATCCCCGATTAAACCGTGGATGGTGACGGGATTAGGGAATTGTCGAATTATGTAACCGGGGATGGGCGGGGATGGGGATAACATCAATCTTCGAACCCGAACCCGACCCCAATCTTTTTAATGTATAAATATATATATGAAAAATATATGTATAGCCACACTATTTACTTTTATATGTATATTTATATAAGTATTTACATGTAATTTATATGCATTTGTAATATTTAAATGATCAAACAACTTAAAAATATAAAGAATTACACACTAATTATTATATATCATATACAAGGCGTGTTATTTTTATATCATGCGTTGTCTAAATATCTTACGATGTTTTAAAGTTGGATTAACATTGTTACTAATTTAAGTATGAGTGATTTCCGTTTGTTCGAGACACTTTATGGTCAAATTGTTTATATTTTTGATGAGTTTGTGTATTATTATTATTATTATTATTATTATTATTATTATTATTATTATTATTATTATTATTTCTTGATAAGGATGGAAAATCTCCGAATCCCTGCGGGGATCTAGATGGGGATGGGGATGTTAAACTATTCTCTAATAGGGATGGGGACGGGGATGACAATGGAAGTATGAAATGGGGATGGGGATGGGAAATGCAATCCCCGAAATTCCTCAACCCGTTGCCACACAATTGGGTATTTCATAAAAAGGTGGATTTGTATTTCACATCAACAATCGGGTCACCACACAATTTATATGTCAAAATGATATGCGTGCACGGGTAATCCAAGCATTAAAGATACAACATAAAATTAAACTATGAGTTTATCTAAATTATCGATCCACAAACGAAACATGCGGTGATAAACCTTGGTAAATAAAGATGAGCATGTCTGTGCAAAAACTAAAAAAAAATAAAAAATAAAAAAAATAATAATAATAATAATAAAAATAAAAAATCTCTTACCATGTGCGCCAAACATAATTATATAAACCAATATTATAAACAAAAAATAAAAATAAGCTATTTGTTAATTAAAAAAAAAAAGTTATCAAAAAATTTATTTATTAAAAACTTCATGCGTGCACAAGCATTATAACTAGTATTTTCTAAGGAATATTGATTTTGTGATGTCCTAGAACTCTAGAAGAGAGAACCGTCCACATATCACATTTTCTCTAAATATAAGGGTTATAGAAATTTTCAATGCAAATACGCACATGCATACACGTAATTTGTTTTAGATATAAGATCATTTTAGGACCAAACTTTATTTACATACCAAGGGACTAATCTCCACCCACTTTAATCCTTTTTTTTCAAATATTAATATCTTTCAAACCGTTAATCGTTAAGCGAAAAAAAATATACCGTTACGCCGGGCATTTAATTATCTTTCTATAGATAGGCACTTTGACATATTTTTGACAAAAATTTATTTTTCGTTTTTTTCATATTTTTTTTCGTGACCGAAAAAATCATATATGATATTACATATCATATCATATATGATGTGTAATATCATATATGATATGATATGTAATATCATATATGATATTACATATCATATATGATATGTAATATCATATATGATATTTTTTCTGCCACGAAAAAAAAAACGTGAAAAAAATGAATTTTTTTTTATTTTTCGAAAGTATTTCAAAGTGCCCGTCTATACAAAGATAATTAAATGCCTGTCGCGATGGTGTAATTATTTTCGCTTAACGATTAACGGTTTAAGAGATATTTAAATTATAAAAAATGGGTGAAATATTAAAATGATTTTAATCTCAACTATTGATTTCCTTTTTAGATGGATGGTGGGGATGAGTCCCTTGGTATGTGAGGAATGTTTGGTTTGTACAATAACCCGACTCTCTGTTTTATGATTTGTCTACTTCACATTTACAAATTACAGACATAAAAAATTTATGACTACATATATTTTCTTTTGCATCCAGATCTTTTCTCTTATATTTGCTTCCATTCTTGTAAATTCAATGCATGTTTATAACACTATTGTAACTTTTTTCCCCAGGTGGAAATAGAAAATTTCAGAAATACCAATCGAATATACAACATCTACAAACCTAATGACATATGAGATCATTGTTGCGTCCGTATTATGAAAGTTTTGGGGGAAAAATATAATTGAACAAGTTACGTAAATGTTGGGATCATACTTTTGTATTTAGTCAAGTCTCGGTCATTACCTTTTGTAATAGGTTGCTTTGGTATTTATTTCATTATGTTTTATGTTACAAGGCTTAAGTGTTAAAGCCCTATGGGCTTGAAAGCCCACGAATTAGTAAGATAAGGGAGGAAGGGAGTGTTGCCCTACTCCTCCATTATAAATAGAAAGCTTATGTAACATTTTCATTTGTTGGTTATTTGAATATCATTAGTGAAACTCTTGTTCTTACTTTTCTCTCATTTCTTATAATCAACCAATCTCTTTTCTCATCTCATTTCTATCAATATCATACTTGTGTTTACAAAATGGTGACCTAACAAGTGGTATCATTCACCTAATAGAGTTTGAAGTGTACTTTCTATTGTTAACGTGGGATTTTGGTGCTTGTTCTTCATCTTTTTGCATTTTTCTTTGTTTCTTTCACTCAAATCTTGAAGCTTGGACAAGTTTCAAGGTTGATATAGTGATTTGAAGCTTAATTTTTGCATAAAGTTGTGATTTTTAAGGTTTTTTTAAGGTTTTATAGCTTCTTTGATATTGGAAAACTAGTTTTGGTAGCAAAATCGTCAATAGTTAGTGTTTTCTAAGTATTAGTGAAGTTATTTGATCAAAAGTACCTTATTTCTAAGCATTTTTTCTTCAAAAATTTGAGATTTTTCAAGTTTCTGACCTGTTTACGCGTAACATACGTGAACAGTACGATTAAAAAGCTGTCAACAGTACTTTTTGTCCTTTCTACGAGTAACTTTTGGCTAAAACCCTTTTCTTACGAGTAACTAAGGTCAAAACCCTGTTCTTACGAGTAATATTGGTCTTCTACGCCTAAAACCTACGAGTAACTCAATTTCCTACGCGTAAGTTCATTGTCTACGCTCAAGATCCTACGAAGAAGTTGTGAATCCTACGCCTAAGTCACTATCTATGCAGAAGATAAGCTCTTACGCATAAGATCATATCTTACGCGTAAGTTCCAGAATCTACGCTTAACTTTCATCAAAGGTCTTCTCCTTGGGTTACGGTGACTCAGTACTTCCCTAGCTTGGATAAGTTAGTGGAATACTTCGACTTCGGATATCTTTCAAGCTTGGATAAGTTTGGAAGATTTGTTTGGTTGTTTAACCTTACGCATAAGTCTAAACTTACGCATAAGCCAAAGCTTACGCGTAAAGAGAAAACTTACGCATAAACTTATTGTTTACGCCTAAACTACTCTTTACGCATAACCTAAAGTTTACGCGTAAGAATTCAACTTACCCCAGGGATTTTGGACTTAATCAAAGGAACGTGCATTTCAATCTTCTACAAAGATCCATTTCTACACAAGTGTTCTAAGATGTCTCAACCACCACATTACTACTTCTCAAATCCTCAGCAACAACATCAGCAGTATCAGCAACTACAATACCATCAGCCACAATCATATCAACAACCTTCTCAGTCACAATTTCATCAACAACCGTTTAATCCACAACCACAATATCTCATGATGCAACAACATCAAATCATTCCTCAACAACAATCATATCAGATGTCACAACAGAACACTCAGTTTTCCTCCAAACAACCTCACTGGTTTGATAGAATGTGTGAAGTTATTACAACTCAACAATCCTGACATGAGGCAGGATCACTTGAAACACCTCCAATGCTAACACCTGGGAACTATGTTGAATGGTCAAGTCGATTCTTACGATTTCTTGAACTAAAGAAACCTCATGGGAAATTCTTGAAACAAGTGATACTTGAAGGACCATTTGAGTGGCCAACAAGATTTGAAATTGGTGATCCAACTGCTGATCCTCCACGTCCTCCTGGTGATAGACCCCTTCCAGAAACTGCACTCACTGAAGAACAGAAATTACATCGTGAAGCTGATGAGTATGCAATGGATTATATACTTCAAGGTATACCTAATCCAATTTATCGCAGTGTCGATGCTCAGAAAACAGCCAAAGCTATGTGGGAACATGTTCATCTCCTTATGGAAGGCACTCAATTAAACAAAGATGATATGGAATCCAAACTTTACATGGAATACACAGACATTACAATTGAACCAGGAGAATCACTTGAATCCTACTATCATCGTTTCACAAATGTGGTCAATGATCTGGAACGTCACAAAATCACAGTGCCAAGGATAGCAGTGAACTCCAAATTCGTCGGTAGTCTTGGTCCAGATTGGCATAAATATGTGACATTTGTTCGTCAAACCAAAAATCTTCATGATGCACCATATGGTTTGTTGTATGATTTTCTGAAACACCATGAACCTGAAGTGGAAAAAGATAGAGCTCTACGAGGAGGATACACACCAACACCAACACCAAATTCTTTGGCACTCGTAGCTCAATCTCCCTATGCTCCACCACCAATGTCAAATCATTCATATGTTCAAGAGCAGAACTACTTCAGTTATCCACAATCTTCTACCTCGAACCAAATGGTCCCTTATGATTCATCTCCACAGAATAGGGGTGAGCATGGTCCAAAAACCGGACCGGACCGACCAAGACCGGACCGGACCGAAGACCGAGAACGGGAAAAACCATAGACCGAGACCGGACCGAATGTGGTCGGTCCGGTCTCGGTCCGGTTCGGTCCGGTCCGGTCTTCGGTCGGTCCGGTCCAATTAGGCGTATTTTGGCACGTTTTTTCGGTTTTTTGGTCGGTCCGGACCGGACCGGACCGACCGGACTGAGGACCGAATTAGCCAAAAAGACTAGACCGAGGACCGGACCGAATGTGGTCGGTTCGGTCCGGTCCGGTCGGTTTTGTCGGTCGGTCCGGTCCATCCGGTCCGTTTGCTCACCCTTACCACAGAATGCTTCTAATCAACTTGTTCCATTAAACAACAATGATGCAGTGTATTACTCAAATTCCAATGACAATGACGATGATGACTTTAATACGTTGAATCAGGGACTTGCTCTTATTGCTCGTGCTTTTAGCAAATTCTCCAACAAAACAAACAACCGTCAACGTTCATCTTCTAACACAAGGAATCAAGCTGTTGTCAATGATGGAAGAGTGGAAATTCAGAATCGTAGCTATGGTCGATCTGGTTCAGGAAATTCTTCAGGAAATTTTGGGAATGGTCAGAGGTTTAGTAACAATGGAGGGTTCAGGAACAACTCAGGGTCTTCTCAGCAAAGGTCTGAACCAGTTGCAACAAGGAACTCCAACTCAGGGAATGCAGTGTGGTGCTATAATTGTAATGAACAAGGTCATATAGCGACAGCATGTCCCAAACCGAGAACTCGGGGTAGTAAGTTTCACAAGCAGGCATTACTCATGGCTCTTCAAGATGAAAAAGATGGACACTTCCCTGAACAGGGTAACAACTTCATGGCAAATGTTAACAATGATGATGACATTGAAGATCTGGAAGCCAATGCAGCTGTGATGCTTATGGCCAACATGCAGGAACTTCAGTTTAATGATTCAGGTCCAATGTATGACACTGACGGCTTGTCTCAGGTACATGACCAAAAAGCATGCCTAATACATGAAATAGCATCACCTTCTGCTTCTGAATCAGATATGGCGCAAGTTGTTCCATCTAAATCATCTTCATCTTCTCAAACAGATGAACAAATAAGCACAGTTGTCATATTTGATGATGACACAGTTGTTTCATTTGATGATCCTATTGAGAATGATAAACATGATCATTTAGAACAACATGAACCATCATTTGATCCAGACCCTGACCTCATAATGTTATCTAAACAACTGAATGCTCAACAATTGCTAATTGCAAAATGCAACGAGAAAAACAAAGTTTTAAAAGAAACAAATGCGGCACTTGCAAGAGATATTGAGTGTTATAAAATACAACTTTCAAATCAGCAAGAAAAGATTAAACATACAAAAAGTTTTGAAAAAGCTTTTCAAGAATCTTACAACAAAGAGCAAGATCTTCAGCACAAAATGCAAGATCTAATTCAGTTAAACGGAAAGTTGATTTCTAAACTTGAAAGTGAAAAATGTGAATTGAAAATGCAAGTTGAACGTCTTCAAAGAGAACTTTTAAAAACAGAAACAGAATTGTCCAGTTGCAAAAAGGAGTTTTGTGAACATAAAATACGAAAAAGGAAGTATATAAATGATTTAATCGGTGATATTGTTGATCTTGAAAAACAACTCAAAGAATTTCGTAATATTGTTTACAAACACGGGAACTCTGTCACAACTATTCAGAAATTTACTTTAAAACCGAGATCCGATAAAGGATTTGCTCTTGGCGATTACAATTCAATGTTTCTTCACACGGCATTCAAAGAAATTCCTAAAATTTACAGTATGGACCATTTGCTTGATAATACGATTGTGCGTGCTGTTGTTTTTTATACTGAGGAAGAACAAGAACTTGAAGACGAGAGTCGATCAAAAATGAGTTATGTTCAATATTGGACACCATATGACTATTCAAAAGCTCCACCTCTTTCTAAATCTTTTGTGACTCAAAAGGAATTACCTGAGAAATCATGGTTTGTCGAAGAGTCATATGTTTCATCCTCTAATGCGGCCCCTGTCCAAACTGTAGCACAAATAAATGGTCCTTTACCATCATCCGGTGAACTTACACCATTACCGAAAACTTGTCGTGTCTTAAATTATTTCAAAACTTTTATGGAAGACATCGAAATTTTGGAGGAAACAATTGCACGTAATTCTGAAATAAAAATTGAAACTTTTCAATCCGCTTACGAGCGAGAAAAAAGAGATATTTTTCAAAAAGAAATGTTGCCAATTGTCAAACACCTCCGTCTCTGTGCTACACGTTGGGATCAGGAACTTCAAAACGAGGTGAAAAATATGATAAACGTTTTCAACTCTACTGAAAATGAGATTTTGGTTCAAAAGCAAAGAAATAGAGTTTTAAAAAATGATGCTGATCGACTCTTGGAACAAATTCTCAATGCTGATATTTATTCTGTTATCATGAATGATCTCTATAAATCTGGTACTTCTATGCTTGTGGATGATCTTTGTCTTGATAATAACTCGTTGAATGTGGAAATTGAGACACTGAATCATGAGAATGAAAAGCTGAGAATTAAGTATGATGATGTGACAAAACAATTTTCAAAAGAAATTTGTCAACTCAAACAAAGGCTTGAATGGTGTCAAGCTCAAAGTCTTGAAATGGAATTGAAACTTCAAAGTCAAAATGTTTCAAACTCTTTCCAGCTTTGCAAAAACAATGAGTCTTTAAAAAGTCTCTGTCTCAAATATGAGAAAGAAATTGCGGATTTAAAAATTGAAAATGTCGAATGGCAACAAAACCGCGATGACAATAATTACTGCAATGTGAAACTTGAGTCTGAAATTCAGGATAAAAATCACATCATCATCGATTTGAAAGAGAAAATTAAGCTACTTCAAAAAGGAAAGATGTTTGACACCACGGTGATAGCACCAGGAATGTATCAATTAGACAAAACTTCTAAAGGGAATGTTGTTCAAAATACTAATGTTGGTTACTCCACTTCTACAGGACTAGTCTCCACTAATAGCGTAGCAGACCCAAGCGAAAAAGTAAAAAGAAGAATAGGCTCTCGCAACATAAAAGAGGATCACTAGAAGCTCAAGAAGTAGAAGACCAACTTAGGAACTTGAATAAAACTCATGTTGCATCAGATTTAGATTCTAATCTGGCAAATTGTAATCAAAATCTAAATGTAACGAATGATGAACCTTTGAATGTTTTGAATATTAATGCATCTTGTGTGTTTTGTCGTAAAAGCGTATCATCTGGTGCTCATACAAAATGTATAGCTAATTCTCTTCTTAATCGTCATAAGAAACGTAGGACACGCATTCCTTCTAGGCCCACTACTGCCTCTAAGTCTAACTTAGGAAAGCCGCCTTCTACGGTTTCTAATGATGTTGAAGTTACCCCCATAGGTGCCGAGAACAAATCTAGGAATGAGCCAACTACTAGTGCATTTAACATTAAGAAAGCAAGAACTAGTTGGAATTGGCAACGTTGGTTACAACACAAACCAGACTTTAAATGGATTCCTAAATTGTTGAATACATGTGCTTCTAACCAATGGGAACCCGCACATTCTTTGGGTTCCACCCTTACTTCTGTTCCATCTGTGTCTTCTTCTTGTGATGCAGGTGGTACAGATTGTTCTCTGGATTGTTGATAGCGGATGCACCCAACATATGACAGGCAATCTCAAACTGTTACACAACTTTGTCTCAAAGTTCATTGGTACTGTCAGATTCGGGAATGATCATTACGCTTTAATCATGGGATATGGTGACTATAACAGTGGGAACATTGAAATCAGTCGTGTTTATTATGTGGAAGGCCTTGGACACAACCTTTTCTCAGTAGGTCAATTTTGTGATGGATATCTAGAAGTTGCATTTCGTGAGAAAACCTGTTTCGTTCGTGACTTACAAGGAAACAATCTAATGTCTGGCTCCCGTGGTTCTAATCTTTATACTATATCAATGTCAGATATGATTGCTACATCTCCGATATGTCTTCTCTCCAAAGCAGAATCGACTAAATCTTGGTTATGGCACAAATGTCTTTCGCACTTGAATTTCAAAACTATGACTGACCTTGCTCGTCACAAACTTGTTGATGGATTTCCAAGATTCCGTTTTACCAAAGATCACTTATGTTCAGCCTGTGAACAAGGAAAAAGTACTCGGGCTCATTTTCCTTCAAAACCTGAGCAAAGTACGAATCATGTTTTACAACTGCTTCATATGGATTTGTGTGGACCGATGCGTGTTCAAAGTATCAACGGTAAACGCTACATATTAGTAATTGTGGATGACTACTCCAGATGGACTTGGGTTTATTTCTTACGAAGTAAAGATCAGGCTCCTTCAATGATCATCACCTTTCTCACTAAAATTCAAGTTCAGCTACGCAATACGGTACGAATAGTCAGAACTGACAATGGAACTGAATTTAAGAATCAGACACTTCGGTCATATTTTGAGAAAGTGGGAATTGAACATCAAACATCTATTCCTAGAAGCCCAGAACAGAATGGAGTTGTTGAAAGACGCAACAGAACGTTAGTGGAAGCTGCTAGAACTATGTTGATTAATGCTCAATTACCAGATTACTTATGGGTGGAAGCTGTTTCAACCGCATGTTATACCCAAAACCGTTCCATGATAACAAAACGCCATCGCAAAACACCATATCAAATTGTTCACAAAAGAAAACCGAATATCGATTACTTTCATGTATTTGGAGCACTTTGTTATCCGAAAAATGATCGTGATGATTTAGGTAAACTCAAAGCAAAGGCTGACATCGGAGTGTTCGTTGGATATTGTGAAAATTCTAAAGGTTTTCGGATATGGAATCGTCGAACAAGGGAAATTCAAGAAACCATTCACGCTAATTTTGATGAACTCACACAAATGGCTTCTGAGCAACACAGCTTAGGACCCGAATTCAACCGTCTTAACTCTCCGGAATCTTCGGCTAAACCATTGCCACTCAACCGCAAAGAATTGGAAACCTTGTTTGCTTCACTATTTGATGATACAATTGAATACCGTTCTACTGAGGTCTCACCTAATTCCGGTGCTCAACCTTAAAATATTCCAGTACCAGACTCACCTCAACAAACTACTACAAGTGTTGAGAGAGACGGTCCTCCAATTGCATCACCATCTACAGCAGAACAAACTGTTTCTAACTCCCGCCATTCAGCTGAAGATCCCACACCACAATTAGTTCCACAACCCGCAGAGCATGATCTTGATGCGTTCTTTAACCCGTTTGCACCGGCTCCTACCTTTCCTGATATAGCTGAGTCATCTACACGCAATTTGGATCCTGCCAACATGCGAGATACTTATCAACTACACCCTTCAACACACAAATGGACTCGAGACCATCCACTAGTTCATATTATTGGCCATCCAGATGCACCTGTTATGACGAGACAACGACTTCACATGGATGGAGAAACTTGTATCTATGCACTCACAGTTTGTCATGAAGAACTTAAGAACATTAAAGAAGCAATGACTTATGACAACTGGATTGAATCTATGCAAGAGGAATTTCAACAATTCATAAGATTAGAAGTCTGGGAATTAGTTGAACGACCTGACGGAGTCTTTGTCATCGGGTTAAAATGGATTTGGAAGAATAAGCTAGATGCTGAAGGAACTGTCATACGTAACAAATCACGCCTGGTAGCGAAAGGATACTCTCAACTGGAAGGACTTGATTTTGCTAAATCCTTTGCTCCAGTGGCTAGACATGAAGCTGTTCGGATCTTTTTGGCCTATGCTGCACACAGGAACATGTTTGTTTACCAAATGGATGTGAAAACCGCATTTCTTAATGGTGAACTCCGTGAAGAAGTGTATGTGAGCCAACCTGACGGCTTCGTTGATCCTGAGCGTCCTAATCACGTTTACCGACTCAAAAAGGCACTCTACGGACTTAAGCAAGCCCCACGGGCGTGGTATGACAAACTGTCCACTTTCTTGCTGGCCAATAAATTTTCAAAAGGATCAGTGGATCTAACACTATTTACAAAAACCTACGGGGAGGACTTACTTATTGTTCAAATATATGTCGATGACATTATTTTTGCCTCAACAAAAAGAAGTTACTCTAATGATTTTGCAAAATTAATGAAAGATAATTTTGAAATGTCCATGATGGGTGAACTTTCGTTCTTTCTAGGACTACAAGTTCATCAATCACCCCGTGGAATTTTTATAAATCAGTCCAAATATGCTCTTGAAATTTTAAAGAAACATGTACTGATGACCAGTGATACTTATAATACACCAATGGGCTATACCACAAAACTAGATGCTGATTTACATGGGACTCCAGTTGACCCTACAAAATACCGTAGTATGATTGGGTCACTCATGTATCTCACAGCTAGTAGAGCTGATATAGTATTTGCTGTCTACATGTGCTCTCGCTATCAGTCCAAACCAACTGAAAAACACCTCAGTGAGGTCAAAAGAATCCTTCAATACATAAAGGGAACCATTAACTTGGGAATCTGGTATCCGAAGGATTCTGGTTTTGAACTAATTGCTTTTTCAGATGCTAACCATGCAGGATGTTTAGACACACACAAAAGTACATCTGGTGGATTACAGTTTCTCGGAGATAAACTTGTGTCATGGCAATCAAAGAAACAGGACTGCACATCACTGTCGTCTACAGAATCTGAATATGTAGCCATGTCTGCTTGTTGTGCTCAAGTCATTTGGATGAGATCACAACTTAAGGATTATGGCTACCTATTCAACAAGATTCCTATCTACTGTGATTCCAAAAGTGCAATTGCTATCTCCTGCAACACAGTACATCACTGCAAATCCAAACACATCGATCTCCGATATCACTTCATCAAAGAGCATGTGGAAAAGGGTACCGTTGAACTTTATTTTGTTGGGACTGAGTACCAATTGGCGGACTTACTTACCAAATCCTTAGCACCATCAAGGTTTGCTAGTCTAGTTCACCAAATTGGTATGCGATGTTTGACTCTAGATGATCTGGAAAAGTTTTTAAAACACAATTGATCGTCAAACATCAAAATATCTTTGTAAATATTTTTCAAAAAAAAATGCAAGTATATACCTTTCTTTTCAACACTAATGTTTTAAAACGTCTTTAATTATTCAAAACAAGTGTTGAGGGGGAGGAAAAGTATTTTAGAATTTTCACAAAAATATTAACTTTTATACTTGCATTTTACCAAAAACATTAAGTTTTATCTTAAAAGGATGCATCAAAAGTGTTTCGGGTTACTCACCTTGACCAAAATAATAAATCTTTTAAAGACTACGGTCTAAGGTCGAGGGGGAGTATAATTCCATAAGTTGTTCTTGTCATAACTTGGTGTTATTAGTGAAAGTTAGTTTGTGCATTAAGTTTGAATGGTAACTAAGGTTAAGGGACTACATGTGTTAATACATCAAACTTGTTTTACCTTGGTCAAAATACCTAGTTGACCACTCATTTACTTCACTGACAATCATATTTACTACACATACCAACCACATCAACGATCCACAATCATTCAATAAATCTGTTCATCAATCTTCAAATCTGTAAGTTATACAACGTTTTGATCATGATTTCAAACAATGGTTTTTAATTTTACATTAATCCAACGGTTTAATTTGTCACAATCGGTATAAATTGACCTAGGGTTTTGTGTAGAAATTAAACCCAGAAACTTGTTGTGTTGTGGTTGAATTTGTTGATGGGAAATGATCTTTAGATGTTTATAATCATGAATCAAACCTTTAATCTCACCCAGAAACACAGAATTAATTAATATGGATTTAGGGTTCATACGAGTTGATTAGGGGTTCTTGATTCTGTGTGTTGAACTTGAAATTGATGATGGGGATTGTGTTGTTACATGCCTAGGAACTCATACATGTGGTTTAATTGCTTCAATTACATCTCTTGTTCATGAATCAAAGATTTAGGGGTCGAACGCACTAGCAGTTATGATCTTGTGTTTTTATGGTTAATTGATGTTAAAATTTGGACCATATGATCCTTAGGATGTTATAATCACTTGCCCTAAACTTATTACAACCTAGAATCATGTTTGATTGTGTTTGTGATTATGTGTTCATGCGTTTCTACGCGTAACTCATATTTAGGCATGTTTACGCATAAAAAGTGGGTATTAAGTGTGTTAAAATGAATATTGATCAGTGGTTGTGTGTTTTACACCTTCAGGAATCATACAACTCAATCTTCAAAGGTGAATTTTTCTGAAAAAGACGTTTTACGCATAAGAAGTTCATCCTACGCGTAAGATTGAATCTTACGCATAAGATTCGACACGTGGACAAACATTGTCTTGGATAAGACAATGTTTACGCTTAAATGATAATTCTTACGCATAAGTTTTGATCTTACGCATAAGTCAAAACCTACGCATAAGTTATATCTTACGCTTAAGGTTAATCCTTTGCATAAGCTCATATCCTACGCCTAAGATTTTATCCTACGCGTAAGAATGAGCCTACGCATAAGATTTACCTTACGCGTAACATATAAGTTTACGCGTAGCTTTTGCTCTTACGCCTAAATTCACTTCTTACGCTTAAGTCATGTTACGCGTAGATTTTTCCACTTATGCGTAAACTTGTCCAATTCATGAAATTTTCTAAGTGTTGTAAAATTTCCAAAGTGTAATCTCTTGTAATGATAAACTAATGTTGTAACTTAATTGTTAGAAGTTTCTACCATGTGATAATTACACAAGTTTGTCATATAACAAAAGTTTTTCACACACAAACACCCATTGATCAATCAATAATATTTGCACCATAATGTAATTGAATGTCTTTGCTAACAAAGTAAACCATTGCCATGTTTGTATTTGTTTATGATCAATTCAGATGGTAGAACACAATGACGTTCCATATGAACCAGAACCTGAACCTAAACTTTCATGGGAAGAGACCTTTCCAGCTGATTACACCAGGAAGATAGGCAAGAACAACCTACGAATCAACTTCAACAAAATCACTTGCAACGAATCCTCGTGTATTGTTGTAGTGGATGCTCTCCTATATCACCCCAACAAGCTGTTATTCACGAAGTCAGCTTCAGTCTCCTGCTTCTACATACACCAGTTTTGGTATACACTTCAGCTTGACCTTGGGGAAGCTTCCTTCACTTGCATGCTTCATGACAGACAGGTCACTGTGGACATTGATTTACTTAGGAATGTTCTTGGGTTACCCGAACTTGGCCCAGATGAAGAATATGATCAAGTACCTACAGAGGAAGAGCTAATAGAGTGGTTACGGGATATTGGCTATGAAGAATCAGAAGAAGTTGTGACAAGACATTCTAGGGTCAACATCAGATTTCTTCCACAACCATGGAGAACCCTATACATTCTGATTGCCAAGTCCTTATCTGGCAGAGACACTGGCCATGAACACCCCAAGCTCCAACACCTCAAACTCTTCTGGGCAGTGGCAAATGTAAAGAAAGTAGATTATGCCAGCATCATTTGGGAAGACCTTGTGTGGCACATTCAACACAAGACCACCAACATTCCATTTGTCCATTTCACAAAACTACTCATCGAAAGCTTCCTTCGTGAGTATGACGATATCCCACAGAGACTTGATGACAAAGATAAGAATACTTTCAGAAATGAAGATACTCTCAAGATCATCAAGAGACTCAACACCAGCACACGCAAGCAAGGAAAGAAATTTCCCGACTGTCTCTTGAATGACAAAGTGAAGCTTTGCCCGAATTTCAAGTACTACCTTCAAGCTCTTGAAGCAAACAAAGTGGGTTTCCTGGACGAAGTTGTTCTACCTTCGTTCATGCAGAAGAAAGGAAAGAAAGGTAGCAAAACTAGGAGCTCCGGCAGTTCTACCAAGTCTACTCATAAGAAGAAGGGTACTCTCAAAAGAAGACTTCCTGCCAAGAAGCCCGCATCCATTCCTGAACCTGGGTGGTTTCCCTCACCACCTTCTCCAAAACCATCTGACTCAGAAATAGAATCCGACGAAGGTCCAGTGTATAGGGAAGCTTATGCTAACATTGACAAGAATGTGAATCTTGATGACATTGATGACAAAGACTTGACCTTCGAAGATTGGGAGAAAAATATTGATGAGTTTGTTGATAATGCCGAATACCCATCATATCTCAATCAAAGACCGTTCACTGAAGCTGAGTCAATATTAGAAGAAGAAAAGATCAGGAGAGAGAAAATGAAGGAACCCATGACTGCTGAACAAGAGTCTACCCAATCCAATATAGGCCTTTCAGTTGATGAAGAAAATGAAAGAGCTCTCAAGCTGGGTCTCCTCCATAGCAAGATAGATGCATTCAACACTGATCTACCTCCACCTCCAGTATTCTCTCAAACTACCGAAGCTGGCGGATCTAGCAGCATTCCTGATTCTGACACAGGGATCAACACTGACTTAGTCGCCTACGACAATCCTTCGGTATCTCCCACAGACATAGAAATGGCTAATGCTCCAGCAACGGGAGAAGAGGAAGAGGAAGATCCCATGGATACAGATGCTCCACAGTTGATGTCTATGGAAGAAATGGAGCTCTGAGAAAGGGCTCAAGAAGAGGAATTAAGGAAAAAGCAAGAAGCTGAAGAGGCTAGGCTTGAGGAGCTTGCACAAGCCAAGCTGGAGGAAATTGTTGGGAATTAAATAATCAGAAGAATCAGCATAAAGGTTTAAGGAAATACCACAAGTATGTTTCTGCTGATAAAGCACAAAGCACGTTTCCACTGATGGATTCTGCTGGAGAACGTTTTCTACTGAAGGTGTTTCTGCTGATGGATTCTGCTGATACTTTTATGACTCATACGAACAGGTGTGTAGATAAGTACGACTTATTCTACTGATTCATATACAAGATAATATCTTTGTTGTAGTCATCAAATTGAACACTCCAAGTGAGTTGTAATCTTAGATACATGTTGTATCTTAAATGACTCACATGATAAGTCATCAAACTAGCTCGAATGAAGCTTAGTCATAAGCTAGTATTTAGATGAGTCATATAGTTTGTAAAAGATCTTTTCTTGGACTATAAAAGGAAAATCTTAGATATGTATTAAGGACGTCACGCAAGTGCAGAAAATACATACATGTGTAGAAATATACATAGAGAAAAACATTAGAACAAAACACAAGATTCAAGGTCTTTGTAACCCTAGTGATAGTGAAGATCACTCATATTATTGTTGAATAATATTGAATCGTTTGGTGAAATACTTTCATTGTTCTTTGTTAAATATACACAAGCATCACAGTTCCATTTCCAATAAACTTCTAAGTGTGGTTAAGTAGATTTCGCATACTTAATCATATTCACTCAAAATATCATATTACACGTTAAAAGGTCCAACACCTATAGTGTGTAATCACAGTCAACCGATCCTCTCAGTTGGTATCAGAGCTTCCAGGTTGATACTTTTGATTCAGAAGAAGAAATGGATACAGAATCTATTCAAACAAATGTTGCTGCAAAGTTGCCAGTTCTCAAACAGAATGAGTTTGAATTGTGGAGGTTAAGAATAGAACAGTTTTTCCAGGTGCAGGATTACACTCTCTGGGAAATCATTGAAGATGGAAACTCTTTCAAACCCACAACCTCTTTATCAACAGTTGAAGGTAGGGAAATTTCAGTTGTTCAAACTGTCCCTACAACTGCTGATGAAAAGATAAAGAAGAAGAATGACCTCAAGGCCAGAAGTATGCTGATGATGACCATTCCAAATGATCAACTTATAAACTTCAGCAAATTCAAGGATGCCAAGTCATTATTTGAGGCAATAGTTGCAAGATATGGAGGGAATGAAGCCACCAAGAAGACCCAGAAAACCCTTATTAAGCAGCAGTTTGAAAATTTCTCATCAACCATGAATGAATCTCTTGACCACATGTTTACAAGGCTACAGAAAATTGTGAGTCAACTTGCTGTTCTTGGGGTTGATATACCTCAAGAAGATTTAAACTCAAAATTTCTGAGAAGCTTACCAGAAGAGTGGGCTATGCATGTTGTTGTTTGGAAGAATAAACCAGACATAGACTCTATGGATCTTATGGATTTGTATAGCAACTTTAAAATTGTGGAACAAGAAGTAAAGAAAACTGGTGTCTCTAGTTCATATACTGGGAACATGGCTTTTATGTCATCTCCTAGTAGTTCAAACCTAGTTAAAGATGAAAAGGTTGATAGTGGAGCTGGTGCTGCTAGTTCATCAAGCAGTACATTTGGTATATTGAATGAAAAGGCTTGTTGTGCCTTTTTCACAAGCCAGAATAATGGGTCCATGCTTACTCATGAAGATCTCTTAGAAATCAATGATGATGATTTAGAAGATATGGACCTAAAATGGCAAATTTCTCTTCTTAGCATGAGGGCTAAGAAATTCTATCAGAGGACGGGGAAGAAACTCACTATTAGCAGCAATGATACTGCTGGTTTTGACAAGTCAAAGATAGAATGCTATAACTGTCATATGTTGGGGCACTTTTCAAGAGAATGCAGAAGGCCAAGACAGCAAGATAGCAAGAATAGAGGTTTTAGAAGCAAGTCCAAGACAGGTGAATCAACCAATCCAAAAGCTATGGTAGCTATTGATGGATTAGGATTTGATTGGAGCTTTACTGCTGATGAAGAAGAAGAAGCTTCTCCTCAGACAGCTCTTATGGCTTTTACCACAGAGGTACAACTTGATAAAGTTTGTTCAAATAATTGTTCTGCTCTTAAAAGTTTAGAAACCTTAACCAAACGTTATGAGAATCAAAGAAAAGAATTAATTGATACAGCTCATAGCTTAACAAATCATAAAAGAGGTTTAGCTACTCTAGAGGAACAATTAATACATTTTAGAACAAATGAATCTACCTTTACTGATGTCAAAATTCTTCTTGAAAGAGAAATAATGTTTAAAAACAATGACATTTGTAATTTAAAAGCTGAAGTAGATAGGCTTAGTAAGGCTAAAGAGAATATTCAAATGAGTGTAGAAACACTAGATTATGCATCTAAGGGTGTGACTAACTTAATTGAATGTCAAGTTATTAATAAAGCTAAGTCTGGTGTTGGATACAAATCTGTTCCTCCACCACATAGAGGTATTCCTTCACCCCCAGGAATTGACCTAGAACACACAGGATTACCTGAATTTCAACTACCTCAATTAAAATATGGTGTTCAGCCAAAGTCTAATGTAGTTGATAATGAACCTTTGAAAGAAAGTGAAAGTTTAAGTAAAACCTCACTTCATAAGGACAAGGTGTGTTCTTGTAGAAAATCAGATGGTCCAATCATTGAGGACTCAACATCTGATGATAAAAAGGTTAAACAGGTTATGTCTAAACCTGAAGTGGTTAAGAAAGCAAGAAAAAAAGTTCCTAAGATAGTCAAACACAATACTGATATGCCTAAGACCAATGATAAACATGTTAGGCAACCAGTTAGATATTATGAATAATATAGAACCATAAACAAGTCCAGAGGTACCCAAAGGAATTGGTATAGCCTCAAATCTCTTCAACAAAGAGATAACAAAACTTGTTACACATGTGGTAGTTTTGACCATCTTGCAGCTTTCTGCAACCATTGGGTATATGGGTATGAAAGTAATAGAGTGAAATACAAAAGGCAAACACCTAAATCTCATTTTCACTCTAATCCTAAAAGATCAAAACCCAAAACAGTCACAAAAGCAGTTCCTGCTGATAGAGCAAAAATTGTTCCTGCTGAAAAGAAAATGGTTTCTGCTGACAAACCATATATGACTGTTTACCCAAACTCAACAATTAAGGGTGCAAAAACAACTTTCAAACATGCATCTAATATTGTTCAAAGGCCCATTCAAACAAAGGCAGTGGTCCAAAAACAAGTTTGGAAACCAAAGGATAAAACTGCAAAGCCATCAGTTTCTGATGATAGCCAAACAGTTCATATCACTGCTAAGGGAAACAGGGCAAATGCTGTTAAGGCCTCAGCATGTTGGATTCTTAAATCCAATGTTGCATCAACTATCCTCAAGAGATTACATTCCATTAATGCAAGAGGCAGATCCAAGTCAGTGTTGGCTTGGATCCCCAAAGAAAACTAATTCCTTATTTATGTGCAGGAACATTCATCAGCAGATACTGAAGATCAAGGATTCTCATATAGTGGATGTTCAAGGCACATGACAGGGAACAAGTCTTATCTCTCAAATTTTCAATCAGTAGATGGAGGCTATGTTACCTTTGGAGGAGGAATTGGAGGAAAAATTACTGGTAAAGGTACTATTAAAACCGGTAAACTAGATTTTGAAGATGTGTACTATGTGCAAGAGCTTAAGTATAATCTTTTTAGTGTCTCACAAATGTGTGACAAAAAGAACAAAGTTCTCTTTACTGACACTGAATGTCTTGTATTTTCTTCTGATTTTAAGATGCCTGATGAAAGTCAAGCACTTCTTAGAATTCCAAGAAAAGGCAACATGTACAGTTTTGATATGAAGAAAATTGTTCCAAAAGATTCTCTTACTTGTCTTATTGCTAAGGCCACATTGGATGAATCTATGAAATGGCATAGAAGGCTTGGTCATATTAACTTCAAAACCATAAATAAGATTGTCAAAGATGGTTTGGTAAGAGGTTTACCTCAAAAACGATTTGAAAATGATCAAACATGCATTGCTTGTCTTAAAGGCAAACAACATAAAGCCACTTGTAAGCCCAAATTTTTAACTCTATCAATCAATCATTGTTTATGCTGCATATGGACTTATTTGGTCATACAAATGTTAGAAGTTTGTTGCATAAAAGATATTGTCTAGTTATTACTGATGACTTTAGTAGATTTACATGGGTGTTCTTTTTAGGAACTAAGGATGAGACTTCTAGCATCCTTAAGACCTTCATTACAGAGATAGAAAACCTAGTAAGCAAAAGAGTAAAAGTCATTAGATGTGATAATGGGACAGAATTTAAGAATAGAGTTATGGATGATTTCTGCAAAGAAAAAGGTATTAAAAGAGAATTTAGTGTTGCAAGAACTCCACAACAGAATGGAGTTGCTGAAAGGAAAAATAGAACACTAATAGAAGCTGCTAGAACTATGTTAGCTGACTCTAAGTTGCCTATAACTTTTTGGGCAGAAGCAGTCAACACTGCTTGCTATGTTCAAAATAGAGTTTTAGTTGTAAAACCTCACAATAAGACATCATATGAACTTTTTAGAGGTAGAACTCCTGAAATAGGATTTCTTAGACCTTTTGGATGTCATGTGACAATTCTAAATACCTTAGACCATCTTAGAAAGTTTGATGGAAAAGCAGATGAAGGATTCTTAGTTGGATATTCTATCAATAGCAAAGCATTCAGAGTATACAACATGAGAACTAGAAGAGTAGAGGAAAATCTACATGTGAAGTTTTTGGAAAACAAAACTAATGTAGAAGGTCAAGGTCCCAAATGGCTATTTGATCTTGAAACTCTATCCAAATCAATGAATTATGTGCCTTTTGTTGCAGAAACTAATGAATTTTCAGGTTCACAAACTGCTGATGCAACAAATGGAGAAGGATTAGAGAAGGAGACAGATCAAGATTATGTGTTGATGCCAATATGGACAAATGCAAGTGTGGATTCAACTTCAATAAATGGTGAATCTTCTTCTGGTAAATCTAAAGAAGATGTTGAAGATGAATACAAGGAAGAAAGAGCTAAGGAACAAAAGTTTCAAGTCAGAAGTAACACTGCTGTTTCTGCTGATAAGCAAATCGTTCCCACTGATGAACAAAATGTTCCTGCTGATGGACCATCAGAAGAAACACAAGCAAATATCTCAGACAATGAGGTGGATTTCAACAACCTTCCACCTGATTATCAAGTTCTTTCTACTCCACTCTCAAGGATTCACAAAGTCCACTCCCTAGACAATGTAATTGGAGATGTACAATCAGGAGTGAAAACAAGACAACAATTGATGTCTTCAGATCAACAAGGGCTTCTTGATGCCCTTTATGCTTTAAAACAGCATGAGTTTTCAAACTCTTGCTTATTTGTATGTTTTCTCTCACAAGATGAACCAAAGAATATTCATAAAGCCCTAGAGAATTCAAGCTGGTTGGAGGCTATGCAAGAGGAGCTTCTTCAGTTTAAGATTCAAAAGGTTTGGGTGCTAGTTGATTTACTAAGTGGTGTAAGGGTAATTGGCACTAGATGGGTTTTTAGGAATAAAAGGGATGAAAGGGGCATAGTGATAAGAAATAAAGCTAGATTAGTAGCTCAAGGGTACACACAAGAAGAAGGGATAGACTATGAAGAAGTTTTTGCTCCAGTAGCAAGGATTGAAGCCATTAGACTCTTTTTGGCTTATGCTTCATTTATGGGATTCACAGTTTATCAAATGGATGTCAAGAGTGCTTTCTTATATGGTACTATAGAAAAGGAGGTGTATGTCTTACAACCTCCTGGTTTTGTTGATCCTGACCATCCAGACAAAGTGTACAAGGTTGTTAAAGCTCTATATGGCCTACATCAGGCACCCAGAGCTTGGTATGAAACATTGGCTTCCTACTTAATTTCAAATGGATTTCAAAGAGGCAAGATAGATCAGACACTATTCACCAAGAAGCATAAGAAGGATCTTTTGCTAGTTCAAGTGTATATGGATGATATCATCTTTGGATCTACAAGGAAGGAGATGTGTTTGGAGTTTGAGAAGCTTATGCACAATAAGTTTCAGATGAGTTCCATGGGGGAACTTACATTCTTTTTGGGTCTGCAGGTTAAACAATCAAGAGAAGGAATCTTTATTAGTCAAGACAAATATGTTGCAGAGATTCTTAGAAAGTTTCAATTTGCTGATTCCAAAACAGCAAGCACACCAATTGATCCTGAGAAGCCACTTCTTAAAGATGTAGAAGGAACTAATGTGGATGTACATACATACAGATCTATGATAGGTTCTTTGATGTATCTTACATCATCAAGACCTGATATCATGTTCTCTGTTTGTGCTTGTGCAAGATATCAAGTAACTCCTAAGATAGTAATTATGCTGGTGCTAGCTTGGACAGAAAGTCAACAACCGGAGGATGTCAATTCCTTGGATGCAGACTTATCTCATGGCAGTGTAAGAAACAGACAATGGTTGCTACTTCAACAACTGAAGCTGAATATGTAGCTGCTGCAAATTGTTGTGGTCAAGTTCTATGGCTTCAAAACCAACTTCTTGATTATGGGTACAATTTCTTACATACCATTATTCATATTGATAATAGTAGTACAATTTGCATTATTAAAAATCCAGTGCAACATTCTAAAACAAAACACATTGAAATAAGACATCATTTTATTAGAGATTGCAATGATAAGAGGTTAATACAAGTAATGAAAATTGCTTCAGAACAAAACTTTGCAGATCTTCTTACAAAAGGTTTTGATGTTGGTAGATTTCAGTACTTGGTAGCAGGTATTGGAATGCTTAATCTTTAAATTTTTCAAAATAATGTGTTCTTGTATATAGATTTTGTTAATGCATCCAACTTTGTCATCTAAAACTACTATTACCAATATTTAAAAGTTATTCATACAGTTAGTTCTATGATTATTCTAATTCAAGAAAAGTACTTTGTACTTTGTTCTTTTGGTTTTAGACTAACAATTTCAGGTATGAATGTTTGACCTCAAAGGCTATTTCAAGTGAAATCTGCTGATCATTGCTGCTGAAAGCTGATCATTGCTGCTGATATAATAGATTCATGATAGAAAAAGTTTGGGATTTCAAAACTCCTTAAAACTTCTTTCTTGAAATCTGATTATGATATTTCACCTTGAATTGATAAAATAGTTGATCAGGTATTAACTGATACAACTCACTTTCTATCATTTTATACTCTCAAGTATAATGTGACTAATCTACGGATATCTGATAGAAAGAACAGCGAGCAAAAGTGAATCTAACACTAGTGTTAGAGGTAACAAATGCCACGAGCTGGAAACCCTGTAAAGAAAGCCTTTTGAATAGGTTTATCTGTACACAGGCAGTTATTTTTAACTGAAAACATTGGTTCTCACACAACCAGAGGTTGCTTTAAACCAAAATTTTGATTAAGTGTTAGTTACCACACTTAATCCCTTCAAAATGGTTAGCAGCAGTATGATTTTTATCATAAAATCATGTTCATACTACTAAGTCAAATATTTCTTAAAAAGGATTTTCAAAGATGACTTTAAAAAACCATCAACAGATGGACCATGAGTCAAAAATGTCCATTGAATCACCTCTCATAGGAGTTAACACACCTAGAAGTGATGAGGACAGAATCTTAAACTCTTAAGGAATTGATGGCTTCATGTACAAATTGTCTGAAAACATGGAAACTGCTAGATCAGATGATGGTTATATGAGATCTTCCAAACAGGGGAGGAAATTGCTCAAGAGAGAAATACATCTCAGGGGAGGTTACAAAAGCCCTTTAAAGGAAGATTAACCAAACAAGAAGAAGGAAAAGATAAGAGCATACAAGATGATGACATGGTTTCTACTGATAAAGAACAAGAACAGAACTGATAGGAGAAAGTTCTATCTAGATCATTCAAAGAAAGGTTTCAAGTTCAGTTCACTACGTTTTTTCATCACTTCCAAAGACATGTTGAAAGATGATTTCTACTTCTTGGAACAAGCATCCAAGATATACAGCATCATTGCCTCTTATAATTCTTCAAGTTGAAGATTGCACCATCCTTTAGTCCAAGATTGGAGCAAAGAACAGAAGCAGATGAGTTACAGAGAAAGACATTCAATCACTCAAAAGAGAAGAAAGTTCAGATCACAGTCTGACAATGAAGTGTTTGAAAGATCTTCACAAAGTCCTCATTTAATTCAGAAAAACATGTTTGAATGTAATTCACATGTTTAGGGGAGGATTGTTGGGAATTAAATAATCAGAAGAATCAGCATAAAGGTTTAAGGAAATACCACAAGTATGTTTCTGCTGATAAAGCACAAAGCACGTTTCCACTGATGGATTCTGCTGAAGAACGTTTTCTACTGAAGGTGTTTCTGCTGATGGATTCTGCTGATACTACTATGACTCATATGATTCTGCTGATACTTTTATGACTCATACGAACAGGTGTGTAGATAAGTACGACTTATTCTACTGATTCATATACAAGATAATATCTTTGTTGTAGTCATCAAATTGAACACTCCAAGTGAGTTGTAATCTTAGATACATGTTGTATCTTAAATGACTCACATGATAAGTCATCAAACTAGCTCGAATGAAGCTTAGTCATAAGCTAGTATTTAGATGAGTCATATAGTTTGTAAAAGATCTTTCCTTGGACTATAAAAGGAAAATCTTAGATATGTATTAAGGACGTGACGCAAGTGCAGAAAATACATACATGTGTAGAAATATACATAGAGAAAAACATTAGAACAAAACACAAGATTCAAGGTCTTTGTAACCCTAGTGATAGTGAAGATCACTCGTATTATTGTTGAATAATATTGAATCGTTTGGTGAAATACTTTCATTGTTCTTTGTTAAATATACACAAGCATCACAGTTCCATTTCCAATAAACTTCTAAGTGTGGTTAAGTAGATTCCGCATACTTAATCATATTCACTCAAAATATCATATTACACGTTAAAAGGTCCAACACCTATAGTGTGTAATCACAGTCAACCGATCCTCTCAGAAATAATCCGTATTGAGGAAAGTAGGAAGGCTGAAGAGGCAGCCAAGCTGGCAGAAGAAAAGTTGAAAAAGGAAGAAGAAGCCAGGCTTGCTGAAGAATTAAGGCTTAAGGCCGAAGCTGACAAACTTGCTGAAGAACAAAGGTTGGAAGAGGAAGCAGCCAAAGCTAAGAATTTTGAAGAACCCGAATCACAAAGAGAAGATGATAAGGACGTTACTACCAACTTAGAATCTTCACAATCATCACCTCCTGCATCTGAATCAACCCACGAAAAATCAATCAAGAAACCTGCAAGTACCAAAGTCTCTGCTGCATCAAAGTTGCTAAAGTCAGCATTCAGAAGAGAACATGAAAAGAAGAAAAGCATACTGGTAGATCAGGTTGCAACACTAGCAACCCAAGTTGCTGAATTGATGAAGCTGAATTCGAACGTCCAAGAGCTGCAAGAAAAAGTTGATACTTTCTTAGCTAAAGATGTACAAGAGAACTTGGAAGCCACATTAGCAGCTCAAGCACATTAGTATATGCAACAACATTTAGTTGCTGAGTTGAAACATCTACTGGCACCCATGAGAGATGAACTCACCAAGTTCGCAGTGCAAGCTGTCAAGAAAGTGATCCGATCTACCACGTTTACTCTTCGAGCCGACAAATCTACTGTTCCACTACCTGGGTTATCTATGGACGAATTGGAAGCCCAACTCTTGGACAAACTTGCAAGCAAATTCACATTATCAGCTGAAGAAGCTAAAATCCTGGAAGCTTTGAAAGCCAAAATGACCAAAGAGACTTAAAGCACTGAGGCGGACAAACTGAAATGTCGAAGAGATGATGAAGATAAGGATCCTAACTCTCAGGCAAAGAAACATAAACAAGCCGAAGGACCTTCATCTCAACCTAAAACACCGGTCATCCCTCCAACCACAACAACATCTTCACAACAACCCAAGGAATCTGGTTCGGCTCCCAAAGCACATGATCACTTCGTATACACAGGTGGTGACGAGATTCCTCAGCCTGATGAAGTACCTGAACCGTCATCTAAGAAGAAGAAAGAAAGGAAACGAAAGCATCATCAACACAAATCGGACACCTCATCAAAAGGCACAGAACCAAAGAAACCTAAAATCGTCCTCAAATGGCTAGACCAAGACGAAACTGCCGAGTACTCCTGATTTGATAAGACGATTAATTCGCAACCGCCACTTGCAGACAATCAAGAACCTCAAGATGGTCGAACAGTGGAATACGCTCAGTTCATTCAGCATAAGTTTCAGATGAAAAAGATGAACAAGAAAGAGCTACGCAGAATCAAGAATGATGCGTTCAATCTTCTGAAAGATAGGTCGGCTAACTCCATCGAGCTTGAGTACCATCTAGAAAATATTGCTCGAGCTATGTCAAGCAATATTGACTGGATCAATCCTGAATCTTATGTCGATCCGGTCACAAAGAAAACCGCACCCTACATTACTGACTGGTCCAAACCACTACCGATGATTGGGAAGCCTAAGGAACCGAAGATCCCTTATAAGTTCTTCTTCAACACAGACTTGGAATTTCTGAAACTTGGCAGCAAGATTGAGAAGAAGTACATTACATCACTCGCCTTTCTCCCTGCAGCTCGATATCTCAACAATGCCATCGAAGAAGAAGCCTCAGCCTTATTCATTGATAAAGTTGTTGAATATGACCGGAACGCACTCTACGGTATACATCATTGGCCAGACAACCTGGCACAGTACTATCGAAGCAGCAGACTCAATCAGACGATGGGCGATGTGACAAGTGATTTGAAGATAGTCTCGATTCAGTTCATTTCGACTGTCACTCACTTTGGGTACCCCTTCCTCAGCAAAATCACACTGAAAAGACTTGATGAAAAGGAGTACGATATTTCCGAGTCAGACTTTCCACGACTACTTCTCAACGACATTGAAGATATGTACCTGCTCAAAGTTCAAGGAAAGCTCTGCAACTTGCCCAAAGACATGCAGCTTGCCTTTATCCAAGCTCTCCTAATCTTCATTAGGCAAATAGTCATCAGAGAAAGAGTAGAAGATCTTCAATTGGGAGTGAAAAGTTATCAGAAGAAGCTGAATCTCACCAAACCTAACATGTTCGACATTCCCGACCTTCAACATCTACCTCAATACACCTTGATCAGGCATCCAGCATTTGGGTTCACCTACCGCAGTGTAAACGGTCGCAACTGCTTCATGGCCTATGGAGAAATACATAAGTTCTGTGATGAAACCTTGAAGTTCGTCAGAGATGGAATCAAAAGCAGATTGGATGACATAGTACTGGGTAAATCTAAAAGGTGGAATACCAATGAGGCCAGGGACGCTCGCAGATTCATTCTAAGGATTAAGAACAGATTGAAGCGCAGGGATCAGTTCAGGAGATTGGAAAGCTATGTTGGAGGCAGACAAAAGTTTCCGGTGTTGACATTTCAGAGACCTGATTGGTAGAAAGTTGTAAGAGTTTGATTTGATTTGTCAATTATATACTTCATAATGGTTTGTGTACACATTACAGTGCACAACCCGAACTTGTAAAGAAAGGACCCTAAGGTACGCATCAGTGCCTCAATCCTAATATAAGGAGCGAAGGCTTCTTACTTTTGAGTAGAATTAATCAAATGTGTTATGATTTTCATAATTCTGCTCAAAAGGACAAGTATTTCACCTCAATAAGACCTAATCACTTGTTGAGGGGGAGCACTTGTCAAAAACAAAATACTTTGTTCAAAATCAAAAGTTCTTGGTGAATCTCCCCATAAGACTCAAAAAGCATATTTTAATCAAAATTTTATCAAAAACAACATCTTATATGCTATTTTTGAGGGGGAGAAAATGATAAAGTGATTAAAATATATGTGCGAGCTAGACTCAGATTTGACCCAGGAATTGACGAGACAATAAAAGTTAGTAAAATCGAAAAGACTTATCCTCGACGGGTAATAACATCAAGTCAGTTACTAGAGCTAGTTGTCACCTAAAAGCTGACAATGTATCTCTTTAACTAACCACGTAAGCGTGTCTCGAAAAGGATTAGTCTTAGTAGAAATGTACCATCTTGAGAAACTTTCTGTGGACTTGACCAGGCCGGGTAATAACTTCAAGCTAGTTTAACTAGTGATGTAAGCGTGTCTCGAATCGGTCTTGTTCACGGAAAGTGGATCAATTCAAAATGCTTGCTCCTCCCGCATGTGCAAATTTATTAAATACTTATGAGCACATGTGCAGGGGGAGCCCTTCAAAAGTGTACACAAAACTCTCAAAGTGTTAACCAAAATATTTGATTATCACAAACACTTTGAGAGATTTTTCAATCAAAGGTTTCTTGGCTACTGTCAGAGTTATAAGGTGATTAAGATAGGAATAACCGTCCTATGATCCGCCAGAGCCGGAGGGATCTACCCAAGGACATCTCCCATAGTTAGTATTAGAAGTCCTTAGGTATGATACGAAAAAAGGAGAAAAGAATGAAAGGGAAAGAAGGAGTTGAATAACTAAAAAGAAATGTAAAGAAAAGGGTGAAAAGAAATAGCCCTCCATATGATTCAACCTTAGGGCAGACACCGTGTTCAATACGTATGCTACTGGTTGTTGCAAAAGACAACACCGGTATTGAAGATTAAGTCGTCATGGACCCAGTGACGCAATGCACTAAACCTTCTTAACCACTCAAGTTCTCTTAAAAGAGCTTGTTTCATTCTCACGGGGAACCAGTGTAATCTATCGACTTATCTCTTAGAGATGGTTGATATTGAAGAAGGAGACCCCTCCCTAGTCTCCGCATAGGAAATCTAAGTGTGCACTTATAAAGTCTAGAGCCTCGAGATACATCAAAGATCTCCTAGGAACAATTAGTATTTCTACAACTGGTGTTCTACATCAATGGACACCAGCTGTAAATTATCGAGTCCTTCGCAGATCTTAGCAATATGCCGAGAACGTTTATGAGAGGATTACTTATGTATTTCTCAATGATTGAACGGAAATCCTGCCAGGGACAACATCAAACAGCCCTGACAGCAGGTCACTTCGGTAACCCCACAAGGGTTACGCTTAGTGTTTGCGGTGGTTCCATGGCGGTCTACAGTCGTGGAGTGATCCCCAGCGACTCACCCAGTCATTGAGCTACTTAGTAGGTCTCGTAAGCTCCTTCGGGAGTATCTGATATGGGAACGGCCTGGATAAGGATTAGAAGGAGTCTTCACAATATGCTGTTGATGAGCTCTAATTCCTTATCTGTAAGTACCGGTTGTTTTATTGCTAACTGTTTACTCGCAGGTACCTCACTTCCATGATGGTAGATTCCAACATGCTCATACATACATCTTGAAGCAAATGATAGCTCCCCCAAAGATCTTAACAACACAAAGTTCGAAGAAAGATTCTACGCCAATAAGAAGAATCTACAAATTATAAAGACTAAAGATCTTAGAGTATGCAAAGGAACTTCTTGTACGTGAAAGTCTAAGTCCAAAGATATATGAGTATGTTGGAATGGCGGACAACCACCACAGACGCAGGAGTGACGAATGGCAGACTACTTCATAACTCAATCACTACATCACCACCAAAGAACAAAGACACAGAGCAAAGTACATTCATTATCATTTAACCATTTTGAAGACGTCTAGAGTTCTACATGTCACAAGTCAACGACAAAGATGAAGACGTCAAGCAACCGTGATGACCGACCCTTAGGGGGAGATTGTTGGGATCATACTTTTGTATTTAGTCAAGTCTCGGTCATTACCTTTTGTAATAGGTTGCTTTGGTATTTATTTCATTATGTTTTATGTTACAAGGCTTAAGTGTTAAAGCCCTATGGGCTTGAAAGCCCACGAATTAGTAAGATAAGGGAGGAAGGGAGTGTTGCCCTACTCTTCCCTTATAAATAGAAAGCTTATGTAACCTTTTCATTTGTTGGTTATTTGAATATTATTAGTGAAACTCTTGTTCTTACTTTTCTCTCATTTCTTATAATCAACCAATCTCTTTTCTCATCTCATTTCTATCAATATCATACTTGTGTTTACAAAATGGTGACCTAACAGTAAACCATTTGTTTTTTCTGTGTACTTTTGCATGAACAGTTGAGCATATAAACAATGAGTAGAAAAACGTAAAAAAAAATTTATTATGGCCGAAAAGTAAAATAGGAAGAAATAAAATAATAAAATAATGATATTTTGTCATAAAGTAGATTCTTTATGGCCTAGTTGCCGTGAGAGTACAAAGATTTTATTGTCCGTTATAGTCATTTCCAAACGTTAGGAATTCAAATCCCAATGGTTGTTTTGTACGAACACTAAAGCCCATCTCCGCAACAATGCAATTTAAAATATACATTTTTCCTAGTTGTTAAGTTTCAGATTTTAATCATAGAATCTTACGATTTTACGATTCTATGATGTAAAAACGATCCGGATTCTACATAGGATTTTAACAAGCTTAAGATCTTATAGGATCTCGATCTTAACCATAGTATCTTAAGATCTACTCCGATCCGATTTTACTTTTCTCGAACCGCAAACTAAAAAACTCTACAAATTTATAGTTTATTGTTGGCATGAATATTACGATATTTAATCTAAACATCCTCTACATGTTTTGCCAATGACAAAGATGTAAGTTACAATATATAACGTAAAATGCTTAAGTTACCTGTGATCACAATTCATCTATGCATTCATACGTCAACAAGCCTCGACATCTCAACGTCTCGAGTATGCTTCAACAATCACTTAAGGTATGTATAAACAAATGTCTAATACATTTTATCATCAAAGGGAGTTTTATTTAAACACAAAAAATTATATAAAATGATATAAATATTTTATATACTTAGAAAAACACTTTTGGTAATTAAAGGAAAATGTTTAATTCATATTAAACATATGAATTCAAATTTTTAGCCAAAAACAGTTAAAATTTCACTAGATAAACCTTCCCCAGAAAAGACAAGAAAAACTGTCGTTTTTGTCTGGGCGGCCCCCTAAATTTTAAGGGGGCCGGCACACAAATAAAGGGGCCGGCCACTCTCCTCTGTCAGATTCTGTCAGAAATATTTCTCAATAAATACCACCTCAAACATGGTATTTTTCACCCCTTTTTGCACGAAAATTTTCAGTCTCAATCCTTTCCAAACACACTTCTAAATCTTTTGATCATAAGTTTATTAGTTTTTGTTTCAAGTGATTCAATCCCCCATCACTCAAAGTGCAAGAGAAGAATCCTCCCTAAAGGCAAAGATGTATTAAAGTCTAGTTAGTGTTGATGTGAAGTTGTGAGTTATGTATGTATATGTAATAAGTAGATCAAGATGATCTTACTTAGTAGTGAGTCAATGAGTGAGTAAGAAGTCGTAGGAAGAAGTAGTAGTGTGGAGAAGTCATGTAGTTGTGAAGATGTAGGTGTGTGAATAAGTAGTAGAGTATAGAAGAAGTTGTGAAGTAGTGAAGAAGTCGTGAAGTCGTGAAGAAGTCTTGAAGTCGTGTAGAAGTTGTGTAGTGATCGAAGTCGTGTCGTGAGATTGGTTCTAGCTACTATTAGAACTCGACATTTAGCTTAGTGTCGTAAATTTGTATAAGCAAAAGTTGTGTACGGTTTTCTCCGCCAAAAGGGAGCTTGTTGAGTAGTGAAGAAAACTCTCGAGTAGGTTACTCGGGGAGTGGAGTAGGGCAAGGAAGGTGTCCTTGTAGCCGAACCACTATAAATCTTCGTGTCCGGTTTGCATTTCCTTTCTCTTATCTCTTTTCATTTATTCTTGCATTTATCGCTTTACATCTATACTTGCCTATCTGTCTTAGTTGTTATAGTTGTGATGATCGATTGTGTTGTACATAGATGTTAATATTGTGATTGTGTGTATAATTTTATGATATGGTCAAATAGATTATTATTCACACTTCTCATATTAAGTTTAACTTGATAGATAATTTGATACAAAACATTTTAAGATTTAAAAGGAAAACATATTCACATAAAGATCGACCAAAGCTCCATTCATAAAACTAAGTTTTGAAAACTAATATATAATTGATCATATTGATTATATGTTGTTTTCACACTAAACTCTAATTGAAGGTTTTTTAAACAAACAATTGAATAAATTCTAATCAACATTTTGAAACAAACTTTTTATAAACAAAAAGAGGGGAAAACTATTCAACCCCCCTTCTAGTTTTCCACAATTGGTACCAGAGCCACGTCGCTCTAATTTTTAAAACAAATGGTTTTAAAAATTGAGTACGATCCATGTATCAAATTACCCATTAAGGAGGATTAAATAAGAAAAGTGTTTTATTGATTAACTTGAATTAGTTTTGATATTATATACACTAATTATACTAGCTCGAGATAAGATTATGCTCTAAATAAGTATTATATGTTCGGTATCAAATTCAGAAAGTTTTACAACTTTTAGCAAAGTCAGAAAACAATTTTTTACCAAAAAATAAAATTTTGAGTACCAGATGGGCGGCCCCCTTAATTGTCTGGGCAGGCCCCTTAAATACTGGGCAGTCCCCTTAATTATTTAAAGGGTCCGCTTATCTGTTCGCAGTTTTTTCTGAAACTTTGAAAAATCATATAAAAATAACCGTAACTCCGTAGAAGTCGTGCCACCCGGCATTTAAAAAGTAATTGAGTCTACTTTCATTTAAAAATACTTACAAGTAACCATTACAAACTTAAATAAGTCAGAAAGTCAAAATACTACACGGAGGTCAAAAATTTGAGTCTTGTTTTAATGTAAAACTTGTATTTTACCATTTCCTTCGAGTCGGGCATTCCTAGTCAGTATATCTTTGAAAAATTAAGCATTTATGCTTTAAAAATATTAATCTTAATTAAATTTTAAAATGGATAGGAAACTGTTTTATTTTCAAATAAAATCAAGCTAAGTAAACATTGGTATATATAATACACAAAACGACGACAAGTGTTTTATGTGCTATGTGAACTTATTTGTGATTCTATTTTGTTAATTGAATATATTAGATGATTGTTGCTATTTGAATTTTAGTTAATTGTATATCTAAGCATATATGCCTTATTAATTTATAGCTAGTCTTCCGGTTTATACTTAACTAGATCTTATGCTAGATTTCTTGCGTTAGGATTGCAATATTATGCTTGCATTGCATATAGGTATAGATGTCTTAATGTTACTCAAACATCTTGTAAATGAGTTAAATCTAGTCACCTAAATATTTCAAACAATTTAATCTATTCTTAACAACACACTTAAATATTTTCAACAAATTACCTTGTTTTACCTTAAGTTGTTAAATAAGAGAAATTTAATCATTGTAAAGCATTAGTAGTTATATAAAAAAAAGTATTTTCAAAATCTAAGTGTGTTCATTATAAGTAACAATGAAGAGTCTTTCACATAAACAAAACATATAACAATCATGAAGTAATAAGTCAAATTTCAATCATTCACCAACCTCACTCATAAATAATCTTAGGATTAATGGAACACACTATCAAAATGCCTATTTATTTTAAATGAGTGTTTGTGAGGGTCAAGAAAGATCTTGATATTATATCAATTCATTATTCAAATTATGGTTGATATATTCATCAAATCTAATTGACATGTTTTTTAGTGTGGACAAGAAATTGGATTGTTATTTGTTTAGTTTCAAGATTACATCAAATTTTAACAAAAGATATAGTCTTGAATCTACATACTCAATCACACTAGATTGATATGAAAATATTTACATCTTTTGTAGATGAAAAGAATATGCATTGGATCATAACTCACACTTGTGTTGATAATGCCATATTGAATCTACTTGTCCAATAGTTGTGTTCCAAATATTAGAATAACATATTTAACACATGTATAAAATATACAATGAAGTAGGATTGACGACTTGGATGTTTCGTCCGAAATATTCAAGCAATTTACATTGCAATGCAATGAATAAATGTGTCATATCCGAAAAACCAAACATGAGCAAACTAACAACATATGTAAACTTTGCTCATACTACTTAAAATCATCACTTCAAGATAAAATACATATTTAAGAATAATACACACTATATATTCTATGTATTTCATTTTCTTTGTAGCATGAATGGTTGGGTTACAAGATAATGCACTACACTTTCCTTTTTAAAATAATATAAGTTATTAGAACTGAAAAATAACTTGTCACAATCCATAAACAAGTAAAATTTATTTTTTCAAATACTAGTTAAAGTATGATATATATATATATATATATATATATATATATATATATATATATATATATATATATATATATATATATATATATATATATATATATAACATTGGCAAAAATCATAGAGAATAATATTTGTTTAAAAATATATTAATGTCTAGTTTTGATATCATTTGGAATCACAAACTCATTTAAGATAAATAATCTTAATGAGATTCATTTCACAAGAGATGCTAAGGTGCACTCTTAAGTCTAACACATTTATTAAATCAAGTAATATGCCATCAAAACCAAACAACCGGTAAATCATAAACAAAAAATTAAAACTTTTTGTTTACTCTTACCTAAACATTCAACACGTCTCTATTGGGATTGTGAATAAAATATATCATCTAGATTTACCTTCATAAAAACATGACATTTGAGTCACATTAAGCCAAGCATTAGTGAACCAAGCAAACTTCATATTTGGTACTCTTCGATAGGTAAATTTAGGAATTTAATTTCTTCTAAAAAGAGAATGACTACTGGAGAACCTATTGTCTAGAAACTCAATTTAACCTAACGGTTGAATTGCTTCTATGTGAGAAGTTGGGTGTGTGTAATCCATAAAAATGGTCGTATTTAGCCTTAATTGAGCACCACTAGTAATAGTCTCATACTCATTCTCCAACTTGATTAAATTGCTATTCCTAAATGTACCTAATGCTAAGCTTACTTTTATGAACTTTGCTTCTCATTAGATGCTTTCATTCCTAGATTTATGGCATATCGCATATATGTTATTTCTAGATTTTTATTTGCTCCTATGTGATTTGATTGTATGCCTTTACATGCTTAACTCTATATGTCTCATTTATCTAGGTATATATTTCTTGCCTTTAGATCCTACACCCTTATTTCATGAGAACCTTAGTGTCATAATCCGATAGGTCATATTAGTCTCAAAACTGTCTTAAGAGTCCTAGAGTCTCCATGCATACTTACTTCCTTATTCATCATCTTGTTTCCTTCCAAACAATCCACTTCTTTGTCAAGAGATAGTTAGATTGTAATCTAATACCTCTCTAAGTTGATGTGACAACTTAAATATTTTATCCGAAATGTTTAAGTATTTTTAATTAGCAAAATGCAAATTAAAATGTCACTCATTGTTCATGTCTATTTCTTGAGTCATGACTCTATTATTATATAGATGTCAAACACCTTCCGTCCACCTTTAGGAAAACCTCCTTGTATGCTATCCTTCATCCTTTGTATCATTGTCTAGATTGTCGTTTTCATGTTGGTTTGTCTTTATTTGTGTCACACTCTATGTCCAGATGATCATGAATTTAATGGGAAGGGAAATCACACTCACTCACATATATCCTTCTACCTCACACCCAAAACCGAGTCATCCTTTGTACTACCAATCTCGAGTCATCCAGCATTTCCATGCCCTCAATGAAACCAAGAATCAATATCATACCTCCTAAACCACTCCTCATTGATTTAACACAATATAACACCAACACTCTATCACCACCACCTCAATGCCCATCTCTTAGTGCTCCTAATGCACCTTCCAAAACACCATCAACTCATGGAACCTCTACCTCCTCTATACCATCGTCATCATCAATCAATGACTATATCAACACCACTTGTCACCTCCACCAAGAACCACCATCTCCAACAAAAACTTGTCATCATACCACCAGAACAACTCTTCATTGACCTTTCTAATGAAGATGACACCACTCCATCCATCAATGGATATATCAACTCACAATTGTCTCCACCACCAAAAGTATCACCATCACCTCCTACCCAAGAAATTCCTTCCTTGAACATCACTATTTCACTTCCACCTAGTCATCTACACTTAATCCTCATTTCCCATCTTCACAAGAAGATTCAACCATGTCATCATTCCCTACATTCTACTAAGTGCATCATCACCACCAAAACTTAAATCCCTAAAAGTCAAGTGAATTTCTTTATGAAATGTGTCCTTTCCACTTTCTAGCAAGTGAATAACACAAAGAAGATATCCAAGCTTCAATTGTTGTCAGGTTATCACCACCTCATCCAAGTGAATTTCATTACGAAATGCGCCATTTCCACTTTCTAGCAAGTGAAGAACACAATGAAGAAATCCAAGCTTCAAGTGTTGTCGAGTCATCACCACCTCATTTCACATATCCACCTTCAGTCGTCAACCAACAACCTAAAAATTCCATGATTCCCTATCATCCACCCTTGTCAAATGATATATTAATCTAAACCATAATTGTCAACCCTCTGTCATCACCTTCCCTTTACGTTCACGCTCATCCCTCATTTTCCTACATTTTTTTTAAAGAACGTATCATTCTCATCTTCATTTTTCTTTAACTCTTTTAGAGTGTGTATATATATATATATATATATATATATATATATATATATATATATATATATATATATATATATATATATATATATTGTAGAATACTAATTAAGTGGGAAACATGATTAAGTGGTATTGAGTGATGCGTAGAAATGGAAGAAGGGAGGAGAGGAGAGAAAAAGTGGAACCTTGAAAGAAAAAGGAAAAGATTAGATTGAAAATGAAATGAAGGTCCAACCCTCTCCACATGTGGAGAGGGGTATTTATAGTTACAATATAACACCCACTCCCGGGCTGTGGATCAGGCATACAGTGGGTAAAGACCCGTTCCTTCTTCCACGGTGTTACTTAATCTAATACTAATTAACTAATAAACTAACTAACTACGAGCTAACTTAATGCTATTACAATCATTAGGTGACCGAGACTTTTACAGGAATATTTGTATTCCTAACAATCTCCCCCTAAGCGAGGTCACCTTTGAAATTAAGCTCTTTGGTCTTTAAGCATTCTTTCGTCTCTGTAGCTCGTAGGATCAGATTCTTCACTTTACTTCACACTTTGTACTTCAAGCAACGAACTTGTGATTTTGAATTCCTTTGAGATATGTGATCTTTGAGCTTCCTTTGAGATCATCAGCCAAAGTAAATCTCCAAGCTCATCCATAGTTGTATTGCCTTCATGTGATGTAGTGACTAAGGACCATCATGCTCACACCCTTCTGTGTCTGGAGACGTTGCATTAGAATTGTAGATCAGGAGACTTTTTCATCAGAGTTGCGGAAACGTTGTTGGTAGTCTCTCAACATTTGTTGTAGCAAGTCTCTCATCTTCATTGATAGTGTGGAGGATGTGTGAGCATGAGGTATGGATTGACCCGATTCAGCTGGAAACTGGAGCCATCAACGCCATCTTTATATGTGTCCCTGAAATAAAACAGTTAGCAATAAAGATAGAGAACGAATATGGCTTTGTCATTCGTTCTGCGAGGACAGACTACCCTCCAGTTTTGTGAAAACCGACCTGTGATCAGGTAGAGTCTCTTTTAAAGAAGACTCTCCTTGACAGGAATTTCCAGCTTGTAGTAATGAATTTTCCAAATAATCCACTTTGGAATCTTCATACTAAGCATGTTCTCATACCGGAACGTCTCAAAGCAGACAGCACGATAGAGTGAATCGGTGAATTGATATTCACGGATTGATGAGAAATTGATTTATAGAAATCACTCGCGTGTCCTATGATAAATATTTTTGAGACACGACGAGAGTTTTATACTTCGAATCACATTTCCATCAAAAATACTTTTGTTTGAAAGATATTACACAATCAATGTGCTCGAAAGATAGGTTGGTGAGCACATTGAGAGGTTTTGGCAAAAGTATCCGTCAATCCATATCCTGGAACAAGTTTGATTCAAAATTGAATCGCACCATTGTTGCTTTCCAGTTGTCACTTGATCATTGATCCAAGATGGATCTCACATGTCACCTACCAAGAGCTTGAGTGATGTTTGCTCTAGAAGGATTTCCATCGTCATTGTGAATATTTACATATCACTCGGATGTTCTGGCAATACCACAAGGATAATGCGTAGGACTCTAAATATTTTACCTTATTTTCCACATTGTGTGAAACAATAAGCATATTTGGAAGTGTGTCCTAACGAGATTTATGGATGATCTCTTTGGCTCTAGACTCGATAGTGCGTTTTGATCCGCTCCTGGAGACTGGGGAGGCGTCTCCTGTTTTAGGTATCAACATAGCTCGCAATGAGCGGTCGATACATTGCACAGGGTTCCCCGTGAGAATGAAACAAGTTCTTTTAAGAGAACTTGAGTGGTTGGGAAGTTTTGGTGCAGTGCGTCACTGGGTCCATGACGTCTTGTCTTCAATACCGGCGTTACCTTAGTAACCGCCAGTAGCATATGTATTGAACCCGGTTTCTGCCCTAAGGTTGAATAGTTGGAGGGCTATTTCTTTTCACCCTTTCTCATTATATTTCTTTTTCATTCTTCAACCCCTTCAGTGCTTACCGAGATTTCATCACTAGAACCTTGTTGGGTTTGTTCCAGTCCTAGCTCTATCTCAGTCCGCACTCTTCCCTTTCTCACTTTACTCCTTTTTTCATAATCATTCCTAAGGACTTCTAATCTATCTATGGATTGTCCCTGGGAAGATCCTTCCGGTTCTGGTGGATCATGGGAACTTATACCTAACCTTAACCAACCTTATAACTCCGTGCATTAAAGTAAATGGTCGGTCTTAGGTATTATTTCCACAAACGCCTTTTGCTCCCCCTCAATATGTGCATCGATATTCGAAAGTGTTTAGCACTTATGCGGGAGCCTTTTATGAGTCTTAAAGATCACATTTGATTATCAGATTTCATATTTAAATCACATTCTCTCCCCCGATCAAAAATTTCAAATCTTTCAAGATTTTTGATCTCAATTGATTTAAATAAGTTAGAAAACGTTTGGGAGAGAAATGCGGTTAATTTTTAATATTGTCTGATAAACGGAACTATTTCTTGCTCCCCCTCAAACTGTGAGGGAGGTTGTTATGTGTCAGATTTGAAGAGTTTGTAAAAGATTCGAAGTTTTAGTTAAAACTCTTTGAAAATTTACTCATTCTGACACATAACACATCACAAAACATTTTGTTGCAAGGTTTTATGTACGAAGTGTGGGGAGTTTTGATGATACATAAAATTTTGAGAAATCACTCTCCCCCTCAATCAATGACGGATGTTAAAGCATAAATATTTTCATAAACTATTAACGTCATTGATTGAGTGAAAATTTTATCAAACTTTTGAGTTCAATTTGATTTTCATTCAAAATTTCATGGTACCACCAAGTTTTGCACAAACACTTTCCGGAAAAATCATAGAAGGGAAAGTATTTGGCGATAAAAAGAAGACTTCTCTTCTTTATCAAGAAATAATGCACTGAAACGTACATTAGATCGAGGGTGCATGAATATAAAGTAATTCACGCCCGGATGAACGGCACCCTTTGTTAGGAACAACCGTCTTTTTGGCGACGTGTTTTCCTTAATGCTGAAAACCGGGTTGCTATCTGAAGTAATAGCAAACCATATTTAAAGAATGTTTTGAGATACGACATGTTTTTGAAAAGAACTTTATTTGAAACCGAAAAACTCTTGCTCAAGCATATGTATGATTCCGTGTCATTGTTGAATGACATTTCTAGAATCGTACATAATATTGATTACACAAGAGACATGTCGTGAGAAGAATATTTTTGAAATTTTTGTAAATTTTTTTTTTTTTTTTTTTTTTTTTTTTTTTTTTTTTTTTTTTTTTTTTTTTATGGTTATATAATTTTCTATTTTCTTTTTGATTTGATACTATACAAGGATATTTGAAGCAACCCCTTTACTCCTCTTGATCTTCCAGTAGACATTTGAGATCCTCAGGTGTGAGACTCTTCATACCAAGGCGTGGGAGGATGAAGTGAAATCGTTCCCTAGACAGTGCTTTGGTGAAGATATCGGCTAGTTGGAACTCAGTCCTCACAAAGTAAAGTTCCACAATTCCTTTCTCAACTTGTTCCCTGATGAAGTGATGTCGAATGTCAATGTGTTTAGTTCTTGAATGCTGGACATTGTTGCAGCAGAGTGCAATTGCACTTTTGTTGTCACAGTACATAGGAACCTTATTGCAAATGAGCCCATAGTCAGAAAGTTGAGATCGCATCCAGAGGATCTGAGCACAGCATGATGACATGGCAATGTATTCAGCTTCAGTGGAGGAGATGGATGTACTCATTTGTTTCTTTGAAGACCAAATGACTAGCTTATTTCCTAAAAACTGTGCGCCCCCAGATGTACTGCGACGAGTGTCTTGACATCCAGCATGATCAGCATCCGAATATGCTGTGAGAGCCATAGAAGTTTCTTTAGGGTACCAAAGGCCCAAGTGGATTGTTCCTTTAAGGTATCGAAAGACTCTCTTGACAGCTTCCAAATGTTTCTTGGTGGGTTTGGATTGATACCGGGCACAAATGCAAACTGCGAACAGAAGGTCGGGTCTGCTTGCAGTAAGGTACATTAATGAGCCAATCATGCTTCGATACATGGTTTGATCGACCGGAATTCCCACATCATCTTCGTCAAGCTTTGAACGTTCAATCATTGGAGTATCAACTGAATCACTGGAGTCGAATCCAAATTTCTTCAACGTTTCATTGGCGTATTTGGATTGATTGATGAATATGCCATTGGGGTTTTGAGAAATTTGCAGTCCTAGAAAGAATGACATTTGACCCATCATAGACATTTGGAATTCGGAGCTCATCTCTTGAGAGAAACGATCACATTCTGAGGGATCAGACGAGGCAAAGATGATGTCATCGACGTAGATTTGTACATGTAGAAGGTGTTTGCCTGTTTTTCTGGTAAAGAGGGTAGGATCAACAGCCCCTTTGGAGAATTTGTTGGACAGAAGAAATTTAGACAAGGTGTCGTACCACGCCCTGGGTGCTTGTTTAAGCCCATATAGAGCCTTCTTTAATCGGTACACGTGATTAGGGCGTTCTGGATCCACAAAACCTTCGGGTTGAGATACATACACCACCTCTTTCAGATCCCCATTTAAGAATGCGGTCTTGACATCCATTTGATAAACCACCATGTTTTGACTTGCAGCATTAGCGAGAAAGATCCTTATGGCTTCTATTCTAGCAACTGGGGCGAAGGATTCTTCAAAGTCAATACCTTCTTCTTGTCGATATCCTTTTGCCACGAGCCTAGCTTTGTTTTTCAGAACATCTCCATGCTCATCAAGTTTGACCTTGAATATCCATTTGAGAGCAATGATCATAGCACACTCGGGAGGTGGTACTAGTTCCCAGACGTCCAGTCGGTCAAATTCATGAATCTCGTCCACCATAGCAGTGAACCATGAGTGTTTAGACATTGCATCCTTGACGCTTTTTGGTTCAGCTTTAGAGAGAACAGAATTGAAGAAACACCATAATGCGTCAGTTGCGAGTTGCTTGCGGGTTGATACTGGACGTGAGGGGTTCCCAATGATGTTGTCAATAGGATGATCATTGGTCCATTTTCGAAGGTATTCATGGGGTTGAAAATGTGGAACTGAGGTAGCCGTGTTAGATTCATCAGAGGATGTTGTTTCATTTGATGGTTCAGGGGCAAAGATATTAACAAATGGCTCATTATCAGGTGGAGCAAAAGGATTAACTTCAGATGAATTATCTACATTTGCCGCTCGATGTGCAAGTGAAGGTTGGACATTGGACGTGCTAACCGATTGACTGATGGCGGGGGCTTCAGAATCCCATGACAATGAAGTGGATGGACCGTTATGGTCATCTTGATCATTCACCACCCCATCTGGTGGTTGAACCATTGTAGCTTCGGGAGCATTCATCTGTTGAGGCTCAAAGTATTCATCAAACATTGGGTCAAACAATTTCTTCCAATCTTCACTCGTAGGGGGTACAAAAGGAGCAGCAGGAATGGAATTCTGTACAAGCCTGGAACTAATTGGTCCAGGAGACAAAAGGTTAGGTACGGGTCCAGAACTTGATTGTCCAGGAACCGGGTGCTCAGTCAGCTCATCGAAAGTAACGTGGATTGTTTCCATTATATCTCTGGTACGTTTGTTGTAGATTCGGTACCCCTTTCGCTCTGGAGCATAGCCAACGAAGAAACCAATGTCGGCCTTGGCCTTGAGTTTCCCAAGGTCTTCACTGTCATTTGTAGGATAACACAGTGCACCAAACACTCGAAGAAACGAAAGGTCGGGTTTTCTGCCATGGACCAGTTCATAGGGAGTTTTGCAGTGGAGGGGATGTATCAAGGATCAGTTCTGAGTGTAACATGCGGTGGCAATTGCCTCAGCCCAAAGAAATAGAGGAGCTTTGGAAAAGATGAGCATAGTCCTTGCAGCTTCAACTAAGGTGCGATTGCGTCTTTCTACAACTCCATTTTGTTGAGGAGTTCTTGGTATGCTCTTTTGATGACTAATCCCGACACCTTCATAAAATAGAGTAAGTTGTCTGTTCACAAATTCTGTTCCATTATCAGTACGAACGACTCTAACTATTTTGTTGAGACGGACTTGCAACATCTTGATGAGTTTGATGATGGTTTCAGGAGTTTCATCTTTTGATCGTAGAAACTTCACCCATGTGAATCGAGAGTGATCATCAACAATAACCAGCACATATTTCTTTCCATTGATACTTTGAATCCTCATTGGTCCACAAAGATCCATATGAAGGGTATGAAGAACTTCCATGATAGAATTGACGGTTTTGGGTTTATGGGTATGCTTTTTGCTTTTACCCATTTGACAGGCGGAACACAGATGATCTTTTTCATACTTGAGTCTGGGCAAGCCTCGAACAAGATCCTTTCGCGTAAGTTCATTGATGGTACCGAAGTTCAAATGGTTTAAACGTCGATGCCACAACCATGACTTGTTCTTGTATGCTTTAGAGAGCAGACAAATTGGAGAGGACCGTAGCATATCTTCGATGGAGATTGTGTAAAGATTAGTGCCCCGACTCCCCTTGAGAAGATCAACACCATCTAATTCTCTAACAAAACAGGTGTGCTTTCTGAAGGCGACTTCGAGATCTGAGTCACAGAATTGACCAACAGAAAATAGATTGTGCCCGAGACCTTCCACGTAGTATACTCTGGATATGACACTGTCTCCAAAGACATAATCACCATAACCCATTATAGACCCAAAATGGTCATTCCCAAACCTAACCGTACCAATAAATTTTTCCACGAAATTCTTGAGCCTTGAGCGATCACCAGTCATATGTTTTGAGCAGCCTGAGTCCAAATACTAAAGGACGATTTGTACGACCTGCATTTGAAACCAGACAATCGTGGATAACTGAAAAAGCTGGAGCCCCACACACAATTGGGGTCCATTTGGTTAGAACACACAAATATTGGATTATCATAAGTAACAGGTTTCTCACTGAAGTGTTCACATTTTGATGCACTAGGACTAGAGGTGGTATCTATTGCTTCTATAGGAAATAGTCTACCAGTAGGTCTCCACTTCCTAATAGGCATATCTCTAGAGTTGGTAGTCCTAGTTACTGGGCACATTTTCCTCGGAGTGAATTTCCTTCCAGTGGGTCTCCATTGATAACCAACATTAGTGAACACTTTTCCTGTTTTATTCCAGACTTGTTTTGCTCGTTTAACACTAGAAACATTCATATCTGGTGATCGTATAATAGATTTAAGAAAAGGCACAGCACATGCATCATGATTACCATAAAATAAGCATTTGTTACATGTCTTACAAATAGCATCAGAATTCGAATTAGTTACATCATTGTTCACACAAAAGTTTGAAATAACTCGATTCCTTTCACTAAGCAACACTTTATTGTTCCTAGATGACTCTTCTACTTCCTTCACAAGTGAGCTCTTAGCTGGCAAAGTCCTATCATTCTTTGTATTGCTCTTAGGCTGTGACTTGCTAGCATTAGATACACCTTTTACTCCTGTAGAAGCAATGATGGGAACATTAGTCTGATTAGTTGCTACTTGTTTACTGGTGATCAAGATGGAGGATTGAGGCATGATTTGAGGAAAGTCAACTGTGACATGCTTGTTGCCACTGAGAGGGTGCAATGCAGTTGTCCTATCCGACTTGGTATCATTCTTGGGGCATGATCCTATGGTATATTCTAACAATTCCTGGGCCCTATTAGTGAGAAAGCACGCACCAATAATACCATCATCAAGTGGTTTAGCAATCCTCTCATCTTCAATGGTTTCTCTAAGTATGGCCAGACAATCCTTAAGATTTCTAAGATAGTTATTATGAACTAACTTATTGTTCCTAAGGGGAAGAGAAACATTCACAGCATCGCACGCATATTTATTACAAGCAGGTATCTTGGACATTGCATGATCACATGAAACAACGGGCATTTTACCCTTTACCATGGTCTTTAGATTCTCAATTTCATTTAACAAAGAAGTGACTTTCTCATTGTTTTGGTCACGTGTTGTTTTGATTGACTCAAACAATTCTTTATAACGTTGTTTAGCGTTGGACATTTCAGCACGAAGCCACTCATTTTCATGTTGTAATTCATTGATAATGCCCTGTTTTTGAAAATTTTGAGAATCCATAGACTTCTGGTAATTGGTATTGATCACATCGCTTCTGTTCGATTTTAATTGTGCAATTTGGACCTTCAACTTCCGAATCGTGTTAGAGTGAGCTTGAATTACTTCATCCTTTTTGGCTAATTCAAAACATGTATCAAATTCAGGAACATCCGAAGATATCTTGGCATTTGATATTTTTATACTTTCTTCTAGATGTTGATATTTTAATTGTAGGTTCAAATTATCAACTTCTAGTTTTGAGAAATTCCTGACCATGTTATCATGATCATCGTTTTGAATTTTTTTAATAAGTTTGTAATTCTCCCCCTCAAGCTCAATCACACGATTTTGGAAGACATTCAGAGTAACTGACATTTCATGAAATTGTCGAGCAGATAGCGCAGAGTCGGTAACAGTATAAAACACATCTTTAGCAATGCAGTTAGCAATCAAATTATCATTCATGATGAGAATGTTTTTCCTGTCAATTTCACTGTGTTTGAGATCAATAGCAAGTTGGTTACCCTCACTTTTCACTTCATCAAAAACCTTTTTCATTTGACTCACATCATCATTAATGGTGTTTTTAAGTCCCTCAAAATGTTCTTTTAGAAGTTTAAAAAATGGCATAACTTCAGTTAGGTAACACTGTTTTGTTTGCTCAAAACCCCTTTCCCCTTCTGTAATCCCTGTTGGTGTAATTCTTATTTTACAGGTTTTCTCAAAGTCATTGAACAATTGACCAAGTACATACAGCCCAATTAGAGTATTACATTGTGTGGGAAGAGTGAGAGGGACAAGATGACTAGGTGTGTTCAGGGGATAGGTAGTTGGGTGAGCAATTCTAAACATAGTGCGTGTGTTGCCTACAACTCTTTCAGCTTGCAATTTCTCAATATCAATATTCCAAAACACTTTTTCAGGACAAATTCTCTTTTGAGGAACAAAAATTGCAGTGTGATTGTCATTGGCATAATCATAGTGAAACACGAGATTCTTAGCAATGCATTTAGGATCCTTTAACCGTTCAGCAAGTTTTGCCCTAGTTCTATCCTCTGCCTCATTGATGTGGTCATAGGATCGAGTATCAGGAGGTGCATGGTTAGGTTCAAGCATAGTTTTTGCATCATATAATGCAGGTTGTGCACCTAGACCTATTTTAAGGAATCTTGCTTTGGGTTTGGAGGTATCATGTTCACTAAATTCATCACTTAACTTCCTGTGGCTTTCCAACATTTGAGCAGATTGAATGGTTTGGCCCTGTGTGTACAACTTATCTTCCAATTTATTTTTTAACGTTTTTAATTTTGAGAAGTCATTTAGAAGTTTAGTTTCTTTATCCTTGAATTCTTGTTTGATTGTAGTCAAACCTTTTTGAATCTCAAGTTTTTGTTTGACGGTTTGATTCAATTGGCTCTTTAAAGAAACTAGTTCCCTTTTTAATGATTCTTGTTTGGAATTATTTTCAGATATGTAAGTACGCAGTTGCCATTCCATTTTCTGCTCACGTTCATTCAACTCAAACTTAGCACGCTGCTCATAAATGTTTACTTGATCCTTAAGGGCGTTAATTCTAGTGATCAGAGAATCATCAGGGTTGTATATAGAGTGCTCATACATCTCATGGTTACTAGAATCAATAGACGGCATGTCACTCGGTACAACTTGGGTTCCATTGTCATTCACATACATTTCATATGGGATATTATTGGTATTACCCATATTTGTGATGTCTGTGTTGACAATATTCTTGAGTTGTACAGAGCCACATGCCCCCTGTACAGGTGCAGAAACATTCAGATCATGTATAGAAGATGTTGGTACCTCAGAGATAGCAGAAGTGATGGATGAATCAGGATGCTGTGAAGAGGATGCGGCTGCAGACAGATTAGCCATGAAGATTGTTTGAGCAGTTGGTTCATCATCCACGTCTGAGTCAAATGCATCACACTCTTCAACTTGAAAGATATTCGGATCATTAAGAGCCATGTCCTGAACAGGTTGATCATCCACATCAGTGTTAAAGGTGTTCCCATCATTACCAGCCAGAAAGAGCAAAGCTTCTTCATCCAACACAGTCCCATTTTCTTGTGCCTGCATTAGCAGCATCTTGTCTTTGAAGTACTCAGAGTTTTGGGGACGTTTTGGGAGAGTGCAATTCCTAGTAATGTGGCCCAACCCTCCGCAGTTGTAGCATTTTGGTTGCTTAGCTTGTGCTTGAAGAGCATTCCCAACTCTGTACTGCCCATTCTCTCTACCAGCATTTCTTTGGTTGAAGTTCTGTCTTCCCTGCACATTCTGCACCACTACCCGACCATCTTCAATGACTGCCTGATTACGTGGATTAGATGAGATTCTGAGCTGGTTGTTAGTAGATGGGAGTGCAGCCCTGAACTGTTGGACCAGTAAAGACACTTGGTTGGAGAGATTATCAATCATCATGTCAGTGTGAGAATACCCAGAATCAAGTTGAGTATTCAATGTAGATGGTGAGGGGGTTGATGATTGACTAATGGTTGGGGTAGACCTGGAGGATGATAGTGATGGTTGAACTTGATCTTTAGAGGTTTGATTAGGTTGTTGAACATTGGAGACAAAAGCAAGAGATTCATTTGTTGCAGACGGATTGAGCTTTTCTCGCATTACCCGATCATAAGCTGCATGTTTCTCATGTTGCTGGAGATACGCATACAGCTGTTCATGATTGGTATGCCTGAGACCCTTGTTGAGCTTCACAGCCGTGACAAACCTGTCCCATTCCGGTGCCATGTTGTTCACGAATTTTGAATTGAGCTGTATGTTGGGCATTGTCATCTTGATAGCTCTCATGTCATTGACCAGCTTGTGAAATCTGACGTAATAGTCAGTGATACTTTCCCCTGGATTCATTTTGAAATGCTCAAATTCATCGTAAAGCTGTGACTCACGATCTTCTTTTGTTAACTCAGACCCTGCAAGAAGCATTTTGACATTATCCCAGACCGCCTTTGCTTCAATGTTGAAGTTGATCAGTTTGTAGACATCTTTGGGAAGGCCTTGAATGATGATATTAGATGCTCTAATGTCTGCATCATAGCGTTTCTTTTCTTCTTCAGACAACTCATTGTAAGTGCGAGATCTATTAGGACCAAGCACGGCCGGTGATTGATCAGTTGCTTCTGAAATCGTGTCTCTAGTAGTACCCACTTGAAAGGGTCCCTCATCAATGGATTTTAGAATGTTAACCCCATTATCTTTACCTAGACAGTACAGCCGTATCCTTTGAGCCCATGATTCATAGTCAGTTCTGTCCAACATCGGAGGTCGGGTGTCAGACCCCGCAGCTTGAATGTCATCGGAAGAAGTCGACATCACAAATAAGTTAACCACAACTTAACCACAACTTGACCAAACCGCAGAACACAATCCAACCGCAGTATGAGCTAACCGCAACCAGAGCAAACCGCAGGCCAGAGATACTAACCGCAGAGTACTAACCGCAAGTTATACCAAACCGCAACAAAATCCAGTCACAATATGAACTAACCGCAACCTACACGAACCGCAGACCAATAATACTAACCGCAAGACACTAACCGCAGATTATAACAAACCGCAGAAAAAGTTAACCGCAATGCATTCGAACACAAGACACTTAACCGCAATGAGTTAACCGCAACACACTTAACCGCAGAGAAACTAACCGCAGTACTTAGAACTAAACGCAAAATATTAAACCGCAGAACCTAGACGCAATACGCAAGCTGAGGAAGACTTAACCGCAGAATCTAACCGCAGAGACAAAAGTCCAAAACTGTCACTTTCGTTGCGTTTTGTTTGTATTCCCGAAATAGTAAACGCAGCAATCCAAACGCAGATTTCAGGACTTAATCGCAACCAGGCAATGGAACAGTGGACTTAACCGCAACCTAGAAATTCGCCTAAAAACAATTCCAAGCTTCAAATATCTTGATGATATTGTAACACACTCTACACTACAATGTTCCACAAACACAAATGAACATAAAATGACATCACAAACATGTATAACCACACAAGAGGGATAAAACCAAGATGTTTTCCAAGAAAGTTGCACCAAACTCACAAAACCACTCAAAACATCATCAAATTCGATTCTACAAGGCCCTAAGATGAAACCTTGGCTCTTGATACCAATTGTAGAATACTAATTAAGTGGGAAACATGATTAAGTGGTATTGAGTGATGCGTAGAAATGGAAGAAGGGAGGAGAGGAGAGAAAAAGTGGAACCTTGAAAGAAAAAGGAAAAGATTAGATTGAAAATGAAATGAAGGTCCAACCCTCTCCACATGTGGAGAGGGGTATTTATAGTTACAATATAACGCCCACTCCCGGGCTGTGGATCAAGCATACAGTGGGTAAAGACCCGTTCCTTCTTCCACGGTGTTACTTAATCTAATACTAATTAACTAATAAACTAACTAACTACGAGCTAACTTAATGCTATTACAATCATTAGGTGACCGAGACTTTTACAGGAATATTTGTATTCCTAACATATATATATATATATATATATATATATATATATATATATATATATATATATATATATATATATATACTAGACTTCAAAGCCCGCCCGATGGGCGGGCATGACATATAAGCCCTCCCGGGCATATAAGCCCGCCTGTTGGGCGGGCATGATTGGCATATTTTACGATATCGAAAGAAGAGTGGTAAAAAATGATTGAAAATTGTACATGTTGAAAGAAAAGGTTTTACCCATATTGCTATCAAATTAATCTCCAGATCACTATATAACTATGATCCAACTGAGGTCACTCTAACTCCTGAAGAAGCAAACGGGAAATTATTTTTAAAGATTTGAAGCCTGCCCAATAGGCGGTCATGACTTATAATTATTCCTTGGATAGTATTAGCTAACGCAAAATTATAATAACATATAAACGTTTGAGTTTGTGTTGATATTTCTTTAACTTAATCAAACAACACCAATGGCATGGAATTACCTTGCAACCTGCAACATGCGATTTTTAATACATACAAATCATTAACTAAGTTTTGTTTCACACTTTGATTTCTCACATTTGTACTTGTATTATGTTTCATAATATCACTTGACGAATTTAATTTGATGTAAATAAATGGTGATGAACGGCAAATATCTTATTAATATAAAATAATATATTGATAAAATTAAAAAATATATATATTAAGATAAATGATGAAATAGAGAAGAACTATGTACAATGATATATCATTAATATTCAAACAATGAAAATAAGAGTCGCCAACCATGCCTCCAAACCGCTATCATAATCCTTTCTACACTGATCAAGACGACCAAGACTTAAAAGTGCATGATCGATGATCTCAGGTACGTTAGTAGCACCAGTGATGAACACAAAATTCTTGGCTGATATGTCATTCATCTCATTCACAAGTTGATTCAAAACTCAAGGGGCTGCACCCTATAACATTTCCTTGACTACTTTCTTTCTGTACACATAGAAAAACAAATTTGCATTGCAATAGAGTCAAGATCTTAATGAAAATAGTCGGTTTCACCGAACCACATTGTAAGCAATTCTGAAGCTGATGAAGTTTGCTTGGCATTCACCGGCAATATTCTTGGCATAATCGTTTTCTCATAAACGCAGGTGGAACACCAATAATAGCAAAAGTCCTAAAGTGGTTTAACCCATTTTAAGTCCAATAAAACAAACTGATAAAGAAAGAAAATCGCAGCATAACAAAAACACTACATTTGAAGCTCTCCTATAACTTAGAACATTCTAATTAAAAATTTGTCCTAACTTATATACTGATGGAATAACAAATCTAAATATATTGCCCATCAAGCCATAAGAACAAATATTCGCGTTTATGTACATGAGTATATCATAACTACCACATAAAAGTTACCTAAACTAAGAAAACAAAGATACATGCTACTTATAATAAGTACGTCGTTGCAACTACAATGAATTAAAAGTTAAAAAAAAATTCAGTGAATAGACTTAAAAAGTCCAAATACGGCATAATTGTAGTACTCTTATTATTAGTAGTGTCAAATCAGTTCAACCATTACAACTGTTGAATTGGTTGTTGAACATTTGCAATGGGATGTAGGTTGTAAGTTGTCGCTGATGACCAATCTGTTAGATATTAGGTAGGGATTACAAAACCAACGGGGTGGTTATAAAATCTAATTACGTGTTTACAAATGGTCATTTTTAAGTAAATAACAGAGAGTATAGGCCGAGTTGGTTTCCTAAATTCTACCTCTGTTTATAAGTTTATAAGTAATCAATGTATTAGAGGAGACTATAAAGATATTTTACTAAAATAATTCATCTAACTTCTTTTAATAGACAGTTAATAGATTATAGGTATTTGAAACCAATTTAGATAAACTTTTGACCCATTTGAACTTATTGAACCATTTGGCTCGTACGATTAAAGTGTTGATATATACAATATGAACCACTTTACGTAAACGAACCACATTAACTGGTTTTTGGATAAAATTCCCACTTCTAACAATAGTTGTCTTTTACTCACTAATAGGCGAAAAGCCAACTTTCAAATTAAACCGCACATAGCTGCAACATTACACCTAAAGTACTAATCAACAACATATTACACATAATCCCATTCTTAAAAACATCCCTCTTAAACAATACACCAAGTATATAAACAACAACAGGCATTAAAGCTTGAAATGCTATTCTTTTGGCTAAAGTTCACTAAATATTTGAATACAAAAAAATTGGTACCGCGTCATCATAAGGACACATTAGCACTTAAAAAGACATAAATATGAAGGAAGTGCAAAAGTACCTGAATACACCAAGAATTGGTAATCCCTTCTCCATAGCGAGATTTCTTTCCATCAAGAGGACAACACCAGCACCATTACTTACCTGGCTTGAAGTTCGTGCGCTTCAAAGGCATTAAACCGTGCTAAATATACTATCTCTTACAAAAATTAGAAAAGCTTTGTTGCTTTGTCAAACAATATAATGTGGATGCACGTCCTGATCTTTTCAACCAAGGCTCAGTGCTCCGTAATCTACTATGCATACCTCACTCTTTTTTTGTTTGCAATGTATACTCAGATGCCATTTGATCGGCTACACAAAGATGAGTTTGAGCCTCTTCAATCGGCGCATGTGCAATCAACATCGCCTTTAATCGACAATCCTGTTGTATCCTCAAATGTGTATCCTTGTAGTAAAATGTTAACCGGTTAACGAAAAATAAAGCTTCTTTATACACAATGTATGTCCATGTTCGTGTCGGACACCGTGTCCGTGTCCGTGAAACCTAGCAGATAATCATTGTCAACTGCATCAAATTAAAATACTTTTATGAGCTCCATAGTCTGGCTTGCAGTCTCTCGCTGTGAATCTGCACTCTAGTATTCAAGAACATAAATCAACATAAAATTTAGCAACCGAGCAATAAGCATACATTCAAAATTTTCAAAAGCATTTATTATACATAACAGTAAAATTTCACCTGTAAATGATCCCCAATCTTAGCAACTGTATGTTCAACACTAGAAATACGTGAATCCAATCTTGCAATACTATTAAATATTCCATCTACACCCTTTTCTAGCTGAAAGTTGAGATAATATCAAGACCTTAGAGGACTATGGAACTTAATGCCCAAGTAAGATCAAATTGCATTAAAAAGCTCTAAAGTATGATGATCCTATAATAGAGATACTATAAATCATATCACACAATAAAGCAAATAATGATTGAATATTCAAAACTTTTAGAGATGAAGTGATCTCATCGCTAAAGCTTCATATTGTAGCTGAATCCTATACATACAATAGAGAGTTGACAGATCTACCGTGATATTTAGCATGTATGGATAAGTTTTACAAAGGTGGTTTTTAGTTTTTTACAAAAAACATTCCAAGCTGATGTTTTCCAACCTTTGAGTAACACTCTAATTACAATTCAAGAGAGTGCTAATAATATGTGAACATGTACTATTAATTTCAAGCAAATAAGATGAATAAATTGCCTCCCCAAGTGTCTTCCTATGTATGGAGTCTTGAGCAATGACATCCTTTTTAAGCTTCTGTAGCCTCCCATCAATCTCAAATGTGCAACAGGTGAAAACCATTAACTTATCCGGTGCATAATGGGTTCATCATGAAGAGCAACATACTTGGCTATCAGAATAAATAACCTAAATCTCCTAATAACTTACCACTGGTGTAGTAACCATTATGCTACATCGGGTTCATTCCAGCTCAGGTTTGTTGCAATGTACATAGCTCGAATAAAATTACTCCAAAGCTGATAACATCACAGCTGCGTTGCATTCATCAAAATATTTGAACAAATGTATTTTATGCAATCAAATATACAATGTATTTACAAAACTACAGAAGAAAGTAAAGAATACCAAGTTTTCATCTGAAGGTTCATTTCATAGAACCTCCGAAGCCATCCATTCTGCCTGAAAAACTGATGTATGACACAGAATTCTTCTTCAGTTACCTACATCCAACAAACCCAATAAAGTAAATAGAGATCAAAACTTGTAGAAGATAGTTAGAAACAAAAATAAAAGCAAAGATTTATGTAGCTTTATACATGGTGATCAATATCAGAAACATAAACCATTCTCTTAATGACATCTTCTTGTTGTTATTGGAGTATTATTGTTGCGACTTGCGACAAACTACAAACATGGATGGTTATTTATATCATCACAGTAAAATAAAATAAAATAAAAAAACTCATGAGCAAACTCACCATGCTACTTCCAAAGAAGACCTGGTATTATCAGTGAAGTTGTAACCACAGTTAGGGAAATTATAGAACATGGTCTGTCCTTCATCAGTAGATTTCATCTGTTCAAAGAAAACCAAACAAACATCATTTGTCAAAGTTAAGCCTTCGATTCTATATGCAGCAGATCTCTTCTATTCAAAGAAAACCAAACAAACATCATTTTTTATAGTTAAGCCTTTGATCTAACAGAATGCAGCCATGATTATGTACCATACAAAATCACCAACGAAAATCATGTTGGTAATTCCAATGGTAGAATACATACATATGAAGAATCATGTTACTAATTAGTTTGTAGTATTATGGTCTGCACAATGAGAAGTTTTCATCCATCGTACATACTAAAAGGAAATGAAAAAGGTGCAGGCGTACTTGTTGTATGTGATAGTATACACCCTTGTTTGACCACTTTGGACACCTTACGTTATAATCTTGTTGAAACAAAAACATGAAAAATAAGGTAAAAAAACTGATGATTAATTTCTTGAAACTTCAAATTTATGTAATGAAAATGCACTTGCCATTGATCTTGTTCTTTCTCCAGAAATTTTGGTTGATGACAAGCGCTTAAAGAAAAATAAAAATACCACATGAGTTGCTCCTTTTTCATAACTTTTTCACCATATGAGTTCCTGTTGTAAAGCGTTGAAGGGGTTAAGGTGAAAGAGTATGTCAAGCATGTTATTAAGAGTCAACAGTGTTTAAATTATCATTTTGACCTGACACCAGATCATATTACATTATAGTAGAAAAGTGAGTTAGTAAACTATAAAAAAATTAAACCAAATTTCGTTACCCTTCCCAACTTTTTGGCCTATTAACGCTCCAAAACACCATTGGACTCTATAAGCTGGACAATCTCGAACGGTTCAATGGCATAAGGTCCACTATATATGAGTGCAGGCACATCCTTTTTTAGACACACATGACCTTGAATAAGTTCTATAAATGATTAAAGAAGCTATCAGGCCAGTATTAATTTAAAAAGTACATTTACTTGAGCAGTTGGAGCACAAAGATAAAGTGAGACATTTTCGACTGAGAAAATAGCACCAAGTAGGCCCGTATATGAGAACATGTCGTCCATTACACCCGGTAGCTGTAAGCCAGTAACACCAATGCATCTTCCACTCGCTGCAAAATGTAGCACAAACATGAACTATTTTAAACTATCAATATCATTAGCGTGAGGAAGCTTTATTCACCAAGCACACTGCATGGTAAGAAAGACCACATAATGATGGCGTAAATACCTCGCATGAGACCTCTGTGAAGGTGTCACTTGGAGAAACATCTAGCAAATACTCTTTACTTCAGCATATATAGTTTGTAGTACTTCTGATTATATATCGCACGGATAAACCTTTAAACTCTTCAAGTTAACAAACCAAGAACGTTGATATGAGATTAGTTCCATTAGTGGAGAAAGAAGCTGCAAAAGGAATTACACAATAAGAATAATATGAGTATAAGATACACAGGACAATAATGTCTTGGTACTTCCATGAAAAATTACCAATGGCTACTGGAAGTATCAAATAACGTTGAGTACCAAACTATTACACAAAAGAATATCTGGTGTTCTACATAGCTTGAGAAAAAGAAAACTCACTTTTATTTTGAAATTAGGAATTGCCAGTTAAGTTAAGATTAATTCATAATGTCCCTGCTATGGCAACCATATAACTCACACTATAAAGACTAATGACCGATTCCAATACCAACTTACCTAAAAAATTTCCAAGTTAAGCGTATGGTACTTGACACTATAGACCTCTTGAAGTAGATCAAAAATTGTATGAGCATCTGACTTGTTTGGCCACTCTTTGATAATACATAAATCCACTTTCTCCAAAGAACATAACCTGTATGAAGAAAACTGCAACCATTGAGATTATTTAGTTGAGGCGCAATCACATTTATAACATTTTTTGAATATGGTTCCATTTCCAAGTGTGATTTCTGTTCCAAAATGATGCAAACATATATCTAACTCTACCTGTAAATGAATTTGAAAAAATCGTTAGTCACGAATGAAGTTCCAATCATGCTAATGATGCAGAACACGAAATCAGCTTTGCTATAATTAATCGCAACCACAATCAAATAACCTCGAATGACTGAATGTACATGCCTATTATTTTTATGTAAAGTGTTGTGTAAAACAAATATTTGTTAAGAAGCATCTAGCACGACAATGATGATCCAAGTAGTAGTATATGCTGATTTGGAAACCGGATAAATCTGATCCTAAATAAGTTATCAAATCACATCGAGTGACTGAACATACACGCATAATCTTTTCATGCAACGCGTTGGGACCACTTCCTGTTTGTGTAGGCACATCTGAAACGACAGTAGCAATCAGAAATTAGTGAATTGTAATTTGGAAACCGAATTTAACCGCAAAAATCCTCCAACCTCATTCTACACCAGCACGGTTAACACCCTCGAATCGGTGTGTGGAGTTATCCCCCACGTGAGCTTTGGTTGTGGACACTAAGGATAGTAATGGGATACACTTACTCTCCCTTCCAAACGCTTCAACTTGTCACTTTTTACTCCCAATCCTTCACATAAAATTGACATCAACTCATCTCCTAAACTCACCACTGCCTTGTTCCAATCCTTCAGTGCCTGCCTACATATCTCTGGCACCGCCTCCCAATCTGGCTCAATGGGTGAAATCCTCACCTGCACAGACATAAATATCAGTTTCTGAATGTTGGTATGGATCACAATTCAGAACCCAAAAATATGGCATTACAAAGTCCATAATCTCGTAAGATGATAAAAGAGAGCTCATCGGCTAATTAAAGGGTGTTTGCATTAGCTTATCTACTTTATTGAAACTGGAAGTGACTCTCGTATAATATAGGAATCCACTATGACCTGTTGCCCGACTCGCACCCTCTTGCCACCATTGATATATAATTAGTGCAATTCAATAGAGTTCCATTTGCATATAGCTAGGCAAATACCTGTATGGCATTCATAACACCAGGACTAAAATAAAAAATGAAGAGAAAATGCCTTATACGCAATAGTTGAACTTAAAAATGAAGAAAAATGCAATAAAGGACAGCTTGTAAGAACTATTAATGCCCCAGTTTTCATTCCAGTTTAAAAATTAGCTTTTAACTCAAGGAAAATAGCTTATATAGTACCCTTGTTAGGAGTTACAGGCCTATGGAACTGCTACTCAAGAAGTTGAAGAAACCGCAATACTTTGGCTGACAGGTCGGGGGTGGAAAGGGAATCTGTCGGTTCCTGGATTTCCCTACCTAAAATATACGAAAATTAGCTCAAATGCTTTAAATTAAAAATATAAAGTATGATAGTATTATAGTCATAATAGATAAATTCATATTTACTGCCTGATATGTACCCATCCACCACTCATCAACACCATGGACATCATGATATCTTCTATGACCTGCATTAAATTAAAAATATATTAATAAACTACTTGACTTGTAATCATACCATATACTTCTTGTGTCTGTTAAACCTAAATGAAATTCTTAAGTCCATGTAAATATATACACGTTAAAGGAAGAACCGATGATGTTTATTGGCTACTAATAAGTAAATAAAATTATACCTTTGCTATTCGTTTATATTAAATAATGGACCAACACATGACACACGAAACCCAAAACCCTAAATGATCTGGAACCCATCTTCTATACATACATAATTAAAAAACGCACCCCCAATCCAATAAACTAATTCAACCACGTATCATGGCCAACTGATACATTAACCTGCTCTAATAAGATGAGGAAGCTTTATTATCATGTTCTCTGCTTGCATCCTTGTTATGATAGTAATCCTTCTTGGTTTATTTCTCAGGATTCAGGATGTCAATGAGCTTCACCAAAACTCTTGAATCAACAACATCTAATAGTGGCACTGGGCAACCTATTGCAACGACTTCTAAACTAATCTCTGATATTTATAATGCGTTCCACTATAATTAAACACAAAGGGTTGTTCATGATTGCTTACTAAAACTACTTATCGGTTTATTTTTGCAGGAAGTAAGTTGCCTTTCATAATGCTTATATCGTTTCCAACAGCATAATAAGAAAGCTCCTGCACCAATAATGTAAAATAGACAAATATTATAAACAACATACCTTGATACGATATTACCAACAAAGAAGATGAACAACCTGCACATCAAATCAAAAAAGAAAGAAAAAAATTATCGTGTGTGTGATAATGAGATGAATAAGTGATATTAGGGTTTTGAGAAAAAAATACTCCGTATAATACGAATGGATTGGGCTTTATTTTAGTGGTTATTTATTTACATACGTTTATCAATAATAAGCTGCAAATTAAATCCCAAGAATTGTGTTGATGCAATGGTAAAGATATATGCCAGTGTTACAAATAGACCCATGTTCGAATCCAGGTTCATTATATTTTTGAGAAATAAATTTCCGAATTTTCTGGATTAAAAAACGAATTTAAAAAACAAATTCGAATTCATAAATAATTTTAAAAAATAAAAAATAAATTACAAAAATTGCTTACATGGACAGATTGTGATGACATGGCTGATGATATGGCAGATAATGAATTACTGGGCAATGAGGAGGCATTTTCATCAAATGCCTCCTGTTATATATATATATATATATATATATATATATATATATATATATATATATATATATATATATATATATATATATATATATATATATATATATATATATATATTTGGCATCTTTCACCAAAATACATCGGTCAAATCTTTGCATTAGGTTCTAATCATTGTCATGTCTTAAGCATTGGTCATGGTAATTTTTTTTTGGGGATTTAGGTTGTTGTTTTTAAAACAATAATTGCATGTGTCATACTTTTAGTGCATATACCTAATACATCCATATATTGTTCCCCTATTAGAGTCATGCATATATCTATCATCATCATTATATATATATGTGCACTTGTCTACTAACTTTGTTTTGAAGGATTACTTCATCGCTCGATTCTTTGGTAGCCAAAACAAGTTTTGAGTATACACACCAAGGGGGAGCATACACCAAGGGGAGCATTGAGGTTGATAGGATCAAGACTTCACTTACGATGATGCAAGCTCGCCTTATACATTCTATCTCAAGAGTTCAAGCGTAGTAGAATTCTCGTCTAAGAGTCCACCTTTTTGCTTCGACAAAAGGGGGAGAAGAAGTGTAAACAAGTAACTTATACATTTTACTGTAAGTTATAGTTTACATAGTTTGTCATCATCAAAAAGGGGGAGATTGTTGGCATGAATATTACGATATTTAATCTAAACATCCTCTTCATATTTTGATAATGACAAAGATGTAAGTTACAACATATAACGTAAAATGCTTCAGTTACTTGTGATCACAATTCATCTATGCATTCATACGTCAACAAGCCTCGACATCTCAACGTCTCGAGTATGCTTCAACAATCACTTAAGGTATGTATAAACAAATGTCTAATACATTTTATGATCAAAAGGAGTTTTATTTAAACACAACAAATTATATAAAATGATATAAATATTTTATATACTTAGAAAAACACTTTTGGTAATTAAAGGAAAATGTTTAATTCATAATAAATATATGAATTCAAATTTTTAGCCAAAAACAGTTAAAATTTCACTAGATAAACCTTTCCCAGAAAAGACAAGAAAAACTGCCGTTTTCGTCTGGGCGGCCCCCTTAATTTTAAGGGAGCCGGCATACAATTAAAGGGGCCGGCCACGCTCCCCTGTCAGATTCTGTCAGAAATTTTTCCCAATAAATACCACCTCAAACCTGGTATTTTTCACCCCTTTTTGCACGAAAATTTTCAGTCCCAATCCTTTCCAAACACACTTCTAAATCTTTTGATCATAAGTTTATTAGTTTTTGTTTCAAGTGATTCAATCCCTCATCACTCAAAGTGCAAGAGAAGAATCCTCCCTAAAGCCAAAGATGTATTAAAGTCTAGTTAGTGTTGATGTGAAGTTGTAAGTTATGTATGTATATGTAATAAGTATATCAAGATGATCTTACTTAGTAGTGAGTCAATGAGTGAGTAAGAAGTAGTAGTGTGGAGAAGTCATGTAGTTGTGAAGATGTAGGTGTGTGAATAAGTAGTGGAGTATAGAAGAAGTTGTGAAGTAGTGAAGAAGTCGTGAAGTCGTGTAGAAGTTGTGTAGTGATCGAAGTCGTGTCGTGAGATTGGTTCTAGCTACTATTAGAACTCGACATTTAGCTTAGTGTCGTAAATTTGTATAAGCAAAAGTTGTGTACGGTTTTCTCCGCCAAAAGGGAGCTTGTTGAGTAGTGAAGAAAACTCTCGAGTAGGTGACTCGGGGAGTGGAGTAGGGCAAGGAAGGTGTCCCTGTAGCCGAACCACTATAAATCTTCGTGTCTGGTTTGCATTTCCTTTCTCTTATCTATTTTCATTTATTCTTGCATTTATCGCTTTACATCTATGCTTGCCTATATGTCTTAGTTGTTGCTTATATAGTTGTGATGAGTGATTATGTTGTACATAGATGTTAATATTGTGATTGTGTGTATAATTATATGATATGGTCAAATAGATTATTATTCACACTTCTCATATTAAGTTTAACTTGATAGATAATTTGATACAAAACGTTTTGAGATTTAAAAGGAAAACGTATTCACATAAAGATCGACCAAAGCTCCATTCATAAAACTAAGTTTTGAAAACTAATATATAATTGATCATATTGATTATATGTTGTTTTCATACTAAACTCTAATTGAAGGTTTTTCAAACAAACAATTGAATAAATTCTAATCAACATTTTGAAACAAACTTTTTATAAACAAAAAGAGGGGAAAACTATTCAACCCCCCCCCCCCTTCTTTTATATAATTAAAAAAACGACATGTGATTTTTGTTAAATATTTCATATTCATTATTTAAAAACAACATTTTCATAAAATATTCTTATAATTTCATGTTTATAATATACAATAGTTTGTAGATTTGAATAATATTACAAAGATCATTAAAAACTAGTATTATTGTAGGATCTTAGGATCCCGATCCGATCTTACGACCACGATCTTGCAAAGGCGAAAACGATCCTAGATAAGATCCCGATCTTGAAAACCTTGCATTTTTCTTCATATTTGAATAACGGATTATGGAGTACCAAAATGAATCTCCAACCATCCTTCATATTTGGGGCATTGTTTGAAATCCTTCATATTCATCCTCCAAAACTGTTACAAAATTCTTATCATTATTATTTGATTCCTCGTTAATTCAATTAATTGAAGATAAAAATGTTTGAATTTGAAGTTCTGAGTTTACGGTTGGAGACGAATTTTTTTTAGAGGATGAATGTACAAAAGAGATGCTTTTTTATCCTCCAATTTGAAGATTTTGTAGAGTATGATTGAAGATGACCTAATGAATGCATAAATATGTTTCAGCAACTTATTAATTTTATTTAAAAGAGTTGGTTTGATGACATTGTCAATAGATACAAACCTAATATTTCTAAACTAATTATATTAGAGTTGATTTTATATGCATTTTGAAAAAAATATTAAACTTTGATATATAAATAGAGATACGTTTTGAAGCCAACCGAGAAAGAATATGAGAACTAATCATAATATTTAGTTTTGTTGGTGTGATAAATTGAGCAATATGATGTGCAAAGTGAATTCTTTGATAGACCTGAAACTGAAATATATTTTTATAAAAAACCAAAATACAAGTTACCATTTTTTTTTCACATAAAGTAATCATATATTTTGATTTATCAATCAAACTTAAAATCAAGCCTAAAAGATTTTAAACATGAGTTAAACCTTAAATTTAATTTTACAAATTAGCGCATAAGGTATCACAGTGCATTACGTGGCTCACTAGCCGCCGCTTGCCACCACACCACACTCGCTCGCCACTTGCTCACTATTCTCAGCTTATCGTGCAAACGAAAAAAAAAAAAGAATAAAATAAAATAAAATAAACTATCCTTTTTTCTCTTCTATTTTTGATTTTTTTTAATTGATTGTGTAGTGTGTGTAAGCACGAAGAACAAGATTGATTTTTTTTCTTTGTTAAATTTGGTTTGGAAGTGGGCTAGTTTTTGTTATTAGTCAACGGTTTTATTTTATTTTTCTTTTTCTTTTTTTAACTTTTTTATATATAAAATGTTATTTGTATTATTTGAATGAAATGATTTAGTTTGTTTGAAAAGTGAAAAAGAAAATAAAATTGGAAGTGGTGGAAATCAAATGAAAAGGTTATGTTGTGTTGTGTTGTGTTGTGATAGATGGTGTATTTTGAAGGTGTTGTGTTATGATGATGTGGCACCTCGTGAAGCTCAAATGAAGAGCAAATGCTCTTTATGATATCTAGAGTGATAGGTGTGGCAAAGAGAGTTTTCTACTCATTTGAGACTCATGGGTGCCACATCACTATAACACAACCTGTCCAACAACCCTCCTTTACCATAACATAACGCAACTTATTCATTTGGGTCCCACCAACATACACTTAAACGCACATATTTAACGTTCACTAACAAAAAAGGAAGGTCTTCTGTACGACGAAGCAGCGGATGGCGAGAAGTGGCGGACGAGCATGGCGTGGCGACGAATGGATTGCGAGAAGTGGCGAAAGCCACGTCGAAGTGGTGAGGCTTCTCTCGTCACCATACCTATCTCGCTTATGCTCTTAGATCATTAGGTGTGGTGAACTCTCTATACCTCTTCATTTGGGCCCACCGGTGCTACATCATAACAAACATCCCCCCCCCCCCCCCCGTCATAACACAACAAACCTATTCATTTGGGCCCCACCTCCCACAATTTTATTTTCTTTTCCAATTTTCAAATAAACTAAATTCATTTCATTTAATTAAAATCATAATACAAACTAAAATACAGTATGATACGATACGAAATACAATTAAGAAACTAAATACCATAACATTTGATTCAAATGATTCATTAAAAACAATACATAGCTTAATCTGTTTCATAATCGGATGATTCAATGACCCCAAATTCCAACACGAACGCATCATGTTCTGCTTGTTCTTTCAAACGTTCCTCTTCCCACTCTTTCTGAACCCTTTCTGCTTCTTCTTGACACCTTGCTTCTTCTTCTAACACTTCATTTAATGCATCTTCATCTCGCATAAGTGGATATAGTTTTTCTCAGTAAATCCATTATCATCAACTGGTTCCTCTGCTAGTTCCTTTACTGGTGGAAATGAAGAAATGAGAGACATGGGTTGGTGCTTTGCTTGTTGTATAACGAACGACTCATGGTGTTTTCCTTATGCATCCAACGAATTTTGTGACTTATGTTATCTTCTATCATTTTCTTAACTCATAATCTTTCCAACCTTCATTGTGCAAAAATTTCTCAATGACAGCACGTCTTTCAGGCGAAATGTCATTGCAATTCATGTATTCTTTCCTCATATCCTCTTTCAAGGTTCTTGCGTTGCTAAACATCTCGGATACCTCATAAACTTTTTCATTGCGAATGTTATCGCCATCAATCAGTTTCTGAACGCAATCATTGATTTCTTTGACAGTGTGTGGGAGATTACAAGCCATGGTTTTTGAAAATAAAAAGTGTATTGAAATTGTAATTTGGGTTAAATGTATGGAGTTTGTTCAGTTAAAAATTGTGATTTGGCGTGTTATTTATAGTGTGTAAATTGGCAGGAAAAAAAAACGGGGACTTTTAAATTTTGCAACGTTTACATTTTTTATTACCAAATTGTAACTTCTGAAAAGTTTGTTTGTCTTTTTATTTGGTTCACTGCAACGACGAGAATGGAACGAAGCCACAACGGCTAGGAGGACAGTATTGTGAAGAGAAACGATGAGCGCCGTTTCTCCCTCCACGTCACAATGGCGAGGCACCAAAATTTTGCTCTTAGGTTCAATATTGTTTTATCGTAATAAAAAACATTAAGAGTTGTGAAACTATTGACGTTCAAAAAAACTTAAAATTAATGGTCAAGGTGATTGACTTATTTTTGAGTTTTTCTTTTTGTGTAAAAGAAAAGTCTCTTTTTTCACAGGAAAATTGAATATATTTTCTGAATACGCTCTATTAATGTTACATAATTCTCATTGTTCGTCCTATTAATCGAAGATGACATGGTGTATTTCAAGTGTCATTAATGGAGTAGAAAGAAGCTTTAAAAAGACATTGACATTTATTATCTAGTCTATTATTTTTCTCTCGTTATCTAGTCTTTTATTATTTTGCCAAGTACAATAATATATGTTACCAGTTACCAAACCAATTAAAAAAGTGAGTTGTTATAATAGACGTTATCAAGGATTAAGATGTTTTAAACTTGAGTCAAACATGATTATCATGTTATTTTTATTGTGAGATAGGCTCATAATTTCTACTAAAAGTATTTTTCTTTTTATATATTTAATTTATTTGCAATTGGTGAACATGATCAATAATGCTTGACTCAACTTGAAAAAATCTTAATCCTAACATATCTATATCTATATCTATACTACATATAATAGAGAAAGCACTCTCTCTCCAAAATTTTCAGATTTACAAGAAATAATGCATGGTTTGCAACATTTTAATGCACTCAATTTTCATAATTACAACAAAGTAAGCAAAAAAAGCATGGTGTCATTTTCAGACCAAAATTCTATCAAACAACATTAATGCTATTAAAAACACCCCTTAACCAAATATTACAACTATTTAAGCACAATGTACAATATATACAACTAACTAAGCATAATGTACAAATACAAAAAATACTTTTGGCTCCACACCACGCAGCAGCAGCCCAAATCATGAATTTTGCTTTTCTACGGTTTGACACCTCCAAAATGTGGTTGTGGAAAAGCAGGTGGACACATACTTTCTGAAAACGTGATTCTCATCGGCAAATTTTTTTACCAAATGACCCTTCAAATAATTTGTTCCTCTTCTACAACTGCTACTCATACAAATATCTTTTAGCAAAAAGTAAGTCACGGATGTTGATATTTTCTCTCAAAAAAAATCAAATCGAAACAAAAACTAGGGATAAAAAAACGAAACATAATACCTAAAAAAATGGCAAAATCAAATGAACATAAAGGTTTTCATTGTTTAGGGAAAGGTATTTATGCCTGCAAGGTAGAAAGAAAGATCGAAACAAACTTTTTGATGGTGGCTGGATATGTGAGTATGAAATGTAAAAACCCTACTAATAAATAGATACATAGAGTCATATTTGCAAAATTGGCTGAATGTTAATATTAAATCGTTTGTAAGGCCCAACACAAATGTTTATGTTAAATAAGGCCCAACACAAATACAACATAAATAAATTTTGTTGATATTTTTTTAAAAAATATTGTACGCCATAACTTGTTATAAAATTTAAAATAAAAAAAAAAAAAAACATTCATAAAAAGAGAAATGTCCTTTGATAGTCATTTTACATATTAAATACTTAATTATTAAAAAACTAATTATCTGATTATTGCGATATCAACATGATCAATTTCAAACATTTAATTTCAAAACCACGTTTTGTAACAGCTGATAGCTGATTATCTAATTATCCGTTTTCAAAACGCATAATCTTTTTTCAATAAGCAATCTTTTTTTATTAGGCTACAGTGGTCGGTTGACCGGTGCGGTCGCTGCCATTGCAGCATGAGGGTCAAACTGGGTTGGTCGGCTTGAGCACAGGTTGGTTTGATAAATCACGAGGTCGCGTACTTATTTGACTTCACGAGTCGAGATGGTTTGTTGGTTGCATGACTCGCGAAGCTATTTTAATTTAAATTATCATTCATTTGTACGGTTATTGTTAGAAAAAAACATGTAACCAAACAACATTTGCTCGCTGTAAAATAAGTCACAGGGTACCCGCGCGCCGCATTGCGCGGGTACCCCTGCTAGTATTATATTAATAAGTGGCTGAAAGTTTAGTTATAACAACAATATATTAAAGGCTTATTGTATGAGAAGCTCTTCAATCAAAATGAGTAAATGACTATGGGTTCATGTTTATGTGAGATATTTAAAATAAATAAATAAATAAGTTTAGTTAGAAAAATATAGAAATGATTAGTTGTAAAATTAGTTTAAAAATGACTTAAAAAAGAAATAAATAAACAGCTTCAATCATGCCTTGAACTAACTTTGTCTGACTCACTTTGAACAGACATCACCTACCAGCAGGCAGGCAGGCAAAAACTGAGCTCTGTTCTCTATAAAAGGAAAAGTAAAATTCTTTATCTTTCTCCGGTCGACTTTGCTCAATTCCGTACAAATCGCATTTGCGTAACTCATAAGCTCAGGATTTTGATCGTTGTTTATGGCGAAACGCGGATATAAATTGCGTATCCTTTTTTAATTTTCATCTCGCAATTTTGACCTTTTTTTTTAAACTTATCAATTATTATTTTGATACTATATTTTGCATGTTACGGATATCATCTCAATTCTGTTCATTTTATACAAGTTACTTATATCTCTGAAATTGTGCCTTGCACAACAATTATTAAGTAGTATTTTCTGAGAATTTTAGAGATATATTAATTTTGAAAAGGTATATTTGGTGGTTTAGTTATTTCTTGACTGAAATGAATGTAGAGGAATTTGTGGCGCATTCTGCGAATGTGAATTGTCTTAAAATAGGAAAGAAGACACGTCGGCATTTTGTTACCGGTGGTGATGATGAAATTGTCAATCTTTGGTCAATTGGGAAACAAACATCTATTGCGGTTAGTATTATTAATCATATACATGCTAATTCTGAATGTTATTTGTGATTCAAATCAAACGGATGCTTATTAAAAGTTACATGTTAGGAATGTACTAAGGTATAGCTCTTGACTAGCAACTTATAACGGTTTTAGTTAATTAGGTGATTGTTGCACCCAAATGATTGCTAATCCATATACGCAAACACAAACACCAATAACATACTTATCTTAGGTGTACATTATAGCTCATGGCTTAGAGCGTTTTCCCTGCTATCTGCTGGGGGCGTGAAAGTATCCTTAATTATATTTGGAGACGATCATAGATTGGGTGTGCCGAACTAGCTTTTGAGTGTTGGAAATGAGAGAGCATAAGGGTATTAGGCATTGGCCATCTTCAGGATATGTTCTGTTTTTGCTTTATTTTTATTTTTTTCTGATAAAACTCTCTCTTTGTTTCTATCTGCAAATTGTTTGGTTAAAACACTTTACAAGGGATCCATGACACTGATCAAAACTTGTTTGGGTAGAGTAGGCCATGTACACTGACCAAGTTTCACTAATCCAAGTGACTCATTTTCTTTGGCAATCTTATTCTCGGTGTTTTTTATTCGATCCCCACTCTAACTATTGCTCAAGAATTCTAGGTTTCTCCTGATATTAGAATGATTTTGTCTTAGGCTAGCTGATTTGGTGCGAGTATGAAAAATGAGAGGGTGTTTTTGTTATACTAGTTCTCGCGCAAGGAGCAGTGAGCAGAGGGGACAATCTTTCTTTTACACCGTTGAGATTTCTTTCTATCTTTCAATAGTATAGATGTTAAAGGATATCCTCTTCCTTTTTTATTTTTCTCTTTCTGGTCTCCTCCTTCTCATTCATATTTTGCCCTCTCAATGAGTTTGTTCCCTAGAATTTCATTTCTCTTTTTCTTGCTAAATAATGCCTTTTAGGAGATATATTATGCCACCCAATGGCATATGAGCACCTCACCCTCTTTCTTTGACCTCCAAATTGGTAGGAGTCAAACCCTTCACATTAACAATCAGTATCACACAACTTCATCTCCTTTCAAAAATAAGCAGGAGAAAGGTTTTTGTGTCTTCTTTTCCACCAGTGACGTGTTAACATGCTGCATTCTCTTGGCCCTTATGCTTGTATAAGGTGAGGTATTGTCCTCGATCGATATAATGTCAGTTGCCAAAGTGTTCATCTCAGTCCATCAGTTAAAGCTGGTAGTAGACATAATCTCCATCTCCTCTTCCCCTTTATAAGTTGATTTCATTCTAAACTATAGAGCATGTTAGAATATAGAGCATGATTTAGCTATTCTCAAGAGCACAAATCTTTTTGTAAATTTGTTGCATTAGAGCTTATTTTGTCTTACCAGACTGTATAGTATCCATGTACCACAAATTTGATAGACATGTTATAAGAATTCTAAAAATACCGGATGTAGGAAAGTTGGCAAACCACGTGGATACTCGGTATTTCGTTTACAGATCTTAGCATATGCGTATAAGTTTTAACTTTATGTGTTGTTTTGGTGGACCGCAGATATACTTGTGACCTGCCGATTAAATAACTAATTAGGAAAGATCTTTTATGATCTTCAAGCTGGTTGAGAAATGTAGATCTGCTTCTGAACTTCATATATTTTGTGCATTCTTTTGTGTGTAACATGGTGGTTTCTTTTGTAATATGTTACAGAGCCTAAGCGGCCACACGAGCCCTATAGAATCTGTAGCTTTTAATCCAGCTGAAGTTTTAGTGGCTGCTGGAGCTTCCTCTGGTGTTGTAAAGCTCTGGGATCTGGAAGAGACAAAGGGTAAGTTGATTTAGTCTTTATGTCTTGCATGAAATTTTATTACTTTATGTAATGATATTGTTTCCATTTTTCTCAGTAGTAATTCCTTGGATGCATTACTTGCAGTCTAAAGTAGTGTTTGCTTGATTTATCATTTTATTTCTTCAATTCCAGTGGTTCGGACGCTTAATGGACACCGGTCCTATTGCACTTCTGTGGAATTCCATCCTTTTGGTGAATTTATTGCATCAGGTTCCATGGACACTAGCTTGAAGATATGGGATATTCGAAAAAGGGAATGCCTTCATACATATAAAGGCCATAAGCGAGCAATTAGTACCATCAAATTTACCCCTGATGGTCGTTGGGTGGTGTCGGGGGGACTTGATAATGTTGTAAAGGTATGACCACTCTATTATGTTAGCAGCTCAAGAAAATCAGTGCAGCTAAGTTTTTGTGGTTGCCTGTTGGATAGATATGGGACTTAACTGCTGGAAAACTCTTGCATGAGTTGAAGTTCCATGAAGGGCACATTAAGTCGATGGATTTCCATCCTCTTGAGTTTCTTCTAGCAACAGGTTTGTATCTGATAGCAAAGTCCATGGCTTCTTTTTTCCTTTCTGTTTTTATGTTTTGTTAGGCATTCAGTTTTAAAATTGGATATGTTTTCGGGGGTTCATGATTATGTGTTACTGTTGTAGTTTAGGGCCCCTTGATGGTGTAGCATAATATATCAATTGCACCAGGAAACTAAACTCGTGCCTATTTGAGACCTATTGAGACCCTGCATATTTGTTTTGGGCATGGGTCCTATAAGTTTAGCTTTTCTCCTTTATTCGAATTTATTTTTAACTTTCTTTTAAATGTTAGTGCCAAATACTGATGAATGGGTCAGATCTATATATTCTAAGCGTACATAAAGGGAAGTCAAACTTGTCCTGATCACGAGAATATAGACTCTCTTCTACTTGAGAAAAACATCTTAACCATGCCTGGAGCTACACACAGAGAACATGTGAGCTACTAGTTCATCATATTCCATAGTGAAATCCATGCTCTGTTTCTTTGTTTAGTTTCTTATTTTTAAGAGCCAACTTCTGTTCTTCTTGCCAAATTTGTTGTTTCAAAAGCACCCTCTTAATTCCCGTGTAAGTTACGAACAGTTATAACAAATGTACAGCCAGTTTTTTTGGGTAACCATTTGAGGATGTGCATTAAAAGATACCGCCATCTAGATTCTTGAAAGATGGAAATGATAACCGTTGTTGTCTTCCTTGCTTTAGTTTGGGTGACATATATATTATTCACTGCAGATATGCAAACTTGCTGGCTGGTCAAACCTTAACTTGGTCACATGTCACACTAAGAGTTTGCTGGCTCTTTTTTAAGTTCAGTTTGTGATTTCCTTGGTTAATGTTATTTCATGCACCCAAAGATTATTTATTCTTCATTTTTGCTGATCTTTGACTTGTTTTTGCATCCTGAAATTGTCCTGCATGTGCAGCATTGCTTTCTTAACCAGTCCATAACTTCTTTTTTACCTTTTTATAGAAAAATTGTACTAATATAATAATTTGTCCCAGGTTCATCAGACAAAACTGTAAAATTTTGGGACTTCGAAACCTTTGAATTGATTGGATCAACTCGACCTGAGGTATACATGTTCTTTACCATTTAACAAGACACAGTTGTTGTATCTTCTTCCTTGAAAACTATTATTATTACTATAAAAACTTGTCTTATGTATCCATATGCTCCACCAAACCTCTTATTTATACAGATATTTTGTTGATTGTCCAGGCAACAGGAGTACGTTCAATTACATTTCACCCAGATGGGAGAACACTATTTTGTGCATTAGACAGCAGTTTGAAGGTTCTAAAGTTATTTACTTATTGTTGCTATATTTTTCTGAAACAATAAGTCTCACTTGTGCACACCCATTACATTTAAGGTGTATTCTTGGGAGCCTGTAATCTGTCATGATGCTATTGATATAGGATGGTCAATGTTGGGTGATATCTGTATCAATGATGGGAAGCTTTTAGGATGCTCATATTATCAGAACTCTATTGGAGTTTGGGCGGCAGATGTTTCAGTAAGTATCTTCATCCTTTTCTCTTATACAAGTGTTATTTGTTCCGAATATATATTTTCATCATTTAGTAGTATTGTTTTATATCAAATGCTGTCTAGTGGTTTCTATCTTGAAGTATGTTCATATTATAAGAAACTTGATTAATTGTGTAACTTCTGTTTGTGAAGCAAATTGAACCATATAGCGAGCCATCCAACAAAACCTCTCGCGTGGAACCAAAATCTGATCTTCATGGAAATCATGTAGAGAGAGCTGAGACTGTCAAAAGTTCATTCACACATTCAGGCGATGACACAAAGGAGATCAAGAATATATATGTGGATAGTAAGTTGTTATTTCAGTCATATACAACTTTTCCTGGCATTAGATTACATAAGGTTGGGGCTCAATGATTTTCACGGAGAACTGTATCAAATTCTTGGACATACATCACATGCTTAACATCTGGCTTAGGAATATATCTCATGTTATGTTTACCCTAATTCACTATTTCTCATAAATCTGTAGGCATGACTGCGGTTGCTTCTAGGAAACCCAAATCTCTATCGAAGGTTGTAAATTTAACAAGTGCTAAAGAGACTAGCACTTTGCGGAAACATAAACATACTCTTGCTGCTGAGAACATTGAGCAAAAAAACTCCTTTGTGTATGGTAATGTGCCTCCTGATAATTCTGACATGAAAGACTTGGTTAAGTCTAGGAAGAAATTAGTCGCAGGTAGCACCGGTAAATCATTGAAGCCGCCTCATAGGGGAAGGCCATCAAATACCAAATCAGATATAGAAGAGCTATCAGCAGGTGTTGAGACTCTCTTGAAGAGTGGATCAGATACAGTGACTAATACGAACATCCAGAGAAGGCTTTTTACAGATGATACAGCTAAAGACGCGTCTAGGCAGAAGACTCCTACATCTACGTGTTCTAAATCTCCGTCTCGAAGGACACTTCCAATTGATAACTGTAAGCTCTGTGATCATCTTGTAAATAGAGTGATATGCTTTAAACTCCTAGTTTTCATAATAATTTATGCGCTGTTTCTGGATTTTAGAGTAATTAACTATCTCGATGAAGGGATGAGAAATAGCGGGTAGTAATTCCCATATTTCTTTATTTGTCTGAACTGAGTTTTTTTTTGTTCATATCCTTGCATTACTATCTTCTGATTCTGTGCACTTCTTTCTATGTTGAACCAGTGTCCTTAATAATCCTTTTAGCATCTTAAAAAATATATTCACATAATAAACTGTTCCATGAACCAATTGCTAACATTTTGCATAGCATAAGATTCTAATAGACTCTAATTTCCTTTGTCATTATATTTATTTTGTTCCATTTTCATGGGCATGCTGTGCTTCTAACCAGGACTTGAACACTTGTATCACTGAATTGTGATTGTCATAGATAATAGGATCTGGTAGGGTTTAGGGTTCTGCCAGGAACTTTAAAGAATTCTGCATGTCCGTGATTCAATAAAGAGGCTGTTTTTCTTAAAGGGTTGGAACAGTGGTGCCACTTACGCTAATAGCAAATACCTTTGTGTAAGGCGGAGAAGTTATCATTATATAACAAAAAAAAAATTGAATTGTTTTTACCAATGTGAGGAACTCAGATATCATGGTGTGATTCTTCTGACACTCTGTTCTATGTTGATCATGTCCTTCAAACTTAAATTGTAAACGTGTATTGTGTCTCAACTCTCCTAACAGCCTTTAAGACTTCTATCATTTTTCATTTTTCAGCTGATGTGCCTGTTGGTTCAAAAAATGGTTTGAAGTCTGTTAAATATGTAAATGTAGGTAGCTAATAAACCAACACATGTGTTGTTTAGGAAGATCAAGTGGCTTAATAACATATATGCATTCTTCCTTTTTGCAGTTGCTGTTATGAATGGAAGGACCCGCAGCCTGGTTGAGAAATTTGAATATAGAGACAACTTAGATACCGATGAATGTCATAAATCGGACACAGAGAATGTGCCTGCCACAACTGTACAACAGTCTATTGATGTGATCTCTTCTCCAATACCCGAAGCTACAACATCACCAATGCAAGTAACGGTACCTGACACTGCGTCTTATGCACAATATGTAGCTAAAACATCCCGGAAACTGTCAAAGACGCCTGATTTGGTGTCTTCTCCAGAATCGGAAGCCACCAAATCGTCCACCATCACACATAAGAAACCTGATGTGGTTTCCAGTGCAGTAACTGAAGCTAAAAGATCCCAGATGGTAAAATCACCTGATTTATGTCGCGAGAAATTAGTCAAAGCTAACACATCCCCTTTGCTGGTAAAAACACCCAAAACATCCCCCAACTTGGTAGGTGAGAAAGCTAAGGCCTCATCAACGCAAAGATCTGTTGTTTCTCGCCGTGTAATACCTGAAAATTTTCATTCATCTCAAATGTTGGTAACAAGGAGATCAAGAACACCCCCTCACATGATACATGAAAGAACTAGAACGTCACCTGTGTCTACTGTATCAAGGCATGATACTTCCACTTACATGACAACAATGAAGGTAGGCTGCAACATGAATGTATGAACTTGTTGTTGACATCATAACCATGTTATTTTAGTATATGTGTAATGTTATCGGAATGTGATTTGAAATGGGAAGTTTATCATGTTAAAAGTACTAGAAAAACTTACTTTTGGCAATTGGCAGGAGGATATTCCACAAACAACAGGAAGATGTATGACATCTAAGATTGATGATGATCTCGCTGAAGATTTGATGCTTGATCATGATTTGTCCTTAAGCACTCTTCGATCTCGCCTCACAAAGCTCCAGGTAGCTCCAAATTGATCATTTTTACTATCTCACAACAATAGTTAGTCTTTCTGATTTATTTGGCCATGTTTTCCATTAGTCAAATGTACCTTGCTAATAGTTAGTGTGTCGTTCAATGTATAGATAAGTATTCCTCATAATTTTCAGGTGGTAAAACAATTTTGGCAACGCAACGACATGATGGGTGCTATTAGTGCGCTGCAAAAGTTACCAGATCATGCTGTGAGTGTTCATTTTTGTTTCTGTATTCTGATAGTTTGTGCTGTTAAATTTCTACCTTCGATGCTCTAGCCTCTAACTTATGTTCATTTCTATATTCAGGTACAAGCAGATGTAATTAGTGTTATGCTAAACAACATCGAGTCTTTGACATTAGATCTGTTCTCTTGCTTGCTGCCTATACTTTTGGGTTTACTTAATAGCGAGACTGAGAGGTACATATATTTTAGACTCTTACTACTGGAAATGTTGGTTCGTGGTAGTGATGCATATTTGGAAATGTATACAGGCATATAAATGTGTCACTGGAAATGTTATTGAAGCTGGTTGTTGCCTTTGGGTCTGTTATTACTTCGACGGCCTCAGCACCTCCAGCCGTAGGTGTTGATCTTAATGCAGAGAAAAGGTACGCTTCCTGATCTCTAATAAAATAAAAATAAATGATTTATTCTTACTGAAAAGTACATCACTTTTTTTTATAACTGCCACACTTATGATCCTATGAAAACTTGATGACAGACTAGAATCCTGCAATCAATGCCATGCCCATCTTCAAAAGATACACAGAATTCTCCCAAATGTTATACGGTAAACATGTTTCTAACTATTTCCATTTTAAACAATAGGAAAATATTAGAAAAGTGTGAGGAAAAAAAAAAAAAAAAAAAAACCACAGCAGTTTACGTCGATTCTTTTTACTTGTAGGCTGGGTGGTTTGACAGCAAGAAGTGCTCAAGAACTAAAACTTAGACTTCAACAATCGTGATCCTAATAATACGGGTGATTAACATATGACAAGCCAGGTACAAACAAAACCCTTACAAGCACCTCAAAGTTTTGTTTTTGGATTCCTTCCCATCTATAGTTCTATACAAAGCATAGAGCCATTACAGAGAAGCAAAATAACCATGGCCTACAGATTTGTTACAATTCGAAATTTTGTGAATAGTTTCTTATGTAATGCCTTTATTCATATACTCTGTGAGGAAAAAAAAGGATGGAAAACAATTGGTGTACAAATGTTTGCAACAGACATAGAATGTTCATGTTAGAACAAATTTTGTTACAAATAGTTCATGCGGAATTTATATTGTCGAGATTTGTACGGTAAGTTATTGTTGACCCTTTCGAGTAGGTACATATATTACTTCATTGTCCAAAACTTCAAACGTGTGTAATTTAGTGCTCAAAGTTTCAGATGGTCTACATTGAATTTTCATGGCATAATAAAAATGTTCTCGCGTGGTATAACTAGGATTTAACTGAATAAGGGTGGTGGCAACGTGGGTCGGCAACCTTCGGTTTCAGTCGGCATGGATCGGCAATGCCATTGCCTATGTGTCCGCATGATGGAATTGGCGAGTTCTTCGGTGATATTCACCGATTCGGTAAAGACAAAAGCAATCAAAATATGACCGTTGGTGCCATAAATATTTCGACCGTTTGTGGCATTTAAAAAAAAAAAAAAAAAAAAAAAAAAAAAAAAAAAAAAAAATCCTTTAAATACTCACCATTTTCCTTTTTATTTTCACATCTAAACTATAATTTCAAATCACACATACAATTTACATCCTAGTTACCATGTCATCATCTTCTTCGTCCTCGAACGAGATAATTGTTCCCCCCGACTCATCACCGGTTCATATAATGGATCAGCCGGTCACGCCAGTTTATGACGATAGTGTGCTAGAAAAGTTACTCGACGAAGATATTCATAACCCTCTTCAATATGATCTTACGGAGTACGTAGCGGCGCAAGACTTACCATACCTCGATAACTAGTCATTTCCTATTTTTATTTTTATTTTTTTGTTTTTATTTTCCAAAGTATTATGTAACTTTTATTTGAATTATTAATGAAATTTGATGTTTTCAATTAAATTGTTTAAATATAATTATGAAATTTAAAAATAAAAATAAATAAATAAAAAGTTTAGGTATGGTTAGGCATCACATTGTCACTAAAAATAAGTAGTTAGGCATGAAAAGTGTTGTATTGATTCTATTGGCTAATTACAAATTATTTTGAGTATTTGTTGTGGTTCACCCATTCTCTCTCTCATCACTCACTCCCAACCAATCCCCTAATGCCACATTGCCAAAAGTTCTTTATAGATCCAACTTTTACCATAGAACCCATCAACTAATTTTAGCCACTCATTTTTTTTATCAAAATAAAAAAATAAATAAACTTTCACCCTTTTTTAAAAACTTAAATATTTCGTAAACCGTAAATCGTCAAGCTACAAAAAAAATACCATCGCGACGAGAAGTAAATTATCTTTCTATAGACATGCATTGTTATATACTTTCGACTAATTTTTTTTCGATAAACTTTTTTTTTTTCGCCCAGAAAAATCATATATGATTCGTAAGATTCTTACGAATCATATATGATTCGTAAGAATCATATATGATTTTTACGAATCATATATAATTCTTTCTGCGCGGAAATTAAAAAAAAAAAAAAAAAAAAAAAAAAAAAAAAAAAAAAAAAAAAAAAAGTTCGTCGAAAGTATATAACAATGCATATTTATAGAAAGATGATTTAATTCTCATCGCGATGGTATTTTTTTGTAGCTTGAAGATTTACCGTTTACAAGATATGTTGTATTGGAAAAAAAATGTGGAAAATATAAATTGGTGGCTATGATTGGTTGATAGGTTCTATGACATGTATGAGTTCTTGATGGATCTAATGGCAAAAGTTCTTTATAGATCCAACTTTTACCATAAAACCCATCAACTAATCTTAGCCACTCATTTTTTTTATCAAAATAAAAAAAATAAACTTCCACTCTTTTTTTAAAACTTAAATATTTCGCAAACCGTAAATTGTCAATCTACAAAAAAAATACCATCGCGACGAGAATTAAATTATCTTTCTATAGACATGCATTGTTATATACTTTCGACGAATTTTTTTTTCGATAAACTTTTTTTTTTCGCCCAGAAAAATCATATATGATTCGTAAGAATCATATATGATTTTTACGAATCATATATGATTCTTTCTGGACGGAAATTTAAAAAACAAAAAAAAAAAAAAAAAAACAAATCGTCGAAAGTATATAACAATGCATATCTATAGAAAGATGATTTAATTCTCGTCGCGATGGTATTTTTTTTGTAGCTTGAAGATTTACCGTTTACAAGATATGTTGTTTTGAAAAAAAAAAAAAAAAAAAAAAAAAAAAAAAAAAAAAAAAAAAAAAAGGTGGAAAATATAAATGGGTGGCTATGATCGGTTGATATGTTCTATGGCATGTATGAGTTCTTCATGGATCTCATCTCATGCCACATTATTCACTCACTTTTTCCATCACTCACCCATATTTTTGTTGGCAACACTTCACTCACCCTTCACTCACAAAAATAAATATGCAACGTTCACTTTTCTTGCTCGATCCCGTGCGTGATCATGGGGGCGGCGGCGGTGTTCCCGCGCCACAAGGGTCCCTTCCCGTGCCTTCTCGTGACCACTCCCTCCCCCCTAAGGCTTCTCCTTAAACTGAGTTAACCTATTGATTTTTTCTCCCTAAGATCAATGGTGAGATAAACCCACCTCCCAAACCGTCACCCTCAACTACCCTACCCCTCCAACAACAGCATCCTCACCGTCACCCCAAACCACCACACCCCGCCACCAACAACCATACCACCAATGATGAAGGATGGACTATTGTCCACTAAAAAACAACAAAAAAACTGGGCACCCCACTTACCACCACATCTTACTTCTTCACCAACTTTCCAATGGTGTATCAATGATCAACTCTTTGGCAAACTTTTGCAAGATACGGGAGGGTTACTGACGTCTACATGGCCAAGAAACCCACAATCACAGGGAAAGCCTTTGGCTTTGTCTGTTTTCATGGCATAACTCTCTTACTCCCTCTTACTCTTACCAGTAAGAGGTGGGCAGACGTTTTGCTTGTTTGTTTTTTTCTTTTGAGTCAGACCTAATTAGACATATAACATCTTACTCAGTAAGAGGTGGGGGACTTGTCTTACTGCCTATTACTCGATAAGAGAGATTGAAGACTCGTGTTAATATAATATATTTGATGGTTTATTAACTATGTTATATTTATGATAAAAAGCCTAATTTCATATTTACACAAGTTACTTAAATAAATTGCAGAAACGGGCACTTAAAATCATTTGGACAATTATACAAAAACAAAAAATATTATTTCGTTTAGATTTAGACGTTCTAGCCACCTCTTACTAGTAAGATTTGGTAGTCAGATTCAGACTTAAAACATCTAAATAAAACAAACACACCCTAACTGATTATGCATTTTCTATATTTGGTGAAGGCGTTTATACTTACAAAATATACCTGAAATAAAATCAAAATGAATCAGAATATCTAAACTAGACCTATCAAACTAAATAGTTTGATAGGCACGTGAGGTGGCCAGGTGGGTATTAACTAACCTATCAAACTAAATACTAGACCTCTCAATCTAGACACCACGGGTTTAGATGGGTTTATATGAAGAAAAATATATATAGTAATTTGTAAGTTAATGTTAGCTTAACAAACTCGTTGAACTCAACATACTTCTTCAACAATTTTGGAAGTGACCCAAGTAGACTTATGCGGTGTTAAGAATAACATCAACGTACAAGTTATCGTTTTTGCATAAGAACCCATCTAGACCTGTTGGATCTAGATTACCAGATCTACTAAATACAGTACAAATTTGATTTTTAGTTCATGGTTTATCTTATTATCTACGAAAAGAAAATTACTTACGACATAACATTTTAAATTTGTAGTCAAACAGATGCAGCTCACATAATTGCAAAGTGGTGTTGGGCCACTCCCAACCAGCCCATAAGCCGACGTTCTTTCTTGTAAAAGTCCATTAAAAATGTTAAGTTAGGCCACGTATAGTTTGTTGTGTTTTATATTCCACCCCTATTTTTGTCTATGCCTTCATAACCTTATAATTATTAGTTAATTAAATATTTCTAACACTGACAAAAGAATAAACTTCATATGTAAATTATATGTATCAAACTAATTGTTAAATATGATAATGATGAGACTTTTTTTTTTTTTTTTTTTTTTTAAATTGTATTGTACTTTACTTTCGATACTCATGAGTCAAAAAAAATTATAAAAAAATAGAAAAAAAAATAAAAAAATCATGAGTCAAGTTATTTTTAGTACTGGATCTAATCTTGATCCAGTTCTTCTTTCTAATAATTTTAGATCGAATTATGAACGCAAAGCTGAAAGTAAAATTTAACTTTTACCGATAAACTAGTTCATCTTATTTGTACTAACTTTTCCTATTCAGTTACAACAACAAAAAAGCTTTTTCAGTCATCAAGAGGTGAAAACGAAACTTGTTAAATGACATTTTCTTAGCACATGTTAAACTTACATGTTTTTATTACTAGCGTGATAATTTAAAACACAACATATTTGTTGCATATTCAATGTTTTTCGTTACCATTTCAAAGTACAGTGTTCGGCCACCTTTAACGTAAAATCTTGGCTTCGTCCTTGTTTGCAAGGCTTCAAATCTACTTTTTTGAAGGTCCATTGTTATGAATGTTGATATGGCAAGGTTTGAAAGATCAAATATAAAATGTTGATGTAGACAAACATGTCAAGATCGATATGATGGTCGCATGTTTTGTCTTGTCAGCCTTTTTATGTGACACCAACATTAATTAGTCAATATGGATGTATTATCTCCACCCTATTAGTGGATTTGTGGTATAGTTAAAATTATATTAGTATCTACATTAGATTAGAGTCGACATAAGCCCAAGTGGCCAAGTGTTAGACTATAAATATTGTGTCATATGTATTCTCTTATTAATGAGTCAATATAAATCAATCAATGTTATTCGTCTAACATGGTATCGGAGATAAATTAATCAATATTATTTGTATAACATGGTATCGGAGCTTTAGTTTCAATCCACCATAAATAGTTGTCCTCCGGTCTATTTCCCGATAATGCGAGGGATCTTGATTTATTTATTTTCTTTCGCTTCGTATTTTTATTTTATTATTCTTTTTATCTAGTCCAGATCAACCTTTTCATCGACTCTAACTCAAGTTGATTGCAACAGGATTTTTTTGTTTTTCGATTACTTTAATTGTTGACTTTCACATAAGTCGGTTTACTTTTTAATGCTTGCAATAAATTGGTTAGTTTTTGTTTAACAGAAAGAAAAGAAAAGAAAAGAAAATGGTTTAGTTTTTTTTGGATTAAAGTTTGATTGTTTTTGAATTTTGGTATAAAGAATCTTTTTTGTTTTTGGTGTCGACATTAAGAGCATTTGTTAGATTGGTTGATTTGATAAACATGCTGGTGGATTCTTGGTTTTAATATTGAGTTGGACCGGGATGTTGGGCAACGTTTTAAAAATCGGGTTTTAATTGACTTGGTCGAGTTACCGAGTCACGGTTTAATCAGGTTTTTCGCTCAAAATAGGCTTTCGGTCACCTGACTAGTTCACGGTTCAATCGGCCAGGTCAACGCGGATTTAAAACACCGGCTTTGGGACTCGAATTGGCATTTTCTTTTTGGGTTCTTCTTTTGTCGACTTCCACAAAGTCGACTGATTTTCTTTCATTCGACTGATTCAAAGTCGATCGCGTTTTTTTTTTCTTTCTTTAGTTGTCTATAATACAAGTCAACTAACACTCGACTAGTTTTCACGCCTTATAGTTTATATAATAATAATAATAATAATAATAATAATAATAATAATAATAATAATAATAATAATAATAATAATAATTGTTTAATCATTTTTGGTTTAAAGAAATCATTTATTTTAATTTTCGGTTTTGATTAAAGATTCGATTGAATTTGGTATCGGTTGAAAATGAATAAAGTTTTTTTTTTTTTTTTCTTTTCTCTTACTTAAAATTCTATACGTTTTTTTTTACACTTAAAGTCGACTAAAACTCGACCAGTCTTCATCAAAAGTTCACCTAAACCTAGAGTCAACTAAAGCTCAACCATTAGTGTTACATATTCAATATGCACAAGTAACGTAACATGCACAAAGTTCTAAGATAATTCATAAATTGATAAAATCGTCAAACATGTCTTGATTATGTACGTTGTGAAACATCTTTTCATACATCTATATACTCATGTTCTGAAGGCAATTATAAACAAATTTCTTTTGTTGCTTAACTTTTGTTTTGTTTCTTATCTTTTCATATATCTATGTATTTGTGCATGAGTATATTAATGAAAACAATTATAAACAGCAAACATGAGTGTTAGACTGTTAAGTAATGGTTTAGCAAAAAGTTAACCAACGAAAGATTCTTAATATAATAGTTTTGCAAGACTTCAGATTTACTTTTAAAGGAAACAATGGTACGTAATAACGTAATATTTGTTGATATAATAAGGCAAAAAAGATCCGATATATAACTTTGTGTAGATCGACAATGGTGGGCACATGTTTTATTGTAAGCCATGTTGGCCGCTTATGTGACAATAACATTACAAAATATATAACCAGGGCCGTCTTATTGATTTGCGTGACCCGATGCAAAACTACGAATTAAGCCTCTTGAATAACAGAAATCTTAACTATTATGAAAAGTTCAATACATAATATACTTAGACATATATAAATACTAATGGATATATATACTAAACCAGAGGCCCCTCACATAATATTTAAAAAGGCTGTAAAAATTTAAGTTAGACATGCATAAATATACTTAGACATGTATAAATATTAATAGACATATACTAAATCGGAGACCCCTTTACAAACGGAGGCTTTGTGTGGTTGCACCACTTGCACCTGCTAATCGCCGCCACTGTATATAACGATGATGTATCTTGTATAATCAACCTTAAAAGCAATAGTATGCACAAGTAACGTAGCATGTGCACAATTTTGATATAATTCATGAAATGAAACCACCTATTATAGACTATAGATACAAGAATCAAAACATTTGGTTCGTATAATAACAAGAAGACTGAAATCAGCACTCAAAGTGGCTTAAACTAATTAAGAACTATGTTCAACGTTTAACGCACAACATTGAAGTCATCATGGTCAGAACCCAATTAAGAACCATCTTTTATTAACATGCAATTTCAAGGCTTTATGTGGTGTGATATCGACATCAAACACAAGATAAGCGATTAGACAAATAAGCTAAAAAGCTTAAGTATAATCAGTTATTTCTCATCGTAAGAAAATAACAACTCAATGTACATTTTCAAAGTTTTTGCCGCTAATGACAATTAACTTGATATTACGGACATTACTAACTCATTGTAATAGACATACCTCAAGGAGATTATTTAAAAAGGGAATTGATACTCACATCACAAAAAATGATGCACACATTACAATATCACATCACTAATGCATATGTTACAACATATTATGTGCATAATTATGGTATGTGCATCAATTTATGTGATGTGAGTATCACTCCTAATTTAAAAAATATGCTCAATTACAATACAAAACAAGATAAGATTGAAACGCTTACTATACGATTATAATAACTACAAGTTTGATTGTAACTTACAAAGATTTTTTTTTTTTTTTTTTTTTTTTTTTTTTTTTTTAAATCTATAAAAATATAAAACGACAATCAACAAACGCCTCGACGAATCTGTTTGGTTTACATAATGGATTTCTACATTGCTTTTCATTTGAAAAGTGTCTCAAATCAATTGTGGAAGTTAGACCCACTATTTTTAACTTGAAGTCTTGTACTATTAGAGGTAGGTCACCTATTTTTGTCTACAAATATTGATATTGTAAGTCTTATACATAAATAGTAGTCAACATCAACATAACTTAAAAACCTCATTAAATTATAACCCTATATTTTGTAGCAATTTAATGTACATTATTAAATAATATGACAAACGTGAATATTAAAGACCAAAAAGGAAAAAAAAAAAAAAAAAAAAAAAAAAAAAAAAAAAAAAAAAAAAAGTTACTCGTACAATATTTCAACAACAAAGATAAACATGACTATATCTCTATCACGTTACAGCCACAAAACAGCGATATATGGACATAGAGCCTATTTTTAGAAAAGCTTGGTCCCAAAGAAATGAATCATCAACTACTCTCCATTAAATTGGTATAAAGCATAATAAAAAACAATACTCATAAGACTGTATCTTAAATAACTTATTGGGTATATTGTTTATGATTAATTCTAAACCTAACGAATTAGTATAAAATAGCTTGATTATTATATATCTAATAGAGTAAATTGCAAAAATAATCATTGTGGTTTAGCCAGATTTCATCCTTAATCTTTTGAAAGTACAGGCGCTATTTTTGCGAGAAATTTGGATTGCAGTTTTCGTCCATGAGTTGTGATGACGTATAGCCTATATTTGGGCCGCAAGCCCAAATGATAGACATTACTTACACCTAAGTCCATCACGAATGGGCTACCATGACAAATGGTATGGGCCGTGGTATCAACGCTTGGGCTCACGAAGCCCAAAGGCCCAATCTAACTCACCGGATATCTGATAAGGATCATCTATTCAAGGAATGGATATCCTTACCTCGGATAAGCACCATGCGTGCGAAGAGTAAGGAGCAAGAAACACGGTTTCTTAGCCCCTATATATAGAATCACACGATTCTCATTCAAGGTACGATTCACGGAATCCCTAAACTCTTAAACCAAAACCTAAATTCGATTACTTACTCTCACGCCGGAGTCTAATCGGGGGAGACAATCCCTCGATAAGCCTGACGGTGTTGTTTATTTTCTTAGTACGCAGGTAACAAAGTGCTAAGGAACGGATTGATATAAGAGAAAAGCCCAACAATCAGGTACGCCCAACTTTTGTATCAACAAGTGGCGCCATCCGTGGGACCCCACAACGAACTAGAATGACGAAACATAAGAATTCGAGCCAGCGGACTCCGCAGCCAGAAAAACGTGACCATCTGAGGAAGAATCAACAAGATCCAACTTCTAGACAAGTCGCTGGGACAACCAGCACACCTGGTCACCATGAGGCAGGGACAACCCAACCTCCCCCAGCGGTAGAACTACCCAGGATTACTTTAGAGGTCCCCAGCGTTGAAGAACTCCAACGCACCCTCTTCACCACTCCTCATCAGGCTACACCCGCAGTGAACAACACTGTGCCGCCAGGCGCTCCTGAACGGAACAGGGCGCCTAACACTGAGGAAGAAATTCTTGCAACTGAGGACGCACCGGATCTGACTTTGGGAAACTTTGTATCCCAAAATTATGAAACATTAAATGCCCTCATGCAAGAAGAAGCGGCAAGAAGAGCAGGTGCGGATCCGCAAACCCGACTTAATCTTGGTCCAGAGCGCGAACCATCACCACCGCGCCACCCGCGAGGAAGACGTACAGAACGTACCTCTGTCCATGATAGGCTAGGTGCGGTACCTGACTCACAAAACTCTGGAGACAGCGGTAGGCGCACCAATGTCCATTCCAGACTTGGCAGTCGGGGAATACACGATCGATTAGGGCCTCAGCATTCGCCAAGCCAAGGATCTTCCAAACCTGAAAGTAGGCGAATACAAGATAGATTGGGGAGGAGGAGATCCCCAAGCAGAGATCCCTCAGGCTCCTCTTCTGAAAGGAGCAGGCGCAAACGCCGAAGGAGAGATTATTCTTCCTCCAGCGATTCCTCGGACAACGAGGATAAAGAAACAGGGCACTGGAAATCAAAAGGAAAACGTCGCAAGGAAGAGAACGAGGATATGTCTCTCCCATGGCGACGCCACAAAATTGATGCGTTCACACGTCGCATAAGTGATTACTCAGACGACAGGCGCAGGCGCATGCCCACTAATGTGAAGACATACGATGGAACAGGTGACCCAGATGACCACCTAAAAATTTTCGAGTCAGCCGCAACTATCGAAAATTGGCCACAGCCTGTGTGGTGTCACATGTTTAATTCCACATTGGTAGGGAACGCGCGCACATGGTTTAGCAAACTCCCACGTAGGAGTATAGGCGGCTTTGAGGAATTACGAAAAGCATTCCGCCACAACTTCACCCAGCGAAAGAAGTGCGCTAAAAATCCTGTAGAATTGGCAAGGGTGAAGCAACGCCAAGGAGAATCAACCAGCGCCTTCATGGAGCGCTTCAAGGATGAGTGCATACAAGTCAAAGCATGTCCCGAAATACTAAAAATTTCAGGGTTCATGAATGGAATTAATAATCCAGAACTCATCCGAAAGCTCAATGATAGAGTTCCACAGTCTTTCGATGAACTCACAAAACGCACCAGATCCTTTATACAAGGAGAAGCAGCTGCTGCGGATAGCAAAAAAGGATATTCAAACTATAGGCAACAAGAACAGCCGCGGAGACAATCCAATGATCAAAACAATAACCGCGGCAGGAACTACCGCAGTGGAAGAGACAACGACAAATATACTCCTCTCACTAAAACTCCAAGGGAGATATTTGCAACAGAAGGTGCGAACTTCCCAAGACCACCACCAATTAAAACGGCAGAAGAAAAACGCCAAGGTAGTGGATACTGCGAGTACCACGGCCAAAAGGGCCATACAACTAACGAGTGCGTCCAACTGAAACAACTAATCGAAAAGTTAGTGAGAGAAGGAAGGATGGACCACCTCGTAAAAAACATCAAGGAAGGAAAAGAGAGACAGAGAAATGGAGGCAAGAAAGAACCCCCAAAAGAAAAGGCTGATACTATATACATGATACAATCATGGCAGCGCAAAATAAAGCAAAAAGTCAGCCAAAAATTCTCTCCAGAAAAAGAGATATCCTTCCCTACAATCGCTGCGGACAACGCAGTCGTAGAACCTCTGACCATTGAAATACATGCAGGAGGACACGACATCCACCGCATGTATATTGATGGAGGAGCATCCGCAGACATCATGTATGATCACTGCTTCAAAAGGCTGCGACCTGAAATCCAAAGTCAGTTGATACCAGCTACAATGTCACTAACAGGATTTACAGGAGAAAAGATCTGGCCCATGGGGCAGTTACGCTTATTGGTGGTTGTAGGAGATGAGCAACACTCAACTGCGGCATGGATAAATTTTATGGTAATCAAGTCTCCCTCACCATACAATGGCATAATTGGAAGACCAGGAATATCATCCATGCGCGCAGTACCGTCCACAGCACACGGAATGCTTAAATTCCCGGTCGAAGGAGGAGTGGTTACTCTCTATAACACAACGGTACCACCAAGAGAATGTATCGCAGTGACAACTGAAGCAGATACTATTCCAGAACAGCGCACGGAAAAATCGCCAAATTTAAAGGTCGCTATTCATCCAGACTATCCGGAACAACAAGTTTCGATTGGAGGATCTTTATCTGACAAAGGTAAAGCAGCCGTATGCGCACTCTTGCAAAAGAACCTAGACATCTTTGCATGGGAACCAAAGCATATGACAGGAGTGCCTCGTTCTATCACAGAGCACAAACTACAAATCCGACAAGGATACCCTCCAATACGACAAAAGAAGCGCGGCCAGGCTCCAGATCGTGCAAAAGCTATTTTGGAAGAAGTACACAAGTTAGTAGATGCGGGCATCATGCGCGAAGTGTACTACCACGACTGGCTCTCTAACCCAGTCATGGTAAAGAAGAGCGATGGTAGCTGGAGGATGTGCGTGGACTTCACGGATCTCAATAAAGCATGCCCGCAAGACTGCTATCCATTGCCAGAAATTGATTGGAAGGTTGAATCCCTATGTGGATACCCCTTCAAGTGCTTCCTAGACGCATATAAAGGGTACCACCAAATCCAAATGGCAGTGGAGGATGAAGAAAAAACAGCTTTCCACACCAGTCAAGGGGTATACTGCTACACAAAAATGCCTTTTGGCTTAAAGAACGCAGGCGCGACATACCAACGGCTGGTGGACACAGCTTTCGAAAAACAAGTAAGCCGCAACTTGGAAGTTTACGTGGACGACCTTGTTATAAAAAGCCATACAGAGGATGAGTTAGTGCGCGACATCGAGGAAACATTCCGAACGTTGGGGCGGATAAACATGAAACTGAATCCAAAAAAGTGCACCTTTGGCGCAACTGAAGGCATGTTCCTCGGATACTTAATAGAACCCGATGGAATCAAACCATGCCAGAGAAGACAAAGGCTGTTATTGATCTCCCCTCCCCGCGCACACTCAAAAAAGTCCAATCACTGAATGGAAAGCTGGCAGGGCTGAATCGCTTCTTATCTAAGTCAGCGGACAAGTCCCTTCCTCTCTTTAAAACACTCACGAAGTGTACAAAAAAGGGAGACTTTCGTTGGACCAATGAAGCGGAGGAAGCTTTCCAACAACTCAAACATCATCTGGCATCTCTTCCCAAACTAGTCGCACCGCGACAAGGGGAAGAACTAATCATGTACTTATCAGCAACCCACGGAGCAGTTAGCGCAGTACTATTGACAGATAGAGACTCCGTCCAGACACCCATATACTTCGTAAGCAAAGCCTTAAAGAAAACAGAGGTTAACTACAGCGCCATGGAAAAACTGGTCTTGGCTTTAGTGTTCGCTGCCAAAAGACTGCGCAGATACTTCCAAGCGCATCCAATTGCGGTAATCACTGATCAGCCAATTAAACAAGTTATCTCTAAACCAGATGCATCGGGACGCTTACAAAAATGGAGTGTAATGCTCAGTGAGTACAACATCTCATACAGGCCGCGCACTGCTATCAAAGGGCAAGTTTTAGCTGATTTTATCGTGGAGAAGCCAGAGGGCGACAGCCCAACATCTGCAGCAAAAACGGATCTACAGGAACCATGGACACTGTTCACCGATGGATCCTCATGCGCAGATGGATCAGGCGCAGGACTCATTCTTACAAATCCAGAAGGTATGGAATTCACCTATACGCTACGCTTCGAGTTCACAGCCACAAACAATGAGGCAGAATATGAAGCCCTACTGGCCGGACTACGCATCGCAATTCAAATGGGTGTACGCAACCTAGAGGCAAACGTAGATGCTCGGCTAGTCGCTAACCACGTGTTAGGAGAATACGAGGCCAAGGATGATCATATGATCCAATACCTGGAAAAGACAAAGTCTCTGATAAAAAACTTCGATAGGTTCACAATAAAACAAGTACCTAGAGGGGAAAACAGAAAGGCGGACGCACTCAGCAAGATAGCATCTACAAGCTTCGCACACCTTTCAAAACAGGTATTGGTGGAAACCTTAAAGAACAAGTCCATCCTTGATATGGAAATATCAACGGTGATAGAAGAACAAGATCCCACGTGGATGACACCTATCATCGAATTTATCAGCAAGGGAACCCTACCCCAAGATAATCAAGACGCTCGAAGAATACGGCGCACAGCGCAACGATTCGAATTCCGCGACAACGTACTCTATCGGCGATCTTTCTTACAACCATGGCTCAGATGTGTTGGACCCCTTCAAGCAGACTATGTACTCCGTGAACTTCACGCTGGATCATGTAGTATGCACTCAGGACCGCGATCCGTGGTGGCAAGCGCTTTAAGGGCAGGATACTATTGGCCAACAATGCACCGCGACGCACGCGACCTAATAAGAAAGTGCAGCAACTGCCAAGTACATAGACCTATTCCGCGCCGACCACAGCACGAGCTAACACCAATCACCTCACCATGGCCATTTTACAAATGGGGTATCGACATCGCAGGACCTTTTCCCGTCGCAGCGGGAGGAGTAAAATTCCTCATCGTAGCCATAGATTATTTTACAAAGTGGATTGAAGCAAAAGCTGTGGTGAACATTACGGGAAACCAAGTAAAACGCTTTGTCTGGGACAATATTGTCTGTCGCTTCGGCCTACCAGGCGAGATCGTATCAGACAACGGAAAACAATTCTGTGATAACCCATTCAAAGATTGGTGCGCACAATTAAACATCACACAACACTTTGCTTCAGTCAAACACCCACAAACCAATGGCCTAGTTGAGCGCGCTAATCGCAGTCTAGGCGAAGGCATAAAAGTGCGCCTTGACAGACATAAAGGAAGATGGGTAGATGAGCTCTCGCACGTCTTGTGGGCGCATCGCACGACAATCAAAACCAGTACTGGCGACACGCCATTCTCCTTAGTCTATGGAACAGAAGCCGTCATACCAGCCGAGATAGGAATGCCAACTATACGCACGGCAGAGGTCAACGTCACAACAAATGACGAGGAACGGCGCATAGACTTAGATATACTGGAAGAAAGACGCGAACGCGCAGCTATACGTGAAGCAAAGGCTAAGGCAAAAATGAAGAAGTATTATGATGCAAAAGTCAAAAACACTTCATTCAGACCAGGAGACTTTGTTTACCGCGCCAATGACGCGAGCCACGTAGAAGACACAGGCAAGCTCGGACCCAAATGGGAAGGACCTTACGAGGTCACAGACGCGCTCGGCAACGGCGCATACAGGTTGCGCGATATGGAAGGTCACGACCTAGCGCGCACTTGGAACATCTGTAATCTCAAAAGATGTTACTTTTAGGCTACGGCCCTTACACAAACACACTCACACCCTACGCGGTGCCCAATAAGTGTTTGTCTTTCTTTTCTTTCTTAGGAATTATGTTTTCCATTTTTTCAATAAACTTGCAAGTATTAATAAAATGTTATGGTTTCTAGCTAACTCCATAGCGCACTTTTACTTTATTGCATATATGTCAATATTGTCTATCTTATATTTTTTGCCTACATGGCGTGCATGCACCACTTAAAGACCCACGAAGGCATAAAGGATGAGTTAACCTACTAATTTACTCGTTGAATAAGAGGGTTGCAAACCCATCAACATTGGATCACGTATCCTTGCTAAGCGCCTTACTCTTGAGACGTCAAAGTAAGTTTCATATGCGCACCCCACGACGGATGCGCATATACCAAGTACACCGTACGAGCTTAGCAATATAACGAGCCAAGACACTTGGTCAAAAATAAAACTTAGCAAACAATGCAAGTATATTTAAGTTACGCACTTAAAAGACTTAGTAAAATAATCAAACTTAGCAAACAATGCAAGTATATTTAAGTTACAAGCTTATAACAAAATGTATTTTATTCCATATTCATTAAATTACAAGGACAAAATACATAAGTTCACAAACAACCTATATGCTATGGCGGTGATCATGGCTCTCTTCTGGAGCAGCGGAACTCCCTTCCTTCAACTTACTCAAGATTATGGCATCCTGCATCGATACGGTTGGAACACTTACAGCCACGCCATCTGATCTAGGAAGGTGTGCAGCGCCAATACCGCACATCACGGCCTTGCCCTTGATACCCTTCTTCACAGCAGCCCTCTGCGCATGTTGCTCCAGCACCTCCTTCAAGGGGACTTCCTTCTCCAGAGCAAAAGGCTTGAGGATATCACGGGGCCGCGCAAAAACTGGGACTTGAAGCTGCGATACATCAGGTTTTAGATAATAGTCTAACTCCTCTTCCGCATTCTTCTCAAGATGGCGCTGCAAAGTTAAACCGGCCATTAGCACAGCTATAGGGTCATCTTGGTCGCGCTCCAATTTCCCTATATGCGGCAGCTCAAGAACCTTCAGCCCCGCCATCGCCTTCACCAGCTCATCGTACGCCGTTGAGCTATAACCAGGAATCTCCGCCAAATCCTTCTCCAGCAACTTGGCCTCACGGAGCTCCTCCATCGCCTGCGAACGGCCACGCGCTATCGCGCAGTGGACGACCTTCCCAAAGGCCTCCACCACCTCCGCAGACTCTAAAGTACTTAGAGCTGCCAGACGAAGCCCATGGCTGATCAACCACCTGCATTCACAAAGTGGTAACAAGATAAGATAAAATGGAGTGAAGAAAACAATTCTAAAAGATAAGGGTGTAAGAATACCTGCGCTCAGCAATCACAGACATGAGATGAGGATACAGCTCCTCGTCGTACTCAATGCTAAGTGCGCGCAGCTTCTCCTCATACATCACGAGCGTCTTCTCCATGCGCTCCTTGAACTCTTGCAGGCTAGCATAATGCTCAGACCTTTTCTCCTCAAGGAACGACACAGACCACGATGCCCTGGCCTTCATCTGCTCGAGACACGACCTCGCATGTAGCAGATCAGCCAAGATGCTCATCTTGTCCTGAGCCATCTTCTCCCCATACGCCCTTGACTCCCCAAGCTCAGCCTGCACGCCCGCCAATTGCGCGCGCAGCCCCTCCAACTCCTCTTCCTTCTGGGCCAGAGCACGACTCTCCCCAACGCGCTTTCCCTTCAGCTGCGCCACCAGCTCAGCCTGACGGGCAGTAGTCGCAGCCAACTCATCAAGAAGTTGCTGCGCCTCACCACCATCTGCTGCCAAAGTATCCTCTCCCTTGTTTTCATTCTGCGGAGAGGATACTTCATCATCTTTCGCGTCGTCATCCCTACGGAACAAAGACAGTCAACAAAAAATTACAACAAGTAATTACAAAAAAAAAAAAAAAGAGAGAGAAGAAGTGCACACTTACAGAAACGGAGAAGCATCAGCCTTCAACCGTGCGCCGGAGGTCGAAGTTTCTTCCGCGTTCGACTCTGCGTCTTTGATGACGTGTCGACGCCTCTTGCTGGTGCCACTGGTTCCAGCACCTCCCTTGCGCTTTAAGTTCTGCGCAACCTCTTCCCTCAGCACCTCTTCAGGTTTCAGGATCCGAATACTGTCAGATGACCCTGAGCGCGCCTCCTCGCGCGCCACCTCCACTTCAGGCACCACAGTGGGCGCCACCACTACCTCTGGCGCCATACTCTGGACGGGCGTCACCACAAGTGGTGGCGTGTCCTCAGGGACTGTCGCGGGTAAAACAGTCAAACGCCCCGCGGTTGCTTCCAGCAAAGGCAACTCCCCTTCCCTCAGAGGACGCACCCCTATGGTCACCTGCTTTGGCTTGTCAAGCTTCACCACTGCGAATAAGTCCATCTCTGCACATATAAAAATGAAGCAAGAAGACAACGAAAGATTAGTTGATAAATGCGCGAAGAAAAAGGATGAAAAACTTACAAACAATTACAAAGGATGAACACCCACCCCGGCCATCCTCACTCAGGAAAGTGGGAACCTCATCCGCTGCGCCAAAATACGCGCGACTCAATCCTACATGCACCAAAAACTCCTCCGGATAGGGGTTAATGGCCAAGCGATTGGCATTTAACGTCTGCGCGTCAGCAATACTATAGGAACCGGGTGCGGGATGCCCATCCCTTGGTAAAGACGCCTGAGTATAAAACTCAAAATTGGAAGGAAAGACCACGTCGTCTACCCAAAAGAAAAATTCCCTCCAATTCTTGAGGGCGTCAACTTTCTCCGTATAACATTGAAACGCCCGTGGGCGCTTCGCAAAGGACACCCAACCGTTCGACCATGTTGAGTGGTAAAAGGAGCGGAATAAATCTACAGTTGGTTCTATCGCTAGTAAACGGCAGTTTACCTCAAAATTCGACACCTTCGCCGCACCTATACAGTGCAGCTGAGAGATGTGGAGGCGATAGTGATTGAGCAAATCGCTCAGAAATATAGATATAGGTACGCGGTAGTTAGCGTACTCGAAAAATTTCGTGTATAAACCTATCTTCCCTTCGGGGAAGTCGGCTATACACGCATCGACATCTGGCGCCTCTGGATGTACATCCAAAGGCACAAAATAGTCGGAAGAAAAGCGCATCACATCCTCAACAGACAACGCAGAGCGAAACTCCTCTAATTGAGCGACCATGTTCATCTTAAAACTAAGTGGACGCACACAAAGATTACCTACAAAAGCTCAAAGGATTTCTAGCAAAAACGCTCTCAAAATGAAGAAGATGAATAGTGGTTGTGTGTGTATTTTACTGTGTGGTGAAAATAAAGGGGGACGGCACTCTTATATAGGGTGGTAAAAACCCTAATTCACGCCCACGTGGATCCCACTCACAGTAAACGTGTGGCTAGAAGATCAAAAGGTACAACACTTTTTCCCGAATCCCAAGTGATACGTGGACACCACCCCCAATTACCGAGGTAACTATTTTGAACCTGTTAGGTGCATTGCACCTCCAAAAAGGCGGTAACAATTTGTTCGTTATCCCGCCACGCTTACCGCTGCTTACATTAAGTCTAGTACCCGCGGCTACGTGCCGCGCATACTAGACTGGGGGGACATGATGACGTATAGCCTATATTTGGGCCGCAAGCCCAAATGATAGACATTACTTACACCTAAGCCCATCACGAATGGGCTACCATGACAAATGGTATGGGCCGTGGTATCAACGCTTGGGCTCACGAAGCCCAAAGGCCCAATCTAACTCACCGGATATCCGATAAGGATCATCTATTCAAGGAATGGATATCCTTACCTCGGATAAGCACCATGCGTGCGAAGAGTAAGGAGCAAGAAACACGGTTTCTTAGCCCCTATATATAGAATCACACGATTCTCATTCAAGGTACGATTCACGGAATCCCTAAACTCTTAAACCAAAACCTAAATTCGATTACTTACTCTCACGCCGGAGTCTAATCGGGGGAGACAATCCCTCGATAAGCCTGACGGTGTTGTTTATTTTCTTAGTACGCAGGTAACAAAGTGCTAAGGAACGGATTGATATAAGAGAAAAGCCCAACAATCAGGTACGCCCAACTTTTGTATCAACAAGTTGCATTTTTAACAAGGGCATTTAGGAGGTGTTTACTAAATTAAGTTATTAGATATGAGCATGGGATTATGTCCATGGCCATAAGCTTTTGAGCCTTGACTGATAAGTTAGGGATGTGTCTTAACTATCTTGTAGTCTTATGCTCTTGTCATACTTTACCTTTTGTGGCTTTATTTTTTTAATAAATTTACCTTTAAGGGAATACAGTATAAAGGTCTTAATTAAACACTTATTAAGGAGAATTTAGTTTTAATGAGTTTCTCAATTAAGATATTGTAAATGTTTTAAGCTCATATTTATCTCATTGAAAGAGAATAAGTCATTTTACTTTGGACAGGGACAAAACTGCAACACAAAGTTCTCCGATGGTGCATGCACTTTTGAAAGTTTAGGGATGAAACTTATAAATTGACCAAACTACAAGGATGATTTTTGCAATTTACTCTATCTAGTAGTATTATAATTTCTGAAACAGTAAAGTTGATATTTCTAGGAAGAAATTGGGGAAGGTGGGGTTTGAAATTATTGATCTAAATATCTACTATATTCTCTCATAAAATATTTACGTATAATTATTAACAAGTTAAAATTTGATTTTTGTTGGACGAATATGGGGTAGGTAGGGTTGATTTTTACAGGCTATTTTAGTTTTTGTCGGTATATAAATAGAAAATACTACTAATGTAAATTACTAGTATAACATTCTTTTGTTGAATAAATTAAAAATAGACTCAATATAGAATACAGTGTTTCAGCTTCTTCTTTTTTACGGAGTATTTATTTGTTTAAAGGGGAATTAATTTGGTTATTAAATAGTTTATTAGTCATTTCATCATGAATTAGAATTAGCACACATTGATTTTTGATTGGGACACTCCAATTAACGCATCAAGCAGTTGTACTATATTGACAGCATGCTTTGATTACTTGTACCGTGAGTGTGCAAATAAAAAAGATGAGTGTGCAAATCACCTCCCTTCTTTTAGTGCTGATAGTTGAGCAAACAATTGATGACAAACCAACTGTAAAGTTTTACCCCCGTTGCATTTCCTATACCAAGGCGCATGTTTCATTTCATGACATTACCGGTGTGTATAGTGACTGAACAAGGATGGGCTCGAGGGTTTACGAGATACTTATAGAGTTTTATGTCGTAATATAAATCTTTGTAAAAAACTTGATTTTTTAAAATGTATCTGGTAAAAAAAAAAAAAAAGTTATGTTTCTCGTTTTGTTTAGTTTTTGTTAAATCCAGCAGGTCTATTTTTTTACTGGTTTTGTGGTTAGTGTGTTTGGGCATGTATGAAAAAGAAGAGCACATTTCATGTTGTAATTTATGATGGATGAGTCTTTTCATTTTCAAGTCACATGACAAATGTGAACTCTACATCACATAATCCGCCCTTAGATTTTGAGGATTTAGATTTCTATAAACACAACATGACGTGACAAAATGATATCTCGAGACATGAAATTAATTGTCTACTTCCTATAAAACTTTCTTTAATTTTGAGCATGCAACGTTACGTGTAAGAAAGAAATTTGTTTACCCAACGATGAATATTGTTCTTTTCCAGTCTAATGTTAAGTAAATTATAACTTTCTCAACATGAAATAAACCACACTAACATATCATTACTTGAATTCAGAAATTCCAATTCTTGAAACAGGATTTGGGTTTCCTTCAGATGCTATCTTTTACGACAAACACAGTTATCGTACGGCATATATGTGTATGTGTGTGTGTTTCACGATAATTCCAAACATAATTGTATCTTCACATAAAGGGCATGATTTTTTTGTGCCACAAGCGATGCAAACCTTAAAAACAGTCGATAACATTAATGTCAATTCAAGCTGTCAACGTATCTTATAGATTTTTATTTTATTTTATTTTATTTATTTTGTGCTTTAGATTCACAACATGCCAATGGTAAACCAACTATTATCCCTTGTTATAATAAACAAGGTACGTTTACAATGTTTTCACCATCATCTATAAAAACAATTTTCTTTTTAAGAGTTGCCACTGGCCCACTAGAAACAGGTAATTTATCATAAAGTTTTCTAAGTTGTCCACTTACCTTGTCTTTTGTTTACCTAATGCACAATTGTCCCTTAATTATTGATGGATGAAGTCATGTATCATTGATGCTAACTACGGCTCACTAATTTAACTAAGGATGATACAAATTTGTACACGTGTTGGTATATATATCTTCTAATTTTATAATAACATAATGGATCATATTGCGCAAGAAAATAACAACATAGCGGACCTTTTATAGTTTTACAACTACGTTTAATTAATATGTTTCAGTTAACCACATGTTACATCTACTGCATTTTGAACTTTCAACATGGTTAAATGACTAAAGGATTTTTGAATATTTTTGAAATTATAAATAGTCTTCTATGTTTTTATAATTTTTATTATTTTTTTTTTTTTTTAAAGGCAACAATTTATAACATCCCACTAAAAAAGAAATAAAGTCAAAAACAATACAAGTCATCCCTCCTTAATTAACAAACTAATTAAAAAAAGAAAGGACCCAAAGAAAATTACATGAACAATACAAATGAAAAGCCTAAATAAATACATACCATAGCAGACTAAACTCAAAAGGCTTTATAAACTAAAAACATCGTAAACTCACATGCCATAAGAACTAATGACTACATATATGGAACACTTTCAACTGTTGCATCAGTAACACAGATGATCCCATATGCACCTAGGCCACATAAATCAAACTACCAGCCAACACTTTGAACTATCACAAGACTATTGTAACCTTTAAACTGACATGTAGACTATTATAAATACTAACCACTGTACTGCTATAGGTACCGCTGTTCCAAACGGCAGTACAGAGACCACTGGATATGCACCTGAACTAAAATCTTAAACTTTCATCAATAAAAACTTGCAAGAAACTGTCATCATTGAGAATTTGCAGCAGATCTGAATCTTGAACACGCATACGGCGAAGCTTACTCTAGCCGAATCTTGAGAGGTTCCCATAACCATTGTTGCCATTCTATCGCTTTATATTTTTTTGATCTTCTTACAATCCATTCGAAGCTTTTGAGTTGGATATCTTGAACAATCTTATTAGTGCTTGAAATTTTTTTACCGAACACACGTGCGTTTCTTTCTTTCCAAATATAGTAGTCGGACGTCCAGATAACCACTTGCCAAACACAAGATAGAACGATGGGGACGTCAACACCTCCATTAGATGAAAAGAATTCATCAATAGAGAAAGCATTAACGCTTCCCACCTTCCACCAATTGAAGATATTTTCCCACACACTCATCGCTAAATCACAAGTGACCAAACTATGAGTGCAAGTTTCCACGATATTGTTACAACAAGGACAAAGAACCGAATCCAAGTCAATTCCTCTTTTATCTAGCTCTACACGAACCGGAAGTCTTCCTTTTAGTGCCCTCCACACGAAAATATTTACTTTCTTAGGCGCCAATTTATTCCAAAGTGTCTCGTGCCTTCCGCTATCCACATGTAAAAACCAATCTTGCTAGCTCTTTCACCGTGAATTCTCCTCCCTCTTGAAGCGACCATCTCCATCGATCCCTACAATCATTAGAAATAACCACATCTTGCAAAATAGTTAATAAATCTTCAAACTCCCTACATACTCTACCACTAAGGCTTCTAACCCATTCCCACTCCCACCGCCACTCATTATTCACCCATTTTCCTTTTTCCGCCACCCTACCCTCCTTATTGTTATCTAAATGATACAATCACGGGAACCTATCACTTAATCTTAAGTCACCAATCCATCTATCTATCCAAAATCCCACTTCACAACCATTCCCCACCACACCATCAAAAGAAGTAGAAAATTATATGCCTAACCCCTCTAATTCTCGACCTACTTTAACGATATTCCTCCACACCTGATACGTGGGAATCGCACCAGGCTTTACCTCTCGAAGGATCTCGAGAAGCTTACAACCCCCACCAGGCAGTGTACCTGATCGTTGTAGTATAGTATAATGACAAGTACCGGGGGATTGATCGTTCAACTCAGGAATAGTGTCGCTAGGATTAGAAAGTCTCCTAAACTAAGTCTAAAGGTGAGGGATGATTCTTTTTTGTATTTTTATATTTTATAAAAGCAATAAAATCTCGGGTTTTGGAAGAGTGGGCGGAATTAGTTGCTAGCCAACTAACCCAAATGACTAAAGATGAAATCAAAATAAAATACAGAAATGAAAATAAAGCTAATTATACTAGTGTGGTGTAACAATAATGGGGAAAGTTGTGTTTACTTAGGTTTCATTACTCCCTAGATATCTTTTACAGGTTGATAGTTTGTTACAATTGCATGGATGATGGGTCATGTTCCTTAATACTAGTCATAGGGCCGTGTACAATATTCCCTAACTCTATAGGATCCTACTTCACTCCTATGTCGAGCCGTTAGAAGCTCCTAACATGGGATCATTAGAATTCTCCTACGCATTAAATACAACCAAATATCATAGTACACCTCTGATCATGTTTCTTAAGACGTTCAAGCATGTTGCCAATGGAAGTCTGCCAGTTTTCTTAAGCCTAACATCGAATACAATCATCTGTAACAACTACAAACAAATAATCAACCCATAATTAACATCTAGGTTTCACTACATCTAAGCAAACATAAAAGTAATCTAGCCGAGCATGTTAAATTGAAGACAAGTGTAAGATATATTCAAGCAACACATAGACATATTGATTGAATTGAAAAAGTACTTATCTCAAATTGACATGAAAAGTTCAAAGGGTTGAAACCCTTGAAAAAGCTGGAAAAATTCGACCTAGGGTTTCTCCCTCAAAGTTGCACACTAATGAATGAAATTTGGAAAACTATATATAGATTTTACAGGGTGACGGCGTCAAGAAGGAATTTACGACGCCGTCAACTCGCCGCCTATAATAAAATCGGATTGCCTAGATCTACTTTTGACGCCGTCATGTGTAAAATTGTTCTGGGCCGTCACTAATACTTGGACCATGACGGCCTTGGGTGACGCCGTCATCTCCAATGCACAAAACTCTCTGGATCGTCACGTGTATCATCCACTTTCACCTCTTTTGTAACAAGTGACGCCGTCATTTGGAAACTCTTGACGCCGTCAGGTACTGTTCCCAGCAAGGAAAATTGAGGCTTTGCCGTTTTCTTCACTTTTATGCTCCAAAATGCTTCCTTTTCCAGATTTCTCTCCAACGGTACCTAAAATGACAAAAGGAACGATTTAGGGCAATATTTGATCAAATAAATTCGAATTCGGGCTTAAATGACCCCTTAAAAAGGGTTCTTTTTTCGCCTCATCAACACCCCACTACCATTCGCCGCTCCCACCCACCCCATCACATCGCCTAAACCTCCACTAACACCATAGATACTTTTTATAACTCTAACCCATAACGTCTTACCTCATTCTTAAATCTCCACCACCATTTTCCTAAAAGAGCTAAATTTTTTGCCCGTATAGACCCAATGTTTAAACCCCCCATCCCTGTGTGAGGCTAGTAACGTGTCCCATTTAACCCATGACAACTTTTTATTTTCATCCCCCCCACCCCAAAAAAAAATTCATTTGAATACTTTCAAGATGTTTAAAACACTCAATGGCACACGGAACATCAAAAAGTAATACAATGGTAAGCTACCAAGAACCGATTTAACCAATGTTAGGCGTCCCCCAAACGACATCGTCTTTGCTTTCCACTCCCCTAGACGTTTCTTAAACTTCTCAATCACGGGATTCCATGCATTAATCCGACTCATTCTTTCGCCAATCGGCAACCCTAAATACATAAAAGGAAATTCCCCAATGCCGCATCTCATCCATCTCACCATATCACCAATTTCCATATCGTTCACCCCTACACCATACAATTTACTTTTATTGTAGTTAACTTGTATCCTGGAGACTTCTTCAAAGCATTTGAGAATGCACATAAGCGATCTTGCATTTTCTTTATTTCATTCCCCAAAAAATATAGTGTCATCTGCGTATTGAAGATGAGATACCACTACCCTATTGCTACCAACTTCGATACCTCTAAATATACCTTTTTCAACCGCTTCCTTAACAATCGCATTTAAAGCTTCTACCGCTAAGATAAAAAGAAATGGAGAAAGTGGGTCGCCTTGTCTAACACCTCTTTATAATGTAAACTCTTCCGTTGGCGACCCATTAACAAGAATTGACAAAGAAGAAGATGCCAAACAACTCTCCACCCATTTACGCCACTTTAGCCCAAATCCCATTTTTTTCATTATGTCTAACAAGAATCTCCAACTAATGCTATCGTATGCTTTCTCGAAATCCACTTTGAATATAAATCCTTTTTCTCTTTTTTTCTGTAAATATTCTATCGTTTCATTCGCAATTAGAATGCCGTCAAGAATAAATCTACCTTTTATAAATGCATTTTGCACATCCCCCACTACTTTATCCGTCACTTTCTTAATTCTCTGTGCTAACAGTTTCGCGATTATCTTATAATAACATCCAATCAGACTAATAGGTCGAAAGTCCCTAAGACCGATGGGGTCAGCAACCTTTGGAATAATCGTTACAAAGGTAGCGTTACATCCTCTAGAGATCTTCGAAAATTCCCAAAACCATTTAACCGCAATCATCAAATCTGGTTTCAATAACTCCCAAAATTTCTTAATAAATTTAAAATTGAAGCCATCCGGCCCCGGGGCTTTATCTCCACCACACCCCCGAACCACGTCCCACACCTCAATTTCATTAAATTCTTGTTCTAACACATCCGCATCTTCTATCGAAATAGTCTCGACTTTATTACTACAGAAAATCGGCCGAACCGATGACCCTTCAGAGAACAGGGATTTATAATGTCGCACAATTTCCGCCTTAATCAAACAAGGATCTTCACTCCATACCCCATTAACCATAAGACCTCGAATATTGCTCTTATTGTTCCTTCTCTTAACATAAGAATGAAATAACTTTGAATTTTCATCGCCTTCCACATCCCATCTCACTCTAGCCTTTTGACGAAGCATACTACCATGTTGATTCTCCTTTTTCAGCCATAATCTTCTTGCCTCCATCCAAGCCATTCTTTCACTATCATCCAACATTCTATTCTCCGCTTCCAATTCCCATCTCATTGCCTCTTTTTTATGTTCTTCCATATTCTCCTTAAATGTTCCAAATCTGTCCTTGCTCCACTTTTTAAGCTATTCTTTAACATTTTTAAGTTTGTCATGAATATTGCTCTTATTGTTCCTTTTCTTAACATAAGAATGAAAGAACTTTGAATTTTCATCGCCTTCCACATCCCATCTCACTCTAGCCTTTTGACGAAGCATACTACCATGTTGATTCTCCTTTTTCAGCCATAATCTTCTTGCCTCCATCCAAGCCATTCTTTCACTATCATCCAACATTCTATTCTCCGCTTCCAATTTCCATCTCATTGCCTCTTTTTTATGTTCTTCCATATTCTCCTTAAATGTTCCAAATCTGTCCTTGCTCCACTTTTTAAGCTATTCTTTAACATTTTTAAGTTTGTCACGAAATCGACAATTTGGGTGATTACTTCTCACCGTCATTCTCCATGCTTCTTCCACTACCTGTTGTATGTCAACCTCTTCCAACCAAATATCAAAAATATGAAATGGTTTAGGGCCAAAATTCAAATCCATGTCCTTTAATACTATAGGACAATGATCCGAAAGCTTTCGATCTAAAGCTACTACCGAGAGATTTCCCCAAAGATTGTTGAAGTCTTCGTTCAACAAAAATCTATCCAACTTACAAAATTTCATGCCATCATCACTTATTCTAGTATATTTTCGGCCCCCCAAAGGAATCTCAACGAGCGACATGTCATTAATAAAATTATTAAAATCATTCATTTCAGTCACATTTATTTGAGAATTTAGCGTATCATCCCCCCTCCTAATCACGTTCAAGTCTCCAAAAATACACCATGCGCCCCTCCAAGTACTTATTAAACCCGATAATCTCTCCCAAAGTGATGCCTTTTGGCTACTAACGTGTGGTCCGTATACACAAACTAAGTATATGTCCTCGTTTTTACCTTTCCATTCTCCTTTTATTGCAATGAATCTCTCGTCCCCTATAACATCTTTACACTTAAATATATTCGAGTTCCAAATAACCATAACACCACCCGAATTACCATTAGCCGCTAATTGAGTAAACCCGAACCCTTTACCTCCCCAAATCTCTTCTATCCATATTTCATTAACAATACTACTTTTGGTTTCTTGAATTCCTATAACATGTGGATGCTCGTCTCTAATAACTGATTTAATCCATTCCCTTTTCCCCGCCTCACCAAAACCTCTCACATTAACAGAAATTATCTTCACAAAGACTTGTAATAAAAACGAGATGAACGTACCACAGATTACTGTTGTCCAACGCCACTCACATCAGCCTCTGTATTTTCTTCCCTACCTGTACCACCGCCTTATTCACCTCGCATTATGCTTGAATCCACGAGACCCCTATCAACTCACCTATCTCCTTAACTTGTTCTAAACTTATATTACAGCTCTGGTTGTCCGTCTCTTCCCGTGTTGATCCTCTAAACTTGAATATACCCTTATCCGTATCTTCCTTGTCATGATATTCCTTATAGATTTCAGACACTCCTTTTGTATCCTCTCCAAGTCCAGAAACCCCCGTGTTTCTCGCCACTTTCTTAGCCTTTTTTATACTCCTTCTGCCAATCCTCTTTTTACCGCTGTACGCTCTGTCATTTCCAGTGCCATGTGAAAATAGATGCACCCTATTTACTGCTTCGAAATCCCCTTCACTATTAGCTCTCCTTTTCTTTATATATCTGTTTCCGCCACTACCTATTGATTTGGGTGAAGAGTCTTCTCTTTTTTCTCCTCTATCTTGAATATCATGTTGATCTTGATCTCGTTGACTATGTTCACGCGATTCATCCACTTGTTCATTATTTCCATTTACTACAACTTTTGATCCAAGCCCACAATTCTTTTTATCTCTTATTTCTCCATTAGGCCCATTACTATTATCTCCATGGATCATATTTGTACCAAGCCCAATATCATTTTTTCTATCCCCATGTAGTTTTCATGTGCCACATCAGGTACATCATTAACAACGTTATCCTGTTGAATATTTGAATTCTTGGAACTACCAACGAAATTTTTTCCATTTTCCCCATAAACTTTAGACGAATTATTTCCTACTTCCTTCACGTTTTTCTTAGAAATTGGTACATCTTACTCGAAAGAATCCCGCACCCTAGTACCATTGGAAAACCTTGACCCTTCATCAACCCTCTTTTTTTGATCGTCAGTTCTCGTCGACCGGAAACACTGTTTGTCCAGAAAGTCATTTTTTTCACCGTCCGCTTCCTTGTCTTTATCAGACTCATCATCGTCTTCATTTGAATCACTAATGCTATCAATATCTTCATCATCTGAAATCACCATGTCATTCATACCCTTCATGTCTTTCCCTTGAACCAATCCGTTATCATTTTGTTCTTCATGATTCTTCATGTTAACCTCTTCTAAGTCAAATTCTGTTATGTCTCGTACCTCTTCTATCACATTTACTTTAAATATTTTACCCCTAACTTTAATGCTAAGAGATTCGTTAATCAATCCATTAACAATAGCGTGAATATGGACTTTAGCAACTATGGTATTCTGGTTACCTTCTAATTTGCAATTTTTCATGCCCACAATAATACCATGACACATCGCAATTTTCCTAAACAATGAATCTGCCCAACAAGAAACCGGAATCCCGATTATATTGATCCATGTCAACCTCCCTGAAGGTGTGCAGTTGATGTTCCATCTTTTCAGTTTATGAATCTATCTTCTTAACCCGTGCTCCACATCATTCAAAATGTTATCTACGGTCTCCTGGGTCTCGAAAATTAGCATAACTTCTAAACCTCCCATGAATTTCACCTCGACATTGTTCAGCCCTTGTTCAGCTCAGAACTCCGGTAGCCTTGTGATATAACACATTTTTTTAACTTCCCCAATTATACTTCTATTAAACATACTAACATTGATCTCTTCTTCATTCACCTCGATGATCCTCTCCTCTACGACTTTAACTTCTTTCTCTTGTTTATAAAACCCATAATCATTCATCTTCCAATCATGATACCTTCCACCCATGTTATTATTCATTGGTTCACTTTCCTTGTTTGCCCCATGAACCACGTCAACATAGCGACGATCGTCACGGGTACCCGTGTATGTATTTGCTCCATTGTTCGTGTACCTCTTATGCATATTTTCACCATTTTCATTGTTTATGCCCATCTTATTCCTGTCCCCTGTATTGTTTCTGTCGAAAGCCACAAACACCTTCAAATTCTCCTCACCAAACTTAATCAAACGAAGTCACCTTAACAGATCATCCACATCAACTACGAATTTGAAGCGGACAAAACCATATCTTTGTCCATTTCGGAGCCGTTTTTGAACCATGAACATGTCAAAAACAGTCCCGTACTTCTTGAAGATCATCCAAAGATTTCCCATTCCTCACCCATCCGGAAAATTGAAAAACATAAACGATACCGATGAGTTCCATTTCCCACCGGTATAGTTAGTTCCTAGACGCTTACCATTGTATTTCCCTCTGTTTCCTACGTGCCTCGCTCTCTCACCATCTCTCGTTCTCGAAAAGTAACCCTTAGCTCGTTCTCTCATCCAACAGTTACTAGCCTCTTTTTTCTCTCTCACACAGTTCATGGTAGTTTGTCTGTGCATGGTAGTTTGTCTTGTGTCCAACAGATTTGATGATTGCGGTTAATATTGATTTTATAATTGCATAATCAATATTAAATCAGCAATGCACAACAACTTTCAGAATTATAGAATCCTAATTTCACATTATAGAATTAATAGAACATAACACTTAAAATTAAATTTTGCTCAGTAAATCAATTATTCATATTTATTTTTGGCAAATTTATGTGTATGTCATACTATATAATGTTTTGATGTTTTTATTTTTAACATATATGTTTGCAAAATAATATTTATTACGTTGTTTTATTTTGATATTATAACTATTTTTTGTATAACATTGTAAATAAATTAAATTGTAGGAACCCGCGGCAGCTACGCACGGATAATTAACTATTTTTTTTAATAATTGCCGATTAGTCAATAGAATGTCGATTTTAACATGAAAGTGTTGCATCAATATTCTTTCTGTATATAAACCATTCTTTCTTTGATTTCGATTGATATATCATCTTACTTAATCTTACTACTCATCTTCTTACCTACACAATCATACAACATTGCAATGCATTTATTTTTCTTTTAAATATGTTCATTGGTCTTTCCGGACATTTGTCACTATCATGCAACTAGAAAGATTTGTAAGCACAAATAATAAAGAAAGATATCATTTTCTTTTCTTAAAAACAAAGAGGGATATCATTTTTCTCATAATGAACATCGCATCTGTAACCTCTCGTGAATTTCCCTTACGATTAGTAAATGCACACGAAGAAATAAAACGATGTTATGATAACTTAACACCATTTTTACGGGTAACAAATTTTTTTTATGATATGGCTTGATATGGGAACCACTACGATATATGTGATTGACCGTTTACCCAGGAACGATGCTTACACACAACTTAGATAACCTATAATTATTGCGAACTATATATATATATATATATATATATATATATATATATATATATATATATATATATATAACGTTTATATTCATAACTATACGTTTCGTCTAAATACTGTATACTATTTATATATTCCCCGAACCTACAAAACTTCCCGAGAACGCTCATTAATATTTTTGAACCTCGACACGATAATTGAAACACGCCATGTGGGCCCCCAACACCCAATGGGCCACGAAAACAATATACAAACAAAACTTACTCCTTTCTTTCTTTTTTCTTTCTTTGGGCCGACACAAACCACAAGCCCACCAGGCCACAAGCCCAAATGCACCCTTGTTATTTCTTTTCTTTCTTTGTTTTTCTGTCGCGACCACACCCAAAACACCCCTACTTTCTTGCAATTTCAATACACGACATATACATGTTTTTGCTTGTTTCGTATCACCTAGTGCCCAAGATACAAGAATGATATTTGTTACACACTTTCTCGCTCGTTTACTACCTTGGATACAACCTAAGTGAACCATGAAACTCGCCTTGGAAGATATAGCTCAAACGTGTCCTAATATTCCTATACGCCTCCCATGCTCCCCAATGACAACCAAATGAACACTATACTTCTTGTGAGGAGTCAGGAATGTACATGGAACAATCTTACAAGATCTAAGCTATGTAAACTAACGATTGGACAAGAGGAGAGGCGTTACTATTCGCCTAACATGCACATACCAACACTTGTGATCTTAGCTTGTTTCTACCCTTCAAAACTCACAATAAAAGCCCTCACATGCAACCTCAGTCGTAACATGCATTCATACGTACCACATTTCACAAAAATGGTAACGAGAAGGAAGTTGTGGAGGACATACGGATTGCCAAGAGAACCACGTCTCAAGTGAACATAGGAGACCAAGCTTGTAACCTCTTGAAACCTTGGTGGAACGTGAAGTGAACCACAAAGCCATTTTGCACTCACACGATCTCTACATAAGTTTTTACACCACCTTTTAGAGGTGAGGTGAGACCATGAACCTTTCTTTCTATTTATATATATACGTATGTTTATGTTTGTACAGAATCACTTGAGGCTAATAAATCGTAAATTATAAACACAACCCCTATGTTTTATACGTCGTACTCATAGTTAGTTAAGTCATTAACGAGAACCTATAAAAGATTTGAACTTGTATTAACGTATGCACAATAAAAATCACACGTTTCTAAGTCATGTTGGACCTATACGATTTCACTAAAACACTTAGAATTTATTTTGAGTTTTTACAAGTTGTACGCATGAGTTTTGGCTTACACTTTGACCTCGCCATTTTAATATTCGACACATGACCATCTAATATTTTTATACAAACTAATTGTCTACCTGGCAAGTTAACGAGAATGACAAATAACTAGATATAACAACTTGATTTTGTCACTTGAACGAGCCTAAAGTAAAACGCTATTTCATAAGTTTCTCAGAAATTAAAAACCTTACATGGGCCGTTAAGCCCAAAAAGCTAGTTTTAGCTTATTACGATAAGCTAGGTGTAAAATCTCTTTTGAAATGTTATTAGAACTTAAAATGATGGATTTTGATAAACCCAATGTTCCCCCAAACCCCTTGGATCGAAAAACGTTAACGGGCCCTTATTTGGACTCGTTAAGCCCATTTTGTGAAAAATAATGAAAATAAGCTAATAAGCTGTTAAAATAAGCTGTTCTATACTTCCTGAGCTTATTAGATTAATAAAAATGTTAAATTTCAAGTTTGGTAACTTTTGGACTAATTTTGCAAAATTTCGATAACTAGGGACTAAAAGTGTCAAACGTGTAAACTTTGGGTAAAAAGTGTAAAAATCTGTTTCCTAAGGGTATAAACTGTTAATATTGGAACTAGGGAATGAAAAATGTAAATATTGATATAATTGGACCTAAAACGTAAATATATATAACTTTGGACTAACGACGTAAATATTTTCCGTTAAGGGTAAAATGTGTAAATTGGAGAAACTTAAAGGATTAAATAATAATATTTAAATAATAAATTTTATATATAATTATATATATATATATATATATATATATATATATATATATATATATATATATATATATATATATATATATATATATATATATATATATATATACACGTATAAAATTTATGTAACGATAATTAAATTTTAGACGATAAAACAATACGTAACCACTATCTATTTTATCTACGACGTAACACATCACCTATGCACATTATGGATTATTCGTAACTAATAATAAATGTTCGCAATAAAACGAGACTTAGAAACTGAAACTTGCCATATCTTTTAGGTCGTGTGTGAAGCCGTTGTCTTGCATCGTTGAGGTTACGATTATTCTACTGTACTACTAAGGTGAGTTCATAGCCCACATTTAACTTGTTTTTGTAGGGGGGATACATGCTCAAAAACCGAACACAAGTCTTTTCCTGATATTATTATTGCTTAAGTAGCTATTGCCAAAAGTCCCTCGATCATGAACCTTAATCACTTGAAGGGTGAATGTAAATAATTGTGAATAGATCTATTAGGGATTGACAATCCCCATTTGGTTGCTAGAGGAAAGTTACCAAATGCACTTTATTTAAATATCATAGGTTACTGGCAAATACCTATCTTGGGGGCAACTTATTTCACATCATTATTACGGATAATTTTGATGTCTGTTGAATCGTTGAGTGTCATGAGCTTAAGGCAATAATGAATGTGATTTCTAACTTGTTTATTTGTATCTATATACAATAAACACCTATCTCTTGTGTTCAAACTCTTAATTATAAACCTATGAATTTCACTCAACTTTTGTTGACTTTTAGCATGTTTATCTCAGGTAACTAATGGAATGGATGGCAAAGGCACGAAGTGGGCAAATAAAGAAACGTTTATTTCTTTTTGAATAAAAACTTGTTGTTGAATAATGAAACCTCTTGAAAACATGAATATTTGGTATTTTAAATAAAACTTAAAACGTCTCATTTGAGTCGTTTTCTATAATTGATAATACCCCAAAAGTCTTCCGCTGTCATTATAAGTCTTCCGCTGTATTGATCGATTTTGGGGGTGTTATAGATTGGCATCAGAGCTACGGTTATAGTGAACCAAGTGTTTTTGGAACATTGGACTATAGCTACACTTTAACGGGACAAAACTTTTATAAAATACCATCCTACGCCCTTCGTGCCTGAACATTCTAATAATTGGTAAAAAGTATTATTTACTTTGTAGCATTTTAAATTGATTATAATTATGCTTACATTTACTAATCGGGAAATTATTACAGTGTCATGTCTTCGAACACCCACCCTATCAGCGTGTCATCAAACTCAGGAACTGAAGATGTTACTTCAGCCTATGCTACCTCACCTATGCCTATGTCTCCTGCTACTGACAGATACATGCAAAGCCAGCAATTTCTGCCAGCATCTGACACAGAGGCTTCTCCTCTGGCATCATCTGGTCTGATTCGCCGATCTAGGCAAATTAGACAACTTCAGCCGTATGAAGCAAGTACTGCTGTACCAGCACCAGCTCTTGTCATACCACCTGAATCAGTTGTGCCACCACCACCTGCACCACCTGTGATACCACCACTACCTACTATCTTCTACAGCCAAACTACTACTGTGCCACTAACACCATCACCTATAGCATCTCCTCCACTAGCATCACCACCTGCACCTTACCGAAGTGTCCCAATATCACCTCACCAAAGGACTTACCCAATCTGCCCAACCACCTCAGAATCTTGTGTTCAACGCAGACGCCGAAGGACCCACAAGCGAGTGGATGCTCGTAGATGGTCATTCTTGTTGCCCATCATGCGATATTGGAGATCCCAAGAAGGAACACCAACAACAAGGGAACTTGGGGAAAGTTCTTACTCTACCTCCCGAATTCTTCCAGTCACTGGGGAACCCATACATCACACCATACCATTGTTAGCTGCAAGAATGGTTCGCCACGAAGATCGACTTGATTCCATCGCTGGTATACTCAACAAGATTCAACATGAGCATCTAGAAACCTTTGAAGATGATATGAACAGTCTCATAATTGGACATCTTGCAATGGAAGATAAGGTTGAAAAGTTGGATTCTTTATTTTGGGAGTCAATGGAATTCATAGGAGCACTATGTGGGGCTAACACTTCAACAGAAATAATGATGGGAACTTTAGACCGAGAACTTGAAAGGATCAACACAAAGAACCTACGCCTTAGGCAAGCCCTGCTAGAATCTCGAGAAAGGGAAAGACTCAAGATCAAACCATGGAAACCATGTCCGCTGCCATTCAAGAACTCCAAAACCGCCTAGACAAAGCCTTAGGGAAACCATGAGACCATCGACTTGTTAGTGAAATCAATGTCCTACCAATAAGAGAATCTTGTCGTGTTTTGTAAACATTTGTACAAGTATCAATAAGTGTTGTAACACCTTGATGTTGATTTATGGAAATTTATTTTATCTTTATTTACGTTGCAAACTTTATACATTATATCGTAATATTAGTTCATGCAGGTCAAACTAATTCGTAATTCCTATGTGTGTCATTCCAACATACGATAATTACGACTTAAACCTTTTTCAATGATCAATTCATTGTAACTACGACCTATATTTACTATTTATTACTCGATATATATTTCAACGTAATAGGACTATTATAAATGTTCTAATGATATACCTTCTTTTATAATAGCAACATGGCTAGAACTAGGAGAACAACCACGACCGCCACACCAACGAACCCTGAAGTTATGACCCCGGCAGCGATCCAGCAAGCAATTGCTGATGGTGTCAATGTCGTTTTAGCTGGACAAGCCCGTAATAGAGATGTAAATGAACCTACACCCCACTACTGCACTTATAAGGACTTTATAGCGTGCCAACCAACATATTTCAAAGGAACTGAAGGAGTGTCGGAATTAGCCCAATGGTTTGAAAGAAGTGAAACTGTTTTCCAAAGAAGTGGATGCTCGGAAAACAACAAGGTAAGCTTCGCAACGGGAACACTGATGCAAGACGCTCTGTCCTGGTGGAACTCTACCGTTCAAACACTAGGAGCGGAGGCAGCACATCAACTTACTTGGATTGAATTCAAGGCTAAAATACTAAAGAAGTATTGTCCCCGTTCCGAACTACGAAAACTCGAGGATGAGTTCCATGCCTTAATAGTGAAAGGAGTTGATTTGAGAAGTTACAACAGGAGATTTCAAGAACTCAAAGTACTATGCCCTACCATGGTACCCGATCATGAAAAGACATTGGAGAAATATGTCGAAGGACTCCCTAGGAGTATTGAAGGAAATGTCACCTCAGTAAACCCGCCAACCTTGGAAGCGGCAATGGAACTTGCTCAGAAACTTCTAGACCGAGAAGTGAAATACAATGAGCTTAAAAGGAAATTGGACGATAAGAGAACCACCCACCATCACAACAACAACCAACAAAGCAACAACAATCATCACCGCAACAACAACCACCGCAACAATAATCAGAACCACCAACAATATCACAACAATCGGAGCACTCAACAGCTGAATCAAAGACAAGAGAAACCCCGAGTCTACGCCGCCACGGAAGGTTTAGGGTACAACGGACAGAAACCCCAATGCCAACGATGCAAACTTCATCACGAGGGTCGTTGTACCGTCCGGTGCGACAAATGTCGTAAGATCGGTCATCAAACCAGAAACTGTAGGATTCCGGCTACAGGAAGCAACAAACATGTTGTATCACCCACTTGTTACGGATGCGGAGAAGTAGGACACATCCGGAGGAACTGCCCAAAAGGAAATGAACCAGCCAACGCCCAAGATAGGGTATACCTTCTCAGAGATGGAAACGAACCTGATGTAGTCACCGGAACGTTTCTAGTAAACCATTATAATGCTAGAGTATTGTTTGATTCGGGGGCCGATAAGAGTTTTATATCAGATACGTTTGCCCCTTTACTTAATGTTACCCCCTCTAAGCTAAACACCACCTATGAAGTCGAAATGGCTGACGGGAATTTAATAGATACCAATACTATCATGAAAGATTGCACCCTAACCTTATCCAAAAAACCTTTTGCCATTGATCTTATGCCGGTTCAACTTGGTAGTTTTGATGCTATCATCGGCATGGATTGGCTATCTCACCATCGTGTTAGGATTCACTGTGACGAAAAGGCCATCCATATACCACTCAAGGATGAAACGCTCATTGTCCAGGGTGACAAAAGCAAACCTCGATATGGAATTATCTCATGTATGCGAGCGATAAAATACATGAAGGAAGGATGTCAGGTATTCATGGCTCAAGTTACGGAAAATAAGTCATCCGAGAAGCAGCTTGATGACGTTCCTATCGTTAGGGATTTTCCTGAAGTATTCCCCGAAGAATTACCTGGTATTCCACCCGCACGTCAAGTAGAATTTCAGATTGAACTAGTGCCTGGAGCGGCACCAGTGGCTAAAGCACCATATAGGCTAGCGCCATCTGAAATGGAAGAATTGTCAGAACAACTAAGGGAATTGTCGGAAAAAGGATTTATTCGACCAAGCTCATCACCTTGGGGAGCTCCAGTTTTATTTGTTAAGAAGAAAGATGGATCCTTTCGAATGTGCATTGATTACCGGGAGTTGAATAAACTTACGGTAAAGAATCGATACCCATTGCCTCGAATTGATGATCTGTTTGATCAATTGCAAGGATCGAATGTGTACTCAAAAATTGATCTGAGATCAGGATATCATCAGCTAAGAGTTCGAGAAGAGGATTTTCCAAAAACTGCATTCAGAATAATGTCGTTCGGTCTGACCAATGCACCAGCAGTTTTCATGGATTTAATGAATAGAGTGTGCAAACCTTACTTGGATAAGTTTGTAATAGTATTCATTGACGATATTTTGATCTATTCTCGCAACGAAGAGGAACACGCGGAACATTTACGAATCATTCTAGAACTGCTCAAGAAAGAAGAACTATACGCTAAGTTCTCCAAATGCGACTTTTGGATTTGCACCGTATAATTTTTAGGACACATCATAGATAGTCAAGGCATTCACGTAGACCCTGCAAAGATTGAGGCTGTAAAAGGTTGGTCGTCTCCAACAAACCCCACGGAGATACGTCAATTTTTAGGTATCGCAGGTTACTACCGAAGATTTATTGAAGGATTCTCCAAGATTGCAAAACCCTTGACTAAGCTAACCGAAAAGAACAATTGAAACCCCTTCGAGTTAGATCACTAGGGATGATTATTCACTCACCCCTTCCATCACAAATCCTTACCGCACAGAATGAAGCACTTAAAGAAGAAAACCGACCCAAGGGAAAGATTTACGGCATGCCCGAGAATAAGAATGGTTTCGTAAAGAAATCCGATGGAACACTGTGTTTCAAGGACAGAAGTTGGATCCCTCTGGTTGGAGGTATTCGTGAGCTCATCATGTATGAGTCCCACAAGTCAAAATACTCCATTCACCCAGGTTCCGACAAGATGTATCAGGATTTAAAGAAACTATATTGGTGGCCAAACATGAAGGCTGACATCGCAGAATATGTCGGTAAATGTTTGACGTGTTCAAGAGTAAAGGCAGAACATCAGAAACCTTCCGGTCTACTTGTACAACCTGAACTTCCTATGTGGAAATGGGAACGAATCACTGTGGACTTCATCACCAAACTTCCAAGAACCTCATCCGGATACGAGACAATATGGGTTATTGTGGATCGTCTCACAAAATCCGCTCATTTTCTACCTATCAAAGAAACCGATGAGATGAATACACTAGCTCAGCTGTATGTGAAGGAATAAGGGTGAGCATGGTCCAAAAACCGGACCGGACCGGCCAAGACCGGACCGGATCGAAGGCCGAGAACTGGAAAAACCATAGACCGAGACCGGACCGAATGTGGTCGGTCCGGTCTCGGTCCGGTCCGGTCTTCGGTCGGTCCGGTCCAATTAGGCATATTTTGGCACGTTTTTTCGGCTTTTTGGTCGGTCCGGACCGGACCGAGGACCGAATTAGCAGAAAAGCCTGGACCGCGGACCGGACCGAATGTGGTCGGTCCGGTCCGGTCCGGTCGGTTTTGTCGGTCGGTCCGGTCCATCCGGTCCGTTTGCTCACCCTTATGAAGGAAATTGTCAGTCGACATGGAGTACCAATTTCAATCATCTCGGATCGAGATAGTCGTTTCACCTCTCACTTTTGGAAATCATTACAGAAAGCCTTAGGAACTAAACTAGATATGAGCACCGCATACCACCCTCAAACTGATGGTCAAAGTGAAAGAACTATTCAAACCTTGGAAGATATGCTCCGAGCATGCGTTATTGATTTCGAAAAAGGTTGGGATAAGCACTTACCATTAGCAGAGTTCTCATACAACAATAGTTACCACGCCAGCATAAAAGCAGCACCATTCGAAGCACTGTACAGAAGAAAGTGCAGATCGCCCATTTGTTGGGCAGAAGTTGGAGAAAGACAACTTATAGGACCAGACCTTGTTCGGGAAACCACTGAGAAAATCGTTAAGATTAAGCAATGCTTACAAGCAGCCCGAGACCGACAGAAAAGCTACGCCGACATAAGAAGGAAACCCGTGGAATTTCAAGTAGGCGATAAAGTCTTATTGAAAGTATCTCCCTGGAAGGGAATGGTACGATTTGGAAAACATGGAAAGTTGAACCCCAGATACATCAGTCCATTCAAAATCCTGGAAAGGATAGGACCCGTGGCTTATAAACTCGAACTACCCGAAGAACTTAGTCGGATTCACGACACCTTTCATGTGTCAAACCTTAAGAAGTGTTTGTCCGATGAATCTCTCGTTATTCCATTGAAAGAAATTCGACTAGATGATAACCTTGTCTTTACCGAGGAACCCATTGAAATCATGGATAGAGAAGTCAAACAACTCAAGCAAAACCGTATCCCTATTGTCAAAGTTCGTTGGAACTCCAAGCGAGGACCGGAATATACTTGGGAGCGCGAGGATCAGATTCGCTCCAAGTACCCACATCTCTTCACCTAAGACACCCTTGACAACTATCTTAGACTAGAATTCTGGAACGGAATTCCCTGTAAGAGGTAGGTAATGTAACCTCTCATAAATTTCCCTTACGATTAGTAAATGCACACGAAGAAATAAAACGATGTTATGATAACTTAACACCATTTTTACGGGTAACAAATTTTTTTTATGATATGGCTTGATATGGGAACCACTACGATAACTGTGATTGACCGTTTACCCAGGAACGATGCTTACACACAACCTAGATAACCTATAATTATTGCGAACTATAAATATATATATATAACGTTTATATTCATAACTATACGTTTCGTCTAAATACCGTATACTATTTATATATTCCCCGAACCTACGAAACTTCCCGAAAACGCTCACTAATATTTTTGAATCTAGACACGATAATTGAGACACGCCATGTGGGCCCCTAACACTCAATGGGCCACGAAAACAATATACAAACCAAACGGACTCCTTTCTTTCTTTTTTCTTTCTTTGGGCCGACACAAACCACAAGCCTACCAGGCCGCAAGCTCAAATGCACCCTTGTTATTTTCTTTTCTTTCTTTGTTTTTCTGTCGCGACCACACCCAAAACACCTCTACTTTCTTGCAATTTCAATACACGACATATACATGTTTTTGCTTGTTTCGTATCACCTAGTACCCAAGATACAAGAATGATATTTGTTACACACTTTCTCGCTCGTTTACTACCTTGGATACAACCTATGTGAACCATGAAACTCGCCTTGGAAGATATAGCTCAAACGTGTCCTAATATTCCTATACGCCTCCCATGCTCCCCAATGACAACCAAATGAACACTATACACCTTGTGAGGAGTCAGGAATGTACATGGAACAATCTTACAAGATCTAAGCTATGTAAACTAATGATTGGACAAGAGGAGAGGCGTTACTATTCGCCTAACATGCACACACCAACACTTGTGATCTTAGCTTGTTTCTACCCTTCAAAACTCACTATAAAAGCCCTCGCATGCAACTTCAGTCGTTACATGCATTCATACATACCACATTTCACAAAAATAGTAACGAGAAGGAAGTTGTAGAGGACATACGGATTGCCAAGAGAACCACGTCTCAAGTGAACATAGGAGACCAAGCTTGCAACCTCTTGAAACCTTGGTGGAACGTGAAGTGAACCACAAAGCCATTTTGCACTCACACGATCTCTACATAAGTTTTTACACCACCTTTTAGAGGTGAGGTGAGACCATGAACCTTTCTTTCTATTTATATATATACGTATGTTTATGTTTGTGCACAATCTCTTGAGGCTAATAAATCGTAAATTATAAACACAACCCCTATGTTTTATACGTCGTACTCATAGTTAGTTAAGTCATTAACGAGAAACTATAAAAGATTTGAACTTGTATTAACGTATGCACAATAAAAATCACACGTTTCTAAGTCATGCTGGACCTATACGATTTCACTAAAACACTTAGAATTTATTTTGAGTTTTTACAAGTTGTACGCATGAGTTTTGGCTTACACTTTGACCTCGCCATTTTAATATTCGACACATGACCATCTAATATTTTTATACAAACTAATTGTCTACCTGGCAAGTTAACGAGAATGACAAATAACTAGATATAACAACTTGATTTTGTCACTTGAACGAGCCTAAAGTAAAACGCTAGTTTTAGCTTATTACGATAAGCTAGGTGTAAAAGGTCTTTTGAAATGTTATTAGAACTTAAAATGATGGATTTTGATAAACCCAATGTTCCCCCAAACCCCTTGGATCGCAAAACGTTAACGGTCCCTTATTTTGACTCGTTATGCCCATTTTGTGAAAAATAATGAAAATAAGCTAATAAGCTGTTAAAATAAGCTATTCTACACTTCCTGAGCTTATTAGAATAATAAAAATATTAAATTTCAAGTTTGGTAACTTTTGGACTAATTTTGCAAAATTTCGATAACTAGGGACTAAAAGTGTCAAACGTGTAAACTTTGGGTAAAAAGTGTAAAAATCTATTTCTTAAGGGTATAAACTGTTAATATTGGAACTAGGGATTGAAAAATGTAAATATTGATATAATTGGACCTAAAACGTAAATATATATAACTTTGGACTAACGACGTAAATATTTTCCGTTATGGGTAAAATGTGTAAATTGGAGAAACTTAAAGGATTAAATAATAATATTTAAATAATAAATTATATATATATATATATATATATATATATATATATATATATATATATATATATATATATATATATATATATATATATGTATAAAATTTATGTAACGATAATTAAATTTTAGACGATAAAACAATACGTAACCACTATCTATTTTATCTACGACGTAACACATCACCTATGCACATTATGGATTATTCGTAACTAATAATAAATGTTCGCAATAAAACGAGACTTAGAAACTGAAACTTGCCGTATCTTTTAGGTCGTGTGTGAAGCCGTTGCCTTGCATCGTTGAGATTACGATTATTCTACTGTACTACTAAGGTGAGTTCATAGCCCACATTTAACTTGTTTTTGTGGGGGGGATACATGCTCAAAAACCGAACACAAGTCTTTTCCTGATATTATTATTGCTTAAGTAGCTATTGCCAAAAGTCCCTCGATCATGAACTTTAATCACTTGAAGGGTGAACGTAAATAATTGTGAATAGATCTATTAGGCATTGACAATCCCCATTTGGTTGCTAGAGGAAAGTTACCAAATGCACTTTATTTAAATATCATAGGTTACTTGCAAATACCTATCTTGGGGGCAACTTATTTCACATCATTATTACGGATAATTTTGATGTCTGTTGAATCGTTGAGTGTCATGAGCTTAAGGCAATATTGAATGTGATTTCTAACTTGTTTATTTGTATCTATATACAATAAACACCTATCTCTTGTGTTCAAACTCTTAATTATAAACCTATGAATTTCACTCAACTTTTGTTAACTTTTAGCATGTTTATCTCAGATAACTAATGGAATGGATGGCAAAGGCACGAAGTGGGCGAATAAAGAAACGTTTATTTCTTTTTGAATAAAAACTTGTTGTTGAATAACGAAACCTCTTGGAAACATGAATATTTGGTATTTTAAATAAAACTTAAAATGTCTCATTTGAGTCGTTTTCTATAATTGTGACAAAGATCCACGATATAATACCCCAAAAGTCTTCCGCTGTCATTATAAGTCTTCCGCTCTATTGATCGATTTTGGGGGTGTTATAGCATCTTTCTAGTAATATACAATACATGAGTTTAGTGGTATTAAGGTGTTATACAAACACATCATTTCTTATGAATTAGTGGTCCAATTTGACCTGTCTAGAAAGTTTTGCTTTAGAGTAAACTCCAAAATACATCACTGTGGTTTGCCCTATTTCGCACCATACATCTCTCTCGAAAAAGTTGCAACAAATACATCACTCCGTTAGTAAAAGTTAACCATTATACATCCACGAGGACGAACGATGCAAATTTATGGTGTTAATTTGGGCACGTGGCAGTTAAGTAAGGGTATCTATCTTTTTATCTTTCCCTTCTACTTCACCACTCTTTTTCTACCCATTTCAGTCAAACCAACTAAAAAACCCAAATCATAAACACAGACACAAAAAACACAAACAAAGACACAAATCAAAAACAATAATCCCATCAACCACATCTCACCATGACTCAAACAAAAAGTAAAAAACCAATTGATCTCAGTCAACTTTATCATGTGGTAAAACAAATCAAAAGATCTTCAAAGATCATTTCGCTATAAGCATCTCACATCACATATCCGAATACAAATCTATACGAAAAGGACAAACAAAAGGATCTCAGTTATGTTTTCTTTTACATCTCCTATGAGAGCACAAGATCTTCATAGATCTTTATTTTAACACTCGAAAACAAACACACATCACAGATCTTTTTGAAGCATTGCTTCTTTATTTATATCCGAAAATCAAAAAGACAAAGACAATAACAAATATGTTATCATCTCTCTTTTTTTCGGTTTGAACAAGACACGATTAAAACAAATCAAAAACCTACATGTGACCTCATCTTTACAAGATCTAAAAGACGTCAAAGTCTGGTATGGTGCTCGACTCTCGTGGTTGAAAGAACACAATAAACGATTTACATTCAGTTGCTTGATTTAAACACGAGAAGGAGTGTGGTTTGAGATTCGTTTATGTTGTGAAACAAAGAAAGAGTTGTGATTGTTTATGTTTTGATTATCAAAGGCAGAATATTTTATTTGAGAGAATAATTAGGTGCTGGTGACTGTAAGATATGTGTAGTAGTCGGTTGTGGGTGTGAACCAAATACTAAAATTGGGAATGTGGGTTTATTATTTTTGATTTGTGTCTTTGATTTGTGTTTTTGATTTATTATTTGTGTTTGTGTTTTTGATTTGTGTCTGTGTTTTTGATTTGGGTTTTTTAGTTGGTTTGACTGAAATGGGTAGAAAAAGAGTGGTGAAGTTAAAGGGAAAGATAAAAAGACATATATACCCTTACTTAACTGCCACGTGTCCAAGTTAACGGCATAAATTTGCATCGTTCGTCCTCGTGGATGTATAATGGTTAGCTTTTATTAACGAAGTGATGTATTTGTTGCAGCTTTTTCGAGAGGAATGTATGATGCGAAATGGGGCAAACCACAAGGATGTATTTTGGAGTTTACACTTTGCTTTATTTGGTTTAACAAGTTATACTATCATATAGCCTTCTTTTATTTAACTAATACTACTAAGATGACGACATAAATGGAAGGAAATTGAAACAATGTTTAGCTCTTACTGTTAGTTTGAATATAAACTTTTGTTTAAGTATTACTGTAAATGTTTGTATTTAACAGAACCAAGGTTGCTAAAATCGTGAATCGATAGTCGGGCGGTCGACCACCTTGTAGCTTGTAATCGGTATAGGCGGGATTAATCGGTGATTAATCGGATTGACAATATTGACAAATTTTGGTTATTTCCGGCAAGTTTTTTGTATTTTCGGTTAGTTTTAGGTATTTTCAGCAAGGTATTTTCCAAAAAACAACTTGTAATAGTGAGTTTTGTGTACTTCCGGCAAGATTTATAGGTTTTCGGAAAGTTTGACCACCATTTACCGCCGTTGATCGTCGTTAACCATGGTTGACCTATGTGTTTGACCCAGTTACATAAATCGACAAGGTCGGTGGCCTTGTAGCACCTAATCAGTGATTAATCGGCCTTGTAGATTTTTTTTGCAACACTGAACAGAACACTAGATGAATACAGAGTATTTGTTAATGAAAATTTACAAAACAGTAATAGCGTGCGATAATAATACATACCTAGCAGAGTTGGTCAGAGGCTCTTCCTCAGACGAGAGGTCTCGAGTTCGAGTCTTCTTATGATGGTTTCGTCTTGTAAGAGTATGAGAATAGGCTCTTACTAACTATACTATGTACTAACTCTCGTTAAAAAAAAAAAATAAATAAATAAATAAAGAAAGAAATAAAGAAATGGAACAAGTAAACTATATGTCCTGATCAAACAACCAAAGGGGCAAATGCCACTAGACTTCGTTGGGTCAATAACGTTGTTACGAAATTCAATAAGGTCATGGTCCACATTGATCTTCACATGCCTTCATCTATAAAGTCTACACATTATTAATGTTATCTTGTTTATACGTACTTTTTTTGATCTTGTTTTTACGTACTTACTAATATTATTAATTATATTTTTCCAAAGGCCATAATTTATAACCGAACAAACGGAGAAAACTTAACGTACCCAGTGGGTAAACTACCCAGTGGCTGAAAACAAAATAAATATAGTTCTTGTAATATGTGGCATGAAATAAATAAAAACACAATTAATGTTTTGTTACTTCTCTTCCAATGATTGAATGACACCTCATCCGGGTAAACTACCTAGTGGTAGGTGTATCCATGCCCCTTTTCTCCTTATTGAAAGTCGGTAACAGAAATAACTAAGCAAGAGTGCAAGATATACTAAATTAGTTAAAATTTACTTGTACATGTGACATTACCCAAATAGTTTCAGACTTTCAGTATTTATATGAACTTTAAGGTACCATAAAGAGTAATGTAGTATCATATTATCATTGACCTGAAATGATAAAATTATTACAAAAGAGTAAATTACAATGCATGTAATCCTCATGAACGATATAAGTATGCTTGTGAAAGGTTGGGTTTTACTCCTTGTTATATTACTTTTCGTATAAGTTTAAAAAATTCAATGATATTTTATATTTTTATTTTATATATAATATTCTACACGTCTCAAATTAATAGTCAATGGTTTTTTTTATTTTTATTTTTTTGAGATGTTTCAATTTAACTGTCTATTACTGAAAATTGATAAAGAAATTTAAACAAATTTACTATATTACCTTTTATTTAAATTATTATTACACATTTTATTGAAGACATTAATAATTAACTGAGGGTAAAAAAGTTATTTTGTAAAAAGTAAAAAAGAAAAAAAAAATAAAATAAAACAACAATACTTATGCTATTTTTCAAATGTGTATTTTTAATCACAGAAATAATTTAAAAACGAATGAAACATTATGTTTAAAAATAGTTTTAAATTTTCAAATATACACGTCGCCATAATCATATTTTATGACAATTATAAATTATATAATTGACCCATAAGATTACACAAGCGTAATCTAATTATGTGACATTAGTCAAACTTTTACTATCAACTATAGTCAAGTTGTTAATTTAGGAGTAAGTTACAAAAGCAATCCCTATACTATTGGCTGATCTAGGCATCTAATTTAACAACTACTCCCTTTTTAACCTTTTTATTAAACTCATGTTTAGTGTAAATCAATCATTGTTGATAAGGTTTTACCAAACAGATTTCTGTGACTACCTACATTTTACATACAGCGAAGGGATCTAGTAAGAAGAATAATTAAAATAGAAATAATAAGAAGAATTTCTAGCCACACATTTTAAATTGAAGTGAGAATTTTAAAGGGAGATGCATCTATTTTTGTAGGTGCATCTAAAATAAGTGGTTGTGGTTTCTTCTTATCATTCTTATTTTAATTTTTCTTCTTATTTGATCCTAAATAAAAAAAATAGACTTTTACAACAATATTCAATCAACATTTGTATTAACTTTCTATTTGAAGCCTCATACGTACACAATTTTAGCTCGTCAAGAAAATAGTTGAAAATAATCATGAGATGCCTTGTTAGACCATGTGTATCAGATTTCAAAATTCTCTATTTTCTTACATTACATTTAGGGACCGTTTGGTTTGTATATGAGTTTATGATTTAGATTTGAATTTGGATTTAAATTTAGATTGATGTTAAGAGAGAGAAATATAAATTATATTATTATTATTTGATGCTGTATATAAAAAGAGAAAAAGAGACAAATATAATATTTAAATAAAACAAAAAAATATCAATGTGAGTGTGGTGGGCCCATGTTAGTGAGAAAGAAGAGTAAAATCCACCAATTTTTTTGAAAAATTATTTTCTGACATGATTTCACTGTGTTGAATCTTAAATTTTTAACTAATTAATCTATTTTCACCTAAATCCAGTCGCACAATACTAATACCCCTAAACCAAACGCTACCTTTAGTATTTTTACTAGCACATCTTTTAGTGTTATTAAAGACATGTCTACTTTAAGCTAAGTTCATAACAAACTAATAAAAAATAGACAAAACCTATAAACTAGAGGCAATACTTGAGTGAATTATTTTGGGTATATATGACATTTTGATATTTATATTGGTCAACGGCGGACCTATTAAGGGGCAGGTGAGGGTCCCGCCCGCCCCCCCCCCCCCCCCCCCCAAATTTGCGGCACTTAGTGTAAATATTATAGGTTTTACGGGTAATTTAGTTGAGGTTACAAATAAATCTTCGATTCGGCCCTCCAAAATAAATTCGGCCCCCAAAAAAAAAATGCTCTAGTTCCGCCACCGATATTGGCTATATATGGAATTATCCATTCTTTTTATACATAGTTTTTTTTTTTTTTTTTTTTTTTTTTTTTTTTTTTTTTTTTTTTAATTGAATTATATTAATGTGTAATAATAATGAGAATACAATTAGCCGATCTGAATTTGGATGGACATACCCCATCAAACACAAGAAAATTAAAATAGGAATAGAAGAATTACATTCAACTCAAGCATCACAATGAAACAGTACTCACTTGCCCATTCATCTAGTCTAGGAGAAAACACTAGCACTAAGCAACCGTGAAGAAAATTCATCGTTTGACTACATTTCCCTTATACAAACACCCTACATGTGATTACGCCACACTTTAATCACAGAGGTTCTTACACAAAGGAATCGTCAAAATATTGATTATAAATTAAGATAAGATACGATAAAATATTGATTATGAATTAAGTACTAGATACTCATTCCGTAATTGTTTGTCCGACAAGAAACACACGGTAGAAGAAAAACAAAAATATTGTTGTTGCTTTTTCTTAGTTTTTAGCAAAATATCAATTTGATCATCAATTAGTTAATTAAAATATTTTTTTAATTTGTAATAATAATCATTTTACTTTTAATAATGAACAATTAAATTAGCATGTCACAAACTCCTATCAGTAATTAGTTTGTGAGACAAGGACAATTTAGAGAAAATTACTAAACTAAGCAAAAAAACACATTTGGTAAGACTTGGTATTTTTTTAACCTTCTTTCCATTTTGATCATGTTCAACTATTAAACTGTTTGATTACATTTCTTTTGAAACATGTGTCATTTGCTCAACTGCTTCACTCCATGTAACTTTTGCATTTTGTGAAAAACTAGAAGAGGGGGTTGAATGGTTTTCCCCTCTTTTTTCGTTTTATGAAAAATTTTCAATTAGAGTTTATTATGAAAATAATATATAATCAATATGATTAATCATATATGTGTACTTTTGAGTTTGTTTTCAAAACTTAGTTTTATGAATAAAACATTGGTTGATCTTTAAGTTAATATGTTTTCCTTTTGAAATCTTAAAACATTTTGTATCAAATCATCTATTAAGTTAAACTCAATATAAGGAGTGTGGATAATAATGTAGTCGATCATATTATATAATTATGCACATCTTCACAATATTAACTTGCAACTATAACACAATCAATCATCATGACAATATAAGCAACACCTAACACATATATGCAAGCATAGATATAAAGCGATAAATGCAAGAGTAAATGTAAAGAGATAAGATAACGAAGATGCAAACCGGACACGATGATTTATAGTGGTTCGGCTACAAGGACACCTTCCTTGCCCTACTCCACTCCCCGAATACCACACTCGAGAGTTTTCTTCACTACACAACAAGCTCCCTTTTGGTGGAGAAAACCTTACACAAGTTTTGCTTACACCATTTAACGACACTAAGCTAAATGTCGAGTTCTAATAGTAGCTAGAACCAATCTCACACCACAACACACCTTCTACAAAACACTACTACACAACTTATCACACCTTCACAACACACCTATTTCTTCACGGCTTCACGACTTCTTCATGGCTTCACAACTTCACGACTTCTTCACTACTTCACAACTTTTTCTATACTCCACTACATACTCACACATCTATTACTTCACACCTACATAACTTCTCCACACTACTAATTCTTCACACTACTTCTTACTCACTACTAAGTAAGATCATCTTGATCTACTTATTACATATACAAAGCTCACAACTTTACATAAGCGCTAACTACATCTTTGGCTTTATGATGGGGAGGATTCTTCTCTTGCACTTTGAGATATGAGAGATTGGATCACTTTAAACAAAGATTAATAATCTTATGATCAAAGGGTTTTAGAAGGATGTTTAGAGAGAATTGGATCTGAAAATATTTGTGCAAAGAGGTGAGAAAAATTCCAGGTTTGAGGTGGTATTTATAGGGAAAAATTTCTGACAAAATCTGACAGGGAGCGTGGCCGGTCCCCTTAATTGTGTGCCGGTCCCCTTAATTATTAAGGGGACCGCCTAGTATAATTAAGGGGGCCGCCTAAGAAAAAAATATTTTTTCTTCAGATTTTTTGTCTTTTTGTGGGGGAGGTTTTTCCTGAAGAATGTGGCCGTTTTTTGGGTAGAAATTTGAATTCAAAATGTTTATTTTGAATAAAACATTTCTTATAAATACAAAAATGTTTTGTATAAGTTTAGAAATGTTTGTCCCATTTTAATAAAATGTAAGGTTTGTAAAAATAAAAATTCCTTTGATCATAAAATGCATTAGACACTTTGTTTATTCATACCTTAAGTGATATGGATGCTAAAGCAAATATTTACGACTAAATACTTGTTTACATCATAATTTGTAGTTCAATGAGTTTACGTTTTGTGATTATCAAAACATAGAGATATCGATATATGTTAATAATGTTTTTAGACATTATTTATATCAACAATCTCCCCCTTTTTGATGATTACAAAACCTAAACTCATTAAGTCTAAAAATTAATTTTTAGACAAGTACTTAGTGAGTTTATATTCACTTCTCCCCCTTTTTGTAGAATCAAAAAGGTTATGCCGTCTAGCTTCATAAATGAAGTTAGACGGGGATGAAAGCTCCCCCTTGATGTGTGCTCCCCCTCGTTCGATGGCACCAAGGGATCGAGAAATGGAATGCTCGCAAGAAAAATATTAGAAGCACAAGCATATATAGAAGAATAACAAGCATAGCAAACAAATATTAAGGATACATAACAAGCATAGCAAATAACAAGCATAACAAACAAATATTAAGGATACATAACAATTAATTCAAAGTGATTATGTTAAAAGATCCTAATTTGCCAAAGAGAGCCATTGGACTTGCTTGTAACAAAAGGTTGGTTGATTCGTATTTGAAAGTGAAAATCATAAGCATGTAGTATGCTTAGATGGTTGATGATTGAGTGTTTGGAATGAAGATGGTTGAGTAGGGTAAGGTTGTTGGATTAATGGAGGTATATGTTTGGGTCTTGAATGTTGGAGAGTTTGGTGGTGGAGAGTTTGTAGCGGAAGAGGTTGATTAAGGTTTTGGATGTTGTTCAAGTGAGGGTATTGGATATGATCTAGTGAGAAGATATTCAATCCAAGTGAAGTGTTCATTGAATGCAATGGTTTTTAGGAGAAAGATGCAACAAGGTCAATTGTTGACATGCTTCTCAAGTTGATTTAAGTTATGTGGTGATGAGGGTGATCTAGATGAAGGTGGATCCAAATTGCGTTGAGCAAGATGTAAGACTAAAAGAGCACTAAGCTCGTGGGCTTCTTTTAGCGCCTCAGCGAACTTCAAGTGTTCGGAGGAAGGTGATGGTGGTGGAGCATGATAATAGTCTTGGGTGAGGGTTTGAACATGCAACATAGGAATGGCATGTGAAGTTGTAGGATGTGGTGGTGATACTCTTGGTGGTGTAGACATGTTTGAGCTTGGGTAATCATGAAAACATGATATGGGTGGAAGAGATGCTTCATGAGTGGATGGTGTTTTTGTTGAATGAGCATCACGTAAAGTGTTGGTAATGAGGTTGGGATTATTGTTTTGGGATTGTGCATGCTCATCATAAGAACGAGCATTAGTGGAAGCACGAATGGATGATATGTTGTTAAATGGATCATTTGTGTGAGAGTGAGGTTTAGGTGTTGGTTGATTATGAACAACATCACTTGAGTTGTGAAAAGATTATGAGGTTTGAGTGTAATGTAGAAGAATATGGGTGAGTAAAGGTTTTTGATATGTAATGTTGAAGACATAGGAGGAATTTGGTGTTGGATGTTTGACAACATCATTTGGTTTGATGGGCTTTTAGTGGAAGTTAGGCTTACTTCTCCAAACGGTTTGGTGGTTTTGGTTTAATGGGAGAGGTCATGAAGAGATGAGAATAGATTGAGAGGAATGAGAGTGTTTATAATGTAGGATTAGGGGATTAAGGATGTATAGATTTTGATAGAGGGTTTAGGATAAAATAGGTTTATGAATTTTGGGAAGTGTAGGATGAAATGGGCTAAAAAGTAGAAAAGGGAAACAACACCTTCGACCATCAGATGGCCGGTCCCCTTAATTGGAGGCCGGTCCCCTTAATAATTAAGGGGGCCGCCTTATGATTTAAGGGGGCCGCCCATCTGGTGATTCCCAGATTGCCAGAAAAGGGTTTTTGGTAGTGAATTGCAGAAAGGTTGTGTTTTTGGTTTCAAACAAGTCCAACTCTTTGAGGCAATTAAGCATATACTAATTATGTAGGCAATTATGTAGCCAAAGCATGTTAGTCAAAGAGATTAAGTAAACAAGCAATTTCATCTAGCATGCAAACATACTCATCAAGGAAGTAAAATATAAGTGCTAGAAAACAATAAGCAACATCAAGTATTTCATAACTACATAACTAGGAGGATTAATCCTAATGTGTATCAATGTGCAATAAGTGGGTAGTTATGATAACATGGATTTCTAGACTTGTTACAAACAAAGTCTTAATGAACAAACCATGGTCCTCTTGATTTGATTTAGTTCACTTATAAGTGTCATTTATATAAATATAAATGACAAATATGAGATCACCATGCATGATTTTTAATAGAGACGTTTTTAGCATTATTCAACAATGTTTGAAAGTAAGTTTTCACTTAGATGTGAGAGTTATTTGAATAAAATAGATTAGGTTTTTACTTCAAAATGTGTGAATGAACGGTAAAGAATATTTTCCCAATCTTTAGTTTTGATTAAAACAAAATTGTTGATATTGATAGTGAAAACATGTTATTTAAAACTATTTTCAAAAATGTGAGGTTTTTGCATATTTTTATAGATATTAGATTTTTGACAACAAATATCATAAATCAAATATTTAAAAAAATGTTTATTAAAGATCTCATGCTCAAGAGGATTGGTTAAGCCTATTATTATCTCATGCTATCGTTTCTACATATCCTATGATCCTAAAGGAAATGAAGACGATAATTTATATGTTAGATGCGAGAGTGTTGAATGGGGTATAACCTAACATCTATAGTTCCTTTGTTTTCGCATGCTTGTCTAACTTAATGCCATAAATCTAGGAATGAAAGAATCTAATGAGAAGTAAAGTTCATAAGAGTAAACTAGCGTTAGGTACATATAAGAAGAGCAATTTAATCAAGTTGGAGAAGGAGTATGAGACTATTACTAGTGGTGCTCAATTCAGGCTAAACACGACCATTTTTACGGGTTACACACACCCAGCTTCTCACATAGAAGCAATTCAACCGTTAGGTTAAATTGAATTTCTAGTCAATAGATTCTCCAGTAGTCATTCTCTTTTTAGAAGAAATCAAATTCCTAAATTTACCTATCGAAGATTACCAAATATGAAGTTTGCTTGATTCACTAATACTTGGCTTAATGTGACTCAAACATCATGTTTTTATGAAGGTAAATCTAGATGATATATTTTATTCACGATCCTAATAGAGACGTGTTGAATGTTTAGATAAGAGTAAACAAAAAAAAAATTTAATCCTTTCTTCATGATTTACCGGTTGTTTGGTTTTGATGACATACTACTTGATTTAATAACTGTGCTAGACTTAAGAGTGCACCTTAGCATCTCTTGTGAAATGAATCTCATTAAGATTATTTATCTTGAATGAGTTTGTGATTCTCAAATGATATCAAAACTAGACATTAATATATTTTTAAACAAATATCATTTTATATGATTTTTGCCAATGTTATATATCATACTTTAACAAGTATTTGAAATAATAATTTTTACTTGTTTATGGATTGTAACAAGTTATTTTTCAATTCTAATAACGTATATTATTTAAAAAAAAAATGTAGTGCATTATCTTGTAACACAACCATTCATGCTACAAAGAAAATGAAATACAAAGAATATATAGTGTGTATTATTCTTAAATATGTATTTTATCTTGAGGTGATAATTTTAAGTAGTGTGAGCAAAGCTTACATATGTTGTTAGTTTGCTCATGTTTGGTTTTTCGGATATGACACATTTATCCATTGCATTGCAATGTAAATTGCTTGAATATTTCAGACGAAACATCCAAGTCGTCAATCCTACTTCATTGTATATTTTATTAATGTGTTTAAAATGTTATTCTAATATTTGGAACACAATTATTGGACAAGTAGATTCAATATGACATTATCAACACAAGTGTGAGTTATGATCCAATGCATACTCTTTTCATCTACAAAGGATGTAACTATTTTCATATCAATCTAGTGTGATTGAGTATGTAGATTCAAGACTATATCTTTTGTTGTAATTTGATATAATCTTGAAGCTAAATAAATAGCAATCCAATTTCTTGTCCACACTCAAAAACACGTCAATTAGATTTGATGAATATATCAACCATAATTTGAATAGTGAATTAATATAATATCAAGATCTTTCTTGACCCTCAAAAACACTCATTTGAAATAAATAGACATTTTGATAGTGTGTTCCATTAATCCTAAGATTATTTAAGAGTGAATGATTGAAAGTTGACTTATTATTTCATGATTGTTATATGTTTTGTTTTTGTGAAAGACTCTTCATTTTTATTTATTATGAACACACTTAGATTTTGAAAATACTTTTTCTTTTATATAACTATTAATGTTTTATAATGATTCAATTTCTCTTATTAAACATCTTAAGGTAAAACAAGCTAATTTGTAGAAAATATTTAAGTGTGTTGTGAAGAATAGATTAAATTGTTTGAAATGTTTAGGTGACTAGATTGAACTCATTTACAAGACGTTTGAGTAACATTAAGCCATCTATACCTATATGCAATGCAAGCATATTATAACAATCCTAACGCAAGAAATCTAGCATAAGATCTAGTTAAGTATAAATCGAAAAACTAGCTATAAACTAATAGGGCACATATGCATAGATATACACATAGCTAAACTTCTAATAGCAATAATCATTTAATATATTCAATTAAGAAAATAAAATCACAAAGAAGTTCACATAACACATAAAACACTTGTCGTCGTTTTGTGTATTATATACACCAATGTTTACTTAGCTCGAATTTATTTGAAAATAAAATAGTTTCCTCCCCATTCCATAATTTAATTAAGATCAATATTTTGAAAACATAAATACTTAATTATTTCAAAAGTATATCAACTAGGAATGCCCGACTCGAAGAAAAAAGTAAAACAAAAGTTTTACGTTAAAACGAAACACAAATTTTTGACCACCGTATAGTATTTTGACTTTCTTAGTTATTTAAGTTTGTAATGGTTACTTTTAAGTATTTTTAAATGAAAGTAGACTCAATTACCTTTAAAACGCCGGGTGGCACGACTTCTACGGAGTTACGGTTAATTTTATATGATTTTTCAAAGTTTTCGAAAAACTGTCGAACAGACAGGCGGACCCCTTAAATAATTAAGGGGACCGCCCAGTATTTAAGGGGGCCGCCCAGACAATTAAGGGGGCCGCCCATCTGGTACTCAAAATTTCATTTTTTTTTTTTTTTTTTTTTTTTGTAAAAAATTGTTTTCTGACCTTTCGGAAAGGTGTGTAACTTTCTGATTTTGATACCGAACATATAACACTTGTTTTAAACATAATCTTATCTCGAGCTAGTATAATTAGTGTATATAGTATCAAAACTAATACAAGTTAATCAACAAAAACACTTTTCATATTTAATCCTCCTTAATGAGTAATTTGATACATGGATCGTACTCAATTTTTAAAACCATTTGTTTTGAAAATTTGAGCGACGTGGCTCTGATACCAATTGTGAAAAACTAGAAGGGGGGGTTGAATGGTTTTCCCCTCTTTTTTCGTTTTATGAAAAATCTTCAATTAGAGTTTATTATGAAAACAATATATAATCAATATGATTAATTATATATGTGTACTTTTGAGTTTGTTTTCAAAACTTAGTTTTATGAATAAAGCATTGGTTGATCTTTAAGTTAATATGTTTTCCTTTTGAAATCTTAAAACGTTTTGTATCAAATCATCTATTAAGTTAAACTCAATATAAGGAGTGTGAATAATAATGTAGTCGATCATATTATATAATTATGCACATCTTCACAATATTAACTTGCAACTATAACACAATCAATCATCATGACAATATAAGCAACACCTAACACATATATGCAAGCATAGATATAAAGCGATAAATGCAAGAGTAAATGTAAAGAGATAAGATAAAGAAGATGCAAACCGGACACGATGATTTATAGTGGTTCGGCTACAAGGACACCTTCCTTGCCCTACTCCACTCCCCGAGTACCACACTCGAGAGTTTTCTTCACTACACAACAAGCTCCCTTTTGGCGGAGAAAACCTTACACAACTTTTGCTTACACCATTTAACGACACTAAGCTAAATGTCGAGTTCTAATAGTAGCTAGAACCAATCTCACACCACAACACACCTTCTTCACAACACTACTACTACACAACTTATCACACCTTCACAACACACCTATTTCTTCACGGCTTCACGACTTCTTCATGGCTTCACAACTTCACGACTTCTTCACTACTTCACAACTTCTTCTATACTCCACTACATACTCACACATCTATTACTTCACACCTACATAACTTCTCCACACTACTAATTCTTCACACTACTTCTTACTCACTACTAAGTAAGATAATCTTGATCTACTTATTACATATACAAAGCTCACAACTTTACATAAGCACTAACTACATCTTTGGCTTTATGATGGGGAGGATTCTTCTCTTGCACTTTGAGATATGAGAGATTGGATCACTTGAAACAAAGATTAATAATCTTATGATCAAAGGGTTTTAGAAGGATGTTTAGAGAGAATTGGATCTGAAAATATTTGTGCAAAGAGGTGAGAAAAATTCCAGGTTTGAGGTGGTATTTATAGGGAAAAATTTCTGACAAAATCTGACAGGGAGCGTGGCCGGTCCCCTTAATTGTGTGCCGGTCCCCTTAATTATTAAGGGGACCGCCTAGTATAATTAAGGTGGCCGCCTAAGAAAAAAATATTTTTTCTTCAGATTTTTTGTCTTTTTGTGGGGGAGGTTTTTCCTGAAGAATGTGGCCGTTTTTTGGGTAGAAATTTGAATTCGAAATGTTTATTTTGAATAAAACATTTCTTATAAATACAAAAATGTTTTGTATAAGTTTAGAAATGTTTGTCCCATTTTAATAAAATGTAAGGTTTGTAAAAATAAAAATTCCTTTGATCATAAAATGCATTAGACACTTTGTTTATTCATACCTTAAGTGATATGGATGCTAAAGCAAATATTTACGACTAAATACTTGTTTACGTTATAATTTTTAGTTCAATGAGTTTACGTTTTGTGATTATCAAAACATAGAGATATCGATATATGTTAATAATGTTTTTAGACATTATTTATATCAACACATTTGCAAATGACACATGTTACAAAAGAGATGAAGTCAAGCATTCGAGCAGTTGAGCATGACTAATATGCTAAGAGCATGAAAAAAGTGACCAAGTCTTAGAACTTTTTTTTTTTTTTTTTTTTTTTTTCGCTTGGTTATTTCCTCAACAATTTAATAAAAAAAAAGTACGGCTATAAAATTAGAAAATAGACCCCTAAGAATTAAAAGGGAGGAAACACGCATGATTGTGCGTATATATAAATCAGTATTCTTACACCATCACCGTGAAACGTGGAGAGCCTTATTTCCGACACTTTTCTCCTTCTTTCTTTTTTTCTATTCCTTTTTTCTCTCTTTAAAAATAATACATACGTATATCTATCTATATATTACATACACACACAGCAAAACACGCCGGAATATTCGACCGCGATTTATTCACTGTTGTGAAAAAAAGAAAAAGAAAAAACAAAACAAAACAAAACAAAACAAACTTTACTCTTCAGCTCCTGCTTCTGCTGCTGCTCAGATTATTTTAATCTCTGTTTACTCATTCGTGTTCGAATCTAATAGGTTAGTTATTATTTAATTAATAAGAGTTGTTTATTGCTATTATATTCTGTTTGTTTGAGGTAATATCAGCCCCTTAGATACATTTCCAGATGCTTCCCATCAATTTTGACCTTTGGATGTAATCATGACCCAATCATTAGGCACGCACTCTCATGTGGATTGCCAACGTGGCATTTGACTCCTCCTAAACCAACCAGTCAACCAGATGCTGTTGGTAGGCCCACCTAGGAGAAAGTGCAAGGTATATTAACCGTGAAAATATAAGGAAATCCCCGGGTCGTTATGTCCCGACGAGATTGAAATTGTATTTTGAACGATTAGGGGAATGAGTGGTACTGAGGACAGTAACCAAAATGATTGGGGAATGATTATACTACTGTTTTCTTGGTATTTGAACAATTATGGAATGATATAAACAATACAGATATAATCACAAAAAGCACAACTGGGAAAATCAGATAACAGACAGAGAAAAGTGGGTTTTATCCGATTACAAACTACAGGGGGTGCAAGTGAACTTTTGAAAACTTAATAATAAAAGAAAAGTTAAAATGAAAATGAAATGATAAAAATGATTATTTTAATATTTGAATACTATTTAATTAATTAAACTATTAAAAATCTAATTTTAAACCTAATTTAAATTACTAATAATTATAAAAATTACAAATAAAACTAAAAATTTGCAAAAATAATTTCTAAACCTTAATAAGAACTTGAAGAAAGTATAAAAAATAAAAATAAATATTTTTGTCTTTTTATGAGTTTTTTATTAATTAAAAACTATTTATATTAATTAAACTAATATAACTATTTTAAATTACTAATAATACTAAATTAACTTAGAAAATTATGAGAAAATTTATAAAACTACTTAACCATCACAGGAATCCTACAAAATTATAAAAAGTTACTAAAAATTATATTTAGGCTATTTGACTAATTAATTACTTATTAATTAATTTAAATCTAATTTAATTAAATTAAATAAGAAAATTGGAAAATGAACAGTGGAAACTATGAAACTATTTTATAAAAGTCTTAACTAATTTATAAAACCAGGGAAAAATATAAAATTCTACTGTTGTTAATTAAAATTAAAGAAAACTATTTAATTACTAATATTCCTTATTTAATTAATTAAACTACTTTTAATTCTAAAAATTAGTAAACTGTTTAGGAAAAATCTAAGAAATTTATTTTAAATACTTAAAGGTAATAGGAAATTAAGAAAATTATAAAAATGGAAAAGTGCTTATTAATAAGCTGAAAGGAAAATTAAATAAATAATTTCTATTAAATAGAAGCTATCACTATAATTAAATTTGGCTTTTTCTGTTTTTTCTTTTATAAAACTATTAAAATACTTAAAATAAGAAACTTTTATAAAAACAACTAATTTGGAAACCAAGAATAAGCACTGTGAGTGCTTATTTGCCTTGACAGTTGACCAAGTTTGACTAGATCAAGAAATAAGCTCAAATGAGCTTGTATGGGGTCCACAAGGTATATTCTGGTTCCTCTGAGTTAGTTAGACTTGATAAGATAAGCTCATGGGATAAGCTAAAAAGCTACAATAAGCAACTGCTTATTGGGGTTCTGGGTCAGAAATGGGACAACCTTCAAGTGCAATTCCAAGTGGGGTCCACTGGTGCACAGGTCAATCAAAGGATCAATTTATGAACCCTGGTAGGAGGGGGGTTGGAAGGACCAAACTATGGAGTGTGGGACCCACTGGGGTAGCCACAAACAACCACCAAAGTGGTGGTGGTGAGATGATGGTCTGATGCACAGGGGAACTTATTATGACTTGTCAAGTTTTGAATAAGCTACTATTAAGCCACACAGATCATAATAAGCACAATACTAATAATAAAAAGCATATATAAACACAAGGGAACCAAATAAGCACACTTAATAAGCTAAAACAAGCACATATGCTATTTGTTAAAACCTGAAATCTAAACAGGCCAAATGGGTAACTTTTGGACCTCTGTGGGGTCCACAGAAGTGACAGGGAGTTCAAAATGAAACTTGAACCTTAAATTTGACCAGGTCAGCTATAAAATAAGCCAATAAGCTAGGCTTATTGCTTATTAATGAATTCTAGGTGAGACTTGGAAGTTGGGTGTCAAACCTGAGTACTCAATATTAACTCAGACAATGGCTAAACTTAATGAAGTGTGCAACCCTATCAAATAAGCTCTAAATAGCAAAATAAGCACTGACTTATCAAAATGGGTTGTATGGCTTTTCAAAAAGCCAATAAGCCAAAGGTGGGGCCCACTAATGAAGTATCTATGGTCTATTGAAATTGGGTCACTTATACTGATGACTCAGTATAAGGTTTTGAAATCAGCAAACTTGAGGACCAAAATAAGCTATGCTACAGTGAACTGAGATCCAATTTTATGATTGATTTTAAAAGTACTACTGATGAGCTTTTCAAAAAGCTAAAATTTAAGTCCTAAGGTTTTGATTTGCACCTTGGAGGGGGGTTTGAAACTTTGACTAAAACCACAAATACCTTGGTACAGGGCAGTACCTTGCCCTGCAGGTCTAAATAAGCTTTTGCACAAGCTTATAGAAAATTCATAAAAATAAGTTGACTATGGGCTTTTGTAGACTAGGTGGTACACTTTAACTTCTGAAAAGGACAAGGTCTCAAAGCTAATACAAAAATCACAAAAATTACTCTAAGATTTGGATTTCTGAGACAATGGTACTTTTTGACTTTTTGATTTTACTTCTAAGTTGACTTAAGTGAACTTTGATCTTGATTTCTTGACTGATATTGATTATTTAAGCTATATGGAGACTAAATTAAGCTAGGACTAACACTTGTGAGCTAAAATTAGGCTTTTGCTACTTGTATTCCAACACAGACATGTAATTAGCTCAAATGATTTGTGATTTTGACTTTTTATCAAATAGGACTTGAATATTTTTGTTGTTCTGAGCTAATATTACCCTAAGTAACTTATGTAAACCAGAAACAACAACAATTGAGCACTTAAACTCCTAGGATTTCACTGATCCAAACACACCTTATAAGAAACTGTTTTATGATTTATGAAGCTAAAAGGTGTTAAGGCTTATGAAACAGACTCACAACAACTTTTTATGATATATAAACCTTGAATAAGTACTTAAACACAGAGATTAACAACAAATGAACAAGATTACAAGGACTACTAATTTAACTGCCTAATGTGAGGTTTTAAAACAACTATGATTCCAAACAAACAAGGTACTGATTTTATGTTATATTATCACTACTTAGGACTAAATAAGCATAAAGAAACTGAATAAGCACATGAATAAGCAAAGCTACAGTAAAAGACAGATATGAGATTTCAATGACTTACAATGTGCTTTCCTGCTTAAACCAATGAACCAAGGACCTCAATTCCACTCCTATAGACCTTCCACAAGATCACTAACCTAAGGCCATCCAAGATTTACCCTGCTCCATTGCTTATCACCAAGAACTTGCAAGTTTGACTTTGTTTGACTTTTTTGTAATTTTTGATTTTTATACCTAAGCTGTATTTTAATTGTTTCTAAAAGCTTTATTAAGCTTTCTTGGAGCCTATATTAGCATAAGAGTCCATTAATCATTATAATAACAACAATACAGATAGCTAAGAAATTTGAGATGAAATTAAAATTGCATAAACTGAGAATTCAAACCAAACTTGATTCTTATTATCTGAAAAGCTTAAGAGTACACTGAAAATGATAACTTGAAAGTTTGAAAGCTTGAATTACACTAGAAATTAAGATTGACTAAGTACGAAATAAGAAAATTACAATTAAAACTAGATACTATGTCTTCTGCCTTCTCTTCCTTTTATAGGCTCACATTAGGGTTCTTTGGAGCATTCTGAGCATATCCCACTTTGAATCTTGACCCTCCATGGCTCTGAATTGATCCTAGCCGTTTAAACCTTTTTGGCGCCAAAAAGTCTTACACTTTGCTTGGGGCCAAAGTTCTTCAATTAAAGAATATTGGAAGCTTGTGGAGGTGTCAGGGGACAATTAAGATAGTTTCTAACCAAGTTGGGGTTGTGGGTTGAAAAACAGAGGTGCAAGTATGGTTTAGAGGGAAAAGGGTGTGGGGATGCATTTATGTGGGTTGTGGGCTAGTTGTGAGGTGGAAAGGTGGTGAGGGGAGAGTAGACAGGTGGTGGTGAGGTGGTGAAACCACCCTGGTATTGGGTGAAGCAAGGGTGGAGGTGGAGGATGAACAGTGGTTCTGGTTTGGCGGTATTGGGAGGTCAAACGGGGTTTGACCCGTTTTTATTATATTAGGGGTGTATGGGCTGAGGGTGTTTTGGGCCTAGGGGTTGGCTGAGCTTTTTGTGTTTGGATTTGGATTAGGTTTTGTTTTGGGTTTATAATAATAAAGGGTCCGGTTGGTATGTGGTATTAAACAAGGACCAATTTTGTAATTTGGTGAAATTTGATGGACTGATTTTGTCACTTTTCTAAACTACTTCCAAGGACTAAACCTGCAATAAAACCATAACACAAGGACAAAAGATGTAATTTTTCCATTTTTAATACCCAGGGACCTTTTCTGCCAATTCCTCAAACTTCTGGGACCATTTATGTAATTTTGGATTTTTAAGGGACTAAAGATGTAATTTCCCAAAATGTTATCAAAAGGACCAGTTATGCCATTTAAGAATAGTTCAAGGTTTATTTTTCATATTTTTCCATTTTCAAAACCTTAAGGACTATTTTTGACATTTTTGAAACTTGAGGGACTAAAGTTGTCATTTTGCAAATTTTAACTTTAAAGGACTAAACTTGACAACTTAAGAATCCCTAAGGACCTTTGATGATATTTTTCATGTTTTGATTTACCAGGGACTAGTTTTGACAACTTTTGAAACTTGAGGGACTGAAACTGCCAATTATGCAAACTTTGTACATTTTTTATCTGTTTTTGATTATTTTGCATTTGAAACATATAAAACACACTTCTAAGATATTTTCAGTATTTTGATGCATATTTAAGTATTTTTGGATGTTTTGGCAGTTCAGATTGGTATAAAATGATGAGTATTTAGACACTCATCAGCATTCCCTGACATGTCAGGAGCTTCTAGACGCGAGTAATTAGACCAATGTGCCCTTAATTGCTGTACTTATTGGGATTGTTATTTTAGGGTTCATGGTAACAGTGTTTTCTGTGTAAAAAAAGGGGTTAAAAGGGCGCGGGTGTTGGTTTTTAAAGGGTATTTATTACTCTTTCGTTGACCGGGTATTAAGGGTTGGGTCTGGTTGGCTTGGGTTAAAGGTGGGTGGATCCGAGTTGGGTAAAAGTAAAAAGGGGGTTGGGCTGTTGAGTGTTGGGCTTAGCTTATTTTTGGGTTTAATAAGAATAATAGTATCCGTTTGGTTTAGGCTTAGGATTTTTTAGGATTAGTAATTTTAACATAAGGACCAAAATTGTAAACCTGAAAATTCCAAGGGTCGATTCTGCCAAATTCTCATAATGTGATCCAAGGGCTTCTTTCGTAAATCTCTAATTCATTGAGGACCTCTTTTGACTTTTTCTTTAATTATTTCTTCAAGGGACCATTTTTGTAATTTTGTGAAAGTATAGGGACTGAAGTTGTCATTTCTTCAAACTTTAACCAGGGACTATTCTTGAAACTTTATGAATATCTGAGGACTTCTTTTGACTTTTTGAGCTTTAATTCTTCCCCGGCTCCGGATTTTGACTTTTTTCCATCCTCATGCTTGTTTTTGTCGGTTTTGCTTTGATTTTGTCCATTTTTCACATATCCGTACCTGCACATACACAAATACAAAAACACACATTTTCTTGGCATTTTAGGTTAGTATTAGGTATTTTTGGTCTAATTTTTGGTCTAAAAATGATGTGTGAATAAGCACACATCAATCCACACCATTATATCCTATTTCCGGAGGTAGCACAACCGCTCTAGATACTTGCAAAATCAATCTCTCACCATTTTTAGCCTTTTTGAATAGCAGCGGATTCATAGACCTTAAAAACCCACCAATTTCAGTTGGGTCGCCTTTCGGGTGAAAGATATTTATGTATTGTATCTTTGAACATTGCACAAAGTTTGGTTACCTAACATAGTATTTTTGAAAGTAAATTACCTAACATAGGAAATTTTTCAAAGTTCATTACCTATATGTAGAAATAACCCTCGTTTATATGACGTCACTTGTGGGCCCCATAAACGTAGCCGGTAATATTACCTAACTTTGCCGGTTTCACAAAGTTTTGTTACCTAACTTAGTATTTTCGAGAGTTAATTACCTAACATAGAAAATTTCTCAATGTTCATTACCTATATGTGGAAATAACCCTTTTTATTAAACTCATGTTCAGTGTAAATCAATCATTGTTGATAAGGTTTACCAAGCAGATTTTCGTGATTACCTACATTTTACATACAAAATAATAAGATAGACTTTTACAAAAATATTCAGTCAACATTTGTATTAACTTTCTATTTGGAGCCTCATATGTACACAATTTTAGGTTGTCAAGAAAATAGTTGAAAATAATCATGAGATGCCTTGTTACACCATGTGTATCAGATTCAAAATTCTCTATTTTCTTACATTATATTTAGGGACCGTTTGGTTTGTATATTGGTTTATAATTTGGATTTGGATTTTGATTTGATTTAAATTTAGATTTGATGTTAAGAGAGATAAATATATATTATTGCTAGTTATTTGATACAGAGTATATAAAAAGAGAAAAAGAGATAAATATAATATTTAAATAAAACAAAAAAATATCAATGTGAGTGTTGAGGGCCCATGTTAGTGAGAAAAAACAGTAAAACCCACCAATTTTTTTGAAGAATCATTTTTTGACATGATTATCACCTAAATCCAGGCGCACAATACCGACACCCGTAAACCAAACGCTACCTTAGTATTTTCACTAGCACATCTTTTAATGTTATTAAAGACATGTCTACTTTAAGCTAAGTTTATAACAAACTAATAAAAAATAGACAAAACCTATAAACTAGAGGCAATACTTGAGTGAATTATTTTGGGTATATATGACATTTTGATATTTATATTGGGTATATATGGACTTATCCATTCTTTTTATACATAGTTTTTTTTATATATATTTTTATTTTTTATTATTATTATTTTTTTGATAATTGAATTATATTAGTGTGTAATAATAATGAGAATACAATTAGCCGATCTGAATTTGGATGGACATACCCCATCAAACACAAGAAAATTAAAATAGGAATAGAAGAATTACATTCAATTGAAGCATCACAATGAAACAGTACTCACTTACCCATTCATCTAGTCTAGGAGAAAACACTAGCAGTAAGCAACCGTTTAGAAAATTCATCATTTGACTATATTTCCCTTATACAAACACCTTACATGTGATTACGCTACACTTTAATCACAGAGGCTCTTACACAAAAGAATCGTCAAAATATTGATTATAAATTAAGATAAGATACAATAAAATATTGATTATGAATTAAGTACTAGATACTCATTCTATAATTGTTTGCCCGACAAGAAACACACGGTATAAGAAAAACAAAAATATTGTTGTTTGCTTTTTCTTAGTTTTTAGCAAAATATCAATTTGATCATTAATTAGTTAACTAAAATATTTTTTAATTTGTAATAATAATTTCAAACAAATGCGTTACTATAAACTCGATCAAATTTATTATTTTACTTTTAATAGTGAACAATTAAATTAGCACGTCACAAACTCCTTTTAGTTAGTAATTAGAGTGTGAGACAAGGACAATTTAGAGAAAAATACTAAACTAAGCAAAAAAACACATTTGGTAAGACTTGTTATTTTTTTAACCTTCTTCCCATTTTGATCATGTTCAATTATCAAATTGTTTGATTCAATTTCTTTTGAAACATGTGTCATTTGCTCAACTGCTCCACTCCATATAACTTTTGTACTTGCAAAGGACACATGTTACAAAAGAGATGAAGTCAAGTATTCGAGCGACTAATATGATAAGAGTACGAAAAAAGTGACCAAGTCTTCAAACATTTTTTTTTGCTTGGTTATTTCGTCGACAATCTTTTATATAATAAAAGAATTACATCATTTCGGAGTGTTTTTCCAAATCCCTTTTCCTTGAAAAAAAAAATTGGACCAATAGGAGAGCTCGATTTTGCCACGTAGGCGAAATCGAGCAATATAATTGGTCAATAAGTCAAAATTAAATTGATTTTGGTCAAACTTAATAATTTTGGTGGAGGAATATGGTTAAGAAAAAAATGCATAAAAATATAAGTGTCAAATTTATGAAAACAAAAACTTAAAAAAAAAGGAAGTAATTAATAAAACTTTAGTGGTTGAATTTTAAATAAATTATATAGAGCTAAGTGTAAAATTATAAGTTTTCATGTTTTTTAATAACTTTAGAAAAAACACAAATAACCCCTTACACTTTATACCCCTTATACTTTATAATATTAATTTTGTTTAAAATTACATGAGTATTATTATTAGTTTTTAGACTTTTATCCATTAAAATTACAAAATTTGATAAATATGTGAATTAGATTTAATATTGTTAGTTTTAGACTTTCATCCATTAGAATACTTTTTTAAATAAGGACTCATGTTATTCTATTTAAAAGTTTAATTTATGCGTACACGGGTTTGAATATATTAAATACGGCTAAATTATTAGTAACGGGAATATAAATATCAAATGGTAAGCACAAGTTACTGTGATATGAAAATAAATATACGCGATTCTACTTATAACAAGGACTCATGAAATTGTTATTTAAAATTTATATATGAATATCCATAAAACAATTTAAAAACTTTACTGAGCATATTTTAACTTAATTAACGCTCATTATGTGATAATAAACTCGCACATTTTGTACAACATGATATCAATAGTTAAAGTTAAACAATAACATCAACCTCAAATGTCAGTCAGTTAAAACCGTTATACAAAGCTAATTTACTCATTTTGACAAGTGATATGCTCTATTAGGTTGCACCTTTTATTTTTTATTACTTTAGCAGAAAATGTATTGTGCGAGTTGTTAAGTCTGAAAGAAATGAAGAAAAAAAAGTGTACGTTTTGTGCCAATAGTTTGAGTATTAGCTGATTGATGTTTCTTTCAGGATGTTTTATATACAAGTTGGTTCTTATGCGTTGTTTATTCGAACTTGACATATTAAGAGACTGGGAATAAAAGTTCATCACCAAGTATGCTAAAGTAGGAACCATAAAGCCCCCGAAACCACACATGATGCATCAACTACGGATTTACTTTGAAGGTTACTTAGAACATATATTTGATATTATAATTTGCTTATATGGTATATGTGTTTATTGAATTTTAAAATCAAGTTGTCTCTTGAATTTTCATATACTTAAACGGCTAACTCACATAATCTCAAGTTAACATTGTATAAATGCCTTTGTCTCGGGCACTGATATGTGTTGCATTAACCTTATTCCAAAGTTGCCAAAAAAAAAAAAAAAAAAAATGTCACAAGTATTTGATGAGTTAACTGCTTTTGAATTTGTTGTAATATAGAATAATGATGATCTAAAAAAGAGGTGTAACTAATATGTCTCATTCACTTGAAAATCTGCTGCGAAATAAATGAGCCGGTTTACTAAAGTAGGACTTGCTTAAGTTATTGGAGTTTGTGACTGTTATTTTCTACTAATTATAGTAAGTTTTTAAAGGGTTTTGGGGCCATCTTAATAGTTAGATTTGTGGTGATTAGGATTTTTTTAATGGCTGTCTTAATAGTTATTAAAGGGTTTTTATGACTGTTTTAATTGCAGAATTCAAGGTGTTTGGACTGTTTTTAATAGCTGAACTGATGGGTGCATTAAACTGCCTTGATAGCTGAATTCAAGGGTGTTTGAAACTATTTCAATTGCTAATTTTAAGGGTGTTTGAACTTTAATAATAGCCGAATACAGGGGTGTTGCGACTGTTTTTAATAGGCATTGTTATTGCAAAATAAATTTGACTTATACTAAATTAATAGATGTAAAGTTCAAAACATTTTAAGACAATATATTTGGTATTAAATACATAATAAAATTTTTATGCCAAAATCCCGTGCGTGCACGGGTATTATAACTAGTTTAATACAAAAAAAGTACGGCTATAAAATTAGAAAATAGACCCCTAAGAATTACTAGTAATAGGGAGGAAACGCGCATGATTGTGCGCATATATATATAAATCAGTATTTTCACACCGTCACCGTGAAACGTGGAGAGCCTTATTTCCGACACTTTTCTTCTTTCTTTCTATTCCTTTCTTTCTCTCTCTAAAACTAATACATACGTATATCTATCTATATAATTTACATATATATACACACACAGCAAAAAAGGCCGGAATATTCGACCGCGCTTTATTCACTGTTGTGAAATTAAAAAAAAAAAAAAGAACTTTACTCATCAGCTCCTGCTTCTGCTGCTGCTGCTCAGATTATTTTAATCTCTGTTTACTTGCTCGAATCTAATAGGTCAGTTATTATTTAATTAATAAATAGTTTATTGCTATAATATTCTGTTACTGTTACAAAAATTTAGTGTAAGATCTAGTTGATTTCTGTAAAGCTGAATGTTACTGTTGTTTAGATATTTAGTTAATATCGATTTAGATTTCTACATGATGAAGCTTATTGTGATTTTGAGCTGATATTTGTTTTTTTAGTTTAGTTTAAATTTAAATAAAGTTTGAGCTGATTTTGGAGATGAATAACTGTTTTAATTTGAATTTGTTTGTTGAATAACGATGTTTGTGTAAGAATAACGATTTGCACGCAAATTCATCCACTTGTTGAAAAGCCTAGTTAACTGCTTCTACCACAGGCTATTTTTGTTGTTGTTGTTGTTCAAATTTTTTATTTACGTTATTAATTTATAATTAGTAGGAGTATCTTATTTTGACCTTTGATGCTCAATTTCACACTTTTCTAGATTAGAACATCAGACGAAGTAATTAATTTTCGCAAACACGTTGGCGATGCTAAATATGTGAAAGGAAATGTTCAAACACACCACACTTGGTATGGGAAAAAATTTCTACTGAATTTGCCTAGTATGTGTATTGCAGTTAAAAATAGCTCAAATTTCAGATATTTTTTTTATTGTATGTGAGTTGATAATGTTTTATATTTTTTGAAATTGCTACTTTAGGATATAAATATCCCCTATTTTTAGGATAGCTGTATCTGTATGCATATGAGTCAATCTCTCCTCCCTGTAATTTCAAAATCCACAGAATTTCATTAACATTAATATACAAACATCAATATAGTTTTATTGAAACTTGCTTCAATTTGATAGCTGCGGTTTGGAATGAGAAGATATAGAACCAATATTCGTCTATGAAGGAATTCAAACAATGGAGGAATCTTTTGAGGAAAAGACAACTTATTTTTGATTGGGTAAGCTGGCTTATTAGTTACTTATATGCTTGTGTTCTTGGAGCAAAATTTGTAAGGGATTTAATCATCTAGTGTTTCGATGTATGCAGGGACTGTGCAGATTCAGTATGAAGCCGTTTATGGGATTAATTTGTACAATAATGTTATACATTGTATATAGGACAACTAATTATCAATATATACAGACAGAGGTATGTCATTGTCAATTAATGACTATTACTGCTTTTTTAATTTTTAGATTAGAACTTATGCATCCTGCATGATTTGATTTTAATTTATGGTTAAATGGTCTCTTAAAGGATCTATAAAGTGCTCTTAAGTATGTCGCCTATTAGCCCTGTTATGTAATTACCTCTGATCATTTTGTTTAATAGTAGACAAAAAAAAGTTGCCTTTGTGTAGATGTTTCGAAAATTGGTTTGGTATCGATTAGAGATTAGTAGTAATACCACTTCAAATTGATGGATGTTCTATAAGCTGATTTTAATTTGTGATGGCTTCTTGTTCTAAATTAGCTTCCAATACCTTTTCATTTTGTTTTAGTAATATATATATATTTTTTTATTAGATAGTGATGATATGTTAATACTCAATCTTATGGTAGGTCGATTGATACTAATTTATTGATGTCCATGTCGTATAAGCTGATGTTTCTAAACTTCCACTCTTCCATCCCAGTTGGGTTTTACTGATAATCATTTTTTGTTATTTGTCTTGACAGCTGGATTCTAAGTTGTTTCGGTTTTACACATCAAAGGTACACCTTGAATAAACGTTATCTGCTTAATAGTTGATAACTTAATAGTGGTCTTTATCTAGTATTTTCTTTCTGATGGTTTGTGACTGAATTCTATTGTCTGAAAACATTAATTTGCTTGTTGGTGGTTATCTTTAGGAAGCTGTGTCGTCTTCAACAACCTTGAAGAGTTTACCACGTGGAATTATTGCAGATAAATCTGACCTGGAATTAAAACCTTTGTGGTCAACAAGTAGTTCAAAATTGAAGGTTAGACAACCCTGTTGCATTGTGGGTCTTGTATGTTAGTATTATGTTTTTATTTAACCGCCAACAGTTAGTGATGATCACTTGGTCAACGTTAACTGATTGCAGGCTAATGATACCAGTTCTCATAACTTGCTGGCAATGCCAGTGGGTCTAAAACAGAAGCGGAATGTTAATATCATAGCTCAAAAGGTACAATGATCAATTATTGGTCGACATGGACAAGTCGTTCTATATTTCCTTTTTAAATGTCCTTCTGTGAACGATAGTAGCCTAACATTAGCACTTTTTCAGTTTCTTGAAGCAAATTTTACGATTATTTTGTTCCATTATGATGGGAGAATGGATGGCTGGCGGGATCTTGAGTGGAGCAACAAAGCCATACATATTGTAGCCGAGAACCAAACAAAGTGGTAAGAGGTTCATAACCATTTTTAGGAATCTATGTCACATTTACTCTTTTCACTTTATTATTAAGTAATCGTCTAATTTACTAAGAAAATTACATTATTACAGGTGGTTTGCCAAACGATTTCTGCATCCGTCTTCTGTGTCTATTTATGACTACATATTTCTTTGGGATGAAGACCTGGGAGTGCAACATTTTAATCCCAGAAGGTACCCAACATTTCAGTCCCATTTACGATATACTGATTCACATTTGCTACTGATTGTAAATATATCGTTACTGAATCCTTTTTATACTTGCAGATACTTAGATATTGTTAAAGCAGAAGGATTAGAGATATCCCAACCAGCTCTAGATCCAAATTCGACTGGTATACATCATAGGATCACAGTTCGGAAGAGAACAAATAAGTTTCATAGGTGAGTGAATTGGAAATTGTTTGTTTATACAGTAAATATTAACATCACCATGTTTCTTATTGCTAATGCACATAAATTTTTTAACAAACAGGAGAGTATATGACAGCAGAGGCAGTGTGAAGTGTTCAGATGCCAGTGATGGGCCACCATGTGCAGGGTAAGGTGCCTTTGATACAATAGCCACAGAGAGTCCCGTTAAACAGTTTTCCCTAAATTGTATTTAAAATGGTTTTATATGTCTAGCCAAGTAATTCTTTCAGTAAAAGAGCATTCTTATCTTGTTCTTTAAATTGCAGATTTGTAGAAGGAATGGCTCCAGTTTTCTCGAGGGCTGCATGGCATTGTGCTTGGCATCTCATTCAGGTAAATTTCACTTTGTTTCTCTTACCTGAAATTTGTTTAAGATGTGAGTTTTCAGTGTTTCAAAAACATCCATGTAAAAGGCAGATGTATATTAATTCAAATTTTTTGGCTAACATTTTGTGAAAATTTGCTCATTGAATGCCAGTTGAAACCAAATAGTAGTACTTACTCAATAATGTATAAAAGAACATAAAGTTCATAATGCTTTGTGACAAGATCGTGTTATTTATGTCGCTAATTGTTCTTACATCTAAATTAGTAATTGTCCGTAAGGCATAAATATATGAGTGACACTATATTACCAGATTTTTGTCTCTTACCAGATAGTAAGCCTTACATTATATATTTTGGTTTTGCTTCCAGAATGACCTTGTTCATGGATGGGGAATGGATATAAAACTGGGGTACTGTGCACAGGTTAGTTTGAACTTCTAAAAACTCGAGATATTACAGTTCTCAATGACATGTTATTTCCTGAATTGGAATTTGCGACATTGATGATTGCATTCTTTAGGGAGACCGGTCCAAGAAGGTGGGAATCGTAGACAGAGAGTATGTTGTTCACCAGGGAATACAATCGTTAGGTGGACCCTCTGCTAAAAAGGTTTTCACTCTCATCCATGCACAAACACATTAATTGATGACATTGTGACATTTTAGTTAATAAATGATTTCTGACAGAAAAACCCGCCTATACTCAGTTGACTAATTATATATTGTAACTTGTTTTCTTGCAGACTCGGAATAATTCAGATTCGCCAAAGGTATGCCTTAATTATTTCTTTTGATCATCTAGTAAGTCCACATGTTTGAGTCCGTCCTATTCGGTTGATGTCATATTAATGTTTCTATTTCTGTTTCTACAGAGACACACTGTTGATACGCGAGCTGAGGTAAGACAACTTGATTCTGTTTGATTTATTTCTCCTTCAACAAGTTGTATCCGTAATTCGTGTGACACATAAATTTTTTTACATGTGTGACATAATTCCTAAATGGCATGGGTAATTGTTCTTTTGGTATCAGCAACTAAAAAAGTACAATGTTATTTCTGTCGATTCAGATTAGAAGGCAATCAACAAATGAGCTCAAAACGTTTAAACAGCGATGGGAAAAAGCAGCCAAGGATGATACAAACTGGGTGGATCCATTCTTTACAAGAAAACGAAGACGAAAGCAAATACCTACAGAAAGTGCTGACACGTGAATTTTGACCATTTACTTTAGCTTAGTTCAAGTATAGCGACTGTTTATAAAGGTCTTGTTGTTTTTCATTATTATAAAGTGGCTTGTAATTTAGTTTTGTCTGGAGGCCCATTTGACCTCATGTTTATAATTAATTTTGTTTGGACCTTAATGATTATCTTTATACTCACCTTGATTTGTTGGTCATTTATCACAAGTCATATTTGGATGGTTAGGTACAACAGCCAACAGTTAATGAGGTCGAGAAAACCTGTAGGCTACAATCACTGTCGTAATGGTGATTATGAAGTATTCACAATTCTCATATAAGTTTCTTTATGGTTTACAACTATATTTAGGAAGTTAAAAACTTTGGTCAACTGGGTACGGTAGTATTTGTCAATTCATGTGTTCTATCCATTTTAATATAAGTCAGAATGTATGAATCATCCATAAGAGGCCTAAAGTTTGGTGAAAAACCGTGCGACGATGGTTTTTGCTCGGACTCTTTATGCAAAAATCAGACGTAAGAGAATGGTTTTTATAAAACTTTTAGCTTCTTACAAATGATTCATACCAATAATTTAGAACCGGGTGCCAATACATTGATGGAACTTTGTAGTTTACTCTAGATATTTACCTTGCGACACTTAGCAATCAACGAACTTTAGCTAGTACGATCTACTTACCAACAAGTCATGTGTCTATCTCTGTCCACGTTTCAAATAAGATCCAAATAATCCCAATATGAGTATTAATCTTCAAGAAACCCAAACAAGCGTGGAAAAAGAAGACCCGCTGGGACAGTTCGGTAAATCGAAGTGGAACTAACATGAACTTTTTGGTTTATGATATCATTCTGAGCTTCAGTTTTAACAGTTTTGAACCATCAAAGAATCATGTCTTTTGTCTAGAAAACACGCACACACATGCAGAGTTTGGTAAATGTCTAGTTTGTACCATTTTATTTGGTAGAAATCATGTTCTCTTTAGTGCTACGTGTTTTAAACATTTTCGTATGTCTCATTTATTTTGTTAGTTCAAAGTTTTAAGTCAATGTTTTGGCACATGTATTAAAAGTTCTACACGATAACAAAGAACCACCTCCTACAACATTTTTTAATGGCAATTTATTACACACTTATAAATCATCATTTATCTCATACATAAGATCTTATAAATGTCTCCAACAATTAGTTGACGAGCTAGACCAATAGCCTTTCGTACGGGCCACCTACGACACGTGTATAACTCCAAAGTAAAAATCTAACAAAGTAACAAGACTACCAACTTGTTATGATACGGTTGTAAAGCTACCTTAGCCTCCAAGGTAGCTCGAGCAAGAAAAGAAAAAAAATAATTTGGTAGGAACCGCTTGACACAATCATCTAGACCAACTTAATCGACATGAATATCATTTGTGCACACGTCGTCTTCTATAAGCCATTAAGCTTATGTATGTTAAACGTATATTGTGATAACTTGTCATTAGTGGATAATCACAAAATAATTAGTCGTACATTTACGTTGATTAGCTTTATTAGTGAGGTTACCCGATATAGGTAATGTAATATTCCTATATAAAGCTTCTCATTTGTCTGCAATGGATCACGAAATCAATAAAATCATTCTTATATCATTCAATACTCTTACATGGTATCAGTCATACAATCCTAAATCTCTAATCCTAAACCTAAACTCATCCGCCGCCGCCTCCGGCTGCCGGCTACTCGCCGAAGGTTCGGAGGGCTCCCTTTAAACCTTAACCTTTGTCATATTTAATCTTCAAATATCAAGTAATAACGAAAACCCACCTCAATCAACTATGAAAAAATAATTAAAAATAAATGGTGGATCTTTATGTTTTTAGAGGAAAATTCAATTGCATACCCTTATTTTGGTGCATATCAATGGACAAATCCCCACCATCCATCTAGTTTGATCTAATGGTGGCGATTAACCTAAGATTAAATAGAAGAACCTAAGTCCATATTTTTTTTTTTCACTTTTTATTTGTCTTTTATTTTATTATTATTATTTTATTTTTTTCCCTTTTTTTTTTTTTGCTTTTTTCTCCAATTCACGTACCTTTTGTTTCTTTTTCTTTTTTTTGCTTTTTTTTTCCAATTCACGTTCTTTATTTTTATCTTTTTTTCCCCTAACTCACGTTTTTTTTTTTTTTTTTTTTTTTTTTTTTTTTTTTTTTTCGTTTTCGTCAGTTTTTTACGTTTTCGTCTGTTTTTATACGTTTTTAAACGTTTTGTCCGTTTTTAGACCTTTTGCACGTTTTCGTCCGTTTTTTACGTTTACGTCCATTTTTAGACGTTAACGTCTGTTTTAAAATGTTTACATCCGTTTTTATACGTTTTTGCCCGTTTTCATACGTTTTTGTCTGTTTTCTGATGTTTTCGTTCGTTTTCATACGTTTTAATGCGTTTTTCGTTTTTGTCCATTTTTCATACATTTTCGTTCGGTTTCAGACGTGTTTTTACGCTTTCATATATTTCGTCTATTTTATTACATTTTCGTTTTTTTCTTATGTTTTCACCCATTTTCATATGTTTTCGTCTGATTTCTTACGCTTTCGTTCATTTTCGTCCGTTTCATCCGTTTTCTTTCATTTTCGTTCATTTTTCAAATGGTTTTAACCGTTTACTTACGTGTTTTTACGGTTTCATACGTTTTTTTTTTCTGTTTTCTTACGTTTTTGTCCGTTTTCTTACGTTTCTGAATATTACAACTGATATTAAGAAAATCATAAGTGATACTTTGAATATCACTTGTGATTTTCTTTTGTTTTCATCCGTTTTCATACGTATTTATCCTTTTTCTTACGTTTTCGTCCGTTTTCTTACGTTCTTGTCCGTTTTCATACTTTTTTCAATATCACTATTGGTATTCACTATTGGTATTCAGAATATAACAATTGATATTCAGAAAATCAGAATAACACTTGCAATTTTCTGAATATCATTAGTGATATTTTCAATATCACTTGTAATTTTCTGAATATCTATCACTTGTGATTTTTTGAATATCACTTTTGATTTTTCATGTTACAAAACATTAGTTGAAAATCACTTGTGATATTCAGAATATCACTTGTGATATTCAGTATATCGCATAATATCACTTATGATATTCAGAATATCATTTATGGTATAGAATATCACTTGTGATATTCAAAAAATCACAGAATATCACATGTGATATTCAGAAAATTATTTGTGATATTAAGAATATCACTTATGATGAAGTGTCACACCCTAATTGATGAAGATAGACACAAACATCAATAAGGAATCAATAAGATCTAATAAATTATATACAAGTTTAACATAATCATAAGTAGACACAAGGTAAATTAGCAAAACATAATTAAAAAAGAGCAAACAACAACAATAATGAAAGACATAATTGAGATAGAATCATCAAAGCAATACGTGATGTTTATGGAGTGATTGAAACCCTCTAAGTTGCTGGAAAAACACCTACCTAAACCCAGGAATCGACCTTAGGGTTTAGGGCTTAAAAATAATGAAGTTATGATGTTATATTTATAGGCTGCAATCTGCCCGGCCCGATCTTGACGGCGTCACACAAACCATGACGGTGTCAAGAACAAATTTTCTTCACTAAATTGTAGATCTCTTCGTCCTCTTCGCGTGGGCTTTTGAATCACCTGAATCCGAGTTCGTATGCAAAAGTTATGACCAAAACAATATCCGTTACTTCGGGCGCAAGTTTTGACAAGTTAACACGTGACGGCCTTGGTACCTAAAATCAACGAACTCGGATTTAGGGCCCGATCTTGACGGCGTACCTAAAATCACAAAAAAAAACGATTTAGGGCAATATTTGATCAAATAAATTTAATTCCGGGCTTAAATGACCCCCTAAAACAGTTCATTTTTCGCATTATCACTAAGTCCATATTTTTTTTCCCATTTTAATTTGTCTTCTTGTCCTTCTTATTTTTTTTTTAATTATCTTCTTTGGTTTTTTTTCCCAATGTCACGTTCCTTTTTCTATTTTTTTTTGCTTTTTTTTTCCAATGTCACGTTCCATTTTTTTTTTCCTATTTCAATTCACTTTTTTTTCTTCTCTTTTTTTTTTTTTTTCTCTTTAATTCAATTTACGTTTTTTTTTCTTTTTTACTAATTCACGGTTTTTTTCGCTTTCATATATTTTCGTCTGTTTCATACGTTTTGATTCGTTTTCATACGTTTTCGTTCGTTTTAATATGTTTTCATCCGTTTTCTTTCGTTTTCGACCATTTTTATACGTTTTCGTCCATTTTCAGACATGTTTTTACGCTTTCATACGTTTTCGTCCGTTTTCATACATATTCGTCCGTTTTCTTACGTTTTCATCATTTTTCTTACGCTTTCGTCCATTTTTGTCCGTTTTCATACGTTTTCGTCCGTTTTCTTACATTTTCGTTCGTTTTCATACGTTTTCGTCCGTTTTCATCTGTATTCTTTCGTTTTTGTCCATTTTTCATACGTTTTCATCATTTTTATATGTGTTTTTACGCTTCCTTATGTTTTCGATTGTTCTCTTACGTTTCGTTTGTTTTCATATGTTTTCGTCCGTTTTCATACGTTTTCTTTCGTTTTCGTCGTGTTTTTACGCTTTCATACGTTTTCATACATATTTGTCCTTTTTCTTACGTTTTCATCTATTTTCTTACGCTTTCGTCCGTTTCATACGCTTTCATCCGTTTTTTTCGTTTTCATCCATTTTTGATACGCTTTTGTCTTTTTTCATGCATGTTCTTATGCTTTCATATGTTTTCGTCCATTTTCATGCATATTCATTCATTTTTATGTTTTTGTCCGTTTCTGCTCGTTTTTGTCTGTTTTTAAATGTTTTTGGTTGTTTTTAGATGTTTTCATACATTTTGGTAAGGGATACTTTGGTTTTTCCCATTTGGTTAGGATACTTTGGTTTATCATGTTTGGTTCGGATACTTTGGTTTATCCAGTTTGTTGCGTATTTATGTCTGTTGCTGCTTGAAGATGTGCTTTCGCTTGCTGTCGAATGTCTTCTTCAACAAGTATTTATTAGTTTTGCTTTATTGTTTATTAGCTTTTAATCTCTGGTCCGAGCTTTCACGATTTCGTCGCTCGAACTGCGGGGGAGTGTTAACCGTTATTGTAATAAGACCATTAGTTATCATTAATGGATAACCACAAAATAGTTGTACATTTATGTTGATTAGCTTGATTAGTGGGGTTACCCAATATAGGTCATGTAATATTCTTATATAAAGCTTCTCATTTGTCTGTAATGGATCACAAAATCAAAAAACCATTCCCATGTAATTCAATACTCTTACAAAGTATACTCTCCTCAATTGCTAAATTTTGGCTTCAGAGCATATCACACAGTTTGACCCAGCCGAATATGTCTAACGTGGCTTATTTCTTAAGCACATCCAACTATGCGAAACTATACCCTTCTTTAGAAACTACTCCATCCGTCTCAAAATATAAATCCATTTACAAAATTTTTTTCCACCTTTGACATTAATTATATTTTCTAGTGTTATATAACACTTGATGCAAAATATATAAATAGATTGTGTTTTAAGGACATGGTTGGTATGTATGTTTTGGTTATGGGAAATGACAATGAAAGTAATCCATTGTTTTTTTTGTACTATATTGGTTTGAGTTTTTGGATTGATATCCTAATAGAGAGGTAATTGAGAGGCCTAAAAGATGTGCTTAAATTTATGCCTAAACTTATGTGTAATCATCTTGTTGGCTGAGTCAAGAGACCCACTTTTTCAAAAACCAACAGGATCATGCCACATAAGTTTAGGCATGAAATTAGGCATAGATTTAGGTCTCCCCATCATTTTCACCATACCAATTTCTTGAGATATCTATCAAATATTGATTCCTTTTTATTTTTCCCGCCCAAAGTTTCCACCCACTTAGATACATTTTCATGTGAGTTATTTATTTTGACACACAAATCCAATTTATAAACATTAACAATCGTATTGATACATTTAATGTTCACCTTATGCCTAAACTCATAACGATTATGATTCATGGCAGCATACCGAACATACCCTAAATGTATTTTCATTGATGTGTTCTTTATCAAATATTATAAGAAGGATGAGACCACATATTTGAGATGCATTAACTTGAGTTAGATGCATCTTTATTCATTAGATGCATTTCAATTAGTTTCGAATGTGATTTTAAAGTGAAAACGATGCAAAGTAGTACTAACAACAAACTTGAACCGCATATGACGAAAAATAGATAGGATTCGCTTACTTGATGAAATGCATCTAATATATGTATATGCATCTAACTTTTAGCTAGAAAATATATGATGGTTCATTTAAAAAATTAAGGGTGCATCTAAACCAAGTCAATGCATCTTTAATGTGTGATTGTAAATATTTTTGATCATTCTCACTATAAGATTTCTTCTCATTTAATCTTGTCAAGTTGAAGATATATCTAAAAACTACTAGTAACATCATAGGTAAACTAAAATGAACAGTTTGGTGCTTTTGTCTAAGATAAACATATATCATAAATTCTCTCAAGATCAATGAACAATTTTTGGTCATTTATTTTTTCATAAAAAAAAAAAAAAAAAAAAAAAACTTTCCATCATTTTTTATATAAATAAAATATCTTGCAAACGGTAAATCGTTAAGTGACAAAAAATACACAATCGTGATGGATATTTTTATCTTTTAGTAGGTGTTTCAAGTTCTTTTTAGTGTTGAAATTTATGCTTGAAAAAATTACATGTGACTTTTCCAAGTGTAAATTTCAAAATAATAATAATAATAATAATAACAATAATAATAATAATAATAATAATAATAATAATAATCTCAAAAAAAAAAAAAAAAGTTCAATGAAAGTATATCATATAATTTTCGTCGCGATGGAATGATTCGTCTCACATAGTGATTAACAGTTGTAAGATATTTAATTAAAAAAAAATGTGAAAGTGAGTTTTACTATTTTGATGAAAAATAAATGTAAGAATTTGTTTATTTGATACTAGAGAATTCGTGATATAGGTTGAAGTTTCTTCCATAGTTTTATCATTCCCTTATAACATGAATAACTTTAGTTGTTTCAAAACATGGATGATTCTAATACATAGATCAATTTAGTACTAAAATAATATTGAAGGGAAAATTACAAATTTTGTCCTTATGGTTTTCAACTTTCACACTCCATGCCACTTCTAAGAATTAATTATGCCGGATGTCATTGTTGTTCACAATTTGTAATACTATATGTCATTTTTGCATTCACCATTGTTCAAAGGCAATTGAAATAACAAAAGGGAGATGATTTGCACACTAAATAAATTGACAGAGACATCACAATTTTACACCCCTAGTGCATACATTACAACATACATGTGCATAATTGTAGTGTCTCCATCAATTTATTTGATGTACAAATCAATTCTCATAACAAAAATACCATCCTCTTTTTCTCTACTTTAATTTCCACTTGAATTTACAATTATTTTAAATCAAATGTCAAGAACATTAAGAACACTAAAAAACACAACATATAATTATTTCTTTTTTTAAATTAAAATGATTGAATTACGGCTTATAGTCCACTCAATCCTCACCCACAAAACACACTCCATTTTAGAAAAAAGAGACAAACATTAGCTCAATAAGTCAAATACAAGGAGTTTATGCTCTTCCATCATTGAAGATGTTATATGTTAATACAAATATCGCCTAAAAACGTTATTTATATTTTACGATCTTTGCTAAGTTTTGTTAACGACAAAATGTAAACTTTAGTTTCTAAGTAAAACATAATCTTAGTTTTAAAGACTTGCATAAACTAGACTTTTGCTACATTTTACATTTCATAAAACACAACACTTTTTATTTCTTAAAATAGAAATGTCATATCATATTTATGGCAAGTTTTGTCAATATACATTTATGGAAAGAAAGTGTGTTTGACTAAACTATGTGTTTGCTTGCAAGTTTTGTGTTTGACTAGGTGTAATGAGATGTGACGTTGTTTGGTTTGCAAGATTTATTGCAAATCCAACTGCAAGCCCGACGGAACCCTGGGGGTACACGGGCGGAACCCATCTGAGGGTTCCGCCGTATCCGCCAGGCCTGCAGAAGGCTTTGCTATAAATACTAAGTCACAAGTTGATTTTTGGTTTATCACTCTACTTCATATTTACACACATTCATTCATTTTTTCATCTAACCCTTTAACATTTCATATGTGAAGTTTCTTTTTGTAGCAAAGAGATTCACGAGTTCATAAAAAGTAACAAGTATTCAACACAACGTTGCAAGACTTGTTAGCTTAGCATTGTGTAGACTTTTGTAGTTTACACTTCATTTGATTGTGTATTTTCAGTAGTGATCGGTTAATATTTTAGTCCTCAAAATACAAAGTGTATCGGGAGTAGTTGTACCCTTGTAAAAGAACTAACGGGAGTGGTTGTACCCTTGGTAAAGAACTCGACATCTAGCTTAGTGTCGGTAAAAGTATAAGCGACGTGTAAGGTTTTCTCGGCCGGTGAAAGGAGCTTGTTGACTAGTGAAAGGAACTCTCGAGTTGGATACTCGGGGCTTGGACGTAGGGCAAGGAAAAAGAGTCCTTGTAGCCGAACCACGATAAATACTCGTGTTGTGGTTTGATCTTTTCTTTCATTTACTTGCATGTTATATATTGTGTTTGTGTATATATCTTTGATCAAACGGAAAGTTTCAAAGCTAACTAAACAAGTTAAAAAGATTTTAAACGGTAAACTATTCAACCCCCCTTCTAGTTTTCCACAATTGGCATCAAGAGCTACGTTACTCAAGCTTTTAAAATATATTGTGTTTTAAAACTTGAAACGATCAATTGATTTTGAAAATTACAAAGAAGGGCAATCTATGCAAAGACCACCACTTTTTGAAGCAAATAGTTTTATTTATTGGAAAAACCGTTTTGAAACTTACGTGAAATCTAAAGATATAGATTTATGGTATATAATCATTGATGGTGATAACATAGTTACTAACATTAAAGATGATGATCAAAAGAAATTAATTGGTAAAAATAATGAAGCTACAAAGATGCTTTACAATGCTTTGCCTAAGAAAGAATATGAAAGAGTCTTTATGTGTAAAACCGCCAAAGATATTTGGCAATCTTTAATTGTCACTCATCAAGGAAACTCTCAAGTTAAAGATAACAAAATTGATCTTCTTGTTCAACAATATGAACAATTTGTTATTTCCGAAGATGAGATTATTGATAATGCTTTTGCTAGATTTAACACTATTATTACTTCACTTAAAGCACTTGATGAATCTTTTTGTAGTAAGAACTTTGTCATGAAATTTCTTAGAGCACTCCATCCGAAGTGGAGAGCAAAAGTGACGAAAATTGAAGAATCCAAAGATCTTTCAAGCATGTCACTTGACGAGCTAATTGGAAACCTCAAAGTTCATGAAATGGTAATGGAAAAAGATTCATAACTAGTTAGAGGCAAGAAAGAAAAAAGTTAAGTTCATTGCCTTGAAAGCTAGAGTCCAATCAAGTGATGATGAAGAATCTACTTCGGATAGTGATGATGAGGAATATGCTATGGCCGTTAGAGACTTCAAGAAGTTCTTTCGTAGAAGAGGAAAGTTTGTAAGGCAACCTAAAGATGACAAAAAAACTTTCCGAAAAGATCGTGATGATAGGAAAGGAAAAGTTGAAAGAAAATGTTATAGGTGTGGAGACACAAGTCATCTTGTTAAGAGAATGTCCAAAACCACCCAAGAGCAAACCTCAACAAGCTTTTGTTGGTGGTGCTTGGAGTGACTATGAAGGAGATGACGATGAGCCAAAGAATGATGATATTTCTCTCATGGCTCACAACTCAAATGAGGTACTCTCCGATTCATCTTACTCCTCTATTGATGATGACACCTTACAAAAAGAATATAACAAACTTTTTGAATTGAGCTTAAAAATCATAAACAAAAATAAGTTTTTGAAAACTAAAAAGGAGTTTTTAGAAAATGAAGTTTATGAATTAAAAGAAAAAGCTAAGAGATTAGAAAAGAGTAAAGGTATTGACGCTTCTTGCAAATCATGTGAAGAGCTTAAACTCGAAGTTGAGAAACTTAAAATTACTCAAAATGATCTAATAAAACAAACCACAAAGTTTAAGAAGTTCGATAAGAGCATTTCTTGTGCGGATGAAATTATGAAAATAGAAACTTCAAAGGGTCAAACGAAACAACAAAAGATTGCACAAGAAACTAACAAAACTGCTACAGCAGCCCGCGGAACAGATGGAACCCAATCCAGGGTTCCGCCCGTTGGACCTGAAGGTTCCGCCAGGTCTGCTGCAGCAGTAACACCATCCACATCGGATCGTTCAAAATTTGTTAAAGTTACGTATAAAAATGGAACAAAACCTGCTTTTAAAACTGGAGTAGGACTTAATAAAAACGAATTTAGAGCTAAGACTACTCAACCAAGACCTAAGACTCCAAGTCCCAAACGCCCCTTTCCAAAGAGCAACTTCAACGCTCGACCAAACTACCAACATGTTTGGAACCAAAACACTTCTGGACATTACCAAACTTCAAATTACATGTCATGTAACCCTTATGTTCTATTTTCGTACTTGGAACAAGTTAATGGTATGCTTAACCAAAATGGACCTATGAGAAATTGGGGACCAAATGTTTGAGTGTTTTTCATAAAATAGGTGTGCCTCAAAGTTTGTTTGGAACCGGATGAATGGATTAAAGATAGCGGTTGTTCAAGGCACATGACGGGTAACAAAAGCCTCTTCACTATTTATCACAAATGTGACGGAGGTAATGTTACGTTTGGTAGTAAAGCTAAGAGCAAAATCATCGGAAAAGGTACAATCTCTCATGACTCCCTTTTTATATATGATGTAGCTCATGTTGATAACTTAGGTTTTAATCTCCTTAGTATTAGTTAACTTTTTCGTAATAAGTATAATGTCCTTTTTAGTGAAAACGGAAGTAAAATACTTAAAGATGGTAAAACCATAGCCAAAGGTGTCCTTAAGAACAACGTATACGTCATGAAGATGGATCCAACATCTAGAGACAAGCTTTGTCTTACCTCATTAGATGAATATTCAACTTTATGGCATAGACGTTTAGGACACGCTAACATGAGACTAATCCAAAACCTCTCCTCCAAAGACTTAGTTCGAAACCTACCTAAGTTGAAATATGACCAATGATGCGATGTTTGTTAGTGCAAGTTTTAAATTTATAAGAGTGAATTACCAAATCTAGAAACAACACATACGAGCAAGTGTACTCGTCCGTTATAGCAAGATATGATGGTAAGTCGGGATCGTTCGCAGGGATTTGTGAGTGAATCGAAATATAAGTCTAAAAGTAAATCTCTAATGTACGCAAATATGATAAGAAGAAAATTTAATAAATTAAAAACTACACTTGTTTAGACTAGTTTTCTACTTAATGACACACATGATTGTGATAACTTTTGATGACATGTTGGTTGAGATAATTAGACGGTGATCTAATCTATTGTTTCTACAAGTTAAACCTTCTTCAAGATTTTAGTTCATAAAAACAAGCTTTAGGTGTAAACCAATCAATTCAAGATCTATCCAAGGTTCATAAGGTATGGTGGATATCTTAAACACAAGACAAAATTTTTTACCAATCAAATACTCTTAAGAAATGGTCAATACAAAAGGTAACCTCTTCATAGACAAAAAGGTCACAATCGTTTATAAACATTTAAACTTTCGTCCTACTAAAGGTTTACAAACAATCCGATTTGATGTTATAAAAGAATTCTTATTACAATCATACTTCTTGTTTCTTTGTTTAATCAAGAATAATTATGGTGAAAAACAATCATTCATAGACAAATGATTATAACTAGTTGAGTAATAACAAATCTTTCGACCTTTGAAACTATTATCAATTAGTTAACCTTGGCTAAACAAATGTAACGATGAAACTTAAGGTACAATTGGTTCTTAGGATTGACTTGAAATTGAATTAAAACATGTTATCACAATCATCACTATCACTAAGTATAAAACATCATCAAAACAAGTGTAAAAAGATTACTAGCCACTCATGGCAAACATGCAAATAAACTCAGAATATTTAACATAAGAATCCATGGTTATAAGTCTTACAATGATTTGAAATTGATAACAAATGACAAGGTATTGATAACCTAAGAATTGGTGATGATTTCTTGAGATTTTTGGACTCCAAATGTTACTTCCTTGATCCTCCAAAGTTCCTGGTTCTTTCTGCATGAATTTTCCTCCTTAGAGAGCTAGAAGATGATAATAATTGTGTGTAGTAATGAGAGTAAATGGTATCTTCAATTGTGTGTTGTAATGAGAGTAAATGGTGTTGAGTTATGCACTTTTGAAGTCCCCCATAGGCTTGTCCAACACTCTTGGTCATAAATAAGAACTTAAATGCTTGAACTTGGACAATAAGACACTAAAAAGGGCCTAGAACCTTGAGACAAAAGACCAAGATTCGTGCACAAAAGTTGGCAAAAACATGCAGAACTGACCAACCGATCGGTTACGGGTTGGCACCGATCGGTTGGTGAAAGGTACTTATGACCATCCGATCGGTTTCACACCAACCGATCGGATGGTAATTTCTGGCAGCTTTGGACTTTGACTTTGACTTGTGTAGCTCTTTATGTACTATCCAAACTTGATTAACTTCTAATCTTGGAAATTTGAGATGACAAAACTTAGGTTCTCTTATGAATTACTTCATAGATTGGACTTTTGATCTTGGGAATCTTTGTGTAATCGCGTATACTTCATTTCCTTCACTTTTTCTCCATTTTTCCTGCATTTGGCTACATATGCTACAAAAACATACTTTGATATGATTTAGTGGTAAAAGCATATAAAAACAACCAAATAACATACACAAAAACACGAATAACGCTTATAAAAACATGTTAACTTTGAGCGTTATCAAATCCCCCACATTTAAACTTTGCTTGTCCTCAAGCAAATCTAGAAGAAAACTAAATATCCAAATGGTAACAAAAAAAAAAAAAAAAAAAAAAATGATTAGAAAAATGTGATGCAAATCCACCAAGTACAAGTACAAGATATGATTCATCGTTTTAAGTTTTAGTAGTGAAAAATCGAGATGTTTGACAATACCCAATGATTTTCTTGCTTGATTAACATTTCTAAACACCTCACAAAAAAGGAACAAAGTATAATTCACTCAATCACTCATTATTTAGGTGGTGGAGTATATGTAAGATAAATCACACTCATTGCTCAGGCATGATCCGTTTATTACCATAGGCTTGTACAAGAAACAAAACTACACCGCAAAGGTGTAAGCACCAAGTCTACATATCAAAGAGGTCTTTTATTCGGTTTATAATGTAAGGCTTAGGGTTGTACCAGGCTTATGTTTAAACATATCATACAAAAACATAATAGATTACTGGCGCGAATTCATGATTACTCAAAAACCGGATGGTCACTACAATATTCTTGCACTTGACATTCTCACAAAGCCATTACAATACCTGGATAGATAAAGTAATTTGGTAAGGGTAGGGATAAGGCATGGGAATATTTATGAAATTGGTTTTAAAGAAAAATAAAATAAAGTCTAAGTCCCATTGTTGCTAGTCACTAAACAAACCACGAACCCATAAATGATTATAGTTACAATCTCCCTCTTCTTCAAATAACGATACATCGATTCGCCATAACAATATTCTTCATTCTTAGCACATCGGCTAACAACATATCACAAGATTTCCTTTATTCACATAGATAGCACATTTGCTATAACTGTCACCTTATAGTTAAGATTTTTTATTTTTTTTTTATCAAATAAACTCCCTCACACTTCGCATAAGCATCACCACAACAATACAAATAAGAAGCTGCAGTCTCCGTCTTTGTCGGAATGGTACACACATGATTGGTGAAGTGTGGCTAACTAATAATCATCAAAACTATCCAACAACCAAGCAACTAGCAACCCACCATTTAGACTTTGACAAGGGTTAGGCTAAGGTTTAAAGTGTAAAATATTTTTGTATTTTTCTGGATGTAACAAAAACGAAAAGGATGGCTCAAAGGGTGTAACTAAGGGTATCTAGCGCTAAAACGAACGCTAACAAAATGGTTAAAAATTGGAAATTAACTAATCAATGTGACTAGCTAAAAATCAATAATGAAGGATATTTGGTTAAAATCCTAAGGTTGCCTCCTATCACGTATGCATACTTATATTACAAAAATGTAATTTCACAACGGTCTCGTAATGATTTACAAGCACAAGTTCTAGAATAAATAAAATCAGCGGCATACTCATAACAAAAGATTTAAGCATAAAAGATGTATGCTAGATATGAAAGAGGCTCAAATCCTCACAATTTAGTGGAAAGGGTTATAATATGCGCTTGCAAATGTTATCAATCCCAGAATGGATTGCAATATTAATCGGGACACATCTCAAATTTTTCAAAAATTACTAATTTTTACCATTGGATTGATCCAGTTATTCTAATAAATTATTCCTAAAAACGTGAAAACAACTAGATTACAAGGACAAACAAAATTAAAAATTAAATCGATATTAGACTTAATTTCTTATTTTACCTACTCATCCCCCCACACTTAAGTTAAACATTGTCCTCAATGTGATTAAACGAAAAAGCATAAAAGTAGGGAAACTGAGAAAATAAACCGTGATATCCAGTGTTATCCAATCTTCTGTTTCTTGTAGTCAACACCTGTATTTATTAGAAACAAAAACAAACAACCAAAAAGCATTGCAGTTTTATTCAAATTAGTGGCACACCCCCACACTTAAGTTCGACCAGGTAGTAAAACTTTGGGGGTATAAATACTGAAAATCAAAATAAAAAATAAAAATAAAACACACGGGTTGCCTCCCGAGAAGCGCTTGTTTTATTAACGAGTCCTCAGCCGGACTCAAACTTCGAAATAGATTATGAAGTTTTAGTGTTATGTTTCCTTTTAGGGATATACAACACATTTCCTATCACAATTCCCTCTCCTGTTTCATCTATGTTTTCCAATTTAATATTTTCCCATGCTCTAGGATGAGCATCATAGATAAAACCATTATTGTGTGTCCAAGGAACCATTTCCTTGTGTGGAGCCATGAATGTGATAGCTTCATATTCAAATTCGGATGAAATTTCTTCACTAGAAATCATGTTTAATTGCTCCTTATCATAATAGAGTTTAATTCGGTGCCCATTTATAATGAAACTTCCACCATGTTTGTCATAAAGTTCAACATAACCTGATGGAAATCCTTTCACTATATATGGTCCAAACCATTTTGGTTTGAGTTTCGGAGCTTTAAACTTGTATTTCATATTGAAAAGCAGAACTTTATCTCCATCTTTGAATTGTTTTCGAATTCTTAGCTTCCTATCGTGATAAGCTTTGGTTCTTGCTTTGTATAGCTTAGAGTTTTCATAAGCTTGAAGTCTTAACTCATCAAATTCATGTAATTGCAAAAATCTCTTTTCTCCAGCTATTTTTAAATCAGGATTACAGCTTCTTAACGCCCAGTAAGCACGGTGTTCAAGTTCGAACGGTAGATGACATGTTTTTCCATACAAGAGTCTGTACGGTGTCGTACCAATTGGTGTCTTATATGCCATACGAAATGCCCATAGAGCGTCATCTAATTTCCTTGACCAAACGGAAGGATTGTCTTTAACCGTTTTTTCAAGTATTCTTTTTATAGCTCTATTGGTATTTTCGACTTGACCACTAGTTTGTGGATGATAAGCTGTAGTAAAATGATGATGAACTCCATATCGTTTCATTACTTTCTCCATTTGTTTATTACAGAAATGGGATCCTCTATCACTTATTAAAGCTTTAGGAATTCCATAGCGAGCGAAAAGCTTTTTGAGAAAGTTGACAACAACTCGTGCATCGTTAGTAGGAAGAGCTTCAGCTTCAACCCATTTAGAAACATAATCGATTGCAACGAGGATATATTCGTATTTGTGTGATTTAGGGAAGGGTCCCATAAAACCAATTCCCCAAATATCGAATATTTCACAGACTTGAATGCTCTTTTGAGGCATTTCGTCTCTTCGAGAAAGGTTACCGGATTTTTGGCACGCATCACAGTTTTGAACAAGAGTATACGCTTCTTTGAAAATTGTAGGCCAATAGAATCCAGTATCAAAAACTTTTCTAGCTGTAGTGGAAGGACCATAATGTCCCCCAGTTGGGCCATGATGACATTCATCAAGAATTTTTCTTGTTTCGGCACCCGAAACACATCTTCGTATCATTCCATCCCTGCACATCTTAAAAAGATGAGGTTTCTCCCAATAATAGTGTTTTAGTTCTGAAAAGAACTTACTACGTTGGTAGTAACTCATTCCTTTTTTAAGAATGTCTCCTGCAAGATAATTTTCGTAATTTGCAAACCATGGTATTTCCTCATCATCGTCTTTATCTATCGTCATGAGAGTTTCTTCTGGAAAATAATCATTAATTTCATTTTCTTTTAATTATTCCAAATTTGGATTCTCGAGACGTGATAAATGATCAGCTGCATGATTTTCTGCTCCTTTCTTATCTTTTATTTCGATATCAAATTCTTGCAGTAATAAAATCCATCTGATAAGACGTGGTTTTGTATCTTGTTTGTTAAACAAATATTTGAGTGCGGAATGATCGGTAAAAACTATCGTTTTTGAAAGCACAAGATAAGATCTGAATTTGTCGAATGCAAAAACTACAGCTAATAATTCTTTCTCCGTAACCGTATAGTTTTGTTGAGCATTGTTTAGTGTTTTACTAGAAAAGTAAATAGGACGAAAATGTTTTCCTTCACGTTGTCCTAAAACAGCTCTAACAGCGAAATCGCTTGCATCACACATGATTTCAAATGGTAGTGACCAATTAGGCGCAACCATAATTGGGGCACTAGTCAATTGACTTTTCAATGTTTCGAAAGCTTTGATGCAGTCAGCATTGAAATCAAATACAAAATCTTTTTCTAAAAGTTTAGTCATAGGACGTGATATTTTTGAAAAATCTTTGATAAATCGGCGGTAAAAACCGGCATGTCCTAGAAAACTTCTAACGGCTTTAACGTTAGTTGGTGGTGGTAATTTGGTGATAACATCTATTTTAGCTTTGTCTACTTCCATCCCTGAACTTGATATTTTGTGTCCTAACACAATTCCTTCAGTCACTATGAAATGACATTTTTCCCAATTAAGAACTAGATGTGCAGCTTCACATCTTTCAAGCATTTTATCGAGATTGGAAAGACAGGTTTCAAAAGAATCACCAAAAACTGAAAAGTCATCCATGAAAACTTCCATAGATGTTTCAGGCATGTCTTGAAATATTGCGATCATACACCTTTGAAAAGTTGTAGGTGCATTACATAGACCAAAAGGCATACGCCGGTAAGCGTAGGTTCCAAAAGGACATGTAAATGTGGTTTTTTCTTGATCGGCTGGATCGATAGGAATTTGGAAATATCCCGAAAAACCATCAAGGAAGCAAAAGTATTTGTTTCCTGCTAATCTTTCGAGCATCTGATCCATGAACGGTAAAGGAAAATGATCTTTCCTGGTGGCTTTATTAAGTTTTCTGTAATCAATACATACTCGCCATCCAGTGACAGTTCTAGTAGGAACTAACTCATTCCTTTCGTTTGTCACTACAGTCATTCCTCCTTTCTTTGGAACATAATGAACTGGACTCACCCATGGACTATCCTCGATAGGATAAATAATTCATGCGTCAAGAAGTTTAATGATTTCCTTCTTAACAACCTCTTTCATATTTGGGTTGAGTCGACGTTGTCTTTCTTCAACGGGTTTAGAACCTTCTTCACAATTGATTTTGTGTTTGCAAAAATCAGGACTAATTCCTGGAATATCAGAAGTTTTCCATGCAAAAGCGCGTTTATGCTTCTTAAGAACAGAGACGAGTCTTTCTTTTTGATTTGTTTTGAGCAACGACGATATGACTACTGGAAGAAGTGAATTTTATTCTAAGTAAGCATATTCGAGATTATTGGGAAAGGTTTTGAGTTCCAAATCAGTGGGTGGTTCTTCTAGAGATGATTTGATTTTCAATTGATCTTTATCAATGATATCTTCAAATTTCTCTTCTTCTTCTTCTTCTTCTTCTTCTACTTTTATTTCCATGAATTCCTCAAATTCTTTATCAGAATCTGTTTCACTAATCTTTTCTGAAGTAGTCATGAATGGTTTTGAATCGTCAAGTAATGAATCCAATTCTTCTTCAGTGACTTCATCAATTATATCGATGTTATAACATGTGTCATCACTAGAATTTGGATATTTCATTGCTTTATCGATTAAGAACGTGATTCGGTCTTCTCCTACTCCAAGATTTAGTTCTTTACCTTTAACTTTAATCATTGCATCAACAGTGTTTAAGAAAGGTCTTCCTAAAATTAAGGGTACTCGACTATCTTCTTCCATTTCTAAGATGACAAAATCCACAGGAAACACAAATTTACCAACTTGAACAAGCGTATTTTCAGCAACCCCAACAGGATATTGGTATGTATGGTTGGCTAATCGTATACTCATCTTAGTAGGTTTCAATGTATTGATGGAAAGTTTAGAATACAACGAATAAGGCATCAAATTGATACTTGCACCTAAATCGGCTAAAGCATCACATGTGATGTTGTTTCCTAATGTACATGGTATAAGAAAACTTCCGGGATCTCCAAGTTTTGGTGGAATTTTGTGTTGAATTATAGCAGAGCATTCTTCATTGAGAACGGTAGCAGAAATTTGTTCTAACTTGTTTCGATTATTAAGAAGTTCTTTAAAAAATTTCCCATAATTGGGCATTCCAGCTAGAACATCAACGAGGGGTACGTTAATTCTAACTTCTTTAATCATCTCTAAAAACTTCTTATTTCGCTCCTCTCTTTTCTCTTTTCTTAGGGCTTGTGGATATGGTATTTTTGGTGTATAAGGCTTTATTGGTGAAACGGTTGGTTTTTGAGTTTGTTCTTTTTCAATTGCTTCTTCCTCTTCAGCTTCTTCCTCCTCTTCTTGAATAAGAGTAGTATCGGTAGGAATGGGGGGTGGATCATATGAGAGACCACTTCGAGTGAATACAGCATTGATATGCTCATTTCTGTTGTGTGGTGGACGATAATTCTTATCGTTTGATCCAGATGGTTTTGGATTGGATTGGGTGTTACTTGGTAATGTACCAGGAATTCGAGAAGAAAATTGATCCGAAAGTCTACCAAATTTTTGTTCAAGATCCTGAATAGAAGCTTGATGATTTTTCTGACCTTGCTCAACTTTGGTTTTGAGATTGAAAAATTGAGTTTTTACAAACTCATTTGTGGTTCTTTGAGCATTTACGAATTCTCGCATCATTTTTTCGAAATCAGATTCTTCCTTTTTATCTGAATTTGTTGGGTTTGGATTTTCTGTTCGAGGTTGAAAATCACAGTTGTTATCCCTTTGTTGGCGATCTTGCCAATTTCCAGAACTTCTTCCGTAATAATTACCACGAAAACCTCCTCCACGATATCCTCCTTGGACATAATTGGCTTCCCCTTCGTTGGGTCTATTCATATGTTGGTCATCACACTCGGATGATGTGTGATTTCCTCCACAATTATTACAGCCATCTCACATTTCTTTCATCTCTCCTTTTATATCTTTGTATTGCGAGTCCATTTTAGAAGACAAGGCTTCTATTTTGTCCATGAGTTTTGAATTATCTGAACTTTCGGCAAAAGCAACGGTTTTCCGTAAAGGTTTGGTTTTAAAATCTTTTGACCAATCGAGTTTAAGAAGTACTCGATCTTCAAGAAGTTGATATGCTCATTTGGTGTTTTGTAAAGGAAAATTCCTCCAGCATCAAGGATTGCTTGAGATGCTTCATCAAGACCATGATAAAAGATTTGGATTATTGTTCCTCGTCCTAAATTATGACCATGACAACTACGCAGCAAATCTTTCATGTGAAGCCAAGCTTCAACAAGAGATTCATTAGGATTTTGTGAAAAAGCACGGATTTCTCCCATTAACCTATCATACATGGCAGGTGGAAAGAATCGGCTTACAAAAGCTTGCCTCATCTCCTCCAAAGTATTAATAGTTCCTGGGGTTAATTCGTTATGCCATACTTTGGCATCTCCGGTGAGTGATGATGGAAAAAGTTTGAGCTTGATAGCATCGACATTAGTGTCTCCATAACGAAACATGCCACAAATTTCAATGAATTCGGCAATGTGTTTATGCGGATCGGCCCGCGAACGGCCATCGAATTGACGGTCTTTGATCATAGAAAGATGGTGACCTTTAACGGTAAAGTTTTCACCAAGGTCGGCGACAACAATACAGCTCCAGGAGTGGGTGCTACGGTTCTATTGGCGGCCCACATGGGTAAATCGTCAGCCATGAGTATTGGTTTAAAAAGATTAGAAATTGGATGTTCTTCGGAAAGATTATCAAACCAATTAAGAATAGTTGAAGATCTCTACTTACGAAACAAACTTTCGGGATCGGATAAAGGTGTACTAAGCTTTTTAGTAGTAGAACGAGTGTTCATACAACTATCAAGAGAATCGAATTAATTACCTAAACAAAAGAACAAGAAAAATAAAAAATAAAAACAGAAAATTCTAACCGAATCGGTTGGATGAGAAACCGATCGGTTGGACGCTACGGTAAAATTAAAATTTGAGAAACCGAATCGGTTGGATGAGAAAACGATCGGTTTGTGGCTACGGATTTTATTTATTTATTTATTTATTTATTTTTTTTTTATTTTTTTTTTAGAAAATGAACACGAAAAGAAACGGACTTTTAAAACCTAAAGAAACACGATCAAAATCCCCGGCAGCGGCGCCAAAAACTTGATGCGATGTTTGTTAGTGCAAGTTTTAAATTTATAAGAGTGAATTACCAAATCCAGAAACAACACATACAAGCAAGTGTACTCGTCCGTTATAGCAAGATATGATGGTAAGTCGGTGATGCGTGGGAATCGCAACAGGCTTTACCTCTCGAGGGATCTCGAGAAGCTTACAACCCCCACCAGGCAGTGTACCTGATCGTTGTAGTATAGTATAGTGACAAGTACTGGGGGATTGATCATTCAGCTTAGGAATAGTGTCGTTAGGATTAGAAAGCCTAAATACTAGTTCTAAAGGTGAGGGATGATTATTTTTGTGTTTTTATATTTTATGGAAAGCAATTAAAAATCTCGGGTTTGAAGGATTTGGGCGGAATTAGTTGCTAATCAACTAACCCAATACTAAGATGCAATCAAAATAAAATACTAGAAATGAAAATAAACTAATTTATACTAAGGTTGTGAGCAGTAATTGGAGAAAATGTGTTTACTTAGATTTCACTACTCCCTAGATATCTTTTACACGTTAATTACTTGTTATAATTGCATGGAAGACGGATCGTATTCCTTAATACCATTCATGGGGTGGCACACATAACTCCCCAATTCTATGAGCTCTTATCTCCTCCTACACCATGCCCAGCACAACTATAGGGATTGTAAACAGTGGCTCATGCATTAAATATAACCAATAAAGACCTAGTGCGCGTTGGTTCATGTTTCTTAAGACGTTCAAGCATGTTACCAATTGGAGATCTGCCAGTTTTCTTAAGCCTAACATATAAATCATTCATCCAAGACAAGAATAAACAAGTAATCAACACATAATCAATATCTAGGTTTCATTAGATCTAAGCAAACACAAGATAGATCTAGCCTAGCATGATGGAATTAAGACAAGAACATGATATAGACAACCAACACATAGACATATTGATTGAATTAGAAGAACACTTATCTTGATTAAACATGCAAGGTATCAAGGGGTTGGAACCCTTGAAAAACCTGTAAAGTTACACTAAAATCGTACTTAGGGTTTCTCCCAAAACTTCTCTTTTTAAATGTGAAAAATTAGAAAACTATATATAGGAAAAGGGGTCTGACGGCGTCAAGACCAATTAGGTGACGCCGTCACCTCGCCGCTAAAACAATCCTCGGACTGCCTAGATCTACATTTGACGCCGTCAAGTACAAATCATTTCCAGGCCGTCATGACTTTTACTCTTGACGCCCTACCTTCATGACGCCGTCAAATCTCTTCTGGATCGTCATGGAATTTTACTCTTGACGCCGTCAGGGAACTACTCTTGACGCCGTCACCTACTGTTCCCAGCAAGGAAAATTAAGACTTTGGCATTTTCTTCACTTTTATGCTCCAAAAACGTCCGAATTGCTTCCTTTTCCAGATTTCACTCCCAAAGTACCTAAAATCACAAAAGGAACGATTTAGGGCAATATTTGATCAAATAAATTCGGATTCGGGCTTAAATAACCGTCTAAAAACGGATCATTTTTCGCCTCATCATATACCCTTACACTTGAGATTTGCTTGTCCTCAAGAAAATGTGCTTTTATTCTAGTCAAAATACAAGTTAGGGGTCATTTAACACTAATATAAAAGTAATTACAACAAATAATCGTTCCACTAAAGACCAATAGACAAGCACGGAGGTCATACACAAGCACCTCACAAATAGTGTTTAGATACTCACATCTCTCGGGTGTAATAAAGTGTAAATTACAATATGGAAACGGAAGATATCTCTCACTACCTGTCATAGCAAAATAGATTACCATAGGCTTGGGAAAGGATCAAACCTCCACCACATGGCGTAAGCACCTAGGATAAACTATCAAAGAGGTCTTTTAAAGGGTTGTAACGTTAGGTGTTGGGATATGAAATACACGGTTTTGTTGGATAAAGGAAGTTTTACTGGTGGCGAGTTAACAATCTTGGTTAATTACATGTACAATATGGCGTTGCTAAGCCAAGACTAGACTCGACTTATGCTAATAAATAAAAAATAACAAAAACATAAAATAAATATAGAATGAAACGGGATGGTAGTCCGTATGTTTTTTTCTCTTTTTCCTTTTTCTATTATTATTTATTTTTTATTTTTTATTTTTATTATTATTATTATTTTTTGCATACACTCTTACCCTACCATCCAAAACAATACATCATAGGGGATTGAGCATTCCCTTTACACTTGAATCTTTACATACTTTTCATTAAACTAATCTAATGACTCGAATTAAGAAAATTAAAACACTTGGAGCACTTTTAAGATTAACGCACATACGGGGGTAATATATGATGTTCTTCCCCTTTACTCCATAAAATAAGTACTTACCCATGAGTCCCAATCATCCCAAAACAATATGTACAAGGATATGACTCGACTTAGCAACCATGTAATCAATTAGAAAGTTAACTTAGGGTTTAACAAATAACAATAATGCACTAAAAATGAGCGCATACACGGAAGGCTAAGGCGATTTGGTTGTACATTTAAGTGGGGTGTAACAAATTCTTCCTTTAAGTAAAATGCTTAAAGTTAGAAACGAAAAGATAGGCTCGGAGGGGTGTACTAGGGGTTTCGTGTACTAAAAATGAGTACAACGCTAAGGGTGTGGGAAAAATTAGTTGACTTAACTAGTCAAGTAATATGACTTAAATGGTCAAGTAATTATAATACGGGTTTAACACAAGGGTGATCCTAATGCCTCTTAATGTAGTAAATCCTACCACACGAATGTAGTCTCACTAGCGGTCTCGGGATGCATCACTAACGCAAGTTCTAGAATCTAAATGCTACCGGTATACTCATAAGCACTAATAGTAAATGCTTTTCCTATCAAATCTAAAGGCGAACTCACATATTTGGGTGGAAAATTTTTCTGAATATACGGTTATGTGCTAGTCATACAATCTCCTATCCATGAGACGCTTGCTATGGCTAAAGTTTCACTCCTAAATGTTGTAAAAAATTTTAAATTTGGCGCTAAAATTGCACTAACAAGTATTTCTCATAGTTTTATTACACATCTACCATTAAACAAAACAAACTCAAGCGAAAGTGCATATGTAAGGTATCATCTTTTTACCCTCCCCTTACACTTAAGATGAACATTGTCCCCAATGTTCAAGTAAAGAATGTAAAAGTGAAAAAGTAAAGAGAATGAAATCAAATACTCCCCTGATTCGCTCGGTATGGATAATAGGATGGCCAGGTTAAATCTTCCTTCAAGAAAATGAACAATCAAAGCTTCCCTTCCAGAATATAAATCATCTTCTTGTCATACATAACCTGTAAAACCTGACAAAATAGACAAGACAACCTCGCGTAAAATCGGCGGCATCCTATATAAGTTACTAAATCCTAGAAAACAAGATAAGATATAATGCTTGTGGAATGAAGTTTGCAGATTTCCTGGAGATTATAAAACTTAATAATTCACAAAAACCATAAGACTCCGTTAGAAAAACAAAACCGGTAAAATTTCCAGATTTTTACACCTGACGCCGTCAAGAGTAAACTCCTGACGCCGTCAGAATTGACCTGCAGAAATTCTTATGTTAAGTTTCCGGAAAATTTCTGGAAAAACTTGGTCCTACTTCCTGGAAAATCCTGCAAAACTTCATTATGACTCAATACAAGCATTTGACTCTAACAAATACGAATATACATGTTCATTTAATATTGTGGAGAATCATGATCGGTTTGTTTCTTAAAAACGTATTTGGGGTTTCCCCTTACACTTATCTTTTGCAAAAATACCTTTAGGTGGAGTTAAGACTAGGCCAAACAACAAAGTAAAGTATTTCCACTATTTAGTTTAGAAACATGATCTACCAACAATAAAAATTAAACATGCATACGGAAGCAAATAACAAACAAACAAAGATAACATCACACAAAACATGGGTTGCCTCCCAAGAAGCGCTTTTCTTTATTTACGAGTCTTGTAGCTAGACTCAAGGTCATAGGTTAACGTGTATCGCTTATGCTCACATAACCAAGTGTGAGCCATCTAATAGTCGCCTCATCTTTCTTATAATCATCCCCTAACTCTAGGCACCCGCGATAGTATCTTTTATTCTTTTCATGAGTATACTTAAGTCCTTTTCTCTTATCATTTTCACTTAACATTTCTATAGGCGGATACCTACTACACTTTTCCATGGAGAAGTCCTTGAACCTAGGGTGTGTGCGGGGCATTTGATAAACAAAATCTTCATCCCCATCCGAGAATGTAATTAACCCTTCTATGCGTTTTTCATCGAGGTTGGTCAACCGTTTGAAAGGTCTTCCAAACACAACTTGGGTCAATTTATCATCAATAAATTCTTCTAGATTCTCCATAACCATGAACTCAACAAGATAAACCAAACTTCCTACAAATACATGCAATGGTATTGCCCTAGCCACAATATTTTCCCCTTTGTATTCTAACTCATCTACCATGATTTTATTATATTCATTGCGCGAGATTATGTTCATTGGGAGAGATGAGTTAAGATAGGCGTTAAAACTCTTAAATCCGATCTTACAAGGAAATTGCATGTTGAATGAGCTATCACACTCAATCCTAGTCCTAGGGTCGATATACCTAAGAGGGTTTATTTCTTCTTCCATCCTATTCTCATTAATCACATCACCATCATCAAGATCGTCGTCGGAGTCTGAATAGTAAAAGGGACTAGCCCTACGGTCATCATCATGATCAGACTCCTCTAACTCAGAATTATTGTCAAAGTGGTGATTGGGCGAAAGGTTAGGTGGGTTCTCATTCTCAACTAAAGGAAGTGGGGCGGGCATTTGGAAAATCCTACGACGAAAAACACGAATAACAGGAATCAAACGATCAATGTTATTGTTATCCATCGAAATAGTTTACGAACAAAGGACACAAAGAAATAAGATAGACTAAAGAAAACCTAAAAATAAAAATAAAATCTTACTAGAAAGGAATCTAGCAAGTAGACCTAATATAAAGAAATTCTAACCTAGACAATAACTATTCCCCAGGCTGCGGCGCTAAAAACTTGATGCGTGGGAATCGCAACAGGCTTTACCTCTCGAGGGATCTCGAGAAGCTTACAACCCCCACCAGGCAGTGTACCTGATCGTTGTAGTATAGTATAGTGACAAGTACCGGGGGATTGATCGTTCAGCTTAGGAATAGTGTCGCTAGGATTAGAAAGCCTAAATACTAGTTCTAAAGGCGAGGGATGATTATTTTTGTGTTTTTATATTTTATGGAAAGCAATTAAAAATCTCGGGTTTGAAGGATTTGGGCGGAATTAGTTGCTAATCAACTAACCCAATACTAAGATGCAATCAAAATAAAATACTAGAAATGAAAATAAACTAATTTATACTAAGGTTGTGAGCAGTAATTGGAGAAAATATGTTTACTTAGATTTCACTACTCCCTAGATATCTTTTACACGTTAATTACTTGTTAAAATTGCATGGAAGACGGATCGTATTCCTTAATACAACCAATAAAGACCTAGTGCCCAGCACAACTATAGGGATTGTAAACAGTGGCTCATGCATTAAATACAACCAATAAAGACCTAGTGCGTGTTGGTTCATGTTTCTTAAGACGTTCAAGCATGTTACCAATTGGAGATCTGCCAGTTTTCTTAAGCCTAACATATAAATCATTCATCCAAGACAAGAATAAACAAGTAATCAACACATAATCAATATCTAGGTTTCATTAGATCTAAGCAAACACAAGATAGTTCTAGCCTAGCATGATGGAATTAAGACAAGAACATGATATAGACAACCAACACATAGACATATTGATTGAATTAGAAGAATACTTATCTTGATTAAACATGCAAGGTATCAAGGGGTTGGAACCCTTGAAAAACCTGTAAAGTTACACCAAAATTGTACTTAGGGTTTCTCCCAAAACTTCTCTTTTTAAATGTGAAAAATTAGAAAACTATATATAGGAAAAGGGGTCTGATGGCGTCAAGACCAATTAGGTGACGTCGTCACCTCGCCACCAAAACAATCCTCGGACTGCCTAGATCTACATTTGACGCCGTCAAGTACAAATCATTTCCAGGCCGTCATGACTTTTACTCTTGACGCCCTACCTTCATGACGCCGTCAAATCTCTTCTGGATCGTCATGGAATTTTACTCTTGACGCCGTCAGGGAACTACTCTTGACGCCGTCACCTACTGTTCCCAGCAAGGAAAATTAAGACTTTGGCGTTTTCTTCACTTTTATGCTCCAAAAACGTCCGAATTGCTTCCTTTTCCAGATTTCTCTCCCAAAGTACCTAAAATCACAAAAGGAACGATTTAGGGCAATATTTGATCAAATAAATTCGGATTCGGGCTTAAATGACCCCCTAAAAACGGATCATTTTTCGCCTCATCAGTCGGGATCGTTCGGAGGGATTTGTGAGTGAATCGAAATATAAGTTTAAAAGTAAATCTCTAATGTATGCAAATATGATAATAAGCAAATTCAATAAATTAAAAACTACACTTGTTTAGACTAGTTTTCTACTTAATGACACACATGATTGTGATAACTTTTGATGACATGTTGGTTGAGATAATTAGATGGTGATCTAATCTATTGTTTCTACAAGTTAAACTTCGTCAAGATTTTAGTTCATAAAAACAAGCTTTAGGTGTAAACCAATCAATTCAAGATCTATCCAAGGTTCATAAGGTATGGTGGATATCTTAAACACAAGACAAACTTTTATTACGAATCAAATACTCTTAAGAAATGGTCAATACAAAAGGTAACCTCTTCATAGACAAAAAGGTCACAATCGTTTATAAACATTTAAACTTTCATCCTACTAAAGGTTTACAAATAATCCGATTTGACGTTTTAAAAGAATTCTTATTACAATCATACTTCTTGTTTCTTTGTTTAGTCAAGAATAATTATGGTGAAAAACAATCATTCATAGACAAATGATTATAACTAGTTGAGTAATAACAAATCTTTCGACCTTTGAAACTATTATCAATTAGTTAACCTTGGCTAAACAAATGTCACAATGAAACTTAAGGTACAATTGGTTCTTAGGATTGACTTGAAATTGAATTAAAACATGTTATCACAATCATCACTATCACTAAGTATAAAACATCATCAAAACAAGTGTAAAAAGATTACTAGCCACTCTTGGCAAACATGCAAATAAACTCAGAATATTTAACATAAGAATCCATGGTTATCAGTCTTACAATGCTTTGAAATTGATAACAAATGACAAGGTATTGATAACCTAAGAATTGGTGATGATTTCTTGAGATTTTCGGACTCCAAATGTTACTTCCTTGATCCTCCAAAGTTCCTGGTTCTTTCTGCATGAATTTTCCTCCTTAGAGAGCTAGAAGATGATAATAATTGTGTGTAGTAATGAGAGTAAATGGTATCTTCAATTGTGTGTTGTAATGAGAGTAAATGGTGTTGAGTTATGCACTTTTGAAGTCCCCTATAGGCTTGTCCAACACTCTTGGTCATAAATAAGAACTTAAATGCTTGAACTTGGACAATAAGACACTAAAAAGGGCCTAGAACCTTGAGACAAAAGACCAAGATTCGTGCACAAAAGTTGGCAAAAACATGCAGAACTGACCAACCGATCGGTTACGGGTTGGCACCGATCGGTTGGTGAAAGGTACTTATGACCATCCGATCGGTTTCACACCAACTGATCGGATGGTAATTTGTGGCAGCTTTGGACTTTGACTTTGACTTGTGTAGCTCTTTATGTACTATCCAAACTTGATTAACTTCTGATCTTGGAACTTTGAGATGACAAAACTTAGGTTCTCTTATGAATTACTTCATAGATTGGACTTTTGATCTTGGGAATCTTTGTGTAATCGCGTATACTTCATTTCCTTCACTTTTTCTCCATTTTTCCTGCATTTGGCTACATATGCTACAAAAACATACTTTGATATGATTTAGTCATAAAAGCATATAAAAACAACCAAATAACATACACAAAAACACTAATAACGCTTATAAAAACATGTTAACTTTGAGCGCTATCAACCAACACTTTTATGATGCTTGCAAAGTCGGTAAACAAGTCCATAGTAGCCATAAGGCTAAAAACTTGGTTTCTACATCTAGGTGTCTAGAACTTTTGCATATGGATTTATTTGGTCCATCCGCTATACAAAGTTATGGAGGTAACTTCTACACTTTGGTCATAGTTGATGATTACTCAAGATATACTTGGACAAAATTTTTGAAAAGTAAAAATGAAGCTTTTGATAAATTTGTGATTCTAAGTAAGAAAATTCAAAATCAAGTAGGGTCTAATATTGTGTCTATTAGAACGGATCACGGTCGTGAATTTGATAATGAATTTCAATTTGGAAACTTTTATGATATTAATGGTATTACTCATAACTTTTCGGCTCCACGTACTCCTCAATCTAATGGTGTAGTAGAACGTAAAAACCGGACATTGCAAGAGATGAGTAGAACAATGCTTAATGAACAAAACATTCCACAAAAGTTTTGGTGTAATGCCGTTGACACATCAACGTACATTTTAAATCGAGTCTTAATTAGACCATTTTTGAATAAAACTCCTTATGAACTATATAAAGGTAAAAAGCCTACATTAGGATACTTTAGAGTGTTTGGAAGTAAATGTTTCATTCTTAACACCAAGGATCATCTCACCAAATTTGACCCAATGTCTTATGAAGGTGTATTTCTTGGATATTCACAAAATAGTAAAGCCTACATTGTTTTGAACAAAGAAACCTTAAGAGTCGAGGAATCATTGAACGTAACATTTGACAAGAGTCCACCTCCCTCTAAGACATCACCATTGGTAGATGATGACTTAGTTGAAAGCCAATCAATAGAAAGTCAAGAGATTTTAGGTAATGACAAGGAAGATGAACTATTAAAGAAAGAACTTGTCAATGTCAAAGAATCTAAAAGTCATCCATTAGATGGTGTCATAGGCAACATTAACGAAAGGACACTAAGGTCAAAAGTTCAAAATGAAAGCAACTACTTTTGTTTCGTGTCAACCATTGAACCGTAAAACATTAATGAAGCCATTAAAGATGAGTCTTGGGTAATTGCAATGCAAGAAGAGTTAAACCAATTTGTTAGGAATGATGTATGGACATTAGTTCCTTAACCAAAGAGTCAAACTATAATTGGAAAAAATGGGTCTTACGTAATAAAATGGATGAAAATGGAATTGTGTCTAGAAACAAAGCTAGGCTAGTTGCACAAGGATATACCAACAAGAAGGCATTGACTACGATGAAACTTTTGCTCCGGTTGCCAGGCTCGAGTTAATTAGAATCTTACTTGCATATGCATGTGCACACTGTTGATACAAAAGTTGGGCGTTCCTAGTTTAGGCTCTTGCTCTCGTACCAATTCGCTCTTAATGCTTGAAACCTGCGCACTAAGAAAGTAAACAAACACCGTTAGGCTTATCGTGGGATTGTCTCCCACGATTATCCTCTGGCGTGAGAGTAAGTAATCGGTTTTTAGGGTTCTCGTAAAGAGTTTAGGGTTTGTGAATCGTACCTTTAATGAGAGTTATGTCATTCCTTATATAGGTGCAGAATCCTTGTAGGTTTCATGCTCCTTACGTTTCGCACACGTGGTGCTTATCTGTGTTAAGGATATCTATTCCGTAATTAGAAGATCCTTATCTATGCCCAGGTAGTTTGGTTGGGCTTAGGTCTACGTGAGCCCAATCCCATTATCAATGCGGCCCAAGTTATAATAGCCCACTCATGGTGGTTTTGGGCCTTAGTGATGTTTATCATTTGGGCTCGTGGCCCAAATATAGACTATACGTCATCATGTCCCCCCAGTCTAGTGTGCGCGGCTCGTAGCCGCGGATGCTAGACTAGTGAGAACAGCGGTAAGCGTGGCGGGACAAATTTAGAAATTTGCCGCCCAATATGAAGAAATATGTATCTAGTCCAAGATATTACAAAAAAGTGCCTCAAAAAACAGGGGATGTGTCCATGTGTTCCTTGGAAAACAGGAAAAAGTGCATGTACCTTTCGTATTCCAGCCACACGTTTTGTGAGTGGGATCTACGTGGCCTACATCTAGGGTTTTTTATGACCTATATAAGAGTCACCGCCTCCCTTTTACCAAAAACACACAGTAAAAAAACACACATTCACCATTTTACATTTCTTCAAAGCGTTTTTCAAAGAAATCAACCGTTTCATTAGGTAATTGCGTGTGCGCATCCTAGTAGATCTTGTTATACTATAAAAATGGTTGCTCAGTTAGAGGAGTTTCGCTCTGCGATGGATGAGGATGACGTGCGTCAGTTCTCATCTGATTACTTTATTCCTCTAGATGTGCATCCAGAGGCCCCGGACGTCGATGCGTGTATTGCCGATTTCCCCGATGGGAAGATAGGGTTATACACGCGATTTTTTGAGTACGCTAACTATCGCGTACCAATATCCATATTTTTGAGCAACGTGCTCAATTTCTATCACCTTCATATCTCTCAGCTGCACTGTATAGGTGCGGCGAAGATATCAAACTTTGAAGTAAACTGTCGTTTACTTGCAATAAACCCGACCGTTGACCTATTCCGTGTGTTTTACCACACAACGTGGTCGCATGGATGGGTATCCTTTGCGAAGCGCGCGGGGAGCCTTCAGTGTTATACCGATAAGGTAGATTCCTTGAGGCATTGGAGGGAGTATTTTTTCTGGGTGGATGATGCGGTGTTTCCTTCACCATTTGAGTTTTATACTCAAGAGACGCTGCTGAGGGATAGGCGCCCCGCACCCGGTTCGTATAGCTTGGCAGATGCGCAGACTATTGATGCCAACCGCATCCCCATTAACCCTTACCCTGAGGAGTTTTTGGTGCACATGGGGTTGAGTCACAACTATTTCCATGGTGCTGACGAGGTGCCAACTTTCATTGATGAGGAAGGCCGGGGTGGGTGTTCATCCCTTTTTATTGTTCGCTTCAAATAATGTAAGTTTTTTGTGTGCGCACTTTTAATAACTAACCTGTGCTTTGCTATTTGTTTATGTGCTACGCAGAGATGGATTTGTTTGCTGTGGTGAAGCTTGAGAAGCCAAAATAGGTGACCGTTGGCGTGCGCCCTCTGAGGGAGAACGAGCAACCGCTCTTGGATGCGACTGCTGGGCATCTGACTGTGTTGGGGCCAGCTGGTCATGAAGATTCGCCCCCTCTTCTTGTGACGCCGGTACAGAGCGTGGCTCCTACTATGAAGTCTGCAGATGTGGAGAAGTTGCAAGCTGAATCTTCTGACAGCGTGGAGGTAGTAGAGCCTCAGGTGGTAGCGCAAAATCTGAAGCGTAAGGGAGAGGATGATGCCCCTGGTACTTCCAAGAGGAGGCGTCATCTGATTGCGGATGAAGAGTCGTCTATGGAGGATGATACATCCGCTACTGGCGCGGAAAAGGAGACTGCAAAGGCTTCTCCGTTTCTGTAAGTGATATTTCTCATTCCTCCTTATTCTTTATATATGTATTATTACTTGTCGTAATATGCGCTGACTTGCTTCCTTATTCATTGTAGTGATCATGCTGTGAAGGATGATGCGGCATTTGTGGAGAGTGTGGTCCCTCCTCAGAATGAAAACGTGGAGGAGGGAGTGAAGGTGGCTGAGGACGTATTTGTACAGCAACTCTTGGTGGAGTTGGCTGCTGCCGCTGAGCGCCAAACTGAGCTGGTCGCTCAGTTGAAGATGCGATACGTCTGGGAGAGCAGCACTCTTGCCTAGAAAGATGAGGAGATTGCTCTTCTCCGTGCGCTGCTGGCTGAGGCGCAAGCGGAGGTGGGGTCCTTCAAGGCGCACGCAGACAAGGTCACTGCCGAAAAGTTGACCATGATGGCTGAGCTGCAGCACGCGCGTGGGGAACTTCATCAGTTTAGGGCCAACCTTACCTGAGCGGTAAGGTATCTTGAGGAAAAGAAGGACGAACATTTTACGAACATTGATGAGTTTCACCTGCGTATGGTGAAGATCATCAAGGTGCAGGAGGAGAAGCTGCGCGGCCTGAGCATAGACTATGATGAGGAGTTATACCCGCATCTTATGTCTACCATAGCTGAACGCAGGTACGTTTTTATATATTTTCCGCAATGTTGCCTTATATTGATTGATTTGTTGCTTCTCCGCTAATACATCCTTTTCCTGTTTATGTAGGTGGTTGATTAGTCATGGCTTGCGCCTGGCTATGATGGGCACCTTAGAGTCTCCGGAGGTGTTGTGGACCTTTGGAAAGGTGGTGCAATGCGTTGTGGAGCGTGGTAGGGCGCAAGCTATGGAGGAGCTCCATGAGGCAAAGGCGTTGAACATGGCACTTACTGAGGTGCTGGCTACAACGCAAGTGCTTATGACGAACTGATGCAGGCCATGGAGGGGATGAAGCTGCTCGAACTTCCCCATATTGTGCGGCTGGAGCGCGACTAGGATAACCCTATAACGGTAATTATGGAGGGGTTGATCCTGGGGCGCCATATCTTGGAAGATGCAGAGGCGCAGCCAGACTATTTTCTCAAGCCTGACGAGTCGCAGCTGCAGGTTCCTATTTTTGCACAGCCACGCCATATGTTGAATCCCTTTGCTCTTGAAAAGGAGATTCCTCTTAAGGAGGTTTTGGAGCTGCACGCAGAAAGAGCTGCCAGGAAAAAGGGTATTAAGGACAAGGCCGTCTTATGCGGTATGGGCGCTGCACATATTCCCAGGTCAGATGGGATTCCTGTTAGTGTAGCGACTGTATCGCCCAAGTATGCGTTGCTCTTGAGAAAGCTTCAAGAGGCAGGAAGATCCGCTACCCCAGAAGATAGTCCTGAGCATCGTCATAGCATATAGGCTTTTTGTGACTAACAAAGTATGTCTTTTGCGTGTTATGGTATCTGCTCGTAGATTGTTGTCTTTTTATGTAAAAAGATTAAATAAGATACTCTTTTTGGGGTTATGTTTAAATTAAGTGCGTGACTTAAGATAAATTATAAGTATAAACTTACATTATGTTTGCAAAGTTTTATTGTGTGACCAAGAGTCTTGGCTCATTGTTTGCTAAACTTGTATGTGACATTTGTGCATCCTTCGTGGGATACGTAAGGAAAACTTACTTCAACGTCTTGAAGGTAAGGCGCCTAGCAAGGATGCGTGATCCAATGGTGATGGGTTTGCAACCCTCTTACTCAACGAGTTAGTTAGTAGGTTTACTCATCCTTTATGCCATCGTGGGTCTTACTTAGTGCATGCACGCCATGTAGGCAAAAATATAGTATAAAAATATTGACACATATAAGAATGTACACAATAACGTGAAATGTGTTATGGAGTTAGCAAGAAACCATAACGTTTTATTGATACTTGCAAGTTTTTGAAAAAGTAAAAAACAATTCCTAACAAAGAAAAGAAAAAACAAACAATTATTGGGCACATGCTAAAGTGCAAAGTTGTCTGTTTGTGAGTCATAGCCTTTCCTAAAGATAACATCTTTTGAGGTTGCAGATATTCCAAGTGCGCGCCAGGTCGTGACCTTCCATATCGCGCAACCTGTATGCACCATTGCCTAGTGCATCAGTGACCTCGTAAGGTCCTTCCCATTTGGGTCCAAGCTTGCTTGTGTCTTCTGCGTGGCTCGCGTCGTTAGCGCGGTATACGAAGTCTCCTGGCCTGAAGGAAGTATGTTTGACTTTTGCGTCATAATACTTCTTCATTTTTGCTTTTGCCTTTGCTTCGCGTATGGCTGCGCGTTCACGCCTTTCTTCTAGCAAGTCCAAGTCTATGCGCCGTTCCTCGTCATTTGTTGTGACGTTGACCTCTGCTGTTCGTATAATTGGCATCCCTATTTCAGCTGGTATGACGACTTCTGTCCCATAGACAAGAGAAAATGGTGTGTCTCCGGTACTGGTTTTGATTGTGGTACGGTGCGCCCATAAAACATGTGACAACTCGTCCACCCATTTTCCTTTGTGTCTGTCGAGGTGTGCTTTTATACCTTCGCCTAAGCTACGATTCGCGCGCTCAACTAAACCATTGGTTTGTGGGTGTTTTACTGAAGCAAAGTGTTGTGTGATGTTCAATTGCGCGCACCAATCTTTGAATGGGTTGTCACAAAATTGTTTTCCGTTATCTGATATGATTTCACCTGGTAGCCCAAAGCGACATACAATATTGTCCCATACGAAGCGTTTTACCTGATTGCCCGTGATACTCACCACTGCCTTTGCCTCGATCCACTTCGTAAAGTAGTCTATGGCTACGATGAGGAATTTTAGCCCTCCCGCTGCAACTGGGAAAGGGCCTGCGATGTCAATGCCCTATTTATAGAATGGCCATGGTGAGGTGATGGGGGTTAGCTCTTGTTGTGGTTGGCGCGGAATTGGTCTGTGTACTTGGCAATTGCTGCATTTTTTTATCATATCTCGCACATCGCGGTGCATAGTAGGCCAATAATATCCTGACCGTAGAGCGCGCGCTACAACGGACCGTGGTCCTGAGTGCATGCTACATGATCCAGCGTGGATTTCGCGGAGTACATAGTCTGCCTGAAGAGGTCCAACACGTCGGAGCCAAGGTTGCAAGAAAGAACGTCGATATAGGATGTTATCTCGTAGTTCAAATCGCTGCGCTGTGTGTCGCACTCTTCGAGCGTCTTTATGATCTTGTGGTAAGATTCCTTTGCTAATGAATTCAATGATAGGTGTCATCCACGTGGGATCTTGTTCTTCTATCACCGTGGATACTTCCATCTCCAAGATTGATTTGTTTTTTAGAGTTTCTACCAATACATGTTTTGATAAGTGCGCAAAGCTTGTAGATGCAATCTTGCTAAGCGCATCAACTTTTCTGTTGTCCCCTCTAGGTACTTGTTTGATTGTGAACCTATCAAAGTTCTGAATTAAGGACTTGGTCTTTTCCAGGTATTGGATCATGTGTTCATCCTTGGATTTATACTCACCTAGCACATGGTTAGCTACTAGCCTGGAATCCATGTTTGCCTCCAGGTTGCGTACGCCCATTTGAATTGCAATACGCAGTCCGGCGAGTAAGGCTTCGTATTCCGCCTCATTGTTTGTGGATGTGAATTCGAAATGCAGTGCGTAGGTGAACTCCATTCCTTCTGGATTAGTAAGGATGAGGCCTGCGCTTGATCCATCCACGCATGAGGATCCATCTGTGAATAGAATCCAAGGTTCCTGTAGGTCTGTTTTGCTTATTGAAGGTGGACTATTAGTATCTGGCTTTTCAACAATAAAGTCAGCTAATATCTGCTCCTTGATTGTAGTGCGTGGTCTATACGAGATGTTATATTCACTTAACAACACACTCTACTTTTGTAGCCGCCCGGATGCGTCAGGTTTAGAGATAACTTGTTTGATCGGCTGGTCTGTGATTACAGCTATTGGGTGTGCTTGAAAGTATCTGCACAGTCGTTTAGCTGCAAATACTAGAGCTAAGACCAGCTTTTCCATGGCGATGTAGTTAGTCTCTGTCTTCTTCAATGCTTTGCTTACAAAGTATATGGGTATCTGGACGGAGTTTCTATCTGTCAATAGTACTGCGCTAACCGCTCCATGGGTTGCAGATAAGTACATGATTAACTCTTCCCCTGGTCGCGGTGCGACAAGTTTGGGGAGTGATGCCAGATGCTGTTTTAGCTGTTGGAAAGCTTCTTCTGCTTCCTCAGTCCAACGAAAGTCTCCCTTTTTGGTGCACTTCATGAGTGTTTTAAAGAGAGGGAGTGATTTGTCTGCTGATTTAGACAAGAAACGGTTTAGCCCAGCTAGCTTTCCGTTTAATGACTGGACTTCTTTGAGTGTGCGCGGTGAGGGAAGATCGATAACAACTCTTGTTTTTTCTGGGCAAGGCTTGATGCCATCTGGTTCTATTAAGTACCAAAGGAACATGCCTTCTGTCGCGCCAAAGGTGCACTTCTTGGGGTTTAACTTCATGTTTATTTTGCCCAATGTTTTGAACGTTTCCTCAATGTCGTGCACCAATTCATCCTCTGTGTGGCTCTTGATGACAAGGTCGTCAACGTAGACTTCCAAGTTTTGACCTACTTGTTTTTCGAAAGCCGTGTCCACCAATCGCTGGTATGTTGCGCCTGCATATTTTAGGCCAAAAGGCATTTTTGTGTAGCAATAGACCCCTTGACTCGTGTGGAAAGCTGTTTTCTCTTCGTCCTCCACGGTCATCTGGATTTGATGGTATCCTTTGTATGCATCTAGGAAGCACTTGAAAGGATATCCGCACAGAGATTCTACTTTCCAGTCTATCTCCGGCAGTGGATAGCAGTACTGTGGGCATGCCTTGTTGAGGTCTGTGAAGTCCACGCACATCCTCCAACTGCCATCACTCTTCTTTACCATCACTGGATTAGAAAGCCATTCGTGATAGTATACTTCGCGCATGATGCATGCGTCTACAAGTTTATGTACTTCTTCCAGAATAGCTTTTGCGCGATCTGGGGCCTGGCCGCGCTTCTTCTGTCGTATTGGGGGATATCCTTGTCGGATTTGTAGCTTGTGCTCCGTGATAGAGCGTGGCACTCCGGTCATGTGCTTTGGTTCCCAGGCAAAGATATCTAGGTTCTTTTGCAAGAGTGCGCACACAGCTGCTTTACCTTTGTCAGATAAAGATCCTCCAATCGAAATTTGTTGATCTGGGTAATCGGGGTGAATAGCGACCTTTAAGTTTGGTGTTTTTTCTGCGCGCTGTTCTGGAATATTCTCCACCTCACTGGTTACTGCGTTGCATTCTTTGGGTGGTACTGTGGTATTGTAGAGGGTGACAATTCCTCCTTCCACCGGAAATTTGAGCATCCCATGTGCTGTGGATGGTACAGCGTGCATGGATGATATTCCAGGTCTCCCAATGATGCCATTGTATGGTGAGGGAGACTTAATTACCATGAAATTTATCCATGTTGCTGTTGAGTGTTGTTCATCGCCCACAACTACGAGCAAGCGCAATTGCCCCATAGGCCAAATCTTTTCTCCTGTGAATCCAGTCAGCGAAGTTGTGGTTGGTATCAATTGACGTTGTGTCTCAGGTCGTAGCCTTTTGAAACAATGATCATATAGGATGTCTGCGGATGCCCCCCCAACGATATACATGCGGCGGATATCGTGTCCCCCCGTATGTATTTCAATAGTTAGTGGCTCTACTACTGCGTTGTCCGCAGCTAGAGTGGGGAAGGATATCTCTTTTTCTGGAGCGAATTTTTAATTGACTTTTTGTTTTGTCTTACGTTTCCATGACTGTATCATGTAGATGATATCCGCTTTGTCTTTGGAAGGTTCTTTTTTGCCCCCATTCCTTTGTTTGTCCTTCCCTTCTTTAATGTTTTTACGAGGTGATCCATTCTACCTTCCCTTACTAATTTTTCAATTAGTTGCCGTAGTTGGACGCACTCGTTGGTTGTATGGCCTTTTTGGCCATGATAATCGCAGTATCCATTCCCTATGCGCTTGTCCTCTACGGTACGCATTGGTGGAGGTTTTGGGAAGTTTGCACCTTCTGTTACAAATATTTCCCTCGGAGTCTTTGTGAGAGGGGTATACTTGTCATTATCTCTTCCACTGCGATAATTCTTGTTGTGGTTGCTATTCTGATCATTGGATTGTCTCCTAAGCTGTTCTTGTTGCCTATAATTTGAGTAGCCTTTTTTGCTGTCCGCAGCAGCTGCTTCTCCTTGTATGAAGGATCATGTGCGCTTCATTAGCTCATCGAAGGTTTGGGGAACCTTATCATTTAGCTTTTGAATGAGTTCTAGGTTGTTAATCCCATTCATGAACCCTGAAATTTTTAGGACTTCGGGACACGCTTTCATATGTATGCACTCATCTTTAAAGCGTTCCATATAAGCACTGGTTGATTCCCCTTGGTGCTGTTTTACTCTGGCTAGTTCAACAGGGTTTTTAGCGCACTTCTTTCTTTGGGAGAAGTTTAAACGGAATGCTTTTCGGAATTCTTCAAACCCACCGACGCTCCGTCGTGGGAGCTTGCTAAACCACGTGCACGCATTCCCTACTAATGTGGAATTAAACATATGGCACCACACAGGTTGTAGCCAATTTTCGATAGTAGCATCCGATTCAAAAATTTTTAGGTGGTCATCCGGATCACCTGTCCCATCATATGTTCTGACATTAGTGGGCATGCGCCTTCTCTTGCGATCGGAGTAATCGCTGATGCGTCGTGTAAATGCATCAACTTTCTGGCGACGCCACGGAAGAGACATGTCTTCATCTTCTTCTTCACGACGTCTTCCTCTAGACTTCCAGTGTCCTGTTTCCTTATCCCCGTTGTCCGAGGAGTCGTTGGAGGAGGAGTAATCTCTTTTGCGGCGCTTGCGGCGGCTTCCTTCAGAGGAAGAGCTTGAGGGGCTTTCACTTGGGGATATTTTCCTCCCTAATCTGTCGTGGATTCTTTTGCTCCCAGACCTGGAGGAACCTTCGCTTGGTGAATGTTGAGGTCTTAATCTGTCTTGTATCCCTTGACTACCAAGTCTGGAATGAACATTAGTGCGCCTCTCGCCGTCTTCATATTCCTCTGAATATTGTGAGTCAGATGGCGTACCCAGCCTATCATAGATAGTGGTACGTCTTTCATTATTTTCGCGTCTTCCTCGTGGGTGGCGCGGTGGTGATGCTTCGCGTTCAGGACCAAAGTTGAGCCGGGCTTGCAGGCTCGTACTCGACCTTCTCCTCGCTTCTTCTTGCATGAGGGCAGTTAGGGTTTCGTAATTTTGGGATACAAAATTACCCAACGTTAGGTCAGGCGCGTCCTCATTCGCTGCAAGAATATCTGCCTCAGTATTGTGCACCCTATCTCGGTTAGGTGCGCCCGGCGGCACAGTGTTGTCCACTGTAGGTGCCGTTTGGTGAGGAGTATTGAAGAGGGTGCGCTGGAGTTCTTCAACGCTTGGGACTACGGTGGTGACGTGGGTAGTCCTTACAGGCAATTCCACCGCTGGGAGAGGTTGGGTTGGTCCCGTTTCTTGGTGACCAGGCGCACTGGTTGTCCCAGAGGCCTGCCTAGGGGTCGAATCTTGTTGATTCTTCGTCTGGGGGTCACGTGTTTTTTCCAACTGCGGAGTCCGCTGGCTTGAATTTTTATTCTTCGTCATTCTAGTTCCTTAGTTCTTAGTGTTGGTCCCACAAATGGCGCCACTTGTTGATACAAAAGTTGGGCGTTCCTAGTTTGGGCTCTTGCTCTCGAACCAATTCGCTCTTAATGCTTGAAACCTGCGCACTAAGAAAGTAAACAAACACCGTTAGGCTTATCGTGGGATTGTCTCCCACGATTATCCTCCGGCGTGAGAGTAAGTAATCGGTTTTTAGGGTTCTCGTAAAGAGTTTAGGGTTTGTGAATCGTACCTTTAATGAGAGTTATGTCATTCCTTATACAGGTGCAGAATCCTTGTAGGTTTCGTGCTTGGTGTGTATTAATTTACACACCTTTTACTTGACCAAAACCGGAACAAAAAGACCAAAAACTAACCTAAAATGCCAAATATATCTTGTTTTTGTGTTTTTTAATGTGCAGGTACGGATATTGTAAATATGGACAAAACCTCGCCAAAAACAACAAACCGAGCACGAGATGTGGAATGAGTGTCAAAAGCCAAGGTCGGGAATGCTAATAAGTTAAATCAAGCCCTTGCAGATTCATTATTGTCAAAAATAGTCCTTGGATATAACTTTACAAGAATGACAGAAGAGGTCTTTACAGTTTGCATTATGGCAAAATTTACCCCTAAACCTAACATTTCAAACCTAAACTAATCCTAATTCCTAAATACTAAATCCACCAAACATTAAACCAAGCCCAAAGCCCCATCTCTTACCCCAAGCCCAACATCATTTAAAATATAACCCGGATCCAAATCCACCCTTTTATAATCACCCTCGGTCAACACACCATATATAAGTCAAACAAATATAAAAAAAACCTTACCCGCCCCCTTTTCAACCCTTTCCCAGAAGTTACTATTCACCTATGAACTCTAAGTTACTTATCCACCCAATGACCGTAATTAAGGGTATTTTGGTACAATCAAAGAGTTTCTAGAAGCTGTCAGAAGTGTCAGGGGTATGTCAGCACCTAAGAAACACAAGAATGGGCTTGATATTGTCGTTTTAAGTATAGTTTTTTAAACCGAAGAAATGCTTAGGAAAGTATTTCCCCGGGTCATGTCCCAACGAATGTGTGAATGGAATTATCAATTCCCGAATCGTGAAACGTGTCGTGAAAACGGTAAAAAGTGATTTTATGAGATTATACTAAAGAATAAGTAAATGAAACACAAATAACCAACTAAGCACGTAAATCGAGTAAACAAACTTAAAACATAACGTAGAATCAAAAACGTAAACTAAAACGTAAAATAAACGTTAACGTACGAAATAAAACGCGACTTATAAGATACGCTACTCCTACGGACTTGAAAATAATTTTTTAAAAGTTAAAAATGATAAAAGAAAATTTTTAGAAAAAGAAAAATATTTTTTTGACTTTTTATTTATTTTTTATGAATTAAAAACTAATTAACTAATTAAAAATAAAAAGAAAACGAAAATAAGGTGAGAAAAATGAAAAATAAATCTTGAAAATTATAAAATAACTAAAAAGTAATTTTAAAACTAAAAACTAATTTTTTTTGGCTTTTTATGTAATTTCTATGAATTAAAAAGTATTAAAACTAATTAAAAATTCAAAATAAATTCAAAATAAATGGGAAAAATGCAAAATAAATTTCTAAAATTCTAAAATAACTAAAAATAATTTTCTAAAATATTTTTGGATTTTTCTTGGCTTTTTCAGATTTTTTTGGATTTTTCAGTAATTAAAATGTATTTAAAAATGATTAAAAATGAAAATAAAATAAGAAAAATAGCAAAACAACTTGGAAAAATTTGAAAAAATTACAGAAAATTTAAAATAATAAAATAAACTTGAGAAAAAATTTTGAAAGAAAAATAAGCTAGAAAAGTGCTGAAAAGCTCTAAACTGCTTATTATGAAGTGCTTATTGATAAGCACTTTGACCAAAATTTGACCAGTCTTTGACTCATTGTATATTTGACTCAGATATGCTCAAATGAACAGATTGAGAACAAGATTGAACTCAGAAACACAGATTAGGTTCAAACAGATGGCAAAAAGCAATCGAGATAAGCAATAAGCAAAGTTGGATAAGCTGAAGGCAGAAGCACATTGGAGACAACAACTACATGCACAAATAAACTAAAATGAACAATAAAATTCAGGTTCAAACACACAAACTCAATTGCAGCCCTACTTAAGAAAACCGATATTATGTTCTATCAACTCAACTTGCAGCTTAATTATCAAGTACTTAATAAGCAAATGAGAGACACCTAAAGGGGGCAAATAAAACTCTACACTACTGAGAACTAAGAATACCAAGAAACTATAGATTCCAAAACAATCTGATCACCTGAATGGACCTGAGATCAGCACTGTTGAACAAGTATAAGCAGCAGTTGACTTCTTTTAACTTGAACCAAATGTTTGACTAAAATGAATTACCACTAATATCTACTGATTAACTAATGATGAACCTAGCTGTTTTGTGAATTAATTTACCTAAATGAACCTAACTTCTACCTAAATGCAAGATTGTAGCAGCAGAAAAACTAGTGAAAATGAAATCTAAAACTAAAAAATGCACCTATTATTTTCAAGCTCAATTTGTAATTAATAGTCTTAAAGTGACTGACCTTGCAGTAAGATTGACAATAAGCCAACAAGTACTTGTGATCAAATCCTACAACAAACACCCCATTTGTGACTGTCTTTCACTACATAATGCATAATTTTAACTAGAAATCTAAGATATAGTGATCAAACAGTATGTATAATCTCAGCTTTAGATAAACGCTAATTGAGCACAGATTTAGGAAACAAGTTAACTTGGACTATTTGCTATGAAGCCTACCTACTTGATGTAATGTATGACTTAAGTGAACCTAGTGCAGAATATGTAAACTAGACTTAGCGTCCTCAGACCTCAGAATCACAGGATGCCAAGTAGATCCAAACACCCCTGTAAGTGCACACTTATGCCATGGATTTAACTTTCAAACTTCAAACACTTAAACTAATGTTCACAAACTACTACTGACTTGTATTTAGAACTATTAGACTGCTTAAATACTACCACTAACACAGCTAAATAGACCCTAAAAACTAAACTAAGGCAGTGAGATAATCAAACAAGAACTAGAGACTGCAGAAACTTGAATAGAACATACAAATAAACCACCAAAATAAGCTCAAATCAGCAACGTAAAAGGTAAAAAATAACTGAGGTACAGAGGATTTAAAATGAAACTTACTTAAACTCCCCAGCTGAACAGGGGAGATCTCCCACACAGCCTGTCTTTGTGATAGGCCAAACGCACCTATTGGCTGCCCTTAAACTCCACAATAAGCTGAACTTAAAGCTCAAGTTTAACACAATTGGCTGATGTGAGACTGAATCTCAGTTGCACACCAATAATTTCTAAAACTAAAGTAAATTTATGAATATTGAATGAAAACTTGAAAACAGAAATAAACTTGAGAATTTAAATGACAAGGTATTAAGATTAAAATCAGAATTTCATTAAAACCAGGACAAATTACAACTTCGAAATATGAAATACAAATTTACTAAAAACTGGGATAATACTAAAATACCATTAAACTGCTACTAAATTATGCCTTCTCCTACCCTAATCTACCCTAAAATTTAACAGCTCACAATGATGTGAGGAAGGGGCTATTTATAGCTGTTGAGATGAGATGCCTCTAGTATGCCATGTCACTGATCCACGACTCCTTGTGTTTCTTTGAATTCTTCTAAGCCGTTTGATCTATTCCAGATGTTTCCCATCATTTTAGACCCTTGGATTGAGTGTGATGATATTGTGAATCCCCCGTGTGTCTTGTGATAGGACCACGTGTCCTCCTGACATTCCCTGACATACCCTGCCCTTCTAGAAGCACATATGATGGGGTAATCATGGTATAATTGAGGTAATTTTGGTGGGAGGGTAACTTAGGGTTCATCTACAGTAAATGGTTTCTGGGTTAAACGTATTTTGGGGGGGGGGGGGGGGGGGCAGGGGGGGGGTAAATAAATGGATTTGGAATTTTATTATTAGTTTGGGTTGACCGGTTCTTGACCGGGGTGGATGTGGGTTAAAAAGGTGGACCGGGTCAAGGGATAAGAGGGAATGGGCTTTGTGACTTGGGCCAGCAGGATTAGGATTGGGTTTTGTTATTAGTTGGGCAGCTTTAGGTTTAATATTTGTGGATCCGGTTATGGTTAAGTTGAGGTTTAAGAGTAGTAATACTTTAAGGACCAATTTTGTATAAGCTCAAAACTCAAGGACTAAATCCGTAATTACTCAAAACTTATTCCAAGGGCCTATGTTGAATATCTTCAATAATCGGAGGACCTTTGTTGCCATTTTCTACACATAATCTTCCAAAGGACTATTTATGACAAACTTTCAAAGTTGAGGGACTAAAGCCGTCAATCTCTTCAAACTTTGACCAGGGACCAATTATGCAATTTTGAGATTTCCTGAGGACTTCTTTTGACATTTTTAGCTTTCCTTGATCATTTTGCTTCCCCGGCTCCGGCTTTTGATCTTTTTCCAATCTCGTGCTCGTTTTTGTCGGTTTTGCTTTGTTTTCATTCATTTTTCTCATATCCGTACCTGCACATACACAAATACAAAAACATGCATTCTCTTGGCATATTTGGTTAGTATTTGGTGTATTTGGTCTGAAATAAGGCCTAAAAAGGATGAGTGAATAAGCACTCATCAAAATCCCCCAGACTAAGGTATTGCCGTGCCCTCACGCAATGTCATCACCTCACGCTTAAGAGATAAATAATTTCAAAACCTCTCTTTACTGACGTTGTAAAGTAGCAATGATGTTCAAGAGAGATAGTAAAATCATTTATTCTCAAAAACGCTCCGTTTTCCGATTTTCATGAATAACTACTATTTTTGTACCTTTTCATTTTTTTTTATATAAGTGAGGGTTTGCTTTGACTTTCATTATCAATTCTTATCTGTTGATAATTTTCAGGGTCAACGAGTAGAAACACTTCTCACAGAGAAGAGACCGTACGGATAAAAATCGTCATCCTTGATTTTTCACAAGCTCCCAAACTAAGCGTAAAATCGAAATCATTGTTTATCAGAAGTTAGATGCTAACACTGCCCACAAAAGTTACTTGTGTATTACCTCTTGTCCCCAGGTCCTAAGTTTTGTATCTAAAGATTTTAATTTGTGAGAAATGAATTGCTTCATATTTTCTCGTTTCGATATTTGTTAGTCCAATAGTGATACCTAAGTTAAAACGATAAGTAGTTAGTCATTTTCTCTTAAGAACCACTGCAATAGAAATTCGGTCCACATCAAGGAATTTGGGGTACATACAATATCAAAGATATAAGTTGCGGAGTACAATCACGTGCACCTCATGTGACTGATTACTAATCACTTATCACATGTACCTCACGCGCCAACAACTTATTTACATTCATAAGCTCTTATTCGATATAACTTCAACTTTCACTTTTCTTATTTTTTTTCACTTTTTTCATACTTTTCATTTTTTTTTTCTTTCTTGACTTTTTTTCTTAACATCAATGGAAGCTTATCGGGTAGCTCCAAAACCACATAGATAATCAACTTTTGACTTTTGATTTTTTTTCTTTTTCTTTTTGCTCTTATTTTTGATGTTCCTTGATATGTACCCAACTTCTAAAGCAAAAATTCTCTTAAGAAAACAAAGAACTAAATATTATTCAAACCGAAATACCACTAATTAACCTAGAACATCTATTATATATGGGTGACATTTCTGATGGGAACAAGGAGGCCACAAGTACCTCTCGTGGGTTTTTTAAATCCCAGCAATGCGATCCGTGTATAGCACGAAACTTCTAAATAAACTCTATCATTCCTCGATCTCCGCAAATTTAAAATCCCAAATAATGAGATCCGCGGATGCTTAGCCATAATCTTTTGATTATTTTGGTTAAGGGAAACAAGCTAGGGCTCAACACGCCCGGTCAAGTCGGAACATTTATTTCTACTCTCACCGGTAGGAAAGTCAAAACAAGGTGTCAAAACTTATAATTCATATCATATATTTTTTTTCATTTCATTTTTTTTTTTTGAAATAAAGCGGTGACAAAAATTAAAATTTTTGGTGGAAAACGGAGTTGCGTAAGTTAAACAGCTCAGACGATGGTACAGGTCAAATCGAATCGAAGATTCACCCCCCAGACTAAAGTGAAACATTGTCCTCAATGTTTTAAGGGTAAAGGTAATCCTACGTAAAATCTAAGGCCGTTTATTAAGTATGCCAAGAGATAAACGTTAGTCGATAAGATTTTGGATATGGTGAATTTCCGAAAGAGCAGCGAAGGATGAGACTCGAGTGGAGAGAACGACAAACCACGAGCACGAGAGTCTTCAAACTTCAGGGAAATTCCTGAACATTCATAAACAACCACGAAAACACGAGTTTGGAAAGGGTAGCCCCCCTCACGTCACGTTACTTAAGAAAATAGAAAATATAGAAAAATGAAAATGGATAAGCATGGGGTGCCTCCCACGAAGCGCTTGTTTTTGTTAACCAAGTCACATGAGCTTGACTCGATCCCCGAATTAATTCGTCCTTAGTGAGAGCAAATGAAACGGACAACCGGCATGTAAAACGGAGATGCCGGGGTCAAATACGGTATCCTCACTCCCGGTGGAGTGGAAAAGTGAAGAAATGAGGGGATAAGTAAAGAACGGTTGAAACACCCGGATGACAATAGCAAAGTCAAGTTCATAATCACGGGTGGGTTGGGTGGGTAAAATATCAAGCACAGGATTATCATAATCAGAAATCTCGTCCACCACTCTAAAAATATCTTCATTCGTATCTGATTCAAAATCTGTATCTGGTGGTTTCGCCGGTGGACGAGAAGGTAAATCGGAAAGAATATTTCTTTGAACGTCATTCTCGTCATTCTCAATACCCGGTGGCATCGAGTCATCTGTAGCAAGAAATGGATCGACATCCTCTAAAAGAGGGTCACGTGACGGATTATCGGAAATAAGCTCAAAATCAATTTCAAAATCAAAACACTCATAATCCGGAAGAGAGATATCAGCATGAATAGTGGGATTGCCACTACTCGTTTCTTCAAATTGAAAAATTTCAAGCTCGGGTAAGAAATCACTATCCAAATCGGGGATAGGAGAAAAAGTCGGAGGATCTTTCAATGCCTCGATCCTAGAAATAAGAAGATTAACATTCAATAATGTTTCACGAAGTACTTCATCTTGAATTTCCGTTTCAACTTCTTCATCATTCTCTTCTTCTAAGCTGACGAACTCAGAAGGTAATTCATCAACATATTCGATGTCTCCACAAGATATAGCATCGTCATTGTCAGAATCGGAGAAAATCTCATCAGGATCAATCGAATTCTCAATCGGGGATGACTCAATTTCTTCAGCCGTATCAAAAACATATTTCTCAAAATCGGGTAAAGAATCCTGGAGCTCGGGCTCAAAAGGATCTGACGGCGTAACAATCTCGGTCGAAATAGAATCATTGTTATCAAGAAAAGTATTGTCTCTTTCCAAAACGGGATCACTTCCCTCAACCGGTGTGAGAGAAGGATGAGAAGAGTCGGGAGTAATTGATTCAAATCTCGAAAAACAACTTGAAGAATCCGGAGGTGGGACAAGTGGTGTGCTCTCAGAGCTAGGAATTTCCACCACTTCCGTTATAGTCTCCGGTTCTTGTTCGTGAAGATTAGGTAAATCGTTTCTTCTAAACACCGTTTTAAGCTCAGCACGTTTGCTTGACGAATTCTTAACCGTAAATCGAGAAAGGTTTGGATCAAATCTTGACGGATTAGGAACAATTGATTCTTGGACAACCGTAGGTTGGACGTATTTAGCACTTTCATTGTCAGCGGAAAGTACCGAGTCCTTTGTCACCTTGGTTTCTCGTTCCATTTCCCTCACCGGAGAGGGAGTAGGAACCGATGGTTCATCATAATCAACATGAATTTTTGCAATTTTTGATGAGACGTAAAGTTGTTCCATTTTTATTTTAAAAACCTTTCGTTTAAAGAAATCGTCGTCGAGAGATGTCATAGAACAATCTTCAACATTTAAAGGTTCACAAGACGGATTGGGATTAATCGTAAAATTTTCTTCTTTATAAAGCTCGTTTTCATCACTCTCAATGGTGTTAACTTGTTCTCTTCTACGAATTTCCTCTTTAAAAAGTTTTATTGCAGTTAGACATTGCTCATTAAAGTCATTTTGAGCAGTCATCATTTTAAGGATCTCATTCTGAACCGTGAGAATTGTGTTATATTGTGGAGGTTGGTCGTGATAATTATTGTCATTAGGAAACGGTTTCCGAGTTTGACAATCGGTGCTAAAGTGTGGACCTCCACAATACTCACAACATTTTTGTTGTGAAATCGGTGCATTTTGAAACGATTCATTATTGAAGTACGGAACTTGCTCATATGAGTTGAAATCGTTGTGATAATAATTGGAAAAGTTCGGATCATAATCAGATGTGAATGTGGGTTCAACTTTCGAAGCATAACACATACAAAATCCACGAGTAAACCCAAATTCTTTGCAAAAACACCGTTCACAAAGTACTCCTTCTCCGGAGGAATTTCCCCAATTAAAACAAGTCGGATCCATAAGAATTATCGGTTTAGAGGGTTAAAGAAGAAGAATCAAATGATAAGAGGATAAGAAGATTATTTTTGGTTTTTAATTATCATAAAATCAAATAAAAGGAAAATCAAAATAGAAAAGGAAAAATCTTTTTGTATAAAAATTCAAAAACTTAAAACTTTTATTTTCTTTTGTTTTTCAAACGTTACGTTAATTGTAACCGTTTCCTTTAAATCTACTCGCGACGGAACGGGAGAGAAGAATGGATCTCTCTTCAGCTTGCAATTTAATGTCAGAGCTTCCGTATTTTCCGCTTATTCGGTCGTAGAATTGAAGTAATCCGATTAGCAACTAATTTCACGCGATCTTATGTTGTTAAACTTATTTGGTTTACAACGCTCTTCCTTTCGGTCGAGACGAGGCTGTAACTTTATTATTTTTTTGGTATTTTTGAAAACACTTTAGGAAAAGTGTTTTTGATTTTTCAATTTTTTTTGGTTTTTTATAGAAAATATATACAAGGAAGGTTTTCAAAACACAATTTCGAAAAACGAAAACGAAAAATTCACTTCAACCCTCCCCGGCAGCGGCGCCATTTTTTGATATTGTCGTTTTAAGTATAGTTTTTTAAACCGAAGAAATGCTTAGGAAAGTATTTCCCCGGGTCGTGTCCCAACGAAGGTGTGAATGGAATTATCAATTCCCGAATCGTGAAACGTGTCGTGAAAACGGTAAAAAGTGATTTTATGAGATTATACTAAAGAATAAGTAAATGAAACACAAATAACCAACTAAGCACGTAAATCAAGTAAACAAACTTAAAACATAACGTAGAATCGAAAACGTAAACTAAAACGTAAAATAAACGTTAACGTACGAAATAAAACACGACTTATAAGCTACGCTACTCCTACGTACTTGTAAATAATTTTTTAAAAGTTAAAAATGATAAAAGAAAATTTTTAGAAAAAGAAAAATATTTTTTTGACTTTTTATTTATTTTTTATAAATTAAAAATTAATTAACTAATTAAAAATAAAAAGAAAATGAAAATAAGGTGAGAAAAATGAAAAATAAATCTTGAAAATTATAAAATAACTAAAAAGTAATTTTAAAACTAAAAACTATTTTTTTTTTGGCTTTTTATGTAATTTCTATGAATTAAAAAGTATTAAAACTAATTAAAAATTCAAAATAAATTCAAAATAAATGGGAAAAATGCAAAATAAATTTCTAAAATTCTAAAATAACTAAAAATAATTTTCTAAAATATTTTTGGATTTTTCTTGGCTTTTTCAGATTTTTTTGGATTTTTCAGTAATTAAAATGTATTTAAAAATGATTAAAAATGAAAATAAAATAAGAAAAATAGCAAAACAACTTGGAAAAATTTGAAAAAATTACAGAAAATTTAAAATAATAAAATAAACTTGAGAAAAAAATTTTGAAAGAAAAATAAGCTAGAAAAGTGCTGAAAAGCTCTAAACTGCTTATTATGAATTGCTTATTGATAAGCACTTTGACCAAAATTTGACCAGACTTTGACTCATTGTATATTTGACTCAGATATGCTCAAATGAACAGATTGAGAACAAGATTGAACTCAGAAACACAGATTAGGTTCAAACAGATGGCAAAAAGCAATCGAGATAAGCAATAAGCAAAGTAGGATAAGCTGAAGGCAGAAGCACATTGGAGACAACAACTACATGCACAAATAAACTAAAATGAACAATAAAATTCAGGTTCAAACACACAAACTCAATTGCAGCCTTACTTAAGAAAACCGATATTATGTTCTATCAACTCAACTTGCAGCTTAATTATCAAGTACTTAATAAGCTAATGAGAGACACCTAAAGGGGGCAAATAAAACTCTACACTACTGAGAACTAAGAATACCAAGAAACTATAGATTCCAAAACAATCTGATCACCTGAATGGACCTGAGATCAGCACTGTTGAACAAGTATAAGCAGCAGTTGACTTCTTTTAACTTGAACCAAATGTTTGACTAAAATGAATTACCACTAATATCTACTGATTAACTAATGATGAACCTAGCTGTTTTGTGAATTAATTTACCTAAATGAACCTAACTTCTACCTAAATGCAAGATTGTAGCATCAGAAAAACTAGTGAAAATGAAATCTAAAACTAAAAAATGCACCTATTATTTTCAAGCTCAATTTGTAATTAATAGTCTTAAAGTGACTGACCTTGCAGTAATATTGACAATAAGCCAACAAGTACTTGTGATCAAATCCTACAACAAACACCCCATTTGTGACTGTCTTTCACTACATAATGCATAATTTTAACTAGAAATCTAAGATATAGTGATCAAACAGTATGTATAATCTCAGCTTTAGATAAACGCTAATTAAGCACAGATTTAGGAAACAAATTAACTTGGACTATTTGCTATGAAGCCTACCTACTTGATGTAATGTATGACTTAAGTGAACCTAGTGCAGAATATGTAAACTAGACTTAACGTCCTCAGACCTCAGAATCACAGGATGCCAAGTAGATCCAAACACCCCTGTAAGTGCACACTTATGCCATGGATTTAACTTTCAAACTTCAAACACTTAAACTAATGTTCACAAACTACTACTGACTTGTATTTAGAACTATTAGACTGCTTAAATACTACCACTAACACAGCTAAATAGAAAGGCCCTAAAAACTAAACTAAGGCAGTGAGATAATCAAACAAGAACTAGAGACTGCAGAAACTTGAATAGAACATAAAAATAAACCACCAAAATAAGCTCAAATCAGCAATGTAAAAGGAAAAAAATAACTGAGGTACAGAGGATTTAAAATGAAACATACTTAAACTCCCCAGCTGAGCAGGGGAGATCTCCCACACAGCCTGTCTTTGTGACAGGCCAAACGCACCTATTGGCAGCCCTTAAACTCCACAATAAGCTGAACTTAAAGCTCAAGTTTAACACAATTGGCTGATGTGAGACTGAATCTCAGTTGCACACCAATAATTTCTAAAACTAAAGTAAATTTATGAATATTGAATGAAAACTTGAAAACAGAAATAAACTTGTGAATTTAAATGACAAGGTACTAAGATTAAAATCAGAATTTCATTAAAACCTGGACAAATTACAACTTTGAAATATGAAATACAAATTTACTAAAAACTGGGATAATACTAAAATACCATTAAACTGCTACTAAATTATGCCTACTCCTACCCTAATCTATCCTAAAATCTTTCAGCTCACAATGATGTGAGGAAGCGGCTATTTATAGCTGTTGAGATGAGATGCCTCTAGTATGCCATGTCACTGATCCACGACTCCTTGTGTTTCTTTGAATTCTTCTAAGTCGTTTGATCTATTCCAGATGTTTCCCATCATTTTAGACCCTTGGATTGAGCGTGATGATATTGTGAATCCCCTGTGTGTCTTGTGATAGGACCACGTGTCCTCCTGACATACCCTGCCCTTCTAGAAGCACATATGATGGGGTAATCATGGTATAATTGTGGTAATTTTGGTGGGAGGGTAACTTAGGGTTCATCTACAGTAAATGGTTTCTGGGTTAAACGTATTTTGGGGGGGGGGGGTAAATGAATGGATTTGGGATTTTATTATTAGTTTGGGTTGACCGGTCCTTGACCGGGGTGGATGTGGGTTAAAAAGGTGGACCGGGTCAAGGGATAAGAGGGAATGGGCTTTGTGACTTGGGCCAGCAGGATTAGGATTGGGTTTTGTTATTAGTTGGGCAGCTTTGGGTTTAATATTTGTGGATTCGGTTATGGTTAAGTTGAGGTTTAAGAGTAGTAATACTTTAAGGACCAATTTTGTATAAGCTCAAAACTCAAGGACTAAATCTGTAATTACTCAAAACTTATTCCAAGGGCCTATGTTGAATATCTTCAATAATCGGAGGACCTTTGTTGCCATTTTCTACACATAATATTCCAAAGGACTATTTATGACAAACTTTCAAAGTTGAGGGACTAAAGCCGTCAATCTCTTCAAACTTTGACCAGGGACCAATTATGCAATTTTGAGATTTCCTGAGGACTTCTTATGACATTTTTAGCTTTCCTTGATCATTTTGCTTCCCCGGCTCCGGCTTTTGATCTTTTTCCAATCTCGTGCTCGTTTTTGTCGGTTTTGCTTTGTTTTCATTCATTTTTCTCATATCCGTACCTGCACATACACAAATACAAAAACATGCATTCTCTTGGCATATTTGGTGTATTTGGTCTGAAATAAGGCCTAAAAAGGATGAGTGAATAAGCACTCATCAGGGCTACGTGGCATGGGATGATTGGTTGAGACGCGTCACAATATCTAATCTAAGGGTGCAAATCGTGTGGGTGATGATTGATCATGATCAGAGGGCTCAGATTTGATATGAAGAAGCACATCACACGGATTGCCAAGCTGGCAATCCGTGGCTATCCATTCTACTCCCTCTCCTCACTTGCACTATAAATAGAGATGATAGGATAGTTGTTTGGGTGTGGAGTTTGGAGTAGCCAAACTCTACCAAATTTTTATCTCAGCTTGTAGTATAATTCTTACTTTTCATTGTAATGTTCATTGTTTTAATAAAATTTAGCTTTTACCTTTAATCACTTAGTTAAATGTTTTTATCTTACTATACAGCTTAATTCTCTTTAGTTTCTAGCAAAATTTCAGTAATAGTCATCTTATCTCAATTTGCTTCTAAATTTAGTTTTATATTAGATTGAATAATTTCATAAGAAAACAGAAAATACAAAAGAGATTTGGCAAAATCAATTTTCAAACAAGTTAATTTGAAGTCATTTGCTTCTCATTTTAGTTAAATAGCAAGTGTGAGCTTATAGTTTGAACTCTATATCAGTTTGTGTTCATTTCTCATTAAGCAGTCAACAGAAGTTAAAGCTTCATTGGTTGAATTGAATTGGTGGATTACTGATAAGTTGGGATAGCCTTGGAAGATCCTAGCCTATCTAAAGATAGGCTACTGTGGAACCTCACTATTTTGAGCTGAGAGGAGAAAGTTTGTAAGTTTCATTTTCATTAGTTTCATCAGTTGGTAAACATACTTGTGATACTGAGTTTTTGTTGATTGAATTTTTTTTTTTGTTTTTTTTTTTTTTTGTTATAATTGCTTCTAGTAGTGTAGTATTTGGTGTTTGGATCATTAGAATAGAGTAGTTTAGATTACTTGATAATTTGCTGCATAAGTCTGAGTTGATTTTATGTTGTTTAGTTAACTGTCATAACTGTGGATCGGATTCATTCTATTACTGTTTGATCTCTGTGGTAATTGTTGTTATATTACTATTTCATTAGTGATATAGGACAGCTTTTGATTGTTATTGAGGTTATTAGTGGATTATATCTAGAAATGGTGGTGCATAAGAAGTTAAGGGGGTGTTTGGATTTAACTTTTGCTTTGATATATTGTTTGTGGTTGACTGATTTGCTGTCTTACATAGGAAGTATTAGGATAGCAATAGTGATAGTAGTCATAAAAACAGTAAGTCATACCTTAACAAGTAGAGTAGAGTTAAAAATTTTCATTACCTGTTAGAATAAATAAAAACAGTTAATATAGTTTAGTTATTAGTTGTATCACAGTTAGAATAAGCTTAATCTAGTATTAGTTTAGCTTAATATAACAAATTAGAATAGATTTGGTCATTTTAAATTAGAATTAGTCATAGTTTATGTGCATTGTAATAGCAGCAGAGTAACCATGACTCAACTTTTGAGTCCACAATGACTGCTGAACTTGGAGTTTATTGGAATAGTTTAAGTTAGTTTCTTATAGTGCTTTTACAATAATTAGTTTCTCAGTATTGCATATTAGCTTTTGCTCCATTTTGTTTTAAGATTTGAGCTTATTTAGTCCAGCTTATTGGGTCTGTAAGTTAGTTGCATAGGACTAGTTTTCTGAATTTGATCATAGGACTGCAAGTATCTTTTTGAATTTGTGTTTGAGCTTAATTGTCATATCTGAGTTTGTTTAGTTGTGTTTTAGTGATTCCTTTCTATTTAGAGTTCCTGGCTTATCCTGAGTGCTTATTACTTATTCATTAGTTTTTTTTGGACTGCTTATTGCTTGCATTCTGTATTTCTGTGTTTGCTTTGATCATTTCTGAGTTTCTATGAGCTTATTGTAGTATAATACATCTGTGTTTCAAGTTTCACTTAGTTTTATCACAAGTGCTTATTATTAAGCACTTGTGATAAGCTGAATTCCAGTAAATAAGCACTTCTGCTTATCTTTTTCATTCCAAAATTTTTCTGAAACATTTCCAAATTATTTTTGATTTTCTGGAATTTTCCAGATTTTTCCAAGTTGTTTTACTATTTTTCTTAATTTTTCTTCATTATAAATCATTTTTAAATCAATTTTAAATACCAAAAATCCATAAAAAAAATCAGAAAGAGCTTTGAAAAATACAAAAATATTTTTTGTAAATTCTTTTATAATATTTTAGATTTTTCAGATTAATTTTCATAATTTTCCCATTATTTTTCATATTGTCTTTTATTTTTAATTACTTTTTAATTCAATAAATAGAAAATAAATCATAGAAAATAAACAAAAAACTCAACAAAATATTTTTCTTTTTCTCAAAATTCTTTTTAATAGTTTAAGATTTTTAGAAAATTGTTTCACATTTGTAGGATCATTTTTAGAATAAAAGTCGCGTTTTATTTCATACGTTACGTTTAAATTTTGCGTTTGAATTTACGTTTTTACGTTTTCAACATTTGTACATACCTAGCTTGTACATTCTTCTTATTTCATTATATCTTATCATAATTCGAACTCCAAAATCATATTTTTCATTTTACCACTCTTCACGACACGATTTCGCGATTCGACTATTCACGACTCCATTCTAGCTTCGTTGGGAAAACGACTCGGGAAATACTTTAACCGGTATTTCTTCGGAAACACAAAACTATACTGCAAAAAGATCTTTATCAAAAAGGCGCCGCTGCCGGGGAAGGTCGAAGTGAGTTTTTGAATTTTCGTTTTGAAAAATCGTGTTTTGTTAAGCCTTCCTCTATTTTGTATATGTTTTCTATAAAAATATAAAAATTGAAAAAATCAAAAACAAAAATAATCTTTTTAACCTCTAAAATTGGATTCTTCTTCTCAAACCCTCTTATGTTTAATTCTTATGGATCCGTCTTGTGTTAATTGTGGAGAACCGTTTTTCGGAGGGTTGTGTGTGTGGTGTACGTGCGACCAATATGGCGATGATATTCATGATGGCGTTTGTTGGAATTGTAATTCTCCCGAGTATGATCAAAGATCGTTCAACAATCCGTCAAACATTCCTGATTACTATACACCACCACCACTTTCGTTTAAATGCTATAATTGTGGAAACCCTGCCGAAGAAGGAGTGCCGTGTGGGCAATGTTTTTGTAATATATGTGGATACGCTAATTGTATGTGCTATGCCCCGAGTGCTGACATGTTTTACGCTTACGATCCGAGCTTTGATTTTTATCCTCAAAACTTTTATGAGCAAGACCCGTATTACAATGATAATTAGTTTCAAAATACATCAAATTTTGAACATTATGGGGGATCGTCTGAAAATTTTTATGAGCCGAATTTATATTATGATTCTCATGGTTTTAACCAACCCTCACAAACTTCTGAATTTACTAATCAAATTTTTGAAATTAAATCCATTATTGAGAGGTTAAAAGAAATGGTGGTTAATCGTATTACATCTACTCCTGAGCCTCATGTGAAATCAATGGAAGAACTTCTTGCCGAAGAAAGAAAAGCTAAATTCTGTGAGTGTTGTATGTACGACGATGATGATTCCATGATTACTATTGTTCTTAACCCTAAAAATGAGTCTATCTCTCCTTCCATAGAACCCGAGGACTCTCTTACAATGGGGGACGAGCATCTAAGCACTATTCCGGCAACGGAATCGGACGAATTCAATAGGTCTAGTGTTGAGAACCTCGTCCCAATCCCAAGTGAGTCCGGAGGAACTTCTAACGGTGATGATGAATTTGTTGAAAATAGTCGTCTTGATAATCATGTTGATACGAATGATATACCGTTTGATGATAATCGTGTTGAAATATTCTCCGATTCTGACGATGACGATTCTATATCTTGTGGAGACATAGAATATGTTGATGAAGTACCTTCTGAGCTCGTCAGCCTAGAAGAAGAAAATGATGGAGAAGTTGAGGCTGAAATTCAAGATAAAGCTCTACGTGAAACATTATGGAATGTCAATCTTCTTATTTCTAGGATCGAGGCATTAAATGATCCTCCGATTTCTTCTCCTATCCCCGTTATGGATAGTGATTTCTTACCCGAGCTTGAAATTTTCGATTTGAAGAGATGAATAGTGGCAATCCCATTATTCATGCTGATATCTCTCTTCCGGATTATGAGCGTTTTGACTTTGAGATTGATTTTGAACTTATTTTGAGTGCTATTTCCGATAATCCATCACGTGACCCTCTTTTAGAGGATGTTGATCTATTTCTTGCTGCATACCACCGGGTATTGAGAATGACGAGAATGTCCTTCAAAGAAAATTTCTTTCCAATTTATCTTCTTCTCGTCCACCCGCGAAACCACCCGATGTAGATTGTGAATCCGAAACGAATGATAATATTTTTGGATTGGTGGACGAGATTTATGATCTTGATGATCCCGTGCTTGATATTTTACCCACCCAACTCACCTATGATTCTGATAATGATTATGCTTTTATCATCCGTGTGTTTTACCCATTCTTTACTTATCCCATCATTTCTTCTTTCTACTCCACCGGGAGTGAAGATACCGTTTTTGACCCTGGCATCTTCGTCTTTTATGCCGGGTGTCCGTTCCATCTGCTCTCCCCAAGGACGAAATAATTCGGGGATCGAGTCAAGCTCATGTGACTCGGTGAACAAAAACAAGCGCTTCGTGGGACGCACCCCATGTTTATCATTTCATCTTCTTAAATTTCTTATTTCTAATGTGACGTGAGGAGGGAAACCTCTTCCATTTCTCGTGTTTTGTGCTTGTTGTTGTGAATGTCCAGTATTTTCCTGAATTATGAAGACTCTCGTGCTCGTGGTTTTGTTTTGTCTCCACTCAAGTTTCATCATTCGTTGCTCATTCAAATATATCCTAATCTTATCGACTAACATTTATCTTTTGGCATAATTCATAACCGGCCTTAGATTTGTTAGGATACCCTTTCCTTTTAAACATTGAGGACAATGTTTCATTTTAGTCGGGGGGGGGGGGGGGTGATCGTTCGATCTGATTTTTGCCTTGCACTTTGTCGTGAACTCTCGCAACTCCGTTTTTCCACAAAAATTGAAAATTTCAAAAATTTTGAGAAAAATCAATGAAAATGTAATGGAAAAGCACAAAACAAAAAAAATGAGAAAAATGTTAAAAAGTTGTGCAAAAATATAATAAAGTTTGAATAAGTGTTTTGACACCTTGTTGACTTTCCAGCTGGCGAGAGTAGGAATAAATATTTTGACTTGACCGGGCGTGTTGAGCCCTAGCTTGTTCCCTTAACCAATGATAATCACATAAGCTTGTGCTAGTCTTGTACACCAGGAGCTATAAAATGCGAATTCTTTCTTAAGAATCTGCAAGTTCCCGTACTTGACTTTATACATGCGCAGCTTAAAAAGCCTTCGCTAGTCTCTTACATCAGGAGCTAGAAAACGCGAATTCTTCTTCTAGAATTTGCAAGTTTCCGTAACTGACTTTATATATGCGTGGTTGATTATCGGCTAAGTATTCGCTGGTTTCATTATTTGGAATCTTAAACTGCGAAGAGCGAGAAATGATAGAGTTTATTTAGAAGTTAGATGCTAAACGTGGAGTAGTGGTTCTCTTTAGAGCTCATGAGAGGTACTTGTGTCTTTTTACTCCCATAAAATACGTCACCGATATATAATAGATGTTCTAGGTTAATTAGTGGTATTTAGGTTTGAATAATATTTAGTTCTTTGTTTTCTTAAGAGAATTTTTGCTTTAAAAGTTGGGTACATATCAAGGAAAATAAAAAATAAGAGCAAAAAGTGAAAAAATCAAAAGTCAAAAGTTGATTATCTATGTGGTTTTGGAGCTACCCGATAAGCTTCCATTGATGTATTGAGAAAAGTCAAGAAAGAAAAAAAAGTAAAAAGTATGAAAAATATGAGAAAAGTGAAAAAGGTAAGAAAAAAAGTGAAAAATGAAAAAATGAAAGTTGAAAGTTATGATGAATAAGAGTTTGAATGTAAATAAGTTGTTGGCGCGTGAGGTGCATGTGTGTGATTCTGAATTGGACACATCAGGTGCACGTGTAGTACTCCGAAACTTATCTATGATATTGTATGTACCCAAATTCCTTGATGTGGACCGAATTTCTATTGCAGTGGTTCTTGAGAGAAAATGAAAAACTACTTATCGTTTAAACTTGGTATCACTATCGGACTAAAAAGTATTGAAACGTGAAAATATGAAGTAATTCATTTCTCAACAAAATAAAATATTGAGATACAAAAACTTAGGACATGGGAGTAAGGAGTTTCCACAAGTAACTATTATGAGTAGTGTTAGCATCTAATTTGTAGATAAGCTGTGATCTCGTTTGTACGCTTAGTTTGGGGACTTGTGAAAAATCAAGGATGACGATTTTTATCCGTACAGTCACTTCTTAAATAGAAGTGTTTCTACTCGTTGACCCTAATAATTATTGCAAAATAATGAAAGTTCAACAAACCGTCACAATTATGAAGTATGGAAAATACAAAAATAGAAAGTATAAGTGGGATAAAGGAATAAAAGGAAAATTTTGGAAAACGGAGCGTTTTCGGGAATAAATGATTTTATTACTTCTTTCGAACCTCCTTGCTACTTTTCAAAGTTAGTACAAAGAGTTTTAAAATTATTTATCCCAAAAGCATGAATTGATCACATTGCGTGAGGACACGACAATACTTTAGTCGGGGGGATTTTGGTGTGTATTAATTTACACACCTTTTACTTGACCAAAACCGGAACAAAGAGACCAAAAACTAACTTAAAATGCCAAATATATCTTGTTTTTGTGTTTTTTAATGTGCAGGTACGGATATTGTAAATATGGACAAAACCGAGCCAAAAACAACAAACCGAGCACGAGATGTGGAATGAGTGTCAAAAGCCAAGGTCGGGAATGCTAATAAGTCAAATCGAGCCCTTGAAGATTCATTATTGTCAAAAATAGTCCTTGGATATAACTTCACAAGAATGACAGAAGAGGTCTTTTCAGTTTGCATTATGGCAAAATTTACCCCTAAACCTAACATTTTAAACCTAAACTAATCCTAATTCCTAAATACTAAATCTACCAAACATTAAACCAAGCCCAAAGCCCCATCTCTTACCCCAATCCCAACATCATTTAAAATATAACCCGGATCCAAATCCACCCTTTTATAATCACCCTCGGTCAACACACCATATACAAGTCAAACAAATATAAAAAAAACCTTACCCGCCCCCTTTTCAACCCTTTCCTAGAAGTTACTATTCACCTATGAACCCTAAGTTACTTATCCACCCAATTACCGTAATTAAGGGTATTTTGGTACAATCAAAGAGTTTCTAGAAGCTGTCAGAAGTGTTAGGGGTATGTCAGCACCTAAGAAACACATGAATGGGTTACATGGCAAGGGATGATTGGTTGAGACGCGTCACAATATCTAATCTAAGGGTGCAAATCGTGTGGGTGATGATTGATCATGATCAGAGGGCTCAGATTTGATATGAAGAAGCACATCACACGGATTGCCAAGCTGGCAATCCGTGGCTATCCATTCTACTCCCTCTCCTCACTTGCACTATAAATAGAGATGATAGGATAGTTGTTTAGGTGTGGCGTTGGGAGTAGCCAAACTCTACCAAATTTTTATCTCAGCTTGTAGTATAATTCTTACTTTTCATTGTAATGTTCATTGTTTTAATAAAATTTAGCTTTTACCTTTAATCACTTAGTTAACTGTTTTTATCTTACTATACAGCTTAATTCTCTTTAGTTTCTAGCAAAATTTCAGTAATAGTCATCTTATCTCAATTTGCTTCTAAATTTAGTTTTATATTAGATTGAATAATTTCATAAGAAAACAGAAAATACAAAAGAGATTTGGCAAAATCAGTTTTCAAACAAGTTAATTTGAAGTCATTTGCTTCTCATTTTAGTTAAATAGCAAGTGTGAGCTTGTAGTTTGAACTCTATATCAGTTTGTGTTCATTTCTCATTAAGCAGTCAACAGAAGTTAAAGCTTCATTGGTTGAATTGAATTGGTGGATTACTGATAAGTTGGGATAGCCTTGGAAGATCCTAGCCTATCTAAAGATAGGCTACTGTGGAACCTCACTATTTTGAGCTGAGAGGAGAAAGTTTGTAAGTTTCATTTTCATTAGTTTCATCAGTTGGTAAACATACTTGTGATACTGAGTTTTTGTTGATTGAATTTGATTTTTTTTTTATTATTATTTTTTTTGTTATAATTGCTTCTAGTAGTGTAGTATTTGGTGTTTGGATCATTAGAATAGAGTAGTTAAGATTACTTGATAATTTGCTGCATGATGAGTGTGCAAATACTCATCATTTTTACCTTTTCTGAGCTGCCAAAACATCTAAAAACACTCAATATTGAATCAAAATACTGAAAATATCCCAGGAAAGTGTTTTACATGTTTCAAATGCAAAAATATCAAAAACAGATGAAAAACGTACAAAGTTTGCATAATTGGCAGTTCCAATCCCTCAACTTTCAAAAGTTGTCAAAACTAGTCCCTGGTTATTCTAAAAACATGAAAAGTCATCAAAGGTCCTTTTTGAATCATAAAATTACATAATAAGTCCTTTGGTGCAAAGTTTCATAAAATTACAAGTTTAGTCCCTCAATTTGAAAAATGACAAAAATGGTCCCTATGATTTTAAAAACTTTGAGAAAAATCAATTTTGGTCCTTATACTGTTCTTCTATTGCAAATGTGGTCCTTGGATGGAATTTTGGAAGAATTACATGATTGGTCCCTGGAATTACAAGGTTTGGCAGAAATAGTCCATGGAAGGATAAATTTGGAAAATTTCATGTGGAGTCCTCATACTTTTCATTATTGGCAAAAACTTACCCTTGAAAGTACTTTGGAGGATTTCCAACATTAACCCTTCAAAAATCAGAATTGTGCAAGAAAGGTCCTTGTAATAAAACAAAAACCAAAACCGGATCATAAGTATTTAATTCTAAGTCCAATCCAAAGAAATACCCATGTCCAATCCCATACACAATCCACCAGCCCACTAAAAATATCCCAAGCCCAACCCTTAAGCCCAAATACCCTTAAAACCGTTTTAAATAATGGGATAGTCAAACCAGGTCAAACCTGTCTCCCCCTTCCCTGGTTTCCCTCCAATACCAGGGTGGTATCACCACCCCAACTTGACCACCACACCCTTATCCTTCCCCATTACACATCCCAACCTCATTTAATGCTCTTCCCCCCCCCCCCCCCCCCCCCCGCTACACGTTATCAGACCCCCCAACTGGTCAAATGCCTTTTCCCGCCAAAAAGTGGAAAGAGAGGAAAAGTGATCCAATGGCTATTTTGTAGCTGGGATTTGAAGTGGGACCCACAATGGGCTATAAGAGTGAAGAAAGAAGGAGCAAACCGAGCAGTTAGTTAATTTTTAGTTTTTAGTTTAGTTTAGGTTCAATTTAGTTTCAATTAATGTAATCTTCTATAATTAAGTTTTGTAATCTTCTGTTTCAATGGTACAATCATTTTAAATTAATGCAATTCAGTTTCTTTATCTATGGTCCTTCACAGTTAAGTTTTACTTCCAAATTTAAAATCCTTGTATGTCGAATGAGATACCATAAGCTTTCACAAGTTTGAGTTATGTTAATATAACTCATCTCAGCTCTTTATAACTATTGGTGGGTTATACCTTTCCTTGGAATGGTTTAATTCTCAAATTGCTCAAAATTCTCCATGGGTCAATGAAAGTCAACAAGCTACTATCAGGGTGATAAGCTACTTAGGAAGGATTTTGGGGGTTGTTATGCTCTTGAATGATAACAAGGCAGAGTTGCATACATTGGTCCACTTTGTAGTTTGAGCCTGCATCATTTGTAAGTCACCTTTATATAATTTGTGTTAATAAGCCATGCTTGTTGGTTGTCATTTATTCTGGTTCAGTTGTGCTTATCTCATGTTAGTATAAGCATGGAGGTGAGTTTCATAGCCTAGTTACTCTATTTAGCTTAATTAATCTGTTAAAACAGTTTCCTAAGGGGTGTTTGGATTTGCAATTTAGTAGGTACTGTTGTTGTTGGATTGTTATCATCTCTGCACTAGTAGTTCAATTTAGGTTAGAGTAAGTTTGTAATAGCATAATATAGGTAGTGTATTAACAGATAGTCAAAGTAGTTTCTAATATCACTTTACTTGTAATCTGTTAAAATTTGATTGTTCATTTTCATCAAATTAGTTCATTAATAGGTTATCTAGCTTAAATTAACTTCTAATTAGCTTAATATAACATAATAACTAACTAGGATCCATCAGAAACTCAATAAAGTCAACTGAGGAAGAAATCACAAAAAGTCAAAATCTCTTATTTTGCAAAAAACCCAAATGTTCCAAGAATTTTCTAGATTTTTGTAATGGAAATTAGATTTTGAAAATTTTAGGAGTTGAAGCCCCCCACCTCATCTCCATGTTCCCATCTTTTTCATATTTTTAGGATTTAACCTGTGGGCCCCACAGCCCTCCAAAGGGGGCTGCAGGAGAACTGTTGTGCGCTGCACCAGCAGACACAGTCCACACCACCACCTTTGGTGGTGGTTTGTGGCCACCTCAGTGGTCCCCACACCCCAGATTTAGGTTTTCCCAAACCCCCTCCTACCAGGGTTTCAAGTTTGACCCTTGGTTTGACCTAGAGATAAGTGAACCCCACCTGGAATAAGTCCTCAAGTTTGTCCCCAATCTGTGTTTAAATTCAAGTTTGCAATGTGCTTAATTCCATCTTTTTAGCTTATCAGTGGTTGTTGCTTATTGTTTCTAGCTTATTTTAGTGTAAGTAACTTATTTGTACCTGAATTATCCATAGTGGGACCCACACAAGCTCATTTAAGCTTATTTTCCTTTTTTGTCAACAAAAGTCAACTGTCAAGGTTTTTGAGCTTAATCTCAGCTTATTTTTAAGTTGTAAAAAAGTTGTTTTCATTAAAAGTCTTTGTTTTTAGATATAAAACAGGTTTGTAAAAGAAAATTCAAGAAAAACCAACTTAATATTAAGTGACAGTTTCTATTTAATTTAATTTAAATTTTATTTTTCATTTTTAGATTCTTATTAAATACATAGTGTTTTTATATTTTTATTAATTACCTTATATAGTAAAGTATTTTTAGTAAATTTTTCAGATTTTTATTCTGTCATTTAGTAATTATTAGATTTAATACTAGTTTTCTTAATTATTAATTAATATTAAGTTTTAAATAGCATATTTAGTTTTTATAAAGCATAACCTAGTTTTTATATTTTATAGCTCTTATATAATTAGAAAATATATTTTTAATTTCTACTGTTCATTTTCCATTTTTCTTAATTTAATTATTTAAATTAGATTTAAAGTAATTAAAAGGTGATTAATTAGTGGATTAGCCTTAAACATAATTTTTAGAGGTTTTTATAATATTTTAGGATTCCTGTTATGGTTAAATAATTTTATAAATTTTCTCATAATTTTCTAAGTTAATTTAGTATTAATATTAATTCAAAGTAATTTAATTAGTTTAATAAAGTTAACTAGTTTTTAATTAATAAAAAATCCTAAAAAACACAAAAATATTTATTTCTATTTTTTTATACTTTCTTCAAGTTCTAATTAAAGTTTAGAAATTATTTTTGCAAATTTTTAGTTTAATTTGTAATACTTATAATTATTAGTTAATTTAAATTATATTTAAAATAGATTTTAATTAGTTTAATTAATTAAATAATATTTAAATATTAAAATATCCACTTTTATAATTTCATTTTTCATTTTCAAATTTCTTTTAATTTTAAGTTTCAAAAAGTTCAAAAGCACCCCCTGTAGTTTGTAATTCACCAAATCCCATTTTTCTAGTCCGTTACGTGATCTGAATTGTGAATTTGTGCATATTCTTGTATATCTGATTTTTGTGAATATTATATCTGTGTACAAATACCAAAATAACAGTAGCAATATCAATTCCACATCATCTGGGCTACTGTCCTCAGTGCCACTCACTCATAAACGATTTCAAACGACACCATTTCAATCTCGCTGGGACTTTAACGACCCGGGGACACACTATACTATCCACGGAGTATTGGGACGAGGCTGTCTTTGACTTGTTGACCTTGGTCAATAATATCTGAAGGTTTAGCCCCAATCAAAATTTGGCGCCGCTGCCGGGGAGGTTCTTGCGTGTTTTAAAAATCGTTTTAAGTTTAGTGGTTTTCAAAACCCTCCCTGTACAAATTTCACACAAATTCGTAAAAAGTTTTTGTAAAAACATAATCATATTAAAAAAGTTCATTAACACTTTTCCTAAAGTGTTAAAAACACAAAAAAAAAAAAAAAAAAAAAAAAAAAAAAAATCAAAAACAACAAAACCAACTGTGAAGTTAAATTACTTCGTTTTCTTTAAGATTACAACCTGAAACAGTTGGTTTAAGGTAAGTTCTGACATTAAATTGCGAACTGAAGAGGAAACCTATTTACTTCCTCCCGCCAGCCTGCGAGTAATCTTAAAAGAACGATTTCGGTTAACGAATCAGTTCCAAAAATATTTTCAAGTTTTCTGCACACACACCCATAAGCCTAAAGACAAATTTTTCAAAGTAATAAATACATAAAATCTTACCACCGCAAACCAAGGCTGAACACCTACCAACTGGGGGTGTGGACATAATAAGTTCCCAAACTTAAGATTAAAACTTGCCTTTGTATCCCTGTGAGTGGTATACCTTTTTCAAAGAAGCCATTTCACTTGTTATAATTGGTTTAAGTTCCCTGTGGTTTTGCCTCGATTTTGTTTTGAAAAATTGTTTTTAGTGCATGTGCACTAAGCATGTTTCCCGAAAATACCAAAAATATTCACCTTTACCCTCTCACCTTTTTGATTCTTCATCCCTTTACCCTCTATCCTTTTGATTCTAACTTCTTTCACTTGTCCCGTAATTAATGGCATCTCTCGATGATGATTTCTTTGAACAAAGGGCCTATGAGAGCAACATTGACAAACTTATGGCCTTGTCAAAGATATCGAGATGTCGTGTTGATTATGATGGACCTTCGATTCCTATTCCCTCTCCGATGAGGGAAATGGAACGAGAAACTGGGGTGACAAAGGACCCTGTACTTTCCTCTGACTATGGGAGTGCTAAATACGTCCAACCTTCGGTTTTCCAAAAATCTAAGCTCACAATTGCTCCTAATCTTTCACGATATACAGTTATAAGAAAAAACCAAGAGCTTAGAGCTATGACTGAAAAGAACGACTTGCCTAATCTTCACATTCAAAAACCCGAGACCATAACGGAAGTGGTGGAAATTCCTAGCTCTCAGAGCACACCACTTGTCCCACCTCCGGCTTTTGTTCCTTGTGTAGGTTGTGGTGAGCCACTTTTTGGTTTTCCATGTCGTTTGTGTACATGTGTACAATGTGGTAATGATATTCGAAACGGGAGTTGTTTGTTTTGTGGGTCGAGTAATTCATTTGCTTATGATCCTAACCAGAACTCATTCAACAACTCCTCAAATTTTTCCAACTACCCATCACATTCATACGAGCAAGAATCATATTATCCAAATCTCAATAATGCTTCGTATCAAAATGCACCAAGCCAGACTCAACAGTTTTTCTGTTGTGAGTATTGTGGTGGCCCTCACTACAGCTCTGATTATCAAATTAGGGATCAGTTTGTCTATGAACAGGTTCCTTATAACAATCATGAATTTGGTTTTAACCAGCCCTCACAATACACAAACCCTCAACCACCGCCTCAGGACGAGTTAGCTAGAGCTGAATTAATTACTAAAATGATTATGAATCAAAATCAAGTCAACAAGACCATTCAAGATAGTATAAACTGTCTTCAGGATTTGATTCTTAGAAAACAAAAGCCTCCTGTTAACTCATTTTATCTTGAGGATGAAAGTGAGGAGGATGAACCATTTGAGGAGGTAAACCCTAAGGAAACTTCAGATATCTTGCCAATGGGGAACAAGGAAGTCAAAATCAATCCTCTTGAGGAAATTGATGACCTTATTCCAATCCCAAAGATATCTGAGAAACCTCTTGATTCAACTTCAGTTGCAACTGCTTCAGTAGAAATACAGGGAGAAAAGAATATGATTGAATCTCTAGCAGTAGAAATCATGGAACTTGTAGAAACCATGACTGCTAGTCCTTCTCAACTCCCTCAGTCTGCTGTTATCACACCCGAAGTTCACACTCACTCTCTGATCATGGGGGATGAGCATCTTAGCACTGTTCCTAAAAAGGAATCGGACGAATTTATAAAGTCTAGTGCTGAGAACCTTGTCCCAATCCCAGGAAAGTCACAGAGAACTTCTGATCATATGTGTGATATCCCTCCTCCTCTTGTCTTCCCGAATGATGATGTTGAGATGTTCTCCGATTCTAATGAGGACGATTCGTTATCATGTGGAGACATCAGTTATGTGGAAGAATTACCTTCTCAGCTAGTTAGCTTAGAAGAAGAGAATGATGAGATTGACACTGAAATCAAAGATGAAGCACTTCGTGCAACATTATTGAAAGTCAATCTCCTCATTTCTAAAATTGAGGCTTTCAAAATGAAACCTATTTCATCTCCTATCCCCATTAAGGATAGTGACATTTTCTCCGATGATCCTATTCCGGAATTTGAAGCCTTTACTTTTGATCCTATGGGAGAGAAGATTAGTGGCAGTACCACTTCTCATTCTCATAATTCTCTCCCCGATTATGAATCATTTACCTTCGATGAGTTCTCCTGTGAACTCACGCACATCAATCCAGAATATGATTCATTCACATTCGATGAGTTCTCTTGTGAACTCACTTATATCATGACTCCTCCGGAGTATGATGACCCGGGGGGAGATGCACTCAATCATGAGAATTTGCAAATTCCCACCCACCCTCCCGGGATGTTTTCGAGCTAAACCTTTGAAATCCAACATCAGGCTAATGTGCCTGCTTTCGAGGAAGAAGATCTTATCATGATTTTCATCATGGTTTTCTTCCTTTTCTTCACCTATAGGGTGACTTCTCCTGTTCTTCACTCCTTCGGGAATGAAGACACTATCTTTGATCCCGTCATTTTCATTTACCACTATTTTAAGTCGGGATTATTTCTCATCGGTGTGGAACTTTCACGTGCTTCAAATGTTTATCCAAACATCTTGAATGAAAGTCCGATGGAGATTGTCTTTTCCACATCATGCTTGCCCAAGGACTAATCAATTCGGGGTCGAGTCAAGCTAGCGACTCGGTAAACAAAAACAGTAGCATGCTTATAGGGTTTTCACTCTAAGTGTGGGGGAGTCCCCCATGCTATGATTACAACAGTGAAAAACAAAATTGTGTTTCCACATTTAGCTTGTAATGTTGCCCTTTTACGTTCAAAATGTCGGCATAATAGCCGGGACTTTGAATATTGAGGACAATATTCATCCTAAGTGTGGGGGGTATTTCGCTATTCTAGCGAATTTTATCACATTTTACTATCTTGTACCCCCGTTTTTGACCAAAATTTTTTAAAATTTTTTTCACTAAAGTTCAAAATTTTTTGTGGTAATCAGTCCGCCAAAGTCTAAATGACAAATGGATTGGCTAGTCCATGAGCAAACGGCTCTTGGTAAAGACATCTCAAACCCGTTGATGGCTTGCAATTTGCCAAAAATTGTATGGTTCCTCAACTCCCCATATCCCATAAAGCAAATGAGTTGGCTAGCCCACAAGATTATGGCTTGTGGTAAAGGCCGTGGAAAATCCATAATTGGTAATCAGCTCACCAAGATGTTGACTTAGTCCATCAAGATGCTGGCTAGTCCAGAAGCAAACGGCTTTTGGTAAAGACTAATCAAATCCGTTTACAGCTGGTGGTTTGCTCAAAATCACACGGTTATCAGGTGTGCCACAGTTCTTACACCTGGCTACTCCAGAAGTGATGGCTTTTGGTAAAGAGATTTTTCAAATCCATCAGGTTTTTCTCAAAAGATTGCTAGGGACTAGCAATGTTTTAGTGTGGGGGATTGATGAGTGTGCAAATACTCATCATTTTTACCTTTTCTGAGCTGCCAAAACATCTAAAAACACTCAATATTGAATCAAAATAGTGAAAATATCCCAGGAAAGTGTTTTACATGTTTCAAATGTAAAAATATCAAAAACGGGTGAAAAACGTACAAAGTTTGCATAATTGGCAGTTTCAATCCCTCAAATTTCAAAAGTTGTCAAAACTAGTCCCTGGTTATTCTAAAAACATGAAAAGTCATCAAAGGTCCGTTTTGAATCATAAAATTACATAATAAGTCCTTTGGTGCAAAGTTTCATAAATTTACAAGTTTAGTCCCTCAATTTGAAAAATGACAAAAATGGTCCCTGGGATTTTAAAAACTTTTAGAAAAATTAATTTTGGTCCTTATACTGTTCTTCTATTGCAAATGTGGTCCTTGGATGGAATTTTGGAAGAATTACATGATTGGTCCCTGGAATTACAAGGTTTGGCAGAAATAATCCCTGGAAGGATAAATTTGGAAAATTTCATGTGGAGTCCTCATACTTTTCATTATTGGCAAAAACATACCCTTGAAAGTACTTTGGAGGATTTCCAACATTAACCCTTCAAAAATCAGAATTGTGCAAGAAAGGTCCTTGTAATAAAACAAAAACCAAAACCGGATCATAAGTATTTAATTCTAAGTCCAATCCAAATAAATACCCATGTCCAATCCCATACATAATCCACCAGCCCACTAAAAATATCCCAAGCCCAACCCTTAAGCCTAAATACCCTCAAAACCATTTTAAATAATGGGATAGTCAAACCAGGTCAAACCCGTCTCCCCCTTCCCTGGTTTCCCTCAAATACCAGGGTGGTATCACCACCCCAACTTGACCACCACACCCTTATCCTTCCCCATTACACATCCCAACCTCATTTAATGCTCTTCCCCCCCCCCCCCCCCCCCACTACGTGTTATCAGACCCCCCAACTGGTCAAATGCCTTTTCCCGCCATAAAGTGGAAAGAGAGGAAAAGTGATCCAATGGCTATTTTGTAGCTGGGATTTGAAGTGGGACCCACAATGGGCTTAAGAGTGAAGAAAGAAGGAGCAAACCGGGCAGTTAGTTAATTTTTAGTTTTTAGTTTAGTTTAGGTTCAATTTAGTTTCAATTAATGTAATCTTCTATAATTAAGTATTGTAATCTTCTGTTTCAATGGTACAATCATTTTAAATTAATGCAATTCAGTTTCTTTATCTATGGTCCTTCACAGTTAAGTTTTACTTCCAAATTAAAAATCCTTGTATGTCGAATGAGATACCATAAGCTTTCACAAGTTTGAGTTATGTTAATATAACTCATCTCAGCTCTTTATAACTATTGGTGGGTTATACCTTTCCTTGGTATGGTTTAATTCTCAAATTGCTCAAAATTCTCCATGGGTCAATGAAAGTCAACAAGCTACTATCAGGGTGATAAGCTACTTAGGAATGATTTTGGGGGTTGTTATGCTCTTGAATGATAACAAGGCAGAGTTGCATACATTGGTCCACTTTGTAGTTTGAGCCTGCATCAGTTGTAAGTCACCTTTATATAATCTGTGTTAATAAGCCATGCTTGTTGGTTGTCATTTATTCTGGTTCAGTTGTGCTTATCTCATGTTAGTATAAGCATGGAGGTGAGTTTCATAGCCTAGTTACTCTATTTAGCTTAATTAATCTGTTAAAACAGTTTCCTAAGGGGTGTTTGGATCTGCAATTTAGTAGGTACTGTTGTTGTTGGATTTTTATCATCTCTGCACTAGTAGTTCAATTTAGGTTAGAGTAAGTTTGTAATAGCATAATATAGGTAGTGTGTTAACAGATAGTCAAAATAGTTTCTAATATCACTTTACTTGTAATCTGTTAAAATTTGATTGTTCATTTTCATCAAATTAGTTCATTAATAGGTTATCTAGCTTAAATTAACTTCTAATTAGCTTAATATAACATAATAACTAACTAGGATCCAGTAGAAACTCAATAAAGTCAACTGAGGAAGAAATCACAAAAAGTCAAAATCTCTTATTTTGCAGAAAACCCAAATGTTCCAAGAATTTTCTAGATTTTTGTAATGGAAATTAGATTTTGAAAATTTTAGGAGTTGAAGCCCCCACCTCATCTCCATGTTCCCATCTTTTTCATATTTTTAGGATTTTACCTGTGGGCCCCACAGCCCTCGAAAGAGGGCTGCAGGGGAACTGTTGTGCCCTGCACCAGCAGACACAGTCCACACCACCACCTTTGGTGGTGGTTTGTGGCCACCTCAGTGGTCCCCACACCCCAGATTTAGGTTTTCCCAAACCCCCTCCTACCAGGGTTTCAAGTTTGACCCTTGGTTTGACCTAGAGATAAGTGGACCCTACCTGGAATAAGTCCTCAAGTTTGTCCCCAATCTGTGTTTAAATTCAAGTTTGCAAAGTGCTTAATTCCATATTTTTAGCTTATCAGTGGTTGTTGCTTATTGTTTCTAGCTTATTTTAGTGTAAGTAACTTATTTGTACCTGAATTATCCATAGTGGGACCCACACAAGCTCATTTAAGCTTATTTTCCTTTTCAGTCAACAAAAGTCAACTGTCAAGGTTTTTGAGCTTAATCTCAGCTTATTTTTAAGTTGCAAAAAAGTTGTTTTCATTAAAAGTCTTTGTTTTTAGATATAAAACAGGTTTGTAAAAGAAAATCCAAGAACAACCAACTTAATATTAAGTGATAGTTTCTATTTAATTTTTATTTTTCATTTTTAGATTTTTATTAAGTACTTAGTGTTTTTATATTTTTATTAATTACCTTATATAGTAAAGTATTTTTAGTAAATTTTTCAGATTTTTATTCTGCCATTTAGTAATTATTAGATTTAATACTAGTTTTCTTAATTATTAATTAATATTAAGTTTTAAATAGCATATTTAGTTTTTATAAAGCATAACCTAGTTTTTATATTTTTTATAGCTCTTATATAATATATTAGACTTTTAGAAAATATATTTTTAATTTCTACTATTCATTTTCCATTTATCTTAATTTAATTGTTTAAATTAGATTTAAAGTAATTAAAAGGTGATTAATTAGTGGATTAGCCTTAAACATAATTTTTAGAGGTTTTTTTAATTTTGTAGGATTCCTGTGATGGTTAAATAATTTTACAAATTTTCTCATAATTTTCTAAGTTAATTTAGTATTAATATTAATTCAAAGTAATTTAATTAGTTTAATTAAGTTAACTAGGTTTTAATTAATAAAAAATCCATAAAAAGACAAAAATATTTATTTCTATTTTTTTATACTTTCTTCAAGTTCTAATTTAAGTTTAGAAATTATTTTTGCAAATTTTTAGTTTAATTTGTAATACTTATAATTATTAGTTAATTTAAATTAGATTTAAAATAGATTTTAATTAGTTTAATTAATTAAATAATATTTAAATATTAAAATATCCACTTTTATAATTTCATTTTTCATTTTCAAATTTCTTTTAATTTTAAGTTTCAAAAAGTTCAAAAGCACCCCCTGTAGTTTGTAATTCACCAAATCCCATTTTTCCAGTCCGTTACGTGATCTGAATTGTGAATTTATGCATATTCCTGTATATCTAATTTTTGTGAATATTATATCTGTGTACAAATACCAAAATAACAGTAGCAATATCAATTCCACATCATCCGGGCTACTGTCCTCAGTGCCACTCACTCATAAACGATTTCAAACGACACCATTTCAATCTCGCTGGGACTTTAACGACCCGGGGACACACTATACTATCCACGGAGTATTAGGACGAGGCTGTCTTTGACTTGTTGACCTTGGTCAATAATATCTGACGGTTTAGCCCCAATCACTGCATAAGTGTGACTTGATTTTATGTTGTTTAGTTAACTGTCATAACTGTGGATCGGATTCATTCTATTACTGTTTGATCTCTGTGGTAATTGTTGTTATATTACTATTTCATTAGTGATATAGGACAGCTTTTGATTGTTATTGAGGTTATTTGTGGATTATATCTAGAAGTGGTGGTGCAATAAGAAGTTAAGGGGGTGTTTGGATTTAACTTTTGCTGTGATATATTGTTTGTGGTTGACCGATTTGCTGTCTTACATAGGAAGTATTAGGATAGTAATAGTGATAGTAGTCATAAAAACAGTAAGTCATACCTTAACAAGTAGTGTAGAGTTAAAAAATTTCATTAACTGTTAGAATAAATAAAAACAGTTAATATAGTTTAGTTATTAGTTGTATCACAGTTAGAATAAGCTTAATATAGTATTAGTTTAGCTTAATATAACAGAATAGAATAGATTTGATCATTTTAAATTAGAATTAGTCATAGTTTATGTGCATTGTAATAGTCAGCAGAGTAACCATGACTCAACTTTTGAGTCCACAATGACTGCTGAACTTGGAGTTTATTGGAATAGTTTAAGTTAGTTTCTTATAGGGCTTTTACAATAATTAGTTTCTCAGTATGCAATATTAGCTTTTGCCCCATTTTGTTTTAAGATTTGAGCTTATTTAGTCCAGCTTATTGGGTCTGCAAGTTAGTTGTATAGGACTAGTTTTCTGAATTTGATCATAGGACTGCTAGTATCTTTTTGAATTTGTGTTTGAGCTTAATTGTCATATCAGAGTTTGTTTAGTTGTGTTTTAGTGATTCCTTTCTATTTAGAGTTCCTGGCTTATCCTGAGTGCTTATTACTTATTCATTAGTTTTTTTTGGACTGCTTATTGCTTGCATTCTGTATTTCTGTGTTTGCTTTGATCATTTCTGAGTTTCTATGAGCTTATTGTAGTATAATACATCTGTGTTTCAAGTTTCACTTAGTTTTATCACAAGTGCTTATTATTAAGCACTTGTGATAAGCTGAATTCCAGTAAATAAGCACTTCTGCTTATCTTTTTCATTCCAAAATTTTTCTGAAACATTTCCAAATTATTTTTGATTTTCTGGAATTTTCCAGATTTTTCCAAGTTGTTTTACTATTTTTCTTAATTTTTCTTCATTATAAATCATTTTTAAATCAATTTTAAATACCAAAAATCCATAAAAAAATCAGAAAGAGCTTTGAAATATACAAAAATATTTTTTGTAAATTCTTTTATAATATTTTAGATTTTTCAGATTAATTTTCATAATTTCCCATTATTTTTCATATTGTCTTTTATTTTTAATTACTTTTTAATTCAATAAATAGAAATTAAATTGTTAATACAAATATCCCCTAAAAACGTTATTTATATTTTACGATCTTCGCTAAGTTTTGTTAACGACAAAATGTAAACTTTAGTTTCTAAGCAAAACATAATCTTAGTTTTTAAGCCTTGCATAAACTAGACTTTTGCTACATTTTACATTTCATAAAACACAACACAAGTTTATTTCTTAAATTAGAAATAGTCACATCATATTTATGGCAAGTTTTGTCATTATGCATTTATGGAAAGAAATGTGTTTGACTAACTTTGTTGTTGCTTGCAAGCTTTGTATTTGACTTGATTTAAGTGATGTGACATTGTTTGGTTGCTAGGAGTTATGAGACAAGACCTTGTTTGGTTTGAAGAGTTATTGCAAAAACCTACTGCAGACCCGGCGGTACCCTGGGGGTACACGGGCGGAACCCATCTGAGGGTTCCGCCTGATCCGCCGAGCATGCAGTATGATGTGCTATAAATACCAAGCCATAACTTGATTTTTGGCTAACCTCTTGAGATCATATTTTACACACACACTCATCTTTTCTTCTAACCTCTTAACATTGTTAATGTGAAGTTTCTCTTTGCAGCAAAGAAGCTCACAAGGTCGTGAAAAGTTACAAGTTTCCAACACAACGTTGCAAGACTTGGTAGCTTAGTATTGTGTAAACTCGTGTTATTTACACTTCATTTGTTTGTGTATATTCTGTAGTGAGTGGTTAGTATTTTAGTCCTCAAAATACAAAGAGTGTTGGGAGTTGTTGTAACCTAGTAAAAGAACTAACGGGAGTGGTTGTGCCCTTGTAAAAGAACTCGACATTTAGCTTTGTCTCGGTAAAAGTATAAGCGACGTGTAAGGTTTTCTCCGCCGGTGAAAGGAGCTTGTTGACTAGTGAAAGAAACTCTCGAGTTGGATACTTGGGGCGTGGACGTAGGGCAAGGAAAAAGAGTCCTTGTAGCCGAACCACGATAAATACTCGTGTTGTGGTTTGATCGTTTCTTTCATTTACTTGCATGTTATATATTGTGTTTGTGCATATATCTTTGATCAAACGGAAAGTTTCAAAGCTAACTTAACAAGTTAAAAAGATTTTAATCGGTAAACTATTCAACCCCCCTTCTAGTTTTCTACAATTGGCATCAAGAGCTACGTTACTCATGCTTTTAAAATATATTGTGTTTTAAAACTTGAAACGATCCATGGATTTTGAAAATTACAAAGAAGGGCAATCTATGTAAAGACCACCACTCTTTGAAGCAAATGGTTTTATATATTGGAAAAACCGTTTTGAAACTTACGTGAAATCTAAAGATATAGATTTGTGGTATATAATTATTGATGGTGATAACGTAGTTACTAACATCAAAGATGATGATCAAAAGAAATTAATAGGTAAAAATAATGAAGCTAAAATGATGCTTTATAATGCTTTGCCTAAGAAAGAATATGAAAAAGTCTTTTTGTGTAAAACCGCCAAAGATATTTGGCAATCTTTAATTGTCACTCATCAAGGAAACTCACAAGTTAAAGATAAAAAAATTGATCTTCTTGTTCAACAATATGAACAATTTGTTATTTCCGAAGATGAGATTATTGATAATGCTTTTGCTAGATTTAATACCATTATTACTTCACTTAAAGCACTTGACGAGTCTTTTTGTAGTAAGAACTTTGTCAGGAAATTTCTTAGAGCACTCCATCCGAAGTGGAGAGCAAAAGTGACGGCAATTGAAGAATCCAAAGATCTTTCAAGCATGTCACTTGATGAGCTAATTGGAAACCTCAAAGTTCACGAAATGGTAATGGAAAAAGATTCGGAACTAGTTAGAGGCAAGAAAGAAAAAGTTAAGTCTATTGCCTTGAAAGCTAGAGTCCAATCAAGTGATGATGAAGAATCTACTTCGGATAGTGATGATGAGGAATATGCTATGGCCGTGAGAGACTTCAAGAAGTTCTTTCGTAGGCGAGGGAAGTTTGTAAGGCAACCTAAAGATGACAAGAAAACCTTCCGGAAAGATCGTGATGATCAAAAAGGAAAAGTTGAAAGAAAATGTTATAGGTGTGGAGACACAAGTCATCTTGTAGGAGAATGTCCAAAACCACCCAAGAGCAAACCTCAACAAGCTTTTGTGGGTGGTGCTTGGAGTGACTATGAAGGAGATGATGATGAGTCAAAGAATGATGATATTGCTCTCATGGCTCACAACTCAATTGAGGTACTCTCCGACTCATCTTACTCCTCCATTGATGATGATACTTTACAAAATGAATATAACAAACTTTATGAGTTAAGCTTAAAATCATAAACAAAAATAAATTTTTGAAAACTAAAAAAGAGTTTTTAGAAAATGAAGTTTATGAGTTAAAAGAAAAAGCTAAGAGATTAGAAAAGGGTAAAGGTATTGACACATCATGCAAATCATGTGAAGAACTTAAACTTGAAGTTGAGAAACTTAAAATTACTCAAAATGATCTAATCAAACAAACCACAAAGTTCAAAAAGTTCGATAAGAGCATTTCGTGTGCGGATGAAATTATGAAACTTCAAAAGTCACCCTTTGATAAAACAGGTCTAGGGTTCAGGAAAGTAGAAACCGTTAAGGGTCAAACGAAACAAGAAAATAATGCACATGAAACAAACAAAACTGTTACAGCAACCTGCGGATCAGACGGAACCCAAAATAGGGTTCCGCCCGTTGGTCCCGAAGGTTCCGTCAGGTCTGCTGCAGCAGTAACTCCATCCACTTCGGATCGTTCAAAATTTGTTAAAGTTACATACAAAAATGGAACAAAACCTGTGTTTAAAACTGAAGTAGGATTTAGTAAAAATGTATTTAGAGCTAAAACTACTCAACCAAGACCTAAGACTCCTATTCCCAAACGTCCCTTTCCAAAGAGCAACTTCAACGCTCGACCAAACTACCCACATGTTTGGAACCAAAACACTCCTAGACATTACCAAACTCAAAACCACATGCCATGGAACCCTTATGCTCTATTTTCATACTTGGAACAAATTAATGGCATGCTTAACCAAAATGGACCCATGAGAAATTGGGGACCAAATGTTTGAGTGTTTTTCATAAAATAGGTGTGCCTCAAAGTTTGTTTGGAACCGGATGAATGGATTAAAGATAGCGGTTGTTCAAGGCACATGACGGGTAATAAAAGCCTCTTCTCAACATATCAAAAATGTGATGGAGGTAATGTTACGTTTGGTAGTAATGCTAAGAGCAAAATCATCGGAAAAGGTACAATCTCTCATGACTCCCTTTCTATAGATGATTTTGCTCATGTTGATAACTTAGGATTTAATCTTCTTAGTATTAGTCAACTTTGTCGTAATAAGTATAATGTCCTTTTTAGTGAAAACGGTAGTAAAATTCTTAAAGATGGTATAACCGTAGCCAAAGGTGTCCTTAAGAACAACGTATACGTCAAGAAGTTGGATTCAACATCTAGAGACAAACTTTGTCTTACCTCATTAGATGAATCTTCAACTTTATGGCATAGACGTTTAGGACACGCTAACATGAGACTAATCCAAAACCTCTCCTCCAAAGTAGCCATAAGGCTAAAAACATGGTGTCTACATCTAGGTGTCTAGAACTTTTGCATATGGATTTATTTGGTCCATCCGCTATACAAAGTTATGGAGGTAACTTCTATACTTTGGTCATAGTAGATGATTACTTACGTTATACTTGGACAAAGTTTTTGAAAAATAAAAATGAAACTTTTGATAAATTTGAGATTCTAAGTAAGAAAATTCAAAATCAAGTAGGGTCTAATATAGTGTCTATTAGAACGGATCACGGTCGTGAATTTGATAATGAATTTCAATTTGGAAACTTTTGTGATAAAAATGGAATTACTCATAACTTTTCGGCTCCACGTACTCCTCAATCTAATGGTGTAGTATAACGTAAAAATCGGACATTACAAGAGATGAGTAGAACAATGCTTAATGAACAAACTATTCCACAAAAGTTTTGGTGTAATGTTGTTGACACATCAACGTACATTATTAATCGAGTCCTAATTAGACGATTTTTGAATAAAACTCCTTATGAACTTTATAGAGGTAAAAAGCCTACATTAGGATACTTTAGAGTGTTTGGGAGTAAATGCTTCATTCTTAACACTAAGGATTATCTCACCAAATTTGACCCAAAGTCTTATGAAGGTGTATTTCTTGGATATTCACAAAATAGTAAAGCTTACATTGTTTTGAACAAAGAAACCTTAAGAGTCGAGGAATCGTTAAACGTAACATTTGACGAAAGTCCACCTCCCTCTAAGACATCACCTTTGGTAGATGATGACTTAGTTGAAAGCCAAGCAATTGAATGTCAAGAAATCTTAGGTAATGACAAGGAAGATGAACTATTAAACAAAGAACTTGTCAATGTCAAAGAATCTAAAAGTCATCCATTAGACGGTGCCATAGGCAACATTAACGAAAGAACACTGAGATCAAAAGTTCAAAATGAAAGAAACTACTTTTGTTTCGTGTCAACCATTGAACCGAAAAACATTAATGAAGCCATTAAAGATGAATCTTGGGTAATTGCAATGCAAGAAGAATTAAACCAATTTGTTAGGAATGATGTATGGACATTAGTTCCTCAACCAAAGAGTCAAACAATAATTGGAACGAAATGGGTCTTTCGTAATAAAATGGATGAAAATGGAATTGTGTCTAGAAACAAAGCTAGGCTAGTAGCACAAGGATATAATCAACAAGAAGGCATTGATTACGATGAAACTTTTGCTCCGGTAGCTAGGCTCGAGTCAATTAGAATATTACTTGCTTATGCGTGTGCACATAATTTTAAACTCTTTCAAATGGACGTCAAAAGTGCATTTCTAAACGGAGTCATTAATGAAGAAGTGTATGTTGCTCAACCACCGGGCTTCATCGATTTTGAAAAACCAAATCATGTTTATAAACTTAAAAAGGCTCTTTACGGACTTAAGAAAGCTCCAAAAGCATGGTATGATCGACTTAAAACATTCCTAGTTGACCATAAGTATACCATGAGCTTAGTTGATAATACTCTCTTCACTAAGAAGAAAGATTCACATATTATCATAGTCCAAATCTATGTTGATGACATTATATTCGGATCAACTTGTCAAGAACTATGTGTGGATTTCTCAAAAATCATGCATGACGAATTTGAAATGAGTATGATGGGAGAACTCAACTTTTTCTTAGGACTCCAAATCAAACAACTAGAAGATGGTATCTTCTTTAACCAATCTAAATATATTAAGGACATGCTTAAGAAATTTGGACTAGAAGATTCGAAACCTATCAAAACTCCAATGTCCACGGAAACTAAACTCACCAAGGATGAGGAAAGTGAATCCGTAGATAGCACTAAATATAGAGGTATGATTGGTAGTCTACTTTACCTAACGGCTAGTAGACCCGACATTATGTTTAGTGTTTGTCTATGTGCTCGTTTTCAAGAAGATCCTAAAACTACCCATCTCGAAGCCGTTAAAAGAATTTTTAGGTATATTAAGGGCACTACACATTTAGGTTTATGGTATCCCAAAGGAACGGGAATAGACACCATAGTGTATGCCGACTCAGATCATGCCGGTGACTATGTCAATAGAAAAAGCACAAGTGGTATTTGTACTTTTGTTGGACATTGTCTCACCTCATGGTTCTCTAAGAAGCAAACGACTCTTGCTATCTCAACAATGGAAGCCGAGTACGTTTCGGCCGGAAAGGCATGTTAACAAGCTCTTTGGATGAAGCAAGCTCTTGTCGACTACGGAATTCAACTCAACGACATCACAATTCTTTGTGACAACAAAGGTGCCATTGATCTTAGCAAAAACCCGGTTCAACATGCTCGTACCAAACATAATGAAATCCGTCATCATTTCCTTCGTGACAACGTCCAAAAAGGAAATATCTCAATTGAGAAAGTTTCTTCCGAAGATAACATAGCCGACATTCTCACAAAACCTCTTAAACGTGAACCTTTTAATCTTCTTAGGCTAGGCTTAGGACTCATGGAACCTACATTGTAGTTCTGGACATTAGACAAAAATCACAAAAATCAAAACAAATCCAAAACCATTTTTCTCAGCAGGTTCTGCGGAACCCTCAGCCAAAATGGACAGAACCCAACCCAGGGTTCCGCCGTGTCCGTCGACCTGCAGAATCATTTTCTTTGTTTATATTAAACCAAACACCCATTATTTCATACCACCATTTCAAGGCTGCTACTATTCACTTCACCACTCATCCACACCTACGAATTCTTGGTCCTCCATTCATTTACATTGCAAATCAATCATCATTGTAAGTATTCTTAACATGATTACAATCCTGATCTGAGTCTAGGAATTCTATTTCTTGCACAAAAACAAAAACTTGGGGTTATGCACTAACTTGAAAAACTCATGCATTAGATTAGGTGTTTAATAAAACTAATCATGTTTCCCATAGTTAGGAATTGCATCTTTAATTAGTATAAACATGTTTGCTAAAACACCCCATGTCAAATCTTTCCAAAAATTTCTCACAAGTAGGACAAATATTATTTTCGTCTCACATTGAGAATACAAAATCAAAACATTATTTTTAAAACATCACTTGCATAATGTCTCTTGAATGCTAAAGGGAATACATAACCAATATGTATTTTCGGGTACATTCAAACGAAGCTACATTGAACTAGGAGCGTTTGGGTTATCTTTTGTTTTATAACAAAACTTGCATAAAACGATTTTGAAGCATCAAAATGAGTCAAGATAACCGCACCTCCACATTGTTCTCATATAGGCACACACTAGAACTTCCACATTATAATAGTGGTTTACGTAAACTAAAATGTGAAATTTTGTTGTTCTAGGAATCATCATGCCTCCTCTAACCCACTACGACCACAAGGACACCATTAAGTACCTACCAAAACACCACAAAACCAAAGGCCTTACCGCAAATCAAGTAAACGTTTTCAAAGCCCTAGAAAAATACTATGTCCATGAGGGTAGAACCATAGACCCATCTTTCCTAGAAGGCACAAACCTTTACGCCGATTTTGCCACAATAAACTTTGAGTGTCTTTTGAATATCGACGAGCCTATTTGTCCTAGGTTCATTCTAGAGTTCTATGCATCATGCGTCCTCTCAACGGATGATTATGGTCATATGTCTATCCACTTTAGGGTTAGCGGTCACCAATACTCCTTCACTCTTGAGGAGTTTGCTCAAATCTTAGGTGTTCCAAACCATGGTACTTGCCTCTATTCCGACTTGCACTCCCTCTCAACTCTTGACAACCTTCAAGACCGTATCCACCCTTATGACACACCTCTTGTCTCAAAAGACGTTCTCCGTGACCACCTCTTTGTTAGGACCACCACCACTAGGAGAACCCGTTCGGGGAATGAGGTCGATAAGGACCCATATGGAATGAAAATGAACGAACTTAAACCTCAATTCAAGAAATGGGAGGAAGTCCTTAGAGCCAATGTCATTAGCACAATAGGGAACCGTGACCATATCAACCTTTGCCTTTGCTACATGCTCTACTCCTTGTCCGTTAGGCAACCCTTCAACCTTGCCTACTACATGGCATAGAGAATGGCCGACATTCCCGTGCATGGCACAACGGCTATGCCATATGGAATGCTCTTGACCCGTCTCTTTAGGTTCATCTCACCCATTTCACCAACTTCAAATGGTCTTCGTCTTGACTACACTCTCATTCCACACACCTTTGTTCCACTTAGTGATAAGAGAGTTTACAAAGCCCAAGGAAAACGTCCACATCCTCCTACCTCATCATCTTCTTCCTCAATGAGTGAAGATGACAATTTGCCAAACTCTAGGCTCCCACCTCTAGAATACCTTTCCCAACTTCCGGATATTCCAAATGAGTCGGAGGAGTTCAAGCAAACAAAGGGGATGTTCAAAAACATCGGGAGATTCCTCGGGAAGATGAAGAAGAAGATGGACCGTCAATGAGTGCGGGTGTGTTAGGAGTGTTTGGCACAAGGTGCTATTGGAACTATTTGGTAGTTTAAACAATCTTTGTGATGTATTTGTGTGTTAGTACAATGTTTGATACACTTTGGAACATGTTTCTACTAACAATGTTGCAGGAAGACAACTTTTGGCAAGTTGTCAAATTTTCATGGTTATGGAATTTTCACTAAGTATGGTGAAATTCTCGACCTAAAGGTCAAACTCCTATGATATGTGTGTTTAGGTGTCTAATTTTTGCATTGCCTAATCAGAAATGAAGTATCTCTTTGATTTTAGGAGTTTTCGAAAATTTTGAAAATCGTTTCGCGGGTCAAAAACGCGGACTGTGAACTTTTTCAGCCCTGGCGGATCCGGCGGATCCCAAATTTGGGTTCCGCCAGTACAAATTCTGGGTAACCCAGAATTTGCCCAACGGACCAGACGGTACCCTAATTTGGGTTCCGCCTGTGTCATCTGAGGGTGCCGCCAGTAGCCTGCAGATTTTTTTGTTTTCTTTTACGCCAATTCAACATTGAAACACCAAAATCCAATCCTTTTAGGTAGAAACCCATTACTTGCAATGTGTTTAGCATAATAGGATACTCCTTCTTCCATGAACTTAACCAAAACCAATTCCCGCCAAAATTCAAATTTAACCATAACAACCTCAAGGACCCCTCAAACATAAAGGAAACTTTTAAGGGATCCCTGAAATCCCTGAGATTTATACTACCAAAAATCCACCAAAACCACTATGCATTTAGTGCAAAACTTGTCTTCTCACTTCACCATTTTCATTGGATTGACTTCCATGACATGACAACCCACAATTAAGTTTTCCAAATCATTAGGAACCACCATTTTTGTATGGACTAACATCAAATCCAAACACTCCTTCCCACAAATCTTCATCACTATAAATTAAACCATCCTAAACAATATCAAACCACACCTTCTTCATCAAAATTCCTGAAACATTAAACCATTTTAACCATGACCAAGTCAACAAACACCTCTCAACCATCACGACCCATCCGGAGAACCGCCCGGATAAGTGTGAAACCACTATGGTGCAATCAACCCATCAACCTTAGCTCCTCATCATCAGAGGAATTCACATCACCCATCAAAAATGAACATTTTTTGAACCTTGCATCTCCATCTCCATCACCCAAACAACCAAATGAGTACACTCCACCACCTACTAAATCACCTATTGACCCAACTCCACCAAGTGCTCCAACCCAACCATCAAAGACTCCATCACCATCACCATTACCAAAAATTGAGCCAATGGAACTATTTGGGTCTCCTTCCACATCACCACATCCATTTGTCCAAGATTTAAATGATCTTCCACCAAGACATACCCAACCACCACCTTTTGCAAATCAATCACCAAGGTCAATTCTTGACCTTGATGAAGATCTTGAACTTACCCAACCACCACAACAAGTTGAACAACCACCCAAACCGTTGTTATTTCACCCTATCTACCGTGAAATCCATGGTCCTCTTTATGGAGAACCAAATTTTGAACACCATGATCACCCAACTCTACCACCTTCTCAAGCCCAAACCTATGAGACTTTCTTTCCCTCATATGAGGAAATCCAAAGCATGGTTGAGAACCACCTTCATCAAGCAATGGAATTTCAAACCACCTTGCTTGATTCAATACCAAATCCATCCTCCACCCAAGAACCAAAAACCAACCAACCATCAAACCAAGAAACCAAAACCAACCCATTTCAACCCACTCATCCCCATGCTTGCTCAAATTGTGAGCAAATGGGTGAAACCATCAAAACATTGCTTAACCAATTCCAAAACGAAACCCGTTTTGCATTCCAACACGTCATAGAACGTTTGGATGCACTTTCCCACCCCAACAAATCCTAGACAACCTTTGGAGGCCATTTGCCCCACTCTAGGAATGTATGATTTTATTTTATTTTCTTGGTTATTTTTTAGTTTTTGTGTACAAGTAGAAGAATAGTTCTTATTTCTTGTCTTTTGACTTTTATAGTCAAAATTTTACTTGGAATGAAATTTCTTTCTACATTGTTGGATGATCATGTTTGTGTTGTGGTTGCAATGTGTGTGGTAACTACAAGCTTGACTATATATATCACCAACTAACCATTTTTTTGTAGGTCTCAAAATCCATGTTTCCCATCTTGGTACTCTATTTAGGGGGAGTATCGATCAAGGGGGAGCATGGCCATTATTCCGCTTCGCTACTCTACTTTTTGTTTCGACAAAAAGGGGGAGAAATATATTAAACCTTCAAATACTTGATATGCTTTTTCGTCTCTTAAGAAAAACAAGGTTAATATAATTTTTTTTAAGTCTTGAAAACCAAGATTTTGCGTGTTACTTAAAAACAAAGTTTATGTTTTGTCATCAACAAAAAGGGGGAGATTGTTAATACAAATATCGCCTAAAAACGTTATTTATATTTTACGATCTTCGCTAAGTTTTGTTAACGACAAAATGTAAACTTTAGTTTCTAAGCAAAACATAATCTTAGTTTTTAAGACTTGCATAAACTAGACTTTTGCTACATTTTACATTACATAAAACACAACACAAGTTTATTTCTTAAATTAGAAATAGTCACATCATATTTATGGCAAGTTTTGTCATTATGCATTTATGGAAAGAAATGTGTTTGACTAACTTTGTTGTTGCTTGCAAGCTTTGTATTTGACTTGATTTAAGTGATGTGACATTGTTTGGTTGCTAGGAGTTATGAGACAAAACCTTGTTTGGTTTGAAGAGTTATTGCAAAAACCTACTGCAGACCCGGCGGTACCCTGGGGGTACACGGGCGGAACCCATCTGAGGGTTCCGCCTGATCCGCCGAGCATGCAGAATGATGTGCTATAAATACCAAGCCATAACTTGATTTTTGGCTAACCTCTTGAGATCATATTTTACACACACACTCATCTTTTCTTCTAACCTCTTAACATTGTTAATGTGAAGTTTCTCTTTGTAGAAAAGAAGCTCACAAGGTCGTGAAAAGTTACAAGTTTCCAACACAACGTTGCAAGACTTGGTAGCTTAGTATTGTGTAAACTCGTGTTGTTTACACTTCATTTGTTTGTGTATATTCTATAGTGAGTGGTTAGTATTTTAGTCCTCAAAATACAAAGAGTGTTGGGAGTTGTTGTACCCTAGTAAAAGAACTAACGGGAGTGGTTGTGCCCTTGTAAAAGAACTCGACATTTAGCTTTGTCTCGGTAAAAGTATAAGCGACGTGTAAGGTTTTCTCCGCCGGTGAAAGGAGCTTGTTGACTAGTGAAAGAAACTCTCGAGTTGGATACTCGGGGCGTGGACGTAGGGCAAGGAAAAAGAGTCCTTGTAGCCGAACCACGATAAATACTCGTGTTGTGGTTTGATCGTTTCTTTCATTTACTTGCATGTTATATATTGTGTTTGTGCATATATCTTTGATCAAACGGAAAGTTTCAAAGCTAACTTAACAAGTTAAAAAGATTTTAATCGGTAAACTATTCAACCCCCCTTCTAGTTTTCTACAATTGGCATCAAGAGCTACGTTACTCAAGCTTTTAAAATATATTGTGTTTTAAAACTTGAAACGATCCATGGATTTTGAAAATTACAAAGAAGGGCAATCTATGCAAAGACCACCACTCTTTGAAGCAAATGGTTTTATATATTGGAAAAACCATTTTGAAACTTACGTGAAATCTAAAGATATTAAATTTTGTTGTTCTAGGAATCATCATGCCTCCTCTAACCCACTACGACCACAAGGACACCATTAAGTACCTACCAAAACACCACAAAACCAAAGGCCTTACCCCAAACCAAGTCAATGTTTTCAAAGCCTTAGAAAAACATTATGTCCATGAGGGTAGAACCATTGACCCGTCCTTCCTAGAAGGCACAAAACTTTACGCCGAGTTTGCCACAATCAACTTTGAGTGTCTTTTAGAAATCAACGAGCCTATTTGTCCTAGGTTCATTTTGGAATTCTATGCATCCGTCGTCCTCTCCACAGATGATTATGGTCAAATGTCTATCAACTTTAGGGCTAGTGGTCATCAATACTCCTTCACTCTTGAGGAGTTTGCTCAAATCCTGGGTGTCCCAAACCGTGGTACTTGCATATACTCCGACTTGCACTCTCTCTCAACTCTTGACACCCTCCAAGACCGCATCCATCCTTATAACACACCTCTTTTGTCTAAAGATGTACTTCGTGACCACCTCTTTGTTAGGACAACCAACACTAGGAGAACCCGTTCGGGAAATGAGGTCGATAAGGACCTATATGGAATGGAAATGAATGAACTCAAGCCCCAATTCAAGAAATGGGGGTAAGTACTTAGAGCCAATGTCATTAGCACAATAGGAAACCGAGATCATATCAACCTTTGCCTTTGCTACATGCTCTACTCTTTGTCTGTTAGGCAACCCTTCAACCTTGCCTACTACATGGCCAAGAGAATGGCCGACATTCCCGTGCATGGCACAACGGCTATGCCGTATGGAATGCTCTTGACCCGTCTCTTTAGGTTTATTTCACCCATTCCACCAACTCCAAACGGTCTTCGTCTTGACTACTCTCTCATTCCACACACCTTTGTCCCACTTAGTGATAAGAGAGTTTACAAAGCCCAAGGAAAACGTCCTCATCCTCCTACCTCCTCATCATCTTCCTCAATGAGTGAAGATGACAATTTGCCCAACTCTAGGCTCCCACCTCTCGAATACCTATCCCAACTTCCGGATATTCCAAATGAGTCGGCGGAGTTCAAGCAAACAAAGGGGATGTTTAATAATCTTGGAAGATTCCTCGGAAAGCTCAAGAACAAGATTGACCGTCAATGAGTGCGGGTGTGTAGGAGTGTTTGGCACTAGATGCTATTTGAACAAATTTGGTTGTTTAAACAATGTTTGTGATGTACTTGTGTGTTGGTACAATGTTTGATACTATTTGGAAATGTATTATCTAACTTTGATGCAGGTAGACAACTTTTGGCAAGTTGTCAAATTTTCATATTTATCAAAATTTCACTAACTATAGTGAAATTCTCGACCTCAAGGTCAAAGTCCTATGATATGCGTGTTTACGTGTCTATTTTTTGCATTTCCTAACCAGAAATGCATTATCTTTTTGATTTTAGGAGTTTTCGAAAATTTTGAAAATCATCTTGCGGGTCAAAATCGCGGACTGCCAAATTTTTCAGCCCTGGCGGATCTGGCGGTACCCAAAATTGGGTTCCGCCAGTACATTTTCTGGGTAACCCAGAATTGGCCCAACGGACTGGACGGAACCCTCAAACGGGTTCCGCCTGTGGATCCTCAAGGTTCCGCCAGTTTCCTGCAGAATTTTTTTTTAGTTTTCAACATTTCAACATCCAATCACCAAAATACAATCCTTTTAGATAAAAACCAATTTCCTGCAATTTGTTTAGCACAATAGAGTACTTCTCATTACTTATAACTCAAACAAAACCATTTCCCGCCAAATTTCAAAAATAGGCATAACCACCCCAAGGAACCTTCACACATAAAGGAAGGAACCCTTCCAAAGGTTCCTTGAAATCCCTGAGATTTATCCTTCAACAAATTTACCAAAACCACTAAGCATTTAGTGCAAAACTTGTCTTCTCACTTCACCATTTTCATTGGATTGACTTCCATGATATGATAACCCACAATTAGTTTTCCAAATCATTAGAAACCTCCAGGTTTGTATGGCCTAACATCAAGTCCAAACACTCCTTCCCACACTCCTTCATCACTATAAATTAAACCATCCTAAACACTATCAAATCACACCTTCTTCATCACAATTTCTGAACTTCTAAACCATTTTTAACCATGACTAAGTCAACAATCACCTCTCAACCATCACGACCCATCCGGAGAACCGCCCGGATAAGTGTTAAACCACTTTGGTCTAACCAATCCATCAACCTAAGCTCCTCATCTTCGGATGAATTCACCTCACCTATCAAAAATGAACATTTTTTGAACCTTGCATCTCCATCTCCATCACCCAATGAACCCAATGAGCTCACTCCACCACCAACTAAATCACCCATTGACCCAACTCCACCAAGTGCTCCAACCCAACCATCCAAAACTCCATCACCATCACCATTACCCAAACTTGAACCTATGGAGTTATTTGGGTCTCCACCAACATCACCACACCCTTTTGTTCAAGATCTCAATGATCTTCCACCAAGACCAACACAACCACCACCTTTTGCAAATAACTCACCAAAGTCAATTCTTGACCAAAATGAGCATTTTAACCACACCCAAACACCACAACAAGTGTACCATCAACCCAAACCATTGTTGTTTCACCCTATCTTCCATGAAATCCATGGTCCTCTTTATGGAGAACCAAACTTTGAAAACCATGATCACCCAACTCCACCACATTCTCACGCCCAAACCTTTTAGTCTTTCTTTCCTTCATATGAGGAAATCCAAAGCATGGTTGAGAATCACCTCCATCAAGCAATGGAATTTCAAACCACCTTGCTTGACTCAATACCAAACCCATCCTCCACCCAAGAACCAAAAATCAACCAACCCTCAAACCAAGAAACCAAAACCAACCCATTTCCACCCACTCATCCCCATGTTTGCTCAAATTGTGAGCAAATGGGTGAAAGCATCAAAATGTTGCTTCACCAATTCCAAGATGAAACCCGTTTTGCATTCCAACACGTCATAGAACGTTTGAATGCTCTTTCCCACCCAAGCAAATCCTAGACAACCTTTGGAGGCCTTTTGCCCCATTTAGGAAAGTAGGATTTGATTTTCTTTTATTTTCTTGGTTATTTTTAGTTTCTCTTTTCGAAGTAGAAGAATCTTTCCCATTTCTTGTCTTTGACTTTCAAAGTCAAATTTTACATGGAATGATATTTCTTTCTACTCACTTACTTGCATTGCTGGTTGATCATCTTTGTGTTATCATTGTGGTTGCAATGTGTGTGGTAACTACAAGCTTGACTATATATATATCACCAACTAACCATTTTTTTGTAGGATCAAAATCCATGATTCCCATCTTGGCACTCCTTTTAGGGGGAGTAACAACCAAGGGGGAGCAAGTGCATTATTCCGCTTCGCTACTCTACTTTTTGTTTCAACAAAAAGGGGGAGAAATATATTAAAACTTTAAAACTTAATATGATTTTCATCACTTAAGTAAAATGATGAGGCGAAAAATGATCCGTTTTTAGGGGGTCATTTAAGCCCGAATCCGAATTTATTTGATCAAATATTGCCCTAAATCGTTCCTTTTGTGATTTTAGGTGTTTGGAGAGTGAATTCTGGAAAAGAGGCTATTTTGGACGTTTTTGGAGCATAAAGTGAAGAAAACGACAAAGTACCAAAAATCCAAGCTGGAAATACAAGGTGACGGCGTCAAGGGTTTGCTCTTGACGGCGTCAAGGGTTTGCTCTTGACGGCGTCAGACATGAAGAATAATTTACCGTAGCTGGTGACGGCGTCAGATGGAGTTATGACGGCGTCAAAGTGACCAAGATTAATTTACCGTGGGTGGTGACGGCGTCACATAGGCCGTCACGATTGGATCTAGGGCGTCCGAGGAAGTGTATGGCGGCGAGTTGACGGCGTCAGATTTAACTCTTGACGCCGTCAGGACGATTTTCCTATATATAGTTTTCTAGTTTTTTCATTAAAAGAAGGAGAGAAGTTTTGGTGAAACCCTAAAGACGATTTTGGTGCCTCTTTTACAGGTTTTTCAAGGGTTCCAAACCCTTGAGGCCTTGCATTGTAATTGAGATAAGTATACTCTTAATTCAATCAATATGTCTATGTGTTGGTTGTTTATCTTTTGCTCTTATCTTAATTCTACTATGCTAGGCTAGATCTCTCTTGTGTTTGCTTAGATCTAATGAAACCTAGATGTTGATTATGTGTTGATCACTTGTCCATTCTTGTTTTGAATGAATGATTTTATATGTTAGGCTTAAGAAAACTGGCAGATCTCCAAATGGTAACATGCTTGAACGTCTTAAGAAACATGAACCGAGGCGTACTAGGTCTTTATTGGTTGTATTTAATGCATGAGCCACTGTTTACAATCCCTATAGTTGTGCTGGGTCATGGTGTAGGAGGAGATAAGAGCTCATAGAGTTGGGGAGTTATGTATGCCACTCCACGAATGGTATTAAGGAATACAACACGTCATTCATACAAGTGTAACAAGTAATTAACATGTAAAAGATATCTAGGGAGTAATGAAGTCTAAGTAGACACAATTTCTCCAATTACTGCTCACAACCTTAGTTTAATATTAGTTTAATTTTATTTTCATTAGTTTAATTAGTTACAAAGTAGTTTTTGGGTTAGTTGATTAGCAACTAATTCCGCCCACTCCTTCAAAACCCGAGATTTTACTTGCTTTAATAAAAATATAAAAATACAAAAATAATCATCTCTCACCTCTAGAACTATTAATTAGGTTTTCTAATCCTAGCGACACTATTCCTAAGCTGAACGATCAATCCCCCGGTACTTGTCACTATACTATACTACAACGATCAGGTACACTGCCTGGTGGGGGTTGTAAGCCTCGCGAGATCCCTCGAGAGGTAAAGCAAGGTGCGATTCCCAAGCATCAAGTTTTTTGCGCCGCAGCCTGGGGAATAGTTATTGTCTAGGTTAGGATTTCTTTTTATTAGGTCTACTTGCTAGATTCCTTTCTAGTAAGATTTTTATTTTTATTTTTAGGTCTTCTTTAGTCTATCTTATTTCTTCGTGCTTTTGTTCGTAACTCTTTACCATCCGACATCATGGAAGGTGGTAACATCTTTGAACCCATCATCCCACCACAACAAAACCCACCATTAGAACCCCTTAGGCCCCGAACCTTAGGAGAGTATTCCCGACCTAGCCACCAAGGCTACCGAAACACCATTGAGCTCACCGGAGCCAATGTGACCCCCTTGCGATCCGACACCATCCGGTTGGTGCAAAGCGGATGTGCATTCCATGGACTTCGTTCCGAAGATCCAAACCAACACCTTAAGGACTTCCTCAAAATCGTAGATTCCATAGACCTAGGTGTTGAAACTAGAGAGACTACCCGTTTACGCCTATTCCAATTCTCTCTACGGGATCAAGCTAGTCAATGGCTTGAGCGTTTACCCGCGGGATCCATCACCACATGGGATGATCTCACCACTCGTTTCCTTGCTCAATTTTTCCCACCGGGGAGAACTACTAAGCTTAGGAATGACATCTTGATGTTCCAACAACGTCAAAATGAATCTCTTTATGAAGCATGGACTCGTTTCAAGGACTTACTCCAAAAAGTCCCTCATCATGGCATAGATCTGTGGCTCCAAGTCCAAATCTTCTATGACCATATCGATATCCCCACGAGGCGAACCATTGACCAATCGGCCGGTGGTAAGCTACGTGATCTTAGTGCGGAACAATCATGGGAACTCATAGAAGATCTTGCTCTCTATGACAACGAAAGTTGGAATGATCCTCGTGATTTGAACAAAACGGTCAAGGAAATATCTTTGCCTTCGAATAATTCAAGCACTCCCGACCGTAGGATCATGGAACTTGAGGACCAAGTCAAGTTTCTCATGAAATCTTACGAAGCTCCGAAGCATTCAAGCCAAGTGAACAAAATCACTTCTTCATGCGAATTATGTAGTGGTCCCCATGACACTCGTGATTGTGTGGAACTCCCCGGAACAGCTTTTGCGGACTACGCATCCACGCGTACCGACGAAGCGGGAGATAAGTGGTACACTTTCAAGCCCGAGCCGAACACATACGGTGATTCATATAACCCCTCATGGAAAAATCACCCAAACCTTAGGTGGAAACAAAATCAACCCAATTCATCCAACCCACCTTATCGTTACCAATCAAACGGTCCACCATCCAACCGTACCTTCAACAACAATCCTTCTAACAACTATGGTAGTACCAACAATCTTGAAGGATTGATGTCGAAATTTATGGCATCCCAAGAAGCTCGCATAGCTAGGTTTGAAACCGAATTCAACCAACAACAAACGGAGATGACCAACAAGATCGACAACTTGTTGAAAGCCCTCAACAACCAAACATTAGCCACACCTAGGAAGGACACTAGGGACACCAATAGTGGAATCCAAGCTAAGGACCCCTCATCATCCAAACATGTCCACTTTATCAATGTTGTCACCATTAAGCCGATAGATAGGGAGATAGAGGAGAGTGACAAAGATGAAGTTAGAGTAGAAGCCAATAGTGAGGATGAGAGTAGGGAAGTTGAGGTTAATAAGGATGAGGAATTAGAGGAGGTAGAACCTATAGAGGAATATTTTGATAAGTTGCCAACCAAGGAAGAACGGGAATACCATAAGTATTTATTCGATAGTCCCGAGACAACATATATCTTTGGCGATCCCCTGATCAAAATGGGAGACCCCTCTAACATTAACATCCCATGCAATATCGGGCACATGCATGTATGGAAAGCGTACATAGACCCTAGATCCCCCGTGAACATCATGTCTAGGACTTATTACAATTGGGTGATGAAGAAGCAACTCAATTTTAGGATAATGCCCGGTAAAAGTTGGATAAGTAATTTTGCAGGAAGAGTTAAGGGAGTACATGTGATTATAGGGAATCTCACCTATGAGATTGATTTCATGATAGTGGAAGACACGCATCCGGTGATAGATTCTTGCCTAAGTCAAATAATATTTGGGAAACCATTTGTTGAGGCCACTAGGATGAGTTATGATCCGACGTTAGGGATAGTTAGATTCAAGGAAGAGAATGATGAGGTTGCTTATCAAATGCCCTACAAGATTGAGCAATACCGCCTTCTCTCTAATTTCGAAAAGGAACGTAAGCAAGCGGCTTATTATAGGAATGACGAAGATAGACGTAGAGGAGTAGAGTATGTTAGAAATAGGATGCTTGGTTTCTACAAAGAATGCTTGCAACTAGGTCCGGAATACAAAACTGGTTTAGAAGATGACCTAGGTAGTGGAACCAATGATGAGATCACGTAGTAACCCACGACTTCGAGTCTAGCTACAAGACTCGTAAATAAAGAAAAGCGCTTCTTGGGAGGCAACCCATGTTTTGTGTGATTTTAATTGTTTGATTGTTATTTGCTTCCGTATGCATGTTTTATTTTTATTGTTGGTTGATCATGTTTCTCAATTAAAATGTGAAACACTTTATTATGTTGTTTAGCCTAGTCTTAACTCCAACCTAAAGGTATTTTTGCAAAAGATAAGTGTAAGGGGAAACCCCAAATATGTTTTTAAGAAACAAACCGATCATGATTATCCATAATATTTAATGAACATGTATATTCGTATTTGTTAGAGTCAAATGCTTGTATTGAGTCATAATGAAGTTTTGCAGGATTTTCCAGGAAGTAGGACAAAGTTTTTCCAGAAATTTTCCGGAAACTTAACATAAAGATTTCTGCAGGTCCATTCTGACGGCGTTAGGCAATTGCTCTGGACGGCGTCAGGAGTTAAAAATCTGGAAATTTTACCGGTTTTGTTTTTCTAACGGAGTCTTATAGTTTTTGTGAATTATTAAGTTTTATAATCTCCAGGAAATCTGCAAACTTCATTCCACAAGCATTATATCTTATTTTGTTTTCTAGGATTTAGTAACTTATATAGGATGCCGCCGATTTTACGCGAGGTTGCCTTGTCTACTTTTGTCAGGATTTACAGGTTATTTGTGACAAGAAGATGATTTATATTCTGGAAGGGAAGCTTTGATTGTTCGTTTTCTTGGAAGAAGATTTAACCTGGCCAACTAAAATCCATACCGAGCGAATCAGGGGAGTATTTGATTTCATTCTCTTTACTTTTTAACTTTTACATTCTTTACTTGAACATTGGGGACAATGTTCATCTTAAGTGTAAGGGGAGGGTAAAAAGATGATACCTTACATATGCACTTTCGCTTGAGTTTGTTTTGTTTGATAGTAGATAAGTAATAAAACTATGAGAAATACTTGTTAGTGTAATTTTAGCGCCAAATTTAAAATTTTTTACAACATTTAGGAGTGAAACTTTAGCCATAGCAAGCGTCTCATGGATAGGAGATTGTATGACTAGCACATAACCGTATATTCAGAACAATTTTCCACCCAAAAATGTGAGGTTCGCCTTTAGATTTGATAGGAAAAGCATTCATTATTAGTGCTTATGAGTGTACCGGTAGCATTTAGATTCTAGAACTTGCGTTAGTGATGCATCCCGAGACCGCTAGTGAGACTACATTCGTGTGGTAGGATTTACTACATGATAAGAGGCATTAGGATCACCCTTGTGTTAAACCCGTATTATAATTACTTGACCATTTAAGCCATATTACTTGGCTAGTTAAGTCAACTAATTTTTCCCACACCCTTTGCGTTGTACTCATTTTTAGTACACGAAACCCCTAGTACACCCCTCCGAGCCTATCTTTTCGTTTCTAACTTTAAGCACTTTACTTAAAGGAAGAATTTGTTACACCCCACTTAAATGTACACCCAAATCGCCTTAGCCTTCCGTGTATGCGCTCATTTTTAGTGCATTATTGTTATTTGTTAAACCCTAAGTTAACTTTCTAATTGATTACATGGTTGCTAAGTCGAGTCATATCATTGTACATATGGTTTTGGGACTATTGGGACTCATGGGTAAGTACTTATTTTATGGAGTAATGGGGAAGAACATCACTTATTACCCCTATATGTACGTTAATTTTAAAAGTGCTCCAAGTGTTTTGATTTTCTTAATTCGAGTCATTAGAATAGTTAAATGTAAAGTATGTAAAGATTCAAGTGTAAGGGGAATTCTCATCCCCTATGATGTATTATTTTGGATGGTAGGGTAAGAGTGTATGCACAAAAAAAAAAAAAAAAAAAAAAAAAAAAAAAAAAAAAAAAAAATAGAAAAAAACAAGAAAAAAGAAAAAAAAAATAGAAAAGAAGAAGAGAAAAAACATACGGACTACCATCCCGTTTTTATTTTATGTTCATTTTATGTTTTTGTTATTTTTCATTTATTAGCTTAAGTCGAGTCTAGTCTTGGCTTAGCAACGCCATCTTGTACATGTAATTTACTAAGATTGTTAACTCGCCACCAGTAAAATTCCCTTTATCCAACAAAACCGTGTAATTCATATCCCTACACCTAACATTATAACCCTTTAAAAAGACCTCTTTGATAGTTTATCCTAGGTGCTTACGCCATGTGGTGGAGGTTTGATCCTTTCCCAAGCCTATGGTAATCTATTTTGTTATGACAGGTAGTGAGAGATATCTTCCATTTCCATAATGTTATATTACTTTATTACACCCGAGAGATGTGAGTATCTAAACACTATTTGTGAGGTGCTTGTTTATGACCTCTGTGCTTGTCTATTGGTCTTTAGTGGAACGATTATTTGTTGTAATTACTTTTATATTAGTGTTAAATGACCCCTAACTTGTCTTTTGAGTAGAATAAAAGCTCATTTGCTTGAGGACAGGCAAATCTCAAGTGTAAGGGTATATGATGAGGCGAAAAATGATCCGTTTTTAGGGGGTCATTTAAGCCCGAATCCGAATTTATTTGATCAAATATTGCCCTAAATCGTTCCTTTTGTGATTTTAGGTGTTTGGAGAGTGAATTCTGGAAAAGAGGCTATTTTGGACGTTTTTGGAGCATAAAGTGAAGAAAACGACAAAGTACCAAAAATCCAAGCTGGAAATACAAGGTGACGGCGTCAAGGGTTTGCTCTTGACGGCGTCAGACATGAAGAATAATTTACCGTAGCTGGTGACGGCGTCAGATGGAGTTATGACGGCGTCAAAGTGACCAAGATTAATTTACCGTGGGTGGTGACGGCGTCACATAGGCCGTCACGATTGGATCTAGGGCGTCCGAGGAAGTGTATGGCGGCGAGTTGACGGCGTCAGATTTAACTCTTGACGCCGTCAGGACGATTTTCCTATATATAGTTTTCTAGTTTTTTCATTAAAAGAAGGAGAGAAGTTTTGGTGAAACCCTAAAGACGATTTTGGTGCCTCTTTTACAGGTTTTTCAAGGGTTCCAAACCCTTGAGGCCTTGCATTGTAATTGAGATAAGTATACTCTTAATTCAATCAATATGTCTATGTGTTGGTTGTTTATCTTTTGCTCTTATCTTAATTCTACTATGCTAGACTAGATCTCTCTTGTGTTTGCTTAGATCTAATGAAACCTAGATGTTGATTATGTGTTGATCACTTGTCCATTCTTGTTTTGAATGAATGATTTTATATGTTAGGCTTAAGAAAACTGGCAGATCTCCAAATGGTAACATGCTTGAACGTCTTAAGAAACATGAACCGAGGCGTACTAGGTCTTTATTGGTTGTATTTAATGCATGAGCCACTGTTTACAATCCCTATAGTTGTGCTGGGTCATGGTGTAGGAGGAGATAAGAGCTCATAGAGTTGGGGAGTTATGTATGCCACTCCACGAATGGTATTAAGGAATACATCCCGTCATTCATACAAGTGTAACAAGTAATTAACATGTAAAAGATATCTAGGGAGTAATGAAGTCTAAGTAAACACAATTTCTCCAATTACTGCTCACAACCTTAGTTTAATATTAGTTTAATTTTATTTTCATTAGTTTAATTAGTTACAAAGTAGTTTTTGGGTTAGTTGATTAGCAACTAATTCCGCCCACTCCTTCAAAACCCGAGATTTTACTTGCTTTAATAAAAATATAAAAATACAAAAATAATCATCTCTCACCTCTAGAACTATTAATTAGGTTTTCTAATCCTAGCGACACTATTCCTAAGCTGAACGATCAATCCCCCGGTACTTGTCACTATACTATACTACAACGATCAGGTACACTGCCTGGTGGGGGTTGTAAGCCTCGCGAGATCCCTCGAGAGGTAAAGCAAGGTGCGATTCCCACGCATCATAAAACAAGTTTAATATAATATTTTTTTTGTAGTCTTAAACACCAAGATTTTGTGAGTTACTTAAAAACAAAGGTTATGTTTTGTCATCAACAAAAAGGGGGAGATTGTTAATACAAATATCGCCTAAAAACGTTATTTATATTTTACGATCTTTGCTAAGTTTTGTTAACGACAAAATGTAAACTTTAGTTTCTAAGTAAAACATAATCTTAGTTTTAAAGACTTGCATCAACTAGACTTTTGCTACATTTTACATTTCATAAAACACAACACTTTTTGTTTCTTAAAATAGAAATGTCACATCACATTTATGGCAAGTTTTGTCAATATGCATTTATAGAAAGAAAGTGTGTTTGACTAAACTATGTGTTTGCTTGCAAGTTTTGTGTTTGACTAGGTGTAATGAGATGTGACATTGTTTGGTTTGCAAGATTTATTTCAAATCCAACTGCAAGCCCAGCGGAACCCTGGGGGTACATGGGCGGAACCCATCTAAGGGTTCCGCCGTATTCGCCAGGCCTGCAGAAGGCTTTGCTATAAATACTAAGCCACAAGTTGATTTTTGGCTTATCAATCTACATCATATTTACATACATTCATTCATTCTTTCATCTAACCCTTTAACATTTCATATGTGAAGTTTCTTTTTGTAGCAAAGAGATTCACGAGTTCATAAAAAGTAACAAGTATTCAACACAACGTTGCAAGACTTGTTAGCTTAGCATTTTGTAGACTTGTGTAGTTTACACTTCATTTGATTGTGTATTTTCAGTAGTGATCGGTTAGTATTTTATTCCTCAAAATACAAAGTGTATCGGGAGTAGTTGTACCCTTGTAAAAGAACTAACGGGAGTGATTGTACCCTTGGTAAAGAAGTCGACATCTAGCTTAGTGTCGGTAAAAGTATAAGCGACGTGTAAGGTTTTCTCCGCCGGTGAAAGGAGCTTGTTGACTAGTGAAAGAAACTCTCGAGTTGGATACTCGGGGCGTGGACGTAGGGCAAGGAAAAAGAGTCCTTGTAGCCGAACCACGATAAATACTCGTGTTGTGGTTTGATCGTTTCTTTCATTTACTTGCATGTTATATATTGTGTTTGTGTATATATCTTTGATCAAACGAAAAGTTTCAAAGCTAACTAAACAAGTTAAAAAGATTTTAAACGGTAAACTATTCAACCCCCCCCCCCCCCTTCTAGTTTTCCACATTATATTTTGAGAAGTCGTTAGTAAGAGACATTAGCGGAAAAAATCATGCCACCTTTTGAGATACAAGCCTTGGGGGCCTCATCAAATCTCTTTAATGCTGCAATTTCTGAGACACCTAAAAAATCTTTCTCATCTAATTTACCTGTTCTAGAAATTAATTCTGAATGGTCTCTAACTTTTTAGCTTGACGTAACCACTAAGCGTGGCCCGATGGTAAAAAAGGCTTGTGATATCATTCTGAAATCTATGAGGTCTCAACTCCCAAGTTCAATTTTTTCTATGTGCAAATAAAAAGCTTTGCCTGATTTAAATCTATGTTATAATGTGTTCAAACCCCGTAGATTAGTTGGCCAAAAAGTCAAAAATCCATTTCAATATCTTCAAATCATAAACATATCTATTAAAACCATCAATCAATTTCATTTCAATTAATCAATCAAAAATAAATAATAGAAATCAAAACTTTATTTAATTTAATTGATTACATATGAAAATATACCACAGATATAAATGGGAGCCCGAAATCACCATTTATATCGTTGTAATATACTTTAATATGAGAACATGGATGGTTAAGTGTTTTGGTTGAATTAGGAGTAGATTTCTAGTGAGAAGTTAGAGAGAGAAAGAGATGGAACCTTAGAGAGAAAAGTGTGAAATGTTAGATTGCAAGTGAAGGTCCAACCCTTTCCCATGGGTGGGAAAGGGTATATATAGTTACAATAGAAACGCCCCTTGAAACGGGCTGTAGAGCGGGCTGACAGTGGGCAAAGACTCGACCCGACTCCACAAATACTCACTAATACTACACTACGTACTAACTAATACGATAATTACTACGAGCTACAATATGCTAAACTATACTCGGGGTGACCGAGTCTTCATATGAATAATTGTATTCCTAACAATCTCCCCCTAAGGGAGGTCACCCTGGAAAATAAGTGTTGAGTCATAGCATTCAGATATTTGATGACATCTTCGTAGCTCGTAGTCTTTTGATTATTCATTGTTGAGATCTTTGTGCATCAAGCGGTAGACTCTAGATGACACCTTCAATATGGTGGATAATCTTTGGAAATTGTAGCAGCTTCATCATCCAAATGATTGTCAGAGGTCATCTATGAGCTCTAACGTCTCCATGTGATTTGAACATCTTAGTGATGACATGCTCACACTTTTCAGGATCATGATCTTTTACATCAGAGTTGTGGAAGCATATTTGAGGCCCAATCAATGATCATGGTTTCATAGATTTTGAAGTTGAAGTGTGAGCATGTATTGATGGATTAGCATCTTTTCAGCAATCGAAAGCAACCGTTAGAATTTCCTGCACGTAGACAGTTAGCAATAAATCGTCCGGTACTTATAGGATTGGAATTAGAGATTGTCAACAGCATAGTGTGAAGACTCCTTCTAACCCTTACCAAGACCGTTCCCAATCGGCAAACCCTGAAAGGATTCACATGACCTACCTAAGTAGATCAACAATTGGGTGAGTCTCTGGAGATCACTCCACGAGTGTTGACGTTTGTAACCATCGAGACCACTAAGCGTAATCCTCATGGAATTACCTAAGTGAACTGCTTTTAGGGCTGCTTGATGTTGACCCTGGCAGGGATTTCCATTCAATCACTGGGAGTTATAATAGTAACTTCCCTCATATATGTTCTAGCAGATTGCTAAGATCTGCGTAGGACTCATAAGTTTACCACTGGTGTCCTTAATGTTGAACAACCAGGGTAGAAGTAGCACGTGTTCCTATGAGATCTTTTTATGCATCTCGAGGCTCTAGACTCAATAAGTGCATTTGGTTTTCCTATGCGGAGATTAGGGAAAGGTCTCCGGCTTCAATATCAACCATCTCTAAGAGATATGTCGATAGATTACACCGGTTCCCCGTGAGAATGAAACAAGTTCTTTTAAGAGAACTTGAGTGGCTAGAAGGTTTAGTGCAGTGCGTCACTGGGTCCATGACGTCTTGTCTTCAATACCGATGTCGCCTTAGCAACAATCAGTAGATTATGAATTGAACCCGGTTTCTGCCCTAAGGTTGAATAATTGGAGGGCTATTTCTTTTCACCCTTTCTCATTTCATTTCTTTTTAATTCTTCAACCCCTTCTTTCTCCATTCTCACATTTCTCCTTTTTTTCATAATCATACCTACGGACTTTCTAATACTATCTATTAGGTATTGTCCATGGGTAGATCCCTCCGGCTTTGGCGGATCATAGGACGGTTTTCCTAACCTTAGCCACCTTATAACTTCATGACTATCCTATGTTGCCATATATCAAATCATTGAAAATTCTCTCAACGTGTTTATGATAGAGAAACACATTTAGTGAACACATTGAGAGTTTTGTCATTTTCAAATGCTCCGCCTTAACATGTGCTCATATGTATTGATTTGAAAAGTTTGCACATGTCGGGAAGAGTTGCACTTTTTGAATTGATCTACCTTAAGTGAACATGATCGGGAATTCGAGACATGCTTACATCACTAGTTAAACTAGCTTGAAGTTATTACCCGGCCGGATCAGATTCACCTAAGGTTTCTCGAAACGGTACATTCTACTTAAACTAGTCCTCTTCGAGACACGCTTACATCACTGGTTAAACTAGCTTGAAGTTATTACCCATCCAGGACTAGTCCTTTCGATTCAGGATATTTGTGTTTCGTCAATTCATGAGTCAAGACTGAGATGCACTCATATGAGATGCAAGGATCGTTTTACACAAATCATTTTGCTCCCCCTCAATATGTGCATTGATATGCGAAAGAGTTTGGCACATAGGAAAGAGCAAATTTTTGTTTTCATGTTCAAAACATCACATTTTAATCAGTTTTTCATATTTAAATCACATCTTCTCCCCCGATCAAAAATTTCAAACCAATTTGAGATTTGTGATCCCAAGTGATTTAAATAAGTTTAAAGTTTTGGAGAAGGATGTGACATTTTTAAGAATGACTGATTTTGGGACAACATTTTGCTCCCCCTCAAAACTTGAGGGAGTATGTTATGTGTTAGAGGTGATGAGTTTATAAATAATGATGTGTTTAGCGAGAGACTCATGAAAAAAGTTATATCCTAACACATAACAATTGCATAAGTCCACTTGAGTTATGCACAAAGATCTTGTTTTGATGATATATAGTTTTTGAAATCGTTCTCCCCCTCAATCGATGACACATTTAAAATTAAACATTTTGCATAAAGGATTAATTCTTATAGCATCAATTGAGTGGTAAATTTTAAACCACATTTTGAGTTTGTTTGATCTTCAAAAACCATGGTACCACCAAGTTTGGAATAAATATTTTCCCGAAGAATCATTGAAGGAAAAATATTTGAGATGCAAAGAAGACTTCCCTTCTTTTACCAAAAATGATGCACTTAAGCGTACATCAAATTGGAAAGGCACGAATGTAAAGTAATTCATGCCTTTGTTAGGAACAGTCATCTTTTTGGCGACGAACTTTCCCCAATTTAAAACCGGGTTGCTATCTGAAGTAATAGCAAACCATTTTGAAAGAATAATGTTAGAGACGACATGTTTTAGAAGACATTATTAATAAAAGGAACTCTTGCTCAAGCATATGTATGATTCCGTGTCAATATTGAATGACATTTCTAGAAGCGTACATAATATTGATTAGACAAGAGACATGTCGTGAGAAGAATATTTTTGGTTTTTATGATTTTCCGATTTTTATGGTTTTTTTTAAGTTTTTATATTTTTCTATTTTCTTTTTGTTTTTAAAATTATGTGCAAAGGATATGTGAAGCAACCTCTTTACTCTTCCTGATCTTCCTGAAGACTTATGAGATCCTCAGGAGTGAGACTCTTCATACCAAGGCGAGGGAGGATGAATTGAAATCGATCCCTAGAGAGTGCTTTGGTAAATATATCAGCTAGCTGGAACTCAGTCCTCACGAAGTAAAGTTCCACAATTCCTTTCTCAACTTGCTCCCTGATGAAGTGATGTCGAATGTCAATGTGCTTAGTTCTTGAGTGCTGGACATTGTTGCAACAGAGTGCAATCGCACTTTTGTTGTCACAATACATGGGAATCTTGTTGCATACGAAGCCATAGTCCGAAAATTGAGATCTCATCCATAAGATCTGAGCACAGCACGAGGACATTGCAATGTATTCAGCCTCTGTGGAGGATATTGATGTGCTTATTTATTTCTTTGAAGACCAGCTAACTAGCTTATTACCCAAGAACTGAGCACCTCCAGATGTACTTCGACGAGTATCTTGACATCCTGCATGGTCAGCATCCGAATAGGCTGTAAGTGCCATAGAAGTGTCCTTTGGGTACCATAGGCCCATGTGGATTGTTCCTTTAAGATATCGAAAGACTCTCTTGACAGCTTCCAGGTGTTTCTTGGTAGGTTTGGATTGATACCGAGCACACATGCAAACTGCAAATAGTAGATCCGGTCTGCTAGCGGTAAGATACATTAAGGAACCAATCATGCTTCGATACTTGGTTTGTTCAACCGGGATCCCAACATCATCTTCATCAAGTTTTGATCTTTCAATCATAGGAGTATCAACTGCATCACAGGAATCAAATCCAAATTTCTTCAAAATTTCATTAGCATACTTTGATTGATTGATGAAGATGCCACTTGGATTCTGAGATATTTGCAAGCCAAGAAAGAAGGACATTTGACCCATCATGGACATTTGGAACTCAGAACTTATCTCTTGGAAGAAGCGATCACACTCTTTGGGATCAAAGGAGGCAAATATGATATCATCTACATAGATTTGCACATGAAGAAATGTTTTGTCCGTTTTTCTGGTAAAGAGTGTAGGATCAACAACACCTTTGGAGAATTTGTTGGCAAGAAGGAATTTTGACAGGGTGTTGTACCACGCCCTAGGAGCTTGTTTAAGTCCATAAAGAGCCTTCTTCAAGCGATACACTGTCACACCCCCAGAATCGGGTCCAGCGGAAGCATACATGTAGCTGGGGTGTAACTCAATTGGTATTACAACACAAGTTCAAAAATAGTTTGCACTTGAATTATTTAGAATAAAATAGTTTAACCAAAAGTATTGGATTTACATCGTTAAAAATAGTGCGAAAGTAGGCCCTAAAAATAGTTTAAAACGGTCCCCAAATGAATAAATCAGAGTCTTCTATGACCATGCCATGCCCTGCCAAAACCTCCTGTAGTGTGCCATTGCTTAAAACCTGAAAATACATGCTAAAGTGTCAACACGAGGTTGGTGAGTTCATAGAGTCTTGTGAAAAAGAATGTAATGCATATGAATGAAGATTTTCCAGCAAAGGCATCGTAAATCCACTCAGTTCCAAGTCCCGTCATAAGAGACTTGTAACCTGTGTGTTTACAACCCACTGCCAAATGTAATATGTTTGGTGTAAAAGCATCGTAATTCAGTAATAAGAAATCAGTAGTTTAGAAATCCGTAATAAGAAATCCGTAATAAGGTTTATAAAAACCATCAGTATTTAACTTTAATCGTATGTACAATAGCCACAAGTATAAAGTGAACCGACAAAAATGTCAAAAATGCTACATTGTCTCTTAAGCTCATGACCCCGAAGCTAGACGATACTTGGTCCCAATGAGTGGTTACCAGACACTCTAATAATAAAGACATGAAATGCATTCGTAATTCCGTTGGAGCAACCCAAACACGAATGGAGGAGTCACCCTCAATAGATCTATTCGCTCACTCTCGCTTGGAACTTAATTAGCGGTCCATGAAATAAAGGGGACTTGTCGTGACGTGGTAAATAAGGCAACTTAAGCAATGTATGGAATTTTATACTTAGGCATGTACACAAAAATAAGTAATGCAATGTATTCTCCCCCGTGGGATTTGAAATCAAAATATTGAATTAAAACGGAGCTATGAAACTCACAGAAATATGTATATCGTTGAGAGAACTTGTGAAAGTATAAATCAAGTATTTAAGCATATATCTCCCCCAAAGAGTTTATCAAACAATTAAAATAGTAGGGGCTATGACTCACCTGATATGATGGTACCATGAACATGTAATGAGCTGAAAAACAAGGCGCGCACACTAGCCGCAACCTAATATGAATGATGAACGATCTACTTTAGATCATGAAATGATGTTATGAATGTCCATGCACATGTTTCCTATACCACTCTACTCTTTGAAAAATACTTGTTGTTATTCAAAATATACATTTTCAAAACTTAGGAAAAATATGGCTATTAGAAAAATAAAGCTAGTTGCAATATATATACTTATATATATATCGTATGTATCAATGTTCGTGTTGAAATCCTTGGGTTGAAATCCTTGGAATAACGCCTCGTAGTGATAAAATATACTTGTAATAACTAATACTTCATTAGTTATAAAATTGGGTACTTGGTATTATTTCTAGAAATCTAGAGTTACTACGTAGTTTTAGTGTTAATATTTCTAAAAGCTGTCAAAATGAAATGAGTTTTGCCGATATTCAAACGTGAATATCTTTGTCGTTATAAGTCCGTTTTACTTGTTCTTTATATCCACGGTTACGTCTTAGTATGTAGTAATATATTTTGGAAAGCTCGGCTCCTCCGGGTTACGTTTAAAGCCTCTTTTTGTCCGACGAAAAACGTCCAACAGCAACAATTTTCAGAAAATATACTTTTCGTCAATAAACTTGTAAAAATCATAACTTCTTCGTTATAAACTCTTTTTAATCCGTTCTTTCGCCTACGGATTCGTTTTTGAAAGTATTTTCTAAAAATTTTGCCAAAGTTTACTTTGTATTTACTGATTTTCCATAATTTACCAAAATGGGACAGTAGGTATATAAACTTGTTACAAATCCATTTCCAAGGTTCAAAACTAGTTCCAACCTCAACCAAAACTCTTGCAAACTTCACAAAACTATACTAATCCTACCATACACCTTCTTAGAGTGCCATGGGTTCCTAATGACTAGTAATCAAGTTAATTTAACAAAGGAACACCTAAATCACAATCTAGGGTTTGTATGTTCAAAAAGTATGCAAAAATAAAGTGGTATAACTAGTTTGTTCATGAAATTAAGCATGAATACTATGAGATACATATGTTAATTAGATGAAAACATGAAAATAATTTTGAATACTCACTTTGAAATAATAGGTGGTGAGATGATTAGAAACCTTGGATTACTTGTGTTTTTGTGTTATGATTCTTGATTAGGATGATGAAATGAACAACTTTGATGCTTTGTACTTTGAAAAATGACCACTTGATCATGTATATTGATATTGGGTCGTGGGTTTTGGTGTAGGGAGGAAGGAGATGAAAACATTTTGATCTTATGAAAAGTGATGTTATGATTTTTGGTTTTTTGGTTTTGATATAAGTTTTGAGGTTTATTGTATAATAAGTGTACATAAGAGCATGAGATTAAAAATAAAGCACATGATGTCTAGGAGTGGGCATGTGGCCGGTTTCAATGTGAAAAGGAGATGCAAAGTCGGTTTTGATCACTTAGAAAATATAGTGTATTATTAGTTATAGTTTAGTGTAAGTATTAGTTATAATCGGGTACCGGGTTTCCTAGAAGTAAATGTTAACGAAGTTAACTGGGACTTAATAAAGTCATAAAAATGTTAAAAATGTGTTGGGTACAATTACTGAGTGATCGGGTGATTATTGTTTAGTTTTCACGAAAACCGTCGTAATATTCATAAGCTCACGTTATAAATAAAATAAATTTTCAAAATACTGGGTAAATGAATGTAATAACTTTTATGATGATAAAATGGATATAAAAATATGTCGGGACCATTGTGGGAATATTTAGATATATTCGTCGTGTATAAACCGGGTGTTAACGTTTATTATAAATACTTATACGTAAAACGTTAAATGTATCAAATATATAAATTTGAAAAATCCTGAGAGTGGTATAACATGAAAATGTTGTTATGACTGTCTCCAGTCCGTATGAAATGTCCTTACTGATAATGAAATGAATTCGCACCTGAACCAATACGGTTACGCGAATTTGAATACCCGTAAACTAAATTTACGATGAAATGAGTAATGCAAGTGAATAGTGAAAACTTTTCCGACAATGAATAGTGTTTAGTGAATAGTAAAATTTCTGAATGCTTCTCGGAATGTCAAACTGACACAAAAAATGATGAATAGTAAACTGATGAATAGTGTTTTGATGAATAGTGTTTTTCCAAAGTTCGGGAAATGACCTGAAATGAGCTGAAATGGTGAGTTGTGACATACACATGGTTAGGACGTTCAGGATCCACGAATCCTTCGGGTTGGCTTACATACACCACCTCTTTAAGATCACCATTTAAGAATGCAGTCTTGACATCCATCTGATAAACCACCATATTTTGACTTGCAGCATTTGCCAGAAATATTCTTATGGCTTCAATTCTAGCAACTGGTGCGAAGGATTCTTCAAAGTCAATACCCTCTTCTTCACGATATCCTTTTGCCACAAGCCTAGCCTTGCTCTTCAATACATCTCCATGCTCATCAAGTTTAACTTTAAATATCCATTTGAGAGCAATGATCATAGCACACTCAGGAGGCGGTACTAATTCCCACACATCAAGTCGATCAAACTCATGAATTTCGTCCACCATAGCAGTGAACCATGAGTGTTTAGACATTGCATCCTTGAAATCTTTTGGCTCTACTTTAGAGAGGACAGAATTGAAGAAGCACCAGAATGCGTCGGTAGCAAGTTGCTTACAGGTTGATACCGGACATGAGGGGTTTCCAATAATGTTGTCAATTGGGTGATCATTTGTCCATCTCCTAAGGTGTTCATGAGGTTGAGGATAAGGAGCTGAGGTAGCCGTGTTAGATTCATCTGAGGATGTAGCATCATTTGACGATTCAGGAGCAAAGATGTTAATAAACGGCTCATTATCAGGTGGAGCAAAAGGATTAACTTCAAAAGAATTATCCACAGCTACTACTTGTTGTACAGATGACGATTGACCATTAGATGTGGTAATTGAATGACTGATGGTGGGAGCTTCAGGATCCCATGATAACGAAGTGGATGGTCCAGCATTATCATCTGGGACATTAGCTACCCCAGCTGGTTGTGGAACGACTGTGGCTTCAGGAGCATCCACATTTTGAGGTTCAAAGTATTCATCAAACATGGGGTCAAACAGCTTCTTCCAATCATCACTTGTAGGAGGCACAAAAGGAGTAGCAGGAGTGGGATTTTGTACAAGCCTGGAGCTTATAGGTCCAGGAGACAAAAGGTTAGGTACGGGTCCAGAACTTGATTGTCTAGGAACCAGTTGCTCTGTCAGCTCATCGAAAGTAACGTGGATTGTTTCCATTATGTCTCCGGTGCATTTGTTGTAGATTCGGTATCCCTTTTGTTCTGTAGCATAACAAACGAAGAAACCAATGTCAGCCTTGGCCTTGAGTTTCCCAAGGTCTTCGCTGTCATTTGTTGGATAGCACAATGCACCAAATACTCGAAGAAACGTAAGATCTGGTTTTCTGCCATGAACCAGTTCATATGGAGTCTTGCAGTGGAGAGGATGTATCAAGGATCAGTTCTGTGTATAACAAGCAGTTGCAATCGCCTCAGCCCAAAGAAACATAGGAGCTTTGGAGAAGATGAGCATAGTCCTTGCGGCTTCAACTAAGGTGCGATTACATCTTTCAACAACTCCATTTTGTTGAGGAGTACGTGGAATGCTCTTTTGATGACTAATTCCGACCCCTTCATAAAATTGAGTAAGTTGTTTGTTCACAAACTCCATTCCATTGTCAGTACGAATGAATCTAACTGTTTTGTTGAGACGAACTTGCAACATCTTTATGAGTTTGATGATAGTTTCCGGAGTTTCGTCTTTTGATCGCAGAAACTTTAGTCAACAATAACAAGCACATATTTCTTTCCATTGATACTTTGAATCCTCATTGGTCCACAGAGATCCATGTGAAGAGTATGTAGAACTTCCATAATGGAATTGACAGTCTTGGGTTTATGGGTGTGCTTTTTGCTCTTGCCCATTTGACATGCGAAACACAAATGGTCTTTCTCATACTTAAGTCTGGGCAACCCTCGAACAAGATCCTTATGTGTGAGTTCATTGATGGTACTGAAGTTCAAATGGTTTAAACAACGATGCCACAACCATGATTTGTTCTTAGAGGCTTTAGAGAGCAAGCAAATTGGAGAGGACCGTAGCATGTCTTCAATAGAGATGGTATAAAGATTAGTGCCCCGACTTCCATTTAGGAGATCAACACCATCTAATTCTCTAACAAAACAGGTGTGCTTTCTGAAAGCAACTTCAAGATCAGAATCACAGAATTGACCAACAGAAAATAGATTGTGCCCAAGTCCTTCCACGTAGTAAACTCTGGATATCACACTGTCTCCAAAGACGTAGTCACCATAACCCATTATAGATCCACAATGGTCGTTCCCAAATCTAACCGTACCAATAAACTTTTCCACGAAATTCTTGAGCCGCGAGCGATCTCCAGTCATATGTTTTGAGCAGCCTGAGTCCAAATACCAAAGGACGATTTGTACGACCTGCATTTGAAACCAGACAATGGTGGATAACTGAAAAAGCTGGAGCCCCACAAACAGTTGGGGTCTGTTTGGTTACACACAAATATTGGATTATCATATGTTACAGATATCTCACTAGAATTTTCACATTTTGATGCACTAGAGCTAGGATTGGTACTAAGTGCTTCTGTTGGGAACATTCTACCAGTAGGTCTCCACTTCTTAATAGGCACAACTTTGGAGTTAGTGATCCTAGTCAAAGGGCACTTTTCACCTAGGGTGAATTTCCTTCCAGTAGGTCTCCATTGATAACCAACATTAGTGAACACTTTTCCTGTTTTATTCCATACTTGTTTTACCCTTTTAACACTCAAAACATTCATAACTGGAGATTTCATAGTGGATTTAAGAAAGGACACAACACAAGCATCATGATTACCATAAAATAAACATTTGTTACAAGTCTTACAAATAGCACCAGAATTCGAATTAATTACATCATTGTTAACACAAATGTTTGAAACAACTCGATTCCTTTCATTAAGCATAACTTTATTGTTCCTAGAGGATTCTTCTACTTCCTTCACAAGTGTATTCTTAGCCGACAAAGTCTTATCATTCTTTGTATTGCCCCTAGGCTATGACTTGCTAGCATTAGATACACCTTTTACTCCTGTAGAAGCAATGACGGGAACATTAGTATGATTAGTTGCTACTTGTTTACCGGTGATCATGATGTTGGATTGTGACATGGTTTGGCGATAATCTAATGTAACATGGTTTTTGACACTGTTAGAGTGCGATGCAAATGACCTATCTGACTTGTTGTCATTCTTGGGGCATGATCCTATAGCATATTCTAATAATTCCTGGGCTCTATTAGTGAGGAAGCAAGCACCAACAATAACATCATCCTGTGGTTTAGGTATCCTTTCATCTTCAATGGTTTCTCTAAGTATAGCCAGACAATCCCTAAGATTTCTAAGATAGTTTCTATGAACTAACTTATTGTTCCTAAGGGGAAGAGAGACATTCAAAGCATCGCACGCATATTTCTTACAAGCATGTACATTGGAAATTGCATGATCACATGAGACGACGGGCATTTTACCCTTCACCATAGTCTTTAGATTCTCAATTTCTTTTAACAAAGAAGTGACTCTTTCATTGTTTTGGTCACGTGTTATTTTAACAAACTCAAATAATTCTTTGTATCATTGTTTAGCGTTTGACATTTCAGCACGAAGCCACTCATTTTCATGTTGTAATTCATTGATTATGCCTTGTTTCTGAAGGTTTTGAGAATCTATCGACTTCTGGTAATTGGTATTGGTCACGTCGCTTTTATTCGACTTTAATTGTGCAATTTGAGCCCTCAACTTCCGAATCGTGTTTGAGTGAGCTTGAATTACGTCATCCTTTTTGGCTAATTCAAAACATGTGTCAAACTCAGGAGCATCCAAAGATGTCTTGGCATTTGATAATTTTATGTTTTCTTCTAGATGTTGGTATTTTAGTTGCAAGTTAAGATTATCAACTTCTAGTTTTGAAAAACTCCTGACCATGTTATCATGGTCGTCGTTTTGAATTTTGTTATTTAGTTTGTAATTCTCCCCCTCAAGCTCAATCACACAATTCTGGAATACATTTAAAGTAATTGACATTTCATGAAATTGCCGAGCAGATAGGGCTGAGCCAGTAACAGTGTAAAAGACATCTTGTGCAATGCAATTAGCAATCAAGTTCTCGTTCATGATGAGAATGTTTTTTCTGTCAATTTCACTGTATTTGAGATCAATAGCCAATTGGTTACCCTCATTTTCCACCTCTTTAAAAACCTTTTTTATTTGAGTCACATCATTATTAATGGTGATTTTAAGGCCTTCAAAATGTTCTTTAAGAAGGTCGAAAAATGGCATGACTTCATTTAGGTAACACTGTTTCGTTTGCTCAAAACCCCTTTCCCCTTCTGTAATCCCCGTTGGTGTAATTCTTATTTTACATGTTTTTTCAAAGTCCTTGAACAATTAACCTAGAACATATAACGCAATTAGTGTATTACACTGTGTGGGAAGAGTATATGGTACTAGATGCTGGGGTGTGTGCAGGAGATAGATGGTTGGGTCAGCAATCCTAAAGATGGTGCGTGTGTTACCAATGATTCTTTCAGCTTTCATTTTTTCCATGTCAATATTCCAAAACACTTTTTCAGGGAGGATTTTCTTTTGAGGGACAAAAATGGCTGAGTGATTGTCATTAGTATAATCATGATGAAACACAATATTTTTTGCAATGCACAGGGGATCCTTAAGTCGCTCAGCAAGTTTTTCCCTAGTTCTATCCTCAGCCTCATCAATCTCGTCATATGATTTCACATCAGGAGGGGCATGGTTAGGGTCAAGCATAGTGTTTGCATCATATAGCGCAGGTTGAGCACCTATACCATTTCTAAGGAATTTGGCTTTAGTCTTAGAGGCATCTAGTTCACTAAATTCATCTCTTAGTTTCCTATGGTTTTGCATCATTTGAGCAGATTGAATGGTTTGGCCTTGCGTGTACAACTTATCTTCCAATTTGTTTTTCAACATTTTAAGTTTTGAGAAATCATTTAGAAGTTTAGTTTCTTTATCTTTGTATTAGAGTTTAATTGAAGTCAACCCCTTTTGAATTTCCTATCTTTGTTTGACAGTTTGATCCAATTGTTTTTTTAAAGATACTAACTTCCTTTTCAATGTTTCTTGTTTGGAATTGTTTTCAGATATGTAAGTACGCATTTGCCATTCCATTTTTTGCTCACGTTCATTAAGCTCAAATTTAGCACGCTGCTCGTATATGGCCACCTGATCCTTAAGGATGTTAACTCTAGTGATCAAGGAGTCATCAGGGTTGTATATAGTGTGCTCATGTAGCTCAAGTTCTCTAGAATCAGCCGACGGCATGTCACTTGGTACAACTTTCATGTTATTGTCATTCACATACTGTTCATATGGGATATTATTGGTATTTCCCATATTAGTGGTATCTGTGTTGTCAATATGCTTGGGTTGTACTGAGTCACATGCCCCCTATGGATTAGTAGAGTAATTCAGATTAGAGTTTAGTGGCTTTGGTACCTCAGAGATAGCAGATGTGATGGAGGAGCCAGACTGCTGTGGAGATGATGCAGCTGCAGACAGATTAGCTATGAAGATTGTTTGAGCTATGGGTTCTTCATCAACATCCGAATCAAAAGCATCACAGTATTCAACTTGAAAGATGTTCGGATCATTTAGTCCCATGTCCAGAACAGGTTGATCATCCACATCAGCATTAAACGTATTCTTGTCATCACCAGCTAAAAAGAGCAAAGCTTCTTCATCCAGAGCAATTCCATTCTCTTGCACCTGCATTAGCAACATCTTGTCCTTGAAGTACTCAGAGTTTTGAGGACGCTTTGGGAGAGTGCAATTCCTAGCTATATGGCCCAACCCTCCACAGTTATAGCATTTAGGTTGCCTAGCTTGAACTTGTAGCGCATTCTCGACTCTATACTGGCCATTATCTCTACCAGCATTTCTTGGATTGACGTTTTGTCTTCCTTGCACATTCTGCACCACCACCCTTCCATCTTCAATGACTGCCTGATTCCATGGGTTAGACGAAGTCCTGAGTTGGTTATTAGTTGGTGGAAGTACAGCTCTGAACTATTGGACTAATAAGGAGACTTGGTTGGAGAGGTTATCAATCATCATGTCGGTATGAGAATATCCAGAGTCAAGGTGAGTGTTTAAGGCAGGTGGTGAGGGAGTTGATGATTGTCCATTAGTTGAGGTAGACCTGGATGAAGGTGGTTGAGATTGATCATTTGAAGATTGAGTGAATTGTTGAACATTAGAGACAAAGGCAAGAGACTCATTTGTTGTTGTAGGACTGAGCTTTTCTCGCATTAACCGATCATAAGCTGCATGTTTCTCATGTTGTTGGAGATATGCATAGAGTTGTTCATGATTAGTATGCCTGAGACCTTTGTTGAGTTTAACAGCTGTAACAAACCTATCCCATTCAGGTGCCATGTTATTCACGAATTTTGAATTGAGTTGAATGTTGGGCATTGTCATCTTGATGGCTCTCATGTCATTAACTAGCTTGTGAAATCTGACGTAGTAGTCAGTGATGCTTTCACCTGGATTCATTTTGAAGTGCTCGAATTCATCATACAGCTGAGACTCCCTATCTTCTTTGGTTAACTCAGACCCTGCAAGAAGCATCTTCACATTATCCCAAACTGCTTTGGCTTCTGTGTTAAAGTTGATGAGTTTGTAGACATCTTTAGGAAGCCCTTGAATGACAATATTCGATGCTCTGATGTCAGCATCATAGCATTTCTTTTCTTCATCAGAAAGATCATTGTAGGTGTGAGGTCTCTCTGGACCAACTGCCGCAGGATGGCCATCAGTAGCTGCGATTGTGTCTCTAGTTGTGCCCATGAGGAAAGGTCCTTCATCAATGGATTTCAAGATGTTCACACCGTTTTCCTTAACCAAGCAGTATAGACGAATCCTTTGTGCCCATGATTCATAATCAGTTCTGTCCAGCATAGGAGGCCGAGTGTCCGACCCTGCAGCCTGAATGTCATCAGAGGAGGTGCTTGCCATACTTGTGGAAAGTAAGTCAGTGTTATACTAGGTTTCAAACACAAGTGGATTTCGTGTAACGATGCAACAAGTCAAATCATAACCGCTCAACAAGTACCAAGTCGAGTCGTAAGATAATCCTCACAACGTCAAGTTACTGTCGAGTTAGTCGTAACAACTTAAGTCGCAACAGCACACAATTATCACTAAAGTGAGTAACTCGCTAAGTACACCAACTCACTACAAGTATCAACTCGTTGGAACAGTGAAATCAACTCGCTGAAATAGTGAAATCAACTCGCTGAAATAGTAAAATCAACTCGCTGAAATAATAGCCTCAACACGCTAGATATACCAAGTCGCTAGACAGGATCAACCCTCTAGATCAGGTTAACCCACTGCACCCTGTAACAACTTGCTACCAAACTCAACTCGCTAGAATCAATACTTCAACTCGCTAGAACAGTATACTCAGAGACAACTCGCTAGGACAGGAATCAACACGCTAGAAGTAGTAACTCGCTAAATGGTTCAAAATGCTAGAACTGCCAACTCGCTGGCTACACAACTCGCTAGGCCAATAGGACAGAAACGTCACTATCTAGCGTTTTGTCTTAAAGTCCAAAAATAGCAACTCGCCAACCCTCTAACCACAACTCGCTACACAGAACTGCCAACTCTCTACCAGAATTCGTCAACTCGCTAACAAGAAATGGTACACGAATTGCATTCAAACTTCACTATAATGATGATATTGTTAAACCAACGATTACACTTGATGCCTACACCACTTCTATATACGAAAGTACAAGAAAATACACACCAACAACCCCTAACGAGATCAAGCAACTGTAAAACCTACTACCTATATTCGAACCATGCAAAATACACAAACCAATCAATAAATCCAAGCCTACCATGAATCCTAAGATAGAACCATGGCTCTTGATACCAATTGTAATATACTCTAATATGAGAACATGGATGGTTAAGTGTTTTGGTTGAATTAGGAGTAGATTTCTAGTGAGAAGTTAGAGAGAGAAAGAGATGGAACCTTAGAGAGAAAAGTGTGAAATGTTAGATTGCAAGTGAAGGTTCAACCCTTTCCCATGGGTGGGAAAGGGTATATATAGTTACAATAGAAACGCCCCTTGAAACGGGCTGTAGAGCGGGCTGACAGTGGGTAAAGACCCGACCCGACTCACAAATATTAACTAATACTACACTACGTACTAACTAATATGATAATTACTACGAGCTACAATATGCTAAACTATACTCGGGGTGACCGAGTCTTCATATGAATAATCGTATTCCTAACAATCGTCATGATCGTAACCACCACTACTCACCGCCTTTACTAACTGTGATGGATTGGAGGTATCATTTAATTTCAAAAATGTGAAGAGTGTGTTGTTTGTGTGGTGCCACTTGATCTGGTAGCCACCACTTAACTAGATTTGGTAGCAAGAGCGGAACTTCATGGGGTTAGGAGGGGTTGTGCCCCCCCCCCCCCCCCCCCCCCAAAAAAAAAAAAAAAAAAGGAAAAGAAAAAAAGAAAAAGGAAAAAAAAATTGAGTCATTAGTTGAGTGTGTTTATCTTATAAGGAAATTTTAGAAAAGCAACAAAACATATATGAACAAAACAAGGTACGCAAGCTCCGTGAGTCTCAGAAAACTAATGAAAAAAACAAAAATACAATTATATCTGAATTTAACTTTTGAAGTTTAACATGTGTAATCTTTAAAAAAAAATTAAATTGTAAGTGTTTGAAGAGTTCAACTACATGAGAATTACAAATTGTCAATAACTCCTTTCAATTAGTTCTCTTCAACTATATTTTGCTCTAGTGGTTTATTACATTGGGTGATGCTTTGAGCAATTAGTTTGGAGTTTCCATATAAAAGTTACTTTTACGTCGTAATAACTTTTGCCCCCTCCCCACAACAAAATTCGAGTTCCGCCACTGTTTGGTAGCCATCATTTTGTAATGACTGTTGCTCTCGTTCTAGTCATATGCAATGATGAGTGGTTTTTTAGTGTCAGAAAGCTTCAGCAAATTGCAGTTTTGTTTATTAAAGCGGGAAATAGGGATTTTGTGTTTTGTAGAGAATTTTGTTGGAAAACACAAATTTGAACGTGATATTTGTTTTCTTTGTTTTTCACAAAACATTTTGTGAGGGTGTTTTCCCCCAACTAAACGCACCCTAAGAGCACAAGGTGTAGATGAAGAGCCAAACTCTTCATTCCGGGTCCACGAGTGCCACATCACCCCAACACCTCTTTACAACTAACCTCCTTCTCACCAAACATCTAACCCCAACTTACTCATTTGGGCCCCACCACTTACAACTTCATTTTTTTATTTATTTCATTAAATAAACTAAATTTATTTCATTCAATAATACAAATAATAATAATAACAAATAATACAAATAATAATAATAACACGACATACTAATTTTATTTCATCACATAAAAAAGTTACAATACGAAATTAAAAAATACGATACGAAAAAAAAAAAACAACACATACTACTAATATTAAGATTAAACATTTTATTCGGCATAGTCATCGTCGTCGTTAGGTTGAGGGAGACTTTGGTATTTCTTAGTTATCAATGCTTGTCTCTTGGGAATGATGTCGGCTCTTACCGGGTCAGACACCAAGCTGGGCTCGAGCATGAGCATCTGCATATCCTGCCACTCCAACGCTCTTGCTTCTTTCTCCAACGCCTTTTCTTCCCTCTTCCTCCGCGCCTTGTAACAAGCCGTTTGAGCGTCTTTTGCTTGCGTATACTTTTCGGATAATTGTCTTGAAAAAGTACTCGGTTGACTCCCACCGGAGCTCGCCGCACTCGACGTTTCCGTCGACTTTTGTTTCTTTCCAGCTCGTTTATTGTTTCTTTCGGGACGAGGTCGTTTGTCCGGCCCGAATATATCCTCAAGACATGTAATGTCTAGAGGTTCTTCAGCATCCCATTTCGGGTAGTGTTTCAAGACCTCCCAGACGTGAACATAAGTGAAATCCCTCTAACCAAAGCGTTCTTCGAAGCTCATTTTCGCATTCTCGGTATGATCATGCTCATTTTCACCACTGCGACGTTCTATATGGCGATAAATAGCATGGAATTTTTGGCAGTCACTATTAAGTCTTGACCATTTACCTGTTAGCATGTTTTTGGTACGAGGGTCACCGGTAGTCCGCTCGTTGAACGCTTCATGAATTTCGTTCCAAAAGAACTCATTCTCTTTGTCATTTCCTATATCTTGGTCTTGGGAAATTTCTATCCACGTTTCCGCAAGAAGCTTTTCTTCTTCCTTGGACCATAATTTTCGAGCACACGTTTGACTTTCTTCTTCAAAGTCATCGTCATCGTCAGCAAGGGCGGTCCTATGAAGGGGCAGGGGAGGGTCCCGACCTCCCCAAAATTTGCGGCACTTAGTGTAAATATTATAGGTTTTAATGGTAATTTAGTTGAGGTTACAAACAAATCTACGATTTGCCCCCCCCCCCCCCCCCCCCCCCCCAAAAAAAATAAATTCGGCCCCCCCCCCCAAAAAAAAATGTTCTAGTTTCGCCATTGATCGTCAGCGTCTAAATTTACGGCTATTTTTGTTTTTTGAGCTTTGTTTTTTTTTCCTCTACCTTTGGCCGGTGATCGTGCCTTAGGTATTTTAAACGTTTGTTGAGATGGTTGTGATTCGATTGGTGGTTGTGATGGAGGAGTAGGAAACGTAGATGGTTGATTCAGGTTATAAAATTGTGGTGTCGGATTGAATTGGGTTTGATTTGTGAATCCTTGTTGAAACGCATATTATTGGTTACGGTCAATTTCATTTGGATTGAATAGTTGCGAACTGTATGCCGATGAAGGTTTTGAATTTTGCGACGAGGGAGTAGAAGAGTTTGAGTCTCCCCCGTATTGACGTTAGGAGGTTCGTGAAATAGCCTCATTCGTTCGGGTTTTGAGACATTTTTGTGTTTATTTGGAGAAGAGATATAGAAGCTTTTATTAGTTGGTTGAAATGTAGTGATGAGAAGTGAAAATGAGTTAGTATTTATAGAGTTTGTGTGTGTATAAAAAGAGAAAAAAAAAAAAAAAAAAAAAAAAAAAAAAAAAAAAAAAAGTATTTGACCGTTTGTTTCAAACGGTAATATATCTGTTTTTTTGGCACCCAACGTACACAACCACAGCCTTTTGTCAGGCAAAATACCTCACCATGCCCACGAAGAGGAGCCCAACGGCGAGGGTGGGACGGTGTGGCGAAGAAGAACGGCGAGCCGAAATCGATGCCACGTATGAACAGCGAGTAGCAACGAATAACTGCACCGTGTGCTCTAAGAGTCTTGTTTCCATGTTTTATGTAAGTTTATGACAAGTTTGCAGTTTTCATACAATCGTATGATTTGTAAGCCATTATGAAAAGAACCTAATATTTATCTGTGCTAGAATTAATCTAGAAATGAATCTAAGGGAAAGCTAGGAATGACGGTGTTGATACTAATCTCGCACTAAAAATAACAGAAGTTGCACACCACAAATAAAAAAGAACAAAAACATTCATAGTAGCATAAATGAAAACAAGATTATTATTCAGAGTAGAAACAAAATTCTGTCTGAAACCCAAAACTGGGAAACATGAAATTTCTAAAAAGTCCATAACCTTCTAAGACTCGATTATTAACTTAACCACTAATATCGACCCACCAAGATAAAATCGTCATCATCAAGAACCTGAACATCTTTCTCCCCTATGAAATTCTCGCGTCCGATATCCTTAACTAAATTGACAAATTCAACCCTCTTGGTTAAAGGAAGCGGTACATAAGGTAATCGGAAAACTGGTCTAATAACCCCAAGTTGAGCAAGAGCAGTGTTTATCCCAATTGGGTTAGGCTCACAAAATAGCCATTTCATCAAACGCAAAAGCTTTGCATCAAGAGATGGATTCTTACCTTCAAACATGAGTTGTCGCATCAAGCCAGGAACCAAATTGCTGGTAACTGAAATCACTCCTGTAGCCCCATGCTCCCACCTTGAAACGTGACACTCATCATCGTTGCCACTCCAAACAGTAATGTCGTTTCTGGTATATTCCTCTACTCTATCATGTCCCACGCACTCTTTGACACCAGCTAAGTTGGTATTTTCAGCAAGAGACTGGATGACACTTGGAGGAATATCTTGACCAGTACGGGATGGCACGTTGTAAATGATTGTGGGACCCATAGGGAGGACACATTTGAAGTGAGAAACCATGCCTTCTTGTGAAGTTTTCCCGTAGTATGGGTTGATGTGAAGAGCAGCATGCATTCCAACTGCAAAACCTTGTTCGGTTGCGTGGATAGCTTCACGGGTGGAGTTACTTCCAGTGTTTCCTATGACCTGAGATCAAGGTGACATAGCCTGGTGTTTAGCATTGGAGATAGCAAGATGCGGGTTGGGTCAAATTTTGGTACAAGTCAAGACTCGGTTTACCTGTGAAGCACTTTTTCATCAACTTTAAGATTTTGTTAAAAATTAGAACAGACTTTTGGCAACTTTCAACTCATTTAAGATGTTCCCTTTAGATTTAACCCATTTGAGATAAATTACAACCCATATCAACTCATGCATAAATAAATGCCTAAATGGTTCTCTAGTAAGGCCTATTTTCAGCCCAAAAACCAGCAACACATGAAAACACAAAAAGGGTGAAAGATATAATAATGGTCTTTTCACCTTAATTGATGTCCCAAAGCAATTGATGGTGTGGCCAATGAGCATGATGTGTTCATCCCAACTCATCAGCTGACCTTCACCGGTGGTTCCACCTACAATCACACCATCGGCTCCATCTTGAATCTGCATATTCACCAAGGCATCATAAGCCTCTAGATCAAACCTCCCATCTGGTAAGTATGGAGTTTTAATTGCAGTTATCAATCTCAGAGACTTGATCTCATCCGTAGACGTCCTGACAACATAGCAACGGGATGTATTATAGATACAATAGTAAAAAGAAAAGCATATGTTATTGAAGGACTTCTTAACTGTAACTCTGTAAGTCTGTAATCATGATGGTCAACACAAAAGGGTGAAAATGAAGATGGTTTTCTGACATAATGTATCCAAAGTGAGGCTTTACCATTGACATACATAACATTTTCCCCCTGTTACAACTATGTACACATATACAGGACATACTAATACCACATGGTAACCAAGCTCCTGAACACTAAGCCTAGTGAAGTAAACAAATGACAAAAAGCATATTCATTTATGGATGTTTATCTTTCATCTCATTAATGTGATTGCGTCTGTATGTTGGGGTGTGTAGGAGGAAGGATACCTGTTCTTAACTTCAAAGCTACGCATTGGTAAATGGAAATTAGGAATTACAGCTGCTTTTGGGGATACCCATCTTGCACTCCTGCTTAATAACATCAACAAAACAACAACAAAAAACAAGTCATTGTAAGTCAAAATTCATAAAGAATATTAGATTGATAATATGTGATGTCTCAAGATCAAATCCAAATTCGTCCTACCACTACATCAACTAAAAGGGTGTTTGGGATTGCATATATGAGTGCCCATTGCATATTTCGAAAGAAAAAAGGGCAATTTTGAAGTGTTTGGATTGTTATACTTATTTAAACAGCTTATGCTTATTTGTAAAACAGCTTATCAGCTTATGTGGTATCAAAATACAACGCAAAATACAACGCAGCAGATAGTGTTTGGTTTAGCTCATTTGATTCAATATGACAAGCTTAGATAAGATAAAATTACTTTGATTTAATTTCTAAAATTCTAAAAATGTTCTTTTATCATTTAGAATAGTATTTTTACACATAAATATTGCGCATGTGTATAAATAATAAACAAAAAATTCATACATCATGATCATGATAGTACATAATATAAGTAACCAAAATATGCATACATCAAGACATAATATAATCCTGATTTGTCTCAATTTTATCTCATGGAATTATATTGCTAGTCATTTCATAAAGATGCAAAACATAAGATTTCTAAATAAACTAATGCTAACCATGTACCAATTGGACGATACACAAATAAGCCACATTTGAACTCAGATATTGCCCACTCAAACACAAATTAATGAATTGGATTCCGTTAAACCATTACTAAACTAGCAACTTACTTCAAAACAAATCTTATAAAATAGATAACGTGTTAGATACTCCTGTGGTTACATCCATAAGTAGCTTGGTCGCTCCATATCTTGAACGTCCTTCTAAATGTTATCAGAACTAACACTGTGTTCCCGAGTTTTATTTTCGAAAGAAAAGAAGAGAAGTGGATGGTAAATTAAAAAAAATTGTGTTCCTGAGTTTTTTTAAGAGAGAAGAGAAAAGAAGAGGAATGGAAAATTGCCTAATCTTCTCTCATAAACTTTCTTCCCAAATGTGGGATGATTTGGAAGGAAAGTAATTAAGGAAACTAATTATAATCAAAATGTCTTAAATGCCATAACATATAACATAAAATATATCTACAACATAGGGCATTATTGTAAAATCATCATTTTAATTCTTGCTCTTCTTTTCTTTTCTCTCTAACTCAGGAACACGAATTAAAATTTTAATATCTCTTCCTCTTCTCTTCTTTTCTATCTATTTTAACCTCTTCTCTTCTTTTCTTTCATATCAAAACTCAGGAACAGAGTGTAAGGGACAATGCCCCTCTAACCTAAGTGGGCCTACCTGGCAAGAAGTTTTCTTTAAAGGCTATGAGGGACTCCTCACGATCTAAAATAACAGAATGAATGTATAGGAAGCTTTTGTAGAAAAAGTGATGGTGGTGGGTGCCTGGGAGTGACACTTCCGTGTGTTTTATAAAAAAAATCAACATAAAATAGTAGGGCAGAGGAAATGAACTGAAGCATTCAGCCAGAAGAGTTTGCATTTAGCACAAGGTTTATAAATAAGGCTTTATAGAAAAAAGATAAAGAAACAATTGTTGCGCATATATAGTAGAGATGTGAGAGTGCATGCAGGTAATTTGGAAGCAAAAATAGATAACTTTACCAAATAAGCTATAAGTTGGACTTGGGATATATGAGCTTATCAAAACAGCTTTTTTGCAAGCCAAAGAACCAGAAAGCGTAAAGTTCTCATTAGCTATTCCAAAATGCAATGAGCCAACAAGGTGTTGGTATAAAGCTTTACTCAAACACCCATCTGCGTACTTGTTTAAATTAATGCAAACAACTAGTCCAATATGGATCAGAAGGTCGGATACGAATGAATCGATTTTTCAACCACAGTTTTGTTGCAAGTTAACAACCACTAGAATTAGGAGATGAGGTAAGTATCCAGTGATTAACTTGTACCTAGATGTATTTTTATTTTATCGGCTAGTACCATTGTTAAAAAAATACTAGTCACTCAGGTAACTAATTACCACAAAACAAAGTCAGCAACAAGAAAACAAATACTAATAATCATAGTATATTACAAAAATAGAAGACTTGAGCTATCCTATTATCAATGCAATAATTTTGTTTCGGTTTATATAGCCGGCTTATGGCTTATTTGGTTTTGGGCTTATGTTTCATAAGCTCAATTTTTTGTGGCTTATTTTGACACTTTCCTGCTTTTTCCGGCTTATATAAGTTCATTATATCAAAATGAACTTTTATATAAGCCGGAAAGTGTCAAAATAAGCCACAAAAAGTGAGATTACGAAACATAAGCCCAAAATTAAATAAGCATAAGCCAGCTATATAAGCCGAAACAAACACCCCCTAATAATAATACCTTGTGTTGTTTGGAGTATTTGTGGAATGTGGGGAAACAAATCGGAAAGCAGAGTCATTAACCAAGCTTTTAAAAGCAGACATTTGTTGATACATTTTTAAATAAGGATGACTTTGATTTTATTTATTTGATTCGTTCCTTCAAATGGAAATACTAATAATAATTGGTGTAGTAGTAGTAATAATAGAAGTGAAGGTGGTGGTTGTTGTTGAGTTACGGTTGATTGGGGCAGTGGGGTGGTGGAGCATTGCCTAGCCGTACAGTTTAGTTATTTGTTGGTTGGATGAATGGTTATGCTGGCAGAAAACCCTAGCAACCTTCTGTATGGTCTTCCACTATCAACTTTATTTATTTAAATTTAAATATCTTTTATGATTTTTGTGAGGTACTAATAGTACAAGCAACTCAACGTTTTTGGCTTTTTGCTTATATTGTTTGGTTTTTAAATGGAAATTTTGATGTTGTAGAATGATAGGCTAACACGTAGCTTCGTCTATCTTTTCCACGAAATTGTTTATTGGAAAAACATGGGTAGACTATTGTGCATTTAGTTAAAAAAAAAAAAAAAATGTAAATTACTCAATTGGTCTTCAAACCATGCTCGATTCACGAATTTGGTCCCAAATTCTTAAATTGCAATTTTAGTCCCAACATTTTTATTTTAATTGTGCGTGGTCCTTTTCTCCTAACAGTCGTTAGTTTTTTCGTTAGTTGCAAGGGACTTTTTGTCCTTTCATCTTTTCTTGTCCAAACATCCTCTCCTTCTACCTCATCACTCTTCTTCAACTTCCAACCTTCATCATCACTGTCACCCACCACCACCATCGCGGGTTGTTACTTGCAACTTGTTGCTACTAAAAAAGATCTAGAAATTTCACTTTCGGACATGTCTATTCACAACGGCTTCCGATGATATCAAATGAATTGGTCGAGCAAGTTGGATAATGAATGACACAAAAGTAAGACATAATTTAAAAACGACTCATTTTCATATACATAAATTTTAATGATCGATTTATAGAAAATTAATTCTCAACTATAACAGGAATATAAAAAGAACATTTGAAACATGAATCACGAGTTGTTCATCATTCTACATGCTAGAACTACACAAACGAACAGAGTAAATATCATCACTCTTTCTTCCTAGAATCTTTGAGAATCCAAACACTTATTGTGAGGTGCTAGTATATAATTTCCGTGCTTATTAGGACTATGGTGGAACGAATGTGTGTTGTTATTACTTTTATACCAATGGTAAATGATCCCTAACTTGTAGATTGATTAGGATAAAAGCACATTTGTTTGAGGACAAATAAATCCCAAGTGTAATGATATTTGATAAGATTTATGTGATACTGATGACGTCAAATAATCTTGATATTTAAGTGTCAATTTCTCCCTAATATGCTCATTTATTACACTTATTATATGGATATATACTTTGGTTCTGCTATATTTTGTATCTAGGTCACAAATGAGCGTAAGAGCTAAAGAGACGCGGAAAATGGAAAGAACTCATCAAAGATACGTTAGATAGTATGTTGAAGACAGCTACGGCGTAACTCGGACTCTCTATTACGCCGTAGTAAGGAATTCAAGTATGAAGCAGCTCGAATCAAGAACTACGGCGTAACCACAACCCATAGTTACGCCGTAGCTTATACAAGACTTTGAATTTCCTGAAGGATGATGACTACGCCGTAATCACTTACGGCATAGCAACGACACCGAGATGATCCAAGATCCAAGAATTATGCTACGACGTAGCCCACTTGAAGACTACGACGTAAAGAGAAACCCTAATTAGAGCTACAACGTAACACTTCCAACTACGCCGTAACTAGTGCTAATGGATAAGATCATTCTGCGTTACACTAGCTACGTCGTAAGACATTTATGAGTTACGTCGTAGCAAGTGTCGGGCCTATAAATACAACCCTAATTTCTACATTTGTCATACAACTTTCTCACACACAAAGTCAGAGATCGTTGGGAGCATTTAGGAGGCCATTCTACAGCAGCATGCGGAGCATTTCCAAAGGAGAGATCACGCCTAAACACCATAAGTTTTAGCATTTGTTTATTTCATTTACATTTCGAATTCATGGCATTTGTAAACCTTTATTCGAGTGTTAAATTTAATATGATCGGCTAAGCACCTCTGGTGCTAGCCTAGTTATGATTCTTACGTTGTTTTGATTATGTTTTCGTACTTTTCTTAATGATTCTACGTCTGTGCATGCTTATTTTATCATAAGAGCCTTTAATTGCGATAGTTTAAAAGACTCGGTCATACTTGGTATGCTAGGAGAATTGACCATAGGACCCCGACGTAGTTGAGTTGCGAGGATATGGTTGGGATGACAACTAACCATGGACCTTGTGTGCAAATTGACCATAGGACCACTTTGTATAAAATCAGTGTTTGGACTAGGTTTTCTCAAATTTGTATAAAAGGCTCGGGATTTTCCTGTCATTTTACGTTTTTAGATAAATTTTCACGTTATTCCAAATTTTCTTTTCTTATTTCATTTCTTAGCTTATAAAATAGTTTTCTGTAATTTTTCATAATTTTCTAGACTAGTTTACTATTTTTCTTTAATTTTCTCATTTTAAATAGTTTTTAATTCATAATAGATAAAAGAAAATCCAAAAAAATATAATTCTCTTTTCTAAAATTCTTTTTAATTAATTAGGACTTTTAGAAACCAAGTTTGACTTTTTAGGTGCCTTTTTCCTTAAGTTTGACTTTATTCCAAATTTTCTTTTCTCATTTCATTTCTTAGCTTATAAAATAGTTTTCTGTAATTTTTCATAATTTTCAGACTAGTTTACTATTTTTCTTTAATTTTCTCATTTTAAATAGTTTTTAATTCATAATAAATAAAAGAAAATCCAAAAAAATATAATTCTTTTTTCTAAAGTTCTTTTTAATTAATTAGGACTTTTAGAAATCAAGTTTGACTTTTTAGGTGCCTTTTTCCTTAAGTTTGACTTTTAGGTGTGTTATTCCCCGGTAATTTCGCGTTTTTAGGATTTCTTTACGTTTTAGACTACGTGTGCCTTATTCTCTTTCCCTATTTGCTTATTTGCTTATATTTCATTATAATTAGTGTAGAATTCAAAATATTCACTCTTATCACTATTCACTACACGTTTCCTTATTCGAAAAATCACGATTCCATTCACACCTTCACTTGGACTACGACTCGGGAATTCGTATTTCCTTCGAATTCTTTGGAGAATATTATTACTACATCACAAACCACTTCTTGTATTTTTTTGTGCAGATTTTTTAACTTCAAAGCCTGCTAGTTCATCATATTTGTTGTACATTTCTATACATTCCTCTATCGTATTAAACCTTTTCCCCTCAACAGGTAAATAGATATCGTCAACAACATGTTCCCAATAAACTGATCCTCCAAGAGTTTCTTCATGTGTGTATAAAGTTGGTCTTGGTGTCATCGTAGAATCTGTTTTGCAGAATCACATGTAATTTTGTTAAAAAAATATAATGATTTACATAACTAGAATCACACACTATTTATTCAAGAGTAGAATCACATGTGATTTTCATTACCTTAAAACCCTAAAAATCTAAATAAGCAACAAAATAAGCTGAATCACATGTGATTTACCTTGAATAACATCTATATTTTCTTCCATAAGCTCAGCATCCATAATCTCAGCTGGATTTTCAGCAACCACAAATTGAACATCAACTAAATCAGCAATCACATGATTTTCATCGATCGTGTAAAACCCAGATATTTTAAACGCATAAACTACCTAAAATGCCCTTAATCTCGAACTTTGAATAAACGTTTGATTATCTAAAACAGTTCATCCCGAATATAATCTATGCTTTGAACATGTTAATATTTGAATCGAATAAACATTAGTCGAAATAATAAAATTTATGCTAAACCGATATTATACATATTATTAAGTCCTAGCCAAAATTTTAATATGACACTGATGAGTGCTTAAATACTCATAATTTTTAGTCAAATCTGAACTACAAAACATACAAAAACACTCAGAAATGCATCAAAATACTAAAAATATTTCAAAATTGTGTTTTATATGTTTTAGATGCAAAATGAGTAAAAACAGATAAAAACGTACAAAGTTTGCATAATTGGCAGTTTCAGTCCCCCAACTTTCAAAAATTGGCAAAAATAGTCCCTGAGTACTTATTTTAAAAGAAAAGTCACCAAAGGTCCTTTTGAAATCATAAGTTGTCATATTTAGTCCTTTGGTGAAAAACTGGAAAAGTTTTGAGAATTTACAGTTTGGTCCCTGAAGTTTCAAAATTGACAGAAATGGTCCCTAGGATTTCAAATTTTGGAAATTATCACTTGTGGTCCTTTTGTTACTTATTTTGGCAAGAATGGTACTTGGGAGGAAAGTTTGAGGAAATGTCATGTTTGGTCCCTGGAGTTTGGCAATTTGGCAATTTTAGTCCTTGGATATTTTAAATATTGGAAAATTGCATTTATGGTCCTTGATGAATGAGATATGGCAAGTTGGTCCTCATGGTTACTTTGGAGCAGTTGCATTTTCAGTCCCTGGGTTTTCAGATTATTACAACATTGGTCCTTGTGATTTATAAGTTAACAAACAAACAAATGGACCCTTTCTATTATTTAAACCCAACACACCCAATCCACAACCTGATCCACCAATATCCAACCCACTCCATCTCACCAGGCCCACTCCCTAATAGCCCAATCCACCCCCACTAATAAAATTACCCACCCCGTTTTAATATCAAAACCACCCAGGGTCAAACTTGGTCAAACATCACCTCATCCCCCCACTTGATACCTGCAATCCCCAGACAAGACTCCAACTCCTCACCAACTTGGCTACCACCCCACTCCTTGTCCCCCCAGCTCACCACAACCCTCCAAGAAGGAATTAATGACCTTCTAACCTAACACTCCACTCCAATTGACTAATCCCAGTTTTCCTGCCAAATGTACTTTCAACGGCCATGATCATTCCAATGAATCCAATGGTCCAAATTAAAGTGGGAATGAGAGAGAAAGAAGCCTCAGTCATTATAAGTCAAGAAAAAAAGAGAAGCAGGAGTGTTAGTTAGTTAATTTAGATATAGCTTAGGTAGAGTATGTCATTTTTAGTGTAATTCAAATCTAAGTTGTGATTGTTAGTTCAAAAAAGATTGTAACCAACATTTTCAGTGTACTCTTAAGTTAATGTAAGCTTAATTTCAAGTTTCATTCTGAAATTCCCAAATTGCCTTTTTATAGTTAAAATTTCATTTTAATTTAAATGTTGTTAAAAATAGTTGTTAAGTGTTCATTCAAACTCACTTAAGCTCTCTAGTAAGCTTTTAAAAGTTTCCAGAGCATCTTAATCAACTTAAGTTCATTATCTCAAAATCCAAAAAAATACAAAAATAAATAGTGTAAAATAGAAAAATGAAAGAAAAGACAGAAGAAGAATGAAGGTGATGATCTTCCTGGTTTAGTGCCTCAGGGGAGGTAGTAGGACAGGTTTACAGGCATTGGTTCATGTTCAGTGCTTGGATACCTCTTGTAAGCTCAAATCTTGATTTTTACTATTCACTGTTATCAGCATTTCTATGCTTATTTGGTATATTCTAGTTGAATGCTTGTTTAAAATTGCTAGTTTATTTAGCAAGATTCATATTTGCATTTTATCATATCTCTACTGCCTTTATTGCTTAAATTGTGATTTTGATGTATTAGCTGTTAATCTCTTTGAGTTTGTGCTTAAACTGGTTCTTTATATCATAATAAGTCTTTGTGACTCAAAGTTATTGGACAAATCAGTAAAAAAACTTTGAAAATCACAAAATCCAGGGTATAAAGGGATGTTTGGTTCAGCTTGAAATCCTGTGTTAATTAGGTTATTAGGAGTCACATTCAGCTTAGTCATACTTACAGGGTCATAGTAGAGTGGTAAGAAGCATAAAATTGATACCTCATTAGTGTAATAGTCAAAATCACCATAAAAATCCCTCAACAGTTAACTGTTGGGGATTTAGGATTCAATTTCCATTATAACATTGCAAAAGTGATAAATTTAGATTAATTTAGCCTTGTTATAGTTTATTACATCCATCTCAGTCATTAGGTTAGGTTTTAAATTCAATATAGTCAAACCTTGTTCAAAAACTCAAAAGTCAACATTTCCCTTGTGTGCAGAAAACTCAAAATGGCATGATTTTTTATGAATTTTGTATTTGGATTCAAGGTTTTGTGCTTTTTACATGTTTTAGACTCTCAGCTAATCTTTTGATTCCCACAGTTATTTCATTTTTGTTATTTTTTCTGTGGGGTCCACACCCCTCCAAACAGACCTGTAGGGGAAGGTATCTCCCCTGCACCACCACCACAGTTGCCACACCACCACTTTGGTGGTTCATCCTGGCCACCTCAGTGGGTCCCACTACCATATTTGTGGTCTTTTCAGTCCCCCTCCTGGCCATCTTCAAGGTTTGAGCAATCTTTTGAGCTCAAGCTCAGTGGACCCCACCTAGAACTTCCCTAATTCTTTGTCCCATTTCTGAGTTGAAAATGGTTTAATCATGTGCTTATCTTGGCTTTTTGGCTTATTCTGTGAGTTTGTTTTCTGGATTTTTGCCTATTCATGTCTACTTAACTTATTTGAACCATAATCCATCACTGTGGACCACACATAAGCTAATTTGAGCTTATTTCCTAGTTTGGTCAACCAAAGTCAAACTGTCAAGCTTTTAAGCTTGCATTTGGCTTATTTTTAAGCTCTGAAAATGTTTTCTTCATAAAAGTTTCATGTTTTAAGTATTTAAAAAGTTTTGTAAAAGAAAAATCAGAAAAAACCAAAACAAAACTAAGTGATAGTTTCTATTTAATTTAATTTATCTTTTTAATTTTCCTTTTTAGATTTTTATTAAGTAACTTGCATTTTTATATTTTTATTAAATTTCTTTTATGATAAAGTAATTTTAGTAATTTTTTTAGATTTTTATATTATCATTTGGTAATTATTAGATTTAATATTAGTTTCATTAATAATTAATTAATATTTAAGTATTAAATAGCAAAACTAGTTTTTATAAAGTAAACCCTACTTTTTATATTTTTCCTAGCTTTTATAAGTTATGAAATAATTTTAGGAATTTTGCTAGAATTTCTACTGTTCATCTTCTAGTTTTTATAATTTAATTAGTTTAATTAGTAATTAATTAATATTTAATACAATAATTAGTAAAATAGTGTAAAAGTATATAAAACAAACTTTTTATAATTTTTTAGGATTCTTGTAATGGTTAATTAGATTTTTAAATTTTTCTATAATTTTCTAGTCACTTTTAGTATTATTAGTAATTTAAAAAGTTTAATTAATAAAATAAGTAATTAATTAATATAAAATCCACAAAAAGACAAAAAAGGTATATTTTTAATTTTAAAATTTGTTTTTAGTTATTTTATAATTTTAGAAATTTAATTTTCATTTTTCTAGTATTAAAATACTATTATATTGTATTTAAGTTATTTAAATATTTATAATTAATATTAAATAGTATTTAATTAATATTAAATAAGTAATTAGTGAAAAATTTTATTTTCTTTTTCTAAAAATTTTCTTTCATCCTTAGGTTTGTAAAAAAGTCATTTTCAACCCCTGAGGGTTTTTCAGATTTCAGTTTTCACTTTTTGTTTCGTACGTTCACGTAAATTTAAATTGAACGTACACGTTTTTATGTTTTAAACGTTTCTGGTTTTCCCAAATTTCCAATCTTATTCAAATAGCTTATTTAAGATATTTCCTTGTAGATTCCTTAGTTTAATCAATCACAACCCCTTTTCTGTCCAAATTCACCCGATCACAAGCCCGTTTGAATACAATCCACACTTCGTTGGGACTTAACGACCCGGGGAAACCCTATATTCCACGGAGCTTGACTCTAAGGAGTTTGACTTTGTTGACCATTCACCTGGTCAATTTAGGTTGACTGTTTGGAGCCAATCAAATTTTGGCGCCGCTGCCGGGGAGGTTGTACGCGTTATTCTAAACGGTTTTGCAGATTAGTGAATCTGGATATACACACTTTGTATATTTACCATCCTTGTTCATATTTTCTTATAAAAACAAAATAGTTCACGAAAACATTTTAAAATCAGTTTTCAATGAACACAAAAACACAAAAACATTTTCTTTCTTATTTGTACAAAATGTTTATCAAAAAATCCAAAAATATTCACCTTTACCCTCTCACATCTTTGATTCTTCATCCCTACCCCTCTATGAACCTTTGATTCTTTTCAATCTCGTATCCACACCATTGTGGTTGTCAATGGTGTGGTGGTTCTCATAATGATGGGAATTGTCCCGGCTGTAGCATGGTAGAGTCAGGAGATGGGACTGTCTATAACCAAGCTCCCTATCCTTACCATGACACATCTGATTCATTCTACCAGCCACCACATCATGAGATATTGACATATCTGTGTGAGTTTTGTGGAGGTCCTCACCAAGGATTTGAGTGTCAAGCCGGAAACACGTTTGTCTATGAATAGTTTTCCGGTGATGCTCAGAACTTTGGTTATGACCAATACCCATATGATTCACCAGTCTAGACTCAACACTTTTACTGTTGCGATTATTATGGAGGTCCACACTTCAGCTCAGATTGTCAATCAGGGAATCCATATCCTCAAGAACATTTTTGACACACCTTATTATGACCAACCTTCACAGTACCAAATGAATCAAGCAATTCTTCCAGAAATTCAAAATGTACTAGAAATACTTGATGAGCTTAAGGGTTTAGTTAAAGACTTTGCCCAAAAAGACACCCATCAAAAATCCATGGGAGAATTGCTAGCTGAAGAGCAGGCTGCTAGAATAAATTCCCAAGATGCCTATGAAAAATTTGTTAGGGAATCAATTGCAAAAGAAAAAGCAGTCAGATCTAGCTCTCAGTTCCGTTTTATTCCTGATGATAGTGATGATGAAGATGCACTTGATATCCTTCAATTTTACAAAGCTTCATCAAGTTCATCAATGGATATCCCAGCAGTTGAGATTCCATCTCAAACAACTGCTATCCACCCGAAGTTCACACTCACTCTCTGAACATGGGGGACGAGCATCTTGACACTGTTCCTGAAAAGGAATCGGACGAATTCATAAAGTCTAGAGTTGAGAGCCTTGTCCCAATCCTAGGAGAGTCACAGGGAACTTTTGATCATGTGTGTGACTCACCTTCCCCTCTTGAGTGTCCAAAAGATCAATTTGAGACTTTCTCCGATTGTAGCGAAGATTGTACATCTTATGGAGACATCAAGTATGTTGAGGCATCAGTTCCACATTCTGATGTTGATCATCTTCTTGAGGAGTTCGCCGATGAACTCACTCATATCAATCCACTTCCAACGGGAAGTGATGGTGATCTCGTTGACTTTGAAGCTGATCTTGGAGAAATTGAAAGTCTCATATATCATGATCCGTCACTCACTTCTGATCCTAACAGTCCAATAGAGAATGATAATCATTTTGTTCCCGAAGCATTCAAAACTACTCTCACCAATCCTCTATTTGAATTCGACTCTGAATTCACTTTGATTTCTGATAATTCACTCTTTGATATTCGGAACGAGGATAGTGATGAGTCTGTAATGGAACATGAGTTCACAGATTCAAATCTTGTGAATGATTCTCTTCATGAGGAGTTCTCCAGTGAACTCACTCATCATATCATGACTCCTCCGGAGTATGATAGCCTGGGGGGAGATGCACTCAATCATGAGGATTTGCAAATTCCCACCCTCCCACCCGGGATGTTTTCAAACCAAACGAGCTTAACCCTTGAAATCCAAATTCAGGCTACTAAGCCTGATCTCGAGGAAGAAAATCTTATCATGATTTTCATCATGGTTCTTCCTTTTCTTCACCTACAGGGTGACCTCTCCTGTTCTTCACTCCTTCATGAATGAAGACATTATCTTTGACCCTGGCATTTTCAAGTATCATTATCTTAAGCCGGGTACCTATCTCATCGGTGTGGAACTTTCACGTGCTTCAAATGTTTGTCCAAACATCTTGAATGAAAGTCCGATGGAGATTGCTTCTTCCACATCATGCTTCCCCAAGAACCAATGAATTCGGGGTCGAGTCAAGCTAGCGACTCGGTAAACAAAAATAGTAGCATGCATATAGGGTTTTCACCCCAAGTGTGGGGGAGTTACCCCTGCTGTGGTTACCAATGAAGTGAAAAAAAAAATGGTGTTTCCACATTTAGCTTGTAATGTTGCCCTTTTATGTTCAAAGAGTCGGCATAATAGCCGGGACTTTGAATATTGAGGACAATATTCAATTCTAAGTGTGGGGGGTATTCTAGCGAATTTTATCACATTTTACCTTCTAGTACCCCCGTTTTTGGCAAAAATTTAAAAAAAATTTTCACTTGTGCTTCAAAATTTTTTGTGGTTATCAGTCCGCCATGTCTAAATGACAAAAGGATTGGCTAATCCAGGAGCAAACGGCTCTTGGTAAAGATATATCAAATCCATTGATGGCTGAAAATTTTCCCAAAATTCTATGGTACCTCAACTCGCCATATCCTAAAAAGTGAAAGAGTTGGCTAGCACGCAAGATTATGGCTTGTGGTAAAGGCAGTGGAAAACCATAATTGGTAATCAACTCACCAAGATGTCAACTATGTCCATCAAGAGTTGGCTAGTCCAGAAGCAAACGGCTTCTGGTAAAGACAAATCAAATCCGTTTACAGCTGGTGGTTTGCTCAAAATCACGTGGTTATCAGTGTACCATAGTTCTTACTTGAACTGAAACATTTGGCTACTTCAGGAGTAATGGCTTTTGGTAAAGAGATTCAAATCCATTAAGTTTTCTCAAAAGATTGCAAGGGACTAGCAATAGTTTAGTGTGAGGGATTGATAAGTGCTCAAACACTCATCATTTTTGGTCAAATCAGAACTGCAAAACATACAAAAACACTCAGAAATGCATCGAAATACTAAAAATATTTCAAAATTGTGTGTTATGTGTTTTAGATGCAAAATGAGTAAAAACAGATGAAAACGTACAAAGTTTGCATAATTGGCAGTTTCAGTCCCCCAACTTTCAAAAATTGGCAAAAATAGTCCCTGAGTACTTATTTTAAAAGAAAAGTCACCAAAGGTCCTTTTGAAATCAGAAGTTGTCATATTTAGTCCTTTGGTGAAAAATTGGAAAAGTTTTGAGAATTTACAATTTGGTCCCTGAAGTTTCAAAATTAACAGAAATGGTCTTTGGGATTTCAAATTTTGGAAATTATCACTTGTGGTCCTTTTGTTACTTATTTTGGCAAGAATGGTACTTGGGAGGAAAGTTTGAGGAAATGTCATGTTTAGTCCCCGGAGTTTGGCAATTTGGCAATTTTAGTCCTTGGATATTTTAAATATTGGAAAATTGCATTTATGGTCCTTGATGAATGAGATATGGCAAGTTGCTCCTCATGGTTACTTTGGAGCAGTTGCATTTTCAGTCCCTGGGTTTTCAGATTATTACAACATTGGTCCTTGTGATTTATAAGTTAACAAACAAACAAATGGACCCTTTCTATTATTTAAACCCAACACACCCAATCCACAACCTGATCCACCAATATCCAACCCACTCCATCTCACCAGGCCCACTCCCTAATAGCCCAATCCACCCCACTAATAAAATTACCCACCCCGTTTTAATATCAAAACCACCCAGGGTTAAACTTGGTCAAACATCACCTTATCCCCCCCTCCCCCACTTGATACCTGCAATCCCCAAACAACACTCCAACTCCTCACCAACTTGGCTACCACCCCACTCCTTGTCCCCCCAGCTCACCACAACCCTCCAAGAAGGAATTAATGACCTTCTAACCTAACACTCCACTCCAATTGACTAATCCCAGTTTTCCTGCCAAATGTACTTTCAACGGCCATGATCATTCCAATGAATCCAATTGTCCAAATTAAAGTGGGAATGAGAGAGAAAGAAGCCTCAGTCATTATAAGTCAAGAAAAAAAGAGAAGCAGGAGTGTTAGTTAGTTAATTTAGATATAGCTTAGGGAGAGTATGTCGTTTTTAGTGTAATTCAAATCTAAGTTGTGATTGTTAGTTCAAAAAAGATTGTAACCAACATTTTCAGTGTACTCTTAAGTTAATGTAAGCTTAATTTCAAGTTTCATTCTGAAATTCCCAAATTGCCATTTTATAGTTAAAATTTCATTTTAATTTAAATGTTGTTAAAAATAGTTGTTAAATGTTAATTCAAGCTCACTTAGGCTCTCTAGTAAGCTTTTAAAAGTTTCCAGAGCATCTTAATCAACTTAAGTTCATTATCTCAAAATCCAAAAAAATACAAAAATAAATAGTGTAAAATAGAAAAATGAAAGAAAAGACAGAAGAAGAATGAAGGTGATGATCTTCCTGGTTTAGTGCCTCAGGGGAGGTAGTAGGACAGGTTTACAGGCATTGGTTCATGTTCAGTGCTTGGATACCTCTTGTAAGCTCAAATCTTGGTTTTTACTATTCACTATTATCAGCATTTCTATGCTTATTTGGTATATTCTAGTTGAATGCTTGTTTAAAATTGCTAGTTTGTTTAGTAATATTCATATTTGCATTTTATCATATCTCCACTGTCTTTATTGCTTAAATTGTGATTTTGATGTATTAGCTGTTAATCTCTTTGAGTTTGTGCTTAAACTGGTTCTTTATATCATAATAAGTCTTTGTGACTCAAAGTTATGGGACAAATCAGTCAAAAAACTTTGAAAATCACAAAATCCAGGTATAAAGGGATGTTTGGTTCACCTTGAAATCCTGTGTTAATTAGGTTATTAGGAGTCACATTCAGCTTAGTCATACTCACAGGGTCATAGTAGAGTGGTAAGAAGCATAAAATTGATACCTCATTAGTGTAATAGTCAAAATCACCATAAAAATCCCTCAACAGTTAACTGTTGGGGATTTAGGATTCAATTTCCATTATATCATTACAAAAGTGATAAATTTAGATTAATTTAGCCTTGTTATAGTTTATTACATCCATCTCAGTCATTGGGTTAGGTTTTAAATTCAATATAGTCAAACCTTGTTCAAAAACTCAAAAGTCAACATTTCCCTTGTGTGCAGAAAACTCAAAATGGCATGATTTTTTATGAATTTTGTATTTGGATTCAAGGTTTGTGCTTTTTACATGTTTTAGACTCTCAGCTAATCTTTTGATTCCCACAGTTATTTCATTTTTGTTATTTTTTCTGTGGAGTCCACACCCCTCCAAACAGACCTGCAGGGGAAGGTATCTCCCATGCACCACCACCACAGTTGCCACACCACCACTTTGGTGGTTCATCATGGCCACCTCAGTGGGTCCCACTACCATATTTGTGGTCCTTTCAGTCCCCCTCCTAGCCATATTCAAGGTTTGAGCAAGCTTTTGAGCTCAAACTCAGTGGACCCCACCTAGAACTTCCCTAATTCTTTGTCCCATTTCTGAGTTGAAAATGGTTTAATCATGTGCTTATCTTGGCTTTTTGGCTTATTCTGTGAGTTTGTTTTCTGGAATTTTGCCTATTCATGTCTACTTAACTTATTTGAACCATAATCCATCACTGTGGACCACACATAAGCTAATTTGAGCTTATTTCCTAGTTTGGTCAACCAAAGTCAAACTGTCAAGCTTTTAAGCTTGCATTTGGCTTATTTTTAAGTTCTGAAAATGTTTTCTTCATAAAAGTTTCATGTTTTAAGTATTTAAAAAGTTTTGTAAAAGAAAAATAAAAAAAAACCAAAATAAAACTAAGTGATAGTTTCTATTTAATTTAATTTATCTTTTTAATTTTCCTTTTTAGATTTTCATTAAGTAACTTGCATTTTTATATTTTTATTAAATTTCTTTTATGATAAAGTAATTTTAGTAATTTTCTCAGATTTTTATATTATCATTTGGTAATTATTAGATTTAATATTAGTTTTATTAATAATTAATTAATATTTAAGTATTAAATAGCAAAATTAGTTTTTATAAAGTAAACCCTAGTTTTTATATTTTTCCTAGCTTTTATAAGTTATGAAATAATTTTAGGAATTTTGCTAGAATTTCTACTGTTCATATTCTAGTTTTTATAATTTAACTAGTTTAATTAGTAATTAATTAATATTTAATACAATAATTAGTAAAATAGTGTAAAAGTATATAAAACAAACTTTTTATAATTTTTTTGGATTCTTGTAATGGTTAATTAGATTTGTAAATTTTTCTATAATTTTCTAGTCACTTTTAGTATTATTAGTAATTTAAAAAGTTTAATTAATATAATTAGTAATTAATTAATATAAATCCACAAAAAGACAAAAAAGGTATATTTTTAATTTTAAAATTTGTTTTTAGTTATTTTATAATTTTAGAAATTTAATTTTCATTTTTCTAGTATTAAAATACTATTATATTGTGTTTAAGTTATTTAAATATTTATAATTAATATTAAATAAGTAATTAGTGAAAAATTTTATTTTCTTTTTCTAAAAATTTTCTTTCATCCTTAGGTTTGTAAAAAAGTCATTTTCAACCCCTGAGGGTTTTTCAAATTTCAGTTTTCACTTTTTATTTCGTACGTTCACGTAAATTTAAATTGAACGTACGCGTTTTTATGTTTTAAACGTTTCTGGTTTTCCCAAATTTCCAGTCTTGTTCAAATAGCTTATTTAAGCTATTTCCTTGTAGATTCCTTAGTTTAATCAATCATAACCCCTTTTCTGTCCAAATTCACCCGATCACAAGCCCGTTTGAATACAATCCACACTTCATCGGGACTTAACGACCCGGGGAAACCCTATATTCCACGGAGATTGACTCTGAGGAGTTTGAATTTGTTGACCATTCACTTGGTCAATTTAGGTTGACTGTTTGGAGCCAATCAAATTTCGGCGCCGCTGCCGAGGAGGTTGTGCGCGTTATTCTAAACGGTTTTGCAGATTAGTGAATCTGGATATACACTCTTTGTATATTTACCATCCTTGTTCATATTTTCTTATAAAAACAAAATAGTTCACGAAAACATTTTAAAATCAGTTTTCAACGAACACAAAAACACAAAAACATTTTCTTTCTTATTTGTACAAAATGTTTATCCAAAAATCCAAAAATATTCACCTTTACCCTCTCACATCTTTGATTCTTCATCCCTACCCCTCTATGAACCTTTGATTCTTTTCAATGTCGTATCCACACCATTGTGGTTGTCAATGGTGTGGTGGTCCTCATAATGGTGGGAATTGTCCCGGCTGTAGCATGGTAGAGTCAGGAGATGGGACTGTCTATAACCAAGCTCCTTATCCTTACCATGACACATCTGATTCATTCTACCAGCCACCACATCATGAGATACTGACATATCTGTGTGAGTTTTGTGGAGGTCCTGACCAAGGATTTGAGTGTCAAGCCGGAAACACGTTTGTCAATGAATAGTTTTCCGGTGATGCTCAGAACTTTGGTTATGACCAATACCCATATGATTCACCAGTCTAGACTCAACACTTTTACTGTTGCGATTACTATGGAGGTCCACACTTCAGCTCAGATTGTCAATCAGGGAATCCATATCCTTATGACAATTTTGACACACCTTATTATGACCAACCTCCACAGTACCAAATGAATCAAGCAATTCTTCCAGAAATTCAAAATGTACTAGAAATACTTGATGAGCTTAAGGGTTTAGTTAAAGACTTTGCCCAAAAAGACACCCATCAAAAATCCATGGGAGAATTGCTAGCTGAAGAGCAGGCTGCTAGAATAAATTCCCAAGATGCATATGAAAAATTTGTTAGGGAATCAATTGCAAAAGAAAAAGCAGTCAGATCTAGCTCTCAGTTCCGTTTTATTCCTGATGATAGTGATGATGAAGATGCACTTGATATCCTTCAATTTTACAAAGCTTCATCAAGTTCATCAATGGATATCCCAGCAGTTGAGATTCCATCTCAAACAACTGCTATCACACCCGAAGTTCACACTCACTTTCTGAACATGGGGGACGAGCATCTTGACACTGTTCCTGAAAAGGAATCAAACGAATTCATAAAGTCTAGTGTTGAGAGCCTTGTCCCAATCCTAGGAGAGTCACAGGGAACTTTTGATCACGTGTGTGACTCACCTTCCCCTCTTGAGTGTCCAAAAGATCAATTTGAGACTTTCTCCGATTCTAGCGAAGATTGTACATCTTATGGAGACATCAAGTATGTTGAGGCATCAGTTCCACATTCTGATGCTGATCATCTTCTTGAGGAGTTCGCCGATGAACTCACTCACATCAATCCACTTCCAACGGGAAGTGACGATGATCTCGTTGACTTTGAAGCTGATCTTGGAGAAATTGAAAGTCTCCTATATCATGATCCGTCACTCACTTCTGATCCTAACAGTCCAATAGAGAATGATAATCATTTTGTTCCCGAAGCATTCAAAACTACTCTCACCAATCCTCTATTTGAATTCGACTCTGAATTCACTTTGATTTCTGATAATTCACTCTTTGATATTCGGAACGAGGATAGTCATGAGTCTGTAATGGAACATGAGTTCACAGATTCAAATCTTGTGAATGATTCTCTTTTCGAGGAGTTCTCCAGTGAACTCACTCATCATATCATGACTCCTCCGGAGTATGATAGCTCGGGGGGAGATGCACTCAATCATGAGGATTTGCAAATTCCCACCCTCCCACCCGGGATGTTTTCAAACCAAACGAGCTTAACCCTTGAAATCCAAATTCAGGCTACTGAGCCTGATCTCGAGGAAGAAAATCTTATCATGATTTTCATCATGGTTTTCTTCCTTTTCTTCACCTACAGGGTGACCTCTCCTGTTCTTCACTCCTTCGTGAATGAAGACATTATCTTTGACCCTGGCATTTTCATGTATCATTATCTTAAGCCGGGTACCTATCTCATTGGTGTGGAACTTTCACGTGCTTCAAATGTTTGTCCAAACATCTTGAATGAAAGTCCGATGGAGATTGCTTCTTCCACATCATGCTTCCCCAAGAACCAATGAATTCGAGGTCGAGTCAAGCTAGCGACTCGGTAAACAAAAATAGTAGCATGCATATAAGGTTTTCACCCTAAGTGTGGGGGAGTTACCCCTGCTGTGGTTACCAATGAAGTGAAAAAAAAAATGGTGTTTCCACATTTAGCTTGTAATGTTGCCCTTTTATGTTCAAAGAGTCGGCATAATAGCCGGGACTTTGAATATTGAGGACAATATTCAATTCTAAGTGTGGGGGGTATTCTAGCGAATTTTATCACATTTTACCTTCTAGTACCCCCGTTTTTGGCAAAAATTTTAAAAAAAATTTCACTTGTGCTTCAAAATTTTTTGTGGTTATCAGTCCGCCATGTCTAAATGACAAAAGGATTGGCTAATCCAGGAGCAAACGGCTCTTGGTAAAGATATATCAAATCCGTTGATGGCTGAAAATTTGCCCAAAATTGTATGGTACCTCAACTCGCCATATCCTAAAAAGTGAAAGAGTTGGCTAGCCCGCAAGATTATGGCTTGTGGTAAAGGCAGTGAAAAACCATAATTGGTAATCAGCTCACCAAGATGTCGACTATGTCCATCAAGAGTTGGCTAGTCCAGAAGCAAACGGCTTCTGGTAAAGACAAATCAAATCCGTTTACAGCTGGTGGTTTGCTCAAAATCACATGGTTATCAGTGTACCATAGTTCTTACTTGAACTGAAACATTTGGCTACTCCAGGAGTAATGGCTTTTGGTAAAGAGATTCAAATCCATTAAGTTTTCTCAAAAGATTGCTAGGGACTAGCAATAGTTTAGTGTGGGGGATTGATGAGTGCTCAAACACTCATCATTTTTGGTCAAATCTGAACTGCAAAACATACAAAAACACTCAGAAATGCATCAAAATACTAAAAATATTTCAAAATTGTGTTTTATGTGTTTTAGATGCAAAATGAGTAAAAACAGATGAAAACGTACAAAGTTTGCATAATTGGCAGTTTCAGTCCCCCAACTTTCAAAAATTGGCAAAAATAGTCCCTGAGTACTTATTTTAAAAGAAAAGTCACCAAAGGTCCTTTTGAAATCATAAGTTTTCATATTTAGTCCTTTGGTGAAAAATTGGAAAAGTTTTGAGAATTTACAATTTGGTCCCTGAAGTTTCAAAATTGACAGAAATGGTCCCTAGGATTTCAAATTTTGGAAATTATCACTTGTGGTCCTTTTGTTACTTATTTTGGCAAGAATGGTACTTGGGAGGAAAGTTTGAGGAAATGTCATGTTTGGTCCCTGGAGTTTGGCAATTTGGCAATTTTAGTCCTTGGATATTTTAAATATTGGAAAATTGCATTTATGGTCCTTGATGAATGAGATATGGCAAGTTGGTCCTCATGGTTACTTTGGAGCAGTTGCATTTTCAGTCCCTGGGTTTTCAGATTATTACAACATTGGTCCTTGTGATTTACAGGTTAACAAACAAACAAATGGACCCTTTCTATTATTTAAACCTAACACACCCAATCCACAACCTGATCCACCAATATCCAACCCACTCCATCTCACCAGGCCCACTCCCTAATAGCCCAATCTACCCCACTAATAAAATTACCCACCCCGTTTTAATATCAAAACCACCTAGGGTCAAACTTGGTCAAACATCACCTTATCCCCCCCCCCCCCACTTGATACCTGCAATCCCCAGACAACACTCCAACTCCTCACCAACTTGGCTACCACCCCACTCCTTGTCCCCCCAGCTCACCACAACCCTCCAAGAAGGAATTAATGACCTTCTAACCTAACACTCCACTCCAATTGACTAATCCCAGTTTTCCTGCCAAATGTACTTTCAACGGCCATGATCATTCCAATGAATCCAATTGTCCAAATTAAAGTGGGAATGAGAGAGAAAGAAGCCTCAGTCATTATAAGTCAAGAAAAAAAGAGAAGCAGGAGTGTTAGTTAGTTAATTTAGATATAGCTTAGGGAGAGTATGTCGTTTTTAGTGTAATTCAAATCTAAGTTGTGATTGTTAGTTCAAAAAAGATTGTAACCAACATTTTCAGTGTACTCTTAAGTTAATGTAAGCTTTTTTAAGTTTCATTCTGAAATTCCCAAATTGCCATTTTATAGTTAAAATTTCAATTTAATTTAAATGTTGTTAAAAATAGTTGTTAAGTGTTCATTCAAGCTCACTTAGGCTCTCTAGTAAGCTTTTAAAAGTTTCCAGAGCATCTTAATCAACTTAAGTTCATTATCTCAAAATCCAATAAAAAAATACAAAAATAAATAGTGTAAAATAGAAAAATGAAAGAAAAGACAGAAGAAGAATGAAATTGATGATGTTCCTGGTTTAGTGCCTCAGGGGAGGTAGTAGGACAGGTTTACAGGCATTGGTTCATGATCTGTGCTTGGATTCCTCTTGTAAGCTCAAATCTTGATTTTTACTATTCACTGTTATCAGCATTTCTATGCTTATTTGGTATATTCTAGTTGAATGCTTGTTTAAAATTGCTAGTTTGTTTAGTAAGATTCATATTTGCATTTTATCATATCTCCATTGCCTTTATTGCTTAAATTGTGATTTTGATGTATTAGCTGTTAATCTCTTTGAGTTTGTGCTTAAACTGGTTCTTTATATCATAATAAGTCCTTGTGACTCAAAATTATGGGACAAATCAGTAAAAAAACTTTGAAAATCACAAAATCCAGGGTATAAAGGGGTGTTTGGTTCAGCTTGAAACCCTGTGTTAATGAGGTTATTAGGAGTCACATTCAGCTTAGTCATACTCACAGGGTCATAGTAGAGTGGTAAGAAGCATAAAATTGATACCTCATTAGTGTAATATTCAAAATCACAATAAAAATCCCTCAACAGTTAACTGTTGGGGATTTTGGATTCAATTTCCTACATATCATTGCAAAAGTGATAAATTTAGATTAATTTAGCCTTGTTATAGTTTATTACATCCATCTCAGTCATTAGGTTAGGTTTTAAATTCAATATAGTCAAACCTTGTTCAAAAACTCAAAAGTCAACATTTCCCTTGTGTATAGAAAACTCAAAATGGCATGATTTTTTATGAATTTTGTATTTGGATTCAAGGTTTGTGCTTTTTACATGTTTTAGACTCTCAGTTAATCTTTTGATTCCCACAGTTATTTCATTTTTGTGATTTTTTTCTGTGGGGTCCACACCCCTCCAAACAGACCTACAGGGGAAGGTATCTCCCCTGCACCACCACCACAGTTGCCACACCACCACTTTGGTGGTTCATCCTGGCCACCTCAGTGGGTCCCACTACCATATTTGCGGTACTTTCAGTCCCCCTCCTAGCCACCTTCAAGGTTTGAGCAAGCTTTTAAGCTCAAGCTCAGTGGACCCCACCTAGAACTTCCCTAATTCTTTGTCCCATTTCTGAGTTGAAAATGGTTTAATCATGTGCTTATCTTGGCGTTTTGGCTTATTCTGTGAGTTTATTTGCTGGATTTTTGCCTATTCATGTCTACTTAACTTATTTGAACAATAATCGATCACTGTGGACCCCACATAAGCTAATTTGAGATTATTTCCTAGTTTGGTCAACCAAAGTCAAACTGTCAAGCTTTTAAGCTTGCATTTGGCTTATTTTTAAGTTCTGAAAATGTTGTCTTCATAAAAGTTTCATGTTTTAAGTATTTAAAAAGTTTTGTAAAAGAAAAATCAGAAAAAACCAAAATAAAACTAAGTGATAGTTTCTATTTAATTTAATTTATCTTTGTAATTTTCCTTTTTAGATTTTTATTAAGTAACTTGCATTTTTATATTTTTCTTAAATTTCTTTTATGATAAATTAATTTTTGTAATTTTCTCAGATTTTTATATTATCATTTGGTAATTATTAGATTTAATATTAGTTTTATTAATAATTAATTAATATTTAAGTATTAAATTGCAAAATTAGTTTTATAAAGTAAACCCTAGTTTTTATATTTTTCCTAGCTTTTATAAGTTATAAAATAATTTTAGGAATTTTTCTAGAATTTCTACTGTTCATCTTCTAGTTTTTATAATTTAATTAGTTTAATTAGTAATTAATTAATATTTAATACCATAATTAGTAAAATAGTGTAAAAATATATAAAACAAACTTTTTATAATTTTTTAGGATTCCTGTAATGGTTAATTAGATTTATAAATTTTTCTATAATTTTCTAGTTACTTTCAGTATTATTAGTAACTTAAAAATAGTTTAAATAGTTTAATTAATATAATTAGTAATTAATTAATATAAAATCCACAAAAAGACAAAAAAAGGTATATTTTTTATTTCAAAATTTGTTTTTAGTTATTTTATAATTTTAGAAATTTAATTTTCATTTTTCTAGTATTAAAATAATATTATATTGTATTTAAGTTATTTAAATATTTATAATTAATATTTAATAGTTTTTAATTAATATTAAATAAGTAATTAGTGTAAAAATTTATTTTCTTTTTCTAAAAATTTTCTTTTATCCTTAGGTTTGTAAAAAAGTCATTTTCACCCCTGAGGGTTTTCAGATTTCAGTTTTCACTTTTTATTTCGTACGTTCACGTAAATTTAAATTGAACGTACGCGTTTTTAGGTTTTAAACGTTTATGGTTTTTCCAAATTTTCAGTCTTGTTCAAATAGCTTATTTAAGCTATTTCCTTGTAGATTCCTTACTTTAATCAATCACAACCCTTTTCTGTCCAAATTTACCCGATCACAAACCCGTTTGAATACAATCCACACCTCGTCGGGACTTAACGACCCGGGGAAACCCTATATTCTGCGGAGATTGACTCTAAGGAATTTGACTTTGTTGACCATTCACCTGGTCAATTTAGGTTGACTGTTTGGAGCCAATCAACACAAATGTATATTGTCTAGCATTGTGTCCACATTCATAATTGAGATTTCTCCTTAAAATCCTCCTATGAATCGGTGGTTTCCAAAATTTTAAAGCCTATCCAATTAGTTTCTGTAACAACCGAATATCATACAATATCGTTTAACAAAATTTCAAACCATAAAACAAAATATCACCAAGTCGGCTGGCTTCTTCTCTTGTCTGCCATTCCTGTTTTCGATCCAAAAAGGAGTAAGAAAGATTGTACGAGAGTTCTGCTAGACACGCGTGGACGTGGGTATTTATTCATTGCTGGATCGACTAAGGGTCTTGGGTTCGCAAGTATTTTCTTCCTGACGTGGGTTTAAATTCTGTACGTGGGTTTGCTTGATCTGGCTCATGGGTTTTGGCTCAGTCGTGAGGACGTTTGGACGAGGCCGGGTTTATAAGGTTTTTGCTCCTGTTTCGTTTGGCTGATTGGTACTCGTTTGTGGTTCGTTCTTCCTTCTTATTCGTGGCTACGAGGGTAAAATCTTTCGCCTTGCTCAATACCCCTTTTAACGTTTCTTTTTCTGCTATATGTTCATATGTGTAATAGGCTGCATGAAAAAGTTTTTTATCAAAAGGTTTTAATCAAGTCTCATAAATCGCATAAAATCGGCTGTAAAGAATCATGGTGAATCGACGACATATTCCACATAAAATAATGGCTTAACCAAACTATAGGATTGATCTAAAGATTAAAAGCATTAGAACGTGTTGTCTTTTAATGGTTTCGAATGAGTTTGGTTTTTCAGTAATAAGTCGACTTAGTTCGCATGCGTAAATCGTTTTTGAAGTTTTGCATGAAATCTTGGTGCACAATATATTAAATAATGAGGAAAGAAAAGCACAAGTTATGTATTGAAATCAATACTAAACTGTTTTAAAACTCATGCATGAATATACATTATAATCTCATGAAATATTATAATACTCATAAACTCATGGAAAGAAGCACCTAATAACTAGACCTAGACATGATACTTTCTGAAATAAAGTGGCGTGATCTAAATCTATCTTAGATCAAATTCTATTAAGCTAATAAGAAGAGACTACTCATGCATAACCTTACATGAAATCGTAAAAAGAAAAAAAAATGGAGTCACCAAGATGTGTGTTTGTCTCGACTTAACATATAGGTGTGGCGGGTTTAATTTGGTGTCTCGAGGTATATGTTGTGACTTGTGACGTCTCGCGAACTGTTTCGAGGTCATAGTTAACAGCCCTTAATAGATCTTATTGGAACACACTAAAATGATAGTATACTAAAAAGTAGAATATGTAGAACTAACTTGTGTTACGTTAATACTAGTGCATGCAATCTGTTTAATAGTATAAAGTGGTAAACCAAGAAGTATTTGTTTCGCTTTATTTTTCAATGAACATGTTATCTCGGCTTGTTTTTAAAAAGGATGTCACGACTTTAATGGGTCGTCGCGGCATAAATAGTAATATCGTGGGTACGTTAATAAAATTATAATGACGGGGTCTAAAATTATTATCTTAATATTAATTTATTAAAATAAACTGTGAAAAACTAGAAGGGAGGGGGGTTGAATAGTTTTCCGCTTTTTAATTTAATTATCTTTACAAACTTTACGATCAATCAAAGATATAATCTAAAAGACAATATGTAATAAGCAAGAACAAAGATAGAAACGATCAAATCACAACACGATTGTTTATCGTGATTCGGCTACAAGGAATCTATTTCCTTGCCCTACGTCCACGCCCCGAGTGTCCAACTCGAGAGTTTAAAGCACTAGTCAACAAACTCCTTTCCCGGTGGAGAAACCTTTACAACGTCGCTTACACTTTATCCGGTACAAAGCTAGATATCGAGTCCTAGTTCGCGGTAGAACCAACCTAACGTCACCTATCCACTTTTTTCAACACTAAGCTAGATGTCGAGTTCTTTTACAAGGGTACAACCACTCCCGTTAGTTCTTTTACAAGGGTACAACAACTCCCGTCACACTATGTATTTTGAGGCCTAAAATACTAACCGATCACTTCTACACAAGATACAAATGAAGTATAAACTACCAAAGTTTATACATAACAAAGCTAACAAGTCTTGCAACTTTTAAGTTGAAACTTGTAACTTCTTAGATGAACTTGTGAACTCTTTTTCTACATAAGAGAATCACACAAGTCAAATGTTACAGAGTTAGATGAGAGAATATGTGTAAAATATGTCTCTAAGTGATGAGGAAAAACTAGCAAGTGGTTTGGTATTTATAGCAAAACAAACCAGCAGTCTGGCGGATCCAGCGGAACCCTAGAATGGGTTCCGCCCATGTACCCTGAGGGTTCCGCCAGGTCTGACAGTCAAACTTGCCATAAATCTTTCCAAACCAACCAAAGTCACATCAAGTTATTACTTGGTCAAACACACATTGAATCAACATGGAATGCTTCCAAAATGTGTAAGAGCTTATAGATAGTCAAACACATAAACTTACCATAAATGCTTATTGATGTGATGTGACACGTTCTTATTTAAGAAATAAAGACAATGTTTTGTTTAAAAAGAAATGTAAAATCTAGTTATACAAGACTTAAAAACTAAAGTGATATTTTTACTATAAACTAAATTTTATACTTTGTCATTAACAAAACTTAGCAAAGATCGTAAAATATAAATAACGTTTTTAGGCGATATTTGTATTAACAATCTCCCCTTTTTTGTTGATGACAAAACATAAACTTTATTTATAAGTAAGCCACTAGTTTATTGTTAAGTCTTATAAAGTTTGTATTAAAACTTGTTTTACTCAAATGATGTGATACGCAAGAGTTAGAGAAGAGATGAGAACAAGTTTAATATACATTCTCCCCCTTTTTGTTGAAACAAAAAGAAGAGAAGCAGAGCGAAATGGTGCAAGTGCTCCCCCTTGGACAATACTCCCCCTAAAAGGAGTGCCAAGTTAGGAAACATGGATTTTGAACCTACAAAAAAAATGTTAGTTGCCTCACAAGACAAGTGTAGAACAAGTCATGAAAGCTCTTTTTGTCTAAAACACAAATAAGAGTTGCGAAGCGGAATAATACAATTCTCATGCTCCCCCTTGAATATTACTCCCTTAAATGGAGTATCAAGGAAAGAATACATGGATAATGATCCTACAAAAAGGAAGGTTAATTTCTAAAACACAAGATATATGTATGCTACCATAGCAAGGCATAGTTTACTCACAATACCTAAATGGTCAACAAATAATGCATACCGTATAGTAGAATGAAATTCATTTCATGTAAAATTTGACTTTTAGAAAGTCAAAGACAAGAAATTAGGAAGATAACGTCCTACTTCTAAAAAGAAAAATAAAAAGAAACTAGGAACATAAAATCCTACATCTATAACCATCATTTTCCTTAATGAGAAACATTTTCCAAAAACAAGGCTAAGGTTGTTTAAGGATGAAAATGTGTGTTGGAGGATGTAGCGGGTTTCATTTTGAATGTTGTGGAAGTGAAACGCTTTTGGTTTGTTGGTTTGTGTTTTTGGTGCTATTATGGATGGGTCCCTATTGTTGGAGACTCTAGAGTTGAGGTGGGTGAGATAAGGACTCTAGATGTTCCAAGATGTAATTGAGGATAAACCTCATTGCTTCGGTTAGCTAGCGAATTTCCGTTCGACACCTTTCACTAATGTGAGCGGTTCTTTCGCAATGTCCGCAATCATGGCGGGGAAAGTTTGGTGGAAGAGAGGTTTGATTTGTTGGTGGTGGATCATTTGAACTTGAAGGAGCAAATGTGGATGGTTGGGAGGTGTTTTTGGTTCCTTCACTAGATGAGTGTAATGACGTATGGAAAACCTTAATATGGTTGATTTGAGAGTCAACCATATTCTTGAAGGCATGAAGGTGTTTTAAATGAGTGTTGAGTCCTTCAATAATGTTTGGAGATTTTTCCCATAAGGATGCTTCTATTTTCTTATAAAAAGGAAATAGAGATTCAAAGTGTTGGGAATGTTCTTGTGGTGGTGGTTATTGTTGTTGTGGTGGTTGTTGTTGTTGTTGTGGTTCTTGTTGTTGGAACATAATGGCGGAAGCTTGGTTCTCCGGAAGACCATGAAGGTCTTTGTAAATTGGGTGAAACACAAATGATTGTAGGTGTGTATGACTTTGATCTTGTGGAAAAATTGAGGGTCTAGCATAACGGTAAGCCAAACGCTCTACCAATGATGGTTGATGGGGTTCATCATCTAATTGCTCACTTGGTTGTTGTTGGGTTTCCATTTGAGCAATGGTGTCAAAAAGTGACAATGATGGAGGATTAGATGATCTAGATGATAGATCTTCTAGAGATTCCAAGTATGGTAGTGGTGATGTTGTTGGTTTATGGAGAAGTTCCATTGTTGTCAGTTTTGGTGATTGAGGTGATCTAGGTGGAAGGTCTTCTAAAGTTTCCAATAGTGGATGTGGTGATATTGGTGGTGTATGGAAAATTTCCATTGGTGTAAGTGTTGGTGATTGAGGTGATGGAGTTTTTGATGGTTGAGTTTGTTGCGATGTTGAAGCACTTGATGTTTTGAGTGTGTATGTTTGTATTGCCATGTTTGGGAGAGGATGTTGGAGTAGCAAGATTGAGGAAATCTTGAATAGTGGTCATGTTGGTGTTGCAAGGTATTGAAGATGGTGTTGGTTTAGTAAGGTTGAGGAAATCTTGGATGGGTAATGAAATATCTAGTGATGAATCACTTGATGATGATGAGCTTAGTTTGACGGTTTTGTTGAAGCAACAAGATTTTACACTAATCCTAGCGGTTTTTCTTGATGATTCGGATGAGGTGTTTGATTTAGTCATCTCAATTCTTTGGTTTGCTAGAATTTTGAGATTGAGAGAAGTAATGGTGTTGGTGTGAGTTTTGGGGTATTCTAAGATGATCAAATTTATAGAAAAAAAAAAACATGTTGTGGAAAGGAGTGTTTGGATTTGATGTGTTCTGTACAAATTTGGAGGTTTCTAATCATTTGGAAAATTTCCAAGAACTTGTCAAGTCATTGGAAGTGAATCCAATGGAGTTGGGTGGAGTGAAAGACTAACTTATGCACTCAATGCTATGTGACCATGGAAAGTGTTTTGGTTAGGAATGTTCCAAGGGTTTCAAGGATCCTTTTTGAGTGTTCCTTGGGTTAGTTATTTGTGAATTTGAATTTTGGCGAGAAGAGGCTTCCTATTGGTTCTAGTGAGTAAAAGAAAGGTTCTAATGTGTTTATTGGAAGTTAGGAAAGATGTTTCTCACTAAAGAAAAGGATTTGGTGTTTTACAAATTTTGAAATTTAGAAAAATGACAAAAAATTTCTGCAGGTGACTGGAGGAACCCTGACACATCAAGGGCGGAACCCTTTTGAGGGTTTCGTCTGATCCGTTGGGCCAAACTGGGTTGCCCAGATTTTTGCACTGGTGGAACCCAGTTTTTGGTTCTGCCAGTTCTGCCACACCTGAAGAAACAGACAGTCCACTTTTTTAAGGGTCGAGACGATTTTCAAATTTTTCAAAAAATCCTAAAACCAAAAATCTATCCCATATCTGATTAGGAAATGCAAAAATTAGACAAGGAAACATTCTTACATTGGACTTTGACCGGGGGCTAGCGAAATTCACTATACTTAGTGAAATTTTCATAAACATGAAAATTTGACAAAATTTTAAATATCATCATTCTTCACAAATGGTTAAACTAACACATAGTCTAACAATAATAATAGTGCATAGATGCAAGTAAGACAATAGAGCAACATAAAACACATAGTTTAAAGTCTACAAAGTTCTAAAGCTTAATAATGCCAAACGCTCCTTAAGCATACATCTCATAAGCGATCCAACTTCTTCTTCATCTTTCCAATGTACCTTGCCATGCACTTCCACATTCCTTTCGTTTGCTTGAATTCTTCGGACTCATTATTAATGGTGGGAAGTTCTTGAAGGTAATCGAGAGGAGCTAGCTTAGAGAAGAATTTCACTTTCGCTCATGTCGGAAGATGATGATGATGGTGAAGGAGAGCGAGTACGTTTGCCTTTACCTTTGAAGACTCTATTATCACTTAGAGGGACGAATATGTGTGGGATGAGAGAGTAATCAAGGCTAATTCCCTTATTGTTAGGAGGAATGGGAGAAATGGCTCTAAAGAGGCGGGTGAGAAGCATTCCATAAGGAAGAGCAGTTGTTCCTACCAAGGATATGTCGGCCATTCTTTTGGCTAGGTAATAGGCTAAGTTAAAAGGTTGACTGGTGGAAATGCTATAGAGCATGTAGCTAAGACATGTGTTGACATGATCTCTATTTCTTATGGAACTTATAACGTTGGCTCTAAGAATTTCTTCCCATTTCTTAAATTGTGGTTTAAGCTCATTGAGTTCCATACTAAAAGGGTCCTTATCTACCTCATTTCCCGAACGATTCTTCCTAGTTGTTGAGGTCCTAACAAAGAGATGCTCACGAATTTCTTCCTTATTAGCAAGAAGAGTGTCGTATGGATGATAACGCTCAATGGAATTAAGACTTGAAAGAGGCCACTTATCCGTGTAGATACATGTACCAACATTAGGGACACCAATAATTTTTACAAAATCTTTCAAGGGTATGAAATGTGGTAGTTGATTGGTTGTAAAGGTTAATGATATCTCACCATCGTCATCCGAGGAAAGGCTTATGGTTGCATAGAATTCTAAGATGGACCTAGGAAAAATTTGCTCATCAATGTCTAGGAGGCAATCAAAGTTGATTGCGGCAAAGTTTTGGCGAATGGATGTTCCTTTTAGGAAGGATGGATCAATGGTTCTTCCTTCATGAACATAGCGTTTTTCTAGACCCTTAAAAGTTTCAACTTGATTTTTAGTGAGACCTTTGGTCCTATGATGTTTGGGTAGGTACTTAAGAGTATCCTTGTGATCGGAGAAATTTGCGGGAGGCATGTTGATTCCTAGACAACAAAATTTTACATTTAAGTTTAGGTTAACAACTTCAACAATGTGGATGTTTTAATGTGTTCCTATATGCTAAAATGTGGAGACGTGGTTATGTTGACTCATTTTGAAGCTTAAAACGTTTTATAATGTAAGGTTTGTTATAAAACACAAGATAACCCAAACGCTCTCAATTCGATGTAGCTTCGTTTGAATGTACCCCAAAATACATATTAGTTATGTATTTCCCTTAGCATTCAAGAGACATTATGCAAATGATGTTTTTAAACATAATGTTTTTATTTGTATTCAACAATGTGAAATAAAACAAAATCATTCTTGGTTAAAGAAATTTGCTAGACATGTTTGGCAAATCATGATAATGTTTAACAAGATGCAATTCCTAACTAATTTGAATTATGACTATTTTGTTCATAACCATGGATTTTCATTTTTGATGCATAAACCTTAAGATTATTGTTATTATGAATGAATGGAAATCCTATGTATGAATTAAGGAAGTGATTATGCAAAGAGTACTTACAAAGTTGAATGAAGAGGTCAATTATTGAGTGAAATCCCTAATTTTCGTGTGTGAAGATGTTCTTGAGTGAATAGTGGCTGTTTGTGAGTTGTGAGTTATGGTTAAGGAGTGTTTGGTTTAAAATTAAACAACATTTTGATCTGCAGACATGGCGGACCAGGTGGAACCAAATAAAGGGTTCCGCCCGTTTGGTCGCAGGGTTCCGCAGTTTTGCTGAGAAAAAGTGTTTTGATTTGTTTTGATTTTTGTGATTTTATTCTAACGTCCGAAACTACAAGGTAGGTTCCATAGATCCTAAATTGAGTCTAAGAGAGTTAGATGGTTGTTGTTTGGAAGAGTACAAGAGGATATCGAAACTGTGGTCTTGTTTGGATAATTTCTCATTGGAGTTGTTTTCCATTTTGAACATTCTCATGAGCGAAGTGATGTCGAATTTCAAAGTATCTAGTATTACTGGGTTGACTTGGAATCCAATTAGTTGATGGTTCCTTTGAAGGGGATTAGAGTGTTGCTAGGTGAAATTCAGTTGTGACGCACATTTGTTAAAGCGGAGTTTGTTGACATGCTTCTTCCGGCTTATGCGTACTTGGCTTGAGTTGTTGAGAAAACTACAGTCATTAGTTTCTTAGTGAATCATGAGGTGCTAAAGATTTTAATAAAAGAGCAAGTACTACTTGTGCTTTTTCTATTCACTTGGTCACTGGCATGATTCGAGTTGGCATACACTATGGTTTCTATTCCCGTTCCTTTGGGATACCATTTTCCTAGGTGTGTAGTACCTTTTGATGTATCCAAACAATCTCTTTCGAGAGAATTGTTTCAGGATCTTCTCTAAAACGAGCACATAGATAAGTATTAAACATAATGTTGGATCTAATCATTGCGAGAACAAGTAAACTTCCAAACATTTCTCTATGTTTAGTTTTATCTAAGGATTCACTAATCTCATTCTTAATAAGTCATATGAGACTTAATCATTGTGTACTTGTGAATAACTAGGAATGTCTTTGAGTGATTGTTCCTTGCTTTTGGAGCTTGCTTAGGTTATTAAAAAGTCTTTCATAGATTTACACTATTATCTATTCTGAAAGATCTATTTTGTTTTAATTGTTGCTTTACTATAATGTCCAAAAACTAATTTTATCAAATTTGTTTTAATCACAACTATGACCCATGATTCAAGTTTTTATAACCTTGTCAATATTGCTTGACTCAATGTTTGACACAAGACGAAAAGATGTTGTTTTTCATTTTTAATAGTACATCTTCCTTGTTATTAATCTTAACTTACTTGTCTTATCAATGTTGGACTTTCGACTAAGTCATCATCTACCAAAGATGATATCTTAGAAGGAGGTGGTCTTTCATCGAATGTTAAATTCAACGACTCCTCGACTCTTTAGGTTTATTTACTTAAAACACTATGAGTGTAAATGTCCAAGAGATACAACATCATAAGACTACAGGTCGAATTTGATGTGCAAATCCTAGATGTTTACAAATCATTTTCTCCCAATCATCCTAGTGTATTCAAATGATTTATTTTTCTTTGTGTGTCTTATATGAAACTTTAACAAAAGATTGGTTGAATTTAAGACACGATTGAAAATATAGGGTATAATGTCAAAAGATGTTGTACTACAAACATCTATGAAATGTTGTGGTTTTGCTAGATTTGCAAGCATCACAAAAGTGTTGGTTGCTTTATCACTTAGGAGATTCTTAATTAGCTCACTTGTAGACAAGTATTAAGTGAGACTCACTCAAGAGTTTCTCGTGTCTTTTCCCGAAAGTTTAAAGAGGCAAAACACCTTATATCTCCTACTAGATGTATTGTCTAAATCCTTTAATCACGGAGGATCTAATCCTTGTTGTTACTTACACAACATAAACACCTTAGAGTAAAAACTATTAATATTACCCACGACAAAACTTAATGTTAATCAACAAGAAGCAATGAAAGGTAAGTTGAAGAGACGTGTACCTTTTAAGCTCCATAGATGAGCCACCAAGAAGATAATCTTTAAGCAAATTATCTTGACTCGTAAGAGAGCTAAACTCAAATAGTTATGAATCCAAGGAGGTTAGACAAACATATAAAAGTATTGAACATGATATCTTTATCCTTTTATCATGAGCTCCTAATAGTGATAGAATTACTCCTACAATTCTCTCCTAGGTTTCACAAACACAACTTGTTTTGTTTTACTTGTTGATGGTGCATTTGAGTCAAATCCTAATCCTGTTTTATCTCTAAATGACTTTTGACTTTTCAATAAGCTTTTAAGAGCTTTTGAACTTTCTTCAAATTTAGCAAGCATTTTTCCTTTTTCATTTTGTTTTTGAATTTCATATTTGTAATCTTGACATATTTTGCATTCTAGATCAATTTCAACATTACTTTCAAGTCTAGACATTTTATCTTCTAACATGATTTCCTTTTCAAAATTATTCACAAGAGATTTTGAAGGTTCATTGTTAAATATAGTTTTTAGGTCCATGTCACATAAAAGTTTAGACTCATTTTCTAGTTTAGAAAACTCTAGGACAAATGTGTCAAAGCAAAAGTGTTTTGTTTCAAATTGTACCTTGCTTGTTGTTTTGTCTAATTGACAATCACAAACCGGATCATCGTCTTCATCTACATCCTTGTCATTCCATGATTCACAAACAAGTTCTCTTTGACACAAGTAATCATCTTCACTTATACCTTTATTGAAAACATTTAAACTAGTAGCACATGTATTTGCTTCAACTAAATGTCTATCTATTAGTTTTTCTAAAACTTCTAATTCATATGTAAGATCAAATTGATCATCTTTGACTTGACATATTTCTTGATGACGGTTTAACATATTTTTCCAAATATCATTTGCCGTTTGACAAAAATACACTCTTTCATATTCAATTCTCGGTAAAGCTTTAGTGTTTTTATCAAACTTGAGATAATCATTTTGATTTTCAAAACTTGTTTTTGTTGGTTTGAAATCACCAAGAGAAATAATGTGCCAAAGATCTTGATCAATTGATTTCACATAGCTTTTAAATTTACTTTTCCATTCAAGGAAGTTTTCTTTTTCAAATAGCGGTGGCTTTTTAATAGGTTGCCCTTCTTTGAGATTTTCAAAATCCATAGATCGATCCAAGTTTTAAAATACAATATATTTTAAAGATCTTGAGTAACGTAGCTCTTGATGCTAATTGTGGAAAACTAGAAGGGGGGGGGTTGAATAATCAAACTCGAGAGTTTAAAGCACTAGTCAACAAACTCCTTTCCCGGTGGAGAAACCTTTACAACGTCGCTTACACTTTATCCGGCACAAAGCTAGATACCGAGTCCTAGTTCGAGGTAGAACCAACCTAACGTCGCATATCCACTTTTTCCGACACTAAGCTAGATGTCGAGTTCTTTCACAAGGGTACAACCACTCCCATTAGTTCTTTTACAAGGGTACAACAACTCCCGTCACACTATGTATTTTGAGACCTAAAATACTAACCAATTACTTCTACACAAGATACAAATGAAGTATAAACTACCAAAGTTTATACATAACAAAGCTAACAAGTTTTGCAACTTTTAAGTTGAAACTTGTAACTTCTTGGATGAACTTGTGAACTCTTTTTCTACATAAGAGAATCACACAAGTCAAATGTTACTGAGTTAGATGAGAGAATATGTGTAAAATATGTCTCTAAGTGATGAGGAAAAACTAGCAAGTGGTTTGGTATTTATAGCAAAACAAACCAGCAGTCTGGCGGATCCAGCGGAACCCTAGAATGGGTTCCGCCCATGTACCCTGAGGGTTCCGCCAGGTCTGACAGTCAAACTTGCCATAAATCTTTCCAAACTAACCAAAGTCACATCAAGTTATTACTTGGTCAACCACACATTGAATCAACATGGAATGCTTCCAAAATGTGTAAGAGCTTATAGATAGTCAAACACATAAACTTACCATAAATGCTCATTGATGTGATGTGACACTTCCTTATTTAAGAAATAAAGACAATGTTATGTTTAAAAAGAAATGTAAAATCTAGTTATACAAGACTTAAAAACTAAAGTGATGTTTTTACTATAAACTAAAGTTTATACTTTGTCATTAACAAAACTTAGCAAAGATCGTAAAATATAAATAACGTTTTTAGGCGATATTTGTATTGACATAAATTTTAAAATAATTTTATTTGACTTTTAATATTTAATTTTGATAATTTACATTTTTGACCCTAAACTTATAATATTGACATTTTAAAACCTAAGCTATTATATTGGTTAATTTAACCTTAAATATTATTAATTGTCCATTATAGCCTTAAAATGATTAATTGGCTTACTTGAAGTGGAAACTTACTATAAGTGGAAAGTTACTAAATCTGCAAAATTACCTAAAGTGGAAAGATAACAAAAATAAAAGAAGTGATCTGATTTAAAGTGCCTATTAAGTAATACTCGGCTTCTAATTCATTTAGGTTTTGTGAAGAAGGAGTGGTTCCTATTTCTATTTGATCCTTTCTTGTGTCTGCCTGTCGTCTGGTTGAGGTACATATATTCTAACCTTTTAGTAAGGTTTCTCATGACTCGTGATCCGTTTCTTTTGCCACTGCTATGACTTCTGACCTTTGTATATCTGATATCTTTGGTTCATCTGTTATGATAATTTGATATGAAAACCTTTTGAAAATATAACTTGATGTTATGGAAGGAAACTGTTTTGAAATGACACTCTATGATTTTGATACGAAACCAGTTTTAAATGAAGGATTAATTGGCTTTTATGAAGAATGTTTTAAAAAGGATATCTTTGTGATAGAAATGAATAAATGATTTATAAAGTTTTTAAATCTGTTTTCTCTTAACTCTTTCACGCTCTATTATGAACTTATGAAACTTGATAATGAATCTTTTGTAATGACCTTTGGGAATGAACCTTGGATATTCTGAACCATTAATGACTTCTGATATTCTGAACCTTTGATATGAACCTTATGATATGAACATCTGATTTGAACTATGATTATGAACCTTTGCCATTTGTGAACCTTTGACTTGGACTTTTGCTATGCACCCTATATTGATGACCCTCTGATTCTGATTATGATTATGGACCTTTGACTTTGATTCTGTTATGATGACCTTAGACTCTGACATTCTGTTTTGACCTACCCAGTTAGATACGCGAGCCATTTCCCTAGCCATGAAGGTAACATGGCCATGTCATAGATGTACCTATGGCATGACTCTAGGGCAGTAGAGTGATGTTCTGCCACGTCCCCTTTCTTATATGATATGCGCATTCTGTTATTATTGCCACTATGATTTATGCGGGGGCGTATGGATGCATCCTAGATCTGTTCTGTTATATGTCATATATTATATTATTATCTGGTCTGGTGAATGTGGCGTATGTGCAATATGCGTCCTTCACATTTCTGGGAGCTAGCTACTCCATGGTTACTATTATGCTGCAGGATATATTTGAAGAATATGACATGATATTTCTGTTCTGGGCACGTTGGTAGATGACTGACCAAACCTTACCTGACCAAACCATTATTTGACCTAAGCTTATCTTACTTTACCATTTACTTCTCTTACCTTTGTTTATACCTTTTGATATTACCCAAATGCAACATATATTCTGTTCCTCATTTCTATTTCATATTACTTTGTTCTTATATCTGTTCACTGAGCTTTTTAAGCTCAACCGCATTTCTTTTCCCGCTACAGGTTTTAGAAGGAAGCTGGGTAATGGGTGAAGAGTGCAAGTAGGAGTTTTAGAGAAGACTTTACCTTTGCTAGCTATCAGGGACTAGAGTTGATTTGAAGATGTTTTGTATTAGATATTTTGTACCTTAGTTTTGTTTTGAAATTCTTGGCCTTAGAATTCCTTTGTAACCTTTGTATTTGATTGTATTATTGAAGTCTTATGCTTGTATATGTTCTGTTTGACACCATGAACGTGATATCTTAGCCCTTTGTAACAACCCGCATTTTCAGGACATTTCTCCTATTCACTATTCATCATTTACTATTCACCTGTCACTATTCATCATTTTACTATTCATCGTTTTCGGAGTCAGTTTGTGAATCCGAGAAGCGTTCAAAAATTTTACCATTCATGTGACAATATTCATTCCCGGAGGGAATCACTATTCATGATCATAATTCACCATTATGTAAACTGAGTTTACGAGTCTTCAAATTCGCGTAACCAATGTGGTTTAACTGCAAATTCATGCACCTTTCATTAATGACACGTCATATAGACTGGAGTAGTCTATATATCATTAGTAACATCATCAGTACTTTAGGCCCTACACGGATATGCATTATTTTCATTTACGTATGCTTAATTTGTAATTAACGTTACCACTCAGTCTTTACTACTAACATATACCCGATACTCCTAACTATGATCCTAACATATTTTCACACTCATTATAATGATATAAAAATTATATTATTAGTTTACCCGGTGTTTTCAAATAAATTGCTACATTTTACGGTCGGAGCTTATTACTCCGTCGGTTTGCGATATTTCAACCCGATAATTATTTTAACACCCGATTCTCATCAGGAATGTAATTTCATGATTTTTACAACTTCGTCATATTTTATTTCAACTCGTCACGATTTATTTTTAGTTAACTCGGTACCCGATAACTCAATATACTAGCAAAATCTACCTAAATCTTACACTAAAGTCCAACTTAACTTACACACTTTTCCTACCCTCCCCATTTCACTCCCATTTTTCCCCCTAGTCCTTAAAATATGGATCTTGTCTCCACTAGATAATTACATTAATATATATATACTTCCCTACACCACACTTCATTCTCCACCAAAAACAGCTAGCAAACACTTTCCTTTCTTTCTCTCTTTGGGGTATAATCGACCCAACCAAGAACACAAGAAGAAAACATAAACTTTCAAGATCCAAGTGTTTAATCAAGTTCTAATCATGATCTAGTTGGGGTTTTGTGGTAAAAACCCTAGGTTATTATACATTTTCTCCTCAAATCACTCCAATATTTCAAGTAAGCTTCAAAAATACTTTTGATCTTTTCATACTTTCATTTACTTTATATTTTTATGTATTTTCAAGATATATTGGTAAAACATGCAAGTATGTATGATCCATACCACTTATTACTCATTTCTTTCTTTATGAACATAGATCTACAATTTTTACTAGCAATCTCATTAGATCCACTAAGATTGGTGAAGTCTAGGAACCCATGACACCCTAAGAAGGTGTATGGTAGGATTGGGTACTTGTGGAGTTGATTTGAAATAGATCGGTTAAGTCTTGAACAAGTTACAAACTAGAAAAGTTGATTTTTACAACTATATAAAAGCTACTGTCCATTTTTGTAAAACGTGGGAAACTCAGGGTTTAGGGTGTAATTTTGGACCAAAGATTTAGAAAATATATTCCGAGACGAAACTATGGCCGAAAACGGGGATAAAAACAAGTTAATAACGAAGGAGATATGATTTTCCGAATATTAACAACGAAAAATACTTTCAAATATAGGTTCTGTCCCAAATCGCCAATTTCAGAAAACTCAGGGGTTTCCGGGTAACATTGGGTTAGATATTCAGAAAATACTTTCAAAAACGAAACCGTGGCCGCTTGAATCACTAAAATCCGAGTTACGACGAAAAAGATATGCTATTTTCAATTTTAACGACGAAAACTATTTTCTGAAAAATAGCTTGCTGTTGAACAGTTTTCATGGACTGTTTCGAGACGTAAAACTTGATCTAGCCATCCCGACTTATCAAAAATATATTAGTACGTTGTCCCACGATTCCGGGGATATAAAGAACGTAGAAAACGAGCTTATAACGAAATAGATACAAGCGTTTGAACTTAGACGATTTTTACAAATTTTCATCAGCTTTTCTATTATTATTTTGCCGCAAAACTGTCTTTGCGAGATACCACTTTCTTGGCTGTTTTTCTTCATGATCGGATCAATTTGAGTCCGAGCCGTAGTTTTATGAAATCAAGATCTTCCAACAAGCTTTTCAAATCAATTGGTCGTTCGTCGAATAGACTTATAACGAATAAACTACGACCTCATCTATATACCCGATAAACTATATATATTTTGACAGCTTTTACTATAATGAAATTCTCTAAGTATTGAACATAATACTTTCAAGTAACAACAATAAGAGTCGATTTTCTCATCGATCGAGACCCGTATCGCCAAAAGTTAAATGACACGACTTCAAGATATTGTTACAAGGTTTTCAAAAACACCGAGTTTCATCACTAACCCTTAACGTACAACATTTCGCGACTTGTTTTGCGAGACCATTTTGGGCATATTTTCAAGTAATGAAAATGTTATTTTTGCGACAAAAACCTTATATTTGCCGATAGAACACCAAACAAGGATCGTGGAGTACCGTTTCAACCTATTTCAATGAAAAGTGGTTATTAACCTAACGAGACGTCAAAAACGTATTTGTCGACGATAAACATTATTTTCAAAACTAATGAGTGGTATCGATAACATACGTATTTGCATGTGTAGCGTCATTTCATTTCTTACATTAGATCATATCATTCATATTAGGTTGCCGTTAGAGATCGTTCCTCATTTCTGTGTATTCATTGTTGTCATCATAGCTATCGCACCAGGTGAGTTCATAACCCCTACTTTTACTTATTTTACAATTGTTTTGGGGGAAGATACATGCTCATTACTACTTAAATTCAATACTTGATTGATTATTTGAATACATTATGAATTACTTATTCAATCCTTGATTTCTTTCTTATGAACACAAGTTCTTGCTTTTGCGGACATAAATACAAAACTGTTACTTTGCCTGAGTTACCTATTACTGCCACTGAAGTCCCCTTTATCATGAACCGTTAATTACATGCGTGTGAGCGCGAATGCTGTGGATAGATCTATTTGGGTTGACACCCCGTCCGAGTTGGTCGCGCCAGCTTGTTAAACGGACGCATATCATTCGGATTACTTCCGAGTGTCTGGCAAACACTTAATTGGGGCATTTTATGCTTGATTGCATACGATTACGTCGAGCTTCGGGGTCATGAGCTTAGGCACTGTATACCTTATTTTTAGCTGTGACATTGTATTTGTTATATTGTCTTGCTACTGAAAATCTCGTGTTTACTTAAACATATTACTTTTGGCAGTGGGTTGTAAACACACAGGTTACAAGTCTCTTATGGCGGGACTTGTAACTGAGTGGATTTACGATGCCTTTGCTGGGAAATACTTGATTTCTGGAAACACTTGTTTACGGGAAATACTTGTTTACTTAAAACTATGAACTCACCAGCTTTATGCTGACGTTTTAGCATGTATTTTCAGGCTTTAAGCAACGGCACGCTACTAGAGGTTTTGGCAGGGCATGGCATGGTCATAGAAGACTCTGATTATTCATATGGGGACCGTTTTTAACTATTTTAAGGGCCTACTTCCGCACTAATTTTAAACAATGTAATTTCAATACTTTTAGTTAAACGATTTTATTCTAAATGATTGAAATGAAAACCAATTTTGTACTTGTGCTGTAATACCAATTGAGTTACACCCCAGCTACATGTATGCTTCCGCTGGACCCGATTCTGGGGGTGTGACAGATTGGTATTAGAGCTTTGGTTATAGCGAACTAAGTGTTTTTAAAACCTAGACTATAGCTACTTTCAAGAAAACTTAACCCTATGACCGTCACGTGCCTGCCTGCCAAGCTGAAGCCTCATTTGTGGTTAGTTGCTGACATAGGTGATGAGATTGTTATCTCATTATCTGGTATATTATATTCATTTATTATAGTTGATTACTATAATTGTCTTTCATATAAGCACGTTCACGTATCATATATGTCACCGCATTATGTTTTTCCTTGCATAGTTTCATCATTTGACCTCGAGTTTTGGTCACTTGCTTTTGTCTTTCAGAACGTCTTGGTATTTGTAAAGGACATGGTATTAGTATAACTGAACTGAGTATTTCAAAATTCATGGAACCTCGGTGGAATATAGACTGGTCATTTATATTCAACCCGGGATAGTGAGATATAGGCTGACCACCTATGTCTGACTCAGAAATGAATTTTGCAACACTGAGAATGGTTATAATAAAATTTTGTCTGGATTAAATCCCCTACTCAATTTCCAAATGTTTCATTCATGTGTGTGTATACTCTCGTTGTTGGAACCTTCATACTTTTCATCACTTCGTAAACCACCGATTGGAAGCATGTCAGCTAGTCATTTTATTTCATGAACTTTCATATTTATGCACAATACACTCATATCACAGTATTTTCTTTTGTCACAATCTCGTTTTGTTGCAGTTGTCACAGTCTCTTCCCTTCTCACCATCACTATCATTTCCTTTCCCCACCCCCATATATATATATATAAGGAATTAGCTAACTCTCTATAGATTCCGATGTCACCCATCCCTCACTACTCCCTATATTGATAAGTGGATATTATCAATGACCTCCCTAGGAAAGACTTTCCACACCTTCTATGAGGATGATCCCTCGATACATTAAGACCTTTCAAAACTCAATAGGAATCTCAAGATATCATGAAACCATTCGAACCACTATCACTGGCCTGATCACCAAAAACTCCATCATCTAGAAAGTATTGGCTTGACTGAATTACAAGATTCGATTAGATACGAGTGCTCACTAAGCAACACCATAGAGATAATTTCAACCTCCTAACCAAGACTATAGGACTTTCAATTGAACATGACCTCACCAATAGACATTGTTTAAACATGTTAGATATTTACGCATTTGTGCAGACATACTTACCTGACTATTTTATCCTCTTAATACTTTCATTTTTAAATAGATTTTTCTCCAAACTACCGTTATACGAAACATATATCTTGTAAGAAATACTTTTCTGAGACACTTATTTTGATAAGCAAATTCCTTTTGGTTAATCTTTTACAAAACTATTGAATGTTAGGAAATTTTAAACATCGATCTTTGGTAAACCATATTATCCACCTTATGTTGAAAACTGTCCTATCTTGCATAACTATTAAATTTTGAAACATCAAGAAAAATGTTACTTGGAAAGCCGTTTGCTTAAAGTTGTAAATTCATTTATTCAAGGAAGGTTTATGAACAAAACACACAATCTCAAAACAAACTTTGAAAACTCAATCACTATAATACATCACTTATACCTTTAGGAGTTTGTAATTTGACGACATAGAGCTTGGGGAAAATCTTAGTAATGGAGACTAAGCACCGTAGGTGGAGAAAGACTCAATTCCTGACATCCTGCGGAGGATCACAACCTTATCCTAATCTATTATTTTCAACAACACCCTTTTACGGATTTAACCCTGTAAGTCTTTCAAAACAAGATTCATGATACCCATTTCAATTATTCCTAATAAAGGAATTTGATTCACCTCAACTCCTAACGATTTCATTAAGATCTCTTTGGAACCACACCACCTATCATCTGTAGACCAATGGTCAGAATTTGTGATTGATTCAAACCTAGGGAGATATGCCCAAATCGAGTGTGATCGACACTAGAAATGGTTGGATTAACCATTTGCTATAAATCAAATTCAGTTGCAACCATAGTTATCACACGAGCTTAGAGATTACACCATTCGAAGCACTCTATGGTCGAAGTGCCAACATCCATTGACGGATCAAAACTTGGAAAAGCCCAACTCACTAGTCCCGTAAGCATTCATGAAACAACCAGGAATTTCCTACAAATCAAGAATCAATTACAAGTTCGATAAGCGGTAAACCACTAGAATTTCAAGTTCGTGGCATGATTATGTTGAAAGTTCTGCCTAGGAAAGGCATAATACCATTCAGAAAACTTCATAAAGTTAAACCCGATATACACTGAACCATTTACGATTTCTGACAGAGTAGGCCTAGTGGCCATCAGACTTGAACCTTGTTAGAGCTCAGTAGCTTACACAATTATATCATCATCTTTTAACCAATACCACTCTAGAGACCAACACAAACTGAACTTCGGGACGAAGTTCCTTTTAAGGGGGTGAGACTGTAACAACCCGCATTTTCAGGACATTTCTCCTATTCACTATTCATCAGTTACTATTCATCATTTACTATTCACCGGTCACTATTCATCATTTTACTATTTATCGTTTTCGGAGTCAGTTTGTGAATCCGAGAAGCGTTCAAAAATTTTACCATTCATGTGACACTATTTATTCCCGGAGGGAATCACTATTCATGATCATAATTCACCATTACGTAAACTGAGTTTACGAGTCTTCAAATTCGCGTAACCAATGTGGTTTAACTGCAAATTCATGCACCTTTCATTAATGACACGTCATATAGACTGGAGTAGTCTATATATCATTAGTAACATCATCAGTACTTTAGGCCCCACACGGATATGCATTATTTTCATTTATGTATGCTTAATTTGTAATTAACGTTACCACTCAGTCTTTACTACTAACATATACCCGATACTCCCGACTATGATCCTAACATATTTTCACACTCATTATAATAATATAAAAGTTATATTATTAGTTTACCCGGTGTTTTCAAATAAATTGCTACATTTTACGGTCGGAGCTTATTACTCCGTCGGTTTGCGATATTTCAACCCGATAATTATTTTAACACCCGATTCTCATCAGGAATGTAATTTCATGATTTTTACAACTTCTTCATATTTTATTTCAACTCGTCACGATTTATTTTTAGTTAACTCGGTACCCGATAACTCAATATACTAGCAAAATCTACCTAAATCTTACACTAAAGTCCAACTTAACTTACACACTTTTCCTACCCTCCCCATTTCACTCCAATTGTTCCCCCTAGTCCTTAAAATATGGATCTTGTCTCCACTAGATAATTACATTAATATATATATATACTTCCCTACACCACACTTCATTCATTTCTCCACAAAAAACACCTAGCAAACACTTTCCTTTCTTTATCTCTTTGGGGTATAATCGACCCAACCAAGAACACAAGAAGAAAACATAAACTTTCAAGATCCAAGTGTTTAATCAAGTTCTAATCATGATCTAGTTGGGGTTTTGTGGTAAAAACCCTAGGTTATTATACATTTTCTCCTCAAATCACTCCAATATTTCAAGTAAGCTTCAAAAATACTTTTGATCTTTTCATACTTTCATTTACTTTATATTTTTATGTATTTTCAAGATATATTGGTAAAACATGCAAGTATGTATGATCCATACCACTTATTACTCATTTCTTTCTTTATGAACATAGATCTACAATTTTTACTAGCAATCTCATTAGATCCACTAAGATTGGTGAAGTCTAGGAACCCATGACACCCTAAGAAGGTGTATGGTAGGATTGGGTACTTGTGGAGTTGATTTGAAATAGATCGGTTAAGTCTTGAACAAGTTACAAACTAGAAAAGTTGATTTTTACAACTATATAAAAGCTACTGTCCATTTTTGTAAAACGTGGGAAACTCAGGGTTTAGGGTGTAATTTTGGACCAAAGATTTAGAAAATATATTCCGAGACGAAACTATGGCCGAAAACGGGGATAAAAACAAGTTAATAACGAAGGAGATATGATTTTCCGAATATTAACAACGAAAAATACTTTCAAATATAGGTTCTGTCCCAAATCGCCAATTTCAGAAAACTCAGGGGTTTCCGGGTAACATTGGGTTAGATATTCAGAAAATACTTTCAAAAACGAAACCGTGGCCGCTTGAATCACTAAAATCCGAGTTACGACGAAAAAGATATGCTATTTTCAATTTTAACGACGAAAACTATTTTCTGAAAAATAGCTTGCTGTTGAACAGTTTTCATGGACTGTTTCGAGACGTAAAACTTGATCTAGCCATCCCGACTTATCAAAAATATATTAGTACGTTGTCCCACGATTCCGGGGATATAAAGAACGTAGAAAACGAGCTTATAACGAAATAGATACAAGCGTTTGAACTTAGACGATTTTTACAAATTTTCATCAGCTTTTCTATTATTATTTTGCCGCAAAACTGTCTTTGCGAGATACCACTTTCTTGGCTGTTTTTCTTCATGATCGGATCAATTTGAGTCCGAGCCGTAGTTTTATGAAATCAAGATCTTCCAACAAGCTTTTCAAATCAATTGGTCGTTCGTCGAATAGACTTATAACGAATAAACTACGACCTCATCTATATACCCGATAAACTATATATATTTTGACAGCTTTTACTATAATGAAATTCTCTAAGTATTGAACATAATACTTTCAAGTAACAACAATAAGAGTCGATTTTCTCATCGATCGAGACCCGTATCGCCAAAAGTTAAATGACACGACTTCAAGATATTGTTACAAGGTTTTCAAAAACACCGAGTTTCATCACTAACCCTTAACGTACAACATTTCGCGACTTGTTTTGCGAGACCATTTTGGGCATATTTTCAAGTAATGAAAATGTTATTTTTGCGACAAAAACCTTATATTTGCCGATAGAACACCAAACAAGGATCGTGGAGTACCGTTTCAACCTATTTCAATGAAAAGTGGTTATTAACCTAACGAGACGTCAAAAACGTATTTGTCGACGATAAACATTATTTTCAAAACTAATGAGTGGTATCGATAACATACGTATTTGCATGTGTAGCGTCATTTCATTTCTTACATTAGATCATATCATTCATATTAGGTTGCCGTTAGAGATCGTTCCTCATTTCTGTGTATTCATTGTTGTCATCATAGCTATCGCACCAGGTGAGTTCATAACCCCTACTTTTACTTATTTTACAATTGTTTTGGGGGAAGATACATGCTCATTACTACTTAAATTCAATACTTGATTGATTATTTGAATACATTATGAATTACTTATTCAATCCTTGATTTCTTTCTTATGAACACAAGTTCTTGCTTTTGCGGACATAAATACAAAACTGTTACTTTGCCTGAGTTACCTATTACTGCCACTGAAGTCCCCTTTATCATGAACCGTTAATTACATGCGTGTGAGCGCGAATGCTGTGGATAGATCTATTTGGGTTGACACCCCGTCCGAGTTGGTCGCGCCAGCTTGTTAAACGGACGCATATCATTCGGATTACTTCCGAGTGTCTGGCAAACACTTAATTGGGGCATTTTATGCTTGATTGCATACGATTACGTCGAGCTTCGGGGTCATGAGCTTAGGCACTGTATACCTTATTTTTAGCTGTGACATTGTATTTGTTATATTGTCTTGCTACTGAAAATCTCGTGTTCCGCAAATGACTTGTTTACTTAAACATATTACTTTTGGCAGTGGGTTGTAAACACACAGGTTACAAGTCTCTTATGGCGGGACTTGTAACTGAGTGGATTTACGATGCCTTTGCTGGGAAATACTTGATTTCTGGAAACACTTGTTTACGGGAAATACTTGTTTACTTAAAACTATGAACTCACCAGCTTTATGCTGACGTTTTAGCATGTATTTTCAGGCTTTAAGCAACGGCACGCTACTGGAGGTTTTGGCAGGGCATGGCATGGTCATAGAAGACTTTGATTATTCATATGAGGACCGTTTTTAACTATTTTAAGGGCCTACTTCCGCACTAATTTTAAACAATGTAATTTCAATACTTTTAGTTAAACGATTTTATTCTAAATGATTGAAATGAAAACCAATTTTGTACTTGTGCTGTAATACCAATTGAGTTACACCCCAGCTACATGTATGCTTCCGCTGGACCTGATTCTGGGGGTGTGACACCCTTATCGGGTTGGGGTGTTATAGATCGCAACTTGAACATCAACTAAATTTGTTTCACTTAACTGATTACTATCCATTTGATGACGGCGGATTGATGGTGATGACGGCGGATTGAAGGTGTTGACAGGGGATAGGAGGTGGTGATGGCGGATTGGAGGTGGTGATGGCATATTGAAGGCGGTGATGGACGACGGAGTGAAGGTGGTTATCGGTGGTGATGGGTGGTGGATTGAGAGTGTTTTTGTGGGTGTTTTTTGCCCTAATTTTTTTGGGAAATAGATGAAGTTTTATTATTATTATTATTATTATTATTATTATTATTATTATTATTATTACTACTACTACTACTTTGTTTTATATAATTGTCTTTTTTGCCCTTCAAGTATAAATAGATGATTTGATCTCAGCCTTTGGACTAAATTGGATTGGATGGTTAATATTGGTTCAATGGTTCTATTATAAATGGTGGTTCTTTAAAGATCTCAACTCTATGTATATATATATATATATATATATATATATATATATATATATATATATATATATATATATATATATATATATATATATATATATATATATATATATATGGGGAAAACATAGCTACATTACAAATGTAGCCAATTGGCTACATTTCCTTTGAAAAAAGTTTTAATAATGTACAGTTCAGTCCCTGCGGTAAGTCCCTGACACATATTTTTCCCCTGTCCCCCCACCCTTTTTTTCAAAGGAAATGTAGCCAATTGGCTACATTGTAATGTAGCTATGTTTTCCCATATATATATATATATATATATATATATATATATATATATATATATATATATACAAATTCGTTTTTGTTTTTATTATTATTTTAAAACGACAATTTTAGCTATCTCATAACATTTACACCACAAATCTATCTCACATGTTTTAAATAATACTTGAACTCACAACCACTTAATTAGAGAACTTTTCACATAACACGTGGTACCAAACACACGTCTCTTGATGTATATATGAAATTCTTAAATAAGCAAAAACAAAATGGATTATATTTCCCCTGAAATTGACTCCTAATATTCTACTGCCTAAGATTAGGGTGGCAATTTGGGTCGTGGTTGGGTTGGCGGGTCAGAAAACCCAACCCGAACCTGACCCATTTAAATCATCGGGTCAGCTACGTCAACCCTAACCTGTTTACATGTAACCCGAACCTGACCCATTTAACCCATATATATACTTTAATTGACAGGTAAAATAGGTTACACGGGTTGAATATATTAAACCAGTTTCGGGTAGACCTATTTAACCCGTTTTATACAAAAGTTAGCAGTTAGCACATTACACGAGTTAAACGAGTTAGCAGGTAGACCTGTTTAACCCATTTAATACGTATAATTAAATATAAATAATTTTTAGTTTAAGAAAAAAATGTTAAACGGGTTGGCGGGTCTATCCGTTTATTTTATTCCCAACCCAAACCTCACCTGTTTAATAAACGGGTTAGATATGTTGACCCAAACCTGACCCGAAATCTATTTAGCTCAATCAGAATCTATTAATTTTCATGTCGATTTCAAGTCGGATTTTGTGTCGGGTCAGAAATTGCCACCCCTGCTCCTCCTACTTCGAAACCAAACCGGTCCAACTAAACAAAAATCCCCATCTAGCTATCATTGTATTTATTTTTGTGCCATCTTACTTTTCTTTTTTTTAGCATAATTTTTATTTATTTATTTATTTATTTATTTATTTATTTTATTTATTTTTATTTATTTATTTATTTATTTTGTACATTTGAGAATATGTTACTTGCATTATGTGATACTAGTCTAGATTGTAACCATTAATATGACCAATTACCTACCCACAAGAGTTATTCACATCTAATACTGATTCTTGAATAAATTATGTGATCACAAATCCACTATGATTAACGACTACCAAATATTGTCGGGATAAACATAGGCGGACACAGGCCTCATAGCGGAAAAAATTGTAGTGTGATTTTAAAAAAATATATGACTGTTTTTGTAATCCTCCCCGCGCCCTAACAACGAACCGATTTCCCCTCGACCATGATTTTCTGGTTCTGCTTCATGGAATAAACCAAAACTGTTTAACGACCAGCTAGTTAAGATTGGGCTGACAAATGTCCTGGTCGATTAAAATTATGATGTCAATTTTGTGGTGACTCGTTTTTTATTAAATAAGTGTCGAGTTTGTATGGTTTCAGTAATTGTCGGCCTTAAACTAATAAGGGAATGTAAAAAAAGCTTAATATCAAAAAAGCATTTCCGTGATGTACCCTACAGAAATTAAAATGCCAACCAAAGAAGACCATGACCAAATGCTATCACATTTTTGTTGCCCACGTAAAGTTTAAAATTTGTTTCTAGAAACGTTAAGTCGTTAGACTATAAGATTAAGAATATTATGGTTTATATTGACTTTCAATAGTCGTATATGATGTGTAAAACCAATAAACTTAAATGGGAATAATAGATTTTCCAAATCAATTATTCTACAGTTTTCAAATAATCATTAATGCGATTTTGTTAAACTAACGTTGAGTGTACTTAAAGATGATTTTATGAAGTTCAAACTCCAAATTCACAAATATTCCGACAAATTCACAAATATAATCGGATGTAACAAACAAACGCTGATATCAAACTAAAGTTCATATGTTGAGACACATTTGAGAGTTTGTAGCATATCTTATATTAAAAAAATATGTACATTGAGAATAGAATTTGAAGAAAATTACCTTTTGGGTGTGTATTAACTAAAGTAGAGATGGAGATGGAGCTAAGATTATAGAAAAAATATTACTCCCTCCGTCCCACATTAAATGTCCTGTTTGACTTTTCAAAGTTTTTTTTTCACAACTTTGACCTTAAATATTTTGGCTTGTGTAATATAGTATTTGATAAAATTTATACGTAGTGAAAATACATTTAATACTCAATCCATTCATATATTTTTCATCAAGTATTATATAACACAAACAAAATTATGTAAGGTCAAAGTTATGAAAAAAGACTTTGAAAAGTCAAATAGGACATTTAATGTGGGACGGAGGGAGTATGTTTTTAAGTTATTTGAAATAGCATTTTGATTTTATAAAAGAATATATATATATATATATATATATATATATATATATATATATATATATATATATATATATATATATATATATATATTTTATTTTTATTTTATTTATATAATCTCTTATAAGTTCTGTCGCTAAACAAAACTTATTTAGTTTAAGTAACTTATTTAAAAAAAAATAAAAAAATTAAGTGTAATCTCTCAGTAATCTAACGATGCCAAAAGTCGTTTCATATTCTAGATTACTAATCTAATGGAAACAGAAAAGTAGTTAGCTTCATAGGAATAAACATGGAGATTTGAAAAGTTGGTTATTTTTTATATTTAGCTGCTAACCACTTCAACACAGAAAATTCTTCGTCTTTTTTTCAAATTTTCAACATACGACTGCCCCCTAAACTAATTCAACACTTTTTATAACTTATTTTTATCAAAACTTTCAAAGTTCAAAGCTTATTTTTTCTGTCATTGTGTTTTGTTCATATTTCATACCATACACAACTCAACTCACATATTATTTGGTGGTGATCAAAGTTTGATAGATGGCGCGTAATCGGTATGATCCTAATCCATTTGATGATGGTGAGGAAGTAAATCCCTTTGCTGTAAGTTACTACTTCCTTCTTATCTATTGTATTATTATTTATTATGTTGTTTTTCAGTGTCATACTGTTATATTATACTGTAGTATGGTATAGTATTTTGCTAGAGGATCGAACTTATTTTTTGGTTTATTGAAGTGGCTATGTTTTTGTTTGTTTCGTACTTTCGCTGCGTTGAAATTATCATGTTTATTGAGGTTGTATGAGCTGGCTGCAGAGGGGTTCATACAACTTAATCTAAAGACTTGGATTCCTTACTTCATAATTCATATGGCTAGCCAAAGTATTGATATTTTTCTAGTTATGTAATTAATCGGTTGTATAGAATCATTTAACTTCAAGAAATCTACCGTAAACACTGGTAAAGTCATACAAAATTGCCTATAAATGTTTGTGTGCTTCTCATTCCAACTAAGGTTGTGTTAGAAATTATAATCGCAGACAAAATAATTTTTTGGGTATTTTTTTTCCTTAAAAAAATTTTAATTTTTACACTCGTGTTCAAGACTTGAACTCATATGACCTATGGTTGGTTCCTTAGCGAGATGACAAGTCACAAATCTGTTGGTAAAAATCAGTATATAGGTGGAACCAAAAATTTCTAACACACTTTCATTTGGTTTACTAATTTGCCTAATTCCAAAAAAAAAAAAAAAAAACAAATTGTTGGGCTCTTAGTATATCGTGTCTTTAGAAATCATAGAAGGAAGTCCGACTAAAATTCTTTGTATGAACGTATCAGCTAATTTATAGTTGACCATTTCAACTTCTGTTTGTGTTGACATGATCAGGATCAAGGAGGCAAGACAAATTACAGTGGAGGTTCATTCTACACCTCAGTAAGAACAAAACTATTTTCACGTCAAATGCACCTTTTCAATATTATTTTTATCAACCATATTGTCAGCATGGTGGCTAATTCATTAATAAGCAGTTTATGTAATTCTGATTTTGTATTCAATCCAATTTCAAAATGTCGAAATAATTTGATGGGTTATTTTTTTCTTCAGAGTGTACCTTCAGCTCCAAACTCTAAACTTTCACCTCTTCCTCATGAACCGGCTGAATTCTACAATGACACATACAACATTCCTCTTGATTCTACTACGGTAAGTTATAATATTGTTACATCTTATGGGTCTATGCTTTGCATCAATTTTTCTGACAAACAGTACTGTCTCTAAAAATTTGTTACAGGATCCGAAGAAGAAAGAGAGAGAGCTGCAAGCGAAGGAAGCTGACCTGAGGAGAAGGGAAGAGGTATATTTTTGTATCCGTATGTATAAAACTATACATTATGAGTCTATAGATTCATCTATGCATATGTAGCTTAAGAACAATTTCAGTTTTACAATTCTTTGATTGATGATGTGCAGATAGTAAAACGGAAAGAGGAGGCAATTGCTCGAGGTATTACATGCTTTTGCATCTCCATCGTGTTAATTATATTATATTGAAGCATTTAAAAAATACTAGAATGGTACCCGCGCAATGCGGCGGCGGGTACCAACGGGTCAATAGTTTTTTTTTTTTTTTATTCCAACGGGTCAGTTTGTCAAAATGGGTAAACTAATGTGATCAATCTAACCAACTGTCTGTGGCTTCTGCAATTGCTGTTTCAAATCTTTCTATAATAAGAAATAAAAACTCTGAATTTTAAGTCTTTCTAATTATAGAATAGTCCCAAATGCATTATAATGTAGTATAGTATTATACACACTAGCCTTAGATCACAAAAAGTACCCATATATTTACTTGCATCCAATAAGTACCTGATTTATGGACAATTTTCATCACTAAGAAGTCGTTTGTGTGAAAAAACTGTAGACTATTGATAAATATAGTTATATCTTAAATATAAAGGAAAGAGCCTGGTGGTCATGTGCAAGAATCGACATAAAAAGGGAAAATATAGCATATTTTTGCTTTCGTTGTAATTTGTAAATACTTTTTGCTTATTTTCTGTTTCTGCTTACATTTTATACTTATGTGCTTCTTCCAGCATCATATTGAAAAAGGTCTTTCTTTTTCCAATATGTTTTAGCATATTCTTGTCTTATAGTTCAGCCACTAACAGAACCATCCTTTCATTTTAGCTGGTATTGTTCTGGAGGAGAAAAATTGGCCACCATTTTTCCCTATCATTCATCATGATATTCCAAATGAGATACCGATTCATCTACAGAAGTTGCAGTATGTTGCATTCACAACATACTTGGGTATGTGTTATTTATTTTTCATATGTGGTTAGTTATTATTTACAGTTTTCTCTTATAAAAATTGCAAAACATTCGAACAAAATTCAAGTTGGAGTTACTAATTCACCCTTTATCATCGCTACTTTGGCCTGAAGATGGCCATCACAGATGCTTGACTAAAATGAGATACATATTCATCACCAAGAAAGTATATTTTGTTTTAGATGACCTGCAAAATGGCAACATTTTCTTCCTGGATCAATTTTAAAAGTTACCATTGTCATGCTTATAACTTATTATACGTTTGATTTTGATCCACAAAATTATGTGGTTACATTTGTATTTACTCTTTTCTAAAAAGCTATAATGATCTAGATGTACGATATCGTTTTTTGAATTCTTCCTACTTTCTCGACTCAAATTTCCTTGGAAAAGCATTATAGTTTCAAGCATATATCCACTCCTACCATAATTGAAATTTCTTGCTCTTTGGAATAATCCATGTCTAACAATGTACAATTTTTATGCGTTACAGGGTTGGTATTTTGTCTTTTTTGGAATATTATAGCTACTACAACTGCATGGATTAAAGGAGAAGGTTTGCGTCTATAATCCTTCAACTCTTTTGGAGCACGTTAACCATATCTGAAAGGGTGATCATGTCGATTAAGTTATTAATATTTTATTTTCTCCTACTACAGACCCGAAGATTTGGTTTCTTGCAATTATCTACTTCATATTAGGGGTTCCACTTGCCTATGTTTTGTGGTACCGACCACTTTATCGTACTTTCAGGTAATCGTAGTTATTATTGTAGTCAGGACATCTAGCTTTTCATTACAATTATTCTGGGACGTTGTAGTATTTACGGTTCCTTTTTATCCTTGTCATTAACATTGCAAATTGTGTCTGCAGGAAAGAAAGTGCATTTAGCTTTGGTTGGTTCTTCCTATTTTACTGTGTAAGCCTTCTTGAGCAATTAAAATTTTGAGCCATCATATTTAATATTTTGCAAAAACGTATCATTCTTTGGGAATATACTTCCAAAAATAACTAGATTTGTGTATGGAAATGTAAATGTAGAATTATGGTTGGCCTTTCTTGTCCAAAATCACTGAAGATTTGTTTTTTTGGCAGTTGACCAACCATTTCAACCATCATATTATTCTTTTTATCCCCAAGCAATCAGTTATATAAAACACGCCTTAAGTCGTAAATAAACGATTTTGAACAAATTATGGATACAAGATAAAGAAAAAGAAAATTGTTGCATTTGCACTCTGGCACTCTTCTATCAACTTCTCACTGTTTCTATTTTCCGGTGTACAGCTGCACATAGGCTTTGTAATATTTGCTGCTGTCGCTCCTCCCATTGTCTTCAAAGGAAAATCCCTTGCGTACGTACTTTCTTAGAGATTATTTGTGTTAGTTTTAGAATCACAAGTACTTTCTTTGATTTTTAAAGTCAAACTAGGAAAACTAACCAAGTGTTTGAATACTCAGTTACCTAATTTCACCTTTCTTGTAATATGGAACAGAGGTATCCTACCAGCCGTTGATCTTGTAGGTGATCAAGCTTTGGTCGGGGTGAGTTTTTATGCAGTTTCTGTTGATATGGAGTTCCTTCCTCTTTCTATTCTTTTGTGTGCTAATTGCATTTTTTTTTTTTGTTGCATAGATCTTCTACTTTATTGGATTCGGGTTCTTTTGTCTGGAGGCACTGCTCAGCATTTGGGTTATTCAGGTTGGTAATCTACTTATAATTCACTGGTTCATAAAAAAATAAAATAAAAAATCTAGCAGTAAAAAATTAACTCTTTCATTATAAAGCAGAACCCGGTCTCACAAAAGTTGTAACATTTATCTAGACGCAGGATTTGTCTAATTTTTTTTTTATATAAAGAAATGAACACATAACTTGATAATGTTGATTAATGCAGCAAGTATACATGTATTTCCGAGGGAATGGTGGGGCCGCAGAAATGAGACGTGAGGGTACTCGTTAAGAACAAAATTCTGAGTATTGTCTATGATACATCCACACTACGCTACACAGAGTTATGCTCATTTGGAAGCTTGTTTTTTTGTGATTATGTTTGCTGTTATATATCGTTTTAAAAGGTAAAGGTTGTAGAAAGATGGGAGGCACTCATAGTTTTGTAGATATGTTATATAAATTTTTTTTGATGTATTTGCTTATAAGAGGAGATTGGTGATCTTGTTCTTGCAAAATAAAAATATGATTCATGAATTCTATAATTTGATTCAATTTACACTACATTAAACTATAGTCAACTGTACAATATATACAATGTATTGATCAAATAAACAACTTTTATTATAACATAAGGGAAAATTGTTATCTAGCACATACAAATATTTCCCCCCTTTCTTTATTACATATGGTCAAAATATTTTTCAAAATGTTATCAATCTATTATACAACATCCAACAGTGAATAATTAAGCAATGTGATGGATTAAAGGCTAGAAGAATTCCAGCTAGCATCAACAGCTCTCATGATTTTCTCATGTAATGAGGCTCCAGCACAGGCAATTATACCTCTATCTAGTCCTTGTAAAAACATACCTTTAGAGAAGTCAAGTCTCCGGCCACCAGCGTCTGTGACAACACCACCGGCTTCTTCAATGATGACAACTCCGGCAGCATGATCCCATATCTTCTCTTTATAACCAGCTCTTGCAAACTTCATAAATATCTCTGCGTCTCCACGAGCTATGGCTGCATATTTCACCATACTGTATACTCTTAACGGTTGGTTCCTGTTATACAAGGGTGAAATATCACGTCATCTCTCTAATTTACCGATGTAAAACTATTCAAGTAGTATGCATATATAGAAATCTACCATCGGGATGCCTGTTATAGCATGCCCATATGGCCTATGTGGAACTTCATTTAGTTGGACCTCGGTTCTTGGAATATTTAAAACTAAAAGAGCTAAAACTTATTTATCCATTGGTGATCATGACAAGTTACTGATACTATCAGGGTACCACTATATTCAAAGAACTTGTACCTGAGCCCGACAGTATGAGCTAATCCTTGCGTGAACGAGTGGCTCGAGTTCGCCTTCTCCACAGGTTCACAAAACGTAGCTAAAACAGGATTGTCGATAGTAGAAACTTTGACTGGCCTAGCAGAGTTTGGCCATGTGAATGTCTTATCTCCGTTGAGTAACGGTTGCATCCATGCTTTTCTACTACCTTTCTTCGCGTAAAGCACACACCCTTTACTATCCCAACTTTCTGAGCTCGATTTAGTCAAACTTGAAAGAATCCTACGATACCCATTTTGGTAATTTAACCATTCTTTGTTCACCGGGTAATTAGGACACCCAAGAACCCCGAGAACCACTTCTCCATTTTCGACTAGGGCTAGAGCAATAGCGTACTGGTCCCCACGCACAAATCCTAGTGTCCCGTCAACTGGATCTAAAACCCAAAATCTCCCTGTGGGTCCTCCAGTTGAGTTGCACCTACTAATGGCTTCGAGGACTTCGTTAGTTTCGAGACTCATGACCGGAGGGGTGATGCCAAAAGCTGATATGGAAGATAGTGAGTTGTTGACGGTTTCTACGACAGATGATAGGAGAGTAGTTGCATCAGCTTTCGAGAGGGCTTCAGTATCTTCTTCTGCAACAATGGATACATTTTGGGGTCCAAATGCTTGGGATAATATCCAGCTAACTGTTGCTTGCACACTCCAATCTGTACATCCATTTAGGTTATAACAAGTTAGGATTGATGATCACAGACAATATTTAAATCATTACAATTCGTATAAATCGTAAGTTATTTTTGTTTTTAAAGTTACTTGGATGCAGGGGCTTTTTAATACTGTTTTAATCAGGGTATGGACTAATCCCAGGGCGACTACCCTTTTTCGATAGCCCGGAGTCGCCGCAGGTGAACCTCCGTGGCCACAAGGGGATTAATTTTCTCCCCGTTGGATTCAAACCCTTGACCTCCTCTTTGGAAGGCTGCTGGGTCACCCCTTGTGGTTTATATGGGTCACAATTAGCCTATGTCTACATCGTTGCAAGATTATCTATTATATATTTATATGGTTCAAGAATTCAATAGTACACATTGAAGAATGCTCAATCACATATAAGAAATAACTTAAAGATGAGTGAAACTAGAGCATTGTCATTCCTAATTAACCCTTTTTGTAATTTATAGTCATGTCTAATTAATTTCAGCACCCTAAATACCCATGCCCCGTTGCTTTATTTGGAAAAAGACTCCTTTTCGTGATTTTAGCCACATGACTTTATGGTCACAGAAGACTAATGAGAAACTTTACTGATTGCTTGAAAGATCACAAACAAACAAGCAAACATAGGGAAACATGTATAGGATTGTCACTTACAATAACATTACTGGTGACAGGTCCTTACTTTGTGTAAAGACAATCTTTCCACATAAAATGCTTAAAGAATCCCATTGGCACTTGTGGATTTCCTTTTATCTTTTAGGTCAAACGTAGCACTTTTTTAAAGCAAAATTGTACATAAATTTTTGACATTAAATGCTAAGATCATTCCATTTGCAGTACTTGTTCTGAAACTACTCTTAACAATTACACTTGCTCAGATAAAAATCTTATTCAAGTTAATAATAACTCCAAAATTTGTATGTTCGACCTCCAAAAAGTCAAACATAGTTGTTACAATCCTCTAACCAGAAGATACTCAAATAGATTCACCAAATTTAACGCTACATATTGTACAGGTCACTTGTTACACAGTTAGTAACTGAATTTGATGTCGTTATTGGTCGCTGCAACAACAACAATGATAATCAATCCCGCCGGAGCGGGGTATTGGGGAGATCCTACCCCAGGGTAAAAAGACCTCCGGATATGTGACGTTATTGGTCGCTAAAGTAATTTATGCCGCTAAGATACTAGATTTAATTGACAAAAAATAAAAATAAAAAAATGAATGTCACGTATTTAGCCGCTTAGGGGATAACCATTTGTCAACTCTAACCAAATAACCATTTGTCAACTCTAAGTCAGCATAGTCAAAGGTAAGTAGGCACAATATTTCTAGCAAACACTTGTAACATATTTATCATAATAATTCGAAAGTTGCAAAATTTCTAGCAAATAGACAACTATACTATATTCCTAAACTCTATTTTACAGACTTGTAATTTTGTTGACAATCTAAAACAACCTATATTATAGTTACCATGTCTATCGGCTTTGCCTGGGTTGTGGGAAAGACATCACTTCATGGAACTTCTCTGTTGCTTTACTTTTAGCAAAAAGACTTATGTTCATGACTTCATGGTCACATATGACTATCAAGTAACTTTACCGAGTGCTCAAAAGATCACAAGCAAACATGAATAGGATTGTCACTTACAAGTTTATTACAGGTGCTCACTTTGTGTAAAGACAATCTTTCCACAAAAAATTAAAGAACCCCATTGTCACTTATGGATTTCCTTTTACCTTGTAGGTCAATCCTAGTACTTTTTAAAAGCAATATCTTACAGTAACTTTGTAACAACATGAATGCTTATATCATTCCATTTGCAGTACTTGTTCACAGTTATACTTGACAATCCAATCTTGTTTAGAAACCTATCCGATTCATATTAAAAATAATAGTACTTCAAAACTTGTATGTTTGACCTTCAAAGAAGTCAAAGCATAGACTCACAATTCATTAACCAGTAGACGTAAAAATATTGAGTTTTCAATAAATACAGAATTGTCCTTGTTAGCCACATATAAGCAATTTCCTAATCTTAAGCAATTATCACACGACCAAAATACAAGTATTCAGAATTCAGAACGGAGAATTGCACAAAGATTAACATACCTTGGTCACTTCTCCATTTTGCGGTAAATTTAATTGACTATACGTTACTCTTACTTGCTACTGTATATCTTTTATAAAATCGTGTACTCTGCTAATCACATGTAGCTGGAACACTACGCTTAGCGATGGAGTTGGTCGTTATTGATCGCTTAAGTGACTTATTTAACTAGTCAAACTATAAATTATACTGTAACTGGAAAAAAAGAAAAAAAAATGATCATTACCTACTCGGCATTGACAAGTTAACCATTTATCAACTACAAGTCAACTTACATAACAATTTTTAACTTACAATAGTACTATCACTATATTCCTAACATAAAAAGGTCACATTTTTTTACAATGTTAAAACCAATATAAAAAACTGAAACTAAAAGTAATACAGTAAAATTACCAGCGATTGTAACAGGTGAGTTATCATCTTTAGCTTGAACATCATCATTAAAAATCAAATTATTTTGAACTTTTTGACAAAGCAAACAAGCAACATGAACAGCTTTCACAGCAACTTCCATTTCTTTACCATATTTCTCATCCTTTTGACCCATTTCTTGGGTTTTTTGTTCAGAATTTGATAAGCAACAAATGGGGTTTCTTGATTTTGGGTATTTGAGATTATGAATGGAAATTAACAACTTGAAATGGGTTTTTGGTAAAAGATTGTTTTTGTTGTTAAAGATTGGGAATTTGGTGTATAGCTTTGAGTGAAAAACAGTCATAATAAAGACTATTTTATGCACTGACTGTTGGAGACTTGGAGTGTGATACTGTGATGGTTTTAATGACTATGATTTTGATGTATTTGGCTTACATAAGTACACATAGTTGTGTTTTGGTTGTAAAAAGGTCAAGTGGAATGTTGCATTTTAGGGACTTAGAGATTGTTGTTATGTACACTCATCCATTAACTGATGATTTATTGATGTGGTATATTGAAGTGAAATTTGCATTTGTTGCATTTTAGGGACTTTGAGATTGTTGTTATGTACACTCATCATTTTAACTGAAATGATTTATTGATGTGGTATGTTAAAGTGAAATTTGCATTTGTGATTAGAGATTAAAATTATTTTCAACTTGACTTAACATGTTGCTAAAACTAAGATTTTTTATAAACATCAAGATTACCCTTATTGCACATAAAGTCGTATTGTATTTGTTATTTTCATAAGACACACATAAGTGACTTTACTTGCACAGTTTGAGATATATACTTTGTATAATTCACAAAGCATAATTTAAAAGCATTTAGTTTGCTAATCAAAACTTAAATTGTTTTGAGGAAGATCTTTAAATTTTTATTACAAAAATAAATCACGTGAAGAAGATTAATAGATAGAAAGAATAAGTCGATAAAGAATGATAATTTTGCAAGTGTTTGAAAGAAGAAAAGAGGTAAAGTTGAGAGTGGGAGAAAGGGAGGGTTCAGCGGAAGATAAAGGGTTTATGGGAGAATGGATGGGGTTCAATGAAAGATGGAGGGGTTCATGAGAGGATGAAGGGATTCAATGGAAGATAAAGGAGGTTGATAGATGATGGAGGGGGTTCATTAGAGGATGGAGGTAGTTCATGTAGGAAGGAGTGGATTTATTTAAACAAAATTTTTCATTGCAAATTTATTTCAAATTTACGATATTTTGCGAAAAAATGTTTTGTTTGAGAAAACATAGCAAAATCGATATCAACTTGAAGAATATCAACAATTACGTTTATCGATGCAATAGGAATACTTCATATTACATTAGATAAGGACATGACAATTTGACAACACAATAGGATATAGAGTTGAGATCCATGAACAACTCATACATGTCATAGAACCTATCAACCAATTATAGCCATTCATTTATATTTTTCACATTTTTTTTCAAAACAACATATCTTGCAAACGGTAAATCTTAAGCTACAAAAAAATACCATCGCGACGAGAATTAAATCATCTTTCTATAGATATGTATTGTTATATACTTTCGACGAATTTTTTTTTCGGCCAGAAAAATCATATATGATTCGTAAAAATCACATATGATTTGATTTTTACAAATCACATATGATTCTTACGAATCGTATATGATTTGTAAAAATCATATATGATTCGTAAAAAATCATATATGATTTGATTTTAACGAATCACGTATGATTTTTACAAATCATATATGATTTTTCTGGGCGGAAATTTAGAAAAAAAAGAAGTTCGTCGAAAAAAAAAATTCGTCGAAAGTATATAACAATGCATATCTATAGAAAGATAATTTAATTCTTGTCGCGATGATATTTTTTTCGCGTAACGATTTACGGTTTGCGAGATATTTAATTTTTAAAAAAAGGGTGAAAGTTTATTTTTATTTTTTTATTTTGATAAAAAAAAATTTAGTGGCTGAGATTGCTTGATTGGTTCTATGGTAAAACTTAGTTCTACACGTATCTTTTGGCATAGGATATAACTATGGAGTAGTGAGATTCTAAGTAAATACACTTTTCCTCATGTAAGAAGTTCACCATCTCTTTACTTTTCTTGTTATTTTATTTTCTTGCATTTTAGTTTAGTTAGTAGTTTAAAACCAACATCTTCCAATTACCTGAGATTTTACTTGCTTTCTAAAAAAATATAAAAATACAAAAGATAATCTTCCCTCGACCTTTAGACTTAATTTGTTATACACTTCGAACGTACCTCACTATTCCTTAAGAGAATGATCAATCCCCCGAGTCTTGCCTATACTAGACTATAACGATTATGTACTTTGCCTAGGAGTATTGTAAAACTTAGTGTGTTGCAATCCGACGCATCACGTTATTTTAGTTGTTTCGGTAATTTTGTTGATTTGACATAGTCGTGAAACGAGGTTTTGTTATGACGAGTTGAAGTGTTTTGTGGTAAAAATATATATTTCAAGTTCGTTTGATGAAACGGAATATTTTTTTTCCTATGAATCGAAAAGGTTTTAGTTGAAATATGGTTTTTCTGGGTGGTAGAATTTTTTTTGGGTGAGTCCGAAACGTTTTTCGACGAACGGAAAAGTAGGTTTTTGTGGCTATTTTTTGTGTATAGCACGGTTGGCGCTATGTTTATGTATGGTACGCATTGGGGGTTTGTGGTTGGTCGACCGTTCGGTTTCCCACGTTCGGTAAGGACCCCAAGGTGTGACTGGAGTCACGAGTTAGGTAACACTTACGATTCGTGGGGGTGTTACTCGATTGTTATCATAACAAAGGGTACAAAGGACAGTTTTATATAAACCATTTTAAAGTAAATTTCACAATTGAAAATATACAATTTACAACAATTAAAAATAGTGTGGAAGCTACAGTTCAAAAATAGATTTAAAACAGTCCCTAACGGTTTTCGGAGTCTTCTATGACTAAGCCATGCCCTTCGCCAAGCTCCTCCAAATAAAATATGCAGCGGCAATATCTAACCCCAGAGATAAACATGCTAAAAGTCAACACAAAGGTTGAGTGAATCCATAGGTTTAAAGTAAAGTAGTTGATCAGAGTATTCCAAATTTTAAGATAAAGGGGCTACGTTGTTATCCGCCCGAAAAATACCACGGGGCTACGTTGTTATACGCCCACTGCACTAAGCTCATGAGACCAAAGCGTTAACAAACACCATAAGTCGACAATAACCGCAGAATTTCATAATATAACAAACGCCCCCAACGCCGGGTACCTGCCAAGTACCCAGCAAACCTCGAATATAGTACACCACAATTTGCTTATCTGACAAAAAGAGTGGGAGGGTCAATTCCTATAGGCCTATATCCCTATATTCGCGCTCACTCGCAAGTCACACTAGCAAGTGATTAATGGCTCATGATCTAAGGGACTTAATAGTGGCAAAGATCGTACTTAGTGCTTATCAAAATGGCTACTGCTTCACTCACAGTACCAGAAAATATCATTTTTCAGTTCAATAAACAGTTTTCAAACCATTGTGATCATAGTAAAAACAGAGCATGTATCTCACCCCAAGTATTTTGCGAAGCAGTTAAATAGATAGAAGTGGGGCTATGAACTCACCTGAGTATGCAGCAATGCAAGATATAACGACTAGCAACAACTAGTCAACACAATGGCATCAAAGTAGGAGAGCACAACGACATCAAAAGTATAGTCACATGGCATCAAGCAGTACAAGTATAACGAAACTGGATCGGCACAACCTAACGGGTAACACATATCAGAAATAATACTCAAGTAATATATATAAAGTAACGTTCGTCGAATATCCATGTTATTATGAAAAGGTTTAGTTCTCAATGGCGATAAAAGAAATAAATCTTTGAAATCTCATGTGGATCTTAGGAAAATACAGTTTCGAAATTAAGACGAAGGAAGTCGGCGAAATGAAATCAAACAATTAGAAAAGAATGACGAATAAGAGTAAAACGCTCTCAAGAAGAAGTCGTATAATATATGAATAATAACTCACACCAAAACAAATAGAAACTTCAATGAAAGAATAAACGAGAAGAGAAAAATAATAAAAGAATAGAAGAAAGAAGATAAAACAGACAAAAGAAAACATCGATAGATAGTCTCGGTATTTACCCATTTTCCCAAAGTAACATTGAAATAAAAAAGGTTTTGAAATAATAACGTTTGGTAAAATAATTTAAAGTTTATAAAGTATTTTATAAAATTTCGGCATGACCTGCCCGTTTATATAATATTTTCCCGAGTCAACGACTCTTATAAAATTTAATATGTTTGAATATACCATTCGCGTAAATATTAGTTATTTAGTTTTATCGACCATTTTGTATTGTTTGGATTCCAGGCACGTTAAGATCTTTACGGGCCTAACGTACCCTACCGTCTCGTGTACCAAAGGGTCCATAATGTCCAAATAACTAATACCGTAAATCCAGTACGTCCAAATCAAGCTCACAATATAATAATACGGAAACATGTCCGATATCAAATCCGCTTAACTATAACAAATAGATTTTAGGTTTCATATTTATTATTATCTGTTTTATTATTATTACCGTTTATAAACTATTAATAATAATCCCGAGACTAAGTTAACCAAAACCTGAGCAAATTACAACTAAAACAACAACAAAAATAACGTTAACCCGATATCAAAATTTATCCGAATCCAAACCGAACCCAAGCCGAGCCTTAGGCTCTCTCGGCTCAACCAAACAAATCTAAATACTTCCAAACAACCACAAATCCATATCCAATCAACCCAATAACAACAAAAATATCAACAATAGCATCCCCACCACCACCCAAGCTCGGTGGTGGTGGTGTTCGGCTGTCGAGAAGGAAATATATGTCCCTTCGTCACTACAACTCAGAAAATATATGTCCCTTCGTCACTACAACCCAAAACAACAACAAAACAATCAAGAACATCACCGAGTCACCGAGTTGACTCGGTGTCCTACTGAGTCGCGACACAAGACCAGATCCACACAAGTTTTCTTGCTCAAAACATTTATAAAAATAGTTTTATTAGAAGATTTAGCAACAAAAACATTTATATAAGATTTTAGAATTTAGGGTTTTGAATAAAATCAAAAGTAATTTACGGGGAGGCAATACGGAAAAAGTTGAGTAGGTAAAACGATGTAAAAGCACAAGTATTGAAAATAGTTTAACGAAGATTAGTGAAAGCGAGTCATAGTGAAAAGTGCAAACACATAAATAGTGTGTAAGTAAAATTAGTAGTTTTAATATACCATAAGACGCTTGTTTTAACTAGCCAAAGTTGTGGTAACGAAGTAAGGGTAAGAAGAGTAAATGACGTGGATCCCTAGTTAAAGCATAAAGGTGTGAAACGGTTATTAATCCTCTAGGGGCGTGGGGTACGTTACAGTCGAGAAAACACAAAAAGAGTGTGGCGGCGACTCTCGGTGGTGGTGGGTGCTCACGGTGGTGGCACGTGGGAGGTGATTCGAAGGGTTACGAGGGGTATGGGTGGTCGGGAGTGTCGGGGATATCCCGATCTATGATTTGGTGTAAGAAGATGAGGTGGCCGGAAAATTTTCCGGCGAAGGTGGCCGGATTCTGCTGGTGTTCCGGCGTGGGCGGCGGTCGGATATTCAAGAGAGAGAGAGATAGTTGAGTGAGGTGTGTGTGTGTTATAATAAATATAATGAGGAAAATGGTATTAATAGGGGTATTTATTTGAAATAGAGTATAGGGTAGCTTTCGAATAACATGAAAGTGTAGGGTGAAATTACAAGGTAAGTCAAGGGACTAAAACTGCCAACGAAATAAACTTCTCACAATAAACGCTTCGGGGTCCAAACGACATAGAAAACGGACTCGAAAATTTACGAAACTTGCGCCATTGTTCAGGAAATAATTCTTCCAATAAAATCAAGCATAAACTTCAGGGTTTTTCTCAAACTCAAAATAATTCAAATAATTTGGCAAATGCAATACGATTCAAGTTTTCTAGGTTGTGCCGGCTCGATAAAGGAGTAACGCTCACATTAAATAAGATATCCACAGTTTTTCAAACCCAAACAAGTTCACAGAAGTTCAAAAGTTAAGGAAATCAAAAGTAACGGTTTTGGCTCGTAAAATAGTTTTAGGAAAAGTACCGGGGGTTACAGCACGTACCCCTAAAAGGAATCGCGTCTTCGCGATTAGGTTCAAGTTATAGGTCAGAATAATTTTGGTGAAGAGGTGATGGTAATAGCAGCGGATTTGGGTCTCACTAGATTGCTCTAAGGGCTCCTTTTTGCTTGCGGAAGGGTATTTAGGTGATCTGCCATAAGTTGTCTCCTTCTAACGTTTTGGTGAGGCACATCAGTTCTCAAGGTGAGCTTAATAAGGGGAAACAGTTTAAGTCTTGACTACGCAATATTTTACAATTTTTGCTAGTGGGTCTTCTATGAAATTTCTCATGGTCTGAACTCTATATAGGGTCTATACTCCAATGACAAAAATCCTAATCCGATACACGTAAGGCGATAAGGAAAAGTGGTGGGGTGACTGACCTTCAAGATTTTGTTTTGAAATTTCACGTTCTCCCTCCTCAGAGGAATGGATAAAATTTTGTTTGAAAACTCTATTATGGTAAAAGTTCGTACGAATTTGACCAATATACCTTTCCAAATATTATAAATTTCTTTGCTGTGAATTAGCAATGACGTAAGATGACACGTTTTCAAAAGATTTTATAAATTTGTAAGAAGCGCGTTTCCGATCGTGGTAAGATAAATTTCGCAAAAATTGATGTTTGACACTTCTCAACAAAAGTTTGATAAAAATTTGACCAGAAAATCTAATCCTCAAAATAGGTATTTTAGAAAATGTTACCACGAGTTTCGAGTTGATATGAAAACATTTTATGAAAAACTTTAAGAGTTTGGACATCAAAGGAGAAGAGTAGTCGAGCATGAACGTCCATCTATGTTTCTAAACATCCAAGGGGAGAACCTAGTTGCCAGTGCTAAGCGGGGTTCAACGTCCAATATCAGGTGAAGCTCAAATGTGTGAGTATTCCAATCTGTTAAACGGTATTAAAAGGTATCCTGATAGAAATTGTGGTACAGGTGAGCTGGAAAGCGTAATTCGGTGCTAAGGGGTATCATAACATAAACGGTTGCACTAGTTACCTGAGAAGCTTGAATCAAATCCAACACTATGTTGAGAAAAGTCCTTTCTTGTTTATATGGTGAGATCGAACATCAATAGTCGCCAAACAGGCCGAGTTCTCTTGGTATTCCGGTGCAGAAGTCGAGTCACATAAAAGAAACGGGTGTTGAGTCTGTGTCATCTAGAACTCTTAGATGGCAAGATATCATAAGTGCGAGGGTACATTGACAACCTAGTTCGCTGTCTACACTCTAATCAGAGATTCTAATCGCACGGAACAAGTGGGTTTACTTTTTCAGTGATGAGGCACAAGTGCGGGATCCACTTCTAAGGGTTGGTTTATTTTCAAAAGGGGAAGTTATCGGTTATTGTATAAAACACTTTTCATAAAAGTAGTTGGTTCACATAATGATTGCAAAATATTTTATAAAATAATTTGTAGAACAACTTATAATATAATGGAGATCGACTTATCATTTATAAAATAATGACGAAACCATAGTCAAATTTATGATTTATATCAACAAAATATTAACTTGGTTCATACAAGGACTTGTGAAATGTTTTGTAAAACAGTTCATAAAATAGCTTGTAGGACAGTTTATAAAGTGATCGAAAATGATAACAAAATCAAGGTTAAACTTGTGCTAAATTAGCAAGACAACAAAACAGTTTATGGAATAATTTGTGGGATGATTTGTAAAACGGTCCATAGGGTATTAAGAAAATCATCTGTTATTTGTAAAATATTAGCAAAGTTGTAGTTTACTTAGTAATTTAGTAGCGAAACAGCTCATCAGGTGGCAGTAAAAATAGTTTTGGAAAATAATGGAGAAATAGTTTGTAAGATGTTAGTAACACAAATATTTTAATCACACAGTGAATAAATCAGTGCGCGGGGAAGTGAAATGGTTTATACGGAAGTAGAAAAATTTGTAGGACAATAGTTATGCAATCTACAAAAATTCAGAATGCTCGCTGGTTTATGGAGTATTTGTAAAGTTGCGAGGTGTAAAAGTAATATAGCTTGTACAATAAGTTGTGAAACAATTTATAGAGTAGTAGGAAAATAATTTGCTATAAAGTAGTAACAAAAATATAGTTTGTAAAGCATTTTGATTATTAAAATAACTCCATTTATTAAAATTTATTTTATAAAAATATAAAATAATAAATGACATTAAAATTTAATTTATGGTGCATAAAATAGTGACAATGTCAAAATTTGGTTTCCTGTATCATAGTAGTAAAACATTTCATAGAATGACCACGAAATGGTCGGTAATATAATTGAAAATGATTTGTGTGCGTAATGAAAAATAATAATGGAATGTGGAATAATGTAGTAAGTGGGTTAATTACTCATGGAAAACTTGGATAAAATCATTTAGGGTAAAGATATTTAAAGTGAAATAATGAGAAGACAAATAGGTTATTGTATGTATAAATACCATAATAGCATTTGGCACTGTGATTACTAAATGTTTAAAAATAGTGAAAGTATAGACGTAGTTGAAATATGATTGTTCGTAAAAGTTGAAGAAGAATGATATCGCTTAAGTGCGTAAATAATTAAAATAAAATAAGTTTATATGAAGTCAAAATAAGGGTTTGAAACTATTTATTTTATGGCTAATATGCCCTATTAGTGGAGACTTTTTTTTTTTTTTTTTTTTTTTTTTTTTTTTTTTTTTTAAAGAAAAAAACAAACGTGTTTAAAAGCGAAACATGTTTATGATGTGAAAAAGGGATAAACAATACTAATGAGTGTGCTATATCTAACGACTTTTGGGTTATGGGCCCACGGTTAAAGTGTAAAGTGAACAGTTAATGATCCATAAATTGCACCAGGTCGTGACCAATCAGGGTTCTATACCAGTATTAGCATTCGAAACACAAACTCTAGGGCAAACCTCTATTGTGGTCGTTACAAGCAACTCTCACTTACAAACTTAAGGTTACTGCTTCCTTATGAGCACTATTATCTCTTTTACAATCTCCAAAATCCAATTCATACGACTAACCCATTATTGCATCTATTTCAATCGTCGAAGTGTTTTCTAAGGCATCTGACAATGTCATCCAACTCGTCAGCTTATAGTGCGGTGTATTCCAGTCTTTCATCAATCGAGGGTTCTGGGAAAACAAGGTATATGACCTGATGGCTTAGGGCGATACCAGATAAATCACGTTTTCAAAATAGCTTTCAAATGGCATTCCAAAAATAGGGTTTTTAAAACAGTACATTCAAAATAGTGCATTTCCAAAATAGAGGGCTCACAATAGTGTATCTAACACCTTTAAAATAGCGAAACCAAAGTTGACTACCCATGACAGCATTTAAAATAGTATGCCAAGGTAGTTTATTTTCAAAACAGATTGCCCGAAGGAGTGTTACCAAATAGTTCTAAGTATAGTGTATCAATAGTGTATCCAAAACAGTTTTCAAATTAGTATATCGATACGATTCGTCTTCTAATTAGTGAAACAAACATTGACTGTCCAAAATAGTAACCCAAATAGTTTGTCAAATCAGCGTACCCAAAGTAACATACCCTTAAAAGAGTTTTCAAGTAGTATATCAATACAACGCGTTTTCAAATAGCGAAACCAATGTTTATCGTTCAAAATAGTATTTGGAATAGTGTGTCAAAATTGTGTTCCCAAAATAGCATGGCCAAAAGTAGTTTTCCAGAAATAATGTTTTCAAAACATCGTATCATTTACATATGTACTTTGTAAAATGACGTATCGCAGTCTATTGTTTTATAAAGGAAGTAATGAGGTGGGTATCTGGTATTCCCAAGAGATAAGTGAAGAGTTAGGCATCCTTTCCTAAAATAGTGGCTCGGATTTCTACACAAATTCCTAAAACTCCTGCTAGGTTACAAATCAACCTATCATATGTTCTCTAGACCTTGCCAAGAATTTATAGATCCTTTCGTTGTTCACTTCCATCAAAAGGTTCATCTTACAAGTGTTATGAAATAATCGCACTTAAACGACTAGTGATCTAACCCGATTCATCAACAGAGTGTAAAGTTCGGGCAATGAGGGCTGTAACATACCCCTAAAAAGATTAAAGAAACAATTTTCAAACGAGGCTCAAAATTTACGGGATCAAGAAATCCAAATTCAACAAAGCCAAAACCAAATACAAACGCTCTAACAAACTCAAATTATGTTTAGTATTTGTCTATGTGATCATTTTCAAGAAGATCCTACTCCACCTTAAAGCCGTTAAATGAACTTTTAGATTACTGCATGATGAGGCGAAAAATGACCCGTTTTTAAGGGGTCATTTAAGCCGGAATTGGAATTTATTTGATCAAATATTGCCCTAAATCGTTCCTTTTGTGATTTTAGGTACTTTGGGAGTGAATTCTGGAAAAGGAAGCATTTTGGACGTGTTTGGAGCATAAAAGAAAAGAAAACGGCAAAGTCTTAATTTTTCTTGCTGGGAACAGTAGATGACGGCGTCAAGAGGAAAATGGATGATGACCTAGAGAAAACGTGACGGCGTCAGATCAAGGCCGTCAAGAGTAAAAGTGGTGACGGCCCAGAGCAGAAACATACATGACGGCGTCAGCTCTGGATCTAGGCAGTCCGAGAATTTTATTGGCGGCGAGATGACGGCGTCAGAACTTTCCTCTTGACGCCGTCACCTCATGAAATCTATATATACTTTTCTAATCTTCATTCATTAAAGAGGGACTTGTGTGGAGAATTTTAGGGTCGAACTTTATAAACCCTAGTTCGTTTGTAGCAGTATTTTCAAGGGTTTTCACCCCTTGAAACCCTTCATGTTCAATTGAGATAAGTATCCTTTCAATTCATTCAATATGTCTATGTGTTGTTTGAATATATCTTACACTTGTCTTGATTTTAACATGCTAGGCTAGATCTATTGTGTGTTTGCTTAGATGGAATGAAACCTAGATGTTGATTATAGGTTGATTGCTTGTTTATAGTTGTAATGGATGAATGATTTCAATGTTAGGCTTAAGAAAACTGGCAGATCTCCATTGTGTAACTTGCTTGAACGTTTTAAGAAACATGAACCGATGTGTACTAGGTTTTTATGGTTGTATTTAATGCATGAGCGAATTCTAATAATCCCATGTTAGGAGCTTCTTGTAGGCTCGACATAGGAGTGAAGTAGGAGCTTATAGAATTGGGGAAGTAAGTACGCCACCCCATGATTGGTATTAAGGAATATAACCCGTCATCCACGCAACTGTAACAAGTAATTAACCTGTAAAAGATATCTAAGGAGTAGTGAAATCTAAGTGAACACAATTCTTTCATATATTGTTCACACCACATTAGTAATTAGTTTAATTTACATTTTTGTCATTTTATTTTATTGCATCGGTAGTTATTGGGTTAGTTGACTAGCAACTAATTCCGCCCACTCCTCTAAAAACCGAGATTTTACTTGCTTTCATAAAAACATAAAAATACAAAAAGTATCATCCCTCACCTTTAGAACTAGTATTTAGGTTTTCTAATCCTAGCGACACTATTCCTGAGTTGAACGATCAATCCCCCGGTACTTGTCACTATACTATACTACAACGATCAGGTACACTGCCTAGTGGGGGTTGTAAGCTTCTCGAGATCCCTCGAGAGGTAAAGCCTGGTGCAATTCCCACGCATCAAGTTTTTGGCGCCGCAGCCCGGGGAAATAGTTATTGTCTAGGTTAGGAATTCTTTTTATTAGGTCTACTTGCTAGATTCCTTTCTAGTAAGATTTTTATTTTTATTTTTAGGTTTTCTTTAGTCTGTCTTTTTCTTTGTGTCTTTGTTCGTAAAAACCTTTCCATTGACTCTTCCGTTCACCATTATGGAGAACGTGAATCCACCAAGTCCGACACTAGAGTTTTAACAGAAAAAATATAATTACACCAGTTTGGATATACCAAGATGGAGGAATGCAATGAGGAGGACAGGATCTTATATTGATTTTATTGAGTACCTTGAGAAAAGAGGCCAAGTGCATAATGCTTTTAAAGAATTCACGTTAGGAGCTCCATCAGGCCCTCAAAATGCCTCACTTAGTGAAACCTATGCACCATATGAGCCTTCACCTAGGATAGTTTCGTATGAGCCACCTAGCTGTATGTCATGGTTAGGCATTACCATAATACAGGATGAACACATAGGTGACCTTGATGTGATGAATGATATAGCTGAACATGATCACATTGATCAAAAAGACCTAGGTTTTATGATCGATGATGATGAATCTCAAGAAACACATGATGAATCTTTTGGGCAATTTGTATATAGCAGTCAGAATATTGAGGATGATCCTTATGATTCGGATATAGAAGTTGAGATTCCTAGAGAAGCACTTGTGATACTTGGGAAAATGTTAGGGTTAGATTATAATAAAACACATGTTGAGGATATAGGTGATTTTGACACAAGGAATGATGAAGTAAATAACATGAGCCTACAAAGTACCCCACAAGTCCTACCATCATTTGAGGCACACATACCACCTGTGACTTACCCGAAAGAATTATAAGAGGCTATAGGAGCCCCAATAGAGGTAGAGCCCTTGGACCAAACACAACTTGATGAAATAGGTTTGAATACTTGTAATCACAACCTTTCTCTTAGTTATAGGGAAGTTCCTAGTTTTGATGAACCGGAGCCTCAACCAAAACCGTTACCTAATCTTCCATCCTTGGATGAAAATTTAGGAATTGAAATAGGTTCCGATCCACCCATCAAACCATATAGTCCGGGTAGTCTTAGGACAAAAGTAGTGGACTCTAAGCCTTGTAGAGAGGAAGCCAGTATAGGAGTGGAAAATGACCTTACATGCTTACATCAACCATTTATGATTGATCATAAGAAACATTATGGGTTTAAACCGGGTTTATTAGGTCAAGATGGATCCCCAACTAGTAGTCTCTTGAAGTTGATAGAAAATAATCCCTTTCTAGGAGAAAATCATAATCCACCTATTAACCCGATTGAATTAGGTAAGGTTATGATGATAGGAGCACACCCCTTTGAGCATATAATTCATCCACCACTCTTTCCTCACGAGGCATATTTCCACCTTAAGGGTGTGTATTGCTACTTCCACCCATACTTAATCCTAAGTGTAGGGAAAACCTTCCCTATTTCCGTTAAATAAGGGTAGAGTCAGGCTCGTGACTCGAACAAAAACAAGCGCTTATTGGGAGGCAACCCAAGCTTTGTTTATTTATTTGTTTGTTTGTTTGTTTATTTGATTTTATTTGTTTCCGTATGCATGTTTTATTTTTGTTGTTTGTGGCTCATGTTTCAAAGTAAATTGTGAAAATGCTTTATTTTGTTTTTAACTTCGTCTTAAATTGTAAGGGGAGACCCAAATTTGTTTATAAGAACGAAATTGAGCATGATCCACAACAGTATTAAATGAACATGTATATTAGTAATTGTTTGAGTCAAATGCTTGCATCGAGTTATAATGATGTTTTGCAAGATTTTCCAGGAAGTAAGACATAAGTTTTTCCAGAAATTTGCCGGAAACTTAACATGAGATTTTTACAGGAACATTCTGACGGCGTCAGGAGTTATAACATGACGGTGTCAGGTACAAAAATTCTGAAATTTTTTGCTAGTTTTGTTTTTCTAACGGAGTCTTAAAGTTTTTGTTGAATCTTTAGTTTTATAATCTCCAGGAAATCTGCAAACACTCATTCCACAAGAATTATATCTTACATTGTTTTCTAGGATTTATTATCATATATAGATTGCTGCCGATTTTACGCGAGGTTGCCTTGTTTGTTTTCTCAGGTTTAATAGGTTATGTTTGACAAGAAGATGATTTATATTCTGGAAGGGAAGCTTTGATTGTTCATTTTCTTGGAGGAAGATCTAACCTTGTTATCATACTATCCATACCAAGCGAATCAGGGGAGTACTTGATTTCATTCTTTTACCTATTTCACTTTTACATTATTTAATTGAACATTGGGGACAATGTTCATCCTAAGTGTAAGGGGAGGGTAAAATGATGATACCTCATAGGATACACTTTCGCTTGAGTTTGTTTGTTTGATGGTAGGTGTGTAATAAAACTATGAGAAATACTTGTTAGTGTAATTTTAGCACCAAATTTAAAATTTTTTACAACATTTAGGAGTGAAACTTTAGCCTTAGCAAGCGTCTCATGGATAGGAGTCGTATGACTAGCACAAACCGTATCATTCAGAAAAATTTTACACCAAAATATGTGAGGTTCGCCTTTAGATTTGATAGGAAAAGCATTCATTATTAGTGCTTAGGAGTGTACCGGTAGCATTTAGATTCTAGAACTTGCGTTAGTGATGCATCCCGAGACCGCTAGTGAGACTACATTCGTGTAGTAGGATTTACTACATGATAAGAGGCATTAGGATCACCCTTGTGTTAAACCCGTTTCATAATTTCTTGACCATTTAAGTCATATTACTTGGCTAGTAAAGTCAATTAATTTTCCCCACACCCTTAGTGTTGTACTCATTTTTAGTACACGAAACCCCTAGTACACCCCTCCGAGCCTATCTTTTCGTTTCTAACTTTAAGCATCTTACTTAAAGGAAGAATTTGTTACACCCCACTTAAATGTACACCCAAATCGCCTTAGCCTTCCGTGTATGCACTCATCCTTAGTACATTATTGTTATTTGTTTAAACCCTTAGTTAATTATCTAATTGATTACATGTTTCCTAAGTCGAGTCATATCCTTGTACATATTGTTTTGGGACGATTGGGACTCATGGGTAAAGTACTTATGTTATGGAGTAATGGGGAAGAACATCATATTATTACCCCCATATGTACGTTAATCTTAAAAGTACTCCAAGTGTTTTGATTGTCTTAATTCGAGTCATGAGATTAGTTTATTGTAAAGTATGTAAAAATTCAAGTGTAAGGGGAATGTTCATTCCCTATGATGTATTATTTTGGATGGTAGGGTAAGAGTGTATGCAAAAAAAAAAAAAAAAAAAAAAAAAAAAAATGGAAAAAATAAAGAAAAAAAAATAGAAAAAGAAAAGAGAAAAAACATACGGACTACCATCCCGTTTCATTCTATGTTTATTTTATGTTTTTGTTATTTTTGATTTATTAGCTTAAGTCGAGTCTAGTCTTGGCTTAGCAATGCCATATTGTACATGTAATTAACCAAGATGATTAACTCGCCACCAGTAAAGATTTCCTATATCCAACAAAACCATGTATTCCATATCCCTACACCTAACATTACAACCCTTTTAAAAGACCTCTTTGATAGTTTATCCTAAGTGCTTATGCCATATGGTGGAGGTTTGATCCTTTCCCAAGCCTATGGTAATCTATTTGCTATGACAGGTAGTGAGAGATGTTTTCCATTTCCATATTGTGATATATACTTTATTACACCCAAGAGATGTGAGTATCTAAACACTATTTGTGAGGTGCTAGTGTATGACCTCCGTGCTTGTCTTTGGTCTTTAGTGGAACAATTATTTGTTGTAATTACTTTTATATTAGTGTTAAATGACCCCTAACTTGTATTTTGATTAGAATAAAAGCGCATTTGCTTGAGGACAAGCAAATCTCAAGTGTAAGGGTATATGATGAGGCGAAAAATGACCCGTTTTTAGGGGGTCATTTATGCCGGAATTGGAATTTATTTAATCAAATATTGCCCTAAATCATTCCTTTTATGATTTTAGGTACTTTGGGAGTGAATTCTGGAAAATGAAGCATTTTGGACGTTTTTGGAGCATAAAAGTGAAGAAAACTGCAAAGTCTTAATTTTCCTTGCTGGGAACAGTAGATGACGGCGTCAAGAGCAAAATGGATGACGACCCAGAGAAAACGTGACGGCGTCAGATCAAGGCCGTCAAGAGTAAAAGTGGTGATGGCCCAGAGCAGAAACACACATGACGGCATCAGCTCTGGATCTAGGCAGTCCGAGAATTTTATTGGCGGCGAGATGACGGCGTCAGAACTTTCCTCTTGACGCCGTCACCTCATGAAATCTATATATACTTTTCTAATTTTCATTCATTAAAGAGGGACTTATGTGGAGAATTTTAGGGTTGAACTTTATAAACCCTAGTTCGTTTGTAGCAGTATTTTCAAGGGTGTTCACCCCTTGAAACCCTTCATGTTCAATTGAGATAAGTATCCTTTCAATTCATTCAATATGTCTATGTGTTGTTTGAATATATCTTACACTTGTCTTGATTTTAACATGCTAGGCTAAATCTATTGTGTGTTTGCTTAGATGGAATGAAACCTAGATGTTGATTATAGGTTTTTTGCTTGTTTATAGTTGTAATGGATGAATGATTTCAATGTTAGGCTTAAGAAAACTGGCAGATCTCCATTGTGTAACTTGCTTGAACGTCTTAAGAAACATGAACCGATGTGTACTAGGTTTTTATGGTTGTATTTAATGCATGAGCGAATTCTAATGATCCCATGTTAGGAGCTTCTTGTAGGCTCGACATAGGAGTGAAGTAGGGGCTTATAGAATTGGGGAAGTAAGTACGCCACCCCATGATTGGTATTAAGGAATATAACCCGTCATCCACGCAACTGTATCAAGTAATTAACCTGTAAAAGATATCTAGGGAGTAGTGAAATCTAAGTGAACACAATTCTCCCATATATTGTTCACACCACATTAGTAATTAGTTTAATTTACATTTTTGTTATTTTATTTTATTGCATCGGTAGTTATTGGGTTAGTTGACTAGCAACTAATTCCGCCCACTCCTCTAAAAACCGAGATTTTACTTGCTTTCATAAAAATATAAAAATACAAAAAGAATCATCCCTCACCTTTAGACCTAGTTTTTAGGCTTTCTAATCCTAGCGACACTATTCCTGAGTTGAACGATCAATCCCCCGGTACTTGTCACTATACTATACTACAACGATCAGGTACACTGCCTGGTGGGGTTGTAAGCTTCTCGAGATCCCTCGAGAGGTAAAGCCTGGTGCAATTCCCACGCATCACTGCACATTTAGAATTATGGTATCCCAAAGGAACGGGAGTAGACACCATAATGTATTCCAACTTGGATTATGTCGATGACTATGTTAATAAGAAAAAGCACAAATGGTATTTGTACTTTTATTTGGACATTGTCTCACCTCATAGTTCTCTAAGAAACAAACGACTCATGCTACCTCAACATACTAAAGCCATGTCGGGCTGAAAAGCATGTCAACAAGTTCCTTAAGATCAAGAAGGCTCCGGTAAACCTCATGTTCTCGCTTGATGTCATCTTCGTCATTTAAACGACAACAAAGGAAGCATCGACCTCAGTGATAATCCAATCCAATGTGCTCTCACTAAACATATTGGAATTCATCATCATCGCCTTCGTAAAAATGTTCATTGAGGGACATCTTAATCAAGAAAGTTTCATACGAAAACCACATTGTCAACACTTTCACAAAACCTCTTAAACGGGAACCATTCAACCTTCTTAGGCTTAGCTTAGGACTTATGGAACCTACATTGTAGTTTGGAACATTAGAATAAAATTACAAAAATCAAAACAAATCAAAACTTTTTTCATCTCTACTGATGTGGCAGAACCCTTAGACTAAATGGGCGGAACTTTCTCTTTGGTTTCGCCGAGTCCGCCAACTCTATAGATCAATTTATTTCTAGGATTAAACCAAACACTCCCTAACCCACAACTATAACTCATTCACTGCCACTATTCACGACCAAAACATCACCACACACGAAAATTAAGGCTCTTCTTCAATCCTTATTCAATCCAAGCAAAATTGTAAGTATTACTAACATAATTTCATTCCCGAGCTAAGTATAATATTTTCATTTACACACAATATCTAAAATCTTAGGGTTTATGCTACTATTTGTGAAAGTTTGTAAAACCTTAGTTAGAAACGAAACTAATCATGCTTTCCCTTGATTATGTTCTTGCATCCTTTAAGCAACATCATAATTAGCCAAACATCCCTTATAAAACCCTTTTGAAAAAGTCACTTTCACAATGAGGACATAACACTTCATCACATTGTTAAAACAAATGAAAAACATTAGGTAAACATCATTTGCACAAAACTCTTGAATGTTAAAGAGAATGCATAACTTATATGCATTTTTAGGTACATTTAAATTAAAACAACATTGAATTAGAAGCGTTTGGGTCATCATGTGTTTCAAGACAAAATTTGCATCATAAAAACGTTTTGAGCATCAATATGTATCAAAGATAACCACATCTTCACATTGCTTGCATAAAGACATACACTAGATCATTCTCATTATAAAAATCATTGATCTTAACTAAAATGTAAAATTTTATGCTTTCTAGGAATCAACATGCCTCCCGCAACATTCTCCGATCACAAAGGTACCTCAAGTATCTACCCAAACACCATATGACCAAAGGTCTTACTCCACACCGAGTCAATGTCTTTAAGGGGTTAGAGAAGTGTTATGTTCATGAGCGGAGAACCATTGATCCATCCTTCATAGAAGGAAAGTCCATTCGCCAAGACTTAGCTACCATCAACTTTGATTGTCTCCTAGATATTGATGAGCCGATTTGTCCTAGGTTCATTCTAGAATTGTATGCTACCGTAGATCTCTCTAGTGATGAAGATGGTCATATATCCGTGGAATTTTCTATCAATCGACACGAAACTGTCTTACCTCTAGATATATGTGGAAAACTAGAAGGGGGGTTGAATAGTTTTACGTCTTTTTAATTTGTTACAAAAGGTTTTTGAGTGTTGTTGGGAATAAAATGCACAAGTTAAAGAGTCTGCCAGAAGAGCCTGCCAAATGATAGTTAAGCCTGCCTCTTCAGTTTTGTTGATGTTGAAGATACACTAACAGTACCTTCTGGGTAAGAAGGTACTGCTAGTTAAAGAAGGTCCTGCCAGTTTTAACGACAAGTTGTTATATTTTATTTAGATATTTAGTTGTATTATTAGTCTTTGTACAAAGTTATACGTTAAGTAGAAGTAGTACAGAAGTCTCAGTAGATATAATGGAGTGTTTTACCTTGAAAGGTGTAATATTATGATAAGATAAGTCTCTAATATATTATATTAAGCAACTTGACAACTTGTAATAAGGGCTCCTTATACTATAAAAGGAACCCTTAAGTCACCTTCTTAGATATAGTTTTTCATAGATTTCCATGCATAACTTCCATCTTTAAATCCTTTTCACGTATCAAAGATTCAAGGTTACATTTGTAATCCTGGTGATAGTTTAGATCACCCGTAGTATTTCATAAATAATATTGAATCGTTTTGTGTTATTCATGTTGTGTTCATCATTATTCACGTTTACTTATTCACCACCTTTGTTCCTTTAGTGTGTTTTAGTAAATTCCGCGTGCTAAATCACATTCATTCATAAATATCCCAAACACATTACTAAGACTAACATCTCAAGTGTTTAGATCCTTTTCCCCACAAGTGGTATCAGAGCCAGGCTGATATTTACGACATAAAAGAACAAAGCAAAAATGGATGTTGAGCACATTCAAACCAATGTGGCTGCAAAACTTCCATTACTCAAACAGAATGAGTTTGAGATGTGGAGACTGAGGGTTGAACAATACTTCCAAGTGCAAGACTATGCACTTTGGGAGATTATTGAAGAAGGAAACTCATTTAAACCAGTAACCACCACCTCCACAGTAAACGATGCACTTGTCACAACTGTGCAAGTAAACCCAACAACCGCAGAAGAAAGAATTCAAAAGAGAAATGATCTTAAAGCCAGGAGTATGCTTCTCTTGTCTATTCCAAATGACCAGCTCTTAGTCTTTAACAAGTACAAATGTGCTAAAACCCTTTTTTAAGCTATTGTGGCTAGATTTGGTGGTAATGATGCCACCAAGAAAACTCAGAAATCACTTTTAAAACAACAGTTTGAAAACTTTTCAGCCACAACAAATGAGTCTTTGGACAGCATGTTCAATAGACTACAAAAGCTTTCTAGTCAGTTAGCCATTCATGAGGTGATAATATCTCAAGAAGACTTAAACTCCAAATTCCTTAGAAGTCTACCCTCTGAATGGGCCATGCATGTCATTGTCTGGAAAAACAAACCAGATATTGATTCCATGAGTCTCAATGATCTTTACAGCAACTTCAAAATAGTAGAGCATGAACTAAAGAAGTCTACTAGTTCAAGCTCAGGAAATATGGCATTTGTGTCATCTCATGGTACCTCCAAGAAAGTTGATGAAGAAAAAGATGGTAGAGAAGAAGGTACTGCTAACACAAATTTTGGTACTGCCAGTACTTCCAGCAGTACCAAAACCATTTTAGATGAAACAATTGGTTGTGCTTTTCTAACATCACAACACAATGGTTCCACATTGACCTTTGAAGATCTTCAAGAGATCAGTGATGATGATCTTGAAGAAATGGACATAAAATGGCAGCTTTCACTTCTTAGCATGAGGGCTAAGAAATATTTAATGAGGACTGGAAAGAAGATTGTCATCAATGGCAATGAACCTGCTGGGTATGACAAGTCTAAAGTGGAGTGCTACAACTGCCACATGAAGGGTCACTACTCAAGAGAATGTAGAAGACCAAAGAAGCAGGGTGATAAGGGAGGAGATTTTGAGAACAAGAACAGGGGAAACAATGAGAACAAGAGCAAAGAAGTGGACATCACTGAAACAAAAGCTATGGTAGCTATTGATGGGCTGGGTTTTGATTGGAGCTTTATGGGTGAAGAAGAGTCAGCTTCAAATGAAATGGCTTTAATGGCTCTCTCCAATCCTGAGGTACAAATTACTAAATGTTCTGCTACTTGTGAAGTTTTTAAAATTAGAAATCTTAAGAAAACTTTATGATGAACTGAAAGTAGAAGAAAGAAAAACTCATCAAGACCTAGTTAATCATAAGTGTGGTATGGCCAAACTTGAAAAGCAGATAATTCACTTTAGAGAAAATGAACTCACCTTTTTTGACACAAAAGCTATTCTTAATAAAGACATATTTTTTAAAGATGCTGAAATAAACCTGTTAAGAACTGAGTTTGCTAAAGTGAAACAAGCAAAAGATAATATTCAACTAACTGTTACAACATTAGAAAATGCTTCTGCATGTACTAAAAGTATAGTTGAAAACCAAATGAACAAGAAAATCAAATCTGGGATTGGATACAACACATGTCCACCTCCTTACAGAGGAATTCCCTGCCCCCCAGGTATAGATCTTGCTGAATCAGGTTTACATGAACTCTCTCATAAACCACTAGAAAATGTAAAACCTATAGAAAATAGTGAACCTTTTGAGAGTGCAAGTGATACTTCACTTTCCAAAGAAAAGGTGCTCACTAATAAGAGCTCAGATGATACATCTATTGAAGATTGGACATCTGATGAGAATGAAAAAGAGACTGTTTCAAAGAAAGGAAACAAAGTAGCACCAACCAGTCCTAAAAGTGTAGAAAGTATCACAAAGACTAAAGTTGTTCTAAAAATAGTTGAATGTTGTACTAAATGTAATAGCAAACCTAGAGGTAGTCGGAGAAATTGGAACAATCTTAAGTCACACCAACTTGGTGATAACTTTGTTTTGTACAATAAGGCATGCTATTAATGTGGTAGTTTTAATCATACTCATGCTTATTGTAACAATTGGGTTTCTGGGAGTACATCAAGGTCTAAAACAAATAAAACAAACCCCAGAAAAGGTTTTTTGAAATCTAACACACCAAAAGTCAATCATAATGTTAGACCAAATGAGACTGTTTACCCAAAATTCACTACTAAGGGTGCAAGTAATATTTTCAAACATACACCAAGAGTTGTGAAAAGTCTCATTGAAAGGAATTTTGTGGTTAAAACACAAGACTGGAGACCAAAACCAAAAGGTCCTGCTAGATCATATGGTCCTGCTAGACCAAATGGTACTGCCAAATTTGGTACTGTTAGACCAAAAACCACAAAATGTGTTAAAAATGAAAATGCTGTTAAGTCCTCAGCATGTTGGATTTGGATACCACTCCAATCAAATGGTGCGTCAACAGTCCTAAAAAGGTTTGATTACATTGATGCACGAGGCAAACCCAAGTCAGTCATGGCTTGGGTACCCCAAGGAAACTAATATGTGTATACATGTGCAAGAACATTCAAATGATATTGCTGATCAAGGATATGTAGATAGTGGATGTTCAAGGCACATGACAGGCAACATGTCTTACCTCACAGACTTCAAATCATTTGATGGAGGATATGTTACCTTTGGGAGAGGAATCAAAGGAAAGATTACTAGTAAAGGTACAATTAAAACCAGTAAATTAGATTTTGAAAATGTGTACTTTGTGAAAGAACTACAGTTTAATCTCTTAAGTGTCTCACAAATGTGTGACACAAAGAACAATGTTCTTTTTACTGACACTGAATGCATTGTACTTTCTCCTGATTTTAAAATTCCTGATGAAAGTCAGATTCTTATTAAAATCCCTAGAAAGAACAATATGTACATTGTTGATTTAAAGAACATTGTTCCTAAAGAGAGTTTAACCTGTCTAGTAGCAAAAGCCTCATTGGATGAATTTATACTTTGGCATAGAAGACTTGGTCATGTAAACTTTAAAACAATCAATACAATTGCAAAATATGATTTGGTTAGAGGTTTACCCAAAAAGATTTTTCAAAATGACCAAACCTGTGTTGATTGTCTAAAAGGCAAACAACATAGAGCTTCTTGTAAGCCCAAGACCCATAACTCAATTTCTCAAGCTTTATACATGCTTCATATGGACCTCTTTGGTCCTAAATCTGTGAATAGCTTGAATGGTAAAAGATATTGTCTTGTAGTTACTGATGATTACAACAGATTTTCTTGGGTTTTCTTTTTAAGAACTAAGGATGAAACAAGTGAGATCCTTAAGTCCTACATTACAGGGATAGAAAACCAAATTGATAAGAAAGTAAAAGTAATTAGATGTGACAATGGGATAGAATTCAAGAGTAGAGTTATGGATGAATTTTGCAAAGAAAAAGGAATAAAAAGAGAATATAGTGTAGCTAGAACCCCACAGCAAAATGGAGTAGCAGAAAGGAAAATAGACTTATAGAGGCCGCTAGAACAATGCTAGTAGACTCTAAGTTGCCTGTTTCATTTTGGGCTGAAGCTGTAGGTACTGCTTGTTATGTGCAGAATAGGGTTCTTGTGATTAAACCTCATAGAAAGACTCCTTATGAACTTTTGTTTGGTAGAACACCATCTCTAAGTTTTATGAGACCTTTTGGATGTCATGTCACTATTCTCAATACCAAAGATCATCTAGGAAAGTTTGAAGGAAAAGCTGATGAAGGCTACATGACAGGGTATTCTTTGCAAAGTAAGGCCTATAGGGTGTATAATAGATGCACTAGGCTAGTGGAAGAAAACCTGCACATAGAGTTTCAAGAAAAACTACCAAATGTTGCAGGCATTGGACCAGATTGGAGTTTTGACATTGATAAGCTTTTAGAATCTATGAATTATGTGCCTGTCACAGGTACAAATACTAATGATAATGCAGGTCTTGAAGACAATGTTGAAACAACTGAGGATCAAGATTACATCTTGATGCCAATTTGGACAGGATTGGATTTAACTTCACGTCATGGAGAGCCTTCAAATACAACAAATGAAGGTGTTGGAGATGATCATGGAACTCAAGATCAAGGGAATCAAGAAAATTCTGAAAATGAAAATGGTACTGCCAATTCACAAGATGGTACTGCTAGTTCAACAGATGGTACTGCCAGTTCACAAATTGGTCCTGTTGAACCATTAAATGTTCTATCAGATGATTCCTTACCAGAAGATATAGGGATTGGAAATCTTCCAATTTCCTATGATGTTCCGACAACACACAACACAAGAATTCTCAAAGATCACTCCATTGATAATGTGATTGGCAGCATTGATTCTGGTGTTAAAACAAGAACTCAAGTCTTATCTTCAGACAAGGATGGGTTTGTCCTAGCTGTGTATGAAGAAAAGAACCATGAAGTTGCCCACATATGCCTGTTTACATGCTTTCTCTCACAAGTAGAACCCGAAAACATTACAAAAGCCTTAGATGATTCAAGCTGGGTTGAAACAATGCAAGAAGAACTACTTCAATTCAAACTTCAGAAGGTTTGGGTACTGGTTGATTTGCCCAAAGGTTACAGGGCAATTGGAACCAAATGGGTTTTCAGGAATAAGAAAGATGAAAGGAGAACAGTGATAAAAAACAAAGCCAGATTGGTGGCCCAAGGGTATACTCAAGAAGAAGGAGTGGATTATGAAGAAGTTTTTGCTCCAGTTGCAAGAATTGAAGCAATTAGGCTATTCTTGGCGTATGCTTCTTTCATAGGATTCACTGTCTACCAAAATGGATGTCAAAAGTGCCTTTTTATATGGTACTATTGAAGAAGAGGTGCATGTTTCTCAACCTCCAGGCTTCATTGATGCAGAATATCCAGACAAGGTGTACAAGGTTACCAAAGCTCTTTATGGTCTACACCAAGCTCCTAGGGCATGGTATGAAACATTGGCTTTCTATTTATTGGAAAATGGATTTCAAAGAGGCAAGATTGATCCAACTTTGTTCATCAAAAGAACCAAGAAAGACATCTTGCTGGTGCATATTTATGTTGATGACATTATCTTTGGATCCATAAATCAGGAGTTGTGTGTGGAGTTTGAAAAACTTATGTATACTAAGTTTGAAATGAGTTCCATGGGGAACTTACTTTCTTTCTGGGTCTCCAAGTGAAACAATCAAATGAAGGCATATTTATTAGCTAAGATAAGTATGTAGCAGAGATCCTAAGGAAATTTGGGTTTGCAGATTCAAAGGTTGCAAGTACACCAATGGATCCAGAAAAGGGGTTACTTAAAGATGCTGAGGGTGAAGATGTTGATGTGCACAACTATAGATAAATGATTGGGTCCCTGATGTACCTTACATCATCAAGACCAGATATCATGTTCTCAGTGTGTGTATGTGCAAGATTTCAAGTAAATCCAAAAGTTTCTCATCTCACAGCAGTCAAAAGGATCTTCAGATACCTCAAGGGTCAACCTAGGTTGGCTCTATGGTATCCAAGGGAATCATCTTTTGATTTGGTAGCTTATTCAGATAGTGACTATGCTGGTGCAACCCTAGACAGAAAATCCACAACTGGTGGATGTTAATTTCTTGGCTGCAGACTCATATCATGGCAATGCAAGAAGCAAACAATGGTGGCCAATTCTACAACTGAAGCAGAATATGTTGCAAGTGCAAGTTGTTGTGGCCAAGTTCTTTGGATCCAGAATCAATTGCTTGACTATGGGTACAATTTTCTTAACACCATTATTTACATTGACAATAGCAGTACTATTTGTATCATTAAAAATCCAGTTCAACATTCAAAAACAAAACATATTGAAATCGGACACCATTTCATAAGAGATTGCAATGAGAAAAGGTTAATTCAAGTTGTCAAAATTGATTCTGAAAAGAATTTTGCAGACCTTCTCACCAAAGCTTTTGATTTAGGTAGGTTTAAATACCTGGTAGCAGGTATTGGTATGATAAATCTTTGAAAAACATGTGTTTTTGTACATAAAATAAACAAGTTCTGGTCTTTTAAACATGGTGCTGCTAGTTAGTCATAAGGTACTGGCAGTGCATAATTGGTACTGCTAGTTCAAAGTTTGCTCTGTTTTTGCTCATCTTGATGTTTAAATGTTAACAATGCTATAAAGCAAGTGCTTTGCACTCTGTTCTTTTGGTCTACAACTAACCATTTCAGGTTACTCAAGATTGCTAACAAAATCAGGATGTGGAAATGGTAATCAGTTCACCAAGTTTTTCAAAACTTAAGAGCTGGCTAGTCCAAAGCAAACGGCTATTGGTAAAGACTTCTCAAATCCTGTGGAAAACTAGAAGGGGGGGTTGAATAGTTTTACGTCTTTTTCGTTTTGCTTATTTTATAAAAGATAGTTTCTAAGATGAAACCTTCAAATCACTTTAATACATAAATATATATACTAGTTAATTTATGATTTTGTATAAATATTACTTATGTATAATGTACAATTTCAAAACACTTAACTACAAAAGTACAAATACAAGATTTATTAAAGGTTTTATATATACAATGCTTATGTATAATGTTAGGAAAGAATATACAATTTCGTATATTTTATGTAAGCATATATATGTGTAGTAGTAGTGTATAGATATAATTTTATGTACTAGGTTGTTTTTTGTAAGATTAGTTTTATGAATGGATTTTAGTTTGATCTTTATGTGAAATCAACATATGCACAATACTATCAATTATGACTATGTATGAAATGCAAGTAAGTAATAAATCAAAGAGTGAGGGATGGAAAGATCAAACCGAGACACAAAGGATTTATAGTGGTTCGGCTACAAGGACACCTTCCTTGCCCTACTCCACTCCCCGAGTCACCTACTCGAGAGTTTTCTTCACTAGATCAAAGACCTCCTTTATGGCGGAGAAAACCGTACACACCAATATACACACCAATTTACACACCAATCTACACACCAATCTACACACCAAACTACACACCAATCTTCACACCAATCTACTATTTTCTTCACACCAATCTTCTACACACCAATCTTCTATACACCGATCTTCTATTCTCCTCACACCTTCAAAGTACTAATGTCTTGACACCTTCAAGTCACTAATATCTTTGCAACTTCAATGCACTAGTGTCTTGACACCTTCAAGCCACTAATGTCTTCACACCTTCAATGCACTAATGTCTTGACACCTTCAAGCCACTAATGTCTTCACAACTTCAATCTACAAATGTCTTCTAGTCTACTCCACTAGAGATCCTTAATTTCTTCACTACAAGCTCCTATTGCTACAATCTCCTATCACCACTACTATCTAACCCTTCTTCTTCACTTCAAGTCACACTTCACACTTACAACAATTCTAGATTCTTCAACTAAATCTAGTTAACTAATACATACACCTTATTCACCAAAGTATGAAAGATGTACAAGGAAATGTAAACAAACAACTTAGATAGCAAGATGATACTAAGTTGTAATACTTCTAATAGAAGTATTCTTCTCTTTGCACTTGAAAGAATGAGGCTTTGGATCACTTGGAAACAAAGGCTTATGAAATGAAATGATCAAAGGATTTTTTAGGATTGAAATAGAGATCTAGAACAGAAAGTTTTTGTGCAAAAAGGTGGGGAAAAAATCCAGGTTTAAGGTGGTATTTATAGGCAACAAGTTCTGACAGAGGAGCGTGGCCGGCCCCCTTAAAGCATGGCCGGCCCCCTTAAAATTAAGGGGGCCGCCCCTTATAATTAAGGGGGCCGCCCAACTGTAACGGCCAGAAAACTTGTCTTTTAGTGGGGAAAGTTTATTTGGTGAAAAACTAACTGATTTTGGTTAAATATTTGAAATCATATATTTAGTATGATTAAAACATTTTTCCTTATTACCAAAAGTGTTTTTCAAAAATATATAATAAGATTATATAATTAAATAAACTTTGTATTAGTTAATTAAATACCCCTTTGATCATACATAGCACTAAACACTTTGTTTATTCATACCTTAAGTGATTTGTTGGTGAAAGTGATTATTTATTACTAAATACGTGTTTACGTCATGATCTTTGGATTTGATTAGTTTAAGTTTTGTGATTATCAAAACATAGAGATATCGGAAGATATGAATAATGTTTTTAGTCAATTATTTATATCAACAATCTCCCCCTTTTTGATGATTACAAAACCTAAACTTATTAAATCCAAAAATTAATATTTAGACAAGTATTTAGTAAGTTTACATTCACTTCTCCCCCTTTTTGTAGAATCAAAAAGGTTAGGCCGAATAAGCTTCGTGAGAGAAGTTTAAACGGGTAGAAAACTCCCCCTTGATGTATGCTCCCCCTCGTTTGAGGGCACCAAGGTTTCGAGAAAGTAATACTTGCAAGAAAAATATTAGAAGCACAAGCATGGCACAAGCAAATACATATAGCATAATATTAGCAAGTAATAATCATGGCACAAGGTAATAAGAAACATATATTAAACCATTTAATAATAGAGAAATGATTATGTCAACCCATAATCATTGTTACAAAGGCAATACAAATAGAATTCTAAATAACATAGAACATCCTATAGTGCCAACAAGGAGTGTCATCAAACTTTCTTGAATCCCAAAATGGTTGAGGAGTTTTATTTGAAAATGAGAAAACATAAGCATATCAAATGCTTGGTGGTTTAGTGGAGGTAAACTCTTGGTTCCATGAGTGTTGGTGAGTTTGTAGAGCTTGGAGGTGGTGGATTTGAGGTGGAGTTTGTTGGTTGAGGGTTGTGATGTTGTTCAAGTGATGGGGTTTGTTGAGATCTAGTAAGAAGATACTCAATCCAAGTGAAGTGCTCATTCAAAGCAATGGTTTGTTGTTGAAGGAAGATGCAACAAGGGCAATTGTTAACATGCTTCTCAAGTTGGTTTTTGTTATGTGGTGATGATGGTGAGCTTGATTGTGGTGGATCCAAATTGCGTTGAGCAAGATGTAAAGCTAAAAGAGCACTAAGCTCATGTGCCTCTTTTAGCTCCTCAACGAACTTCAAGTGTTCGGAGGAAGGTGATGGTGGTGGAGCATGATTGTTGTCTTGGGTGAAGGTTTGCACATGCAACATTGGAGTAGCATGTGAGGTTGTAGGAAGTGGTGGTGGTACTCTAGGTGGTGGAGATATGTTTGAACTTGGGTAATCATGAAAACATGATATGGGTGGAAGAGTTTCTTCATGAGTGGATGATGTCTTTGTTGAATGAGCAATATGTAAAGTGTTGATTGAGATATTTGGATTGTTGTTTTGGGATTGAGCATGCTCATCAAAGAGGAAGCATTAATGAGGGTATTAGTGGAAGATAGGTTGTGGGATGACTCATTTGAGTGGGTTTGAGGTTGAGTTGTTGGTTGACTTGAAACAACATCACAAGAGTTATGACAAGAATCAAGTTTCCTCCTCCAAACGGGTTTGACGGAGATCCTTGCGGTTCTTGAAATCTTTGGTTTTTGGTTGTTGGGAGATGACATGTTTGAGTGTGATGGCATTAATGATGGGAAGAGGGTATTTATAGTGTATGAGAGATGTGGTTTAGGAAGGTAAATTTTGAGGGATAACATGGGACAAAATATGTTTGTGAATTTTGGGAAGTATAGGCTGAAATGGGTCAAAAAGTGATAAAGAAAACAGTATCCCCGACCATCAGATGGCCGGTCCCCTTAAATGGAGGCTGGTCCCCTTAAATTTAAGGGGGCCGCCCTTATGATTTAAGGGGGCCGCACATCTGGTGATTCCCAGAATGCCAGAAATGGGTTTTTGGCAGAAAATTTTCAAAAAGGTTGTGTTTTTGGATTTGGATTCAAGTAAGTCCAACTCTTGAGGCAATATAGAGCATACTATTCATGAATGTAGGGAAATAATAAAAGTGAACAACAAATTCCTCATAATCATGTTATTTTCTAATATTTCAATTAAGTATGGTAACTAAGGAAGCAATAAAGCAAACTAGTTAAGCATGCAACTATATAAAGATAATGGTAAGTAGGCTTAGTGCAAACAAATTGAAGATTGCTTATGATAAACACGTGGGAAGATATGATTATATGAACTTCAAGACTTGTTACAAACAAGATCCATATGGGCAAACCATGATTCTCATGAAATGATTTGATTAAATTGTAGATGTCAATTTCACATAAGTGTATGACATATATGAGAAGATAATAACAATGTTTTAAACAAAATGTTTTTAGTTTTATTCAACAATATTTGAAAGTAAGTTTTCACTTAATCCCATAAATCTGAGAATGAAAGAGTCTAATGAGAAGCAAAGTTCATATAAATAAATTAGCGTTAGGTATATATAGGAAGTGCAATTTAATCAAGTTGGAGAATGAGTATGAGACTATTACTAGTGGTGCTCAATTCAGGCTAAACACGACCGTTTTTACGGGTTACACACACCCAACTTCTCACATAGAAGCAATTCAACCGTTAGGTTAAATTGAATTTCTAGTCAATAGATTCTCCAGTAGTCATTCTCCTTTTTAGAATAAATCGAGTTCCTAAATTTACCTATCGAAGATTACCAAATATGAAGTTTACTTGATTCACTAATACTTAGCTTAATGTTTTGAGATACATTCAAGTTAGTATCCCAATAAAACAAAATTTGTTTTGTTTTAAAAAGAAAAATGTTTCTATCTTGATAAAGATCAAAATAATGTTATGATAGCTTATGATTAAGCATGTTGTTTGAAAAAGCATAAAATAGATATTCGAAAGGTTTTAATTCAAAGAAAGAAGTTTTTTTTTTTTTTTTTTTTTTTTTTTTTTTTTTTTTTTTTTTTAAATATGATGTTTTGATTTTGACAATCAAGAAATTTCAAGTGAAAGATACACTTCAAGAGAATCGATTAAGCCCATTGTCACATATAAAAATCTCTAATTGGCAACTAAAGATATGAAAGAGATATGGTAGACATTAAACATCTAAATGCAATGAGATAGGAAGGGACAAAGAAAATCATCAATGAATACAATATAGGCATATGAATGTATGCATGTATACAAGACACATTGTAATATTGAGTTACTAGCAAGTCTTAATTATAACACATCTATTAATGCAACTAGTAAGATCATATAGCATAAATGGCAAGCATTCTACTTTAAATCATAGAAGATTATCAATATAGATGAAAACTAAGACAAATGATAATAGACATAGCAACAAGAGAGTTAATTATCCTAATGTCATGTATGCATATATTGGTATTCATGATCTAAAAGCATAGCAACTTATAAATTAAATCATATTAATATACTAATTGAAGCATACTTTATCTTAATGTAATGTAGGCGAGTTTTTGAAAAGAAAACTTACCTCAGGTCCAACTCTTCTTTAAGAGTGATCATGAGAGCAATATAAAACGTCAGGAAGGTTTTCCCCAAAGCAAGTTGAAGAAGCGAAGTAATATCCTAATGCGAAAAGGATCAAGGAGACTTGATCATAGAAACACTATCGGTCGCCCCAATCATCACAAGTCGTGCAGATTAAGAATGGTAGAACAAGAATCCTTCGTCATGAGATAGTAACGAACACACCATAAAGACAATGGTCATCAAATGAAAGAAAGCGAATAGAGCGATCTAAAAAGTGGTAGTTCCTTTGATCGTTAATTACCTACACATGACAGAGAGCTTGGTACCCAGATTCTCATGGGTCCGATTTGATTAGTAGCGAACATCCAATGCACTTAAATGCATATGAAGAGGATGTCGTCGAGAAGTACAAGAATTCATTATTTGTTTGTTTTAGCAAACAAACAATAACTTTCTTGACTAGAGAAATAATCAATGGATGTAAATAATAATAGTTCTAAATTTTTCCATTAGGTTTAACAAATTTTATTTGTTTTGATGTATTTGTCAAATACTCATCTGCCGTATATCCTAATCCGGTTTTATCATAAAATGACTTTTGAATGTTAAGTAGATATTTTAAAGATTTAGAACTATTTTCGAATTTTGCTAATATTTTAGCTTTTTCCTTTTCCATTTTAATTTCATGTTTATAGTCTTGACAATTTTTACATTCAAGATCAATTTCAATATTACTTTCAAGTCTAGACATTTTGTCTTCTAAAATTATTTCTTTTTCAAAGTTATTTTCAGCGGATGTTGAAAATTCATTTTTAAAAATAATTTTTGAGTCAATGTTGCAAAAGTGTTTGAAGCTATTTTCCATTTTTGAAAATTCTAATGTAAATTGATCATAGCAAAAATGTTTGGTTTTGAATTGTACCTTATTTGTACTTGTACACTCTTCACTCGCTATACGGTGATCAACTCCATTCTTCATGTCGCTCCATGTTTTGTTTGTAGCATTGCTTGGATCTTGGAGCATGTAATCCTTGTCATCACTATTTGTATTAACATTTGTTAGGATGTTCACGTATTCCGTATTTACATCGTCTTTATCGTCCTTGTTGCACCATGATTTATTAACATGCTTTCTTCGGATTTGACACATGTGTTCTTCATTATTGGTACCTTCAATGATCACATTTGAACTAGTAGTACATGTGTTTATTTCAACTAAATATTTATCTATTAAACTTTCTAGAGTAACAATTTCATGTGCAATATCAAGTTTATCATCTTTGGTTTTACATTTCTCTTGGTGAAACTTTAAAAGGCATTTCCAAATATCATTTGCCGTTTTACAAGGAAATAATCTTTCATATTCAACATTTGGTAGAGTTTTGAAAATAAGTAATTTAGCTTTAGTATTTTTATCAATTTTTATTTGAAGATTATTATGTTGATTTTCAAAATCCATTTTGGTTAGTTTAAGATCACCAATTGAAATAATATGCCAAAGATCAAGATCTATTGATTTCACATAATTTTCAAATTTATTTTTCCATTCAAGAAAATGATCATTTTCAAATAATGGTGGTTTTTGCGTAAATTCTCCTTCTAGATATTTTTCGAATTCCATAGATCGTTACAAGTTTTAAAATACAGTATATTTTAAAAATCTTGTTAGACGTGGCTCTGATACCAATTGTGGAAAACTAGAAGGGGGGGTTGAATAGTTTTACGTCTTTTTCGTTTTGCTTATTTTATAAAAGATAGTTTCTAAGATGAAACCTTCAAATCACTTTAATACATAAATATATATACTAGTTAATTTATGATTTTGTATAAATATTACTTATGTATAATGTACAATTTCAAAACACTTAACTACAAAAGTACAAATACAAGATTTATTAAAGGTTTTATATATACAATGCTTATGTATAATGTTAGGAAAGAATATACAATTTCGTATATTTTATGTAAGCATATATATGTGTAGTAGTAGTGTATAGATATAATTTTATGTACTAGGTTGTTTTTTGTAAGATTAGTTTTATGAATGGATTTTAGTTTGATCTTTATGTGAAATCAACATATGCACAATACTATCAATTATGACTATGTATGAAATGCAAGTAAGTAATAAATCAAAGAGTGAGGGATGGAAAGATCAAACCGAGACACAAAGGATTTATAGTGGTTCGGCTACAAGGACACCTTCCTTGCCCTACTCCACTCCCCGAGTCACCTACTCGAGAGTTTTCTTCACTAGATCAAAGACCTCCTTTATGGCGGAGAAAACCGTACACACCAATATACACACCAATTTACACACCAATCTTCACACCAATCTACACACCAATCTACACACCAAACTACACACCAATCTTCACACCAATCTACTATTTTCTTCACACCAATCTTCTACACACCAATCTTCTATACACCGATCTTCTATTCTCCTCACACCTTCAAAGTACTAATGTCTTGACACCTTCAAGTCACTAATATCTTTGCAACTTCAATGCACTAATGTCTTCACACCTTCAATGCACTAATGTCTTGACACCTTCAAGCCACTAATGTCTTCACAACTTCAATCTACAAATGTCTTCTAGTCTACTCCACTAGAGATCCTTAATTTCTTCACTACAAGCTCCTATTGCTACAATCTCCTATCACCACTACTATCTAACCCTTCTTCTTCACTTCAAGTCACACTTCACACTTACAACAATTCTAGATTCTTCAACTAAATCTAGTTAACTAATACATACACCTTATTCACCAAAGTATGAAAGATGTACAAGGAAATGTAAACAAACAACTTAGATAGCAAGATGATACTAAGTTGTAATACTTCTAATAGAAGTATTCTTCTCTTTGCACTTGAAAGAATGAGGCTTTGGATCACTTGGAAACAAAGGCTTATGAAATGAAATGATCAAAGGATTTTTTAGGATTGAAATAGAGATCTAGAACAGAAAGTTTTTGTGCAAAAAGGTGGGGAAAAAATCCAGGTTTAAGGTGGTATTTATAGGCAACAAGTTCTGACAGAGGAGCGTGGCCGGCCCCCTTAAAGCATGGCCGGCCCCCTTAAAATTAAGGGGGCCGCCCCTTATAATTAAGGGGGCCGCCCAACTGTAACGGCCAGAAAACTTGTCTTTTAGTGGGGAAAGTTTATTTGGTGAAAAACTAACTGATTTTGGTTAAATATTTGAAATCATATATTTAGTATGATTAAAACATTTTTCCTTATTACCAAAAGTGTTTTTCAAAAATATATAATAAGATTATATAATTAAATAAACTTTGTATTAGTTAATTAAATACCCCTTTGATCATACATAGCACTAAACACTTTGTTTATTCATACCTTAAGTGATTTGTTGGTGAAAGTGATTATTTATTACTAAATACGTGTTTACGTCATGATCTTTGGATTTGATTAGTTTAAGTTTTGTGATTATCAAAACATAGAGATATCGGAAGATATGAATAATGTTTTTAGTCAATTATTTATATCAACAAATCCGTTGATAGCTGATAGTTTGCTAAAAACTATAAGGTAATCAGTTCACCCAGTTTTACAAAACTTAAAGAGCTGACTAGTCCAAAAGCAAACGGCTATTGGTAAAGACTTATCAAGTCCGTTGATAGCTGATAGTTTGCTAAAAACTATAAGGGATGTTTTCTAAAATTTCAAAGAGACTGCCAAGTTATATTTCTAAAAACAAGGTACTGGTAGTTCAAATTTTAGTACTGGTAGAGTAAAATAGTACTGCTACATAGCCGTTGAGTCTGTCAGGTTAAAAATATAGCCGTTGTTTTGAAGGGTATTTTTGTGAATTACTCATGTTTTCGTCGAATTAAGGATATAGTTATTATAATAAAAGATCTTTTTGACCGCCTCTTCAATTACTTATCCATATCTTTAATAGTCGGTCAAAAGTAATTTTTCTCATAATCAATCCTTAACACAATTCACACTCACCTTTCATCTTCTACCAGTACAACAATAAAATCCCACCATCATAATCAAAATTTTCATAAGACCTTTCACCATGGCTCGTCTAAGTTTTGTCAAACGTCACAACCAATTAGCATTTTTGGAAAAGTCTGATGACAATGAAACTTTTCATCAAGCAGTGGATTTTCTAAATAATTCTTATATCAGGTTTGTTTTACTCGTGAATCCCACTATTTTTAAATCTCAAATTTTACAATTTTGGCAAACTGCTAGAGTTAACACTCTTAGGAATGGGATTCAAGAGTTAGAGGTCAAAGTGGATGGTAGAACCTTGACTTTTACCGAATCATCCATTAGAAGACATCTTCATTTGGATGATTCAGATGGCATTAGGCAACTGCCTGATACTAAAATCTTTGAAAATTTGACAAAAATGGGGTATAATGTAACTTCTACAAAGCTTACATTTCTTAAAAAGCATTTTACCCCTCAATGGAGATTTTTGATTCATACCATCCTTCATTGTTTAAGCCAAAAGAAAACCTCATGGGAGCAGTTTAGTGGTAACATGGCTGCAGCTCTCATTTGCCTGGCAACAAACAAGAAATTCAACTTTTCAAAATATATTTTTGAATGATTGGTTAAAAATGTGGATAGTGAAACAAAGTTTTCGATGTACCCAAGGTTTATTCAGTGCCTCATCAACAAATCCAAACATTTGTTACTTCCCCCAAACAAACCTTTTAAAACTCCCAAACTTACACACAAGGTGTTTTCCAACATGAAAATTGGTTTTCAAGGAGAAGAAGTACCACTTTTTGAGGATATGTTACCACAACATTCTGAAGAACCATCCACATCATCTGATCATTCATCACCACACCCATCACCAGTACCATCACTCACACCACCAGTACCATCAGTCACACCACCATCACCAGTACCATTACCATATCACCATCCAACACAAACACCATCTGCAACATCACCATCATTATCACATCATAACTCACCACAATCTCCTCCACAACAAAGTGTAGATGCTCAGACTGTCAGGGAATGAAAGGAGCAAGTGCAGCACTTGAAATCTACTCTTGAAAGTCAAAACAAATATTTTACAGAGATCAACACCAAGTTAGTTAAGAGAGTTGAGAAATTAGAGTTGAAGGTGAAATTGTTGAAGGGTAAAAGAACATCTCAGTTGGTTGTTTCTAGTTCCTCAAATTCAGATGAAGAAGGTTTGGGTCTCTCTTCCAAAAAGGGGAGGATGGGTAGTTCTAAAAGTGAAGAAGAAATTCAATTTCAATTTCATGAAGGAACTCAAGTGATTGATGAAGAGCCTGTTATTCAAGAAAAAGAGCCTGTTAGTGAAAAAGAGCCTGTTAGTGCAAAGCCTGTTAGTGCAAAAGATACTGCTGAAGCAGAGCAAGAGCCTGCTGGGATTCAGAGGCTATTAGCTATGAATTTAAAAGATTCTAATCAAATGTCTTACAAAAGAAAGAGGGGATCACAGCCTCAGGGGAGGCTTCTTGTTTCTGATGAACAATCTGCTGCTCCAAGTCTAGAATCATCACCCAAAGACAAGGGTAAGAAAATTATGGTTGAAGATGAACCAAAGCCTAAAAAGTTGAAGAAGAAAGAGCAAGCACAATTGGCTGTAGATGAAAGGTTATCCAAACAGCTTCATGAAGAAGAAGTTATGGGGCTGAAGAAGAATCAAGAATGCTACAAGAAAAGTTTGATGCTCAGCTGCAATACATCATTTCCATTGATCCAATTGTAAGAGGTGAAGCCTATACTCTGGTGTGTGATGAGTCTCTTAGCTCAGATGAATGATTTCATCACTAGGAAATACAATTAAGAGGCATTGGATGATGTCTATCAGCAGATTCAGAAGAATTAGAAGAAAGGATTTAAAATGCCACATTCTGAAGCAGATCAGAAGAAATTCTTCAAGATATATCTGAAAAGAGAAGTGAACATGAAGGATCATCAACTCAAAGGTAAATCATTTGATGAATTGAAGCTTCTATACTTAGAGGCTTACAGAAGAAACAAAACCAGTTTTCTCATGGATACACAAGAAAGGCCTTCCAAAAGAAGAAGAGATGATCAGAAGGATCAAGCAGAGAAAGCAGATTTGCCTCCTGTTCAATCAAGAGAAATGGTTGTCCATGTTCCACAAGTTGTATTTCCTGAACCTTTACATGCAAGGCATCCAATCATAGATTGGGAAATCTACAATGACAAGTTTGGTAAAGCATGGAAGATATCAAGAGTTGGAAATAAGGTTGAAATTTTCAAGAATTTTGAAAATTTACTTAGAGCATGTAGCAGAATGGATTTAGATGAATTATGGGACTTAGTTCAAGAGAAGCTGAAAACCAAGTATAAGCATAATGCAAAGGAGCAAGAGCTATGGGTAGAGTTCAGCAGATTGTATGATCCAAATCCTACTGATACACATTGGGAATTTCCTTACTATGATCTATCTGTTACATGGGAATACTTCAGCATGAGCCATGTTCATCATCTTTCCACTCAGAGTGGAATTGAACTCTTTATGCTAGGTGAGAAGGAGTATCCTCTAAGCTATGAAGTATTATCAGTCTTGATCTCCAATAAGCTATTGTGTGAAGAAGAAACTGATGCAGTCAAAAGATTGAAGGAGTGCATATTTGATCAGTATGAAAGCCTAAGGAGAAAAAGATAAGGTGTTTGGAAGAGTTCCCTCAAATCCTCAAGGTATGAATTTTATTCACAAAGAAACTTGGTTATTTTAAAAGGGATAACAAGTTTAGAGGAGGATTGTTGGGAATAAAATGCACAAGTTAAAGAGTCTGCTAGAAGAGCCTGCCAAATGATAGTTAAGCCTGCCTCTTCAGTTTTGTTGATGTTGAAGATACACTAACAGTACCTTCTGGGTAAGAAGGTACTGCTAGTTAAAGAAGGTCCTGCCAGTTTTAACGACAAGTTGTTATATTTTATTTAGAGATATTTAGTTGTATTATTAGTCTTTGTACAAAGTTATACGTTAAGTAGAAGTAGTACAGAAGTCTCAGTAGATATAATGGAGTGTTTTACCTTGAAAGGTGTAATATTAGGATAAGATAAGTCTCTAATATATTATATTAAGCAAGTTGACAACTTGTAATAAGGGCTCCTTATACTATAAAAGGAACCCTTAAGTCACCTTCTTAGATATAGTTTTTCATAGATTTCCATGCATAACTTCCATCTTTAAATCCTTTTCACGTATCAAAGATTCAAGGTTACATTTGTAATCCTGGTGATAGTTTAGATCACCCGTATTATTTCATAAATAATATTGAATCGTTTTGTATTATTCATGTTGTGTTCATCATTATTCACGTTTACTTATTCACCACCTTTGTTCCTTTAGTGTGTTTTAGTAAATTCCGCGTGCTAAATCACATTCATTCATAAATATCCCAAACACATTACTAAGACTAACATCTCAAGTGTTTAGATCCTTTTCCCCACAAGTGGTATCAGATTTTTCAAAAATTTAGATTCAATAATATGTGGTCTCAAGTCTTGCACAATATGAACAACAATAAATATGTACGATATAGCAATAAGAATGTAAGTAAAGAAATAAATGAGAGATGGAAAGATCGAACCGCGAGACAAGAGATTTATAGTGGTTCAGCTACAAGGTTACCTTCCTTGCCCTACTCCACTCCCCGAGCACCTAACTCGAGAGTTTTCTTCACTACGTCAACAAGCTCCCTTATGGCGGAGAAAACCTTACACACCAATATACACACTACAACTTTGTCACAACTTAATCACAACTTCTACACAACTTCTTCACACCAATCTACTTCACACCAATTCTTCTTCACACCTTTCTACTTCACACCACTTCTTCTTCACACCTTTCTACTTCACACCACTTCTTCACACCGATCTTCTTCATACCTTTCTACTTCCTATCTCTTCTTCTTCACAACAAACTACTAACTAATCACACTATTTATATACCTAGCTAAACTATCTTCTATCAAATATTCACAACTAATTACACAAAGAGATAGATACAAAGGATGATGCTCAAACAACTTTGATGTGGAGATCACAACAAGTTGTAATACTTCTTGTCTTGAGGGATAGAAGTATTCTCCTCTTGCACTTGAGAGGATGATGTTTGGATCACTTTGAAACAAAGATTTATGAATGTATGATCAAAGGATTAAAAGAATAGAAATGGAGATCTAGAACAGAAAGTTTAGGAGTGCAAAAGGTAAGGCAAAATTGCAGAAATGAACTAGTATTTATAGGCAAAAATTTCTGACAACTGGAGCGTGCCGGACCCCTTAATTCATGGCCGGTCCCCTTAATTTTAAGGGGACCGCCCCTTATAATTAAGGGGGCCGTCCAGCTGTAACGGCCAAAAACTCTGTCTTTTAGTGGGGAAAGTCTATTTGGTGAAAAACTAACTGATTTTAGTTAAAAATTTGAATTCATATATTTAGTATGATTAAAACATTTTTCTTTATTACCAAAAGTGTTTTTCAAAAATATATAATATGTTTATATAATTAAATAAAGTTTGTAATAATTAATTAAATACCCCTTTGATCATAGATTGCAATAAACACTTAGTTTATTCATACCTTAAGTGATTTGGATGTAAAGAGAATGTTAATCACTAAATACTTGTTTATGTCATAAATTTTAGTTCAATGGGTTTATGTTTTGTAATAATTAAAACATAGAGATATTGATAATATGCTAATAATGTTTTTAGGCATTATTTATGTCAACAATCTCCCCCTTTTTGATTATTACAAAACCTTAAACTCAATAGGTCTAAAATTTATTTTTAGACAAGTATTTTAGAGTTTAATATTCTCTTCTTCCCCTTTTTGTAAAATCAAAAAGGTTGAGTAAGCTTTATAGAAGAAGTTAAACGGGTAGAATGCTCCCCCTCATTTGAGAGCACCAAGGAAACGAGCTATGGAAAGCTTGGCTACAAAAAATATGTGAAGAGAACTAGACATATATACGCAAAGCAACAATTATGCAAATAAAAATGGATTCATGCAAGCATATATGATATATCATAGAAAAGATAAGCATTACAACACTCAATATGCTTGAAGCATATTGATTACAATAAAACAAAAGAGAAGACATAGTCCTATATTGCCTAAGAGAGCACTTGGACTTGCTTGCAACCCATGGTTGAGCGTTTTATTTGCTTGAAGGGGAACATAAGCATAGAGCTTAGTTGTTAGATGGAGAGGGATATGGAGTGGGGTATGGAGCGGAAGAGGTGGATCTTACGATGTTGTATCGAGTTAAGGGTGGTATTGGATGAGGACGAGTGAGAAGATATTCAATCCAAGAAATATCTTCACTCAAGTAGAGAATTTATTTTTGAACAAAGATGCAACAAGGGCAAAAGTGAGTGTGGTTTGTAACTTGATCCAAGTTGAGAGAGTGGGGTAGGCAATTTGCATAGGGTGATAATGGAGGTTTCCCTTTGTTGCGATGTGCACGATGCATAGCAAGGAGATCACTAAGATCATGGATTTGGGTTATTTCATCACGAAACTTTTGCTTTTCCGTAGCAATGTGGAGAGAGTCATTGTGTTGATATGGATGAATTGGGTTTGTGTAGTTGGAATTGTAGTTTGATGGTTGATCAAACTTATATGGATCATTATAGGTGGTTGGAGGATGAGATGTGTAGTTTGGCATGGAAGAAGATGTTTGGCCAATGTTGTATGGTTTGTAAAGAGGATCAAATGAATGTCCTTGTGGATTTAGAGTAAAATTTGGGAAGTAAGTGGTTGGAGGTGTTGAGTGATGGTTATGATGAATTTGTTTCGAGGGCTTTTTCTTCGCCAAACGGGTTTTTCCGTCATCCTTGCTAGCTTTGAGGCTTTTGGTTTTGGTTTGTTTGGAGAAGTCATGATGGGATAAATGGAGAGTGTTGAGGATTGGGGATATTTGTAGTGTAAGATTTGTGTGTTTATGGATGGATAAAGTTTGTTTGGGAGATTAGGACAAAATATGTTGGTGAAAATTGAGAAATGTAGGTTGAAATGGGCTAAAAAGCAGAAAAGATTCTGTAAACCCGTCCAGCAGATGGCCGGTCCCCTTAATTAGGGGGCGGTCCCCTTAATAATTAAGGGGGCGGTCCCCTTAATAATTAAGGGGGCCGCCTTACATAATTAAGGGGGCCGCCCATCTGGTGATTTCCAGATTGCCAGAATTGGGTTTTTGGCAGAAAATTTGCAGAAAGGTTGTGTTTTTGGATTTGGATTCAAGCAAGTTCAATTCCTTTAGGCAATATAGCATCTAATCTAATCATGATATAGCATGCATGCAAAAGCACTTAAATAAAAGAACAAACAAGCAATAAATAATAAGCAAGAGGAGACAAATAAAGGAAAGGGCACTTAATCTTCCTATGGCAACTATCTTAGATCAAAGGCAAAGGTAACTAGTGAGTCAAAAACTAGTGCTGAAACAAGATGACAACATTATGAGTGATTTTGTCCTAGTGTGTGCATACATGCAACAAATATGGAGTTGTGATTGTTTCGACTCCTAAATGTAAAGAAAAATAAGTTTCCTAAGAAACAATCCAAAATCTCCTTGATTCGCTTTTTGCTCGTTTCATGAATGTCAAAGATATATATTAGATTATATATCTTGACAATTTATGTGAGAGTTTATGCATGATTTCGGAAAAAGGTTTTTAGCATTTGTTAACAATGCAAGGAAAATGATGTTCATGTAATTCCTGGATGTGAGAATAGTTTTAAAAAAATTGTGCGAAATAGATTCCTAGACTCAGAAATTGAGAAGTGGAAAAAAAATATTATGCAAATTTTATGCAAGAGAAAAAAAATTTGTCTAAATGCAATAAAATTTAGTCAACTTGTTCCATCATTCCTAATCCTAAACGCAAGTGATTGAATAATTCACGCTTAAGGGGTTTAGTGAATATATCCGCAATGCTATCTCCGATGCAACTTTTTCTATAGATTTGTTTCCTTTTTGTACATTATCCCTAAGGAAGTGGTGGCGTATTTCTATATGTTTAGTCCTAGAATGTTGCACCGGATTTTTACTTAAATCTATCGCACCTTTGTTATCGCACATAATGGGAACATTTTCTAACCTAATGCCATAGTCTATGAGAGCTTGTTTCATCCATAGTACTTGTTGACATGCCTTTCCAGCGCTTACATATTCGGCTTCGGTGGTAGAAATAGCAAGAGCAGTTTGCTTCTTCGAAAACCAAGATGTTAGACAACATCCCATAAACGTGCAAATACCGCTAGTGCTTTTTCTATCTACGTAGTCTCCCGCATGATCCAAATCCGCATAAACGATGGTTTCTATGCCGGATCCCTTAGGATACCATAATCCTAAGTGTATAGTGCCTTTAATGTATCGGAAGATACGCTTAACCGCTTCTAGGTGAGAGGTTTTGGGATCCTCTTGAAAACGGGCACAAAGGCAGACATTAAACATGATATCGGGTCTACTTGCCGTCAAGTATAGTAAACTACCTATCATTCCTCTATACTTGGTGTTATCTACGAACTCACCTTCATCATCCTTTGTGAGTTTCACTTCCGTAGACATGGGAGTTTTCATGGGTTTTGAGTCTTCTAGGCCAAATTTCTTAAGCATTTCCTTAATGTACTTAGATTGGTTAAAGAATATTCCATTTTCTAATTGTTTTATTTGTAATCCTAGGAAGAAGTTTAGTTCACCCATCATACTCATCTCAAACTCATCATGCATGATTTTGGCAAATTTGTCACACCCCCAAAATACCTGAATGGCAGCGGAATGGAATACCTGAGGGTGTAATGGATCATAGCACACAACCAGGATATATTGAACGACCTAAAGTGTCATTTTAAAAATCCGTCGTTTGATTCATTCAAAATATTCAGAGTTATAAAGACATAGGTCCCAAAAGTTGGAAAAGGTTTATGGAAACAAGTTTAATACAATCAAACGACATTTGAACATAAGTGCAAGAAAGTCCGAATGAGCCGCGTCATCCATGTTACACAAAATGACTCCATGCATGCCATGAGAATATGCCTTAGTTACCTGAGAAATACATTGCGAAAACGGTCAACATAAAGTTGGTGAATAATCATAGGTTTATAAGTAATTCGTAAGTACATAAGCCCACAAGTATAAAGTAAAGTGACAAAATGTCAAAAAGCTACATTGTCTCTTAAGCTCATGGCACCGAAGCTAGACGTACTAAAATATGCCCCAAAGGAGTGGTTACCAGTCACTCAGTAATTTAGACATGAAATGCATTCGTTTTCCTTATGGAGCAACCCAAACACGAATGGAGGCGTTACCCTCGATAGATCTATCCACTCACTCTCGCTTAGTACTAAAATTAACGGTCCATGATAATAAAGGGGACTTGTCAAGACGTGGTAATAAGGCAACTTAAGCAATGTACGGAATTTGTAATACTTGGGCATGTACAAAAATAATTGTGCAATGTATTCTCCCCCGTGGGATTTAAAATCAAATAAGTACTAAAAACGGGGCTATGAAGACTCACCTCAAAATGATGGTACAACGAAGGTACAACGATGTAAAAGTAGTCGGGACAATGAGGCGCGAACACTAGCCGCAACCTAAATGAATAATCGTGATCTAATTAAGATCAAGCCGTAATGTAATGAATGCACATGCACATGATACCTATACCACTCGTAATTTGGAAATACTAGTTATCGTCATAGTAAAATAGTTTCCATACTTAGGAAAAATAGGTCCATTTATAGAAGTATATAACTTGTCGTATTATCTCGTATGAAAAATGTTAGCGTTAAATTCCTTGTATCGAAAACCTTGAAATAACGTCGTTAAGTCGTATAAATATTCTCTTGGGTCACACGTATTCATTTGATAAGAAAATAGTCGTTAGCAACATTTCTAGAAAATATACCATTTAGTGCGTACGTTATTATTTTTATTTGTGTCCATATATATATATATATATATATATATAGTTTGACAATGTTAGAATGGGTATAACTTGGTCGTTTTAAGCTCGTTTTCCTTGTTCTTTATGTCCACGGATTCGTTTTTGTATATACTAATATATTTTTGATAATTCGGCTCCTTTAGGTTACGTTTAACACCTCTTTTTACCCGTTGAAATCTGCCAAACAGCAAGCAGTTTTTATAAAAATAGTTTTCGTCGTTAAATTTGCAAAAATCATATCTCCTTCGTTATAAGCTCGTTTTAATCCGTTCTTTCGCCTAAAGTTTCGTTTTTGAAATTATTTTCTAAATCTTTGGTCAAAACTTAGCCATCATCTACTGATTTTCCCACGAAATGAAAATAGGGACAGTAGGTCAATATGTAGTTTCAAAAACCATTTTCAAGTCTCCAAACTAGTTCTAACTTCAATCAAACCACTTTCAATCACCACAAAACTAGTATAATCCTACCATACACCTTCTTAGGGTGTCATGGGTCCTTAAACATCATCAATCCACTAGGTCTAACAAGGGTTTCTCATGTGTTCATTTCTAGGGCTCAAAGTTACATATGTACAAAATAGAGTGGTATAAACCATTATATGCATGAGTTCTTGTAAGAAAAATATATAAACATAGTAATAACTTGTAAAAATCATAAAAATGAGTTTGTTAACTTACTTGAAGGTTTAGGGAGTTTGGATGATAAAAACCTACTAATCCTTGAGTTTCTATTTCAAAACTCCAACAAGGATGACTATATGAACAAGTTTATACCTAGATCTTGTAAAATTTGTTGTTCTTGCTCCTTGGATCACCTAGGTCGATTACACCATAAGAGAAAATGAGAGAAAAAGTTTGCTTTTGCTAGTAAAAATGAGTTGTGATAACAATGGATGAAAAAAAGTTATTATATACTTAGGGGACAATTGTTAGGTTGTAATAAATTTAGTTGGTGAGGTTTAGATATTTAGGACCAAGGGGGGGGGGGGGGGTTGGCTGGCCCAAAAAGGAGGGAAAGGGGGGGGTTGTCTTGGGTTTAATTAAAAAAAGTTAGTGGTATTATGTTGTAATGTTAGTTTTAAGTATAATCGGGTACCGGGTTTGTTAGAAATAAATTTTATTGAAGTTATTCGGGACGTAATAAAGTCGTAAAAATTGTAAAAATATGTAGGGTACAAGTACGGAGAGTTTGGGTGATTATTGTTTAATTTTTATGAAAACCGTCGTTATTAAGTTAGACGTACGATACGTAATAAATAAATTTCCAAAATACCGGGTAAATTAATATTATAATTTTTATACTATTAAAATGAATATAAAAATATATTGGGATAATAGTCGGGAGTGTCGGACACGTTAGACACATTTATAGTTCGCGTATTAGCGTTTATTTAAAATAAACGTACGTAAATCGTTAATTGTACAAAAAGTATTAATTTACTTATCCTACGAGTGGAATAGCATGCAAAGTGCCCTAATGATGATGTGCAGACTATTTCTAGTCTGTATGAAATGTCCCTGATAATAATGCATGAATTCGCTCCTGAACCAATACGGTTACGCGAATTTGAACACTCGTAAACTAAATTTACGATGACATGAGTAATGCATGTGAATAGTGGTTTCCTCTTGGAAATGAATAGTGTCATGTGAATAGTAAAATTTCTGGATGTGTCTCGAAATGTCAAATTGACCTAAAAAACGATGAATAGTAAACGATGAATAGTGATCGATGAATAGTAATTTGTGAATAGTAGAATGTCGAAGTTTGGAAAAATGACCTGAAATTGTGGGTTGTGACAGTCGCCCATCCAAAAAGGAATTCAGTCCCTGAATTCAGTTAGTGTTGGTCTCGGTAATAGGCTCGGTGAAAAGTTGTGGATACTTGCATTGCATTTGGTCTTCTTGTTCCCAAGTAAACTCGGGTCCTCTTCGAGAATTCCAGCGAACCTTCACAATCGGAATTCGACTTTGTTTCAACTGTTTGATCTCGCGATCCATTATTTCAACTGGTTCTTCCCCAAAGTTAAGCTTGTCATCGAGTTGTATTTCTTCTAATGGTATAATGGCAGACTCGTCCGAAAGACATTTCTTGAGGTTCGAAACATGAAACGTGTTGTGTACGTTGCTAAGTTCTGACGGAAGTTCAAGTTTGTAAGCAACCGGACCAATCCTCTCCAGGATCTTGAATGGCCCAATGTATCTCGGGTTCAATTTCCCGCGTTTTCCAAATCGTATCACGCCCTTCCAAGGCGAGACTTTCAACATGACTTTGTCTCCGACCTGAAATTCCAATGGTTTGCGTCGAACATCTGCGTAGCTTTTCTGTCGACTTCTAGCAGTTTCGAGTCTCTCTCGAATCTGAATTATCTTTTCTGTTGTTTCTTGTACCATCTCCGGGCCAGTACATTGTACTTCACCGACTTCGGCCCAACAAACTGGAGATCGACACTTACGACCATAAAGTGCCTCGAATGGTGCAGCCTTAATGCTCGAATGGTAGCTGTTGTTATAGGAAAACTCGATCAACGGCAAATGGTAAGCCCAACCATTTCTAAAGTCAATCACACATGCTCGCAGCATGTCCTCAAGTGTCTGAATAGTTCTCTCGCTCTGACCATCGGTCTGAGGATGGTAAGCAGTGCTCATGTCTAACTTAGATCCAAAAGAATCTTGCAATGACCGCCAAAAGTTTGAAGTAAAACGACTATCTCTGTCGGAAATGATGGAAACTGGTGCACCGTGTCTTGAGACTATTTCCTTAACATAAAGTCTAGCAAGTTGTTCCATAGAATAAGTCTCTCTAATGGGTATGAAATGTGCTGATTTGGTAAGACGATCAACAATTACCCAAATAGCATCGAAACCTCCTGACGTCTTTGGAAGTTTAGTGACAAAGTCTATAGCAATACGTTCCCACTTCCATTGTGGAATTTCTGGTTGTTGAAGTAGTCCTGACGGTTTCTGGTATTCGGCTTTCACTTTAGCACAAGTAAGACATTTGCTGACATACGTAGCTATTTCTGCTTTCATGTTCGGCCACCAATAAAGCTTTTTGAGATCCTGATACATCTTATCAGAACCTGGATGAATAGAGTACTTCGACTTGTGTGATTCATGCATAATCAATTCTCGCACTCCACCATAGAGTGGTATCCAACTTCGGTCCTTGAAGCATAACACTCCATCTGATCTCTTTACAAAGCCATTTTCGCTTTCTGGCATACCATAAATTTTCTCGTGTGGTCGATTTTCTTCCTTGAGAGCCTCAATCTGAGCTTCTAAAATTTTCGATGGTAATGGCGAAATGATAGTCATTCCCAATGACCTAACTCTCAAAGGTTTGAGTCGTTCTTTTCGGCTAAGTGCATCTGCTACAACATTTGCTTTTCCTGGGTGATATCGGATTTCACAATCGTAATCACTCAACAATTCTAGCCAATGACGTTGTCTCATGTTGAGTTCCTTCTGATCAAGTATATGCTGTAAGCTCTTGTGATCGGTAAAAATTACGCACTTGGTACCATAAAGGTAGTGTCTCCAAATCTTGAGTGCAAAAACTACCGCACCCAACTCCAAGTCGTGCGTAGTGTAATTCTTCTCGTGTATCTTAAGCTGTCTAGATGCATAAGCTATCACCTTCTCGTTTTGCATTAGCACATCTCTAAGTCCTTGATGCGAAGCATCGCAATATACCACAAAGTTCTCAATACCTTCAGGTAGTGACAAAATCGGTGCGCTACAAAGCTTTTGTTTCAATAATTGAAATGCGGACTCTTGTTTTTCTCCCCACTCGTACTTCTCATTCTTTTGTGTCAGCTTTGTCAACGACTTCGCTATCTTAGAAAACCCTTCGATAAATCTTCTGTAATATCCGGCAAGTCCTAGGAATTGACGAATTTCCGTAGGAGACTTGGGCGTAGCCCAATCCTTAACTGCCTCGATCTTTGCCGGGTCGACTTGTAAACCTTGGCTATCAATAACATGGCCAAGAAATTGAACTCTTCGTATCCAAAAATCACACTTAGAAAATTTGGCATACAATTGCTCTTTCTTGAGTAGTTCCAGGATTGTTCTGAGGTGTTCTTCGTGATCTTCCTTACTCTTGGAATAAATCAAGATATCGTCAATGAATACGATCACAAACTTATCAAGATACGGTTTGCACACCCTATTCATGAGATCCATAAATACCGCAGGTGCGTTGGTTAATCCAAAAGGCATCACTTGAAACTCATAATGACCATAGCGTGTTCTAAATGCCGTCTTCGGGATATCCTCTTCCCGAACTTTAAGTTGATGGTAACCGGATCTTAAATCAATCTTGGAATAAAAACTAGAACCTTGTAACTGGTCGAACAAGTCGTCGATTCTGGGGAGTGGATAACGGTTCTTCACCGTTAACTTGTTCAGCTCACGATAGTCGATGCACATTCTGAAAGTTCCGTCCTTCTTCTTTACAAACAAAACCGGCGCTCCCCAAGGCGAAGAACTCGGTCTAATGAATCCTTTGTCCAAAAGTTCTTGTAGTTGATTCGACAATTCTTGCATCTCCGACGGTGCAAGTCTATACGGTGCTCGCGCAATTGGTGCAGCTCCTGGCACTAATTCGATTTGAAACTCAACTTGGTGTGTAGGCGGAAGTCCTGGCAATTCTTCCGGAAAAACTTCTGGAAATTCCTTAACAATTGGCACATCCTCAAGTCGTTTCTCATCCGACTTCTTCTCCGTGATGTGAGCCAAGAATGCATAACAACCCTTCTTTATGTACTTCTCGGTTTTAATGCATGATATGATACTGAGTCTAGTTCCACTTCGTTCTCCACGAACAACCAAAGTTTCACCGTTATAAGGTAGGTGAACAACTTTCTCATCACAAATAATCCTTGCTCGATGCCGAGATAACCAATCCATACCGATAACAACGTCGAAACTTCCAAGTTCTACGGGCATAAGGTCTATATTGAATGGGTGGTTTAGGAAATTTATAGTGCAACCACGAACAATGGTGTTGGTGTTAACTAAAGACCCATCGGCTAATTCAACGATATAGGAAGTGTCTAATGGGGTTGGTTCTATGTTAAGTAAAGGTGTAAATGCAATAGAAACAAAACTTCTATCCGCTCCTGAATCAAATAAAATGGATGCATAACGATTATTAACGAGGAACGTACCCGCAACAACATTCGGGTCCTCTTTGACATCATCTCCTCCCATAACATAAGCTCTTCCTCGAGCCCTTCCATCTTGATTTCCAGTTCCTTGATTCTTCTTCTGTGGGCACTCACCCCTAAAGTGTCCAATTTCTCCACAGCCAAAACATGTTACAGGTGGCTTCTGATTGTCACCCAAGGTTGGAGATTTGCAATCTTTGATGTGATGACCAACCTTCTTGCAGTTACCACATGTACTTAGGCAACGTCCTGGGTTATGATGCTTCTGACACCTTTCACACTTGGGTAAATTACCCTCATATCCTTTCCTTTCAGTCGGTCCTGCAGCATAGGCCTTTGCCACTTCTTGCCTCTTAGGTGGCGGCTGAATAGCATTTCCACCTTGGTTGTAGTCAAACCTTCTCTTGTTGTTGTTATTGTTTGGATTGTTGTTTCGGTTATTGGGATAGTTGCGGTTTCGATTGTTGTTATAGTTGTTGTTGTTTCGAGTGTTGGTGTAGTTGGTGTTGTTTGAACGGTAGTTGTTGTTGACAGCAGATTTTCCTTTTACCACTTGGACCATGAGTTTCTGAGTTATACGAATAGCCTCTTCCATTGATTGAGGATCAAAAGAAATCACATCTCCTCGAACACTTTCAGGCAATCCACCAACAAGTTTTCCATCTTTTTCTCATCGTCGGGAACCATAGTTGGACATAGTGCAGCCAACTCCTGAAACCTTCTGAAGTAGGTCTCAATGTCATCACCTTTAGTCACAAGCCCATAGAATTCTGTTTCCAATTTTTGTATCTCAGTACGAGGGCAAAACTTCTTAGACATCAGTTTCTTGAATTCCTCCCAAGTGAGCTTGTAAGCATTCTCCATACCAATCGGCTGAGCATACGAATTCCACCAAGACATAGCTTCATCAAGAAGCATACCTGTAGCAAATTTTACCTTGCTGACGTCCGGGCATCCGCACATGCGAAATACATTCTCAGTCTTTTCAAACCAGCGGATCCAAGCAACCGCTCCTTCAGTGCCCTTAAACTTGATAGGATCACTAATCTTGAAATCTTTCCATGTACATTCCGGCTTAGCAATGGTTGGTTCAACTGTTCCTGTATTAGAAGCAGTCTCAGCAGCCCTAGCAGCAACCTCAACTCTCTCAATCTCCAGAGCTTCTACAATACTATCCCTGACCAACTTGCGGATAGCGGCTTGAGTCATAGCGGGTGTTTCTGGTGCAGTCTTACTCTTTCTTGGTGCCATATTTCTGATAAATCACAATGGAAATAACCATGAGAAAAATCATAATAGAAATAGTCATCGAACCAAAGATATACACCCACAACATGTATAAATATATACCACCACAACAAGTATAAATACAACCACGACATGTACGAATACAACCACAATCTGTCTAGATATCACCACGACAAGTATATATACAACCACAACAACCACGACACGTATATATACAACCACAACCTGTATCAATACAACCACGACATGTATAGATACAACCACAACCTGTATAAATATGACAACAATAAAGAGCAACCACGAAACATCATAAATATAATCACAACACATGAATATAATACATGAAAATTTCGGCCTACATGGACCGATATAATATATAGCACAACATTTCCAACATAGTAGAGTCGCACTTGATATATTTGCTTGTACAACAACCAAAAGACTACAAGTTCTTGAACTATGTCCCACACCTCGGGACTAGGAAAATAATAAAAGCTAATATAATACCAGTCTATGTCTAGGCTCCTCCAGGTGCTCTAGATGGTCCAGGCTCTCCCCTCAAGCGGCGAATCTCACGATCCATCGCAACCACGATCTCCTCAAGATGCTGGACTCGTAACTGAAAAGAAGCATCTCTGCGCTCCAATACAACTAACCTCTCTCAGATCAATGCCAACTGGTCTACCTGCTCCCACTGAGTCTCCTGTGTCGCCTGAGCTCTATCTCGAATCTCAGGTAGCTCATCTCTAAGTAAATCAATCTGCTCCTGATGACTCAACTGTCGTGCCTCGAGTCCATGGTAAGACACATCAATACCAACTCTGCCCTGAATCAAATCCTCAACTTGCTCCTCGACAGCCTCAAGTCAAGTGGTAATAATCTCATTAACTCTATACCCTAACCTATCAACTTGCTCCTGCTGAGCCTCAAACTGATCCTCTAGTGTAACGGCTGTAGGATCCCAAGTTGCAGCCGCTCTCGAACTCTCACCTATGTGGTATACTGGTGGTGGTGAAAGGTCAGCAGTCTCGGTAATGGGTGAATCTGGGGTGGTAAGCCTTGCACGCTTCCTGAGCGGCAAGAGTGAGGTAGGTACAGGAGTAGTAGTGGGTATGGCTGGTGGTGGTGGTGTAGGCACAGTAGGACTAGGGAGACTCCTATAAGTAGATGTAGCTGGGCGAACCCTCTTCCTAGCAACCTGAATAGTCTTACTCCTAGGAAACATAAGTCTCGGTTCGGAAGAAGTAGTAGTAGTAGTAGGTGATGGTATGTCAGTGGGTACAGTAGGATGGACATGGGGAGTAGGAGCCGTCTCCTCCTCCTCGAAAGGTTCGGTGTCATCATCTGACGTCAAAAGTGGCAACTCAGGTGTAGGAGAAACAAATGGTGAAACAGCAGTGGAGGACACAGAGCCCTCATCATCAGAGTCTGATATAGTGTAAAGTATGACAGTGTTGGGATTCGAAGACATGACTCTGTGATAATCAAGGTGAAATAAAATAAATAACTCATAAAATGGAATCACCAAAATAAGTAAATATGCACTTATGATGAAATGATGATATGCTATGATGGTCTGGTTATAGTCTAGGGTCCATGATGCAACCTAGTTCGCTATAACCTTAGCTCTGGTACCAATCTGTCACACCCCCAAAATACCTGAATGGCAGCGGAATGGAATACCCGAGGGTGTAACGGATCATAGCACACAACCAGGATATATTGAACGACCTAAAGTGTCATTTTAAAAATCCGTCGTTTGATTCATTCAAAATATTCAGAGTTATAAAGACATAGGTCCCAAAAGTTGGAAAAGGTTTACGGAAACAAGTTTAATACAATCAAACGACATTTGAACATAAGTGCAAGAAAGTCCGAATGAGCCGCGTCATCCATGTTACACAAAATGACTCCATGCATGCCATGAGAATATGCCTTAGTTACCTGAGAAATACATTGCGAAAACGGTCAACATAAAGTTGGTGAATAATCATAGGTTTATAAGTAATTCGTAAGTACGCCCACAAGTATAAAGTAAAATGACAAAATATCAAAAAGCTACATTGTCTCTTAAGCTCATGGCACTGAAGCTAGACGTACTAAAATATGCCCCAAAGGAGTGGTTACCAGTCACTCAGTAATTTAGACATGAAATGCATTCGTTTTCCTTATGGAGCAACCCAAACACGAATGGAGGCGTCACCCTCGATAGATCTATCCACTCACTCTCGCTTAGTACTAAAATTAACGGTCCATGATAATAAAGGGGACTTGTCAAGACGTGGTAATAAGGCAACTTAAGCAATGTACGGAATTTGTAATACTTGGGCATGTACAAAAATAATTGTGCAATGTATTCTCCCCCGTGGGATTTAAAATCAAATAAGTACTAAAAACGGGGCTATGAAGACTCACCTCGAAATGATGGTACAACGAAGGTACAACGATGTAAAAGTAGTCGGGACAATGAGGCGCGAATACTAGCCGCAACCTAAATGAATAATCGTGATCTAATTAAGATCAAGCCGTAATGTAATGAATGCACATGCACATGATACCTATACCACTCGTAATTTGGAAATACTAGTTATCGTCATAGTAAAATAGTTTCCATACTTAGGAAAAATAGGTCCATTTATAGAAGTATATAACTTGTCGTATTATCTCGTATGAAAAATGTTAGCGTTAAATTCCTTGTATCGAAAACCTTGAAATAACGTCGTTAAGTCGTATAAATATTCTCTTGGGTCACACGTATTCATTTGATAAGAAAATAGTCGTTAGCAACATTTCTAGAAAATATACCATTTAGTGCGTACGTTATTATTTTTATTTGTGTCCATATATATATATATATATATATAGTTTGACAATGTTAGAATGGGTATAACTTGGTCGTTTTAAGCTCGTTTTCCTTGTTCTTTATGTCCACGGATTCGTTTTTGTATATACTAATATATTTTTGATAATTCGGCTCCTTTAGGTTACGTTTAACACCTCTTTTTACCCGTTGAAATCTGCCAAACAGCAAGCAGTTTTTATAAAAATAGTTTTCGTCGTTAAATTTGCAAAAATCATATCTCCTTCGTTATAAGCTCGTTTTAATCCGTTCTTTCGCCTAAAGTTTCGTTTTTGAAAGTATTTTCTAAATCTTTGGTCAAAACTTAGCCACCATCTACTGATTTTCCCACGAAATGAAAATAGGGACAGTAGGTCAATATGTAGTTTCAAAAACCATTTTCAAGTCTCCAAACTAGTTCTAACTTCAATCAAACCACTTTCAATCACCACAAAACTAGTCTAATCCTACCATACACCTTCTTAGGGTGTCATGGGTCCTTAAACATCATCAATCCACTAGGTCTAACAAGGGTTTCTAATGTGTTCATTTCTAGGGCTCAAAGTTACATATGTACAAAATAGAGTGGTATAAACCATTATATGCATGAGTTCTTGTAAGAAAAATATATAAACATAGTAATAACTTGTAAAAATCATAAAAATGAGTTTGTTAACTTACTTGAAGGTTTAGGGAGTTTGGATGATAAAAACCTACTAATCCTTGAGTTTCTATTTCAAAACTCCAACAAGGATGACTATATGAACAAGTTTATACCTAGATCTTGTAAAATTTGTTGTTCTTGCTCCTTGGATCACCTAGGTCGATTACACCATAAGAGAAAATGAGAGAAAATGTTTGCTTGTGCTAGTAAAAATGAGATGTGATAATAATGGATGAAAAAAAGTTATTATATACTTAGGGGACAATTGTTAGGTTGTAATAAATTTAGTTGGTGAGGTTTAGATATTTAGGACCAGGGGGGGGGGGGGTTTGGCCGGCCCAAAAAGGAGGGAAAGGGGGGGGGGGGGGTTTGGCCGGCCCAAAAAGGAGGGAAAGGGGGGGGGGGGGGGTTGTCTTGGGTTTAATTAAAAAATGTTAGTGGTATTATGTTGTAATGTTAGTTTTAAGTTTAATCGGGTACCGGGTTTGTTAGAAATAAATTTTATTGAAGTTATTCGGGACGTAATAAAGTCGTAAAAATTGTAAAAATATGTCGGGTACAAGTACGGAGAGTTTGGGTGATTATTGTTTAATTTTTATGAAAACCGTCGTTATTAAGTTAGACGTACGATACGTAATAAATAAATTTCCAAAATACCGGGTAAATTAATATTATAATTTTTATATTATTAAAATGAATATAAAAATATATTGGGATAATAGTCGGGAATGTCGGACACGTTAGACACATTTATAGTTCGCGTATTAGCGTTTATTTAAAATAAACGTACGTAAATCGTTAATTGTACCAAAAGTATTAATTTACTTATCCTACGAGTGGAATAGCATGCAAATGCCCTAATGATGATGTGCAGACTATTTCTAGTCCGTATGAAATGTCCCTGATAATAATGCATGAATTCGCTCCTGAACCAATACGGTTACGCGAATTTGAACACTCGTAAACTAAATTTACGATGACATGAGTAATGCACGTGAATAGTGGTTTCCTCTCGGAAATGAATAGTGTCATGTGAATAGTAAAATTTCTGAATGTGTCTCGGAATGTCAAATTGACCTTAAAAATGATGAATAGTAAACGATGAATAGTGATCGATGAATAGTAATTTGTGAATAGTAGAATGTCGAAGTTTGAAAAAATGACCTGAAATTGTGGGTTGTGACAAAATTCATCACACATGTCTTGACAAGTTGATCCAAATATAATGTCATCAACATATATTTGAACAATGATGAGATTTGGGTCTTTCCTTTTTGTGAAAAGAGTGTTATCTACCATTCCCATGGAATAATCATGTTTAATAAAGAATGCTTTTAATCGATCATACCAAGCTTTGGGAGCTTATTTGAGTCCATACAAAGCTTTGTTTAACTTATAAACATAATCAGGTTTTGCGAAGTCAATGAATCCTGGAGGTTGTGCCACATATACCTCCTCATTGATAAAACCGTTAAAGAATGCACTTTTCATGTCCATTTGGAATAACTTAAAATCTAGGGTGCATGCATAGGCAAGTAATATCCTAATAGATTCTAGTCTAGCTACGGGGGCATAAGTTTCGTCATAATCAATCCCTTCTTGTTGATTATAACCTTGGGCAACTAACCTAGCTTTATTCCTAGTTACTATTCCATTTTCATCTAACTTATTCCTATATACCCATTTAGTTCCTATGATGGTCATATTCATTGGATTTGGGACTAATTCCCAAACATCATTTACCTTAAATTGATTTAATTCTTCTTGCATAGCTATAACCCAACTTTCATCTTTTAAAGCCTCATTAATATTCTTAGGTTCTATTGCTGAGAGGAAACAAAAGAAGTTATTTTTATCTTGGGCTTGTGACCTAAGGGCTCTTTGGTTAAGATGTCCTATTATATTATCTAATGGATGTGATCTAGATTCTTTAACATTTACAATTTCGTTATTTCCTAAGTCAATGTCTTCATTATCATTTCCTATGGGTTTTATTTACTAACCTCAATAGCTTCATCTTCTACTAAGTCATCATCTTCTAAAGGTAGTGTTTTGGGAGGTGGTGGTGTTTCATCAAATGTTACATTTAGTGATTCTTCTACTTTCATAGAGTGTTTGTTAAGTATTATATATGCTTTACTATTTTGTGAGTACCCTAAAAATATTCCTTCATATGATTTAGGATCAAACTTAGTGAGGTAATCCTTAGTGTTTAGAATATAACATTTACTACCAAATACCCTAAAGTAGCTCAAGTTTGGTTTTCTACCTCTTAGTAACTCATAAGGAGTTTTTCCTAGAATTCTCCTAATTGATACCCTATTAATAATATATGTCGATGTATCTACAGCGTGACACCAAAATTTTTGTGGGATGGATTGTTCATTTAACATTGTTCTACTCATTTCTTGTAGTGACCTATTTTTTCTTTCTACTACGCCATTTGATTGAGGAGTACGAGGAGCGGAGAAATTGTGAGATATTCCATTTAAATCACAATATTTTCTGAATTGTACTTCGTTGTCAAATTCCCTACCATGGTCCGTCCTAATGGCTACTATTGTGCATCCTAATTTATTTTGAATCATTTTACTAAATATTTCGAATTTTTCAAAGGCTTGGGTCTTGCCACTTAAAAACCTAGTCCACTTGTATCGTGAGTAGTCATCTACTATTACTAAGGTATATTTGTTTCCTCCATAGCTCCGCATAGCGGATGGACCAAAAAGATCCATATGTAATAATTCTAGGCACCTAGTAGCGGATACTATATTCTTAGCTTTGTGACTAGCATGAGCTTGTTTTCCAATTTTACATGCATCACAAAAGTGCTTGTCATATTTTAGATTAGGCAAGTTTCTAACTAGTTCTTTAGAGGCCAAAGATTGTATTTGTTGCATGTTTGCATGTCCTAATCTCCTATGCCACAATGCGGAGTTTTCGTCTAGGGTCGTTAGGCATATCCTATCCTCAGGTTTGTTTCCTAGTTTCATAACATATATGCTTCCTTTCCTAATTCCTCTACCTATAATTTTTCCATTCTTAACTATTTCGCTATCCTCTTCGGTAAAGGTAACTCTACATTTATTATCGCATATTTGCCCTATACTAAGCAAGTTATATGTTAAATTATCTACATGCTCAACATTTTCAATAGTAAGTGAGTCTTGAGAAATCGTACCTTTGCCAATGATTTTTCCACGCAAGTCACTACCGAAAATAATGTTACCTCCATTGTATGCTTTATACGTAGAAAATAGCTTGCGGTTCCCCATCATGTGCCTCGAACATCCGCTATCCTTGATCGATTCGTCAGGCTCCAAGTCAATTCCTAAACATATTTCGTCGGTCGCTTTTGCCACAAGACATTTTTCGTCTCTTGGTTTTTCCACTTCTTCTTTGCCACTATCACTCCATGTTCCGCTAACAAAGGCGGCTAGATTTTCAAAACCCGGCGGCTTTAGACATTCACCAATGAGATGATTTGGACTTCCACATCTAAAGCACTTTGTTTTCCCGTAGTTATCACTTCTATTTCTTTGGAACGGTTTTCTTTCGTCTCGTGGTGATATAGTGAATCTTCCTCGTCTCTTGAAGAATTTCTTGAATTCTCTTACGGCCATTGCATATTCTTCGTCTTCACTTTCGTCACTTGAGTCATCATCGTCACTAGGTTCCTTTTTGGCTTTTAGAACAATGGATTTGGTTTGTTCTTTCTTGACTTTGACCGTTTCTGAATATCTTCTAATAATTTCTTCATGGACCTTCAAGTTGCCAATAAGTTCATTAAGTGATAACGTCATCAAATTCTTTGACTCTTCAATTGCCATGACCTTAGCTCGCCATTTTGGATGCAATGCCCTAAGAAATTTCCTAACACAATTTTACTAGAAAATGTCTCATCAAGTGCTTTTAAACTTGTGATAATAGTGTTAAATTTAGCAAAAGCATTATCAATTGATTCCTCTTCCGGAATCGTAAATTGTTCATATTGTTGTACAAGAAGATCTATTTTATTGTCTTTAACTTGACTATTACTTTGGTGAGTAATAAGTAGTGATTCCCAAATTTCTTTGGCGGTTTTACACATAAAAATTCTTTCATATTCTTTACGTGGTAACGCATTATAAATTACCATTTTAGCTTCATTATTTTTAGCTAGTTTCTTTTTCAAATCATCATTTTGTTTTTCAAAAGGTACAATTTCATCCTTTTTAGTTTCCGGATTTTGTCGAGTGGGAGGAAAATCACCAAAGGTAATAACATGCCAAAGATCAAGATCTATTGATTTCACATAAGTTTCGAATCTATTTTTCCAATATAAAAATCCATCACTTTCAAATAGTGGTGGTCTTTGCATAGATTGCCCTTCTAAATATTTTTCAGATTCCATAGATCGTTACAAGTTTTAAAATACAATATATTTTAAAAAATCTTGCTAGACGTGGCTCTTGATACCAATTGTGGAAAACTAGAAGGGGGGTTGAATAGTTTTAAGGCTTTTTAATTTGTTACAAAAGGTTTTTGTGTGTTTTCTTTATTTTCAAAAATTTAGATTCGATAATATGTGATCTCAAGTCTTGCACAATATGAACAACAATAAGTATGTACGATATAGCAATAATAATGTAAGTAAAGAAATAAATGAGAGATGGACAGATCGAACCGCGAGACAAGAGATTTATAGTGGTTCGGCTACAAGGTCACCTTCCTTGCCCTACTCCACTCCCCAAGCACCTAACTCGAGAGTTTTCTTCACTATGTCAACAAGCTCCCTTATGGCGGAGAATACCTTACAATATACACACCACAACTTCGTCACAACTTAATCGCAACTTCTACACAACTTCTTCACACCAATCTACTTCACACCAATCTACTTCACACCAATTCTTCTTCACACCTTTCTACTTCACACCACTTCTTCTTCACACCTTTCTACTTCACACCACTTCTTCTTCACACCGATCTTCTTCACACCTTTCTACTTCCTAACTCTTCTTCTTCACAACAAACTGCAAACTAATCACACTATTTATATACCTAGCTAAACTATATTCTATCAAATATTCACAACTAATTACACAAAGAGATAGATACAAAGGATGATGCTCAAACAACTTTGATGTGGAGATCACAACAAGTTGTAATACTTCTTGTCTTGAGGGATAAAAGTATTCTTCTCTTGCACTTGAGAGGATGATGTTTGGATCACTTTGAAACAAAGATTTATGAATGCATGATCAAAGGATTAAGAGAATAGAAATGGAGATCTAGAACAGAAAGTTTAGGAGTGCAAAAGGTAAGGCAAAATTGCAGAAATGAACCATTATTTATAGGCAAAATTTTTTGACAACTGGAGCGTGCCGGTCCCCTTAATTCATGGCCGGTCCCCTTAATTTTAAGGGGACCGCCCCTTATAGTTAAGTCGGCCGCCCAGCTGTAACGGCCAAAAACTCTGTCTTTTAGTGGGGAAAGTTTATTTGGTGAAAAACTAACTGATTTTGGTTAAAAATTTGAATTCATATATTTAGTATGATTAAACATTTTTCTTTATTACCAAAAGTGTTTTTCAAAAATATAAAATATGTTTATATAATTAAATAAACTTTGTAATAATTAATTAAATACCCCTTTGATCATAGATTGCAATAAACACTTTGTTTATTCATTCCTTAAGTGATTTGGATGTAAAGAGAATGTTAATCACTAAATACTTGTTTATGTCATAAATTTTAGTTCAATGGGTTTATGTTTTTGTAATAATTAAAACATAGAGATATTGATAATATGTTAATAATGTTTTTAGGCATTATTTATGTCAATAATATATATGCTAGAATCCTTGGTATTCCAAACAATGGCACTTGTCTTTACATGGACAAATGGCCACTCTCTACTCTAGACACCGTTGAACGAGATGTGAACAAAGACACTCTTCTTGTTAGTAAGGAAGTGCTTCGTGACCATCTCTTCGTAAGAACTTCCAACACTAGGAAAAATCATTCGGGAAGTGATGTGAACAAAGACCCGTTTGGAATGAAACTTAATGAAGTTAAATCTCAATTTAGGAAGTGCGAAGAGGTTCTTAGGGCTAATGTCATAAGTTCCGTAGGAAATAGAGATCACGTGAACACGTGTCTAAGTTATATTCTCTATAGTATCTCCATTAGACAACCCTTCAATTTGACTTACTGGCGTACTACATGGCTAAAAGAATGGCCGATATACCTCTAAATGGAAAAACCGCTCTCCCATATGGGATGCTTCTCACCCGCCTCTTTAGAGCCGTCTCGCCTATTCCACCAAATGACAAGGGTATACGCCTTGACTATTCTCTCATTCATCACACCTTTGTTCCTTCACCTTCATCCTCATCCTCACCAATGAGCGAAGACGATGGTCTTCCTAACTCTAAGCTAGCTCCTCTCGAATACCTTCAAGAACTTCCCACCATTAAAAATGAATCTGAAGAATTCAAGCAAACTAAAGGAATGTGTAAGTGCATTGGAAGGTACATTGGAAAGATGAAGAAGAAGTTGGACCGCTTGTGAGATGAGTGTTTAAGGGGCGTTTGGGATAATTAAGTTTTAGAACTTTGTAGTCGTTAAACTATGTGTTTTATGTTGCTTTGTACTTCTATGCTCTATTAGTATTGTTGGACAATGTATTGGTTTAACTATTTACGCAGGACGACGACATTTGAAATGTTGTCAAATTTTCTACTTTATGAAAATTTCACTAAGTATAGTGAGATTCGCTAGCCCCGGTAAAAGTCTAACGGTAAGAGTGTTTCTACATCCATTTTTTGCATTTCCTAATCAGTTATACCTTAAATTTTATGTTCCAAGAATTTTTGGAATATTTGGATTTCGTCTCAACCCCCGTACACCTGTTCTGTCTCGTTTTTGTGACTTGGTGATGAGACGAAAAGTGTTCCGCTTTTAGGGGGTCATTTAAGCCCAAAGTCGAGATTATTTGATCAAATATTGCCCTAAATCGTTCTTTTTGTCATTTTAGGTACTTTTGAGAAGAAATTTGGAAAAGGAAGCATTTTGGACATTTTTTGAGCGAAAAAGTGAAGAAAACGACAAAGTCTCCAATTCATGCTAAAAACAGTACCTGACGGGGTCAGGATTTGCTTATGACGTCGTCACCCTTTGACAAAGAGGTGGATAATCAAGTTACACGTGACGCGCCAGAATGTTTTTGGAGGAATTACACGTGATGGCGTCACCAAGGCCGTCACGTACAAAATGCAAGAGATGGCCATAAAGGAGTTTACACATGACGGCGTCAGAATTGGATCTAGACAATATGATAATATTTATGGCGGCGAGTTGACGGCGTCAGAATTTACTCTTGACGCCATCAAACTCAAATCTCTATATATAGTTTTTGATTTTTCATTCTTTGGTGTGCAACTTTGAGAGGAGAAACCCTAGACGAATTTCACCTTATTTTTAAGGGTTTCAAACCCTTGTTTCATCTATGCTTAATTGAAGATAAGTTTTCCAATAATCATTCAATATGTCTATGTGTTGTTGATTCTATCTTATGCTTGTCTTCCCTTTAACATGCTAGGCTAGGTTTTCTTTGTGTTTGCTTAGATGTAATGAAACTTAGATATTGATTATTGGTTGGTTGTTTGTTTATAACTATTGTGGATGAATGATTTCGATGTTAGGCTTAAGAAAACTGGCAGACTTCCAATTGGTAACTTGCTTGAACGTCTTAAGAAACATGATTGGATGTGTACTACGATAAATTGGTTATATTTAATGCATAGGTAACTACTAATGAGGCCATGTTAGGAGCTAGTAGTCGGCTCGACATAGGAAGAGGTAGAAGCTTATAGAATTAGGGAAGATCGTACACGGCCCTACGAATGGTATTAAGGAATATAACCCGTCATCCATGCAATTGTAACAAACTAATCAACCAGTAAAAGATAGCTAGGGAGTAGTGAAATCTAAGTAAACACATTTTCTCTTATTATTGTTTTCCCCACATTTACTTTAGTGTCATTTTATTTTATTTTGTTTGCATTTGTAGTAATTTGGGTTAGTTTTAGCAACTAATTCCGCCCATTCTTCCGAAACCTGAGATTTTTACTCGCTTTCCATAAAATACAAAAATACAAAAAGAATCATCCATCACCTCTAGACCTAGTTTAATTGAGTTTTAACCCTAGCGAACACTATTCTATGAGTTGAACGATCAATCCCTCGGTACTTGCCACTATACTATACTATAACGGTCAGGTACACTGCCTGGTGGGGATTGCAAGCTTCTCAAGATCCCTTGAGAGGTAAAACCTTCTGCAAGGTTGCAAAACCACGCATCACTTGGCGGAACTGGCGGAACCAAAAACAGGGTTCCGCCAATGCATTTTTCTGGGTAACCCAGTTTTGGCCCAACGGATCAGACAAAACCCAAAACAGGGTTCCGCCCGTGTATGCGTTGGGTTCCGCCAGTCACCTGCAATTTTTTATTTTATTTTTTATTTTTCTTAAATTTAAACTTTTGTTAAGACCAAATCATTTTTAGTAGTAAGAAACATCTTCCAAAACTTCCAATAAACACATTAAGATCATTCTTACTCACTAGAACAATTAGGAAGCCTCTTCCCGCCAAAATTCCAATTCAAACAATATCAATCCAAGGAACCCTCCATAAGGTTCCTTGTAATCCGTGGAGCTTCCTAACCAAATCACTTTCCATGATCACATAGCATTTAGTGCATAAGTTAGTCTTTCACTCCACCCAACTCCATTGGATTGACTTCCAATGACTTGACATGTTCTTGGAACTCTTCCAAATGATTAGGAACCTCCAAATTTGTATGGAACAACATCAAATCCAAACACTCCTTTCCATAACATGTTCTACCTATAAATTAACCAACATTCATACTTCCAATTCACACCATCACCATCACCATCACTTCTCTAAATCTTATAATTCTAGCTAACCAGTGTCTTGAGATGACTAAATCCAACACCTCATCCGAATCATCAAGATCTTTTAGAACCGCTAGGATTAATGTAAAACCATGTTGTTTCAACAAAAACATGCAACTAAGCTCATCATCATCAAGTGATTCATCACTCAACATCTCCTCACCCATCCAAGATGTAAACTTCCTTAACCTTGCTACTCCAACACCATCTCCAAAACCTTGCAATACCAACGAAATCACTACTCCACCACCAATTATAACACCAAGTGATCCAACACCACCTTCGGGACCAACTCAACCATCAAAAAGTCCATCACCTCAATCACCAAAATTAACACCAATGGAACTTTTCTAAACACCACCAACATCACCACATCCATTTTTGGAAACTTTAGAAGACCTACCACCTAGATCATCAAACCCAACACCATTGCCACTCTTTGACACCATTGCTCAAATGGAAACCCAACAACAACCAAGGTTTCAACCAAGTGAGACATTAGATCATGAACCTCGTCAACCGTCATTGGTAGTGCGTTTAGCTTACCGATATGCTAGACCCTCAATTTTTCCACAAGATCAAACACAACCACAACCTTTGTTGTTCCACCCCATTTACAAAGACATTCATGGACCTTCTTACGGAGGACCAAGCTTCCACCATCATGATCAACAACAAAAACCACCTCAAGAGCATTCCCAACACTTTGATTTCCTATTTCCTTCTTATGAGGAAATAGAAGCATCCATATGGACCAAATCTCTAAACGCTCAAAAAGAACTCAAAACTCGTTTGAACCACCTTTATGCTTTCAAGCATATGGTTGACTCTCATCTCAACTGTCACAACTCACCATTTCAGGTCATTTCGGGAACTTTGGAAAAACACTATTCATAAATCACTATTCATCAAAACACTATTCATCATTTTACTATTCATCGTTTTCGAGGTCAGTTTGATATTCTGAGAAACATTTGGGAAATTTACTATTCACTAAACACTATTTATTTCCGGAAAAGTTTTCATCATTCACTTGCATTACTCATTTCATCGTAAATTTAGTTTACGGGTATTCAAATTCGCGTAACCGGATTGGTTTAGGTGCGAATTCATTTCATTAGTGCTAAGGACACTGCTTACGGACTGGAGATAGTCTGCATATCATCATAACAGCATTTTCATGTTATACCACTCTCAGGATTTTCAAATTTCTATATTCAGTACATTTAACGTTTTTACGTATAAGTAGTTATAGTAAACGTTAACACCCGGTTTATACACGACGAATATATCTAAATATTCCCACGATGGTCCCGACATATTTTTATATCCATTTTAACATCATAAAACTTATAACATTCAGTTACCCAGTATTTTGGAAATTTATTTTATTAATAACGTACGCGTACGAATATAACGACGGTTTTCGTGGAAACTAAACAATAATCACCCGATCACTCAGTAAATGTACCCAACATATTTTTAATATGTTTTTAACATTATTATAACTTTATTTCATCCCGGTTAACTTCGTGAACGTTTATTGCTATTAAACCCGGTACCCGATTTTAACGAATAACTCGTAATAACACTTAACGCTACACTAGGACTAATTAGTAACTCAAAACCTATTTGGCTACTCCTTTTCACACCAAAAACCGGCCATGAAACCACCCCTTTTAACCATATGCATTAACTCATTAGTATTAAACTAATAAACACATAAAACCTAACTTTACCAAATTATATGAATCATAAACTACACTCTTTAGCTAAGATCAAAATTTATCTCATCTTCTCCATCCTCTCTTCATCCCCACGACCCAAATTAATCACCAAGATCAAGTGATCATTTTTCATAAGTTATAACACTAAACTTGTTCCTTTTACTTGCCTAATCAAGAATCAAGCAACAAAAACACAAGAACATCAAGCATAATCATCATATAATCATCTCATTTTATCAAGTAAGTTATCAACTTTATTTTTACATGAAACATCTTATATTTACTTGTATTACATGATTTCCATGCTAAAAACCATGTACAACTAGCTATACCACCACTTATTTTGTCAAAAATGAAACATACAAACCCTAACTTTTTATTTATGAATCCCCTTGCTATACTAACTTGGTTAGGAGTCCATGGCACCCTAAGAAGGTGTATGGTAAGTTTAGATTAGCTATGTGGTGATTACAAGAGGTTTGGTGATGGTAGAAATTAGTTATAAACCTTGAAAACTTGATTTGGAACATATTTTAGACATGCTGTCCCATTTTGTGAAAATCTGGAAAATCAGTAAACACCAAGTGAACTTTGGCAAAATTTTTAGAAAATACTTTCAAAAACGAATCCGTAGGCGAAAGAACGGATTAAAAAGAGTTAATAACGAAGGAGTTATGATTTTTGCAAGATTGTAGACGAAAAGTATTTTTTCTGAAAATGTTTGCTGTTGGACGTTTTTCATTGGACAAAAAGAGACTTTAGACGTAACCCGGAGGAGCCGAGCTTTCCAAAATATATTACTATATACTAAGACGTAACCGTGGACATAAAGAACAAGTAAAACGGACAAGTAACGACAAAGATATTCACGTTTGAATATCGGCTAAAACCATTTCTAATTGACAGCTTTTAATAAAAGTGACACTAAAACTACGAAGTACTTTTATTAGCTAGAAATAATATTAAGTACCAAGCTTTATAACTAATGTAGTATTAGTTATTACAAGAATGTTTTCATCATTTCAAGGCGATATTACAAGGATTACAACCCGAGGATTTCAACGCTAACATGGAAACATACGATATATATATATAAGTATATATATATTACAACTAGCTTATTATATTTTCTAATAGCAATATTTTTTCCAAATTCTTGGATTATATATTTTTGATAACACAAGTGTTTTTCCAAAGACTAGAGTGGTATAGAAACATGAGCATGGACATTCATAACATCATTTGGTGATCTAAATGAGATCATTCATCATTCATTTTAGGTTGCGGCAGATAACCGTGCATTGTTGTCCTTAACATTCCGTTGCATTGTACTATTACTTCGAGGTGAGTCATAGCCCCTACTCTTTTAATTGTTCTATCAACTCTTTGGGGGGTGTTACATCAACCATGTCATAGATTCCCAAACGGCACAATACTCATCTATTGTAGGTAATCAAAACACCTCTCAACCATCCACATTTGCTCCATCAACCACCAATGATCCACCAACAACAAATGAAATTCCTCTTCCACCCAACTTTCCCCGGCATAATTTCGGATATTGTGAGAGAACTGCTCATATAAGTGAACGGTGTCAAAAGGACATTCGTGAGCTAACATAAGAAATGAGGTTCATCCTAAACCACATTTTGGAGCGTCTGTATACCATCTCTCATCCACCTCAAGTTTAGAGCTTTTTATGAAGGCTTTGCCTCATTTAAGAATTTGTTGGGAGACTTCCATTTATAGAAGTAGGACTTCTATTTTCTTAGTTAATTTTCTTTTTATTTATTTTACTTTATATTTCTAAAAGTAAGATGGAATTTTTCATCTCTTGTCTTTGACTTTTACAAAGTCAAATTTTACTTGGAACGACATCTTTTCTACTATCTTGTTTGCATTGTTGGTTGATCATATATAAGTTGAGATTGTGATTGCTTATATTCTCATATTATGCTATGGCTACACGATTTATCTTGTGTCATAATCGCCAACTAACTTTTTTTGTAGGTTTAAAATCCATGAATCCTTACTTGACACCCCACCCAGGGGGGGTATTGTTCAAGGGGGAGCATTCCGCTATGCAACTCTTCTTTTTGTTTCGACAAAAAGGGGGAGAAAATATATTTAAACTTACAAACTTAAAATGATTTTCATCAATTAAGTAAAACAAGTTTAAATACAAACTTTTAAAGACCTAACACTAGAATTAGTGATTTACTTAAAAATAAAGTTTATGTTTTGTCATCAACAAAAAGGGGGATATTGTTAATACAAATATCGCCTAAAACGTTATTTATATTTTACGATCTTTGCTAAGTTTTGTTAACGACAAAGTGTAAACTTTAGTTTTTAGTAAAACATGATTTTAGTTTTAGTCTTGTATAACTAGACTTTACATTTTATATTAAACATAAGCATTGTTATATTTCCTAATATAGAAAATATAACATGACATCATGGCATGCATCATGAGCATTTATGGAAAGGTCTCTAAATCTTGATGGTGACTTTCTATAAGATCTCTTACACATCTTGGAAGGTTTCTCACTCAAAATATTATGTGTTGACTTGTAGAATCTTGATTTGACATTGCTAGATATGGAAAGATTTCTTGTAGTCTTTAACTGTCAGACCTGGCGGAACCCTAGGGTTACAAGGGCGGAACCCTTGTTTTGGTTCCGCCGGATCCGCCAGTCTTTTGGTTTGGTTGACTATAAATACCAAGCCACTTGCAAGAAATCTCTCATCACTTTTAGGCTATACTTTGCATATAAACTTTCATCTAACTCAGTAGCAACTCATTTGTGTCATTCTCTTGTGTAGAAAGGAAGTTCACAAGTTCATTCGAGAAGTTACAACTTTCAACTCAACATTGCAATACTTGTTAGACTTCTATTGTGTAAACGCTTGTAGTTTATACTTCATTTGTATTTTGTTAAGAAGTGATCGGTTAGTATTTTAGTCCTCAAAATACGTTAAGTGATAGGAGTGGTTGTACCTTTGTAAAAGAACTCGACATCTAGCTTAGTGTCGAAAATAGTGGATAGGCGACGTTAGGGTGGTTCTACCTTGAACTAGAACCCGTTATTTAGCTTTGTACCGGATAAAGTGTAAGCGACGATTTTAAGGTTTTCTCCACCGGTGAAAGGAGCTTGTTGACTAGTGCTTGAAACTCTCGAGTTGGAAACTCGAGGCGTGGAGTAGGGCAAGGAAAAAGAGTCATTGTAGCCGAACCACGATAAAAAATCATGTTGTGGTTTGATCGTTTCTTTCTTTATACTTGCATATTAATTATTGTTAATTAGTTAGAATCGTTGATTACACGTAAAGCTTTTCAAAGATTAACAAGTTAAAAAGCGGTAAACTATTCAACCTCCCTTCTAGTTTTCCACAGAAAGCTCTTCAGGGAAACAAATGAACAGGTTTCCGCAATCATGGAAGAAGATGACAAACTCAAGGCCGAAATGCTCAGCAAATCTGTGATTGAGGAGGTTGCTAAGGAAGAGATCAGGGACACTAACAAACCTATCAAGAATGAAGAGTTCCTTAAAATTCAAGCCAACTTGATCAAAAAGCACAATGAGAAGATCAGGCTACTTAATAAAAGAAAGAAAAGGAACTATGATAGGTATGTGGGGACAATGACTAAGACCAGGGGTGAAGGTCCCATTACTGACATCATCATCCATCCCTTCAAGAAGAATGAGCCTATTTGTGCTAAAATTCAGAGAGGACCACGAATCCACGAGAAGTATGTCCCACTGAAACTCTCTGAATTTGGGCTTAAGGAATGGGACATGATGGGACCCATACTGAGGAAGAAGAAGAACAAGTGTGTGCCTGAACTCCTTGAAAGCCTGACCAAGAAGTATCAGGAACTTGAGAAGGTGGCCAAGAGCCTAGGCATTGATCATCAGGCCGCACTTGCATCTCAAGGACTAACTATCCTGAACAGCACCAAACCTAAGGGAAGAAGAGGAAAGCGGTTGAGCTAGAACCTGAACAATACATATCTGCTCTTCACTGCAACCGTGAACCTCCAGCTGGTGTCAAGTTTGCAAACAGCAAAGTGATTAAGGAACCTGATTATGGTATCTTCTTTCTCGATGAATTTGATTCACCTGCCTTCCAAAGGGTAAGTGAAATGCTCCTGGTGGAAACTCCTACTCTCCTGCCATGCAAATTGATGGCTCGCCATTACAAGAGCCCTGAGAATGAAGAGTTCATGTACCTGATGGACAAACTGATGAGTGAGCGACCTGACAAGCATGTTCTACTTGAAAAGAGGACCAAGCTTGAACTCATTGGAATGAAGGAAGTCTGAGTACTTCACCCTGAGTGTTTTGTTTAGATGATAGAACTTCTTGTAATATTTTATGAATAAGATGATAGCCCATGTTTTGAAAAATTCTTTGTTGCTTACTTAATAGTATCATCAGTGTAAGAAGAAGCCTAATTGCTCACTTACACTGATCAAACACTTAGGCATAATTTATATCCAAATAGGGGGATATTGTTGGGTTCATTCAGTACCCAAGTCTCGGTAAACAAGGATTTGAACACAAATTAACCTAAGTGTTGGAAAACATTGAACGCAATCAAGTCACTGAGTGAATAGTTGCTCAGTGAGTCACCTTCAGGATGCCTAGGACGAGTCTAAGAAGAAAGTCTCTCCATTCAGTGAGGCGGAACTCAGTGGATGGCACCTAAGCCAAAGGAGAAGGTGATAGGTTCAAATAGGATGACAATAACTCACTGAACCCCCAAGACTCCTCAATAACTAAAGAAGTATGGGGAATGATTTGTGCACCATTTATTTTTGGCTATACACCACTAAATCACACCAGTGATGCATACAGTACAACATCGCTATGCATAATTTAGTGGTGGATGGCAAAAAAAATGGTGTACAAATCACCTCCCAAGAAGTATTGATTGAAGTCTGAAGACTGAAGACTGAAGAATGGGCGGGACAAAGCAGGAAATGTTTGAAAGGACAAGTGGGTGTCCTTATCAACCCGAAGTTAAACTTTTCCTGAAAGGCATAAAGTCAGGATGGTGTCATCACTGTCCCTAAGAAAGGCGTATTATCTTATACCCAAAATAGCCTAATGTAACAGAGACAAAATACGTAAGTATTTTGTCTTCACTAGCTTAGGTCATCTTTTGTCTTTATCATTACTGTTAAAAATACTTATGTATAAATAGGAAACATAAGTGAGGAGTAAAAGTCGACAAATTTGTGCAATTAATGCTTAGACATTGACAAACTACTTTTACTCCTCCAAAGAACAACACAGTCCCTAAGATAGCTCAGTAGGACCTTTAGTTGTCACTCAAACTTTGTTTGAGTTTAGTGAGGATTCATACCATACTTGTCGTTTCAATCCCAAGTGTTATTCCGCAAACACTTGGGTATAACTCTTTTTGATTAATTTCTAATAAAGAGTTAAACGTTGAAAAATATTGTCTTCTATCTTTTACGTTTATCTATTCCAAGTTATTAATCAAATTGTATCTTTGTTTAAGCCATGATGCTTGGTTAGTTTAACTTGTAGTTAATATTAACCAAATAAAAGGGACCATCAAAGAGATGTTTGAACGAAGCTAGGTTTAACCCTAAGCCATATCAACCCTTTTTACCACTTTAGATTCATTACTCCTTAACTTTAGTATGGGGGATGTGTATACTTGCCAAGCCTATGATAGAATATTGGTCACGACCGAGCAATTGAGCGAATTAGATTAATCGAGAGATTGAGAGATATATTTTATTTCTAGTTCGTTAAGTGTTTTGGTTGTGCAATTGTGATAAAACAAATAAGTGCTTAATTACAAAAATACATCCTAATATCTTTTAGGATACAATTTCATAACTTTAATCTAAGGTTTACTTGGGGACAAGTAAAATTCAAGTGGGGGGATATTTGATGATATCAAATAAGTACATAATATTGTCATCATTTGTACTATATATTTGACTTGTTTTATATCATTATCTATGAGAAGCGATACTTAATCATTTACTTAAGTAATTCTCTGATAAAAACAAGCATTTGGTGAAAGTTAATGATTTTGGACGAAATATGGAGCTAAATGATCAAGATGAAAAAGTTTATTGAGGTGAAGAAGATACGCCGTATCATTCTAGATAGATACGCCGTATGACTATACTTAGCTAATTTCGAAGACCATTGCCTGAATTTGAAGAATGCGCCGCATGTAAATTATTCCATGCGCCGCATATGAAACTTTGGTCAATGAAGAAGAACCAACTTGTTCTAGCCCAGATACGCCGCATTACATTTATGACATACGGGGCATCACTCTCAAGACTTCACCAAATACAATCCAAGATACTGGAGGACATGTAGATACGCCACATCTGAAGACGGTGTACGAATATTCCAGAATATATTAATCTTGGACCCCACGCGAAGTTAAGTAATGCGCCGCGTTAACTTAATAGATGCATCACATCGAACCCTCAGACAGAAATAAATACCCCAAGATACAGCCGAGTTTCGTGTGCAACAAAGTTACAGAGAAACCCTAAGGAGCAGAATACAGACGAAAAGGCAATACAAGACACACCACATTGAAGATTTCAGAGAAGTAAAAAGGTCCTGCTTGTGTTTTAATTATATTAAGTAGTTTTGTTTTATTGTAATAGTACACTAATTAATAAGGATTGAAGGGTTTGTGACCGCCATATTGCTCCTTTTAAAATTTCTTTCCCATCGATTAAATTTTATTTGATGTTTATTTGGTTCTTGTTATATTTGCTTTGATAACCTCTATTTCTAGCAGTGACAAGCTTGGGTGTAAGGCTGTAAAAAGGTTAAATAATATAGACATAAGTGATCATTAAGGGTTTACTCGCTTATAGTCAAGATACCAACGAGAAAGAAGAGTTTACGACACTTATCATATAAAACTAGCAATAAAACAAGTGACAAGCTACTTAATCATTAGTCACACCTCTTATTTGTATCTGTTATCTATCTGTGTACGTGTTCGCCATTCATTGTATTCTGTCTCAATAGTTTTATTAGTTTATTTAATTAAACCAAACCATGTCAGTCTCTCAGACTGAACCCCCTCGCGTTAGATTAGATTGTAAAACTAATTTAGGATATTAAAATTCTAATAGATATTCTAGGTGTTAACGTTTCACGCTTAGTTATCGACACTCTATTTACCAACTAGCCTAGACTTATCGGGTACACTGCTCGTTAGTGTGTGTGTGTTATAGGATAAGTCGTCTAAATATAAATTTAAAACTTGATTAACTACAAATGACATAGCACGTGACACGCATCAAGTACCAACAGTCAACTTTAGTCGACTGGTACCGATTTCCCAGCACTGGTAACAAAAACAGGAAGAACTCATAGGTACCGATTTCCCAGTACTGGTACCAAAATCCCGTCCAATGCAGTACCAATACCCCTTTTCATACTCGAGAAAAAATGATACCACCAATCAGTAAGAATCCGATACCATGCTCATCCCTAATCAACACAAAGTTGATTTTAAAATTTCCAAATATTCCAAGTATCCACTGCGGTAAAAGTGACTAGGGGTGTAAACGAGTCGAGTCGAGCCGAGTACTGCCAAGCTCGAGCTCGACTCGAATACTAAAACTCGAGCTCGAAACTCGACTCAAGCGCGATCGAGCTTTATATTTCGAGTTCGAGCTCGAGCTCGTTATATAAAACTCGAGCTCGAAGCTCGACTCAAGCTCGATTATTTTCATATTTAAGGCTCGAACTCGATGAATACTCGACATATCAAGCTCGGCTCGACTCGATTTTTATGAAAATTAAGTAAATATATGTATATAAAAGGGCAAAAGTGTAATTTAGTTGAAGCTCGTTAAGGCTCGCGAGCTTCACGAGCAGTGTATTTTCGAGCTCGAACTCAACTCGAAAGTATAAATGAGTAGCTCGACCTCGAGCTCGACTTGTTTGTATCGAGTCAATTTCGAGTAGTTTATGAGTCAATCTCGAGTAGCTCGCGAGTTTTGTTGTCTCGTTTACACCCCTAAAAGTGACTAAACAAATATTCCAACGAGGTTGAGTACCAAAAAGTTGTAATGTATAATTAGAGTTAGTATAAACTAAATAAATATTCCGTAATGATAAAGACAATAAAAAACGTGTGTACTTTTACACTTGATTAAAAAACCGTGTATGCTTTAAATTTTATTGTTAGCCTCGCTTTTTTATAAAGATAACGTCACACATGTGAATTGGACTAGATTAGTAACATGTAGTACCCGCAGGGACTACTACCGTACACTAGGCAAAGTAATGTTGTGATGAACCTATAAATACCCCTCATGACTCTCCATGAGGGGTGTGGGAAATTGTGTATCTTTTATTTCATCTTAATATCATTTTCTCCACCCTCTCTCTACTTTCTCTCTCTAGAACCAAACATGGAATCCATCTTCTTTGATCAACCAAGACCTCCCGAACCACATAAATCATACATATTTTCGGTCCTACAATTGGCATCAGAGCCTCGTTGTGTTATCTTATGATTTTTTGTGGTTCGAATATTGTGTATGAAGCTGTTTGTTATCCCATATTTTTCAGATCGGAAAAATTTTTTCTTATCTTTTTGTGGGTACCATTTTACAGCAGTTTTATACATATTTTATGTATCCATGGTCAAAACTAAAGTCTTACACTTCCATCTTTTAATTGTCCATTCAAACTGTTAATATGGTCTTCTTATTGTCCATGTTATTGGTTTGATGTTACATGTTATTTCAAGACAGTTTTGTTCCTACCGTGAAAAGTGGTCGAAATGGTCGGAAAACTCATCGGAAACTGGAAAATGGGTCGCCGGAATCTAGTCGGAATATCTTGTATAAGAAATTTTCGATATGTACTATTTTTCGAAAATACATTTTCGAAATGTACTAGTTTTCGAGAATATGTTTTCGAAATGTACTATTTTTCGAGAATGTATATTTTCGAAAATTTTTACTTTTTTGAAAAGTTTGTCAGATTCATGTTCTCGATAAATCATGTTCTCGATAAGTTGCAAAGTTTCGAAAATATAAAATGAAAAATTTCGAGAAGATGAAGCAGATAGACATATGACCACGACCCAAACAAAATACCAAGACTCATTCGTGACTTCAGTTTGTATACATCATCAGCCAAACATCCAAGAGACTTAAAATCGACAAAGAAATATGACACAGTCTGTCCACAAACCAAAAACAAAATCCACAGTCCACACTCATAACGTAATGAATACATTATTACAAGATCTCAGCATTACATCTTTCGTACTATTCTGAAATAAATCTAGACCTTTGAAGGTCAAGCAAACGAAAGAAAGAAACATCATCGATCTATAAAAAGTCTAATTTTTTTCGACTATAAAGAAAGAGGAATAACAAGTGTGTTACTCTCTTTCTTTAGGTTCGTTCTAATCACAACAATAATAACAAAAACATTGCAAGTCAACCCTACCTGAGATCCTTCAAAGGACCTTGAAGCCTGTAATACACCTTCTTTATTTGAAGACAAGTAACAAATGAAGAAACAAGGGTCTCGGTACGGCTGTAAGATTGGGTTTGTTGTGAACCGATGATGATGATTAAGTGATGAAGATGAGATTTGATGATTTGTAATGAAAGTTTTGGTGGAGAGAAGACAATGATGTGGAAGGCGTTTGATGAGATGGGAGTGAGTATGTAAGTGTGGTAGGCGGATACATTACGATGTGTGTGAATAGGTTTTGATAAAATGTGATCGGGTCATATCTTTTGCTTTGGACTGAAACAGATTATCACATATTGGGCTTTACACATGTTGAATTTGAGAGTTGGATTATTTAAATGTTTGAGTTGACTTATTAAATGGACTGAAATGATGGGCTGCTGAACACTGGTTAAATCAAAATTGTTATCCGAAAATCTTTCATTCAAATTATTGGATACAAATTTTTGACAAAATTGATATTGAGTTGTATTTTGGTATTAAAATTTCACGGGGATACATTATTCATGGCTAGAATTGTTTCGTTCAACAAAAATGTCTACGGGGTTTTTGTACGATATTATTGATTTGACTTCGAAGTGGCATTTCATAACGTGTACTTATTTATCTCAAAGTCTAGGGGTTGTTGGATGCACGACTGTTGAAGATAACTTGTCTGCGCAAATTAAAAAAATTCAGTCTTGACAATCTAGTTATTACTGATGTAAGGAGTTACGTTGTAGTGCGCACAGTATAGCTATCACTTAAAGGAGTTACGTTGCAGTACTCAGTGTCACACGAAGTAGTGGATTGTTCAAGTGGCGAATATTTCGTGCAACCTCATACTTAAAGGAGTTACATTGTAGTGCTCAGTATAGGTATTAAGTCACATCTATCGTAAAAGCATTAAGTCACAAGATGAGATGATTACTTCTTTTTCAAGCTGGTCATATCGGGCAGTCTCCATATGTGGTCATTACTAGTAGCCGATGAATTCAAAGGAGGTTTGATTACAGGTTGATTTGAGAGAAAAGTATTGAGAGTATTTTTGCGACATATACTCACAAATTATGCTTACACGGTCTATCTATATTGCATCAGAAGTGTAAAGTACGGGTAATTATGGCATGTACACAAAATAGTATGATGATTTCGATAAATCGCAACCATCAGGAGGGAGAAGAACGTGCCAAAAGAAGTAGTGTTTCATCTCTAGTACGTTGGTTGTTCGAGGGAATTGTGCTTACACTGGAACCGAAGAAGTACTAATGATGTGTACATCGGAGCGTATTACCAACCTTCTGTGCAATGATATGTGAGTTATATTGTCATGATGCTCCTCGAACGACAACCATGTGCCTACACTTTTGAATCTACTTTATCCGCTGCGTGATGAAAAGAGAGTTGTCGGTTCAGGAGGGAGCAGGAAAAAGAATAAAGGCTCACTAGTTAGGAGGGAGTAATAACCTAACTAGACCATTACAGTTGAAGTTCAGAGCTACAAAAGAGCTACAAAGACCTTTGCAGTTAGTACGCCGAGATCGTCGGAAGAGAGAACTTCAAGTCTGCCTCAGTATCTAGACTACAGAGACTCTGCGCTTCAACAACGTCAACATAGTTTACTATTGTTGTAATTTACATTGTTTATGTATTTATAGGTCTCATTGTAACCATTCACGTGTGACAATATCTTGGAGGGAGATTGTTAGCTTCGCTTTTTTATAAAGATAACGTCACACATGTGAATTGGACTAGATTAGTAACATGTAGTACCCGCAGGGACTACTATCGTACACTAGGCAAAGTAATATTGTGATGAGCATATAAATACCTCTCATGACTCTCCATGAGGGGTGTGGAAAATTGTGTATCTTTTATTTCATCTTAATATTATTCATTTTCTCCACCCTCTCTCTACATTCTCTCTCTAGAACCAAACATGGAATCCATCTTCTTTGATCAACCAAGACCTCCCGAATCACATAAATCATACATATTTTCGGTCCTACATTTATAATAATGATAAAGACAATAAAAAAGTAGTGGGAAGTTGTTTAAAACTTTAAATCACTAAAGAAAGAAAATAGTGGAACTTTATAAAAAGTGAAGGTTACAATAATCAAACCACCTCTTAAAAATATGCTATCACTAATTACTTTAACAAAATCATTTCCAACCCATGCTTCTATATATATTATAGCCTACTTAATTAGTGACTTGTAAACTTCATTCATCAGACATACTAAAAAACACGTAGAAACATAAACACACAAAAAAAACTTGTAACAGGATTTAAGATGGCCGGAGTAAAAAAATCATCAAGCGCTTTTGACAGCGGAAGTATTAACCGATCAGCAGCAATTAATAGGCTCCCGATACCAAGAAGAGGTCAAGTGAAAGTATGTATCGTGTTAGGCTTAGCTCACTCCTTTGCTTCGATGTTCTCTTTTTACAACGCTCGCCCATGATCAGTAATTACCAGTCGTGGATGCAGTTAATCATCACTCTCTCGTAGGTTTTTTTTTAGAGAAAGTAGATAGTGACACAGTTTGACCATGGTAGAGATTATTGGTAAAAATGTACTCCGTAATATATCTTCCTGTGAAAGTGTGTTCTATGATTATAAATTGCCACAATAGTTGAATGTATACGATTGATGACCATGATTCTGAATTCATTTCGATTAGTTGTAATTTTTGTTACCAAGATGAAATCTAGTTGAGTAATCTGTCAAACTCACCATCGAAATATAGAGTGTGTTCTATTCAAATCAAATTCGGGCAAAACATGCCTTAGAGCAGTTTCAGCAGTAACGCATGTGCTGCGTTAAAGAGGATATAACGTGCGTTAATTCCAAGTTATCCTTTACACCATATTGAGTTAAGTCCATGTTAAAGTGGCAAGTTAAGTGTCTAACGCCACATTAAGGTGGTTTGAGTAAAAAAAAAAAAAAAAAAAAAAAAAAAAATCGTTTTACCCCCTAAATGAATGAGTGTTTTTGTAAATTGTTGTTGAGGGTGTTTTTTTGTGAGTTAAGGTGAAAGTGTTAAAGTTGATGTGGCGCTGACGTGACACCGTGTTAAAACTTAACTCGTGTTATTGATGTAAGTCCTCTCAGTGACCATAAAAAACTTTAACACTGCGTTCCCGAGTTATATTTTTAAAAGAAGAGAAAAGAAGTGAGAAGAAATCAAAAAAATTCATATTCCCGAGTTTTTTCAGGAGAGAAGAGAAAAGAGATGAAAAGGAAATTTGGTTCACTTTCTGTCCAAAATCTTCTTCCCAAAAGTGGGATGATTTGAGAAAGTAAGTAAGGAAACTTATAATTAATAAAATGACTTAAATGCTCTAAAATATAATATATTTTTTTATACAACAATGGTTATATTTGTAAAATCATTAGTTTTTATTTCTTTTCTTTCTAACTTAAGAACTAACTTGGGAACACGAAATAATAAGTTGACATTTCATTCCTCTCCTCTTCTTTTCTGCCCGTTTTTATCACTTCTCTTCTTTTCTTTTATTTCAAAACTCGAGAACAGAGCGTAAATCTTACTTACTACGGATACAATATTTGTCATTAGAAACTGATGTTGGTTGGGAATCTTTCAGTACGGTTCATAATCAATTGTGCATAGTCGGGCACAAATGTTTTCCATCACAAGAAGTACGAGTAGGATAACAAAACTCTCCTTTCCAAACAGCTATTGAAATAATTATAGGGGTGGTAATTGTCGACACGACACGATAAACGACACGAACCTGACACGAAGTTAGACAGGTTTGCGTTGAGAATAAACATGTTTGGGTAAAAAACAGGTCAACCCGTCTAACCCGTTTAATAAATGGGTTGTGTTTTGGTTGAGTAAATATTAAACAGGTCAACCCATGAACCCGTTTAACTATATAACACTCTAAAATTAAAATATATAACACATCTTTTTATGTTGAATGTGGATTAAATGTATTCTGTTATGTACTTAATATGATTGAATTACGATTATACCTCATATATCATAGAAATTGACGTTTATAACCGAGAAAATTGTCGTATAGTTATTTGTCTGTTATTTTTATCATATTTTAAATCCTTATATCATTTTGGCATTTAAGCTAGTTAAATCAACAAACCACCAACCTTATTCACTATTTGACATATTTATTTAAATAGGTTAAACGGGTTAAAAATGGGTTACACATGTTATGCAGGTGCGGGTTAGGGTTGAGTTTCTTGACACGATTAATAAATGGGTCGTGTTTGGGTAGAGGTTATACTAACCCGCCAACACGCGAACCCGAATAGGTCAACACGGACACGACTCCATTGCCACCCATTACAATCGATATTGCAAAATACAATTTGAGTCTCAGCATTAAAGTAATCTAAGAGTATGTTTGGCAAAATGGGCTGGGGCTAGGGCTGGTGCTTATATTATAAGCCGAAACTAAAATTTGTATTTTTATAAACTTGTTTGGCAATTGGGCTGGGGCTGTGGCTTATTATTGCAAAATTACTATAAAGGACACAATTAAATGAGATTTTGTATATGTTAGATTTTTTTGTGTATAAATAAGTAATTTATTCTTCAAAAGCCTCGGGCTAAAGTTTTTAGCCGACTTATTTTATAAGCCCTTCCATAAACCCCATAACAAACGAGACTTATTTACTTTGCCGGCTTATTTTAAAAGCCCAAGCTCCAATAAGCCTCATAGAAGCTCTCGCCAAACATAGCCTAGCTATTTATGTAGGTTCTTTACAAAGAATATCATCATATCCGCACTGGAACTAGTGGCGAACGAAATAAACCGTGTGAGACTGGCTTTGTGATAGTAAAGAATTTGACATGCAATATTGATCTAGGCGTGTGAACATTAGTAATCATAGTTAGCTAACAAGACTGATATCAAGGAGTTATTTATTATCATGTTGCATATATCATGAGCATCGATCCTGAAGGTATGTTTTGTAGAGAGAAATTTAGAGAATAGAAATAGTAAAGAATAGAAATGTAGAGAAACCAAATTGTTAGCGAAATTTCAAGATTTCATTTGTTTGGTAAATATAGAGAATTAAAGTAATACAACAAAAAAAAATAAAAAGATAGATTTTACTTATATGTTTTGTTGAAAAAATAAAATATTAAAGTGTTCTATAATAATTTCATCCTATGATCCCACCGATTATCATTTACACCATTCAGTAACAAGAATGCAAAATTTTGTAATCAAATATTAGTTTTTTAACCTTATTTATCGTAATCAAAATTTTGAACACGTTTTATAATCGAATTAACTACCAATTAGTTTGCAATCTGGAACTTACTATGATAAAAAATGGGAAATTTCATTTATATCCTTGCAAAATTCACAAATTTCATATATAACCTATTGATGCATTAAATGCATTGTACTTTATGCATCAAAAACTAATAAAAAGGGTATATATGAAATTTTTGAAATTTTCAAGGATATAAATGAAATTTTCCAAAAAAAAAAAAAAAAAAAAAAAAACCCTTGAAATACTAAACAATATTCAAGATTATACTCCAAAAAAATCAATTCAATTATTATTTTATTTATTTTTTATTTTTTATTTTTTGAAATGCTGGAGTATTAGAAAGGGCTACAAGGAGAAGCCCAAAAAGAGAACAATACAAAAACTAGAAAAAGAAATACGGAGTCCAAAGAAAACAAAACCACACGAAAGAGAGCCAAACACTCTAAAATGCAGAAGAAAACCAAGAAAAGAAACCAAACGCCCTATAGCAGCACCTAAAAACTTATACTCTCGCCAGTAGATCAGATCAGGAAGACAATCAAGCATCTAGACGAAATCCAAAACTTCGGCTGACCAGAAAAAGAAGGGAGGCAGCAGCAACAATAGATGAAGAAGACACATTCTCAACATTATATCTCCGTTTAAGACTATAGCCAAGAGAGGGCTACTGAGAATGCTAAAGTTACTAGGAAGAAATAAATCAAAAGGCTTTGAGATCCATTTGTTCCAGTTAGCTGCATTTTTCTTTAGTCGGGAGTTAATCCAATTCTTCGAAATCCTTTGTATGGCAGGAAAAATGTCTTCTTCTTTGGCGTTACCTACAAATTCCGGACTAGCTTTTAAAACTCTATTTCTCCACTTCCAGATGACCCAAATCACACATTGTAAGACGCCATGAAGAATCTTATTAATACGAGAGCACCCTTGAGTACTAATATTGGCCATAGCAATGTCACGAACCTGAAAAGAAGGGAACACCACAGGAGATGGGAGGTTCCACCAAATCAATTTGTTTTTTAACAATTATATACCAAATCAATTTCAAGAAAATCAAGTAACAAAAGAGCAACATTATCATGTATTCATCAACGAAAAGTCAGATTGTAAAAATTTAAAACAATTGGTTTGTTAAGAGAAAAGATAGAGAGCATACCCACCAACAATAATGGGTGATTCAGCTAATCATTGATGAAAATCAAACAAAATAAGTAAAGGAAGCAACAAGCAAGTGCGTGGAAAACTAGAAGGGGGGTTGAATAGTTTACCGGTTTTAAACTTGATTTTCTTCTAATACTTTTACGTGTATTTACTAATTAAGACGTATCAAACAATAAATCATATGCAATTATAAAGTAAGAAACGATCAAACCATAACACGATTGTTTATCATGGTTCGGCTACAAGGACTCTTTTTCCTTGCCCTACTCCACGCTCCGAGTATCCAACTCGAGAGTTATCTTGCACTAGTCAACAAGCACCTTTATCCGACGGAGAAAACCTTACACGTCGCTTACACACTATTTCCGACACTAAGCTAGATGTCGAGTTCTTTCCCAAGGGTACAACTACTCCCGATAGTTCTTTTTACAAGGGTACAACAACTCCCAACACTCTAAGTATTTTGAGGACTAAAATACTAACTGAACACTACAAATGGATACAATACAGTGAAGTATAAACTTTACTAGTTTACACTAATGTTATGCTAGACAAGTCTTGCAACGTTGTGTTGAAGCTTGTAAGATCGTGATCTTCTTGCTACAAAGAGAGATTCACAAATATGAAAGTTTACTGAGTTAGAAATGAATTATATGCAATGAAATATGATAGAGAGTGGTAACCAAAACTCAAGAAGTGAGTTGCTATTTATAGGCCTTCAAACAAACCAACCCACGGATACGGCGGAACCCATCCTTTGGTTTCGTCCGTTGTATCCGAGGGTTCCGCTAGCATGTCTGACAGAATCCTGCACAAAATATTTCACAATCTAACACAATATTCTCAAGATCTTCCCAAAGTCAACTTTGAGATCTTGAGTGTGAATCACTACAAAATAGAACATGTTTCTTACACACTACACACATGTTTCCTTGAAGGGACATGTGTGATGCAAGCAATGATGCAACAAAGCTAATATTTCTAATTTTAGATATTTCTAAAAAGAAAGTATACTTGTGAAAAAAGTTTATGTATAGAATCAAAACATGTTTGTTTGAAATGTTTTACAAGTGATTGTTTTACTTGAAAGAATTTGCTTGCTTATATCTTGATATGACAAACTAATTAGTAAAATTGCTAAATATATATATTGGACATTTTCAATACATGTACTTAAACAAATGTATACTTACGTAGAAATTACTTTATGAAAATATGTAAATGTAGTTTGAGTGAAGTTAAGTAAAAGTCTTTTAAACTATATTTATAATTTGCCAAAAATAAAATTTATATTTTGTAGTTAACAAAACTAAGAAAGATCGTAAAATATTAATAACGTTTTTAGGTAATATTTGTTTTAACAATCTCCCCCTTTTTGTTGACGACAAAACATAGATTTTATTTTTACGCAAATGGATAATTATAGATTTTGAGCCTTTTGAATATTTACATTTCATATGATTATTTCAACTTTTGAGTTTATCATTTTTAGATGATGTATTAAAAGTTGATTTGGTAAAATATATATCCTATCTCCCCCTTTTTGTCGTAACAAAAAGAAGAGTAGCGAAGCGAAAATGTGTGAAGCCAAATGCTCCCCCTTGGACAATACTCCCCCTAAATGGAGTGCCAAGAGAGTATACATGGATTTTGGTCCTACAAGAAAAGGTTAGTTTGTTGTAGAGATAAGGATAATAATACCAAGTATAAGAGAGTAAGTATGCATCACATGACAACAACAATTTAGTAGTCAATAACCAAAAGAAAATGAGTAACACACTATATAAGTAGAACCATTCCATTTCAAGTAAAATTTAAATTTTAACTATAAATAGTCAAACCTAAAGACTTGAAAAAGTCTACTATTTAAAGTACAAATAAACAAAGTGAAATGAAAGCTACACCTACAAATAGAAAGGATCCTAAGTGAGATTTTACCATTATTAGATCCTAAGAACGCTCTATGCTTAAGGCAAGTGAGAGATAGCTTTAAGACGCTCCAAGATGTGGTTAAGTATAAACCTCATTTCATCTTGGAGTTGATGTACCAAGATGTTGCACCCCTCACTTAGGTGAGCGGTTCTTTAGCACATGATGCAATCATGGCGAGGAGGTGGCGGTTGTGGAACTTAGTTTAGAGGTGGTGGATCATTGGTGGTGGTTGAAACATTTGTTGTTGTCGGAGCAAAGGTGGATGGTTGAGAGGTGTGTCGGTTTCCTACAATGGATGAGTACATTGCGGTTTGGAAGTCCATGGATTGGGTGAGATGAGAATCAATCATGTGCTTGAAAGCATAGAGGCTTTCCAAGCGAGTGTTGAGTTCTTCATGGGTGTTTGGAGATTTGGTCCATAAGGAAGCTTCAATTTCCTCTTAAGTAGGAAATATGGATTCAAACCGGTTAGAAGAGTCATGAGGTGGTTGTTGTTATTGATCATGATGATGAAAGCTTGGTTCTCCATAAAGAGGACCATGGATGTCATTGTAGATTGGATGAAACAACAATGGTTGTTGATGAGGATGATCTTGATCTTGTGGAAACATGGAAGGTCTAGCATGCTTGTAAGCCAAACGCTCTATTAGCGATGGTTGATGAGGATTTTCCTCCAATGGGTTGTTTGGGTGAGACCTAGGTTGTTGTTGAGTTTCCATTTGTTCCATAGTATCAAAAAGTGGCAATGGTGGTGGATTTGATGATCTTGGTGGAAGGTCATCCAAAGTTTCCATAAATGGATGTGGTGATGTTGGTGGTGTTTTGAAGAGTTCCATTGGTGTCATTTTTGGTGATTGAGGTGATGGAGTTTTTGAAGGTTGACTTGGTGCCGAAGGTGGTGTTAGATCACTTGGAGTTATGGTTGGTGGAGGAGTGGTGATTTTGGTGATAGTGCAAGGATTTGGAGATGGTGTTGGAGTAGCAAGGTTTAGGAAGTTGTTATCATTGATGGGTGATGAAATATTGAGGGATGAATCACTTGAGGATGATGAGCTAACTTGGATGGTCTTGTTGAAACAACAAGGTTTTACACTTATTCTAGCGGTTCTCCTAATTGGTCTTGATGATTCGGATGAGGTGGTGGATTTTGTCATTTCAAAACTTTGGTAGGATTAGAAGTATGAGATTTAAGAGAAGTGAATGGGGTGGTGTGAATTGGCATTGTTGATCAATTTATAGGAGGAGCAAGAAATGGAAATTGGTGTTTGGATTTGATGTTGATCCATACAATGTTGGAGGTTTCTAATCATATGGAAGAATTCCAATAAGTTGTCAAATCATTGGAAGTCAATCCAATGGAGTTTGATGGAGTGAAAGACTAAGTGGGGAAGTAAATGCTATGTGATCATGGTGGATACATGTTGTCAGGTTGTTCCACGGATTGGGAGGAACCAAAGGAATGGTTCCTTCCTTGTATTGTAAAGGTTCCTTGGGTTAGTTAAGGAAAATTTGAATTTTTGGCGGGAATGATGATGCTATAGGTTAATGGGTAATTAGATAGCTCTAGAATTACTGATAAATACTAACTAGCATGTAGGAAGCAAGTTTGGATCCTAAGGATTGCTAGAAAAATTCAAAAAATTCAAGAAGCAAAAATTGCAGATGATCCGCGGAACCCTGCGACAACACAGACGGATCCCACTTTTGGGTTCCGCCGTATCCGTCGGTAGGAAACTTGGAGGAACCAAGTTGGGACACGGACGGAACCAAAAAATGGGTTCCGCCGTATCCGTGGAGCCTCAGAATTGAGACAGAGTGTATTTTACGAGCACGTGACTTTTCCGAACTCCAAAATTTTTCCTAAAACATAAGCAATCAATTTTTTGTAGATGAAAGAAATAAAAATTGCAGGTAGAAACATGCTTACCTATATAGTTTGAGAGAGCGATTCTAGTACTCAACATGTTAGCCGAAAAGTGAAAATTGCATATTACCAAATTCTTATCCCCTGTAAATTTGGTTAGTTCACACATAATCCAACAACATAATATCATCCTAAGACATCATAAAATCATAACATAACATTGTTTTGATGACCAAATTGTTTAAATGCACTCTTGTGCCAAACACCCTCTTATCTCGCTCACTTCTTGTTCACCTTCTTGTAGATCTTCCCAAGGTATCTCCCAAAGCATTTCCATATGCCCTTGGTCTGTTTGTACTCCTCCGACTCATTCTCAATGGTTGGAAGTTGTGAGAGGTACTTAAGAGGAGGGAGCCTAGAGTTTGGTAGATTGTCGTTTTCACTCATGGAGGATGATGATGATGAGGTTGGAGGATGAGGACGTTTACCTGTGGCTTTGTAGACTCGCTCATCACTTAAGGGCACAAAGGTGTGAGGAATGAGAGGATAATCTTGGCGACGACCTTTTGGAAATGGAGGAATGGGTTCACAAAACCTAAAGAGACGGGTAAGAAGCATCCCGTATGGAAGAGCGGTGCTACCTTGAACCGAGATGTTTGCCATCCTTTTGGCAATGTAGTATGCTAAGTTGAAGGTTTGTCGGGTGGAAACACTATAGAGCATGTAGGAAAGACAAGTGTTGATGTGGTCCCTATTTCCTAGAGTGCTAATGACATTGGCCCTAATGATCTCCTCCCACTTCAAGAATTTTGGTCTCAACTCATTGAGCTCCATTCCAAAGGGGTCTTTGGCTACTTCCTCTCCTCCCCAGGTTCTCCTAGTATGAGTAGTCCTAACAAAAAGATGGTCACAAATTTCCTCTTTGCTCACTAAAGGGGTATCATAAGGATGAATGTGGTCATGGATTGAGTCAAGAGTTGAAAGTGGCCATTTGTCGGTGTAAAGACATGTGCCCCGATTAGGAACACGAAGGACTTGAGCAAATTGAGCTAAAGTGATTTCAAACTCATTTTGGTTGATGGAGAAGTTTAGTGACATGAGACCTTCATCATCCGTGCTAAGGGTCACGGAAGCATAGAATTCTAGAATGAAACAAGGACAAATTGGTTCATCAATATCTAAGAGATAATCAAAGCCAATAAAAGAGAGTTGTTCCCTAATGTTGGTTCCGACAAGGAAAGTGGGATCAATGGTTCTACCTTCATGAACAGAACGCCTCTCAAGGTTCTTAAAGATTTCTACTTAGGCCAAGGTTAGTCCTTTGGTCTTGTGGTGTTTGGGTAGGTATTTGGTTGTGTCTTTGTGGTCATAGAAGGTTACGGGAGGCATGATGAACCTAGAAACATAATTATCAAAATTTTAGCTTATGTAAGATGCGGTTTAAATATCAAAAATTCTAGTTTGTGCCTATATGAAAACAATATGGAGTTGTGATTATCTCAACTCATTTTAATGTTAAAATGGTTTTACTTATGCAACTTTTGTAAATTTTGAGATAATCCAAATGCTCCTAGTTCAATGTAGCTACGGTTGAAAGTACCCGAAAATACATATTAATTATGTATTCCCTTTAGCTTTCAAGAGACGTAATGCAAGTGATGTTTTAAACATAATGTTTTTATTTTGTATTATCAATGAAAAGCTATTTTTCCTAAATGTGAGAAGATTTTTCAAAATTTTGACATGGGGTGTTTGGTACAATGTGATAATGTATTACAAGATGCAATTCCTAACTAATGAAAAACATAAATTGTTTTGTTTATGACAAATTTTCTTCATGAATTCCTAAGTTGATGCATTACCCCAAGTTTTTAGTTTTTGTGCATAAATAGAGTTTCCTAGACACAGATCAGGAGAGTAATTGTGTTTAGAATACTTACAATGATGGTAGGAATGAAGAATGGCTGAGCAAGAACCCTAATTTTTGTGTGAAAATGGATGTAGAAGTGAATAGTAACTGTTTTTGGTGAGTGGTATAAAGTATGGGGCTTGTATGGTTTATTATATAAAAACAGAACCTGTGCAGGTGGTTGACGGACTGGGCGGAACCAAAAATAGGGATCCGCCCGTTGTGCTTATTGGTTCCGCCAGTCCTGCAGTTTAAGGATGCGAAATTTTTGTTTTTGATTTCTACGATTTTTATTTAACGTTTGAACTATGAAGTAGGTTCCATAGTCCTAGTCCTAGTCTAAGAAGATTAAATGGTTCACGTTTAAGAGGTTTTGTAAGGATGTCGGCAATGTTGTCTTCGGAGGATACTTTCTCGATGGAGATGTTTCCTTTTTGAACATTGTCACGAAGGAATGATGACGAATTTCTATATGTTTAGTACGAGCATGTTGGACAGGATTTTTACTAAGATCGATGGCTCCTTTGTTGTCGCAAATGATAGATATGTCTTTAGTCACGATTCCGTAGTCCACGAGAGCTTGCTTCATCCAAAGAGCTTGTTGACATGCTTCTCCGGCCGACACGTATTCGGCTTCTGTTATTGAGATTGCGAGTGCCGTTTGTTTCTTTGAGAACCATGAGGTGAGACAATGTCCAACAAAAGTACAAATACCACTTGTACTTTTTCTATCAACATAGTCACCGGCATGATCCGAGTCGGCATACACTATGGTTTCTACACCCGTTCCTTTGGGATACCATAATCCTAGATGTGCAGTGCCTTTGATGTACCTAAAAATTCTTTTTACGGCTTCAAGATGAATTGTTTTGGGATCTTCTTGAAAACGATCACATAGACAAACGCTAAACATAATGTCGGGTCTACTAGCCGTGAGATATAGTAGACTACCAATCATACCCCTATATTTAGTGTTATCTACAGAATCACTTTCCTCATCCTTTGTAAGTTTGGTTTCCGAGGACATAGGCGTTTTGATAGGTTTTGAATCTTCTAAACTAAATTTCTTAAGCATGTCTTTTATGTATTTATATTGATTAAAGAATATCCCATCTTCTAATTGTCTAATTTGAAGTCCTAAGAAAAGTTGAGTTCTCCCATCATACTCATCTCAAACTCGTCATGCATGATTTTAGAGAAGTCATTGCAAAGCTCTTGACAAGTTGATCATAATATTCTGTCGTCAACATAAATTTGAACTATGATAATGTGTGATTCATTCTTCTTAGTGAAGAGAGTGTTGTCAACTAGCCCATGGTATACTTATGGTCAACTAGGAAGGTTTTAAGTCGATCATACCATGCTTTTGGAGCTTGCTTAAGTCCGTATAAAGCCTTTTTAAGTTTGTAAACATGATTAGGTATTTCAAAGTTGGTAAAGCCCGGAGGTTGAGCAACATAAACTTCTTCATTAATAAAGCCATTTAAGAATGCACTTTTGACGTCCATTTGAAAAAGTTTAAAGTCATGTGCGCATGCATATGCAAGTAAGATTCTAATATACTCAAGCCTAGCAACCGGAGCAAAAGTTTCATCGTAGTCAATGCCTTCTTGTTGATTATAACCTTGTGCTACTAGCCTAGCTTTGTTTCTAGACACAACTCCGTTTTCATCCATTTTATTTCGAAAGACCCATTTTGTTCCAATTATAGTTTGATTCTTTGGTTGAGGAACTAGTGTCCATACATCATTTCTAATAAATTGGTTCAATTCTTCTTGCATAGAAATTATCCAAGATTCATCACTTATAGCTTCTTTTATATTTTTGGGTTCAATGGTTGATATAAAACAAAAATAGTTACTTTCATTTTGAGCTTTTGATCTTAAGGTTCTTTCATTAAGTTTACCTATGACACTATCTAATGGATGACGTTTAGATTCTTTGACATTGATTATTTCTCTATTTAATAGTTCATCTTCCTTGTCGTTTTCTAGATCAATTTGATTAACAACTTGACTTTCAACTAAGTCATCATCTACCAAAGGTGATGTCTTAGAGGGAGGTGGACTTTCGTCGAATGTTACATTCAACGATTCCTCGACTCTTAAAGTTTCATTATTTAGAATAATATAAGCTTTGCTATTTTGTGAATATTCAAGGAACACACCTTCATAAGACTTTGGGTCAAATTTAGTGAGATAATCCTTTGTGTTAAGTATAAAGCATTTACTCCCAAATAATTTGAAGTATCCTAATATTGGCTTTTTACCTCTATATATTTCATATGGAGTTTTATCTAAAAATGGTCTAATTAGGACTCGGTTTAAGATATAAGTTGATGTGTCAACGGCATTACACCAAAACTTTTGTGGAATATTTTGTTCGTTAAGCATTGTTCTACTCATCTCTTGAAGTGTCCGGTTTTTACGTTCTACTACACCATTAGATTGAGGAGTGCGAGGAGCCGAGAAATTATGTGTTATACCATTTTTGTCACAAAATTCACCGAATTGTATTTCGTTATCAAATTCCCGACCATGATCTGTTCTAATAGACACAATGCAATTTCCTACTTGATTTTGAATTTTCTTTCCAAGTATTTCAAATTGTTCGAAAGCTTCATTTTTACTTTTCAAAAACCTTGTCCATGTATATCGTGAAAAATCATCTACTATGACCAAAGTATAGAAGTTGCCTCCATAACTTTGAATAGCGGATGGACTGAACAAATCCATATGCAAAAGTTCTAAACATCTAGTTGTGGATACCATATTTTTAGCCTTATGGCTATTATGAACTTGTTTACCAATTTTACAAGCATCACAAAAGTGTTGGTCATATTTCAACTTGGGTAGGTTTCTAACTAATTCCTTAGAAGATAGGGATCGAATAAGTCTCATATTAGCGTGACCTAAGCGTCTATGCCAAAGAGCCGAGGACTCATCTAATGAGGTAAGACAAAATTTATCTCTAGATGTTTTATCAATTTTCATGACGTATACGTTATTTTTAAGAACTCCTTTAGCTATGGTTATACCATTTTTAAGTATTTTACTTTCGTTTTCACTAAAGAGTACTTTATACTTTTTGCGGCAAAGTTGGCTAATGCTAAGAAGATTAAATCCTAAGTTATCAACATGAGCAACATCATCAATAGATAGAGAGTCATGAGAGATAGTACCTTTTCCGATGATTTTACTTTTAAGCTTGCTACCAAATGTGACCGTTACCTCCGTCATAGACTTGATAGGTAGAGAAAAGGCTTTTGTCACCCGTCATGTGTCTTGAACAACCGCTATCTTTGATCCATTCATCCAGTTCCAAACACACTTTCAAGCACACCTCATTTGAGCTTTGAGCCATAAGATTTATTTCATCATTTGTTGGCTCTTCATCATCATTCTCACTATCGCTCCAAGCACCACTCACAAAAGCACTTTGAGTTTTGCTTTTGGGTGGTTTTGGACATTCTCCTATTAGGTGACTTGTATCTCCACATCTAAAACACTTTCTTTCATTCTTTACTTTCTTAACATCCCGATCTTTACGTAGAGACTTCTTTTCATCTTTAGGTTGCTTAACAAACTTTCCTCATCTCCTAAAGAACTTCTTGAAGTCTCTAACCGCCATGGCATATTCTTCATCATCACTATCCGAGCTTGATTCCTCATCGTCACTTGATTCTATTCTAGCTTTTAAGGCAATAGATTTGACTTTTTCCTTCTTGCCTTTAACAATCTCCGAATCCTTTTCCATCACCATTTCGTGAACTTTGAGGTTTCCAATAAGCTCGTCAAGTGCCATGCTTGAAAGATCTTTAGATTCTTCAATAGCCGTTACTTTTGCTCTCCACTAAGGATGGAGTGCTCTAAGGAATTTCCTGACAAAATTCTTGCTACAAAAAGATTCATCAAGTGCATTAAGTGAAGTAATAATAGTGTTAAATCTAGCAAATACACAATCAATAGTTTCATCTTCGGGAATAGAAAATTGTTCATATTGTTGGACAAGTAGATCAATTTTGTTATCCTTAACTTGTGAATTTCCTTGATGAGTCGTGATTAAAGATTGCCAAATTTCTTTAGCGGTTTTGCACATAAAAACTCTTTCGTACTCTTTCTTAAGTAAGGCATTATAAAGCATCATTTTTGCTTCATTATTTTGGCAATTAGTTTCTTTTGATCATCACTATGTTTAGTAAGTGAACTATCCTCATCCCGACCACTTCCTGTAGCCTTATGATCACCTTCAATAATAATATACCATAGATCTATATCCTTTGACTTTACATAAATTTCAAAACGGTTTTTCTAATAAATAAAACCAATTGGTTCAAATAGTGGTGGTCTTTACATAGATTGCCCTTCTTTGAAATTTTCAAAATCTATGGATCGTTTCAAGTTTTAAGATACAATATATTTTAAAATCTTGAGTAACGTAGCTCTTGATGCCAATTATGGAAAACTAGAAGGGGGGTTGAATAGTTTAACGGTTGTAAACTTGATTTTCTTCTAATACTTTTACGTGTATTTACTAATTAAGACATATCAAACAATAAATCATATGCAAGTATAAAGTAAGAAACGATCAAACCATAACACGATTGTTTATCGTGGTTTGGCTACAAGGATTCTTTTTCCTTGCCCTGCTCCACGCCCCGAGTATCCAACTCGAGAGTTATCTTGCACTAGTCAACAAGCTCCTTTATCCGGCGGAGAAAACCTTACACGTCGCTTACACACTATTTCCGACACTAAGCTAGATGTCGAGTTCTTTCCCAAGGGTACAACTACTCCCGACAGTTCTTTTTACAAGGGTACAACAACTCCCAACACTCTAAGTATTTTGAGGACTAAAATACTAACCGATCACTACAAATGGATACAGTACAATGAAGTATAAACTTTACTAGTTTACACTAATGCTATGCTAGACAAGTCTTGCAACGTTGTATTGAAGCTTGTAAGATCGTGATCTTCTTGCTACAAAGAGAGATTCACAAATATGAAAGTTTACTGAGGAGAAATGAAGTATATGCAATGAAATATGATAGAGAGTGATAACCAAAACTCAAGAAGTGAGTTGCTATTTATAGGCCTTCAAACAGAACAACCCACGGATACGGCGGAACCCATCCTTTGGTTCCGTCCGTCGTATCCGAAGGTTCCGCCAGCATGTCTGACGGAATCCTGCACAAAATATTTCACAATCTAACACAATATTCTCAAGATCTTCCCAAAGTCAACTTTGAGATCTTGAGTGTGAATCACTACAAAATAGAACATGTTTCTTACATACTTACACACATGTTTCCTTGAAGGGACATGTGTGATGCAAGCAATGATGCAACAAAGATAATATTTCTAATTTTAGATATTTCTAAAAAAGAAAGTATACTTGTGAAAAAAGTTTATGTATAGAATCAAAACATGTTTGTTTGAAATGTTTAGCAAGTGAATGTTTTACTTGAAAGAGTTTGCTTGCTTATATCTTGACATGACAAACTAATTAGTAAACTTGCTAAATATACATATTGGACATTTTCAATACATGTACTTAAACAAATGTATACTTACTTTGAAATTACCTTATGAAAACATGTAAATGTAGTTTGAGTGAAGTTAAGTAAAAGACTTTTAAACTAAATTTATAATTTGCCAAAAATAAACTTTATCTTTTGTAGTTAACAAAACTAAGAAAGATCGTAAAATATAAATAACATTTTTAGGCGATATTTGTATTAACAAAGTGAACAAGAAAAAGATGATGAGTGATATTTGGGCTTTAGGGTTCTTTCACTTTTTCAGATTTGTTTCAATTGTGAGATGCACGTGATACAATATGGTTATAACCATTTTTTAATAGCTTTTACCAAAATTTTTTACTCGTAAGAAAAAGAACACGGAGAATTCCAATTCCATCACAAATGGGATAGAAATCATTTTACAAATAGGCCTATTCTCGAGAATTCCCAAATCTTCGCCCGCTAATTTCCCTGGCATAGTGGCATACCAAACATGGGAAAAACTCAATTTAGGGGTGGCAATCGAGTCGTGTTTGTGTTGACCTATTCGGGGTTCGCATGTTGGCGGGTTAGTATAACCTCTACCCAAACACGACCTATTTATTCAACGTGTCAAGAAACTCAACCCTAACCCACACTTGCATAACACGTGTAACCCTTTTGACTCGTTTAATCTGTTTAAATAAATAGATCAAGTAGTGAATAAGGTTGGTGGTTTGTTGATAACTAGTTTAAATGCAGAAATCAAGGTAGCAAAAATCGTGAATCGGTAGTCGGGCGATCGACCACCTTGTAGCTTGTAATCAGTTTATGCGGAATTAATCGGTGATTAATCGGATTGAACTTGTAATAGACTTAAACTGTTACTATAAGTGATCACAATAAATTTACAGTTAGTTTTGGGTACTTCCGGCAAGATTTATAGGTTTTCAGAAAGTTTGACCACCATTGACCGCCGTTGATCGCCGTTGACCACGATTGACCTATGTGTTTGACCCAGTTACATAAATCGCCAAGGTCAGTGGCCTTGTAGCACCTAATCGGTGATTAATTGACATTTTAGACCTTTTTTTGCAACACTGGCAGAAATGATATAAAGATTTAAAATATGATAAAAATAACAGAGAAATAACTATACAACAATTTTCTCAGTTATAAGCGTCAATTTCTATGATATATGAGGTATAATCGTAATCAATCATATTAAGTACATAATACAATACATTTAATCCACAACCAACATAAAAAGGCATGTTATACATTTTATTTTTAGAGTCTTATATACTTAAGCGGGTTCACGGGTTGACCTGTTTAATATTTACTCAACCCAAACACGACCCATTTATTAAACAGGTTAGACGGGTTGACCTATTTTTGACCCAAACCTGTTTATCCTCAACCCAAACCTGTTTAACTTTGTGTCAAGTTTGTGTCGTGTCGAGAATTGCCACCTCTAGGAAAAAAGGACATTTCCATTTCTTTAGCTTGATTTCCTCCTACCAAACATACCCTGATAGTTTATGGATACAGGGTTGAGAACTTTAGTTTTGTGAAGCCCACACGTCGTCGCTAAAACACGTTTACTGTCGTCACCATAACTTTTAGCAATGGACTTATGCCGATGACGCTTTGGTAATTATGACAAGTATTCACTAAAAGTTATAGCGGCCACATTTTGGATTTTTACCGACAACACGTCTCATCGCGAAAAGCCACAATATTTTAGTGTCTATCAATAGCCCATAGAATTAAGAAATCGAATCCGGTATGGATTGAATGGATTTCTAACCTGAAATTAGCTTGTTCTGACTTACAAAGCTCGTAACTTTGGGTTGGGTCGGCCAGTCCGCCTTTTGGTGTTTGAAGAAGTGATGGTTATTGGTGGTGGTTTTACATGTGATTCTGTTTTGATCTAGAAATGAGTAAATCACATGTGATTATGTTTTTATTGTGCTTTGTTATGAAAAATATGTAAATCACGTGTGATTTACTCTTTGTTGTTATAAATTGAATCAAATATGATTCTGTTCTAATCTAGAAATGAGTAAATCATAAGTGATTCTAGTTTTGTTTTATTTCATTATTTGAAAAAATGGAAATCACATGTGATTTACTATTTGTTTATTATAAGCTAAATCACATGTGGTTCTATTTTGATCTAACAATAAGTAAATCACACGTGATTTTGTCCTATTATGTTTTGTTATGAAAAATGTAAATCACGTGTGATTTATTCTTTGTTATAATATGCTAAATCAAATGTGATGTTGTTTTGATCTAAAAAGGAATAAAAGTTGTTGATAAAAAAATTATTTAAAAAAACGAAATTTGCAGTAAACGTTGTTGATGAAGAAAATTGGGCTATGAAATTTTAAAAATCATGTTACACATGATTCAGATCCAGATATTGAAGATGTAGTGTCGGTTTCAAGTAAAATCACATGTGACTCTGTTATTGTTAAGTTTTTTCCATAACAAAATAGAATCATACGTTATTTTACTGCAATTTCTTGTACATCATCTCTTAGATCTGTAATTTATAATTCATCATCTTCTGGTTCAATAACCTCTATTTCTATCAATTTTTGTTCAATTAAATGATTTTCAACAATTTTTAGATCAATGGCGGATGGTGGCTCGACGGCGGATTGACTACGGATCTATGGCTAATCGACGGCGGATCAACGGTTAAATGGAGGATCGACAACGACGGCGGTTTATGGTGGTTTGTGTGTGTTTCGGTAGGTTAGTGTGTGTTTTATGTGGTTTGTGTATGTTTTTGTAGGGAGATAATTATAGTTAACTGAATTATTTTTTGGTAAAATGAACGTAAATTAGATATTTTGGGTTTTTATATGGTACAAGTTTGCTATTGGTAAGTGATTTAGTGTTTTGATCATAGCCATTGGATCAAATGAAATCAAAGTCTAAGATTAGCTCATTTGTTCTTTAAAGAAAATGTATCATGTAAGGATCTCACCTCTTATAAGTAATACCCTTCTAGTACCCAATTTATTGACAGAAAAAACACTTTGTTATATATATACACACGCGATTCTAGTTTTGTTTTATTTCATTATTTGAAAAAATGGAAATCACATGTGATTTACTATTTGTTTATTATAAGTTGAATCACATGTGGTTCTATTTTGATCTAACAATAAGTAAATCACACGTGATTTTGTCCTATTGTGTTTTGTTATGAAAAATGTAAATCATGTGTGATTTATTCTTTGTTATAATAAGCTAAATCAAATGTGATGTTGTTTTGATCTAAAAAGGAATAAAAGTTGATAAAAAATTTATTTAAAAAAACGAAATTTGCAGTAAACGTTGTCGATGAGGAAAATTGGGCTATGAAATTTTAAAAATCATGTTACACATGATTCAGATCCAGATATAGAAGATGTAGTGTCGGTTTCAAGTAAAATCACATGTGATTCTGTTTTGTTAAGTTTTTTCCATAACAAAATAGAATCACACGTTATTTTACTGCAATTTCTTGTACATCATCTCTTAGATCTGTAATTTATAATTCATCATCTTCTGGTTCAATAACCTCTATTTCTTTCAATTTTTGTTCAATTAAATGATTTTCAACAATTTTTAGATCAATGGCGGATGGTGGCTCGACGGCGAATTGACTACGGATCTATGGCTAATCGACGGCGGATCAACGGTTAAATGGAGGATCGACAACGACGGCGGTTTATGGTGGTTTGTGGGTGTTTCGGTAGGTTAGCGTGTGTTTTATGTGGTTTGTGTATGTTTTTGTAGGCAGAGAATTATAGTTAACTGAATTATTTTTTGGTAAAATGAACATAAATTAGATATTTTGGGTTTTTATATGGTACAAGTTTGCTATTGGTAAGTGATTTAGTGTTTTGATCATAGCCATTGGATCAAATGAAATCAAAGTCTAAGATTAGCTCATTTGTTCTTTAAAGAAAATGTGTCATGTAAGGATCTCACCTCTTACAAGTAATACCCTTCTAGTACCCAATTTATTAACAGAAAAAACACTTTCTTATATATATATATATATATATATATATATATATTGTTCCGTATTTTTTGACTTTTACTATTTTTGATTGTCAAACTTTAAAATTTCTATTCCACACTTTTTTTGGCAGTTTTACCCAATTTATTTGATAGGACAAGACAATTTTTTATACTCCGTATTTTTTTTGTTTTACTACTTTTGACTTATTAAACTTTATATTTTATGTTATGTTTTCTTTGTTCACTGTTTTATAATTTAAGTAAAATTATAAAAAAACTATAATAATAATAATAATAATAATAATAAAGAGTAATTGCAATTTACAAGGTACCAATAACCAAACCCCTGCATGGATAAGTGGAGCCCATTGATGTTATAAATGGTGAAAAACATACTATAACGAACAAAGTATACAATTGATCACATCTAGTTTGCTCTACTTCCTCACATGCCTCCTAGTTTTTTTAGAACTGGAATACTTTGCTCATTTGTAAAGAAATCACCTGGACCGACCATAGTTTTCACTTTCACCAACCTCTCAAAATTTTCCTTGAAATATTTTTGTCCATAAACTTTACCTTCCACGTAACTTTTGTTCCCGTCACTACTAGTACCAATGTCAAGGTCTCTTTAGTTAAGATATGCTCCTCTCGGGTTATTTGACACTAAAGGAGTCATGAAATCATAAAGTAGTCTAGTTTGATTAACATAGTAATCCTTCTTCGTCCCAGTTAACACTATACTCAATTTTGAAAATGTTTCCGGCTCGATGTGGGAACGGGGTCTTCCAATATGTGATTTCACTCATTCTTCCACAATACGGATTAATAGCTAGTCCCACGACACTTAGTTCGAGCATTTTTTGCATTATAGATTCGATCCCATTTTTAGGAATAGGGATTTGTAGGTAATCTGATTTCCGTTTTGCAAACTTGGCAGAAGAACTTCTTTTTAGCAAAGTCTCCAATGGAGCCTTATCGTCGCTTGACCAAAATAACGCTGATTTTATCCAACTCATTTCCTTACAATCATTTTTCTTTACACCTAATTCAGGAAACTCCTTGTCCATCACAGTAATAAGATGATCTGAATCTCCAAGAAAAAAGGCTGTGAAATTGGCTCTAATGGTCTTTTTAACGTGATCCGGTTTTAAATTTAATCTTATGAATAAATCATTATCCATCTTGTCCACAACATATTGCCACCTATTAAGAATATCAGTGGCGTTTTCTTCCAAAGTTTTTGTGACTCGAAAAACCGTGACCATTTCAGGAACTCGAACAAGTTGTAGTTTATACGAAAGTACAACTCCAAAACTTGCACCTCCTCCACCTCATATCTCCCAAAAAAGATCTTCTCCCATTGCTTTTCTATTCATAACATTCCCATTAACATCAACTATTACTGCATCAATAACATTATCTACCGTTAGTCCATATTTTCTCATCAAAACACCGTATCCACCTCCACTTACATGCCCACCTATTCCTACAGTTGGGCATACACCAGCTGGGAAAGCATGCACCTTGCTTTTCTCCCAAATTCTATAATAAAGTTCACCAATGGTTGCACCTACTTGAACCATTGCAGTTTCTTCCTCTATATTGACATCAATAGACCGAAAGTTAGACATGTCGAGTAGAACAAAGTTGGTGTAGGAGACATAAGACAGTCCTTCAAAATCATGACCACCACTTCGGATTCTAAGGTTCATTCCCATGTTCTTGGAGCAAATGATAGTAGATTGGACATGGGATTCATATAATGGGGTCACGATGATTATGGGCTTAGGTGTAGTCGATTTATTAAACCTTTGGTTTCTTATGTAGGCTTGTAAAGTTGATGTGTACGATGAATTGTTTGATTATAGATTAAGGAGGAAACATGATCTGACGAGTTGCGGCCATACATTTTAGAAAAGTTTCATATACCGAATCATCGGTTTCGGATGTAAGAAACTGGACAATAAAAGGTAGTAAGAGTACGACAAGTAATTGATAAGAATGCTTCATTGCATTCATGTAATGCTCTATGAGAATGTGATCTAGAAAAATGATAGATAGACAAAGTGTCTTTAAAGGTTGTAAATATATACTGAGAAGTAATACCATTAGCCAAAACTTAAATAGTTATTTTACATACCAATCTTTTCTTACGGGACTCATTTCCACCATTCATCTAAAAAGAAATCAATGGCTGAGATTAAAAGTATTTTAATATTTCACTCATTTTTTATAATTTAAATATATCTTAAACCGTTAATCGTTAATCGAAAATAATTACATCATGGCGACAAGCATTTAATAATCTTTCTATAGACAGACACTTTGATATACTTTCGACAAAAAAAATCGTTTTTTTCACATTTTTTTTCGTGGCCGAAAAAATAACACTTGATATATCACATGTGATATGTAATATCACATGTGATATATCACATGTGATTTTTTCACATGTGATTTTTTTGGCCACGAAAAAAAACGTGAAAAAACGAAAAAAAATTGTCGAAAATATATCAAAGTGCCTATCTATAGAAAGATAATTAAATGTTCGTCGTAACGGTATATTTTTTTTCACTTAACGATTAACGGTTTGAAAGATAGTGATATTTGGAGAAAAAAAATGAAAGTGAGTTTTTAAATTGTTGAGATTAATCTCATCAATTAGATCAAATAAGAATGGAGCGTGAAGATTAGTCCCTTTGTATATAAAAAAAAATTGGTCTTCAAATGTTCTTAAATTTTATTGTTATACTATTTTTAGCTTTGGCTTATATGAAACATTATTGAGTCTGTAGCATAGGTATTATCTATATGAAGTTGTTGGTTGGATTTTCTCTTTGTGTTGTTTTGGATGTGAGCCGACTTATCCCACTACATATTGATCCATGTTTATAAATAAAGATTCGGCAAATTGTGAATCACATTTGCATGAAATAGTTAAGAGTGGTACGTACAGTGGTGCCAAATTTCTGATGCCATTTTTTAAAAACAGTGTCACGTCAGCAAAACACAGAATGATATCAGAAATGTTTTGACACAACATTCTGTGTCGTTACAGTTGGCACTAAAAAATTTGGTGACGTTCTCTATTTTTTTTCATTTAAATAAAACAATAATAAATAACTAAAATAAACTTTATTAAAATTAAAAAAAAAAAAAAAAAAAAAAAAAAAAAAAAAAAGAGAGATGCATAAAAATGAAAACCTAGTACATAAACATAGAAATAAAAACCTAACCCTCGTCGGTAGGATACTTTGCCCGAATTCGAGCTTGTTGTGCTTTCACGACTCTTGCGTTGATCGGATCCATCTTGCTAGTATCCATTTCTAGCACCCGCATCTCCTCGGCAATCTTTTGAGATTCATAGAAAGTAACTCTCGCGAGTGACTCTAGTTCAATAACATACATCTTTGCCTTACGCTCTAACTCGAGTTGTTGTTGCATCATTTCATGAAACATTGTCGGGTTTGAACCGGAACTAGCGGTTGAGTTTGACGACCGTTGACTCTTGGAAATCCGGTGCATGCCGTCAGGCCGTGGCAACACGTCTGGTCCAAAATGCTCGAGTTCCTCCTCTGTAACCCGAAGACAATTTCGCCTTGCCAATGTGGATTCGGGATTTTTCCACTTATGCTTGTCTTTCAAAAATTTCCAAGCGCTCATGTGTTTAAACTCTTGCCTCGTCACCGATTTATACAAACAATGCACCCTTGTCATAAAATCTTGATCATTTTCTCCACTCATGGCGCTTGTTTCATTCACTGAAGAATTCCACCTGCCCACCTCTTTTTTCATTGGAGTCCATTTTTCCGACAACATGTCCTTTGTACGAATAGTCCAATCTTTTCTTTCGGCTTCCAAATTGTATACGTCAAGAATTTTATACCAAAACATTTTCTTTGATTGACCCGAACCTCTTTTTGGATCCTCGGATATTTGAATGTAACACTCCGCCAAAAGCAACTCCTCATCTTGGCTCCATACGTTACGAGCTCGAGTCTTCCCCTTCCCCTTAGTCTTCTGTAACAATTCGCAATTTCAGGTTAATTTCTATTTCCGGAAAATTTTACTATTCATGTCTTTCTGAAATTTTCCCGAAAGTTGATTTTTATTTCATGTTCTCGAGTTATAAATCATTTCCATGGCAAATTAAATGTTTGACATTCGTCAGATCATTTTCGTGAAAGTTATTAAGGAATTACACGACATTACACGACATTACACGTTTTAGGGTAAAACGGCAATCAGAAATTCTACGCACAACGAAATTCAGTCGCGTTAATTTTCCCCGTATCAGAAAAATGTTTGACACACTCATGATTTATTTGAGAATAAATCATGACTGAGAAAAACATGACCAGAATAAACTTCGGCCGTGAAAAACTGGAAATTTCAGTTTTAAGCGTTTTTACTCAGCCGTAACCCTAGCCTATACCTGCACCGTGTTTCTAAGATGATTTGAGCTTTCAACTTATTTAAATAAGTCAACATATTTTTCCCTCCTCCATTGACTAAAAATCATCCCTTGATGTTATAAGTCATTTCGTGATTTTTAGGCTTACGGTTTGATGTCTAAAAGACATTTAATACCAACCGACACTGGACTGAGCCCAGTCTAGACATTATAAGCCATTTTAAATCATTTATAACATATTAGAAAAGTAACATTTTACTTTTCTCAATTTTACGCAATATTCGTACATTTTACGTATTACGCGTTTAGACCCGTGTTTCCAGCTTTTAGCAGGGTTTTACCACTCAAATGACACCTACCACTCATTTTATATTTTATTATGGGACATATGGACATGTCTAACAATACTTTAAAGTTTCATAATTTTACGACACCCGGTTTTACGTTTTGAGGCCTAATCATTTACGGTTGGCATTTCCCGGAGTCAAGTTTCATCCTAATATCTAGATATTATCAAGACCAAGCCACCTCACCCCCCTTATCCCTTGTGAACCGCCAAAGGGGGGGGGGAGTCACACCCTTGTGTGGCTTGATCTTGTGTCTTGTGATCTAGGATGGATACATGTGTAGTTTTGCCAAGAAATATCCTAAGTAACTAACCTCCTCATGAGAGTATAAATACCCCCTCCCCTCCCTTCCTTTGGCCGGCCATCAACACACACCACAACACTTCACACTTAGCTTATTTTCTTCAAAGTTCTTGCAAGGTTCAAGTGAAAGTTCAAGTAGAAACCCTAGTTTGATCATAAGTTACCAAAAATCTTCCAAACCCTAATATACTTGGTGATTGCTCTTGAGTTTAAATCCACTCAATTCACCTCAACTTTCATTACATCTTTCAAGAATACCAAGGGTAGAAAGGTTGCATGAAGTGAAAAGGGGTTGAAGCAAGTCTATCAAAGTCCATTTCCTTACTTGTTACTCCTTTCTTTAATTAGAAAGCCAAAAGTTGTAAGCCTAAACCTAACATGCTTCTTGTTAATTTCTCATGCTCATATCATTTACATGTTATTCTTGCTATATTATATCTTGTATGAATGTCCATGGTGTATAAAAATGACTAAAACATGTTGTTGTACTTGATTGATAAGTTAAGTTACTAAAACAAACAAACTAGTGAATTTCTTGGTATAACCTGATCAAAATGGAAAAATTATGTTATTGGATTATTACATATTACATTAGAGGACTTAACAAGGAAACCATAGCAATTTGAACCACCTAAAAAGAGTAAACGAGTCAAAAGTTATGGCGATTTGAAGTTACCAAGATTTCCGGCAAAACTGCCTAAAAAGCTTCTGTGACAGAACCTAAAACACGCAAAAAGAGGCCTTTCTGATCCGATTCATGAAAAAGTTAAAACACGAAAGTTGTCCAGAATCACGTTTTCGTTTAGGTATAAAGAGGCTCGAGCCTTGAAAACACCTTCTGAGTGAGATATTCCTCAGTTTCTTAACAACTATTTACATATTTATAAGTCACTATACTATTGTTATACTTTCAAAGGAACAAGAGTTATTATGACCTATAACCAAGACCACCACCATGGCTAGAGCTAAGGTTAAGTCTTATGACCTTGGAACAAGGACTAAAGGTCATGGCTAGGCCATGACGAAATGACCATACCAACTTACATAGGCGTAAACATGAAACAATGAATTAGCCGATAACTTGAACAAGCAATTTGGATCTACTTCACTTAAAAGGAAACCATGAGATTTTACCTAGAGAACATGGTCATTCAAGACTTATGAAGCTACCCCTAATAACAATCTTCATGTACAAATAAACTTTCCTAAGTTTATACAAATATCGGACATGTAACTTTTCGGATCAAAACCTATATCTATATATTTTATCAACTACTACAATAGTAGGGAGCCTCATGTGAGGAGTTCATTATGTAAGCCGTCGAGATGAGTTGTGGATTTATGAGTTAAAGTGTCCTGGCTCCTCGAACGCTTACTAACATGACTTCTGAATTATGTCGGCCCGAACGGTAGTAAACGATATACCAAAACATACATGTTCATGAATCTTTTCATTCAAGGACTTACAATATACATCATACCACATCATGACTAAATGCAAGATATATATATAGGCACTCCGTTATATTCTTTACTCAAATCCTAAGTCGCAACATTCTATTATAGGTTGCTCGTAGAAACCTACACGATCCAACCACTACCTTCATTATTTGCTATCCTACTTAAGGTGAGTTCATAGCCCCACTTTACATTATTTCAATGTTTTACAAACCCTTGGGGGGAATACATGCTACTTTTAAACCGAACACAATGCTTTGAAACTGTATGCTGCCTGATTGTTTTATTATTACTAAGTACTTACCTTGCCAATCCTAGGCCCCTATCATGAACCATTTAATCACTAGAATTAGTGAGCGCGAGTATTGTGAATAGGCCTATTGGGATTGACGAATCCCATTTGTTTGAGCAGATTAGTTCAACAAATGCACTATATTTGAACATTAAGTATGACGGCAAAGTACTTACCGGGGCAACATAACCGCCGATTGATATTGGTACCCGTTAACGTATTGGTTGCATGAGCTTAGTACATAATAATAACTGTTTTGTTTTCTAACATGAGTATGAGTCTAATTAACTCTTACTACCAACATATTGTGTTCAACCGTTAAACAAACTCTATGAATTTCACTCAACCTTTGTGTTGACCTCTTAAGCATGTATTTCAGGTCCATGATAATCAAGAATGGAGCGGAAGGGCACGTACCGAAGGAAGAAGGCTATAAACTATTATGTCATTCGATAAAACATCATAGACTTTATATTGATGTGTTTTGAAACAATGGAACCTTTTGGGATCTTACTATGTAAACTCTGATATATTTGAATAATATGAATGACAACTCTTTTTATTACGACTCGGTTAGAGATCGTTTTCTATTATTATGACTGTTGTGCCGTCGAGTAACACCCAAGTTGAATTCCGCTGCATCATGAATTGGGGGTGTTACATCTTCGTCTTCTCCTTTGTATTCTCCTTCTCCTTCGTCTTCGTCTTCTTCGACGTTGGGGTCGGGATCGCCTCCTCTTCATCTTCGTCTTCGTCTTCATCTACGTCTTCGTCACGTAGTTGAAAGGATCCATGGTCGGAATTTGGTTGTGAAGGGATGCCTTGGGTTGGTTGTTGTTGAGTAAATTGTTATTGTTGAGTAAATTGTTGATATTGTTGCATTTTTCATTGACTAAATAGCGCTTGTTCTTCGGGATTCATTTATGGGTTTGATGGTAAGGTAGGATAGTAACCCGATTGATTGTATGGATACGAAGACGAGCCCGGATTGTTGGCCGGATTTTGAGACGTGCCCGTCATTTGGTTCAACGGGTCATTGAGCATGTTATTAATCCATGGTGAGTTATTAGAATTCATTTTGATTGGAATAGAATTGAGAATTGGAAGTGTGTGTGATTTTTTAAAAGATAAAGATGTTATTTATAGTTAATTTTAGGGATTTATTTTTTTATTTTTTTTGGTACCTTTTAAAACAAACGGTCATATGACCGTTGACCCACCAAACGCTCCCTTTGATATTCAAATGTAACGGTAACAAAGAGGGGGGAAAATGGGAACCGCGTGGCGTGGTGGTGATGGCTTGAAGACGAATGGCACCACTCTCGGTGCAGTGCGCCGTTCTTCAAAGTGACGCCGTTCTTTGGCACAGCTGAATGGCACTACTGTACCCCAGCGTCTAATGTAGCTCTATATGGATGTGGAAAATATTTTTATAAAATTACAATTACTGTGCTACAAATTTTTTGAGTAGTAGACATTTTTTTCCACATTTATATGAACAGTGAATGCAATATATATCATTTGACTGATTAGTAAAACGATTTTCGAACTGGGCCAAATATTACCTTTCTAAAACTCGCCTAGTTAGAGTTTGAGTTCACTCAGCTCGAATATTAGGAAGCCTGACTCGTGTTAAAGGAACTTTAAGAGTATCTTTTTAAAAGCTAGATTTGTTTACATTCTAATAGAAACATTTTATTGACCAGTTTAATCCTAACAGTATTTTCAATCTATGTAGTTAGCGCGTTAGAAATAAAAACATGCATCAACTCATATGAATTGTAAACCCATGTGTCATAAGTAGGGGTGTCATAAAGAGTATTCATTTTCAAGTTATATCTATAGCAATGCTTAAAGAGGATAGAGCATCCTATTTGGCCTTAGCGAGACCTAAGAAAACACTCATGGGTCATTTTATTATCACTGAACCTCCACTAAAAAACAAGTGAAAAATAAACAAAGGAGTTGCGAATAAATAAAAAAGGAACGTGAAATATAATACAATCAGGTGGATGTGCGTTTGGTATGCTGGGAGGAATGACAATGGGTATGAGCTTGATAGTACTCAACTATGAAAGTACCATTCCTCACTCTCTAGCCATATATGGAGTATGAAAAATAATGGACTTTCATAGTCATAGTTGTGAGCCCAGGCACCCTAAACAAACACCAACTATCACTTTCATAGTGATAGTTAATTCCCAGGAATGAGTACCAAACGCACCCTTAATATAACATATACTGATGGTAGTAATAGTTCTTTAATTTGATCATACATTTCTCATTTTCTTTCAAACGGATTTAATAATTATATCTATAATACTATAAGATTCAGTCTCTAAATTTAATGTGGAGTTATGATGATAGAGTTTGTAGAGTTAGAAACAAGTTGGAGTCGTTTAGTAGTTGCATAGAGTACAAGTTAGCTAATGCTCGGAATTCAATGCAGCCTCATAATAACTATACAATCATGAAAGGAGATGAAGTGTAAGGGTTGCCCGAATTGATCACATAGCATTTAGTATATAATTAAAAGTCGGTTAGATGAAGTGCAAGGGTTGCGAAACGTTGCAAGAATAATTAATGATTTAACCTAATTCATGCCTATATAAATCAGACAAAATCACATTTAGTATGTACATTTGTAGATGATTCACACATCTTTTAGATCTTTGATTGTTGGTAGCGGTATGTAAATTCTCTTTTGCAACATTTTGGAGATGATTCACACATTTTTTAGATCTTTGTAATTAACTTGGTATTCTTTTTTTCTTAATTTAGTTATCATACGCAGGTACCATAAAAATCATACAAGATCATGCATGCTTAGACAAAAATGGAACCAAAGATTGTGATACCAACTATTTTCTTTGTTTCTTACATATTTATGTGATTGTTATATATATATATATATATATATATATATATATATATATATATCTATATATATATATATATATATATATATATATATATATATATATATATATGTATATATATATATTATGTTAATGCATTTTCATATACAAGTAATTTATTTGCGTTTTCTATTGATATAGCTCACATGTGCGAATTGATTCAAGAAAATATCCACGAGCATGTATGTAAAGCAACATTTAAATGGTTAAATGATACTTTTTAGTGTGATTAGTTTATGTAAGTAGTTGCTTTCGAATGCTCTTTGAGAAATATTAGAATGAATTTATCGTGTACAATTGAATTATTATTGAAAAGAAGAAGGTCGCGCATCGCAAAGTGTTTTCTTTTTTTAATATGTAGAATCATTAGTGAGAAACCAATATTTACGCCAAATAAATGAGTTTGCCATAATAGCAAAATACGACATATTAAAAATATCACATTGAATAATGAATAAAAAGGAAAAAATACATAATTTTGACTTAAATCCGTTTTTAAATTATAATATCAAATAAAAAAGTTGAGTTTTAAACATAAGCAAAAGTTCAAACTTTTATCAAAAAACAAAACCGGTAATGTGAAGTATATACAACATCGAGATGGAAGTGCAAGGCTTGCCGGAATTTATCACATGATATTTAGTAATTATTATATAATTAAAAGTCGGTTATGGATTGAGATGTAGTTGAAAATGTTGCAAGAATAATTCATGATTTAACCTAATTCAATATATATAGATATATGTGTTATGTTAATGCTTTTTCTTATACAAGTAATTTATGTGTGTTTTCTATTGATATAGCTCACATGTGCGAATTGATTAAAGAAAATGTACACGAGCATGTATGTAAAGCAACATTTAAATGGTTAAATGATACTTTTTAGCATGATTAGTTTATGTAAGCATGTAACTTGAATAATGAATATAAAAGAAAAAGTATATAATTTTTGCTCAAACCCATTTGTAAATTAAAAAAATTAAGTTTAAGACATAATAGTAGAGTCCAAAGGTTTTAGAAATTATTAATAGTGTGTTAATTAATATTCATTTAGTTAGCTATTTAAAATTGAGTTTATTGATAAAATCTAGGGGTGTGCGCGTTTCGGTTTGGGTCGGTTTTTGGCTAAAATCGAAACCGAACCGAATATTTCGGTTTTTATAAAACCCAAAACCAAAACCGTTCGGTTTTTGGCGGTTCGGTTTTTTCGGTTTATCATCGGTTTCGGTTTGGTTTTTCGGTTTTTTCGGTTTCTAACCATTTATATTTTAGCATGGCAAATTTATACCAAAAAACTTGTATTAAATAGAAAATTGGTTATTCTAATTTACTTTTTTCTTGTCAATGTAAGCATAATAATGTTTATTGCATAATTCTATAATTACACATATTGATGAGACACACACACATGCAAGTGAACATACACATAGTATGATCATCGTTATATATTTATTGATATATTCTCAAGTAAACACACGACACGACAAATACGCATATAAAAATAAACGTTATGATAAATATTTTATAAATCTACCAACAAAATAAATATGAGTTTATAATTTTGATTTATTTAGTTATTTATTCATATTATATTAATTATATTTTATTATATAATAAAATCGGTTCTGCTCGGTTTTTGCGGTTCGGTTTTTGGTCGAAAACCGAAACCGAACCATATATTTCGGTTTTTGAAAAATTAAAAACCGAACCATCGGTTTTTAGTTTCGGTCGATTTTTTTCAGTTCGGTTTTTTTGGTTTTTGGTTCGGTTTTGGTTTTTTCGGTTTTGTTTACTCACCCCTAATAAAATCTATTAATATTAGTTAGACTTTAATGTTAATTTTCAATAAAATTAGTTGTACAATAAAATGAGATGAAGCTAAAAAGCTTTTGTATCGATTTTTATGCAGTTTATGTGACATTATTATATATACATTATTACATAAACTTTAACTTACAAACTTAATAAAGAAAATATTTAACGCATATTAAACTATGATAAATTAGATAGACCCCGTGTGCTTCATATTACCATGCAAAAACCATCTAATAGACAAGTATTGTAGGGCTAAGTGATAGACCAAAAGAAACAAAGCCATTTTTTTATCATGCAAATAAGTAATATGCCAAAAGAAACAAAGCCATCACAACTTAATAACCAAAAGCCTATATATAGAATACAACACCACAATACCAAAACAACATCAAACACTTTTAAATTTTTATACAAGAAAGTTAAAACATTTCATACAACATACTAAACAATAATTAAGTATACACTCGCCAATATACAGAAAGAATACACGATTAGCAATTAGATAAGAAAGATGACATTCATCACATATTAAATTAGTGGTGCTTCGTTTGGTTACAGTTAATGATGTACGTACGTATATCAAGATTGGGAGGTGATTTGCACACTTAAAAAAATGATTGGGACACTCCAATCTATTGTGTATGGACATTTATACCCTCACAGTTACACTTACACTTTTACCTATGTGAGGTTATAAATGTCCAAACACAACTAATTGGAGTGTCCCAATCATTTAGTGGAGTGTGCAAATCATCTCCCATCAAGATTTGATCAAACAATTAGTACTCAACTAGGTTTCGTCATGTCTCAGAGTAAGAAAATATACAACCTGGTTGAAGTAGAGTTTATATACATAGGTTTCGTCGCACGCTTCAGGTTTAGTTAATAGGAATTCTTTGCGTAAGGATACTCGTTCTAGCTCATCTTATGTTATGGGCATATATATATATATATATATATATATATATATATATATATATATATATATATGCTATGGGAGATGATTTGCACACTCAATTTTGTGATTGGGACACTTAATTGTAAAAATAGTTAAAGCACACTGTGAACCTTGTACAAGTATCCAATACACACAGTGGAGTGTCCTAATCAAAAGTTTGAGTGCACAAATCAATTCCTATATGCTATATATAGTTATTTCTTGAATTCTAACAAATGTGTTCTCTTTCACTATAACGTTAATCAAACTAACTTACAAATTCTCAAAAGAGCAAATATTGAACGTTCATTGTTTCATCAAAACATTAAAAAAAAAAAAAAAAAAAAAAAAAAAAAAACCAGCAAACTTATTTTTCACCGTTTTTTTTGAAAGTAAAATATATTGTAAACGGTAAATAATTAAGTAACTTATACCATCCTTTTTTCCTAATAGACGGGCACATAATTTTGACATTGTTTTTTGAGCTTTTTTGTGTAGAAATTTCCGCAATAAAAAAATCACGTGTAATTTGTATAATCACTTGTGATTTATGACTTTTAAAATCAAATGTGATTTGTTATTTTAAACGGTGCATGTGATTTCCCAAATCAAATGTAATTTGATAGATCATATGTGATTTTTAAAATAAAAAATCAATTGTGATTTGTAATGTGACATTTCAAGATGGAAATTTCAGCACTCACAAAAAAAATAATCAAAAGTATAAAGAAGTGTCTATCTATAAAAATATATAATTTATTATAATCGCGATTGTATGATTTATCTCGTCTAACAATTAAAGATTTGTGAGCTATATTTAATTTTTAGAAAGAATAACAAATGTTGGTTTTCTAGTTTGATTGAAAAATGAATTATTAGAATTTGTCTATTTGATTTTTAGAGAATGTGATATATGTAGGAAACGGTGTACACTTTATTTATAAAATCAGATTATAATAAATAAATAAAACAGAAATCAAATAACAGAAAATAAATACAAACAGAAAGGTGTAGAAGCAGAAGACAGACACTATATAACGTAAATAAAAGAAAGCAGTAAAGGTTACGAAACGAGGCTCGTGTATACACGATTCCCTTAAAACAGATTCGCCATCTGTTTCCCAGGGTACAACGTTCAAAGCTGTTGTACAACCGGACTTGGCTAACTTGCCTGAAAGATCACGGAAAGCTTGCGTTTTTTTGATCGAAAGAATTGCTGGAAATCGTAAGATAAAGAGCTGCGTTTTTCTGTGTCTCAAAACTGAATGAGGTAGGCTGTATTTATATTGAAGACTCGACTTGTTCTTCAAGATAAAACTTTGGCCGAAAATAACATAATCTGTTATTTACAAACAGACTTGTTCTTCAAGATAAAAGTTTGGCCGAAAATAACAAAATCTGTTATTTACAAAACAGATTTCCAAATCTTTTATTAACACAATAATATTCTGATAATAGTTTCAATCCATTCCAAAAATAGATTTACAAAAAATTTGGAAATTGGACACTCGAATCTTCAGCAAAAAGATATGCACATATGCGAGGCTTCCGAGCTGCATTCGTGTCCGCAGGTCGCGCGGGCTCGCATGAGTTCAGAAGCTTCGAACTCATTTTGGCCCAGAAATCCCACAATCTGCACCCCCCTGCGCGCACGCACGTAGGAGTGGGAGCATAGCTCACCTAAAGGATTTTGAAAGCTAATACTAAGATAACCTTATAAACTAGCTTTCACTTCTTATTTTGGGCGATGTGGGATGCAACACTTTCCCTTATATTGTGTTTCATGTGCCTCACTTTAAGACACGATATCTCATTCATCTTAGCTCTATTTTGGACATACTTTAGCTCGTTGCGAAGCTCTCTCGGAGGAGAACAAAACGACCCCAAGAAACATAAATATATGTAACATATACATACCTTAAATTATGTCCAAAGTTTGCAAAAAATCACTTTGCAAAACTCATTTTTCCAACAATCCCCCACATGAATGGAGATCGGTCGAAAACACACAAAATTTCAGTGAAATTCCTGCGGTTAAGTCTTGCATAGGATAGGTAGGTGTGACCCTTTGAACCTTCCCTTGTGAGATGCACTTAGTCTCCTTGATCTGAGTAGACGTGATGTCCTTGAACTCAACATCTGTTTACGTAGACGACAATACACACTCACACAAGACTCTCCCTGACTTTGTCAAGTCCTCATAGTCGTATTCGTTATAGTCATGAATACTAGCCTGGTTCTGCAAGAGCTCTTAGGAATTGCGCCCCCCACAATTCCCTTCGAAGCGACCCCCCTTCTCTCTCACATAGGTGATTTCATCTTGAATCATTAAAAACACATGTTTTGTGATTTCATCTTGAACCATTATGCTTTATGATTTCATCCTGAATCATAAAAAGCCATATGTTTAACCTCTCAACAAGTCACATTTGTTATAGGAATGGACTAGGAAGTTACAATATATAAGTAACTCCCCCACATTGACGTGACTTCCCCCACATTTCTATGATTAGGTTGTCCTATTGAACCCAGATCTTGGGACCTCCAGTCAACTGGGTTAGGTTTTCCTTCATCGAAACTCATTCCTTTAAGGGCTTTAGTCCCATTCCTTTATACGACTTACTAACTAACTCTCTGCTTAAGCCTTTCGTAAGCGGATCTGCAATGTTATCCTTTGACTTCACATAGTGAATTGAGATAACTCCTGTTGAGAGTAGTTGTCGTATCGAATTATGTCGACGACTTATATGTCTGGACTTTCCATTATACATTATGCTATGAGATCTGCCAATTGCCGATTGACTATCACAATGTATACTAATGGCCGTTACCGGTTTAGGCCACCTTGGTATGTCCTCTACGAATTGTCGTTGCCATTCCGCCTCTTGTCCGCATTTATTTAATGCGATAAATTCTGATTCCATCGTGGACTTAGCTATAACAGTTTGCTTGGAAGACTTCCAAGATATAGCTGCCCCTCCCAGTGTAAACACATATCCACTAGTCGATCTAGAATCATTTATGTCAGATATCAAATTTGCATCACTGTATCCTTCAATAACAGCTGGATATCTTTCATAATGCAGTCCATAATCGCGACTGTATCTCAAATAATGAAGTACCCTAGTCATAGCTCCCCAATGTGCATAACTTGGATTACTAGTATACCTACTTAGCCTACTAACAGCATATGCTAAGTCAGGCCGGGTACCTGTCATTAAGTACATTAACATGCCAATAATTCGTGAATACTCTAATTGGGCAACACCTGCGCCTCTATTTTTAGATAGATGCTTGCTGGTGTCAATTGGAGTTCTAGCTAGGCCGGAATCCCCCGCATTATGAGTATTCAGAATTTTGTCCACGTAATGTGCTTGACTCAACACAAGTCCATTCTGAGTTCGTATGATCTTTATTCCAAGGATCACATCAACCAAACCCATATCCTTCATGTCAAACTTTGATTTCAACATGTCTTTAGTAGATTTGATCATCTTGTCGTTACTGCCAATGATAAGCATATCATCAACATATAAACACAAGATTACATATCCACTACTTGTGTCTTTTACATAAACACACTTGTCGCATTCATTAATTTTGAATCCACTCTCTAGCATGGTGTGGTCAAATTTTTGATGCCACTGTTTGGGAGCTTGCTTTAAGCCATATAATGACTTAACAAGCTTACAAACTTTGTTCTCTTGTCCAGGAGCTATGAAACCCTCAGGTTGGTTCATGTAGATCTCTTCTTCTAAATCCCCGTTTAGAAAAGCCGTTTTGACATCCATTTGGTGAATTTCCAAATTTCTTAAAGCGGCAATAGCAAGTATCATCCTGATCGACGTTATTCGTGTAACAGGCGAATATGTATCAAAGTAATCTAGACCTTCTCGTTGTCTAAATCCTTTGATTACCAATCTTGCTTTGTACTTGTCAATGGTGCCATCGGCTTTCATCTTCTTCTTGAAGATCCATTTATAGCCTAGTGGTTTACAACCAGGCGGTAAATCCACGAGCTCCCAAGTATGATTTTGTAAAATAGAATCTATTTCACTTTTAATGGCTTCTTTCCATTGAAGCCCTTCTGAGGAAGTTACCGCTTCTCGATAAGAAGTAGGTTCATGTTCTACCATAAAAGAAACAAAATCAGGTCCAAACGATTTCTCGATTCTTGCCTTTTTTCTTATTCTAGGTTCTACTTCTTCTTCCTCGATTTGATCTTGTCTCTCATCTTGGAGATCATTATCATCTCGTTGTCTCTTATCTTGGACAACATTGTCATCTATTCTAGATGAACTTCCAGTTTCCTTCGTTAAACAAGGAAATATATCTTCAAAGAAGGAAGCATTCCTTGATTCCATTACAGAACCCTTTTGTATATCTGGATTTTTCGAATCATGTACAATGAAACGATAAGCACTGCTATTCCTAGCATATCCAATGAATATACAATCCACAGATTTAGGTCCAATCTTTTGGGCCTTGGGAGTCGGTATAGCTACCTTTGCTAGACACCCCCACACTCGTAAGTACTGATATGATGGTTTTCTTCCCATCCATAGTTCATAAGGGGTCTCTTCTTTTTCCTTATGAGGTATCTTATTTAAAAGATAAGTAGCCGTTAGAATGGCTTCCCCCCACATGTCCTGGCATAAACCAGAACTTATCAACATGGCATTAACCATTTCCTTCAAGGTACGGTTCTTCCTTTCGGTAATACCGTTTTGCTGAGGTGAATAAAGAGCAGTGAATTCGTGTCTAATTCCATGTTTAGCACATAGATCAGCAAATGGAGACACATATTCACCTCCTCTATCACTTCGTACAACCTTGATTTTCTTATTAAGTTGATTCTCAACTTCGTTTTTGTATAGAACAAACTTGTCTATAGCTTCATCTTTACTTTTTAACAAGTAAACGTAGCAATACTTTGTACAATCATCAATAAATGTGATAAAGTACTTATTGCCACCTTTTGTGGGTAGTGATTTCAAATCACATATGTCAGTGTGTATCATATCAAGTGGTTCGGTTTTTCGTTCAACCGTTTTGAAAGATGCTCTTGTAAGTTTGGCTTCAACACAAGTTTCACATTTATATTTTGAGTCAATATGGAAATTAGGTATGCAGTTAAATTTAATCAAACGGCGCATTGAATTAAAATTTACATGTCCAAGACGACCATGCCACACATTAGAAGACTCAATCAAGTAAGCAGAAGAATTCATTTTATTGATATCATTCTTAACAACCATTACATTGAGTTTAAACATACCATTCAGGGCATATCCCCTACCAACATACATTTGATTCTTAGAAAGAACAAACTTATCAGACTAAAAAACAAGACGAAAACCAAACTTGTTCAACAGCCACCCAGACACAAGATTCTTGCGAATCTCTGGAACATACAAGACATTAGTCAACTTGAGCTCTTTCTCGGATGTCATCTTCAGGATTACATCTCCTTCGCCCTTGATATCAGCAGTTGCAGAGTTGCCCATGTACAACTTGTCTCCATTGTCAACCGCTCTAAAAGAGTGAAACATACTCTTATCAGCACACACATGACGGGTAGCCCCAGTATCAACCCACCATTCCCTGTTGTTGGAACCTACCAGGTTAACTTCAGAGATCATGGCAATGACGTCAGAAACCATAGCAATCATGTCCACATCATTCACCATATTTGCCTCGCGTGGAGTCACCCACTTCGGCATCTTACAGTTAGCAGCACGGTGACCTGGCTGGTCACAATTGAAACACACCCCTTGGAACTGCTGTTTCACAATTGCAGCTTTAGGAGCAAGGTACTCAGACTTCCCTTTGCATTTCTTGTCATTCTTTCCTTTGCCCTTGCCTTTTCCCTTGACACGAGAATTTGAAGATGACGAAGCATGCTCAACCAAATTTGCCTTGGCAGAATCAGGCGTATAAGTGTTTTTCTGAGCCAGCTTGTTGTCCTCTTCAATACGAAGACGAACAACCAAGTCTTCAACACTCATCTCCTTTCGCTTATGCTTCAGGTAGTTCTTGAATTCTACCCAGCTTGGAGGTAACTTTTCAATAATAGCAGCAACTTGAAAAGTTTCACTCAAAGTCATTCCTTCAGCATGAATGTCGTGTAGCAAAATTTGCATATCTTGAACCTGACTCATCACTTTCTTTGAATCATCCATCTTGTAATCCAAAAAGCGTGCTACCACGAACTTCTTTGTACCAGCATCCTCAGTTTTGTACTTGCGTTCCAATGACTCCCATAATTCTTTGGCAGTCTTGGTCTTGCAGTACACATTGTACAAAGAGTCAACCAAACCATTCAGAACATAGTTGTGACACAAAAAATCTGAATGCTTCCATGCTTCCAAGGCTTGCACAGCCTGTTGATTAGAGGATTGACCTTCAACAGGAGGTTCCACTTAAGGTGGGTTCTCTTTTAAGAACCGAGCAAGGTTCAAAGTAGTGAGATAAAAGAACATCTTCTGTTGCCACCTCTTAAAATTCTGCCCATTGAATTTTTCTGGTTTCTCAGCATGATTAACAACTGTGTTGGTCACTGGCGCACCAGACACATGCACAGCCGTAGTCCTAGGAGGAGTAGTGTTTGTCATCCTGAAAATCAAACACAAACAATTAAACAAACTGTTGCAAATCGGTATCTACTTGTACCAGATCTGAATCAACGAAACTCTATCTTGGTTTCGATAAATCAGTTAATAGAAACTCAATCTTGGTTTCAATAAACTGATTAGAACAACTCCTTAACAAAAACGTTATAGATCTGTACACCAAATCTGTAAATTAAATCTGTTTGATTAAAACTGATTTCCAAAGAAACTCAACAAGGTTTCGACAGAAAACAGTTTTGTGGAAAACTAGAAGGGAGGGTTGAATAGTTTTACGTCCTTTTAAAAGTTTATTTCCAAAATATTTTTTAGGTTATTAAAAACTTTCGATTCGATCTCAAGTGAATTCAAATGACAACAAATATAAGCAATTCTAATCAATTAATGAAAGTATTGAAATGTAATGAAGAAAAGATAGAGTTAGAAAGATCAAACCACAACACGCGAATTTATAATGGTTCGGCTACAAGGACACCTTCCTTGCCCTACTCCACTCCCCGAGTACCACACTCGAGAGTTTTCTTCACTATGTCAACAAACTCCTTATGGTGGAGAAACCTTACACACCTTGGCTTACACGAGTTAACGACACTAAGCTAAATGTCGAGTTCTAATCGTAGCTAGAACCAATCTCACGACTTCTTCAAGGCTTCACACCTTCTTCACAACTTCACAACTTCTTCAAGGCTTCACACCTTCTTCACACCTTCACAACTTCACACCTTCTTCTATGCACAACTAATTCACAACTACTAAACTACTTTACAACACACCTAGTTTCTACAATCAACAAATTTACACAACACTTTTACAAATATCTACCACAACTACAATATGAAACTAGCTATTCACAACACTACTACAATTAGATGAATGTAGATGAGTGTTCTTCTTCTTGCACTTGAATGGATGAAGCTTTGGATCACTTGGAAACAAAGACTTATGAATTATATGATCAAAGGATTTTAGATCTAGAAATGGAGGTTGGATCAGAAAGTTTATAGTGCAAAAACGTGAGAAAAATGTGTGAAATGATCCAATATTTATAGGGCCAGAATTTCATGTTCTGGAGCGTGCCGGTCCCCTTAATTAGGGGTCGGTCCCCTTAATCATTAAGGGGGCCGCCTAGTAAAATTAAGGGGGCCGCCCTCCTGAACGTTGGAAAAGTTTTTCTGGATAAAATTTGACCTTTTTGGTTGGAAATTTGAAATCATATCTTTGTGGTTTAATATAGCATTACCAAAAATGATTTACAAATATATAAAAAATGTTTATATCATTTTATAAAATGTTATGTCTTAAGACAAAATTTCCTTTGATCATGTAATACATAAGATGCTTAGTTTATGCATACCTTAAGTGATGTTAGATGTAGAGGTAAATATTTGTTACCAAATACTTGTTTACATCTTAATCTTGACTTAATTTGATTTGAGTTTTGTGATTTTCAAAACATAGGTTTATTGAGAGATATTAATAACCTTTTTAAACATTATTTATATCAACAATCTCCCCCTTTTTGATGATTACAAAACTTAAACTCATTAACTCAAAATTAATTTTTAAACAAGTATTTTAGTGAGTTTATATTTACTTCTCCCCCTTTTTGTAGAATCAAAAAGGTTATGCCGACAATTTTCACACGTTAAAAATTGACGGGAAGATATCTCCCCCTTGATGTTTACTACCCCTCGTTTGGGGGCACCAAGAGAACGAGCTATGGAATGCTTTGCAAAAACAAAATATTAGAAGCACAAGTATATGCATGCAAACATGTATAAGGTGATTAGAAAAAAATAAAGCATGTTTGAAAGAAAGCATTCATATTAAATAATAGGTTGTGTCAAGACACAACATACAAGAAGCAATTTGGATTACAAGTAGAAAAGCTAGTTCACAAACTAACAACAAGGAAAATACATCATCATGGCAAGAGTACATGGTCTTCATAGAGCTTGCAAGCAAAAGGATGGTAGAGGCTTTATTTATTAAGCACATCAAATGCTTAATTAGGAGAGCATGATGGTGATGATGGAGGAATGGGTGAGAATTATGGTGGAGGAATGATTGGAGAGGATGGTGGAGTTGGTGGTGGTGGTGGGTTGGTAAGCAAGTGTTCAATATATGAAAACATATATTGAATTTCATCTCTAAGGCCAAAGATGACCGTGCGGTTATGGATGCAACAAAGACAAGTATCCCCATGGGATTCAAGTAGCCTCCAAGGCACGGGATTGGCAAAGAATGGTGGTGTAATTGGTGGAGATGAGAGATGAGCATCAAGTGGTGTTATTGTTGAAAGTGAGATGGTAAGATTGGTGGACATGGGTTCTTGTGTAGGAAGTGGTGATGATACTTGTGGTGAGAAGTGTGAGTTGATGTAGTCATTGATTGATGAGGTTGAGGGTATGGAGGATGATGAAGTTCCATGAGTGGAAGGTGTTTTAGATGGTGCATTGGGTGCACTTGGGGATGAGCATTTGGGTGGAGGTGATGGGGTTTTGTTGTCTTCATTTGTTAAGTCAATGAAGAGTTGTTTTGGGGGGATGACCACAAGTTTTTGTTTCTTGGAGGCTTTGGAGTGTGAGGTGCTTGGTGGAGTCATGATGATTTAGATGGTGAATGATGAGATGAAGAATGGTGATTGTGGAGGGAATTTATAGTATGAAATGGTTGATTTAGGTATGTATTTGAAATGGTTGAATGAGATTCTAAAATCAGTTGGGTTAAAATGGGAAGTGGTAGCTGAAACTAGAGAAAGGGTTCACAAGATGCAAAGGAAAACAGTGAATCCAGTTCCAGATGGCCGGTCCCCTTAATTGTATGCCGGCCCCCTTAATAATTAAGGGGACCGCCTAGGGAATTAAGGGGGCCGCCCATCTGGTGTTTTCCCAGACGACCAGAAACCCAAGATTTGCAAAATTTGGTGATTTTTCAAGTGTGTTTTCCCAGCAAGCTCTATTAGAAGTATATACTCTAGGAATGATGATATATATATATATATATATATATATATATATATATATATATATATATATATATATATATATATATATATATATATATATATATAACACCAAATTGCATGCAAATAAACATATTATAATCCATTTTGAAAATAAGCATAGCATAATATTAAGATAGTAGCATGATAACAATTAAAGTCTAAACATCATTCAAGAGATAAACAAGAAATAACACAAGTATTTCCGAATAAATCGGACAAATAACAAATCATATAAATGTCAAATAGAACCAAGTAATAACAAGTAACAATACATCAATATCTCCTACTTCTTCTTCTTTCCAAGCATCTTCCTAAACATCTTCCCAACGGATTTGAAACCTCCTCGAAGTTCTTCATGCATTTTTTGTTGACGGTTGATGATAGACGTTTGACGAGTGAAGAGAAGCTCATCGGTACGTTCATGAGGAAGAGGAATTTGATATTCGGTATCATCAATATCGGAAAGATTTTCAACAAAGGTCGTGGGGGATGGAGTACTAACACGTGAGGTGTTTTCCTCCTCATCATCATCGTCATCACGATGAGATGTAGAACCACGAGGCCTAGAATACAAAGGACCACGAGATTTTCCTTTGTCACTTCGAGCACGACGAGTACGAACACGGTAAGTTGGTTCAAAGTAGGAAGGATATGAACGTAGTAGTCTCTTTGAAGATGTGGGTAATGTTCCATCACATAACGATAAAGTCGTGTGAGAAACATACCGTAAGGAAGATTGGCATTTGGGGTGTTCTTGGCGGACATGATTCGATGAATAAAAAGATAAGCTAAATTGTATTGCTCTTCAGCAATAACACAATAAAGCATGTGGGCAATGCTCGCCGTGACATGATCACGATGACCACCAGTACCAAACGCATTCTCTCGAATGAGTTCTTCCCACTTCTTCATATCTTGGCTTAGCTCTTTGAGGAGGATTTGATTGGCATGAATATCGACATTCTTCGACTAGTCGTACGACGTTCTAGTTCAAGCATTCGACGAATGTCTTCAGGACTAGGAATCTCAGAATAGTAGGGGCCATCCCGAGGACGATTTCTTTCAAGAGTGGAAAGATCCCATTCATTTGAGAAAATGGCTTGGCCGTTGTATGGGATTCGAAGAATTTGACCAAATTGAGCAAGAGTAAGAGTGATGAATTGATTTTGAATCATGAAGGAAATGAGGTTATTACCATAGGGATCAGTTTGCACCATCACTTGGCTATAGAAATCGAGGATAAAATGAGGAATGATTGGTTCGTTGATTTGGAAAAGACATTCAAAACGAATATTGGTGAACATTCGTTCGGTTTGATCATTTTCATAGAAAGATGGATCGACGATTCGTCCTTCGTGAATGTTTCTATTTTCAATAGGACGATAGAAACATGCAACTGAAGGAGAAATGCCGGGAGTAGAAGAGACATTAGTAATGTATTGTTTGGTTTTGGAGACATCACCAACCGTGGTCTTAGGCATTTTCACCTAAACAATATAACAACAAAAATAGAATTAATATAAAAACAACTATCATGCATATGTTATATATATATTTATATAATTATATGCACTATATGTGGAACGAAATTCTACTTCGACACACAAAAAAAAAATTCAATGAAGTAGTTTCATAATGTTCCTTTTATTTTGATTTAAAACTCGTTTAGAATGTATAATATCAAAGAGTATGATATCATAATTCATTTCGAAATAAGGCTAGATATATATTAGAAATTTTGATTGGCTCCTAAACGGTCAACCTAAATTGACCAGGTGATGGTCAACAAAGTCAGACAGCCTAGAGTCAATGCTCCGCGGAATATAGTGGTTTCCCCGGGTCGTTATGTCCCGACGAGGTGTGAATGGTTAACAAACGGTTTCGTGATCGGGTGAATTTGGACAAGAAAGGGGTTTAAGTGAGTTTGAATGATTACGCTAAGGAAAAACGAATGAGAACGATTTAAACACACTATATTAACAATAACACGAAACCTAATTAACCTAAAACGTAAACTGAAAACTTAAAATCAGTAATTGCTTATACGTAAGCAGAAAAATAAGCCAAATGGCTTAAATAGAAGCTATCACTTTATTTATGTTTTTGGTTTTTCTTAATTTTACAAACTACTTTTACGAACGTAACCTAAAATTTAAAAATGCAAAAGTTATTTAAATAAAACGCGAGTGCGCAAAATAAAAAGTGAAATTTACGCTACGCAAACCCTACAGACATGAAAATTACATTTTTACGATCCTAACGATAAAAGAAAATTTTAGAAAAAAGAAAATTATTTTTTAGACTTTTTAATTATTTATTATTAATTAAAATCTATTTAAATACTAATTATACTAATTTAAATTAAAATAAATAGTAAATGAACAGTAAAAATTATGAAAAATTTTCTAAAAATACTTTATGATTATAAAAACTTAGGAAAAATATAAAAAGATCTAAGGGCTTATAAATAAGCAGTTAATTAATTTAATTATGAATTATTAATTAAAACTATTAAACTAATATTAATTATAAAAAATACTAACTGAAGAGGGTAAATTCTGGAAATTTTATTATAAATACTACACTATGATAGAAGCCTAAGAAAAATTTAAAAGATCCTAAGTGCTTATAAATAAGCTGCAAATTAAGCAAATTAACACAAATAAGCAAAGGGAACACTATTACTACAAACAAAAAAAAAAAAGAAAACCAATAACTGAGATCCCACCTAGGGGAGATGGTGCAGAGTGTTGATTTGGTGTCTGGGTGATCTTGAGGTCAGGGGTTCGAATCCCACAACCCACTTTTTTTTTACACAACTATTTTTTTATTATTTTTTTTTCTTTTGCAAACTGTTATTCAGCTAACAACAATCAACTTTTACAAAATAAATTTTAATGAAAAGCTCTTAATAAGATTGTGCAAACTCTAAAAACCAATAGTGGGAATATTTCTTTGTTGCTCAAGTGAGATTTTTGAAAATAAGCCAAACAAGATAAGCTAAGAAACCCCAAGCAAGCTAATCAGCTCCAATGAACTTTCAACAAACAGGATAACAACAAGATATAGCAACAAAAACAACAATCAAAGATTCACAAAATCATGAACAACAACAGGAACACAAATCAACATGCTCAGCTGCTACAGATGTAGCAGCAATCATGGGGAGCAACTGGGCTACTATGGGGGGCTAAAATAAGCTGGATAATAAGCAAATGAGGGGAAAACAAAAGGTACAATCTGAACACTACCTAAGGGGGTTCCTAAAACAACAAGTTTCACCATAATTGATCCAGAAATGACCTACTTGTGGTCAATTGAATTCTGTCCCAAACCTGGGTGCAGGGGAGTAACAAGCCTAGGGGGGTAACTTTGGGAGCATGCACAAGCTAAATGACTTAAAGCCAAAATCTAAAAATTACTAATCCTAGAAGATGAGCTAGCAAACATCTTACAAACCCAATTTCAGAACCTAACAAGCTTTTATGAGCTTATAATTGAGCTTGTGAAATGGGCTGTTAGCTGCTGATGCAGATGAGCTGCTAGCCTGCATAGCACTTTTCTGGCTTAATTTTGAGCAAGTGAATCAAGTGCTTATGATGAAAAACTATTACCTTATGCAAACAAGCTTCTAAATATTATATAAAAAAATGCTACACTAATTCCTAATCACTGTTAAACCAAAATATGGCCTAAGGGTTTTGTCTTATTTTACTGAAATAGATGTTATGCAATCTGTGAGAAATTACCAGGGGACTAAGTGAGCTAAAACTACTCATGCAGAATTACTACAAATGCTATATTGACTAGTACAAACCAACTTTACCAACTAGAGTGCCTTAAATCAGATAATACCTACATGATCAAACAAAAGCTGAGAAGAATCCTAAGACTAAAGTGACAAGTTCAAATCATGCACATCTATTCAAATTAGGTGTGAATCACTCTTAAACTACCAATATGGTCATATTGCAGCTGTATCAAATCAAGAATGTGACCTAAACAATGTTTGACTTCTCAAAGTCAACTGTGCCAAACACTACTTTAGAGTGGACTGTTTTGAGTTTAAAACTAGAGCTGTAATGACCAAGAAACACCTTCAGGAGGTCGGGGATGCTCGAAATAAAGAATAAACATGGTATTATTAGATTAAAAGAATGGGGAAGGTGTGTGTGTTTTCTAGAGAGAGAAAGAAGGAAACCACACACACCTAGAGAATACAAAGAGACATCCACCCTCCTAGTTGGGACTAGGAGGGGTATTTATACAAGAATACAAGGTAATCTATACACTAATGGCAAGACTAGTCCTTGTAGTTAAAGACTAATGCAATTCCCGAATATAACAAAACTTTAAGGCTAACAATCTCTCCCCAAAGTGAAGTTATATGGGAATTGCTTACAATGTTCCCTATAAGTAAAATTAAATACAAAGCATAAGCGCAGCAGCTCTGAGAGTGGTCTTCAAACTTCATTCTTTCATTCAGCTTCCTGAATCTTCTCAGCTGCCATCTTTTTACTTGCAGAAGAACAATGTGAGCAAATCTAATTAGGGATTAAATCTGGCTTTACACTCTCCCCTAATTAGTGCTCTCCCCCAAACTGACAACCATTCTGATGAATGCCCTGAAACTGAAGAAGTCTTTTGATAATTAACTGCAAACCGTCTTTAGTCTTCAAACACACAGCGGAAAATGTAGAACAGACTGTAGACTCGACCTTCTTCAAGATTGTCCATTCGGGGGAACTGAATATCAACATCTTCATCTCACCAAATGCATTCCAGTTATCTTGCATAAAGCAAATCAGCCCATAACGTACACATGAAATGATAACACCAAAGTAACAAGTTGAAACACCGATCATCTTGAATTTGATGCCCGAAATTGGTGAAGGTGGATAAGGTAGAAGTACGTAGAAAAAGTTGAGAGGATAAGGATATAGAATCAACCAATCTCCGACACAAACCATTTCATAAATCATTAAGCCTGATCTCGTGAACTTGTTGTGCGTCCTCGATGTACACATTTCTCTCCCCTGATGATTGCGATCGCATCGGAATCAGCATGACATTGTGTACTTGAAGTATTAACTAAAAGCACTTTATCATTAATCACATAAGCCCGTGAGAAGATGTCAATAATCCCAATCTACTAACAATACCATTTGAAACTGTCTTACTCTTTATCAACCTCTGAATCAACAACGGCTCTCTGTAGTAGCCCCATATGAAGATAACCTGATATGATGAACTTGAGAATGAAGTAAAATCCCCCAGACTTGTGACTTAAGCTTGTACTATCCTGTGACTAAGAACGGTGTACCTTATACCCCTAAAGAAGTGTAATAAGCACAATCCATCTTGACATATCCTCAACTACGTGAGACACTGAGCACTACAATGTAACTCCTTAAAGTGATAGCTACTCTGTGGGTATAGAGAGAAAGAATCACAGAAGTAACTAGATATCCAAGTCTTCGTCACCATTAATATATGCCCAAACAAGTCATCTTCGCGGTAGTGAAGAAAGAAAGAAGATGAAATAAGTACACGCGCCCGTAAAATGTTACTTCAAACCCGAATAAATAATAACGAATTATCCCCATATCACAAAATCCGATACAAGCTGTTGTTATTTGATTGTGATTCTTGATCAGGATCGTTTAAGCAAAACGTGGTGTGTTTTTGGTGTGTGATATATTGGTATTTAGATAATGAGACATTAAAATGAATCATGTTCTATAAGATGTTTACCAATAATATCATGTGTTTTAGGTGAGGATGAAAGTTAGGTTTTAGGGTATATAGACATTAGGTTAATCGATGAGGTAAGGGTTTTGTTTATATAATAATCCTTTGATGTGTCCTTGCTCAAAAACCCATCTCGATACTCGATATCCTAAGTCAATTTTGGCAGAGTTTCGTTTAGATTAGTCCAAAAGAAATCCTTACTCGATAAACGATAAGGTTGGAACAGCCTAACTCGGCAAAATTCAATACCAAACTCGGCAAAATTAGAAGAAAAAAAAAACTTAACTCGGCAGGATTTTCTAACTCGGCAAGTTTTATAACTCGACAAGTTTTCCTAACTCGGCAAGTTTTCCTAACTCGGCAAATTACCTAACTCGGCAACTTACCTAACTCGGCAAGATCCTAACTCTGCAAGATCCTAACTCGGCAAGATCAGCCTAACTCGGCAAGATCGCTAAAAAACGTAATTTTACCGAGAAACACACCCAAAAAACACGATTTTACACCACAAAACACCACGATTCGCCCCCGGTTAGCTCTGATACCAATTGTAATGACCAAGAAACACCTTCAGGAGGTCGGGGATGCTCGAAATAAAGAATAAACATGGTATTATTAGATTAAAAGAATGGGGAAGGTGTGTGTGTTTTCTAGAGAGAGAAAGAAGGAAACCACACACACCTAGAGAATACAAAGAGACATCCACCCTCCTAGTTGGGACTAGGAGGGGTATTTATACAAGAATACAAGGTAATCTATACACTAATGGCAAGACTAGTCCTTGTAGTTAAAGACTAATGCAATTCCCGAATATAACAAAACTTTAAGGCTAACAAGAGCAAGCTGATATAAGGCAAGATTTGTGAAAGTCCACTCTTAAATAAGTTACTTAAATCCTAAAAAGTGAATTCTAATATTGAATAAGCAGTATACTAAACTAATTCACAAGAAATAATAACAGGATAACATGAAACAGTTTTTATGTCTAATTTAAACCAACTTACTTCAAGTTATGACTAATCAATAATAAGCTACACTATACTATTTTAAGCAGGAAAGAAGACAGAATAAGCAATGGGCAATAATCAAATTCCAAATAAGCAGTGGTAAAAAGCAGAAGGTAAACAAGCAGTTATACTTAAACCAAGTTCAAAACTTTTATTGAATTTAAAAAGGGAAGTTACAAACTGAGATTGAGAGTTAAAACACTTAATAAAAATTAAACTAAAAGCTATTTCTACACTACAATTACCTACTGCCATCAAATGGCTTACAATTAACCTATTTATACTAAAAATATTAGGGTTTCCCATCTTTGGCTTCTTGTGCTTCTTCTGAGCTTCATCACAGCCTTTGGATTGTCTCTGAGTGATCTTGGCCATTGGCTTCATTATCTTGGCGGGAAAAAAGGATTACAATTTGGCTTGTAGCCTTTGGCAGGGAACATGTTTTGGAATGGAGTGGTGGAAAGGTAGTGGAGTAGGGGTGGCGTGTTGGTGAATTGGAGTGTGATGATGGTGTTGGGTGTAGGCAGGGGTAGGGTTGCAGGTTTTTGGAGGGAGGTGGAGGGGGTAATAAAAAAACGGGGGATTTATTATTAATGGAATGGGCCGGGTTGTGGTTGGGCTTGGGAGTGATGGGTTTGTTTTGGAAGTGGATTTGGATTATGGGTAGATATAATAAACAAGGGATCCGTTTGGTTGTAACTTGAGATACTACAAGGACCAACTTTGTAATTTTGCAAAAGTAAGGGACTGAAAATGAAATCCCCCAAAAGTAATACCAAGGACCAAAATGCCAAACACCAATATTTCAAAAAAACCATTTTTTTTTTCATTTTCATTTTTCAAAATTTCCCGGGGACCAAATTTGTAAATTTCCAAACCTCGGGGACTAAACTTGCAATTTTTTGAAAATTTCACCCAAGGACTATTTGTGATACATTTTGATTTTCCAAGGGAAAAAAATGATTTTCCTTTCAAAAATATCCCACCAGGAACTGAATCTGCCAAAATCTGTAACTCCAGGGACCAAACTGTAAATTTCCAAAACTTTTCCAATTTTTTACCAAAGGACTAAATATGACATTTTATGATTTCAAAATGACCTTTGGTGATAATTTTCCATATTTTGAATATCCAGGGACTAGTTTTGTCTTTTTATGAAAGTTGTGGGACTGAAACTGCCAATTTTGCAAACTTTGTGCGTTTTTCATTTGTTTTTGCTCATTTTGCATCTAAAACATATAAAACACAATTTTGAAATATTTTTGGTATTTTGATGCATTTCTGAGTGTTTTTGTATGTTTTGCAGTTCAGATTAGACCAAAAATGATGAGTGTTTGAGCACTCATCAATTATATATCTTCCATTTCATAAGAGTTTGACACAACATAAGCTTGTTTAAAAGATTAAAATGCGAATTTTAGTTTTCAAAAATATCATTTTTGAGATAAAACAAACGCTCCCTTAACTAGATAAAAACATCCTAAAACATCAATATATATATTGATTATATATCTTCATGACGTCTATTGATTCTAGTAGTATTAACAAGTTTTATGAACTAGTTTTAAGTTTCAAATAACTACATATAGTTATAGTTTGTTCATGAACCAAACGCCCATGTTGTCTTCATGAACCATTTTATAACAAATTGAAAAGTATGTTTTGATTGTTTAGAACGTTAAAACAATGTAATGTAGTAAGTTTTAAGTAGTTTTTAAGAGTTATATCAACAATGTGCATCTTGAAAAATAAAATTTAACAAGAGTTTATGGGCGATTAATGATTTTGACAAAATGATATGTTATACTAAATTTGAGTTGCAATACATCATCCTAATCCTATGGGAAGCATTTGGTAGTTCAATTTCTAGCTTCTATTACACTTAAATTCGAATTAAAATAAATTTTAATAAAATGCATAATTATTGATTAGACAACAAATCGAATGAAATGTGATGAAATGCATGTTGAAAAACTTACAAAAGATGTTGTTATATGTTTGGTTGATGTTTGCCCCTTGCGAAACAACCCCGGATTGGTGATATGGTGGAGGATTTTAATGTTTTTGGGTGTTTTGGTTCGTACTTAGCAGCAATGGGGAAGAGATTAATGAGCAAATGGGGTGTTTGGGAATGGATATAAGGTGGAAAACGTATTTGGAAGTGTCAGATGGCCGGTCCCCTTAAACATTAAGGGGACCGCCCTCGATAACAAGCCGGTCCCCTTAATCTTTAAGGGGGCCGCCTTTGAAATTTTTGAAATTTCACGGAATTAGTTTCTGGAACAAAAATGTTTATACGTATATAATTATATTTATAATATATCAAAAATACATAAACGTTTATTGGCACGATGATAAAATTCTTAACAATTTTTAATTACCGTTTCGATAATTAAAATATACCTTTGACAATTTTGGATAAAATGATCAAAGTGTTAAGTTGATGAAGGGTTTGAGGTGTGTTTGGGAATATGTGAATAAGTGTATATATATATATATATATATATATATATATATATATATATATATATATATATATATATATATATATATATATATATATATATATATATATATATATATATATATATATTTATATATAAGTATAAGTGTGAGTGAAAGATGGGTTGATGGGTGAGGTTTGAAAGATAGTAGCGGAGATAGGATAAAGTCGGCGAGAGGAGTTTGTTTCATCCATAGTGTTCACGTGCGAAGGCGTTCTTGCATGACAAAAGTCCACTTGACTCATATCCCTTCATCATCATGAGTCTCCTAAAAGAGGACTTAATAGAATAACGCGAGGGGGAAAGGAAAGGGTTCGATAAAGAACAATTTCCTGGAGTTCTAGAAAGTCAACTAATGACGTATCTAGGTTATGTGCAAGCAATTATATATATATATATATATATATATATATATATATATATATATATATATATATATATATATATATATATATGTATATGTATTTAATATATTAGGTATTAAGAGTATATGTAAATATAAGTATATATATGAACGAACAAATAGAGAGAAAAAAAAGGTAAGCTATATCTATGCAAACAATGTAATCAACTAAAGCATATTTATCTAAGCATGGCAATGAGTTATGAAAGAATGGCGTACCCGGTGGTCTTCAAAAAATCTTCAAAATCATCAAGATGATATATAGACTTTGAGAAAGTCTATGTTGAGAGAAACTTCAAGATTGCCTCAAGGAATGTTCATCTAGCCATTCGATCCCCATTGTTTCTTTGGTCCAAAGTTGTTTGGTCCAAACATGTTTAACATTTGACTAGGATGCATGAAAGGTGGTAGTATACCCCAAGGATTGTAGCTTTGTTGGTAGTTCCACATTTGATTACTATTGTTATTATAGTTTTGCCTATTTTGGTTTCTTTTTGGTTGAGGTGTTTTAGACCTAGGATTAGAATTATTTGATTTTCTAGGTGGTGGTGTTTTAGATCTGGTCTTAGATTTAGAAGATCCTACCTCGTTTTTCTAAGACGATTTATAAAAAGCTTTTACTTCTTCATTGTTGGCAAGATGTATTTTTCTATCATTAATAAGTATATACTTACGATTAGATTTTAGAGATTTTTGTTCGTTAGGTTCATTTTCGAATTTGACATTTTTAATCTCATTTGTTGAAGCTTCATTTGAGTTAAATCCTAAACCGATTTTATCTCCGGATGTTCTTTGAATACTTATTATTTTACTAAGTGAGTGACTACTATTTTCAAATTTATTAAGTTTGCGAATTTCTTCCCTAAGTATTTCGTTTTCACTTTTAAGCACTTGACATGATTTACATTCTTCAAAAATTTCTTTACCTTTTTCAAGTTGATGTATTTTAATTTTTAGTTCAAGTACTTCATTTTCCAATTGATTGTTTATGTATTTTAGTGATTTGTTTTTGGCCATTACTAGTTGTCCTAATTTGCATAGCCTATTATATTCATTATCTAGATCTTTTTCATCTAATGATAAACTTTCATCACTAAAATATTCGGTTTCGGAACGTACCTCATTTGATGTATTCGCCATAAGACACTTTTCTTCTTTTGTCGTTTCTTTCTCATCTTCATCACTATCACTCCAAGCACCTCCAACAAAAGCTCTTTGATTTTGATCTCTTGTCATCATTGGACATTTTCCGATGAGGTGATTTGGATCACAACACTTGAAACATTTTCTTTCAATCTTGTTGTTCTTGTCATCTTTACTCTTTTGAAATGTTTTCTTTTCATCATGCGGTTGTCTTACGAATCTTCCTCGCCTTTTGAAGAATTTCTTGAAATCTCATACGGCCATGGCATATTCTTCGTCATCACTTTCGGAAGATGAGCTATCTTCGATACTAGATTCCTTTCTAGCTTTCAAGGCGATTGACTTGCTTTGCTCTCGTTTTTCTTTGACCATTTCGGAATCCTTCTTAATGATAACTTCGTAAACTTTTAGATTTCCAATTAATTCATCAAGTTGCAATGTTGACAAATTCTTCGATTCTTCAATAGCCATCACTTTAGCTCGCCATTTTGGATGAAGAGCCCTAAGAAACTTCCTAACAAAATTCTTACTAGAAAAATTCTCATCAAGTGCTTTTAAACTTGTGATGATAGTGTTAAATCTAGCAAAAGCATTATCAATTGATTCCTCTTCCGGAATCGTGAATTGCTCATATTGTTGAACAAGTAGATCTATCTTATTATCTTTGACTTGACTATTACCTTGGTGAGTTATTAGTAAAGAGTTCCAAATTTCTTTTGCGGTTTCACATATAAAGATCCTTTCGTACTCTTTACGTGGTAGCGCATTATAAATAACCATTTTTGCTTCATTATTTTTAGCAAGTTTTCTTTTTAAATCATCATTTTGTTTTTCGAAAGGTACGATTTCATCTTTCTTAGTTTCGGGGTTATTTTGAATAGGTAAAAAATCACCATTAGTAATAACATGCCAAAGATCTAGATCTTTTGACTTCACATAAGTTTCGAATCGATTTTTCCAATATAAAAATCCATCACTTTCAAATAGTGGTGGTCTTTGCATAGATTGCCCTTCTAAATATTTTTCAGATTCCATAGATCGTTAAAAGTTTTAAAATACAATATATTTTAAAGATCTTGCTAGACGTGGCTCCTGATACCAATTGTGGAAAACTAGAAGGGGGGGGGGGTTTGAATAGTTTTACGTCCTTTTAAAAGTTTATTTCCAAAATATTTTGTAGGTTATTAAAAACTTTCGATTCGATCTCAAGTGAATTCAAATGACAACCAATATAAGCAATTCTAATCAATTAATGAAAGTATTGAAATGTAATGAAGAAAATATAGAGTTAGAAAGATCAAACCACAACACGCGAATTTATAGTGGTTCGGCTACAAGGACACCTTCCTTGCCCTACTCCACTCCCCGAGTACCACACTCGAGAGTTTTCTTCATTATGTCAACAAACTCCTTATGGTGGAGAAACCTTACACACCTTGGCTTACACGAGTTAACGACACTAAGCTAAATGTCGAGTTCTAATCGTAGCTAGAACCAATCTCACGACTTCTTCAAGGCTTCACACCTTCTTCACAACTTCACAACTTCTTCAAGGCTTCACACCTTCACAACTTCACACCTTCTTCTATGCACAACTAATTCACAACTACTAAACTATTTTACAACACACCTAGTTTCTACAATCAACAAATTTACACAACACTTTTACAAATATCTACCACAACTACAATATGAAACTAGCTATTCACAACACTACTACAATTAGATGAATGTAGAGGAGTGTTCTTCTTCTTGCACTTGAATGGATGAAGCTTTGGATCACTTGGAAACAAAGACTTATGAATTATATGATCAAAGGATTTTAGATCTAGAAATGGAGGTTGAATCAGAAAGTTTATAATGCAAAAAGGTGAGAAAAATGTGTGAAATGATCCAATATTTATAGGGCCAGAATTTACTGTTCTGGAGCGTGCCGGTCCCCTTAATTAGGGGTCGGTCCCCTTAATCATTAAGGGGGCCGCTCTCTTGAACGTTGGAAAAGTTTTTCTGGATAAAATTTGCCCTTTTTGGTTGGAAATTTGAAATCATATCTTTGTGGTTTAATATACATTACCAAAAATGATTTACAAATATATATAAAATGTTTATATCATTTTATAAAATGTTATGTCTTAAGACAAAATTTTCTTTGATCATGTAATACATAAGATGCTTAGTTTATGCATACCTTAACTGATGTTAGATGTAGAGGTAAATATTTGTTACCAAATACTTGTTTACGTCTTAATCTTGACTTAATTTGATTTGAGTTTTGTGATTATCAAAACATAGGTTTATTGAAAGATATTAATAACCTTTTTAAACATTATTTATATCAACAAGTTTATAAATCTGTTAAAATAATTAATCCGATTTAAACAATGTGTTTTAATTCGGTTAAACCGAATCTATTTTAAGACTGTAGGAAACGGTGTACACTTTATTTATAAAATCAGATTATAATAAATAAATAAAACAGAAATCAAATAACAGAAAATAAATACAGACAGAAAGGTGTAGAAGCAGAAGACAGACACTATATAACGTAAATAAAAGAAAGCAGTAAAGGTTACAGAACGAGGCTCGTGTAAACACGATTCCCTTAAAACAGATTCGCCGTCTGTTTCTCAGGGTAGAACGTTCAAAGCTGTTGTACAGCCGGACTTGACTAACTTGCCCGAAAGATCACGGAAAGCTTGCGTGTTTCTGATCGAAAAAATTGCTGGAAATCGTAAGATAAAGAGCTGCGTTTTTCTGTGTCTCAAAACTGAATGAGGTAGGCTATATTTATATTGAAGACTCGACTTGTTCTTCAAGATAAAACTTTGGCCAAAAATAACACAATCTGTAATTTACAAACAGACTTGTTCTTCAAGATAAAAGTTTGGCCGAAAATAACAAAATCTGTTATTTACAAAACAGATTTCCAAATCTTTTATTAACACAATAATATTCTGATAACAGTTTCAATCCATTCCAAAAATAGATTTACAGAAAATTTGGAAATTGGACACTCGAATCTGTAGCAAAAAGATACGCACATATGCGAGGCTTCGGAGCTGCATTTGTGTCCGCAGGTCGCGCGGGCTCACATGAGTTCAAAAGCTTCGAATTCATTTTGGCCCAGAAATTCAACAATCTGCCCCCCCTGCACGCGCACGCGTAGGAGTGGGAGCATAGCTCACCTAAAGGATTTTGAAAGCTAATACTAAGATAACCTTATAAACTAGCTTTCACTTCTTGTTTTGGGCGATGTGGGATGCAACACTTTTCCCTTATATTGTGTTTCATGTGCCTCACTTTGACACGATATCTCATTCATCTTAGCTCTATTTTGGACATACTTTAGCTCGTTGCGAAGCTCTCTTGGAGGAGAACAAAACACCCCCAAGAAACATAAATATATGTAACATATACATACATTAAATTATGTCCAAAGTTTGCAAAAAATCACTTTGCAAAACTCATTTTTCCAACAATATATATTAGAAATTTTATCTTCACTATAATATGTTGGTTTTAACAAATGCTTCAACGTCCTTAATATAGTGAGGTGGTACATATAAGCACTTTTAATATACGTGTGATCTATCATAATTAAAGTTTATATTAAATCTCACTATAAACGTCGTCGTTTTACACTAGATTTTTCCCGCCAAAATGTTGGCCTGTTTTGGTAGCCCATGCGCTTGCAGTTTTAGGCCCATATTTGGCCCACTTTCGTCCAGTTTTTTGTTATGCCGTATATTGGAACGTATATACGTACATGTAATCTCTATAAAATCTAAATAATATAAGCGTATATGTTGCAAATACAGTGCCTTTTGGACGTGTCAATCATCCAATGCCTTATCTTCAAAATTTCTGCCTAATAACAGTTCTTATGTGGATGTTTTTTCAACATCCATTAAAGAAAATTACCTAATCACAAGTTATGAGTGTATTTTCCTGGGTTAGTACAATGGTGCACGTGTGGTTGAGTGTCAAAGGTACTTAAAGAAGGTTTTATCCTACACAAATACTCACATTCTCATAGTTACAGCCCAAAGAAATCTCAGATTTTCAAAAACATAGAAAAAAACATAAAACTAACAAAAAAAAAACCCAGAAAACTGGGAAAAAAAACTGAAGATACAAGCTGCAGATTTCTCAGGATCACTTCAAAGAGGTTTGTCTATTTTTTTTTGCTTATGCATGGTTCTGTTGTTATTTGTCTTGAACGTTTGTGCCTTCAATGCATGCATTCTTGGTGATGGCTGGATCAGTGTGCATTTGCTACATATATATATTTACTCTATCTATGATGCTCAGAAATCCATTCTTCTATGCGCTGCCTACATTCTCTGCTGTCTTTAATACCTTATATCTGTATGAACTTTAATATAATTAGATTTGTATAATATGAAGACTAAAAGAAAGGCAATCCGTAGGATTAGCTATGTACCTTCTTTAGAATCTATAAACCTTTGTGGTTTTGCTGGAGAAAAAGGAATTCCTGTTCTAGATTTAGAATCAGACCCTATGTTAAGTGGTACAGGTGGTGTTGATGTATCTTTAGATACAGTTAGTAAGAGGCTGTGTAGGGGTAAGGGTACTGCTACCCAGTTTTCGGCTCGCAGTGCGTCTATAAAAAGCGAAAACAATGAAAGCAGGGAAGGAGGTGATATCTTTACAGGGGTTTTGGGTCAGTCCTTTGAAAGTATTATACATGTTGGTCCACCTGATATGCAGCAAAGGCAATCAACGGTTAGTTCTATTGTAGATGGGCCTGCACCTTTTAAAGATAAACGGAAACGGAAAGCATATGACTTTTCTGATGAAGACCGGCTGCCTTCAGGACATACCCGCCGTATATCGCCTGCAGAATTTAACCATGCAGAATTACTATGTAATTTCCTTTTCTTTTTATGGTTCATTAAATATTTTTAGTGTTGTTTTGGGGGTTAAGAGGTTGGCTATTTATATTTGCTATAGGTAACGAAGGCAGTTTTGCGCTGGATGACAGCTGCAGTGGAATTATACCTGAATGTGTTACGCGTGCCTTCACGATCCAAACTGAAGCCTCTTCGTCTAATGAAGTTACTCAAAGCACTGCTGCAGTTCCAGAACCCTGCAATGTAAATGACGCCTCAGATAATCAGTTCCGGCAGTCTCAAGGTTGCTTTCTTTAAAAAAGAATTCATAAAAATAACAGAAAACACGGGTACTTGGATACCTTTGCATTTACTTACCACCTATTGTTTTATCTCTTGCAGTCAGGATGCATTCTTCATCAAACAATGACTCGCAGATGCGCAACAATGAAGTTACTCAAAGCACTGCTGCAGTTCCAGAACCCTGCAATGTAAATGACGCCTCAGATAATCAGTTCCGGCAGTCTCAAGGTTTTTTTCTTTAAAAAAGAATTCATAAAAATAACAGAAAACACGGGTACTTGGATACCTTTGCATTTACTTACCACCTGTTGTTTTATCTCTTGCAGTTAGGATGCGTCCTTCATCAAACAATGACTCGCAGATGCGCAACAGAAGGATGCATTCTTCATCAAACAATGGCTCGCAGATGCACAACAGAAGTAGAAGGAATAGACAAGGTGTGTTACCTGTTGCGGTTGTACTGTTCCATATGTACAATAAATCAAGGCATCTATTTTGAACAGGCAGTTGTTAAAAAATTAAATTTTCTGTGTCTAATGCAGGTCCTCCAGATACATATATGCATATGGGCGCATGTGATCAAATTTGTCGTCATTGTGGTGCAAGGTTCTGGTATGATGAGAAAATTGTTTCTACTAGAAGGCGTATTGATTATCACAAATGTTGTAATGCCGGGAAAGCTAGGCTAGAGGGCCAGCGTGAATATCCGCAATATATAAAAGACCTATTTACTAATCGCCATTTTATGGAAAATATTCGCGCATACAATCAGATGTTCGCAATGACGTCGTTGGGTGCTGAAATAGACAACTCTGTATATATGGGCCGCGGTCCTTATGTCTTTAAAATTTTCGGACAACTTTACCACCGGATAGGTACCCACTGTCCAGCACATGATAAGCGGCCACAATTCCTGCAGCTATATATCTATGACACGGAAAATGAGGTTGCAAACCGCTTGCGCCACTTTCAGAGCTCTGGCCAGGGTCTCCGCCCAGATATTGTGGAGAATTTAATTGAGCATTTAGACGAGCACAATGAATTGGTCCAGTTATTTAGAACTGCAAGAGATAAAATGGCGGAGGCTGATATTCCAGAATTCAAGGTCCGTTTGTTTGGTATTGTTGGTTCAAGGCAGCATGAATTGCCTTCAGGCGATTCTATTGGTGCAATTGTTTTTGAAGGTGGGCCAGACGTGGAAACTGAGTTTGATGTCGTCGTTGAACAGCATGATGCTGCGCTGCAGCAAGTGAGCAAGCTAAATGCATCTTATATGTCAATGCGGTTTCCGTTGATTTTTTTCTTCGGTGAAGATGGCTACCATTTTGGTCGGATGTTATTGAACAGAGGTGAAACGTCCGACCCTCCGAAAAAAATGACAATGAAGACGTACTATGCATACGAGCTCCACGACCGTTTAAATGAATATCGACTACTCCCAAGAAGTGGCCGCCTTTTTCAACAATACGTTGTGACAGCTTATTGTAGCATTGAGCAATCAAGGATTGACTTTATAAGAGAACATCAAGATGATATTCGGAATGACTATATGGCAGGTCTGCATGATGCTATCTCGCGTGGTGATCGAGACGGTTCAGATGTCGGTGCAAGAACAATCCTGCCTTCATCTTTTACAGGGGGACCGCGCTATATGTATAGCCATTATTTAGATGCTCTGGCTATATGCCGGGTGCACGGGAACCCATCATTCTTTATCACTTTCACATGCAATGTGAAATGGCCTGAGATACAAGAATATATGGACCACTTCCTACACGTGACAGTTGCGGACAGGCCTGATGTTGTTGATCAGGTTTTTGAAGGAAAGATACATGATTTAGTTACTTTCTTGCGCGATTCAAAACCGTTTGGCTACGTGGAAGCAGGTACCGATTAACATCTGCATTTGTATATTTTCTATCAATTTCTTAAGCTTTCCAGGCACCTAAATTACTATTCGTTTTGTTGCAGTTCTATATATACAGTCAAGTTTCAGAAGAGGGGGTTGCCGCATTGTCATTTGCTCCTATGGATCAAAGCAAGCCACCGTGTACATGCGCATACAGATGTGGATAGATATGTCTCTGCAGAACTACCACACCCGAATCTTGATCCTGAAGGGTATAGGGTTGTCACTGAGTTTATGATGCACGGCCCATGTGGATTGGTCAATACATCAGCACCGTGTATGCGTGATAGTGACGGGTGTAGTAAGAACTTTCCGAAACCTTTTTATCCAGAAACATTTATTGATAAAAAAGGATATGTGCACTACCGTAGAAGGGATTCAGGCATAACCACGATAAGGCAAAATCTTAGTCTTGATAACGGTTATGTTGTGCCACATAACCGGTCTCTATGCATGTGATTCTACGCACATATCAATGTTGAGTACTGTGAGTGGTCGATGCTTATAAAATATCTCTTTAAGTATATTTCAAAAGGCACCGACCGCATAGTAACTCATATTACAAGGATGCTTGGAAGTACAAAAGCAAGTACAAGCCGAAGTTCATTGCACATTGATGAAGTAAAGAATTTCCAGGATGCAAGATTCATTGGACCGCATGAGGCATGCTGTAGAATTCTTGGGTTTAGCATACATAGCAGGGATCCGCCGGTTGTCTACCCTACAAATAGAGCCGCGTATGAGGCCATGGGACTTTTAAGTGGCGATCAAGAATGGAACATTGCTTTAGAAGAAGCATTGTTCTCAGCAACCCCAGCTTACATGCGTAACCTTTTTTGTCAGATACTTATATTTTTTGAGGTTTCTAGCCCGGTCACATTGCTGCAGTTGCACGCAAGTTCCATGTTAAAAGACATTCCCCGAATACTTTCGGAGGCCTTGCATATACAAGATCTTCATGTCAGTGCTGAAGACTTAGAAGACGGTCTTATGTATGAGCTTCAAGCAATACTTGCTTCCTATGGAAAATCGGTAAAAGATTTTGGGTTTAATCTGCCACCACCTCACTTGCTGCAAATCTTGAACAACAGGGCACTGATGGAAGAAAGGTCATACAATCGCGAATTGTTAAGGAATGAAAGTGATAGATTAGTGGCCCATCTAAATGCTGACCAACGAATAATCTTTGAGCAAGTCACACATGCAGTGAATCATAGACAGCAAAAGCTCATATTTGTTTATGGCCATGGAGGTACAGGAAAGACTTATGTTTGGAGAACTATAATTTCTACACTTAGATCAGAAGGGAAGATTATCTTGGCGGTAGCTTCTTCAGGTATTGCCGCCCTATTACTCCCGTCAGGACAGACGGCTCATTCAAGATTCAAGATACCGTTAGATTTAACTGACGCGTCAATGTGCAGTATAAAAAAAAGACTCACGTGGCGGATTTGCTTAGGCATACTGATCTCATCATATGGGACGAAGCTCCCATGAACGATCGCAAATGCTTTGAAACGCTTGACCGTACATTGAGAGATATAATGGATACGCCGACGAGTCTATTTGGAGGTAAATCTATTATTTTAGGCGGTGATTTCAGACAAACACTTCCTGTGAAGAAGAAAGCTACAGACGACCAGATTATTGCCTCATGCATAACACAGTCATACTTATGGGTGTATTTCAAGATCATTAAGCTGAAACAAAACATGCACCTTCAACAGCCAGGCCTTACACCTCCGCAGGCTGAAGAAATTGCAGCATTTTTTGAATGGTTGCTTCAGGTTGGGAACGGCACCGTTGGCCAGCCAGATGAAGCCGATCCCGAGAATTCAGCATGGGTCCAGGTACCAGATAGGTACTGCATTCCCGACAGCGACACAGCGGTTCAGGAACTGATCGATTTTATATATGACGGTCGAACATTGCAGGCACCAGACGCAGCATCGTTGCAAGGGAAAGCAATAGTGTGCCCGAGAAACAAAACCGCAAACGGCAACAATTCTATTATACTGGAAAGGTTGCAAGGAGATGCGTATACTTTCATAAGTGTTGACGAGGCTATACCAAAATCAAATGATGGAGGTGCAACAGAGCTGCTCTATCCTCAAGAATACCTAAACACGCTTTCCTTTTCAGGAATGCCTCCCCACGAACTTACGCTTAAAATAGGTGCACCCATAATGCTGCTAAGAAACCTTAACCTAGGCGGCGGATTGTGTAATGGTACACGGATGATCGTGACTCAGGTGTATACAAGGCTTATTCAGGCGAAAATTGTGCCCGGTACTAGAATGGGAGGAAGAGTTTACTTGCCGGGTATTGTGCTTATCAATAAAGAAGAACAACTACCGTTTGTGTTTAAAAGGAAGCAGTTCCCAGTCAAAGTCTGTTACGCAATGACAATCAACAAAAGCCAAGGGCAATCCTTAAATAAGATAGGCGTGTACCTACCCGAACCTGTCTTTGCCCATGGTCAATTGTATGTTGCATTGTCAAGGGCAACATCTCCGCAAGGTTTAAAAATGCTAATCAAACAATTGCTAGGCAATGATAAGAACACAACAAAAAATGTTGTTTAAAAAGAATTTTTAGACATGGTTACCCTTGCATAGGTTCATTACGTTTATATTTACCTTCTACATATACATTTAGGCAGTTACCAAAAATATAGCATTATTACTTCTAAAACAGCGATACAAGATGTTCTACTATTATTTCTATGCAGCCTATGCTTGCTTTGATTGCTTATTTTAAAATTCATCGTTACATTGCAATCTTTTTCTTACCATTAAACATGTGCTGATACGCATTAATCGTAAATATCTTTTCTCTTAACATGCAGACAAATGGAGCATAGCTCTACAACCAAAGAATCGCCAAAGTCTAAAGGCAAATCAATCGTTACGCAACCAGATGACATTGCCCTGAACAACCTAAAAGAATCGGATATTGGCAAACCTATATGTGTCAAAGTATACCGAAAATGGACACCAACAAATAAGCAAGGGAGACCAGTCAAATTCTGTTTCATGCTAATTGATCGCCAGGTATAAACCACTGTTTACCTGTTACTATTGTCTAAAAAACATGCATAAAGCATGTACATTCACAGATGGCTGTTATATTTGCAAGGAGGAGCTATACAAGGAACTGTGAACTTACGGGAAAAGGAAAAATTTGATGCACTCCTTCAGATCAACAAAACTTACATCATCACTGGCTTTGGCTTTCAACCTGCAAAAACATGGATGCAAGTTGTTCCTCATTCACTTTCATTGGTTTTTGGAACATACACAGATATTAAAGATATACCGGACACAGGTTTCCCGGACCATTATTTCAACTTTAGCTACTACTGAGACCTGTATTTGAAAGTAGATGAGAAAGAAGGCCTCCTAACAGGTACATAACACACGCACATATAAAATGCCTAATAATAACAGATGTGTAATTATGTATTACTAATTGCAGATTATGTTGGATCCATGCAATATGTTACCGGCATACAGCATTCACTAAAAGCAACACAAGGTTCAACAGTTTGGAGGGACATTGGTGTTCAAAATTTAGAGTACGTGTTTCACCTTAAGCTTAACAAGTTCATTTCATGTTCACTCTTACAACTTCTTCGTAACTATAACAGCGGTCACACAGTGCGCTTCACTTTATGGAATCAAGATGCTCACACATTTAGGCAAGCAGAATATGAAAAAGCAGAAAAGCCAGTTATCATAGCAGTGAGCTCATGCTTAGTTAAAAACTATGGTGGTCAACTTATTCATTAATATTTACTATTGTGCGCTTTCCTTTTATGCTTATTATTCAACCATTTACTTTTAGCGTTTAACCTCTGTCTAAATTAACACAGGATTACAGCTTTCAAGTACACCTGCAACGTAGTATTACTTCAATCCTAACATACCAGAGTGTAGTGAAATTCGCAGCGTGTAAAAAGATAAACTGATAAACCCATATTACAATTTCTTTGTTTAAAAAAAGTTAACTTACACCGTTTAATGATACAGATATGAAGAATTCATAGCCCCACCAACAACACTAAGCATCCAGTACCAAAGATGTGCAGATCCAGAGGAAGAAAAGTATAGAAACCGCGTCACTCTGGCAGATCTAGCTGTAGAAAGCCCACAAAACCACCAAGTAAGCTACAGCTGTAACATAAGTCTGATAAAATCAAAAGCTGATGCACATTTACAATTTTTATGCCACAGACTGTCCGGTTTACTGTCACTGCTACAATTACTGAAATTGACACAAAAAGGCCGTGGTTTTTCAACAAATGCTTTGACTGCGGTACTAAAATTTTACAGGGCTTTCGGCATGCCCATTGTAAACAACCAGCCTCCAAAGATGACTTGATTTACAGGTAAAGTACAATGCATAATACATTATTTATAAGGAAACACTATCGTTTCTAATAGGTTTTTTTTTCTTTCTTTACACAACTACTATTTCAAAGTAACGTTGTCCGATGACACTGGCACTGGAACAATGAAATGTTTCAGTAATGAAGCAAATTCACTGGTAAAAGATTGCAAAGAATTATTGGCGAGCATACCTGACCAAGATTCCTAGGAGTATCCAACAGAACTACTTTCTCTGCAAGGAACCAAGAAAATTTTTCAGATTCACTTTGATCCAAAAAGTACGCAAGACAACCAAGGTTTCATACTTGATACCTGCTGGGACGACGCACCATTGCTTATAACAAATGTCGCCTCAGTTCCTGAAAGTAGCATCAACACTGTGCCAACCGGAACACCTGTGCCCGAAACATTTAAACCAAAAACTGAAATGGAAGGAACAACTATCACGCCAATGAATACACCATCAAAGCCTTCCACTGCAAATCCTGAAACACCTGATACATTTGAACCATCAGAGAGTGACAACACACCACCGCCAAAACAAACCCCCACAGTTGGAGCATCACAGGCTAAAACACCAACCCCAAAAAGAAGTGCCAGAAAAATTCTTTACACAGAAGACAAAGATGTGCCAGAGAAACCATCTGTGAAAAAATCCAAAAAAAGGAGAGTAAGATTACGGTTAGAAAGCACAAGTGCAAAAGAAATATATCAAGCCAGACTTGCAGTGCACAAGTGCGAAGGAAATATCTCGACTACTTATGTATAATAATCTAAGTAACTATCCAATACTATCCATCGCTTACAAACATTTAGTTCCACCTTTTGCTGCTTGGATGTAACTTTCTTAAGTGCATCTAAAAAACTATGCAGGTATGTAAATATATCTAGATGGTATCGCCAAACAAATGGCATAACTTAGGTAAGATGCTTCTCTTTTGTGCAGCAGTAACAAATCATTGCCTTTGTAAACTTAAATATCTATGGTTGATAAAGTATCCGTTAAGTGCAAATAACCTCTGCATTGTACCTATTTTAGGAACAAAAATATAGACAGATACCCTGTAACACCATGTAGTATGTAAAGACGTATCGAACCTCTGATTTGTGCCTTTCTTAGCTTAATGAAATATCTAATATGTTAATAAACAAACATTTGCCACATAAAAAGTTATACTTTTATTGATAAGTACCATACATTACAAACCAAGCATATATTACAAACCAACCATAGGTTACACCATTTATTACAGGCAACATGGCCTAAAACCTACACGACTTTCTGCTAAAACACACACAAACAAACGCACCCCTTAAACGCACATCCGTTCCCACTAACACATAGACCACTACCAAACATTATACCAAAGTGCATCAATCAAATTGTTCCATTATCAACACATGCCTGCGCTTCTCTACCCTGCCTCGCTTGCTAACACAAGAACAGTGTTCAAAGCAGCAAAAAGGCGCCCGTCCTTGCGTTGTGCCTCTCTCATACATTGGAACCGATTACTAGAAACAGGCCCAAAAGGGCTAAAGCTTTGCCCCTCTTCGAGCAACTGCTGCCATAGCTGCATTCTGTTTGTTACAACCTCACATTCTTCAGCAACACGCTCAATAAAGCTTTCATTCTCAGCTGCTTCTTGCATAAATAAGAAGCGGAAACAATGTTCCAGCCTATTAGAATTGCATTGTACTTTCAAGTCATCAAAGTGAGGTGTTTCTCCCATTTTCTGCTGAACTCTTATTTTTTTACCTTACATAAAACTATACATGTAAAAATAGCAAGCACACTCTTGCTCCTTATATAGCCACTTCATGTACCTAATAACAGTTAAAGTAACAAATCTAAAATAGACTTGGTTCTCACTATAGTTCACATGCACCACAGTGTTTAAATGACCTAGACAATAGCCAAACAAAAAAAAACCAGGAATCTACACAGCAAAGATCTGATATTACCAGAATCTCTACTACCCAAAAATGTTTACAAATTTGCTTACTAAAATACTAGAAGTAGACACATTTTACAAAAGCCTGTTCCTTTAAACTAACAATCCCAAATTCCATAACATTGCCATGTATTATATTTTGATCCACTAAAATAGACTTGGTTCTCACTATAGTTCACATGTACCACAGTGTTTAAGTGACCTAGACAATAGCCAAACAAAAAAACCCAAGAATCTATACAACAAATATCTGATATTACTAGAATTTCTACTACACAAAAATGTTTACAAATTTGCTTACTAAAATACTAAAAGTACCCACATTTTACAAAAGACTGTTCCTTTAAACTAACAATCCAAAATTCCATAACATTGCCATATATTATATTTTGATCCATTAAAACATTACAATGTACTTCACCACATGATACCATTAAAAAAAAAACCAAACACATGATACCAGTTCCATACATAAAGACACAAGAACATATAAGCAATTGACTAACACCCATCATCCATAAAACAAGAAAATACCAGCAAAATATACCACAACGAACTGGCCATCACATTATCCAAACCAATAAAGATTGGTCTTCTTCTGCTCCCTTCCTTTACGTGCCACATCCATTACCTTTATCAGCCCATCCAGCACCTTCATTTCCCTTTTTAAAGTAACCTTCAAACGTGCCAAACCAATGTCCCCATGGTCATGCAATGGCATAAAAGCCTCGCCTTCCTCCACGAGATCCTCTAAATACTTGACTTTCGCCGCTACCTGATCACACTTCTCTCCAAGGACCATCAACAATCCATCATTCTCAGTATAGTCGTGACTAAAAACCTAATGCAAGCAATCCTCCAAATCATTCGACCCAGCCGCGAACTTCAGCCTTTGAAAATTAGGGGTACAAGCAAGAACATGGGCAGATGTACTTGGCCGCGGTGGTGGTGGTGGTGATGATGCCATCGTATTAGCAGCGAATTAGAGAGATGGGATGAGTTAGGGTTAGTATCAGGATTAGATTTGGGATGAAATGAAAAGCGGCCTTTTAACCCTAATTATATGAGAAAAAGAAACGCCCAAATAAAAAAATAATAATAAAAAATAAAGGAAAAGCAAAAAAACAAAAAACAAAAAAAAACAATATATATATATATATATATATATATATATATATATATATATATATATATATATATATATATAGGACTTTTAAAAAGTTACAAAAGTTTAAAAAAATTTGTATACAATTATACTATAAAATTCTTTTGTGTAACGTATACTGCATATAAAAAATACCGTAACTACCAAATATTAACAGTTAAACTTGCAAAATAAACAGGTCTGTATCCGAACCAAAAACAATATATATATATATATATATATATATATATATATATATATATATATATATATATATATATATATATATATATATATATATATATATATATATATATATATATATATATATATATGTTGATACAAAAGTTGGGCGTACCTGGTTATGGGCTTATACTCTCGTACCAATCCAATCCTTAGCACTTGTTACCTGCGTACTAAGAAAATAAGACAACACCGTTAGACTTATCGAGGGATTGTCTCCCCCGATTAGACTCCGGCGTGAGAGTAAGTAATCGATTTAGGGTTCTTGTAAAGAGTTAGGGTTGAATATCGTACCTTTGAATGAGAATATATCATTCCTTTTATAGGGACTGAAATCGCGTGGGTTTCTTGCTCCTTACTCTTCGCACTCATGGTGCTTATCCGAGGTAAGGATATCTATTCCTTGAATAGATAATCCTTATCGTGTACCCGGTGGGTTAGATTGGGCCTTTGCGCTTCATGAGCCCAAAGTGTTAACACTGCGGCCCATACCATTGTCATGGTAGCCCTTATCGTAGTGGGCTTGGGTGTAAGTAATGTCTATCATTTGGGCTTGTGGCCCAAATATAGGCTATACGTCATCATGTCCCCCCAGTCTAGTGTGCGCGGCTCATAGCCGCGGATACTAGACTAATATTAACAGCGGTAAGCGTAGCGGGAAAGCATTGGAATATTGCCACCAATTTAAAGTGCAATGCATCTAGGCATAGGTATTTCAAACGTATACCTCGAAAATTGGGGGTAGTATCCACGTGGCCCTCGTAAATCGGGAAAAAGTGCGTGTACCGGTTCAGTTCTAACCACACGTTTTCGTTAGTGGGATCCACGTGGAGAGAAATTAGGGTTTTTACCACCCTATATAAGAGTCACCGCCCCCCATTTTTACACACACACAGTAAAACACACACTTACTCACTATTTACCTTCTTTGAGAGCGTCTTTTGCAAATAAACTTACTTCACTTTTCGTAGGTAATTTGTGTGTGTCCCACTTAGTTTTTGCAAATGAAAATGGTTGCTCAATTGGAGGAATTTCGCTCCGCGATGTCCATTGAGGACGTTATTCAGTTTACTTTCGACTATTTCGTGCCTTTGGATGTACATCCAGAGGCTCCAGATGTCGACGCGTGTATAGCTGACTTCCCCGAAGGGAAGATAGGGCTATATACGAAATTTTTTGAGTATGCGAATTACCGCGTGCCCATATCTATTTTTCTGAGCGATCTGCTCAATCACTATCGTCTTCACATCTCTTAGCTGCACTGTATAGGTGCGGCGAAGGTGTCGAATTTTGAAGTAAACTGCCGTTTACTTGCGATAGAACCGACCGTGGACTTGTTCCGCTCCTTTTACCACACAACGTGGTCAAATGGTTGGGTTTCCTTTGCGAAGCGCCAGGGGGCGCTTCAGTGTTATACATAAAAAGTTGACGCCCTTAAGAATTGGAGGGAGTTCTTCTTTTGGGTAGATGATGTAGTCTTTCCCTCTCCCTTTGAGTTTTATACTCAGGAATCCTTACCAAGGGATAGGCGCCCCGCACCCGGTTCCTACAGTCTTGCTGACGCGCAAACTTTAGATGCCAATCGACTGGCCATTAACCCCTATCCGGAGGAGTTTTTGGTACATGTGGGGTTGAGTCGCGCTTATTTTGGCGCTGCAGATGAGGTTCCTACTTTTTTAAGTGAGGATGGCCGGGGTGGGTGTTCATCCCTTAATCTTCATGCTTTGTAAGTATTTGATTCTTGTTTTCGCGTCTTTAATAACTAATCCCTTTCGTGTTTTCTTTCTTTATTGATGCGCGCAGAGATGGATCTGTTCGCGGTGGTCAAGCTGGACAGGCCAAAGCAGGTGACCATAGGGATGCGTCCTCTAAGGGAAGGAGAGCAGCCCTTGCTGGAGGCGACGGAGGGGCATTTGACCGTCCTTCCTGATGCGGTTCCTGAAGACACGCCACCACTTCAGGTGACGCCTGTCCAGAGTGTGCCACCTAATCCGGAGGTGGTTCCAAATGTGGAAGTGGCGCATGAGGAGGCGCGATCAGGGTCATCTGACAGCATCCAGATCCTGAAACCTGAAGAGGCGCTGAGGGAGGAGGTTGCGCAGAATTCTAAGCGCAAGGGAGAGGCTGGGGCCAGTGGCACCAGGAAGAGGCGTCGACACATCATCAGAGATGCAGAGTCGAACGCAGAAGAGACCTCTACCTCCGGCGCGCGGTTGAAGGTTGATGATGTTTCTCCGTTTCTGTAAGTGTGTATTTCTCTCTTCTTTTATTATTTTTTTATCATATTACTTGTAATATTTTTTGACTTCTTCTATCGCGTAGAGATGACGCTGCGAAGGATGAGGTCTGCGTGGATGATGCTTCCTCTCCGCAGAATGAAAACAGGGAGAGGAAGACCAAGGTTGCTGATGGTGGCGAGGCGCAGCAGCTAATGGATGAGCTGGCTGCGACCACTGCGCGCCAAGCTGAGCTTGTTGCTCAGCTGAAAGGGAGGTATGCTGGGGAGAGCCGTGCTCTTGTCCAAAAGGAGGAGGAGTTGGCGACCCTCCGTGCGCAGTTGGCGAATGCGCAAGTGGAGCTGGAGGCCTCGAGGGCGTATGCTGAAAAGATTGCTGATGATAAGGTGAGCATGTTGGCCGATCTTAAGTATGCGAGGGTGAAGCTTGAGCAAATAAAAGCTAAAGCTTCCTGGTCGGTGTCTTATCTTGAAGAGAAGAGGGCGGAGCATCATGCCAGCGTCCAAGAGTTTCAGGGGCGCATCGGGAAGGCGATTGCGATGCAGGAGGAAAAACTGCGCGCCCTCAGCATAGAGTATGATGAGGAGTTGTACCCCCATCTGATGTCCACTATAGCCGAGCGCAGGTATTTTCGTTTACTTTGTAATAATTACCTTACCACCATGTTGTTTACTTACACAAATTTTCTTTGTGAATGCAGGTGGTTGATTAGCCATGGGCTGCACCTGGCAGCCCTGAGCACACTAGAGTCCGCTGAGGTAGTGGAAGCTTTTGGAAAGGTTGTGCACTATGCGATTGCGCGTGGTCGATCGCAGGCCATGGAGGACCTTCATGAGGCCAAGCTGCTGGAGAAGGACTTGGCGGAAGTCCCTGGTTACAACCCTATGGCTTATGATGAGCTGCTGCAGGCAATGGCAGGGCTGAAGGTCCTTGAGTTGCCGCACATAGGGAAGTTGGAGCGCGATCAAGATGACCCCATAGCTGTGGTGATGGCGGGTCTAACGTTGCAGCGTCATCTTGTGGAGAACGCGGAAGAGGAGTTAGATTACTATCTAAAACCTGATGTCTCGCAGCTTCAAGTCCCTGTGTTCGCGCGGCCTCGCGATATCCTTAAGCCTTTTGCTCTTGAGAAGGAAATTCCTTTGAAAGAGGTGCTAGAGCGACATGAGCAAAGGGTTGTTGTGAAGAAGGGTATCAAGGGCAAGGCCGTGATGTGTGGCATTGGCGCTGCACACCTTCCTAGATCCGATGGCGTGGCTGTAAGCGTCCCAACCGTATCTATGCAGGATGCTATAACCTTGAGTAAGCTTAAGGAAGCGGGGAGTTCCGCCGCTCCAGAGGAGAGTCCAGAGCATCGCCATAGTATATAGGCCTTTTGTATATTTATGTATCTTTCCTTAAAATTATTATTAATAAATGTGGAATAAGATACATTTTTTGCTTTTAACTCGTGACTTAAGTATACTTGCATTGTTTGCGAAGTTTTATTATTTAACTAAGTCTTTTTAAGTGCGTGACTTTGAAGAATTATACTTGCATTGTTTGTGAAGTTTTATTATTTGACCAAGTGTCTTGGTTCGTTATATTGCTAAGCTCGTACGTTGTACTTGGTATATGCGCATCCGTCATGGGGTGCGCATGTGGAACTTACCTCGACGTCTCAAGAGTAAGGCGCTTAGCAAGGATACATGATCCAATGTTGATGGGTTTGCAACCCTCTTATTCAACGAGTAAATTAGTAGGTTAACTCATCCTTTATGCCTTCGTGGGTCTTTAAGTGGTGCATGCACGCCATGTAGGCAAAAATATAAGATAAACAATATTGACATATATGCAATAAAGTAAAATGCGCTATGGAGTTAGCTAGAAACCATAACATTTTATTAATACTTGCAAGTTATTAGAAAAAATAGAAAATACAATTCCTAGAAAAGAAAACGAAAGACAAACACTTATTGGGCACCTCGTAGGATGCAAGTGTGTTTGTGTAAGGGCCGTAGCCTAAAAGTAACATTTTTTGAGATTGCAGATGTTCCAAGTGCGCGCCAGGTCGTGACCTTCCATATCGCGCAGCCTGTATGCGTCGTTGCCGAGCGCGTCTGTGACCTCGTAAGGTCCTTCCCATTTGGGTCCGAGCTTGCCCGTGTCTTCTGCGTGGCTCGCGTCGTTGGCGCGGTAAACAAAGTCCCCTGGCCTGAATGAAGTGTGTTTGACTTTTTCATCATAATACTTCTTCATTTTTGCCTTAGCCTTTGCTTCGCGTATAGCTGCGCGTTCGCGTCTTTCTTCCAGTATGTCTAAGTCTATGCGCCGTTCCTCGTCATTTGTCGTGATGTTGACCTCTGCTGTGCGTATGGTTGGCATTCCTATCTCGGCTGGTATGACGGCTTCTGTTCCATAGACTAGGGAAAATGGCGTGTCGCCAGTACTGGTTTTGATCGTCGTGCGATGCGCCCACAAGACGTGCAAGAGCTCATCTACCCACTTTCCTTTGTGTCTTTCAAGGCGCGCTTTTATTCCTTCGCCTAGACTGCGATTTGCGCGTTCAACAAGCCATTGGTTTGTGGGTGTTTGACTGAAGCAAAGTGTTGTGCGATGTTCAATTGTGCGCACCAATCCTTGAATGGGTTATCACAGAATTGTTTTCCGTTGTCTGATATGATCTCGCCCGGTAGGCCGAAGCGACAGACAATGTTGTCCCAAACAAAGCGCTTGACTTGGTTTCCCGTGATGTTCACCACCGCTTTTGCTTCGATCCACTTTGTGAAGTAGTCTATGGCTACGATGAGGAATTTTACTCCTCTAGCTGCGACAGGGAAAGGTCCTGCGATGTCAATACCCCATTTGTAGAATGGCCATGGTGAGGTAATTGGTGTTAGCTCTTGTTGTGGTCGGCGCGGAATTGGTCTATGTACTTGGCAATTGCTGCATTTTTTTATCAGATCGCGTGCATCCCGATGCATTGTTGGCCAATAGTATCCTGACCTTAGAGCGCTTGCCACCACGGATCGTGGCCCTGAGTGCATACTACATGATCCAGCGTGAATTTCGCGGAGGACGTATTCTGCTTGAAGGGGTCCAACACATCTGAGCCATGGCTGTAAAAAAGACCGTCGATAGAGTACATTGTCGCGTAGTTTAAATCGTTGCGCTGCGCGGCGTATTCTTCGAGCGTCTTTATGATCTTGGGGTAGGACTCCTTTGCTAATAAATTCGATGATAGGTGTCATCCATGTAGAATCTTGTTCTACTATCACCGTTGATATCTCCCTCTCCAAGATTGACTTGTTTTTTAGGGTTTCTACCAATACCTGTTTTGAGAGGTGTGCAAAGCTTGTGGATGCGATCTTGCTAAGTGCGTCCGCCTTCTTGTTATCTCCTCTAGGCACCTGTTTTATTGTGAACCTATCAAAGTTTTTGATCAAAGATTTTGTCTTTTCCAGGTATTGGGTCATGTGTTCATCCTTGGCCTCGTATTTACCTAGCACGTGGTTAGCAACCAGTCGCGAATCTACGTTTGCTTCTAGGTTGCGAACACCCATTTGAATTGCAATACGTAGTCCAGCGAGTAGGGCTTCGTATTCTGCCTCATTGTTTGTGGCTGTGAATTCAAAGCGCAGCGCATAGGTGAATTCCATACCTTCTGGGTTTGTAAGAATAAGGCCTGCGCTTGATCCTTCTACACATGAAGATCCATCTGTGAACAGAATCCAGGGTTCCTGTAAATCTGTTTTAGCTGCAGATGTCGGGCTGTCGCTGTCGGGCTGCTCCACGATAAAATCGGCTAGGACTTGTCCTTTGATTACAGTGCGCGGTCTGTATGAGATGTTATACTCACTTAACAGTACACTCCATTTTTGTAAGCGTCCTGATGCGTCAGGCTTAGAGATAACTTGTTTGATTGGCTGATCAGTGATTACAACTATTGGATGCGCTTGAAAGTATCTGCGCAACCTTTTGGCTGCGAATACTAGAGCCAAGACCAGCTTCTCCATAGCGCTGTAGTTAGTCTCTGTTTTCTTTAGGGCTTTACTTACGAAATATATGGGTGTCTGGATGGAGTTCCTATCTGTCAATAGAACGGCGCTGACTGCTCCATGGGTTGCCGATAAGTACATGATGAGCTCTTCCCCTGGTCGCGGTGCGACAAGTTTGGGAAGAGATGCCAGATGGTTTTTGAGTTGTTGAAAAGCTTCTTCCGCTTTGGTAGTCCGGCGAAAGTCTCCCTTTTTTGTACACTTCGTGAGTGTTTTAAAGAGGGGAAGAGATTTGTCTGCTGACTTAGATAAGAAACGGTTTAGCCCCGCTAACTTTCCATTCAGCGATTGGACTTCTTTGAGTGTGCGCGGTGAGGGGAGATCAATAACGGACTTTGTCTTTTCTGGGCAAGGCTTGATTCCATTGGGTTCTATCAGGTATCCAAGGAACATCCCTTCGGTCGCGCCAAAGGTGCACTTTTTTGGATTTAACTTCATGTTGATCCGCCCCAACGTTCGGAATGTTTCCTCGATGTCGCACACCAATTCGTCCTCTGTATGGCTTTTTATGACAAGGTCGTCAACATAGACTTCCAAGTTGCGGCCTACTTGTTTTTTGAAGGCTGTGTCCACTAGTCGTTGGTATGTCGCGCCGGCGTTCTTCAGGCCAAAAGGCATTTTTGTGTAGCAGTATACTCCTTGACTGGTGTGGAAAGCTGTTTTTTCTTCATCTTCCACTGCCATCTGGATCTGATGATACCCTTTATATGCATCTAGGAAGCATTTGAAGGGGTATCCGCACAAGGACTCGACCTTCCAATCTATCTCTGGCAGTGGATAGCAGTCCTGCGGACATGCTTTGTTGAGGTCCGTGAAGTCCACGCACATCCTCCAACTGCCATCGCTCTTCTTTACCATAACTGGGTTAGAAAGCCAGTCGTGATAGTATACTTCGCGCATGATGCCTGCGTCTACGAGCTTATGTACTTCTTCCAGAATAGCCTTTGCACGATCTGGGGCCTGGCCGCGTTTCTTTTGTCGTATTGGAGGGTACCCTTGTCGGATTTGTAGCTTATGTTCTGTGATAGAGCGCGGTACTCCCGTCATATGCTTTGGTTCCCATGCAAAGATGTCTAGGTTCTTTTGCAAGAGTGCGCATACGGTTGCTTTACCTTTGTCAGATAAAGATCCTCCAATCGAAACTTGTTGTTCCGGATAATCTGGGTGAATAGCGACTTTTAAATTTGGCGTTTTTTCCGTGCGCTGTTCTGGAATAGTCTTCGCTTCAGTTGTTACTGCGATGCATTCTCTTGGTGGTACTGTTGTGTTATAGAGAGTGACCACTCCTCCTTCCACTGGGAATTTTAGCATTCCGTGCGCTGTAGATGGTACCGCGCGCATGGATGATATTCCCGGTCTTCTAATGATACCATTGTATGGTGAAGGAGACTTTATTACCATAAAGTTTATCCATGTCGCGGTTGAGTGTTGTTCATCTCCTACGACCACCAACAAGCGTAGCTGCCCCATGGGCCAAATCTTTTCTCCTGTGAATCCTGTTAATGACATTGTGGCTGGTATCAACTGACTTTGGATTTCAGGTCGCAGCCTTTTGAAACAGTGATCGTACAGGATGTCTGCGGATGCTCCACCATCAATGTACATGCGGTGGATGTCATGTCCCCCTGTATGTATCTCAATGGTTAGAGGCTCTACGACTGCGTTGTCCGCAACTATAGTAGGGAAGGATATCTCTTTTTCTGGAGAGAATTTTTGGCTGACTTTTTGCTTTATCTTGCGTTGCCATGATTGTATCATGTATATAGTATCAGCTTTTTCCTTTGGGGGTTCTTTCTTACCTCCGTTTCTCTGTTTATCTTTCCCTTCCTTTATGTTCTTTACGAGGTGGTCCATCCTTCCCTCTCTAACTAACTTTTCAATTAGTTGTTTTAGTTGGACGCACTCGTTAGTTGTATGGCCTTTTTGGCCATGGTACTCGCAGTATCCACTACCTAGGCGCTTTTCTTCTGCGGTGCGCATCGGTGGTGGTTTTGGGAAGTTCGCACCTTCTGTTACAAATACCTCTCTCGGAGTCTTAGTGAGAGGAGTATATTTGTCGTTGTCTCTTCCACTGCGATAATTCCTGTTGCGGTTGTTATTCTGATCATTGGATTGTCTCCGCGGCTGTTCTTGTTGCCTATAGTTTGAATAACCTTTTTTGCTATCCGCAGCAGCCGCTTCTCCTTGTATAAAGGATCTAGTGCGCTTTGTTAACTCGTCAAAGGACTGTGGAACTTTTTCATTAAGCTTCCGGATGAGTTCTGGGTTATTGATCCCATTCATGAACCCTGAAATTTTTAGGATTTTAGGACATGTCTTTACTTGTATGCACTCATCTTTGAAACGTTCCATAAAAGCGCTGGTTGATTCCCCTTGGCGCTGTTTAACTCTTGCTAGGTCCACAGGGTTTTTAGCGCACTTCTTTCGCTGGGTGAAATTGAGGCGGAATGCTTTCCGTAATTCCTCAAATCCACCGATGCTCCTACGTGGGAGTTTGCTAAACCATGTGCGCGCGTTTCCTACTAACGTGGAATTAAACATGTGGCACCACACAGGTTGTGGCCAATTTTCGATAGTTGCGGCTGACTCAAAAATTTTTAGGTGATCATCAGGATCACCTGTTCCATCATATGTTTTCACGTTAGCGGGCATGCGCCTGCGTTTGTGGTCTGAGTAATCGCTGATGCGTCGTGTAAAGCATCAATTTTCTGGCGTCGCCACGGGAGAGACATATCTTCATTCTCCTCCTCGCGACGTCTTCCTCTTGACTTCCAGTGTCCTGTTTCTTTATCCTCGTTGTCCGAGGAGTCGCTGGAAGAAGGGTAGTCCCTTTTTCGGCGCTTGCGCCTGCTTCTTTCGGAAGAGGATCCTGAGGGATCTCCGCTTGGGGATCTTCTTCTCCCCAATCTGTCTTGGATTCTCCTACTCCCAGGTTTGGAAGATCCTTGGCTTGGCGAATGTTGAGGCCCTAATCGATCATGTATTCCCCGACTGCCAAGTCTGGAGTGGACGTTGGTGCGCCTCTTGCTGTCTCCAGAATATTGTGAATCAGATATCGTACCCAACCTATCATGGATAGTGGTACGTTCTGCGTGTCTTCCTCGTGGGTGACGCGGTGGTGATGGTTCGCGCTCAAGAGCAAAATTGAGTCGGGCTTGTAGGCTTGCGCTTGCTCTTCTTGTTGCTTCTTCTTGCATGAGGGCGGTAAGGGTTTCATAATTTTGGGATACAAAGTTTCCCAAAGTTAGATCCGGTGCGTCCTCAGTTGTTGCAAGAATTTCTGCCTCAGTGTTAGGCGCCCTGTTCCGTTCAGGCGCGCCTGGCGGCACAGTGTTGTTCACTGCGGCTGTAGCCTGATGAGGAGTGATGAAGAGGGTGCGTTGGAGTTCTTCAATGCTTGGGACCACTGAAGAAATTATAGGTAGTTCCGTTGCTGGAAGAGGTTGGGTTGTCCCCGCCTCTTGGTGATCAGGTGCGCTGGTTGTCCCAGCAACCTGTCTAGAGGTTGAATCTTGTCGATTCTTCCTCTGATGGTCACGTTTTTCTGACTGCGGAGTCCGCTGACTTGAATTCTTATGCTTCGTCATTCTAGTGTTTGGTTCTTAGTAGGGTCCCACGGATGGCGCCACTTGTTGATACAAAAGTTGGGCGTACCTGGTTATGGGCTTATGCTCTCGTACCAATCCAATCCTTAGCACTTGTTACCTGCGTACTAAGAAAATAAGACAACACCGTTAGACTTATCGAGGGATTGTCTCCCCCGATTAGACTCCGGCGTGAGAGTAAGTAATCGATTTAGGGTTCTTGTAAAGAGTTAGGGTTGAATATCGTACTTTGAATGAGAATATATCATTCCTTTTATAGGGACTGAAACCGCGTGGGTTTCTTGCTCCTTACTCTTCGCACTCGTGGTGCTTATCCGAGGTAAGGATATCTATTCCTTGAATAGATAATCCTTATCGTGTACCCGGTGGGTTAGATTGGGCCTTTGCGCTTCATGAGCCCAAAGTGTTAACACTGCGGCCCATACCATTGTCATGGTAGCCCTTATCGTAGTGGGCTTGGGTGTAAGTAATGTCTATCATTTGGACTTGTGGCCAAAATATAGGCTATACGTCATCAATATATATATATATATATATATATATATATGACTTTTAAAAAGTTACAAAAGTTTAAAAAATTTTGTATATATATATATATATATATATATATATATATATGACTTTTAAAAAGTTACAAAAGTTTAAAAAATTTTGTATACAATTATACTGTAAAATTCTTTTGTGTAACGTATACTGAATATAAAAAATACCGTAACTACCAGATATTAACAGCTAAAGTTGCAAAATAAACAGGTCTGTATCCGAACAAACAATGACTTAACTTTACAACTTAAAAAAAAACTCCTCTAATAAATAAATATTGCATTACATATGATACAAAATAAATGTAATGTAAGTATCACACAAACAATAATACGTAACGAATTGCCAACCACTAAACTAAAAATTTACAAAATTAACAGCCGTACAATCACTGAAGAAACATTTATCCGGGTAAACAGGCACGCCGGCAACGCGGCGTTCGTAGCCATTCTTGTTAAGTTAAAAGACAAAATGAGAGTGATACTCGAGGCTAGTAGTGGATCTGAAATAATCAGTCTTGAGCTTAGGTAGAGTCGGTCACATCCACGGTGGGATCCTGGTCAAATATCGGTTGAGGGTTGAAAAAAAGAAAACAATCGGTGTAAAATTCGACTAATTGTGAGACACACTAATTTCAAAAGATAAAAAAATAATAAAAAAAAACAATAATAAAAAAAAAAAACTTAACTCGGTTACAACCTTTGTCTATATACTTTTTATTATTTTCTAAGTTTGAATCTCTGCTTAACTCGGTTACAACCTTTGTTTATATAGAAAGGGAAACAGTGGATGCACATGGGTGTATAGTAACTTGTCAACTTGCTATATATAGGCACGTGCCTAGTAAGCTAGTCTTGAAAGTACTTTCGGCTTACCCGATTTGATAACTTATAGTCCCAATTCTTTTTTCTCGTATATCGATAAGTACTTCAACTTATCTTTCCCAAGAAGTTTCTCGCCCATGCTTTTAAAGGTTGAGGTTGTTGAAACGGAACTAAGTCTTCAGAGTCAGATAAACATTTTTCAAATCTCAGTGACCCTGGTATTGTTTGAAGCTCCTTGTAAATCATTCCCTGACACCGCATTAGTTTGTGAAGTATTTTCTTCACTTTGTCTTTGACGTCCCAGAAGCTAGACAGTTGGTTGAGCTTTTTACAACACTCACCGATTTCTTTTATCGGTGAGTAACACCTTCTTAATAATAATCATGGAGACATGTTCTCTTATAACTATCAAAGAGTACTTCACTTCTGATACCTATCAGGTTCATATGATAGTTATGAAGTGACCATCTCTCTGATCTTTATCAGAGACATTTATGCTCACTGACCTTCAGAGGGTGTATTAGGCTATTTTATGTTTAAATACTTGTCAAAGACAATTTCGGTCGCTTTCAGACCCAACAATCTCCCCCATTTAAATATACAAATAGACTAATTATCAATAGTAAGTGAGCATAACGGCTACTTCTTACATACTGAGTTTACCACAAGGAAAAATAAAAATTAGTTGTCTTTTAAATCCTTATTGTTGTTGAATATGTCATTGACTCTTAGGTCTTGAACTTCTTTTGTCAAAGATCCTGAGTCACTTGTGGTTCATCACTTTAATTATAGTCGGGCTATATCAGAGACTTTTTGGTCAGTTTTTCTTAGTCAACAGTCTCCTACCGTTAAAATATGGGAATGGCCTAAATTGATAAGTTGTAAGTGAGCATGATAGCTTCAATTTACAACTTAATTACAACAAAGAATAAGAATAAAGACAATATGGCTCGATTCATTTTTGTTGGTGTCTTTAAGTGAATTTTATGAACGTTCAGGGGCTATCTTGTTTTACTGACACTAAAATTCCCTGAAGACATCTCCTCTTTCCCGGATGCTCCTTTCTTCAGTTAACTTCTTTTGCACCAATTTTGCACTAATGCTTCATGCTTCTTTCTCTCACTTGGTAGCTCCTGAGAGTAACCATAACCACATTTATAGCTTGTGTGTCTTAGTCCACATATTTTCACAAGCCCCATTAGTTCAAAAGTTTTCAAGATGAAAACATTTACTTAAGACGAGTTGTCCTAGTGAACTTTGTTCTTGAACAACGGTACTTGCAAGGAAGTTATACTTTGTGGTGTGGTTGAATGAGCTGGAAAAGAAGCATTTGGAGCTTTTTGTTATACGAAAGAGTGTGGAGGTACTTAATCATACAGAAAAGAAGTGAAATGAAGGTATATGGAGAACAAGTTTATTGGGGACTTTGTTGAGGATTAGGTTTGAAAGTTATTTGCAGACATTCAAACCCGTTTGGTATTATTAGAGGTCAATCAAGAACGGATCTGGATTAAGAAAAACCCACCCACTCTGATACTACTTAGTGGGTCCGTCACGCACTCATGAAAACGTACCATGAATGATGTGAATAATAGTTTGAGGAAAACTGATGAACATCAACATTGAGGTTGGGTTTGCTTGAGAACGACTCATACATGCTAATAACACCATATGTAATTTTCAACTTTATAAATCTAATTAGAAATGAATCAAATATTTATAAGGGATAGCCTATGGAAAACTACCCCGATTGATGACAGATTAACTCTCCAAAATCAAACAAAAGGCAGCTAGCTTTGCTTTGTTGTTCCTAAGAGAGGAGGATCCTAACTATAATAGTTTTTACAATTTTCTAAGTTTGAATCTCTATTTAACTCGTTTACAACCTTTGGTTTATATAGAATGGGAAACAGTGGATGCACATGGGTGCATAGTAACTTGTCAACTTGCTATAGATAGGTACGTGTGATAAGGAAATATTTGTTACGCTTTTAGGGGGTCATTTAAGCCCTAAATCATGATATTATGGTCAAATATTACCTCAAATCGTTCCTTTTGTCATTTTAGGTACTTTGGACAAGAACTCTGAAAATAGAGAATTCTGGACATTTTTGGAGTTAAAAGTGAAGAAAACGACAAGGTCAAGAAACCAAGTTGGAAACAGCACTTGACGTGCCAGAGAAGAATTTGATGATTACAACGTGACAGCTTCACGTTATATTTCGAGTAGGCCGTCACGTATTACCACAAAGAGAGACGGCCCAGAAGACAACAACAAGAGACGGCGCCAAGAAGATTAATCGGGCGTTAAAAAACCCTAATGACGGCGACTTGACGGCCTCAGGATCCAAAAGCTGACGCCATCAGCCTTGTATATCTATATATGGTTTTGGATTTTTTATTCATTAGGGTGGAACTTTTGTACAACAAACCCTAGCCAAATTTTACAGCTATTGTAAGGGTTTTATACCATTCTTTCATCCATGTTCAATTAAAGATAAGTTAATCTTTTAATAATTTAATATGTCTATATGTTGTTTGATTATCTTTTATGCTTTTCTTTCTTTTAACATCCTAGCTTAGGTTTTTTAGCGTTTGCTTGATTGTATTGGGTGATTGATTTCGTGTTAGGCTCGAGAAAACTGGTCGAACTCCTATTGGTAACTGGCTTGAACATCTTGAGAAACGTATTCGGCTGTGACACCGATGTTATTGGTTGTTTTTAATGCATAAGTGACTATTAAAGAGGCCATGATAGGATACTAAACGTGTCGTCATAGGAAGAGATACAAGCTTATAGAGTTAGGGATGGACGTACCCCCCCCCCCCCCATGACCGATATTAAGGAAAGCAACCCTCCATTCAAACAATTATAACAAACCAATTAATTAATAAGAGATAGCTAGGGAGTAGTGAAATCTAAGGAAACACATTTTCTCACTATAAGAAGTTCACCACTTTTTCTTTTCTTGTTATTTAATTTTATTTACATTAGTAGTTATTTCGGGTTAGTTGACTAGCAACTAATTCCGCCCACTCTTGCAATACCCGAGATTTTTACCTGCTTTCATAAAAGATTATAAAAATACGAAAAAAATCATCCCTCATCTTTAGACCTAGTTTACGTAGCTTTCAATCCTAACAACACTATTCCCCTAGAGAACGATCAATCCCCCGGTACTTGCCACCCACTATACTACATCGGTCAGGTACACTGCTTGGTGGGGATTGCAAGCTTCTCAAGATCCCTTGAGAAGTAAAACCTTTTGCAAGGTTGCAAAACCATGCATCAAGTTTTTGGCGCCGTTGCCGAGGAATAGTTATTGTTTAGGTTGATTTTTATTTTAATTATGTCTACTCATTAGATTCCTATCTAGTGATATTTTTTATTTTCTTTTTATTAGCTTTCTTGTAGTGTATCTTTTCTTTGTGTCTTTGTTCATAAAAACCTTTCCATTGACTCTTCCGTTCACCATTATGGAGAATGCGAATCCACCGTACTACCAACCACGAAATTCACCCACTCCATATGACATCTGGATGATTAAACAACATAAAGATGAACCTCTCTATGATGCATGGACTCGTTTTAAATATTTAATCCAAAATGTCCCTCATCATAACTTTGATTTATGGTCCCTGATTCAAATATTTTACCATCATATCGACCAACATACCCAAGGGACATTGACTATGTGGCCGATAGGGACTTTAAGTAATTATGTGCTGAAGAAGCATGTGAAGCCATAGAGATTGTGCTCAATATTATTATAGTTAGACAACCCAACAAACGTTATTACGAGTCAATTGATAACAAATTTGAAGGATCATGAAACAAGTTTGTTTGGGGGATGAATATGTTGGGATATCTAAGTGGATGTCATGTAACACCAACACATAGGTAATCTAGATACAATGGAGGATGAGGTGGATAATCCAAGCCCACAAAGAACCCCACAAGTCCTACTATCATTTAAGGGACACACACCGCCCGTGACTTACCCGGAAGAAGTAGAAGAAACTTTAGGAATTCCGATGGAGGTACGTAGAACCCTTGTACCAAGCACCACTAGAGGATATAGGTTTGAATACTTGTAGTGATAACCTTACTCTTAGTTCTAGGGAATTTCCTAGTGTTGATGAACCGAAACCTCAATCTTTACACAACTTTCCATCCTTAGATTTACATCTTGGAGACAAAGGAGGAACCAATCCACCCGTCAACTAATATTATCCGGGTAGTTTTAGGATGAAGGAAGCCATTCACTCACCCCCTTCACCTCACGTGGCATATTTCCACCCTATGGGTGTGTATCGCTACTTTCACCCACACTTAATCCTAAGTGTAGGGAAAACCTCCCTTATTTCCGTTAAATAAGGGTAGAGTCATGCTCGTGACTCGAACAAAAATAAGCGCTTCTTGGGAGGCAACCCATGTTTTTAATTGGTTGATGTTTTTATTTTATTTTTTGTTTGTGTCATATATGATTAATCATAATTGTTAAATTTTCATGTTTCGAATAATTTGTGAAAATGCTTTATTTTGTTTTTAACCTCTTCTTAATTGCATATAAAGGTATTTTACAAAAGGTTAAATGTAGGATAGTTTATATTTTGTTAAAAAGAACAAAATTCGAACATGAAAAATTCATAATTCATGATTAGCATATATTCTATCTTGTTTGTGTGTCAATATTTGTGGATATGTTTTACGAGTTTATTTGTAATTCATTCCACAAGTATCCTATCCTTTAATTGTGTTGTTTTATTTCTAAGTCTGGAATTACATCTAGTTGCGATTTTTCTTTTGTTCGGTTTGATGCTTTGGTTTTTTTGTTAGTTTTCTTAGTTGATTGCAGGTTATATTGGACAAGAAGATGATTTATATTCCAGGAGTGAAGCTAATCATGTTCATTCTCTTGGAGGAAGATTTAACCATGTTATCACATCGTTCATACCGAGCGAATCAGGGGAGTATTAGTTTCTTTCATTCTCATTTATTTTTACTTTTAGATCTTTTATTTAGAACATTGGGGACAATGTTCAATTTAATTGTAGGGAGGGTAAGTTAGGATACCTTAGAAACTATAACTCCACTTGATTTTTGCTTTGTTTAATAGTGAATATGTAATAAAACTAAGAGAAATACTTGTTAGGGTAATTTTGGCACCAAATTTAAATTTTTTTGCAACGTATAGGAGTGAAACTTTAGTCTTAATAAGTGTCTCATGGATAAGAGTTATATGACTAGTACAAAAACCGTACCACTCAAAACTTTCCACCCCAAATATGTGAGTTTCGCCCCTATATTTGTAAGGAAAATCATTCATTATTAGTGCTTGTGAGTGTACCAGTAGTATTTAGATTCTAGAACTTGCATTAGCGATGCATTCCGAGACCACAAGTGAGACTACATTCGTGTATTTAGGATTTACTACATGATAAGAAGCATTAGGATAACCCATGTTTTAAGCATGTTTCTTTTTATAATTACATTGACTTCATTGGTCAAGAAGTTCTCCCACTCCTACGCGATGTACTCATTTTTAGTACACGATACCCCTAGTACAACCCTCGAAGCCTATCCTTTTTCGTTTTTAACTTTAAGCATTTTACTTAAAGGAAGAATTTGTTTACAATCCACCCCCAAATGTACACCTAAATCGCCTTAGCCTACCTTGTATGCACTCATCTTAGTGCATTATTGTTATTTGTTTAAACCCTTTGTTAATTGTATAATTGGATACATGGTTGCTAAGTCGAGTCATATCTTGTACATATTTGTTAATACAAATATCGCCTAAAAATGTTATTTATATTTTACGATCTTTGCTAAGTTTTGTTGTCACACCCCCAATTTACCTGACTTGCAGCGGAATGGAATACCTGGGGGTGTCTGTCATAGCACCACAGTTACAGTTACATTGAACGACCTAAAGTGTCGTTTGGAAAAATACTTCGTTTGATCATTGAAATAATTCAGAGTTTACAAAATGAGGTCCCCAAAAGGTGTTGCAAGTTTATGAAAACAAGTCATACTAGATCAAACGTTTACATAAGTGCATGAAATAATGGTGAGACGCGTCGACTCCGCGACTCCATAAAGGTCCAAATGCATGTCACATGAGCTACCTTAATAACCTGAAATACATTGCTAAAACGTCAACACGAATGTTGGTGAATTCCATAGGTTTATAAAATGTAATGATGTACGGCCACCACAAGTATAAGTGCATGACAAAAGTCACGTAAAATAGTACAATAGACCTTAAGCTCATGACCCGAAGCTATGACTGATGAAATTATATGCCCCCCCTGAATGTTTTACCAGAACACTCCCACAATGTAGACATGAAATGCATCCGCTTACAGTTGGTAATAACTACCACGGATGGAGGCGTCACCCTCGATAGATCTATCCACTCACTCTCGCTTACCGGGAAATTAACGGTCCATGATAATAAATAGGGGACTTTAACAGGTTGGTAAGGCAACTTAAGCAATGTACATATGTTTTGGTACTTGGGCTCGTACTAAAATGGTTGATGCAATGTATTCCCCCGTTGGATTTGAAATCAAAATATTGTATTGAAAACGGGGCTATGAAAACTCACCTTAACTGATGATACTGTGATGAAGTGAACTGAACAACAATGAACTGTTAGCTGCCTCAACCTAATATGAGTGATGAACGATCTAATTTAGATCACCAAATGATGTTATGAATGTCCATGTACATGTTTCCTATACCACTCTACTCTTTGAAAAACACTTGTTGTTATCAAAATAATACATTTTCCAAAACTTGGGAAAATATGGCAACTAGAAAATAAAACTAGTTGAAATGTATGTGTATATATATATATATATATATATATATATATCGTATGTGTCAATGTTAGTGTTGAAATCCTCGGTTTGAAATCCTTGAAATAACGCCTTGTAGTGATAAAAATATACTTGTAATCACTAATACTTCATTAGTTATGAATTTGGGTACTTGGTTAATATTTCTAGAAAATCTAGAATTTAGTACGTAGAAGTAGTATTATTATTATTACTAGTGAAAGCTGCCAATTATAGAGGATTTTTGCTGATATTGAAACGTGAATATCTTTGTCGTTATGAGTCCATTTTACTTGTTCTTTATATCCACGGTTACGTCTTAGCATGTAGTAATATATTTTTCAAAGCTTGGCTCCTCCGGGTTACGTCTAAAGCCTCTTTTTGTCCGACGAAAAACGTCCAACAGCAACAGTTTTCAGAAAAAATACTTTTTGTCAATAAACTTGCAAAAATCATAACTTATTTGTTATAAACTCTTTTTAATCCGTTCTTTCGCCTACGGATTCATTTTTGAAAGTATTTTCTAAAAATTTTGCCAAAGTTTCCGTTATGTTTACTGATTTTCCTGGATTTACAAAAATGGGACAGAATGTTTATATACTTGTTACAAATCCATTTTTCATGTTCAAAACTAGTTTCTACTTCAACCAAATCTCTTGCAAACACCACAAAGCTATATTATTCCTACCATACACCTTCTTAGGGTGCCATGGGTTCCTAATCACTAGTAATCATGTTAATTTAACAAAGGAACACCTAAATCAAAATCTAGGGTTTGTATGTTCAAAAAGTTAACAAAAATAATGTGGTATAGCTAACTTGTACATGAAATTAAGAATGAAAACCATAAGATACAAGTGTTAATTAGATGAAATCATGAAAATAAATTTGATAACTCACTTTGAAATAATGGGTGATTAGATGATGAGAAACCTTGTGTTACTTGTGTTTTTGTTGTAAGATTCTTGATTAGAATGATGAAATGAACAACTTTGTAGCTTTGAATCTTGAAAAATAATGGATTGATCTTGGATTTTGGGATGAGGTCGTGGGTTTTGGGGAAGAAAGGAGAGAAAAAGATGAACTTTGATCTAAAAATCTTACAAGCAAAATAAGGTTTTGGTTCTTAGATATTTGTTACAATTTAAATGTATAAAATGAATACATAAATGCATAAGGTTAGGATTAGTAACTTGTGGTATTTAGGGGTGGTCTTGGGCCGGTTTTCAATGGGTGAAAGAGAAGCAAAGTCGGTTTTGATCACTTAGGAAATGTAGTGTAATAATAATTGTAGTTTAGTGTAAGTATTAGTTATAATCGGGTACCGGGTTTGATAGAAATAAATATTAACGAAGTTAACCGGGACTTAATAAAGTCATAAAAATGTTAAAAATATGTTGGGTACAATTACTGAGTGTTCGGGTGATTATTGTTTAGTTTTCACGAAAACCGTCGTAATATTTATAAACTTACGTTATAAATAAAATAAATTTCCAAAATACTGGTTAATGAAAATAATAACTTTTATGATGATAAAATGGATATAAAAATATGCCGGGACCATTGTGGGAATATTTAGATATATTCGTCGTGTTTATAAACCCGGGTGTTAACGTTTATTTATAAATAATTATACATAAAACGTTAAATGTATCAAATATATAAATTTGAAAATCCTAAGAGTGGTATAACATGTAAATGACCTACTGATGATATGCAGACTGTCTCTAGTCTGTATGCAATGTCCTTACTGATAATGAAATGAATTCACACCTAATCCAATACGGTTACGCAAATTTTAATACCCGTAAACTATATTTACGATGAAATGTGTAATGCAAGTGAATAGTGAAAACTTTTCCGGCAATGAATAGTGTTCAGTGAATAGTAAAATTTCTGAATGCTTCTCGAAATGTCAAACTGACACAGAAAATTATGAATAGTAAACTGATAAATAGTGTTTTGATGAATAGTGTTTGATGAATAGTGTTTTCCCAAAGTTTGGGAATGACCTGAAATGGTGAGCTGTGACAGTCTTCCCCTCTAAAAGGAACTTCGTCCCAAAGTTCAGTTTATGTTGGTTTCTGAAAACGTATTGGTGAAAAGGTGATGATATTCGAGAATTCCAGCGGACTCTAACGATAGGAATTCGACTCTGCTTCAACTGTTCGACTTAACTGTCCATGATTTCTACTTGTTCTCCTGCAAGGTTTATGTTAGACTTTGGGTTGGATTCCTTTCCAAATGGAATTATGAGTGACTAATCTGAAAAGATGATAATACATGGTTGTGTAATCCTGTTGTTCTCTAACAAGGCTCAGGTCTGACGGCCACTAGGCCTACTCTGTCTGAAATATTACATGGTCCAGTGTATATCGGGTTTAAGTTTCCAAGTTTTCTGAATGATATCATGCCTTTCCTAGGCAGAACTTTCTGCATAACTCTGCCTACCAACTTGAAGTTTTAATGGTTTACAACTTATTGAACTTGTAACTGATTCTTGACTTGTAGGAAATTTCTGGTTATCTCATGAATGCCTACTAGACTAGTATGTTGGGCTTTTTCCGAGTTTGGCCCATCAATAGATGGTCTGCGCTTCTTAATGTTTTAAATGTGATACTGGTAATATATACTACTGAATTCTGCCAGAACTCAAGTTTGTATGCTAGTTGGCCGATTCTAAAATGAATCTTAGATGGTCCAATATGCTAAAGGTTCAACCTCTCTTGTTATCCAATTTGTATCATGCCAATCCAAGGCAATTTTTTTAACTTAGTTTATCCTCCCACTTGAATCTGGATGGTTTGTTGTTCAGGATACCCAATCCAAATGATGTGTGTTATGTACCAACCTAACTTCTGCCAGTTTCTCGCTGTTGGTGTGATAACTATTGTTGTAGATGAATTTGATTTATGTTGAGTGATTAGTCCAACCATTTCTAGGGTCAATCACTCATGCTCAGAGCATACTTTTCTATGTTTGAATTGTTCTCTCGCTTTGACCATCGGTCTGAGGATGATAGGTGATGTTCACATCTAAATGGGTTTCTGAAGGAAATCCTGAAATGATTGCTTGAAGTCCAAGGTGAATCGGTTTCCATAACAGGAATAACTAAAATGGGTACAATAAACCTTTGTGACTACTTCCACAACGTTCGGTCCTTCGAACTTGGCGTTATCTGAAAGGGATAGAATATAGGTAACAATTTGATTCCTTGTGTTTTGTTCAAACGGATGATAAGACATATGTCCTTCTTTGTCTAGTGGGTTTGGTCTCCACTACTGAATTTCGTGATTAATTTGTGATGTCCTTCCTAATTCCTTCATCACATATTCCAAATATTCTTTATTGTCAAGTCACAAATCCTAAATGCATAAGCGATGTTGTAGGGAAATTGGTTCTGGGAATTTGTCTCGCGATTGTGATTTTTAGTTGAAATCCTTTTCTGAATAAACGAATTTAGAAAATGGAGCAAATGATTTACTAAGTAATATTTTTCCTGATGATTCAAAATTTCAGTAGTTATGAAGTAGAAAAATGTTTTCAAACATGTTGTGATTAAGACTGCTTACCAAAGTTTGATGTTTATGTATATTTCTCATTGTACAATAGTGTTGCTAAAGATTGACCAAAAAGGATCGTACTTGTTCAAAATAGGAATTTCAGAAATCATTTTTCCACAAGGTATGTGATTTATGTAAACACATCAACTTTATTTAAAAGTGATAACACTAACAAGGATAAAATGGTAGAATAGGAAATGTTCGCTTAAATGCATAGATGTCGAACATTTAGTTCCTGAGGTTGGATAATGCCTATTGGTGGTTATCATGCATAACTACAAGCATAGGTATTTAGACTAACTTAAGTCCTGAAATAGTTTATCGTTGTAATTGGCAAGACGAAGGTATCACTTGATGTTGTGTCGATGAATGTCTATTCTGTTTTCCCATGTAGATGAGGAGATATGTTCCGGTTTGATCCCTTGCTTGGTATGAAGGTGAGGTTATCAGAAACTTCTAGTGACATAAGGCCATAGAGGAATCTACATCGATATTCTTGATTCAAACAATTGTCCTTTGTGAAATTTACTGCAGGAAAGTTTATGTATGGATGAGGCCATGTTTAAATGAAATGCTCTACAGTCTCAATTAGAAGCTTGGTTTATTTCTATTGTGTTGTCCTGCGGACATTTATATTGAGTTCAATCCTGTAGCTCAGTCTAGCTAGTACCCTTAAACGATAGAATTTGACAACTAAGTCAAAGACGATGATTCGGATGGTCTCGCAGTATCTTAGAATTTGTTGTTGAGTTATGAATTCTCTCACTATATACTTCTAGTTCTGTTTAGTAGTTCTGTAATCCTTTCGTTGCTTTTATTGTATAGAGGAATCCTGCATGTAATTGATATGGAAAGTCTCTCCTAGGGATGTCAATGGGAAAAATCCAACTTAATGGCTAAGTGAGTGACAGGTGGGGTAAGTATCTAGGGATAGTTCGGCAAAAGGGATGTTTAAGGAAGAGTTCCTTTGTTTACAAAACTTTTAAATGAAGATTGTTATTAACAGTCCTTTGAAAAAGTAATTATTTCCTTCATGGCATAATCCTTCTTGAATTTTACATAGGTGATCAGGCTATGTACAATTGAGGACTAATGATGCGATGTTAGATTTTGTCAAAATATCATAACTTTTCTCAAAAGTTTTAGATGGTGTTCAACGCATTGTTATTAAAATGGTATCCTGATGTTTTCTTTCAGGTAACATGAAAATTGCCTCGCGTAATAATAGTAAATACTTGGTGTAATGACAGAAAAATCAATTTATAGGATGGTAATAAAATAGCTTACTTCAGAAATTTTTCTGTAAAACCATTTCCCAATATGATAGTAAAATAGCTTGAATGATGTATTTGATACGTGGGTGAATCTTGTCGAATGGTAATAATCTACTAATTCGTCAAAAACGAAATCAACCTAATCCCTAATAAGAAAATGATAAAATGTTGCGAAACGATTGAAGTCTGAGCAATTGGGATAGAAAATGCTTAATACAACTAGGTTATGTCATCGTACCAACGGTAAGTACAAAAGGAAAGATACAACCCTAAAGGGCTCGAACTACGATTTATATATTGAAACAAGGCTCCTCCTGCTGAAGCATTGTTGTTATCCTTGATGTTGCTAATATCCCGACGGTTCTCTTTCAACAGCTCACGCTATTCCTCTAGCGATTCAGTCTTGATTCCAAGTTCCTGATTTTCCTTGTTCCTTAGCTCCGGGCAGTCGTTCCTAAAATGCCCTAAGTTTCCACATTTGAAGCAACTCCCTGGGATCTTCTGATTTGTGAGTTTCCTACAATCCTCAGTCTGATGACCCTGCTTCTTGCACACTCCACACGTTTTACTGCAATGACCTCGGTGATATTGATTACACAGGTTGCAGTAAGGTAACTTTCCAATATACCTTCTCTTTGTGTGCGGTTCTGCAGCAAAGGCTCTATTCACTTCTTGTCCCTTGGGTGATTGTTGAGCAGCATTACAACCTAGATTGTTGTTCCACTTCTTTTTATTGTCACTAGTGTTTCCTGATGTCTTGGCGTGAACTATGAGTTCCTTTTCTTCGATCGCCATTTTGATAGTTTCAGACATGGTATCGGGTTCCCATGCGATGACCAACATACAAATTTCATTAGAGAGTCCCCCGAAGTACCTTTCAAGTTTCTTGCTTTCCGGTTCATCCATTGAAGAACCTAGTCGTGTTAATTCATAAAAATGAGTAGTGTACTCGTCAACATCATTTCCTACCATGGTAAAGTTTAGTGTTTCCTGTTCCTTTGCTCGTAATTCATTTCCTACACAAAATGTTATACCCATCATCCTTCTTAGTTTCTCCCAAGAGTGTGAGTAGGCAGCATCAACTCCCACCATCTTAATATGTTTGGTCCACCATTCCTGGGCATGATCCTGAAAAATGCATGTGGCGAACTTAACCTTGTCTTCCTTATGACAGTCGCCACATCGAAATATTGTTTCTATTTCTTCGAACCATTTGAGAAATTCCTTTGTGCCTCTAGTTCCGCTAAAGGAGGGAGGATTGCACCCCATAAATTCCACGTGAGTAAGTTCCTTAGTGAGGGCGGTGGCTATGTTCCTCGCAATGACTTGTTCAACAGCAGCTTGCGTAATGCTTGGAGTGGTTTACTTAAATCACTCTTCTTCAAATCAAAAGAGACCATGAGGATATAGTAAATCAAAGTCATCATATCCATAATACATGAAAATTTCGGTCTACGTGAACCAATATGACAAATAGCACAACCATTTCTTACATAGTAGAGTCACACTTGATATATTTGATTGTACAACAATCAAAAGACAACAAGTTCTTTAGACTATGTCCCACACCTTCTGTGGCTAGGATAATAGTAAAAGCTAGTGAGGATATAAGTCTGGTCTAGGGACTTCCTGGTGTCCCTCTGTGTGAAATCAGGTTTGTGGCATCATAAGGTCGAGATATTCCTGAAATGGTGTCTGAAGTTGTGCATCTATCAAATCTTAGATAATGTAGGTTCTGAACCATTCCTGAAGGATCTACGGATGTTCCGGTTGAGTCCGTGATATTGGTATTATCTGCTAGATGTTATCTAGTTCATGGCAAGTGGGAATGGAAAAAGGAAAATGACAATGGTGGTACTAGTGAATGGAATACTACCCTCTTTCGCGCTACCTCGCGACATCTAAGAGGTAAAACTAAAGTACGCACTGTGGGACGACCAATAGTGTAATAAGTAACTGATGGTGGTGATAGTACCTGAGTAGTGAGTGCTCTACTAGTGATGGAAAGAAACATACTATCTTCCTTGCAATAAACAATCTAATATGTCCATTAAGATTAAGTCTGAATACTCTACCAAAAGGCATTCTGTGTATGGGCTGAATGTTAGGAAAACCTTGTTCCTATGGCAAATCAATAGTGCTAATGGTGGTGTAAGTGCAACTGGTGGTATAATGGTAGTTGAAGATGACAAAGCATCTTCAATGTCAGAATCCGATAAAAGGATGTCAGGGTGAGTATCTGAAGACATGTCACTTGTGAACCAGGTCAATAAAATGATATATATATACGAATATGAGTATAAATAACTCGCACAGGGTATGCATGAAACGACATGTATCATGATTATGCACTTATGATGAAATGATGAGATGCTATGATGATGCGGTTATAGTCTAGGGTCCAAGATACATCCTAGTTCGCTATAACCTTAGCTCTGATGCCAATCTGTCACACCCCCAATTTACCTGACTTGCAGCGGAATGGAATACCTGGGGGTGTCTGTCATAGCACCACAGTTACAGTTACATTGAACGACCTAAAGTGTCGTTTGGAAAAATACTTCGTTTGATCATTGAAATAATTCAGAGTTTACAAAATGAGGTCCCCAAAAGGTGTTGCAAGTTTATGAAAACAAGTCATACTAGATCAAACGTTTACATAAGTGCATGAAATAATGGTGAGACGCGTCGACTCCGTGACTCCATAAAGGTCCAAATGCATGTCACATGAGCTACCTTAATAACCTGAAATACATTGCTAAAACGTCAACACGAATGTTGGTGAATTCCATAGGTTTATAAAATGTAATGATGTACGGCCACCACAAGTATAAGTGCATGACAAAAGTCACGTAAAATAGTACAATGGACCTTAAGCTCATGACCCCGAAGCTATGACTGATGAAATTATATGCCCCTCCTGAATGTTTTACCAGAACACTCCCACAATGTAGACATAAAATGCATCCGCTTACTGTTGGTAATAACTACCACGGATGGAGGCGTCACCATCGATAGATCTATCCACTCACTCTCGCTTACCGGCAAATTAACGGTCCATGATAATAAATAGGGGACTTTAACAGGTTGGTAAGGCAACTTAAGCAATGTACATATGTTTTGGTACTTGGGCTCGTACTAAAATGGTTGATGCAATGTATTCCCCCGTGGGATTTGAAATCAAAATATTGTATTGAAAACGGGGCTATGAAAACTCACCTTAACTGATGATACTGTGATGAAGTGAACTGAACAACAATGAACTGTTAGCTGCCTCAACCTAATATGAGTGATGAACGATCTAATTTAGATCACCAAATGATGTTATGAATGTCCATGTACATGTTTCCTATACCACTCTACTCTTTGAAAAACACTTGTTATCAAAATAATACATTTTCCAAAACTTGGGAAAATATGGCAACTAGAAAATAAAACTAGTTGAAATGTATATATATATATATATATATATATATATATATATATATATATATATATATATATATATATATATATATATATATATATATATATATATAGTATGTGTCAATGTTAGTGTTGAAATCCTCGGTTTGAAATCCTTGAAATAACGCCTTGTAGTGATAAAAATATACTTGTAATCACTAATACTTCATTAGTTATGAATTTGGGTACTTGGTTAATATTTCTAGAAAATCTAGAATTTAGTACGTAGAAGTAGTATTATTATTATTACTAGTGAAAGCTGCCAATTATAGAGGATTTTTGCCGATATTGAAACGTGAATATCTTTGTCGTTATGAGTCCGTTTTACTTGTTCTTTATATCCACGGTTACGTCTTAGCATGTAGTAATATATTTTGGAAAGCTTGGCTCCTCCGGGTTACGTCTAAAGCCTCTTTTTGTCCGACGAAAAACGTCCAACAGCAACAATTTTCCGAAAAAATACTTTTCGTCAATAAACTTGCAAAAATCATAACTTCTTCGTTATAAACTCTTTTTAATCCGTTCTTTCGCCTACGGATTCGTTTTTGAAAGTATTTTCTAAAATTTTTGCCAAAGTTTCCTTTATGTTTACTAATTTTCCTGGATTTACAAAAATGGGACAGAATGTTTATATACTTGTTACAAATCCATTTTTCATGTTCAAAACTAGTTTCTACTTCAACCAAATCTCTTGCAAATACCACAAAGCTATACTAATCCTACCATACACCTTCTTAGGATGCCATGGGTTCCTAATCACTAGTAATCATGTTAATTTAATAAAGGAACACCTAAATCAAAATCTAGGGTTTGTATGTTCAAAAAGTTAACAAAAATAATGTGGTATAGCTAACTTGTACATGAAATTAAGCCTGAAAACCATAAGATACAAGTGTTAATTAGATGAAATCATGAAAATAAATTTGATAACTCACTTTGAAATAATGGGTGATTAGATGATGAGAAACCTTGTGTTACTTGTGTTTTTGTTGTAAGATTCTTGATTAGAATGATGAAATGAACAACTTTGTAGCTTTGAATCTTGAAAAATAATGGATTGATCTTGGATTTTGGGATGAGGTTGTCGGTTTTGGGGAAGAAAGGAGAGAAAAAGATGAACTTTGATCTAATAATCTTACAAGTAAAATGAGGTTTTGGTTCTTAGATATTTGTTACAATTTAAATGTATAAAATGAATACATAAATGCATAAGGTTAGATTAGTAACTTGTGGTATTTAGGGGTGGTCTTGGGCTGGTTTTCAATGGGTGAAAGAGAAGCAAAGTCGGTTTTGATCACTTAGGAAATGTAGTGTAATAATAATAATTGTAGTTTAGTGTAAGTATTAGTTATAATCGGGTACCGGGTTTGATATAAATAAATATTAACGAAGTTAACCGGGACTTAATAAAGTCATAAAAATGTTAAAAATATGTTGGGTACAATTACTGAGTGTTCGGGTGATTATTGTTTAGTTTTCACGAAAACCGTCGTAATATTTATAAACTTACGTTATAAATAAAATAAATTTCCAAAATACTGGGTAAATGAAAATAATAACTTTTATGATGATAAAATGGATATAAAAATATGTCGGGACCATTGTGGGAATATTTAGATATATTCATCTTGTTTATAAACCCGGGTGTTAACGTTTATTTATAAATAATTATACATAAAACGTTAAATGTATCAAATATATAAATTTGAAAATCCTAAGAGTGGTATAACATGTAAATGACCTACTGATGATATGTAGACTGTGTCTAGTCCGTATGCAATGTCCTTACTGATAATGAAATGAATTCGCACATAATCCAATACGGTTACGCGAATTTTAATACCCGTAAACTAAATTTACGATGAAATGTGTAATGCAAGTGAATAGTGAAAACTTTTCCGGCAATGAATAGTGTTCAGTGAATAGTAAAATTTTTGAATGCTTCTCGAAATGTCAAACTGACACCGAAAATGATGAATAGTAAACTGATGAATAGTGTTTTGATGAATAGTGTTTTTCCAAAGTTTGGGAATGACCTGAAATGGTGAACTGTGACAGTCTTCCCCTCTAAAAGGAACTTCGTCCCGAAGTTCAGTTTATTTTGGTTTCTGAAAACGTATTGGTGAAAAGGTGATGATATTAGAGAATTCCAGCGAACTCTAACGATAGGAATTCGACTCTGCTTCAACTGTTCGACTTAACTGTCCATGATTTCTACTTGTTCTCCTGCAAGGTTTATGTTTGACTTTGGGTTGGATTTCCAAATGGAATTATGAGTGACTAATCTGAAAAGATGATAATACATGGTTGTGTAATCCTGTTGTTCTCTAACAAGGCTCAAGTCTGACGGCCACTAGGCCTACTCTGTCTGAAATATTACATGGTCTAGTGTATATCGGGTTTAACTTTCCAAGTTTTCTGAATGATATCATGCCTTTCCTAGGCAGAACTTTCTGCATAACTCTGCCTACCAACTTGAAGTTTTAATGGTTTACAACTTATTAAACTTGTAACTGATTCTTGACTTGTAGGAAATTTCTGGTTATCTCATGAATGCCTACTAGACTAGTATGTTGGGCTTTTTCCGAGTTTGGCCCATCAATAGATGGTCTGCGCTTCTTAATGTTTTAAATGTGATACTGGTAATATATACTGCTGAATTCTGCCAGAACTCAAGCTTGTATGCTAGTTGGCCGATTCTAAAATGAATCTTAGATGGTCCAATATGCTAAAGGTTCAACCTCTCTTGTTATCCAATTTGTATCATGCCAATCCAAGACAATGTTTTTAACTTAGTTTATCCTCCCACTTGAATCTGGATGGTTTGTTGTTCAGGATACCCAATCCAAATGATGTGTGTTATGTACCAACCTAACTTCTGTCAGTTTCTCGCTGTTGGTGTGATAACTATTGTTGTAGATGAATTTGATTTATGTTGAGTGATTAGTCCAACCATTTCTAGGGTCAATCACTCATGCTCAGAGCATACTTTCCTATGTTTGAATTGTTCTCTCGCTTTGACCATTGGTCTGAGGATGATAGGTGATGTTCACATCTAAATGGGTTTCTGAAGGAAATCCTGAAATGATTGCTTGAAGTCCAAGGTGAATCGGTTTCCATAACAGGAATAACTAAAATGGGTACAATAAACCTTTGTGACTACTTCCACAACGTTCGGTCCTTCGAACTTGGCGTTATCTGAAAGGGATAGAATATAGGTAACAATTTGATTCCTTGTGTTTTGTTCCAATGGATGATAAGACATATGTCCTTCTTTGTCTAGTGGGTTTGGTCTCCACTACTGAATTTCGTGATTAATTTGTGATGTCCTTCCTAATTCCTTCATCACATATTCCAAATATTCTTTATTGTCAAGTCACAAATCCTAAATGCATAAGCGATGTTGTAGGGAAATTGGTTCTGGAAATTTGTCTCGCGATTGTGATTTTTAGTTGAAATCCTTTTCTGAATAAACGAATTTAGAAAATGGAGCAAATGATTTACTAAGTAATATTTTTCCTGATGATTCAAAATTTCAGTAGTTATGAAGTAGAAAAATGTTTTCAAACATGTTGTGATTAAGACTGCTTACCAAAGTTTGATGTTTATGTATATTTCTCATTGTACAATAGTGTTGCTAAAGATTGACCAAAAAGGATCGTACTTGTTCAAAATAGGAATTTCAGAAATCATTTTTCCACAAGGTATGTGATTTATGTAAACACATCAACTTTATTTAAAAGTGATAACACTAACAAGGATAAAATGGTAAAATAGGAAATGTTCGCTTAAATGCATAGATGTCGAACATTTAGTTCCTGAGATTGGATAATGCCTATTGGTGGTTATCAGGCATAACTACAAGCATAGGTATTTAGACTAACTTAAGTCCTGAAATAGTTTATCGTTGTAATTGGCAAGACGAAGGTATCACTTGATGTTGTGTCGATGAATGTCTATTCTGTTTTCCCATGTAGATGAGGAGATATGTTCCGGTTTGATCCCTTGCTTGGTATGAAGGTGAGGTTATCAGAAACTTCTAGTGACATAAGGCCATAGAGGAATCTACATTGATATTCTTGATTCAAACAATTGTCCTTTGTGAAAATTTACTGCAGGAAAGTTTATGTATGGATGAGGCCATGTTTAAATGAAATGCTCTACAGTCTCAATTAGAAGCTTGGTTTATTTCTATTGTGTTGTCCTGCGGACATTTATATTGAGTTCAATCCTGTAGCTCAGTCTAGCTAGTACTCTTAAACGATAGAATTTGACAACTAAGTCAAAGACGATGATTCGGATGGTCTCGCAGTATCTTAGAATTTGTTGTTGAGTTATGAATTCTCTCACTATATACTTCTAGTTCTGTTTAGTAGTTCTATAATCCTTTCGTTGCTTTTATTGTATAGAGGAATCCTGCATGTAATTGATATGGAAAGTCTCTCCTAGGGATGTCAATGGGAAAAATCCAACTTAATGGCTAAGTGAGTGACAGGTGGGGTAAGTATCCAGGGATAGTTCGGCAAAAGGGATGTTTAAGGAAGAGTTCCTTTGTTTACAAAACTTTTAAATGAAGATTGTTATTAACAATGTAACAATTCGCAATTTCAGGTTAACTTTTATTCCCGAAAATTTCACTATTCACTTTTTACTATTCATCTCAGAAATTTTTATTTCATATTCTCGTAAGTTAAACTATTTTAACGATAATCCGAGAGTTTGATGCTCGTCGGATCATTTCTGCAAAAATCACAAAGCCGTGTCCGAGATTTACTTTTAGGTTTAAACGTCATTCTAGCATCCCGATATGTCCATAAAATATTATAAACAATAGAAATATGATTTTCTCTCATTTTAGGACAATTCCAAAAGTTTCGGAATTTTACGTTTTTCAGTTCAGCGTTTTAGGCGAATTGCGCGTTTTAGACCCGTTTTTCCAGTTTTTAGCAGGGTTTTCGCACCCGATAGAACCTACCACTCATTTTATATTTTATTATGGACTATATTGACATGTTTAACCATATTTATAAGTTTCATATTTTTAGGATACCCGGTTTTACGTTTCGTGACTTAAAAACTTACGGTTAGCAATTTACGGAGTCGAAACTAGCTACATACTTAGGATATTATCATCCAAAGACCATTACTACTCATCTAGTCACCCTATCCATATACAAACCGACTTAGGAGGGGGGGAGTCACCATGTGTGGTTAAATCTTGACTTTAGCCATTAGATCTTACTTAATTACAACTTTGTCTCCAAGTTTAAGCACCTTCCTAGCCACCTTCCTAACCTCCTCATTCATAGTATAAATACAAGCTCATTCTTCTTCCTTTCTCATCAATAAAAACGCCACAAGATCAATACCTAGCACCATGATCCTTTGATCTTCAATACACAAGTTACACTACAAAGTTCAAGGTCTTAGTATTCTCTACCTAGTTCTTAAGTTTGTTTGGTGATTCCATGGTTGAATTAGGAGCTACACAAGGTTACTAGGGCTGAAGTTAAATGGTTTTCACAAGGGTTAGATCAAGGCTAGCAAGAGTTACAAGAGTTCTGGTGAAGGGTTTACAAGCTTAGGTTTAGTGTCCTAGTTCTATACTTGACTTCCTTTCTTTAGAAAGCCAAAAGTTGTAAGCAAACCCTTATACACTTTCTTGCTCAATATCATTTCATGCTTATTATATTTCTTTCATGCTATATATGGTCTTTGTATTGTGTTCATGATGTTTAAAAATGGATAAAACGAGTCTTGGTATACATATGTTAACTTATGACAAGCAAACAAGCAAACAAGCAAACTAGTTATTTTTATGGAAAACCACGACCATAATAGTATAACTTTGATATTTGACACTTACTTACTGTTAAAGAGGACTTCAAAAGGAAAACATAGCAATTTGAATCACCCAAAACGAGTACCCGAGTCAAAAGTTATGACCATTTGAAGTTACCGAAACCAAAACGGCAAAACTGCCTAAATAGCATTCTGATCAAATTTTGATTTTGAAAATCCCACTTTTGGTCCGATTCATCAAAAAGTTAAAACACGAAAGTTTTCCGGAACGACGTTTTCGTTCAGGAACAAAGAAGCTCGAGCCCTGAAAACGCTTTCCGAGTGATAATTTCTTCAAATTCTTAACATCCCATTTTTAGACCAAAGTTACTATATAATGATTATAATTAGATGAGACCAAGAGGTCTAATGACCTAAAGCCAAGACCACAACCATGGCTAAAGCCAAGGTTGAGTCTCAAGACCATGGTAACAATGACCATGGTCACGGCAAAGCCACGGCTAAAGACCATATAACTTTTAAAGATCAAAAAGCTTATATATATATGTTATCAAATACTACAATAGTAGGGAGCCTCATGTGAGGAGTTCATTGAGTAAGCCGTCGAGACGAGTTGTGGATTTACGAGTTAAAGTGTCCTGGCTCCTCGAACGTTTACTCCATGACTTCTGAATTATGTCGGCCCGAACGGTAGTAAGAGATATACAACTTATACATGTTTCATAGACCACTTATATTCAACGACTTACACTATATACTAAGTACTACATCATGAACATTATGCAAGACATATATGGGCAATTCTTCGTATTCTTAGACATTACTCCAAACCTAAGTCACAACGTTCTATTATAGGCTGCTCTTAGAGACTTTCGCGATTTGACTACCACTTTCATTTCTCATTACATAAGCTTAAGGTGAATCATAGCCCCTACTCTTTTCGTACTTGTTTTAACTCTTGGGGGGGATACATGCTCAACTACTTGCTTACTTGTACAAATACTCAAAACATTTATACTTGATTGTTTTATACTTGATTGTCTTATACTTGATGGCATTATACTTGATTTCATACATACATGACTGTCTTTTATCTTTGGGAAGTGGCTCCCAGTTTTCTTTGGGAAGTGGCTCCCAGTAATCTTTGGGAAGTGGCTCCCAGTTGTCTTTGATACATCCTAACATTTGCGAATGTTTGGATACATCATAAAAGTGAGGTCTTCGGAGATAAAGTAGAGACTCACTACTAATTGCTTAATTGTCTTGATGAACTTATACATGTCTTTATTATACTATATGTTAGCAGTGGGTTGTGAACACACAGGTTACAAGTCTCTTATGGCGGGACTTGTAACTGAGTGGATTCACGATGCCTTTGCTGTGTGAACATTCTTTTAAGGCTTTTCAACTGTTTTAAGACAAACTCTATGAACTCACCAACCATTGTGTTGACACTTTAGCATGTTTATCTCAGGTTAGTAAGGCGATAGCTAGTGCGTGGAACTTAGAGTCAAGCTGCATATTCTGAAGACTTACGCTTTTATCATTCACCATTCAAAACTTTTTATACATTTATGTATCATACTTTGGAATCTCAAGTTTGTAACTCGGAATTTATTAATCGAATGGTAACTTTTCAAAACGTCTCATTTAGAGTTCGTTTTCTATAACTTGTACTTTGTATTATGAAGTAGCACCCCTATGACACAGTCTTCCGCTGCGGTATTTTGGGGGTGTTACAGATTGGTACCAGAGCCTTGGTTATAGAGAACTAGGTTGCATTTAGTGCCTAGACTATAATTGCTATATACGTTGAGACCTTCCTCTTTATTTGCCTTACACACAATACATACACATGTGCTTTTTGGTTAGACGTTTGCTTAGTTCCACGCTGTTAGATGATGTGACTTTAGTATTATAAGGAGCCCCAGAGATTCGTCGAGTCATTAAAAACATGGAGCTCAGTAATAACTAATTAGTTAACTTGATCTTGTGACAGTTCTTATTTGATGAGACACAAGATTTGAGTTAAATAATATTATTACTTAGCTTTAGGGATTTGATGACTGGATTATCTTACCATCTGCCTCAGAAGGCGGATTTTGTGTCGGAAATTCTTAAGTAGGATGTTTTATAATCTCCTTATTTAAATGGATTGGGACGCCTCTTCAGTTAAATAAAGAAATTGTAAATCACCGAACCATGAGTTTATGATCCCTTACTTACATAAATTTGGACGCTTCTTTATGTAAGTAATATGTTATAAATAAGTGGGCATAATTGTAGCCGATACAACTCCTTAAACAGAACCTTAGACGAATCAGAGTAAACACCACTATTTTAGATCCTGAAATCCCAAATTCTTTTAGACACACCGTAAGTAGTTAACATCAACTGAACTTCGAGACGAAGTTCTCCTTAAGGGGTAGAGACTGTAACAATTCGCAATTTCAGGTTAACTTTTATTCCCGAAAATTTCACTATTCGCTTTTTACTATTCATCTCAGAAATTTTTATTTCATATTCTCGTAAGTTAAACTATTTTAACGATAATCCGAGAGTTTGACGCTTGTCGGATCATTTCTGCAAAAATCACAAAGCCGTGTCCGAGATTTACTTTTAGGTTTAAACGTCATTCTAGCATCCCGATATGTCCATAAAACATTATAAACAATAGAAATATGATTTTCTCTCATTTTAGGACAATTCCAAAAGTTTCGGAATTTTACGTTTTTCAGTTCAGCGTTTTACGCGAATTGCGCGTTTTAGACCCGTGTTTCCAGTTTTTAGCAGGGTTTTCGCACCCGATAGAACCTACCACTCATTTTATATTTTATTATGGACTACATTGACATGTTTAACCATATTTATAAGTTTCATATATTTAGGATACCCGGTTTTACGTTTCGTGACTTAAAAACTTACGGTTAGCAATTTACGGAGTCGAAACTAGCTACATACTTAGGATATTATCATCCAAAGACCATGACTACTCATCTAGTCACCCTATCCATATACAAACCGACTTAGGAGGGGGGGGAGTCACCATGTGTGGTTAAATCTTGACTTTAGCTATTAGATCTTACTTAATTACAACTTTGTCTCCAAGTTTAAGCACCTTCCTAGCCACCTTCCTAACCTCCTCATTCATAGTATAAATACAAGCTCATTCTTCTTCCTTTCTCATCAATAAAAACGCCACAAGATCAATACCTAGCACCATGATCCTTTGATCTTCAATACACAAGTTACACTACAAAGTTCAAGGTCTTAGTATTCTCTACCTAGTTCTTAAGTTTGTTTGGTGATTCCATGGTTGAATTAGGAGCTACACAAGGTTACTAGGGCTGAAGTTAAATGGTTTTCACAAGGGTTATATCAAGGCTAGCAAGAGTTACAAGAGTTGTGGTGAAGGGTTTACAAGCTTAGGTTTAGTGTCCTAGTTCTATACTTGACTTCCTTTCTTTAGAAAGCCAAAAGTTGTAAGCAAACCCTTATACACTTTCTTGCTCAATATCATTTCATGCTTATTATGTTTCTTTCATGCTATATATGGTCTTTGTATTGTGTTCATGATGTTTAAAAATGGATAAAACGAGTATTGGTATACATATGTTAACTTATGACAAGCAAACAAGCAAACTAGTTATTTTTATGGAAAACCACGACCACAATAGTATAACTTTGATATTTGACACTTACTTACTGTTAAAGAGGACTTCAAAAGGAAAACATAGCAACTTGAATCACCCAAAACGAGTACCCGAGTCAAAAGTTATGACCATTTGAAGTTAGCGAAACCAAAACGGCAAAACTGCCTAAATAGCATTCTGATCAAATTTTGATTTTGAAAGTCCCACTTCTGGTCCGATTCATCAAAAAGTTAAAACATGAAAGTTGTCCGGAATGACGTTTTCGTTCAGGAGCAAAGAAGCTCGAGCCCTGAAAACGCTTTCCGAGTGATAATTTCTTCAAATTCTTAACAGCCCATTTTTAGACCAAAGTTACTATATAATGATTATAATTAGATGAGACCAAGAGGTCTAATGACCTAAAGCCAAGACCACAACCATGGCTAAAGCCAAGGTTGAGTCTCAAGACCATGGTAACAATGACCAAGGTCACGGCAAAGCCACGGCTAAAGACCATATAACTTTTAAAGATCAAAAAGCTTATATATATATATATATATATATATGTTATCAAATACTACAATAGTAGGGAGCCTCATGTGAGGAGTTCATTGAGTAAGCCGTCGAGACGAGTTGTGGATTTACGAGTTAAAGTGTCCTGGCTCCTCGAACGTTTACTCCATGACTTCTGAATTATGTCGGCCCGAACGGTAGTAAGAGATATACAACTTATACATGTTTCATAGACCACTTATATTCAACGACTTACACTATATACTAAGTACTACATCATGAACATTATGCAAGACATATATGGGCAATTCTTCGTATTCTTAGACATTACTCCAAACCTAAGTCACAACGTTCTATTATAGGCTGCTCTTAGAGACTTTCGCGATTTGACTACCACTTTCATTTCTCATTACATAAGCTTAAGGTGAGTCATAGCCCCTACTCTTTTCGTACTTGTTTTAACTCTTGGGGGGGATACATGCTCAACTACTTGCTTACTTGTACAAATACTCAAAACATTTATACTTGATTGTTTTATACTTGATTGTCTTATACTTGATGGCATTATACTTGATTTCATACATACATGACTGTCTTTTATCTTTGGGAAGTGGCTCCCAGTTTTCTTTGGGAAGTGGCTCCCAGTAATCTTTGGGAAGTGGCTCCAGTTGTCTTTGATACATCCTAACATTTGCGAATGTTTGGATACATCATAAAAGTGAGGTCTTCGGAGATGAAGTAGAGACTCACTACTAATTGCTTAATTGTCTTGATGAACTTATACATGTCTTTATTATACTATATGTTAGCAGTGGGTTGTGAACACACAGGTTACAAGTCTCTTATGGCGGGACTTGTAACTGAGTGGATTCACGATGCCTTTGCTGTGTGAACATTCTTTTAAGGCTTTTCAACTGTTTTAAGACAAACTCTATGAACTCACCAACCATTGTGTTGACACTTTAGCATGTTTATCTCAGGTTAGTAAGGCGATAGCTAGTGCGTGGAACTTAGAGTCAAGCTGCATATTCTGAAGACTTACGCTTTTATCATTTACCATTCAAAACTTTGTATACATTTATGTATCATACTTTGGAATCTCAAGTTTGTAACTCGGAATTTATTAATCGAATGGTAACTTTTCAAAACGTCTCATTTAGAGTTCGTTTTCTATACCTTGTACTTTGTATTATGAAGTAGCACCCCTATGACACAGTCTTCCGCTGCGGTATTTTGGGGGTGTTACAGATTGGTACCAGAGCCTTGGTTATAGAGAACTAGGTTGCATTTAGTGCCTAGACTATAATTGATATATACGTTGAGACCTTCCTCTTTATTTGCCTTACACACAATACATACACATGTGCTTTTTGGTTAGACGTTTGCTTAGTTCCACGCTGTTAGATGATGTGACTTTAGTATTATAAGGAGCCCCAGAGATTCGTCGAGTCATCAAAAACATGGAGCTCAGTAATAACTAATTAGTTAACTTGATCTTGTGACAGTTCTTATTTGATGAGACACAAGATTTGAGTTAAATAATATTATTACTTAGCTTTAGGGATTTGATGACTGGATTATCTTACCATCTGCCTCAGAAGGCGGATTTTGTGTCGGAAATTCTTAAGCAGGATGTTTTAGAATCTCCTTATTTAAATGGATTGGGACGCCTCTTCAGTTAAATACAGAAATTGTAAATCACCGAACCATGAGTTTATGATCCCTTACTTACATAAATTTGGACGCTTCTTTATGTAAGTAATGTGTTATAAATAAGTGGGCTTAATTGTAGCCGATACAACTCCTTAACCAGAACCTTAGACGAATCAGAGTAAACACCACTATTTTAGATCCTGAAATCCCAAATTCTTTTAGACACACCGTAAGTAGTTAACATCAACTGAACTTCGAGACGAAGTTCTCCTTAAGGGGTAGAGACTGTAACAATTCGCAATTTCAGGTTAACTTTTATTCCCGAAAATTTCACTATTCACTTTTTACTATTCACTTTTTACTATTCATCTCAGAAATTTTTATTTCATATTCTCGTAAGTTAAACTATTTTAACGATAATCCGAGAGTTTGACGCTCGTCGGATCATTTCTGCAAAAATCACAAAGCCGTGTCCGAGATTTACTTTTAGGTTTAAACGTCATTCTAGCATCCCGATATGTCCATAAAACATTATAAACAATAGAAATATGATTTTCTCTCATTTTAGGACAATTCTAAAAGTTTCGGAATTTTACGTTTTTCAGTTCAGCGTTTTACGCGAATTGCGCGTTTTAGACCCGTGTTTCCAGTTTTTAGCAGGGTTTTCGCACCCGATAGAACCTACCATTCATTTTATATTTTATTATGGACTATATTGACATGTTTAACCATATTTATAAGTTTCATAAATTTAGGATACCCGGTTTTACGTTTCGTGACTTAAAAACTTACGGTTAGCAATTTACGGAGTCGAAACTAGCTACATACTTAGGATATTATCATCCAAAGACCATGACTACTCATCTAGTCACCCTATCCATATACAAACCGACTTAGGAGGGGGGGAGTCACCATGTGTGGTTAAATCTTGACTTTAGCCATTAGATCTTACTTAATTACAACTTTGTCTCCAAGTTTAAGCACCTTCCTAGCCACCTTCCTAACCTCCTCATTCATAGTATAAATACAAGCTCATTCTTCTTCCTTTCTCATCAATAAAAACTCCACAAGATCAATACCTAGCACCATGATCCTTTGATCTTCAATACACAAGTTACACTACAAAGTTCAAGGTCTTAGTATTCTCTACCTAGTTCTTAAGTTTGTTTGGTGATTCCATGGTTGAATTAGGAGCTACACAAGGTTACTAGGGCTGAAGTTAAATGGTTTTCACAAGGGTTAGATCAAGGCTAGCAAGAGTTACAAGAGTTGTGGTGAAGGGTTTACAAGCTTAGGTTTAGTGTCCTAGTTCTATACTTGACTTCCTTTCTTTAGAAAGCCAAAAGTTGCAAGCAAACCCTTATACACTTTCTTGCTCAATATCATTTCATGCTTATTATGTTTCTTTCATGCTATATATGGTCTTTGTATTGTGTTCATGATGTTTAAAAATGGATAAAACGAGTATTGGTATACATATGTTAACTTATGACAAGCAAACAAGCAAACAAGCAAACTAGTTATTTTTATGGAAAACCACGACCACAATAGTATAACTTTGATATTTGACACTTACTTAATGTTAAAGAGGACTTCAAAAGGAAAACATAGCAATTTGAATCACCCAAAACGAGTACCCGAGGCAAAAGTTATGACCATTTGAAGTTAGCGAAACCAAAACGGCAAAACTGCCTAAATAGCATTCTGATCAAATTTTGATTTTGAAAGTCCCACTTCTGGTCCGATTCATCAAAAAGTTAAAACACGAAAGTTGTCCGAAATGACGTTTTCGTTCAGGAACAAAGAAGCTCGAGCCCTGAAAACGCTTTCCGAGTGATAATTTCTTCAAATTCTTAACAGCCCATTTTTAGACCAAAGTTACTATATAATGATTATAATTAGATGAGACCAAGAGGTCTAATGACCTAAAGCCAAGACCACAACCATGGCTAAAGCCAAGGTTGAGTCTCAAGACCATGGTAACAATGACCATGGTCACGGCAAAGCCACGGCTAAAGACCATATAACTTTTAAAGATCAAAAAGCTTATATATATATGTTATCAAATACTACAATAGTAGGGAGCCTCATGTGAGGAGTTCATTGAGTAAGCCGTCGAGACGAGTTGTGGATTTACGAGTTAAAGTGTCCTGGCTCCTCGAACGTTTACTCCATGACTTCTGAATTATGTCGGCCCGAACGGTAGTAAGAGATATACAACTTATACATGTTTCATAGACCACTTATATTCAACGACTTACACTATATACTAAGTACTACATCATGAACATTATGCAAGACATATATGGGCAATTCTTCGTATTCTTAGACATTACTCCAAACCTAAGTCACAACGTTCTATTATAGGCTGCTCTTAGAGACTTTCGCGATTTGACTACCACTTTCATTTCTCATTACATAAGCTTAAGGTGAGTCATAGCCCCTACTCTTTTCGTACTTGTTTTAACTCTTGGGGGGGATACATGCTCAACTACTTGCTTACTTGTACAAATACTCAAAACATTTATACTTGATTGTTTTATACTTGATTGTCTTATACTTGATGGCATTATACTTGATTTCATACATACATGACTGTCTTTTATCTTTGGGAAGTGGCTCCCAGTTTTCTTTGGGAAGTGGCTCCCAGTAATCTTTGGGAAGTGGCTCCAGTTGTCTTTGATACATCCTAACATTTGCGAATGTTTGGATACATCATAAAAGTGAGGTCTTCGGAGATGAAGTAGAGACTCACTACTAATTGCTTAATTGTCTTGATGAACTTATACATGTCTTTATTATACTATATGTTAGCAGTGGGTTGTGAACACACAGGTTACAAGTCTCTTATGGCGGGACTTGTAACTGAGTGGATTCACGATGCCTTTGCTGTGTGAACATTCTTTTAAGGCTTTTCAACTGTTTTAAGACAAACTCTATGAACTCACCAACCATTGTGTTGACACTTTAACATGTTTATCTCAGGTTAGTAAGGCGATAGCTAGTGCGTGGAACTTAGAGTCAAGCTGCATATTCTGAAGACTTACGCTTTTATCATTTACCATTCAAAACTTTGTATACATTTATGTATCATACTTTGGAATCTCAAGTTTGTAACTCGGAATTTATTAATCGAATGGTAACTTTTCAAAACGTCTCATTTAGAGTTCGTTTTCTATACCTTGTACTTTGTATTATGAAGTAGCACCCCTATGACACAGTCTTCCGCTGCGGTATTTTGGGGGTGTTACAGATTGGTACCAGAGCCTTGGTTATAGAGAACTAGGTTGCATTTAGTGCCTAGACTATAATTGCTATATACGTTGAGACCTTCCTCTTTATTTGCCTTACACACAATACATACACATGTGCTTTTTGGTTAGACGTTTGCTTAGTTCCACGCTGTTAGATGATGTGACTTTAGTATTATAAGGAGCCCCAGAGATTCGTCGAGTCATTAAAAATATGGAGCTCAGTAATAAGTAATTAGTTAACTTGTTCTTGTGACAGTTCTTGTTTGATGAGACACAAGATTTGAGTTAAATAATATTATTATTTAGCTTTAGGGATTTGATGACTGGATTATCTTACCATCTGCCTCAGAAGGCGGATTTTGTGTCGGAAATTCTTAAGTAGGATGTTTTAGAATCTCCTTATTTAAATGGATTGGGACGCCTCTTCAGTTAAATAAAGAAATTGTAAATCACCGAACCATGAGTTTATGATCCCTTACTTACATAAATTTGGACGCTTCTTTATGTAAGTAATGTGTTATAAATAAGTGGGCTTAATTGTAGCCGATACAACTCCTTAACCAGAACCTTAGACGAATCAGAGTAAACACCACTATTTTAGATCCTGAAATCCCAAATTCTTTTAGACACACCGTAAGTAGTTAACATCAACTGAACTTCGAGACGAAGTTCTCCTTAAGGGGTAGAGACTGTAACAATTCGCAATTTCAGGTTAACTTTTATTCCCGAAAATTTCACTATTCACTTTTTACTATTCACTTTTTACTATTCATCTCAGAAATTTTTATTTCATATTCTCGTAAGTTAAACTATTTTAACGATAATTCGAGAGTTTGACGCTCGTCGGATCATTTCTGCAAAAATCACAAAGCCGTGTCCGAGATTTACTTTTAGGTTTAAACGTCATTCTAGCATCCCGATATGTCCATGAAACATTATAAACAATAGAAATATGATTTTCTCTCATTTTAGGACAATTCCAAAAGTTTCGGAATTTTACGTTTTTCAGTTCAGCGTTTTACGCGAATTGCGCGTTTTAGACCCGTGTTTCCAGTTTTTAGCAGTGTTTTCGCACCCGATAGAACCTACCACTCATTTTATATTTTATTATGGACTATATTGACATGTTTAACCATATTTATAAGTTTCATATTTTTAGGATACCCGATTTTACGTTTCGTGACTTAAAAACTTACGGTTAGCAATTTACGGAGTCGAAACTAGCTACATACTTAGGATATTATCATCCAAAGACCATGACTACTCATCTAGTCACCCTATCCATATACAAACCGACTTACGAGGGGGGGGGGGAGTCACCATGTGTGGTTAAATCTTGACTTTAGCCATTAGATCTTAATTACAACTTTGTCTCCAAGTTTAAGCACCTTCCTAGCCACCTTCCTAACCTCCTCATTCATAGTATAAATACAAGCTCATTCTTCTTCCTTTCTCATCAATAAAAACTCCACAAGATCAATACCTAGCACCATGATCCTTTGATCTTCAATACACAAGTTACACTACAAAGTTCAAGGTCTTAGTATTCTCTACCTAGTTCTTAAGTTTGTTTGGTGATTCCATGGTTGAATTAGGAGCTACACAAGGTTACTAGGGCTGAAGTTAAATGGTTTTCACAAGGGTTAGATCAAGGCTAGCAAGAGTTACAAGAGTTGTGGTGAAGGGTTTACAAGCTTAGGTTTAGTGTCCTAGTTCTATACTTGACTTCCTTTCTTTAGAAAGCCAAAAGTTGTAAGCAAACCCTTATACACTTTCTTGCTCAATATCATTTCATGCTTATTATGTTTCTTTCATGCTATATATGGTCTTTGTATTGTGTTCATGATGTTTAAAAATGGATAAAACGAGTATTGGTATACATATGTTAACTTATGACAAGCAAACAAGCAAACAAGCAAACTAGTTATTTTTATGGAAAACCACGACCACAATAGTATAACTTTGATATTTGACACTTACTTACTGTTAAAGAGGACTTCAAAAGTAAAACATAGCAATTTGAATCACCCAAAACGAGTACCCGAGTCAAAAGTTATGACCATTTGAAGTTAGCGAAACCAAAACGGCAAAACTGCCTAAATAGCATTCTGATCAAATTTTGATTTTGAAAGTCCCACTTCTGGTCCGATTCATCAAAAAGTTAAAACACGAAAGTTGTCCGGAACGACGTTTTCGTTCAGGAACAAAGAAGCTCGAGCCCTGAAAACGCTTTCCGAGTGATAATTTCTTCAAATTCTTAACAGCCCATTTTTAGACCAAAGTTACTATATAATGATTATAATTAGATGAGACCAAGAGGTCTAATGACCTAAAGCCAAGACCACAACCATGGCTAAAGCCAAGGTTGAGTCTCAAGACCATGATAACAATGACCAAGGTCACGGAAAAGCCACGGCTAAAGACCATATAACTTTTAAAGATCAAAAAGCTTATATATATATATATATGTTATCAAATACTACAATAGTAGGGAGCCTCATGTGAGGAGTTCATTGAGTAAGCCATCGAGACGAGTTGTGGATTTACGAGTTAAAGTGTCCTGGCTCCTCGAACGTTTACTCCATGACTTCTGAATTATGTCGGCCCGAACGGTAGTAAGAGATATACAACTTATACATGTTTCATAGACCACTTATATTCAACGACTTACACTATATACTAAGTACTACATCATGAACATTATGCAAGACATATATGGGCAATTCTTCGTATTCTTAGACATTACTCCAAACCTAAGTCACAACGTTCTATTATAGGCTGCTCTTAGAGACTTTCGCGATTTGACTACCACTTTCATTTCTCATTACATAAGCTTAAGGTGAGTCATAGCCCCTACTCTTTTCGTACTTGTTTTAACTCTTGGGGGGGATACATGCTCAACTACTTGCTTACTTGTACAAATACTCAAAACATTTATACTTGATTGTTTTATACTTGATTGTCTTATACTTGATGGCATTATACTTGATTTCATACATACATGACTGTCTTTTATCTTTGGGAAGTGGCTCCCAGTTTTCTTTGGGAAGTGGCTCCCAGTAATCTTTGGGAAGTGGCTCCCAGTTGTCTTTGATACATCCTAACATTTGCGAATGTTTGGATACATCATAAAAGTGAGGTCTTCGGAGATGAAGTAGAGACTCACTACTAATTGCTTAATTGTCTTGATGAACTTATACATGTCTTTATTATACTATATGTTAGCAGTGGGTTGTGAACACACAGGTTACAAGTCTCTTATGGCGGGACTTGTAACTGAGTGGATTCACGATGCCTTTGCTGTGTGAACATTCTTTTAAGGCTTTTCAACTGTTTTAAGACAAACTCTATGAACTCACCAACCATTGTGTTGACACTTTAGCATGTTTATCTCAGGTTAGTAAGGCGATAGCTAGTGCGTGGAACTTAGAGTCAAGCTGCATATTCTGAAGACTTACTCTTTTATCATTTACCATTCAAAACTTTGTATACATTTATGTATCATACTTTGGAATCTCAAGTTTGTAACTCGGAATTTATTAATCGAATGGTAACTTTTCAAAACGTCTCATTTAGAGTTCGTTTTCTATACCTTGTACTTTGTATTATGAAGTAGCACCCCTATGACACAGTCTTCCGCTGCGGTATTTTGGGGGTGTTACAGATTGGTACCAGAGCCTTGGTTATAGAGAACTAGGTTGCATTTAGTGCCTAGACTATAATTGCTATATACGTTGAGACCTTCCTCTTTATTTGCCTTACACACAATACATACACATGTGCTTTTTGGTTAGACGTTTGTTTAGTTCCACGCTGTTAGATGATGTGACTTTAGTATTATAAGGAGCCCCAGAGATTCGTCGAGTCATTAAAAACATGGAGCTCAGTAATAACTAATTAGTTAACTTGATCTTGTGACAGTTCTTGTTTGATGAGACACAAGATTTGAGTTAAATAATATTATTACTTAGCTTTAGAGATTTGATGACTGGATTATCTTACCATCTGCCTCAGAAGGCGGATTTTGTGTCGGAAATTCTTAAGTAGGATGTTTTAGAATCTCCTTATTTAAATGGATTGGGACGCCTCTTCAGTTAAATAAAGAAATTGTAAATCACCGAACCATGAGTTTATGATCCCTTACTTACATAAATTTGGACGCTTCTTTATGTAAGTAATGTGTTATAAATAAGTGGGCTTAATTGTAGCCGATACAACTCCTTAACCAGAACCTTAGACGAATCAGAGTAAACACCACTATTTTAGATCCTGAAATCCCAAATTCTTTTAGACACACCGTAAGTAGTTAACATCAACTGAACTTCGAGACGAAGTTCTCCTTAAGGGGTAGAGACTGTAACAATTCGCAATTTCAGGTTAACTTTTATTCCCGAAAATTTCACTATTCACTTTTTACTATTCATCTCAGAAATTTTTATTTCATATTCTCGTAAGTTAAACTATTTTAACGATAATCCGAGAGTTTGACGCTCGTCGGATCATTTCTGCAAAAATCACAAAGCCGTGTCCGAGATTTACTTTTAGGTTTAAACGTCATTCTAGCATCCCGATACAACTAGGTTATGTCATCGTACCAACGGTAAGTACAAAAGGAAAGATACAACCCTAAAGGGCTCGAACTACGGTTTATATATTGAAACAAGGCTCCTCCTACTGAAGCATTGTTGTTATCCTTGATGTTGCTAATATCCTGATGGTTCTCTTTCAACAGCTCACGCTATTCCTCTAGCGATTCAGTCTTGATTCCAAGTTTCTGATTTTCCTTGTTCCTTAGCTCCGGGCAGTCCTTCCTGAAATGCCCTAAGTTTCCACATTTGAAGCAACTCCGTGGGATCTTCTGTTTTGTGAGTTTCCTACAATCCTCAGTCTGATGACCCTGCTTCTTGCACACTCCACATGTTTTACTGCAATGACCTCGGTGATATTGATTACACAGGTTACAGTAAGGTAACTTTCCAATATACCTTCTCTTTGTGTGCGGTTCTGCAGCAAAGGCTCTATTCACTTCTTGTCCCTTGGGTGATTGTTGAGTGGCATTACAACCTAGATTGTTGTTCCACTTCCTTTTATTGTCACTATTGTTTCCTGATGTCTTGGCGTGAACTATGAGTTCCTTTGCTTCGATCGCCATTTTGATAGCTTCAGACATGGTATCGGGTTCCCATGCGATGACCAACATACGAATTTCATTAGAGAGTCCCCCGAAGTACCTTTCAAGTTTCCTGCTTTCCGGTTCATCCATTGCAGAACCTAGTCGCGTTAATTCATAAAAATGAGTAGTGTACTCGTCAACATCATTTCCTACCATGGTAAAGTTTAGTGTTTCCTGTTCCTTTGCTCGTAATTCATTTCCTACACAAAATGTTATACCCATCATCCTTCTTAGTTTCTCCCAAGAGTGTGAGTAGGCAGCATCAACTCCCACCATCTTAATATCTATGGTCCACCATTCCTGGGCATGATCCTGAAAAGTGCATGTGGCGAACTTAACCTTGTCTTCCTTATGACAGTCGCCACATCGAAATATTGTTTCTATTTCTTTGAACCATTTGAGAAATTCCTTTGTGTCTTTAGTTCCGCTAAAGGAGGGAGGATTGCACCCCATAAATTCCACGTGAGTAAGTTCCTTAGTGAGGGTGGTGACTATGTTCCTCGCAATGACTTGTCCAACAGCAGCTTGCGTCATGCTTGGAGTGGTTTACTTAAATCTCTCTTCTTCAAATCATAAGAGACCATGAGGATATAGTAAATCAAAGTCATCATATCCATAACATATGAATATAATACATGAAAATTTCGGTCTATGTGAACCAATATCACAAATAGCACAACCATTTCTTACATAGTAGAGTCATTCTTGATATATTTGTTTGTACAACAATCAAAAGACAACAAGTTCTTTAGACTATGTCCCACACCTTCTGTGGCTAGGATAATAGTAAAACCTTCGAGATATTCCTGAAGTGGTGTCTGAAGTTGTGCAGCTATCAAATCTTAGATAATGTAGGTTCTGAACCATTCCTGAAGGATCTGCGGATGTTCCTGTTGAGTCCGTGATATTGGTATTATCTGCTAGATGTTATCTAGTTCATGGCAAGTGGGAATGGAAAAAGGAAAATGACAATGGTGGTACTAGTGAATGGAATACTACCCTCTTTCGCGCTACCTCGCGACATCTAAGAGGTAAAACTAAAGTACGCACTGTGGGACGACCAATAGTGTAATAAGTAACTGATGGTGGTGATAGTACCTGAGTAGTGAGTGCTCTACTAGTGATGGAAAGAAACATACTATATTCCTTGCAATAAATAATCTAATATGTCCATTAAAGGATGTCAGGGTGAGTATCTGAAGAAATGTCACTTGTGAACCAGGTCAATAAAATGATATATATATATATATACGAATATGAGTATAAATAACTCGCACAGGGTATGCATGAAACAACATGTATCATGATTATGCACTTATGATGAAATGATGAGATGCTATGATGATGCGGTTATAGTCTAGGGTCCAAGATACATCCTAGTTCGCTATAACCTTAGCTCTGATACCAATCTGTCACACCCCCAATTTACCTGACATGCATCGGAATGGAATACCTGGGGGTGTCTGTCATACCACCACAGTTACAGTTACATTGAACGACCTAAAGTGTCGTTTGGAAAAATACTTCGTTTGATCATTGAAATAATTCAGAGTTTACAAAATGAGGTCCGCAAAAGGTGTTGCAAGTTTATGAAAACAAGTCATACTAGATCAAACGTTTACATAAGTGCATGAAATAATGGTGAGACGCGTCGACTCCGCGACTCCATAAAGGTCCAAATGCATGTCACATGAGCTACCTTAATAACCTGAAATACATTGCTAAAACGTCAACACGAATGTTGGTGAATTCCATAGGTTTATAAAATGTAATGATGTACGGCCACCACATGTATAAGTGCATGACAAAAGTCACGTAAAATAGTACAATAGACCTTAAGCTCATGACCCCGAAGCTATGACTGATGAAATTATATGCCCCTCCTGAATGTTTTACCAGAACACTCCCACAATGTAGACATAAAATGCATCCGCTTACTGTTGGTAATAACTACCACGGATGGAGGCGTCACCCTCGATAGAACTATCCACTCACTCTCGCTTACCGGCAAATTAACGGTCCATGATAATAAATAGGAGACTTTAACAGGTTGGTAAGACAACTTAAGCAATGTACATATGTTTTGGTACTTGGGCTCGTACTAAAATGGTTGATGCAATGTATTCCCCCGTGGGATTTGAAATCAAAGTATTGTATTGAAAACGGGGCTATGAAAACTCACCTTAACTGATGATACTGTGATGAAGTGAACTGAACAACAATGAACTGTTAGCTGCCTCAACCTAATATGTGTGATGAACGATCTAATTTAGATCACCAAATGATGTTATGAATGTCCATGTACATGTTTCCTATACCACTCTACTCTTTGAAAAACACTTGTTGTTATCAAAATAATACATTTTCCAAAACTTGGGAAAATATGGCAACTAGAAAATAAAACTAGTTGAAATGTATATATATATATATATATATATATATATATATATATCGTATGTGTCAATGTTAGTGTTGAAATCCTCGGTTTGAAATCCTTGAAATAACGCCTTGTAGTGATAAAAATATACTTGTAATCACTAATACTTCATTAGTTATGAATTTGGGTACTTGGTTAATATTTCTAGAAAATCTAGAATTTAGTACGTAGAAGTAGTATTATTATTATTACTAGTGAAAGCTGCCAATTATAGAGGATTTTTGCCGATATTGAAACGTGAATATCTTTGTCGTTATGCGTCCGTTTTACTTGTTCTTTATATCCACGGTTACGTCTTAGCATGTAGTAATATATTTTGGAAAGCTTGGCTCCTCCGGGTTACGTCTAAAGCCTCTTTTTGTCCGACAAAAAACGTCCAACAGCAACAATTTTCAGAAAAAATACTTTTCGTCAATAAACTTGCAAAAATCATAACTTCTTCGTTATAAACTCTTTTTAATCCGTTCTTTCGCCTACGAATTCGTTTTTGAAAGTATTTTCTAAAAATTTTGCCAAAGTTTCCTTTATGTTTACTGATTTTCCTGGATTTACAAAAATGGGACAGAATGTTTATATACTTGTTACAAATCCATTTTGTTCAAAACTAGTTTCTACTTCAACCAAATCTCTTGCAAACACCACAAAGCTATACTAATCCTACCATACACCTTCTTAGGGTGCCATGGGTTCCTAATCACTAGTAATCATGTTAATTTAACAAAGGAACACCTAAATCAAAATCTAGGGTTTGTATGTTCAAAAAGTTAACAAAAATAATGTGGTATACTAACTTGTACATGAAATTAAGCATGAAAACCATAAGATACAAGTGTTAATTAGATGTAATCATGAAAATAAATTTGATAACTCACTTTGAAATAATGGGTGATTAGATGATGAGAAACCTTGTGTTACTTGTGTTTTTGTTGTAAGATTCTTGATTAGAATGATGAAATGAACAACTTTGTAGCTTTGAATCTTGAAAAATAATGGATTGATCTTGGATTTTGGGATGAGGTCGTGGGTTTTGGGGAAGAAAGGAGAGAAAAAGATGAACTTTGATCTAAAAATCTTACAAGCAAAATGAGGGTTTGGTTCTTAGATATTTGTTACAATTTAAATGTATAAAATGAATACATAAATGCATAAGGTTAGGATTAGTAACTTGTGGTATTTAGGGGTGGTCTTGGGCCGGTTTTCAATGGGTGAAAGAGAAGCAAAGTCGGTTTTGATCACTTAGGAAATGTAGTGTAATAATAATTGTAGTTTAGTGTAAGTATTAGTTATAATCGGGTACCGGGTTTGATAGAAATAAATATTAACGAAGTTAACCGGGACTTAATAAAGTCATAAAAATGTTAAAAATATGTTGGGTACAATTACTGAGTGTTCGGGTGATTATGGTTTAGTTTTCACGAAAATCGTCGTAATATTTATAAACTTACGTTATAAATAAAATAAATTTCCAAAATACTGGGTAAATGAAAGTAATAACTTTTATGATGATAAAATAGATATAAAAATATGTCGGGACCATTGTGGGAATATTTAGATATATTCGTCGTGTTTATAAACCCGGGTGTTAACGTTTATTTATAAATAATTATACATAAAATGTTAAATGTATCAAATATATAAATTTGAAAATCCTAAGAGTGGTATAACATGTAAATGACCTACTAATGATATGCAGACTGTCTCTAGTCCGTATGCAATGTCCTTACTGATAATGAAATGAATTCGCACCTAATCCAATACGGTTACGCGAATTTTAATACCCGTAAACTAAATTTACGATGAAATGTGTAATGCAAGTGAATAGTGAAAACTTTTCCGGCAATGAATAGTGTTCAATGAATAGTAAAATTTCTGAATGCTTCTCGAAATGTCAAACTGACACCGAAAATGATGAATAGTAAACTGATGAATAGTGTTTTTCCAAAGTTTGGGAAATGACCTGAAATGGTGTGCTGTGACATTTGTTAACGACAAAATATAAACTTTAATTATTAGCAAATCATGAATATAGTTTAAGCCTTTCATAACTAGACTTTATTTCATTTAATCATTACATTTGCTACATTTACATTTCATATAAAACATAACATTTTTATATTTCTATAAATAGAAAATGTTGTATGACATCATGGCATGCATCATGTGTAATCTTAGAAAGATTTTCCAAATTCTCTAAGTTGACTTTTGGAAAGATCTCTTACACATTTGGAAAGATTCTTACTCAAACTATCTTGTAGTTGACTTAAAGGATCTTGATTAGACTTGCATAGATATGGAAAGATTTCTTGAGTGTTTGACTGTCAGGTCTGGCGGAACCCTTTGGGTACAAGGGCTGAACCCTTGTTTCGGTTTCGCCAAATCCGCCAGCCTGCTGTCTTGGTTGGCTATAAATAGCAAGCCACATTCAAGAATTTCTTCATCACTTCTCATTATATTTTACACATACATTCTCATTACATTCATCTAACTCATTAACATTTCATTTGTGTGAGATCTTTTGCAGCAAAGAAGATCACAAGTTCATACCTAAAGTTACAAGTCTCAACATAACGTTTCAAGTCTTGTTAGCTTAGCATTGTGTAAACTTGCATAGTTTACACTTCATTTGATTGTGTAATTTCAGTAGTGATCGGTTAGTATTTTAGTCTTTAAAATACATAGTATGACGGGAGTGGTTATACCCTTGTAAAAGAACTCGACATCTAGCTTTGTGTCGGTAATCTTGTGTAAGCGACGTGTAAGGTTTTCTCCGCCGGTGAAAGGAGCTTGTTGACTAGTTAAAGAAACTCTCGAGTTGGATACTCGGGGCGTGGAGTAGGGCAAGGAAAAAGAGTCCTTGTAGCCGAACCGCGATAAACCTTCATGTTGTGTTTGATTTTTTCTTTCTTTACTCTTGCATATTACTTATCGTTTAAGTAGTTACTATTATTGATTACACGTAAAGGTTTCAAAGTTAATCAAGTTAAAAACCGGTAAACTATTCAACCCCCCTTCTAGTTTTCCACAATTGGCATCAAGAGCTACGTTACTCAAGCTTTTAAAATATATTGTGTCTTAAAACTTGAAACAATCCACGGATTTTTAAAATTACAAAAAAGGGCAATCTATGCAAAGACCACCACTTTTTGAAGCAAACGGTTTTATTTATTGGAAAAACCGCTTTGAAACTTACGTGAAATCAAAAGATATAGATCTATGGTATACAATTGTTGATGGTGATAACAAATCCACTTTTAAGGATGTTACAAATGGTAAAGATGAGGATAGCTCACTTACTAAACATAATAAAGATCAAAAGAAGTTGATTGCTAAAAATAATGAAGCTAAAATGATGTTTTACAATGCTTTACCAAAGAAAGAGTATGAAAGAGTTTTTATGTGTAAAACCGCTAAAGAAATTTGGCAATCTTTAATAGTCACTCATCAAGGAAACTCACAAGTTAAAGATAACAAAATTGATCTTCTTATTCAACAATACGAACAATTTTCTATTCCCGAAGATGAGATTATTGATTGTGCATTTGCTAGGGTTAACACTATTATTACTTCACTTAAAGCACTTGATGAATCCTTTTGTAGCAAGAATCTTGTCAAGAAATTCCTTAGAGCACTCCATCCTAAGTGGAGAGCCAAAGTGACCGCAATTGAAGAATCTAAAGATCTTTCAAGCATGTCACTTGATGAGCTAAATGGAAACCTCAAAGTTCATGAAATTGTAATGGAAAAGGATTTAGAAATAGTTAAAGACAAGAAAAAAAGAGTCAAGTCCATTGCCTTGAAAGCTAGAGTTCAATCAAGTGTTGATGAAGAATCAAACTCGGATAGTGACGATGAAGAATATGCCATGGCTGTTAGAGACTTTAAGAAGTTCTTTAGAAGACGAGGGAAGTTTGCAAGGAAACCTAAAGAAGACAAGAAAGCCTTCCGAAAAGATCGTGATGATAAGAAGGGAAAGAATGAAAGAAAGTGCTTTAGGTGTGGAGACACAAGTCATCTCATAGGAGAATGTCCAAAACCACCCAAAAGTAAAACTCAAAAAGCTTTTGTAAGTGGTGCTTGGAGCGATAGTGAAGATGATGACGAGGAACCAAAGAATGACGAGATTGCGCTCATGGCTCAAGACTCAAATGAGGAACAATCCGATTCATCTTGTTCTTCTATTGATGATGACACATTGCAAAATGAATATAACAAACTTTGTGAACTTAGCTTGATAATCATAAACAAAAACAAATTTTTGAAAACTAAAAAGAAATTTTTGGGAAATGAAGTTTATGAATTTAAAGAAAAGGCAAAGAGGTTAGAAAAGAGAAAGTATTGACTCAATGTGCAAATTGTGTCAAGAGTTTAAACTCGAAATTAAGAGGATTAAAATTACTCAAAATGATCTAATAAAACAAACCACAAAGTTTAAAAGATTCGATAAGAGCATTTCTTGTACGGATGAAATAATGAAACTTCAAAAGTCACCATTTGATAAAGCGGGACTAGGATTCATGAAGTTAGGAACATTAAGTAATCTAACGAAACTAGACGAAAAAGCGCAAGAAACTGCCAAAACTGTAGCAGGCTCCCACGGACCAGACGGAACCAAAATTTTGGTTCCGCCCGTTGAATCCAAAGGTTCTGCGGGGTCTGCTGCAGAACATAAAGTTTCAAACTCCACTCGTTCTGAATTTGTTAAAGTCACAAAAAGACCTAGTACTAGTTCAACACAAAACTAAACTAAAACCTGCTATTAAATTAGGAGTAGGACTTGCTAGAAATGAGTTTAGAACAAAAATTACTCAACCGAGGCCTAAAACTCCTATTCCCAAACGCCGCTTTCCTAAGAGCAACTACAACTCACAACCAAACTACCAACATGGTTGGAACCAAAATGTACCTAGACATTATCAAACTCCAAATTACATGTCATTGAACCCGTATCTTCCATTTCCATATATGGATCAAGTTAATGGTATGTTTAACCGAAATGGACCCATGAGATATTAGGGACCAAACGTTTGAGTGTTTTGTTTAAAATAGGTATGCTTGAAGGTTAGTTTGGAGCCGGATGAATAGATCAAAGATAGTGGGTGTTCAAGGCATATGACGAGAAACAAAAGCCTCTTCTCAACATATCAAGTATATGATGGAGGTAATGTTACATTTGGTAGCAAAGCAAAAAAGCAAAATCATCGAAAAAGGTACAATCTCTCATGACTCACTTTCTATTGATGATGTAGCTCATGTTGATAACCTAGGTTTTAATCTCCTTAGTATTAGTCAACTTTGCTGTAAAAAGTGTAACGTCCTTTTCAGTGAAAATGGAAGTAAAATACTTAAAGACGGCCTAACCATAGCCAAAGGTGTCCTTAAGAACAACGTATATGTCATGAAGCTTGATCAAACATCTAGAGACAAACTTTGCCTCACTTAATTAAATGAATCTTCAACTCTATGGCATGGATGTTTAGGACACGCTAATATGAGACTTATCCAAAACCTCTCCTCTAAAGATCTAGTTAGAAACCTACCCAAGTTGAAATATGACCAACACTTTTGTGATGCTTGTAAAGTTGGTAAACAAGTCCATAGTAGCCATAAGGCTAAAAATATGGTGTCTACATCTAGGTGTCTAGAACTTTTACATATGGATTTTTTTGGTCCATCTGCTATACAAAGTTATGGAGGCAACTTCTACACTTTGGTCGTAGTGGATGATTATTCAATATATACTTGGACAAAAATTTTGAAAAGTAAAAATGAAGCTTTTGACCAATTTGAAATTCTAAGTAAGAAAATTCAAAATCAAGTAAGAACTTGCATTGTAACTATTAGAACAGACCACGGTCGAGAATTTGACAATGAAATACAATTCGGAAATTTTTGTAATAAAAATGGTATAACTCATACCTTTTCGGCACCACGCAGTCCTCAATCTAACTGTGTAGTAGAACATAAAAACCAGACTCTTCAAGAGATGAGTAGAACAATGCTTAATGAACAAAATATTCCACAAAAGTTTTGGTGTAACACCGTTGACACGTCAACTTACATTTTAAATCGTGTCATGATTAGACCATTTTTAAACAAAACTCCATATGAACTATATAGAGGTAAAAGCCTACATTAGGATATTTTAGAGTGTTTGGGAGTAAATGCTTTATACTTAACACCAAGGATTATCTCACCAAATTTGACCCAAATTCTTATGAAGGTGTGTTTCTTGGATATTCACAAAAAGCCTATATCATCTTAAACAAAGAAATCTTAAGAGTCGAGGAATTGTTGAACGTAACATTCGACGAGAGTCCACCTCCCTCTAAGACATCACCTTTGGTAGATGATGACTTAGTTGAAAGTCAAATAATGGAAAGTCAAGAAAACTTAGATAATGACAAGGAAGATGAACTATTAAATAAAGAAATCGTCAATGTCAAAGAATCTAAAAGTCATCCATTAGATAGTGTCATAGGAAACACTAACAAAAGAACACTAAGATCAAAAGTCCAAATTGAAAGTAACTTCTTTTGTTTCGTGTCAACCTTTGAACCGAAGAATATAAACAAAGCTATAAAATATGAGTCATGGGTAATAGCCGTGCAAGAAGAATTAAACCACTTTATTAGAAATGACGTTTGGACACTAGTTCCTCAACCAAAAAGTCAACACAATTATTGGAACAAAATGGGTATTTCATAATAAGATGGATGAGAAGGGAGTAGTGTCTAGAAACGAAGCTAGGCTAGTAGCACAAGGATATAATCAACACGAAGGCATTGACTATGATGAAACTTTTGCTCCGGTTGCTAGGCTCGAGTCAATTAGAATTTTACTTGCATATGCATGTGCACATGATTTTAAACTTTTTCAAATGGATGTCAAAAGCGCATTTTAAAATGGCTTTATAAATGAAGAAGTTTATGTTGCTCAACCTCCGGGCTTCACCAACTTTGAAAAACCTAATCATGTTTATAAACTTAAAATCTTTATACAGACTTAAGCAAGCTCCAAAAGCATGTTATGGTCGACTTAAAACCTTCCTAGTTGACCATAAGTATATCATGGGCTTAGTTGATAATACCCTCTTCACTAAGAAGAAAGGATCACATATTATCATAGTCCAAATCTATGTTGATGACATCATATTCGGATCAACTTGTCAATAATTATGTGACGATTTCTTAAAAATCATGCATGATCGAGTTTGAGATGAGTATGATGGGAAAACTCAACTTCTTCTTAGGACTCTGAATCAAACAATTAGATGATGGAATATTCTTTAATCAATCTAAGTATATTAATGACATGCTTATGAAATTTGGTCTTGAAGATTCAAAACCAATCAAAATACCTATGTCATCGGAAACTAAACTCACCAAGGATGAGGAAAGTAAATCCGTAGATAACACTAAATATAGAAGTATGATTGGAAGTCTACTTTATCTCACGGCTAGTAGACCCGACATTATGTTTAGTGTTTGTCTATGTGCTCGTTTTCAAGAAGATCCTAAAACTATTCATCTTGAAGCCGTTTTAGATACATTAAGGGTACTACACACTTAGGATTATGGTATCCCAAAGGAATGGGAGTAGAAACCATAGTGTATGCCGACTCGGATCATGCCGGTCACTATGTAGATAGAAAAAGCACAATTGGTATTTGTACTTTTGTTGGACATTGTCTCACCTCATAGTTCTCTAAGAAGCAAATGGCTCTAGCTATCTCAACAACTAAAGCCGAATACGTATCGGCCGTAAAAGCATGTCAACAAGCTCTTTGGATGAAGCAAGCTCTTGTCGACTATGGAATTCAACATAACAACATCTCTCCATCCTTTGCGACAACAAAGGAGCCATCGACCTTAGTAAGAATCCAGTCCAACATGCTCATACTAAACATATTGAAATCCGTCATTATTTACTTTGTGACAATATCCAAAAAGGAAACATCTCAATTGAGAAAGTATCCTCCGAGGACAACATTGCCGATATTCTCACAAAACCTCTTAAACGAGAACCATTTAACCTTCTTAGACTTGGACTAGGACTTATGGAACCTACATTGTAGTTTCGAACATTAGAATAAAATTACAAAAATCCAAACAAATCCGTTTAATTTCTATTTCTGCTAAACTGGCGGAACCTTGAGACATAAGGGGCGGAACCCTTTATTTCGTTCCGCCGGATCCGCCCACCTGCAGAAACTTTTCTTTTTATATATTAAACCAAACACTCCTTATCCTATACCACCACTCTAAAAATAGTTACTATTCACTTCACAACACCTCCACACACGAAAATTTGGTCTCTCCTTCATCAACTTAGCTCTCTAATCATCATTGTAAGTACTCTTAACATAATTACGCTCCTGATCTGCGTCTAGGAATTCTATTTTTGCACAAAAACAAAAACTCAGGGTAATGCATCAACTTGAGAAATTTACATAGAACATTAGTTGTAAAACAAAACTAATCATGTTTCCCATAGTTAGGAATTGTATTCTTAGAGGATACTAGCATGTTTACCAAAACACCCCATGTTAAATTTTTGCAAAAATGACTTCTCATGAATAGGACAAATATTTTTTCGTTTTACATTGTTGATACAAATTAAAAATGTTATGTTTAAAACATCACTTGCATAATATCTCTTCAATGCTAAAGGGAATACATAACTAGTATGTATTTTCGGGTACATTCAAAGGAAGCTACATTGAATTAGGAGAGCTTGGGTTATCTCCAGTTTTAAGTACAAAATTTGCATATTAAAATGTTTTAAGCATTTAAATGAGACGAGATAAGTGCACCTCCACATTGTTTGCACATAGGCACATACTAGAACTTCAACATTAAAACTCACTTCAACATAGTCTAAAAATGTGATATCTGTGTTTTTAGGAATCATCATGCTTCCCGCAACTCACTATGACTACAAGGATACTCTTAACTACCTACCAAAATACCACAAAACAAAAGGGCTTACCCCCACTCAAGTCAAAATCTTTAAGTCTCTAGAAAAACGATATGTCCATGAGGGTAGGACCATTGATCCTGTTGGAGTATGCTCGTGTCATAATAAATAATTATATGGCTAGTCATATGTGAGCCTATGGGGTCACACACATATACACTTAGGTACTTCTTTATGTTGTATTTATTGTACTTACGGCATGTAAATAAACTTACGTAACTTGGGATAACTATCGGGCTTCTAATGACTAAGTATTGGACTTAATCTATTGGACTTGGAAAACAAATGGGTGGCCCATTTGAGCCCTCTTCAAATCCGGCCTAGGGGAGACTTCCAAGGGAAGTTTGGTTTTGAAATTTGGTCAAATATATGGGAGTTATATTCTCATTAATCCCATAACTATTTTTCCTAATTTCTCTCCTCCCTCTCTCCCTCAAAGTCACGGCAAAACAAAACACCCCTACCTAGGGTTTTTGTTTTCTTGATTTTTTCCTTTGATTCTTGTTTAATCAAAGGCTATTCCAAGGTTACGGGTTAAGGACTAGCATCCAAGGGGTATACAAGGAGGTGTAGTGTGTTTCATTCTTAGAGGAGATCAACCTTATTGATCTCTTGGGTTTCTTATTCCAAACGTGGGTTTGGTGTTTGTTGATTACTCCCGGTGCATGCTACAAAGGTATAAACATGTTGTGTTTAATTTTGATTAATCATATTGGCTATATGGATTCTTCTATGGTGATGTTGTTCCGCCGCGTTTATTTGATTTATATATATTTTATATTCATACATCACCTATAGTGGTATCACGAGCCATCATATGTGCCACATGATTATCGGGTACGTGTAAAATAGCCTAAAACGCATGTTTTTTGATCGATTTATGAAACGATTTCAAATCAGGCCCTATAGCTTAATTTCCTGTGGTAAAAAGATAATTAAAAGGTCCTAACATCAGTGGGTTTTGAACCTAAGGTCATCTGACACAAGTACCAAACGGGGTTTTAATTATTGGTAATTAATTTCTTCGTTTTCGTTGGCTAACAATTTAATTCTTGTTATTATTTTGTTTTCCATGGCAAATACATGCATGTTTGTCCATTGAGTTAGCCAACACCATGTTTCATTCATAATATTATGGTATTATTATGGTTATATGCAAAGCCGATGAAAACCTAGACCACTTGTGCATTGAATGGTTGTTTATGTTATTTAATTTCGTGTTTTGGGGTTTTGCCATTGTTTCGGCATTTATGTAATTATATTCTTTTGGTTGTAGCCATTTTTTGGGCACCTTTACAGTAGATTAAAAGTATATTAATTGTATTTTACTTTCAATATAATGTAATCGTGGCTTGGTGGTGAAAGGCGAAAGAGTTAAAGACGTTTTTGCCAAAAAATGACTGCTGGAACACCAGTTGGTAAAACGGAGTTTTCCGGTGATTAGTAAGGTCTTTTTGGCTAAATATTTTTTTGCAGGTACCCAAGACATGGGCCTACAACTTTCTAGTTTTGAGCTAAGCCCGGGGAAGCCTCCTTCATGGACTTTTGGGCCCTTTAACACAGAAATTCTGGAAGGACAGAAACTGCTTTTCATGTGCATCATGGGCTTCCAACTTGCTCTTGATTGTCTTGGAGCAAGTGGGAGTCCTCCGTGTGGTTGTGTGGTTTGTCCCTAGTTGACTCTTGGTTGTCGTGATGGCTCACGAGACCAAGCATAGGTTTTTTCATCGGTTGAGGCTTTGCATATTGTGGTTGTATGGTTGTTTTTGCTTTTTATGGTTGTATGGTTGTATGGTTGTTTTTGCTTTTTATATATCTTGTTTAATATGTAAAATTGAAAATAGTTTTCTATAAACTTAAAACGAATCACAAACCATTTTTCAAAACTAAGTCTTTTGATTTAGTTTTACTAAGTTTATGAAACTTGAAATCATTGTTTTATAATAACACCTTAACTTATTATGTATGTTATTTTATTTATGTATTGTCCAAACTTTATTATCCATGTAGGCTTAATATTAGTCATGAAAATGGACAACTTGACACACATAAATTAAAACAATGTTTAGACTTAAGTTAAGAAATGTTTTTAACTTGTGCTACGAAGGATGAATACATGCTCTTTTCGTACACCTTTTGATCCACATCAAAACTTTTACCCGTCAAAATTTAAGTCACGCCGTCCAATTTTGAGGACACTTGCAATTACTTTTTGCCTGTGGGTGGGACCTAGGTTGAATTGTAACCCAAGGTGACTATTCTCTATGCGTGGGACCTAGATATATTCTCGCACGTTCTCAAATTGGATGACTTAATCGAGTTAAGCGGTGAGATCTTGACCCGAGGCAAAGATGGGACTAAACATGCCAGCTTGACACTAGTTGCTTGTTCACTAGTGCCATGAGTCCCATAAAGATCTAAGAGCTGCACTTGTAATGCAATTGGTCGACGTTACCTACCTATTGAATCCTCCATTGCTAGCAGATCAACTGATGTGATGGTGGAACCTCAATGAGGATCTTAGCCTTTTCGTAAAATTAATTGTTTTAATATAGTAAATTTGGGTAGTTAATTTTAAAAAGGATTAATTATTGAAAATTACTAAAATTGAACTTTGTTTATTTTGTAGATGACAACTCCAAATTCAACCATGAACAACTCGTCAATCAGATCAATTCTCGAGAAAGAGGAATTGAATGGTAACAACTTTTTGGACTGGTACCGCAACTTGAGGATTGTCCTCAAGGCTGAACAAAAGTTTTACCATCTGGAAGAAGCTTTACCTGAAGCACCTGCTGCTAATGCTACTGCTGCTGTTCGTAATGCCTACACTCGTAGGAGTAACGAGTAACAGGAAGTGGCTTGTCTTATGCTGGCTAGCATGATCCCTGAGTTGCAAAAGAACTTAGAGAACTTTTCAGCATTTGACATGCTGCGAGAACTGAAAGTTATGTTCGAGCAGCAAGCAGAGCAAGAATTGTTTGACACGGTCAAATCTTTTCATGCCTGCAAGCAGGAGGAAGGGCAATCGGTCAGTAGCTATGTCATGAAAATGAAAAGCTATCTGGATCAGATGGAGCGACTGGGATACCCCATGCCTCAAATCCTTGGAGTAAGCATGATACTTACCTCACTATCGAAGGATTATGACAAATTTGTGCAGAACTACAACATGCACAGCATGGGGAAAACCATTGCCGAACTGCATAACATGCTGAAACTTGCAGAGAAAGGCATGCCCAAGAAGGCTCCACTTGTCCTAGCTATCAAGCAAGGCAGAATTCAGAAAAAGAACAAGGGAAAACCGCAGGCACCTGGCAAGGGACAAGGGAAAGGCAAGGCTAAGCTTGCTTATGCCCCCAAACCCAAAATCCCCCCACCTGCCAAGAAGGAGCACCCAGCCAAGGACACCCCCTGCCACCATTGTGGAGTGGTAGGGCACTGGAGGCGCAACTGTCACACCTACCTGGAAGGGCTAAAGAAGAACAAAGCTAGCGTTGCTAGCACATCAGGTATCTTCACTATAGAACTTTATACTTTTCCTAACAAAACCTGGGTATATGATACTGGTTGTGGTACTCACATTTGTAATAATGTGCAGGGGCTTAGGGGAAGTCGAAAGCTGAAGCAAGGAGCTTTACATCTGTACGTTGGTAATGGCGATCGTGCAGCTGTGGAAGCAATTGGGAGCTTTGATCTTATCCTCCCAAATGGACTAGTTATTGTTTTAAATAATTACCATTTTGCACCTACTATCACTAGGGGTGTTGTTTCACTTTCGCGTTTGAAAGATGATGGTTACATTCATACTTTTACGGATTTTGGCATTTATGTTTCTAAGGATAATGTGTTTTATTTTAATGCTATTCCACGTGATGGAATTTTTGAAATTGATATGCGTGATCCTATTTCAAACAATAGTTCTATATATACTGTTAGCAATAAGAAATCCAAACGTAATTTGGATTCCACTTTTTTATGGCATTGTCGTGTTTGCCATATAAACAAGAAACGCATTACGAAGCTACAACACGATGGGCTTTTAGAGTCAACCGAAAATGTGTCGTTTGATAAATGCATTTCTAGCATATCTGGAAAGATGGCACGAAAGCCTTTTTCCCATGTTGGAGAAAGAGCTAAAGATCTACTTTGACTCATTCATACTAATGTATGTGGCCCATTTAGAACAATGTCTAGAGAAGGAGCTAACTACTTCATCACTTTTACTGATGATTTTAGTAGATATGGTTATGTTTACCTGATTAAACATAAACATCAAGCCTTTGAAATGTTTAAAGTCTTCCAAAGTGAAGTAGAGAATCAGCTTGGCAAGACCATTATGGCTCTTCGATCCGATCGAGGAGGTGAATATATGTGTCAAGAGTTTTTAGATCATCTAAAAAGTGTGGGATAGTCTCACAATTCATTCCTCCATATACACCACAACACAATGGTGTGTCTGAAGGAGAAATCGAACCTTGCAAGACATGGTTCAATCTATGATGAGTCTAACAACGTTGCCAATGTCCTTTTGGGGTTATGCTCTAGAGTCTGCTGCACGCATACTCAATATGGTTCCAACTAAGAAGGTTGATAAGACTCCATACGAAATATGGCATGGGAAGGTCCCTAATCTGTCTTACTTGAAAGTCTGGGGTTGTGAGGCTCTCGTTAAACGAGATACGCCAAACAAACTTGAGCCTAGAGCTATCAAGTGTATCTTTGTAGGATACCCAAAGGAAACAATGGGTTACTATTTCTACTACCCACACGAGAACAAAATATTTGTTGCTCGATATGCTGAGTTTTTTGAGAACAGTCTCATCTCACAAGAAGCAAGTGGGAGCAAAGTAGACTTTGATGAACTTCAAAGCGAAGATGCACAACCTTATAGTAACACTAGTGAACATCAAAATGAGACTGAGCATGAAAATGTTGAGCCTCTTCGAGATGTTGCTCCCATTCGTAGATCCGAAAGGATACCTCAAGCACCTGAACGATATGGTTTTTATATCGATGCTGAGGAACATGAGTTAGGGGATCATTGTGAACCCGCTAACTATCGAGAAGCTATATCGTGTCCTGAACGCGAGAAGTGGAACGAAGCTATGAATGTGGAAATGAAATCCATGGAAGACAATGATGTCTGGGTCGAGGTAGACCTACCTCCCAATGCTAAAACCGTTGGGAGTAAATGGCTCTACAAGATAAAGACCGACGTGGATGGAAATGCACATACCTATAAAGCTCGTCTTGTAGCAAAAGGTTTCACTCAAATCTACAGAATTGACTATGAATAAACCTTCTCGCCTGTTGCAGACATTAAAGCAATTAGGATTCTTATAGCCATAGCAGTGTATTATGACTATGAGATTTGGTAAATGGATGTCAAGACTGCCTTCTTGAATGGCCACCTAAACGAGGACGTTTATATGGTGCAACCCGAGGGCTTCGTGAATCCAAAGTATCCTAGCAGAGTATGCAAGCTTAAAATATCCATTTATGGATTGAAGCAAGCATCTAGAAGCTGGAACAAGAGATTTGATGAGGAAATCAAGAAGACTGGTTTCACTCAAAATCTCGATGAGCCATGTGTATACATGAACACTAGTGGAAGTATAGTGGCATTCCTAATCTTATATGTCGATGACATATTACTCATAGGAAACAACATTCCAATGCCACAAGATGTAAAATCCTGGCTTGGAAAGTGTTTTGATATGAAAGATTTAGGAGAAGCATCGTACATACTTGGAGTCAAGATCTATCGAGATAGATCAAAGCGGTTAATCGGCTTGTGTCAAAGTGCATACATTGAAAAAATCCTGAAGAGATTTAGAATGCAAGATTCCAAACGTGGAAGTCTTCCAATGCAACCAAATACGGAATTGAGCAAGGCTCAAGGACCCTCAACACCCGCCGAGGTGAAGAGGATGAAGGGAATCCCTTATGCTTCGGCTGTGGGATCCATCATGTATGCGGTTAGGTGCACTAGACCTGATGTAGCGTTCTCTCAGAACCTAACGAGTATATTTCAATAGAATCCAGGAGAATGTCACTGGACTGCTGTTAAGAACATATTGAAGTATCTGCGGAATACTAAAGATATGTTTCTTGTTTATGGTGGTGATGTCGAACGTGAGCTCAGTGTTACTTGTTATACTGATGCAAGCTGGGAGACAGGTCGTGATGACATCAAATCCCAAACAGGATATGTTTTCGTCATGAATGGAGGTGCTGTTGACTGGAAGAGTGCCAAGCAAAGCACAGTTGCGATGTCCTCTACAGAAGTTGAATATATAGCTGCTTCAGAAGCTGCAATGGAGGCAGTTTGGATACGAAAATTCATTTCTGGGCTTGGCGTTGTTCCCAGCAATGAACGACCTATGGATATGTACTGCGATAATTCCGGTTTTCTAAAGGGTGCCAAACACTTTCGTCGGAAAGTTCACTATATTCGAGAAGTTATCGAAAGTGGGGATATTCGTCTCCTCAAAGTTCACCCAGATGACAATTTAGCTGATCCTTTTACTAAACCAATGTCTTGTACCAAACATGTGGAGCATGCTAGGAACATTGGGCTGCGACCTGCTAATAGTCTCATGTAAATCTGTTTTTAGTATTTTAAATAATTGGAATGTTGAACATTTTATATCTTTAATGAATTGATGTAATGGTTATTGTCGTTTTCATACATATCAACTATGTTCCATTTTTGCATGTTTAATCCATGAATGATTTAATTATTCAAAATTGTCCATTGTCAGTTGACAATACGGGAGTATCATCGAATTAAGGCAAATGTGAGCGTATTGGTGATTTATTTGCCAAACTCATATGTTGTTCATTGTGATGAACATTGGACTGACCTAACCTTCGAGATTTCACTGCATGGATCGGTGTCAATAGTGAATCTCGCAAATGGTTATGTCTCTTATCCTTCGACTTGAGATGCAAGTAGGTCTTGCATGTGTGGAATTTCATTCTTTGATATGGTTAAACGCTGTCCTGAATAAGGTAGTTATAAAAAACCATTTTCAGGAGTGATTTGAAACACATGAATGACACGTGCAGTCAAAACAGGATTTGTTCCTCCACATGTCATGGAGTTAGATACTATTGGGCCCCTTGATGAATTGAACAGATGTTTGTATGGCCATACCCAAATGAGATTAAGATGAATCTTAATTCACTTTGTAATCTTGTTCAATATCTAGATCGAGAAACAGAATAGTTGAACAAACGGAATGACTTTGATCCATGTCTAGTGTTCAACATAGTATCTGTAACAAAAGGAAAGATGGCATTAAAACCATTTAATTGAGACGTTTAAGAAACTACCCTCACATATTTCTAGGGGCATTGGCGAGTTGCTAGACGCAAACCTTTGCTTGTATAATTACTTGATTATTATGACGTCGCAAGTAGGAGCTGTTGGAGTATGCTCGTATCATAAGAAATAATTATATGGCTAGTCATATGTGAGCCTATGGGGTCACACACATATACACTTAGGTACCTCTTTATGTTGTATTTATTGTACTTACGACATGTAAATAAACTTACGTAACTTGGGATAACTACCGGGCTTCTAATGACTAAGTATTGGACTTAATCTATTGGACTTGGAAAACAAATGGGTGGCCCATTTGAGCCCTCTTCAAATCCGGCCTAGGGGAGACTTCCAAGGGAAGTTTGGTTTTGAAATTTGGTCAAATATATGGGAGTTATATTCTCATTAATCCCATAACTATTTTTCCTAATTTCTTTCCTCCCTCTCTCCCTCAAAGTCACGGCAAAACAAAACACCTCTACCTAGGGTTTTTGTTTTCTTGATCTTTTCCTTTGATTCTTGTTTAATCAAAGGCTATTCCAAGGTTACGGGTTAAGGACTAGCATCCAAGGGGTATACAAGGAGGTGTAGTGTGTTTCATTCTTAGAGGAGATCAACCTTATTGATCTCTTGGGTTTCTTATTCCAAACGTGGGTTTGGTGTTTGTTGGTGACTCCCGGTGCACGCTACAAAGGTATAAACATGTTGTGTTTAATTTTGATTAATCATATTGGCTATATGGATCCTTGTATGGTGATGTTGTTCCGCCGCGTTTATTTGATTTATATATATTTTATATTCATACATCACCTATAGATCCTTATTTCCTATAGAACACCAACATTCGTAGGGAACTAGCCGGAATCAACTTTGATTGCCTCCTAGACATCGATGAACCCATTTGTCATAGATTTATTCTTGAGTTCTATGCTTCCATCACTCTCCACACTAATGACGATGGTCTTATGCGCTTGTCTTTCATGATTAGTGGTCACTCTTATAACATCTCTCTCAGTGACTTTGCTCGAGTCCTAGGTGTTCCGAATTATGGTACTTGTCTCTATTCGGACAAACACTCTCTCTCAATTCTTGATTCGGTCATTGATCGCATCCATCCTTATGATACTCCTCTTGTATCCAAGGATGTCATCCGTGATCATCTTTTTGTTAGGACCTCCAACACTAGAAGAACTAGGTCGGGAAATGAGGTTGATAAGGACTCTTATGGAATGGAACTAAATGAGCTTAAGCCTCAATTCAAGAAGTGGGAGGAAGTTATTAGAGCCAATGTCATTAGCACTATAGGGAATAGGGATCACATCAATCTTTTCCTTTACTATATGCTCTACTCCGTGTCCGTGCGCCAACCTTTCAACTTGGCTTACTACTTAGCCAAAAGGATGGCCGACATTCCCATTCAAGGCACCACCGCTATGCCATATGGAATACTCTTGACTCGTCTTTTTAGACAATTTGCTCCAATTCCTCCAACTCCAAGTGGTCTTCGTCTTGATTACTCTCTCATCCCACATACCTTTGTTCCACTTAGTGACAAGAGAGTCTCAAAAGCCCAAGGGAAATGTCCTCATCCTTCTACTTCCTCCTCCTCATCATCATCAATGAGTGAAGACGACAACTTACCCAACTCTAGGCTTCCTCCTCTCAAGTACCGCTCACAACTTCCAAGTATTCCAAATGAGTCCGAGGAGTTCAAGCAAACCAAGGGGATGTTCAAGTGCTTCAGGAGGTTCCTTGGAAAGCTCAACAAGAAGTTGGATCGTCAATGAGTGCGGGGTTAGAGGTGTTTGGCACAAGGTGCCTTTTGAACAATTGGTTGTATTGTAATATGTTCTATGGATTTATGTACTCGTAGGGATAATATGTTATGTTTAAACTATGTATGAACTAACGTGTGTGCAGGAAGACAACATTTGGGATGTTGTCAAATTTTCAAGTTTATGAGAATTTCACTAAGTATAGTGAATTTCGCTAGCCCCCGATCAAAGTATATCGGTAAGAATGTTTTCATATTCATTTTTGTCATTTCCTAATCAGATATAGCCGTATGTTTATGTTTTAAGGATTTTCGGAAAATTTGGTAAACGTCCCGACCCTCGGTAAACTGTTCTATAAATTTTCCAGGTCTAGCGGATTTAGCGGAATCAAAAATAGGGTTCCGCCAGTGCATTTTCTGGGTACACCCAGGTTTGGCCCAACGGAACCAAAAACAGGGTTCCGCCTGTGTATTCTGTTGGTTCCACTAGCACCTGGAGAAATGTTTCCAATTTTCCAAAATTTTGACTTCTAAACAACATCAAACCATCCTTTTTAGTTAAAAACACATTTCTTATTAGTTGTTAAGTGCATTAGGATCTTTTTTAGTCACTAGAACCAATTGGAACCTATTTCCCGCCAAAAATCAAATTCAACCATAAGTAACTCAAGGATCCCTTCAACATAAAGTAAAGAACCCTCCAAAAGGTTCCTTAGAATCCGTGGAACTTCTGATCCAAATCATTTGACATGACCACATAACATTTAGTGCATATCTTGGTCTTCTTACTCCACCATTTTTCATTGGATTGACTTCCAATGATATGACAACCTTCATAAACCATCCAAATCATTAGAAACCTCAAAATTTGTGTGGTAGAACATCAAATCCAAACACTCCTTTCAACAATTCTTCAACTCTATAAATTTGACCATCTTGGAACACTTTCAAATCACACCATCACCATCACAATCTCTGATCTTAAGCTTTTAAACCACCATTTTGACCATGACAAAGTCAACAAACTCCTCTCCACCATCAAGACCTATTAGAAGAATCGCTAGGATAAGTGTAAAACCATGTTGTTTGAACACCACCATCAACTTAAGCTCTTCATCTTCGGATGAATCACCACTCATAATCTCTTCACCCATCAAAGATGAGAATTTTATCAACCTTGCTACTCCTACACCATCACCAAGGCTTCACAATGTGATCACCACTCCACCGCCAACAATAACACCTAGTGATCCAACTTCACCACAAACTCCAACTCAACCATCCAAATCTCCATCACCACCCAAATCACCAAAGCTTGAACCAGTGGAGCTTTTTTGCACTCCACCAACATCACCACATCCTTTCTTGCAAGACCTTGATGACCTTCCACCTAGATCAACCAATCCACCACCATTGCCTTCATTTGGCTCAATTGAACGAATGGCAAACCATCAACCACGAGCATTCTTTGAGCCCAATGAACCGTTTGAACAAGAACCACCACCACAACAAGATCCTCACCAACAAAAACCATGTTGTTTCACCACATCTTTAAGGATATCCATGGCCCTCTCTATGCAGAAGCCAACTTTGAACACCATGATCCACCATCATCTCAAGCATCTCAACCACCATCTCAATGTCAATCCCAACACTTTGAGTCTATCTTTCCCTCATATGAGGAAATAGAAGCCTCGTTGTGGAACAACCCTCCCAACACCCACGAGGAGATCAATGTTTGCCTCAACAACCTTTATGCTTTCAAAAGCATGGTGGACTCCTATCTCCATCAAGCAATGGAGTTTCAAACCACCTTACTTTCTTCCATTGCCAACTCCACCTCATCTCAACAAACCGCCAATGTTCCACTACTACCACCATCAACCAATGACCCAATCCTCGCCATGGGTGCTCATATTGTGAGCGGGCGGCAAAAATAAGTGAAAGCATTAAGATCATGCTTCACCAAGTCTAAGATGAAACCCGCTTTGCTCTCCAACACATTCTTCAACATTTAGATGCTCTTTCTCACCCAAACCTTTCCTAGAGCGTGAATTTGGAGGCTTTGCCCCACTTAAGACTATGTTGGGTGGTTTCCTTTTATATATGTAGGTTTTTATCTTTATTTTTTCCTTTTTGAATTTTTATTTTTAGAAGTAAGACGTTGATTTTTCTATTTCTCGTCTTTGACTTTTAGAAAAGTCAAATTTTACTTGAAATGAAATTGGTTCTACTATATTGTGTGCATTGTTGGTTCACTATTTAGTTGTTGTGATTGTGATATGCTTGCTTATCTTCATATAACTTGTTGTGGTTGCCTTATTTCTCACTTATCTATTTCGAAAACTAACATTTTCTTGTAGGTTCAAAATCCATGATTCCCAATCTTAGCACCCCAACTAGGGGGAGTATTGTCCAAGGGGGAGCACTTAGCTTGCATCATTCCGCTTCGCAACTCTTCTTTTTGTTTCGACAAAGAGGGGGAGAAAACCATATTTAAACTTAAACTATTTCTCATCATTCTAATTAAACAAGTTTAAATATAAATTTTTAAAGATTAACACTATAGTTAGTGATTTGCTTTAAAATAAAGTTTATGTTTTGTCCTCAACAAAAAGGGGGAGATTGTTAATACAAATATCATCTAAAAACGTTATTTATATTTTACGATCTTTGTTAAATTTTGTTAACGACAAAGTATAAACTTTAATTCTTAACAAATCATGAATATAGTTTAAGCCTTTCATAACTAGGCTTTATTTCATTTAAACATTACATTTGCTACATTTACATTTCATATAAAACATAACATTTTGATATTTCTATAAATAGAAAATGTTGTATGATATCATGGCATGCATCATGTGTAATCTTGAAAAGATTTCTAAAATCTCTAAGTTGACTTTTGGAAAGATCTCTTACACATTTGAAAAGATTCTTACTCAAACTATCTTCTAGTTGATGATGAGGCGAAAAATGAACCATTTTTAAGGGGTCATTTAAGCCGGAATTGGAATTTATTTGATCAAATATTACCCTAAATCATTCCTTTTGTGATTTTAGGTACTTTGGTAGTGAATTCTGGAAAATGAAGCATTCTGGACGTTTTTGGAGCATAAAAGTGAAGAAAACGGCAAAGTCTTAATTTTCCTTGCTGGGAACAGTAGATGACGGCGTCAAGAAGGATTTTATGACGGCGTCAAGAGCAAAATCGATGACGACCCAAAGAAAACGTGACGGCGTCAGAACAAGGGCGTCAAGAGTAAAAGTGGTGACGGCCCAGAGCAAAATCATACATGACGGCGTCAGCTTTGGATCTAGGCAGTCCGAGAACTTTATTGGCGGCGAGATGACGGCGTCAGATTTTTCCTCTTGACGCCGTCACCTCCTAAAATCTATATATACTTTTCTAATTTTCATTCATTAAAGAGGAACTTGTGTGGAGAATATTAGGGCCGAACTTTATAAACCCTAGCTCGTTTGTAACAGTATTTTCAAGGGTTTTCACCCCTTGAAACCCTTCATGTTCAATTGAGATAAGTTTTACTTCAATTCATTCAATATGTCTATGTGTTGTTTGAATATATCTTATGCTTGTCTTGATTTTAACATGCTAGGCTAGATCTATTGTGTGTTTGCTTGGATGTAATAAAACCTAGATGTTGATTATAGGTTGATTGCTTGTTTATAGTTGTAATGGATGAATGATTTCAATGTTAGGCTTAAGAAAACTGGCAGATCTCTATTGTGTAACTTGCTTGAACGTCTTAAGAAACATGAACCGATGTGTACTAGGTTTTTATGGTTGTATTTAATGCATGAGCGAATTCTAGTGATCCCATGTTAGGAGCTTCTTAGCTGGCTCGACATAGGAGTGCAGTAAGAGCTTATAGAATTGGGGAAGTAAGTACGCCACCCCATGAATGGTATTAAGGAATACAATCCATCATCCACGCAACTGTAACAAGTAATTAACCTGTAAAAGATATCTAGGGAGTAGTGAAATCTAAGTAAACACAATTCTCCCATTTATTGTTCACACCACTAGTTTAAATTAGTTTATTTTCATTTTTGTTATTTTATTTTGATTGCATCTGTAGTTATTGGGTTAGTTGACTAGCAACTAATTCCGCCCACTTTTCCAATACCCGAGAATTTTATTTGCTTTTATAAAATATAAAATAATACAAAAAGAATTATCCCTCACCTCTAGACCTAGCTTTTAGGTTTTCTAATGCTAGCGACACTATTCCTGAGTTGAACGATCAATCCCCTGGTACTTGTCACTATACTATACTACAACGATCAGGTACACTGCCTGGTGGGGGTTGTAAGCTTCTCGAGATCCCTCAAGAGGTAAAGCCTGGTGCAATTCCCACGCATCAGTTGACTTACACGATCTTGATTAGACTTGCATAGATATGGAAAGATTTCTTGAGTGTTTGACTGTCAGGTCTGGCGGAACCCTTTGGGTACAAGGGCGGAACCCTTGTTTTGGTTCCGCCGGATCAGCCAGCCTGCTGTCTTGGTTGGCTATAAATAGCAAGCCACACTCAAGAATTTCTTCATCACTTCTCATTATATTTTACACATAAATTCTCATTGCATTCATCTAACTCATTAACATTTCATTTGTGTGAGATCTTTTGTAGCAAAGAAGATCACAAGTTCATACCTAAAGTTACAAGTCTCAGCATAACGTTGCAAGTCTTGTTAGCTTGGCATTGTGTAAACTTGCATAGTTTACACTTCATTTGATTGTGTAATTTCAGTAGTGATCGGTTAGTATTTTCGTCCTTAAAATACATAGTGTGACGGGAGTGGTTGTACCCTTGTGAATGAACTCGACATCTAGCTTTGTGTCGGTAATCTTGTGTAAGCGACGTGTAAGGTTTTCTCCGCCGGTGAAAGGAGCTTGTTGACTAGTGAAAGAAACTCTAGAGTTGGATACTCAGGGCGTGGAGTAGGGCAAGGAAAAAGAGTCCTTGTAGCCGAACCACGACAAACATTTGTGTTGTACTTTGATTGTTTCTTTCTTTACTCTTGCATATTACTTATCATTTAAGTTTTTACTATTATTGATTACACGTAAACGTTTCAAAGTTAATCAAGTTAAAAATCGGTAAACTATTCAACCCCCCCCCCTTCTAGTTTTCCACACTATTATTTTGGGACGATTGGAACTTATGGGTAAAGTACTAGTGTTATGGAGTAATGGGGAAGAACATCATTTATTACCCCCATATATGCGTTAATGTTTTAAAGTAATCCAAATGTTTTGATCATCTTTATTCGAGTCTTTGTTTTTTTTAATGTAAAAGTTCAAGTGTAAGGGGAGAGCGAGCCCCTTGATGTATTATTTTGGATGGTAGGGCAAGAATGTATGAAAAAAAATCGAAAAACAAGAAAAATGAAAACAAATTGGAAAAAGACAAGTGAAAAAACATACGGACTACCAACCCATTCCTTTTATTTTATTTATATTTATGTTATTTCATAATTAGCTGAAGTCGAGTCGAGTCTTGGCTTAGCAACGCCATATTGCACATGTAATTAACTAAGACAATTGACTTGCCGCCAGTTAAACATTCCTTATCCAAGAAATCGCGTTTTCCATATCCCTACACCTAACATTATAACCCTTGAAAAGCCCTCTTCGATAGTTATCCTAGGTGCTTACGCCAAGTGGTAGAGGTTTTTGATCCTTTCCCAAGCATATGGTAATCTATTTGCTATAACAGGTAGTGAGAGATACTTTTCCATTTTCATTTCTGATGCATATGCTTATAACACCCGAGAGATAAGAGTATCCAAACACTAAATGTGAGGTGCTAGTTTATAATTTCCGTGCTTGTTTGACTAAGGTGGAACGATCATTTGTTGTAAATACTTTTCTATTAATGTTCAATGACCCCTAACTTGTATTTTGATTGGTATAAAAGCTCATTTGCTTGACGACAAGCAAATCTCAAGTGTAAGGGTATTTGATAAGGAAATATTTGTTACGCTTTTAGGGGGTCATTTAATCCCTAAATCGTGGTACTATGGTCAAATATTACCTCAAATAGTTCCTTTTGTCATTTTAGGTACTTTGGACAAGAATTCTGGAAAATGGAGCATTTTGGACGTTTTTGGAGTTAAAAGTGAAGAAAACGACAAGGTCAAGAAACCATGCTGGAAACAGTACCTGACGGCGTCAGATGTCACGAGGTGACGCCGTCATTTGATAAATCAAGAGGAGGATAACTATTTGTACTTGACGCGCCAGAGAAGAATTTGATGATTACAACGTGACGGCGTCACGTTATATTCCGAGTAGGCCATCACGTATTACCACAAAGAGAGACGGCCCCAGAAGACAACAACAAGAGACGGCGTCAAGAAGATTAATCGGGCTTCAAGAAACCCTAATGAATGCGACTTGACGACGTCAGGATCCAAAAGCTGACGCCGTCACCCTTGTATATCTATATATAGTTTTGGATTTTTCATTCATTAGGGTGGAACTTTTGTGCAACAAACCCTAGCCGAATTTTACAGCTATTGTAAGGGTTTCATACCTTTCTTTCATCCATATTCAATTAAAGATAAGTTAATCTTTTAATCATTTAATATGTCTATGTGTTGTTTGATTATCTTTTATGCTTGCCTTTCTTTTAACATGCTAGCTTAGGGTTTTTAGTGTTTGCTTAGATCTAATGAAACCTAGCTATTAATTATTGATTGTTAGTTTGTTTGATTGTATTGGGTGATTGATTTCGCGTTAGGCTCGAGAAAACTGGTCGAACTCCTATATGTTAACTGGCTTGAACGTCTTGAGAAACGTATTCGGCTGTGTACACCGACCTTATTGGTTGTTTTTAATACATAAGTGACTACTATTAAGGAGGCCATGATAGGATACTAAACGTGTCATCATAAGAAGAGATAGAAGCTTATAGAGTTGGGGAAGGACGTACACGCCCCCACGAATGATATTAAGGAAAGCAACCCTTCATCCAAACAATTATAACAAACCAATTAATTAATAAGGGATAGCTAAAGAGTTGTGAAATCTAAGTAAACACATTTTCTCACTATCAAAGTTCACCAAATTTTCTTTTCTTGTTATTTAATTTTATTTGCATTAGTAGTTATTTTGGGTTGGTTGAGTAGCAACTAATTCCGCCCACTCTTCCAATACCCAAGATTTTTACTTGCTTTCATAAAAAATTATAAAAATACAAAAAGAATCATCCCTCATCTTTAGACCTAGTTTACGTAGCTTTCAATCCTAACGACACTATTCCCTTAGAGAATGATCAATCCCCCGGTACTTGCCACTCACTATACTACATCGGTCAGGTACAGTGCCTAGTGGGGATTGCAAGCTTCTCAATATCGCTTGAGAAGTAAAACCTTTTGCAAGGTTGCAAAACCACGCATCAACGTGCCTAGTAGGCTAGTCTTGAGCGTACTTTAAGCTTACCGGATTTCAAAACTGTAACACCTAAAATTTCCAAACATGCAAAATTACCAAAATACCCCTACATATTAATAATTACAATTAAACACTTAATTAAACATTAAATAAATCCCGAACACTTGGTAATTAGCAACATATGACATACGATAATTTTTATATGTACATTTTAATATTCTGAGTACCCTAAAAATATATGTCACATTTAATTTGGCCAAAAATACTTTGATTTGTATGTAGTTATTATTTAATTTGATTTAAAATGCATAATAAAAGGATAATACTAAATATTTTGGGAAAGAGTTTTGAAAATCAGAAACTTCATTATATTGAAACTATATGGGCCGAATTTGACACCCCTCTCCTCTATTTTACATGGTTTGTATTTATTTTTCCCATTTAACCAAAAATAAAACCCTAATTCTTTCTAAAAAACCACCTACGGCCTCCATCAATTTTCCAGGGCATTTTGATATTTTTCCTAGTTTAATATTGATCCAAGGAAGGTGAGAAAAATATTCTCAAGGATCAAAATTGCCCCCGTGGTTATTGGATTTCACTTTTGGTGTTTTATTTGTAGCCGAAAAGGGGAAAACTCATTTTTGCTCATCCATTCGATTGTAACTACTTTGGGTATTTTTATATCATCCCTTTTACCTATTATAATTTGTAGAAAATAACAAAATTTATCCATGCATGTTATTGAAGCCATACGAATTAAAATAAATTAAAAACCCTAAAAAAATGTTAATTATATAATCGACCTATATGATTTTATGGTGGCTAGATCTGATTTTTTTGGAATGTTATAACACATATATGACCTAAATAAAATGGTATACGTTTATTTGAATCTTAGAGAATTCATTTTGATTTATTTTATTTTGATCCGATTTTAATAATTAAAATATGAGGCGTATGAATTTAGGGTTAGGGTTTTGATGTTGAATCTGATAAATTAATGTGTTTTAAGGTTTAATTAAATGTTAGTAATGATTACGTGTGGTTAGGGTTAGGGTTTGATGGTTTTAGTCTAAATCCGATTGTGTTTTAAAAGGTTTTTGGTGTGTTTTGTAATTTTACAAAATTAAGGGTTATTTTTGTAATTCATATTAGACCATAGGTGTGTTATATAAAATATAATATAATGGTGACAAGTGTTAATTTTGTAAATGGAAGGTTCAAATGGTAACTATATATAATCCGAATTGAATTTAAATAAAAAGGAGGGGTATATTTTGTAAATTCTGATAATTTAGGGTGTTTTGTGCATATTTTAATGTGAGGGTCAAACTGTAAAATTCTGATAATTAAGGGTTAGTGGGTTAGAATGAATTGTTATGGATTAAAATGTAAAATAAATATTAATAAGGATTTAATTTGAAATTTATATAAATAAAGGGTGTAATATGTAACATTGGTAAACCTGGAGGTTTAATTAGTAAATATTGTTATTTTGTGTGCTATTGGTATATAATATAGAAACTTGTAACATTTACACTTTAGACCTTTAAATTTGGCATATTTGCATTTAAAACCCTAAAACATGGAAAGTTGTCATATTTAACCCTAAACTATTATAACTTCTTAAAATGAGCCCTATTATCATAATCGTAAATTATACATGACTTAACTTAATTATTACGAGTAAATAATCTATTTTTGGAAACTTACTAATTTTGGAAACTTACTAAGTGTGGAAAGTTACCTAAAATAGAAAGCTGCTAAATATGGGAAGTTACTAAAAATGAAAGGATAACTAAAAGAGGAAACTTAAGTAATTTTGAAGTCTTCGTGATCCGTTTTCAAATGCTTCTAGGTTTGGTGAAGCGGCAATGACCTTTCTCCCTTCGTTTGATCTCAGTTTGTTTGGCTCGGCAAAGGTATAGATATTCCGCACTCTTTCAGCAAGAGTGCAACTATTTTCTCTCTCATGACCTTTCACTCTCTTCTATATTTGTTTGCCTATCTTATTGGACCACTGATATTTGAACCTTTTGTTTGAACCTTTGACCTTTGCACCTTTGATTTGATACCAACATATTGAACCTTTGATATTAGCCCATTGATCATTGACCTTTGATATTGAACTTTTGGCATTGAACCTTTGATTATGACTTGGCACTTATACTTTGATATTGAACCTTGACTACATGACCCTTTAGTATTTACCCAGGTATTACTTGTTGTGGAGTAGCCACAACCATAGCATTGATGCACCAATGTTATGTACTCTAGTGTGGTTGGAGAGATGTACCACACCGTCCCTGGTTTGTTATCTGTTGCTACTACGATTATGATTTGTTTGTAGGGGCGTATGGATGCATCCTAGATTTGATTGATTAATTGATTGTTTGATTGAAACTACTATATTGACTACATGCTACATTTGTTTGGTGACTGGGTGTGCGTGCATTGCAACCCCTCACATATTGGGAGTTGATCACTCCATATTGGGTTACTATGGGATTGGATTGTATATTGATTGGGCCTGGGGTAAAATACTGATTTCACCTACACATACTTTATACCTTAACCTTGATATCTTTTGATTACCAATTTGACACCATATGTAATCTATCTTCATATTCCTTTGATTATTCATAACTCCTTTGTATTGCTTTGTTATTTGTTTGATATCTGTTCACTGAGCTTTGTAAGCTCAGCCGCATTTCTTTTCTCCTGCGGCAGGTTTAGTAGGAAGATGGGTTTATGGATGAGAGATTTTATTTTGGGCTTAGAAGACTTCACCCTGATTAGCTACTGGGCGGACGTAGAGATGATTAGATGTAACTGATGATGGGCATAGCGTATTGTATTTGGGCTTAGTTCATTAGTGTTGCCCTTTTGAATTTTGTATTTTGTATAGTTTTTTTCTTTTGTAATCTTTGTAAATGGAAATGTATCTCCATTTCGCTTGTGTTCTGATTTGACTCCATAATGTTACACTTTAGCCCTTCTCGGGTTGGGGTGTTACAATTATGGTATCAGAGACACAGGTTTGGATCGGCGGATTCAACACCCGTAGAGCTTAGGCTATGACCTGTGAGTTTCGGACCATTAGGCTTCCACTGTAGGGACATAGGAAAACACTTTGAGGACTTGCCTTAGGATTTACCTGCACGAACTTAAGTTTTGACTGGTGAGGAACGGGTAGACTTTAAGAGTTTGATTATGTATCTTTGCTTCCGCATTACTCTGATTCGTGCCTTATGTTTAGCTATGCCTTTTTGGAATCATCCTTTTGGAGTTAGAAATCTTTGCACCACCTAAGTTAACCACCAGTATTTTGAAGGCATTGAAGATTGCATGGCAATGCAAACACTATTTTGAATTTATCCTTGATCTCTGACCTAATTGTTTTGATATCACTTCGGACACTCCGAGGATATCCATGGCGATGATGTATTTGATGCACTCTATGATCACCTCTTGCTTTTGGTAATCATCTGTAAGTTTTCCGACGTTATTTGATTTTGTTTTATCATTTTTGTTCCCATGAGAAGTTGGTGGTGTTTAACCACGAGTACAAGAGTATTTACTTTCACTTTGAACGATAAAGGTTTGCTATGTAAATCTGCTTTTCTTTGGAAAGTCAACTTCGATTTGATCCTGATATGAGTTTTGATTGCTTAAGCATTCGAGATGCTGACGATTGTTCTGCTATGTCTCACCTTTGGTGTTTTGATTTATTTTGAAAATCCTCTACCATGATTTCTGATCATTAAACTTTTGCTATCATTATTGCTTTAGAGACTCGTACGTTACTTTCGTAGGCTTCCAGCTGATCCGGTTTTCGGGGTGTCACACTTCTAAACCTCTCTCCTAGGCTTAACAAACTTTGCTTGCTTTGTTTTACTTGTTGATGGTGCATTCAAGTTAAATCCTAATCCGGTTTTATCTCTAAATGACTTTTGACTTTTCAACAATCTTTCAAGAGATTTTGAACTTTCTTCAAATTTCACTAACATTTTTCCTTTTTCATTTTGTCTTTTAATTTCATGTTTGTAATTTTGACATATTTTGCATTCTAGATCTATTTCAACATTACTCTCAAGTCTAGACATTTTATCTTCCAACATGATTTCCTTATCAAAATTGTTCTCGACAGATTTTGATGGTTCATTGTTAAAGATTGTTTTTATGTTCATGTTACACAAATGTTTAGACTCATTTTCTAGTTTAGAGAATTCTAAGATGAATGTGTCAAAGCAAAAGTGTTCAGTTTCAAGTTGTACCTTATTTGTAGTTTTATCAAATTCGTAACTACAAACCGGATGGTCGTCTTCATCTTCATCCGTGTCACTCCGTGATTCGTAAGCAAATCCTCTTTGAGCTTGACACAAGTTTTCATCTTTACTTATACCTTCATTTAAAACATTTAGACTCATAGCACTTGTATTTATTTCAACTAAATGTCTATCTATAAGTTTTTCAAAGACTACCAACTCATATGTAAGATCAAGTTGATCATTATTGACTTGACATATTTCTTGATGAAAATTTAATATATTTTTCCAAATATCATTAGCCGTTTGGCAAAAATACACTCTTTCATATTCAATCCTTGGTTTATAAATCATTATCTTAGCTTTAGTGTTTTTATCAAATTACGATAATCATCTTGATTTTCAAAACTTGTTTTTGTTGGTTCAAAATCACCAATGGAAATAATATGCCAAAGATCTTGATCAATTGATCTCACATAGTTTTCAAATTTACATTTCCATTCAAAGAAATTTTCTTTTTCAAATAGCGGTGGCCTTTGAATAGATTGCCCTTCTTTAAGATTTTTAAAATCCATGTGTTAATACAAACATCGCCAAAAAATGTTATTTATATTTTACGATCTTTCTTAGCTTTGTTAACTACAAAAGGTAAAGTTTATTTTTGGCAAATCGTAAATATAGTTTAAAAGTCTTTTACTTAAACTTCACTCAAACTACATTTACATATTTCATAAAATGATTTCTAATCAAGTATACTTTAGTTTAAGTTCATGTGTTAAAAATGTCTTATAAGTATATTTAGCAAGTTTTCTAAATAGTATGTCTTATTAGAATATAAGCAAGCAAACTCTCTTTGGTAAATCATTTACTTGCTAACATCTCAAACAAACATTTTTAAGTCTATACATAAACTCTTTTACAAGTATACTTTCTTTTTTAAGAATATCCAAAATTAGAAATCATATGTATACTTACATCATTCCTTGCATCACACATGTCCCTTCAAGGAAACATGTGTGTAAGAAACATGTTTTATTTTGTATAGATTCATACTCAAGATCTCAAAGTTGACTTTGTGGGATCTTGAGAATATTGTGTTAGATTTTGTAATATCTTGTGCAGGATTCTGTCAGGGGTTCTGGCGGAACCCTCGGGTACAACGGACGGAACCAAAGTATTGGTTCCGCCGTATCCGTGGGTTGGTCTGGATGTTTGCCTATAAATAGCAACCCACTCTTTGAGTTTTTCTTATCACTCACTATCATAATATACTGCATATACTTCATTTCTAACTCAGTACACATTCATATTTGTGAGTCTTTCTTTGTACCAAGAAGATCACAAACTTACAAGCTTCAACACAACATTGCAAGACTTGTCAAGCATAGCATAGTGTAAACTAGTAAAGTTTATACATCATTGTATTGTATCCATTTGTAGTGATCGGTTAGTATTTTAGTCCTCAAAATACTTAGAGTATCGGGAGTTGTTGTACCCTTGTAAAAGAACTATCGGGAGTGGTTGTACCCTTGTGAAAAAACTCGACATCTAGCTTAGTGTCAGAATTAGTGTGTAAGCGACGTGTAAGGTTTTGTCCGCCAGATAGAGGAGCTTGTTGACTAGTGCAAGAAACTCTCGAGTTGTATACTCGGGGCGTGGAGTAGGGCAAGGAAAAAGAGTCCTTGTAGCCGAACTACGATAAAAAATCATGTTATGGTTTGATCGTTTCTTACTTTTATTCTTGCATATTATTTATTGTTTGGTAAGTCTTAATTGTCGATTACACGTAAAGTTTTCAAAGAAAATCAAGTTAAAACCGGTAAACTATTCAACCCCCCTTCTAGTTTTCCACAATTGGCATCAAGAGCTACGTTACTCAAAATTTAAAATATATTGTATCTTAAAACTTGGAATGATCCATGGATTTTGAAAACTTCAAAGAAGGGCAGTCTATGCAAAGACCACCACTATTTGAACCAAATGGTTTTATATATTGGAAAAACCGTTTTGAAACTTACGTAAAATCAAAAGACATAGATCTATGGTATATTATTATTGAAAGTCATCATAAGGCTACCGGAAGTGGTCGGGATGAGGATAGTTCACTCACTAAAAATAGTGATGATCAAAAGAAACTAATTGACAAAAATAATGATGCAAAAATGATGATTTATAATGTCTTACAAAAGAAAGAGTATGAAAGAGTTTTTATGTGAAAAACCGCTAAAGAAATTTGGCAATCTTTAATAACTACTCATCAAGGAAATTCACAAGTTAAGGATAACAAAATTGATCTTCTTGTCCAACAATATGAACAATTTTCTATTCCCGAAGATGAAACTATTGATAGTGCATTTGCTAGATTTAACACTATTATTACTTTTCTTAAAGCACTTGATGAATCTTGTTTTAGCAAGAATTTTGTCAGGAAATTCATTAGAGTACTCCATCCTAAGTGGAGAGCAAAAGTAACGGCTATTGAAGAATCTAAGGATCATTTAAGCATGGCACTTGACGAGCTTATTGGAAAGCTCAAAGTTCACGAAATGGTAATGGAAAAAGATTTGGAGATAGTAAGAGGCAAGAAAGAAAAAGTGAAATCTATTGCCTTAAAAGCTAGAATAGAATCAAGTGACGATGAGGAATCAAGTTCGGATAGTGAAGATGAAGAATATGCCATGGCGGTTAGAGACTTCAAGAAGTTCTTTAGAAGACGAGGAAAGTTTGTAAGGCAACCTAAAGATGAAAAGAAGTATTCACGAAAAGATCGGGATATGAAGAAAGTCAAGAATGAAAGAAAGTGTTTTAGATGCGGAGATACAAGTCACTTAATAGGAGAATGTCCAAAACCACCCAAAAGCAAAACTCAAAGTGCTTTTGTGAGTGGTGCTTGGAGTGATAGTGAGAATGATGATGAAAAGCCGACAAATGACGAAGTAGCTCTCTTGGCTCAAAGCTCAAATGAGGTACATTCTGATTCATCTTACTCTTCTATTGATGATGACACATTAGAACAACAATACAACAAACTTTGTGAGTTAAGCTTAAAAATCATAAACAAAAACAAATTTTTGAAGACTAAAAAGGAATTTTTAGAAAACGAAGTTTATGAATTAAAAGAAAAAGTTAAACGTTTGGAAAAGAGTAAAAATGTTGACACAACTTGTAAATCATGTCAAGAGTTCAAACTTGAAATTGAGAAGCTTAAAATCACACAAGATAATCTTATTAAACAAAACTCAAAGTTTAAGAAGTTTGATAAAAGTATTTGTTGTGCGGATGAAATAATAAAACTCCAAAACTCACACTTTGATAGAATAGGGTTAGGATTCATGAAAACACGATAAATAAGTAGTTTAAAGAAACAAGGCGAAAAAGGACAAGAAAAGGACAAGAAAATGACAAAACTACAGCAGTGACCCACGGAACTGACGGAACCAAAAATTTGGTTCCACCAGTTGAACCCATTGGTTCCGTGGAGGCTGCTGCAGAACAGAACATTTTAGTAACTAACCGTAATGAATTTGTTAAAGTTACAAAGAAGTCCAACACTAGTTCAACTGAAACCAAACTTAAACCAACCATTAAAATAGGAGTAGGACTTGCTAAAAATGAATTTAGAACTAGAACCACTCAACCAAGACCTAAAACGCCTATATCCAAACGTCCCTTTCCAAAGAGCAACTACAACACACAACCCTACTTTCAACATAGCTAGGGTCAAAACATACCTAGACATCATCAAGTTCCAAACTATATGTCTTGGAACCCATGTCCACCATTTTCTTACATGAATCAAGGTAATGACATGATTAACCAAAATGGACCCATGAGATATTGGGGACCAAATGTTTGAATGCTTGTTATAAAATAGGTTTGCTTAAAAGTGTGTTTGGAACCGGATGAATGGATCAAAGATAGCGGTTGCTCAAGACACATGACGGGGGACAATAGTCTTTTCTCTACCTATCAAGTCTATGACGGAGGTAACGTTACTTTTGGTAGCAAGCTTAAAAGTAAAATCATCGAAAAAGGTACTATCTTTCATGACTCTCTATCTATTGATGATGTTGCTCATGTTGACAACTTAGGATTTAATCTTCTTAGTATTAGCCAACTTTGTCGTAAAAAGTATAAAGTCCTCTTTAGTGAAAACGAAAGTAAGATACTAAAAGATGGTATAACAATAGATAAAGGAGTTCTTAAGAACAACGTATATGTCATGAAAATTGATAAAACATCTAGAGATAAACTTTGCCTTACCTCATTAGATGAGTCCTCAACTCTTTGGCATAGACGTTTAGGTTACGCTAATATGAGACTTATTCAATCCCTATCCTATAAGGAATTAGTTAGAACCCTACCCAAGTTGAAATACGACCAAAACTTTTGTGATGCTTACAAAATTGGTAAACAAGTTCATAGTAGCCATAAGGCTAAAAATATGGTGTCTACATCTAGGTGTCTAGAACTTTTGCATATGGATTTGTTCGGTCCATCTGCTATTCAAAGTTATGAAGGCAACTTCTACACTTTGGTCATAGTGGATGATTATTCACGCTATAGACAAGATTTTTGAAAAGTAAAAATGAAGCTTTCGAACAATTTGAAATTCTTAGTAAGAAAATTCAAAATCAAGTAGGAAATTGCATTGTGTCTATTAGAATGGACCATGGTCGGGAATTTGATAACAAAATAGAATTTGGTGAATTTTGTGACAAAAATGGTATAACACATAATTTCTCAGCTCCTTGCACTCCTCAATCTAATGGTGTAGTAGAACGTAAAAACCACACTTCAAGAGATGAGTAGAACATTGCTTAACGAACAAAATATTCCATAAATGTTTTGGTGTAATGTCGTCGACACATCAACTTATATCTTAAACCGAGTCCTAATTAGACCATTTTTAGATAAAACTCCATATGAATTATATAGAGGTAAAAAGCCAACATTAGGATACTTTAAAGTAATTGGGAGTAAATGCTTTATACTAAACACCAATGATTATCTCACTAAATTTGACCCAAAGTCTTATGAAGGTGTATTCCTTGGATATTCACAAAATAACAAAGCTTATATTGTTCTAAATAAAGAAACATTAAGAGTCGAGGAATCGTTGAACGTAACATTCGACGAAAGTCCACCTCCCTCTAAGACATCACCTTTGGTAGATGATAACTTAGTTGAAAGTCAAGTTGTTAATCAAATTGATTTAGAAAACGACAAGGAAGATGTACTGTTAAATAGAGAAATAGTCAATGTTAAAGAGTCTAAAAGTCATCCATTAGATAGTGTCATCGGTAAACTTAACGAAAGAACCTTAAGATCAAAAGCTCAAAATGAAAGTAACTATTTTTGTTTTATATCAACCATTGAACCTAAAAATATAAATGAAGCTATAAGTGATTAATCTTGGGTAATAGCTATGCAAGAAGAATTGAACCAATTTATAAGAAATGATGTTTGGACACTAGTTCCTCAACCAAAGAATCAAACTATAATTGGAACAAAATGGGTCTTTCAAAATAAAATGGATGAAAACGGAGTTGTGTCTAGAAACAAAGCTAGGCTAGTAGTAGCACAAGGTTATAATCAACAAGAAGGCATTGACTACGATGAAACTTTTGACGGTTGCTAGGCTCGAGTCAATTAGAATCTCACTTGCATATGCATGCGCTCATGACTCTAAACTTTTTCAAATGGACTTCAAAAGTGCATTTTTAAATGGTCTTATTAATGAAGAAGTTTATGTTGCTCAACCACCGGGCTTTACCGACTTTGAAAAACTGAATCATGTTTACAAACTTAAAAAGGCTTTATACGGACTTAAGCAAGCTCCAAAAGCATGGTATGGTCGACTTAAAACCTTCCTAGTTGACCATAAGTACACCATAGGCCTAGTTGACAACACTCTCTTCACTAAGAAGAAAGAATCACACATTATCATAGTTCAAATTTATGTTGATGACATAATATTCGGATCAACTTATCAAGAGTTATGCTATGATTTCTCTAAAATCATGCACGACGAGTTTGAGATGAGTATGATTGGAGAACTCAACTTTTTCTTAGGACTTCTAATTAAACAATTAGAAGATGGGATATTCTTTAACCAGTCTAAATACATAAAAGACATGCTTAAGAAATTTGGTTTAGAAGATTCAAAACCTATCAAAATGCCTATGTCCTCGGAAACCAAACTCACAAAGGATGAGGAAAGTGAATCCGTAGATAACACTAAATATAGGGGTATGATTGGTAGTCTACTTTATCTCACGGCTAGTAGACCCGACATTATGTTTAGCGTTTGTCTATGTGCTCGTTTTCAAGAAGATCCCAAAACAATCCATCTTGAAGCCGTAAAAAGAAATTTTAGGTACATCAAAGGCACTACACATCTAGGATTATGGTATCCCAAAGGAACGGGTGTAGAAGCCATTGTGTATGCCGACTCGGATCATGCCGGTGACTATGTTGATAGAAAAAGTACAAGTGGTATTTGTAATTTTGTTGGACATTGTCTCACCTCATGGTTCTCCAAGAAGCAAACGGCCCTCACAATCTCAACAACTGAAGCCGGATACGTATCGGCCAGAAAAGCATGTCAACAAGCTCTTTGGATGAAGCAAGCGCTCGTGGACTACGGAATTGTGATTAAAGGCATATCTATCCTTTGCGACAACAAAGGAGCCATCGACCTGAGTAAAAATCCAGTCCAACATGCTCGTACTAAACATATAGAAATCCGTCATCATTTCCTTCGTGTCAATGTTCAAAAAGGAAACATCTCCATCGAGAAAGTATCCTCCGAAGACAACATTGCCGACATTCTTACAAAACCCATAAACGTTAAACACTTAATCTTCTTAGACTAGGACTAGGACTTATGGAACCTACTTCATAGTTTAAACGTTAAATAAAATCGTAGAAATTCAAAACAAAAATCCTTGTTCTTATACCTGCAGGACTGGTGGAACCAAGAAAAACAAAGGGCGGATCCCTCTGTTTGGTTCCGTCTAATCCGTCAGAAGCCTGCACAGGTTCCCTTTTTATATATTAAACAATAAAAATCCCATACTCTATACCACTCACCAAAAACAGTTACTATTCACTTCCATATCCATTTTCACATGAAAATTAGAGTTCTTGCTCAACCACTCTTTATTCCTATCATCATTGTAAGTATTCTAAACACAATTACTCTCCTGATCTGTGTCTAGGAAATTCTATTTATGCACAAAAACTAAAAACATGGGGTTATGCATCAACTTATGAAATCATGAAGTACATTTGTCATAAACAAAACTAATTATGTCTTCCATTAGTTAGGAATTGCATCTTGTAAGACATTATCACATTATACCAAACACCCCATGTCAAAATTTTGAAAAATCTTCTCACATTTAGGAAAAATATTTTTTCATTGATAATACAAAATAAAAACGTTACGTTTAAAACATCACTTGCATCATGTCTCTTGAATGCTGAAGGGAATACATAACTAATATGTATTTTCGGGTACATTAAACAGTAGCTACATTGAACTAGGAGCATTTGGATTATCTCAAAATTTACACAAAATTTGCAAAAGTAAAACCATTTTAAGCATTAAAATGAGTCTAGATAATCACAACTCCATATTGTTTTCATATAGGCACACACTAGAATTTTGACACTTAAACCATTATTTACATAAACTAAAATGTGAAAATTATGTTTCTAGGTTCATCATGCCTCCCACAACCTTCTATGACCACAAAGACACCACTAAATACCTACCCAAACACCATAAGACCAAAGGGCTAACCTTGGCTCAAGTAGAAATCTTTAAGAACCTTGAGAAGTGTTATATTCATGAGGGTAGAACCATTGACCCTACTTTCCTTGTCGGAACCAACATTAGGGAAGAACTCTCTTTTATCAACTTTGATTGCCTCTTAGACATAGATGAGCCAATTTGTCCTCGTTTCATCCTAGAATTCTATGCTTCAGTGACCCTTAGCACGGATGATGAAGGTCTCATGTCATTAAACTTTTCAATCAACCAAAATGACTTTGAAATCACCTTAGATCAATTTGCTCAAGTGTTTCGTGTTCCAAATCGGGGCACATGTCTCTACACCGACAAATGGCCACTTTCAACTCTTGACTCAATCCATGACCGTATTCATCCTTATGATACCCCTCTAGTGAGCAAAGAAGAAATTCGTGACCACCTTTTTGTTAGGACATCTCATACTAGCAGAACCCGAGGAGGAGAGGAAGTTGCAAAAGATCCATTTGGAATGGAGCTTAACGAGTTGAGACCACAATTCTTGAAATATGAGGAGATCATTAGGGCCAATGTCGTTAGTACTTTAGGAAATAGGGACCATATCAACACTTGTCTCTCCTACATGCTTTATAGTGTGTCCACCCGCCAAACTTTCAACTTAGCTTATGTCACAACTCATCATTTCAGGTCATTTCAGGTCTTTTCCCGAACTTTTGAAAAACACTATTCATAAATCACTATTCATCAAAACACTATTCATCGTTTTACTATTCATCATTTTCGAGGTCATTTTGATATTCTGAGAAACATTTGGGAAATTTACTATTCACTAAACACTATTCATTTCCGGAAAAGTTTTCACTATTCACTTGCATTACTCATTTCATCGTAAATTTAGTTTACGGGTATTCAAATTCGCGTAACCGGATTGGTTTAGGTGCGAATTCATTTCATTAGTGTTGAGAACACTGCATACGGACTGGAGATAGTCTGCATATCATCATAACAGCATTTTCATGTTATACCACTCTTAGGATTTTCAAATTACTATATTCAGTACATTTAACGTTTTTACGTATAAGTAATTATAGTAAACGTTAACACCCGGTTTATACACGACGAATATATCTAAATATTCCCACGATGGTCCCGACATATTTTTATATCCATTTTAACATCATAAAACTTATAACATTCAGTTACCCAGTATTTTGGAAATTTATTTTATTAATAACGTACGCGTACGAATATAACGACGGTTTTCGTGAAAACTAAACAATAATCACCCGATCACTCAGTAAATGTACCCAACATATTTTTAATATGTTTTTAACATTATTATAACTTTATTTCATCCCGGTTAACTTCGTGAACGTTTATTGCTATTAAAACCCGGTACCCGATTATGACTAATACTTACACTAAACCACAACTAATAATACACTACATTTCCCAAGTGATCAAAACCGTTTTGGCTACTCCCTTTTCACACCAAAACCGGCCACATGAACACCCTTTAACCTCATGCTTTAAATTCATAAGTATAATACTAATAAACCTCTAAAATCATTACTTAACCAAAAACCTAAATCATAAACTATACTTTTTAGAAAGATTTTCTTCTCATCTCTTTTTCTCCTTGTTCTTCCTCAAACCCACGACCAAAACCAAACACCAATATCCATCCATGGTTTTTGAAAAGCTATAACACTAAACTTGTTCATTTTACATGCCTAATCAAGAATCAAGCAACAAAAACACAAGAACATCAAGCATAATCATCCTATAATCATCTCATTTTGTCAAGTAAGTATTCAACTTTATTTTTTCATGGATCATCTTATTTTTACATGTATTTCATAAGTATCATGCTAAAAACCATGTACAAGTAGCTATACCACCCTTTATTTTGTCTAAAATGAAACATACAAACCCTAACTTTTTAGTTATGAATCCCCTTGCTATAATAACTTGGTTAGGAGTCCATGGCACCCTAAGAAGGTGTATGGTAGGATTAGATTAGCTATGTGGTGATTTCAAGAGGATTGGTGATGGTAGAAATTGGTTATAAACCTTGAAAACTTGATTTGGAACATATTTTTGACATGCTGTCCCATTTTGTGAAAACCTGGAAAATCAGTAAACACCAAGTGAACTTTGGCAAAATTTTTAGAAAATACTTTCAAAAACGAATCCGTAGGCGAAAGAACGGATTCAAAAGAGCTTATAACGAAGAAGTTATGATTTTTGCAAGATTGTTGACGAAAAGTATTTTCTGGAAATTTGTTTGCTGTTGGACGTTTTTCATGGTACAAAAAGAGACTTTAGACGTAACCCGGAGGAGCCGAGCTTTCCAAAATATATTACTACATACTAAGACGTAACCGTGGACATAAAGAACAAGTAAAACGGACAAGTAACGACAAAGATATTCACGTTTGAATATCGGCTAAAACCACTTTATATTTGACAGCTTTTATTAAATTTGGCACAAAAACTACGAAGTACATTTATAAGCTAGAAGTAATATTAAGTACCAAGCTTTATAACTAATGTAGTATTAGTTATCACAAGTATATTTTCATCATTTCAAGGATTACAACTCGAGTATTTCAACGCTAACATGAAAACTTACGTTATATATATATAAGTATATATATATTACAACTAGCTTATTATATTTTCTAATAGCAATATTTTTCCAAATTCTTGGATTATATATTTTGATAACACAAGTGTTTTTCCAAAGACTAGAGTGGTATAGAAACATGAGCATGGACATTTATAACATCATTTCATGATCTAAATTAGATCGTTCATCATTCATACTAGGTTGCGGCGGTTAACCGATCATTGTTGTTCACTTCATTTCATTTCAAGTATCATTACTTCGAGGTGAGTCATAGCCCCTACTCTTTTAATTGTTTTATCAACTCTTTGGGGGAGATACATGCTACTACTTGCTTACTTGTACGGATTCACATAACATTTATACTTGGGAAACATTATACTTGATAACATTATACTTGATTACATTACACTTGATGTCATACATACGTGATTGTGTTATACTTAACAGTGTTATACTAAACTGTGATGGATACATACATACATACTTCTAATGGCCCCAGATTAAGTTGCTGGGCACAACCATGGAGACTTCCAATGGCCCCAGATTCAGTTCTGGGCACAACCATGGAGACATTTATACTTCCAATGGCCCCAGATTAAGGTTCTGGGCACAACCATGGAAGTATACATACTTAAGTGAGGTCTTCGGAGATGAAGTGTAGACTCACTACTAATTGCTTAACTGTTGTTATGAACTTATACATATCTTAATCATATTATATTGTAGCAGTGGGTTGTGAACACACAGGTTACAAGTCTCTTATGACGGGACTTGTAACTGAGTGGATTTACGATGCCTTTGCTGTGTGAACATTCTTTATAGGCTTTTCAACTGTATTAAGACAAACTCTATGAACTCACCAACCTTTGTGTTGACACTTTTAAGCATGTTTATCTCAGGTTAGAAAGGCGATAGCAGGTTTGTGGAGCTGAGGGTCTTAGGGCATGCTTTTGGAGATTTTCACTTTTATAGTTTACCATTCGATACACTTTAAAAACTTATGTATCATACTACTTTGGGATCCTTGTTTTGTAAACTATTACTTTTATCTATTCGAATGGTAACTTTTCAAAAACGTCTCATTTAGAGGGCGTTTTCTATATCTTGTACTTTGTGCCCTGAAGTAGCATCCCTACGACACAGTCTTCCGCTGCGGTATTTTGGGGGTGTTACAGATTGGTACCAGAGCCTTGGTTATAGAGAACTAGGTTGTTTTAGAGTCTAGACTATAACTACATACATGTAGACTCTCCTCCCTATCGCCTTGCACTTTACATACACTTACGCTTGCTGGTAATTTATTTTTAGACCTACGCTATGAGATACTTTGTAGAAACCGTTAGAAACTAGACTTCCCGGTGACTTTAACACTTAAGGGAGAATCCTTTGTTCCTTTGTACTAAGCGTGACATTCCCTAGATGCCCATTTAAGCAACGTCTACCACTGAGATATGTGTGCCTGGTGATATGTACACTTGTGAAAGGAAACATTTATAATTGTGGCGGCCAACATAATTATAAGTGCTTCACGACACACGTGGACATATGACTATGCAGATGTAGATCGGTGTTGGCACAACTTAGGAAACAACTGGTAGCACGGTATTATATATGAGGATGTTAAGTATAGACTTTGGTTAATCAACGGTTTTCCCTCATCACTGACGTTCACTAAACCCAAGTAACGATGGTGGAAGAACTGGTGGACGTGGAGGTAGAGGAGGTGGTCACGGCGTTGAAAACAATGATAACAACGACGGTGGAAATACTGATTTTGAAGCCATCATCGCTCGACAACTTGAAAACTTTCTCCCCACTATTGTCACTCAAGTTGGCGATCATATGAATAACTTGGCAAACCACAAAAGCGGAATTAACAACACCAATGGTATAGGCCAGAATGGTAATGGCAACAACAACATTAGGACCGGATGCACGTATAAGGAATTTACGTCATGTAAGCCAATTGATTTCGATGGTGTAGGAGGCGCGCTGGTGTATACTCGATGGGTTGAAAAGATGGAGTCGGTGATCGACATTAGCAACTGTGCAGCACATCAAATGGTGAAGTATTCCATGTGCTTACTATCAGGAAAGGCATTGACATGGTGGAATACGCAGATTCAAGCTAGGGGTAGAGCGGCAGCTGTAGGTATGACATGGGATGATTTTAAGGCATTACTGAAGGAGGAATACTGCCCGGATAACGAGATGCAAAAGCTGGAGGATGAACTCTATCATCTCTCTATGATAGGGGCTGGTCATGCAGCCTATACAGATCGATTCCATGAATTAGCCAGACTAGTTCCACACCTAGTTACCCCTGAGTCCAAGAGGATCGAGAGGTACATATATGGTCTTGTCCCAGAAATTCGTGGGATTGTAAAAACAACTGAGCCTTCTACAATTCAGAGTGCAATATTGAGAGCAGGGACTCTGACAGATGAGATGGTTAGAAATGGAAGCTTGAGGGACAGTGATAAAAGGAAGGGAACAAGCGAGTCGAACAAGCAGATTGACAACAAAAGGGCAAGGACCTTTGCGGCGACTAATTCGGGTCAGAGAGAGTATTTAGGCCAGCATCCTAAATGTACGAAATGTAACTTTCATCACCAAAAGACTGTGCCCTGTCGTATGTGTGCTAATTGCAGACAGTCTGGTCATTATGCAAACCAGTGTAGAGAACCAGTGAACCAAAAGACATGCTATGAGTGTAACAGCCCGGATCACTTTCGGAACAACTGTCCTAAGTTGAAGAGGAATCTTAACCAAGGAGGCAATCGTCCAAACTTAGCAGCAGCAATTGAAGGGCCACGAGATGAGGTCAATGAGATTCCACCCGCAATTGGCAGAGCTTACTTCCTAGGAAATCCTATCACCCAACATGTCCGCGGTAGCACATCGGGTACATTCTCTTGAACAACTATCGTATTTTAGTAGCACTTAAGTCTTAATATAGGACCTATACACAACATTGACTAATCTGAGACTTAGCAGCATTAACCTTAGTCACCCTAACATTAGTAATTTGATTAGTGTAAGCAATTCCAAAGTCGAGCCAATCTTTCAAAAGATCTTTTTCAAGGATGTTGAATCCAGACCTTGATTTTTAGCTTGGTTCTAGTGACTGTTCTTGTTTGATTGGGTTGCGAAAATCAAGCTAAAAGTTAAAGTCATCACTCAAACCGATTTAGCTTAATCTCATGACTGTTCTTGTTTGATTGGGTTGTGGGCTTAAGTGAAAATCGGTTACCTAAATGATTAACCTAAAGGAGGTCTTTTGAGGATTATGCTCGGGATTGGGAAGGTTTGCCTCATCAAGTTTGACCACGAGAACATACCTAGTTGGATAGGAAACCCACATACATAAGCTTTGACACATTTTCTTAAACACACACACTTAACTCATTAACATTAACTGAACTTCGGGACGAAGTTCCTTTTAGAGGGGAAGACTGTCACAACTCATCATTTCAGGTCATTTCAGGTCTTTTCCCGAACTTTTGAAAAACACTATTCATAAATCACTATTCATCAAAACACTATTCATCGTTTTACTATTCATCATTTTCGAGGTCATTTTGATATTCTGAGAAACATTTGGGAAATTTACTATTCACTAAACACTATCCATTTCCGGAAAAGTTTTCACTATTCACTTGCATTACTCATTTCATCGTAAATTTAGTTTACGGGTATTCAAATTCGCGTAACCGGATTGGTTTAGGTGCGAATTCATTTCATTAGTGTTGAGAACACTGCATACGGACTGGAGATAGTCTGCATATCATCATAACAGCATTTTCATGTTATACCACTCTTAGGATTTTCAAATTACTATATTCAGTACATTTAACGTTTTTACGTATAAGTAATTATAGTAAACGTTAACACCCGGTTTATACACGACGAATATATCTAAATATTCCCACGATGGTCCCGACATATTTTTATATCCATTTTAACATCATAAAACTTATAACATTCAGTTACCCAGTATTTTGGAAATTTATTTTATTAATAACGTACGCGTACGAATATAACGACGGTTTTCGTGAAAACTAAACAATAATCACCCGATCACTCAGTAAATGTACCCAACATATTTTTAATATGTTTTTAACATTATTATAACTTTATTTCATCCCGGTTAACTTCGTGAACGTTTATTGCTATTAAAACCCGGTACCCGATTATGACTAATACTTACACTAAACCACAACTAATAATACACTACATTTCCCAAGTGATCAAAACCGTTTTGGCTACTCCCTTTTCACACCAAAACCGGCCACATGAACACCCTTTAACCTCATGCTTTAAATTCATAAGTATAATACTAATAAACCTCTAAAATCATTACTTAACCAAAAACCTAAATCATAAACTATACTTTTTAGAAAGATTTTCTTCTCATCTCTTTTTCTCCTTGTTCTTCCTCAAACCCACGACCAAAACCAAACACCAATATCCATCCATGGTTTTTGAAAAGCTATAACACTAAACTTGTTCATTTTACATGCCTAATCAAGAATCAAGCAACAAAAACACAAGAACATCAAGCATAATCATCCTATAATCATCTCATTTTGTCAAGTAAGTATTCAACTTTATTTTTTCATGGATCATCTTATTTTTACATGTATTTCATAAGTATCATGCTAAAAACCATGTACAAGTAGCTATACCACCCTTTATTTTGTCTAAAATGAAACATACAAACCCTAACTTTTTAGTTATGAATCCCGTTGCTATAATAACTTGGTTAGGAGTCCATGGCACCCTAAGAAGGTGTATGGTAGGATTAGATTAGCTATGTGGTGATTTCAAGAGGATTGGTGATGGTAGAAATTGGTTATAAACCTTGAAAACTTGATTTGGAACATATTTTTGACATGCTGTCCCATTTTGTGAAAACCTGGAAAATCAGTAAACACCAAGTGAACTTTGGCAAAATTTTTAGAAAATACTTTCAAAAACGAATCCGTAGGCGAAAGAACGGATTCAAAAGAGCTTATAACGAAGAAGTTATGATTTTTGCAAGATTGTTGACGAAAAGTATTTTCTGGAAATTTGTTTGCTGTTGGAAGTTTTTCATGGTACAAAAAGAGACTTTAGACGTAACCCGGAGGAGCCGAGCTTTCCAAAATATATTACTACATACTAAGACGTAACCGTGGACATAAAGAACAAGTAAAACGGACAAGTAACGACAAAGATATTCACGTTTGAATATCGGCTAAAACCACTTTATATTTGACAGCTTTTATTAAATTTGGCACAAAAACTACGAAGTACATTTATAAGCTAGAAGTAATATTAAGTACCAAGCTTTATAACTATTGTAGTATTAGTTATCACAAGTATATTTTCATCATTTCAAGGATTACAACTCGAGTATTTCAACGCTAACATGGAAACTTACGTTATATATATAAGTATATATATATTACAACTAGCTTATTATATTTTCTAATAGCAATATTTTTCCAAATTCTTGGATTATATATTTTGATAACACAAGTGTTTTTCCAAAGACTAGAGTGGTATAGAAACATGAGCATGGACATTTATAACATCATTTCATGATCTAAATTAGATCGTTCATCATTCATACTAGGTTGCGGCGGTTAACCGATCATTGTTGTTCACTTCATTTCATTTCAAGTATCATTACTTCGAGGTGAGTCATAGCCCCTACTCTTTTAATTGTTTTATCAACTCTTTGGGGGAGATACATGCTACTACTTGCTTACTTGTACGGATTCACATAACATTTATACTTGGGAAACATTATACTTGATAACATTATACTTGATTACATTACACTTGATGTCATACATACGTGATTGTGTTATACTTAACAGTGTTATACTAAACTGTGATGGATACATACATACATACTTCTAATGGCCCCAGATTAAGTTGCTGGGCACAACCATGGAGACTTCCAATGGCCCCAGATTCAGTTCTGGGCACAACCATGGAGACATTTATACTTCCAATGGCCCCAGATTAAGGTTCTGGGCACAACCATGGAAGTATACATACTTAAGTGAGGTCTTCGGAGATGAAGTGTAGACTCACTACTAATTGCTTAACTGTTGTTATGAACTTATACATATCTTAATCATATTATATTGTAGCAGTGGGTTGTGAACACACAGGTTACAAGTCTCTTATGACGGGACTTGTAACTGAGTGGATTTACGATGCCTTTGCTGTGTGAACATTCTTTATAGGCTTTTCAACTGTATTAAGACAAACTCTATGAACTCACCAACCTTTGTGTTGACACTTTTAAGCATGTTTATCTCAGGTTAGAAAGGCGATAGCAGGTTTGTGGAGCTGAGAGTCTTAGGGCATGCTTTTGGAGATTTTCACTTTTATAGTTTACCATTCGATACACTTTAAAAACTTATGTATCATACTACTTTGGGATCCTTGTTTTGTAAACTATTACTTTTATCTATTCGAATGGTAACTTTTCAAAAACGTCTCATTTAGAGGGCGTTTTCTATATCTTGTACTTTGTGCCCTGAAGTAGCATCCCTACGACACAGTCTTCCGCTGCGGTATTTTGGGGGTGTTACAGATTGGTACCAGAGCCTTGGTTATAGAGAACTAGGTTGTTTTAGAGTCTAGACTATAACTACATACATGTAGACTCTCCTCCCTATCGCCTTGCACTTTACATACACTTACGCTTGCTGGTAATTTATTTTTAGACCTACGCTATGAGATACTTTGTAGAAACCGTTAGAAACTAGACTTCCCGGTGACTTTAACACTTAAGGGAGAATCCTTTGTTCCTTTGTACTAAGCGTGACATTCCCTAGATGCCCATTTAAGCAACGTCTACCACTGAGATATGTGTGCCTGGTGATATGTACACTTGTGAAAGGAAACATTTATAATTGTGGTGGCCAACATAATTATAAGTGCTTCACGACACACGTGGACATATGACTATGCAGATGTAGATCGGTGTTGGCACAACTTAGGAAACAACTGGTAGCACGGTATTATATATGAGGATGTTAAGTATAGACTTTGGTTAATCAACGGTTTTCCCTCATCACTGACGTTCACTAAACCCAAGTAACGATGGTGGAAGAACTGGTGGACGTGGAGGTAGAGGAGGTGGTCACGGCGTTGAAAACAATGATAACAACGACGGTGGAAATACTGATTTTGAAGCCATCATCGCTCGACAACTTGAAAACTTTCTCCCCACTATTGTCACTCAAGTTGGCGATCATATGAATAACTTGGCAAACCACAAAAGCGGAATTAACAACACCAATGGTATAGGCCAGAATGGTAATGGCAACAACAACATTAGGACCGGATGCACGTATAAGGAATTTACGTCATGTAAGCCAATTGATTTCGATGGTGTAGGAGGCGCGCTGGTGTATACTCGATGGGTTGAAAAGATGGAGTCGGTGATCGACATTAGCAACTGTGCAGCACATCAAATGGTGAAGTATTCCATGTGCTTACTATCAGGAAAGGCATTGACATGGTGGAATACGCAGATTCAAGCTAGGGGTAGAGCGGCAGCTGTAGGTATGACATGGGATGATTTTAAGGCATTACTGAAGGAGGAATACTGCCCGGATAACGAGATGCAAAAGCTGGAGGATGAACTCTATCATCTCTCTATGATAGGGGCTGGTCATGCAGCCTATACAGATCGATTCCATGAATTAGCCAGACTAGTTCCACACCTAGTTACCCCTGAGTCCAAGAGGATCGAGAGGTACATATATGGTCTTGTCCCAGAAATTCGTGGGATTGTAAAAACAACTGAGCCTTCTACAATTCAGAGTGCAATATTGAGAGCAGGGACTCTGACAGATGAGATGGTTAGAAATGGAAGCTTGAGGGACAGTGATAAAAGGAAGGGAACAAGCGAGTCGAACAAGCAGATTGACAACAAAAGGGCAAGGACCTTTGCGGCGACTAATTCGGGTCAGAGAGAGTATTTAGGCCAGCATCCTAAATGTACGAAATGTAACTTTCATCACCAAAAGACTGTGCCCTGTCGTATGTGTGCTAATTGCAGACAGTCTGGTCATTATGCAAACCAGTGTAGAGAACCAGTGAACCAAAAGACATGCTATGAGTGTAACAGCCCGGATCACTTTCGGAACAACTGTCCTAAGTTGAAGAGGAATCTTAACCAAGGAGGCAATCGTCCAAACTTAGCAGCAGCAATTGAAGGGCCACGAGATGAGGTCAATGAGATTCCACCCGCAATTGGCAGAGCTTACTTCCTAGGAAATCCTATCACCCAACATGTCCGCGGTAGCACATCGGGTACATTCTCTTGAACAACTATCGTATTTTAGTAGCACTTAAGTCTTAATATAGGACCTATACACAACATTGACTAATCTGAGACTTAGCAGCATTAACCTTAGTCACCCTAACATTAGTAATTTGATTAGTGTAAGCAATTCCAAAGTCGAGCCAATCTTTCAAAAGATCTTTTTCAAGGATGTTGAATCCAGACCTTGATTTTTAGCTTGGTTCTAGTGACTGTTCTTGTTTGATTGGGTTGCGAAAATCAAGCTAAAAGTTAAAGTCATCACTCAAACCGATTTAGCTTAATCTCATGACTGTTCTTGTTTGATTGGGTTGTGGGCTTAAGTGAAAATCGGTTACCTAAATGATTAACCTAAAGGAGGTCTTTTGAGGATTATGCTCGGGATTGGGAAGGTTTGCCTCATCAAGTTTGACCACGAGAACATACCTAGTTGGATAGGAAACCCACATACATAAGCTTTGACACATTTTCTTAAACACACACACTTAACTCATTAACATTAACTGAACTTCGGGACGAAGTTCCTTTTAGAGGGGAAGACTGTCACAACTCATCATTTCAGGTCATTTCAGGTCTTTTCCCGAACTTTTGAAAAACACTATTCATAAATCACTATTCATCAAAACACTATTCATCGTTTTACTATTCATCATTTTCGAGGTCATTTTGATATTCTGAGAAACATTTGGGAAATTTACTATTCACTAAACACTATCCATTTCCGGAAAAGTTTTCACTATTCACTTGCATTACTCATTTCATCGTAAATTTAGTTTACGGGTATTCAAATTCGCGTAACCGGATTGGTTTAGGTGCGAATTCATTTCATTAGTGTTGAGAACACTGCATACGGACTGGAGATAGTCTGCATATCATCATAACAGCATTTTCATGTTATACCACTCTTAGGATTTTCAAATTACTATATTCAGTACATTTAACGTTTTTACGTATAAGTAATTATAGTAAACGTTAACACCCGGTTTATACACGACGAATATATCTAAATATTCCCACGATGGTCCCGACATATTTTTATATCCATTTTAACATCATAAAACTTATAACATTCAGTTACCCAGTATTTTGGAAATTTATTTTATTAATAACGTACGCGTACGAATATAACGACGGTTTTCGTGAAAACTAAACAATAATCACCCGATCACTCAGTAAATGTACCCAACATATTTTTAATATGTTTTTAACATTATTATAACTTTATTTCATCCCGGTTAACTTCGTGAACGTTTATTGCTATTAAAACCCGGTACCCGATTATGACTAATACTTACACTAAACCACAACTAATAATACACTACATTTCCCAAGTGATCAAAACCGTTTTGGCTACTCCCTTTTCACACCAAAACCGGCCACATGAACACCCTTTAACCTCATGCTTTAAATTCATAAGTATAATACTAATAAACCTCTAAAATCATTACTTAACCAAAAACCTAAATCATAAACTATACTTTTTAGAAAGATTTTCTTCTCATCTCTTTTTCTCCTTGTTCTTCCTCAAACCCACGACCAAAACCAAACACCAATATCCATCCATGGTTTTTGAAAAGCTATAACACTAAACTTGTTCATTTTACATGCCTAATCAAGAATCAAGCAACAAAAACACAAGAACATCAAGCATAATCATCCTATAATCATCTCATTTTGTCAAGTAAGTATTCAACTTTATTTTTTCATGGATCATCTTATTTTTACATGTATTTCATAAGTATCATGCTAAAAACCATGTACAAGTAGCTATACCACCCTTTATTTTGTCTAAAATGAAACATACAAACCCTAACTTTTTAGTTATGAATCCCGTTGCTATAATAACTTGGTTAGGAGTCCATGGCACCCTAAGAAGGTGTATGGTAGGATTAGATTAGCTATGTGGTGATTTCAAGAGGATTGGTGATGGTAGAAATTGGTTATAAACCTTGAAAACTTGATTTGGAACATATTTTTGACATGCTGTCCCATTTTGTGAAAACCTGGAAAATCAGTAAACACCAAGTGAACTTTGGCAAAATTTTTAGAAAATACTTTCAAAAACGAATCCGTAGGCGAAAGAACGGATTCAAAAGAGCTTATAACGAAGAAGTTATGATTTTTGCAAGATTGTTGACGAAAAGTATTTTCTGGAAATTTGTTTGCTGTTGGAAGTTTTTCATGGTACAAAAAGAGACTTTAGACGTAACCCGGAGGAGCCGAGCTTTCCAAAATATATTACTACATACTAAGACGTAACCGTGGACATAAAGAACAAGTAAAACGGACAAGTAACGACAAAGATATTCACGTTTGAATATCGGCTAAAACCACTTTATATTTGACAGCTTTTATTAAATTTGGCACAAAAACTACGAAGTACATTTATAAGCTAGAAGTAATATTAAGTACCAAGCTTTATAACTATTGTAGTATTAGTTATCACAAGTATATTTTCATCATTTCAAGGATTACAACTCGAGTATTTCAACGCTAACATGGAAACTTACGTTATATATATATAAGTATATATATATTACAACTAGCTTATTATATTTTCTAATAGCAATATTTTTCCAAATTCTTGGATTATATATTTTGATAACACAAGTGTTTTTCCAAAGACTAGAGTGGTATAGAAACATGAGCATGGACATTTATAACATCATTTCATGATCTAAATTAGATCGTTCATCATTCATACTAGGTTGCGGCGGTTAACCGATCATTGTTGTTCACTTCATTTCATTTCAAGTATCATTACTTCGAGGTGAGTCATAGCCCCTACTCTTTTAATTGTTTTATCAACTCTTTGGGGGAGATACATGCTACTACTTGCTTACTTGTACGGATTCACATAACATTTATACTTGGGAAACATTATACTTGATAACATTATACTTGATTACATTACACTTGATGTCATACATACGTGATTGTGTTATACTTAACAGTGTTATACTAAACTGTGATGGATACATACATACATACTTCTAATGGCCCCAGATTAAGTTGCTGGGCACAACCATGGAGACTTCCAATGGCCCCAGATTCAGTTCTGGGCACAACCATGGAGACATTTATACTTCCAATGGCCCCAGATTAAGGTTCTGGGCACAACCATGGAAGTATACATACTTAAGTGAGGTCTTCGGAGATGAAGTGTAGACTCACTACTAATTGCTTAACTGTTGTTATGAACTTATACATATCTTAATCATATTATATTGTAGCAGTGGGTTGTGAACACACAGGTTACAAGTCTCTTATGACGGGACTTGTAACTGAGTGGATTTACGATGCCTTTGCTGTGTGAACATTCTTTATAGGCTTTTCAACTGTATTAAGACAAACTCTATGAACTCACCAACCTTTGTGTTGACACTTTTAAGCATGTTTATCTCAGGTTAGAAAGGCGATAGCAGGTTTGTGGAGCTGAGAGTCTTAGGGCATGCTTTTGGAGACTTTCACTTTTATAGTTTACCATTCGATACACTTTAAAAACTTATGTATCATACTACTCTGGGATCCTTGTTTTGTAAACTATTACTTTTATCTATTCGAATGGTAACTTTTCAAAAACGTCTCATTTAGAGGGCGTTTTCTATATCTTGTACTTTGTGCCCTGAAGTAGCATCCCTACGACACAGTCTTCCGCTGCGGTATTTTGGGGGTGTTACAGCTTACTTCATTGCCAAAAGAATGGCTAACATCTCGGTCCAAGGTACCACCACTCTTCCATACGGGATGCTTCTCACCCGTCTCTTTAGGTTTTGTGAACCCATTCCTCCAAGTCCTAGAGGTCGTCTCCTTGATTATCCTATCATTCCACACACCTTTGTGCCATTAAGTGATGAAAGAGTTTATAAAGGCAAAGGTAAACGTCCTCACCCTCCTACCTCATCATCATCATCATCATCATCCATGAGTGAATAATTTACCCAACTCTAGCTTCCCACCTCTTGAATACCTCTCACAACTTCCAGCTATACCGAATGAGTCGGAGGAGTTCAAGCAAACCAAAGGAATGCGGAAATGCTTTGGGAGATTCCTTGGAAAGATCTACAAGAAGGTGAACAAGAAATGAGAGAGATAATAGGGTGTTTGGCACAAGGGTGCATTTGAACAATTTGGTGGTTAAAACAATGTTATTTTATGTTTTTATGATGTTTTAGGATGATATTATGTCTGTGGATTATTTGTGAACTAACAACATTCGCAAGGGATAACTATTTAGTACTATGCCATTTTCACTTTTCGGCTAAAAAATTTGAATGCTAGAATCGCTCTCTCAAACTCTATAGGTAAGCATGTTTCTACCTGTAATTTTTGTATCTTCTAACTAGAAAAAATTGATTACTAAAGTTTTTGGGAAAAATTTTGGAATTCGGAAAAACCACGTAGCCGTAAAACCTGCTCTGTCTTGATTCTGAGCCTCCACGGAAATGGCGGAACCCGTTTTTTTGTTCCGTCCATTTACAAACTTGGTTCCACCAAGGTTTTCCAGTGGATACAGCAGAACCCAAAACTTGGTTCCGCTCGTGTTGTCGTTTGGTTCCTTCAGTCATACAGCAAAATTTCATCTTTGAATTTTTTTTGAATTTTTCTAGTAATCCTAAGGTTCCAAACTTGCTTCCTACATGCTAGTTAGTATTTATCAATAATTCCTGAGCTCTCTTAACACACATTAACAAATAGGATCATCATTCTCGCCAAAATTTCAAATTTGCCTAAACTAACCCAAGGAACCCTTCCTTGTTCCTCCAAATCCGTGGAACAACCTGACAACATGTATCCTTCATGATCACATAGCATTTACTTCTCCAATTAGTCTTTCACTCCATCCAACTCCATTGGATTGACTTCCAATGATTTGACAACTTCTTAGAACTCTTCCAAATGATTAGGAACCTCCAAAAATGTATGGATCAACATCAAATCCAAACACCAATTTCCATATCATGTTCTTCCTATAAATTGACCAACATTCACACATCTAATTCACACCATCACCATCACTTCTCTTAACCTTATACTTCTAATCCTACCAAAGCCTTGCAATGACAAAATTAACCACCTCATCCGAATCATCAAGACCTATTAGGAGAAACGCTAGAATTAGCATAAAACCATGTTGCTTCAACAAAACCATTCAACTAAGCTCATCATCATCAAGTGATTCATCCCTCAACATTTCATTACCCATCAATGATACTAACTTTCTAAACCTTGCTACTCCAACACCATCTCCAAAACCTTGCAATGCTAACATAATCACCACTCCTCCACCAACTATAACACGAAGTGATCCAACACCACCTTTGGCACCAAGTCAACCTTCAAAAACTCCATCACCTCAATCACCAAACTTACCACCTATGGAACTCTTCAAGACACCACCAACATCACCACATCCATTTATGGAAAGTTTAGAAGACCTACCACATAGATCATCAAATCCACCACCATTGCCACTTTTTGACACTATTGATCAAATGGAAACTCAACAACAACCACGGTTTCAACCAAGTGAACCATTGGATGAAAAACCTCATCAACCATCATTAATAGAGTGTTTGGCTTACAAGCATGCTAGACCTTCCATCTTTCCTCAAGATCAAGATCATCCACAACCACAACCATTGTTGTTCCATCCCATTTACAAAGAGATCCATGGTCCTCTTTATGGAGAACCAAGCTTTCATCATCATGATCAACAACAAGAACCACCTCAAGACTTTTCCCACCACTTTGAGTCTATATTTCCTACCTATGAGGAAATAGAAGCATCTTTGTGGACCAAATCTCCAAACACTCATGAAGAACTCAACACTCGCTTGGAAAGCCTCTACGCTTTCAAGCACATGATTGATTCTCATCTCACCCAAGCCATGGATTTCCAAACCGCAATGTACTCATCAATTGTAGGAAACCAAAACACCTCTCAACCATCCACCTTTGCTCTTGCTACAACCAATGTTTCATCCACCACCAATAACCCACCAAAAACAAACCAAGTTCCACAACTACCACCTCTTCGCCATGATTGCTTCATGCGCGAAAGTGATGAGTGCTCAAACACTCATCATTTTTGGTCATTCTGAACTGCAAAAACATTTAAAAACACTCAGAAATGCATCAAAATACTAAAAATATTCCAAAATTGTGTTTTATATGTTTCAGATGCAAAATGAGTAAAAACAGATGAAAAATGAACAAAGTTTGCATAATTAGCAGTTTCAGTCCCCCAACTTTTAAAAATTAGCAAAAATAGTCCTTGAGCACTTATTTTAAAAAGAAAAATCACCAAAGGTTCTTTTAAAATCATAAGTTGTCATATTTAGTCCTTTGGTGAAAAATTTCAAAAGTTTTGAGAATTTACAATTTCGGCCCCTCAACTTTTAATTTTAGCGAAACAAGTCCCTGGGAATTTTAAAATTGGAAAATTATTCAACAAGGGTACTTGGATTATGAACTTGGCATGTTTAACCCTTGTGATTAACTTTGGACATTTGGCAGAACCTACCGCTAACTTTCAGTCAATTACATAAGTGGTCCTTATGCATCCTTATTTACTAAAAACCACATGGACCCTTTATTCACAAATAAACCCAAAATACAAACTATCCACCCAATCCACTCCTCCCAAGCCCATACCCCAAGCCCAGTCCACCCCCTTTCAAATAAATATAAAATCCCACCCCCTGGTCAAATACCAGTCAATACCACCATCAATCTCCACTTCCCCAGGTTTCCTGCAACCATGTTCCCCCCCTCCAAACCCTCACCTTCCACCTTTCCAGTCTCCTACACATCGCCCAAACAATTAATACTCCCACCTACCAAACCTAACCACCCCTTTTGGCTTATATAAGTTTTGGCGCCAAAACACATTTCAACGGCTAGGATCAAATTACTTCATTCTATGGCTCAAAAAGATGGTGGGAAAGTCAGAGGAACACCCCAGGTTCTATAAAAGTCAAGAGAAATGAAGAAAGAAGCAGTAGACAGCAGTAGTTTTTTTTAGTACAATTTATAATCATTTTCATGTAATTCTCTTTTAGTTGAAAAAACTAGTTTCTAAATCCTAATATCAGTTTATCATTGTATTTGTCAAGTTTTTATTAATCAAAATCCATGTTTCCTTGTTAATTTTTAGAAATTGCAAAAGTCAGTGAAAATCCATTTTAGCTTAAGGTTTGTTGAGAAGTGTTGTTTAATTCTTTTATGATCTAATTAGCTTACTCATAAGTTTATAAGAGCTCAGTTGAATATTTAGATAAGTATTATTCAATATCTCAAAAATATCAGAAAAATAAGAAAAGAAAAAAAAATATGTAAGAAGAAAAGAAGAAGATGGTGAATGCCATGGTTTAGAGCTCTTGGGGAGCATTAGAATTGTTTAGAAAGTGATTTGGAGTGTCATACAACTACCTTTGTTCGTAAGTCAACTTTCTCATTTAGCTTAATTGAAACTACTTATTTGAATCTGCTTAGTGTATGCTTAAATTAGTGCTTATTCTGTGTTTTTATGCTTAATATGTTTGATTGAGTTTGTTTATTGCTTGTTTACTAGCCTTCATTTGTTGTTGCTCATTATTGCTTGTTATTGCTTTTTATAGTCTTATTTAGTATAATCTAGTTATAGCATTAATTGAGCTTATTTCCTGTTAATTGTTGCTCAGTATACTTATATTTAGTTGTTTGAATCATTGCTTTTCAGTTTCCTGGCTTAAATGTGGTTATTGCTTCATAAAACCTAATCAGTTTGTACATAAAGGGGTGTTTGGGTCAACTTAGTTTCTAGCACAAAAAATTAGTTTTTACCACTTTTTCAATTTCAATCAGCTCTATTGCATAGTTTTTAATAGTTTTATAAAAAACTTTCATTTCCTTAAAGTTTTAAAGCATTTAAGTTTATCTTTCCAAAAAATTTATGCTTAACTGTTTTTTTTAAGATAACTAGGTAGTTTCTTGTTTTGGCCATTTACCTTACTTACTTTGCTTCACATTAGGTCTCTATATGTTAATGCACCTCCTAGACATCTGGTACTTAGGCCTTGTGGGTCAAAAATCCCAAATTTGACCCATTTTGCAAAAATTCTGCACAAATAGAAAAAGTCGCCCAACAGCATATTAGTTTTTGATTTTTCATTTCTTCGTTATAAGCTCGTTTTACTTGAAATTTGGTTTGTAGCTTATTTAGTAGCTTATCTAGTCCATGCTATTTTTTTTTTTTTTTAGATTTTTCTTTACTAGCTTTTTACTAGCCCGAAGTAGCCATATTTGTTGCTGTCCAAAAAAATATGATTTTAGAACCTGTTTTTGAATTTTCATTTCTTCGTTATAAGTCCGTTTTACTTGAAATTTGGTATGCATATAAATGAGTTGGTTTCCTAGTTACTTTTGATTTTTATGAATTTTTTTTAAGAACTTTTGGATAGCGTAAACACCCCCCAAAGCAGCAGATCTGCACTTTTGCAAGAAAGTGCCAAAAACATATTTTGATTTTTATTTTTAATTTCTTCAATGTTAATCCTTTTGCTCTGAAAATTGGTATGGTGCTTATTAAGTAGCTTATCTTGTTACTATTATTTTTTGTTTATTTTTTAGATTTTTTTTAGTAGCTTATTAGGCCATCATCATATTTAGCTTTTTAGCAATTTTTTTTTTTTTTACTTTCTCAACAACCTTAGGCCTTGGATTTGCTTATTTCTTATTTTCAGCTTATTCCTTTTACTTTTCTCTTTTCTTTGGCTAGTTGTACACTTATCTAATCTATACTTAGCTTATTTCACTCTTGGTTTGCAGTTTATAGCTTATTAGAAGCTTTTTCAACTTGAAAATCCATTTTGAGCTTTTGTTGTTCACTGTCAAACAAATAAGCTCATTATGAGCTTATTTGTGAGTTCCAAAATATTCATCTTTACAAAAGTTTGTTGTTTTCAAGTATGTAAAAGTTTTGTAAAAGAAAAGTCCAAAAATAAAATGTTGTGCAAAAATGTGGTCAGTAGGACTTGAACCCCTGGCTCCACAAGCAACACCACGCTGGACCCAAGCACCATCTAGGCTAAGTGTATTTCAATGTTTTAAGTTTCCTTTTTTATTTATATACCATACTATTTCCTATTAGCTTATTTACACTAGTTAGCTTATTTTCTAGCTTATTTTGCAGCTTATTCATAAGCTTTTCACACCTTTTATATTTTTCTTAGTTAACTGATAATACAAACTATTTTTTAGAAAAAGTTTTAGAATTTTCACTGTTCATTTACTATTTTTTATAATTCTAATTAGTTTAATTAGTATATAAATAGTTTTTAATTAATAATAAATAATATAATAGTCTAAAAAATAATTTGCTTTTTCTTAAAATTTTCTTTAATCATTCGGGTTCCAAAAATATAATTTTCACATCCGGGGCATTTATATTGGCCGGAATTCACTTTTTATTCCGTTCAGTTACGTTATTTTAAATCAAACGTACGCGTTTTTAGGTTTTAAACGTTTCTAGGTTTTCTAATTTCACGTCTTTGTTAATATAGCTTATTTAAGCTATTTCCTCTTATATTTCTTAGTTCAATCAATCACAAACCCTTTCCTGATCAAATTCACCCGATCACAAACCCGTTTGATAACAATTCACACCTCGTCGGGACATAACGACCCGGGGAAACACTATATTCCGCGGAGCATTGAGCCTAAGGAGTTTGACTTTGTTGACCACATCCGTGGTTGACTTTAGTTGACTGCTTTTGCCTCAATCAAAATTTGGCGCCGCTGCCGGGGAGGTTGTGCGCGTTTTTCTAAAAACGGTTTGCTGATTAGTGCTTTTGGAATTCAATCCTTTGTAAATTTACCATCCTTGTGTATATTATCTTATAAAAACAAAACAGTTCACGAAAATATTTTAAAATCAGTTTTCAACGAACACAAAAAAACCCAAAAAGATTTTCTTTCTTACTTGTATATAAAATGTCTTTCCAAAAACCCAAAAATATTCATCTTTACCCTCCTACACTTTTAATTCTTCATTCCTTACCCTCCCAAACCTTTTGATTTTTTCTATGTCTCATCCACACCTTCTTATTTGCCAATGGTATGGTAGTCCTTATAATGGTGGCAATTGCCCCAGTTGTGACATGGTAGAGTCAGGAAACGGGTCTGTCTATAACCAGGATCCCTATTCCTATCATGACACGACTGATTTATTCCATCAGCTACCACACCATGATACTCAACAGTTTTACTGTTGTGAGTACTGTGGTGGTTCACACTACAGTTCTGATTGTCAATCGGGAAACACACTTGTCTATGAGCAGTTTTCTGATAACGATTATAACTCTAGCACATACGACTCACAGCCACATCAGTTTTACTGTTGTGATTACTGTGGAGGTCCACACTTCAGTTCCGATTGTCAAACAAGGAATCCATTTCCTTGTAACAATTTTGTCACATTGTATTATTTTTGGCAAACATCGCCAAAAAAGGAATCCATGTGTTAATACAAACATCGCCAAAAAATGTTATTTTTATTTTACGATCTTTCTTAGTTTTGTTAACTACAAAAGGTAAAGTTTATTTTTGGCAAATCGTAAATATAGTTTAAAAGTCTTTTACTTAAACTTCACTCAAACTACATTTACATGTTTTCATGAAGTGATTTCTAATCAAGTATACTTTAGTTTAAGTTCATGTGTTAAAAATGTCTTATAAGTATATTTAGCAAGTTCTCTAAATATTATGTCTTATTAGAATATAAGCAAGCAAACTCTTTTTGGTAAATCATTTACTTGCTAACATCTCAAACAAACATTTTTAAGTCTATACATAAACTCTTTTACAAGTATACTTTCTTTTTTAAGAATATCCAAAATTAGAAATCATATGTATACTTACATCATTCCTTGCATCACACATGTCCCTTCAAGGAAACATGTGTGTAAAATGTTTTATTTTGTATAGATTCATACTCAAGATCTCAAAGTTGACTTTGTGAGATCTTGAGAATATTGTGTTAGATTTTGTAATATCTTGTGCAGGATTCTGTCAGGGGTTCTGGCGGAACCCTCGGGTACAACGGAAGGAACCAAAGTATTGGTTCCGCCGTATCCGTGGGTTGATCTGGATGTTTGCCTATAAATAGCAACCCACTCTTTGAATTTTTCTTATCACTCACTATCATAATATACTGCATATACTTCATTTCTAACTCAGTACACTTTCATATTTGTGAATCTTTCTTTGTAGCAAGAAGATCACGAACTTACAAGCTTCAACACAACGTTGCAAGACTTGTCAAGCATAGCATAGTGTAAACTAGTAAAGTTTATACATAATTGTATTGTATCCATTTGTAGTGATCGGTTAGTATTTTAGTCCTCAAAATACTTAGAGTATCGGGAGTTGTTGTACCTTTATAAAAGAACTATCGGGAGTGGTTGTACCCTTGTGAAAGAACTCAACATCTAGCTTAGTGTCGGAAAGTGTGTAAGCGACGTGTAAGGTTTTCTCCGCCGGATAAAGGAGCTTGTTGACTAGCGCAAGAAACTCTCGAGTTGGATACTCGGTGCGTGGAGTAGGGCAAGAAAAAAGAGTCCTTGTAGCCGAACCACGATAAACAATCGTGTTATGGTTTGATCGTTTCTTACTTTTATTCTTGCATATGATTTATTGTTTGGTAAGTTTTAATTGTCGATTACACATAAAAGTTTTCAAAGAAAATCAAGTTAAAACCGGTAAACTATTCAACCCCCCTTCTAGTTTTCCACACCATGGATCGATCAAAGTTTTAAAATACAATATATTTTAAAGAACTTGAGTAACGTAGCTCTTGATGCCAAGGGGGGTTGAATAGTTTACCGCTTTTTAACTTGTTAATCTTTGAAAAGATTTACGTGTAATCAACGATTCTAACTAATTAACAATAATTAATATGCAAGTATAAAGAAAGAAACGATCAAACCACAACACGATTGTTTATCGTGGTTCAGCTACAAGGACTCTTTTTCCTTGCCCTACTCCACGCCTCGAGTTTCCAACTCGAGAGATTCAAGCACTAGTCAACAAGCTCCTTTCACCGGTGGAGAAACCCTTACAATCGTGGCTTACACTTTATCCTGTACAAAGCTAAATACCGGGTTCTAGTTCAACGTAGAACCACCCTAACGTCGCCTATCCATTATTTCCGACACTAAGCTAGATGTCGAGTTCTTTTACAAAGGTACAACCACTCCTATCACTTAATGTATTTTGAGGACTAAAATACTAACTGATCACTTCTTAAGAAAATACAAATGAAGTATAAACTACAAGCGTTTACACAATAGAAGTCTAACAAGTCTTGCAACGTTGAGTTGAAACTTGTAACTTCTCGAATGAACTTGTAAACTTCCTTTCTACACAAGAGAATCACAAGTGAGTTGCTACTGAGTTAGATGAGATAGATGAAAGTTTATATGCAAAGTATAGCCTAAAAGTGATGAGAGATTTCTTTCAAGTGGCTTGGTATTTATAGCCAACCAAACCAGCAGATTGGCGGATCCGGCGGAACCAAAACAAGGGTTCCGCCCTTGTAACCCCAGGGTTCCGCCAGGTCTGACAGTCAAAGACTACAAGAAATCTTTCCATATCTAGCAATGTCAAATCAAGATTCTACAAGTCAACACATAATAGTTTGAGTGAGAAACCTTCCAAGATGTGTAAGAAATCTTATGAAAAGTCACAATCAAGATTTAGAGACCTTTCCATAAATGCTCATGATGCATGCCATGATGTCATGTTATATTTTCTATATTATGAAATATAACAATGTTTATGTTTAATATGAAATGTAAAGTCTAGTTATACAAGACTAAAACTAAAATCATGTTTTACTAAAAACTAAAGTTTACACTTTGTCGTTAACAAAACTTAGCAAAGATCGTAAACTATAAATAACATTTTTAGGCGATATTTGTATTAAAACTTTCCATTATGTAGTGTGACTTCAATAATGTCAGGTGCATCAGGGTCACGACGCACCTCCTTTTGAGCAGGGACCAACCTAGGAGGTGAATCCTCAGTAACCCTAATTCCCTTCCCTTTGTCAGTGGGTGGGGGATTACTGGATGTAGCTTCAGGAATGATGGTTGTAGTGGTTGCCTCAGTGGAGATGGGAGTTGCTAGGACTATTGCTGAGGTGGATGGTGGTGGCATGAAGCTCTAAATAGGAATGGCCTCATTGATTATCATTGTTGTTGAGGTCGAGCCTGAAGATGTTCTTTTAGGACCCAACTACCCAAATAGTCATTGAGTGGGAGTTGGAATCAGCCTAATAGGTTTATTCTGAACAACTTTCTCCCCCTCAACAGATGCTTGAGCGACAGTGGGAGCATCTGTTGAAGTAGGAGGGGCCTGAGAAGACCCAGACTTGAGAAGCTTTAATATATCCAAAACCATCCCTTTAATCTCTGAAGACTCAGTCTTTAGTGCAACAATATCAGAACCCATAGCATTCTGAGAGGAAGTAAGGGTGACAATCTGACTGGTGTAGCAGGAGACCAGTTCATTATGCTTCCTGGTTAATTCATCATAGCTTTTAACCAGGGCATTGAGCTTCGCCTGTTGATCACTGAGAGTCTTGTTAACAGCCTCCTGATGTGCTTAGATGGAGGAGATGTTAATAGACTTGAACAAAGTTGGCATCTCACTGAGAGCTTTAGAGGTGGACTTATGAGAATCCATGAACTCAAGAAGCTTGGTCACAAGAACAGGATCATCTTTGAATTCAGTATGCAGATCTTTGACAGCCTTGAGTAGAGAGGTAAGTTGAGCGCCCTGATCTTCACCCAACTTTGCTATAGTTGTCTGCATTTCCTTAAGCCCTGTCTTAGTGACTTCCTTTGTTTAGTGGCCTTGGCCATGAATGTTTCTACATTGGCCCTTAGATCAGCATAAGAGGCCGCAACTTTAAGATGTTGGTCTGAGTTTGTTTCTTCAAGGCTGGTGTAGAGCCATTCATTATTCCAATCAAGTAACTCCCAAATTGCCCGGGCAGTCACTGGCTTGGAATTGTCAATGTGCTGGTAGCCTGATGATGGTGATGGTGATGCTGATGATGATGAGGAGCCTGAATACTTGGACTTATCTTCATTATTATTGTGAGATGATGATGATGATGATGATGATGATGGTTGATGACGTATAGTCTATATTTGGGCCACGAGCCCAAACAATAAACATTCCTAAGGCCCAAAGCCACCATGCGTGGGCTATTATAACTTGGGCCGCACCAATACTGGGAATAGGCTCATGTAAGCCCAAACCCAACTAAAGTATATACGGTTTAGATAAGGATCTCCTATCTATGGAATAGATATCCTTAAACCGGATAAGCACCACGTGTGCGAAACGTAAGGAGCACGAAACCTACAAGGATTCTGCGCCTATATAAGGAATGACATAATTCTCATTAAAGGTACGATTCACAAACCCTAAACTCTTTACGAGAACCTTAAACCGATTACTTACTCTCACACCGGAGTCTAATCGTGGGAGACAATCCCACAATAAGCCTAACGGTGTTGTTTACTTTCTTAGTGCGCAGGTTTCAAGCATTAAGAAGCGAATTGGTACGAGAGCAAGAGCCCAAACTAAGAACGCCCAACTTTTGTATCAACAAGTGGCGCCTTCCGTGGGACCCACACCAAGAAACAAGGAACTAGAATGACAAAGAGTAAAAATTCAAGCCAGCGGACTCCGCAGGTGGAAAAAATACGTGACCCCCAGAGGAAGAATCAACAAGATTCAACCCCTAGGCAGGCTTCTGGAACAACCAGTGCGCCTGGTCACCAAGAAACGGGACCTACCTAACCCTTCCCAGCGGTGGAATTGCCTGTAAGGACTACCCACGTCACCACCGTAGTCCCAAGCGTTGAGGAAATCCAACGCACCCTCTTCAACACTCCTCATCAAACGGCATCTACAGTGGACAACACTGTACCGCCGGGCGCACCTAACAGGGATAGGGCACCCAATACTGAGGCAGATATTCTTGCAGCGAATGAGGACGCACCTGACTTAATGCTGAGTAATTTTGTATCCCAAAATTACGAAACTCTAACCGCCCTTATGCAAGAAGAAGCGAGGAGAAGGTCGAACACGAGCCTGCAAGCCCGGCTCAACCCCGCGAAGCATCACCACTACGCCACCTACGAGGGAGACGCGAAAACAATGAAAAACGTACCACTATCCATGATAGGTTGGGTATGATATCTGACTCACAATATTCAGAGGAATATGAAGACGGCGAGAGGCGCACTAATGTTCATTCCAGACTTGGTAGTCGAGGGATACAAGATAGATTAGGACCTCAGAACTCACCAAGCGAAGGTTGCTCCAGGTCTGGGAGTAAAAGAATTCATGACAGATTAGGGAGAAGAATATCCCCAAGTGAAAGCCCCTCAAGTTCTTCCTCTGAAGGAAGCCGGCACAAGCGCCGCAAAAGAGACTATTCCTCCTCCAATGACTCCTTGGACAACGAGGATAAGGAAACAGGACACTAAAAGTCTAGAGGAAGGCGTCGTGAAGAAGAAGACGAAGACATGTCTCTTCCGTGGCGTCGCCAGAAAGTTGATGCATTCACACGACGCATCAGCGATTACTCCGATCACAAAAGGAGGCGCATGCCCACTAATGTCAAAACATATGATGGAACAGGTGATCCGGATGACCACCTAAAAATTTTTGAGTCGGCCGTCACCATCGAAAATTGGCCACAACCTGTGTGGTGCCATATGTTTAATTCCACCTTAGTAGGGAATGCGCGCACGTGGTTTAGTAAGCTCCCACGAAGGAGCATTGACGGGTTTGAAGAATTACGGAAAGCATTCCGTTTAAACTTCACCCAAGGAAAGAAGTGCGCTAAAAACCCTGTCGAACTAGCCAGAGTAAAACAGCGCCAAGGGGAATCAACCAGTGCTTATGTAGAACGCTTTAAGGATGAGTGCATACATGTCAAAGCGTGTCCCGAAGTCCTAAAAATTTCAAGGTTCATGAATGGGATTAATAACCCTGAACTCATTCGGAAGCTAAACGACAAGGTTCTCCAAACCTTCGATGAGCTAATGAAGCGCACAAGATCCTTCATACAAGGAGAAGCAGCCGCTGCGGACAGCAAAAAAGGCTACTCAAATTATAGGCAACAAGAACAGCCTAGGAGACAATCCAACGATCAGAATAGCAACCGTAGCAGGAATTATCGCAGTGGAAGAGACAATGACAAATATACCCCTCTCACAAAGACTCCGAGGGAAATATTTGTAACAGAAGGTGCAAACTTCCCAAAACCTCCACCAATGCGTACTACAGAGGACAAGCGCATAGGGAATGGATACTTCGAAAACCATTTTCAAAAAGGCCATACAACCAACGAGTGTGTCCATCTACGACAACTGACTGAAAAATTGGTAAGAGAAGGCATAATGGACCACCTTGTTAAAAACATCAAAGAAGGAAAGGACAAGCAAAGGAATGGGGGCAAGAAAGAACCTCCCAAAGACAAAGCTGACATCATCTACATGATACAGTCATGGCAACGCAAGATAAAACAAAAAGTCAGTTAAAAATTCTCTCCAGAAAAAGAGATATCCTTCCCTACTCTAGCTGCGGACAACGCGGTAGTAGAGCCACTAACTATTGAAATACATACGGGGGGACATGATATCCACCGCATGTATATCGATGGGGGGGGCATCCGTAGATATCCTATATGATCATTGTTTCAAAAGGCTACGACCTGAGATACAAAGTCAATTGATACCAGCCACAACTTCGTTGACTGGATTCACAGGAGAAAAAATTTGGCATATGGGACAATTGCGCTTGCTAGTAGTTGTGGGCGATGAACAACACTAAACAGCAACATGGATAAATTTCATGGTAATCAAGTCTCCCTCACCGTACAATGGCATCATTGGGAGACCTGGAATATCATCCATGCGCGCTGTACCATCCACAGCACATGGGATGCTTAAATTTCCAGTGGAGGGAGGAGTTGTCACCCTCTGTAACACCACGGTACCACCAAAAGAATGCAACTCAGTAACCACTGAGGTGGAAAGTATTCCAGAACAGCGCACAGAAAAAACACTAAACTTAAAGGTCGCTATTCACCCCGATTACCCGGATCAACAAGTTTCGATTGGAGGATCTTTATCTGACAAAGGTAAAGCAGCTGTGTGCGCACTCTTGCAAAAGAACCTAGATATATTCGCATGGGAACCAAAGCACATGACCGGAGTGCCACGCTCTATCACAGAACACAAGCTACAGATCCGACAAGGATATCCCCCAATACGACAGAAGAAGCGCGGTCAGGCCCCAGATCGTGCAAAAGCTATTCTGGAAGAAGTACACAAACTTGTAGACGCAGGCATTATGCGCGAAGTATACTATCACGACTGGCTTTCTAATCCAGTGATGGTAAAGAAGAGTGATGGCAGTTGGAGAATGTGTGTAGACTTTACTGACCTTAACAAAGCATGTCCACAGGACTGCTATCCACTGCCAGAGATAGACTGGAAGGTAGAATCCCTGTGCGGATATCCTTTTAAGTGCTTCCTAGACGCATACAAAGGGTACCATCAACTCCAGATGGCAGTCGAGGATGAAGAAAAAACAGCTTTCCACACCAGTCAAGGGGTCTACTGCTACACAAAAATGCCTTTTGGCCTAAAGAACGCAGGCGCAACATACCAGCGACTGGTGGACACAGCTTTCGAAAAATAAGTAGGTTGAAACTTGGAAGTCTACGTCGACGACCTTGTCATCAAAAGCCACACCGAGGATGAATTAGTGCGCGACATAGAGGAAACGTTCAAAACATTGGGAAAAATAAATATGAAGTTAAATCCCAATAAGTGCACCTTCGGCGCAACAGAAGGCATGTTCCTCAGATACTTAATAGAACCCGATGGAATCAAACCTTGCCCAGAAAAAACAAAAGCTGTTATCGATCTTCCCTCACCGCGCACACTCAAGGAAGTCCAGTCATTAAACGGAAAGCTAGCTGGGCTAAACCGTTTTTTATCTAAATCAGCAGACAAATCACTCCCTCTCTTTAAAACACTCACGAAGTGCACCAAAAAGGGAGACTTCCGTTGGACTGAAGAAGCAGAAGAAGCTTTCCAGCAGCTGAAACAACATCTGGCATCACTCCCCAAACTTGTCGCACCAAGACCAGGGGAAGAGTTGATCATGTATTTATCTGCCACCCACGGAGCAGTTAGCACAGTACTATTAACAGATAGAAACTCCGTCCAGACACCCATATACTTCGTAAGCAAAGCATTAAAGAAAACAGAGACTAACTACAGCGCCATGGAAAAGCTGGTCTTGGCTCTAGTATTTACAGCTAAAAGATTGCGCAGATACTTTCAGGCACACCCAATAGCCGTAATCACAGACCAGCCAATCAAACAAGTTATCTCTAAACCTGACGCATCAGGGCGGCTACAAAAGTGGAGTGTCTTGTTAAGCGAATATAACATCTCGTATAGACCGCGCACTGCAATCAAGGGACAGATATTAGCTGATTTTATTGTTGAGAAGCCAGATACCGATAGTCCAACCTCAACAACCAAAACAGATCTACAGGAACCCTGTATTTTGTTCACAGATGGATCCTCATGCATGGATGGATCAGACGCAGGCCTTATCCTTACTAATCCAGAAGGTATAGAATTCACCTATGCGCTGCGCTTCGAATTCACAGCCACAAACAATGAGGCAGAATACGAAGCCCTACTCGCTGGACTGCGTATTGCAATCCAAATGGGTGTACGCAACCTGGAGGTAAACGTAGATTCTAGGCTAGTCGCTAACCATGTGCTAGGTGAATATGAAGCAAAGGATGAGCACATGATCCAATACCTGGATAAGACCAAGTCCTTAATTAAGAACTTTGATAGGTTCACAATAAAACAAGTACCTAGAGGGGACAACATGAAGGCTGATGCGCTTAGCTAGATTGCATCCACAAGCTTTGCGCACTTATCTAAACAGGTATTGGTAGTGATGAGTGCTCAAACACTCATCATTTTTGGTCTAATCTGAACTGCAAAACATACAAAAACACTCAGTAATGCATCAAAATACTGAAAATATTTCATAATTGTGTTTTATATGTTTTAGATGCAAAACGAGCAAAAACTGATGAAAAACGTACAAAGTTTGCAAAATTGGCAGTTTCAGTCCCCCAACTTTCATAAAATTACAAAACTAGTCCCTGGATATTCAAAATATAGAAAATTATCACCAAAGGTCATTTTGAAATCATAAAATGTCATATTTAGTCCTTTGGTGAAAAATTGGAAAGTTTTGGAAATTTACACTTTTGGTCCCTGGAGTTTCAAATTTTGGCAGAAAAGGTCCCTGGTGGGATATTTTTGAATGAAAAATCAAATTTTGTCCTTGGAAAATTAAAATGTGTCAAAAATGATCCTTGGATAAAAGTTTTTACAAAATGACAAGTTTAACCCCTAAACTTTTGGAAAATGTCAATTTTAGTCCTCGGGGTTTAAATTTTGGAAATTTGTAATTTTGGTCTTGGTATTATTCACATGTGGTAAATTTGGTCCTCATAAAATATTTTGAAAAGTATCAATTGCAGCCCTCAAATTTTCAGAGTTTACATTTTTGGTCCTTATGATTTAATACTTTACCAAATGGACCCTTGTATTAAAACTAAACAAACAAACCCATTACCTTTTCTGGTTTGATCCAATACCCTAAACCCACCAAGCCCACTAACCAAAAACCCGGCCCACTCCTAAAATAATAATACACTGGGCGTTGACCCCAGTCAAACTCACCCCTAACCTCACCCCGTACCACTGTTCACCACCATTAACACCTCCTAATTTCCAGGCTTATGCCCCCTCCTCCTCTCCAATCACCCACCAAACACTCAACTACACCCATACCTCCCCCCTCCTCATTTATTACCCTCACCTAAACCATTATCTGCCAATTTCAGATTTCCCGCCAAAACAACTTCAAAGGCCATGATTGATTCCAGAGCATCCAATGGCTCAAAAAGAAAGTGGGAAAGAGAAAGAAGTTCCTCAGAGGCTATAAAAGATCAAGAGAAGGAGAAGATAGGGTTGTCACTGCTTTTAGACCAATTTTAGTGTAATATCTTTAATTTCTGTTTTAAATATTCAAAGTCAGTTGTAATTTCAAGGTTGTACTCAGTTTATGTTAATGAAAGTTTAAATTTCAAAGATTCTTCAGTTCAGTTTCCAAGTTAAATTTTAGTTTTTGGCAATTTTAGAGGAATTTGACAAACTCCTCTAAAGTTGTTGAGGAGTGTTGTTGTTTGTTTGTTTAAGCTCAATCAGCTTATTTATAAGCTTCTTTTAGTTTCTAATCAATCTGAGCAGTTATAACTTCAAAAATTCAAAAATACAAAAACAAAATTAGAGTAAAATAAAGAAATAAAAAATCCAGTTAGAGGGAAGATGGAAGCAAGATTCATAGCTGATTTTGGATTGTGAGGGTATTAGAACCCCAAGGGGGGTGTAGGTTGTGGTTTGGATACCATTGGTACATCTGTCTCAGTTCATAATAATTCCACTGTAAGCAATTTCTTAGTTTCTTGTAAATCACTGTAGCTTAAGTAATTTAATCCTTATTTCAGTTTAATTATGTTTATTTAGTGATAATATAAGATTTAGTTTCATGTTTAAAGTCTTAGTTGCTAGTTTGCTTTGATTATCTGTCAATTCAGTTTCTTTAGGGGGTGTTTGGTTTAATATGGCCTAGGCAATTTTGTGGGTTTATTTGGAGTAAGTATTGTTTCTGCATGTCACAATAGTGTGGTATAAGTCAAGTAAATCTTTAAACTCAAGTTTCTATGTGCCTAAAGTCAAATTCACCAAGATACCACCACCACAGTTAACTGTGGTGGTCTTTGTGTCCCATAAGCCATCATCTCATAAGATATTTAGTTGTTTTAACTTGTTTTGGTTGTACTCCAGCTTATCTCATCACACTCAGCCCATAAATTAAGATCTAAGTTGAAAAAAGTCAATGTAACAAGTTTTTTGGAAAAAGTCAAATTGCACCAATTCAGTTTTTACAAAAGTTCCAGGATTTTTAGTGATTTGTGTATTAGCTTTCATGGATTGAAAATTGTTCCTATTTGATCTCTACCAGTTCATCTTTGAAGTTTCATAGTTTTTAGATTTTTGGGATTTTATTTGTGGGCCCCACAAGTCACCAAAGTGACTTGCAGGGCAGATAACTCCCCTGTTCACAGCAGACACCACCCACCACCACCACTTGGTGGTGGTTTTCTGACCACCCAGTGGGTCCCACAGCCCCCACCTTGGTTCCTAGCAACCCCCCTCCTGGTAGGGTTCAACTTTTGACCAATGGTTTGACCCCTAGACCACTGGGACCCACCTAGATTAAGCCACATAATCTGTCCCAGATCAGTTTTCACCAAAATAAGCCAAGGGCTTATTTGTAGCTTTCAGCTTATTCTGAGGTTCCTTTTAGCTTATTTCAGCTTTTACAAGTTTGCATAGCTTATTGGAATCTGTTTTCACCCTTGTGGGTCCCACCACATGCCATTTTAGCTTATTTCTCACCTTGGTCAACTTTGGTCAACTGTCTTGACATTTTGGCTTATTCCAGCTTATTTTTAAGTTTTCAAAAAGTTTGTTTTTATTAAAGTTTGTTGTTTTTAAGTATTTAGTAGATTTGTAAAAGAAAAAAATCAAGAAAAACAAATTTAAAAATAAGTGATAGTTTCTATTTAATGTAATTTAATTTTAATTTTCATTTTTAAATTTTTATTAAGTATTTGTCATTTTTATATTTTTATTAATTATATCTTATATTAAAGTATTTATATTAATTTTCTCAGATTTTTATTTTCTCATTTAGTATTAATTAGAATTAATTTTAGTTTTATTAATTATTAATTAATAAGTAGTTTAAAATAGCATATCTAGTTTTTATTAAGTAAAATCAAGTTTTTATATTTTTTATAGCTTTTATATGTTATAAAGTAATTTTAGAAATTTTATTAGAATTTTTACTGTTCATTTGATATTTTTCCTAATTTAAAATAGTTTAATTAGTAATTAGTAATTAATAAGTAATTAATTAATAGAAAAACCACAAAAAGACAAAAAGACTTATTTTTATTTTTAAAACTTGTTTTTAGTTATTTTATAATTTTAGGAATTTTATTTTCACCTTTTTAGTATTTAAATAATATTGTATTATATTTAAGTATTTTAAATATTAATAATAAGTAATAAATAGTATTTAATTAATATTAAATAATTAAATAGTGTAAAAAGTAATTTTAATTTTCTAAAAAGTTTCTTTTATTATTAGGATTGTAAAAATGTGATTTTCACTTTTGTAAGTATTTTATTTTGTTAAAACTCGCGTTTTATTTCGTACGTTTACGTTTTATTTAAACGTAACGTACGCGTTTTTAAGTTTTAAACGTTTCTGGGTTTTCAAACTTTCCCGTCTTGTTTATATAGCTTGTTTAAGCTATTTCATTGTAGATTCCTCAGTTCAATCAATCATAAACCCTTTTCCTGTCCAAAGTCACCCGATCAAATAACCGTTTGTTTACAATTCACACCTCGTCGGGACATACGACCCGGGAAAACACTGTATTCCTCGGAGCATTGAGCCTTAGGAGTTTGACTTGTTTGACCACATCCGTGGTTGAATTTAGTTGACTGCTTTTGCCTCAATCAACTTTTGGCGCCGCTGCCGGGGAGGTTGTGCGCGTTTATCTAAACGGTTTTTCTGATTAGTGTCTTTGGAATTCGTTCCATTGTACATTTATCCATCCTTGTTCATATTTTCATAAAAGCAAAAACACAAAAAGATTTTCTTTATCCTTTGTACAAAATGTTTACCCAAAAACCCAAAAATACTCACCTTTACCCTCTTACCCCTTTGATTCTCATTTCCTCACCCTCTATACACATTTGATTCTTTCTATGTCTCATCCACACTTTCTGGTTTGCCAGTGGTGTGGTAGTTCTCATAATGGTGGTAATTGCCCCGGTTGTGGCATGGTAGAGTCAGGAAACGGGTCTGTCTATAACCAAGATCCCTATTCTTACCATGACACCACTGATTCATTCCACCAGCTACCACACCATCAGTCTCAGCAGTTTTACTGTTGTGAGTACTGTGGTGGTTCGCACTACAGTTCTGATTGTCAATCAGGAAGCACGCTTGTCTATGAGCAGTTTCCTGATAACAATTATGACACAAGCACATACGACTCACAGCCACATCAGTTTTACTGTTGTGAGTATTGTGGAGGTCCACACACTAGCTCTGATTGTCAAACAGGGAATCCGTTTCCTTGTAACAATTACGACTATTCGTTTTCAGACCCGCCTCCACAGTACCAAATAACCCAAGCAACTCCTCTTGTTACTGAGCAAGACATTTTACTAGAAGTTCTTGAGATATTGAAAGATCTTAAGGATGAGTTGGCTACTTCATCGTTTCAAAGCTCTCGTGAGAAATCTATGGCAGAATTACTTGCTGAAGAACGAGAGGCCAGAAACGAAAAGAGCATGGAAGAATTACTTGCTGAGCAAAGAGCGGCTAAAATACGTGCCAATCTTCGCTATGCTGCTCTTTATGATGACGATGATGATGAGGATTCTATTCAAATGAAAGAATATTACAAAGATTCATCCAGTTCATCAGTTGAGATTCCTTCCATGGAAGCACAGGGAGATAAGAGTATGCAAGAATTGCTAGCAGAAGAACACATGAAAAATATAGAATCTATGTGTGCTAGTCTTTTGTATCTCCCTCAGTCTGCTATTATCACACCCGAGGTTCACACTCACTCTCCGAGCATGGGGGACGAGCATCTTGACACTGTTCCTGAAAGGGAATCGGACGAATTAATAAAGTCTAGTGTTGAGATCCTTGTCCCAATCCCAGGAGAGTCACAGGGAACTTTGGATCATGTATGTGATATTCCTTCCCCTATTGAGTGTCCTAAAGATCAATTTGAGACTTTCTCAGATTTTAGCGATGATTGCACATCTTATGGAGATATCGAGTATGTTGAAGCATTAGTTCCACAAACTGATGCTGATCATCTTCTTGAGGAGTTCGCTGATGAACTTGCTCACATCGATCCACTTTCCTTGGAAAGTGATGATGGTCTCCTTGACTTCCAAGCCGATCTGGGAGAAATTGAAAGTCTCCTATCTCATGATCCGTCACTCACTTCTTATCCCAGCAGTCCAACAGAGAATAATAATCTCTTTGTTCCCGAAACATTCGATACGACTCTCACCAATCCTCTATTTGAATTCGAATCTGAATTCACTATGATTTCTAACAATCCAATCTTTGACGAGGATTGTGATGAGTCCACAATGGAACAAGAGTTCCCAGATTCACATCTTGTGAATGATTCTCTTCATGAGGAGTTCTCCGGTGAACTCGCTCATCATGTCATGACTCCTCCGGAGTTTGATATCCCGGGGGGAGATGCTCTCAATCTTGAGAATTTGCAAATTCCCACCCACCCTCCCGGGTTGTTTACGAGCTTACCCTTTGAAATCCAAACTCAGGCTACGGAGCCTGCTCTCGAGGAAGAAGATCAAATCATGCTTTTTATCATGATTTTCTTCCTTTTCTTCACCTACAGGGTGACTTCTTCTCCCCTTCACTCCTTCGGGAGTGAGGACACTATCTTTGATCCCGGCATTTTCATGTATCATTATCTTGAGCCGGATACATATCTCATCGGTGTGGAACTTTCACGTGCTTCAAATGTTTGTCCAAACATCTTGAATGAGAGTCCGATTGAGATTGTTTCTTCCACATCATGCTTCCCCAAGGACAAATGAATTCGGGGTCGAGTCAAGCTAGCGACTTGGTAAACAAAAACAATAGCATGCATATAGGGTTTTCACCCTAAGTGTGGGGGAGTCCCCCATGCTATGGTTACAAATGAGTGAAAATACAAAATGGTATTTTCCACGCTTAGCTTGTAATGTTGCCCTTTTACGTTCAAAATGTCGGCATAATAGCCGGGATTTTGAATATTGAGGACAATATTCATGCTTAGTGTGGGGGGGTATTCGCTATTCTAGCGAATTTTATCACATTTTACTATATAATACCCCCGTTTTTAGCCAAAATTTCAAAAAAAATTTCAAAAATTTTTCACTGGTGCTTCAAAATTTTTGGTAATCAGTCCGCCTTGTCTAAACGACAAAAGGGATTGGCTAGTCCAGGAGCAAACGGCTCTTGGTAAAGACATATCAAATCCGTTGACGGCTGGCAATTTGCCCAAAATTGTATGGTTCATCAACTCCCCGAAAACAAATGAGTTGGCTAGCCCGCAAGATTATGGCTTGTGGTAAAGGCCGTGGAAAATCCATAATTGGTAATCAGCTCACCAAGATGTTGACTATTCCATCAAGAGCTGGCTAGTCCAGAAGCAAACGGCTTTTGGTAAAGACTACTCAAATCCGTTGACAGCTGGTGGTTTGCTCAAAATCACACGGTTATCAGGTGTGCCACAGTTCTTACACCTGGCTACTCCAGAAGTGATGGCTTTTGGTAAAGAGTTTTTCAAATCCATCAAGTTTTCAAAACAGTATTGCTAGGGACTAGCAATAGTTTAGTGTGGGGGATTGATGAGTGCTCAAACACTCATCATTTTTGGTCTAATCTGAACTGCAAAACATACAAAAACACTCAGTAATGCATCAAAATACTGAAAATATTTCATAATTGTGTTTTATATGTTTTAGATGCAAAACGAGCAAAAACTGATGAAAAACGTACAAAGTTTGCAAAATTGGCAGTTTCAGTCCCCCAACTTTCATAAAATTACAAAACTAGTCCCTGGATATTCAAAATATAGAAAATTATCACCAAAGGTCATTTTGAAATCATAAAATGTCATATTTAGTCCTTTGGTGAAAAATTGGAAAGTTTTGGAAATTTACACTTTTGGTCCCTGGAGTTTCAAATTTTGGCAGAAAAGGTCCCTGGTGGGATATTTTTGAATGAAAAATCAAATTTTGTCCTTGGAAAATTAAAATGTGTCAAAAATGATCCTTGGATAAAAGTTTTTACAAAATGACAAGTTTAACCCCTAAACTTTTGGAAAATGTCAATTTTAGTCCTCGGGGTTTAAATTTTGGAAATTTGTAATTTTGGTCTTGGTATTATTCACATGTGGTAAATTTGGTCCTCATAAAATATTTTGAAAAGTATCAATTGCAGCCCTCAAATTTTCAGAGTTTACATTTTTGGTCCTTATGATTTAATACTTTACCAAATGGACCCTTGTATTAAAACTAAACAAACAAACCCATTACCTTTTCTGGTTTGATCCAATACCCTAAACCCACCAAGCCCACTAACCAAAAACCCGGCCCACTCCTAAAATAATAATACACTGGGCGTTGACCCCAGTCAAACTCACCCCTAACCTCACCCCGTACCACTGTTCACCACCATTAACACCTCCTAATTTCCAGGCTTATGCCCCCTCCTCCTCTCCAATCACCCACCAAACACTCAACTACACCCATACCTCCCCCCTCCTCATTTATTACCCTCACCTAAACCATTATCTGCCAATTTCAGATTTCCCGCCAAAACAACTTCAAAGGCCATGATTGATTCCAGAGCATCCAATGGCTCAAAAAGAAAGTGGGAAAGAGAAAGAAGTTCCTCAGAGGCTATAAAAGATCAAGAGAAGGAGAAGATAGGGTTGTCACTGCTTTTAGACCAATTTTAGTGTAATATCTTTAATTTCTGTTTTAAATATTCAAAGTCAGTTGTAATTTCAAGGTTGTACTCAGTTTATGTTAATGAAAGTTTAAATTTCAAAGATTCTTCAGTTCAGTTTCCAAGTTAAATTTTAGTTTTTGGCAATTTTAGAGGAATTTGACAAACTCCTCTAAAGTTGTTGAGGAGTGTTGTTGTTTGTTTGTTTAAGCTCAATCAGCTTATTTATAAGCTTCTTTTAGTTTCTAATCAATCTGAGCAGTTATAACTTCAAAAATTCAAAAATACAAAAACAAAATTAGAGTAAAATAAAGAAATAAAAAATCCAGTTAGAGGGAAGATGGAAGCAAGATTCATAGCTGATTTTGGATTGTGAGGGTATTAGAACCCCAAGGGGGGTGTAGGTTGTGGTTTGGATACCATTGGTACATCTGTCTCAGTTCATAATAATTCCACTGTAAGCAATTTCTTAGTTTCTTGTAAATCACTGTAGCTTAAGTAATTTAATCCTTATTTCAGTTTAATTATGTTTATTTAGTGATAATATAAGATTTAGTTTCATGTTTAAAGTCTTAGTTGCTAGTTTGCTTTGATTATCTGTCAATTCAGTTTCTTTAGGGGGTGTTTGGTTTAATATGGCCTAGGCAATTTTGTGGGTTTATTTGGAGTAAGTATTGTTTCTGCATGTCACAATAGTGTGGTATAAGTCAAGTAAATCTTTAAACTCAAGTTTCTATGTGCCTAAAGTCAAATTCACCAAGATACCACCACCACAGTTAACTGTGGTGGTCTTTGTGTCCCATAAGCCATCATCTCATAAGATATTTAGTTGTTTTAACTTGTTTTGGTTGTACTCCAGCTTATCTCATCACACTCAGCCCATAAATTAAGATCTAAGTTGAAAAAAGTCAATGTAACAAGTTTTTTGGAAAAAGTCAAATTGCACCAATTCAGTTTTTACAAAAGTTCCAGGATTTTTAGTGATTTGTGTATTAGCTTTCATGGATTGAAAATTGTTCCTATTTGATCTCTACCAGTTCATCTTTGAAGTTTCATAGTTTTTAGATTTTTGGGATTTTATTTGTGGGCCCCACAAGTCACCAAAGTGACTTGCAGGGCAGATAACTCCCCTGTTCACAGCAGACACCACCCACCACCACCACTTGGTGGTGGTTTTCTGACCACCCAGTGGGTCCCACAGCCCCCACCTTGGTTCCTAGCAACCCCCCTCCTGGTAGGGTTCAACTTTTGACCAATGGTTTGACCCCTAGACCACTGGGACCCACCTAGATTAAGCCACATAATCTGTCCCAGATCAGTTTTCACCAAAATAAGCCAAGGGCTTATTTGTAGCTTTCAGCTTATTCTGAGGTTCCTTTTAGCTTATTTCAGCTTTTACAAGTTTGCATAGCTTATTGGAATCTGTTTTCACCCTTGTGGGTCCCACCACATGCCATTTTAGCTTATTTCTCACCTTGGTCAACTTTGGTCAACTGTCTTGACATTTTGGCTTATTCCAGCTTATTTTTAAGTTTTCAAAAAGTTTGTTTTTATTAAAGTTTGTTGTTTTTAAGTATTTAGTAGATTTGTAAAAGAAAAAAATCAAGAAAAACAAATTTAAAAATAAGTGATAGTTTCTATTTAATGTAATTTAATTTTAATTTTCATTTTTAAATTTTTATTAAGTATTTGTCATTTTTATATTTTTATTAATTATATCTTATATTAAAGTATTTATATTAATTTTCTCAGATTTTTATTTTCTCATTTAGTATTAATTAGAATTAATTTTAGTTTTATTAATTATTAATTAATAAGTAGTTTAAAATAGCATATCTAGTTTTTATTAAGTAAAATCAAGTTTTTATATTTTTTATAGCTTTTATATGTTATAAAGTAATTTTAGAAATTTTATTAGAATTTTTACTGTTCATTTGATATTTTTCCTAATTTAAAATAGTTTAATTAGTAATTAGTAATTAATAAGTAATTAATTAATAGAAAAACCACAAAAAGACAAAAAGACTTATTTTTATTTTTAAAACTTGTTTTTAGTTATTTTATAATTTTAGGAATTTTATTTTCACCTTTTTAGTATTTAAATAATATTGTATTATATTTAAGTATTTTAAATATTAATAATAAGTAATAAATAGTATTTAATTAATATTAAATAATTAAATAGTGTAAAAAGTAATTTTAATTTTCTAAAAAGTTTCTTTTATTATTAGGATTGTAAAAATGTGATTTTCACTTTTGTAAGTATTTTATTTTGTTAAAACTCGCGTTTTATTTCGTACGTTTACGTTTTATTTAAACGTAACGTACGCGTTTTTAAGTTTTAAACGTTTCTGGGTTTTCAAACTTTCCCGTCTTGTTTATATAGCTTGTTTAAGCTATTTCATTGTAGATTCCTCAGTTCAATCAATCATAAACCCTTTTCCTGTCCAAAGTCACCCGATCAAATAACCGTTTGTTTACAATTCACACCTCGTCGGGACATACGACCCGGGAAAACACTGTATTCCTCGGAGCATTGAGCCTTAGGAGTTTGACTTGTTTGACCACATCCGTGGTTGAATTTAGTTGACTGCTTTTGCCTCAATCAGTAGAAACCTTACAAAACAAGTCAATCTTGGAAATGGAAGTATCCACAGTGATAGAAGAACAAGATCCTACATGGATGACACCTATCATCGAATTCATTAGCAAAGGAGTCTTACCACAAGATCATAAGGACGCTCGAAGAGTGCGGCGCACAGCGCAGTGATTTGAACTACGGGACAACATCCTCTATCGACGTTCTTTCTTGCAACCTTGGCTCCGATGTGTTGGACCTCTTCAAGCAGACTATGTACTCCTAGAAATCCACGCTGGATCATGTAGCATGCACTCAGGGCCACGATCTGTTGTAGCGCGCGCTCTACGGTCGGGGTATTATTGGCCAACTATGCACCGAGACGCGCGCGATATGATAAAGAAATGCAGCAATTGCCAAGTACACATGCCAATTCCGCTCCAACCACAACAAGAGCTAACACCCATTACCTCACCATGGCCATTCTACAAATGGGGAATTGACATCGCAGGACATTTTCCAGTTGCAGCAGGAGGGTTAAAATTCCTCATCGTAGCTATAGACTACTTTACTAAGTGGATTGAAGAAAAGGCGGTGGTGAGTATCACGGGCAACCAGGTCAAACGCTTTGTATGGGATAACATTGTTTGTCGCTTCGGACTTCCTGGAGAGGTCATATCAGACAATGGGAAGCAGTTCTGCGACAACCCATTCAAAGACTGGTGCGCGCAATTGAACATCACACAACACTTCGCTTCAGTAAAACACCCACAAACCAATGGTTTAGTTGAGCGCGCAAATCGCAGTCTAGGTGAAGGAATAAAAGCGCGCTTAGACAAACATAAAGGAAAGTGGGTGGACGAGCTATCACATGTCTTATGGGCGCATCGCACCACAATCAAAACCAGTACTGGAGACACACCATTCTCCCTTGTCTACGGAACAGAAGCCGTCATACCAGCTGAGATAGGAATGCCAACTATACAAACAGTAGAGGTCAACGTCACAACAAATGACGAGGAGCGGCGCATAGACTTGGACTTACTGGAAGAAAGACGTGAACGCGCAGCTATACGCGAAGCAAAGGCTAAGGCAAAAATGAAGAAGTATTATGATGCAAAGGTCAGACACACTTCCTTCAAGCCAGGAGACTTTGTATACCGCGCCAATGACGCAAGCCACGCAGAAGACACAGGCAAGCTCGGACCCAAATGGGAAGGACCCTACGAGGTCACCGATGCGCTAGGCAATGGTGCATACAGGTTGCGCGATATGCAAGGTCACGACCTAGCGCGCACCTGGAATATCTGCAATCTCAAAAGATGCTATCTTTAGGAAAGGCTACGGCCCATAAACAGACAACTTTGCACTTTAGTACGTGCCCAATAATTGTTTGTTTTTTCTTTTCTTTATTAGGAATTGTCTTTTATTTTTTCAAAAACTTGCAAGTATCAATAAAATGTTATGGTTTCTAGCTAACTCTATAACGCATTTCACTTTATTGCATAGATTCTTTATATATGTCAATATTGTTGTATTCTATTTTTGCCTACATGGCGTGCATGCACTTATTAAGACCCACGAAGGCATAAAGGATGAGTAAACCTACTAATTCACTCGTTAAGTAAGAGGGTTGCAAACCCATCAACATTGGATCACGCATCCTTGCTAAGCGCCTTACTTTTGAGACGTTGAGATAAGTTTCCCTTGCGCATCCCACGAAGGATGCGCAAATATCAAGTACACTGTACAAAGCTTAGCAAATAACGAGCCAAGACTCTTGGTCACATAATAAAACTTCGCAAAAAATAATGCAAGTTTATTTTTATAATTTATCTTAAGTCACGCACATAATTTAAACATAAAAGAGTATTTTATTTAATCTTTTTACATCAAAAGATAACTACCATAACATGCAAAAGAGACACTTTGTTATTTATACAATAAAAATACAAGTCACAAAAGCCTATACGCTATGGCGATGCTCAGGACTATCTTCTGGAGCAGCGGAGCTTCCTGCCTCTTGAAGCTTTCTCAAGAAAAACGCATCCTTAGGCGATACGGTCGCCACACTAACAGGAATCCCATCAGACCTAGGAATATGTACATCGCCTACACCGCATAAGACGGCCTTGCCCTTAATACCCTTTTTATGGGCAGCTCTCTCTGCGTGTCGCTCCAACACTTTCTTCAGAGAAATCTCCTTCTCTAAAGCAAATGGATTCAGCATGTGGCGTGGCTGCACAAAAACAGGAACCTGCAGCTGCGACTCGTCCGGCTTGACGAAGTAGTCTGGCTGCGCTTCTGCATCCTCCAAAATATGGCGCCCCAGGGTCAACCCCTCCATAATTACCTTTATGGGGTTATCCTGGTCGCGCTCCAGTTGTGCAATATGCGGAAGCTCAAGAAGCTTCATCCCCTCCATGGCCTGCATCAGCTCGTCATAAGCACTTGTGTTGTAGCCGGGCACCTCAGTCAGGGCCACGTTCAATGCCTTGGCCTCATGGAGCTCCTCCATAGCTTGCGCCCCCCCCCCCCCCCCCCCCCCACGCTCTACGGTGCACTGCACCACCTTTCCAAAGGTCCCCAACACTTCTGGAGACTCCAAGGTGCCCATAGCAGCCAAGCGCAGCCCATGGCTGATCAACCACCTACATCAACAAGAACAACTTGTATTAGAAGAAACAAACTAACAAATATAATAAGACAACACTACAGGAAAATATGTAAGGACGTACCTGCGATCAGCTATGGAAGACATCAGATGAAGGTATAATTCCTCATCATAGTCTACACTCAGGCCACGCAGCTTCTCCTCCTGCACTTGAATGATCTTCTCCATGCGCACCTTGAACTCATTGATGTTCGCAAAATGCTCCTCCTTCTTCTCCTCAAGATACCTTACCGCCCAGGTAAGGTTGGTGAAAGTATTTCCCGGGTCGTTCTCCCAGCGAAGGTAAAATGGAATTGTAAATAATCGAATCGCAAAATCGTGTCGTGAAAAGCGGTGAAATGAAAAATATGATTTAGGAATTCAAGTTGTGATAAGTAATAGTGAAATAAGCAGAATTTACAAGCTAAATATGTACAAATGTTGAAAACGTAAAAACGGAAATGCACACGCGTTATTTAAAACGTAACGTTTGACGAAAAATGATCCTACGAATTTGGAAATAATTTCTAAAAATTTAAAACTAATAAAAAGAATTTTAAGAAAAAGAAAAATATTTTTTTGAATTTTTATTTATTTTTTAGAATTTATTTCCTATTTTTAGAATTTAAAATGAATTAAAAATAAAGAAAAATAGAAAAACAAATTTGAAAAACGAAAATTAAATTCTAAAAATTCTAAAATATATTAAAAGAAATTCTAAAATTATTTTTGTAGTTTTCAGGGCTTTTTCTTATTTTTTATGGATTTTTGTTATTTAAAATTGGTTTAAAAATGATTTTAAACTAAAAGAAATTAAGAAAAATAGTAAATGACCTCAGAAAATTATGAAAATTTACCAGAAATTCTAAAATAATAAAGAAACTTGCAGAAAAATTTTGGAAAAGAAAAATTAAGCAGAAGTGCTTATTTAGCCAAAATCAGCTTATGGCAAGTGATTATTTATAAGCACTTGCCACAAAACTTTACCAAAATGATTCCACTACTGTATTATGCTATTAAGAACTCTAATAAGCCAAGAAATGATCAAAAGAAACACAGAATCACAAACAGCAAGCTATTAAGCTACACAAGCAACTATAGAATAAGCAAATAAGCAATCTGAAAAGCCAGGAACTAAAATGATCATGCACAATACTACACCTACTCCTAATGAGCTCAGAAAAACCAATTAAACACAATCACAACTTCAAACTAACAATTGCAGCCCAAGATTACAAACAGAAAACTAGGCTATACTACCAATAAGCTAGCCTGAATAAGCTAGCCTAATAAGCTCTAAAGAAGAAACTAATGATGGAAATTCAGAGTCTACCATACAGATATGCAATAAGAACAAATATATAAGGCTAGAGCTATCTGCTACTAATCAAAAAGATGCCATGAAAGTAGGTTCATAACCTGTGTGCAGGGGAGAACCATACTCAAACAGCCAACTATAAGCTACAATTCCATTAAGCAGATAAGCTCAAAACTAAGATTTACTTGCTGATATTGATAAACTAGCTACTATAGTTTACAAATCAACAAACCTTACTAATTTCCGACCACTAATGAAGCCTACAAGACCTAGGAAAGTTCATACCAAAAACTGAGTGATACCTATTACTTTGACTATTTGATTGCAATTAAGCTTTGACCAAATCCATATTTAAACTACTGAATCTATCACTACTTGTAATATTAAGCTATGATTATTCTATTTTAAGCTAGTGTGACCAATTATGAAACTACCATTACAAAATTACTAACTGAATTCAATTACGTAATCAGTAAATGCAAATGGAAATCTAACTATGACTTATTAACTAACTACCTACTGAATTATGCCTTCAATATTCTAATTATAGCCTATGTGTGATATCTAAACAAACAATAGCACTATAAGAACCATCTGTCACAGGTAACCAAGATAAACCAAACACCCCTGCAGAAACTCTTAACACTACAACTCAGATTTCCTAACTACTAAATCCCACCAACTAACCCAAATCAGTCACTCAAGTTATAAAAAACAATAGATCAACAGCAATAGACCATCAATCAATCACTAATCAAAAAACACACAAGCAAAGAAATCATACAGTCAACTAAAGCAGTCAAATATCACTAGACTCCAACCATTAAGTAAACTGATAAAACATAATCTCTAATAACAACAACAATCCTTAAATCCAATTGATCTACTAAACTACTCTAACAATAACAACAGCAGAAACATCAATCGATAACAACAAAACACAACAGAAATTTCAGATTAGGCAATAACAATAACGAGAACTAGAAAATGTTGAACTTACAAAGCTTTTTATCTCAGCATGAACAGAGATAATTCACTATGCTAGCCTGTCTTTTGACAGGCTGAATGCATCCCAATCTCATTCAATCCTATCCAATCACCCACAATTTACCACAATTCTGAACAGTTGACTTTCTTTTGACCAAAAGCTTATGAAAAATGAAACTGCAAACTACTCTTTCACAAATTTTGTAAAACTAAAATAAGATGTTACAAACAAATATTCAGCTTATCTAGAAGCTAAATACAACAAATCTCTTTCTATTTTTTTATTGATTTTCTGTTTTCATAAAACTCATTAAAATGAAATGAAGACAGATTTGAAAACTCAAGTAACTTGAAGGAAAATGAAATAATAAGACTAAAATAAGAACTGATTAATAAGCACTATAAGAACTAGTAATAAGCTGAATTGATTTATAATAAAAAAAAAAAAACTTCATTGAAATTAAAGGAAATTACAAGTAAACTACACTAAATACATCAAACTAAAATTTGGCAGAGTTTAGCTAGCCTAAAACTCCACACAAAATACAAAGGCCTAACCATCTATTTATAGGATGTGAGGATGGATGAGGTCACGGATTGCCATGTTGGCAATCCGTGTGGTGTGTTTGTTGATAGCCAATCTGAGCCTTTGATCACCAAATAATCATTACCCAATGATTTCTAGCCCTTGGATTATCCCTTATGACGTGGTTCAACCAATCACGAGCTGCCAAATCATCCATTCGTGTGCTTCTTACACTCTGACAAGCTCTGACACTCTTGACATGCTTCTAGAAGCCATCTGAAAGGACTCAATTACCCTTAATTGCGGTGATTTTATGTGTACGGTAATTAGGGTTCTTGGTTTACCGTACAATGAATAGTGAATTCTGGGGAAGGGTTAATATTTGGGGGGCGGGAGTGAGTTTGTTTATTTATTTATTGTTTTGATTTTGACCGTATATAGAGGTGGGTATGGACTCGGGTAATATAATAAAGGGTTGGGCTTTTGGTGTTGGAGTAATGGAATTGGATGTGGGCTGTGTTTTGATGGGCTTGGTGATTATATTGGATGTGAGAATCAGGCCTTTGACATTAGTTTTGGTAAAATTATAAAGGACCAATTTTGTAGTTATTAACATTCCAAGGGCTGATTTTTTCATTTTCACAAATTTAATCCAAGGGCTAAACTTGACAAGGTATGATTCTTCAAGGGTAAATTCTGACAATGCAAGCTCAAATATGAAAAATGCTCTCCCGGCTCCGGCTTTTTGACCTTCTTCCACTCTCGTGCCTGGTTTTCGTTGTTTTCTCGTGATTATTTCGTCATTTTGTATCATATCCGTACCTGCATATCACAGACACAAAAATACGTGTTTTCCTGGCATTTGTTAGCTCAAATAGTCGTTTTGGGTCGTTATTTGGCCATAAATTGGTGAGTGAATAAGCACTCACCAGTTGGCCATAAATTGATGTAGATCCCCGCGCGCTTGCTGCAGTCAGCCATCGCGGTCAACTTCTCAGTAGTTACCTTGTCTGCGTGCGCTTTGAAGGACCCCACCTCCGCTTGCGCTTCCGCCAGCTGTGCACGAAGAAGAGCTATCTCCGCATCTTTTTGGGCAAGAGTGCTACTCTCCCCGACGTATCTCGTCTTCAACTGAGCAACTAGCTCAGTTTGACGCTCAGCAGTAGCAACCAACTCCACCAATAACTGCTGCGCAGATACGTCCTCACCAACTTTCACTCCATCCTCCTTGTTTTCATTCTGAGGAGGGACCATAGTCTCCACAAAGGCCGCATCATCCTTCGCAGCATAGTCGCTATTACAACAAGTAATAAAAAAATACAAAGCATGAAAAAGATTACTTACAGAAATGAAGAGGGCTTTGCAGCCTCCTTATCCGCGCCAGAAGCGGATGTATCCTCCTCAGCAGATGACTCTACATCCGCGATCAGATGGCACCTCCTTTTGGAAGTACCGCTACTACCAGCCTCTCCCTTGCGCTTCAGATTCTGCGCCACCTCCTTAGGCTTCAGCACCTCCTCAGGCTTCAGCACCTCTACGCTGTCAGAAGATTCAGTATGCACTTCCTCCACACGCGCAGACTCCACAGCCGGTGCCACGCTCTGCGTTGGCGTCACAAGAAGAGGGGGCAAATCTTCATGAGCAACTGGCCCCAATACGGTCAGATGACCCGCAGTAGCTTTTAACAGCGGTTGCTCGTTCTCCCTCAGAGGACGCACACCGACGGTCACCTGCTTCAGCTTCTCCAACTTTACCACCGCAAACAAATCCATCTTTGCGAAACACAGGACAAACAACAAAACAGAGATTAGTTATTAAAAGCGCGCAGACAGAAAAACTTACATTATTGGAAGCGAACAATAAAAAGGGATGAACACCCACCCCGGCCTTCCTCATCAATGAAGGTTGGCACCTCGTCAGCACCCTCGAAATAGCTGTGACTCAACCCCACATGCACCAAAAACTCCTCAGGATAAGGATTAATGGGGATGCGGTTGGCATCAATGGTCTGCGCATCTGCCAAACTATATGAACCGGGTGCGGGGCGCCCATCCCTTGGCAACGTGTCTTGAGTATAAAACTCAAATGGTGATGGAAACACCACATCATCCACCCAGAAAAAATACTGCCTCCAATGCCTCCGGGAATCTACCTTCTCGGTATAGCACTGAAGGCTCCCTGCGCGCTTCGCAAAGGATACCCATCCATGCGACCACGTTGTGTGGTAAAAGGCGCGGAATAGGTCAACGGTTGGTTCTATCGCAAGTAAACGACAGTTTGCTTCAAAATTTGATATCTTTGCCGCACCTATACAGTGCAGCTGTGAGATATGAAGGCGATAGAAATTGAGCACATTGCTCAAGAAAATGGATATTGGTACGCGATAATTAGCGTACTCAAAAAAGCGCGTGTATAGCCCTATCTTTCCTTTGGGGAAATCGGCTATACACGCATCGACGTCTGGAGCCTCTGGGTGCACATCCAGAAGAATGAAGTAATCAGATGAAAACTGACGAACATCATCCTCACTCATTGCAGAGCGAAACTCATCCAACTGAGCAACCATTTAATATATATATATATATATATATATATATATATATATATATATATATATATATATATATATATATATACACTAAGAGGCGTACGCTCAATTACCTAATAAAACAACTGATTTCTTTGAAAATACGCTTTGAAGAAATGTGCAATGGTGAATGTGTGTTTTTACTGTGTGTTTTTGGTAAAGGGAGGCGGTGACTCTTATATAGGTAACCAAAAAACCCTAGATGAAGGCCACGTGGATCCCACTAACAAAACGAGTGGCTAGAATACGAAACGTACAAGCACTTTTTCCCGTTTTCCAAGGGACACGTGGGCACAACCCCCGAATTTCGAGGCATTTCTTTGGATTATCTTGGACTAGATACATAGTTCTCAATATTGGGCGGCAATATTCAAAATTCCTCCCGCTAAGCTTACCGCTGTTCTAACAAGTCTAGCATCCGCGGCTACGAGCCGCGCACACTAGACTGGGGGGACATGATGACGTATAGTCTATATTTGGGCCACGAGCCCAAACAATAAACATTACTAAGGCCCAAAGCCACCATGCGTGGGCTATTATAACTTGGGCCGCACCAATACTGGGAATAGGCTCACGTAAGCCCAAACCCAACTAAAGTATATACGGTTTAGATAAGGATCTCCTATCTATGGAATAGATATCCTTAAACCGGATAAGCACCACGTGTGCGAAACGTAAGGAGCACGAAACCTACAAGGATTCTGCGCCTATATAAGGAATGACATAATTCTCATTAAAGGTACGATTCACAAACCCTAAACTCTTTACGAGAACCTTAAACCGATTACTTACTCTCACACCGGAGTCTAATCGTGGGAGACAATCCCACGATAAGCCTAATGGTGTTGTTTACTTTCTTAGTGTGCAGGTTTCAAGCATTAAGAAGCGAATTGGTACAAGAGCAAGAGCCCAAACTAAGAACGCCCAACTTTTGTATCAACAATGGTTGTTGTTCAGGAGATGGTGATTATTGATCCTCGGGAGGAGGAGATGAGATGGGTTGTTCAGTATGCTGGGAAGACTCTTCAATATGTGGTTGTTCATCAGTATCCATGTCTTCCCCAACAACCAAAGCTTCATCTTTTTCAAAATCAAACACCTCTTTTTCTGACTCTTCATTCAGTAATAGTTCCATGTCAGCAAGAGAAGGTGCCTAAGTCCCATCCGGCTCCCCCTCAGATGAGGGTTTGTCTTCGTTGTGGTCAGTCCCTGACCCCTTAAGATGAAGAGAGTGGGATTTCGGAGTCAGTTCCCGAGGATTGCGCTTCTCCGTGAAGGGGGGTAGGTTCCATATCAGCGGGTGGTTGCAATTATTAAAGTTTAAGTACAAAAGATGAAAAAAATGTATAAATTCATATGGCCAAAATTTGTAATTAATTAACTCTTCTATATTTCATGACAAACACATATTAGCTAGAATCTTTTAGAATAAAACGTGTATTTTCTTTTCCACTTTAAAAATGACCACATGTAACGGAATCTTTTAAGTAAATACGAGCACTAAATACATATAAATTTAGCTTTTATAAACACGTTTATGTATACTTCAGTCATTGACACTGGATTAAAAAACATGTAATACTTTAAAATTCATAAAAAGACAAAAGTAAGTAGTGGACACTTTCGAAAAAAGAAAGTAGTGAGAACATGGAAAAAGGTAAAGGTCAAAATGGTCAAATAATATTTCAAAAAGTTGTTAACCTTCTTCACATATTGCAAACCACACCTCTATATATATCATACTGAATGGCTTGTGAACTTCATACATATTCATCAATCATACACAAAGACACTTGAAAAACCCTGTCGTCTGAAACAGCAAGCGAAATAAGATGGCTGGATTACGAAGATCATTAAAAGCTATCGAGACTGGAAGTATTAACGGATCAGGAGTAGTTAGTGGGCGCCTGATACCAAGAAGAGGTCAAGTGAAAGTATGCATTGTGTTAGGATTAGCTCACTCCTTTGCTTCCTTGTTCTCTTTCAACAACGCTCGCTCATGATCGTTTATTGCAATCATGGATCCTGTTAGTCATTACACTTTCTCGTAGTTTTTGAGAGGAAGAGAGAGAGTTTGCGTGTGTGTGTGCCGTATTATTGTAGAGCTGTAGAGATTAGAGGAAGTGCATGTGTCTTTTCTTGCAATTTTGAATATAAGTGTGTTCTATGATTCTGAACTGTCAAGAAAAATTAGATGTATTATGTATATATATGATTGATGATAGTTGCAACTTTTTAGCTTTTATTATATTGAATTCTAGTTGAATATTTGAACTAAGTGTGTTCTAATTTCATCATGAATTGAATGTTTGTATATTTGAACTACACCCCAGTATGACCATGTTTCATGAATAAGATTTCACTCAGAAAAAAATACTGTGTGGTAGAGGCAGTCTAAATACTGTCACCCACAGATAGCGAAGAATGTTATTGACATATGAATTGAGAACAACTGGATTATAGATATGTTGCTAAACATGCTTGAGGAATTAAAGTGCCTCTTTGATTCGGGAAGGAAAGATACGGTTTAATGTAAATTTCCTCAAATAGATCAGACTTTGGAAATTTAGTTGACATATAAAGATGCAAGTGAGGCAGAAAAGTTGTTTGTAATGAGTGAGACGACTGGATTTGGTGTCTCGTGAAGGTTCTATTTTTGTGTTTTATAGGAAAAACCAGAAATTTGAATGTGTCATGTTGTCAAATATGTCTGTTTAGAGAAGATCGTTAACAAAAATAGAGGTTAATCTGTTATGTGTGGTGTTCATGGTTTAGTAAATCTGGTTAGCAACATATATAACTCATTTATAAGTCTATCTGTCTATGTAACTTAAAAGTAAATAAGTAATTATAAAAAACTGGATAGTGATGACTTATGACGAAACTAAAATTCATGTAACAAATCGTTCCACAACTAAAGTAGACTCATCGTGGCTAACCTATTCACCCTATTCTTGTATTATCTCTTCCAAAGACTAGTGTTGTTGCCCAGTTAATTACAACATAGAATCTGTTCCTCCAGCTCAGCACACGTGTTAGATAAGCTGAGCGCCAAATTATCCAACTCGTGAACCCTGCCATTGAGACTCCCATGGGACCCTATTATAAGTAAATGATCAGCATCATGTAAGATCATGTTTCAAGCACATAACTCAGGTTTTCATTTTCTAATTCTAGTACCCTAGAGCTGATTGATTGAATTCACAGTTGACAAGATAGGCGCGTTGGATAACCAATCAAGAAGTTTATTTTTATTACTACGTAATTCATAAAAATGTGCCAGGTTTGGTTGGGCCTACTTTTCGCTACATACATTATGACAGCCGATTTAAAAGGTTATCCAGTACTTGAAGAGTTGAAGACACTTAAGCGAGTTTTGACCCACCGAACCTGTTGACCCATTCGAGATTTATGCATTTAAGTAAATTTTAAAACTTTACCCATTTGACTTATTGGATGTTTACAACCGAAATCGACCAATTTTGAAGAAAATGGGTGAAAATTGCCTCCTGAAGTCACAAATACAATATCCTAAAGTAATACCTGTGACTGGGTTAAGTCAACTAGTGCCTTGTACCGCCCGACAGATGCCATGCTTCCAAGATGCTTGTAAACAAAAGAATCTCCAAGATCAATGTCTTTTGTGGAACAAGCCTTGCCTGCATTTTGCTTCGCAATCGTTTTATTAAACAATTCCACTAGAAACTTCCCCTCTCTTTCAGCAACCTGGTTTTAACATTACGCGTTAAGCATCTTTCAAAAAGGGGCAAAGTTTGACTTTGTAACATCAAACCTGATTATGTTTCAAATGTAAGTTCCAGCATACCTGGGCTAGAGCAGGAAGAACCTGCTTTCCAGTTTGTTCAAGAAATCCAGCACAATCTCCGAGTGCAAAAACATCTTCAACTGAAGGAACCCTCAACCATTCATCTATGCCAATCCTGCATACTCAACAAATTTCTCGATAATATTTCAGAAAGACCCAAGAAAACCAGCACCATTTGGTTTCGAAATTATAACTAACACTATACTAGAAGTATTTTTTGCATAGAATGTCAGGATATTATACCTTCCACCAGGAGACTTCGGAAGATCCATTGACTTTACAAAATCAGATGGACCAACTCCAGTTGACCACACAAGAAGTCCATAAGGTACCACACTCCCATCGCTAAGAATCAGTCTTTTCGGATGGACCTCTTTGACAACTCCTCGAACAAGGCGGACACCATACTGATATGTGATGTCTTGATGTTAGATATAAATACAACATATAACTAATATCTTATCAGAGATCAATGAAAAATCCATAGTGGTTCTGTATAACTGTACCTTTGATAAGTGTTTCTTTGCATATTGTCGCAGCCCAACATCAAACGATGACAAAATTTCATTTGCCTGTAGCAAACGCACAAGGCATATTGTAGTAAAACAGTAGACTAGATTTACATATATGAAACAACGAATATAAATTACCTCAATCAGAGTGACACGAACGTAGTTTTTGACATGGGCATAACGTTGACAAACATCTCTCACAATAAAATCACTCAGTTCACCACTAAACTCTACTCCAGTGGGGCCGCCTCCAATAACAACACAGTGCAACATTCGCTCCTTCTCTTCCTCAGATACTCCTGAAATGGTCACAGGTTCAATTTGTGTCTTTATCACCTATCATTACATAATATCTGGAATTAGTGTATCTAATAAACATGCTACCAGGAGTTTCAGACAGCATCAGGTTCAAAAGAAGCTTCTTCCTGATTTCTTGAGCTTGACTAACTTCACGTAGAAAACATGCATGCTCCTTTACACCCTTTATGCCAAATGTTAGGGGCTCAGCGCCAGAAGCAATTACTAGCTTGTCATAAGCAACCTTAAACCTGTGAGGTTCATAAGGTTGTCCATTCTCACTAACCGTCTCACAGTAAACCTGTACAATCAAAACAATACCTCAGTTACTAAAATTAAGACAAAATACAAAGCTGTAAAAGTCAAAACAGGAATACACACATGAAAAACAGAAATTTGTATAAGAATTAGCACACTAGACCCATTTACCCCAGAATGGGTCAATTCACGTTATGTCTGATCACAATGGGTAAAATAGAATAAAAAAAAAAATAGTTAAGAAAGGATCCAACAAGCACCAAAATGTTAACATAAAGCCTCCAAAATCGTTTTAGCACAATGTCAATTATAATTGAAAGAATATAATTTCGTAAACATATGACACCCTAAATGTTAAATAAAATTCATGTAAGAACCTGACCCGTCCTTTACAAAAAAGTTACTCGATTTGACCACTCAATTCGTCCATTTTGCTGCTACTAATTGTATAATCGTGTATGCGTATTCAAATTTTACAGAGATGCTTACTTCATGTTTGTCGGTATCAATGTTGGTGCAGGTAGCAAGGTAAAAGTAGGAGTTGGGGTCGCTAGCCAATGCAGACTGTACCCGTCCAACAGGTTCAGCTACAGAGCGGAACTCAAGAGTTCCAACACATGTTGATGCTAATAAAGGTGTGAAAACCATGTGATTCCTGGGTGAAATGCAAACAACGTCGTATACGGTGGTATCAAGCCCTTTAAGGAATCTGCATGCTGCCCAACCAGTACCAAGAACAACAACTCTAGGCTTGTCCCCTGGTTTAGTGGCTTCGAGGCTAGCATACCGAGAATTATCAGTTTCTGAATCAGAAAAATCCTTAGGTACCCTCTCTGCATGAGCAAATCTATATCCTTGAATCGACTGTGTTCCCTTGCCCTCAAAATTCATATGATCGACCTTCGTTAAGCTTTGAGTATACAAAATCTTGCCTGCTGGTTTAACATTTGGTGTGAGGTCAGGGGTGTTGTAAAATGGCGTATCTTTGTTGGGTTTGTTGTGGTTTATGGCACCTGTTCCTGGTGATCGTCTCCAGTTTCTTGAAATTCTTGCTAACGCCATGACAGTCGCACTACCTTCTGAAGCACGGGATGGTAAATCTGTAAGCTTTTATTCGGAAAAATGTAACAGACATATTTATGTGAGTCTATATATTGATCGACTGTAAAACATTATATAGTAATCAAATATATGAAAAAAACCAAAAGAAAAGACAAATATTATACATGGTCGAAAACAAATATAGAATACAGCATGCAAATGCAAAACAAAATGTTGCATAGATTTGCTCATCAAATGATGGTGGCTCCAACATTATGTAAACTGTGATCTTGTTACAATCTAAAGTTCGCCACCCTGGTTAATGCAAGAGTGAAGAATGCAGGTCTTTTTACGCAGTTTGATAAGTGACAACCCGTTATGGCAGCACTAGAATAACATAACTGATGCTGCATGCAGGGGCGCAGCTTCTAAGGGGCGGGAGGGGGCGACCGACCCCCCAAATTTTTTTTTTTCGATGTAGGGGTATATAGTTTTCGTGTAGAAAAATTTTGGTATTTTCGGTTTCGCCCCCCCAATTTAATTCGGTTTCGACCCCCCATAGTGTTAGGAAAAAAAAAAATTTAGATCCCGACCCCCCACTCGAAATTTCCAAGCTTCGCCCCTGGCTGCATGTATAATCTACGAATAAAAACAAATAACTTACAAAAGCAGCATCTAGAAACAACTTGGTTTGAAAATGCCAAAAAAAACTCCCAATAACTTGGAATGTTCTATTATGCCTAAACAAAATCATTTTATACATAATATAACAAAGTGTTACCAAAATCGCAATAAGAACCCAACAGTACCAATATGTTACAAGCCTACTTACTCATTCACACCATCAATGCTTCAATGGTGATTTTTTTAGATATGAGTCGCCGTAATAACGACTCATGAGTGCTAGAAAATGACAACCTACGAGTGATTGCTTATAACGCGATTTCTTAAATCCACCTCTGTCATAAACCTTACATGTCTATAGCAAGAACTATCACAACTCATTTTATTACAGGATGCAATATCTTAATTAAACCAAACGTGAATCACTTATGTAAAACAAAAATTGTTCACATTACCTTAACTATGAGACAGAAAAGAACCTTTTCACATCACAATGCCCTGCAACAACACACAAATGTTTTCATATAAAAAACCAAATCAAATATTTTCTAAATAAAACAAAATACCCACATTAAGAATTACTGTAAGAAATAGCAAAAAGAAAAGGAAACAAAATTTGGAAATTAATAACATTATTTTGTTTCACATAATAAAATATATACACATTTAAGAGTAAGATAAAAAGGCAATAAGTTACAGTTAAATATCAATTTTTTTTTAACGGATCCAACATTAAAAATGGGAGATGAACATAAAAAGGTAAGAAAAGTTTTTACCATGAAAACATTTATTTTGAGTATGTGTTATAAGTTTGTAACAATGGTGTTTGTATGAGTGAGGTAAAAATGAAATATGATGGTGATGAAAGAGTGGTAAGAAAGAATTAGTTGAAGAAATGCAGTACGTACGAATAGTAATGCAAGAAAATAGCAAGCTGTTTTTTGTTACTTACTTGTTGCCCAAGCTCAGTCACATGTAAATATTTCTTTTTATTCAAACCGTGAATTATTGTACTTTGATATGTTTACAACTTTTACTTCTTTTTATTCAAACCGTGAATTCTTGTACTTTGATATGTTTACATGTGACGTTTACTGTTTCTAGCTTGTTTCTTTCTTAAATAGACGGATACTCGCAGGTTGCGCCCACAGTTACTCTACAATTTAGTTTATCTGCTATCATATGTTATTTGAAAAATAGTTACATTATCAAATATATCAACATAGATATCATCTTGCAAAAATATGTATTAAAGTAAAACTTTCATTGCCAATGATATATATAGTATATCAGCCAAAAAAAATAATATAGAACTTATATTTGTTATAAAACCAATGAATCATTTCTATCCGCTAATTTCATTTTATCAAAAAAAAAAAAAAAAAAAAAAAAAAAAATTACACAATTTTTTTTTAAAATTAAATATCTCGCAAACCTTAAATCATTATGCGAAAAAAAAAATATTGTCGCGACGAGAACTAAATTATCTTTCTATAAACATGCATTGTTATATACTTTCGACGAACTTTTTTTTCGGCGATTTTTTTTTTCAAAATTTCCGCCCAGAAAAATCATATGTGATTTGTAAAAATCAAATCTTATGTGATTTTTACGAATCGTATATGATTTTTATGGACGGAAATTTTTAAAAAAAAAGTTTGTCGAAAAAATAAAGTTCGTTGAAATTATATAACAATGCATATTTATATAAAGATAATTTAATTCTCGTCGCGATGGTATTTTTTTTGTAGCCTGAAGATTTACCGTTTGCAAGATATATTGTTTTAAAAAAAATGAAAATGATTTTTATTAATTTAAATAAAAAATGGGTGGCTATAACTTTTTCATTGCTTCTATTGCAAATATAAGTTCTATATTGATCTCATCTCTAGTAGTGTAGCATATATTCATATAGGACAAGAATAAGTATGCATAATTGATTTACCGAATAAAATATAATTTCAACTGTTCTATTTATTCATCAATATCTTTCACATTATTTAGAACAAAGTTTAATTAGTATGTTCAATAATTTCAACTGTTCTATTTATTCATCAATATAGAAAAAGTTTGTTATTTATATTAATTTATATGTTTATTTATTTTGTGTTAAATAAATAATTACTTTAAATATGAAATAATAGGTTAATTAATATGATTTAACCATTGCGGAGTGGTCAATGTTTAGTAAAACCTATCAAGTAATACACAAGTATAGTATTACTACTTTATTTAATGCTTCACAACTTGTATCAATATGTTACAAGTTGAAAAAATAAAATAAAATAAAATAAAATATAATCCTTATATATGATGGGTTCATATTTAACGTATATATTATTTACATCTTTTCCAATTTGGTATGCTAAATCGATCATCACTTCTTGTCACGTTGCATAAAACGCTCATCAATTGAGTCTCATTTATTAGAACCTTATGTTATATAAGTTTAAACGTGAGATAGTTTGTTGACGTTAAAAAAAATTATATATGCAACAAAGAGTGTCGGAATATTGCCCTTTTTCAACATACTAATTTTATTGTCGTGTAGGTTTGTAGTTAGTAGTGCTGGAAAATTTCGTGAACCCGGCCATCTTGGTTATACAAATATAATAACTATCCGACCAAACAAAGTTTGCATCATATTTATAACAGTTTTTTTCAAGATGAAAAGACATGATAATATCTTTACAAAACAAGACTACAATTTGCAAGCAAAATCTAGATGACGATTCAATATAGAACGAGTATCCTTATTTATTTACATCTCACAAAATACATTTATTTATAAAATAAAATAAAAAAAAACTTGGTTAGTGAGATATCCGTATGAGTTAAGCAATCAAATTAGTTTAATCATGTGGTTACTAATGTGTCTTCAATCGTTTTTGTACCCCCGAAAACTTGATTTAGAATCATTGATAAGCGGACTCCACCTTGAGCGATCCTTTTCATCACAATTGGCATCCTCGAGTTGAAGTACTCATCTGTGAATGTAAATACAGAAGATCAAATTGTTGTAGAAAATAATTTACATCATCATCATCATCAATTTTGGTGGATAACGTACAAAGGCGTTTTGGATGTGTTTTTTAGCTTTTTTCTAGTAGTTTCGACAAGCTTTTCGATATCTCACAAACGTCACGTTTCTTTAGATATATACTCGTATTTGCTAAGGCTGTTTTAGTGTTATTTTAGCGCGAGTGGAGCTAATTTAGATGCTATCTTTCTAGGTTTCAGGTTTTCGTATCATGTTTTGTTATTATGTTGTTTGTCTAGCTACTTGCTAGTTTATGAACGAAACTTTCTTGGCCGCTAAAAAAAATTAATTTACATAATCTCTTTTTAAAATTTTAATCACATATACTTTGTTAGTGTGTACATGGTATATAAGAATCTCTAATACAATCACTGAAAGAAAATTACAGTATTACCTGAAAGAGTTTCACCAGCTTCAACACCTTTGTATCCCCATTTGCATGCCATTTTTATACTTTCCGTTGCATACCTTTTGCAAATTTTCAATGAAGGACTATCCGTTAAAAATATTATAAAAAATATTTTCTTGTAATATAATATGCAAGATAGAAATTCATTGCCATTTTTTCATGTAAATGCGTGATGCTTAATATATCCAAAACTAAAACTAGCTTTAATTGAGCTACCAATACAACAACAAACCCAATCCCGACAGGTAAAGGAATTGAGCGATCAATAAAGAAAAAAAAAATCATGAATCAAATGAAGTGATTAAACAAAATATCTGCAAACATTAAATCGCTAAGCGACAAATAGTACCCTATCACAACCAGAATTTTTTACTTCAATACACAGACACTTCGATATACTTTCAACAAATTTATTTACTTTCGTTTTTTTATGAGTTTCAAATATTACACGATACAGAAACACATATGATTTGTGATGTGGGTTTTAAAGTTCAAATCACAAATCACACATGATTTCACAAATCACATGTGATTCTCAAAATAACGAATCACATATGATTTACAAATCACATGAGAGTCTATAGGCGTAAATTTCAACATGTATTCACAAATAAAACTTGAAAAATAGTTCGTCAAAAGTACACGTAAGTGCTCCTTTAATGAAAAGTGATTTAATGGCCGACATGATGATGTAATTAGTTTTACTTAACGATCAACGGTTTATAATATATGTATCTAATTTTAAATAAAAAAATGATATAAGTGAGTTTTTATTTTATTTATTTTATTTTAATTTAATTTTTTTATTCAAAAATTAGTGGCTAGAATTATCTCATTGATTTTTGACATTTTGTGATAGAGTTCTGATTGGCATGCCTAATTTGCATGCCTAAACTGAGATGTCATCCTCTGATTGGTAACATCAGGGGCCCCTCTTCTTTACATTTTATCTTTTCTCATATCCACTCTCCATTTTGCCACTTGTCTTCATCTTCTTGTTAGGCATATTTTTAGGCATACCAATTAGGTCTCTTAATCATTTTCCTTTGTGATATTTGTTAGAACCAAATTCATATAAAGTGAACCCTTATGCTAAATATCTCGATTATGGTTACCAAGATTACAGATGTTCTTTGTTTTTGTGTTAGACATGCTAAACATACACAAGACCAATATATATAAAACACTGCCTCATGGCCGGGGTGCCAAAGTGCGCGCCAACTCTAGTCCGGTTATTATAAGTACCGTATCAAATGATTTTTTTTTTTTTTTTTTTTTATCTAACTGTATTAAAAAGGCGTTCCAAAAATTACTTTGTGTAGTAGTGAGTCCCCAAGGAATAGCCTCAAGGCGATGTTAAACTGTCTTATTGATTTTTAGACAGAAGTTCGGATCAACACAATTATGATTTAAAAAAGATATATAGAACAAACTTACTTGTTTATGCAAGTTGAGAGATCCTCACAATCTTTCCAAGAGGAAACATCATCTGACCATAATCCCTGATATATGTAATACAATGATTAAAAAATCCTATTAAATTTGAATACTCAAAATAAATAAAGAAAATAGGTGATAATAATAATAATAATAATTTAAAAAAAAAAAAAAAAAAAAAAAAGAAAAAAAAAAAGAAGAGAGAGTTTAATTCTTACATGAGTAAAGTTGGTTTGAATAGCTTTCCGAAGAGAATTCATATCCTTGTCGTAGTAATCAGCTGAAGCTGTAAGAATTATCTCTCTATCCCATACCTAATTGTTATTCACTAAAGTTATTTACTTTTTTTTAACAATTAGTAGTATAAAATTATACAAAGTAAATTTTATCTCATGGTACTTACATGGTGCAAATTTGATTTATGTCTAAACCATCGCAAATCAATTGCGTTTCCTCCTTCATCACTAGTGAATCCAACATGCATTGGCTGTAAATTTAAAAATATTCACACAATTGTAATTGTTATAAGGTTACTTTCTTTGGGAAAATATGATGGGAATGAATTAGCTAGCTTAGAAAAAAGGAATATTGCCTGATGAATATCTCCCATGAAATGAGATACAAATAATAAGGCCTCAGTCATGTTATCTACGTTTAACAAAATCAAAATAAGGTAAGATTATCAGTTTTGTTGTTTGCATTATATATATTGGTCCGAAAACTAATATATGATACTTACATCGACGATCTGATGTGCCGTGATGATAGTGTGAGAGTTGAGACGTGAAATTTTTTATCGCTCCGGCAACACACATGTCCTTCCCTCCATGAGTATCGTGACAATCCCCTACATATTTCAAACTCAAAATTATACTAGTAATACGTAAAGTAAATCACATGTACATATATGCATATGTTGCATTGATGAATATTTGTTACAAGGCCATAAGGTAAAAGATGAAAGACAGAGAATGGTACTTGAGTAATTAAAGGAACAAGCATTATCAGGTGTATCAATGAAGTGAAGAGGACTAGTCCATCGATATCGGTACCAATGTCTGATCTGGTCTGGCCACACGCATAGCGCTGATAAGTTACCATTCACATAATCCGGCAATAACATTTTTACAGCGTGTGCTGCATCTGGTTCAAGTAAATCCTATATTACACCCACAGAAAGAATTAGAAGATATTCTAAGAAATATATTGGTATTTCTTGATTTCTTGATTAACTATATATCTATTGCATGCATACTTGTGCGATTTTGCATGTCATGACATGTCCCTCTTTGCTCCATGCTTGAACATCAGCAACTCCATTAATCAAAACAACCCCTAGAAAAAGAAACCATAATTTCGAAACCCCAAAATTTCCCATTGTTATTATCATACAAAGTGCATATCAAATATTGACCATTGTGAGGTGATTCCATTTATATAAAGAAAGCATTATACACACACATGACACACACCAAAAGCAATTCATTGAGTGCAATAGTCTAAACTTGTTGATCATGCTTTAACGCACCATCCATTAAAAGTATTGAGAGACCCACAAGCAAAGATTGGGTATTTACCAAACTAGATAAGGATATGATATACATATGTGATCATGGAAATTATTATAACATTAAAATTTTCTAATTGATTATTTGTTTCTTTAAAAAACACAAGTTGTTATAAACACATAAATTCCGAACTTGATAATGATCAGTTTTGAGGAATTTAATGTGAATTTAATGATTAGGTGAAAGATGATTTCGTTACGTAACATGCATCGAGTCCAAAACCGAATGAGTAAAGGTTCGACAAATGTCACAATCAATAATTGGCTAATTAAAACTTTTTGTTTTAGTGTCATTTCTTTTAAGATTTTGTAACAACTAATTTGGATCTAGTTATCTCGTTTCAGTTTTATTAGATACTAGCTTAAAGACCCGTTGACACCGGGTACTTTTAAAAAAAAATAAAGAAATGAGATGATAAAAAAAAGTTATCACGTAAATTTGTTCCATTTAAAATATGAAACAAATAATTAGACAATGCATCCATTATAAGATAAGAATTGCTTATGTTACAGTTACACTAACAAACGTCGAAGCTTAGGGTTTTAAAAAAAATTATTTATTAAGAAGTTGAGTGTGCGGATAAAGTAACAAACAACAACCGTAAACATGTTTCTATTATTTTTTTAAAGGAATAATAAGTAATAAGTAAATGATCCGATAAACAATTGTGTTTGTGACCATTAATATAATAAACGTCTATGCATCATCGTTTCTAATTTTGATGGTCTTTAAGAGCAAATGTATGTAGTGAGCGTTAATCAAGTGATAAGTTTAAAAAAACAAAAAGTGTAAGTAAAAAAGGGCTGTGATCGATAATATACGTATATTTAAAACTGTGTTTTATTAGTATGTACAAATTGATTAGTTTTCAAAGTGTTCCTAAAACACATTTATATATATTCTTTTGTATACAACAATAGGTGGTGGATACAAATATAAAAGGTATCATATGGCTATGGTAACACGATAATTCCTTTCAAAGTATGCATCTAATCAACATGTATTAAGAGATGTGGCAAAGGTAGTTAATCAGTCTAGACATTGTTTAAGCAATATGATTAGAACTGAAATTGGCTTTTAAATGTAACTATTATTATAAGGGAATTTTGTACATTGCTTTTCTTATGTTTCAAAGCATAGATTGTATGCACCTCTTGGAGTACCACAATCACTATTCACAGTTTGCTCATAGCCTCATTCATGATCTCCAAGAATACTAATTAGTATTGGTCCCAGATACTTGTCAAAACCACAAAGGCACAAACTAAAGTATTAAAAAAAATCTTCCATACAACACATCCACCAAATAGGTCCTTCGTTGGTTTTTTCCTAAATCCAAAGAAGTTAACTCGTAGTTGTTCAGTCATACATCTTAAAACTCTCTATTCACCTTACACTCCCAGATGCACATCTCAGCGTGTTAATAAGTAAAATCTGCAACATATAGACGCTTCCATCAGAACAAATTCATACTATTATAGAGTAGTTTGTTTTGAATGTCCCACTTGTATACCATAATATTTGTGAAACAGAAGACTTAGTAGAAGAAGAAAATAACGAAAAAATACTTATCTTTTGAAACCAACGGCACGAAGAAATATAGATAAATTAAGATTTGGGAGGACGAATAAAAGTAATATCCATAATACAATCCACTCAACGGCACGAAGAAATATAGCTGTGATTGAATGCGTTTGAAAAATGGGCGTACTCAGGAAGCTTTAACTTCTGTGTGTTTTGAATGCGTTTTGAAAAATTATTGCATAGCAGTTGTACATTCCAAATGAATTGGCCAATCATATTTGTGACACCTAAAATGGCAGTGACTGAACGCAATAAAATTCATTAAAGATCATAACATAATACTTTAAAACTTCACAACTGTATATTTTTACAGATGTAAATTTGCTCACCTATGGTTCATCTGTAGTCCACGGGAGGCATGGAGTGATGGGAATCTGGTGCTTTTCTTGCTCAACCATGATCTCCCAGACATGCTTCATGAACTCTTATTGTTTTGATATTCATCTTTACTGCAGACAAATAATGAACTGACCCGTGTTAGGCATAGCTAATGCAATCCAATCCTCTTAAGCTCGCAAAATGCCTATGAGTTGTAGTAATCTAAACACAAAACTAAAGTCATCAAATCAGGTAAGGGGGCGATAAATATGATAGGTGTTCTTTATTCATTTAGACAACACTTGTAAATATGCATATCTTGCACTTGGCACAAACAATGCGAGTACTGGTTTGCTGAGTATGTTCAGGCAGAAAATGTATAATCAGCACACATCGAACAATCCTAATAGTGAAAAAGAAAAAGGTATATACTTGATCACGCACTCCCTTTTGAAAGTTGTTATTTTTTTCTCCAACTTATGTTTCATCCTTGAACTGCTTCTCAAATTCAAATGGTCTACCACTTAGTCAAGTATTTTTACCACCCTTGAACCACACCTCCTAAACCATAACCAAACACACACATTTCAGCCCCCATGTCAACTTAATAATTTAAACCAAACACCCTGTAATCCTACACACCCATACGCCATAAAAAAACAAAGATTTAAAGAACTGTTTAGGTTGGCTTTTGAAGGTTGGACCATATTACAGATTTTGAAAAACTCAAGCGAAAAAAGAAGAAGACTAACCATATCATAATCATCGATATTTTAATCCCCACCGCCTCTTTCTTTTCCATCAACACCAAGAGACCTGGGTAGAGCATTACAGGTTTCTTAATAAGCATTTTTTAAACATGTCATTTATCAAACTATATACTATCTGTAACATTATCAAACTACTTAAGCATATCACTTTTAGTATCAGAAATTTAGCACATGCTTCAATTGCTTCTTTGGGACTGCTGATTTTTTTATCTGACTATATCGCAACTTTAACAAAATAAGAAAATCCAAACACTATTCCAAAGGCGCTTATTTATAAGTAGCTTATAACTTGTAAGTAGTTCTTAATTATAAGCATAAGAAGAAAAATAAGTAGTCCCAAACACCCTCGAAAGTAAGTCTGCAATAAATTATTGTAGTTGTCTAACCTTATCTACATAGGTAGATGCCGTGGCATTTTGTTCAGCTTCATCTCTTATAAGGTATGCATCAAGAATGGGATTAGCCTGCCTTTCAAAAAAAAAATGGGATTAGCCACTTTATCATCATTCTGGTTATCCTACAAAAATTTACCGTAAATGAAACAATTTCACTATCCCACACAAAAAATTTCAACACATTCAAGAAAAAAATCATTTCAAATTTCCATATTAAGAGCTACATCAGCACTAAATGCTACCAAAAATTTAGCTCAAATACCTGACATACTCTTTTTTTACTCTGAGCATTCCATATGGTGACATAACTGTCATTGGTACAAGTGACAAAGACGCCATGATTCCTAATCACCAGAAGATTATTAAGGTAAATCTCCAAAATTTTCACAATAAATTAGTAGTCACAGAAATACAATCGGCTAAAAGCAATACCATTCAGGCAAGATCGTGATTTTTCTCCTTTGCCTTTGGATGTCATCTGAAAGAAAATCTTTTACAAATAAGCACAATTGTATGTAAACGTGAACCATGCACACCAAAAAACTCTATGGTGGTCATCCCAATCAACAGGTGATTCCAATTCTGTTCATAATCCAATTACAAAAGAATATGAGATTGTAAACCATTAGATTGTAAGACTCATAACCAACAATTCAACCAAGACTCATAACCATAAAATTGACCTAAGATATTTCATCAAACACTTGATGTGCAAGTTAAAATTGACACTTAAAATTTGATTTAATCACCTTAAATTAAGCTTGTTGACAAAAAATTCATTCACCGTCACCTACAACAATGATCACAATAAAACCAGATCGATTCAATACAATTAAAACTTACCGAAATTATTGAGTAATCATATAGTTAGAGGCTGTTTGGAACTTGCTCGCTTACCTGCTCATCCGCTTATGGTGTTTTTGAATCGCCATACTCATTATTGATTGTGTAAAAACTGATTTGTGATGTGAATGCGTGAATGAAAGACAGAGAACATAAATACTTTACAAAATTAAGATATTGTTTTGAATTTAAAACATTACACCGAAACTTAAGGAGGAAGTGAAACGCAAAATTGATGATTGATGAATCAATTGATGAATTATCAGTTGACTGATATCATGAATGCTATTTAATACTTTACAAAATTAATTCATATGAGAGCGTAGAGAAGAAACCCATTGATTGAATGCTTGGGTTGACTTTGCTATGAAGTTGCTACAAATAAGTTGTGCATAAAACTGATGTACATTGATGCTAAATATGGTAGCTACACGTTAGGAAATTAAATGGATTTTTAATGCTTGTGCTTAGCATGGTTGTTCAAAACCTTCGTTTATTAGAGAGTATAGATAGATATATCCTTTTAGCTAGGGACTTGAATTTTGTCTACAAGTGACCTCTAAGTATAAAAAGTCTCATTTAATTAGTCTTCTATAAGCAATACAAATTAAGGCGACGACACTAATATATGAATGAAGATTAGATTGCGTATTCTATGTGGCCTGACGCCTGTATCGTGTTGCATACTCCAGGCGAGCTCGGACTCAAGTTTTCAAAGAAGACGTACTTGGAGATGATACATGCGACACCTGTCATTCTTCACCAATATATATAGGGTATCTTTTGAGAGTAATCCCGGTTATCAAATTTTGCAAATGATGCTGGAGTCAAAGGATGCTTGAGGAGTCCGAGGCACTCGAGCTCCTAGGTCGCGTCAAAGGGCAGCATCAATGAAACAAAAATTATAAGTACGGACTTTGCCTAATATAGGCCTGATTCACAGTGATTATATTTGTGTTGCCTATACTTATTTAAATAGAGTTTAATTTCTCCTTCCGTCTTAAAATAAATATTCACTTTTATATTGAACAAAGTTTTAGAAAATCCTATTAATTATATTATTCATAATCTTTACCTAGCTACAAAACTCATTTTGTTCGTTGAAATACAAAATGGACATTTAATTTCGGATATCTCAAAATAAAAAGGTGGAGATTTAATTTGAGACGGAGATTAGAGTACTAATTTTAACTTTTCAGGTCTTACTGTAATTATATTAGAATAAAAAATAAACTTTCACCCTTTTTTTAAAACTTAAATATTTCGTAAACCGTAAATCGTCAAATTACAAAAAAAAAAAAAAAAAAAAAAAAAATATCATCGCGATGAGAATTAAATTATCTTTCTATAGATATGCATTGTTATATACTTTCGACGAATTTTTTTTTCGATGAATTTTTTTTTTTCGCTCAGAAAAATCATATATGATTCGTAAAAATCATATATGATTCGTAAAAATCATATATGATTCGATTTTAACAAATCATATATGATTCTTACGAATCATATATGATTCTTAAGAAATCATATATGATTCGTAAGAATCATATATGATTGGTAAGAATCGAATCATATATGATTTTTTACGACTCATATATGATTTTTACGAATCATATATGATTCTTTCTGGGTGGAAACTAAAAAAAAAAAAGTTCGTCGAAAGTATATAACAATGCATATCTATAGAAAGATCATTTAATTCTCGTCACGAGTAGCTTGAAGATTTACCGTTTGCAAGATATGTTGTTTTGAAAAAAAGGTGAAAAATATAAATGAATGGATATGATTGGTTGATAGTTTCTATGGCATGTATGGGTTCTTCATGGATCTCCTACTGTAATTATATTGTTTCAATTTTAGAAATCAAGTGGCGCTGAGTATCTCACAAATTTACCATTTTATTTTCATACACCAATCCAAGCAGAAAAATAAATAATCACATTTATTCATGGCACAAATAGCCAATTACAACATCAAATTAGACAAGAAAACACAGACAATAACAATAACAAGATAATAAATCAATCAGTAAGCTCATACAGCAACATTCATTTAAGAGAGAAATCAAATGATATAAGACTTATTTTTTGCATGTAATTCCATTGCTTCCACCTTTGCAGTCTAGCATTCCATAATCCATCAATGGTGACACCTTTTCGTCCTTATTTTCTTCAGGAGAGAAGACACAAAGAGCACAATCAGTTGCAAGAAGCGAACTAGTCTTGTACTTGTCATCGCCACCAACAACTGGCATTGCAACTCCTGGTTTGGCTGGATTTTCAAAATCAGGACGATAGGTTCTACCAAGAATTCCTTCGACATTGGATGATAAGCCAAAGAATCTGAATTGCACTTCCAAATGAGCAAAACTATCATTTTCAGGAATCTGATAGTTATGTATCTTGCTATCTTCTTCCGAAACGGGAATCACATTGACTGATATTTCAGCAAGATCGGGTATACTAACCGTTAGACTATTAGTTGTTGAAGTCCTTTCAATTTGTATTTCACCTTCATTTGAATTCCATTCAGAGGAATGGCCTTCTGGAATTAGTAATTCTGCTCCATCATATGATAACTTTAGGTGGTCAACATTATCATCCCATTTTTCGGTCTTGGTTGCTTCAAGGGTGAAATTATGTTGGCCAAACTTGAGACCCAATGCTTGGATCCATGTATAGTCACGGGTTCTACCTTGAGGTCTAAGTCCAATGAAACGCGCATTAATTTGAAGATCAGAATCTGATAATAAGCTGAAATGCTCGTTGCTCTTGCCATGGAAATAGAATACGATTCCATCTCCACCTATGAATCGTGGGTCGTAGCATGCAGCTCCTGGTCCATTGCAATTTGGCTTACGTGCTATAAAATTCACATAAATAATAATTACTCGGTTGGAAATCCAAATATGAAGTTAAGAGGGTAGATGCCAAGATAACCAAAAGCAAGTTAGTAACTAAATGTATTTTTTTTTGAACGGCAATTGTGGCTACATGGCCCCTAGCCCAGAAGGCGTAGCGAGCCCACACAACCAGGTTGGGTCCAGCCCAGAAGGCAATGGCACCCTTCCCTTTACGCACGCAGGAGGAAACCCCTATCGCCCTAGACAAGACTCGAACTTGAGACCTTGCCTAGGAGGGTAAAACCTCCATACCGCTAGACCAGAGGCCCGTTGGTTAGTAACTAAATGTATTGGATTCTTATTTTACCGTTATTATATGACAACAAATTAATATTTTCAACATCAATTAATTATTTTTCAAATGAATACTTAAATGTATGGAAAATCATGTCTTTTTAGCATTCTTCATGTTACATAAAAAAGATGAGAGTTTATGTTTTTTTAACTTACATTTGCACACGGCCTCACATTTGGGTGAGTAACAATCAAGAAAGCATGCTTTGTCTTTCGGGTTCTTTGGTTTAACTTTGGGGCACTCTGCTGGGCACTTGATACGTTTCATGAAACACTTGCTTTTACGGCTCTTGCAAGTTAAAAGCTCTTGTACAGGTTTGACAGGTTTAGGAGGCTTAATACGCTTCACCTTGTTACCAGATGCAGCCTCACTTACCATTGATGCAAGCATCGCTTGCAAGAGTAAAACTATCAGTAAGAACTTTATAGCCAACATCTTACTTTCTTGTTGTAATATTTTTTAGTTTCACTACTACAAAAGAAAATGTATGAAATTGATATGAGAATAAGATGATTCAAAGCACTATTTATACATGTCTACTTGGTGAGTTTGCAACTAACTTTTTACAATATCGTATTGCAAGTCGTGTTTGGCCAAGTTCGTTTTAAAAAATTCTTTAAGTCAATAATGTAATATCACCAAACTGTAATTGCAATTGCAATAAAAGATACAGTTGAAAATAATTTCTAAATATCAACTTCAACAACCATTAAAACTAGCGGGTGCCCATGTTGCGGTGGCGGCGGCGGCTACCCTTTTATCAAAAAATTTGGCGAATAATATTTTTCGATTACATGTTTTACGTGATAATTATTTTAAACATAGCGAGAATTTTAAGGAATAACTTTACCGCACGCACGTCAAGTAGATATGTGCATCATGATGCAATGGCGATAACAAAACGGTAATCAATATTATTACAAGGTTGTGATGATTGACGGTGAAATGTACTTGCTAATCAGTAGATATTGTGTAATATTAGTCACATTATTATATAACGGGTAAACATAGAATCTTCGTACTTTATATGTTTGCGCGTTTTAATACTTTATAAATCATCTGAAATTTTTCGTACTTTAACATGTACAATTCTTTTCAATCAAATTAATTAGCACAAAATGATTAAGATTTCACTTAACTTGTAAATAAAATACATAGATGATAAAAGATTTTTGAATATGCAACAAAATTCTAAATGTCCAATGTTCCATTAAAATTTTTGACGTTATATAAACACTGCAAATACGAATATATATTGCTCTTCTGGGTTAGCTTATAAACCATATAAGAACCGCATTTTTTCAACAAAGAAAAAAAATATATATGATTTTTGATCATAAAATAAATGGAAATACAAATTAAACTCATCATAGAATGTGTTAGTAAGCCTAACATCATACCAATGTACGTAAACGTAAATGCCTATTATATCCACCACACTTTGTAAGTTGTTACATGTGCACAAAGCCATCTAAAGGTCAAAAGTATAACAAGATCTTCCAATATGAAGATCAAGCCCATATGGCCAAAAGAGACATGCAACCTATGCCCAAAAGAAGAGAGATATATGCTAGCACTTGAAGCTTTAAGCTTGTATGAACTTTTGCTTTCATGAAATCCACGGCAAGATGACTCTTTTCGTCATATGTCTTTGAGATTCCATACCCAATAGCAATCCCTATTGGGGTTTGTTATGTTTTTAGTCTTCATATTAACTTATAAATAAGTCTAGGGGTTAGAGTGTTAAGCTTAAACTTATCTTAGTCAAGTAGGAGTCGGTTTGGTTGGCTTGTGTCCCAAGCCCAACCCGTGTCATTGTAACAACCGACTATGAGTCCATATTTGAGTCGGTTTTACCTTCCCTCTCATCTCTGTAAAAGGAGGTGAGGGGGGGGGGGGGGGGGAGGGGTTTGAACATCATTCTTTCTTTAATAATCAAATTGTCGATTAGGGATATTACCTTGTGCAAAGCTTCTCTTTTCTGTCGATACATATTAACTGTTGGTGTGTGGTTTCCTTCAATGATCGGGTTCATTGCGTGCTAGTAACCAGGTTGTAGGTTGTCAATTGCTACAAGTGGTATCAAGAGGTTTGGTTTGCGAGTTCTCTGGTTATCTAGGATCGATCAAGAAGGTTTCTTTCGTGTTCGCTTTTCTGGAAGGAGCAGATTCGTGGTTCTGTTTGGGCTACCAGATTCAACAACAACAAAGAAGGAGCAGCTAGGGTTGATAGTAAAGGTTTTCTTCTTGAGGTTTTCGAGGTTATCAACACAGGTTATCGAAGATCGGAGAAGGTTACTCTGTTGTTTTAGTTTTTCTTTTTCTTAGTCGTTGTATTGGAGAAGAAGACGGCTAAAAGTCAACTGGGGAAGTATTACTAGTGTACTACGTTAGGTTTATTTTTGTTATAAAGTTGGCCAGGTTTAGTAAAACCTTTAAATTGGTTTATTTTAATATTAGGCCAAATTGTTTAAAAGTTAATTATTACTTTTGGGCCTAAGCAGTTATTTAATTTAAGGGTATTGCACAAGGGACTTTGTTAGTTTGTGATTGTGAGGTGTTTTCTTAAGGTTTAGCAAATTAATAAAGGGATTAAAAGAATGACGGGAGCCAAGTTTGACATTGAGAAATTCGATGGAACTGGGGATTTCGGGTTATGGAGAATCAAAATGCGTGCTTTATTAATCCAACATGGATGTGAAGCAGGTCTGGAGGTTTTACCCGCGGATATGGATGCTACTGCGAAAGCTGCGCTAAACAAGAAAGCTCACAGTGCCATAATTTTGTGTTTAGGTAACAAGGTTCTGAGAGAGGTTACCGGGGAGACGACTGCAGCGGGGGTTTGGACCAAGCTTGAGACTTTGTACATAAAAAAGTCCATGGCCAATAAGTTGTACCTGAAGAAGAAGTTATATATATTCTACATGCTGGCTGGACGTACAATTTCCGAGCATATAGATGAATTCAACAAAATCTTTCTTGATTTAGCAAATATTGAGGTAAAATTCGAGGATGAAGATCTTGCTTTATTATTACTCACTTCTTTACCAGCATCACGAACACTTTGTGGATACCTTGCTTTATGGATGGGAAGCTTTGACTTTGGAGGATGTGATGGCCACACTGAATTCAAAGGAAATCAAAGAAAGATCTAAGGCGAAGGGGGATGATGGTGAAGGGTTATACGTGAGGGGAAGAACTGATTGCAGGAATTCGCATCAGTCTAGGGGAAAGTCAAGATCAAAGTCTCGAGGTGGAAGACTTAAGTGCTTTATTTGCCAATCTGAGGAGCACTTGAAGAGAAACTGTCCGAAGAATAATCGCAAGAAGTCAAATGATTTTGTCAAAAAAGATGATCAGCCAAGCTCTAGTGGTTCGATCTATGACGGTTCTGAGGTAATGATGGTTATTAGTGCAGAAGCCTTGTTGGATTGGATTATGGATTCAGGAGGTTCATACCACATGACACCCAGGTCAGACATATTTTTTGATTTTCTGGAATGCGATGGGGGCATGGTACTGTTGGGTGACAACAGGGAGTGCAAGATCAGAGGTATTGGCAAGGTCAGGCTACAACTTAAAGATGGGTCAAGTTTTGTATTACATAATGTCAGGTATATTCCTGAATTGAAAAGAAACTTGATATAGCTGGGAACTCTTGAAAAAGAGGGATATACCGAAAAAATGCAGTTGGGCAAAATCAAGGTGATTAATGGTTCTAGGGTTATTTTATCTGGAACCCGAAGGGATAATTGCGTATACTCTTTGGATGGCCATGCAGTGGTGGGTGAGCTTAATGCTAGTGTTGAAGAAAAAGACAATCTTGCGCAGGTTTAGCACAAAAGACTGGGACAGATCAGTGAGGCGAGACTACAGGTGCTAGAAAAGCAGGATCTGTTTGGAAAGAAAAGTCTAGGTAAGCTCGATTTTTGTGAGAATTGTGTTGTGGGAAAGTCGCATCGAGTCAGTTTCGGTGTAGGAAGGCACACTACTCAGGGAGTGATAGACTATGTTCATTCAGACTTATAGGGTCCGTCTCAGGTGGAATCATTGGGAGGTAAGAGGTATTTCTTATCTATCGTTGATGATTATTCCAGGAGGGTATGGGTTTATATTCTCAGGTTCAAACATGAAGCATTTGGAAAGTTCAAAGAGTGGAAGCAATTAATAGAGAATCAGACTAGAAGGACGGTTAAAAAGCTTAGGATAGATAATGGTCTTGAGTTTTGTAATCGGGAGTTTGAGCAGCTATGTACTGAGAGTGAATAGAACTCTCATTGATAAGGTACGCTGTTTATTAATTCAGTCTGGATTGCCCAAGACCTTCTGGGCGGAAGTGACATGTACGGCCGCATATCTTATAAATAGGTCACCATCGACAGCGATTGAGAAAAAGACACCTATGGAAATGTGGTCGGGACATCCAAGTGATTATGGGATGTTGAGGATTTTCGGTTGTGTCGCATATTCACGCGTTAAACAAGGTAAGCTCGATCCGAGATGGTTCCATGTTTACAATTTACATTAAGGTGTGAAGGTGTAAAACCCCCAATTTCATGAAGGTGTGAAGGTGTAAAACCCCCAATTTCATGATACGCAGCAGAATTCAAACTAGGTGTTACTTCATGGCACAACCGTTATAACAATAGAAAACGAACTCTAATTGAGTCGTTTTAAAAGACTTATCATTCGAATTATATGAATATCAGAGATTACAAAATGAGGTCCTAGATGGTTCCATGTTTACAATTTACATTAAATGAGTTTTCGAATGAAATGATAATAAAATTTATAGCCCTTTTGAATATTCATGCTTCTCCGTGCCAACCTCTAACATCATGGACCTGAAATACATGCTTAAACTGTCAACACAAAGGCTGAGTGAAATTCATAGAGTTTATTAAATGGATGAACACAATATATTAGTAGTGTGAGTTAATTAGACTCATACTTATGGTTGGAAAACAAAACAGTTATTATTATTCACTAAGCTCATGCAACCAACACGTTAACGGGTACCAATATCAATCGGTGGAGTTACCCCGGTAGGTACTTTGCCGTCATACCTAAATCTCAAATATTAGTGCATTTGTTTGAACGCATTTGGTCAATACAAATGAGATTCGTCAATCCCAATAAGCCTATTCACAATATTCGCGCTCACTACTAATAGTGATTAAATGGTTCATGATAAAGGGTCTTGGATTGGCAAGGATGGTACTTAGTAATAATAAAACAATCAGTTAGCATACAATTTCAAAGCATTGTGTTTGGTTTAAAATAGTATGTATTCCCCCCAAGGGTTTGTAAAACAAGTAAGTAATGGAAAGTGGGGCTATGAACTCACCGTGAGTTGGATGATGTTTAAGGATATAATGAAATCGCTGGATAAGCCGGGAAAACCTCTAAGTGCAACCTAGAACAATTGTTGCAACTTAGGTTGGAGTAATGTCTAAGAAAACATAAACGTGCCTATATATATCTTGGATATAGTTCATGATGTAGTACTTAGTATATAGTGTAAGTCGTTGTATAAAAATGGTTTATGAAACATGTATAGTTGGTATATCTCGTACTACCGTTCGGGCCATCATAATTCAGAGGTCATGCAGTAAACGTTCGAGGAGCTAGGACACTTTAATTCATAAATCCAGCAACTCATCAATCCGTTTAGCCAAATGAAACCCCTCACATGAAGCTCCCTAGTGTTGTAGTATTTGATAGAAAATATATGTTTTTGATCTTTAAAAGTTACATGTCCGAATAGTTGAATAAACTTAGGGAAGTTTTATTTTAAATGAAGATTGTTATCTTTAATGAGCTTATTAAGCCTAGAATGAATATGATATTACTTGTAAAGTCTCATGGTCATTGGATAGAGTAGATCCAAATTGGTTGATTATGTTACGACTAACACTTTAGTTCATGTTTTCGACTTAGAAGGCCATAAGGTCTTTAGCCGTGGTTTTGCCGTGACTTTGGTCATGGCTACCATGGTCTTGAGACTCATCCTTGACCTTAGCCATGGCTGTGGTCTCGGCTTTAAGGTCATTAGACCTCTTGGTTTAACTTAGCCATAACAAATACATGGTCATTTGGGTATTAAAAATGGGCTGTTAAGATTTTGAAGAAAAATATCACACGTTATGCGTTTTCAGGGTTCGAGCTTCTTCATTCTTGAATGAAAACGTCGTTCCGGATAGCTTTCGTGTTTTAACTTTTTGATGAAACAGAACAGAAGTGCCTCGTTTAATTAGGTCAGATCGCTTAACAGTAGCGTATCGGCAGTTTTGGTCTTTCCGGTTTAATAACTTCTTTTGGCCATAACTTTTGACTCGTGTACTCGCTTTTGATGACTCAAATTGCTATGATTTCCTTTTTAAGTCCTCTTTAACAGTATGTAAGTTTCCAATATCATGGTTATACTATTTTGGTCAAATTTCACAATATATGTCACTAGTTTTCTTGTTTATGTCTATATAGCTAACATATGGTTCCTTTAACTTGTTTTAATGGTTTTTATACATCATGAACACAATATAAAGACCATATATAGCATAAATGAATTATGAGAAGCATGTAAATGATATTGAGCAAGAGAGTGTGTTAGGGTTTCTTACAACTTTTGGCTTTCTAAAGAAAGGAAGTTAAGAAAAAGGATTAGGACTTTGATTGAACAATTTCTCCACACTTCTAGCAATCCTTCTTCACTCTTGTATTCTTGAAAGACTTTGTGTTGAGATCTTAGGTGACTTGAATGGATTTAAATTAAAGAAGAATCACCAAAGATTGCAAGGATTTGGATGCAATTTACTTGTAGCTTGAATTCTTGAGATAATACTTGAAGTATAAGATCAAATGAAGAGAGTATGTGTTGTTTATGGTGGTGAACGACCAAAGGAGGAGGGGAGTGGGTTTTCTAAGTCCTAGAGGAGGTTAGTTCATAAGAGTACATGGCTTAGAATGGAACACATGACAACTACTTGGAAATGTTTAGACCATAAGTCTTTCTATGGCTCATAAGATAACACATGAATGCATAAGGTTTCCATGGCTCTCACCAAGCCACCAAGGCCATGGTGATGCACTCCTTGGTCGTTCCTTATGAGTCATGTAAGTGACTAGATGATTTTTGATCATATCTTTCTTTTACGGAGTCAGTTTAGTCCCGATAATCGCTAACGGTAAGCCGTTAAGTCACGAAACATAAAACCGGGTATCGTAAAAATATGAAACTTGTAGAAATAATTAAACTTATCAATATACTCATTATTATCTTATAAAAATGAGTGATAAGTTTAATGGGTCGTGAAAATGCTGTTAATGCTGGAAACGCAGGTTTAAAATGCGTAATACGTAAAATGTACAAAAGTTGAGTAAAACTAAGAAAAGTAAAATGTAACTTTTCTAATATGATGATAATGAATTAAAATGGCCTATAATGTCTAGACTGGGCTCAGTCTAGTGTTGGTTGGTATTTAATGTCTTTTAGACATAAAACCGTAAGCCTAAAAATCGAGGAATGATTTATAAAATCAAGGAATGATTTTTGGTCAAAGGAGGAGCGAAACATATGTTGAATTTTCCAAAAATATGAAAGCTTCTAAACGTCTTATAAAATGTGGTGCAGGTATAGGCTAAGGTTGCGGATAAGTAAAAGTGCTTAAAACGCAAATTTCTGTTTTGTAAGGCACAGGGTCTATTTGGTAACATTTTAACTTAATTATCAAAAATTCCCTAATTGATCATGAGTGTACTAAACATTAATTTGATGCGAGGAAAATTGGCGCAGTTGGTTTTCGTTATGCGCAGGGTGTTTAAACGACGTTTAAACCAAACATATAGTTTCTTAATAACTTTTGCGAAAATGATCCGATGAGCGTCAAACTTTTATTTTATCATGGAAATAATTTATCTCACGAGAATATGAAATAAAAATTTCGGAAATGAATAGTGAAGTGAATAGTAAAAATGGATAGTAAAAATTCAGGATTAGATAGTAACCTGAGAATGCGAATTGTTACAGAAGGGGTACAGACTATATAGGCTTGATGATGAATAACCTATAATAGTCACTAGCAGGAACGTGGTCTTCAATGAAAGTTTCATGTACAAAGACATGTTGAAGGATTCTGGTGCAGGTACTGATAAGTCTGTTGAGGAATTACAAGTTGAGGTGGAACTGCAAAGGTTAAATAATCATACGCTTGAGGAAGATCAGGCAGATGATCAAGAAGATGGCGATGGTGAAGATGCAGGGGATCAGGATCATGATTGTTGGGATCATACTTTTGTATTTAGTCAAGTCTCGGTCATTACATTTTGTAATAGGTTGCTTTAGTATTTATTTCATTTAGTTTATGTTACAAGGCTTATGTGTTAAAGCCCTATGGGCCTTAAAAGCCCACGAATTAAGAGATAAGGAAGGAAGGAAGTGTTGCCCTAACTCCTTCCTTATAAATAGAGAGCTTATGTAAACATTTAGTTTGTTGGTTATTTGATTATCTTAAGGAAACTCTTGCACTCTCACCTTTCATATTGTCTCATAATCAACCAATCTCATTTCTCATCTTATTTCTTTCTAAATCATACTTGTGTTTACAAAATGGTGACCTAACAAGTGGTATCATTCGCCTAATAGAGATTGAAGTGTTGTTCTTATTGTCTACGTGGGGTTTCATCATATTTCTTCATCTTTTTTGCTTTTTTCTTGGTTTCTTACACTCAAATCTTAAAGCTTGGATAAGTTTTAAGGTTAATATAGTGTTTAGAAGCTTAGAGATTGCATAAAGTATTGATCTTTGATAGGTTTTTAGGCTATTTTTTCATCAAAAAGTCATTTTTTTGGATGAACAGTACGTTTTACGCGTAAGTTGGTCGATAAAAGTACTAATTCCAGCTGTCTACAGTGTTTTTTGGTCGGTTTACGCTTAAGTTTTGGTCTAAACCCTTTTCTTACGCGTAAAATAGGTCTAAACCCTTTTCCTACGCGTAACTGTGGTTAAAACCCTGATCCTACGCGTAACTTGCTCATCTACGCCATAAACCTACGCTTAAGTTAGATCCTACGCGTAAGTCTGATTTACGCGTAATTTGCCAGAATCTACGCTTAAGCTTCATCAACGATCTTCTCCTCGTGTAACGGTGACTCAGTACTTCCCTAGCTTGGATAAGTTAGTGGAATACTTCGACTACGGATATCTTTCAAGCTTGGATAAGTTTGAAAGATCTGTTTGGTTGTTTAAACCTTACGCATAAGTCTAAACTTACGCATAAGCCTAAGCTTACGCGTAAAGAGAAAACTTACGCATAAACTATTAGTTTACGCATAACCTACTCTTTACGCATAACCTAAAGTTTACGCGTAAGATTAAGTTACGCGTAAGAATTGAACTTACCCCAAGGATTTTGGAACTTACTCAAAGGAACGTACATTTCAATCTTCTACAAAGATCCATTTCTACACAAGTGTTCAAAGATGTCTCAACCACCTAATCATTACTTCCTTCATACTCAGCTACCTCAACATCAGCAGTATCAGCAACCTCAACATCAGCAGTATCAGCAACAACAATACCTTCCGCACCAAATGAATCAACAACCTTCTAAAAAACAAACATACAATCCACTACATCATTACCTAATGATGCAACAACATCAAATCATTCCTCAACAACAACCATATCAAGTGCCACTACAAAACACTCAGTTTTCCTCCAAACAACCTCACTGGTTTGACAGAATGTGTGAAGTTATTACAACTCAACAATCCCGACATGAGGCAGGATCACTTGAAACACCTCCAATGCTAACACCTGGGAACTATGTTCAATGGTCAAGTCGATTCTTACGATTCCTTGAATTAAAGAAACCTCATGGGAAATTCTTGAAGCAAATGATACTTGAAGGACCATTTGAGTGGCCAACAAGATTTGAAGCTGGTGATCCTACTGCTGATCCTCCACGTCCTCCTGGTGATAGACCTCTTCCAGAAACTTCACTCACTGAAGAACAGAAACTACATCGTGAAGCTGATCAATATGCAATGGCTTATATACTTTAAGGTATACCAAATCCAATCTATCGAAGTGTCGATACTCAGAAAACAACCAAAGCTATGTGGGAACACGTTCATCTCCTAATGGAAGGCACTCAACTGAACAAAGATGACATGGAATCCAAACTCTACATGGAATACACTGACATCACAATTGAACCAGGAGAGACACTTGAATCCTACTATCATCGTATCACAAATGTAGTCAATGATCTGGAACGTCATAAAATCACAGTACCAAGGATCGCTGTGAACTCCAAATTTGTTGGTAGTCTTGGCCCTGATTGGCATAAATATGTGACATTTGTTCGACAAACGAAGAATCTTCATGATGATCCATATGGCTTGTTGTATGATTTTCTGAAACACCATGAACCTGAAGTGGAAAAAGATAGAGCTCTACGAGGAGGATACACACCAACACCAACACCAAATTCTTTGGCTCTCGTAGCTCAATCTCCCTATGCTCCACCACCAATGTCAAATCATGCATATGTTCAAGAGCAGAACTACTTCAGTTATCCACAATCTTCCACCTCGAACCAAATGGTCCCTTATGATTCATCACTACAAGATTCTTCTACTCAACTTGTTCCGTCAAACATCAATGATGCTGTGTACTACTCCAACTCCAATGATGATGACGATGATGACTTTAATACGTTGAATCAGGGACTTGCTCTTATTGCTCGTGCTTTCAGCAAATTCTCCAACAAAACAAACAACCGTCAACGTTCATCTTCTAACACAAGGAATCAAGCTGTTGTTAATGATGGAAGAGTGGAAATTCAGAATCGTAGCTATGGTCGATCTGGTTCAGGAAGCTCTTCAGGAAATTATGGGAATGGTCAGAGGTTTAGTAACAATGGAGGGTTCAGGAACAACTCAGGATCTTCTCTGCAAAGGTCTGAACCAGTTGCAACTATAAATTCCAACTCAGGGAATGCAGTACGGTGCTATAACTGCAATGAACAAGGTCATATTGCTACAGCATGTCCCAAACCGAGAACTCGGGGTAGTAAGTTTCACAAGCAGGCATTACTCATGGCTCTTCAAGATGAAAAAGATGGACATTTCCCTGAACAGGACAACAACTTCATGGCAAATGTGAACAATGATGATGACATGGAAGATCTGGAAACCAATGCTGCTGTGATGCTTATGGCCAACATGCAGGAACTCCAGCTTAATGATTCAGGTCCAGTGTATGACACTGACGGCTTGTCTCAGGTACATGACCTAAAAGCATGCCTAATACATGAAATAGCCTCACCTTCTGCTTCTGAATCAGATATGGCGCAAGTTGTTCCATCTAAATCATCTTCATCCTCTCAAAAAGATGAACAAATAAGCACAGTTGTCATATTCGATGATGACACAGTTGTTTCATTTGATGATCCTCTTGAGAATGATAAACATGATAATTTAGAACAACATGAACCATCATTTGATCCAGACCCTGACCTCATATTGTTATCTAAACAACTGGATGCTCAACAATTGCAAATCATTAAATGCAACGAAACAAATAAAGTTTTGAAAGAAAAAAATGCGTCACTTGCAAGAGATATTGAGTGTTATAAAATTCAGCTTTCAAATCAGGAAGGCAAGATTAAACATGCAAAAAGTTTTGAAAAAGCTTTTCAAGATTCTTACAACAAAGAACAAGATCTTCAACGTAAAATGCAAGATTTAATTGAGTCAAACGGAAAGTTGATTTCGAAACTTGAAAGTGAGAAGTGTGAATTGAAAATGCAAGTTGAACGTCTTCAAAGAGACCTTTCAAAAACTAAAACAGAATTGTCAAATTGCAAAAAGGAGTTTTGTGAACATAAAACACGAAAAAGGAAGTATATAGATGACTTACTTGGTGATATTGTTGATCTTGAAAAACAACTCAAAGAATTTCGTCACATTGTTTACAAACACGGGAACTCTGTCACAACAATTCAGAAATTTGCTTTAAAACCGAGACCCGATAAAGGATTTGCACTTTGCGATTTCAAATCAATGTTTCTTCACACAGCATTTAAAGAAAATCCCAAGATTTACAGTATTGATCATATGTTTGATAATACAATTATGCGTGCTGTTGTTTTTGATACTGAGGAAGAAGAAGAACTTGAAGACGAGAGTCGATCAAAAATGAGTTATGTTCAACACTGGACACCATATGACTATTCAAAAGCTCCACCTCTTTCTAAATCTTTTGTTACTCAAAAGGATTTACCTGAGAAATCATGGTTTATCGAAGAGTCATATGTTTCATCTCATAATGAGGCCCCTGTCCAAACTGTAGCACAAATAAATGGTCCTTTACCATCATCCGGTGAACTTACACCTTTACCGAAAACGTGTCGTGTCTTAAATTATTTCAAAACTTTTATGGAAGACATCGAAATTTTGGAGGAAACAATTGAACGTAATTCTGAAATTAAAATTGAAACTTTTCAATCCGCTTACGAGCGAGAAAAGAGAGATATTTTTCAAAAACAAGTGAAGCCAATTGTTCAACACCTCTGTCTATGTGCTACACGTTGGGATCAGGAACTTCAAAAGGAGGTCACAAATATGATAAACGTTTTCAATGCAACTGAAAATGACATTTTGGTTCAAAAGCAAAGAAATAGAGTTTTAAAAAATGATGCTGATCGACTCTTGGAACAAGTTCTCAATGCTGATATTTTGTCTGTCATCATGAATGATCTCTATAAATCTGGTACTTCTATGCTTATGGATGATCTTTGTGTTGATAATAACTTGTTGAATGTGGAAATTGAGACACTGAAAAATGAGAATGAAAAGCTGAGAATTAAGAATGATGATGTGACAAAACAATTTTCAAAAGAAATTTGTCAACTCAAACAAAGGCTTGAATGGTGTCAAGCTCAAAGTCTTGAAAAGGAATTGAAACTTCAAAATAAAAATGTTTCAAACTCGTGTCAGCTTTGCAAAACCAATGAGTCTTTAAAAAGTCTCTGTCTCGAATATGAGAAAGAAATTGCGGATTTAAAAATTGAAAATGTCGAATGGCAACAAAATCGCGATGACATTAATTATTGTTATGTGAAAGTTGAGTCTCAAATTCAGGATAAAAATCACATCATCATCGATTTGAAAGAGAAAATTAAGCTACTTCAAAAAGGAAAGTTTGTTGACACCACAGTAATAGCACCAGGAATGTATCATGTAGACAAAACTGATAAAGGAAAGGTTGTTCAAAACACTAATGTTGATAACTCCACTTCTACAGGACTAGTCTCCACTACTAGCGTTAGCAGACCCAAGTGAAAAAGTAAAAAGAAGAATAGGATCTCGCAACGTAAGAGAGGACACCTAGAAGCTGAAGAAGTAGAAGACCAACTTAGGAACTTGAATAACACTCATGTTGCATCAGATTTAGATTCTAATCTGGCAAATTGTAATCAAAATCTAAATGTAACGAATGATGAACCTTTGAATGTTTTGAATATTAATGCATCTTGTGTGTTTTGTCGTAAAAGCGTATCATCTGGTGATCATACAAAATGTTTAGCTAATTCTCTTCTCAATCGTCATAAGAAACGTAGGACACGCATTCCTTCTAGGCCCATTATTGCCTCTAAGTCTAACTTAGGAAAGCCGTCTTCTACGGTCTCTAATGATGCTGAAGTTACCCCCATAGGTGCCGAGAACAAATTTAGGAATCAGCCACCCACTAGTGCATATAACATTAAGAAAGCAAGAACTAGTTGGAATTGGCAACGTTGGTTACAACACAAACCAAACTTTAAATGGATTCCCAAATTGTTGAAAACCTGTGCTTCTAACCAACAGGAACCCACACATTCTTTGGGTTCCACCCTTACTTCTGTTCCATCTGTGTCTTCTTCTTGTGATGCAGGTAGTACAGATTGTTCTCTGGATTGTTGATAGCGGATGCACCCGACATATGACAGGCAATCTCAAACTGTTACACAACTTTGTCTCAAAGTTTATTGGTACTGTCAGATTCGGGAATGATCATTACACTCTAATCATGGGATATGGTGACTATATCAGCGGGAACATCGAAATCAGCCGTGTTTACTATGTGGAAGGCCTTGGACACAACCTTTTCTCTGTTGGTCAATTCTGTGATGGGGATCTAGAAGTTGCATTTCGTGAGAAAACTTGCTTTGTTCGTGACTTACAAGGAAACGATCTTATGTCTGGCTCACGTGGATCCAATCTTTATACTATATCAATGTCAGATATGATTGCTACATCTCCGATATGTCTTCTCTCCAAAGCAGAATCGACTAAATCTTGGTTATGGCACAAACGTCTTTCGCACTTGAATTTCAAAACAATGACTGACCTTGCTCGTCACAAACTTGTTGATGGATTTCCAAGATTCCGCTTTACCAAAGATCACTTATGCCCAGCCTGTGAACAAGGAAAAAGTACTCGAGCTCATTTTCCTTCAAAACCTGAGCAAAGTACGAATCATGTTTTACAACTGCTTCATATGGATTTGTGTGGACCGATGCGTGTTCAAAGTATCAATGGTAAACGCTACATACTAGTAATTGTGGATGACTTTTCCAGATGGACTTGGGTTTATTTCTTACGAAGTAAAGATCAGGCTCCTTCGATGATCATCACCTTTCTCACTAAAATTCAAGTTCAGTTACGCAATACGGTACGAATAGTCAGAACTGACAATGGAACTGAATTTAAGAATCAGACACTTCGGTCATATTTTGAGAAAGTGGGAATTGAACATCAAACATCTATTCCTAGAAGCCAAGAACAGAATAGAGTTGTTGAAAGACGCAACAGGATGTTAGTGGAAGCTGCTAGAACTATGTTGATTAATGCTCAATTACCAGATTACTTATGGGCGGAAGCTGTTTCAACCGCATGTTATACCCAAAACCGTTCCATGATAACAAGACGCCATCGCAAAACACCTTATCAAATTGTTCACAAAAGAAAACCGAATATCGATTACTTTCATGTATTTGGAGCACTTTGTTATCCGAAAAATGATCGTGATGATTTAGGTAAACTTAAAGCAAAGGCTGACATAGGAGTGTTCGTTGGATAATGTGAAAATTCTAAAGGTTTTCGAATCTGGAATCGTCGAACAAGAGTAATTCAAGAAACCATTCACGCTAATTTTGATGAACTCACACAAATGGCTTCTGAGCAACACAGCTTAGGACCCGAATTCAACCGTCTTAACTCTCCGGAATCTTCGGCTGGACCGTTGCCACTCAACCGCAAAGAATTGGAAACCTTGTTTGCTCCACTATTTGATGATACAATTGTATACCGTTCTACTGAGGTCTCACCTAATTCCGCTGCTCAACCTGACAATATTCCAGTACCAGACTCACCTCAACAAACTACTACAAGTGTTGAGAGAAACGGTCCTCCAATTGCATCACCATCTACAGTAGAACAAACTGTTTCTAACTCCCATCATTCAGCTGAAGATCCCACACCACAATCAGTTCCCCAACCAGCAGAGCAAGATCCTGATGCGTTCTTTAATCCGTTTGCACCGGCTCCTATTGTTCCTGACATAGCTGAGTCGTCAACACGCAATTTGGATCCTGCTAACATGCGAGATACCTATCAACTACACCCTTCCACACATAAATGGACTCGAGACCATCCACTAGTTCATATTATTGGCCATCCAGATGCACCTGTTATGACAAGACAACGACTTCACACGGATGGAGAAACTTGTATCTATGCACTCACAGTTTGTCACGAAGAACCTAAGAACATTAAAGATGCAATGACTTATGACAACTGGATTGAATCTATGCAAGAGGAATTTCAGCAATTCATAAGATTAGAAGTCTGGGAATTAGTTGAAAGACCTGACGGAGTCTTTGTCATCGGGTTAAAATGGATTTGGAAGAATAAGCTTGATGCTGAAGGAACTGTCATACGTAACAAATCATGCCTGGTAGCGAAAGGATACTCTCAACTGGAAGGACTTGATTTTGCTGAATCCTTTGCTCCAGTGGCTAGACATGAAGCGGTTCGGATCTTTTTGGCCTATGCTGCACACAGGAACATGGTTGTTTACCAAATGGATGTGAAAACCGCATTTCTTAATGGAGAACTCCGTGAAGAAGTTTATGTTAGTCAACCCGAAGGCTTCGTTGATCCTGAGCGTCCTAACCACGTTTACCGACTCAAAAAGGCACTCTACGGACTCAAGCAAGCCCCACGGGCGTGGTATGACAAACTGTCCACTTTCTTGCTGGCCAATAAATTTTCAAAAGGATCAGTGGATCCAACACTATTTACAAAAACCTACGGGGAGGACTTACTTGTTGTTCAAATATATGTCGATGACATCATTTTTGCCTCAACAAAAAGAAGTTACTCTAATGATTTTGCAAAATTAATGAAAGATAATTTTGAAATGTCCATGATGGGTGAACTTTCGTTCTTTCTAGGACTACAAGTTCATCAATCACCCCGTGGAATTTTTATAAATCAGTCCAAATATGCTCTTGAAATTTTAAAGAAACATAGGATGATGAGTTGTGATACTTATAATACACCGATGGGCTATACCACAAAACTAGATGCTGACTTACATGGGACTCCCGTTGACCCTACCAAATACCGAAGTATGATTGGGTCCCTCATGTATCTCACAGCTAGTAGACCTGATATAGTATTTGCTGTCTACATGTACTCTCGTTATCAGTCCAAACCAACTGAAAAACACCTCAGTGAGGTCAAGAGAATCCTTCGATACATAAAGGGAACCATTAACTTGGGAATCTGGTATCCGAAGGATTCTGGCTTTGAACTAATTGCTTTTTCAGATGCTGACCATGCAGGATGTTTAGACACACGCAAAAGTACATCTGGTGGATTACAATTTCTCGGAGACAAACTTGTGTCATGGCAATCAAAGAAGCAGGACTGCACATCACTGTCGTCAACAGAATCTGAATATGTAGCCATGTCCGCCTGTTGTGCTCAAGTCATTTGGATGAGATCACAACTTAAGGATTATGGCTACCTATTCAACAAGATTCCCATCTACTGTGATTCCAAAAGTGCAATTGCTATCTCCTGCAACACCGTACATCATTGCAAATCCAAACACATCGATCTCCGATATCACTTCATCAAAGAGCATGTGGAAAAGGGTACCGTTGAACTTTATTTTGTTGGGACTGAGTACCAATTGGCGGACTTACTTACCAAATCCTTAGCACCATCAAGGTTTGCTAGTTTAGTTCACCAAATTGGTATGCGATGTTTGACTCCAGAGGATCTGGAAAAATTTTTAAAATACAATTGATCGTCAAACATCAAAAAAAAAAAAAAAATATCTTTGTAAATATTTTTTTTTCAAAAAAAAAAAAAAAAAAAAAATGCAAGTATAAACCACTTTCAACACTATTTTATAAAAATGTCTTCAATTATTTAAAACAAGTGTTGAGGGGGAGGAAAAGTCATGTTTTTCAAATTTCTCTAAGATATTTTGTCTTTTATACTTGCATTTTACCAAAAATAAATACGTTTTTATCATATGTGTTGATTCAATAAGTGTTTCGGGTTACTCTCCTTGACCAAAATAATTAATTTTTCAGTCTTGACTACGGTCTAAGGTCGAGGGGGAGTAGCACAAGTTGTTCTTATCATGTCTTGGTGTTAACTAACGAAAGTTACATGTGATTAAGTGTTTAAAGCATTAAGAATAAATGTTAGTTAAGGTTAAGGGACTAATTGTGTCAAGTTTTCAAACTTGTTTTAACTATTGGTCAAAACTCACTTGACCCACACATTTACTGCACCTGCAAATAGCATTTACACTTTCACCTAATCAATCTAACGATCCACAATCATTCTCTTGATCTAATCATCCATCTTCGAATCTGTAAGTGATAACATGCTTTGATCATTATTGCTAACAAGGGTTTTAATTTTCTTAACAATCCAACGGTTAAAATTATCATAATCGATTATTTAGTCTTAGGATTGTGCGTAGATTTTAAACCCAGAAATTTGTTATGTTATGATTGATTTGATTGTTGGGAAATGGTCTATGGTTAATTAGTAACATGTTTTCACACTCTAATTGCACCCAGAATCATCAATTGAGTGATTTGGATATTAGGGTTCATACGTATAGATTAGGGGTTCTTGATTGTGGATGTTTTTGATAATGATTGATGATAGGGATAGTGTGTATTAGTGTTAAGGATCATATCCCAGTAGTTTAATTGCATCATAAACGTGTTAGAATCATTAATCTTTGATCTAGGGTTCTTCGACACTAGCAGTTTTACTATTAAGATTTCATGGTCAGTTGTTGTTATAATTTGGACCATATGATCCTTAGGATATATATTACACTCGCCCATGTCCAAATCATACCCAGAAACATGTTTGATTAAGCTTGTGATTAGTTGTTCATGCGTGTTTACGCGTTAAGTTGGATTTTGGCATGTTTACGCTTTAAATGTGTGAATTAAGTGTGTTGGGTTAATTATTGATCAGTGGTAATGTTTGTACACTTTCAGGAAACATACAACTCGAATTTCAAAGGTGATTTTTCTGGAAAAAGGCATTTCTACGCACAAAATATTCATCCTACGCGTAAGATTGAATCTTACGCGTAAGATTCGACACGTAGACAAACATTGTCGTGGATAAGACATTGTTTACGCATAAAAGAATAACTTACGCTTAAGTTGTTTCTTACGCGTAAGTCATGATCTTAAGCATAAGTTTAAACCTACGCACAAGTTATATCTTACGCTCAAAGTTCAATTCTTTGCCTAAGCTCTAATCTTACGCCTAAGATTTAATCCTACGCGTAAAATTAAGCCTACGCAGAAGTTGAACTTACGCGTAACATATAAAGTTATGCGTAGAAATTAAACTTACGCATAATTTCATTTCCTACGCGTAATATAAGTTATGCGTAGATTTTTTCTACTTACGCGTAAACTTGTCAAATTCATAAAATTTTCTAAGTGTTGTAATATTTCCAATGTGTAACCTCTTGTAGTGATGAACTCATGTTGTAACTTAAGTGTTATAAGTTTCTATCATGTGATTAAAACATAAGTTTGTCATATAACAAAAGTTTTTCACACACAAACACCCACTGATCAATCAATAATGTGTTCATAATCTAGTAATTGAATGTTTGAGCTAACAAAGTATATCATTGCTATGTTTGTGATTGTTTATGATCAAACCAGATCGCAGAACACAATGACATTCCTTATGGACCTGAACCTGAACCCATACGTGCATGGGAAGACACCTTTCCTGAGAACTACTCCAGAAAGATAGGAAAGAACAATCTGAGAGTCAACTTCAACAACATTACATGCAATGAGTCTTCTTGCCTTGCTGCGGTAGATGCTCTTATCTATCACCCGTGCAAAGTTCTACTCACCAAATCTGCTGCAGTGGCATGCTTCTACATACATCAGTTTTGGCACACACTCCACTTGGACCTCCTTGAAGAATCCTTTACTTGTATGCTTCACATGAGACAAGTCACGGTCGACAAGGATCTTCTCCGTAGTGTTCTTGGACTTCCCGAACTTGAACCTAATGAAGAATATGACCAAGTTCCCAGTGAAGAAGAATTGATAGAATGGCTGAGAGATATTGGGTATGATGAGTCTGAAGAGGTAATGACTAGGCACTCTAAGGTCAATATCAGATTTCTTCCACAGCCTTGGAGAACTCTCTACATCATCATTGCCAAGTCACTATCTGGCAGAGACACAGGCCATGAACACCCTAAGCTCCAACATCTCAAGCTGTTTTGGGCTATTGCTAATGTCAAGAATGTTGATTATGCCAGCATTATCTGGGAAGACATTGTGTGGCACATACAACACAAGACGACCAATATTCCATTCGTCCGTTTCACCAAGCTTCTCATTGCAAGCTTCCTCCATGAATATGATGACATACCTCAAAGACTGAATGATGAGTTTCAGCACACATACAGGAATGAGGACACACTTAAGGTCATCAAGAGAATGGATACTAGTACAAGGAAACAAAGAAAGAAACTTCCTGATTGCCTTCTGACTAAGAAGGTTCAAGAATGCAATAACTACAAGTACTACCTTCAAGCTCTTGAAGCAGATAAAGTTGGGTTCTTGGACGAAGTTGTTCTACCGTCATACATGCAGAAGAAAGAAAAGAAAGGTAGCAAATCTGGCAGCTCAGAAAGTTCTACCAAGACCAAACCTAAGAAAAAGGGATCACTTAAGATCAGAATTCCTGCAAAGAAACCAACTGCTGAACCTGGGTGGTTTCCCTCACCATAACCTTCTCCAAAACCTGCTGACTCTGAACAAACCGAATCCGACGAAGGTCCTATTTACAGTGAAGCCTACGCCAATATCACCAAGAAAGTCAATATTGATGAAATTGACGATAAGGATTTGACGTTCGAAGATTGGGATAAGATTATTGACGAATCTGCTGATCATGCTGAATCCCCCGCACATCTCTATCAACGACCACTCACCAAAGCTCAGACGATTTTGGAAGAAGAAAGGATTAGAAGAGAAAAGATGAAGCAACCAGTATCTGCTGAACATGAGACTGAAGGCCTTTCAGTCGAAGAAGAAAATGAAAGGGCTCTCAACCTAGGTCTCCTCCACAGCTGAATTGATACATTCAATGCTGATCTACCTCCACCTCCAGTGTTCTCTCAGACCACCGAAGCTGGCGGATCAAACAGCATTCCTGAGCCTACCACAGGGATCGCCACAGACTTAGTTGTTTATGACAATCCCTCAATGTCTCCCACCGACATTGAAATGACTATGGGAGAGGAAGAAGAGGGAGATCCCATGGACACTGATGCTCCAAGGCTTATGACCATAGAAGAAATGGAACTTAGAGAACGGGCTCAGGAAGAAGAATTGAAGAAGAAACAGGAAGCAGAAGAGGCCAGGCTTGAAGAGATTGCTCAAGCCAAACTGGAAGAAACTATCCGAATGGAAGAGAGCAGGAAAGCAGAAGAGGCAGCCAAGCTGGCTGAAGAAAAGTTAAAGAAGGAAGAAGAAGCCAGGCTTGGTGAAGAACTAAGGCTTAAGGCCGAAGCTGAGAAATGGGCTGAAGAACAAAGGGTAATAGAAGAAGCAGCAACCAAAGATAAGAAAGTTGAACAACCCGAACCTAAGAAAGGAGATGACAAAGACTCTACCACCATCATTGAATCATCACAGTCATCTCCTCCTGCATCTGAATCAACACATGACAAATCAATCAAGAAACCGAGCACCAAAGCCTCTGCTGCAGCAAAGTTACTCAAGTCAGCTTTTAAGAGAGTACATGAGAAGAAGAGAAGCAGACTGGAAGATCAGGTTGCAACACTTGTAACCTAAGTTGCTGAACTGACGAAGCTGAACTCGAACGTCCAAGAGCTACAAGACAAAGTTGATACTTTCTTAGCTAAAGACGTACAGGAGAACTTGGAAGCCACATTAGCAGCTCAAGCACAAGAATACATGGCACAACACTTGGTTGCTGAGTTGAAAGATCTGCTGGCACCCATGAGAGACGAACTCACCAAGTTCGCTGAGCAAGCAGTCAAGAAAGTGATCCGATCAACCACATTCACTCTTCGAGCTGACAAGTCCACCGTTTCACTACCAGGGCTATCTCTGGATGAATTGGAAGCTCAACTCTTAGAAAAGCTGGCAAACAAGTTCACCTTGACTCATGATGAAGCCAAAGTCCTGGAAGCATTAAAAGACAAGATGAACAAAGAGACTTGCAGCACAGAGGCCGATAAGCTGAAACGTCAAAGAGATGATGAAGACAGGGATCCGAATTCTCAGGCAAAGAAACAAAAACAAGCCGAAGGACCCTCATCTCATACACCGGTCATCCCCCCAACCACAACAACTTCCTCACAACAACCGAAGGCATCAGGTTCTGCTCCCAAGGCACACGACCACTTCGAATACACTGGTGGTGATGACATACCTCAACCCGATGAAGTCCTAGAACCGTCTCCTAAGAAGAAGAAGAAAGATAAGAAAGGAAAGCATCATCAACCCACATCAGACACCTCATCTAAAGGCACCGAACCAAAGAAACCTAAAACAGTCCTTAGCTGGCTAGATCAAGACAACAGTGCCGAATACTCCTGGTTTGAGAAGATGATTAATTCGCAACCACCACTGGAAGACAATCATGAACCTCAAGATGGTCGAACGGTGGAATATGCTCAAATGATTCAGCAAAAGTTTAAGATGAAAAAGATGAATAAGAAAGAGCTGCGAAGAATCAAGAATGATGCTTTCAATCTTCTGAAAGATAGGTCTGCCAACTCAATCGAGCTTGAATACCATCTGGAAAATATTGCTCGAGCTATGTCAAGCAATATTGACTGGATCAATCCTGAATCATATGTCGATCCAGTCACAAAGAAAACCGCACCTTACATTACTGACTGGTCCAAAACCACTACCGATGATTGGGAAGCCTAAGGAACCAAAGATCTCATACAAGTTCTTCTACAATACAGACTTGGAATTTCTGAAACTTGGCAGCAAGATTGAGAAGAAGTACGTTACCTCACTCGCCTTTCTCCCTGCAGCTCGATATCTCAACAATGCCATCGAAGAAGAAGCTTCAGCATTATTCGTTGACAAAATTGTTGAATATGACCGGAATGCTCTTTATGGCATACATCATTGGCCAAACAACCGGGCACAGTACTATCGAAGCAGCAGACTTAATCAGACGATGGGTGATGTAGCAAGTGATCTGAAGATAGTCTCCATTCAATTCATCTCGACTGTCACTTTCTTTGGGTACCCCTTCCTCCGCAAAATCACACTTAAAAGACTTGATGAAAAGGAGTACGATATTTCCGAGTCTGACTTTCCACGACTACGTCTCAACGACATCGAAGACATGTACCTACTCAAAGTTCAAGGAAAACTCTGTGGCTTGCCTAAAGAGATGCAGCTTGCCTTTATCCAAGCTCTTCTAATCTTCATCAGGCAGATTGTCATAAGAGAAAGAGTTGAAGATCTTCAGTTGGGAGTAGAAAGTTATCAGAAGAAGCTCAATCACACCAAACCAAACCTGTTTGACATCCCCGACCTTCAACATCTACCTCAATACTCCCTGATCAGACGTCCATTTAGGTTCACCTACCGCAGTATTAACGGTCGCAACTGCTTTATGGGTTATGAAGAGATTCATAAGTTCTGTGATGAAACCCTGAAGTTCGTCAGAGATGGGATCAAAAGCAGAATCAATGACATAGAACTGGGAAATCCAAAAGGTGGAACACCAATGAAGCCAGGGATGCTCGCAGATTCATCTTAAGGATCGAGAACAGATTGAAGCACAGGGATCAGTTTCGAAGGTTGGAAAGTTATGTGGGAGGCAGACAGAAGTTTCCGGTGTTGACATTTCAGAGACCTAATTGGTAGATCAATGTAAGAATTTGATTTGATTTGTCAATAATTTACTTCATAATGGTTTGTGTACGCATTATAGTGCACAACCCGAACTTGTAAAGAAAGGACCCTGAGGTACGCATCAGTGCCTCAATCCTAAATATAAGGAGCGAAGGCTTCTTACTTTTGAGTAGAATTAATCAAACATTTATGATTTTCATAATTCTGCTCAAAAGGACAAGTATTTCACCTCAATAAGACCTAATCACTTGTTGAGGGGGAGCACTTGTCAAAACAAAATACTTTGTTCAAAATCAAAAGTTCTTGGTGCATCTCCCCATAAGACTCAAAAAGCATATTTTAATCAAAAGTTTAACAAAAACAACATCTCATATGCTATTTTTGAGGGGGAGAAAATGAAAAAGTGATTAAAATATACGAAGTAAAAGCTGAAAGTTGTATCTTGTGTGAGCTAGACTCAGATTCACCCAGGAATTGACGAGACAATTAAAGTTAGTTAAATCGAAAAGACTTATCCTCGACGGGTAATAACATCAAGTTAGTTACTAGAGCTAGTTGTCACCTAAAAGCTGACAATGTATCTCTTTAACTAACCACGTAAGCGTGTCTCGAAAAGGATTAGTCTTAGTAGAAATGTACCGTCTCGAGAAACTTTCTGTGGACTTGACCAGGCCGGGTAATAACTTCAAGCTAGTTTAACTAGTGATGTAAGCGTGTCTCGAATCGGTCTTGTTCACTGAAAGTGGATCAATTCATAAGTACTTGCTCCTCCCGCATGTGCAAATTTATTAAATACTTATGAGCACATGTGCAGGGGGAGCCCTTCAAAAGTGTACACAAAACTCTCAAAGTGTTAACCAAAATATTTGATTATCACAAACACTTTGAGAGATTTTCAATCAAAGGTTTCTTGGCTACTGTCGGAGTTATAAGGTGATTAAGATAGGAATATCCGTCCTATGATCCGCCAGAGCCGGAGGGATCTACCCAAGGACATCTCCCATAGTTAGAATTAGAAGTCCTTAGGTATGATACGAAAAAAGGAGAAAAGAATGAAAGGGGAAAGAAGGAGTTGAAGAATTAAAAAATAAATAAATAAAGAAAAGGGTGAAAAGAAATAGCCCTCCATATGAATCAACCTTAGGGCAGACACCGGGTTCAATACGTATGCTACTGGCTGTTGCTAAGGCAACACCGGTATTGAAGATAAAGTCGTCATGGACCCAGTGACGCAATGCACTAAACCTTCTTAACCACTCAAGTTCTCTTAAAAGAACTTGTTTCATTCTCACGGGGAACCGTTGTAATCTATCGACTTGTCTCTTAGAGATGGTTGATATTGAAGCAGGAGACCCCTCCCTAGTCTCCGCATAGGAAACCTAAGTGTGAACTTATAGAGTCTAGGGCCTCGAGATACATCAAAGATCTCTTAGGAACACTTAGTTTTTCTACAACTGGTGTTCTTCATCAATGGACACCAGCTGTAAATTATCGAGTCCTTCGCAGATCTTAGCAATCTGCCGAGAACGTTTATGAGAGGATTACGTATGTATTTCTCAATGATTGAACGGAAATCCTGCCAGGGTCAACATCAAACAGCCCTGACAGCAGGTCACTTCGGTAACCTCACAAGGGTTACGCTTAGTGTTTGCGGTGGTTTCATAGCGATCTACAGTCGTGGAGTGATCCCCAGCGACTCACCCAGTCATTGAGCTACTCAGTAGGTCTCGTAAGCTCCTTCGGGAGTATCTGATATGGGAACGGCCTGGATAAGGATTAGAAGGAGTCTTCACAATATGCTGTTGATGAGCTCTAATTCCTTATCCGTAAGTACCGGTTGTTTTATTGCTAACTGTTTACTCGCAGGTACCTCACTTCCATGATGGTAGATTCCAACATGCTCATACATACATCTTGAAGCAAAAGATAGCTCCTCCAAAGATCTTAGCAACACAAAGTTCCAAGAAAGATTCTACGACAATAAGAAGAATCTACAAAGTATAAAGACAAAGATCTCAATGTATCAAAACGGAACTTCTTGCACGTAAAAGTCTAAGTCCAAAGATGTATGAGTATGTTGGAATGGCGGACAACCACCACAGACGCATGAGTGACGAACAGCAGACAACTTCATAACACCATCAATACATCATCACCAAAGAACAAAGACAAAGAGCAAAGTATATTCATTATCATTCAACCATTTTTGAAGACGTCTAGAGTTTTACTTGTCACAAGTCAACGACAAAGATGAAGACGTCAAGCAACCGTGATGACCGACCCTTAGGGGGAGATTGTTGGGATCATACTTTTGTATTTAGTCAAGTCTCGGTCATTACATTTTGTAATAGGTTGCTTTAGTATTTATTTCATTTAGTTTATGTTACAAGGCTTATGTGTTAAAGCCCTATGGGCCTTAAAAGCCCACGAATTAAGAGATAAGAAAGGAAGGGAGTGTTGCCCTAACTCCTTCCTTATAAATAGAGAGCTTATGTAAACATTTAGTTTGTTGGTTATTTGATTATCTTAAGGAAACTCTTGCACTCTCACCTTTCATATTGTCTCATAATCAACCAATCTCATTTCTCATCTTATTTCTTTCTAAATCATACTTGTGTTTACAAAATGGTGACCTAACAAGTTTAATCCCAACATGAAAATGGAACGACATTCTCGGTCCAAGTTTAATCAGTTAAAAGCAATTAAAGACATAGAAGCTAATACCACAACCTGTCCACAACCAAAACCAACTTCAACTCCAACTATCCTAAACCATCTCCTACTCTCGACAGAAACATCTCCTACATCAACAAGAAGATAAACAAAAAGAAATACAGGTCTAAGACTCGGTTCAATTTCTTTTCTTTTAAAGATTTTTTAGTTGAACCATCTTCATCATTGACCTGTTGTGAAACTTTCACTTCTTGTTATTATCCGAAAACATCAATGAAAGAATTAAAACAACTTGTGTTTCATTCCATCATTCTTTCGGTTTAGAAAATCTAATACTAAAACGACACCTACCTGAGACCTCGTTGAGAGACCTTGTTACCGAAGAGTCCTTGTACTTGTGCTCTACTTGCAAGAAATCAAAAGAAATAAAGGGTGTTCGGCTGTGATTAGTTTATTAATCGGATGTATTGATTGTTGGAACTGAGTTTGAGAATTTTTTTTTCATTAGTCGGTTTTATGAAGATTGAGAAATGAAATGTTATTATGATTGAAGATAAGTTTTGTTTTCTTTGATATAAGATTGATTGGATCTGTGTTTGAGGGGAAAGATAAGGTTAGGTGAAAGTGTGGTAGGCGGAGTGTTTAAGGTGTGTGAGTAGGTTTTGAAATAATGTAGTGCGTATGGTTATAGCAAAGACTAACTGGATCGGGTCAACTATTTAGATGGGCTAGTGGACCTTATGATATCAAATGTTGCTTGTGGACCATATGATATCAAATAATATGGGCTGATGGATCAAACGAAATGATGGGCTGCTCTCATTCGTACTTAAAAATTGCTATCCGAATTTTTTTTTCTAACAAAAAGGATTTGGATACAACTTTTAATTATTTGGCCAAATTGAGTGGTATATTGGTATTACAAATTTTTCACAGGGATACATTTTTGACAAGATCGGGAAACCATTATTAAATTCATTAAACCGTCAAAAGGCTAGAATTGTGCATTTAACCGTAAGATGTGACTACGGCGATAATTCTTTATTATTTATTTGAGGTTGAAGTGGGATTTCACGGGCGCGTGTACTTAGTATCTTGAAGATATCGGGGTTGGTTGGATGCATGATTCTTCGAGATCCTTGTTCGAGCTTTTATCCGTACGAATGACAGAGACTTGAGTTGTCTAGTTATACCTGATGTAAGGAGTTACGTTGTTGTGCTCACAGTGTATAGCTATCACTTTAAAGGAGTTACGTTGTAGTGCTCAAGTGTCACCAAAAGATGTGGATAATTCAAGAGACGTTCATATACATTTAAGGAAGGTTGGATGGGTATATGATTTCCTACCATTATTGAAATTCTCAGTAATGGTTCTTAGTCAGACAATAGTGCAAGTTTAAGTCACAAGTTCGGGTCATTTTACTACACTCTCAAGTTCATAATATTGAATTTTCTCCATCAGTAGTCACTACAAAGAGCCGACAGAATGATAATGGGGTCGGTAAAGAGTTAGTTGAGAGGAGTATTAATGAGTAGAGTTGTTTATCAGCAGCTGATTCTCACGGGCTATTTATGATACTTCACACAAAATCGGTTGATTGGACATATGGGGTTACGCTGCCTCCGTTTCCATCGTAAACATAGTGTGTATGCTTCCGATTCCGCGAAGACATCGTGGGGGAAGAGAGAGTGGGTGTTCTTTTGCTTCTTTGACTTTTCTTGACTTCTTTGCGAAAACACTTATTTTCCACGAGGATCTGCATTTAGAGGGAAGAAATGTGCACATCAAGGACGCATAATAGACTCACGTGATCGAGCTTACAATTTTATTACTACCGGAGAGACGTCCGCAGAGATGATCAGTGGTTCAATTTTTGTGATTTTGGTGTAATCGTTTCAACTCTCGCGGGTTGTGAAGTGTGAAGTAGCCTGCATATGTGAGAAGATCTTGCTGATTTCTTGCATGTTACCCCCGAACGGAGCTTCCGCATTGAGCATAACCGTAATTAAGGAACTAGTCAGATTTGCTTGGTGTGGTTTACGGTGTCATCTACAAATTCCGCTGCGTACTCAAAACTTCAAAAGTTAGAAGACATGTGGACTACATCAAAGTTTCGAATCTGCTGAAGACGGTTGTCAGTTTGGGGGGAAGCTGATTCAGAAACTTCGCCAAAAAGAAGTGTACGAAGAAGCCGCAAAAGACATGCAGCATGAATTGGGGGGAAGTTAATCCATTTCATGCATATTACATCATTTGCCTACAAGTGACGAAAAAAAGTTCTCAAGCCGAGGTACAAGATGAAGACAAAGAGCGTCAACTGTCGCCATCCTCAGCAATTTGAAGAGCTTATGAAGACCTTTCTTTATTCTTATTTGTCCTTGTAGGAAATGTTGTAAGTAATCCCTTATGTCGCCCCATTGGGGGAAGATTGTTGGGATCAAAGTTTATAATCCCAACACGAAAATGGAACGACATTATCGGGATTACATTAGTTATCCCATTTAGCCAAAACACAAGGACTTGTTATGTAATATTGCAATAGTATGTTGTGTTAGGCTATATAAGCCCTCCTAGACTTCACTAGGAGGGTGAGACTTTGTGTATTTTTCCTTTTCATTTTCATTATCAATAAACACATAGTTTTCCTTTCTCTCTCTACTCTCTCTCTCACTAACATGGAGTTCTTATTCTTTCATAATCCAAGACCTCCCGAATCACAATAATCAATCAATACCATGATTCTACAATGATCAAACGCCGGATCTCACAGATTATCAGTTGGTTCGGGAAAGAGAGCCAAGGACAAGAACGAAACCTTCGAGGTTTCGGGATGAGAGTAATATGGCTGCTTACGCATTTGCTGTAGTAGAGGAAGAAGATACTCATGAACCATTGACATACCAGGAGGCAGTTACTTGTGAAGATAGTTCTAAGTGAAAAGCTGCTATGGATGAAGAGATGAATTCTCTAAAGAAGAATAAGACCTATGAGTTAGTAGATCATCCAGCTGGGCAAAAGCTGGTGAGCTGCAAATGGCTGTTCAAGATAAAGGAAGGGATTGAAGGTGTTCAAAAGCCTAGGCACAAGGCGAGGTTGGTGGCTCGTGGATTCACACAAAGGGCAGGTATTGACTATAATGAAGTATTTTCGCCGGTAGTTCGACACACATCTATTTGGGTTATACTTGCATTGACTGCATGTGGAGATTATGAGCTAGAGTAGCTTGATGTAAAGACGGCATTTTTACATAGGAATATTGAAGAAGTGATCTACATGAGGCAGCCACCGGGTTATGAACTAGGTAACAAGGTATGTTTGTTAAAGAAGTCCCTTTATGGTTTGAAGCAGTCACCTAGGCAATGGTATAAGAGGTTTGATGAGTACATGCTGAGCAATGGGTTCAAGCGTATCAGTTATGACTGCTGCGTATATTACAGGAGTTATGCACCAGGTGAGTATATCTATCTACTGCTATATGTAGACGATATGCTGATTGCTTGTAAGAGCAAGGCTGAGATTGGATCGACCAAGTCTTTGCTAAAGAAGGAGTTCGACATGAAAGACCTCGGGGAAGCAAAGAAGATTCTTGGTATGGAGATCATCAGGGATCGGTGTCGCAAGATTCTGAGGGTGTCACAATCCGGGTATGTTTCTAAGATTTTGAATAATTTTAGAATAGACAATGGGAAATCGGTTCAGATGCCATTGGGTGGGCACTTCAAGTTGTCGTTGAAGGATTGTCCGGTTAAGGATTGTAATGGTGAAAGGATGAGTAAGGTGCCATATTCAAATGCGGTTGGGAGCTTAACGTACTTGATGGTGTGCACGAGGCCAGACATAGCGTATGCGGTAAGTGTAGTTAGTAGATATTTGGCAAATCCAGGTAAAAATCATTGGGAAGCAGTGAAGTGGATTTTGACGTACTTGATGGTGTGCACGAGGCCAGACATAGCGTATGCGGTAAGTGTAGTTAGTAGATATTTGGCAAATCCAGGTAAAAATCATTGGGAAGCAGTGAAGTGGATTTTGAAATATTTGTGGGGTACTGCAAACGTGGGTTTGGTCTATGGGACAAATCATGGCAACCATGTGGACGTAACAGGTTTTATTGATTCAGACTACGCAAAGGATCCGGATAAAGGTAGGTCGATCACAGGTTACGCATTTTTAGTACAGGGATGTGTTGTAAGCTGGAAGTCAACGCTACAACATGTGGTGGCTCTTTCAACTACAGAGGCGGAGTATATGGCCCTTACGGAGGCTGTGAAGGAAGCTATTTGGCTAAGGGGACTCTTGGAAGAGTTGGGCGTAGAGCTTAGCACTGTCGCAGTTAATTGTGATAATCAGGGTGCGATTCACTTATCGCGGAATCATGTTTTTCAAGAAAGGACTAAGCACATCAATGTGCGTTACCACTTTATCAGAGAGGTCTTGGAAGCTAAGACGGTTGAAGTTCTGAAGGTGGGTACTGAACATAATGTTGCGGATGCTTTGACGAAGGTGGTACATGGACGGAAGTTACAACACTGTTTGGAGTTGTTGAAGGTCGGTATAGGCTAATATGAAGCCTAAGGTGGAAATTTTTATGTTTTTAGTCTTCATATTAGCTTATAAATAAGTCTAGGGGTTAGAGTGTTAAGCTTAAACTTATCTTAGTTAAGTAGGAGTCGGTTTGGTTGGCTTGTGTCCCAAGTCCAACCCGTGTCATTGTAACAGCCGACTATGAGTCCATATTGGAGTCGGTTTTACCTTCCCCCTCATCTCTATAAAAGGAGGTGGGGGGGGGGGGAGGGGTTTGAACATCATTCTTTATTTACTAATCAAAGTGTCAATTAGAGATATTACCTTGTGCAATTCTGTCGATACATATTAACTGTTGGTGTGTAGTTTCCTTCAACGATCGGGTTCATTCCGTGCTAGTAACCAGGTTGTAGGTTGTCAATTGCTACAGGGTTGTAAGTGAGAATGATACACACATTTTAACCATGTTCCCTATCCCAAATTTGGCCTGCATAATACAGATATAAAAATGAATATTTTCTATAGAATTGAAATAACTACAAGATCGAGTAGTTACCTTGCTTAGGCAGCTTCCAAGGCCCATGCCTTCAAACATTTGGTGAAAACTCAAAGCAATAATTAGTGGTTTGATTGTTTTGAGATTGCTTGAAACTCCTAATGATATTCCGATTATTATTGAATGCATAAAGATCCCTATCTCCATAACCTATCATAAAAATTTCCATGTTTAATCACTACAAGAATACAACAAACCCAAATCAATAATTGTATGATTAACTTTTAATAAACTAGACGAGTACCCGTGCATAGCAACGGGATTTTATAGCAACATATCGTTTAGTGATAAAAGAAAATTTTTGGGTTATAAATGAAAAATAATAAAAGTTAGGGGTGGCAAATCTTGCCCAATTTGTAATTTTTGGGGCGATTTTTGCCCCCTTGCATTTATTTGATGAGCTCTTACAGGCAAAAGATAAAAACAGATATTATTATATGGGCTTTCGAATCACACAATTCAACTTTCAAGCAATTAATCTCATTTTTTTTCCGACCAATTCACTTGTCACTGGTAACTATAAAACATTCCAACTATTTTAATTTTAATTTATCTCATTTATTGATGAGGCGAAAAATGAACCACTTTTAGGGGGTCATTTAAGCCCGGAATTGAATTTATTTGATCAAATATTACCCTAAATCGTTCCTTTTGTGATTTTAGGTACTTTGGGAGTGAATTCTGGAAAAGGAAGCAATTCGGACGTTTTTGGAGCATAAAAGTGAAGAAAACGGCAAAGACTTAATTTTCCAAGCTGAGAACAGTACCTGACGACGTCAAGAGGAAGATCATGACGGCGTCAAGAGTAAAAACCATGACGACCCAGTGCAAACCTGACGGCGTCACAACAAGGGCGTCAAGAGTTAATTTGGTGACGGCCTGCATAAGGAGTATGCATGACGTCGTCAGACCCAGATCTAGGCAGTCCGAGGAACTATTTGGCGGTGAGATGACGGCGTCAGACATTTGTTCTTGACGCCATCACCTATCAAACTCTATATATAGTTTTCTATTTTTCATTCATTAGGGAGGAACTTGTGTGGAGAAAACTAGGGCCGAACTTTGTAAACCCTAGGTCATATTTTACAGTGTTTTCAAGGGTTTTCATCCCTTGATTTCTTTCATGTTCAATTGAGATAAGTCTTCTCTTAATTCAATCAATATGTCTATGTGTTGGTTGATTATATCTTATGCTTGTCTTGATTTTAACATGCTAGGTTAGATCTATCTTGTGTTTGCTTAGATCTAATGAAACCTAGATGTTAATTATGTGTTGATTACTTGTTTATGGTTGTAATGGATGAATGATTTCAATGTTAGGCTTAAGAAAACTGGCAGATCTCCATTGTGTAACATGCTTGAATGTCTTAGGAAACATGAACCGATGTGTACTAGGTTTTATTGGTTGTATTTAATGCATGATCAAATTCTAGTGATCCTATGTTAGGAGCTTCTTAGCCGGCTCGACATAGGAGTGAAGTAGGCGCTCATAGGATTGGGGAAGTAAGTATGCCACCCCATGAATGGTATTAAGGAATACAATCCGTCATTCACGCAACTATAACAAGTAATTAACGTGTAAAAGATATCTAGGGAGTAGTGAAATCTAAGTAAACACAATTCTCCCACATATTGCTCACAACTTTAGTATAATTAGTTTTATTTTCATTTCTGGTATTTTATTTTGATTGCATCTTTAGTATTGGGTTAGTTGACTAGCAACTAATTCCGCCCAACTCCTTCAAACCCGAGATTTTTACTTGCTTTCTAAAAAATATAAAAATACAAAAAGAATCATCCCTCATATCTAGACCTAGTCTTTAGGTTTTCTGATCCTGGCGACACTATTCCTAGCTGAACGATCAATCCCCCGGTACTTGTCATTATACTATACTACATCGATCAGGTACACTGCCTGGTGGGGGTTGTAAGCTTCCCGAGATCCCTCGAGAGGTAAAGCCTGGTGCAATCCCTACGCATCAAGTTTTTGGCGCCGCAGCCCGGGGAATAGTTATTGTCTAGGTTAGAATCTCTTTTTATTAGGTCTACTTGCTAGATTCCTTTCTAGTAAGATTTTATTTTTATTTTTAGGTTCTCTTTAGTCTATCTTATTTCTTCGTGTTTTTGTTCGTAACTCTTCACCACTCGACATCATGGACGATGGGAACATCTTTGAACCCGTCATCCCACCACAACAAAACCTACCACTAGATAACCAACCTCTTAGGCCCCGAACCTTAGGAGAGTATTCCCGACCTAGCCACCAAGGCTACCGAAACACCATTGAGCTCACCCAAGGAGCCAATGTGACCCCCTTGCGATCCGACACCATCCGGTTGGTGCAAAGCAGATGTGCATTCCATGGACTTCGTTCCGAAGATCCAAACCAACATCTTAAGGACTTCCTTAAAATTGTAGATTTTATAGACCTTGATGTTACAACTAGAGAGTCAACCCGATTACGTCTATTCCAATTCTCTCTACGTGATCAAGCTAGCCAATGGCTTGAACGTTTACCCGCGGGATCCATCACCTCATGGGATGATCTCACCACTCGTTTCCTTGCTCAATTTTTCCCACCGGGGAGAACTACCAAGCTTAGAAATGACATCTTGATGTTCCAACAACGTCAAAATGAAACTCTTTATGAAGCATGGACTCGATTCAAGGACTTACTCCAAAAAGTCCCTCATCATGGCATAGATCTTTGTCTCCAAGTCCAAATCTTCTATGACCATATCGATCTCTCCACAAGGCGAGCCATTGACCAATCGGCTGGTGGTAAGCTACGTGATCTTAGTGCGGAACAATCATGGGAACTCATAGAAGATCTTGCTCTCTATGACAACGAAAGTTGGAATGATCCCCGTGATTTGAACAAAATGGTCAAGGCAATATCTTTGCCTTCGAACAACTCTAGCACTCCCGACCGTAGGATCATGGAACTTGAAGGTCGAGTCAAGTCTCTCATGAAATCTTACGAAGTTCAAAAGACTTCAAGCCAAGTGAACAAAATCACTTCTTCATGCGAATTATGTAGTGGTCCCCATGACACTCGTGATTGTGTGGAACTCCCCGGAATAGCTTTTGCGGACTACGCATCCTCGCATACCGACGAAGCGGGAGATAAGTGGTACACTTTTAAACCCGAGCCAAACCCTTACGGTGATTCCTACAACCCCTCTTGGAGAAATCACCCAAACCTTAGGTGGAAACAAAATCAAGCCAATTCTTCCAATCCGCCTAATCGTTACCAACCAAACGGTCCACCCTCCAACCGTACTTTCAACAACAATCCTTCTAACAACTATGGTAGTACCAACAATCTTGAAGGATTGATGTCTAAGTTCATGGCATCTCAAGAGGCTCACATAGCTAGGTTTGAAACTGAATTCAACCAACAACAAACGGAGATGACCAACAAGATAGACAACTTGTTGAAAGCCCTCAACAACCAAGCGTTAACTACACCTAGGAAGGACACTAGGGACGCCAATAACGGAATCCAAATTAAGGACCCCTCATCATCCAAACATGTCCATTTTGTCAATGTTGTCACCATTAAGCCAAAAGATAAGGATATAGAAGAAAGTGACAAAGATGAAGTTGAAGTAGAAACCGATACTAGGGATGAAATTAGGGAAGTTGAGGTTAATAAGGGAGAGGAGTTAGAGGAAGTAGAGACTATAAAAAAGCACTTTGATAAGTTGCCCACCAAGGAAGAACGGGAATACCATAAGGATTTATTCGATGGCCTCGAGACACCATATATCCTTGGCACACCCCTTATCAAAATGGGAGACCCCTCTAACATCAACATACCATGCAACATCGGGCATATGCATATATGGAAAGCTTATATCGATCCTAGATCTCCTGTAAACATCATGACTAGGACTTATTACAATTGGGTGATAAAGAAACAACTTGATTATAGGATGATGCCCAATAAGAATTTGATAAGTAATTTTGTAGGAAAAGTGAAGGGATTGCATGTGATTATAGGTAATTGATGAGTGCTCAAACACTCATCATTTTTATCGTATTTAAACTTCCAAAATATACAAAAACAATCGAAAAGTCATCAAAATACTGAAATTATCCCAGGGATTGTGTTTTATGTGTTTTAAATGCAAAATGAGCAAAAACAAATGAAAAACGATCAAAGTTTGCAATATTGGCAGTTTCAGTCCCCCAAGTTTCAAAATTTGTCAAAAATAGTCCCTATGCATTTATTTTGAAAGAAAAGTCAACCCAAGTTCTTAAAAAAATCAAAAGTTATCAAAAATGGACTTTGGGTGAAAAGTTTAGAAAATTTACATCTTTGGTCCCTCAAGTTTGAAATCTGTCAAAAACTGTTAGCATTAAAAATATATATATAGAAGTGATGATCATTCTCATATTGCAACTTTGTGTCGATTGTTAAGATTAGTAATAGTTTAGTCATTGGGCCTTGGACTTGGCAAACTAATATGTTATGTACTATGTTTCATAAGCCTAGTTATCCAATCATGTAACCAAGTCCAAGCCCAAGCCCATAGAAAGCCCATAGGGCATCTCATGTTAAGAACTATTTAAACACCTCAAAGGCTCATTTGAGGTGTGTGCTTGTGTGTGTATTTGTGTGTGTTTCTCTCTTAATAAAATTCCATATTTCATCTCTTTCTCTCTACACATACACGACATCTACAAGTCACCATCTTTCCATCTTTCCTTCTTATTGTGCTTATATTGTGTGTGATAAAGTTGTGTTATTTAAGGTCCTACAAGTGGTATCAATCGCCTAACAATGATTTAGGAGGGTTTAGAAGTTGTTTGTTTCATGTTTTTAAGCTATTTATCACGTTATTTTTATAAAAGTTTCTCACTTTTCTTGTTTTTCTTGGTCTTTAACACTTTTTTGATTACAAACTAGTGTTATAAACCTTTTCTAACAAGAAAGTTTCAACCTTTTTGAAAATTTCAAGCTTAAAAATTCGATTTGGTTTTTGTACTTGTTTTCTAGATCTCGAAAAAGTTTCATAAAAATCATCAAGTTTTGAACTTTCTTCAAGTTTTGGTGTTTTTTAGCCTAGAAGTACAAGAATCTTGGATTGCAAAAGTCATTTGGGTGTGCTTTAAGCTTATTCTCAAAACTGTCAACATTTCAAAAAGTTGGTGTTTTTTCGAAATCTCATTTTGACAAGTTTTCGAGAACATAGAAACGGTTTCATTCGTGCTCAAAATTGGATACTCGGTATTTTCTCTCTTGTATAAGAAAGAAATTACTTCGACTTTCGGGCTAAATTTCGAAATTGTATAATTTCGAAATTTCATTGTGAAATTGTGTTTTCGAAAAATTCACTATTTTTGAGAACTTTGCAAAATTTTCGAGAACATTGCTAGTTTTTCGAAAAAATCAAGTTTTTCGAGAACATTGTGGCAATTTTCGAAAAATCAAAACTTTAGAGAACACCTCAGATTTTCGCAATCACCAGATTTTCGCAATCACCAGATTTTCGCAATCATACAAGTTTCGAGATCACAGAAATTTCGCAAATCCAAAGTTTCGAGAACACAACAAAGTTTCGAGAATTTTGACAAAAGTGAGGTTTTTGACGACCAAACTTCAAACGGCCATAACTTTTGAACCGTAACTCCGTTTTTGACGAATCAGCTGTCAAAACGACCGTGAGACCGAGAAGAAGGACACGTTGAATCATCTAAAGATCATTTAAGCCAAGCTTCGAGGCCCAAATCCACTCTGAACGGAAGTTATTGAGGTTTTAAGGTTTTAGATCGTATTTTTCACCACAAAAACTTGCTTAATCTTCACCAAACCCTACTCCTATTTCGTTGGAACGATCCAAGAATCAACTTTATCCATCTAAACTTCATCAAATGGCATCTCAGCAAGATATTCATGCAGCCGGTGCGGAAAACCGACCTCCTATGCTTGAAAAAGGTGGATATCTCCCATGGACAAGCCGCATGCTTCGTTACATCAAAACTAAGACTGATGGTAACCTCATGCTCAACTCCATTAAGAATGGTCCATTTCAGCCAAGACAAGTTCAAATTGCCGGTAATCCAAACTCAACAAATCCTACTGAACCATACGAGCGTATACAAACAGAAGCAGATTACACTGATGAAGACAAGGCGCAGATCAAAGCCGATGATATGGCAATGCATCTAATCCAACTTGGATTACCAAGGGAGATCTTTGCTGCGGTCAACAGCTGTGAAACTGCTCATGCTATGTGGGAACGTGTTAGAAGGATTTGTCATGGCACATAGATTGGACAACAAGACGTTGAGAACAAACTTCTCACTGAATGGGAGAACTTCACATCCACCAAAGGTGAACAGATTGAATCATACTACACAAGGTTTTGCACTCTGATGAATGAGTTAATCAGAAACAAGTTGACACCTCGAACAATTGCAACAAACATCAAATTCGTCAATAACCTTCCAGAGGAATGGGGTCGTTATGTTACAATTGTTAATCAGACAAAGGACTTACATCAGGTGAATTATGATCAACTCTATGACTTTCTGAAGCAAAACCAAGCTGAGGCTAATGAAGTTAGGAAAGAAATATTGGCAAAGAATCATGATCCTCTGGCACTAATTGATAATACACCAACACCATTACAAGTGAACACTCAACAACCATCATCATCCATTCACAACTACATGCAACCATCATGCATTCAACAACCAACACCGGTCTACCAACAACAGTTCTACCCACAACAACAACAAGTCATTCCACAACAGAAATACCCACAATTCCAAGAACCGGAATTCACTGACAATGATGAAGTTAATGCTGCAGTGACCCAAGCATTTGCTTTTCTGTCAAAGGCATTCCAAGGACGCTATTCTACACCAACTAACAACAACCAAAGGATTTCATCGAACACTTGCAATAAGCAGATTGCTCAGCCGAGTTTCAATATGGGCAACGGAGGCCAAATGGTTGGAGTTTATGGGAATAAGCAAGGATATGCTACTGGATTTAATATTGGCAATCAGAATATGCAGAATGCAGGTCAGTATGCAGGGAATCAGTATGGTCAGAATGCAGGGAATCAGTTGGGTCAGATTGTTGGAAATCAGAGGGGTCAGAATGTTGGTAATGTTGCAGCTCCAGTAGTTGGGAATTTGGGAAATGTGAATCAGGGTAATCCGGTAAAGTGTTTCAACTGCCAGGGTGTAGGTCATATGGCAAGGAACTGTCCTACTAAGCCAAACAAGAAAGATCTAGCGTACTTGAAGAAAGCAGTGATGTTGGCACAAAAGGCAGAGGCAGGATTTCAGTTGAACGCAGAGGAGAATGACTTTATGGCTCTTATGGATGACATGGAAGACAGAGAGGATATCGATGTGAACTGCATATTCATGGCGAATCTTCAGGAAGCTAAGTATGACACGGATTCTGACACACTTCCTGTTTATGACACCAATGCACCATCTGAGGTATCTAATTTCAACACATGTCACAATAATGATATATTTGATATGTCTCCTCATGAGGAACAACATTTTGAGAAGCAAGTACCCACTTATGATACATCCCTGGACACGCCAAGTAGTAACAATACTCCTTCAGCAACTCCAGATGTGAATCATAATGGAGGCTTCGTTTCACAGCATGCTGAGAATGATGAGGAAACACGTGCTTTGTTTGAATCATTATTGAATAATTGTCGTATTGAAATTGAGAATGTGCAAAAGGTCAATCGCGATGTTAAGGCCGCGAATGTTAAATTGACCGCTGAGCTTGAGAGTTACAAATCCACCGTTAAAGCTTTTGAATTTCATAACAAAAGATTGTCTGAATTAGAAACTGGTTATCAAAATTCCGTTTCAGAGAAACAACAATTGCAACTCAAGTTTGACACACTTGATGTTAATTCTTTCAAAAAGATAAAATCTTTAAACACGGAAATTTCTGATTTACAAAACCAACTTTCTAAACAAAAAACAGCTTATTCCAATCTTGAAAAAGAAATGGATGAGTTGAAAAAGGATTTTGCAAAGAAAGAAGACAAACTTTTGGAAGAAATCGTAGAGTCAGAACACATGATTGCTCATTTAGAGGAATTAGTGGTTAAGTCGGGTCAGTCGAGTCAAACAATGAAAATGATTTCAAATCAAATTAATCCGATTTACCATACGAAACATAAAATGGCTCTTGGTGACAACACCCCTTGTAATCTCAAGAAAGCTCAGCAAGAACAGAATGTTTTGTACAATGGTAATGTGATTTACACCAAACATGATCCTCCCGTCGTTCGGGATTCTGTGCTAACGATTGAACATGTCGAAGAGAGCATAAATAAAATGAAACAAAAGGATTTGAAACCCATTGATTACAATAAATTGAACAAACTTTCGGGAATCACTTTTGTTCCACAAACAGAACCATCTGCGTTTTCCATAAAACGACCATTTGCGAAATTCTTGTCTAAAAAGAAAGTTGTTTCCAAATCTCTTTCAAAAATAGAACAAATGTCCTCTAACAACACTTTTAACACAAGTGAGGCTAGAGACATTCTCGATGATGTTAAAAAGAGAATTCAAGAACTTCAAAATATTGTTAAATCTAAAACTTCCATCGATATTAACAATTGGCATTCTAGTTTTCACATCGAACAGAAAAAGGTGTTTCAAAATGAAATTACTATCCCACTGAATAACATCAGCGTGAGGGTAAAACATTTTGAACAAGTTTTCTTAAAAGAAACGACCGACTTTATCAAGGACCACAAATCCCTGGTAAATGAAGCTAATGATGCTCGTGAAAAAATGAATGTTTTGGAAAACCTAAATGATTCTCTCTTCGAAGCTGTTATGACCACTGACATTATGTCCATCATTTTACTAACATATTCTGTTCAAGACGATGAACGACTAAGAGCTGAGACCTCCGCAATTGTTTCAAAATATGAAAATGCTCTTATAAAGCTTGAAAAAGAAAATGTGTCATATTTTAAACAACTTGATCGAAAGAAGGAAGAATGCAAGTATGACAAATTGTCGTATGAGCGTGACTCAAAGAAAATGAAAGAGCAAAATGATCTTTTGAGGGCTCAGCTTGAAAGTCAAAAAGGAAAGGGTGAGGAAACTAAGTTTGCAAAACCATTGACTTCGGAGAAACCAAATGTTTCAAACACGGTTCAAAAACCTAAAATGTCAATTTCACGGTTTGCTCCAAAAGTCGCTGAGAAAAAGGATTTGACAAAACCAGTCACTCCAACACCCTTGCCCAAGAAAAGTAAAAATGAAAAGATTGTTGATAAAGGACAAGCAGTTGTCGAAACACCTAAAGTGTTAGCACCTGGCCTTTTTAGGATTAGTCCCACTAGTACGTCTGCCTCAACATCTAAGACAAATGACAAGTGCATTAAGGATAATTCTAAAGGACCTAGGGATGCTAAAAATGACAACAATATAAATCCTAATGTGTGTGCTTTACCTTCTACAGGATTAGAAAGCACCTCTAGGAGCAGCAGACTAAAGCCTAAGAGCAATACAAGGAACAATAGAGTCTCGCCTGCATCTAGGAGTAGTAGCAAGAATAAAGTTGAAGAAGTAGAAGAACACCCTAGGATTTTATCGCTTTGTAATAAGAAACATGATTCATCTGAATGTAATGTTGAACGTACTGGTTCTAATGCATGTAATGACTCTGTTTGTTTAATATGCAAGAAAAGTTTAATCAATGATGTTCATGATGAATGTGTTTCTAAGAATGTGAATGTTACGCATGAACAGAAGAATGTTCCAGCAAGACCTAGTGCCAGATCCAAATCTATAGAAAGATTAGTTGCACGATTTAGGACTACCACTATTAGTCGAATGCCTAGGAACTATCTTAAGTTTTGTATGTGGATTCCGACGGAAAACTCTCAGGACGACAAATTAGAAATAGCTCAAGCTAAACAAGTAGCAACTGTCTATGAGTGTGATTTATATTCTACTCCTAACCTCATGGAACCAAATTCAAAACGGTTTCCAAATACAAACTCTTCTGTTTTTGGCAGGTTATCGAAATATGTCTTTGGATCGTCGACTCGGGTTGCTCCAAGCACATGATCGGGAATTTAAAGCTGCTGATCAATTTCGTCTGGAAATTCATGGGAACTGTACGCTTTGGAAATGATCATGTAGCAGCTATTCAGGGTTATGGAGATCTTCGGTTTGAGAATTTTTTAATCACTTGAGTTTACTACGTCGAAGGGTTGGGACACAACTTGTTTTCAGTCGGGCAGTTTTGTGATGCAGATTTAGAAGTTGCATTCAGGAGAAACACGGTTTTTATTAGAAATTTGGTTGGTGATGATCTCTTAACTGGTAATCGTGGTACAAACTTGTACGCCATCGACATCAACCAAATGGCTTCTACATCACCAATTTGTCTTATGAAACGAGCAACCGAAACTAAGTCCAGGCTGTGGCATAGACGTTTATCCCATCTCAATTTTGACACCATCAACAAGTTAGCCAAAGACAACATCATCACCGGCCTTCCTAAGTTCAAATACACCAAGGAACACCTATGTCCATCATGCGAACAAGGAAAAAGTAAAAGAGCATCATATAAACCCAAAACCGTACCTAGTTCGGAAGCAAGGTTACATATGTTGCACATGGACTTATGTGGCCCAATGAGAGTTGAAAGCATTAATGGGAAGAAATATATTCTTGTTATTGTTGATGATTATTCAAGATATACTTGGGTAAAGTTTTTGAGATCAAAAGACGAAGCACCAGGCATCATCATCACCTTTCTAAAGCGTATTCAAGTTCTACTTCAAGCTCCAGTAAGGATTATAAGAACAGACAATGGCACAGAATTTACAAACCAGGAGTTAAGAACTTACCTTGAAGATGTTGGAATCACACATCAAACATCAGTTGTTAGAACTCCACAGCAGAATGGGGTAGTTGAAAGAAGAAATAGAACTCTTGTGGAAGCTGCTCGCACAATGCTGATTTTTTCTAGTGCACCTCTATTCTTATGGGCTGATGCTGTAGCCACTGCTTGTTTTACTCAAAACCGATCCCTAGTCCATCCGAGATTCAATAAAACCCCATATGAGCTAGTGAAAAACCGTAAACCTGACATCTCTTATCTTCACGTATTTGGCGCTTTGTGCTATCCGACGAATGATAGAGAAGATCTAGGGAAGTTAAAAGCTAAGGGTGATATTGGAATCTTCATTGGATATTCAGAAAACTCGAGGGCATTCAGGGTGTATAATAGAAGGACGAAAAAGATAATGGAGACGATGAATGTGAAGTTTGACGAGATCTCACAAATGGCTTCTGAGAGACTCGCTCTAGAACCCGCGCTTAATCCAATGGCTTCTAATCATAACTGATTAGGACCCGCACCAAACATGCAGACTTCTGGACACATCAGTTCAGGACTCGTGCCTCAAGGAGCTCAGTCAACAAACACGGATAAACCTTCAGAACAAGAACTGGAAATGTTCTTCGAGTTAATGTTTGATGAATATTATGGTAGAACTTCGACAAATGCATCTCCACAACATTCCGCTGCACCTGCTCAAAACCATCAACCACCACCACCATCACAGGATGCATCTACCACAATCGAAGCTGAAGCACCAACGACATCAACATCATCTACATCTACTCAAGCCACTCCAGTACTTGAAACTGTTCTACCAAGAGTTGATGAGCAAAACCAAAACACAAATTTTCAAGAAGAACCAACAAATAATTCAAACGATGTTACGTTAGAAGAAGAAGAAGAAGTATTTGAAAACCCGTTTGCAACAGACTCTGCTGAATCTTCTTCAAGGTTACAAGAACCATCTAACACACATTCGTTACACCCAAGGTACCCTTCTACATTTAAATGGACAAAAGACCATCCAATAGAACATGTTATTGGTGAACCTTCAAAGCCAGTTCAGACAAGGAGACAACTTGCCACCGATCTCGAATTGTGCATCTACGTTTGCTCAATCAGCCTCAAAGAACCAAAGAACATTCGGGAAGCAATGGCAGAAAACCCTTGGATTGAAGCGATGCAGGAGGAATTTCTTCAATACCTGTTACATGATAGTTGGGAACTTGTTGAACGACCACTTGATAAACGTGTTCTTGATCTCAAGTGGTTGTGGAAGAATAAACTGGATGAGGAAATGACTGTTATTCGCAACAAAGCTCGTCTCGTGGCTAAAGGTTATCCACAAGAAGAAGGGATAGATTTCGAGGAATCATTCGCGCCTGTAGCTAGACTTGAAGCAGTCCGGATTTTCTTAGCCTATGCAGCTCACAAAAACATCACAGTCTATCAGATGGACATTAAGACTGCGTTCTTGAATGGAACTCTGAAAGAAGAAGTGTATGTGAGTCAGCCAGAGGGATTCATCGACAGAGATCATCCAGACTACGTCTACAAGCTTAAGAAAGCAATTTATGGTCTAAAACAAGCTCTAAGAGCGTGGTATGACGAACTATCATCTTTCTTGCTCAAAAACAATTTCACAAAAGGAACGGTTGATGACACCTTGTTTATCAAAAAATTCAAAGATGACATTTTGATCGTTCAAATTTACGTGGACGACATCATTTTTGGATCAACCAATCCTAACCATTCAAAACATTTTGAAAATCTCATGAAAAGTAAATTTGAAATGTCCATGATGGGGGAACTAAAATTCTTTCTTGGTTTACAAATACATCAATCCCCTCGTGGTATTTTTATCAATCAAGCTAAATATACAATAGAGATTTTGAAAAAACATGGAATGGAAAATTGTGATTCTGTTGGTACACCAATGGTCACTTCACCAAAAATAGGTGCTGATTTGTTTGGGAAACCTATCGATCCGAAGAAATATCAGAGCATGATCGGTTCTCTCATGTACCTAACTGCTAGCCGTCCGGATATTCAATTTGCTGTTTGTTTATTAGCACGGTTTTAGGCAAAGCCTACCGAACTTCACCTCAAAGAGGTTAAACGGATCTTTCGGTACCTACGAAGCACCATCAACATGGGACTTTGGTATCCGAAGGATTCGGAGTTTAATCTAACAGCATTTTCAGATGCAGACCATGCTGGTGATCAAGTTACAGCAAAGAGTACATCAGGTGGAGCACAATTTTTGGGTGAAAAGCTTGTAAGCTGGTCTTCAAAGAAACAGGATTGTACTGCGCTATCAACCGCTGAAGCCGAGTATGTGTCTCTATCTGCGTGTTGTGCCCAAGTTCTTTGGATGCGGACACAGCTCACAGATTATGGCTTTACTTTTGACAGAATACCTATGTATTGTGACTCAAAAAGTGCCATAGCCATCTCGTGCAATCCTGTACATCACTCTAAGACGAAGCATATCAAAGTCCGCTACCATTTCATCAAAGAACACGTGGAAGAGGGTACTGTTGAATTATTTTTCGTTAAGACTGATTATCAACTCGCCGATCTATTTACTAAAGCCCTTCCAAAAGAAAGGTTTGACTATTTAGTTCGACGAATTGGCATGCGAAGCCTAACTCCTGAGGAGCTAGAACGTCTTCTTGAATCTTCTTGAAAAATGTTTTCAAAATCGCTTCGCTGTAAATATTTTTGAAAAAACAAAATACAAAATTTGAAAAACCAACAAAAACAAAATACAAAAATATAAAATTTCAAAAAATACAAAAACAATATAAAATCAAAAAAATTCAAAAATATTCTTCTTACGACATGTCTCTTGTATAAATCAATATTCTGTACGTTTCTAGAAATGTCATTCAAAAATGATACGGACATGTACAGATGCTTGAGCAGGAGTTCCTTTTTAAAATTTTTTTCTAAAACATGTCATTTCTCAAAAGTTTCTTCACAATGGCTTTCGTATACTTCAGTACGAAACCCGTACTTAAATGATGACTTCTGATTATTTTCAAATCAAGGACTCGTACGTTCAATGACGAACTCTTTTTCAAAATGTTCGAGTCTAAATAAACGAAAAAGATTTCAAGCATAAACTCGTTTTCAAACAAAATTCTTGAGCACTTTTTCAAGATTGTTCAAAAGATTTCTCAAAATCTCTCAAAATTAGTGCTCAAGATAACTCCCTCAAAACCCTTAAGTAATTTTAAATATGCTATCATTAAGGGGGAGTACAAACACTAAAATGTTCCGATTTCATGCAAAATCAAATCTGTCTTTCTCTCCAAAAAGCTTTTTATTAATAAATTGATATAAAAAATATCACGATATGCTATTTTTGAGGGGGAGAAGACATGATTAAAATGTGATCAAAGATGTTGAAAGTTTGTGACTGAATCTCAGAAGAGCTCGACTCAGTAAGTACCAATGAATTGACGAAGCTTAAAATGTCAGTAATCGAAAAGACTTGTCCTGGACGGGTAATAATTTCAAGCTAGTCCAACTAGTGATGTAAGCGTGTCTCGAATAGGACTTGTCTGAGTAGAGTGTACCATATCGAGAGACTTTCTTTGGACTTGACCAGGATGGGTAATAATTTCAAGCTAGTCTAAGTTGTCTAACTAGTGATGTAAGCGTGTCTCGAATCGGTCATGTTCACTGAAAGTGGATCAATTCAAAAAGTGCAAACTCCTCCCGCATGTGCAAATTTCTTAAAAATTACATGAGCACATGTGAAGGGGGAGTCCTTCATAAGAAATGCAAAACTCTCGAAGTGTCAACAAAATGTGCTTTATTATCATAAACACTTTGAGAGATTTTTCACAGAAAGGTTTTATGGCATGTGATCAATTATATGATAGTCATGGAGTTATAAGGTGACTAAGGTTAGGAAAAACCGTCCTATGATCCGCCAGAGCCGGAGGGATCTACCCAAGGACAAATCCAATAGATTAGAATTAGAAGTCCTTAGGTATGATTGAAAAAAGGAGAAAATGAGAAAGGAGAAAGAAGGGGTTGAAGAATTAAAAAGAAAAGTTATGAAAAAGGGTGAAAAGAAATAGCCCTCCAAATGTTCAATCTTAGGGCAGACACCGGGTACAATTCATATGCTACTGGTTGTTACTAATGTGACACCGGTATTGAAGACAAAGACGTCATGGACCCAGTGACGCACTGCACTAAACCTTCTTAACCACTCAAGTTCTCTTAAAAGAGCTTGTTTCATTCTCACGGGGAACCGGTGTAATCTATCGACCTGTCTCTTAGAGATGGTTGATATTGAAGCAGGAGACCTCTCCCTAATCTCCGCATAGGAAACCAAATGTGCACTTATCGAGTCTAGAGCCTCGAGATTCATCAAAAGATCTCATAGGAACACATGATATTTCTACACTGGTTGTTCATCATTAAGGACGCCAGATGTAAACTTTAGAGTCCTACGCAGATCTTAGCAATCTGCCAGAACATTTATGAGAGGATTCACACTTGTGATTCTCAATGATTGAATGGAAACTCCTGCCAGGGTCAACATCAAACAGCCCTGACAGCAGGTCACTTCGGTAATTCTTTATGGGTTACGCTTAGTGTTCACGGTGGTTTCAAACGGTCTACAGTCGTGGAGTGATCCCCAGTGACTCACCCAGTCATTGAGCTACTTAGTAGGTCTTGTAAGCTCTCTCGAGAATATCTGACATGGGAATGGCCTTGGTAAGGGTTAGAAGGAGTCTTCACACTATGCAGTTGACGATCTCTAATTCTTATCTGTAAGTATCGGATGTTTTATTGCTAACTGTTTATATGCAGGGACACTTCATCTCCATGGCGACAGATTCCGCATGCTCATACATACATTTGGAAATTTAAGAAAGCTCCCTCAAAGATCTATACAACGCAAAGTTCAAAGAAAGATTCTACGCCAAAAAGAAGAATCTACAAAGTATAAAGACTAAAGATCAATGTGAAAGAAAGGGAACTACGTGCATATGAATATCAAAATCCAAAGATGTATGAGCATGTTGGAATGGCAAACAACCACCAAAGACGCAGAAGTTACGAAAGGCAGATAACTCCACATCACAAAGGAACAAAGAACGATGAAAAATCAGTTATCAAAGATCACAAAGCATGAAGGAACAAAGACTAAAGACTATTCTACAACGACACACAAAGTTAAAGACAAAGAACACGGAAGACCCACTCACGTGGAGCATCATTCGAATGACCACCCCTTAGGGGGAGATTGTTAGCATTAAAAATATATATATAGAAGTGATGGTCATTCTCATATTGTAACTTTGTGTTGATTGTTAAGATTAGTAATAGTTTAGTCATTGGGCCTTGGACTTGGCAAACTAATATGTTATGTACTATGTTTCATAAGCCTAGTTATCCAATCATGTAACCAAGTCCAAGCCGAAGCCCATAGAAAGCCCATAGGGCATCTCATGTTAAGAACTATTTAAACACCTCAAAGGCTCATTTGAGGTGTGTGCTTGTGTGTGTATTTGTGTGTGTTTCTCTCTTAATAAAATTCCATATTTCATCTCTTTCTCTCTACACATACACGACATCTACAAGTCACCATCTTTCCATCTTTCCTTCTTATTGTGCTTATATTGTGTGTGATAAAGTTGTGTTATTTAAGGTCCTACAAAAATAGTCCCTGGGAATTTTGGAAAAAAAAATGAAATCTGGTCCTTGGATTGAGAAAACTTTGCATGAATGGTCCTAGGTGATACTTTGGCAGAATTACATTTTTGGCCCTTGTGTTTGGTGGAATTTCATTTTTTGTCCTTGTGTTTACTACAAATACCAACCGGACCCTTAATAAACTAAAACCCCAAACCAAACCCAAAATAAACACACCCAAATCCAACCCTAATCCACCTAGGCCCATTCACCCTCACCCTTGGCCCATTCCCTCACCCAGCCCACCACCACTCAAAATATACTCCCCCGTTTTCCCACTCGGTCAACAAAGGTCAAACCTTGACCTTCCTCCCCTCCCAGCCTGTAATACCAAAGCAACAAGTCACCTCCCCCCTCCTCCACCTCAGTAAACCCACTCCATGTCTCCCCCAACTCCCACAAACATCCAAAGTTCCTTAATTACTTATGCTACTCTCACTCAACCCCTCTTGACATATGAAGAAAAAATGGCGCCAAAATCATTTTTAATGGCTGAGATCATTCCCACCCAATCCAATGGGTGGGATTCACTCAGAAAAGTACAAGGAAGTCAAGAAAAGCCATATAAAGAGTAGGGAAGCAGTGGTGAGAGATAACTAGTATAATTTAGCATAAATTAGGTCGAATGTATAATTTTAAGGTGTGTCATTGTATTTTTAAGTTTTCTAGTATTAAATTCAGTGAATTCAGTGTATGTTGAATCTTTTTAAGTAATGAAATTCAGTATCTCAGTTTGGTTTTAATTTTGTACAATTTTCTTGCAAAATTTCCTTTATGATTTAATGCTAGTATTAGTGGTAACAATGGACTAGAATAGAACATATAAGCTCCCAGGAAGCTTGTGAAAGCTTCTAGTTAACTCACAATTCAGTGTAGCTAAAAAATTCACAAATACAAAATTGGCAATGAAAGTCAACTGTGGAATTTGGATTTGATTTCTGGGTTCAGACCACTATTGGAAGCAAGGAAGCTTTGGATTTTGGGTTTAGATCCTCAGGGAGGAGTTAGGAATCCTTTGGTTTCATTGGTTCTTGGTTTTGGATCACACTTCCTTTGTAAGCTCTTCAACTTTCCAAGTTTGTAGTTTTTACTTAAGCTTAACTTGTTTACTAATCATGGTGCTTATTTATGATATTCTGTGTTAATCAGGTGTAGACTAGTGATAGTTTAGTTTAAATCAAGTCGTGGTCTATTAGTTTTCATTTGAGCATAAAAGTATATATCAACTGTCAAATTGTAGTTTTTTGTGGAATTATAAGTGTTTGTGATTTATGTTTTTGTTTCTGTATTTGTTTAAGGATATTTAACCATAATAAGTCATAATAAATCAACTCCTTAGTCTAATTATCTCTTTGGCTTCTAAAAAATCCATAAACAGACAGTTAAGGGGGTGTTTGGCTCAGGTAGTTTGAGTGAGCTCATGGAGTAAGTTGTACTTATTTCTTGTTGTGTTAAGTCAGAGTAGGTTAGAAAGGGTTGAATTGACCATAACCTGGTACTTTATAAGCCAAAAAGTCAAAATCACAAAGTTGAAATCACAACAGCCTAACTGTTGTGATTTGGTTGCTCAAATCTTTTGAATCAGTTCAAAATTAGTTTAACTTAGTAGATTTGGTTAGCATTAGGCTTAATAAACATCAAGTAGTCATTTGTGATCAATCAAAACTCACAATAGTCAAACTTGCATCAATTTTCAAAAAGTAAAAAGTATATTGGGTAGAAATCTCCAAAATGGCCTGAATTTTACTGATTTTTTTGTTTGGTTCTGAGGTTTGAAACTTCTTGGGTGTTTAATATATCAGCTAAACTTGTGATTTCCATAATTTTTGTATTTTTGTGAATTTTTCTAGTGGACATTTTTGCCCCTGTAACACACCTGCAGGGAAAGGTCTTGCCCTGCTCAGATCAGACCTCAGCTACACCACCACCTTTGGTGGTTGATTGTGGCCACCTCAGTGGGTCCCACAGTCCAACTTTGGGTTTTCCCAACCCCCCTCCTAGCAGGCTTCAGGATTTGACCATTTTTTTGACCTTAGGCTAAGTGGACCCCACTTGAAACAACCTCATAAGGTTGTCCTATTTCTGTCTCAGAATCCAAGTAGTGAAGTGCTTATTGTGGTCTTGTGGCTTAATCAGCCAGCTTATTTGTTTGATCCTTGCTCAAAATTGTTCATATAACTCAGAGAAACCAAATTCAACCATTGTGGACCCCACACACTCCCATTTGAGCCTAATTCCTTGACTGGTCAAAGAAAGTCAACTGTTGGACAAATAAGCACTCAAAGTGCTTATTTCTGGTTTACATAAAAAGTGTTTTTGTAAAACGTATTAGTTTTTAGTGTAAAATTAGTTTGGGAAAAGAAAAAACATAAAAAACCAATTTTAATTATAGTGATAGCTTCTATTTAATAGAAATTATCATTTTAATTTTCTTTTTAGTTTATTTATAAGCACTTTATCATTTTTATATTTTTATTAAATCTCTTTTATATTAAAGTAATTTTAGAAATTTTTCCAGATTTTTCTTTTGTCTTTTAGTGGTTTTTAGAATTAATTTTAGTTTAAATAATTATTAATTAATAATTAAGAATTAAATAGCATAATTATATTTTATTAAGTAACACCTAGTTTTTATAATTTTTCTAGCTTTTATATAAGGTAAAACATTTTTACAAATTTTTCTAGAATTTATACTGTTTATTTTCTATTTTTTATAATATAATTAGTTTAATTGGTAATTAATTAATAATTAGAATAATAATTAGTAAATTAGTTTAAAAATACATAAAATCAAGTTTTTATAATTTTTAGGATTCCTGTGATGGTTAGTTAGATTCATAAAAATCTTCTTAATTATCTAAGTCTTTTTAGTAATTTTTAGTAATTTAAATCAATATAATTAGTTAATAAATAAATAATTAGTAATTAATTAATAATAAATAATTAAATAGTGTAAAAATAAATTTTCTTTTTCTTAAAATTTTATTTATTTATTAGGATTGTAAAAATAATAATGTCACACTTGTAGCCTTTTCCGTTCATCAGTTGTACTTTCTTCCTCGTACGTCAGTGTACGTTTTTAATTAAAACGTACGTTTTTAGGTTTTAAATCGATTCTTCCTAATCTCAATTTCAGTAATCAATCACATAGCTTTCCTAAGCTATTTCTGTTTATAATTTCCAAATAATTCTTATCACAACCCTTTTCTGTGAATAATCACCCGATCACAAGCACGCTAAAGCACAATCCACACCTCGTCGGGACATAACGACCTGGTGATACTCTATATTACCCGGAAGCATTGGTCAAGGTAGTTTGACTTTGTTGACCATATACTTGGTTAATTTAAGTTGACTGTTCTGAGCCAATCAATTTTTGGCGCCGCTGCCGGAGAGGTGTGCGCGTTTCTATAGCGTCATTTGAGATTAGTGTTATTTCACTACAATCACTGTACAAATACCACCACTTTTGTAAATTTTAAGTCAAAACATAAAAAAGTCATTAACACTTTTCCTAAAGTGTTAAAACACCAAAAAAATAAAAAACAACAAAACAGATCGTTACGTTTTCTATATTGTGTTTCTTTTAAGGTGATTCTTAAAGAAATACGATTTTGGTAAACGAAACGATACCAAAAATATTGTCCAAAAGTTTTTAAACCCATACACAAAACCCAAAAACATCCGTCTTTTCTTGTGAATAATAATAAATACATAAAAACCAACCGTCGCAAACCAAGACAGAACACCTACCAACTGGGGTGTGAACATAATAAGTTCCCAAACCAAAGATATAAAACTTGCCTTTGTATCCCTATGAGTGGTGTACCTTTCTTAAAGAAGCCACTTGCTTGTGATTATTGGTTTAAGTTCACTGTGGATTTGCCTCGATTTTGTTTTGATTGGTTTTTATCTCTAGTGCATGCGCACTCGTTCTTCAAGATCCACGAGCCCATTACGTGAGCTTGTTCGGAAACCTCGAAGACCTCGTAGACGTTCAGCACCAACAGTCGGATCTGAGATCCGTACGAGCCCATTGTTGTTCCAGCCATCGTGGCTGATAATTTTGAGCTCAAAACCGGGTTACTTAATCTTGTAACCTCAAGTCAATTCTACGGTTTTGAGAGGGACGATCCTCATGCTCACATTCGATGGTTCAATAAAATCACTTCGACCATCAAGTACAAGAATGTCCCTTGTGAAGCAATAAAACTTCTTCTCTTCCCATTCTCCCTGGAGGGACAAGCCCGGATTTGGCTTGAAAAACAACCTCCTCGATCTATTGAGACATGGGAAGATCTTGTAAAAAAATTTGTGAATGAATTCTTCCCACCTTCCAAGACCACGAGTCTTAAGAACGAAATCACCAAGTTCACTAAAAAATATGATGAATCTTTTGGTGAAGCGTGGGATCGTTTCAAAGAATTACTTCGCAAGTGTCCACGTCATGGTTTCTCTGAGTTGATGCAACTCGATACTTTTTACAATGGCGTGAGCCAAGCTGATCAGGATTCTCTCAATGCCTCCGCGAGAGGTAATTTCTTGAGTAGAACCACAAAAGAAGCTTTGCAAATCATAGAAAACAAGTCCAAGGTCCGCTCTACACGAAGCAAACCTATTGTTTCTCAAATCAATGCGGGTCCTTCCACTTCATCTTCTGTGAGTCAATCTAGCATGGATGCTAAGATTGACAAGCTCACTGAAGCGATCCAAGCTTTGGTTCTCGCCCAAACAAAGAAAGTTTCATTTCCACAACATCCTCCACCTGCTGAGGTTAAAAAAATGGAAGTCTGTGTGACTTGTGGTGGGCCGCATGCCTACTACAATTGCACAGCTACTGATGGTACTCCATATGAAGCTCATGCTGTAGCCGGGTCCCAAAATCAAGGAGGCAATCAATATCGCCCTCATATGGACCCTAGCTATCGTCCTCATCATCATTATCCTGGACCTCCTGGCTTTAATCAAAACCAAAATGTCCAAAACCGTGGCCAAAATCAAAATAGAGCGAACCAAGGTTTTCAAAACCAAGGTAACTTCAATCAGGGTCACGGTTTTCACAATCAAAACCAAGGTTTCCAAAATCAAGGTTTCCAACATCAAGGAAACTTTAATCGAAACCAAGGTCAGGGTAATTTCAATCCGGGATATTTTCATGGAAACAACAACCCTAATCAGGGTAATTTTCAAAATCAAGGTCCCAATCCGAACAATCGAGCTCCAAATATTCCTAATCCGAATCAAGCCATTGTTCCAACCAGGCCTTCATCTGACGAGTTGTTAAAACAATTCATGAAGTCCCAAGTAGAGTTGAACAAGTTGCTGGTCAGCCAGATTTCTGATATCAAGAAGTCTTTAAATGATCGACCCTCGGTCTCAGGTACTAATTTACCGAGCAACACGATCGCTAACCCGAGGGGCGATGCTAAGGCGATCACAACACGAAGTGGTGCTTCATATGATGAGCCCGCGATTCCTACTACCTCTTCTCCCTCTCCTCCAAAGGTAGTGGAACGTGAACCTGAGGTGACAAAGGACAAGGTGCAAACTCCTAGCCCACGAAGTACAGCACACGTCCAACCTCAGGTTATTCCTGAAACCAGATGTAAGCCTGGAGTTGTCTTTGAACCACCAGAAACTCCAGTGGACAACCCTAAATCCAAAACTTCTATTCCCTATCCATCACGTCTCAGTGAACAAAAGCTCCGAAAAAAGCTAATCACCAAATGGATAAATTTTTCCTAATCTTCCAAGATTTGCATTTTGATATCAGCTTCGCAGATGCTATTCTCTTGATGCCCAAGTTTGCATCGACAATCAAAAATCTGTTAAGTAATAAGGAAAAACTCTTTGAGATGGCAAGAACTCCTCTGAATGAGAACTGCTCAGCAGTTCTTTTGAAAAAGCTTCCTGAAAATCTTGGAGACCCCGGGAAATTCCTCATTCCTTGTACTTTCCCGGGTACGGTTGAATGCTTCGCCTTGGCCGATCTAGGTGCTAGCATTAACCTAATGCCATATTATGTGTGGAAGAAACTCTCTCTTCCCGAACTTACTCCCACGTGCATGACTTTAGAGCTTGCCGATCGTTCGATTTCTCGTCCTCTTGGCATTGCCGAGGACATATTCGTTAAAGTGGGAAAGTTCTATTTTCCGGCAGATTTTGTGATTGTTGACTTTAATGCCGATTCTAGGGTCCCTCTCATTCTTGGAAGGGGATTTCTTAGAACTGGGCGTGCTCTTGTCGTTGTATTTGAGCATGAGATCACATTACGTGTTGGAACGGAATCCATTACCTTCAACCTAAATCAAACTTCGAGATACTCCTCCAATTATGACTGTGAATCGGTGAATCAAATTGATGTCATCGATGTTGCTACTGAGGAGTATGCTCAAGAGATTTTAGGTTTCATTGATGATTCTTCGAGTGAAAACCTCACTCAATCTTCTCATCCCATCATAGCCAATTCTTCTCCTTCCCTCACTCCGTTTGAGGGAAGTGACTTCATCTTAGAAGAAATTGAGGCCTTTCTCAAAAGTGACTCGATTCCTGATGGAATTGATAACCAAGAGATTGACCCCGAGAGGGATATTCTCCTACTTGAGAAATTATTAAACAAAGATCCCTCTCCTCTTCCTGTTCTACCACAAACACTTCATAAAGAGGAAGTCAAAAATGTTGAGAAAACTGATGACTTCCCTGAGGTTGAACTTAAGGACTTGCCGCCTCATCTTGAATATGCATTTCTGGAGGGTGATGATAAATTACCCATCATAATTGCTAAATACTTAAGTGTTGAGGAAAAGGCTGCTCTCATAAAGGTTTTGAAGTCACAGAAACAAGCAATTGCTTGGCGAATCTCCGACATCAAGGGCATTGACCCTGAATTTTGTACTCACAAGATTTTAATGGAGGACGACTTCAAACCTGCAGTCCAACAGCAAAGAAGGGTGAATCCAAAAATTCACGAGGTTATCAAACAAGAAGTTTTAAAACTTCTTGATGCCGGATTGATTTACCCTATCTCGGAAAGTCCTTGGGTTAGCCCAATTCATTGTGTTCCAAAAAAGGGTGGCATTACCGTTGACACAAACGAGGAAAATGAGTTGATTCCAACTCGTTTGGTTACGGGCTGGCGTGTCTGCATTGACTATCGCAAGTTAAATGACGCCACCCGTAAAGATCATTTTCCTCTGCCCTTTATGGATCAGATGCTCGAGAGATTAGCGGGGAATGAGTATTATTGCTTCCTCGATTGTTTCTCGGGTTACTTTCAGATTCCCATTGATCCGCAAGATCAGGAAAAGACCACTTTCACGTGTGTTAGGTTACCATTTTGTAAACACAAGTATGATTATGTAAGAAATGAGATGAGAATGAGAGTGGGATGATTATGAGAAATTTGAGAAAATGAAATGCAAGAGTTTCCTTAATGTTTTCAAATAACCAACCAAGTATTACATAGACCTAAGCATACTATATATAGGGAAGGAGCTAGGGCAACACTCCCTCTCCTTCCTTTCTCCAAATCGTGTGGGCTTTAAGGCCCATGGATCATTAAACTTAAGCCTAGTAAACTTGAGACATTACATTAGTGTAAGTAATAAATAACTAAAGCAACCTATTATTACAAATGACCGAGACTTGATAAAATAGTAAAACTTTGGTTCCAACAATCTCCCCCTAAGGGTCGGTCATCAAGGTTGCTTGACGTCTTCGTCTTAATCTTTGACTTTCATAGCTTTAGACGTCTTCAGAAATGATTAGAATAATGATGGATGTACTTTGCTCTTTGACTTTGTTCTTTGATGATGTTGTTGTGATTATGTTATGAAGTAATCTGCCATTCGTCACTCCTGCGTCTGTGGTGGTAGTTAGCCATTCCAACATGCTCATACATCTTTGAGTTCTGACTTATACATGCACGTATTCCCTTTCTTTCACATAAGATCTTTGGTCTTTAAACTTTGTAGATTCTTCCTTTTTGGCGTAGAATCTTACTTTGAACTTTGTGTTGCTTTGATCTTTGAGGGAGCTTTTGATGATTGCAAGATGCATGTATGAGCATGTGGAATTCGTCATCATGGAAGTGAGGTACCTGCGAGTAGACAGTTAGCAATAAATCACCGGTACTTACGGATAAGGAATTAGAGCTCATCAACAGCATATTGTGAAGACTCCTTCTAATCCTTATCCAGGCCGTTCCCATATCAGATACTCCCGAAGGAGCTTACGAGACCTACTAGGTAGCTCAATGACTGGGTGAGTCGCTGGGGATCACTCCACGACTGTAGACCGTAATGGAACCACCGCAAACACTAAGCGTAACCCTTGTGGGGTTACCGAAGTGACCTGCTGTCAGGGCTGTTTGGTGTTGACCCTGGCAGGATTTCCGTTCAATCATTGAGAAATACTTACGTAATCCTCTCATAAACGTTCTCGGCAGATTGCTAAGATCTGCGAAGGACTCGATAGTTTACAACTGATGCTCATTGATGTAGAACACCAGTCGTAGAAATACTAAGTGTTCCTAAGAGATCTTTGATGTATCTCAAGGCTCTAGACTCTATAAGTGCACACCTAGGTTTCCTATGCGGAGACTGGGGATGTCCTTCTTCAATATCAACCGTCTCTAAGAGATGGGTCGATAGGTTACACGGGTTCCCCTGTGAGAATGAAACAAGTCCTTTTAAGAGAACTTGAGTGGTTAAGAAGGTTTAGTGCATTGCGTCACTGGGTCCATGACGACTTAATCTTCAATACCGGCGTCGCCTTAGCAACAACCAGTAGCATACGTATTGAACCCGGTGTCTGCCCTAAGGTTGAATCATCTGGAGGGCTATTTCTTTTCACCCTTTACTTTACTTTTCTTTTTAATTCTTCAACTCCTTCTTTCCCTTTCATTCATTTCTCCTTTTTTCGTATCATACCTAAGGACTTCTAATTCTAACTATGGGAGATGTCCTTGGGTAGATCCCTCCGGCTCTGGCGGATCATAGGACGGATATTCCTATCTTAATCACCTTATAACTCCGACAGTAGCCAAGAAACCTTTGATTGAAAATCTCTCAAAGTGTTTGTGATAATCAAATATTTTGGTTAACACTTTGAGAGTTTTGCGTACACTTTTGAAGGGCTCCCCCTGCACATGTACTCATAAGTATTTAATAAATTTGCACATGCGGGAGGAGCAAACACTTTTGAATTGATCCACTTTCTGTGAACAGGACCGATTCGAGACACGCTTACATCACTAGTTAGACTAGCTTGAAGTTATTACCCGGCCTGGTCAAGTCCACAGAAAGTTTCTCGAGACGGTACTTTTCTACTAAGACATATCCTTTTCGAGACACGCTTACGTGGTTAGTTAAAGAGATGCATTGTCAGCTTTTAGGTGACAACTAGCTCTAGTAACTAACTTGATGTTATTACCCGTCGAGGATAAGTCCTTTCGATGTTACTAACTTGTATTATCTCGTCAATTCCTGGGTTAATACTGAGTCTAGCTCGCACATGATACAACTTAACGCTTTGACTTCGTATGTTTTAATCACCTTTACATTTTCTCCCCCTCAAAAATAGCATATAAGATGGTGTTTTTGACAAATTTTTAGATTAAAATATGCCTTTTGAGTCTTATGGGGAGATACATCAAGAACTTTTGATTTTGAGCAAAGTATTTTGTTTTGACAAGTGCTCCCCCTCAACAAGTGATTAGGTCTTATTGAGGTGAAATACTTGTCCTTTTGAGCAGAATTATGAAAAAATCATAAATGTTTGATTAATTCTACTCAAAAGTAAGAAGCCTTCGCTCCTTATGTTTAGGATTGAGGCACTGAAGCGTACCTCAGGGTCCTTTCTATACAAGCACGGGTTGTACACTGTTATGTGTGCACAAACCATAATAGAAAAAAAAATGATTCAATCAATGAAACAATTGATATTGAAAAGAATATGATCAAATGTACCAAGTTATTCTTCGTCTGGAAGTGGAGCATTGAAGTTAGTGAACTGAGGTTCAGGTCTTTCGAAGTTTCTGACAGGAAACGATGGTCTGGCACCGATGTAGCTTTCCAGTCGTCTGATCTGTTCCCGTCGAAATAACCGTTCTTCAATCTTTAATACAAAGTTACGAACTTGTCTTCTGGAGCTGGATTTCCATCTAGGTTGTTCCCCCTTAGCTATCTTACGTCGATCATCATTCAACCTTTTGACAAGCCCATCACGAACAAACTTGAGTGTAACATCACAGAATTTATGTACCTCATCGAACCTCATGAAGCTTTGTAGCTTTTTGCTGTTGATGTATGTGAAACCAAACGGTTCTTGGATGAGAGTAAACTGTGGTGTTTCATAAAGACCATCAAAGTAGAATTGTGGCTTTGTCAAATTGATCTTCTGTTGGTAACTTTCCACGCCAAGCTGAAGATCTTCCACTCTTTCTTGAACAATCAGTCGTCGGATGTAAAGAAGTAGCGATGCCATGAAGTTGTACTGAACGTCTCTATCGAATCCTCGCATTCTACTCTGAACCTTTTCAAGATACATATCTTCTATGTCATTGAGATAAAGGTTGGGAAAGTCTGCTTCGGAGAACTTGTACTTCTTTTCATCTTGTCGTTTAACAACAATTTCACGCATGAATAAGTAGTTAAACCGTTTCGACTGCTGAATCTCCAAGATAGCGATGATCTTTGATTTCTGCTTCACATTTTCCAATGATGTCTCTCCTAATCTGCTTGTATAACCGAGACGACGACGATCAGGCCAATGTTGAATTCCGTGTAGAGCATCTCTGTCGTAAGCAACGATGGAGTTGCTGAAAATACGAGTTGTTTCTTCAATGGCTGGAATTTCGTATCTAGCGGCTGGTACTGAGATTGTGAGTGAGGAAGCATATTTCTTCTTGGATATCTCTTGAGTGAGCTGGATGTTACGAAGATCTTTGTTGAAGAAGAAGCTGTAAGGTATCTTCGGTTTGTCAGGAAATCCTTTCAACGGTAATGGTTTGGTCCAGTCGGTGAAGTAAGGTTTTTCATGATTCTTGGAACTTAGATCGATATTCACTTCAGGATTTAACCAGTCAAAGTCGGCAGACATTGCACTAGCTATATTCTGCATGTGATATTCGTATTCGACTTTGTTTCCAGATCTTTTCTTGAGGAATTCTTGTGCATCCCTATTGATTCTCCTAAGCTCCGCCTTTGTGAGTTTGTTGATGTGAAGATCCTTCATAATTACCTGGGTGAACTGAAGAGTGTTACCAGGAAGAGGTTCTTCTTCTTCCAGAGGAGGTTGAGCTTGGACCATTTCTGTAAGCCAATCATTCTGAGGATTGTCATCATTGTCGAGCCATGAATGACGTGTTTTCTTCTTTGATTTCTTAGACTTGGATGTAGCATCTTTGTCTTTGGCTTTGGACGGTGATGATGGACCAGCATGAGAATCATGAGTAGGTGGAGCACGGTAATCGGTGTCAAGTTGATCTTGGAAGTCATCAGTTTGTTCCATGAACATTTCTTCATCTTCGGTTTGACCTTCACCAGTAGCTGAGGGTTGTTGTTGAGTTCCAGGAGGAGTGGAGTCCTTCTGTGGTTGTAGAGAGGATGAGGGACCTGTTCCAGACTTAGGTTTCTTGCCTTTGGAGTTTGGGTCAGGATCGTCATCTTTTCTTGTCCTCTTTCGGGAACCAGCAGCATCTTTGCATGACTCTTTTGACATATAAGCTACCATAGCATCATACAGGCCTTTTTCTTCAGCTGTCTGTGTGGTTTTGGTGGCAAGGTTGTCGAAGATTTTGACAAGCATGTCAGTGAGAGACAATTCTTGGACGGTTGGAGCCACAGTAGAAGATTTTGCGGTGTGAAGCGTGAAGGGTGTAGTAGACAACATTTTCTTCGTAACACTTCTAATTCTGTGATCCAAGTTGTCATTGATTGGTTTGAGAAGGTTTGCAACTTCAGGAGTAATCATCTCAACCAGATTATCAGTGAGAAAATCATGTGTTGCAGTTCTGATAAACCCTTCGTAATCAGATTTCAAGAACTTGTCAATCAGCTGCGTAGAATCCTGGAATTCCTCAACTTGTTTAGTCAGTTTGGTAACCATGTCGGTGAGTTTGTTCACTTGCTCCTGAAGATCAACTTGTTGTTTTGGTTCATTGATCGAATGCTGTTTAGATGCGGTTTCAGATGGTGTGGGTGATGAGTGCTCTGGTGATGATTCGGACGAAGACTCGTTGTGAGAGTCTGAAGAAGAAGCAGGAGGAGTTGGATCCTTTGGCGGAGAGTCTTGAGGAGGTGGAGGTTGTGCTGAGGAAGTCTGCTGAGAAGATGACTTAAGAAACATGTTGGTGTCGAACGCGTTCTTCTCTTCGTTTTCCTTTCGACGACGTTCCTCTGCTTCCTCTGCTTCTCGTGCAAGAATCTCTGGAGTAATAAGATATTCATGTTCCTGATCCGTAGCTAAGTTCTCTTGACCGCCAACATTCTCCTCTAAAGTAGCAGTCTCAGTCATGTGGACATCTTTAGTCTTGTCTGAATCCTTAACGTTGTCATCAGGTTGTGGAGCTGATTCTGACGTTGTTGGAGGAACCATACTGCTTGTAGCCCCTACATGTTCTGACTGATCAATAGGTGGTGGTGTTGGAGGGTGTGATAGAAGTCGGCTTTCAAGGCTTGCTTTCCTCTGTTCTTTCCTAAGCCGCTTTTCTTCATCTCTAGTGTCCACAACTATACTTTTGAGTTTACGTTTATCGACCAATGGTTCAGCGATTGGTTCGTCTTCATCATCATTCGGCTCATTGATAGTGACACCTTTTCTTCTCCTTGTCTCTTCTTCATAAGTTTCCAGACTTTGTTGTACTGCAATCTCTATTGCTGGAAATCCTTCATCAGGTGCTCTGTATCTCAGTTCATAGTCTGGTTCTTCTTCGTCAGATTCTGTATCGAACTCAGACTCGGTGTCAGAAGGTGGAGGAGTAGGTTCATCCCGAATAAAGTACTCAGGAGTTGCCTTCTTCTTTGGTTTGGAAGCAGGTTTAGGTTTGGATGTAGGTTTAGGTGTGGTAGTAGTCTTGGGTTTTGCCATTGAAGCAGACTTAGATCTTGTATGCGGTGATCCAGTGGTGCTCGTGGTACTCCCAGACTTTACACTTCCTTTGCTACGAGTCTTTGTAGTTGCTTCTTCCAGTTCCCCTTTGTAAGCCAGATCATACAACTTGAAGTTTGCCCTATTCTTAATGTTGTCATTCAGAAGGTATTCGGGAATCCTCATACCTTTGCTCTTGGTAGCGGAAGTGGTTGATTTGATGAATAATGTGGGGAAGTCGTCCTCGAAGAGGTGCTTCGGCTCATTAGGATCAGCCATCCTCTTGATGAATTCTGGAGAACTTTTGCAGAGATGTTCAATGATAAGCTTGGTGAATCTGGTGAATGGTATCATAGTCTTCACACGGTCGGTCTGAATACTGTAGATGATATCATTCATGATAGGAACTGCAAAGTCAATTGGTGTCAGAGTCACCATTCCCCAGAATGTTTGCAGGTGTTCGAGCCTTGGATGTTCATGACCACTTTTCCTTCCAGATATAGATCTAACAACCAACAAACAGAATGTTCTCCAAGGCTGAGGTATATACTTGACATTGAATTTGGAAAGCTTGATTAGAGGTTCATCATCATCAACCTCATATCCTAATTCAATGAAGAAGTCAAGAAGTTCCAGGTCAGGTAGTATCGGAGCAAATTCGTTGTCAGTTTGTAGCATGAGAAGAGCTGTTCGAAGAACGTCATGATCTACAGAGTAATCTTGGCTATCTAAGGTAACAGTGAAAGACTCATTATCCAAGTTGGTCTGAGCAGTAAGCCAGAACTGATGAAGATAGAACAGTGGAACTGAAGTAGAGCAGGTGAGAAGTGGTTTGCATGGATGTGCCAGTAGGATATCTTTCACAATCTTGCATGATTTCTCTGTGATATTCAACTTATTGAAATCGACTCTGGGATTGTTGTTGCCAATTGTGACATTGTAGTTCTCGGGAGTGATGTCATCCAAGGTGAGTAATGGAAGAGGTTGTTCTGCGACGTTCTCAGTGTGTTCAGCCATGTTTTTCTGAAAAGTATCACCATAAATCAAACATCTAAATGTGTTAGGAGTTAGCACAGTTTAGATATTGGATGTAGATATCTACTTGAAACAATTAAGCACAGATGCGTCATTTAAGAATGAGTCACATAATGCAAAATGGCAAATAAGTACAACATGACAAGCACAATTCACATTACATCACATTACACAACACTTAATGAATCACACCAAGGTAACATTGATATAATACCAAACAATATTTCGAAAAAAAATGCATCATGGACCTTTTATCGAGATTTCTTATTTTTCGAAAAAACTTGATATTATCGGAAAAAAATTCTATTATCAATCTTATCGAGAACCTGGTGTTATCGAGAAAGTTTAATAAATTGAATGATTTCAATAAATGAAACATTATCGAGAAAGTGTCATATCGAGAAACATTGATATTTATCGAGAAACTTTATCGAGATCTTTCCTATATCAATATTTCGAGAAACTGAAGATTTCGAAAAAATGGAGTTCCCAGAAAGATTTCGATAAATGAAAAAATTTATCGAGAAAATGATTTCTCGAAAAATTTCCTCAGAATATCGAGAAACTTTATTATATCGAGAAACCATTTTTATCGAGAACTTGAGTTTCTCGATAATTTTAGAAAGATTTCGATATTACACAGATTTCTCGAAAACATTCTTATACAAGAATATAATCGAATTATCATGAAATTACATGTTCATATCCTTCACAAATAACGTTTCCTCAGATATTGGTTTGTCACAGATATACAAATACACGAGACACGTATAACATGATGTTTTTCACGAACAAGGCAAACAAGTTTTATCGAGAATCATGAACAATGGTGAGAAACATCTTAGCAAAATTATGTATGCACATATGAAACCTTTGAAGCAAATCCCACCACAAAAAATAACCTATTAATCACAGAAGCTTAAAATACCCACTTCGACCCATTCTTTTGAAATCGAGAACCAAGCAAACATGATGGAATGAGATAATAACTGATGAGAAAGTATTAGAAACAAGTAAAGTGACTAAACCCCATCAAGAATTAACCCTTACAACAGGTTACTCACGTTATCGAAATCCTAACCCTAGTTCTCGACATCACGAATACAAGAGATCTAACCATTGAAAAACCAATTCATCAAGAACCTATGTTTGTAATGTCCTAGAGATAACATATGAACTTACAATTTAAAGATCAAGATTGTGGTTAGCAAGAATGATTGAGAGCCGTTGGTTTTGTAAGAAGGGTTTAAGAGGTTTTAAAACTTTTATGAAACAGTGGATTTTGGGTGGAACGGTTTGTTTGTTTTGTAAATATTGAAAAGTTTGATTTTAGTCACCTTTAGTCCTTGGACTTTATAAGAAACAAACAAGTGTTCAAAAGTATTAGAATCTTAAAAACTTTGACAACAAGGGTCCCTTAACTAAGAAGTACTTTAACTAGGACCCTAAAGTAACTAGCAAGTCTATTGACATTTGAGATGTGACTTTGTTAAGTTAACTTATGAAGACTTACACCAAAAGAGACAAAGTGTAGTGAATTAAAATCACCCGCACATTTTCCGAACCGAGAAATATGCAAGTATACCAATTAATTGGTAAAAGATTTAAGCGTGACTCCCCCTCAACACTTGTAAAGAAAGAACAAGGTGTTGAATGGAAGCGATATACTTGCATTTTTTTTTTTTTTTTTTTTTTTTTTTTTTTTTTTTAAGAAAAATAAAATGTGGAAAACAATCTTTTTGGGTTTTCATTAGTTTATAGTAAAGAAAGAAAGATAAATATTATACAATGATAGTTGTGATGTTTGACGATCAGTGGTATTTTAAAAACTTTTCCAGATCCTCTGGTGTCAAACATCTCATACCAATCTGGTGAACTAGACTAGCAAACCTGGATGGTGCCAGAGATTTGGTAAGTAAGTCTGCCAATTGGTATTCAGTTCCAACGAAATAAAGTTCAACTGTACCCCTTTCCACATGCTCTTTGATGAAATGATAACGGAGATCGATGTGTTTGGATTTGCAATGATGCACAGTGTTGCAGGAGATAGCAATCGCACTCTTTGAATCACAGTAGATAGGAATCTTGTTGAATAGGTAGCCATAGTCTTTGAGTTGTGATCTCATCCAGATGACTTGAGCACAGCAGGCCGACATGGCTACGTATTCAGATTCTGTAGATGACAAAGACGTGCAGTCCTGCTTCTTAGATTGCCATGACACAAGTTTGTCTCCAAGAAACTGTAATCCACCAGATGTACTTTTGCGTGTGTCTAAACATCCTGCATGATCAGCGTCTGAAAAAGCAATTAGTTCAAAACCAGAATCCTTCGGATACCAGATCCCCAAGTTAATGGTTCCCTTTATGTATCGAAGGATTCTCTTGACCTCACTGAGGTGTTTTTCCGTTTGTCTAGACTGATAGCGAGAGCACATATAGACAGCAAAAACTATATCAGGTCTACTAGCTGTGAGATACATGAGGGACCCAATCATACTTCGGTATTTGGTAGGGTCAACGGGAGTCCCATGTAAATCAGCATCTAGTTTTGTGGTATAGCCCATTGGTGTATTATAAGTATCACAAGTTATCATTCCATGTTTCTTTAAGATTTCAAGAGCATATTTGGACTGATTTATAAAAATTCCACGGGGTGATTGATGAACTTGTAGTCCTAAAAAGAACGAAAGTTCACCCATCATGGACATTTCAAAATTATCTTTCATTAATTTTGCAAAATCATTAGAATAACTTCTTTTTGTTGAGGCAAAAATGATGTCGTCGACATATATTTGAACAACAAGTAAGTCCTCCCCGTAGGTTTTTGTAAATAGTGTGGGATCCACCGATCCTTTAAAAAATTTATTGGCCAATAAGAAAGTGGACAGTTTGTCATACCACGCCCGTGGGGCTTGCTTGAGTCCGTAGAGAGCCTTTTTGAGTCGGTAGACATGATTAGGACGCTCAGGATCAACGAAGCCTTCAGGTTGACTGACATAAACTTCTTCACGGAGTTCTCCATTCAGAAATGCTGTTTTCACATCCATCTGGTAAACCACCATATTCCTATGAGCAGCATAAGCCAAAAAGATCCGAACAGCTTCATGTCGTGCCACTGGAGCAAAGGATTCAGCAAAGTCTAGACCTTCAAGTTGAGAGTATCCTTTCGCTACCAGACGTGATTTGTTGCGGATGACTGTTCCTTCTGCATCAAGTTTATTCTTCCAGATCCATTTTAACCCGATGACAAAGACTCCGTCAGGTCTTTCAACTAATTCCCAGACTTCTAATCTTATGAATTGCTGAAATTCCTCTTGCATGGATTCAATCCAGTTGTCATAAGTCATTGCATCTTTAATGTTCTTGGGTTCTTCATGACAAACTGTGAGTGCGTAGATGCAAGTTTCACCATCGGTGTGAAGTCGTTGTCTTGTCATGACAGGTGCATCTGGATGGCCAATAATATGGACTAGTGGATGGTCACGAGTCCATTTGTGTGTTGACGGGTGTAGTTGATATGTATCTCGCATGTTGGCAGGATCCAAGTTGCGTGTTGATGACTCAGCTATATCAGGAACTGTAGTAGCTGGTGCAAACGGATTAATGAACGCATCAGGATCATGCTCTGCGGGTTGTGGAACTGATTGTGGTATTGGATCTTCAGCTGGATGGCAGGGAGTAGAACCAGTTTGTTCTGCTGTAGATGGTGATTCAATTGAAGGACCGTCTCTCTCAACACTTGTAGAAGTTTGTTGAGGTGAGTCTGGTACTGGAATGTGTTCAGGTTGAGCAGCGGAATTTGGTGAGACCTCAGTAGGACGATATTCAATCGTGTCATCAAATAGTGGAGCAAACAAGGTTTCTAATTCTTTGCGGTTAAGTGGTAAAGGTTCAGCTGAAGATGCCGGAGAGTTGAGACGGTTAAATTCGGGTCCTAAGCTGTGTTGCTCAGAAGCCATTTGGGTGAGTTCATCGAAATTAGCGTGAATGGTTTCTTGAATTTCTCTTGTACGACGATTCCATATCCGAAAACCTTTGGAATTTTCACAATATCCAACGAACACTCCGATGTCAGCCTTAGTTTTGAGTTTTCCTAAATCATCACGATCATTTTTCGGATAGCAAAGTGCTCCAAATACATGAAAGTAATCGATGTTCGGTTTTCTTTTGTGAACAATTTGATATGGTGTTTTGCGATGACGTTTTGTGATCATGCAACGGTTTTGAGTATAACATGCGGTTGAAACAGCTTCTGCCCATAAGTAATCTGGTAATTGAGCATTAATCAACATAGTTCTAGCAGCTTCCACTAACGTCCTGTTGCGTCTTTCAACCACACCATTCTGTTCTGGGCTTCTAGGTATAGACGTTTGATGTTCAATTCCCACTTTCTCATAGTAAGACCGAAGTGTCTGATTCTTGAATTCAGTACCATTGTCAGTTCTGACGATTCGTACTGTGTTTCGAAGCTGAACTTGAATTTTGGTGAGAAAGGTGATGATCATCGAAGGAGCTTGATCTTTACTTCGTAGAAAATAAACCCAAGTCCATCTGGAGAAGTCATCCACAATTACGAGTATGTACCGTTTACCGTTGATACTTTGAACACGCATCGGTCCACACAAATCCATATGAAGCAGTTGTAAAACATGATTCGCACTTTGCTCAGGTTTAGACGGAAAATGAGCACGAGTACTTTTTCCTTGTTCACAGGCTGGACATAAGTGATCTTTGGTGAAACGGAATCTTGGAAATCCATCGACAAGTTTATAACGAGCAAGGTCAGTCATGGTTCTGAAATTCAAGTGAGAAAGACGTTTGTGCCATAACCAAGATTTAGTTGACTCTGCTTTGGAGAGAAGACATATCGAAGATGTTGCAATCATATCTGATATTGATATTGTATAAAGATTGGAGCCGCGTGAGCCAGACATTAGATCGTTTCCTTGTAGGTCGCGAACAAAGCAAGTTTTCTCACGAAATGCAACTTCTAGATCCCCATCACAGAATTGACCAACAGAGAACAGGTTGTGTCCAAGGCCTTCCACATAGTAAACACGACTAATTTCAATGTTACCGCTGCTGTAGTCACCATATCCCATTATAAGAGCGTAATGATCATTCCCGAATCTGACAGTTCCTATAAACTTTGAGACAAAGTTGTGTAGCAGTTTGAGATTGCCTGTCATATGTCGGGTGCATCCGCTATCAACAATCCAGAGAACAATCTGTACCACCTGCATCACCAGAAGAAGACACGGGTGGAACAGAAGTAAGGGTGGAACCCAAAGACAATGCGGGTTCCTGTTGGTTAGTAACACATGTAATTAACAATTTAGGAATCCATTTAAAATCTGGTTTGTATTGTAACCAACGTTGCCAGTTCCAACTAGTTTTTGCTTTCTTAATGTTAAATGCACTAGTAGTTGGCTCAGTCCTAGATTTGTTCTCGGCACCTATGGGGGTAACTGGGACATCATTAGAAACCGTAGAAGACGGCTTTCCTAAGTTAGACTTAGAGGCATTAGTGGGCCTAAAAGGAATGCGTGTCCTACGTTTCTTATGACGATTGAGAAGAGAATTAGCTAAACATTTTGTATGATCACCAGATGATACGCTTTTACGACAAAATACACAAGATGCATTAATATTCAAAACATTCAAAGGTTCATCATTCGTTACATTTAGATTTTGATTACAATTTGCCAGATTAGAATCTAAATCGGATGCAACATGAGTTTTATTCAAAGTCCTAAGTTGGTCTTCTACTTCCTGAGCTTCTAGGTGTCCTCTCTTACGTTGCAAGATCCTATTCTTCTTTTTACTTTTTCGCTTGGGTCTGCTAACGCTAGAAGTGGAGACTAGTCCTGTAGAAGTGGAGGTATCAACATTAGTGTTTTGAACAACTTTTCCTTTATCAGTTTTGTTTATTTGATACATTCCTGGTGCTATCACCGTGGTGTCAACCATTTTTCCTTTTTGAAGTAGCTTAACTTTCTCTTTCAAATCAATGATGATGTGATTTTTGTCCTGAATTTCAGACTCAAGTAAACCATTGCAATATTTGATGTCGTCGCGGTTTTGTTGCCATTCGGCGTTTTCAATTTTTAAATCCGCAATTTCTTTCTCGTATTTGAAACATCGACCTTTTAAAGACTCGTTGTTTTTGCAAATCTGACAAGAGTTTGAAACATTTTGACTTTGAAACTTCAATTCCCTTTCAAGACTTTTAGCTTGACACCATTCAAGCCTTTGATTGAGTTGACAAATTTCTTTTGAAAATTGTTTTGTCACATCATCATTTTTAATTCTCAACTTTTCATTTTCCAGTTTAAGTATCTCAATTTCCTCATTCAACAAGATATTATCAACACAATGATCATGCTTAAGCATAGAAGTACCAGAATTATAAAGATCATTCATGATAACAGACAAAATATCAGCACAGAGAACTTGTTCCAAGAGTCGATCGGCATCATTTTTGAAAACTTTAGTTTGTAGCTTTTGGACCAAAATCTCATTTTCAGCAGTATCAAAAACGTTTATCATATTTTTGACCTCCTTTTGAAGTTCCTGATCCCAACGTGTAGCACATAGACGAAGGTGTTGAACAATTGGTTTCATTTGTTTTTGAAAAATATCTCTCTTTTCTCGCTCGTAAGCGGATTGAAAAGTTTCGATTTTTATTTCTGAATTGCGTTCAATTGTTTCCTCCAAAATATCGATGTCTTCCATAAAGGTTTTGAAATAATTTAAGACACGACATTTTGGTAAACGTGTAAGTTCACCGGATGATGGTAAAGGACCATTTATTTGTGCTACAGGTGGGACAGGAGCTGCATTGTGAGATGAAACATATGACTCTTCGATAAACCATGATTTCTCAGGTAATTCCTTTTGAGTGACAAAAGATTTTGAAAGTGGAGGAGCTTTTGAATAGTCATATGGTGTCCAATATTGAACTTGACTCATTTTAGATCGACTCTCGTCTTCAAGTTCTTCTTCCTCCTCAGTATCAAAAACAACAGCACGCACAACCGTATTATCAAGAAAATAATCCATACTGTAAATCTTTGGAATTTCTTTGAATGCCGTGTGTAGAAACATTGAATTGTAATCACCAAGTGCATAACCGCAATTGGGTTTCGGTTTTAAGGTAAATTTCTGAATTGTTGTGACAGAGTTCCCGTGTTTGTAAACAATGTGACGAAATTCTTTGAGTTGTTTTTCAAGATCAACAATATCACCGAGTAAGTTGTCTATGTACTTCCTTTTCCGTATTTTATGTTCATGAAAATCTTTTTGACAACTTGACAATTTTGTTTCTGTTTTTGAAAGTTCAGTTTGAAGACATTCAACCTGTTTTTTCAATTCACCCTTCTCACTTTCAAGTTTCGAAATCAACTTTCCGTATGACTCAATTAAATCTTGTATTTTGCGTTGAAGATCTTGTTCTTTGTTGTAAGAATCTTGAAAAGCTTTTTCAAAACTTTTAGTGTGTTTAATCTTTTCATCTTGATTTGAAAGCTGAATTTTATAACACTCAATGTCTCTTGCAAATGACGCATTTTGTTCTTTTAAAACTTTGTTTTTCTCGTTGCATTTGAGTATTTGCAATTGTTGAGCATCCAGTTGTTTAGATAACAATATGAGGTCAGGGTCTGGATCAAATGATGGTTCATGTTGTTCTAAATTATCATGTTCATCATTCTCAATTGGATCATCAAATGAAACAACTGTGTCATCATCAAATATGACAACTGTGCTTATTTGTTCATCTTTTTGAGAGGATGAAGATGATATAGATGGAACAACTTGCGCCGTATCTGATTCAGAAGCAGAAGGTGAGACTATTTCATTAATAAAGCATGCATTAAGGTCATGTACCTGAGACAAGCCGTCAGTGTCATACACTGGACCTGAATCATTGAGCTTAAATTCCTGCATGTTGGCCATAAGCATCACAGCTGCATTAGCTTCCAGATCTTCCATGTCATCATCATTGTGTACATTTGCCATGAAGTTGTTGTCTTGTTCAGGGAAATGTCCATCCTTTTCATCTTGAAGAGCCATGAGTAATGCCTGCTTGTGAAACTTACTACCCCGAGTTCTCGGTTTGGGACATGCTGTAGCTATATGACCTTGTTCATTGCAATTGTAACACCAAACTGCATTCCCTGAGCTGGAGTTCCTTGTAGCAACTGAATCAGACCTTTGTTGAGGAGATGCTGAGTTGTTTCTGAACCCGGTATTGTTACTAAACCTCTGACCATTCCCATAGTTTCCAGAAGAGCTTCCTGAACCAGATCGACCATAGCTACGATTCTGAATTTCCACTCTTCCATCATTAACAACAGCTTGATTTCTTGTGTTTGAAGATGAACGTTGACGGTTGTTTGTTTTGTTGGAGAATTTGCTGAATGCACGAGCAATAAGAGCAAGTCCCTGATTCAACGTATTAAAGTCATCATCGTCATCATCATTGGAGTTGGAGTAGTACACAGCATCATTGTTGTTTGATGAAACAAGTAGAGTAGAAGAATCTTGTGGAGATGAATCATAAGGGACCATTTGGTTCGAGGTGGAAGATTGTGGATAACTGAAGTAGTTCTGCTCTTGAACATATGCATGATTAGACATTGGTGGTGGAGCATAGGGAGATTGAGCTACGAGAGCCAATGAATTTGGTGTTGTTGTTGGTGTGTATCCTCCTCGTAGAGCTCGATCTTTTTCCACTTCAGGTTCATGGTGTTTCAGAAAATCATACAACAACCCATATGGAGCATCATGAAGATTCTTCGTTTGACGAACAAATGTCACATATTTATGCCAATCAGGGCCAAGACTACCCACAAATTTGGAGTTCACAGCGATCCTTGGTACAGTGATTTTGTGACGTTCCAGATCATTAACCACATTTGTGAAACGATGATAGTAAGATTCAAGTGACTCTCCAGGTTCAATTGTGATGTCAGTGTATTCCATGTAAAGCTTGGATTCCATGTCATCTTTGTTCAATTGAGTGCCTTCCATGAGGAGATGAACGTGTTCCCACATTGCTTTGGCCGTTTTCTGAGCATCGACACTGCGATAGATCGGATTGGGTATACCTTGAAGTATATAAGCCATTGCATACTGATCAGCTTCACGATGTAGTTTCTGTTCTTCAGTGAGTGCAGTTTCTGGAAGGGGTCTATCACCAGGAGGACGTGGAGGATCTGCATTTGGATCACCAGCTTCAAATCGTGTTGGCCACTCAAATGGTCCTTCAAGTATCACTTATTTCAAGAATGGCCCATGAGGTTTCTTGAGTTCAAGAAATCGTAGGAATCGACTTGACCATTGCACATAATTACCAGGTGTAAGCATTGGAGGTGTTTCAAGTGATCCTGCCTCATGTCGGGATTGTTGAGTTGTAATAACTTCACACATTCTGTCAAACCAGTGAGGTTGTTTGGAGGAAAACTGAGTGGTTTGTTGTGGCACTTGATATGGTAGTTGTTGAGGAATGAGCTGTTGTTGCATCATAAGGTATTGTTGTTGTGGATTGTATTTAGGAGGTTGTTGATTCATTGTGTGCGGAAGGTAATGTTGTTGTTGATACTGCTGAGGTTGTTGTTGCTGAGATGTTTGTTGTTGAACATGAGGAAAGTAGTGATTCGGTGGCTGAGACATCTTCGAACACTTGTGTAGAAATGGATCTTGTGGAAAGTGTAGAATTAACCAATTTATCGAGAAGCTTAGCACAACTCCAAATAAGATTTCGATAAGAAGTTTTCGAAAACTTGGCAGATTTTCGAAAAATGTTGATATTATCGAGAACCTTGGCAAAAATTATCGAGAAACTTGGTGAAAAAATTATCGAGAAACTTTGGCAAAATTATCGAGAAAGAAGATTTCGATAAAAAAGCAAGTTTATCGAAAAAAATAGATTTCGATACTGAACAAATTTTCTCGATAAATTTCGAGAAATTGCGAAACTTAGTTTTCAAAATTATACAATTTCGAAAACTTTCCCAAAAGTCGAAGTACTTAACTTTCTTATACAAGAAAGAAAGTACCGAGTCCACGCAAACGAAGACGATGGAGTGTACTTGATGAAGATCTCGATAATATGTAGATTTTGTTTTTCAAAGAAAGCAATCCTTAAATTCGTTTTTCTTTCAAGATACTTGTACTTTTGTGTATAAAATGTGTAAATCTTAAGGAAAGTAGAAAACTTTATTAAAAATTTTATACTTGAAAAGATCTCGATAAAAATACAAGTACTAAGAAATCGATTTTTGTTGTAAAAGTTTAGAACTTTATGGTTTGTTTTGATTTTAAACACAAGTTTGTAAGCAAAGATGTGAGAAAAACCAAGAAACAAAGCAAAAGTTTTAAAAATTTCACAAAAAAATTCGGTATTAAAACAAACGAATTTGAGAGAAAAAAAAATCAATGAAAAACAAGAACTACACCTTCCTCTAGCGAATGATACCACTTGTTAGGTCACCATTTTGTAAACACAAGTATGATTATGTAAGAAATGAGATGAGAATGAGAGTGGGATGATTATGAGAAATTTGAGAAAATGAAATGCAAGAGTTTCCTTAATGTTTTCAAATAACCAACCAAGTATTACATAGACCTAAGCATACTATATATAGGGAAGGAGCTAGGGCAACACTCCCTCTCCTTCCTTTCTCCAAATCGTGTGGGCTTTAAGGCCCATGGATCATTAAACTTAAGCCTAGTAAACTTGAGACATTACATTAGTGTAAGTAATAAATAACTAAAGCAACCTATTATTACAAATGACCGAGACTTGATAAAATAGTAAAACTTTGGTTCCAACAACGTGCCCCTACGGAACTTTTGCTTATAAACGTATGCCATTCGGCTTATGTAATGCTCCGGGCACGTTTCAAAGATGTATGATGTCCATATTTTCTGACATGATCGGGAAAACTATGGAGGTCTTTATGGAAGATTTTTCGGTCATTGGGGATTTGTTTCAATCATGCCTCTCCCATTTAGACGACATGCTAAAACGTTGTAAAGACACAAAGTTATGTCTAAATTGGGAGAAGAGTCACTTTATGGTCAAAGAGGGCATTGTCCTCGGCCATAAAATTTCAAAGAACGGGATTGAGGTTGACAAAGCCAAAGTGGATGTCATTGCAAAATTACCTCATCCCACTACCGTCAAAGGTATTAGGAGCTTTTTGGGTCATGCCGGGTTCTATCGTAGGTTTATTCAAGATTTTTCTAAAATCGCCCGGCCTATGACCCATCTCCTAAAAAAGGATGCTCCTTTTATCTTCTCCCCCGAGTGCATCGAAGCTTTTGAAACATTGAAGAAAAAGCTTACTCAGGTACCGATTCTTGTTGCCCTCGATTGGGACTTGCCCTTCGAGCTCATGGGTGACGCTAGTGATTATGCGATAGGGGCAGCCTTGGGGAAACGAAAAACAAAACATTTTCAGCCTATACACTATGCCAGCAAAACTATGACCGAGGCTCAAAGCCATTACACCACCACCGAAAAAGAATTATTAGTTGTGATGTATGCTTTTGAAAAATTCTGGCCATACTTGATACTGACCAAAAGCATAGTGTATACGGATCACTCGGCTTTGAAGTACCTTTTTGCAAAACAAGATGCAAAGCCGAGACTTCTCCGTTGGGTTCTCCTCTTACAGGAATTTGATATCATTATTCGTGATAAAAAAGGAGCTGAGAACCTAGCTGCTGATCATCTCTCCCGATTGGAAAACCCCCACCAAGATGTCTTCGAGAGGAAAGAAATTAATGAAACATTCCCTCTCGAGACACTCAATGCGGTTACCTTTCGTGGAGACTCTATTACCCCATGGTTTGCTGACTTCGCAAACTACCTTGCGGGTAACTTTGTGGTGAAATGGATGTCGTCCCAACAGAAAAATAAATTCTTCAAAGATGTAAAACATTACTTATGGGACGACCCCTATCTTTTCAAAATCTGTGCAGATCAAGTCATCCGACGGTGTGTTTATGGCCAAGAAGCCACTGAAATTCTAAAGGCTTGCCATGCTGGTCCCACGGGGGGCCACCACAATCCAAACTACACCGCCAAAAAGGTGTTTGACTCCGTTTTCTATTGGCCCTCGATTTACAAGGATGCCCAGGAATTAGTTAAATCCTGTGACGCTTGTCAACGTCACGGGAATATTTCACAAAAGAATGAAATGCCTCAAAATGCAATTCAAGTTTGTGAAATCTTTGACGTTTGGGGCATCGATTTTATGGGGCCATTTCCGTCTTCTCATGGCAACAAATACATACTCGTGGCTGTTGACTACTTGTCAAAATGGGTTGAAGCGAAAGCTTTACCCACTAATGATGCCCGAGTTGTAGTAAAATTCTTGAAAGCTCTTTTCGCTCGATTTGGAACTCCACGTGCTATTATCAGTGATGGTGGTACGCATTTTTGCAATGACAAATTCGACAAAGTCATGCAAAAGTATGGTGTAACTCACCGTCTTTCTACTGCGTACCACCCACAAACAAGTGGACAAGTAGAAGTTTCCAATCGAGGAATTAAGAGAATTTTGGAAAGAACTGTAGGTGAAAATCGTGCATCGTGGTCGGACAAATTAGATGATGCACTTTGGGCTTTCCGTACGGCTTACAAAACACCCATTGGGTGTACGCCTTACAAACTTGTGTACGGGAAAGCGTGCCATCTTCCGATCGAGCTTGAGCACAAAGCCTATTGGGCTCTCAAGCATGCCAATTTTGACCTCAAAACTGCGGGTGATCATAGAAAAGTTCAACTGAATGAATTAAACGAACTTCGTGATCAAGCTTACGAGAACTCTTTGATCTATAAAGAAAATAGAAAGAAGATTCATGACTCAAAAATCAAGAACCGCGTTTTCAACGTTGGTGATCGAGTCCTTCTTTTCAACTCTAGACTCAAGATCTTCTCGGGAAATACTTTCAAGTACCCCCATTTTGGCCCAAAATTTTCAAAAATTTTTCACTTTATTTCAAATTTTTTGTGGTTATCAGTCCGCCATGTCTAAACGACAAAAGGATTGGCTAATCCAGGAGCAAACGGCTCTTGGTAAAGATAACTCAAAACCGTTGACGGCTTGCAATTTGCCCAAAATTGTATGGTAAATCAACTCGCCATATCCCATAAAGTGAATGAGTTGGCTAGCCCGCAAGATTATGGCTTGTGGTAAAGGCAGTGGAAAAACCATAATTGGTAATCAGCTCACCAAGATGTTGACTAGGTCCATCAAGAGTTGGCTAGTCCAGGAGCAAACGGCTCTTGGTAAAGACAAATCAAAACCGTTGAAAGCTGGTGGTTTGCTAAAAATCATATGGTTATCAAGTGGACCATAGTTCTTATTTGAATTGAAACATTTGGCTACTCCAGAAGTGATGGCTTTTGGTAAAGAGTTTTCAAATCCATCAAGTTTTCCAAAAAGATTGCTAAGGACTAGCAATAGTTTAGTATGGGGGATTGATGAGTGCTCAAACACTCATCATTTTTATCGTATTTAAACTGCCCAAATATACAAAAACAATCGAAAAGTCATCAAAATACTGAAATTATCACAGGGATTGTGTTTTATGTGTTTTAAATGCAAAATGAGCAAAAACAAATGAAAAATGATCAAAGTTTGCAATATTGGCAGTTTCAGTCCCCCAAGTTTCAAAATTTGTCAAAAATAGTCCCTATGCATTTATTTTGAAAGAAAAGTCAACCCAAGTCCTTAAAAAGTCAAAAGTTATCAAAAATGGACTTTGGGTGAAAAGTTTGGAAAATTTACATCTTTGGTCCCTCAAGTTTGAAATCTGTCAAAAATAGTCCCTGGGAATTTTGGAAAATAAAAAAAAAAATGAAATCTGGTCCTTGGATTGAGAAAACTTTGCATGAATGGTCATTGGTGATACTTTGGCAGAATTACATTTTTGGCCCTTGTGTTTGGTGGAATTTCATTTTTTGTCCTTGTGTTTACTACAATTACCAACCGGACCCTTAATAAACTAAAAAACCAAACCAAACCCAAAATAAACACAACCAAATCCAACCCCAATCCACCCAGGCCCATTCACCCTCACCCTTGGCCCATTCCCTCACCCAGCCCACCACCACTCAAAATATACTCCCCCGTTTTCCCACTCGGTCAACAAAGGTCAAACCTTGACCTTCCTCCCCTCCCAGCCTGTAATACCAAACCAACAAGTCACCTCCTCCCTCCTCCACCTCAGCAAACCCACTGTAACACCCCCAATTCATGGATGCAGCGGAATTCGAACTGGGTGTTACTTGACGGCACAATAGACACAATAATAGAAAACGAACTCCAATTGAGTCGTTTTAAAAGATTTATCATTCAAATTGTATAAATATCAGAGATTACAAAATGAGGTCCCAATTGGTTCCATGTTTACAATGTATAATAAATGAGTTTTGAATGATAATAAAATTTATAGCCCTCTTGAGTATCCGTGTCCTTCCGTGCCATCCTTGATCGTCATGAACCTGAAATACATGCTTGAGAGGTCAACACAAAGGTTGAGTGATATTCATAGAGTTTGTTAAATCGTTTGAACACAATATGTTGGTAGTGTGAGTTATAGGCTCACACCAATGTTTGGAAAACAAAACAGGTAGGCTACGTTATTATACGCCCGGAACATGTATTATACACTAAGCTTATGACACCATAACGTTAACGTGTACCAATATCGATCGGCAGATTTATCCCGGTAGGTACTTTGCCGTCATACCTAATGTCTCAAATATTAATGCATTTGTTTGCACTTAGTCAATACAAATGGGATTCGTCAATCCCAATAGGCCTATTATTAATATTCGCGCTCACTATTTCTAGTGATTAAATGGTTCATAATAAGGGATCTTGGTTTGGCAAGGATGGTACTTAGTGATAATAAAACATCGTCGTGAAGCATACATTAGAAAGCATCGTGTTCGAGTAGAAAAATAATAGCATGTATTCCCCCCAAGGGTTTGTAAAACAATTAAGTAATCGAAAGTGGGGCTATGAACTCACCTTCAGTAAGATAGCAAGTAATGAATGTAACGGTCGAATCGTGAAGGTTTCTACGAGCAACCTATAATAGAATGTCGCGACTTAGGATCGGAGTAAAGAATATAACGGAGTGCCTATATATATATCTTGCATTTAGTCCATGATGTGGTATGATGTATATTGTATGTCTTTGAAAGAAAAGATTCATGAACATGTATGTTTGGTATATCGTTTACTACCGTTCGGGCTGACATATTTCAGAAGCCATGTTAGTAAGCGTTCGAGGAGCCAGGACACTTTAACTCGTAAATCCACAACTCAACTCGACGGCTTACATAATGAACTCCTCACATGAGGCTCCCTACTATTGTAGTAGTTGATGAAATATATAGATATAAGTTTTGATCCGAAAAGTTACATGTCCGATATTTGAATAAACTTAGGAAAGTTTATTTGTACATGAAGATTGTTATTAGGGGTAGTTTCATAAGTCTTGAATGACCATGTTCTCTTGGTAAAATCTCATAGTTTCCTTTTAAGTGAAGTAGATCCAAATTGCTTGTTCAAGTTATCGCCTAATTCATTGTTTCATGTTTACGCCTAGGTAAGTTGGTATGGTCATTTCGTCATGGCCTAGCCATGACCTTTGGTCCTTGTTCCAAGGTCATGAGACTCAACCTTGGCTCTAGCCATGGTGGTGGTCTTGATTATAGGTCATAAGACCTCTTGTTCCATTTAAAGTATAACCATAATCTTGTGACTTTCGCCTAAAAATGGGCTGTTTAGAATTTGAAGAATTTTATCACTCGGAAAGTGTTTTTAGGTCTCGAGCTTCTTTATTCCTGAACGAAAACGTCGTTCCGGACAACTTTCGTGTTTTAACTTTTTGATGAATCGGACCAGAAGTGGGACTTTAAAAACCCAAATTTGATCAGAATGGTATTTGGCAGTTTTGCCGAAAAGTTTTGGTAACTTCAAATGGGCGTAACTTTTGACTCGTATACTCGTTTTAGGTGGTTCAAATTGCTATGGTTTCCTTGTTAAGTCCTCTATTGTAATATGTAATGATCCAATATCATAATTTTACCATTTTGGTCGTGGTTTTCCAAGAAAGTCACTAGTTTGCTTGTTTTATGAACTTGTCTTATCAATCATGTACAATAACTTGTTTTGTTCACTTTTATACATCATGGACATAACTACAAGACATAATATAGCAAGAATAACATGTAAATAACATGAACATGATTATTTAACAAGAATCATGTTAGGGTTTGGCTTACAACTTTTGGCTTTCAAAGATGAAAGGAAGTTAACATGTAAGGATAGGACATTGATAGACTTGCTTCAACCCACTTCTTCATGCAATCTTTCTACTCTTGTAATCTTGAAAGATGGATGATGAAGGTTGAGGTGAATTGAGTGGATTTAAACTCAAGAGAAATCACCAAGTATATTAGGGATTGGAAGAGTTTTGGTGAATGATATTCTAACTAGGGTTTCTACCTTGAAGAATCACTTGAACCTTGCTAGAAATTAGAAGGAAATAAAGCTAAGGATGGATGGTTATGGTGGTGGAGGTGCACGGCATAACAAGGGGGGAAGAGGGGCTATTTATAGTCCAAAATGAGGAGGTTAGGAAAGTGCTAGGAAATTACTAAAACTTGGTGACCAAGTTGTAATAAAATGATGATTTAGGGGTAGATTCATGAGATGAAGCCACATGGGTGTGACTCCCCCCTCCTAGGGCGGTTTGGTAACCTTGGAGAGCAAGGGTGTGGACTTTTCTTGGTATTATCCAAGATACTTGGTTAGTTTTGACTCCGGGAAATGCCAATCGTAAATGATTAAGCCTCAAAACGTAAAACCGGGTGTCGTAAAATTATGGAACTTGAAAGTATTGATAAACATGTCAATAAGTTCCATAATAAAATATAAAATGAGTGGTAGGTTCCATTTGGGTGTAAAACCCTGCTAAAAACTGGAAACACGGGTCTAAAACGCGTAATACGTAAAACGTACGAATATAGCGTAAAATTGAGAAAAGTAAAATGTTACTTTTCTAATAGGATAATATTGATTTAAAATGACTTATAATGTCTAGACTGGGCTCAGTCTAGTGTCGGTTGGTATTAAATGTCTTTTAGACATCAAACCGTAAGCCTAAAAATCACGAAATGACTTATAACATCAAGGGATGATTTTTGGTCAATGGAGGAGGGAAAAATATGTTGACTTTTTCTAATAAGTTGAAAACTCAAATCGTCTTAGAAACTCGTTTCGTGGTCTAACGATTAATCGCCCATTCGGTTAAGCGTGCTTATGTGAGAGTAGTACCGACATGGGTGACCTGCTGGGAAGTCTTTGGTCATGTTTTTCTCAGTCACGATTAATTCTCAAATAAATCATGAGCGTGTCAAACATTTTTCCGATGTGGGGTCACCTGACGGGGTCGAATTTCGTTGTACGCAGAATTTCTGATTGACGTTTTACCCTAAAACGTGTAATTCCGTGTAATTCCTTAATAACTTTCTCGAAAATGATCTGACGAATGTCAAACATTTAATTTGCCATGGAAATGATTTATTATTCGAGAATATCAAATAAAAATCAACTTTCGGGAAAATTTCGGAAAGAAATGAATAGTAAAAATGAATAGTAACATGAATAGTAAAAGTGAATAGTGAATTTTCCGGGAATAGTAATTAACCTGAAATTGTGAATTGTTACAGTCTCTACCCCTTACGGGGAACTTCGTCCCGAAGTTCTATGTGTGTCATATGTTGGAGTGGTGTCGATGAAAAGGTGTGGTTACTTATGAGGACTATAGTCTGGGATTACCAGTGATGTAGTTTGATTTGTCGTTTCAGTGTATGGTGTAGGACGAGGTTTACTTTTATGTAGGAAAGGTATGGTAATAGTCGAATATCAAAGGAAATTGATATAGCAGTCGAATATTAATAGGAATTGAGATCGTAGTTGCAATCATAGCCTAGTAGGTAATCGGTTGTTGTACCTAGTGTTTATTGACTTCATACTTATGTTATTTTGGATACAAACAAGCCCACTTGTTTATAATTCTTTATTTACATAGAGAGGCATCCCAAACAATGTAGATAAGGAAATATAAACTTATGGTTTGGTGATTTACAATGTCTTTATTTAAATGAAAAGGCATCCCAATCCATTCAAATAATTACAAATCACCCTACACAACATTCATACTTAGTCGGTGAGTTACAAGGTAGGGTATTACGAGATGATACTGGTGTTCCAAGATGAATATTCAATCTTGTAAAGCTGGTAAGGGTGCTTTGTGGTGTAGCTAAGGATGATTTGAGCATTAAAAATGCATCAAGATCTGTTTATGAGCTTGTGGTTCCAACGGTTATGAAGATAATGTTGTGATATCTTGATGAACAGAAGTGTGTAGTGTATGCTTAACATTAATACTCTTAGGTATAGATGTTGAGTTTGCTTTAAAAATCTTAAAAGATTTTAAAGGTTTATGATGGAATGGTATCCTTAGGACCTAAACAGGATAGTACTTCTACAGGATGAAGAGAAGAATTGATAACTATCCCAAGATAGTAGTTCGGATTATCTCATAAATGAAAACTTTCAAGAATGAAATTAAGTAGTACAAATAAGGTGTTAAGATTTCGCTGAGTGGTAAGGCACTATCGTGTCTCTAGATCGTTTAATGAATTCTGGTGGTTTATCGAGTTCAAGTAGGAAATCAACCTAAACATAACCCTAGTACAACTACTCTCAGTATTTGAAAATTTTAAGTCGAATATAGTTAGTCAGACTATATTCCACTGTCCCTAGGTTAAATATAGGTGACTAGTCTATATTTAGCCAAGGTTCGATAAAATTTTCAAATACCTAAATTAGGTATACTTGTGATACGTCTGTTGCTTTCGGGAAACTGTCCACTAAACAAAGGCGATGTCAAACCATTCAGTTGCAAGTCCCGCCATAAGAGACTTGTAACGTATGTTTTCACATTCCATTGCATAGAAGATAGTACGGGTAGATATGTGTGGAAAGGAAGTTGAAGTAATTCTAAAACAGTCTATACTGGGCTAGAATTACAAACTTTTAACAATGAAGGTTTCAGAAGAAAACTTTGATGGATGTAGAGAAAGTTCAACTTTTGTCGATGATGGATTAGTTTGTCCTTTAGAAATCTCATATTTCTTGTTTGGAAATCGATAGATTGTGATGGGTTTTTGATATCATATGAAATGATATTGATGAGGTGGCGGAATAATTCGAGAGACCATTGCAAAAATCACAATGTCTCGGAAGTAGATTAGACCATTGTGTGACTCAAAACATTTGAGAAATGATTAAGACCATTGTGTCATACAATGTTCGGGAAATAGAAAAGACCATCGTAATTCGTTACAATATCTTGGATATAAAATGTTGGAGTAGGAACATGGTTGGGAGAATGTGGTTGTGTCGAAATGCCATAGAATAGGCATGTGTAGATATGTTTAGATAAAATGATTGAAAATAACTCGAATGTATATATAAATATACTTATATGTTTGTGTAGCATAACATGCTTACAAAGTCCATAATCGTCTGGAGGATGGAAGACACGGAGAGCGGAAGGCTATAAAATGGTTTTGCTTGTAGTTGTAGTTATAGTTTAGGTCTCAATTAGACCCGTTTCTCTATAACCATGGCTCTGGTACCAATCTGTAACACCCCCAATTCATGGATGCAGCGGAATTCGAACTGGGTGTTACTTGACGGCACAATAGACACAATAATAGAAAACGAACTCCAATTGAGTCGTTTTAAAAGATTTATCATTCAAATTGTATAAATATCAGAGATTACAAAATGAGGTCCCAATTAGTTCCATGTTTACAATGTATAATAAATGAGTTTTGAATGATAATAAAATTTATAGCCCTCTTGAGTATCCGTGTCCTTCCGTGCCATCCTTGATCGTCATGAACCTGAAATACATGCTTGAGAGGTCAACACAAAGGTTGAGTGATATTCATAGAGTTTGTTAAATCGTTTGAACACAATATGTTGGTAGTGTGAGTTATAGGCTCACACCAATGTTTGGAAAACAAAACAGGTAGGCTACGTTATTATACGCCCGGAACATGTATTATACACTAAGCTTATGACACCATAACGTTAACGTGTACCAATATCGATCGGCAGATTTATCCCGGTAGGTACTTTGCCGTCATACCTAATGTCTCAAATATTAATGCATTTGTTTGCACTTAGTCAATACAAATGGGATTCGTCAATCCCAATAGGCCTATTATTAATATTCGCGCTCACTATTTCTAGTGATTAAATGGTTCATAATAAGGGATCTTGGTTTGGCAAGGATGGTACTTAGTGATAATAAAACATCGTCGTGAAGCATACATTAGAAAGCATCGTGTTCGAGTAGAAAAATAATAGCATGTATTCCCCCCAAGGGTTTGTAAAACAATTAAGTAATCGAAAGTGGGGCTATGAACTCACCTTCAGTAAGATAGCAAGTAATGAATGTAACGGTCGAATCGTGAAGGTTTCTACGAGCAACCTATAATAGAATGTCGCGACTTAGGATCGGAGTAAAGAATATAACGGAGTGCCTATATATATATCTTGCATTTAGTCCATGATGTGGTATGATGTATATTGTATGTCTTTGAAAGAAAAGATTCATGAACATGTATGTTTGGTATATCGTTTACTACCGTTCGGGCTGACATATTTCAGAAGCCATGTTAGTAAGCGTTCGAGGAGCCAGGACACTTTAACTCGTAAATCCATAACTCAACTCGACGGCTTACATAATGAACTCCTCACATGAGGCTCCCTACTATTGTAGTAGTTGATGAAATATATAGATATAAGTTTTGATCCGAAAAGTTACATGTCCGATATTTGAATAAACTTAGGAAAGTTTATTTGTACATGAAGATTGTTATTAGGGGTAGTTTCATAAGTCTTGAATGACCATGTTCTCTTGGTAAAATCTCATAGTTTCCTTTTAAGTGAAGTAGATCCAAATTGCTTGTTCAAGTTATCGCCTAATTCATTGTTTCATGTTTACGCCTAGGTAAGTTGGTATGGTCATTTCGTCATGGCCTAGCCATGACCTTTGGTCCTTGTTCCAAGGTCATGAGACTCAACCTTGGCTCTAGCCATGGTGGTGGTCTTGATTATAGGTCATAAGACCTCTTGTTCCATTTAAAGTATAACCATAATCTTGTGACTTTCGCCTAAAAATGGGCTGTTTAGAATTTGAAGAATTTTATCACTCGGAAAGTGTTTTTAGGTCTCGAGCTTCTTTATTCCTGAACGAAAACGTCGTTCCGGACAACTTTCGTGTTTTAACTTTTTGATGAATCGGACCAGAAGTGGGACTTTAAAAACCCAAATTTGATCAGAATGGTATTTGGCAGTTTTGCCGAAAAGTTTTGGTAACTTCAAATGGGCGTAACTTTTGACTCGTATACTCGTTTTAGGTGGTTCAAATTGCTATGGTTTCCTTGTTAAGTCCTCTATTGTAATATGTAATGATCCAATATCATAATTTTACCATTTTGGTCGTGGTTTTCCAAGAAAGTCACTAGTTTGCTTGTTTTATGAACTTGTCTTATCAATCATGTACAATAACTTGTTTTGTTCACTTTTATACATCATGGACATAACTACAAGACATAATATAGCAAGAATAACATGTAAATAACATGAACATGATTATTTAACAAGAATCATGTTAGGGTTTGGCTTACAACTTTTGGCTTTCAAAGATGAAAGGAAGTTAACATGTAAGGATAGGACATTGATAGACTTGCTTCAACCCACTTCTTCATGCAATCTTTCTACTCTTGTAATCTTGAAAGATGGATGATGAAGGTTGAGGTGAATTGAGTGGATTTAAACTCAAGAGAAATCACCAAGTATATTAGGGATTGGAAGAGTTTTGGTGAATGATATTCTAACTAGGGTTTCTACCTTGAAGAATCACTTGAACCTTGCTAGAAATTAGAAGGAAATAAAGCTAAGGATGGATGGTTATGGTGGTGGAGGTGCACGGCATAACAAGGGGGGAAGAGGGGCTATTTATAGTCCAAAATGAGGAGGTTAGGAAAGTGCTAGGAAATTACTAAAACTTGGTGACCAAGTTGTAATAAAATGATGATTTAGGGGTAGATTCATGAGATGAAGCCACATGGGTGTGACTCCCCCCTCCTAGGGCGGTTTGGTAACCTTGGAGAGCAAGGGTGTGGACTTTTCTTGGTATTATCCAAGATACTTGGTTAGTTTTGACTCCGGGAAATGCCAATCGTAAATGATTAAGCCTCAAAACGTAAAACCGGGTGTCGTAAAATTATGGAACTTGAAAGTATTGATAAACATGTCAATAAGTTCCATAATAAAATATAAAATGAGTGGTAGGTTCCATTTGGGTGTAAAACCCTGCTAAAAACTGGAAACACGGGTCTAAAACGCGTAATACGTAAAACGTACGAATATAGCGTAAAATTGAGAAAAGTAAAATGTTACTTTTCTAATAGGATAATATTGATTTAAAATGACTTATAATGTCTAGACTGGGCTCAGTCTAGTGTCGGTTGGTATTAAATGTCTTTTAGACATCAAACCGTAAGCCTAAAAATCACGAAATGACTTATAACATCAAGGGATGATTTTTGGTCAATGGAGGAGGGAAAAATATGTTGACTTTTTCTAATAAGTTGAAAACTCAAATCGTCTTAGAAACTCGTTTCGTGGTCTAACGATTAATCGCCCATTCGGTTAAGCGTGCTTATGTGAGAGTAGTACCGACATGGGTGACCTGCTGGGAAGTCTTTGGTCATGTTTTTCTCAGTCACGATTAATTCTCAAATAAATCATGAGCGTGTCAAACATTTTTCCGATGTGGGGTCACCTGACGGGGTCGAATTTCGTTGTACGCAGAATTTCTGATTGACGTTTTACCCTAAAACGTGTAATTCCGTGTAATTCCTTAATAACTTTCACGAAAATGATCTGACGAATGTCAAACATTTAATTTGCCATGGAAATGATTTATTATTCGAGAATATCAAATAAAAATCAACTTTCGGGAAAATTTCGGAAAGAAATGAATAGTAAAAATGAATAGTAACATGAATAGTAAAAGTGAATAGTGAATTTTCCGAGAATAGTAATTAACCTGAAATTGTGAATTGTTACACCCACTCCATGTCTCCCCTAAATCCCACAAACATCTAAAGTTCCTTAATTACTTATGCTACTCTCACTCAACCCCTCCTGACATATGAAGAAAAAATGGCGCCAAAATCATTTTTAATGGCTGAGATCATTCCCACCCAATCCAATGGGTAGGATTCACTCAGAAAAGTACAAGGAAGTCAAGAAAAGCCATATAAAGAGTAGGGAAGCAGTGGTGAGAGATAACTAGTATAATTTAGCATAAATTAGGTCGAATGTATAATTTTTAGGTGTGTCATTGTATTTTTAAGTTTTCTAGTATTAAATTCAGTGAATTCAGTGTATGTTGAATCTTTTTAAGTAATGAAATTCAGTATCTCAGTTTGGTTTTAATTTTGTACAATTTTCTTGCAAAATTTCCTTTATGATTTAATGCTAGTATTAGTGGTAACAATGGACTAGAATAGAACATATAAGTTCCCAGGAAGCTTGTGAAAGCTTCTAGTTAACTCACAATTCAGTGTAGCTAAAAAATTCATACATACAAAATTGGTAAACAAAAGTCAACTGTGGAATTTGGATTTGATTTCTGGGTTTAAACCACTATTGGAAGCAAGGAAGCTTTGGATTTTGGGTTTAGATCCTCAGGGAGGAGTTAGGAATCCTTTGGTTTCATTGGTTCTTGGTTTTGGATCACACTTCCTTTGTAAGCTCTTCAACTTTCCAAGTTTGTAGTTTTTACTTAAGCTTAACTTGTTTACTAATCATGGTGCTTATTTATGATATTATGTGTTAATCAGGTGTAGACTAGTGATAGTGTAGTTTAAATCAAGTCTTGGTCTATTAGTTTTCATTTGAGCATAAAATTTTATATCAACTGTCAAATTGTAGTTTTTTTGTGGAATTATAAGTGTTTATGATTTATGTTTTTGTTTCTGTATTTGGCTTTTATCTATTTGGCTTTTAAAAAATCCATAAACAGACAGTTAAGGGGGTGTTTGGCTCAGGTAGTTTGAGTGAGCTCATGGAGTAAGTTGTACTTATTTCTTGTTGTGTTAAGTCAGAGTAGGTTAGAAAGGGTTGAATTGACCATAACCTGGTACTTTATAAGCCAAAAAGTCAAAATCACAAAGTTGAAATCACAACTGCCTAACTGTTGTGATTTGGTTGCTCAAATCTTTTGAATCAACTCAAAATTAGTTTAGCTTAGTAGATTTGGTTAGCATTAGGCTTAATAAACATCAAGTAGTCATTAGTGATCAATCAAAACTCACAATAGTCAAACTTGCATCAATTTTCAAAAAGTCAAAAGTATATTGGGTAGAAATCTCCAAAATGGCCTGAATTTTACTGATTTTTGTGTTTGGTTCTGCGGTTTGAAACTTCTTGGGTGTTTAATATATCAGCTAAACTTGTGATTTCCATAATTTTTGTATTTTTGTGAATTTTTCTAGTGTACATTTTTGCCCCTGTAACACACCTGCAGGGAAAGGTCTTGCCCTGCTCAGATCAGACCTCAGCTAAACCACCACCTTTGGTGGTTGATTGTGGCCAGCCAAGTGGGTCCCACAGTCGAACTTTGGGTTTTCCCAACCCCCCTCCTAGCAGGCTTCAGGATTTGACCATTTTTTTGACCTTAGGCTAAGTGGACCCCACTTGAAACAACCTCATAAGGTTGTCACATTTCTGTCTCAGAATCCAAGTAGTGAAGTGCTTATTGTGGTTTTGTGGCTTAATCATCCAGCTTATTTGTTTGATCCTTGCTCAAAATTGTTCATATAACTCAAAGGAACCAAATTTAACCATTGTGGACCCCACACACTCCCATTTGAGCCTAATTCCTTGACTGGTCAAAGAAAGTCAACTGTTGGACAAATAAGCACTCAAAGTGCTTATTTCTGGTTTACATGAAAAGTGTTTTTGTAAAAAGTGTTAGTTTTTAGTGTAAAATTAGTATGGAAAAAGAAAAAACACAAAAAACCAATTTTAATTATAGTGATAGCTTCTATTTAATAGAAATTATCATTTAATTTTCTTTTTTAGCTTATTTATAAGAACTTTATCATTTTTATATTTTTATTAAATCTCTTTTATATTAAAGTAATTTTAGAAATTTTTCCAGATTTTTCTTTTGTCTTTTAGTGGTTTTTAGAATTAATTTTAGTTTAAATAATTATTAATTAATAATTAAGAATTAAATAGCATAATTATATTTTATTAAGTAACACCTAGTTTTTATAATTTTTCTAGCTTTTATATAAGGTAAAACATTTTTATAAATTTTTCTAGAATTTATACTGTTCATTTTCTATTTTTTATAATATAATTAGTTTAATTGGTAATTAATTAATAATTAGAATAATAATTAGTAAATTAGTTTAAAAATACATAAAATCAACTTTTTATAATTTTTAGGATTCCTGTGATGGTTAATTAGATTTATAAAAATCTTCTTAATTATCTAAGTCTTTTTAGTAATTTTTAGTAATTTAAATCAATATAATTAGTTAATAAATAAATAATTAGTAATTAATTAATAATAAATAATTAAATAGTGTAAAAATAAATTTTCTTTTTCTTAAAATTTTCTTTATTTATTAGGATTGTAAAAATAATAATTTCACACTTGTAGTCTTTTCCGTTCATAAGTTGTACTTTCTTCCTCGTACGTCAGTGTACGTTTTTAATTAAAACGTACGTTTTTAGGTTTTAAATCGATTCTTCCTAATCTCAATTTCAGTAATCAATCACATAGCTTTCCTAAGCTATTTTTGTTTATAATTTCCAAATAATTCTTATCACAACCCTTTTCTGTGTATAATCACCCGTTCACAAGCACGCTAAAGCACAATCCACACCTCGTCGGGACATAACGACCTGGTGATACTCTATATTACCCGGAAGCATTGGTCAAGGTAGTTTCACTTTTTTGACCATATACTTGGTTAATTTAAGTTGACTGTTCTGAGCCAATCAGTAATTTCACCTATGACTCTATGAGATCGATTTTATGATAGTAGAAGACACTCGTCCGGTGATAGATGATTGCCTAAGCCAAATAATATTCGGAAAACCATTTGTTGAGGCCACTAAGATGAGTTATGATCTGACTTTAGGGATAGTTAGGTTCAAGGAAGAGAATGATGAGATTGCCTACCAAATGCCCTACAAGATTGAGCAATACCGCCTTCTCTCTAACATAGAAAAGGAACACAAACACGCGGCTTATTATAGGAATGATGAGGATAGACGTAGAGGAGTAGAGTATGTGAAGAATAGGATGCTTGGTTTCTACAAAGAATGCTTGCAATTAGGTCCGAAGTACAAAACTGGTTTAGAAGACGACCTATAGAGTGGAACCAACAATGAGGTCACGTAGTAACCCATGACCTTGAGTCTAGCTACAAGACTCGTAAATAAAGAAAAACGCTTCTTGGGAGGCAACCCATGTTTTGTGTGATTTTTATTTTTTATTTTGTGTGTTTGTTATTTGCTTCCGTATGCATGCTTTATTTTTATTGTTGGTAGATCATGTTTCAAAACTAAAATAGTAGAAATACTTTATTTTGTTGTTTGGCCTAGTCTTAACTTCACCCAAAGGTATTTTTGCAAAAGATAAGTGTAAGGGAAAACCCCAAATATGTTTTTAAGAAACAAAACCGATGATGATTCTCCACAATATTAAGTGAACATGTATATTCGTAATTGTTAGAGTCAAATGCTTGTATCGAGTCATAATGAAGTTTTGCAGGATTTTCCAGGAAGTAGGACGAAGTTTTTCCTGAAATTTTCTGGAAACTTAACATAAGAATTTCTGCAGGTCACTTCTGACGGCGTCATGAGTTTACTCTTGACGGCGTCACGTGTAAAAATCTGGAAATTTTACCAGTTTTGTTTTTCTAACGGAGTCTTAAAGTTTTTGATGAATTATTAGTTTTATAATCTCCAGGAAATCTGCAAACATCATTCCACAAGCATTATATCTTATTTTTTTTTTAGGTTTTATTAGCATATGTAGATTGCGGCCGATTTTATGCGAGGTTGCCTTGTCTGTTTTCTCAGGTTTTACAGGTTATGTATGACAAGAAGATGATTTATATTCTGGAAGGGAAGCTTTGATTGTTCATTTTCTTGGAGGAAGATCTAACCTGGCCACCTTATTATCCATATCGAGCGAATCAGGGGAGTATTTGATTTAATTTGTTTTACTTATTTTACTTTTACATTCTTTACTTGAACATTGGGGACAATGTTCATCCTAAGTGTAAGGGGAGGGTAAAATGATGATACCTTACAGATACACTTTCGCTTGAGTTTGTTTGTTTGATGGTAGATGTGTAATAAAACTATGAGAAATACTTGTTGGTGCAATTTTAGCGCCAAATTTAAATTTTTTTACAACATTTAGGAGTGAAACTTTAGCCATAGCAAGCGTCTCATGGATAGGAGATTGTATGACTAGCACAAAACCGTACCATTCAGAAAAATTTTCCACCCAAATATGTGAGGTTCGCCTTTAGATTTGATAGGAAAAGCATTTACTATTAGTGCTTATGAGTATACCGGTAGTATTTAGATTCTAGAACTTGCGTTAGCGATGCATCCCGAGACCGCTAGTGAGACTACATTCGTGTAGTAGGATTTACTACATGATAATAGGCATTAAGATCACCCTTGTGTTAAACCCGTATTATAATTACTTGACCATTTAAGTCATACTACTTGGCTAGTTAAGTCAATTAATTTTTCCCACACCCTTAGCGTTGTACTCATTCTTAGTACACGAAACCCCTAGTACACCCCTATGAGCCTATCTTTCGTTTCTAACTTTAAGCATCTTACTTAAAGGAAGAATTTGTTACACCCCACTTAAATGTACAACCAAATCGCCTTAGCCTTCCGTGTATGCACTCATCTTTAGTGCATTATTGTTATTTGTTAAACCCTAAGTTAATTATCTAATTGATTACATGGTTGCTAAGTCGAGTCATATCCTTGTACATATTGTTTTGGGACGATTGTGACTCATGGGTAAAATACTTATTTTATGGAGTAATGGGGAAGAACATCATATATTACTCCCATATGTACGTTAATCTTAAAAGTACTCCAAGTGTTTTGATTTTCTTAATTCGAGTCATTAGATTACTTTATTGTAAAGTATGTAAAAATTCAAGTGTAAGGGGAATGTTCATTCCCTATGATGTATTATTTTGGATGGTAGGGTAAGAGTGTATGCAAAAAAATAAAAAAAAAATAAAAAAATAAAAATAATAATAATAATAATCGAAAAAGAAAAGAGAAAAAACATACGGACTACCATCCCGTTTCATTCTATGTTCATTTTGTGTTTTTGTTATTTTTCATTTATTAGCTTAAGTCGAGTCTAGTCTTGGCTTAGCAACGCCATATTGTACATGTAATTAACCAAGATTGTTAACTCGCCACCAGTAAAGACTGACTATATCTAACAAAACCGTGTATTCCATATCCCTACACCTAATGTTACAACCCTTTGAAAGACCTCTTTGATAGTTTATCCTAGGTGCTTACGCCATGTGGTGGAGGTTTGATCCTTTCCCAAGTCTATGGTAATCTATTTTGCTATGACAGGTAGTGAGAGATGTTTTCCATTTCCATATTGTGATATTACTTTATTACACCCGAGAGATGTGAGTATCTAAACACTATTTGTGAGGTGCTTGTGTATGACCTCCGTGCTTGTCTTTGGTCTTTAGTGGAACGATTATTTGTTGTAATTACTTTTATATTAGTGTTAAATGACCCCTAACTTGTATTTTGACTAGAATAAAAGCGCATTTGCTTGAGGACAAGCAAATCTCAAGTGTAAGGGTATATGATGAGGCGAAAAATGAACCACTTTTAGGGGGTCATTTAAGCCCAAAATTGAATTTATTTGATCAAATATTGCCCTAAATCGTTCCTTTTGTGATTTTAGGTACTTTGGGAGTGAATTCTGGAAAAGGAAGCAATTCGGACGTTTTTGAAGCATAAAAGTGAAGAAAACGGCAAAGACTTAATTTTCCAAGCTGAGAACAGTACTTGACGGTGTTAAGAGGAAGATCATGACGGCGTCAAGAGTAAAAACCATGACGACCCAGTGCAAACCTGACGACGTCACAACAAGGGCGTCAAGAGTTAATTTGGTGACGACCTGCATAAGGAGTATGCATAACGGCGTCAGACCCAGATCTAGGCAGTCCGAGGAACTATTTGGCGGCGAGATGACGGCGTCCGACATTTGTTCTTGATGCCGTCACCTATCAAACTCTATATATAGTTTTCTATTTTTCATTCATTAGGGAGGAACTTGTGTGGAGAAAACTAGAGCCGAACTTTGTAAACCCTAGGTCATATTTTACAGTGTTTTCAAGGGTTTTCATCCCTTGATTCCTTTAATGTTCAATTGAGATAAGTCTTCTCTTAATTCAATCAATATGTTTATGTGTTGGTTGATTATATCTTGTGCTTGTCTTGATTTTAACATGCTAGGCTAGATCTATCTTGTGTTTGCTTAGATCTAATGAAACCTAGATGTTAATTATGTGTTGATTACTTGTTTATGGTTGTAATGGATGAATGATTTCAATGTTAGGCTTAAGAAAACTGGCAGATCTCCATTGTGTAACATGCTTGAACGTCTTAGGAAACATGAACCGATGTGTACTAGGTTTTATTGGTTGTATTTAATGCATGAGCAAATTCTAGTGATCCTATGTTAGGAGCTTCTTAGCCGGCTCGACATAGGAGTGAAGTAGGCGCTCATAGGATTGGGGAAGTAAGTACGCCACCCCATGAATGGTATTAAGGAATACAATCCGTCATCCACGCAACTATAACAAGTAATTAACGTGTAAAAGATATCTAGGGAGTAGTGAAATCTAAGTAAACACAATTCTCCCACATATTGCTCACAACTTTAGTATAATTAGTTTTATTTTCATTTCTAGTATTTTATTTTGATTGCATCTTTAGTATTGGGTTAGTTGACTAGCAACTAATTCCGCCCAACTCCTTCAAACCCGAGATTTTTACTTGCTTTCTAAAAAATATAAAAATACAAAAAGAATCATCCCTTATATCTAGACCTAGTCTTTAGGTTTTCTGATCCTAGCGACACTATTCCTAGCTGAACGATCAATCCCCCGGTACTTGTCATTATACTATACTACATCGATCAGGTACACTGCCTGGTGGGGGTTGTAAGCTTCTCGAGATCCCTCGAGAGGTAAAGCCTGGTGCAATCCCTACGCATCATTTATTAACTATTTTATGCATAATTATTTAATACTCTAATTAATTGATAGATATATTTAATTAGTTGCATTTTTATTCATTTGTCCCAGCAGAATTTCTCAAATTTGCAGTCAGTTTTTTTTTTTTTTTTTTTTTTTTAAGAAAAAATAATTAAATATAGTTAAGACTTAGAAGCTTGATCTTTTTTTACAAGATGAATTAAAGGGGTTTTTAGGACTGTTCCGAATGTTTTTAATAGTTGAATTATAATTTGCTCATTTTAGCCCGTGCCCGTTTGGCCCGATTTATAATTTGTCCGTTTAGCCCGTGCCCGTTTTAACCCATGCCATTTTAGCCCGTGCCGCCCGTTTTGCCACCTCTAATAAAAGTTTGAAGATTTGGAGATTAAACATAATGTTTTGAAACCCGATTGAACCGTTCTGATCGAAAAATGGGTCGATTTAAACCGAGTCATGCTTTTAATAACTGAACCCGTCGTGTATCAGTCCTTGTATTCAAAACTATATGTTTTTCCCAGTTGAACCCATTGGTCTGGTCCAGTTTTCAAAACTATATGCAACGTCAACTTGTTAGCTTGTATGAAGTTTTGTGTGTTTTATTAATGTGTATAATAACATATACTTTTCATTTTAGGGTGTTTTAAAAATAACATTAATTAGTGCGTTTAGTTATTTTATATTTTATATTATATTGTAGCTTGTTTAAATTGTATATTGTGAAAATTTTATTGTAATTTTTAGTAAGGGGTATTTTAATTGATTGTTTTTAATTTGATATAGATTCTTTTAATTGGTTGTACTATATGAATAAATTATTGTAATTTTAAATTATGTGGTGTTTTAATAAGAGTGTTAATTACACAATTCATTTTCTTTACTTTCAAGATTTCACTTTTTAAAGTTTGACCATTTTCTCTTTATATGTAGTATAAATTGAAAGATCTATATTGTTTTACATGCTACTTCTACTGTATGTTGATATACATAATTTTGCCATTCTTATTCACAAGTGTATTAGATTTGATCTTCAATTCCAACCTTTTTTATGTATCACGATCAATATACTAGCTATAACTTTCCAACATATTCTTTATTTCTTTAGCAGCCTAATAATGATGTTAGAGGTAATTCATTCTTTTGCACATACATTTAATGGATTAATGGATGCAATGGATCGAAGTAGTACGCACCAGTGAAGTAATTTGGCTTCGGATTAGACCCTCCTGAGAGCCAGAATCATCATCGGTTAGGCCATGTGCATGGCCATGGGACGCATGCGTATGAACATGCACGTGATCATTATGCTGTTGCTCTAGATCACAACCATTCTCCAACTCCTCATTACTATAATGCCTTTGATTAAATCAATTTTTAATGGCTTCTTTGATTATCATAACTATCACAGAGGCTAACATAGCAACACCATACCCCAATGAAAAATCTCCCCAAACCGTCTTACCAAGACAAGGGTTTTCCAAGCTCTCGTTAGCATCAGGAAGAACATGGACAAAAGCAATTGCTAATATAACACCATAAGTAAAGAATTTAACCGCCAACGAGAAGATGCTCTCTGGGCTAAGGGATTTAATCTTCTTACCCAACAAAGGTAAAGAAACACCTACAGCACCCGCGAAAAGAATTGAAGTAATCGCAATGAGTTTTAATTTGAGTAGGTCTTGGGTTCTGTTGTTGTCACTTTTGTCACTTGATTTTTCGCAAGTACATTCTGAATAAACGGAGATTGGGAGGAGTAAAAGAAAAAAAAGCCGCATCAAATTCATGGTTAGTTATTACTATTACGGAGTAGATGTTATGTTAATGGTATATATATATATATATATATATATATATATATATATATATATATATATATATATATATATATATATATACGATCGATGGTGAGATATATGAATGCTCTGTAGACACAATGGGCTTATGTAAGAAGAAGAATAAGATGAGCAGATGCAGAACTAGGATGTGTTATGTATATGTCGACATTTTGTTATTTGATATGAACTCAAATTTCTCTTACGATTTTGTATTTGCGGTATATGCGTTTAGTAATATTTATTTAACTTTCACCGATGACTACCTAAATAATTAAACAGATATCAGTATTACTGTCCATATTTGTCGAACCAATGCATACGGAGTACTAAGTACGTTGATTTACGTATTAGAACTAATGCTCGTCTAACTCCTCACTCTCACGCTCGTTCTATATTTTCAATTTGATACATACGGACTTAATATGATTGGCTCTCCATGCATATTCTTTTTTGAAAGGTTAACAACTTTATTAACATAACTAACAAATTACAAAAATCAAGAACAGGGCTGTCTCGTCTCGCAGTTTTCGTTGGTCTTAAGCAATAACAACAAAGAGGTCTTATAATACTTGTAAAACAAACAAATAAATAAATAAATAAATAAATATATAAAAATTACGTATAAAATTAAATTATATGACTCATATATGTTTAATATTAGAGTAAAGATCATTTGAGGACCAAACTTTTTTTACATACAAAGGGACTAATCTCCACCCTCCATCTTCCCTCCATCTTTATTTGATCTAATGGATGAGATTAATCCCAACAATTTAAAAAACCCACTTTCATCCTTTTTTTTCAAATATTAATATCTTTCAAACCGTTAATCGTTAAGCGAAAAAAAAATATACCGTTACGACGAGCATTTAATTATCTTTCTATAGATAGGCTAATTGATATATTTTCGACAATTTTTTTTTTTTCGTTTTTTTCACGTTTTTTTTCGTGGCCGAAAAAATCATATATGATATTACATATCATATATGATATCATATATGATATTATATGTAAAATCATATATGATATTATATGTAAAATCATATATGATATTGCATATCATATATGATATGCAATATCATATATGATTTTTTTTCCGGCCAGGAAAAAAAAACGTGAAAAAAACGATTTTTTTTTTCTTTTCGAAAGTATATCAAAGTGCCCGTCTATAGAAAGATAATTAAATGCTCGTCGCGATAGTGTAATTATTTTCGCTTAACGATTAACGGTTTAAGAGATATTTAAATTATAAAAAATGGGTGAAATAATAAAATCCTTTTAATCTCAACCATTGATTTCCTTTTTAGATGGATGGTGGGGATGAGTCCCTTGGTATGTGAGGAATGTTTGGTTTGTGAAATAACTCAACTCTTAATATTATACGTATTTATATACTAAGGGGTATTTGAAAACCTGGTGTTTTACCATTACTCGTGTATTACCTTGTTATAGCACTAAGGGTGTCAAATAATTTCTAGAATTTCTTATGTAAAATTAATAAAAGTGTGACCCCTTTTATGTGGTTGTCTTGTGCAATGACACCTATTACACACCCCTCCAAAACCCTTATGATAAAGAATAAGACAATACACAAGCCGGAGAAGAATTAATAAGAGGGGCAAAAAAAAAGACACTAAAAAAAAAAAAAAAAAAAAAGGCCAAGGGGCACCACATACTAACTATGAAACTATTGAGAAAGGCTTCCATCAAGATACATGGAAGTGCCAAACACAATGTGGAAAACTAGAATGGGAGGTTGAATAGTTTTCCCCTCTTTTTCATTTATAAAAAGTTTATTTCAAAATGTTGATTCGAATTTATTCAATTGTTTGTTTGAAAAACCTTCAATTAGAGTTTAGTATGAAAACAACATATAATCAATATGATCAATTATATATATGAGCTTTTGGATTAGTTTTCCAAACTTAGTTTTATGAATGGAGCTTTGGTTGATCTTTATGTGAATATGTTTTCCTTTTAAAATCTTAAAACGTTTTGTATCAAATTATCTATCAAGTTAAACTCAATATAAGAAGTGTGAATAATAATCTATTATACCATATCATATAATTATACACACAATCACCATATTAACTCGTAACTATAACACAATTAATCATCATGACAATATAAGCAACTATCAACACATATTTGCAAGCATAGATATAAAGCGATAAGTGCAAGAATAAATGTAAAGAGATACGAGAAAGAAAATGCAAACCGGACACGATGATTTATAGTGGTTTGGCTATAAGGACACCTTCCTTGCCCTACTCCACTCCCCGAGTCACCTACTCGAAAGTTTTCTTCACTACTCAACAAGCTCCCTTTTGGCGGAGAAAACCTTACACAACTTTTGTTTACACCAATTAACGACACTAAGCTAAATGTCGAGTTCTAATAGTAGCTAGAACCAATCTCACAACTTCAATCACTACACAACTTCTACACGACTTCTTCATGGCTTCACGACTTCACGACTTCTTCACTACTTCACAACTTCTTCTATACTCCACTACATATTCACACATCTTCTTCACAGCTACATGACTTCTCCACACTACTACTTCTTCCCACTACTTCTTACTCACTCATAAACTCACTACTAAGTAAGATCATCTTGATCTACTTATTACATATACATAACTCACAACTTCACATAAACACTAACTAGATCCTAATACGTCTTTGGCTTTATGATAGGGAGGATTCTTCTCTTGCACTTTGAGTGGTGAAGGATTGGATCACTTGAAACAAAGACTTATAATCTTATGATCAAAGGATTTAGAAGGATGTTTTGAAGGGATTGGGACTGAAAATTTTCGTGCAAAAGGTGAGGAAAAATTGCAGAAATGAACCAGTATTTATAGGCAAAAATTTCTGACAACTGGAGCGTGCCGGTCCCCTTAATTGTATGGCCGGTCCCCTTAATAATTAAGGGGGACGCCCTACTGAAATGGTCAGAAATTTTTGTCTTTTCTGGTGAAAGTTTATTTGGTGAAAAACTAACTGATTTTGGTTTAAAATTTGAATTCATATATTTGTTATTAATTAAACATTTTCCTTTAATTACCAAAATTGTTTTTCAAAAATATATGACATGTTTATATCATTTTATAAACTTTGTAATGTTTAAATAGAATCCCTTTGATCATAAAATGTATTAGACATTTGTTTGTACATACCTTAAGTGATTGTTGAGGCAAACTCGAGACGTTGAGATGTCGAGGCTTGTTGACGTAAGAATGCATAGATGAATTGTGATCACAAGTAACTTAAGCACTTTCCGTTATATGTTGTAACTTACATCTTTGTCATCATCAAAACATGAAGAGAATGTTTAGATTAAATATCGTAATATTTATGCCAACAATCTCCCCATTTTTGAAGATGACAAACTATGTAAACTATAACTCATAGTAAAATGTATAAGTTACTTGTTTACACTTCTTCTCCCCCTTTTGTCGAAGCAAAAAGGTGCACTCTTAGACGAGACTTCAACTATGCTTGAACCCTTGAGATAGAATGTAAAAGGAGAGCTTGCATCATCGTAAGTGATGCCTTGATCCTAACAACCTTAATGCTCCCCCTTGGTGTATGCTCAAAACTTGTTTTGGCTACCAAAGAATCGAGCGATGAAGTAATCCTTCAAAACAAAGTTAGTAGACAAGTGCACATATATATAATGATGATGATAGATATATGCATGACACTAAATAGGGGAACAATATATGAACGTATTAGGTATATGCACTAAAAATATGACACATGCAATTATTGTTTTAAAAAACAACAACCTAAATCCCAAAAAAAATTACCATGACCAAAGCTAAAGACATGATAATGATTATAACCTAATGCAAAGATTCTACCGACGTATTTTGGCGAAAGATGCTAAAATATATATTCTAAAAGAGTTAAAGAAAAAAAATGAAGATGAGAATGATTCGTTCTTTTAAAAATGTTGAAAAATGAAGAAGGATGAGTGTGAATGAAAAGGGAAGGTAATGACAAAAGGTTGACAAATATGGTTTAGATTAATATATCGTTTGACAAGGGTGGATGATTGGGAATCATGGGATTTTTAGGTGTTTTGTTGGTTGACGACCGAAGATGGATATGTGAATGAGGTGGTGATGACACGACAACACTTGAAGCTTGGATATCTTCTTTGTGTTCTTCACTTGCTAGGAAGTGGAAAAGATTCATTTTATAAAGAAATTCACTTGACTTTTAGGGATTTAAGTTTTGATGGTGATGACGCACTTAGTAGAATGTAGGGAATGGTTACATGGTGGAATCATCTAGTGAAGATGGGAAATGAGGATCAAGTGGAGATGACTAGGTGGAAGCGAAAGAGTGATGTTCAAGGAAGCGAAAGAGTGACGATACTCTTGTTGGATAATGGAGGTATATGTTTGGGTGCATGAGTGTTGGAGAGTTTAGAGGTGTAGAGTTAGGAGCGGAAGAGGTTGATTGAGGTTTTAGATGTTGTTCAAGTGAGGGTATTGAATGTGATTTAGTGAGAAGATATTCAATCCAAGTGAAGTGTTCATTGAATGTAATGGTTTTTAGGAGAAAGATACAACAAGGTCAATTGTTGACATGTTTTTCAACTTGATTCAAGTTGTGGGGTGATGAAGGAGTGCTAGAGGAAAGTTGTTCCAAGTTTCATTGAGTAAGGTGTAAGGTAAGAAGAGCATAAAGCTGATGGGCTTCCTTGAGTTCTTCAATGAACTTCAAGTGTTTGGAGGAAGGTGATGATGGTGGAATGTGGTTGTTATTAGGGATGGATGATTGGACATGCAACATAGGAATGACATGTGAAGTTATAGGGTGTGGTGGTGACACTCTTGGTGGTGGAGACATGTTTGAGCTTGGGTAATCATGAAAGCATGATATGGATGGAAGATAGGCTTCATGAGTGGATGGTGTTTGTGTTGAATGAGCAACAAGTGAAGCATTGGTGATGAGGTTTGGATTGTTGTTTTGGGATTGTACATGCTCATCATGAGAAGAAGCATTGGTGGAACCAAGCATGGGTGTTTGGCTTTATTTGTGAGATGGGTTATTTGTATGAGCATAAGATTTGGGTATTGGTTGATTTGGAACAACATCACTTGAGCTTTGACAAGAGTTAATTTTTCTCCTCCAAACGGGTTTTACGGAGATCTTAGCAACTCTTGAGAGTTTAGATCTTGGATTTTTGGGGGATAACATGTTTGGTTGGATGATCATTAAGGATGAAGGAGATGTATTTATAGTGTAGGAAAGGTGTGGTTTAGGAAGGTAAATTTTGAGGGCATGGAAATGGTGGATGACTCGAGATTGGTAGTATAAAGGATGATTCGGTTTTTCATTTCACATGGGTGGTTTGAGGATGTACTGAAGAAGGGTTATGAGGTTTGAGTGTCAGGTAGAAGGATATATGTGAGTAAGTGTGTTTTCCCTTCCCATTAAATTCGTGCTCATCCGGACATAGAGTTAAGCATGTAAAGGCATACAATCAAATCACATAGGAGCAAATAAGCATCTAGAAACAACATATATGCGATATGCCATAAATCTAGGAATGACAGAATCTAATGAGAAGCAAAGTTCATAAGAGTAAACTAGCGTTAGGTATATTTAGGAAGAGCAATTTAATCAAGTTGGAGAATGAGTATGAGACTATTACTAGTGGTGCTCAATTCAGGCTAAACACGACCATTTATACGGGTTACACACACCCAACTTCTCACATAGAAGCAATTCAACCGTTAGGTTAAATTGAATTTCTAGTCAATAGATTCTCCAGTAGTCATTATCTTTTTAGAAGAAATTGAGTTCCTAAATTTACCTATCGAAGAGTACCAAATATGAAGTTTGCTTGATTCACTAATACTTGGCTTAATGTGACTCAAACATCATGTTTTTATGAAGGTAAATCTACATGATATATTTTACTCGCTATCTGATGAGTGTCTAAATACTCATCATTTTATACTAATCTGAGCTGCCAAAACATCCAAAAACACTCAAATATGCATCAAAATACTTAAAATATCTTAGAAGTGTGTTTTATATGTTTCAAATGCAAAATATGCAAAAACAGATGAAAAACGTACAAAGTTTGCATAATTGGCAGTTTCAGTCCCTCAAGTTTCAAAAGTTGTCAAAACTAGTCCCTGGTTATTCTAAAAACATGAAAAAGTCACCAAAGGTCCTTTTTAATCATAAAGTTACATATTTAGTCCTTTGGTGCAAAGTTTCACAAAATTACAAGTTTAGTCCCTATACTTTAGAAATTGACATAAATGATCCCTGGGATGTAAAAACTTTAAGAAAAATAAATACTGGTCCTTGTACTAATAATCTTTTGCAGGAATGGTCCTTGGGTGATAAGTTTGGTGAAATGACATATTTGGTCCCTGAAGTTTCAAGTTTGGCAAAAATAATCCTCGGGTATTTAAATAATGAAAAATATCAAAAATACCCTTGTACTATTCATTTATGGTAACATAGGTCCTTATGATTACTTATGGGAGAATTACATTATCAGCCCCTCAACTTTGCCCAAATTACAAATTTGGTCCTTGTTGAGTTATTATACAAACGGACCCTTTTTAATATTGTTACCACCAAATCCAATCCAAGCCAACTACCCAAGCCCACCCTTTTATTTCTTTTAGGCCCAAAAGCAACACAGCCCACCCCCTTTAATATTTAAACGGGTCAAACAGTCAAACCCACACCCCAAACCGCCCTACTGTTCACCATCTTCCACCTCACCCCCCCCCCCCCACATGGCTCTGCAACCTTTCCACCTACACCCCAGCTGTTACCTACTCTCCTCCACCTCACACAACCCTCCAAGCCCCGATTAAACCCTAAAAACCTCTCCACGCAATCTACAGTGGCCAAGTTAACGTGTGGGACTTTTTGGCGCGAAAAGTTAATTTAAACGGTGTGGATTGTTTTGACCATATCAATAGCTGGGGATTGATGGGAAAGTCTCACAAAGCTGCAAGGAACACAAAAGATATCTATAAAGAGAGAATGAAGCAGCAGAGAAGACATATTAGTGTAGCTTTAGTTTAATATAATCGTAGGTAGTATAACTTTCCAATTCAGTTGTAATTTCCATTTGAATCAGTTGTATTAAGTTACTTTAGTGTTATACAAGCTTTCTAAAACCTTTAATTGCAATCTTGTTTATTAAATTCGAAATTAGCAATTTTAATTGAATTTGACAAATTCAGTTAGACTTTGTTAATTGTTGTTGTATTGTGTTATTTTTAGCTTAATTAAGTTACTAGTAAGTTTCTATAAAGATCTTAAGGACTTCAAACCAGTTTTAGTTCATTACTAAAAAATAAAAATAAATCAAGAAAAAAATAAAGAAAAAAATAAAAAAATAGTATAATTGGAAGGAACAGCTTGGAGCATTGTTAATTAAGGATGACAATGGTATTAGTAGCTTAGTGGTAAGCTGTTAGGTTGGTTATTGGTTCATGGTTCTTAGTCCTCAGCCTACTTTCATCTTGTAAGCTTTTTACTCATTTTTTGCATTTACTGTGTAAGTAAGTTTTATGCCTGAATTCTTAAGTTTACATGTTTCTCTGTCATAGTTAAGTGAGAATATTGCTTAATATTAGTTGTGTGTTCATTGAAATACTTGGTTACCTATTATCTTGATTTCACTGCTAAAATGTCATAAGAGTGAATTCTGAGTTCTAGCTGTTCTTATTGATGTTTTTGTACTTAACTCATCTTAGTACATCATAATCAGTAGTTATGGATCATATTTGTAGATTGGTTCAAGCATTTGCTTCAAAAAGATCAAAACAGTACCTATATAGGGGTGTTTGGATAAGCCTGTTACCCTGTGTTCCAGGTTTGTTTGTTAGTATTTTCTGTGTGCACAAGTCATATTAGGTCTAAGTCAGTTAGGCAAGTCATAAAATTGGGTAAGTTTAGTTCTAAAAGTCAAAATCCACACAAAGATTGCTTATCTGTTAACTGTATGGGCAGTTAACCCATAAACTCACCCCATTAGCTTATATCTTAAAGCTTTAGCTTAATTTAGGTCTCTTATAGTCTAATATAACTTAATTAATCAGTTAGAAATGTTAGAAATCCAAAATAGTCAAACTAGTTAAGTTTTACAAAAAGTCAAATTGTGCTTGTGCAGGAAAACCTAAAAACTCCAAGATTTCTTGTGAATTTTGTATTAGGTTTCAAGGTCTGAAATTTGTTGTAGTAATAGACTCCCAGCTCAACTTTTGAATTCCACAAGTTTTATATTTTTAGGACTTTTTCCCTGGGCCCCACACCTGGCCAAACACAACTGCAGGGAGAACATCTCCCCTGTGCAGCAGATACCACCCTATTACCACCACTTTGGTGGTGATTTGTGACCACCACAGTGGGCCCCACACCTCAAACCTTGTACCATTGAACCCCCCTCCTACCAGGCTCTTAGTGTTGACCCTTAGTTTGACCTAGGACTCAGTGGACCCCACCTGTATAAGACCCTCAATTCTGTCCTATTTCTGAGTTGCTTTTGGTTTTTACCAATTGTTTATTTAGCTTATTGGCTTATTCAGTGGTCACAAATTGCTTATTCTTGCTTTAACATGTTTACTTAACTCATAGGAATCAAGTTTTACCTAGGTGGACCCCACATAAGCTCTTGTGAGCTTATTTCCAATTTCAGTCAACTAAAGTCAACTGATAAGCTTAGTAGCTTATAATTAGCTTATTATTAAGATCTAAAATAGTTGTTTTTATAAAAGTTGTTTATTTTTAGATATAAAATAGATTTGTAAAATTAAATTCAAGAAAAACCAATATAAAAATAAGTGATAGTTTCTATTTAATATAATTTAATTTTAATTTTCATTTTTATATTTTTATTAAGTAAGTTGTATTTTTATATTTTTATTAATTTCCTCTTATATTAAAGTATTTTTAGTAATTCTATTAGATTTTTATATTATCATTTGGTATTTATTAGAATTAAAAATAGTTTTATTAATAATTAATCAATAATTAAGTTATAAATAGCATAATTAATTTTTATAAAGCAACACCTAGTTTTTATATTTTTCCTAGCTTTTATAAGTCATAATATAATTTTAGTAATTTTTCTAGAATTCTTATTGTTCATTTACTAGTTTTCATAATTTAAATAGTTTAATTGGTAATTAATTAATAAATAGAATAATAATTAGTAAACTAGTTTAAAAATATATAAAATAAAGTTTTTATAATTTTTTAGGATTCCTGTGATGGTTAATTAGATTTATAAAAATCTTCTTAATGTCTAAGTCCTTTTAGTATTTATAATAATTTAAAACATATAAATAGTTAAATAATAATTAAATAGTTAATAATTAATAATAATTAGATAAATAGTCTTAAAAATATAATTTTATTTTTAAAATAAGTTTTATAATATTTTAGACTTTTACAAAGTTTAATTTTATTTTTCTAAGACTTATTTTACATTTTCTTAATTATTAGTGTATTATTAAATAATTAATAATAGTTATTAAATAATAATAATTAATTAAATAATTAAGTAATTATAAAATAAATATTTTAAGTTTATTTAATTTGCATTTAAGCCCCTAAGGTTTGCAAATTACTACTTTAGTTAAAACCATTTTTGTTTCGTACGTTTACGTAGAATTAAATTAAACGTACGCGTTTTTAGTTATTAAACGTTTTTAGATATCTAGGTTTTACGTAATCATTCCAATAGTTTATCTAAGTTATTTTATTTTATAAAACCCTAGTGTAATCACTCTCACACACACTTATACCTTTCCTGTTCATTTTTACTCGATCACAGATTCGTTTTTAATACCATCACAACCTCGTTGGGACATTACGACCCGGGGAAACACTGTATTCCACGGAAGCATTGACCTAAGCTGTTTGACTATTATAGTTGACCATTCACAAGTGGTTGACCAATAATTATCTGACCGTTTCAGGCAATCACTATCCCAAAAGAGATGTGTTGAATGTTTAGATAAGAGTAAACGCAAAGTTTTAATCTTTTGTTCATGATTTACCGGTTATTTGGTTTTGATGGCATATTACTTGATTTAATAAATGTGCTAGACTTTAAGAGTGCTCCTTAGCATATCTTGTGAGATGAATCTCATTAAGATTATTTATCTTAAATGAGTTTGTGATTCTCAAATCAAAACAAGACATTAATATATTCTTAAACAAATATTGTTTTCTATGATTTTTGCCATTGTTATATATCATAATTTAACTAGTATTTGAAAAATAAATTTTACTTGTTTATGGATTGTGACAAGTTATTTTTAAATTCTAATAACTTATATTATCTCAAAAAAAAAAAAGTGTAGTGCATTATCTTGTAACACAACAATTCATGCTACAAAGAAAATGAAATACATATAATATATAGTGTGTATTATTCTTAAATATGTATTTTATCTTGGCGTGATGATTTTAAGTAGTGTGAGCAAATTTTACATATGTTGTTAGTTTGCTCATGTTTGGTTTTTCTGATATGACACATTTATCAATTACATCGTAATGTAAATTGCTTGAATATTTCGGACGAAACATCCAAGTCGTCAATCCTACTTCATTGTATATTTTATGTATGTGTTAAACATGTTATTCTAATATTTGGAACACAACTATTGGACAAGTAGATTCAATATGACATTATCAACACAAGTGTGAGTTATGATCCAATGCATATTCTTTTCATCTACAAAGGATGTAAATATTTTCATATCAATCTAGTGTGATTGAGTATGTAGATTCAAGACTATTTCTCTTATTAAAATTTGATGTAATCTTGAAACTAAACTGTTAGGAACATACTTTTGTATTTTAGTCAAGTCTCGGTCATTACCTTTTGTAATAGGTTGCTTAGTTATTTAATTTATTATGTTTAAGTTACTAGGCTTAAGTATTATGTCCAATGGGCCTTAAAGCCCACGTTTTTGATGAATGAGGGAGGAAGGGAGTGTTGCCCTACTCCTCCCCTATATATACTAAGCTTATGTAAACTTTAATGTTGTTGGTTATTTGAATATCTTAATGAAACTCTTGTTCTTTCAATCTTCATAATCTTATAATCAACCATCTCATATTCTCATCTCATTTCTTATACTTGTGTTTACTAAATGGTGACCTAACAAGTGGTATCATTCGCCTAATAGAGATTGAAGTGCTTTTCTTGGTTTTTACGTGGGATTAAGGGTGTTTTTTTTTTTATCAATTTTTTGCTTTTTTCTTTGTTTCTTACACTCAAATCTTGAAGCTTGGACAAGTTTTAAGGTTGATATAGTGTTTAGAAGCTTAGATTTTGCATAAAGCATTGATCTTTTATTGTTATTTAGTGTTTTCTAAGTATTGGTGAAGTTATTTGATCAAAAGTTCCTTATTTCTAAGCATTTTTCTTCACAAATTTGAGTTTTTTTCAACTTTCTGGTCATCCTACGCGTAAGATTGGTGAATAGTACAAAAACTTAGCTGTCTACAGTACCTTTTGTCCTTTCTACGCATAAGTTTTGCCTAAAACCCCATTCTTACGCATAAAACACCTTTCCTACGCATAAGACTGATCAAAACCCTCTTTCTACGCATAACTTGGTATTCTACGCTTAAATCCTACGCGAAAGCTCAATTCCTACGCCTTAGTTCTACGTTGAAGTTTCATCCTACGCGGAAGTTGACTATCTACGCAGAAGTTTAATCTTACGCATAAGATTTAATCTTACGCGTAAGTTGCTGGAATCTACGCTTAAGTTTCATCAAAGGTCTTCTCCTTGTGTTACGGTGACTCAGTACTTCCCTAGCTTGGATAAGTTAGTGGAATACTTCGACTACGAATATCTTTCAAGCTTGGATAAGTTTGAAAGATTTGTTTGGTCTTTGAACCTTACGCATAAGAATCTTACGCATAAGCTTAAAACTTACGCATAAGGTAAATCTTACGCATAAGATCAACCTTACGCGTAACTTTGAAGTCTACGCATAAGTTTCAGTTTTATGCGTAAGATTTCAACTTACCCCAGGGTTTTTGATCTTAATCAAAGGAACGTGCATTTCAATCTTCTACAAAGATCCATTATCACACAAGTGTTCTAAGATGTCTCAACCACCACATTACTACTTCTCTAATCCTCAGCAACAGCAACATCAGCAGTATCAGCAGCAACAATACAATCAGCAACAATCATATCAACAACCTTCACAATCACACTTTCATCAACAACCGTTTAATCCACAACCACAATATCTCATGATGCAACAACATCAAATCATTCCTCAACAACAACCATATCAAATGTCACAACAAAACACTCAGTTTTCCTCCAAACAACCTCACTGGTTTGATAGAACGTGTGAAGTTATTACAACTCAACAATCCAGACATGAGGCGGGATCACTTGAAACACCTCCAATGCTAACACCTGGGAACTATGTTCAATGGTCAAGTCGATTCTTACGATTTCTTGAACTAAAGAAACCTCATGGGAAATTCTTGAAACAAGTGATACTTGAAGGACCATTTGAGTGGCCAACACGATTTGAAATTGGTGATTCAACTGCTGATCCTCCACGTCCTCCTGGAGAGAGACCTCTTCCAGAATCTCAACTCACAAAAGAACAGAAATTACATCGTGAAGCTGATGAGTATGCAATGGCCTATATACTTCAAGGTATACCTAATCCCATTTATCGAAGTGTCGATGCTCAGAAAACAGCCAAAGCTATGTGGGAACATGTTCATCTCCTTATGGAAGGAACTCAATTAAACAAAGAAGATATGAAATCCAAACTCTACATGGAATACACTGACATCACAATTGAACCAGGAGAGTCACTTGAATCCTACTATCATCGTTTCACTAATGTGGTTAATGATTTGGAACGACACAAAATAACAGTACCAAGGATCGCAGTGAACTCCAAATTCGTTGGTAGTCTTGGACCGGATTGGCATAAATATGTGACATTCGTTCGACAAACCAAAAATCTTCATGATGCACCATATGGATTGTTGTATGATTTTCTGAAACATCATGAACCTGAAGTGGAAAAAGATCGAGCTCTTCGAGGAGGATACTTACCATCACCAACACCAAATTCTTTGGCACTCGTAGCTCAATCTAACTATGCTCCACCACCAATGTCAAATCATGCATATGTTCAAGAGCAAAACTACTTCAGTTATCCACAATCTTCTACCTCAAACCAAATGGTTCCTTATGATTCATCTCAATAGAATACAACTACTCAACTTGTTCCATACAACAACAATGATGCAGTGTACTACTCGAACTCAAATGAAGATGATGATGAGGAGTTTAATACGTTGAATCAGGGACTTGCTTTTATTGCTCATACTTTTAGCAAATTCTCCAACAAAACAAAAAACCGTCAACGTTCATCTTCTAACACAAGGAATCAAGCTGTTGTAAATGATGGAAGGGTAGAAATTCAGAATCGTAACTTGGGACGATCTGGTTCAGGAAGTTCTTCAGGAAATTTTGGGAATGGTCAGAGGTTTAACAACAATAGAGGGTTCAGGAACAACTCAGGTCCTTCTCAGCAAAGGTCTGAACAAGTTGATACTAGGAACTCAAACTCTGGGAATGCAGTGTGGTGTTATAACTGTAATGAAAAAGGTCATATAGCGACTGCATGTCCTAAACCGAGAACTCGGGGTAGTAAGTTTCACAAGCAGGTATTACTTATGGCTCTCCAAGATGAAAAAGATGGACTCTTCACAGAGCAGGAGAACAATTTCATGGAAAATATGAACAATGATGATGACATGGAAGATCTCGAAGCTAATGCAGTTGTGATGCTTATGGCCAATATGCAGGAACTTCACTTTAATGATTCAGGTCCAGTGTATGACACTGACGGCTTGTCTCAGGTACATGACCTTAATGCATGCCTAATACATGCCATTGCCTCACCTACTGCTTCTGAATCAGATATGGCGCAAGTTGTTCCATCTGACTCATCTTCATCTTCTCAAGTAGATGAACAAATAAGCACAGTTGTCATATTTGATGATGACACAGTTGCTTCATTTGATGATCCCATTGAGAATGATAAACATGATCATACAGAACAACATGAACCATCATTTGATCCAGACCCTGACCTCATATTTTTATCCAAACAACTAAATGCTCAACAATTGCAAATCATAAAATGCAACGAGAAAAACAAAGCCTTAAAAGAAACTAATGCGTCACTTGTAAGAGATATTGAGTGTTATAAAATACAACTTTCAAATCAGGAAGACAAGGTTAAACACACAAAAAGTTTTGAAAAAGCTTTTCAAGAATCTTACAACAAAGAGCAAGATCTTCAACGTAAAATGTAAGATTTAATTGAGTCAAACGGAAAGTTGGTTTCAAAACTTGAAAGTGAAAAGTGTGAACTAAAAGTAAAAGTTGAACAACTTCAAAAAGTATTTTCAAACACAGAAACAGAATTGTCAATTTGCAAAAAGGATTTTTGTGAACATAAAATACGAAAAGGAAGTATATAGATAACTTAATTGGGGAGATTGTTGATCTTGAAAAATAACTCAAAAAATTTCGTAATATTGTTTACAAAACCGGGGGCTCTGTCACAACAATTCAGAAATTTACTTTAAAACCGAGACCCGATAAAGGATTTGCACTTGGCGATTTCAGATCAATGTTTCTTCACACAGCATTCAAAGAAATTCCTAAAATTTACAGTATGGACCATTTGCTTGATAATACGATTGTGCGTACTGTTGTTTTTGATACTGAGGAAGAGGAAGAACTTGAAGACGAGAGTTGATCAAAAATGAATAATGTTGAATATTGGACACCATATGATTATTCACAAGCTCCTCCTATTTCTAAATCTTTTGTTCCTCAAAAGGAATTACCTGAGAAATCATGGTATGTCACTGAGTCATATGTTTCATCCTCTAATGCGGCCCCTGTCCAAACTGTAGCACAAATAAATGGTCCTTTACCATCTTCTGGTGAAGTTACACCTTTACCAAAAAGTTTTCGTGTTTTAAATTATTACAAAACTTTTATGGAAGAAATCGAAATTTTGGAGGAAACAATTGAACGTAATTCTGAAATAAAAATTGAAACTTTTCAATCTGCTTACGAGCGAGAAAAGAGAGATATTTTTCAAAAACAAATGCTGCCAATTGTCAAACACCTCCATCTATGTGCTACACGTTGGGAACAGGAACTTCAAAACGAGGTCAAAACTATGATAAACATTTTCAACTCAACTGAAAATGCGATTTTGGTTCAAAAGCAAAGAAACAGAATTTTAAAAGATGATGCTGATCGACTGTTGGAACAAGTTCTCAATGCTGATATTTTGTCTGTTATCATGAATGATCTCTATAAATCTGGTACTTCTATGCTTATGGATGATCTTTGTGTTGATAATAATTTGTTGAATGTGGAAATAGAGACACTTAAACATGAAAATGACATGCTGAGAACAAAGAAAGATGATGTGACAAAACAATTTTCAAAAGAAATTTGTCTACTCAAACAAAGGCTTGAATGGTGTCAAGCTCAAAGTATTGAAATGGAATTGAAACTTCAAAGTCAAAACAATTCAAACTCTTGTCAGCTTTGCAAAAACAATGAGTCTTTAAAAAGTCTGTGTCTCAAATACGAGAAAGAAATTGCGGATTTAAAAATTGAAAATGTCGAATGGCAACAAAACCACGATGACATTAATTATTGCAACGTGAAACTTGAGTCTGAAATTCAGGATAAAAATCACATCATCATTGAGTAAAAAGAGAAAATTAAGCTACTTCAAAAAGGAAAGTTTGTTGACACTACGGTGATAGCACCAGGATTGTATCAATTGGAAAAAACTGCTAAAGGAAATTTTGTTCAAAACACTAATGTTGTTAACTCCACTTCCACAGGACTAGTCTCCACTAATAGCGTTAGCAGACCCAAGCGAAAAAGTAACAAGAAGAATAGGATCTTGCAACGTAAAAGAGGACCACTAGAAGCTCAAGAAGTAGAAGATCAACTTAGGACTTTGAATAAAACTCATGTTGCATCTGATTTAGATTCTAATCTGGCAAATTGTAATCAAAATCTAAATGTAACGAATGATGAACCTTTGAATGTTTTGAATATTAATGCATCTTGTGTGTTTTGTCGTAAAAGCGTATCATCTGGTGTTCATACAAAATGTATAGCTAATTCTCTTCTTAATCGTCATAAGAAACGTAGGACACACATTCCTTCTAGGCCCACTACTGCCTCTAAGTCTATATTAGGAAAGCCGCCTTCTACGGTTTCTAATGAAGTTGAAGTTACCCCCATAAGTGAAGAGAATAAATCTAGGAACAAGCCCATTACTAGTGAATTCACCAAAAAGAAAGCAAGAACTAGTTGGAATTGGCAACGTTGGTTACAACATAAACCAGACTTTAAATGGATTCCTAAATTGTTGAATACATGTGTTTCTAACCAACAGGAACCCGCACTTTCTTTGAGTTCCACCCTTACTTCTGTTCCATCCTTGTCATCTTCTCGTGATGCAGGTGGTACAGATTGTTCTCTGGATTGTTGATAGCGGATGCACCCGCCATATGACAGGCAATCTCAAACTGTTACACAACTTTGTTTCAAAGTTCATTGGTACTGTCAGATTCGGGAATGATCATTACGCTTTAATCATGGGATATGGTGACTATGTCAGTGGGAACATTGAAATCAGTCGTGTTTATTATGTGGAAAGCCTTGGACACAACCTTTTCTCTGTTGGTCAATTTTGTGATGGGGATCTAGAAGTCGCATTTCGTGAGAAAACTTGTTTCGTTCTTGACTTACAAGGAAACGACCTGATGTCTGGCTCACGTGGTTCTAATCTTTATACAATATTAATGTCAGATATGATTGCTACATCTCCGATATGTCTTCTCTCCAAAGCAGAATCGACTAAATCTTGGTTATGGCATAAATGTCTTTCGCACTTGAATTTCAAAACTATGACTGAACTTGCTCGTCACAAACTTGTTGATGGATTTCCAAGATTCCGTTTTACCAAAGATCACTTATGTTCAGCCTGTAAACAAGGAAAAAGTACTTGGGCTCATTTTCCTTCTAAACCTGAGCATAGTACGAATCATGTGTTACAATTGCTTCATATGGATTTGTGTGGACCGATGCGTGTTCAAAGTATCAACGGTAAACGCTACATACTTGTAATTGTGGATGATTACTCCAGATGGACTTGGGTTTATTTTCTACGAAGTAAAGATCAAGCTCCTTCAATGATCATCACCTTTCTCACTAAAATTCAAGTTCAGTTACGCAACACAGTACGAATGGTCATAACTGACAATGGAACAGAATTTAAAAATCAGACACTTCGGTCATATTATGAGAAAGTGGGAATTGAACATCAAACATCTATTCCTAGAAGCCCAGAACAGAATGGAGTTGTTGAAAGACGCAACCGGACGTTAGTGGAAGCTGCTAGAACCATGTTGATAAATGCTCAATTACCAGATTACTTATGGGCGGAAGCTGTTTCAACCGCATGTTATACCCAAAACCGTTGCATGATCACAAAACGCCATCGCAAAACACCTTATCAAATTGTTCACAAAAGAAAACCAAACATCGATTACTTTCATGTATTTGGAGCACTTTGTTATCCGAAAAATGATCGTGATGATTTAGGTAAACTTAAAGCAAAGGCTGACATCGGAGTGTTCGTTGGATATTGTGAAAATTCTAAAGGTTTTCGGATATGGAATCGTCGTACAAGAGAAATTCAAGAAACCATTCACGCTAATTTTGATGAACTCACACAAATGGCTTCTGAGCAACACAGCTTAGGACCCGAATTCAACCGTCTTAACTCTCCGGACTCTTCAGCTGAACCATTGCCACTCAACCGCAAAGAATTGGAAACCTTGTTTGCTCCACTGTTTGATGATACAATTGAAAACCGTTCTACTGAGGTCTCACCCAATTCCGCTGCTCAACCTGAAACTATTCAAGTACCTGAATCACCTCAACAAACTACTACAACTGTTGAGAAAGACGGTCCTCCAATTGCATCACCATTTACAGCAGAACAAACTGCTTCCAACTCACGACAATCAGCTGAAGCTCCTATACCACAATCAGTTCCACAACCCGCAGAGCATGATCCTAATGCGTTTTTTAATCCGTTTGCACCGGCTCCAACATTTCTTGAAGTAGCTGAGTCGTCCACACGCAATTTGGATCCTGCTAACATGCGAGATACTTATCAACTACACCCTTCAACACACAAATGGACTCGAGATCATCCCCTAGTTGATATTATTGGCCATCCAGATGCACCTGTAATGACAAGACAACGACTTCACACTGATGGAGAAACTTGTATCTATGCACTCACAGTTTGTCAAGAAGAACCTAAGAACATTAAAGAAGCAATGACTTATGACAACTGGATTGAATCTATGCAAGAGGAATTTCAGCAATTCATACGATTAGAAGTCTGGGAATTAGTTGCAAGACCTGACGGAGTCTTTGTCACCGGGTTAAAATGGATTTGGAAAAATTAGCTAGATGCAGAAGGCACAGTCATACGTAACAAATCACGCCTGGTAGCAAAAGGATACTCCCAACTAGAAGGAATTGATTTTGCCGAATCCTTTGCTCCAGTGGCTAGACATGAAGCTGTTCGGATCTTTCTGGCTTATGCAGCACATCGGAACATGGTTGTTTATCAAATGGATGTGAAAACAACATTTCTTAATAGAGAACTCCGTGAAGAAGTTTATGTTAGCCAACCAGACGGCTTCGTTGATCCTGAGCGTCCCAATCACGTTTACCGACTGAAAAAGGCACTCTACGGACTCAAGCAAGCCCCAAGGGCGTGGTATGACAAACTGTCTACTTTCTTGCTGGCCAATAAATTTTCTAAAGGTTCTGTGGATCCAACACTATTTACAAAAACCTACGGGGTGGACTTACTTGTTGTTCAAATCTATGTCGATGATATTATTTTTGCTTCAACAAAAAGAAGTTACTCTAATGATTTTGCAAAATTAATGAAAGATAATTTTGAAATGTCCATGATGGGTGAACTTTCGTTCTTTCTAGGACTACAAGTTCATCAATCACCCAGTGGAATTTTTATAAATCAGTCCAAATATGCTCTAGAAATTTTAAAGAAACATGGAATGATGAGTTGTGATACTTACAATACACCAATGGGCTATACCACAAAACTAGATGCTGACTTACATGGGACACCGGTTGACCCTACCAAATACCGTAGTATGATTGGGTCACTCATGTATCTCACAGCTAGTAGACTTGATATAGTATTTGCTGTCTACATGTGTTCTCGCTATCAGTCTAAACCAACTGAAAAACACCTCAGTGAGGTTAAAAGAATCCTTCGATACATAAAGGGAACCATTAACTTGGGAATCTGGTATCCGAAGGATTCTGGTTTTGAACTAATTGCTTTTTCAGATGCTGATCATGCAGGATGTTTAGACACACGCAAAAGTACATCTGGTGGATTACAGTTTCTCGGAGATAAACTTGTGTCATGGCAATCAAAGAAGCAGGACTGCACATCACTGTCGTCAACAGAATCTGAATATGTAGCTATGTCTGCTTGTTGTGCTCAAGTAATCTGGATGAGATCACAACTTAAGGATTATGGCTACCTGTTCAACAAGATTCCGATATACTGTGATTCCAAAAGTGCCATTGCTATCTCCTGCAATACAGTTCATCACTGCAAATCCAAACACATTGATCTCCGATATCACTTCATCAAAGAGCATGTTGAAAAGGGTACCGTTGAATTATATTTTGTTGGAACTGAGTACCAATTGGCGGACTTACTTACCAAATCCTTAGCACCATCAAGGTTTGCTAGTCTAGTTCACCAAATTGGTATGCGATGTTTGACTCCAGATGATCTGGAAAAGTTTTTAAAACACAATTGATCGTCAAACATCAAAACTATCTTTGTAAATATCTTTTTTCAAAAACAAAATATAAAAATATAAAACCATTAAAAACACAAAAAGATTTTTGTTCTTCCAAAAAAAAAAAAAAAAAAACAAGTGTTGAGGGGGAGGACAAGTATTTCAAAATTTCTCAAAATATTTACTTGCATTTTACCAAAAATGTTTATCTTATGTGATGCTTCAAAAAGTTTTTCGGGATACTTTCCTTGACCATTATAATAAATTTTAATTTTTTAGAGACTTCGGTCTAAGGTCGAGGGGGAGTAAAATTCCACAAGTTGTTCTTATCTTAAGATATGATGTAGTTAACACAAGTTAATATGAGAGTTAGTTAGGCATTAGGATTGAATGTAACATAAGGTTAAGGGGCCAAAGGTGTCAATATGTGAAACTTTTTTTTAACCTTAGTCAAAACTCATTTTTGACCGATCATTCAACTCACTAACACACACATTGAATAATTTCACCAAACCAATCCACGGCTCTTAATCAATCTATTAATCCGATCATCAATCTTCAAATCTGTAAGTACCATAATGCTTTGATCACGTTTCTACACTAAGGTTTTCAATCTTAACAAAATCCAACGGTTAACTTGTGCTAAAATCATTAAAACGCTTTAGGGTTTTGCGTAAATTAAGACCTTGAGATTAAGGGTGTTGGGATGTGATTTGGTTAATGGGTTTTGATCCCATGATGATAATAAACATGTTTGTGAACTTCAATCATACCCAGAAACTCTAATTGATTGATTTTGATTTTAGGGTTCATACGTGGTTTTAGGGGTTCTTGATTTTGGATGTTATGATTCAAATTGTTGATGGGGATAGTGTTTATACATGCTTAGGAACTCAATATTGTGGTTTAATTGCTTTAATAACAACTCATGAATCTTGAATCTTGGATTTAGGGTTCGTAACACTAGCAGGCATGAACTCTTGATTCTGTGGATAATTGTTGTTATAATTTGGTCCACATGTCCCTTAGCATATTAGGAACACTTGCCCTATTCCAATTTTAACCCATAAACATGTTTGAATCCGATTGTGATTAGGTGTTCATACTCATCCTGCGCGTAAGATCGAATCTTACGCGTAAGATTCGACACGTTTGAAAAACTTGTCTTGGATAAGACAATGGTTACGCAAAAGATATTTTCTTACGCATAAGTCAAAACTTACGCATAAGTTATATCTTACGCATAAGGTTTAATCCTTTGCATAAGCTCCAATCTTACGCTTAAGATTTAATCCTACACATAAGATTGAGCCTACACATAAGATTAAACTTAAGCGTAACATATAATGTTATGCGTAGATTTTGGTCTTACGCCTAATTTCATTTCTTACGCATAAGAAATGTTATGCATAGGATTTCCATCTTACGCGTAATGTTGCCTAAATTCATGAAATTTGTCTAAGTGTTGTAAAATTTCAAAAGTGTAAACTCTTGTAATGGTTAACTCATGATGTGACTATATTGTTATAAGTTTCTACTAAGTGTTAACTTCTAAACACAAGTTTATCATATTACAACAGTTTTTACACACAACACCCACTGATCAATTCATTAATCCGCATTGTCATGTAATTGAATGTCTGAGCTAACAAATGTAAATCATTGCTATGTTTGTGTTTGTTTATGTTCAATTCAGATGGCACAACATAATGACATTCCATATGAACCAGAACCTGAACCAAAACTCTCATGGGAAGAAACCTTTCCCGAGGATTACTCCAGAAAGATAGGCAAGAACAACTTAAGAATCAACTTCAACAAAATCACGTGCAATGAATCTTCATGCATTGTTGCTGTGGATGCCCTCCTCTATCACCCGAACAAAATCCTGTTCACCAAGTCAGCATCAGTGGCCTGCTTCTACATACACCAATTTTGGCACACACTTCAGCTAGACCTTGGGGAAGGGTCCTTCACTTGCACGTTTCATAATAGACAACTTACTGTGGACATAGATACTCTTCGGAATGTTCTTGGTTTACCCGAACTTGGCCCAGATGAAGAATACGATCCAGTACCTACTGAGGAAGAGCTGATAGAATGGTTACAGGATATTGGTTACGATGAATCAGAAGAAGTAGTGACTAGACACTCTAGGGTCAACATCAGATTTCTTCCACAACCATGGAGAACATTGTACATCCTAATTGCTAAGTCTTTATCTAGCAGAGACACTGGTCACGAACACCCCAAGCTCCAACACCTCAAACTCTTCTGGGCTGTAGCAAACGTCAAGAAGGTGGATTATGCAAGCATTATTTGGGAAGATCTTGTGTGGCACATACAACACAAAACCACCAATATTCCATTTGTTCGTTTCACCAAATTACTCATCGAAAGCTTCCTTCATAAGTATGACGATATTCCACAAAGACTGGATGATGAAGCCAAGCACACTTTCAGAAATGAGGACACTCTAAGACAAATTAAGAGACTTGACACCAGCACTCGTAAACAAAGGAAAACCTTTTCCCGCTTGTCTCTTGAATGACTGGTGAAGTTTTTTTATTTCTATGAGAAGCTATAAAGTGAAGCTGTGTAAGAATTACAAGTACTACGTTCAAGCTCTCAAGGAAGATAAAGTTGGGTTCTTGGACGAAGTAATTCTACCTTCATGCATGCAGAAGAAGGGGAAGAAAGGTAGCAAGTCTGGAAGCTCTGGTAGTTCTACCAAGTCTACACGAAAAAGGGGTATACTCAAGTTCCCAATTCCGGTCAAGAAACCTGAAACTATTCCTGAACCCACTCAACCACCTTCTCCAAAACCGTCTGACTTAGAAACCGAATCCGATGAAGGTCCAGTGTATAGGGAAGCCTATGCAAACATCGACACGAAGGTTAATCTTGAAGATATTGATGATAGAGACATGACTTTCGAAGATTGGGACAAAGACATTGATGAATTTGCTGATAATGCTGAATACCCAAGAAATCTCAATCAAAGACCGTTCACTGAAGCTGACTCTAAATTGGAAGAAGAAAGGTTAAGGAAAGAGAAGGTGAAGGAACCCATGACTACTGAACAAGAAGCTGCTCACTCAAACATAGGCCTCTCAGTGGAAGAAGAAAATGAAAGAGCTCTTAATTTGGGTCTCCTCCACAGCAAAATAGATGCCTTCCAAGCTGATCAACCTCTACCTCCTTTGTTCTCTCAAACAAACGAAGCAGGCGGATCTAGCAGAATTCCTGAATCCATTACAGGAACCAATGCTGCTTTGATTGTCTACGAAACCCCCACAGTATCACCTACAGAAGTAGATATGCTTAATGCTTCAGCAACTGGAGAAGAGGAAGAGGAGGACCCTATGGATACTGATGCTCCACATCTTTTGACCATGGAAGAAATGGAGATCAGAGAAAGGGCTCAAGAAGAAGAGTTAAAGAGAAAACAAGAAGCTGAAGAGGCTAGGCTTGAGGAGCTAGCACATGCTAAATTGGAAGAAACTATTCGTATGGAAGAAAGCAGAAAAGCTGAAGAGGCAGCCAAACTGGCAGAAGATAAGTTAAGAAAAGAAGAAGAAGCCAAGCTTGCAGAAGATCTTAGGCTTAAGGCAGATGCAGCCAAATTAGCCGAAGAACAAAAGCTTAAAGCAGAGGCTGACAGGCTGGCTGAAGAACAAAGATTACAGGAGGAAGCAGCCAAAGAAAAGAATGTTGAAGCCAAGGATAAACCCGAATTACAAAGAGGAGATGACAAGGACTTAACCACCCACATTGAATCTTCACAATCATCATCTCCAGCATCCGAATCTACCCATGACGAATCAATCAAGAAACCCGCAAGTACTAAAGCATCTGCTGCATCAAAGTTGATCAAGAAAGCTTTTAGGAGAGTTCATGAAAAGAAGAAAAGCAAATTGGACGATCGAGTTGAATCACTTGCAAGTCAAGTTGCAGAATTGACAAAGCTTAATACAAATGTCCAAGAAATGCAAGAAAAGGTAGATACCTTCTTAGCCAAGGATGTACAAGAAAACTTGGAAGCTACTTTAGCTGCTCAGGCACATCAGTATATGGAACAACACTTAGTTGCTGAATTAAAAGATTTTCTGGCGCCTATGAGAGATGAACTCACCAAGTTTGCAGAACAAGCAGTCAAGAAAGTTATCAGATCTACCTCATTTACTCTCCGAGCAGACAAATCAACTCTACCACAACCACAGATGTCATTGGACGACTTAGAGACCCAACTGTTAGACAAATTGGCAAGTAAATTCACCTTGTCACCAGATGAAGCTAAAATCCTGGAAGCTTTAAAAGCCGAAATGTCTAAAGAGTCCTGCAGCACTGAGGCCAACAAGCTGAAGCGTCAAAGAGATGATGAAAAGGATCCTAACTCACAAGCAAAGAAACAAAAGCAAGCCGAAGGACCCTCATCTCAACCCAAAGAACCGGTCCTTCCTCCAACTACAACAACATCTACTCAACAACCCAAGGCATCTGGTTCCGGTCCTAAAGCCCATGACCACTTTGAATACACAGGCGAAGACGAGATTCCTCAGACCGATGAAGTACCAGAACCGTCATCTACAAAGAAGAAAGAAAGGAAACGAAAAAATCATCAGCACAAACCGGACACCTCTTCAAAAGGCACAGAACCTAAGAAACCAAAAACCATTCTCAAATGGCTTGACGAAGATGAAACTGCCGATTACTCCTGGTTTGACAAGATGATTAATTCGCAACCACCACTTGCAGATAATCAAGAACCTCTCGATGGTCGAACAGTGGAATACGCTCAGTTGATTCAACACAAATTTCACATGAAAAAGATGAACAAGAAAGAGTTACGAAGAATCAAGAATGATGCGTTCAATCTTCTGAAAGATCGGTCTGCTAACTCCATCGAACTGGAATATCATCTAGAAAATATTGCTCGAGCTATGTGAAGCAATATTGACTGGATCAATCCTGAATCTTACATCGATCCGGTCACAAGGAAAACAGCACCATACATAACTGACTGGTCCAAACCACTGCCTATGATTGGGAAGCCAAAGGAACCCAAGATCCCTTACAAGTTCTTCTTCAACAAAGACATGGAATTTATACAACACGGCAGCAAGATTGAGAAGAAGTACGCCACATCACTTACCTTCCTCCCTGCAGCCAGATACCTCAAGAATGCCATCGAAGAAGAAGCCTCTAACTTATTCATTGATAAAGTTGTTGACTATGACCGGAACGCACTCTATGGCATACATCATTGGCCAGATAACCGGGCACAGTATTATCGAAGCAGCAGACTCAATCAGACTATGGGTAATGTGACAAGTGAGTTGAAGATAGTCATGATTCAGTTCATCTCGACTGTCACTCACTTTGGTTACCCCTTCCTCAGCAAACTAGTACTCAAAAGACTTGATGAAAAAGAGTACGAGATTTCCGAGTCGGACTTTCCACGATTACTCATCAACGACATAGAATATATGTACCTACACAAAGTTCAAGGAAAGCTTTGCAACTTACCCAAACCTATGCAGCTTGCCTTTATCACAGCTCTCCTAATCTTCATCAGACAGATAGTCATCAGAGAAAGAGTAGAAGATCTTCAACTGGGAGTGGAAAGTTATCTGAAGAAGCTGAATCTTACCAAACCTAACCTTTTCAACATCCCCAACCTTCAACATCAATCTCAGTACACCTTGATCAGGCATCCAGCATTTGGGTTCACTTACCACAGTGTAAACGGTCGAAACTGCTTCATGGCCTATGAAGAAATACATAAGTTCTGTGATGAAACCCTGAAGTTTGTCAGAGATGGAATCAAAAGCAGATTGGATGACTTAGCACTGGGCAAATCCAAAAGGTGGAATACCGATGAGGCCAGAGAGGCTCGCAGATTCATTACAAGGATTGAGAACCGGTTGAAGCGTAGGGATCAGTTCAGGAGATTAGAAAGCTATGTTGGAGGCAGACCTGGATTTCCGGTGTTGACATTTCAGAGACCAGAATGGTAGCAAATTTGTAAGAACTTGATTTGATTTGTCAAATACTATTCTTCATAATGGCTTGTTCACGCATTACAGTGCACAACCCGAACTTGTAAAGAAAGGACTCTGAGGTACGCATCAGTGCCTCAATCCTAATATAAGGTGCGAAGGCTTCTTACTTTTGAGTAGAATTAATCAAACATTTTATGATTTTCATAATTTTGCTCAAAAGGACAAGTATTTCACCTCAATAAGACCTAATCACTTGTTGAGGGGGAGCACTTGTCAAAACAAAAATACTTTGTTCCTAAATCAAAAGTTCTTGGTGAATCTCCCCATAAGACTCAAAAAGGCATATTTTAATCCAAAAGGATTGTCAAAAACATCATTTAATATGCTATTTTTGAGGGGGAGAAAATGGAAAAGTGATTAAAATATAAGTAGTCAAAAGGACAAAAAGTTGTATCATGTGCGAGCTAGACTCAGAATTGACCTAGGAATTGACGAGACAATAAAAGTTAGTAATCTCGAAAAGACTTATCCTCGACGGGTAATAACATCAAGTTAGTTAGTAGAGCTAGTTGTCACCTAAAAGCTGACAATGGAACTCTTTAACTAACCACGTAAATGTGTCTCGAAAAGGATTTGTCTTAGTAGAAATGTACCCTCTCGAGAAACTTTCTGTGGACTTGACCAGGACGGGTAATAACTTCAAGCTAGTCTAACTAGTGATGTAAGCGTGTCTCGAATCGGTCTTGTTCACTGAAAGTGGATCAATTCAAAATGATTGCTCCTCCCGCATGTGCAAATTTACTAAATATTCATGAGCACATGTGAAGGGGGAGCCCGTCAAAAGTATACTCAAAACTCTCAAAGTGTTAACCAAAATATTTGATTATCACAAACACTTTGAGAGATTTTCAATCAAAGGTTTCTTGGCTACTGTCGGTTAATCAAGGAGTTATAAGGTGATTAAGATAGAAAAAAACCGTCCTATGATCCGCCAGAGCCGGAGGGATCTACCCAAGGACATCTCCCATAGTTAGAATTAGAAGTCCTTAGGTATGATACGAGAAAGGGAGAAAAGAATGAAAGGGAAAGAAGGGGTTGAAGAATTAAAAAGAAATGTAAAAGAAAAGGGTGAAAAGAAACAGCCCTCCATATGTTCAACCTTAGGGCAGACACTGGGTTCAACTCATATGCTACTGGTTGTTGCTAAGGCAACACCGGTATTGAAGATAAAGTCGTCATGGACCCAGTGACGCAATTCACTAAACCTTCTTAACCACTCAAGTTCTCTTAAAAGAACTTGTTTCATTCTCACGGGGAACCAGTGTAATCTATCGACTTATCTCTTAGAGATGGTTGATATTGAAGCAGGAGACCCCTCCCTAGTCTCCGCATAGGAAACCTAAGTGTGCACTTATAGAGTCTAGAGCCTTGAGATACATCAAAGATCTCTTAGGAACACTTAGTATTTCTACAACTGGTGTTCTACATCAATGGACACCAGCTGTAAATTATCGAGTCCTTCGCAGATCTTAGCAATCTGCCGAAAACGTTTATGAGAGAATTACGTATGTATTTCTCAATGATTGAACGGAAATTCCTGCCAGAGTCAACATCAAACAGCCCTGACAGCAGGTCACTTTGGTAACCCCACAAGGGTTACGCTTAGTGTTCGCGGTGGTTCCATAGCGGTCTACAGTCGTGGAGTGATCCCCAGCGACTCACCCAGTCATTGAGCTACCAAGTAGGTCTCGTAAGCTCCTTCGGGAGTATCTGATATGGGAACGGCCTGGATAAGGATTAGAAGGAGTCTTCACAATATGCTGTTGACAAGCTCTAATTCCTTATCTGTAAGTACCGGATGTTTATTGCTAACTGTTTACTTGCATGTACATCACCTCCATGATGGTAGATTCCAGCATGCTCATACAATACATCTTGAAGCAAATGAAAGCTCCCCCAAAGATCTTAGCACCACAAAGTTCAAAGAAAGATTCTACGCCAATAAGAAGAATCTACAAAGTATAAAGACTAAAGATCCTAGAGTATGAAAAGGAACTTCGTGCACGTGAAAGACTAAGTCCAAAGATGTATGAGCATGTTGGGATGGCACACAACCACCACAGACGCAGGAGTGACGAATGGCAGACTACTTCATAACACAATCACTACATCATCACCAATGAACAAAGACATAGAGCAAAGTGCATTTATTATACAACATTTTTGAAGACGTCTACAGTTTTACATGTCACTAGTCTACGACAAAGATGAAGACGTCAAGCAACCGGGATGACCGGCCCTTAGGGGGAGATTGTTGGGAACATACTTTTGTATTTTAGTCTAGTCTCGGTCATTACCTTTTGTAATAGGTTTCTTAGTTATTTAATTTATTATGTTTAAGTTACTAGGCTTAAGTATTATGTCCAATGGGCCTTAAAGCCCACGTTTTTTATGAATGAGGGAGGAAGGGAGTGTTGCCCTACTCCTCCCCTATATATACTAAGCTTATGTAAACTTTAATGTTGTTGGTTATTTGAATATCTTAATGAAACTCTTGTTCTTTCAATCTTCATAATCTTATAATCAACCATCTCATATTCTCATCTCATTTCTTATACTTGTGTTTACTAAATGGTGACCTAACATAAACAAATAACAATCCAATTTCTTGTCCACACTAAAAAACATGTCAATTAGATTTGATGAATAGATCAACCATAATTTGAATAATGAATTGATATAATATCAAGATCTTTCTTGACCCTCACAAACACTCATTTAAAATAAATAGGCATTTTGATAGTGTATTCCATTAATCCTAAGATTATTTATGAGTGAGGTTAGTGAATGATTGAAATTTGACGTATTACTTCATGATTGTTATATGTATTGTTTATGTGAAAGACTCTTCATTGTTACTTATAAAGAACACACTTACATTTTGAAGATACTTTTTCATTTATATAACTACTAATGTTTTACAATGATTCAATTTCTCTTATTAAACAACTTAATGTAAAATAAGGTAATTTATTGAAAATATTTAAGTGTGTTGTTAAGAATAGATTAAATTGTTTGAAATATTTAGGTGACTAAATTTAACTCATTTACATGATGTTTAAGTAACATTAAGCCATCTATACCTATATGCAATGCAAGACTAGTTATGCAAACTTAACGTAAGAAATTTAGCATAAGATCTAGTTAGGCAAAAACGGTCAACTAGTAACGAATTAATAGAGAACATGGCACATATGCTAAGATATACAAATAGCTAAATTACAAATAGCAATGATTATCTAATATACTCTATTAACAAAATAGAATCACAAATGAGTTCACATAGCACATAAAACACTTGTTGTCGTTTTGTGTATTATATATACCAATGTTTACTTAGCTCGATTTTATTTGAAAATAAACTAGTTTCCTACCCATTTTAAAATTTAATTATGATCAATATTTTGAAAGCATAAATTCTTAATTTTTCAAAGATATACCGACTAGGAATGCCCAACTTGAAGGAAAAGGTAAGATGCAAGTTTTACGTTAAAAGAAGACTTAAATATTTGACTTCCGTGTAGTATTTTGACTTTCTGACTTATTTAAGTTTCTAATGGTTACATGTAAATATTTTTAAATGAAAGTAGACTCAATTACCTTTAAAATGCCGGGTGACGTGACTTCTACGGAGTTACGGTTATTTTTATATGATTTTTCAAAGTTTTCGAAAAAACTGCGAACAGAGAGGCGGACCCCTTAAATATTTAAGGGGGCCGCCCAGTATTTAAGAGGGCCGCCCAGACAATTAAGGGGGCCGCCCATCTGGTACTCAAAATTTCATTTTTTGTAAAAAATAATTTTTTGACTTTTCGGAAAGGTGTGTAACTTTCTGATTTTGATACCGAATATATAACACTTATTTTAAGCATGATATTATTTCGAACTAGTATAATTAGTGTATATAACATCAAAACTAATACAAGTTAATCAACAAAACACTTTACATATTTAATCCTCGTTAATGGATAATTTGATACATGGATCGTACTCAATTTTTAAAACCATTTGTTTTGAAAATTAGAGCGACGTGGCTCTGATACCAATTGTGGAAAACTAGAATGGGGGGGGGGAATAGTTTTCCCCTCTTTTTCATTTATAAAAAGTTTATTTCAAAATGTTGATTCGAATTTATCCAATTGTTTGTTTGAAAAACCTTCAATTAGAGTTTAGTATGAAAACAACATATAATCAATATGATCAATTATATATATGAGATTTTGGATTAGTTTTCCAAACTTAGTTTTATGAATGGAGCTTTGGTTGATCTTTATGTGAATATGTTTTCCTTTTAAAATCTTAAAACGTTTTGTATCAAATTATCTATCAAGTTAAACTCAATATAAGAAGTGTGAATAATAATCTATTATACCATATCATATAATTATACACACAATCACCATATAAACTCGTAACTATAACACAATTAATCATCATGACAATATAAGCAACTATCAACACATATTTGCAAGCATAGATATAAAGCGATAAGTGCAAGAATAAATGTAAAGAGATACGAGAAAGAAAATGCAAACCGGACACGATGATTTATAGTGGTTCGGCTATAAGGACACCTTCCTTGCCCTACTTCACTCCCCGAGTCACCTACTCGAGAGTTTTCTTCACTACTCAACAAGCTCCCTTTTGGCGGAGAAAACCTTACACAACTTTTGTTTACACCAATTAATGACACTAAGCTAAATGTCGAGTTCTAATAGTAGCTAGAACCAATCTCACAACTTCAATCACTACACAACTTCTACACGACTTCACGACTTCTTCATGGCTTCACGACTTCACTACTTCACAACTTCTTCTATACTCCACTATATATTCACACATCTTCTTCACAGCTACATGACTTCTCCACACTACTACTTCTTCCCACTACTTCTTACTCACTCATAAACTCACTACTAAGTAAGATCATCTTGATCTACTTATTACATATACATAACTCACAACTTCACATAAACACTAACTAGATCCTAATACATCTTTGGCTTTATGATAGGGAGGATTCTTCTCTTGCACTTTGAGTGGTGAAGGATTGGATCACTTGAAACAAAGACTTATAATCTTATGATCAAAGGATTTAGAAGGATGTTTTGAAGGGATTGGGACTGAAAATTTTCGTGCAAAAGGTGAGGAAAAATTGCAGAAATGAACCAGTATTTATAGGCAAAAATTTCTGACAACTGGAGCGTGCCGGTCCCCTTAATAATTAAGGGGGCCGCCCTACTGAAACGGTCAGAAATTTTTGTTTTTCTGGTGAAAGTTTATTTGGTGAAAAACTAACTGATTTTGGTTAAAAATTTGAATTCATATATTTGTTATGAATTAAACATTTTCCTTTAATTACCAAAATTGTTTTTCAAAAATATATGACATGTTTATATCATTTTATAAATTTTGTAATGTTTAAATAGAATCCCTTTGATCATAAAATTTATTAGACATTTGTTTGTACATACCTTAAGTGATTGTTGAGGCAAACTCGAGACGTTGAGATGTCGAGGCTTGTTGACGTAAGAATGCATAGATGAATTGTGATCACAAGTAACTTAAGCACTTTACATTATATGTTGTAACTTACATCTTTGTCATCATCAAAACATGAAGAGAATGTTTAGATTAAATATTGTAATATTCATGCCAACACACAATATAAATGTGCAAAACCCTTATATTCTGTCCATAAGCAATCTCAATATAGAAATGGATGTCATCACATGAAGACTATTTTCCAAAAGTACCTCCAACATACTAACTCAGGGCCACTCCTTAGATATAAAAAGATAAAGCTAAATATTGTCTCATGGTCCAGTCAAAGCAAGATATCTACCTAAGGAGATTCCTTGGATAGAATATATGTCCGTAAGGTCTTGGAGATGATGTATGGGAATGGAGAAAATGTTTTATATGCAATCAAGTCACATTACACGAATCCTAACAGATATTGCATATTCCCGAAATGTTTGCAGCACTACCTCTTCTCCAATGAAACAAAGGCACGTGGTGTCTATTGTAACCATCCTGGCCTAGGTGGCCATCGAGTTGTTACCTGAATATGCTTGTTAGGTCAGACTCTTATCATGCCTGGCCTCAGACTGTGTTTCACAGGCAGGTTATGATAGGTGTAGGCTTATTTTAGGCCTGTTCCGAGTGTATAGACTTCACCCAATTGGGCTGGAGCTCCCAAACGCAATCAAGTCCCCCAGTCCATTAGTGTATTTAGGTGTCAGGGAAATATGGTGATGGATTTATGTCTTGTTAATGAGGTTTCTGATCAAAATTTCCAGGCTTCATGTAGTTTAAAATGTGTGTTTAGCCTGGAAATGTGAGTATCCATGCAATTGATTGCAATGGTTGAGTGTTTGAAGGGTATTTCCTTCTTAAGATTGTTGCGTATTAAGTGCATGATCAGTCTTTTTAAGGTGAATATCCATGTGAATAATCGCAAGGAACAGGTGATTGGATGATTTTTCATTCCCAGGCCTGATATCCCTTTAATGCTTTGTGGCCTGGGATTCTATTGACGCCGTAAACAGTCTCTCACCAAGTCTTTTCGAAATCTCCATCTTTTATGCTTCAAATTACTTCTTGGAATGTGTTGTTGGCTGTTTTTTATGGGGTAATTGTTTCTAAATGTATTTTAATTGCTACTTTTTCTAATTCTTTGTAGCGTATTAAATTTTTTTCTTTTTGGTATGTTATGCTTTTGAATTTCGTGCATCAAATTACAGTTTTGTATATTATTTGACCATTTTATCTTTACCATTTACACACTCTCATTAACTTGAGTAAGGGTAAAATGATCAAAATAATAAAGACAAATTATGATAAAAAAAAAAATGAAGGGAAAATCACCTAAAATGTAGTAAACCTACCCATTTTTGTACTTGTGTGTAGCCATTTTATTTATTTTTTTAAATAGTTTCCCCGATAAAATATATTACAACAAAAAAAATATTTAAGTACAATGAAATGTGGCTGAAATACCACATTAACCTTAAGTAACCGCTTGAACAACCTTTAGATCATTTGTGTCATGCCACAAAATGACCACACTAACTACATACGCAAACTAAAACAAAAAATTGTCCAACAACTACGGTAGATCAGCATCATCACAACTCTCTTGTAGATCACGTAAAATACTCCTCCCATCTTCTTTCGTAAGGAGGTAAAAATCCACATTATTGCCCGACCAAATACCAGTCCGTTAATACAAATATTGCCGAAAAGAGGTATTTATATTTTACGTTCTTTGCTAAATTTTGCTAACGACAACGTGTAAACTTTATTTTTTCGCAAAACATAATTATAGTTGGTGTGTGCTTATTCACACACCTTTTTCTGTCCATATTAAGACCAAAACAGACACAAACTAAATTTAAATGCCAAAGATATTGTGTTTTTGTGTTTGTGATCGTGCAGGAACGGATAATTCAGAAATTGACATAAAACAGGTCAAAAAGGACCAAAACGAGCACGAGTTTGTAAATCATGTCAAAAGCCAGAGCCGGGGAAGCAAATTACCACTTTTGAGCTCAGATTGTCAAAACACACCATGGAGAATCACAAAATGCCAAAAATAGTCCTTGGAGCAAAAGTTTACAAAATTGGCAGAAATGATCCCTCAAGTTTGGAATTTGACAGAAATAGCCCCTGAGCATTGGATTTTGGAAGAAAAAGTCAAAAATGGACCTTGGAATTCACAAGTTATCAAGTTTAATCCCTGGGTGAAAAGTTTGAGAAATTTACAAGTTTAGTCCCTGAAGTTTCAAATTTGGCAAAAATGGTCCCTGGAGTTTCAAAAATGGAAAATGTCAACTGTGGTCCTCGTACTATTCAGACTTGGCAAGAAAGGACCCTTTGTGAACTTCGGAAGAATTACATTTTCACACCCTCTAAAATTAGAAAATTACAAATTGGTCCTTGTGATAACTTTACTACCAAACGAACTCTTGTTTTGTTACAAACCAAATCCAATCCAAAATCCAAGTCCAAACCAACACCCCTTATTACTCCCTAATCCACTCCACCATATCCACAAGCCCAAACCTCCCAAAGACCAACTCCCTTTATTAATAAAACGGGGGTCAAACCTCCCGTTTGACTCACCCCTTCCCCCCATCTCCACAACTTGCATCCTGATACCAGTCACATCCCACCACCCCCACCATCCCAGTCACATCCACAGCCCAATGCCCCCTTGTACCTACCCTTCACCTCAACATTAAATGCCACCACCCCCATTTGCAGTCCTTAGAGCAAATTGCAATTATTCAATTTGGCGCCAAAATGGAACCAAGGGCTGCGATCACTGCACCCTTAATCCAACGAGTGGGATTTGGTCAAGAAAGCACAAGGGACATGATGGGACTAATATTTCTCACAGTAAATACTCAAGGAAAGAGAGAAGCAATGTTTTGCATTTTTAGTATAAATAGGATCATTGTAAGCCTTCAAAGGCATGTAGTTCTTACTGTAGTTCACTAGTTAATTAGTTTTCACTCGTAATCTGTTTTTCAAATCAATATAAGTATTCAAGTTTCAATTCTTGTAATCTTTTTTTTTCCAGTTCCAATCAAAAGTTCAAGTCTTACTTTAAAAAGCTATATTATTGTTATAAGCTCTTGATAAGCTCACCTAGTATCTCATAATACAAAAAGAAAACAAAAAGAAGCATAAAATCAGGAACAAACTAATCACAGGGTACCTTTGCAATTGATTGTGGAAAGCTAAGGAAGTTGTCAAAATGCATTGGCAAGTTCTCAGTCCTTAATTTTATGTTTTTAGTGTAAAAATTGCATCATCTGTTATAGTATTTGTTATTGTTTAATCTTTGCTTATCTTTGCTCATTCTATCATAATATTGCTTATTAGATAGATCTTAGTTCATAGTTTAAGATGTGGTTCAAATTTCATAGGATTTCATAAAAATCACAAAGATAACAGGTTGTTTGGGTTAGTGGGATTCACTGAGATTCAAGGTGTTTCTGTTGTTTCTTTTGGTTCATACAAGTCATCTTAAGCCATAATAGCATAGAACAACCGTAAAAACCATTGGTCTTTCATACAAAAGTCAAAATAGCTTTTAATCTCACCACATGTGACCACTGTTAGGATTTTAAGATCAAGGATTCTTCAAATCAGTTTAATATTCGTTAATATAGCTTATTCTAGTCTTATTATAGCTTAACATCTCTTTTTCAGTTAATTAGAACTAATCAAAATTCATTTTAGTCAAAGTTTCAAGGAAACATCAAAAAGTCAAATTGCAAGGTTTTCAGAAAATCCAAATTTTCCAAGATTTTTACTAATTTGTGTTTTCAAAATTAAGCCCTGAGCATTTTGGAAGTCAAAGTCCATCAGATAAACTTGTGAAATCCACCTTTGGATAATTTTTATGATTTTTTCTCTGGCTTATTGGACTGCTTATTTGAGGCTGCAGGGTAAGACCATCCCCTGCACCAGGGTAATTGCCACTTTTTATAAGCTCACACTGAGCTTACCTGTGGACCCCAGTCCCTAATCCCTAGCTTTTTAGATAGCTTATTGGTCCACTTCATTGGATCAGTGCTAAATTTGGATCCCTGATCCCTTGCCTTTAGCTTATTGTTGCCTTTTAGTTGTCCTACCCACACTCAGTATAGACACCCAAGTTCACAAGCCTCCCCCAAGCTCATTAGTGAACCATAAGCTCTACTTATTGGCTTATTTCAAATCTTACTAGGCCACCTTTCTAGATCTCCCTTGAGTTTGGTCTTCTAATCACACCTGTGGGCCCCACCAAGGGCTGCAAATAGCCTATTTTGGCCTGTTTGGTCTGTGGTTATGCATAAGTGCTTATTTGAGATCTTTGGGTTATTCAGAGTGCTTATTCAGTAGTTTAAGCTTATTTAGTTTACATCTCTTGTGTTTGTAGCTTATTTGACAACTTGTAGCTTATTGCACCAAAATTCCAAGCTTTTAGCTTATTAGATCTTCTGTCATACTCTTTGGTTTGCACACTGCTTATTATTAAGCTTCAAAAAGTTTGTTTTTGTAAAAGTTGTTTGTTTTTAGCATGAAAATAGTTTTGTAAAAGAAAAACCAGAAAAAGACAACTTTAAAAATAGTGATAGCTTTTATTTAAGCCATTTGGCTTAGTGCTCAGCTTTTCCAAAAAGCAATTTTTCATTTTATATTTTTCCTAAGTTTCTAATATATTAAAGTAGTTTCAGAAAAAATTTCATAATTTTCTGAGTTAATTTAGTATTTATAATAATGAAATTAAATTTAATTAGTTTTAATTAAAAAAATCAAAAAATTAATTTTCTTGCTGCTTATTTATATGCAATAGTACCTTTTTATATTTTTCCCAAGTTTTATAATTAACAAAGTATTTTTTGTAGAAAAATTTTCATAACTTTCACTGTTCATTTAGTATTTTTCATAATTAAATTAGTTAAAATAGATTTTAATTAATAAATAAGTAAATAATTAGTGAAATAGTTTAAAAATAATTTTTATAAACTTTTTATAAATATTTAGGATTCCTGTAATGGTTAATTAGTTTTGTAAAAAATTTCATATTTTTCTAAGTCGTTTTATTATTTATCTTAATTTAAAATTAGTTAAAATTAGTTTTAATTAATTATTAAATAGTTTTTAATTAATAATAAATAATAAAATAATCAAAAAAATTAATTTTCTTTTTATTAAAATTTTCATTTAATATTAAGTTTGTAAAAATTTCATTTTCATCCCCTCTAGTTTTAATTTGCTTAAAACTCACCTTTTTTCCAGTACGCAATTGTATCTGATTTTAATTTGGTTTACGTTTATATATTTATGTAATCTTGTAATTGTTAATACTGTCCATTTGTCTTAATCTCAATCAATCCATTAGTGTAATAAACTCCAAATAATTATTTGTTACTCTCCCAAATCATTTGAATCTCTTAAACATTTCAAAAAACAATTTCAATCTCGTTGGGACATAACGACCCGGGAAAACACTGTGCTTACACCAGATCATAAATTGATCACTTCTCACTCAGGATTGACTTGTTGACCACACCTGGTTGACTGGTTAATTTGGAGGAGTCAAATTTTTTTGCGCCGCTGCCGGGGAGGTTGTTGCGTGTTTTCAAAAACGTTTAGGTTTAGTGATTTTCAAAACCCTCCTTGAACAAATTTCACCACTTTGTAAATTTTTGTAAAATCTTAATCATATCAAAAAGTCATTAACACATTTCTAAAGTGTTAACCACACCAAAAAAATCATAAACAACAAAACAAATCGTCAAGTTAAATTACTTCACATTCTTTAAGATTACAACCTATAGAGGTGGTAAACGGAAGTTCTGACATTAAATTGCAAACTGAAAAGAGATCCATTCTTCTCTTCCGCCACCCTGCGAGTGATATTAAAGGAAACGATTTCGGTTAACGAATCGAGACCAAAAATAATTTCCAAAAGTTTTTTCACACACACCCAAAAAGCCAAAAACATTTTGTTTATCTGTTAATAATTACATAAAATACATTGTCGAGAACCAAGGCAGAATACCTACCAACTGGGGGTATGAACATTAATAAGTTCCCAAACTAAAGATTAAAACTTGCCTTTGTATCCTTGTGAATTGGTGTACCTTTTTCAAAGAAGCCATTCATACTATGATTATTGGTTTACGTTCACTGTTTTTTTGCCTCGGTCTTGTTTTAATTGACTTTGTTTTTAGTGCATGCGCACTTGTTCAAAATCAAGGCGTAATCTTCAGAAAAACGAACCCGAGTTACGTACAGTTATTGAAGAACCCAAAATAAAAATGGACGAGCCCCCACCACCCCCACCTGACCCTCCCAAGGATGAGACAGCTCCCGATCTCCGAACGATGGAGGAGTTGTGTCAGCCTACTATGCACGGGAGAGGTGGACCCATTGCACCACTCACTATTGAGGCCACGGACTTTGGACTCAAGCACCACATTATCAAACAAGTCCAAAATTTGTGCCAGTTCCATGGATTACCGGGTGACGATGCTAACAAGCATCTCGACAAATTTTCATCCGTCACCCAGAGCATGAAACAAAATAGCGTCACCGAAGACGGCCTTCGTCTGTATCTCTTCCCCTATTCTCTCACTTATCATGCGACTGCCTGGTTTGATCGTCTTCCAAAGAATTCGATCCGCACTTTTGATGAGATGGTTACCAAATTCTTCGCTAAATACTTTCCACCGTCTATGGTAACTAAACTCAGGAATGATATCAGCAACTTCAGACAGCTTCCTGACGAGTCCTTATTTGAGGCATGGGAACGCTATAAACTTGCTATTGATTGATGTCCCAATCATAACATGCTTCTTGTCACCATTATAGATACCTTCTACACTGGTTTGACACTTCATCACCGTGACACCATCAATGCTGCTGCTGGGGGCACCTTTATGAAGACGACCCCTGAAGAGTGCTATGATTTAATCGAAAACATGACTGCCCATCACAATTTCTGGGATTCCTCAGCTGAGAGGAATGACTCATGTAAATCAGTCACTCCAACAAATAATGATATAGCTGTCCTTGCTAAAAAGCTTGATGATTTGTCCACTGCAATTTTACGTATCCATCAGTCGCATCAAAATCATCACGACAAAGTTGTCAACCCAAGTTGTGAAACTTGTGGTGGTCCCCACCCGTACACTGAGTGCCCAGCCTCCGACGGCTTCGCTCATGAAAACGTGTACGCAGCTCAAGGTCCCTATAATTTGGGGGGTAATTCTTACCAACCACAAGGGGACCGTAACCTTTTGAGCTATCGTTCCAATAACTACCTCGGACCACCCGGGTTTAATCAAGCTCAGAATCACAATGCCCAAAACCGGAATCAAAATTTTAATCAAAATCAAAACCGAATTAACCAAGGTTTTCAAAATCAAGGGAATTTCAATTCCGGTCACAACCAGGCTTTCCAAATCAAAACCAAGGAAATTTTAACCGTAATCAAGGTCATATTAATCAGGGTAATAATTTCCAATAGGGTAATTTTCAACAAGGAAATAATTTTCATAGTCATAACAATCAAAATCAAGGGAATTTTTAAAACAACCGTGCTCAAAAATTTCCTAACCAAACTCAAGCCGTTGTTCCAACTGGACCATCATTCGATGAGTTGTTGAAATAGTTTATTAAATCCCAAGAAGAAATGAACAAATTGTTGGTCAGCCAGATTTCCGAACTCAAGAAGTCTTTAAATGATCGACCCTTGGGCTCAGGTACACTACCGAGCAACACGATCGCTAACCCGAGGGGCAATGTTAAGGTGTTCACAACCATAAGTGGAGTTTCTTATAAAGGACCCACGGCTCCGTCTACCTCTTCTCGTATCCAGGTAGAGGAACACGAAACTGAGGCTACAACGGACACGGTACTTCCTACTAACAACGGAGGTACCAATGACGTCCCTCCTCCAGTTATCCCGGTCCCGATCCCCAAAACAAGGGTCATATTTGAACCTCCAGTTGAAAATCCAAAACCCAACCCGAAACCTTCAATTCCATATCCCTCACATTTGCAAGATCAAAAGCTCCGCAAAAAAGCAAATCATCAAATGGAAAAACTTTTCCAAATTTTTCAAGATTTACACTTTGATATCAGCGTCGCGGATGCTATCCTTTTGATGCCTAAGTTTGCATCAAGAATCAAAAACCTATTGAGCAATAAGGAAAAACTGTTCGAAATGGCAAAAACTCCATTCAATGAAAAACTGCTCTGCAGTTCTGTTGAAACAGCTTCCCGAAAGCCTGGGAGATCCTGGGAAATTCCTCATTCCATGCATATTCCCGGGAATGGTTGAATGCTATGCCTTGGCCGATCTTGGTGCTAGCATCAACTTAATGCCTCATTAAGTATGGAAGAAACTCTCTCTTCTGGAACTCACTCCCACATGCATGACTCTTGAGCTTGCAGATCGTTCAATATCTCATCCCTTCGGTATTGCCGAGGACGTATTTGTCAAAGTGGGAAAGTTCCATTTTCCAGCAGACTTCGTGATTGTTGATTTTGATGCGGATCAAAGGTTTCCTCTCATTCTTGTAATAGGATTCCTTAGGACGGGTCGTGCTTTGATCAATATATTCGATGAGGAAATCACATTACGTGTTGGTTCTGAAGCCATAACTTTTAACCTTGATCAAACCTCGAGATACTCCTCAAACTATGATTATAAATTTGTTAACCGCATCGATGTCATCGATGTTGCAACAGAGGAGTACTCTCAAGAAATTCTTGGTTTTACTGATTATTCTCCGAGTGGCAATCCCACTCCCTCCTCTCAACCTATCATTGCCAATTCTTCTCCTTCCCTCACTCCGTTTGAGGGAAGTGCTTCGTCTTAGAGGAAATAGAGGCCATTCTCAGAAGTGATTCGATTCCTAAGGGGATTGATAACCAAGAGATTGACCTGGAAAGGGATATACTTCTCTTTGAGAAGTTACTCAATGAAGATCCCTCTCCCCCTCCTGTTCTTTCAGAGAAACTTCATAAAGAGGAAATAAAAAATGTTGAGAAAACTGATGAATTTCCTGAGGTCGAGCTTAAGGAGTTGCCTCCTCATCTTGAATATGCATTTCTGGAGGGTGATGATAAATTACCCGTCATTATCGCTAAAGACTTAAAAGATGAGGAGAAAACTGCTCTCATAAAGCTCTTGAAATCCCACAAACAAGCAATTGCGTGGAAACTCTCCGATATCAAGGGTATTAACCCTGAATTATGTACTCATAAAATCTTAATGGAGGATGATTTCAAACCGGCAGTTCAACAACAGAGACGGGTTAATCCTAAAATTCATGAGGTTATCAAAAAAGAAGTTCATAAACTTCTTGATGCCGGATTGATTTACCCTATATCTGATAGTCCTTGGGTTAGCCCAATCCATTGTGTTCCAAAAAAGGGTGGCATTACTGTTGTCACAAATGAAGAAAACGAGTTGATTCCAACTCGACTGGTTATGGGATGGCTTGTGTGCATTGACTATAGAAAGTTAAATGACGCCACCCGAAAAGACCACTTTCCTCTACACTTCATAGACCAAATGCTCGAGAGATTAGCGGTTAATGAATACTATTGTTTCCTCGACGGTTTCTCGGGTTACTTTCAGATTCCCATTGATCCGCAGGATCAAGAAAAGACCACCTTCACGTGCCCCTACGGAACTTTTGCCTATAGACGTATGCCTTTCGGCTTATGTAATGCTCCAGGCACGTTCCAAAGGTGCATGATGGCCATATTCCACGACATGATCGGGAAAAATATGGAGGTCTTTATGGATGACTTCTCGGTCATTGGGGATTCTTTCCAATCTAGTCTCTCCCATTTAGAAAACATGTTGAAACGTTGTAAAGAAACAAACTTGTGTCTAAATTGGGAGAAGAGCCATTTTATGGTCAAAGAGGGCATTGTCCTCGGCCATAAAATTTCCAAAAGTGGGATTGAGGTTGATAGAGCTAAAGTTGATGTTATAGCAAAACTGCCTCCTCCCACTACTGTCAAAGGTGTCAAGAGTTTTCTCGGGCATGCAGGCTTCTATCGGAGATTTATTCAAGATTTCTCCAAAATAGCCCGGCCTATGACCCATCTTCTTGAAAAAGATGCTCCTTTCATCTTCTCACCCGAGTGCATCGAAGCTTTTCAAACCTTAAAGAAAAAGCTTACTTAAGCACCCATTCTTGTTGCCCCCAATTGGGACCTGCCCTTTGAACTTATGTGCGATGCTAGTAACTTTGCTATAGGTGCAGTCCTGGGGCAACGCAAAACCAAACACTTTCAGCCTATACACTATGCCAATAAAACTATGACTGAGGCTCAAACTCACTATATAACTACGGAAAAAGAACTATTAGCCGTAGTCTATGCTTTTGAAAAGTTTCGGCCATACCTTTTCCTGACCAAGTGCATAGTGTATACGGACCACTCGGCTCTAAAATACCTCTTTGCCAAACAATATGCAAAGCCAAGATTGCTCCGATGGGTTCTCCTCCTACAAGAATTTGATATCATCATCCGTGATTAAAAAAAAAAAAAAAAAAAAAAAAAAAGAGGTGAGAACCTAGCGGCTGATCATCTATCCCGACTAGAGAACCCTCACCAGGATGTCCTCGAGAAAAACGAAATTAATGAAACCTTTCCTCTCAAGACACTCAATGTGATCTCTTCTCGTGGTGATTCTACTACCCATTGGTTTGCAGACTTTGCAAATTACCATGCGGGTAACTTCATTGTTAAAAGGATGTCGTCCCAGCAGAAGAAAAAATTCTTCAAAGATGTAAACCACTACTTCTGGGACGACCCCTACATGTTCAAAATCTGTACGGATCAAATCATCCGGCGGTGTGTCCATGGCCAAGAAGCCATGGATATCCTCAAAGCTTGTCATGATGGACCCACGGGGGGACATCATAGTCTAAACTTCACCGCCAAAAAGGTGTTTGATTCCGGCTTCTACTGGCCCACGATCTACAAAGATGCTCATGAATTTGTCAAAACCCGTGACGCTTGTCAGCGTCACGGGAATATTTCTAAGAAGGATGAGATACCTCAAAACGCCATCCAAGTCTGTGAATCTTTGACATCTGGGGCATTGATTTTATGGGTCCATTCCCGTCTTCTCGAGAGAATAAGTATATACTCGTGGCCATCGATTATTTCTCCAAATGGGTTGAAGCTAAGGTTTTACCCACCAATGATGCCCGAGTTATTGTAAAATTTTTGAAAGCTCTTTTTGCCAGATTCGGAACTCCACATGCCATAATTAGTGATCGTGGTACACACTTTTGCAATGATCAATTTGCAAGAGTCATGCAGAAGTACAGTGTCACTCACCGTCTTTCCACTGCGTATCACCCCCAAACAAGTGGGCAGGTGGAGGTTTCTAATCATGGAATAAAAAGAATTCTGGAGAGGACAGTAGGAGAAACCCGTGCCTCCTGGTCGGATAAGCTAGATGATGCACTCTGGGCTTTCCGTACAGCTTACAAAACACCCATCGGGTGTACTCCATACAAGCTTGTGTATGGGAAGGCGTGTCATCTACTGATTGAGCTAGAGCACAAAGCCTACTAGGCCTTAAAACATGCCAACTTCGACCTAAAGACAGCGGGTGATCACCGCAAGGTTCAGCTGAATGAATTAAATGAACTTCGTGATCAAGGTTACGAGAATTCTTTGACGTACAAAGAAAAGACAAAGAAGATCCACGACTCAAAGATCAAGAATCGCGTTTTCAACATTGGTGATCGAGTCCTTCTTTTTAACTCAAGATTGAAGATTTTCTCGGGAAAATAAAAAACCCGTTGGTCTGGGCCTTTCACTATCGCCAAAGTGTTTCCATATGGAACCGTTGAGTTATCTCAACCCGACGGTCCCAACTTCAAAGTGAACAGTCATAGGTTGAAGCATTACTTTGCAGGGGACATACGACCCATGGTTGTCCCAGATCTCCAAACCTTCCCCACAAACCAATGAATTCGGGGATCGAGTCAAGCTAGTGACTCGGTAAACAAAAACATTAGCATGCACATGGGTTTTCACCCATGTTTCTGACTTCTCTCTTCTTTCTAATAAAGTAACGGGAAGAGGGTAACCTCTTCTACATCTTTTGTCTTGTGGTTGTTGTGTTTGTACAGGTAATTGTTCCCAAAGCATGAAGGCTCTCGTGCTCGTGTTTTTGCCCTTACTTCATAAAAAGCTTCATCATTCAAGAAATCTGATTTCCTTAGCTAACGTTATCTTTTGGCATAATTAATAAACAACCTTAGATACAAGTAGGATGACCCTCGCCTTTAAAACATTGAGGACAATATTTAACTTTAGTCTAGGGGGGGGGGGGGCGTATCTTCGATTTGACTTGCACCTTTCATGTGCCGTTTACTCATGCAACTCCGTTTTTCTCTCAAAAATCCAATATATATATATATATATATATATATATATATATATATATAATAAAAAAAATTGAAAAATGTTCATAAAAAATTACCAAAAAATTGAAATAAATTTGAAAATTTTCTGCAAAAATATAATAAGTTTTGACACTTTGTTCTGACTTTCCGCTGGGTAGGGTAGGAATAGAAATTTTGACTTGACCGGGCGCATTGAGCCCTAGCTTGTTCCCTTAACTTTTTAGGCTAAGTGTCTGTGAATCTCATTACTTGAGGTAGTGACCATCCGAGTATTAGATTAATTGACTAATCGCACCAGCGAGCTAGTTTGTGACTTGGTGACCATTCGTTATGCAAATAACGCGCCAACGAGCCAAGAAGTGCACTAGTGACCATCCGTTAGTTGAAGCGTCGAAATACTCGTGCCAGCGAGCTACTAATATAGAGTTTGTTTAGAAGTTAGATGCTAAACGTGGAGTAGTTGGTTCTCATTAGAGCTCATCGTAGGTACTTGTGGCTTTTTGCTCCTAGAAAATTGTCTCACCCTATATCTGTAAAAGAATAATTAAAGACATTATGTTTTGACAAAACTTAGTTCTTTATCTTCTTAAGAGAACCCTTGTTTTAAAAATTGGGTACACATCAAGGTCATGTAATAAGTTCTACGAGCTGCAATTCTAAAAACGGGACTTTGAACCTCTTTTCGGAAATATGTGAGGTCTTGATCTAAAACCTTTGGGTCCTCATTTCAGGAACGTATAGAGTGGAAATACCCCATATTATGTAGGAAAAGTTATGTCTAAAATATATATATATATATATATATATATATATATATATATATATATATATATATATAATGAATAAGAGTGATTAGTGCTTAAGTGTTAGACAAAGTTGATGGCGCGTGAGGTGCATGTGCAGGGTCCTAGACCAGATACATGAGGTGCACGTGTATTTCTACTCAACTAATGTCTATGAGTCTGTATGGATCCTAATTCCTTGATGTGGACCTCATTTTTAAAGCAGCGATTCTCGAGAAAAGATAGAAAACTACTTAGCGTCTTAATATGGTATCTTTATCGGAATAAAAATTATCGAAACGAGAACCTATGAAAAAATTCATATCTCAACATAAATAAAATAAATAAAGGAAAATAGGAAAATGGGAGCCAGAAGTTATTACACAAGTAACTTCCATGAGTAGTGTTAGCATATAACTTGTAATTAAGCTATGAACTCGTGAAAAATCAGGGACGATGAATTCTATCCATATGGACACTTTTCTCTGAACTGTGTTTCCTACTCTGTGACCCTAAACGTTATTGAAAAATGATGAAAGTCAAAATATCCCGTCACCCAAAAAGTGTAAAAAGTATGTAAATATTAGTGAAGGAAATAAAGCTGAAAAACGGAACGTTCTCAAGAATAAATGATTTTGTACTCTCTTTTGAACATTTGCTACTTCTTCAAAGTCAGTAAAAAGAGTTATAAAAATTATTTATCTTGTGGTGCGTGAATTGATCACATTGCGTGAGGACACGCCAATACCTTAGTATGGGGGATTTGGTGTGTGCTTATTCACGCACCTTTTTCTGTCCATATTAAGACCAAAACAGACACAAACTAACCTTAAATGCCAAAGATATTGTGTTTTTGTGCATGTGATCATGCAGGAACGGATAATTCAGAAGTTGGCATAAAACAGACCAAAAATGACAAAAACGAGCACGAGTTTGGAAATCATGTCAAAAGCCAGAGCCGGGGAAGCAAATTACCACTTTTGAGCTCAGATTGTCAAAACACACCTTGGAGAATCACAAAATGCCAAAAATAGTCCTTGGAGCAAAAGTTTACAAAATTGGCAGAAATGATCCCTCAAGTTTGGAATTTGACAGAAATAGCCTCTGAGCATTGGATTTTGGAAGAAAATGTCAAAATTGGTCCTTGGAATTCACAAGTTATCAAGTTTAATCCCTGAGTGAAAAGTTTGAGGAATTTACAAGTTTGGTCCCTGAAGTTTCGGATTTGGAAAAAATGATCCTTGGAGTTTCAAAAATAGAAAATGTCAACTGTGGTCCTTGTACTATTTAGACTTGGCAAGAAACGACCCTTTGTGAAGTTTGTAAGAATTACATTTTCACCCCCTCTAAAATCAAAAAATTATGAATTGGTCCTTATGATAACTTTACAACCAAACGGACCCTTGTTTTGTTACAAACCTAATCCAATCCAAAATCCAAGTCCAAACCAACACCCCTTATTACTCCCTAATCCAGTCCACCATAGCCACAAGCCCAAACCTCCCAAAGCCCAACTCCCTTTATTAATAAAACAGGGGTCAAACCTCCCGTTTGACTCACCCCTTCCCTCCCACCACCACAACTTGCATCCTGATACCAGTCACATCCCACCACCCCCACCATCTCAGTCACATCCACCACCCAACACCCCCTTGTACCTACCCTTCACCTCAGCATTAAATGCCACCACCCCCATTTGCAGTCATGAGAGTAAATTGCAATTATTCAATTTGGCGCCAAAATGGAACCAAGGGTTGTGATCACTGCACCCTTAATCCAACGAGTGGGATTTGGTCAAGAAAGCACAAGGGACATGATGGGACTAATATTTCTCACAGTAAATACTCAAGGAAAGAGAGAAGCAATGTTTTGCATTTTTAGTATAAATAGGATCATTGTAAGCCTTCAAAGGCATGTGGTTCTTACTGTAGTTCACTAGTTAATTAGTTTTCACTTGTAATCTGTTTTTCAAATCAATATAAGCATTCAAGTTTCAATCCTTGTAATCTTTTTTTTTCAGTTTCAATCAAAAGTTCAAGTCTTACTTTAAAAAGCTATATTATAGTTCTAAGCTCTTGATAAGCTCACATAAACTCTCCTAGTATCTTATAATACAAAAAGAAAACAAAAAGAAGCATAAAACCAGGAACAAACTAATCACAGGGTACCTTTGCAATTGATTGTGGAAAGTTAAGGAAGTTGTCGAAATGGATTGGCAAGATGGACTTTACCAGCTTATTCCCTGAATAAGCTAGAGCTTGTTGCAGATAAAGAGGCTCTAGTAAAAGCTAGAACAAGGTTTCAAGTTCTCAGTCCTTAATTTTATGTTTTTAGTGTAAAAATTGCATCATCTGTTCTAGTAGTTGTTAGTGTTTAATCTTTGCTTATCTTTGCTCATTCTGTCATAGTATTGCTTATTAGATAGATCTTAGTTCATAGTTTAAGCTGTGGTTCAAATTTCATAGGATTTCATAAAAATCACAAAGATAACAGGTTGTTTGGGTCAGTGGGATTCACTGAGATTCAAGGTGTTTCTGTTGTTGCTTTTGGTTCATACAAGTCATCTTAAGCCATAATAGCATAGAACAACCATAAAAACCATTGGTCTTTCATACAAAAGTCAGAATAGCTTTTAATCTCACCACATGTGACCACTGTTAGGATTTTAAGATCAAGGATTCTTCAAATCAGTTTAATATTCGTTAATATAGCTTATCCTAGTCTTACAATAGCTTAACATCACTTTTTCAGTTAATTAGAACTAATCAAAATTCATTTTAGTCAAAGTTTTAAGGAAACATCAAAAAGTCAAACTGCAATGTTTTCGGAAAATCCAAATTTTCCAAGATTTTTACTCATTTGTGTTTTCAAAATTAAGCCCTGAGCATTTTGGAAATCAAAGTCCATCAGCTAAACTTGTGAAATCCACCTTTGGATTACTTTTAAGATTTTTTTCTCAGGCTTATTGGACTGCTTATTTGAGGCTGCTAGGTAAGACCCTCCCCTACACTAGGGTAATTGCCACTTTTTCATAAGCTCACACTGAGCTTACCTGTGGACCCCAGTCCCCAATCTGTCACAACTCATCATTTCAGGTCATTTCAGGTCATTTCGGGAACTTTGGAAAAACACTATTCATAAATCACTATTCATCAAAACACTATTCATCGTTTTACTATTTATCATTTTCGAGGTCATTTTGATATTCTGAGAAACATTTGGGAATTTTACTATTCACTAAACACTATTCATTTCCGGAAAAGTTTTCACTATTCACTTGCATTACTCATTTCATCGTAAATTTAGTTTACGGGTATTCAAATTCGCGTAACCGGATTGGTTTAGGTGCGAATTCATTTCATTAGTGTTAAGAACACTGCATACGGACTGGAGATAGTCTGCATATCATCATAACAGCATTTTCATGTTATACCACTCTCAGGATTTTCAAATTTCTATATTCAGTACATTTAACGTTTTTACGTATAAGTATTTATAGTAAACGTTAACACCCGGTTTATACACGACGAATATATCTAAATATTCCCACAATGGTCCCGACATATTTTTATATCCATTTTAACATCATAAAACTTATAACATTCAGTTACCCAGTATTTTGGTAATTTATTTTATTTATAACGTACGCGTATGAATATAACGACGGTTTTCGTGAAAACTAAACAATAATCACCCGATCACTCAGTAAATGTACCCAACATATTTTTAATATGTTTTTAACATTATTATAACATTATTTCATCCCAGTTAACTTTGTGGACGTTTATTTCTATTAAACCCGGTACCCGATTTTAACGAATAACACGTAATAACACTTAACGCTACACCAAATTCCTAATTAAATACCAAGTACCCTACCCCCCCCCCTTCTACCCTTGAAAAACCAGCCCATGAGACACCCTTTTAACCTTGGGCATTAACTTGCCCATTTTATACTAATAAACCTCTTATAACCTTACTTTACCAAATTACTAGAATCATAATCACACTTTTTAGCTAAGAACAAATTTCATCTCATCTTCTCCATCTTCCCTTGCAAACCCACGACCAAACCACCATAATTAGCTCAAGTGATCATTTTTCATAAGTTAAAACACTAAACTTGTTCCTTTTACATGCCTAATCAAGAATCAAGCAACAAAAACACAAGAACATCAAGCATAATCATCATATAATCATCTCATTTTATCAAGTTGCGGCAGATAACCGTGCATTGTTGTCCTTAACATTCCGTTGCATTGTGCTATTACTTCGAGGTGAGTCATAGCCCCTACTCTTTTAATTGTTCTATCAACTCTTTGGGGGAGATACATGCTACTACTTGTTTACTTGTACAGATTCACATAACATTTATACTTGATAACATTATACTTGATAACATTATACTTGATTACATTATACTTGATTACATTATACTTGATTTCATTATTCTTGATTACATACATACATGATTGATACATGCACACATACTTACTATTATACTTTGGGAAATGGCACCCAGTAATCATACATACATACAGATTTCCAATGGCCCCAGATTAAGTTGCTGGGCACAACCATGGATACATACATACAGGTTTCCAATGGCCCCAGATTTAGTTCTGGGCACAACCATGGAGACATTTATACTTCCAATGGCCCCAGATTAAGTTTCTGGGCACAACCATGGAGATATACATACTTAAGTGAGGTCTTCGGAGATGAAGTGTAGACTCACTACTAATTGCTTAACTGTTGTTATGAACTTATACATATCCTAATCATATTATATTGTAGCAGTGGGTTGTAAACACACAGGTTACAAGTCTCTTATGGCGGGACTTGCAACTGAGTGGATTTACGATGCCTTTGCTGTGTGAACATTCTTTATAGGCTTTTCATCAGTACTAAGACAAACTCTATGAACTCACCAACCTTTGTGTTGACACTTTTAAGCATGTTTATCTCAGGTTGTTAAGGCGATAGCAGGTTTGTGGAGCTGAGAGTCTTAGGGCATGCTTTTGGAGACTTTCATTTTTATCGTTTACCATTCGATACACTTTAAAAACTTATGTATCATACTACTTTGGGATCTTTGTTTTGTAAACTATGACTTTTATCTATTCGAATGGTAACTTTTCAAAAACGTCTCATTTAGAGGGCGTTTTCTATATCTTGTACTTTGTGCCCTGAAGTAGCATCCCTATGACACAGTCTTCCGCTGCGGTATTTTGGGGGTGTTACAGATTGGTACCAGAGCCTTGGTTATAGAGAACTAGGTTGTTTTAGAGTCTAGACTATAACTACATACATGTAGACTCTCCTCCCTATCGCCTTGCACTTTACATACACTTACGCTTGCTGGTAATTTATTTATTTTTAGACCCACGCTATTAGATACTTTGTAGAAACCATTAGAAACTAGACTTCCCAGTGACTTTAACACTTAAGAGAGAATCCTTTGTTCCTTTGTATTAAGCGTGACATTCCCTAGACGCCCATTTAAGCAACGTCTACCACTGAGATATGTGTGCCTGGTGATATGTACACTTGTGAAAGGAAACATTTATAATTGTGGTGGCCAACATAATTATAAGTGCTTCACGACACACGTGGACATATGACTATGCAGATGTAGATCGGTGTTGGCACAACTTAGGAAACAACTGGTAGCACGGTATTATATATGAGGAGGTAGAGGAGCTGCTAATGACACTAGTAACCCAAGTAACGACGGTGGAAATACTGATTTTGAAGCCATCATCGCTCGACAACTTGAAAACTTTCTCCCCACTATTGTCACTCAAGTTGGTGATCATATGAATAACTTGGCAAACCACGAAAGCGGAATTAACAACACCAATGGTATAGGCCAGAATGGTAATGGCAACAACATCATTAGGACTGGATGTACGTATAAGGAATTTACGTCATGCAAGCCAATTGATTTCAATGGTGTAAGAGGCGCGTTGGCGTATACTCGATGGGTTGAAAAGATGGAAACGGTGATTGACATTAGTAACTGTGCAGCACATCAAATGGTGAAGTATTCCATGTGCTTACTATCAGGAAAGGCATTGACATGGTGGAATACGCAGATTCAAGCTAGGGGTAGAGCGGCAGCTGTAGGTATGACATGGGACGATTTTAAGGCATTATTGAAAGAGGAATACTGCCCGGATAACGAGATGCAGAAGCTGGAGAATGAACTCTATCATCACTCTATGATAGGGGCTGGACATGCAGCCTACACAGATCGATTCCATGAATTAGCCAGACTAGTTCCACACCTAGTTACCCCTGAGTCCAAGAGGATCGAGAGGTACATATATGGTCTTGTCCCAGAAATTCGTGGGACTGTGAAAACAACTGAGCCTTCTACAATTCAGAGTGCAATATTGAGAGCAGGGACTCTAACAGATGAGATGGTTAGAAATGGAAGCTTGAGGAACAGTGATAAAAGGAAGGGAACAAGCGAGTCAAACAAGCGAATGGGCACAATAGCTGACAACAAAAGGGCAAGGACCTTTGCGGCAACTAATTCTGGTCAGAAAGAGTATTTAGGCCCGCATCCTAAATGTACGAAATGTAACTTTCATCATCAAAAGATTGCGCCCTGCCGTGTGTGTGCATTTTGCAGACAGTCTAGTCATTTTACAAACCAGTGTAGAGAACTAGCAAATGTGGGCAATATGACGAACAACCAAAGGACATGCTATGAATGTAACAGCCCGGATCACTTTCGGAACAACTGTCCTAAGTTGAAAAGGAATTTTAACCAAGGAGGCAACCGTCCAAACTTAGCAGCAGCAATTGAAGGGCCACGAGATGAGGCCAATGAGATTCCACCCGCACTTGGCAGAGCTTACTTCCTAGGAAATCCTATCACCCAACATGTCCGCGATAGTACAACGGGTACATTCTCTTGAACAACTATCGTATTTTAGTAGCACTTAAGTCTTAATATAGGACCTATACACAACATTGACTAATCTGAGACCTAGCAGCATTAACCTTAGTCACCCTAACATTAGAAATTTGATTAGTGTAAGCAATTCCAAAGTCGAGCCAATCTTTCAAAAGATCTTTTTCAAGGATGTTGAATCCAGACCTTGATTTTTAGCTTGGTTCTAGTGACTGTTCTTGTTTGATTGGGTTGCGAAAATCAAGCTAAAAGTTAAAGTCATCACTCAAACCGATTTAGCTTAATCTCATGACTGTTCTTGTTTGATTGGGTTGTGGGCTTAAGTGAAAATCGGTTACCTAAATGATTAACCTAAAAGAGGTCTTTTGAGGACTATGCTCGGGATTGGGAAGGTTTGCCTCATCAAGTCTGACCACGAGAACATACCTAGTTGGATAGGAAACCCACATACATAAGCTTTGACACATTTTCTTAAACACACATTTAACTGATTAACATTAACTGAACTTCGGGACGAAGTTCTTTTTAGAGGGGAAGACTGTCACAACTCATCATTTCAGGTCATTTCAGGTCATTTCGGGAACTTTGGAAAAACACTATTCATAAATCACTATTCATCAAAACACTATTCATCGTTTTACTATTCATCATTTTCGAGGTCATTTTGATATTCTGAGAAACATTTGGGAATTTTACTATTCACTAAACACTATTCATTTCCGGAAAAGTTTTCACTATTCACTTGCATTACTCATTTCATCGTAAATTTAGTTTACGGGTATTCAAATTCGCGTAACCGGATTGGTTTAGGTGCGAATTCATTTCATTAGTGTTAAGAACACTGCATACGGACTGGAGATAGTCTGCATATCATCATAACAGCATTTTCATGTTATACCACTCTCAGGATTTTCAAATTTCTATATTCAGTACATTTAACGTTTTTACGTATAAGTATTTATAGTAAACGTTAACACCCGGTTTATACACGACGAATATATCTAAATATTCCCACAATGGTCCCGACATATTTTTATATCCATTTTAACATCATAAAACTTATAACATTCAGTTACCCAGTATTTTGGTAATTTATTTTATTTATAACGTACGCGTATGAATATAACGACGGTTTTCGTGAAAACTAAACAATAATCACCCGATCACTCAGTAAATGTACCCAACATATTTTTAATATGTTTTTAACATTATTATAACATTATTTCATCCCGGTTAACTTTGTGGACGTTTATTTCTATTAAACCCGGTACCCGATTTTAACGAATAACACGTAATAACACTTAACGCTACACCAAATTCCTAATTAAATACCAAGTACCCTACCCCCCCTTCTACCCTTGAAAAACCAGCCCATGAGACACCCTTTTAACCTTGGGCATTAACTTGCCCATTTTATACTAATAAACCTCTTATAACCTTACTTTACCAAATTACTAGAATCATAATCACACTTTTTAGCTAAGAACAAATTTCATCTCATCTTCTCCATCTTCCCTTGCAAACCCACGACCAAACCACCATAATTAGCTCAAGTGATCATTTTTCATAAGTTAAAACACTAAACTTGTTCCTTTTACATGCCTAATCAAGAATCAAGCAACAAAAACACAAGAACATCAAGCATAATCATCATATAATCATCTCATTTTATCAAGTTGCGGCAGATAACCGTGCATTGTTGTCCTTAACATTCCGTTGCATTGTGCTATTACTTCGAGGTGAGTCATAGCCCCTACTCTTTTAATTGTTCTATCAACTCTTTGGGGGAGATACATGCTACTACTTGTTTACTTGTACAGATTCACATAACATTTATACTTGATAACATTATACTTGATAACATTATACTTGATTACATTATACTTGATTACATTATACTTGATTTCATTATTCTTGATTACATACATACATGATTGATACATGCACACATACTTACTATTATACTTTGGGAAATGGCACCCAGTAATCATACATACATACAGATTTCCAATGGCCCCAGATTAAGTTGCTGGGCACAACCATGGATACATACATACAGGTTTCCAATGGCCCCAGATTTAGTTCTGGGCACAACCATGGAGACATTTATACTTCCAATGGCCCCAGATTAAGTTTCTGGGCACAACCATGGAGATATACATACTTAAGTGAGGTCTTCGGAGATGAAGTGTAGACTCACTACTAATTGCTTAACTGTTGTTATGAACTTATACATATCCTAATCATATTATATTGTAGCAGTGGGTTGTAAACACACAGGTTACAAGTCTCTTATGGCGGGACTTGCAACTGAGTGGATTTACGATGCCTTTGCTGTGTGAACATTCTTTATAGGCTTTTCATCAGTACTAAGACAAACTCTATGAACTCACCAACCTTTGTGTTGACACTTTTAAGCATGTTTATCTCAGGTTGTTAAGGCGATAGCAGGTTTGTGGAGCTGAGAGTCTTAGGGCATGCTTTTGGAGACTTTCATTTTTATCGTTTACCATTCGATACACTTTAAAAACTTATGTATCATACTACTTTGGGATCTTTGTTTTGTAAACTATGACTTTTATCTATTCGAATGGTAACTTTTCAAAAACGTCTCATTTAGAGGGCGTTTTCTATATCTTGTACTTTGTGCCCTGAAGTAGCATCCCTATGACACAGTCTTCCGCTGCGGTATTTTGGGGGTGTTACACAATCCGTAGCTTTTTAGATAGCTTATTCGTCCACTTCATTGGATCAGTACTTAATTTGGATCCCTGGTCCCTTGCCCTTAGCTTATTGTTGCCTTTTAGTTGTCCTACCCACACTCAGTATACTGAGTGACTCAGTATAGACACCCAACTTCACAAGCCTCCCCCAAGCTCATTAGTGAACCATAAGCTCTACTTATTGGCTTATTTCAAAGCTTACCAGGCCACCTTTCTAGATCTCGCTTGAGTTTGGACTTCCAATCACACATGTGGGCCCCACCAAGGGCTGCAAATAGCCTATTTTGGCTTGCTTGGTCTGTGGTTATGCATAAGTGCTTATTTCAGATCTTTGGGTTATTCAGAGTGCTTATTCAGTAGATTGAGCTTATTTAGTTTACATCTCTTGTGTTTGTAGCTTATTTTACAACTTGTAGCTTAATTGTAGCTTATTGCACCAAAATTCCAAGCTTTTAGCTTATTAGATCTTCTATCATACTCTTTGGTTTGCACACTGCTTATTATTAAGCTTCAAAAAGTTTGTTTTTGTAAAAGTTGTTTATTTTTGGTATGAAAATAGTTTTGTAAAAGAAAAACCAGAAAAAGCCAACTTTAAAAGTAGAGATAGCTTTTATTTAAGCCATTTGGCTTAGTGCTCAGCTTTTCCAAAAAGCAATTTTCCATTTTATATTTTTCCTAAGTTTCTAATATATTAAAGTAGTTTCAAAAAAAATTTCATAATTTTCTGAGTTAATTTAGTATTTATAATAATGAAATTAAATTTAATTAGTTTTAATTTAAAAAATCAAAAAATTAATTTTCTTGCTGCTTATTTATAAGCAATAGTACCTTTTTATATTTTTCCTAAGTTTTATAATTAACAAAGTATTTTTTAGAAAAATTTTCATAATTTTCACTATTTATTTAGTTTTTTTCATAATTAAATTAGTTAAAATAGATTTTAATTAATAAATAAGTAAATAATTAGTAAAATAGTTTAAAAATAATTATTATAAACTTTTTATAAATTTTTAGGATTCCTGTAATGGTTAATTAGTTTTGTGAAAATTTTCTTATTTTCCTAAGTCCTTTTTGTATTTATCTTAATTTAAAAGTTGTTTAAATTAGTTTTAATTAATAATTAAATAGTTTTTAATTAATATTAAATAATAAAATAATCAAAAAATAATAATTTTCTTTTTATTAAAATTTTCTTTTAATATTAAGTTTGTAAAACTTTCATTTTCACCCCCTCTAGTTTTAATTTGCTTAAAACTCACCTTTTTTCCAGTACGCAATCGTATCTCATTTTAATTTGGTTTACGTTTATATATATTTGTATTCTTGTAATTGTTAATACTATTCATTTGTCTTACTCTCAATCAATCCAGTAGTGTAATAAACTCCAAATCATTATTTGTTACTCTCCCAAATCATTTGAATCTCTTAAACGTTTCAAAAACACAATTTCAATCTCGCTGGGACATAACGACCCGGGAAAACATTATGCTTACACCGGATCCTAAATTGATCACTTATCACTCAGGATTGACTTGTTGACCACACATGGTTGACTGGTTAATTTAGAGGAGTCAATAGCATAAGTCTTTCATACATAAACTTTATTTCAAAGTTAACATTACATTTGCTACATATTTCATAAGTTAAATTCATAATATTAGTAACACGGTTAGTGTCAAAACATTTTTAGTAGGTTTTACTAAATAATGTGTCTTATTAAGTTATAAGCCATCAAACTCTTTTAGTAACTTAAATACTTACTAAACATTTCATACATACATTCTAAGTAGCTACATAAACATTTTACAAGTTTACTTTTTTTTTTTTTCATAATATTCTAGAAATGGAAATATACATTTGCATCATGTATTGCATCACAAAAATCCTTCCAAAGATCTTTGTATGATATGACATGACATATATTTTGTGTAGATTTACACTCTACAATCTTATGGTTGACTTCGGAAGATCTTGTGAATATTTTGGTTAGATTTGAGTAAGATTTGGAATGATTTTTTGGAAGATTTTCTGTTAGACACTGACGGAACCCTGGTGGGGATACACGGACGGAACCCTCAAAAGCGTTCCGCCGGATCCATGGCTCTGCTGAGTTTTTCTCTTGTAACTAGCAAGCAACATCCAAGAAATCATAAACAACAAACAATCATATTTTGCACATACACTCTCATTTCATTCATCTAACTCGGTAGCATTTAATTTGTGTGAGATTCTTTTGTAGCAAGAAGATCACAAGTTTATACAAAAGTCTACAAGTTTCAACACAACGTTGCAAGACTTGTTAGCTTAGCATTGTGTTAACTTGTATAGTTTATACATCACTTGATTGTATTCATTCAGTAGTTATTGGTTAGTATTTTAATCCTTAAAATACGTAGAGTGAAGTTAGTGGTTGTACCCTTGTGAAAGAACATGACATCTAGCTTAGTGTCGGAAATATTGTATAGGCGACGTTAGGTTGGTTCCACCACGAACTAGAACCCGGTATTTAGCTTTGTACTGGAAAAGTGTAAGCGACGTGTGTAAGGTTTTCTCCACCGGTGAAAGGAGCTTGTTAACTAGTGAAGAAAAACTCTCAAGTTGGATACTCGGGGAGTGGAGTAGGGAAAGGAAAAAGAGTCTTTGTAGCCGAACCACTATAAACATCCGTGTTGTGGTATGATCTTTTCTTACTTTATCTTGCACATTATTTATTGTCTAGTAGTTTCAGTTTTCGATTACACGTAAAGGTTTCAAAGATAATTAAACAAAAAACCGGTAAACTATTCAACCCCTCCCCCATTTAGTTTTCCACACGGTTTTTCTAGGACGCGCCTCCACCTTTTTCCTTATATGATCGATATGTTCTTGGGAGGCGCCTCCACCTTTTTCATTGCACATTGTTCCTCCTATAGATGTATTCTTTTCCTCAAACAAATTCTTAACTTCGTCACTATCACTATCGTTAACAATATTTCCCACACCATTTGTCGACCGCCAAGTTGTCTTATCAACCTCAAAAACATCATGGTGGTCTTGTAGAGCATTAAAATAATTTTTAAGAGATATAATATTAATAGTTTGTGACGAAAGATCCTTAATGTCACTACCAGGTTGAGAGCAAAGTCCATCTTGAGTCGCCTTAGGTTGTGATGTAGAAGCCTTATCATTCATCTTTGATAAAGAAGCTACGCCATGCACATTATTTGTTTTACTTATAAGGTGATAGTAGTAATTTGGTTTAGGTTTATTTAACCGGACACCGTCTATATGTCGCGGTTTAGAAACTGATTTTCATTTCCGTTGCTTAAGAGTTACTTCCACAAACCCATCATCCGACACCTTAGTCGGAACTGCTACTTTTGTCTTCTTTAGGCATTGCTCGTCCTTATGATAAAAAAATTTACATGTATTGCATCGAGGGGGTTGCCACTCATACTCAATATCAATGATTTCCATATAATGCCTCGACCCATTCGGAAATGGAATAGCCACTACTAGAGTTTCCATAAGAGCGTTTTTAGAAGACACCTTAATAAGGGCACGAGCATAGTTGTTACGCCCCCATGATTTAAGATACATAGTACTTGTATAAGCATCAAGCATTATAGGTCATCCCAACTTAGTGGTAATCAAACTTAAACCAACTTCTGAATAGGAAACAATAGGAACGTTATGGACTTTTACCCAACTAGGGGCCGTAGTGATGTCCTCCTTTGTTAGTCGAGTGTTGGGCGTCCAAATGTTCAACATTATAGGAACCAAACGAATTAGCCATGGCCCGTTTTCTAAAACGTGTTCCATACCCTCCCTTGTTGAAACGTTATAGGCTCAAGTCCATACTTCGCCCAAGTGTTTTAACATAGTTCTCAACAATAGAGAACGCGAGACGCTTACCAATAAAATATCCAAATAAAGTATTAGCGAAACGATTACTAACCTCATCCACCACTGCCAACAGAATAACCACATCAACACCTTCGATATTTTCATCAGTACTTAGCTCAAAAATTCGTATAGTCTTCTTAGATGTGGTATCCTTAAAAATGGAAGCAAAATAGGCCAGCTTCGAGCCTCCATTCACAGAGTTACCAAGAACGCTATCCGAACCAACCATAGAATCAAGATTCGATCCTCCATCATCTGAGTTCCCAGGAAAACTATCCAAACCCTCCTTATGAGTATTTTGTTCCGTCTCACTCATACTTTTATTAATAGCCACATCCAAAAAAATTAAGCAAAAACAAAAGAAAGAAACCCTTAAAATAGGGTTTCAGCCGTAACCAACCCCCATATGATGATCATAATAAATAAAATGGAATTAAAACTGCCGTAATGAAATAACTCACAATAATGACGACAAAACCCTAGAAAAAAAAACAAAAAACCTAAACCATAGCTGCTCGACAACCAATTAAGGAACAATTAAAGAGATACAATCATCAAGTTGATCATCAATAACATGAACATTAAAAGGTTTTAGAGACATATTAGGTCGGATTAAACGATTAAAAAAAGAATGAGAAGGGTTGGTCCCATTTTCTACTAGAGAGAATTAGGGTTTATTCCGCCATCTTTTTGTTTTCTTTTGTTATTAAATTATCAAACTTTTGAATTTTGACTTTTGAGCGTATTTACGCATGTAAAATGACCATTATATATGCGTAAATACACACAAAATTCAAAATCAAAATGTTTGGGTACAAAAAAATGGATAAATTTTACTAAATTTTTGGGTCAGCTTCCCTTAAAAAAAGTAGAAATTCAAAGTAGTCGAAAAGAAAATAATAATGATATATACAATTAAAAAAAGAGTTTTTCTAACTTGTGTCTTAAGGGTACAAGTTAAAGACATCAAAAAGACACATGAATTTACGATAAAGTAAAAAAGTATTCAGAGACTCATGAATTTTGTGGGTCCTTAATTACTTTTTTGTACTTGTTGTGAGTCTTCGAGTTTTTTTGTATTTTTTTTTATGCGCTTAACTTATGCCCGCAATGCACAAATTGAAAACCCCCTAAAAATGATAAAGTAAGGGGCCGTTTTTTTCGCAGGTTTTAACTTCTTGGAATGAAATGATTCTTTGAATTTGTAGTTTGATTTAATACTTTCAGAATAAACTAAGGGCCCGTTTGGTTTGTAGATGGGTTTTGGATTAGTATTTGAATTTGGATTTGAGTTTGGATTAGAATTTGGACTTCAAATAGTAAAAAGTGAAAAAATATTGTATTTAATTCAAAAAAATCGTTCCAATGACAGTATACAATTAAATTTAATATTAATGTATATTTTAATATATAAATTATGAGAGAGATAAAGAGAGTTATTAGGAGGACCAACTCAAACCCACCACTTCCATCTCCATTTGCGGTAGCCATGATATTTGACTTTGAAGACCAACAGTAAAAGAAAAACTCTTAACCAAACAAATGTTTTGATCCTTAAAGTGAAATCCAAATGACACCGGTGCCAACCAAACGGGCCCTAAAAGATTTGAATCAAAAATTCATTCCAGACTACTACGAGAGGTTTTGATGAAATACTTGTACTAATTTGACACATTTGAATATTTCATTTGTTTATAGCCACATATTCAACCACCAACTCACAAATTCATTTATTTCTACTATCCCACTGTTTCCAAATAATATTTTTAAATTAATATTAATTTATAAATTATATATATATTTAATTAGTTATACATTTTCTCTCAACTCAATTTCTTTTAAAGCATTCCCAAATCCGGAAACCAATCATTAAACAAACCATTTACAAACCAAACGCACCCTAAAATGGGGACCCCTAACCGAACCCCCTCTATGGGGTAGCTATGACAAACCCTCCCTATATTTGTACTATATTTGTTTACTTGTGTTGACAATTCTTATTATTATTATTTTTTTTTGTCCAAAAGTAAAGTTATTGTTTGGTATAGTTTTTGTCCAAATGTAAAGTTTTTTTTAGGTCCAAAAGGTAAAGTTTTTGTTCAAGTTTTTGTCGAAAAGAACGTGATCGGTTTTTAGTAGGCTCGGATTTGAAGGTTGCAAAGTGATAAAAATATCACTATGTCATCCTTTTGGTTTTTAGTAAACCATTTGTCATCGCCTTATCCCGTTTCAAAATTCACAAGTTACACATTACACTGTGAGTCTCAAAATTCACATGTTACACAAGTTACACATTAAAGTGTAAAATTCTCAAAGGTACGAGTTCTCACAAGGCAATAGTAACATTTCACAAGTTATAACCAAGTGCAGATTACACAAGTAAGATTCTCAGGGTACAACCAATTCACAAGGCTAATAGTAACATTTCACAAGTTATAACCAAGTGCAGATTACACAAGTCTCACAAGCTCACTGAAAACAGAATATCATACAAACAAAAGCAGATTTTATAACTGTGAAACACAAGATAAGTGAAACACAAGCCAAGTGAAACAAAAGCCAAGTGACAGCCACAAGTGAAAGCCAAGTGACAGCCGCAAGTGAAACACAAGCCAAGTGATAACAAACACTACAACAAATATCTTAGGCTTCCGAAAATGTCGAATTCACCATTTTACACACAAGAGGTAAAGGCTCAGATTATGTTTTATCATATTTGGCTGCAACATCAAAGGTTGCAAAATCAAATTTTTTTGCCGTCCATTCGGAAATGCCATGCCAAAATCAAGTTTTTTTTAAGTCATCATCGTCGTATCTCGACTTTTTTTTTAAACAAGTTTCAAATCTGCTTAAAATAACAAACTGCCTATCAAGCATATAAGCAGTTTTATAAACAGTTCAACATAAGCAGTTTCAATCACAAACTGCATAAACCAACCATCACCAAGTAACGAGAAACCATCAATTGCTTAAACCATCAAGAAACCATGGTATTTACCATGGTTTTACCAAACCACTACAAAGCAATTTCAACAAACTGCTTAAACCATCACATAAATCATCACAAGCAGTTTCACCATCATAAACATCACAACAGATCTAAAATTATTTTTTTTTAGATTTAAACTTCTTTTCTAAATGAAACAACCAACTGATTAAAAAAAATCACATAAACTATCACATATCACCAACACTTACCCACCATCATCAAACATTATCACAGAGTTTAGATCTAAAAAGATCTAAATATTTTTATCAAAAAAACTAAAAAGAAAAAAAGGAAAAAGTCAACAATAATCAACCACCAAATATCACCAGCCATATCCAACTATCAAAAACTGCTTTTCGTTAAGATCTAAAAAAACTATCAATTTTTTTTTTAATTTTTTTTTTTAGATAAAAAACAATATCTAAAAAATAATCAACAATAATCAACCATCAAGTATCACCAACCATAACGAGTTTATATCTAAAACAACTATTCAAACTATTATTTTTTTATTTTTTATTTTTTATTTTTTTTCGATCTAAAACAATATCTAAAAAACAGTCAACAATAATCAACCATCAAGTATCACCAACCATAACGAGTATAGATCTAAAACAACTATTAAAACTGTTTTTTTTTTTAGATCTATATCAACCAACCATAACCATCAAGTATCACTAACACTTACCCACAATCATCAAACATCATCACAAAGTTTATATCTAAAACGATCTAAATATTTTTATAAAAAAAAACAGTCAACAATAACCACGTATAAACCATCATCACCCAAAAATAACAAGTTTAGATCTAAAAAGTTCTAAAAAGATCTAAATATTAAAAAAAAAAAAAAAAAAAAAAAAAAAAAAAAAAAAAAAAAAACAGTCAATAATAACCACGTGTAAACCATTAATTATCACCAAAAAGAGTATCACGTATAAAAATAAACCAACCATGATCATCACAAACAAAACCAACCAACCATCTAACAACAAACCGCGTATCAAAACATCATCACTGAGAGATTTTAGATCTAAAAATGAGTTTTTAGATCTAAAATAGAGAGAGAGATAGAGAGATTACTGTGAGAGAAAAGAGAGAGAGAAACAGAGTTACACACACATGTGAGAGAGAGAGTGAAGACAGCGAATAAATGTACTTGTGGGTGGGTGGGATAGTTGTAAACGCGTTTCAAAACGCGGTTTTACTTTCTTTTATTTTCTTTTTTTTTAATTTCAAAGTATAAAGTTTTGTAAATGTATAAAAGTTATAAAAGTTGTAACTTGTAAATGTAAATGTGTAAAAGTTGGAATTGTAAATGTAATTTTTATTATATATAAAAATGTTATAAAAGTTGTAATTGTAAATGTGTAAATTTGTAAATGTGTATAAAATGTTAAAAGTTATAAACAAGGGGCGCGTATCCGTTTTTATCTTTTCTTTTTTCTTTTTCTTTTTCTTTTTTTTTTCCTTTCTATTTCAAACTTGTATAAAAAGTTAAAAAAGTAAGTTGTAAGTTGTAACAACAATAGTATTAGTTAAAAAAAATAGTATTATTTCAAACTTATATAAAAAGTAAGTTAAAAAATAGTATTAGTTAAAAAAAATAGTTGTAAAAAGTTAAAAGTTTGTCTCTTTGTAAAGTATCATGTTTGCACCAATCTCATTCGATCAGTTATCAGTTATACCCCCTGATCCCGCATTCACCACCTAGTCCAAAGGAAGATCCATACCCTATTGATGATGAGATTGAGGATGATGATGAGATGGATGATGACGATGAGATGGATGACGATGATGATATGGATGATGATGATGATAATGATGTTGATGAGATTGCTGATGATGATGATGAGATTGCTGATGAGATGGATGATGTTGGTGATAATGTTGATGAGATTGCTGCTGATGATGAGGAGGTTCTTCCTTTGCCGCCTTCGCCAGCCATATCAGATATCACTTATAAGTCAGACACTTTAGAGGCCTTAGGTCATGCACTTGCTACGGAGGTGACGTCTACTTTTGAGATTGGCGAGTCTTCGACCGCACCGCAAGTTTCTCCTGCCGAGCTTAGGGCTGAGTTGAGTCGTTTGAGGGAGGACATCTCTTAGTGTCGGAGTCGCTATGTGTCGATGTCGAGGACGTTGTGTAACCGACAGTTTGATGTCTTAGGATTGAGGAGGGAAGTTAAGAATGATAGGAAAGATACAGGTGAGTTGTATGTTACGTTGTATGAGCATGCAACTAGGTTGAGTGATTTAGAGAAAGCGGATGCAGAGTTCCGAGAGCAGTTAGAGTCTTTTGAGAAGTGGATGAAAAAGGTAGAGAAGTTGCTGGAGCATGTGGACAGTGATGGTGCTAGAGCAGGTGGACAGTGATGGTAGTTAGTATCTTGATAGTAGTTTACCTTTGTATGTCTTTATTTCCGCTGTCTATGTTGTTTGAGAAACCTTTGAACTCAAATGTTTATTTATAAAATCTGTTAGGAATTATATTAGAGTTGATAAGACAAAAGATTGAAAGATGAGGGACTCATGGAGACAATGAGGAAAACTACAAAATATGGAGAAGGACTTGCTTGCAAAAGAAGATTTATATTTTAGTCCTTCGTAGTATTCTTGTAACCCTAATTCTGTATTATATAAGCAGAATACAGGGAATAGGTTTTAAGTACGTACAAGATGTAAAGTCCAGGAAAGGTGTGTGTGTGTAAACCTAGGCGTGGTCTTTGTGTTAGACGCCTAGAGTTTGTATAAGCCTCAAGGATCTTATGATTCCTGTTAGGATGTAACCATGCTACACTTGATCACGTAGCATTGGGGCTTATTGTATTGTTTGAGTAGAGATGATGGCGAGAAACCTTGTAGCAATAATAATGATTGTTTTGTTTATTCCGCTACGTATCGTGTTATTAATCATTATTATTGTTTAATCCCTAGATGAGGTCTAACAAACCTCGAGCTAAAACGATCTTATCAAAATCGTTAGTAGTTATATTTGGTTCAATTAATTTTTTGTAAAATTTGTAATGTATTTTCAGGAGTTCGGTTTTGATGAGCAACTAAAGGATTGGGCTCGGTTTTCTCATTGTTAAAGACATAACCAAAGCAGAAAAGGGTTATTTGTACGAAATCAATTATAGTTGTTCAAAGGGTGGAAATTATAAACCTGAAGGTACTAGAAAATGACAAACCAGTACCTCTAAAACAAATTGTCCATTCAAATTGGTGGTGAAATATCATAAAACAAAACTTTTTTGGGGGTTGAGGGTGAAGGATGATAGGCATAATCATCGTTTGACAGAGTCGTTGCATGGTTTCCCATATGCAATGCGATTAAAGGATGATGAGTTTGGTTTGGTCAAAGAAATGACAGATTATAGCGTACAACCACGTCATATACTTTCGACAATACAGAGTCATAATCCGGATAACGTGTCTAGTGTTAGAACTATATGTTGATGCAAATAATGTCTAAAAACGTTATTTTCATCTTTCGATACCTCTATGTTTTGATGATAACAAAATGTGAAAACATCTTACGTGAAAATTAACGTAAACAAATTTTTAGTCGACATATCCGATTTCTACGTCAATCACTCTAGGTATGAACAAACAAATTTACAACTTGACAAATGATCAAAGAAGTGAATTTGTGTTTTAAACTTAACATTTTTAGCTTGACAAAACTTTCTTTTCAAAAATACATTTTACAAATTATTTTTGAATTATTAAGAAATGTTTTATTTAGGAAAAATCATTTCAAAAACATCCCTAACAGCTATATTTTACCCAAACCAGGTCCAACCTCCCCTAAGTATACTTTCGCCACTAAAGACAAAAATGTGAGCGTTTTTTTTTTTCTGGCACTGTACCACTAAATTTAGTGGTACCGTGTGATATTTAGTGGTGCCATCCCCTTTAAAACAGTCAAATTTCCAGATTCTATAAATACCACTTCATTTCCCAGATTTTGGTCATCCTTTCACACACATAACTTTCTGATTTCCATCCTCTTTTTCTCTCTACACTTCTTAGATCATTAGTTAGTTTTCTTTTGTTTAAAGAGTGATTCTTCCATCCAAACAAGAATCATCTACATACCTCTACTAGTCAAGAGAAGAACACAAAGTATCAAGAAGATACAAGGTGTTGGTGTCATAGTGTAGTGCACTTGCATTACAAGTTGTCTACTTGATTGTATCTTGATATACATCAAGTGTATTACTATTTTTTTGGTCATTGTGTTGATCATTGTGATCTTGTTGAGATCTTGGGGATCTCTTGAGTGTTGAGTGATATAGTATTGATCAAGTGGATCAAGTATAGATTGTGTGAGGATCGTGTTGATCGTGTAGATTGTGTGAGGATCGTGTTGATCGTGTTGATTGTGTGAGATCGAGTTGATCGTGTAGACTGTGTAAGGATCGTGTGATAAGTTAGGATCGTGTGGATCGTGGTAGATTGGTACTAGCTAAGATTAGTACTCGACATCTAGGTGAGTGTCGGAAAATAACGTGAGCGACGTTGTACGGTTTTCTTTGCCTGAAGGGAGTCTTGTTGATATAGTGCATACAATTCTCGAGTGTGGTACTCGGGGAGTAGAGTAGGGCGAAGAAGAGCTTCGTGACCAAACACCAAACCACTATAAATCTCGTTGTCTTGGTTTGATCATTCCATCTCTTCTCTTTACTTACTTATTGCATATTAGTATTAGTATAGTGTTGCGTTCATATTGGTGTTGATTGACTTTACATATAATTGAATCTACGTTTTTCAAAGAGAAATTTTTATAACTAAAGAAAACAAGTCGGTAAACTACTCAACAATATGAACAATTTTCCGTTCCAGAAAATGAAACCATAGATAGTGCATTTGCTAGATTTGATACTATTATTACTAGTCTTAAAGCTCTTGATGAAGGTTATTCTAGCAACAATTGTGTTAGGAAGTTTCTTAGGGCTCTACATCCCAAATGGAGTGCAAAGGTCACCGCCATTAAAGAATCAAAGAACTTGGCAACACTATCACTTGATGAACTAATAGGTAACTTGAAAGTTCATGAAATGATAATCAAGAAGGACTCGGACATAGTCAAGGCTGTAAGTGAGAGAGTTAGGTCTCTAGCATTGAAAGCCAAGAAAGAGTCTAGTGATGATGAAAATTCGGATTCTGATAGTGAAGACGATGAGTATGCACTGGCGGTTAGAAACATTAAGAAGTTCTTTATAAGAAGAGGTAGATCCACTAGGCAATCTTGTGATGTAAGGAAGTCATTCTCTAAGAACCAATATGATAATAAAGGAAAAGGAGATAGGAAGTGTTTTAGATGCAGAGACCTAAATCACCTCATTGGAGAATGTCCTAAGCTATCAACATCAAACAACCAAAGAGCCTTTGTAGGAGGTTCTTGGAGTGATAGTGGTGAAGAAGAAGAGGATAAGCCTAATGACGAAACATGTCTCATGGTTCAAGCTTCTAACGAGGTACATTCCATCTCTTCTTACTATAGTGATAATAGTTCGTCAATAGATGATAATATGCTATATGATGAATATAATAAACTATGTGAGGTAAGAGATCAAGTCTTAGAACTAAGAGATCAACTTAAAAGAATATAGAAAAATAAGCAAATAGATGTTGGATGTAAGTCATGTATAGATCTTAAAATAGAAAATGGAAAACATAAAGAAAACGCCGTTAAAATTGTTAAGTTTGAAAAAGGAACACAAGTACTTAATGACATGCTTAAAAACATTAAGTATAGTGAACATGCTGGAGCGGGTCTTGGATTTGACCCAAATGAGGCATCTACTAGTGAAACTAAACAATTAAAACTTGTAAAATCATAGGAGATTAGTTTAGGAAATGACGGCACCACTAAAGGTGGTAACGGCACCACTAAATTTAGTGGTACCGTGGATCCGTCATTTGCTAAAGTCAAAACAGGGTCAATCTTAAAAAATCCTCTTAGTCCCAAACCAAGTCAGTTAACAATGTTGAAATACCTATATCTAGTATAAAGGAAGTAAAAAGGTTCTACAAACCTTTGTCGTCTCCTAAACTTGGTCCTAGCAAAGTTGATCGTAGATCAAACAATCCTCCTCTTCCTAAAAGAACTAATACTCCCAAACCTCGAGATAGAACTCCACTACCGAGAGATAACTTTAGAAGACAAAGTTATCCAAGTCACTACCCCGTCACTTGGAACAACTTTCGACAACAAAGTTATCTACCATGGGAAACCTGTCCTCCATTTCAACATCCAAGCCAAATGCATAAAATGCATAAGATGTTCAACACTAACAACCTTGGACCCATGAGATATTGGGGACCAAATGTTTGAGTCTTATTTTACTAGACACTTATGCTTGAGAATCAACTTGAAATCCAACAAAGGATCTATTCAATGGAAGCACTAATGGTGACGGATTATTCAAGCTATACCTCATCTCTCTAAGCACAACAACGAGGATAACATCATAGGCTAAGGTAAGTTTTCTCAAAACCCCCTTTCAACATGATTAGTTGTGCATGTAGTTTTCTTGAGATCTTTTCTATGCTAGTATTAGTATAAAGGACATGAAAAGTGTTTGTCTAAATGGTTTCAATCAACAAGGAGACATATGTTGTCACACCCCCAATTTACCTGTATGGCAGCGGAATGGAATACCTGGGGGTGACTGTCATAGCACCACAGTTACAGTCATATTGAACGACCTAAAGTGTCGTTTGGAAAAATACATCGTTTGATCATTAAAACATTCAGAGTTTACAAAACTTAGGTCCCAAAAGATGTTGCCAATTTAGATAAAATAAGTTCAACAAGATCAAACGTTTCATAACTGCAGAAAATATAAGGTGAGACGCGTCGACTCCGCGACTCCATGAAGGTCCAAATGTATGCAACATGAGCTACCTTAATAACCTGAGAAATACATTGCGAAAAACGGTCAACACGAATGTTGGTGAATAATCATAGGTTTATAAGTAAATCGTATGTACATAAACCACAAGTATAAAGTAAACCGACAAAATGTCAAAAATGCTACATTGGCTCTTAAGCTCATGACTCCGAAGCTAGACTTTGTAATGGCCCCACCAGAGTGTTTACCAGACACTCAGTTTGTTAAGACATGAAATGCATTCGTCCCGTTGGAGCAACCCAAACACGAATAGAGGCGTCACCCTCGATAGATCTATCCACTCACTCTCGCTTGGCAATATAATTAACGGTCCATGATATATAAGGGGACTTAACTTGGTAGTAAGGCAACTTAAGCAATGTATGGAATTTGTAATACTTGGGCATGTACAAAAATAATTGTGCAATGTATTCTCCCCCGTGGGATTTGAAATCAAATAAGTAATTAAAACGGGGCTATGAAGACTCACCTGGAGTGATAGTACAAAGATGGTACAACGATGGTAAAGTAATCGGGACAATGAGGCGCGAACAATAGCCGCAACCTAAATGAATAATCGTGATCTAATTTAGATCATGCCGTGATGTAATGAATGCACATGCACATGATACCTATACCACTCGTGACTTGGAAATACTAGTTATTGTCGAGATAAAATAGTTTCCATACTTAGGAAAAATTAAGTCCAAATAGAGTTATAAAACTTGTCGTAACATATCGTATAAAAGTGTTAATGTTATATTCCTCGTCTCGAAAACCTTAAAATAATGTCTAGTAGTCGCGTAATAAACCTTGAGTCGTACATACTTTGTTAGTTAAAAATAAACTCCTTGAATAAGAAATCTAGAAAATATATCATTTAGTACGTAGTTATATTATTTTCTAGTAGTGACTAAATATATATATAGTTTTGACGATTTTAAAACGTATATAACTTGGTCGTTTTAAGCTCATTTTACTCGTTCTTTATATCCACGGATTCGTTTTAGTATATACTAATATATTTTCGATAGCTCGACTCCACTAGGTTACGTCTAACGTCTCTATTTGTACGTCGAAAATTTCCAAACAGCATGCAGTTTTTCAGGAAATAGTTTTCGTCAATTAATTTGCAAAAATCATAACTTCTTCGTTATAAGCTCGTTTTAATCCGTTCTTTCGCCTAAAGTTTCGTTTTTGAAAGTATTTTCTAAATCTTTGGTCAAAAATTACCCATAACCTACTGAGTTTCCCACGTTTTCAAAATAGCAACAGTAGGTAAATATATTGTTTCAAAAACCATTTCTAAGGTTCTAATCTAGTTCCAACTTCAACCAAACCACTTTCAATCACCACAAAACTAGTCTAATCCTACCATACACCTTCTTAGGGTGTCATGGGTTCCTAAACATCATTAATCCACTAGGTCTAGCAAGGGTTTCTCATGTTTTCATTTTTAGGGCTCAAAGTTAAATATGTACAAAATAGAGTGGTATAAGCTATTATATGCATGAGTTCTTGTAAGAAAAGTATATAATCATAGTAATAACTTGTAAAAATTATAAAATGAGTTTGTTAACTTACTTTGAAGGTTTAGGGAGTTTAGATGATGAAAAACCTACTAATCCTTGAGTTTCTATTTCAAAACTCCAACAAGGATCACTAATGGAGCTTGAATATTACATGATCTTGGAAAATTAATGAGTTTTGGTCTTGGTTTATGGTTTGGCCGTGGGTTTGGATAAGGGAGGAAGAGAGAATAATGATTTTTCTTGTTTACTTGAAGTTTATGTTGCAAATGGGTTTCAAAATGTGATAATATCTACATTTAGACAAGTTGTTAGGTACTAATTAATGTTGTGTTGGTAGTTTTGCACATGGAGACCATAAAAGGGGGGGGGGGGGGGGGGGGGGGGGCTAGCCGGCCATGGAAAGGAGGAAAAGAGGGAATATATTTTGTGATTTATTTAGGAGTATAAGTGTAGTATTAGTGTTGTTTTTAGGTAGTTTAAGTATAATCGGGTACCGGGTTCGCTAGAAATAAATTTTAACAAAGTTAACCGGGACTTAATAATGTCATAAAAATTGTAGAAATATGTTGGGTATAAATATTGAGTGTTTGGTTAATCGTCGTAATTTCTATGAAAACCGTCATAATTAAATTAGGCGTACGATACGAAATAAATAAATTTCCAAAATACCGGGTAAATTAATATTATAATTTTTTTTATGTTATAAAAATGAGTATAAAAATATATTGGGATCATAGTCGGGAGTGTCGGACGTGTTAGTCACATTATTGATCGTTTGTTAATGTTTATATAGAAATAATTATACGTAAAAGTTAATTATACCAAAAGTATTAATTTAATTATCCTACGAGTGGAATAGTATGCAAGTGACATAATGATGATACGTAGACTACTTCTAGTCTGTATGAGATGTCCCAAATGATAATGCATGAATTCGCTCTTGAATCAATACGGTTACGCGAATTTAAATACTCGTAAATTAAATTTACGATGAAATGAGTAATGCACGTGAATAGTGTATTTCTTCCGGAAATGAATAGTGTCAAGTGAATAGTAAAATTTCCGAACGCTTCTCAAAATATCAAATTGACCTCGAAAATGATGAACAGTAAAATGATGAATAGTGATCGATGAATAGTAATGATGAATAGTAACTTGTAAATAGTAAATTGTCGAGGTTTGGAAAATGACCAGAAATTACGAGTTGTGACATATGTTGTACAATCTCCAAGACTTGTTGATTTCTAAAACCGTATCATGTTTCAATGAGTATACCATGAGAATGGTGAACAACACACTTTTCATGAAGAAATAAAATTCACATTTCCTCATTGTTCAAAATATACGTGGATAACACTATATTAAACTCAGCTCGTCCTGAAATGTACAATGATCACCTTAAGATCATGCGTGATGAGATTGAGAAGAACATGAAGGGTGAATTACTATTATTTCTTTAATCCTATTATAATAGCAACTTTTAATTGTATCTCTTTGTGTGCTTATATATATATATATATATATATATATATATATATATATATATATATATATATATATATATATATATATATATATATATATATATATATATATATATATAATTGAGATCAAATGAGAACTTTATTAAAGTTGTAAAAATGAGAACCAACCAAAATCTCACAAATGACACTCAACTTAAAAGAAAATAAAAATATAATTAATTACAACTAAAATTGCTAAAGATATGATGGGTTTTCTTATGAAAATTGATGTAAACTAAGTGATACACCGATACGATGTAGATTTAGAGGTTAAGTATTCCGAAGAAACACTCGTGAAAGTATTTCCCCGGGTCGTGTCCCAACGAAGTGTGAATTGAACTAGTGGTTCGGTTCGTGATTTGTGAGGTGAAAAGTGAGATATAATAGTGATTTTGTGAAATTAAAACTACGAGTGCCAAACATAGACTAAAAGGCAACAATCAAGCATATAATATGATCTAAAAGAGATAAATGTGAAATATGTTTGCTAAGTGACGTGAAAAGTTCATTAAGTGTGGACTAAGGTTTGATGACGAATTATATTCCTTAAACAAGACTATTTTCCCACAACGTTGGTTTATTTTGAAAACAATCCTTTAAAAAGAAAATAATTACTAGATGTGTAATTTGATTATTCTCCGGGTTTTGCCCTTCAAATAATAAAACTACAAATCTAAATAATTTAACTAATTATTAATCACAATTCCTTTTTATTAATCCACACTTAAATCACAAATCCATATCACTTAACAAACACTAAGAAGCTACTTGCTACTCATCTCAATCAAACTAACAAAAACAAATATTCCAACAAGCATGATTATATTAATAAACTAATTATCTAAAATTGAAAAGGGAAAGAAAGTGGAACCCGATATAACGCGACGAGAATAATAAAACCACCCGATCTCATAAACTTATCAAACACTAAAGTTTATTTCTTTATTAGCTTTTATATTACTAAATAGATAATAAAGCTTGTAACTTTACTCACTAATTAGTTTTATAAAAACTAGAAAAGCTATAAACTTTAAGTAATTAGTAAGCTTATGAGACCCATAAGCTCCTCGCCTTACGTTGAGAATGATGAGAAACTAAGAAAAATCACAACTTTATGAAACATTAGTTCAATTAAGCTTTTGATAAACTAGATCTAGATTCAATAAGCTATAGAAAAGCTAATCAAATCTAGACAAACTAGTAATAGAACCAAAAAGCTAGTAGATCTATACTAGTTATGAATCAACCAAAGCTAAAAAAAACTAGATTGATTAGAAGAAAATAAGAGATAAGCTAAGGAGATGAAAAGTATTAAGCTAATTAGATTTATTTAGGAAAAAGCTTTTAAAATAAAAAGAGATTAAGAGATATAAACTAAAAATTATTAAATCTAATTATACTAAAGAAGTTATGAAAAGAGATTAAGAAATAAAAAAAATGCTTATTGAATAATCTAATCTAATAAGCTATAAAAAGCTATTAAGCTAAAAGAGATTTTTAGATGAGATAAAAATAAAAGAGATGAGAAAAGGAAATAAACTAAATAACCACCATAATCTTCATTAATAAACTTGAAAAAAAATATTATTACAATGAGCACTAAAAAAACTATTAAGAAAATTAAACTATTACAATACAATTTAAAAATTATCTAAAGCTAAAAACTACTCTATAAAAAACTACTAATAAAAAAATGTGTGTGAATTTATGTGAGGAGAGAATTGTCCTTCATCTCTTGGATCTGGTGCTATTTATAGCAAATGATTGGGTGATTGGAGACTCTTCTCGATCCTTCCAAAATATGCCAACACACAATGGAGATGTGGTAGAATTTAAGAGGCTGAAATAGCGTCATCTAGTGGGACGTGGCAGATCGTGGTTGGCTGTAGCTTTTGATTATGGAACGAGTGGGATAAATGCCAAGGTCACGCACCTAAGATAAATTATTTTCAGCAAGTGAGGACAAGCGCTGGCATTATCTTTTCTTCATTTGATTGTACTCTTTTTTTATTCTTTTGCTTTTGATTCTTCATTGATAGTACCAAAGGCCCTCTTCAATTCTTTTTGTTGTATGCTAGAATAAAGGGAGCAGACACATCACTTGGCTCTTTTTCATTTGATTTCTTGAAATTCCACTTTTCTTTTTTTGTTGAGTACCAAGATAACACAGCCCACGTCGACATCAATTTACTCTCTTTCTTTTTCTCTTTTTGTCGTGACATGCCATTCACTTGCAACTTTGCAAAATAAAAGTGACTTTTCTTCAATTGTTGTCTCACGTATATATTTTACTAGCTTATAGACCCGTCAAATTGACGGGTTTTTAGAAGAATGAATGTATCAAGAAATTAAGTGTGTGGGTAAAGTAAGACAAAACAACGAAGGTAAAGATTTTGTATTGTTTTTTAATGAAATAAAATGTAATAAGTGAATGATATAATAAAGAAACATGAATGTAACTATTAGTCTAATAAACGTCTATGCACGCAGGCTACAATCTTCATGGTCTAGAAAAGCAAATGTATGTAGTGAGTGATAATTAAGTGATAAGCTAATGAACATTTCTTGAGCACCTAATAAGAGTAAAAAAGAGTGCAAGTAAATCGATGTTTGTGATTAATAATACATGTAAATATAAAAAGTGTCACACAAGATATCGTATGTATATTTGTACGTACCTCTTCAAACATAGTTATAAACCTTGAAGAACTTCTTTGTAGACTAAATTTGTAGTAGTTTTTGATAGATTATCATCCCCATCAGAAACAACCACCTTCAAACCTTTTTGCTTTTGACACGCGAAAGAGTCACATATAGTTGTCCATGTGTGAAAACCGGACGTGGCAGGTACAAACCAACTCTTGAAAGTGATTGCTCTTGGCTCTTGGTACAAACCAACTCTTAAAAGTGAAATATGATATTGTTTCCTCACGATCTTTAGAGGTAAATGTTTATCAAATGGACTTATTCTCAACCTTGGTAAATCGCATTAAAAAGTTGTAAACACTCTATTTATATCAAGTTGTAAACACATTCTCTTTATAATGAGTCTTGTCTTGCAATTCTCATATCAAGTTGTAAACACATTCTCTTTATAATGAGTCTTGTTTTGCAATTCTCATACATTGGACAGGATATGGAAGGTGAGTGTGTATACCATCGTATGTTTAATGCTCAAGATATCTTAGGGAAATAATCACACGTGTCTAAATATTTGAAAAGTTATATAATTTGGTTGACATTTATTAAAATATTTAACTACAAACAGGATATTCAAATATGAGAGACGATGTTCAAATATATTTTCAAACTTCCGTAATCAACATTACTGAGAGTGAACCAAAATTTTTACTGTGGTTATATTCTTATTCTTAAAAAAAATCATTCATTGTTTAGTGATACATGCATATTCAAATATGAGACAGGACATAAGTAATAGCATCAGGCCATAGTATTATTAAGTACGGGTTTGTAAACATCAAACATAAAGACTATCTAGTAACTAACTTGTAAAAAAACCACAAAATCCATGGTGATTGGAAAAAACCAATCATCAATACTGATAACATTCATGAAAGTATCAAACACGTTCACGGGTCTTTCTCAACCTTGACCTCCACAAGCTTCCTTTAAATATTTGAACACTCACATCTTTATTCCGCATCTGATGCGCGTTTATTGTTTTGCACTTTCTCAGAACGACTTGTAGTAGTACTTTTGAGCACATTGGTAGGTGTATTGTTCTCATCAGTTTACGACTCAAGATTCTAAAAGCAAGAATAAAATATATATGTCATTAGAAGAAACAACAGCGGTACAATACGTTGGTGGCATACTGGTCGCTTGTTGGATATATGTATGTAGAAAAAGTACTATAGGTCGGATAAGCAACATACACGCTTAAACATTTACTTGTGGTACTTCCCGGTTTGCTTGCATTATGAACATTGGCTTGGCCAGGTTGCCCACATCTCCGCACCAAACCCATCATACTTTTGGGTAACCCAATCACCTTCATATCTCCCATTCAAATTATAACAATAAACCCTCTTCCAGAATACTTTCCTTTATAAAACTCACTCTCATGAACATCACCATAGTTACACATCTATGACATTAGCGCAACACGTATCAAACCAAATTACACATTTTTTAAATTAATAATATATGCGTGTACCCTTGTTCGATGATTTAATGCTGCAGTAGCTTTGCAAGTTGATCAAAATAGCAGCAAGCTTCAAGAAAAGCAGCAAGTATGTCTATAAACCTTGACCACCATATACCCTGAAATATCCAGAATAGCGGACAAAATTTAGAAATTTATTAATATTGTATTTACGAAACATCGATTAAGATTAAAAAAAGGTATAGTTGTTGGAGCAACACTATAAAAATGGTTTTTTAACTGCATATGAGATACACTTTATATGTCAATACTTAGGGTTTGAAATTTTTTCATGGGTCATTCAAAATATGCATCATACCCATTAGGCTAAAGGTTTGTAGAGCAAATGGGAGAACTTTTTTAACTTGTTATCCTCAAAGAGGTCATCAAATATATCATAATCATCAAAATAACTAAATGCTATAATTCAAGTTTGCTAAAATTAGAGCATTAATTCAGAGTAGTACTTAATTGCCACTTTCCAGCATGAAGGACGCTAAACTACATGTGCATACGGGTGAAACAATAGGAATTATAGTAGTATGAAGGAAGCTAAACTACCAGTACATATGCTAAACTACCGGTACCTTTTTGTTTTTTGATACGGTTTTTTGTGTAACCGTGTCAATTTGGCAATTGGCGTATCAAAAGATGGTTTTTGTAGTAGTGCAGTTTTACTTCATACAAAATGTTCAAGTTTGATTTATGCTTCAAATAAATTAAACAATACCTTGTTGATGGGGTAATAAACAATGAACCATCATATTATAAGTATCCATCTTGTGTATCAATGAGTTCTTTGATTTCATCCTGGTTATTTGACTCTAATAAACATACAAATGCTATTGTCCAAAATCATCATACTATGAGCTTATATACCCGTAATCAAGCAAATTCCTATGTAAACTTCTAATATCATATTGATGAGCTATAGAACGATTTCTTTAATATATATTATGATATTAAAGCTTTATGCATAAACCATGTGCAAAACCGATGAGTAATTGAACAAAAAGTTTAAACCTGAATTTTACTTCCTGAAGCTTAAGGCATGGTGTTCCAATCCAATGATTCGACTACCTACAACGATGCTTCATAGTTGCTAATTTCAACATGTATAATCCCATTGGAGGCCAGTTAGCAGTTTAGACAGAATGGACCTTGATTGACCTGCACATTTAAAAAATCAAACTTTAATCCAGAAGAGGATATTATTTCAGCACCACCAGAAGCATGTCGATATAACACTATACTATATCAGCAAAGCACGATCATGTTCAGATGATGATGCTTATAAGCTATTCCAAACACCCATAGGACCAGTCTATATGACGTTCTGTAAAGAGAAAGTGGTAGCAAGGTATGCTATGAGTGAACAAATATGTGAAAGAAATACAATCAAGCAATACACAAAATTATCAGTTGTACCCACTACCTAACCTGCCCGGCCTAGCCATGCCTCTATTACGTGTCTAGGAACATCAGTAGGTCTAAAGTAGAGCAGACATTTGGAAGGAAGCTCATTATGTCCTGCTCAATCGCTTTTCTGAAATTATTACATACTTACATACTTGTAAATTAAATTTGGGCCGCATGGATATAGTACCTTTTCTTATCTTCAGTGTGGAACCGAGTAGAATTAATAAATCCCTGTGACATGCCAAATTAGTACACTCTACATAAACAACCTAACTTACAATATTAATATACTCAAAATATGAAATAAACAACCTTCAACTGCTCGATTTCGATTCCCATGCATTTCAAAAACTTCTCTTGGTTACGCAAATGTCAAATGATTAACAGTAGCCACATTATTATAAACCTAATTGAAGGAGTAATCAATTAGTAAACAACCTCACTATTAACAAAATCAAGTTAACAATAAAAGGAAATAAACAACAGTTTTATGTTTAAATGGCAACCATTCTGACCGCTCATTCTTCTAAAAACCCGTAATCGATTAGTAACAAAGAAAACGGTTACATCGATCACTAATTTTAGAAAAATGTCAAACATGAACCTGCAGATTGGAAAATGGTATTGGAATAAAAGAGAACACCTTGATATCTCTATGTCCAATTGGAGGCTTGCAACCATGATGCAGGGGTACTTTAGCCCTAAAAAAATAGAACACTCTATACGATTAACGATCAGGTTATTGAATTCAAAAGTATATATAGTTAAATTTTTAAACCACATCCATAATGTCTAAATTGCACAGTAATGATAAATACCAAATAGATAGCTTTCTAAATTCCCAATAGCCATGTATTCATAAATGGTTTCCTTGAGGCTTTCATCGTTGCAGTACCCAATGAGTGATTCAATGCTTGTTAGCATCAAGAATAAAACAATAACCTAAACTGAAAGAGAAAGTATAACAAAGAAGTATCACTTACATATTAAGCATGTCTTTTTCTTTCAAGCATTTCAACAAAGTGTTGGTGTATGTCTGGTAACTGTGGTCAAAATCAAATTAAGAAACCTATAGCCAACTCAATAAAAGAAAAACCCAAATCAAACAACCAAATCCAACTACTAAAGAAATAAGCTCAATAATAATGAATTTGAAAGTAGTAAATTTACATCAGGCATCTTTTCCAGTTGTTAATGTTAATGCTTGAATCAAATATGTACATACAGACCAATCCGTAGGTACTAACATGGATTTTTTTAATGTTGTGAATTGAAACTGAATATTGTATATCGGTTTACAGAGGAGCATATAGAGGAAGATTAAGTTGAATGTTGAATACAAACCAGGAATTTATTTTTTTGGAATGATTTGTTTCAAGAATAATTTGAAGAATAAATTGATTGATTGTAACCGATTACATCTTTTAAAAGTGCTAATACACATGGCTAAAATCGAATGTAATAAAAATATAAATATCTAACAATTTTGGCATTCCTATATCTCCATACAACAAAATTGGTTGCCTGAAATGTGTAAAAGTGTCAAAGGATTTGTATAACCTGATTTTTATTTGAAGATTGAATAACAACAATTTGTGTTCTTTCTATTATGAAAGCTTTGACATGTCGCTTGCTTTAGCTTAACACTTAGATTGGTACAACTCTTTCCATACTTAGATTGGTGTATTAGAACAATAATTCTTACATGGTCGAATCCATCAAAATCACACGTTGATAAAAAATCAAAGACCATTTCGAGCTGACCTACATTAATAGTTGACCAATTAAGATACTCAATAGGTTAATGGCTTTCCAACATTAATTTCGGAATAATACCCTTTTAAACCTTGTGTATCACTAAGTGATAAGTAGAATATGTCTTACTGTGTGAACATGGCGACTCTGTGATTCAAACTCTAACATATTGATGGTCCCTACAAGATAAAATGAAAAAGTTATTTACACACAACCAAACATTCAAAATAAAAGAAAATGTTATTTAGATGATAAAGATGTCAGACATTATAATTTTACAAATTTGAACTTTTAACAATCAAGAATAATGTCAATTCATTTGAAATGTAAACTAATACAAAATTGGAAACTATTGTAATCAATAAGAAGCATATTTATTGCCTAATATAATGGGTGAATTGATGCATATCAAATAAAGCTTCTCACACAAGACTAATCATTTAATGATTGTTTGTAATCTTGTTTCATGACCACAAATATGTTATGGGACTTTCTCTGTAAAAAGGGTTGATGTTTTATCACACTCATTTTTAATATTTATAGTATACATCATGTTTTCCCTTGATTAGTAATGAAAACAAAACATAGCAATGTGTTAACCTCGAAAGACAATACTCATAATTCTTTTAGGCATTTCATCAAATATTTGGTGCTCACAAAAATAAACATCAATCGAAGAATGTAATGTTCCATAAAAACTCTAATATACAAAAAATAAAAATAAATAAATAAATAAATAAAAATAAAAAAAAATCCGTTATTCACCATAAGAAATCAAAATAACTAACATCATAATCGATTTTTAACTTTATAACTAAAAAATCAGAATAAAAAATCTATTCAATTAAATGGCTAATAGAAAAATGAACTTTTACCTTTAATCTGCAAAATTATAGATTCTGTGGTCATTGACGGATTTCTGAAATTAGATGGATGACACCACTTCTCAAATTTAACATCCATAAGAGAAAGCCTATGTTTGTCTCACAAATGAAAGGCATGCAACAAAGATTAAAAAACAATTATATGAGTTTTGTAGTAGAAAAGTTCATGAATGGCTGAAAATTGAATTGTAGATTGAAACTGAAAAATTTAATTATTTCGTGTAGAGGATTTGTTACCAATCGGAGAAAATTTCATGAATGGCTGAAAATTGAATTGTAAATCAAAACCCTAAAAAGAAAAACTTGAATAGATGTGAATACTTACCAATCGGATGATGTATAAGAGGATTTGTATGTGTGTTTTTGAATCAGTGAAACTTATTATGATATATGATATGAAAGTCTTGAATGAATGTGATTTGTATGTGATTTGAAACTGACAATTTTGAATGAATTGCAATTAATTGTGGTGTTGAATTGTACAGAAGAAGTTTCATGATAATGCTAAAGGTGTGTAGTACTTTCCAGAAATACCGTGAAATATAGTGCAAGACACATCAGATTATTAATTGCAGAGGGTGCTTTAGAGGGTAGTACAGAACTCCATTTTATTAGAATACATAGATTCACTCCCTATATATATATATATATATATATATATATATATATATATATATATATATATATATATATATATATATATATATATATATATATATATATATATATATATATATATATATATTTCCTTAACTCAGCCAACAAAGAAGCAATGTACCAATTCTTATTTTGCAAAATATGTTGGGCTGGTACTTCGCTTCTCCTCTTGGGCTTGTGGCATGTTGGGCTCCATCATTTATTAATTCTTGGGCTAATCCAGATTTAACAAATAGATTTGCCATTAATCATCGTTCGGCTTCGTTTAGTTTTTCACAATTCCGTCTTTTACAACGATGCTCCAAATAAAGTTAACGTTAATCCAATAATTTCGTGCTCTTTCCAATCTCGTGCTCGTTTTTTGTCTATTTTTCTATACTTTTGTCCATTTTTCAAAATATACGTACATGCATAGTCACAAACACAAAAACAACATATATTTGGCATATTTTGCTCGGTTTTTGGTATTTTTGGTCCGGTTTTGGTCAAATAAAAGGTGTGTAATTTAACTCACACCAAAATTCCCCCAGACTAAAATATTTCCGTGCCCTCACGCAATGTGATCAATTCACGCTTTTGAGATAAATAATTTCAAAACCTCTTTTTACTGACTTTGGAAAGTAGCAAGGATGTTCGAAAGAGATTTAAAAATCATTTATTCCCGAAAATGCCCCATTTTCCAATTAATTCCACACTTATTCTATTTTTGTAATTTTCCACTTTATTCATGTGACGATTTGTTGAACTTTCATTATTTTGCAATAATTTTTAGGGTCAAAGAGTAGAAACACTTCTCATAGAAAAGTGACCATACAGATAAAAATCGTCGTCCTTGATTTTTCACAAGCCCCCAAACTAAGCTTAAAAACGAGATCACAACTTATCTACAAGTTAGATGCTAATCACTACTCATAAAAGTTACTTGTGAAAACCTCTTACTCCCATGTCCTAAGTTTTGTATCTCAAAATTTTATTTTTGTTGAGAAATGAATTGCTTCATATTTTCTCGTTTCAATATTTTTTTAGTCCGATAGTGATACCAAGTTTAAACACTAAGTAGTTTTTCATTTTCTCTCAAGAACCACTGCAATAGAAATTTGGTCCACATCAAGCAATTGGGTACATACAATCTCAAATATAAGTTGCGGAGTACTACACGTGCACCTCATGTGTCCAATTCAGAATCATCCACATGCACCTCACGTGCCAACAACTTTTATAACACTTAAGCTCTTATTCATACAAACTTTCACTTTCACTTTTTTTTTTTTTTTTTTTTTTTTTTTTTTCATTTTTCATTTTTTTCATACTTTTCTTTCTTTACTTTTTTTTCATCATCAATGGAAGCTTATCGGGTAGCTCCAAAACACATACATAATCAACTTTTGACTTTTGATTTTTTTCATTTTTGCTCTTATTTTTTATGTTCCTTGATATGTACCCAACTTCTAAAGCAAAGATTCTCTTAAGAAAATAAGAAACTAAATATTGTCCAAACCTAAATACCACTAATTAACCTAGAACATCTATTATATATCGGTGTGCAATCTTATGGGAGCAAAAAACCACAAGTACCTCTCATGAGCTCTAAAGAGAACCACTACTCCACGTTTAGCATCTAACTTCTAAATAAACTCTATCATTTCTCGCTCTTCGCAATTTACGATAATCAGCCACGCATATATAAAGTTAGTTACGGAAACTTGTGAATTCTAGGAAAAGAATTCGCGTTTTCTAGCTCCTTATGGAAAAGACTAGCGAAAGCTTTTAAGCTGCGCATGTATAAAGTCAAGTACGGGAACTTGCAGATTCTTAAGAAAGAATTCGCATTTTATAGCTCCCGGTGTACAAGACTAGCACAAGCTTATGTGATTATCATTGGTTAAGGGAACATGCTAGGGCTTAACACACCCGGTCAAGTCAAAATATTTATTCCTACTCTCGCCAACAGGAAAGTCAACAAGTTGTCAAAACACTTATTCAAACTTTATTATATTTTTGCACAACTTTTTTCAATTTTTTCTCATTTTTTTTCATGACATTTTCATTGATTTTTCTTCAAAATTTTTCAAAATTATAAATTTTTTAGTTTTTTAGGAAAAACGGAGTTTGCGAGAGTTCACGGCAAAGTGCAAGGCAAAAATCAGATCGAAAGATCACCCCCAGACTAAAACGAAACATTGTCCTCAATGTTTAAAAGGTAAGGGATCTCCTACATAAATTTAAGGCCGTTTATTAAGTATGCCAAAAGATAAATGTTAGTCGATAAGATTAGGATATTGGATAAGCAACGAATGATGAAACTCGAGTGGAGACAAAACAACGAGCACGAGAGTCTTCATTATTCGGGCAAATCCTGGACATAAACAACAACCACAAAACACGAGATATGGAAGAGGTAGCCCTCCTCACGTCACGTTAGAAAGAAAATAGAAATTTAAGAAGATGAATGGATAAGCATGGGGTGCCTCCCACGAAGCTTTTGTTTTTTATCGAGTCGTGTAGCTTAGACTCGCCCCTAATTTACTTAATCTTGGGGGAGCAAGTGGAACGGACACCAGGCACGAAAGACGGAGATGTCGGGGTCAAAGACGATATCCTCACTCCTGGTGGAGTGAAAAAGAGGAGAAATCACATCAAATGTGAAGAAGGGAAGAATGATCTTGATAACAATCAGAATAAGATCTTCATTTTTAAAAGCCAATTTCATAATTTCCTTGATTTGAATATTATCGTTAAAGCTCTTTTCAATAAACACCTCGGGAGGGAGGGTCGAGGTTGTTTCTTCAATAATCAAACTCTTATGATAGAGTGCTCCTCCCCCCGGGTCAGAATCTTTCTCAAAATGATCATACTCCGGTGGAGATATGGTATGAGTGAGTTCATCGGCGACCTTTTCGAGATGATAATTACTCTTATGAAGTACGTCTTTTTGTTCGGGTTTCGGAAGGATATAAGGAGGCGGGACTTGTGCGGTACTTTGTGAGCTATAAATTTGCACCTCGTTCGTTTCGGTTTCCGTGTCAGACTCATCACTTTCCTTAGTATAAACATCAAATATTTGATTATCTGAGATTAGAGTAAATTCATAGTCGAAATCAAATAAAGGATTAGTGATGGTCGAATTGAAGCTTTCATGAATCGAATCTAAAGGTTTCTTAGATACCCTTTGGATTGGAACAAAGTCATCAATGTCCTCAATAGGATTGATTTTTACTCCTTTGTCCCCCATTGACAAGGTATCTAAAGATTCCTCAAGAGGAGCAACTTCGAGTTTAGATACTTGGACAACCGAAGGTTGGACGTCTTTGATACTTTCCTTATCAGTAGGAAGAACCATGTCCTCTGTCACCTTGGTTTCATGTTCCACTACTTTAGGAAGAGAAGAAGACGTAGTAGGAATCGTAGGTCCAGTATAAGCAACACCACCATGGTTATGGATATATTTAGTGTTGAAACCGGGTGGTCCAGAACGATAGCTAAGAAGATTTGGATTCCTTTGCGGTTGGTAAGTATTAGCATAAACGTTCTCTTGAGTGTAGCCACCGGCGGCTAAACACTCGAAATAAGAGTATGAATCACCATAAGTATTGCAACTTGGGTTGACGGCTTGCACGGGCTCCCGTAGCCACGTTTTGCTTCGGGAAATGGGAACCCTCGATTTGTTCTCGATGATCGTCAACACATCTTTCGGCGTACGAGTCATAATATTGCCACCGGCGGTAGTATTAAGTGAATCTTGATCGGATTGTGTCAGAGAATTATAGAACGTATCGACTTGGTGTAATTCCGAAAAACCGTGATGTGGGCATTTTCTCATTAAATCTTTAAATCTCTCCCAAGCCTCGGCAAAAGTCTCATCAAAACGTTGTTGAAAATTAATGATTTCTTTTCTGAGCTCAATTGTTTTGGAATGAGGATAAAATCGATTCACAAACTTTGACGCTAAATCATCCGAAGTGGTGATTGAATTAGGAGGTTCATAATCAAGCCATCTCTTTACGACTCCTTTAAGCGTCAACGGAAACAAGATTAACTTCACCACATCATCAGGCACTTGATTTATTTTGAAGGTTCCAGTTATTAAGTAAAATCTGCTGATGTGGGAATAAGGATCATCGTTTTCAAATCCAAAGAAAGGATCGATGAAATTAAGTAACTCGACGTTTATTTAATATTTATCAGCAAGAATTGGTGGAATAACGATGGCCTTTTCAATACGTACGGGTATTCGTAGTAATTCCTCCATACTCTGCGTATCCGCCATAAGAATTAAACATGAGAGGGAGAAAGAAAAAGAATTATCGGTTTAGAGGATTAGAGAAAAAGAATCAAACGATAAGAGGATAAGAAGATTATTTTTGGTTTTTCGTATCATAAACACAAATCAAATAAAAGTGAAAATCAAATATGAAAAAGAAAAATACTTTTGGATTTTTATTATATATTTAAAAGCAACTCACATTTTTTTTAAACCGTTACGTTAATCGTAATTGTTTCCTTCAAAACTACTCGCGACGAAATGGGAGAAAAGAATTTTCTCGCTTATTCGGTTGTAGAATCAAAGTAATCCAATTAACAACTAATTTCACGTGTTCTTATGTTGGTAAGCTTATTTAGTTTACAACGCCCCCTCTTCCACGAGGGAGTCGAGGCTATAACTTTCTTTTTGTATTTTTGAAAACACTTTAGCAAAAGTGTTTTTGATTTTTTAATTTTTATATTTTTATAGAAAATATTCACAAGATAAGAGGAAGGTTTTTCAAAACACAAATCAATAAACACGAATCAAAAACTCTTAACACACCTCCCCGGCAACAGCGCCATTTTGATACGATGTAGATTTAGAGGTTAATTATTCCGAAGAAACACTCGTGAAAGTATTTCCCCAGGTCGTGTCCCAACGAAGTGTGAATTGAATTCGTGGTTCGGTTCGTGATTTGTGAGGTGAAAAGTGAGATATAATAGCGATTTTGTGAAATTAAAACTACGAGTACCAAACATAGACTAAAAGGCAACAATCAAGCATATAATATGATCTAAAAGAGATAAATGTGAAATATGTTTGCTAAGTGACGTGAAAAGTTCATTAAGTGTGGACTAAGGTTTGATGACGAATTATATTTCTTAAACAAGACTATTTTCTCACAACGTTGGTTTATTTTGAAAACAATCCTTTAAAAAGAAAATATTTACTAGATGAGTAATTTGATTATTCTCCGGCTTTTGCCGTTCAAATAATAAAACTACAAATTTAAATAATTTGACTAATTATTAAAGCTTGTAACTTTACACACTAATTAGTTTTATAAAAACTAGAAAAGCTATAAACTTTAAGTAATTAGTAAGCTTATGAGACCCATAAGCTCCTCGCCTTACATTGAGAATGATGATAAACTAAGAAAAATCACAACTTTATGCAATATTAGTTCAATTAAGCTTTTGAATAAACTAGATCTAGATTCAATAAGCTATAGAAAAGCTAATCAAATCTAGACAAACTAGTAATAGAACCAAAAAGCTAAAAAGCTAGTAGATCTATACTAGTTATCAATCAACCAAAGCTAAAAAAACTAGATTGATTAGAAGAAAATAAGAGATAAGCTAAGGAGATGAAAATTATTAAGCTAATTAGATTTATTTTAGAAAAAGCTTTTAAAATAAAAAGAGATTAAGAGATATAAACTAAAAATTATTAAATCTTATTATACTAAAGAAGTTATGAAAAGAGATTAAGAAATAAAAAAATGCTTATTGAATAACCTAATCTAATAAGCTATAAAAAGCTATTAAGCTAAAAGAGATTTTTAGATGAGATAAAAATAAAAGAGATGAGAAAAAGAAATAAACTAAATAACCTCCATAATCTTCATTAATAAAATTGAAAAAAATATTATTACAATGAGCACTAAAAAAACTATTAAGAAAATTAAACTATTACAATACAATTTAAAAATTATCTAAAGCTAAAAGCTACTCTATAAAAAACTACTAATAAAAAAATTTTGTGTGAATTAATGTGAGGAGAGAATTGTCCTTCATCTCTTGGATCTGGTGCTATTTATAGCAAATGATTGGGTGATTGGAGACTCTTCTCGATCCTTCCAAAATATGCCAACACACAATGGAGACGTGGTAGAATTTTAGAGGCTGAAATAGCGTCATCTAGTGGGACGTGGCAGATCGTGGTTGGCTGTAGCTTTTGATTATGGAACGAGTAGGATAAATGCCAAGGTCACGCGCCTAAGATAAATTATTTTCAGCAAGTGAGGACAAGCGCTGGCATTATCTTTTCTTCATTTGATTTTACTCTTTTTTTATTCTTTTGCTTTTGATTCTTCGTTGATAGTACCAAAGCCCCTCTTCAATTCTTTTTGTTGTATGTTAGAATAAAGGGAGCAGACACATCTCTCGGCTCTTTTTCATTTCATTTCTTGAAATTCCACTTTTTCTTTTTTTGTTGAGTACCAAGATAACACAGCCCACTTCGGCATCAATTTGCTCTCTTTCTTTTTCTCTTTTTGTCGTGACATGCCATTCACTTGCAACTTTGCAAAATAAAAGTGACTTTTCTTCAATTGTTGTCTCACGTATATATTTTATTCACTCCCTATATATATATATTTTTTAACTCAGCCAACAAAGAAGCAATGCACCAATTCTTATTTTGCAAAATATGTTGGGCGGGTACTTCGCTTCTCCTCTTGGGCTTGTGGCATGTTGGGCTCCATCATTTAACAAATAGATTTGCCATTAATAATCATTCGGCTTCGTTTAGTTTTTCACAATTTCATCTTTTACAACGATGCTCCAAATAAAGTTAACGTTAATCCAATAATTACGTGCTCTTTCCAATCTCGTGCTCGTTTTTTGTTTATTTTTCTTGACTTTTGTCCATTTTTCAAAATATCCGTACCTGCATAGTCACAAACACAAAAACAACATATATTTGGCATATTTTGCTCGGTTTTTGGTATTATTGGTCCGGTTTTGGTCAAATAAAAGGTGTGTAATTTAACTCACACCATACACTTTGATTCAACGTGTAATGTATATTAAGGTTTAGTAGTGTGTATCAAGTTTTTAGTGGTTGTTGTGTATTAGGTGTATCAATTTATGTATAAGAACTTAGTTTTTTGTGATTTTAATGTATATGTATCAAAAATTTAATTGTGTATCAGTAATTTTTTTCTCATGTATGAGTTGGTTATTAGTCGATTTAATGTTAACTTGTATTAATATATAATATTTTGGTGCATCTTTGCTAAAATACTTATGTATCAATGTTTTAATGGTATTTTTAAATAGTTCTCATTTTTACAACTTTAAGAAAGTTCTCACATTAACCTTCGCCTATATATATATATATATATATATATATATATATATATATATATATATATATATATATATATATATATATATATACTAGATGTCAAAGCCCGCCCGATGGGCGGGCATGACTTATAATTATCATTAACATATCTTTCTTTATCGTAAGAAGGTTGTTAAGAAATGTTTTGAAAGTAGACTTTATTACAGAAACGGTCATAAGTTTAAAAGACCTAGTAAAGTATACATTGATTTAAAATTGTGTTTTTGACATAATAGCTTTTGTGTTTTATTGGTCTTTGAGTTATGGGAAGAGTTTCATCAACATGTACGATTTCGTAGTTTCTCTATAAAAGTTTTGAGCTATATCCATGTTAGAGCTTACATTATATTTTAGTCTTATTTTGGCCTCTTTTGTAAAATTTTTATCCATTTGCATGTTTCACTTCAGCTAATTTATTTGTGTGTCGTACTCATCAAGATCTTAAAACTTATGTCTATCTATTTTTACATATTGCCACAACAATGTTTATAAGGATGAACCTTAACCAAACAAAAATGAGATCGCAATAGTAGTATATTATATAATCAATGAAGAATAAAACCCAAAAATGAATCGAGCGTCACAAAAATGATTCCGCTACAATTAATTTACAATATATGCCTAGTAGCTTTTCACTATCAATATATCAAGAAGTAATTTTAAATAAGCTTTGGGTAATTAACTATTTACATATAGATATGTTCTTGAATTACCCATCTAGTCCGTTTCCAAAAAAAAATACAAACCTGAAACGGACTCGTTTAAGATCTTTGTTGCTCCCTGGTAAGGATGTGAGTGTAATATAGACATCAAGCTCTTCTTTTTTAACTATTCAACATCGGCCTCAGAATCACCATCTTTTCTTCTCGAGCTATTTCTTAAACCATCATAACAGTTCTCATCTGTTCTCTCCTTGATTGAGTGGAGTAGGAGCATGACATTGCTCATCTGTTATGAAAAAGTACACAAACATATCTAAGTATTAGCAAACAGTAATCACATTCAAATAAAAAAGTGAGAAACTTAAGATAAAATTAAGCACTCGGATATTAAAAGTGAATTTTATTTCACAATTGAACATCTATCTCCAAATGTTGACAGTTCAATCGAATTGACAATATGCGGCCACCAGTATATCTATTTATGATCCTACCTACCTCTAACTTCTTGATTTATGATACTCAACAAATGGCATGATTCAAGATGAGAACTGAAAAGTAACCTTTGCATTAATATCTATAGACTACACTGCCCTTACACAGATTGATATCAGAGGGTACTGAATGGACATATAAAATGTGGCCAATTTGAGAGATAACTACACGAATCGCTCAATTCAATGTGATGATACATATCTAAATCAATGAGACATATGTTCAGAGTTTGAGCAAGTGCAGAATATGTGCTTTGTGGATCCAGGATTGTGAATCACATACTCAATGACTAATATCTATAACCAAGTAGAACCATACAATTTAGAATAGGAACAAATTGTTTATGGATAGAAACTAACTCATTTACTACATTAATAGTTTGAAACACATGCCCAATTCAGATTAACAATTGTTCTCATTTTCTAAAAAGACGTTCATAACTAACATAATTACAAAGCTTACGGAAAAATGGCATACATCTAAGTTGTTAAGTAGCTATTAACTAACTTATATGCTTAAGTGCATTTTAGACATTTCCAAAAACGTGCTCATTTGTCGTCTAGTCTGCAACTTCTGATATTGCCTCTTGATTTATTTCTCTTCCTTCTCTTTCATGGAGTGTGAGAATTTTGTTGTGTAACACTATTATCAACTTCCATCTTTTTAATCATTTACGAGGCATCTGTTCCCTCCATTAGATGGACATCTGAGACACGGAAATATAATTGTTAAAGCTCGAGGTTTAGTAATAAAATAAGAAAAACGAACCAAGAAAAATACAAAAACATACACAGCAAGAAAAAAATCATATCTTTTAGATAGTCATTACTTACCTTTTCCCCTGAATTCAACCTTTATACATATCTCATCCGCTGTCGTAAGTCTCTCTTCTAAGCCATATTTGTTGACATGATCAAGAAGGTTGCAAGTCCCTCAAAGTGAAATGCATAAAACCTCATAGTTAGTTTGTTTAAAAAGTTAGATGATCACTTTGATGATGGACTTATTCAAATTAAATTAACACTTTTAGTTAATGAAGAAAATGCATATGACTATTTCAACCAAACGTTAAGTCCAAAGAACCTGGCCGATTTTTAGTATTGAACATCCTTAAAATTGGCTTGTTTCATCCAAGTTCAAAACTGTTTGGCTCAGAATTGTGAGTGTGGAACCAAATAAGAGGGTATCCGACCTGATATGGCTGCAAGCACAATTATGGTGGTGCTACCATGCCAAGATACGGGTGGCATTCACCCGTCATGATCCACCAACTTATTATAGTTGAAAAATAATCAACACAAAAAATCAATAGTATCTTCATCGCCTATAATAAACTCAAAATAAGCCGGTGTTTTAAATATTATAAGAACGGACTTAAAGAACAATAATCAAATTACACATGATATATAAACCAAACATTTACCGAGAAACACTCTTACCGAAACTGATATAATATGTTGATACAGTAACTTGTGTCTTAGCAAACCGGATCTTACTCATAAATATCTTTAACATATTTTTCTTTAGGTAAAGAATGGTGTTAATATAAATTAACTTTGTATATTTTAATTGTTCTAAAATCTTAACGTTCATTTGAGTTATTAAACTTTGAAGTAGATTTACATAAATTTACTTCAAAGTTTAATCTTAGTCATCGGACACATTCTTACTTTCTCCCAGTACTTTCTCCCAGTATTTTCTATCTCAGATACCCTCCTCATCCTCATAGTATCCATACCTACTTTCAAAACCTTGTTTTCCCTCACGGCCATGTTCCAGCCGCCCTCCTGTGATACACCTAACCTGCTTCTTAACTATATTGACCCGTTAAGATTGTCTGAGAACAAAAAGCAACAGGCTATAGAGGTTATAAGTTGTAACTGCCCAAAGAAAAGAACTTGGGATATGATTCGTAAAGGTAATCTTTTTGCAGCATGTGTGCAGGCTTCTAATGATAGTTTATGGCCATCCATGAGTCTGCATAGTTGTTCTATATCGGAATCTGCTAAACATGAGTGGGACTGCATTTTTAAATTAGCAAGAACTAGATGGGATGATTGTACCGATCAAAAACCTGATCATAGTGAAACAAAATAACTTTTGTGATTTGTATTTGACGTACTAAAATATTAGGAAAAAAACAATTTACAATTTTCGGACAAAAAAAGTATTGATTCAACTCAATCCACTCGTCCTACCATGTTTTAACATGTGCCAAAAAGTTACCCGTTAGCCACAGATAATGAGTATAAGTTTGTTACCTTCAAATAAATGTCAATTGTGTGATACAACCATCATCCAACGATCTAGCATACTCAGGAACAGCCTCAGCAAGAGACATAAACTTCCCAATCTTTAAATTAACATCCGGTGCAACTTCATCCAAGTAACCATTAGTCAACTTAGCCACCATCGTGACTTTGTATCAGCAAACTGATTCATTCTCATATTTTAATGTCTCTTTGGATTAGCAGATTTGTATCAGCAAACTTTCCTTCACCTTACGCACCACCCTCTTAGTTTCAGTATTCTCCTCGTCCTCTTTTTCAACTTTCTTTTTCTTCACTATCCTTTGCCTTTTAATCGTAGGCACCACCCTCCTACCCCCAACTGTTCCCTTTTCACCTTTTGTCTTTTTTTTTTGTATCTCCTTGTTACCTTGATGCATCTCATCTTCTGTATCTTGTACTACCAAAGCTACATAGTTTATACCAAAACAAAATTCATGTCAGCTTCAATTTACTAACATCTTGTCAAGCACGGAAACACACATATATGTAGCACATGTACCATATTATTCTATTTATACACATTCTGGATTGGCATTTATTCTTTGTTATAACGACAGTTTGCAAGAACCTAGTACAGTAAGACGCCCTTCACACGTGCTTATTCTTTTTTACAAGTCCCACCCAATAACTAAGGATGTGGTAAAAAAAACAGCTCATAAAACCTTATAAATAGTGGTATTCAAAGATTTACTATTTTACCTGAGCGATGATTAAGAACTACCCTTATAGCTTGTTCTCACCCGTATTTGTCACTTAACTAACAATGTTGTTTTGTAATCATTCTTAACACATTAGTTCATTTATTAAAAAAAAGACTAAAGTGTTTGCGGGTCACCGGGTCGAGCCCTTTCAAGCCATACTAAAATGACCCACTTTGACCCGTTCACAACCTACCCATCTTGTCACCTCTAAAATATCTCATTAAGATCATCCAACAGAGTTCATTACATTATACAATCTTCCTTCATTTGTGTGTCTCATCCTCATTTCTTCCCAAGCCAATTTAATAAGCCCCACAATCATTGTATTTTCAGTTTGAGACACGAACTAAAATCTTATAAGACCAAAATGAAAAGAGGCTCTACGTGTTTGCCTATTATGTTATAGGAGGAACTGATTTAGGTTACAAAAAAGATAGGAGAGACAAGTGAAAATCGTACCTCTAATCTTTCCTGGTCGCGCAAGCTTGTAAAGGCCTTTAGGATCTCTTGCTTCATCATACCTTGTTTGGGTCAAGCAAGGATGTTTCCCACAGTAGACCTATCATTCCTCTCATCCCACCAACCACTTTATATTTGTAACACAAAGAAAACAGATATTATATAGAAACACTGCAAGTCAATGAAAAATTATATTTAATAGATTCAAACAGATTGTATTTCAACTTCAAAAAAAAAAAAAAAAAAAAAAAAAAAAAAAAAAAAAAAACAAACAAACAAACAAACAAAGGATTGAGAGATTCCTTTACCATATCAACAGTAATGTTATGCACAAGTTGAAAGAATCAAGTTTACAGGCTGAATAAAAATACGGGTATGCATCATTCTCTAATATAAGATTAAGAAACCAATAAGATTCTATTTTTGTGTGTGCAATGATGTTTTCCAATCGGCAACATACTAATCATCAATTTGAGATACAATTTTCTCACCTTTTCTTTAATATATAAATTATATCTCCTATTAGAATATCAGCTCGGATTCCAAATTGACATTCACTTATTTCCAGTTAGAAGCTGTTCATAGTAGCCACTACTCTTTCCTTGGCTTTTTCTTTCTTTAAGCCCTTGATCTACTGGTATTACCGCTGAAATATTCCAAACTTCCTTTAGTGTCCTTGCTTTTAATGTCGCTGCACCACGTAAAGCTTGTAAAACAGGCAAACAAATCTCACATATTTATCAATAAGCTTAACATTTACCTGCGACTTCATCTTATCAAGCTCATCAGGAGATGTAGAACAGGTTACATTAAGGGTCTTAATTCGGTTACCCCTATCTATGCCAACTTCCTAACAGATCCCAATTTTCACTCCTTTGATGACTGATCCTATAGTGCACATCCTTATCATGCACATTTGCTCGTCGGGTCAAGCATACCTCGTGAGTGCTGGGCCGGCTATAAATGTCACCCTTCCGTGACTTCACCAGGCACTTGTGAGTTCATTGATCCAGGAAACCGAATCCATGACTGAGAAGAGTGCAAGAGATACACTAAGGCTGCTAATCAGCGGATCAAGTCAACTACCCTCGGTTTTAGCCAATGTTGATGGGAAGCAGAACGTCATTGCAACTGGAAGCAGGGGTTTGTTTAGGGGAGCTACGGACTTGAACCATGCTATTTCCAATAGCATTGCTGCTGTGGGCTTGGTTTCACTTAGTGAGAGATTCAAAAGACCAAAGAATGAAAACATACTAATTGTATAATGGAGATAGCAAGTACCTATTTTTAGTCAGAAAATCCTCAATTTGATCATAAAGGATTGACAGCCGATCAAAATGAACATGCCCACAGATGCTATGGAAGTCAAAGTGCAAGTATCTACACAAGTCTACCTGTTTAACATATAGCACAGAAAATATGTAATAAGAGAATTAATTATGAACTATCGTACCTCACATCATCACTAAGAATATTATGCACTGAAGTAGGGACTACCACCATGACTAGACCCACTTTGAGATAGATAAGGAGCCATCAGCGATCTTACTTGTTGCAAGTGGCCACGGTCAATAACACCAAGACCAGATGTTGCTGAGAATTTAGCCCAGTTTGTGGCTCTGCTCAACCAATCCTGAAATCAAATTCAATCAACAAATTTAGAATTCACCAGGTCAAGAGTCGGCTAAGCGAATTTTATGTGAATAAAACCTCCCATACTTGTATTCATATTTATAAAGAATATGAAATATTTGGACAATGATTGGTGCATCCCAACTGTTTCTACATGTAATTAAAAAAAATAATAAATAAATAAAAATAAAAAAATAAAAAAAAGAGAAAAGAAAAATCTAGTTTAACCCATTACCAAAGCCACCTAACATGTTCATTTTGCCAGCTAAAAAAAGTCTAAAAACTTTATACAAACTCTAAATATTTATTGCATATACTTCTTAATTGTTCTAAATCAGTTGAAGATAGCAAAACCTTCTCTCCCTAAGATTAAAGTGAATAAAGATATTCTGCTTGTTGCAAAGACTATTCGCGTTATTGCTCATATATTAAAAAGTTCCTTGCAGCACATAAAGAAGAGCATAACAAAGCTTTGGGTTTTATGTAAATCAGTGCTTCCAATTGGGTAATATGAGTCACCCTATTGATTCCACGTCTCGTTGGTAACATATTTGTACATGGGGCCTTAGAAGTGGCTAACAGTAATAATGGTTTAAAAATGATTCTAAACATACACATTGTGCAATTAGAAAAGCTAGCATGCATGTGAATTTTGATAGAGAGACAGCCTTCTCGAGACTCGGAGTCGTGGAGATGCAATGGTTGGTGAAGCATCAGCAACAATGACAGACCGCAACTTTGAAGAAACATTATCGCCCTCCCGTGCATTAGATGACAAAAAAGCCATTAGTAATGGATAGAATATGAATCTCATTATGTGAAGAAATTCATAGTGTATGTACGTTAGATAATCGGTAGTATATAGAGGATACTTGTGTCTTTGAACGCTGCAGGTAGCTCAAGAGAAAGTTATGTGACCTGTAACCAAAGACCAGAAACACGACAACCAACATTAGAGGAGGTTCAGGAAACAACCGATATGAAAAAAAAGAAAAAAAGAAATATATATTATGAGTGCTCAAACACTCATCATTTTTGGTCAAATCTGAGCTGCAAAACATTTAAAAACACTCAATAATGCATCAAAATACTGAAAAAAATCACAGGGATTGTGTTTTATATGTTTCAGATGCAAAATAAGTAAAAACAGATGAAAAATGATCAAAGTTTGCATAATTGGCAGTTTCAGTCCCCCAAGTTTCAAAACTTGTCAAAATTAGTCCCTAGGCATTCATTTTGAAAGATAAGTCAACCCAAGTCTTTTGAAAGTCAAAAATTATAATATTTGGGTATAAAGTTTCAAGAATTTACATGTTTGGCCCCTCAAGTTTCAATTTTGGCAATTTTGGTCCCCGGATAATTCATTTTGGAAAAAATAACCATTAAGGACCTTTGGGAATTAATATGTGGCATGCTTAGACCTTGGAATATTTATGGAAAATTACAAGTTCAGTCCCGCACAAATTTAGATATTACAATATTAGTCCTTGTGTTTTGCTAATTAACCAAATGGACCCTAAGCTTACAAATAAACCCAAATCCAAAATACAAACCAAACTAAAACCCCAAGCCCATTTCCCCTTTGCCCAACTTTCAAACCGTTTAATAATATTACCTCCGGTCAACAAGTCAACAGGGTCAAACAACAGCCATCTCCACTGTTCATCACCACTTTCCCACCTTTCCTGCTTCCATGTCCCCCTCCTTTTCCCACATTTCACTCACCTTCCCACACTCCTGTCCCCTATAACCCTCCCCCTCATTAAATACCTCACCAAACCCACTAAAAATTACTTGTGCCTGTTTTCCCGCCAAATTAGATTTAAAGGGCCGGGATTAATTGAAGCCATCTAACGGTCCGCATGAGAAGTGGGAAATGCTCAGAACATCACTCCAAGTCTCTATAAATGAAAAGAAAAGAAGAAAGAGAAGGGAATTAGCTTAATTTGTTTAGTTTTAGTAGTGTAGGATCGTAGTAGTGTAGTTTGCAATTCCAGTTGTTATGTTTGCCTTTTTAATGTAATTTCAGTTATTTTAATGTAATCTAAACATGTTCTAATCTTTAAAATACAAGTTTGCTTTTGAGAATTCAACTTTGGCATTTTTAAGTAAATTTGACAAGTTTACTTGATTGTTGTTGAAAGTTGTTTAGATTGGTCCAAGTCTCTATTTTTACTCATTAATAAGCTTTTATAAGATTGCTAATCATTAAAATTTGTTTTAGTTCAAGTTTACTACAAATCCAAAAAATACATAAAAAATTAAATAGAAAAGTAAAAAAAGACAGAAGAAGAATAAGTGGAATCTGGTTTAGAAGTCTCAGGGAGACACTAGGTCAGGGATTGGATGTTCCATTTTTAGTTTTGAGCACAAAGACTGATGTAAGTTTCTAATTTTCACTTTTAGCTTAAATTTCTCATAAACTATACTTGTTAGCTTCTACTATCCATTGTTGATTGATTCTACATTATTTATGTTTAATTTAGTTTAAAATAGGTTACCTTATCAATTTCATGGTTTAAACTCTCATGTTGCTTCATTAAAATCCATTTTCAGGTTCATTAGGGGTGTTTGGATTAGTGATTTGTCTGGTGGTTTTGTTATTGTTCTGTTGTTGTTTTAGCACTAGTGTACTGAATTAGGAATTATTAGGTCAAGTGAAACTTCAAAACCACACCTCATTTGCTAAAAAAAAGTCAAAAACCTATTTGATCTCCCCTCACAGTTGACTGTTCAGGAATTGAGATCCATAATCCACCAAATCAGTGCATAAGCCTTTGTTTTGGTTTAATTTGGACTTATTTTAGCTTATCATAGCTTTTTCAATCATTTATGATCAAAACAAATCCAAATAAGTCAACTTAGGAGTTCATAATAAAAAGTCAAAATTGCAAGTTTAGGCAGAAACCCAAATTTTCTAGGAATTATTGTGAATTTTGTACTTGGAACTAGGCTTTGAGTTTTTCACATGTGAGAGTCTACCAGCTTAGCTTTAGGATTCAGCCATCATCTTATTTTTAGGATTTTTGTGGTGACTTTTACAAGTGCTTAACACAAGCCTGCAGGGTAAGGTGTTGCCCTGCACCAGAACATCTGTCCAAAAGCCCCATTTTCAATAAGCTCTCCAGTGTTCAATTGTGGGACCCATTGTTTGCTTATTGGCTTTTTGGAAAGCCAATAAGCTCATCTATAAGGTCCTTGGCTTATTTCATGTTTCCTAGTTCATTAGGTAGGGCTGCATGTCCCATAAAGTTGCCCATGTCCTGAGTGTATGCTGGTTCATCAGCACAAACCTCCCCACTTCCAAGCCCTCTCCAATACTCATTTGTGGGACCCAGAGGTGAAGCTTTGGCTTTTTGAAAAGCCAATCAGCTAAACATTTAGGATCCATAATTAGTTTGGGGTTCCAATCCCTCTTGTGGGCCCCACAAGGCCTAGTAGTTGGGCCTTTCAACCTGTTTCATGCTCAGTTTTGGGCTTAGTGCTTATTTCCTTATAACTGCTTATTGCTAGTGCTTTTTCTGTTTCTTTTGCTTATTTCCAAGTCCTTCAACATTGTTGTAGCTCAGTTTATCTGTGGTTTGGACTGTTTGGCCCTCTATAAGCTTTTTCAATAACTCAAGTCCTAATAAGCTTCAATCCACCATCTGTTAAGCAATTCTGTTTCTAATCTGCTTATTTTTAAGCACTAATCAATTTGTCTTTTTTAAAGTTTATTATTTTGAGTATTTAAATAGTATTGTAAAAGAAAATTCCAAAAAAAGTCAAAAATAAAAATAGTAATAGCTTCTATTTAAGCCATTTGGCTTATTTTCAACTTATTCAATAAGCAATTCTCATTTTTATAATTTTCATAGGTTCCAGGTATCAAAAAATAATTTTAGTAATTTTTTCAGATTTTTCTCTTTCCATTTAGTACTTTTTATGATTTAAGTTAGTTTAAATTAATTAATAATAAATATTTAAAAAGTCAGAAAAATATAATTTTAATTTTAAAATTAGTTTTATAATATTTTAGATTTTTCCAAATTTAATTTTCATATTTTTTAGTGTAATTTCATAATTAGTTATATTTTAGGTTAATTTAAATAATTAATAAGTAATTAGAAATTAGTAATTAATTAATAATAATTATATAAACAGTGTAAAAATTAATTTTAATTTTCCAAAAAAATTCTTTTATTATTAGGATTGTAAAAATATGATTTTCATATTCGTAGGTATTTTATTTCTTAAAAAGTCGTGTTTTATTTCGTACGTTCACGTAACTTTAATTTGAACGTACGCGTTTTAAGTTTTAAACGTTTCTGGGTTTTCTAATTTTACAGTCTTGTTAATATAGCTTATTTAAGCTATTTCGTTTTATATTTCAGTAGTGTAATCAATCACAACCCTTTCCTGTCCAAATTCACTCGATTACAAACCCGTTTTGATACCTTTGCACGCCTCGTCGGGTTATAACGACCCGGGGAAACACTGTACTCCTTGGAGATTTGGTCTGAGACGTTTGACTTAGTTGACCATTCACTTGGTTGAGTTAGTTGACCGTTCAGGACCAATCAAAATTTTGGCGCCGTTGCCGGGGAGGTTGTGCGTGTTATTCTAAACAATTTGCAGATTAGTGAATCTGGATATACGCTCATTGTACATTTATCCATCCTTGTTCATATCTTCTTATTATCATATAAAAACAAAAACGGTTCCTGAAAACATTTTAAATCAGTTTTCAACGAACACAAAAACCCAAAAAGATTTTCTTTCTTATTTTTATAAAATGTTTTCCAAAAATATCCTTCTTCACCCTCCTACCCTTTTGATTCTCCATTCCCCACCCTCTGTAAACCTTTGATTCTTTCTATGTCGTATCCACACCATTGTCGTTGTCAATCGTGTGGTGGTCCTCATAATGGTGGGGATTGTCCCGGCTGTAGCATGGTAGAGTCAGGATACGGGTCTGTCTATAACCAGGATCCCTACTCTCACCATGACACGACTGATTTATTCCACCAGCCACCACACCATGAGATACTGACATATTCGTGTGAGTATTGTGGAGGTCCTCACCAAGGGTTTGAGTGTCAATCCGGAAACACGTTTGTCTATGAACAGTTTCCTGATAACACTCAGAATTTTGGAAATGACTAATATCCATGTTATTCACCAAACCAGTCACAACAGTCATATTGTTGTGAGTACTGTGGAGGTCCCCACTTCAGCTCGGATTGTCAAACAAGGAATCCATTTCCTTGTAACAATTACGACTATTCGTATCAAGACCAACCTCCCCAGTACCAAATGATTCAAGCAACTCCTCATGAAACTGAGCAAGACCATTTATTAGAGGCTCTTGAGATATTACAAGAACTTAAGGAGGATTTGGCTACTACATCGTTTTAAAATTCTCATGAGAAATCTATTGCAGAATTACTTGAAGAAGAACGAGAAGCTAGAAACGAAAGAAGCATGGAGGAATTGCTAGTCTTAGAACAAGCAGCTAAAACACGTGCCATATTTCGCAATGCTGCTCTTCTCGAAGATAATGATAGTGATGATGAAGTTACCCTTGATATTTCTCAATTTTGTAAGGGTTCATCAAGTTCATCAGTTGTGATTCCTTCCTCGGAAAATCAGGGAGAAAATACTATGATGGAATTACTAGCAGAAGAACAAATGAAATTTATAAAACCCATGTCTGCTAGTCTTCCTCAACTCCCTCAGTCTGTTGTCATCACACCCGAAGTTCACACTCACTCTCTGAACATGGGGGACGAGCATCTTAGCACTGTTCCTGAAAAGGAATCAGACGAATTCATAAAGTCTAATGTTGAGAACCTTGTCCCAATCCCAAGAGAGTCACGGGGAACTTTTGATCATGTGTGCAATTTACCTTCCCCTCTTGAGTGTCCAAAAGATCAATTTGAGACTTTCTCCGATTGTAGTGAAGATTGTGCATCTTATGGAGTCATCGAGTATGTTGAGGCATCAGTCCCACATTCTGATGCTGATCATCTTCTTGAGGAGTTCGCCGATGAACTCACTCACATTAATCCACTTCCAACGGGAAGTGACGATGATCTCGTTGACTTTGAAGCCGATCTAGGAGAAATTCAAAGTCTCTTATATCATGATCCGTCACTCACTTCTGATCCCAACAGTCCAATTGAGAATGTTGATCACTTTGTTCCAGAAGCATTCAAAACTACTCTCACCAACCCTTTGTTTGAATTCGAATATGAATTCACTTTGATTGCTAATAATCCAATCTTTGGTACTCAGAACGAGGATAGTGATGAGTCCACACCGGAACAAGAGTTCACAGATTTACATCTTGTGATTGATTCTCTTCACGAGGAGTTCTCCGGTGAACTCACTCATATCATATCTCCGCCGGAGTATGATAACTTCTACTTTTATCCAGACACACCCGGGATATGTCTTGATCATGTGAGCTTAAATGATGAGATTCATAACATAGAAATTATGGATTCTCCTGTGGGTGATGATGAGTTAGTCATGATTTTCGTCCTTTTCTTCAGCTATCCCGTGACGTCCTTTCTTCTTCACTCCTTTGGGAATGAGGATACCATTTTTGACCCCGGCATTTCCATGCATCATTCTTTTAAGCCAGGGTCTATCTGTATATCTCAACGGTGTAGAACTTTCACGTACTTCAATGTTTATCCAAACATCTTGAATGAAAATCCGATGCAGATTGTCTCTTCCACATCTTGCTTCCCCAAGAACCAATGAATTCGGGGTCAAGTCAAGCTAGCGACTCGGCAAACAAAAACAGTAGCATGTATATGGGGTTTTCACCCTAAGTGTGGGAGAGTTACCCATGCTGTTGTTAGCATGTATATAAGTTTCAAAAAAATGTGTGTGTGTATATATATATATATATATATATATATATATATATATATATATATATATATATATATATATATATATATATATATATATATATATATATATATAAATAAAGTGAAAAATGGTGTTTCCACATTTAGCTTGTAATATTGTCTTTTTACGTTCAAAGAGTCGGCATAATAGCCGGGACTATGAATATTGAGGACAATATTCAATTCTAAGTGTGGGGGGAAATTCTAGCGAATTTGATCACATTTTACCTTCTAGTACCCCCGTTTTTAACCAAAATTAAAAAAAAAAAATCACTTTATTTCAAAAATTTTGTGGTTATCAGTCCACCATGTCTAACTGACAAAAGGACTGGCTAATCCAGGAGCAAACGGCTCCTGGTAAAGATAACTCAAATCCGTTGATGGCTGAAAATTTGCCCAAAATTGTATGGTATTCAACTCACCATATCCTAAAAAGTAAAGATTTGGCTAGCCCGAAAGGTTATGGCTTGTGGTAAAGGCAGTGGAAAGCCATAATTGGTAATCAAATCACCAAGATGTTGATTGTGTTCCATCAAGAGTTGGCTAGTCCAGAAGCAAACGGCTTCTGATAAAGACAAATCAAAATCGTTGAAAGCTGGTGGTTTGCTCAAAATCATATGGTTATCGGTGTACCATGGTTTTTACTTCAACTGAAACATTTGGCTACTCCAGAAGTAATGGCTTTTGGTAAAGAGATTCAAATCCATTAATTTTTCTAAAAAGATTGCTAGGGACTAGCAATAGTTTAGTGTGGGGGATTGATGAGTGCTCAAACACTCATCATTTTTGGTCAAATCTGAGCTGCAAAACATTTAAAAACACTCAATAATGCATCAAAATACTGAAAAAATCTCAGGGATTGTGTTTTATATATTTCAGATGCAAAAGGAGTAATAACAGATGAAAAACGATCAAAGTTTACATAATTGGCAGTTTCAGTCCCCCAAGTTTCAAAACTTGTCAAAATTAGTCCCTAGGCATTCATTTTGAAAGATAAGTCAACCCAAGTCTTTTGAAAGTCAAAAATTATAATATTTGGGTATAAAGTTTCAAGAATTTACATGTTTGGCCCCTCAAGTTTCAATTTTGGCAATTTTGGTCCCCGGATAATTCATTTTGAGAAAAATAACCATTAAGGACCTTTAGGAATTTAATATGTGGCATGTTTAGTCCTTGGAATATTTATGGAAAATTACAAGTTCAGTCCCTCACAAATTCAGATTTTACAGTATTAGTCCTTGTGTTTTGCTAATTAACCAAATGGACCCTAAGATTACAAATAAACCCAAATCCAAAATACTAACCAAACTAAAACCCCAAGCCCATTCCCCCTTGGCCCAACTACCAAACCGTTTAATAATATTACCTCCGGTCAACAAGTCAACAGGGTCAAACAACAGCCATCTCCACTGTTCATCACCACTTTCCCACCTTTCCTGCTTCCATGTCCCCCCTCTTTTTCCCACATTTCACTCACCTTCCCACACTCTTGTCCCCTACAACCCTCCCCCTCATTAAATACCTCACCTAACTCACCAAACCCACTAAAAATTACTTGTGCCCGTTTTCCCGCCAAATTAGATTTGAAGGGCTGGGATTAATTGAAGCCATCTAACGGTCCACATGAGAAGTGGGAAATGCTCAGAACATCACTCCAAGTCTCTATAAATGAAAAGAAAACAAGAAAGAGAAGGGAGTTAGCTTAATTAGTTTAGTTTTAGTAGTGTAGGATCGTAGTAGTGTAGTTTGCAATTCCAGTTGTTATGTTTGCCTTTTTAATGTAATTTCAGTTATTTTAATGTAATCTAAACATGTTCTAATCTTTAAAATACAAGTTTGCTTTTGAGAATTCAACTTTGGCATTTTTAAGTAAATTTGACAAGTTTACTTGATTGTTGTTGAAAGCTGTTTAGATTGTCTCTATTTTTACTCGTTAATAAGCTTTTATAAGATTGCTAATCATTAAAACCTGTTTTAGTTCAAGTTTACTACAAATCCAAAAAATACATACAAAATTAAATAGAAAAGTAAAAGAAAGACAGAAGAAGAAGAAGAAGAAGAAGAAGAAGAAGTAGAATCTAGTTTAGAAGTCTCAGGGAGACACTAGGTCAGGGATTGGATGTTCCATTTTTAGTTTTGAGCACAAAGACTGTTGTAAGTTTCTAATTTTCACTTTTAGCTTAAATTTCTCATAAACTATACTTGTTAGCTTCTACTATCCATTGTTGATTGATTCTACATTATTTATGTTTAATTTAGTTTAAAATAGGTTACCTTATCAATTTCATGGTTTAAACTCTCATGTTGCTTCATTAAAATCCATTTTCAGGTTCATTAGGGGTGTTTGGATTAGTGATTTGTCTGGTGGTTTTGTTATTGTTTTGTTGTTGTTTTAGCACTAGTGTACTGCATTATGAATTATTAGGTCAAGTGAAACTTCAAAACCACACCTCATTTGCAAAAAAAAGTCAAAAACCTATTTGATCTCCCGTCACAGTTGACTGTTGAGGAATTGAGATCCATAATCCACCAAATCAGTGCATAAGCCTTTGTTTTAGTTTAATTTGGACTTATTTTAGCTTATCATAGATTTTTCAATCATTTATGATCAACACAAATCCAAATAAGTCAATTTAGGAGTTCATAATAAAAAGTCAAAATTGCAAGTTTAGGCAGAAACCCAAATTTTCTAGGAATTATTGTGGATTTTGTACTTGGAACTAGGCTTTGAGTTTTTTACATGTGAGAGTCTACCAGCTTAGCTTTAGGATTCAGCCATCATCTTATTTTTAGGATTTTTGTGGTGGCTTTTACAAGTGCTTAAACAAGCGTGCAGGGCAAGGTGTTGCCCTGCACCAGAACATCTGTCCAAAAGCCCCATTTTTAATAAGCTCTCATGTGTTCAATTGTGGGACCCACTATTCGCTTATTGGCTTTTTGGAAAGCCAATAAGCTCATCTATAAGGTTCTGGGCTTATTTCATGTTTCCTAGTTCATTAGGTAGGGTTGCATGTCCCATAAAAGTTTCCCATGTCCTGAGTATATGCTGGTTCATCAGCACAAACCTCCCCACTTCCATTTAGTACTTTTTATAATTTAAGTTAGTTTAAATTAATTAATAATTAGTTTTTAATTAATAATAAATATTTAAAAAGTCAAAAAAATATAATTTTAATTTTAAAATTAGTTTTATAATATTTTAGATTTTTCAAAATTTAATTTTCATATTTTTTAGTGTAATTTCACAATTAGTTATAATTTAGGTTAATTTAAATAATTAATAAGTAATTAGAAATTAGTAATTAATTAATAATAATTATATAAATAGTGTAAAAATTAATTTTAATTTTCCGAAAATTTTCTTTTATTATTAGGATTGTAAAAATGTAATTTTCATATTCGTAGGTATTTTATTTGTTAAAAACTCGCTTTTTATTTCGTACGTTCACGTAACTTTAATTTGAACGTACGCGTTTTTAAGTTTTAAACGTTTCTGGGTTTTCTAATTTTACAGTCTTGTTAATATAGCTTGTTTAAGCTATTTCCTTTTATATTTCAGTAGTGTAATCAATCACAACCCTTTCCTGTCCAAATTCACTCGATCACAAACCCGTTTTGATACCTTTGCACGCCTCGTCGGGACATAACGACCCGGGGAAACACTGTACTCCTTGGAGATTTGGTCTGAGACGTTTGACTTAGTTGACCATTCACTTGGTTGAGTTAGTTGACCGTTCAGGACCAATCAAAAATTCAACTAAATACTTTTCACACATTGTAGCCTAACTTAAAGAAGTTACAATGTCAAATATAATTTGTTTTTACTACTAAATTTTGTTGCATAAGAAGAAAAATAGATAATGATTGCAAAGTAATTGCTTGTGGTTTTCGAGTGGCTATAAGTAATTGCAAAACCACTAAGAGCAGCTGCACTGAAGAAAACGAACCCAGACAAACAAAATTATAATATATCTATTTCTCATTATCTCATAGAATTTAAGTAATACTTTTGCTGAAAATTGGAATGTATAATGTTCTTTTACCTGAAACATGCATACTGAGGTCCCATGCACAGGAAAACCACAACCTAAAAGTCTACCTCCTGGTTTTGCATCCCCAGTTATTTGGAATATGTAAAACCAAACCAAAAAAATCTTAGAAGACAAATGAAATGGTGCATCAAGATATCATCAGAAAATATGCCTTGTGCCGAAGAGTGACTAACAATATATTTCTTTTCAATAAAGCAATGGTATATCAAAATAACTTGGAGCAAACATGTGACCATAAAAAAGATATGGATTAATCACCTGTTACACGGGTTGACTCACATTACACATAACGAAGATACACAGGTAATTTTGTAGCTTAAGGTCAGCCAAAGGGACCGCAAAACGTCTTTTGCGCTGCACCACAACTTCCTCTGGTGTATAATCTACAAAACCATATGCGTGAGCAACTGAGAACAATAAAATTGGCTAATTTTTTTTATTTATTATTATTATTATTAATATTTTTTGTAACCATGGTTTCCCCTTTTTAGGTCAACAGGCCAAAGAGTTCATTTAATACATCATACCTCATTATAATTTTGTTCATACAACATGTTTATTATTTATACAGCAAAAAAATTGAGATCACATTTGGGCTGCGTTTTGACCTTTAGTCAATCCACTCGACCTACCCATTTTGCCACCTCTAATTAACATCATACACCAACCTTTAATCAAAACAAATAATTAGGCATGGGTAGGAAGAAAGTGAATATCAAAGACGAAAAGACCATCATGATACGGGGTGCCTGCTGATCCTATGATCACGACCATCAAAAGATTCATCCTTGATTCATATGTCCTAACGAATATAGTACCTGTTGAAGTGAGACAAAGTGAGGTACTGTGGATGATCATCATAAAGATTAAGGGATATTTATAATTCTAATTTAGTTGGCATTCACACAGTTCATTCAGCACATAAAATAAATATAAAAGTAGCATTGGTTTGGTCCACATGATTTCGCCTTTTTCTCACTTTGAATGAAAGTCGAAGTACTTGAATAAAATTAAGTTAAAGCATACTTATTACTCACTTGGTAAGTCCTTCTCTAGTTTTTTCCACTCATCCTGAATTTTCTCCATCCAGTCCCTTGGAGGCTGCCACAGGAAACATTTTAACCAAAACGTTGCAATAAGAATGAGAATAGCAAAAGGGTAAGGTCGTAAAACAACAAACTAATGTTTACAGAAATTACTTGTTGTCCTTTAAAACCAAGATTAGCATAGTGATGATCAGAAAAATCAACAACAGTATCAAACGATTTAAACTTTTGATATTGTTTCCCCACTTTGTCTTCCTTTGCATCTTCCTTTCCAGCTTCAGAACTTGACGCTATGTTCGATGAACTGCTAGAATCAACATCCTTAGTAACTTCTTGATCATGGGTGTTTGCAGTCACAGGGGGTTGAGTTGGCGGCAGGTGGAACCTTGTCCAAAAAATGGCGTTGCAATGGTGACATACCCGATCATAATTTCCCATGTGATCATATGTTGTCGGGGGATGTAGAACCCTGTAAAAAATTCTTGTAATTAAATCGTTAATAAATAAATAATCCTTCGTTATCGTTACTAATTCCCATTTTCTCGGAAAATTTAAAATTTTTCTTATTATATTGTTTTGACGATTATCACAAAATAATATAATTCACAAAATGACGGAAATAATCCTCGACACGTTACACGAAACCTAAACTTTTCATTTAATCCTAAACATAATTCCTAATCATAATTATATTTCCTAAATATAATTAAAATTCCTAATTACACTAATTAACCACACGGACCCTTAATCATTTTCAGCCCACTTCACAGTCACTATTCATAAGCCCAACAAACAAAGCCCAAAATCCAAATCCTTTAATTTTCATCCGATCGACTAGTTTCAAGCACCCCCAAAACGCCTCATTTAATCTCATTTCATACACACGACCCATCAATATTTTTACACCATCTCGTTCATCACCTAGCCAAATAATAGTGTGTCCAATTCCAAGATCATTGGATGACGTTTGATACATTTTTAAGAGGCAAAGTGTTCGACCCATACTCAACCAAATTGAATTGTAATTTATTCAAAACTTAACCGTTTTGATTCCCGTTTGTTCCTAATTGTTCCTAATAATATTTCTGAGATGATTTTATGATCAAATGTCAAGGATGATTAGCTATAATCAAGTAGAATACGATTTGGTAAATCGTATATACATATATATAGTTAGTCGACATCAAGCATGAATCACCCAAACAATTTCCATCTTTTGTGCTCTCACATTACATAGTTTAAGTATATAAAATTCACCTAGGAGCCTAGTTCCCTGACTCCTCCCAAACCAACCAGTCAATCGTGTGCAGCTGATAGGCCCACCTGGGAGAAAGTGCAAGTTATTATTGACCGTGGAAATATAGGGAAATCCCCGGGTCGTTAAGTCCCAACGAGATTGAAATTGTATTTGTAAACGATTAGGAGAGTGAGTGGTACTGAGGTCAGTAACAAAAATGATTTGAGGGTTGATTATACTACTAATTGCTTGATATTTGGATAATATGAAATGATATAAACTATAACAGAAATACAGATATAAGTACAAAAGCACAAATTGGAAAATCAGATAACAAATAGAGAAAAGTGGGTTTTAACAAGTTACAAACTACAGCGGGTACTTTTGAAACTTTTGAAAACTTAAAAATTAAAAAGAAATTTGAAAATGAAAATGAAATTATAAAAGTGATTATTATAATATTTAAATATTATTTAATTAATAAAACTATTTAAAATCTAATTTAAATCTAATGTAAATTAACTAAAAATAACAAATATTACAAATTAATCTAAAAACTTACAAAAGTAATTTCTAAACCTAAATTAGAACTTGAAGAAAGTATAAAAAATAAAAATAAATATTTTTGTCTTTTTATGAGTATTTTATTAATTAAAAACTATTTAACTTAATTAAACTATTTTAACTATTTTAAATTACTATTAATACTAAATTACCTTAGAAAATTATTATAAAATTTATAAAACTAATTAACCACTACAGGAATACTACAAAATTATAAAAAGTTGCCAAAAATTATATTTAAGCTAATTGACTAATTAATTACTTATTAATTAATTTAAAGCTAATTTAATTAATTTAAATAGGAAAATTAGAAAATGGACAGTGGAAATTATGAAACGATTTTCTAAAAATCTTAACTACTTTATAAAACTTAGGAAAAATATAAAATTCTACTTTTGTTAATTAAAATTAAAGAAATCTATTTAATTACTAATATTACCTATTTAATTATTTAAACTAATTTTAAATCTAATAAATAGTAAACAGATTAGGAAAATTCTAAGAAAATTATTTTAACTACTTTAAGGTACTAGGAAATTTATAAAATTATAAAATTGGACAAGTGCTTATTAATAAGCTGAAATGAAAATTAAATAGATAATTTCTATTAAATAGAAGCTATCACTATAATTAAAGTTTGCTTTTTCTGGTTTTTCTTTTATAAAACTACTAAAATACTTAAATTAAGAAACTTTTACAAAGACAACTACTTGGGAACCTCAGAATAAGCAATGTGAGTGCTAATTTGCTTATACAGTTGACTTTTGTTGACTGTGGAGGGATTTAAGCACTAATGAACTATTGTGGGGTCCACACTGGTTAAGCAAGGTTCACCTAAGTTACTTGAACTTATTTAAACTAGATTTGGTGAGATAAGCTCCTAGGATAAGCTGGAAAGCTAAAATAAGCAATTGCTTATTTGGTTTCTGACTCAGAAATGGGACAGAGTTTTGAGGTGATTCTAGGTGGGGTCCATTGATCTAGAGGTCAAACTAAGGGTCAATTTTCAAACACTGGTAGGAGGGGGGTTGTAAGAACCAAGGTATGAGGTGTGGGACCCATTGGGGTAAACACAAATCACCACCAAAGTTGGGTGGGTGGAATATGGTCTGAGTGCACAGGGTACTGAGTTGCCCTGCAGTTGTGTTCCAAGGAGTGTGGGGTCCACAAGAGTAAAAGGGGGTTCAAACTAAACCTAGGGGTTCAAAGTTGAGGTGATAATCTACAAGTTGAGCCAATAAGCTACCCTTATGGTTCACTAATAAGCTCTGTGTGAGCCTTTGAAATGGTGGTCAAATACTGAGTGCTCAGTGTGGCTTGTTTTGCACAGGTCACAAATTGGATCCTAAAAGCTATGCTACAATAAGCTAATGGCCAAACTAAACCTAGATATGAAAGGGTGGACTGATAAGCTATAAATTAAGCTAAGGGTTGGGTTGTGGGGTCCACTAATTAGCACACAAGAGGTCTTGGTATTTTGCTTAAAATCTGTGCACAGGGAGATTTTTGTTCAACTAGGCAACTTTGATTGAGCTTTTCAATAAGCAAATGAGTTTCAAACTTGGATTTTCTTTTTGACAGATGAAGTTAAGCTACCACACAACACAATTCAACAACTGGTTTGGATTTCCAATTACTAATGAGTCCTACAGATCATAAAGAAAAACTTGCCAATTTGACAGACTTGGTATTTTTGACTTTTTGATTTTGATGAACAATTGACTTTGATGAACTTCTGATTGATCCTAGTTGTTTAATAAGATGTTATAAGCTGGTATTAAGTTAAATTAGGCTAGGTGACTAACTTATGAGATGATATGATGGGACTTGGACTCAAATTCCACCACAGTTAACTGTGGTGAAGATTTGTGTGTGATTTTGACTTTTAACCAAATGAGACTTGAATATTTTTGCTTTTCTGAGCTAAGATTACACTATATGACTTAAAGCAAGCAAAAACAACAACTCAACCCACTTCTAACACAGAAGAACAACCTGATCCAAACACACCTTATACTAGACTATTTTGTGATTTTTGAAGTAAATGGCTTACAGAGCTTATCCCACAGATCCACAATGACTTATTATGTTATGTTAAGTATATTTAAGCACTTAGAAACAGGAAATAACCACAGATAAACACTAATACTAATTATACTATGTTGACTGTTTGATTTTTGATTTTTTAGAAACTATGAATTCCAACAAACAAGATACTAAGTTTATATTATATTATTACTATTTAAGACTGAATAAGCAATAAACAACTGAAAAAGCAAGCAATGAACCAAGCTATAGTATAAAGATAGATATGAGATTTTTGGAACTTACAAAATGCTTTCCTGCTCAAAATCAAGAACCAAGGACAAAGAAACCTTTCCTAACATCCACCAATGGATACTAACCAGGACCATCCATAATATGCTCTGCTCCAATGCTTATCACCAAGAACCAACCAGTTTGACTTTTGTTGACTTTTAGTGTTTTTGATTTTTTTATTACTAAACTGTTTTTAAAAGTTTCTAATAGCTTTTATAAGCTATCTAGGAGCTTAAGTGAGCTTAGGAATCCAATACACTTCACAGTAACAACAATTGAGCTTTTGAAATTTAGGAAATTTAAACTAAAATTGCACAAGATTGAACAGCCAAGGAAACTTGAAATTTATTACTTGGAAAGAGTTACAATACACTGAAAACACTTAGAACACTGCTTAGAAGCTTAGGTTTACACTAGAAACTTGAAATTGCATTAAACGACATACACTTTTTTTTAATAAACTAGATAGATGACTCCTCTACTTCTCTTTCCTTTTATAAGCTCCAATTAGGGTTCCAGATGTGACTTTAAGCTTTTCCTACTTCAATCTTGGCCCTCAATTTCTCTGAATCAATCTCATCCGTTTAAATGAAAATTGGCGCCAAAGTCTTCCAAGTTAACTTGGGGCCAAAGGTGATCAATTAAAGAATTTTGGGAGTATATGGAGGTGTCAGGGGAAAATTGGGAATGTTTGGAGGCCAAGTTGAGGTATTATGATGAAAACAGAGGTTGTAAAGTAGTTTGGAGTGAAAAATGGTGAGAAATGCATTAAATGAGGTGTGGGATAGCTGTGAGGTGGAGGGTAGGAGGTTTGGTGAGCTGGAGGGTGAGGAGGTGGTGATAAAACCACCTGGTTTTGGGTGAAGCAAGGAGGTAGGCGGAGGTGCTACAGTGTGTGTGGTTTTGGCGGTATTGGGGTGTTTGACTGGGGTCAACCCCCGTATTATATAAAAAGGGGGAGTGGACTGGGCTTATTTTTGGGCTTGGAAGGGTGTGGGCTGGGTAAGGGTGTTTGGCTTGGATTTGGTTTTGGGTTTATTAAATAAAAAGGGTCCGGTTGGTTGTGGTATTTTAACAAGGACCAAAAATGTAATTTGGGCAAAGTTAAGGGCTGAGTTTGCCACTTTTCCAAAGTACTTCCAAGGGACCAAACCTGTAATATAACCATAACACAAGGTTAAAAGATGTATTTTTTTTTTTAAATCCCAGGGACCTTTTCTGCCAATTTCTCAAACTCCAGGGACCATTTATGTAAATTTGGATTTTTAAGGGACTGTGGTTGTAATTCCTCAAAATGTTATCATAAGGACCAATTTTGCCATTTAAGAATAGTTCAAGGTTTATTTTATTAATTTTCCATTTTTAAACCTTAAGGACTAATTTTGACAATTTTCAAACTTGAGGGACTAAAGTTGTCATTTTGTAATTTTTTTAACTTTAAAGGACTTTTCTTGACAACTTATGAATCCCTAAGGACCTTTGATGATATTTTTCATGTTTTGATTTACCAGGGACTAGATTTGACAATTTTTGAAACTTGAGGGACTGAAACTGCCAATTATGCAAACTTTGTACGTTTTTTCATTTGTTTTTGCATATTTTGTATTTGAAACATATAAAACACACTTCTAAGATATTTTAAGTATTGTGATGCATATTTGAGTGTTTTTGGATGTTTTGGCAGTTCAGATTGGTATAAAATGATGAGTATTTAGACACTCATCAATCCCCCACACTAAACTATTGCTAGTCCCTAGCAATCTATTTGAGAAAAAAATTTTGGATTTTTACTCTTTACCAAAAGCCATCACTTCTGGAGTAGCCAGGTGTAAGAACTGTGGCACACCTGATAACCGTGTGATTTTTAGCAAACCACCAGCTGTCAACGGATTTGATTTGTCTTTACCAAAAGCCGTTTGCTTCTGGACTAGCCAACTCTTGATGGAATAGTCAACATCTTGGTGAGCTGATTACCAATTATGGTTTTTCCACGGCCTTTACCACAAGCCATAATCTTGCGGGCTAGCCAACTCATTCGCTTTATGGGATATGGGGAGCTGAGGAACCATACAATTTTTGGCAAATTGCAAGCCATCAACAGTTTTGAGATGTCTTTACCAAGAGCCGTTTGCTCCTGGACTAGCCAATCCTGTTGTGGATTAGACATGGAGGATTGATACCATTATTTGCATTTCTAAGTGTGAAAAAACTGGTAATTTTGATCAAATGGGGGTTCTTGATGGAACACGGTCAATAATAGCAGCGGCGCCAAATTTTGACTCCTCCCAAACCAACCAGTCAACCGTGTGCAGCTGATAGGCCCACCTGGGAGAAAGTGCAAGTTATTATTGACCGTAGAAATATAGGGAAATCCTCGGGTCGTTAAGTCCCAACGAGATTGAAATTGTATTTGTAAACGATTAGGAGAGTGAGTGGTACTGAGGTCAGTAACAAAAATGATTTGAGGGTTGATTATACTACTGATTGCTTGATATTTGGATAATATGAAATGATATAAACTATAACAGAAATACAGATATAAGTACAAAAGCACAAATTGGAAAATCAGATAACAAATAGAGAAAAGTGGGTTTTAACAAGTTACAAACTACAGGGGGTACTTTTGAAACTTTTGAAAACTTAAAAATTAAAAAGAAATTTGAAAATGAAAATGAAATTATAATAGTGATTATTATAATATTTAAATATTATTTAATTAATAAAACTATTTAAAATCTAATTTAAATCTAATGTAAATTAACTAAAAATAACAAATATTACAAATTAATCTAAAAACTTACAAAAGTAATTTCTAAAAATAAATTAGAACTTGAAGAAAGTATAAAAAATAAAAATAAATATTTTTGTCTTTTTAAGAGTATTTTATTAATTAAAAACTATTTAACTTAATTAAACTATTTTAACTATTTTAAATTACTATTAATACTAAATTACCTTAGAAAATTATGATAAAATTTATAAAACTAATTAACCACTACAGGAATACTAAAAAATTATAAAAAGTTGCCAAAAATTATATTTAAGCTAATTGACTAATTAATTACTTATTAATTAATTTAAAGCTAATTTAATTAATTTAAATAGGAAAATTAGAAAATGGACAGTGGAAATTATGAAACGATTTTCTAAAAATCTTAACTACTTTATAAAACTTAGGAAAAATATAAAATTCAACTTTTGTTAATTAAAATTAAAGAAATCTATTTAATTACTAATATTACCTATTTAATTATTTAAATTAATTTTAAATCTAATAAATAGTAAACAGATTAGGAAAATTCTAAGAAAATTATTTTAACTACTTTAAGGTACTAGGAAATTTATAAAATTATAAAATTGGACAAGTGCTTATTAATAAGCTGAAATGAAAATTAAATGGATAATTTCTATTTTATAGAAGCTATCACTATAATTAAAGTTTGCTTTTTCTGGTTTTTCTTTTATAAAACTACTAAAATACTTAAATTAAGAAACTTTTACAAATACAACTACTTGGGAACCTCAGAATAAGCAATGTGAGTGCTTATTTGCTTATACAGTTGACTTTTGTTGACTGTGGAGGGATTTAAGCACTAATGAACTATTGTGGGGTCCACACTGGTTAAGCCAGGTTCACCTAAGTTACTTGAACTTATTTAAACTAGATTTGGTGAGATAATCTCCTAGGATAAGCTGGAAAGCTAAAATAAGCAATTGCTTATTTGGTTTCTGACTCAGAAATGGGACAGAGTTTTGAGGTGATTCTAGGTGGGGTCCATTGATCTAGAGGTCAAACTAAGGGTCAATTTTCAAACACTGGTAGGAGGGGGTTGTAAGAACCAAGGTATGAGGTTTGGGACCCACTGGGGTAAACACAAATCACCACCAAAGTTGGGTGGGTGGAATATGATCTGAGTGCACAGGGTACTGAGTTGCCCTGCAGTTGTGTTCCAAGGAGTGTGGGGTCCACAAGAGTAAAAGGGGGTTCAAACTAAACCTAAGGGTTCAAAGTTGAGGTGATAATCTACAAGTTGAGCCAATAAGCTACCCTTATGGTTCACTAATAAGCTCTGTGTGAGCCTTTGAAATGGTGGTAAAATACTGAGTGCTCAGTGTGGCTTGTTTTGCACAGGTCACAAATTGGATCCTAAAAGCTATGCTACAATAAGCTAATGGCCAAACTAAACCTAGATATGAAAAGGTGGACTGATAAGCTATAAATTAAGCTAAGGATTGGGTTGTGGGGTCCACTAATTAGCACACAAGAGGTCTTGGTATTTTGCTTGAAATCTGTCCACAGGGGAGGTTTTTGTTCAACTAGGCAACTTTGATTGAGCTTTTCAATAAGCAAATGAGTTTCAAACTTGGATTTTTTTTTTGACAGATGAAGTTAAGCTACCACACAACACAATTCAACAACTGGTTTGGATTTCCAATTACTAATGAGTCCTACAGATCATAAAGAAAAACTTGCCAATTTGACAGACTTGGTATTTTTGACTTTTTGATTTTGATGAACAATTGACTTTGATGAACTTCTGATTGATCCTAGTTGTTTAATAAGATGTTATAAGCTGGTATTAAGTTAAATTAGGCTAGGTGACTAACTTATGAGATGATATGATGGGACTTGGACTCAAATTCCACCACAGTTAACTGTGGTGAAGATTTGTGTGTGATTTTGACTTTTAACCAAATGAGACTTGAATATTTTTGCTTTTCTGAGCTAATATTACACTATATGACTTAAAGCAAGCAAAAACAACAACTCAACCCACTTCTAACACAGAAGAACAACCTGAACCAAACACACCTTATACTAGACTATTTTGTGATTTTTGAAGTAAATGGCTTACAGAGCTTATCCCACAGATCCACAATGACTTATTATGTTATGTTAAGTATATTTAAGCACTTAGAAACAGGAAATAACCACAGATACACACTAATACTAATTATACTATGTTGACTGTTTGATTTTTGATTTTTTAGAAACTATGAATTCCAACAAACAAGATACTAAGTTTATATTATATTATTACTATTTAAGACTGAATAAGCAATAAACAACTGAAAAAGCAAGCAATGAACCAAGCTATAGTATAAAGATAGATATGAGAGTTTTGGAACTTACAAAATGCTTTCCTGCTCAAAATCAAGAACCAAGGACATCCACCAATAGATACCTAACATCCACCAATGGATACTAACCCAGGACCATCCATAATATGCCCTACTCCAATGCTTATCACCAAGAACCAACCAGTTTGACTTTTGTTGACTTTTAGTGTTTTTGATTTTTTTTATTACTAAACTGTTTTTAAAAGTTTCTAATAGCTTTTATAAGCTATCTAGGAGCTTAAGTGAGCTTAGGAATCCAATACACTTCACAGTAACAACAATTGAGCTTTTGAAATTTAGGAAATTTAAACTAAAATTGCACAAGATTGAACAGCCAAGGAAACTTGAAATTTATTACTTGGAAAGATTTACAATACACTGAAAACACTTAGAACACTGCTTAGAAGCTTAGGTTTACACTAGAAACTTGAAATTGCATTAAATGACATACACTTTTTTTTAATAAACTAGATAGATGACTCCTCTGCTTCTCTTTCCTTTTATAAGCTCCAATTAGGGTTCCAGATGTGACTTTAAGCTTTTCCCACTTCAATCTTGGCCCTCAATTTCTCTGAATCAATCTCATCCGTTTAAATGAAAATTGGCGCCAAAGTCTTCCAAGTTAACTTGGGGCAAAAGGTGATCAATTAAAGAATTTTGGGAGTATATGGAGGTGTCAGGGGACAATTGGGAATGTTTGGAGGCCAAGTTGAGGTATTATGATGAAAACAGAGGTTGTGAAGTAGTTTGGAGTGAAAAATGGTGAGAAATGCATTAAATGAGGTGTGGGATAGCTGTGAGGTGGAGGGTAGGAGGTTTGGTGAGCTGGAGGGTGAGGAGGTGGTGATAAAACCACCTGGTTTTGGGTGAAGCAGGGAGGTAGGAGGAGGTGCCACAGTGTGTGTGGTTTTGGCGGTATTGGGGTGTTTGACTGGGGTCAACCCCCGTATTATATAAAAAGGGGGAGCGGACTGGGCTTATTTTTGGGCTTGGAAGGGTGTGGGCTGGGTAAGGGTGTTTGGATTGGATTTGGTTTTGGGTTTATTAAATAAAAAGGGTCCGGTTGGTTATGGTATTTTAACAAGGACCAAAAATGTAATTTGGGCAAAGTTAAGGGCTGAGTTTGCCACTTTTCCAAAGTACTTCCAAGGGACCAAACCTGCAATATAACCATAACACAAGGGCAAAAGATGTATTTTTTATTTTTTTTTAAATCCCAGGGACCTTTTCTGCCAATTTCTCAAACTCCAGGGACCATTTATGTAAATTTGGATTTTTAAGGGACTGTGGTTGTAATTTCTCAAAAATGTTATCATAAGGACCAATTTTGCCATTTAAGAATAGTTCAAGGTTTATTTTATTAATTTTCCATTTTTAAACCTTAAGGACTAATTTTGACAATTTTCAAACTTGAGGGACTAAAGTTGTCATTTTGTAATTTTTTTAACTTTAAAGGATTTTTCTTGACAACTTATGAATCCCTAAGGACCTTTGATGATATTTTTCATGTTTTGATTTACCAGGGACTAGATTTGACAATTTTTGAAACTTGAGGGACTGAAACCGCCAATTATGCAAACTTTGTACGTTTTTTCATTTGTTTTTGCATATTTTGTATTTGAAACATATAAAACACACTTCTAAGATATTTTAAGTATTGTGATGCATATTTGAGTGTTTTTGGATATTTTGGCAGTTTAGATTGGTATAAAATGATGAGTATTTAGACACTCATCATTCCCTGACATGCAATAGTGTACGTGAAGGTTTCTTTGAAATTTTCTCACTTACGTGTTATATATTGAAACAATATATAACGTACATGCATGCACTTACTCTTTACCATTCTCATACACTTTCACATATTTAATTCGTCCTTAAAAACTACTCTTCCAAGATCAGAAGTCGATTGCTACATAGTTGGAAACAAGAAAAGGATATCGGGTTTGAATTTTATGTATAACGTTTGGGTTATACTTTGAAACGAGATTTCCTTGTGTTCCATACTTTCACTCTCGACTCTCTATCACTTCCAAGGGTGTTTGTAAGTCATTTCTACTTGTTCCATTCCAACTCACACGTTAAATTCATGTCATGCACTATATTTATTTTGTTTCGAACGTATATCATTTCACATATATATTTCACGTAAATATTGTTATTTAGTACACAAATCGTGACTAGCCTATATCTTGGAAGGCCTAGGAGTCACGTAGCACACCAAGTTCATTTTAGTTTTAACGTTACAAGCATTACACGCACCTATTTTAAACCATATCCATCGTATGAAAAATTGTTATAACACTTAGTAATAATTTCTAAGTTTTCAAAATATATAACCGGTTTCAAACATGCTACAAACTACACGTATAACGTTAAAATTCACTTAACAAGAATACTATATTATTTCACGACTCCATAGACCACCTAGAAAACTATCAATTTCATTTATACGACTTATAAAAATATTCACGTTTCGACACCTCAACCGATCCATTTGAAATCGACACAAACCAGTTTTTCAAATCAAAACTTTATATAAAAACTTTATATTTGTCGATTGGGCTCAATCCAAGCCCAATAAGAATTTAAGATCCGTAAGCCCACTGGGCCCATATGAAATGTTTTTAGAATCATAAAAATAGCCCAAAGCCAAGCCCAAAACATTTTCCATGCCCTCGCCTCCAAAACTCTTAATGGGCCTTGTATTGTCTCATTAAGGGCCCATAAGCTAAAAAAAATAAGCTTTTCAACAAATAAGCAGTTAAAAAAATAAGCTTTTAGAAAAAATTTATATTTATTTTTGAAATTCTGGACTAAAAATGTAACGCGACGACACCTAGAGGGACTAAAAGTGTAAATATTGAAAAGAAAGGACTAAACCTGTAAAAATAGAAACTTAATGGTAAAAAGTGATGAAAGTTAATATTCTAAGCCTAGTATTGATTTTTGGACAAATTAGAGGACTATAGTTGAATTTATTATAAAAAAAGAACTAACGGTGTAACGCAAATGTCGTTAGAGTAAAAATGGTAAAAGTGGAAAAGGAGACAAAGACTAAACATAATCTATTTATCATTCTTATTTATTTTCTATTTTTGTAAATTTATTTGTATTACATTTAAACTTTATTTTATTTATATATATATATATATATATTATTTAACGTAACGTTAATAATATATATAGTGATATTTAAAAAGTTAATATTTTACTTACGATTAAAAAGGTAAAACTTCGATGGATAATTTAAAAATCATATTTTGTCATATCATGCATATCACAAGAATTACACTGCACATCACTTATTCGTCATAACGAATATTTAATATTCGTTATTCCTTCGTATTTACCAAATAGTATTTGGTCAAGTTCTCAGATAAATTTATTTATCAGGTTGTGTTTCGAAGCCGTTATCATAAATTCGTCCGACTTTATTTTCTTCATTTCAGTATCAATCTAAGGTGAGTCATAGCCTCACATTTACTTATTTTCAAAACTCCGTGAGGGGGATACATGTTATAAACAGATCGCAAGTAATTTTCTGTATGCTTCCTGATTTGATATATGCCTAAGTTAGCTATTGCCAAAAGACCCTTTATCGTGAGCCATTAATCACTGTTATGTGAACGCGAATATAATGAATAGATCTATTTAAGGTTTGACAGTCTGTCCCATTAATACTTGACGGAATGCCATTATGCATGTGGTTAGTCGTATTAGTCGTGATAATTATATTTGAGTAAAAATAGGAATTGGCAAATCACCTATTACACGAGGGCAAAATTATCATTGATTTGATAAACACCTCCGTTTTTACGGTATTTGTTAACGTTTGCGTGTTATGAGACTTAGAGCAATATATAAACTGCAATATCAATATTTTCAAACTGATTGTATTTTCCAATACAATCTTACTTGTGTATCAAAATGATTATTAAATTCAAACTCTATGATATCACTCAACATTTTTGTTGACTTTTAAGCATGTATCTCAGGTATTTAGCAGGGGAAGCAAGCATGGAACGGGCGGCAAAAACTTCAAAACTTGTCTACTTTATTTCAATAATGGTGTAAAATAAAAGATGTTTGATTTAGTTCAAAACATCAAGAATTTTATTATAATACTCTGATAAGGACCTCTTGTATTTGAATTTTTATAAATGAAATTATGTTTTAAAATGTCTCTTTCGAGCCGTTTTCTATCATTATGACTTCGATCCTCACCGTAACACCCTAATTACTATTCCGCTGCCGCATTTCAAAATAGGGGGTGTTACAGGGGACCTGCAATGAAGAAAACACAGTGGGTATCTCCAATAGAAAAAGAAAATCCAAAGGTGCAAATGAAATCATTAACTGATAACCGCCTAATCAAAAAAATGAATCTGCATACCTTGCCTGGCCCGTGTAGACTGATTCGATTGTCTTCTTTGCTGAGAAATAATTGAGACCGAAGAACGATACTGCACTGCAACTACATATAGGTTCATTATACTCATCTATGAAACATGAATCAGAAACCAAAGGTAAACAACTTAATACTGATCACCAGATACTGTGATAAACCCAAAGTGACAGACCACTGGTAGTAGGCGGCTGGTTACCATCAGACGCAGAACTGGGCACGAACTGTTGGTAGACCGCATACCTGTTTCTGCATACAAAAATCGCGTAGAAGCTAGTTAACAGAGACAAATCAAAAATACACTATAGGAGGTATGAGCTTGAACATGAAACTGGAAAGCGAAATAATAAGCGACAAACACGGTACGAAATATGCGATTACTTACCTCACTTACAGGGAGTTACGGGCCAGCACAAATAGCGGCAACATCTGTATTTGTCACAGACCATTTTAGTTTGTATCTTTTTCTTTGTATGCCCTTTGTGGCCTTAATATATCTTCGCTTTCCAAAAAAATATATCAAGTACCTGGCGACCCAAAGAGAGCAGACCCCCAACATGCTAGTAGTTATCGCCTACTCTTCTATTTCCCTTATCAGTATTGAACACGTTTCTACTTTCTCTAACTTTTAGAATAAGGTTTTCTAGAAAACCTTACACTTTCTCACAACTAAAGACATTAGATCCGAAAAGAGATAAACTTCTAATCCCAGATAACCCGTATACTTCCAAAAAGAGACCATATCAGTAGTAACTCCAAGAGCTAAAAATCCATAAAGGTTGAGCCCAACTTATAAAACAAATATCATATTGCATCTGAGATCCAGTTGTGCTATTTTTTTGGTTTTTGTACATGTTCCTGAACAATACTCAAGCTTTCTCTCATAAGAAAACTTGCTAAAATTTTATGACCAATAACTCATATGACCAATCATACATAATAAGTTGAATTTAATCACCCACATACTTCATCAAGAATTCAAAATTTAACAAATAAATATAAAAAAGTTTGTAAGGATACTAAAGAAACAAAAAACACAATGAATTTAACAGAAGAGCTATACCTTATGATTGCGGTGTGTACATAATTACCTAATCAATTTATGATGTACGTGAAGAATATGAAACGATTGGACCCTGAAGAACACATATATATATTATGAAAAAACTCACGATCATCAGAGGAGATGACTCTGGAAAAGATGATATTAGGGCTTGAAGAAAGATGAACCTCATGGAAGCTTATCTTTTTACTGCTTGTTAATATCAACCTAAAGCATGCATCCAGCCTGCAAACTTACAGCAACATAAACCTACATTAGGGTTTTTAAGAAAAAATATATTATGAACTGCAGTTTTTTTACGTGCTAATATTAGGGTTGCATAAAAAAATATATCCAATTCATTTATCCATGCTAATATCACGGACCTATAAAAAATTATCCAACGCATAGTCCCTTTATAATCTTTGGCTAAACAATCTTAACCAAAAAACTTGGGTGGTTCGGTGGTAAACATGAAATATAAGAGGTTGGAGGTCCGAATTTCGAATCCATAATACTATTTTTTGATAAAAATTAAACATATTGTTAAATAATGTTGACATGGACACAAAAAATATAAAAAATATAAAATTGCTGACATGGCCTAAATGTGATGACATGGCTGATGACATGGCTGATAATGAATTACTAGACATTGACAGGGCAATGAAGTGTCATATTTTTCAAATGCCTCCTGTTATATATATATATATATATATATATATATATATATATATATATATATATATATATATATATATATATATATATATATATATATATATATATATATATATATATATAAAGCCTACCTAAACCTATCCTTACTAACAAATATTATCCGTGGAGTTGAAAGCTCACTGAAGATGTTGATAGTGAGAATACGGATAATACTTAGCTACTAGGACATGATAGGTTACTCTATCACTCGGCAAGTAGGCCCGAAATCATGATTAATGTCCGCCTTTAGGTTCGTTTGTAAGAAGATCTCAAAACTTCTTATATTGAAAACGATTGAATACGTCATCCGATGTATTCAATGCATTATTCATTTAGGAAGTGCGCAATCCCAAGGAGTTTAGTGTAAAGAGTATTGTCTGACACTAACTCTGATAGTGTGGGAGATTATGTGGATTGATAATGTACAAGTTATGTTTGTACCTTCATAGGTTGTTTATAAACTTCTTGGTTCATCAAGAAACAAACAACTTTTACTATCTCCACAACTGAAGCCGATCATACAAGCACTGGAAAGGCATCAAATTAAGCACTATAGATGAGACAAGCTCTAATCTCTCGATGGTACTTCTATGACAACATTCCTGTGACGCGCTACAACATGAAGAGATTGACTTGACAATGTACTCCATGATTAGCTCGTGCATCAAACACTTCATGATACGTCATCATCTCTGTCACTATGATGTTCAATGAGGAAACATCTCTTTCGATATGGAATACTCATTGAACAACTTCATTGACATTCCATTTCTAACCCACTCATGACTATTTATATATTTCATTGGAAATATTTTGGTCATCTCATCTCAATTCGTTCTCCTCATTCAAATCCTTTCGTTTCATTCCCGAAAACCTCTCATGACTATTCAAATATTTCACTGGAAATATTAAGTCATCCGTCATATCCCTCTAATGACTATTTATATATTTCACTGGAAATATTAAAAGTCAACTCTTCTCATACATTCTCATTGTGCATTCTCGAGAATCACTCATGACTGTCTAATTATTTCACTAGAAATATTGAGGTCATTCCGTATATCTTTCCAACGGCTATTTACACGTTTCCTCGGAAACCTCTTGAATCATCATTCGTAGTTTAGTCTAGTTTCTTTTGTCACGAGAATTTATTAGGTATAAATTCTCTTCTCGCGTCAAAAGGTCTTGCTAAATAAGTAAGACTTTTTCGTCAAAAACCATAAATTGACAGAAAACTGTCTCAGCAGTGCACGGCACCACTAAAGTCGGCACGTCACCACTAAAATTAGTAGTACCGTGTATCTGAGACAGCCTGTTTCTTCCTTCCTTCCCTCACTATTCACATTCAAAACTCAAACAAAAACCTCTCTTGCTGCCCTATCCGAACACCACACCAATAACTCCATCACACACTTATTAATTAAGATCGAGACATTGCAATTAAGGATAATCATCCACTACATCGTTCTCAACATAAATTGTAAGTCAATTGAACCTAATTTCATTTATTTTAATTCTAGGGTTTGATAATAATCATAAAATCGAATTGGGGCTTTTCAAAATTGATTAAACTTTCATGCAATTAGAACTAGGATTAGACAATGTAGAACAAATATGAATCTCTAAACATAGGACTTGCATGAACCCACTCACATCATTCACCCTAGGTCCAGATTTTGCTATCAAAATTCGAATTGGATTAAGTATCTTTAGTGAAATCATGTCTAGGATACTTAAAATTGGATCAGAAGTGATTAGCACTTAAGCTTTTCAACTCTAAAATTGTTTTGGCGCCAACTTGACACATTTACAAAACACCCTAATTCCATTATTTTTCGAGAAAGTTCACACGACTAGGTTCATGAAATAATTTTTCTTGCACTGTTGATACAAACTAAAAATGTTTTCTCATGCATACATGATCTCACAAATATGGGTCAAAATACATAACCAATATGTATTATTCGACATATTTGATTGAGTAAAAGCAAAGTCAGGAGCGTTTGATTAATTTCATTAGTATGATAGTAGAGTCGAAATTACTACACCTCGATCTACATAGTTTGCATATAGGCACACACAGGTCATATGACAACTGAAATTAATCCAAATGTTCATACATATTTTCTTATGTAGGTGTCATAATGCCGCATATATATGACTTTGATCATCAGCGGACCTACATCTATATCCCCACACTCTCAAATGAACCCTACATGTGTAGAGAATTTAGTGAACAGTTCAAAAATGTTGAGTCTCATTATTTTCATGAAGGTCGTATCCTTAACACTTCCCTAACCTTCCAACAACAAATTGAGTCAACCTTTTGAGCCATAGGTTTTGAAAATATTCTTACCATTAATGAACAAATATGTCCTCGTTTCATTCTCGACTTCTTCTGTGAGGTTGACCTCGTACAAAACGAGGATCATTCCTTCTCATTGTGGTTTTGGATACAAGAATATAAACTCTTGCTACCTCTGGAGCAATTTGCTCAATTTCTCGGTCTTCCAAACCTTGGGCAATATGCCTACTCTGAAAAATTTTCTCTTGACTCTTTGAGTGTTGAAGAAAATGGTCCGTATCATTCATATGTCCCCTCTCCGCAGGAGCTAATTAGTGTTTTCTGCAATTCGTCTGAAGTTCAAAACCCCAACAGAATACGCATCGTCGAACTTCATTAGTTCCTTCAACCCATGGCGGTTATTCTACGTGAAAACGTATTGAGTCTTGTAGGAAATCATGAGTACCTACCTGCGTCTTGTGCTCACATGCTCTATTGCATTGTGCTTCGTCAACCATATAAGCTTACCTATTTCTTCGCCAAGCGAATCATTCATGTCAAAGACAAAAGAAACAAATTAATTCCCTATGGGATGTTTCTAACCCGTCTTTACTATTACTACATGAATTCTCATCAATACCTCCGAAGTCGTGCTTACACGCTTGTCAATCGAGTCATGGAACCATTTAGTGAGTCACACATGGTCTCCTTCCTAAACCTTGAAAACGAACCCTATGATACTTCATCAAGTGATGACGATGAGTGAAAATATGGGAAATTGATCAAGTCAATCGGAGGAGTTATCAAAGCATGGAGAATGAAGTGTTAAAACTTGCTATATATTAAGCGTTATTATTAATTTAAGTATCATCATATTAACTAGTTTGAAGGATTAACTACGGTTAGATTAACATTAACGATTGGTTGAACTTTTATCTTATTTGGGTGTGTCTTTCATTTTTACCACCCAAATATTTGTTATCATGTTTTACTCTTGGTAACTTTTTATCATATGATCACTATTTGTTCACATCATGCTTCTAGATGATTGTGATTTTTGCTTAGATTATTTTATATGTAAGTATTTAGATGATAAGGTGCATGCTTAATAATAGCCTATTTAGTAGACTAATCACATGATTTTATTAGTTACTAGTTGTGACCTAGATCATGAATTCTATGTTATTGTTCTTTAGTGAATAGATCTAAAAGGATTTGCTGCAAATAGTGCAAATAGTGCACCTAGGATTACCTATTTAGGCAGCCTAAACCTGCAAAACTGAGAAAAACATCTCCAGCAGGCCACGACACCATTAAAGAGGGCACGACACCACTAAATTTAGTGGTACCTCCCCTAGGTAGACATTTCTCACTATTTGCTTACAATTTTTGACTTTCTTTCCCCTAGAATCTGGAAACATAAGATGATTCCAATGATCACAACTCTTTAAACTCATCATCTTACACCATGCATGCTTGAAAGATGGCTATTTAAGCACTTCTCATGTACACACATTTTTCACAACCATTCCTCAATCACCCTTTACTTAATCAACCACTACCATGTCTTCCACCATTGCTACCATCTCACACAAAGCCAAGAAACCAAGACTTAACATTAAGCCCACAAATGAAAGGATCTTCATTGATCTTACTCTTGATAATGATGAGAATATCCAAACACCAGCTTCTAACAACTCAACTTCATCCATTTCCACACCATTAGCTCCATCCAAAACCAACTCCACTAGGGCAAATTCATCCTCATCAAACACAATCAAGACAACATCTTTCTTACCACCTAGTCTTCCTCAACCTTTGGCACTACCATTCTCAACTCCACTCGAACTTGTGTACAACACATCATCACCATCTTTCGTTTCTCCATCACCACCATCACAACCCATCATGGGCCATCCAATTCAATACCCAATTCTATCACATACCCTTAGTTGTGCTTGTTGTCACCACAACCACAACCTTATTGCTCACCTAAGAGATGAGATGGCTTACATGTTTAACTACATTGAGCATCTCTTGACACCGCCTCAAGGGCCCATCATACCACCTCCACCACCATCCAATAGCCCAAGTAACTAAACTCTTAAGTTTAGCCTTCAACAATAAAAACCTTAGGAACCATTTTGTGCATCTTGAAGCAAATCTTAGGACCTCCATGTCACTAAAGAATGTTATGTGCTTCTTTATGTAGTTTTATCTTTCTTGTTAACTAGTCTAGCTCTTGTAATCATACTTCAAGTATGATATTCTCATTTTTAATGAAGGAATGGGCTTATCTTTTGTTTATGGTTGGATTATTTTTCTTTGTGTTTTTGGTTGGATATTTGTCTTGAATGCTACAAGTTAGATATTGTATTTGTGTCATCTAACTTTGTTTTGTAGCATCAACCATTACCCGGTTCCTTGGTATGCTCCAAATGAGGGGGAGTATACATCAAGGGGGAGCCTTAGTAGTCTTTTTGCTTCGACAAAAAGGAGGAGAAATGGGATATAAACTCTTACTAAATTTTTGGGTAATTTTCCCTTTAAAAAATAGAAATTCAAAGTAGTTGGAAAGAAATATATATATATATATATATATATATATATATATATATATATATATATATATATATATATACACATATGTGTGTGTGTGTGTGTGTGTGTGAATGAAATATTTTTTTAACTTGTAATTAAAAAGACACATGAATTAACAATAAAGTAAAATAAATACTCACGAACCGAACTCATGAATTTTGTGGGTCTCATACTTTTTATACTTTTTTGGATCTTTGAGGACCTTTTATAATTTTTTTAATGAGTTATGTTATACAAACCCTTCTTATATTGTCATACTAGCTTATAGACCAGTTGACACCGGGTAATTTTTTTAGAGAGATAGAGAAAATGAGATGATAAGAAAAGTAAAACGTAAACATGTTCGATTAATATATGAAAGAAAGAATGAGATAATCCGTCAATAAGGAATTGAGTTTGTTACAATTAAAGTAATAAACATCCACGCGTTGGCATGTCCAAAATTGGTTGTCTTGAATAGCAAATGATTGGTGCGAGCGCTACTCGATTTAATACCCAATGTCCATACCGTGGACACCTAAAATTCCATAGAATATGTAAGTAAGGCATTTTGATTGATACTATATTATAATTCAAAATTTATAGATAATGATACATCATGTTAAGTTTCATCTCAAATTAACAAAATGTGATCTTCAAAATGATTAACTAACTACTATTATTTTTTTTACCTATACACATCTTTCATATACAAAATAAGATATGCATTAAGTTGCCATCTGCAACATAAATGTTTCTATTGTTCCACATGGTTGTAGTGCTCCTGCAAAAGTACATATAATCGTTAAATGTCAAGAACTTACGATAGAAATGAGAAAATATGCATTTAGAATTCACTGAAACTTCATAAGCCAATAAAAGTCTGTATTGTTCGAGCTTTGTACGTCTGTAACTTTCTTTGATTATATTCAATTGGTCCCAGAGAAATAAGATGGTTTTTAACACTTGTGTTACGTTCCATGTGCACAAGCTAAGAAAGACGGAGATAACATACCTTTCAACGATGAAAATAATGGCCCGCTCTTGTAAACCCGCAAATGATCAATTACAGATTACCTAAATTTTAGTATTTTCACAACTTACGCATCTTGTAACATATATATTTTTTTACATCATGATATGATTAAATTCACTACTTATAGGAAAGCATACTCCAAAACCATATATCCCAGTTTTGTAATTCAAGTGGACATCTACTTTTCATTTTCACTATAGACTGATTGAAAGAAAGGAAACAGCTTTTAACAAATCACAATAAAGCTTAAGCATCATGAAAAATCCAAAGAATGGGTAGTGACCCGTTAAGCATAATATTATATTCAAGATTCAGTAATTATTGCTTCGATACATTGGATAACAACAGTCAATACAAAGAAAACATGAAAAGTAGCATTGCATACCTACATATCAGCCTCAAAACTGATTGCAACAATTAATTACATCATTCTACTGGCTTTTCTATTAATGTTCTTAAACCACATATACAAATTAATTCTTCAATGTTATTTCCTCCAATTGTTTTTCTAGGGTTTAGCAACACACAATTTAATTGAACTTAATCAAACCAATATTATAAATCTAATCACAACACAATTAGATTGATTATTGATAAAAAAAAAAAAAAAAAAAAAAAAAAAAAAAAAAAAAAAACATCAAAATAGTTGTGCTATGGAATTTAAATCGAAACTCCAAAAGAATAGATGTGATACTTACCATTGATTCAGTATTGGGTGTGTCATAGAACTTCCGTATATGTTTTTGAATCATTCAGGGTCGGAGAGGTAGAGAATGAAACGATTGTGTGTGTAATAATTAATTCAGACAATTATGTAAGTGGATTTATGTATGTGTTTTTGAAATTTGAATCGGTGAAGAAGATGAATTTGTAACCGACTGGGCAAAAGTGTTGCTTAAATGATTAATGAGGAGCATATAGAAGAAGTTTAGAGGAGAGTAGATGAGGAGCGTGTAGAAGATGCCGGAGGTGAATGAATGTTGTGTTTAATGGTTTACAAAAATAGGCCATTGATAATGACTGAATGTGTTACGTGAAATAGTAAAACCGTAGTTGACTCTTTAATCAAAATAGTGCATCCTGGTGTTGTACAAACTGGGTTAAATAAGGAAGGACACATCAGCGAATTAATTGGATTTTTAATGCTGCGTGCTTAGCCGACTTGTCCAAAACCTTCATATATTAGATAGTACTAGCTTATAGACCCGTGGAATCCACGGGATTTTATAGGGTTTTTTTATTAAAAAAAATAAGTACGTGAATAAAGTAAGAAAGAACAACGAATGTAAATGCTATAAAATTTTCTTGTAACGGAATAATAAGTTATAAGTGACTGATAGTATAAAATACAATGCTTGTAAATATTTGTGTAATAAACGTTCATTGCCTCGTGATCTCCAATATGTTTGTCTTCAGAAGCAAATGTATGCAGTGATCATTTAACACTTCAACAAAAGGTCTATTACGTGAACGCTTAATAAGTTAAAAAATATGTAATTAAAAGAAAAATGCCATAAAACATGTAATATGTATACTGTATATACCTATTGACCGTTTGATCATAGACCTTGAAGAACATCTTTATATACCACATTTATAGTAGTTTTTTATAGGTTACCATCCGCATCTGAAACAACAACCTTCAAACATTTTTTGCTTTTGACACATGAAAGAACCACATATAGTTGTCCATGTGTGAAAACAGGACGTGACAGATACAAACCAACATTTGAAAGAGATCGACCATGGCTCTTGTTTATGTAAATGAAACGGCCATGGGTTATTGTTTCATTTATTATCGGCTCAATTGAAGTTCTTACTAATCTAACAACTTGAAGTCTTACACCATTGGACTGATCAATATTTCACAACAACATTAATAGCACATCTGATTTTATCAGCATTTAAAAGGCGACATTATGCTTAATTGAATTCCAACCAAATTATATTCCCTTAAACGGCTTATTGCTGACTTAAACGACTTATTGCTGACTAAAATTTTCAGTCATTTACTTAAGGAAGGGTCAATTTGATTGGTCAACTTGCCGATTGGACATTTGTTCAAAATTTGTACTCATGTATTTGTATCAACTTGTGTCCTTAAGGTCATTAACATCAGCATCACCACCAAGGGAAGTTGTTATCTTAATTTTGCCACCTCAACCTTTAGCAACTCTTCCTTAAGTGAATTAAAGCTTACAATGGAGGTGGTCGACTTTTACTATGTGGCAAGGGCTTAGCCTTATTTGCAGACTACTTCATAAGGCCTATACATACTTAGTAAGCTCAAGACTAATTTGCATGATAACTTTCTTGTTTTCTGTTTATTATTGGTAAAAAAAAAAGATAACGTGTATAACAAAAGCATCACATACCATAAGGTAAAACATAACCAAACATGAAAAAACACTTTTTATAATACAAGAATGCTTCTTACCGGTTCGAATAGCTCTATTTACTTTACCTATTCTCTTCAATCTAATAAAAGGAACCATAAAAATAATGAGAAGTAGTAAGATTGATATTATAACTAAATACCACAAACTTGCATGTTCCACTACTGATACTACAGTGTTTATGTTGTTTCTGAGATTAAAAACATAACAAAAAACTTTACTTGTGTTATGACCCGTGCAACACAAGTTACAAACAGCTCATAAAACAAAATAATTCGAGCTGGAATATGTGGAACTTTCATTACCTCAAAAAGAACTACTGCAAATTATTACGACATACATCACTAACTTGAATTTTTATTAAACTTTACCAAGATCATTTTTATAACCATGCTAACATAAAAGGAAAAGATCTTAAACCGTGTAAAGAGACTTCTATAATGAAAACGCACAAATGCATACATAGAGGGAATTAATGTGGTTAGTTTATTTTTGTCTTTCTTATCAAAAGTATACATTAGTAGATGCCTTTGAAAGCATGTCACAATATTAGGAGTCACATAGCATGCCATAGTGTAAAGAAGCACATACATGATATAACAAAGAAATAGTAAACTTAGTTATTTATCTACTACACATGAGTCTACGGACACCCCATCCAACATAATAACATGCAATATATTAGGATTCACATAGCATGCCATAGTGTAAAGAAGCACATACATGATATAACAAAGAAATAGTAAACTTAGTTATTTATCTACTACACATGAGCCTAAGGACTCCCCATCCAACATAATAACATGCAATATATTTAGATAGCACCTGATATAAGTTATGACAAAGCACATCAACAAATTGAGATAGCATATGAAAACTCAAAAGAAGATATAACCCATTTGACAAATACCAAATCCGAGGTAAAAGAAAAACATTAACAAATTGAGATATTATATGAAAACTCATGAAAGATTATACGCACATAACACATACCCAACCCATAGAAGATACTTGTATGAACTATTGGAATTTCAAAAGAAGATATGACACACTTGACAATTACAAATAAACTCCCATATCGACCCATACCTATTTTGACCCATTTCAAAAACGACTTAATATGCTATAATAAAAGATGAGTATAAAAGCATTGAGTTACTAAAATTCTTAATATATAATTACTCTTTACTTGTCCCAAATGGGTGACGAACGACTCATGAACTACCCTTTGCTTATCCAAGGTTTAAAAAAAGTGTTCACATTCATTATTTGTTCTAAGTCATTCTTTTTGCGACAGCTAATAAAAACTATTTTTTTTATATATTAAATATGTTTACTTTTTGAAGTTATACCTTTAACTTATCTAAAACTCTTCATTTTCAAAACGCCGACCATCTTTCAACAATTTTACAACTCCATTATTCGTACTCTACTTTTCGTTATACTTAAATTGCACGTGCATTAATTGGTCATCTTGTATTTCTTATATTTTTGCAGGGTCGTGAAGTTGGAATAATATTTGTGGGTCATTGTAATCTCTAGGGCCGTGGTAGCTTTGGGTAAGGGTTATGATAGCTTTGGGGTCGAGATCGAAAATGATTGTGTTAGCTTGTAACTCCTAACTTCTTAGTTTTGATGTCTATAAAATTTATTGCCTTTCAAAAAAATAAAAATATAAAAATAAACATATTTACATACGTAAAAAGTTGTCACACTTTTACACACGTAGAAAAAATATATGGTTGCTTTGGGTTCTAGATCAAAATAATTTGGTTTTTGGTTAGAAATAACTTTAAAGAAAGTAAAAGCACTGTATCCATATTTTCCAATGCAAGAACTCAAAAAATAAAGCACTATTAGAAGAAATAACGATTATATCTATGGATATCATTTCTGGTTCAAAAGCTGGGCTGTTAGCAAATTCAAGTAGGTTTTTGCCATCTAAGCGTAGAATAACAAATAGGACATCTCTTTAATAAATAGGCTTTAAAGGTCATATGTGATTTATAAATTGTTCGTATAATGGTTTAAGGGTTCCTATTTGATAAAACTGAACTTCAATGACATTTAGTTACGGCCTAAAAGTGAAACCTTTTCTTTTGTAGTTGAAATTACTTGTTTTTGACCCGTTTGAAATAAGATATTACCCGACTCTCCACATTCATGTGTAAGCCTTGTTAATTTGGTTTAATAAAGAAAAAATAACCTGAGCACCTTCTAAGCAACCCGTGTCCTCAATTTCCGTTCAACGCGTGTTCAGGGAGTTCGTTCAGCGTTCAACGTGTTCAGTTTGCGTTCAGCGAGTGGATTGAGCAACCCGTTTCATCAATTTTCTTGCAACTTCCATCAACAACTTCCATCAGCAAAAAACAGAGGTACATATTTCTGTAGCTTATAGACCCGTCAAATTGACGGGATTTTAACAATATTATTAATTAAGGAATTACATGTGTGAATAAAGTAACAAACAATAACGAACGTAAACACGTTACATTGTTTTTTGAAGGAAATAATAAGTAATATGTCAATTATACGATAAACAATTTGGTTTGTAACTATTAAGAAAATAATCGTGCATGTATCGTCTTCTCCTGGTAGATAGTCTTGAAGAGCAAATGTATACAATCAACGTCAAATACTGGAGTAGTCCATGTTCATTTCCATGAACACCTAAATATTTAAAGAAAAACAAAAGTGAAACTAATAAAAAGTTGTTGATAATAATAGTATATGTAAAGTTAAAAAAATGGTACTTCTTTGTAAACAACGCTTATTGTACTTTTCGAGTTATTACCATCTGTATCACAAAGGACAGCTTTCAAACTTCTTTTGATTTTGATCATGGAGACGATAACGTATTGTTGTTCATGTGTGAAAAGTACACTTCTTTTGCTTTTGGTAAAATCATGATTGTTTTAAATCATTTAATTAAGGTGGCTAAAAATTACACTTCTAAGTGGCGAATGTAGTGATAAAAATGTTGAACGATTTTGAGCAACAATTGCTGAAAATACGATTTTAGTCAATAGCACGTTCAATTTGAAGCGAAGGTGTAATATGTGTAGTACTTAATTGAGCTTCCACAACCGTATCATTAAGACTACATAAAATAATATTGGTTACATAAAACGAAACACACGAACAAAAGTGAGCACAAATTAAAAGAAATACAAACCTTACAAAAGTTTAAACCAATGATTGAGAGTGTGTAGTGTCATGCATGTTGTTACTATTGTGTCATTTTTTACCTCTCATAAGATAGTATACTTTGAGCATAAGCAATTGAAGACAACATAACAAATGATATTCATAATATTTACACAGTATAAAGAGATATAACATTTAATTCTTCTGAATCTGTTGCATAATGTTACAATATTGGACCATGTGGAAAATGTCAAATAAACCATAGAGTTTGCTCGGTTGTAACAAAAATGTTTGGTGCCAACTACTCTGGTGCCCCAATCACAATTCACACCACATGGATCTTTTCTAGAGCCGATGCTAATTTGAAGTCGCTAATATCAACCTGTTCATGTACATTAAGAACTCAGTAATCATCTAAAACATAGTAATGATTTGATAAGAATGACGAATGAATGCTTTCAAGACTTTTTTTAATTCCCTAATTAAGGATAATAAAAAAAATTAACATATCTTACCAAGCAATCCCAATCCCATCCCCATCTTCTAACCAAACTAACATGTATTAAAATACAAAAATAACATGAAACTTGAAATTAGAGAGCACATTTACCTTTCCAGATCAATCAAGATGTTGCTACAATTAAGATCTCTATGAATGACGCATGGCTCGTGGGGGTGCAAATAATCCAAGCCTTTCAAAAGTTGTCTTAACCATTTTTTATGACTTCAATTGACACACGCTTGTGTTTCTTCCTGTGATCTCTTAAATCTCCTGGTATGCATGCCTCAGTAATAAAGTTCAAGTGGTTGTTCTGAGTGCGGTTCTAGAAACCATAAAGAGCTACCAGGTTTTTGTTCTTTAAAGTTTTTAGCAGTTATATTTTTTTAATAGTCTCCTTTTAGCATACCCGTACTTAGAAAAATATCTCAGGTTGTTTCATGGTACATATACATCATAATAATAAAGAAAGCTCGTATCAAGCATAAACACAATTTTTTATCAAGTTCTTTCCTACGGAAATTTAACTTTAATTATTTCAAACAATAAATTGATCTAACAATAATACTTGCTTTTTGAATGTTGCTATCAATAGCGTGAGATGCAACCCTAAAAGTTAAACCACCAAGACTTATCCTAGAAAATAAAACTAAAAAACCTCTGAATGGATTTTACATTAAATTGATATATAATCCATTTATTGGTACTTAGATGACTTCAAAGTCCAACAGGAAAATTAGTGATTGTTAATATGATTTACTATACTTTTAGTGCAACATAGTAAAAAAAATTAATTAGATCCCTTTATATATCATAATGAGCCTTTATATATCATAATGAGCGTACCTGGAAGTTCCATGACATTTAGAGGTTTCCTTTGAGAAACCACTACCTTTTCTGCAATGATCATGAAGAAAAAAAGAAATAACTAAGCAGGAACAAATAGCGGTGCACATGCAAGCATTAGTTGCATTCCATACTGTTAGCATTGCTTTTTTATAAAGATAACGTCACACATGTGAATTGGACTAGATTAGTAACATGTAGTACCCGCAGGGACTACTATCGTACATTAGGCAAAGTAATGTTGTAATGAACCTATAAATACCCCTCATGACTCTCCATGAGGGGTGTGGGAAATTGTGTATTCATTCTTTCATCTTAATATATTCCATTTTCTTCACCCTCTCTCTACTTTCTCTCTCTAAAACTAAATATGGAGTTCATCTTTAATCATCAACCTCGACCTCCCGAACCACATAAATCACAATACTTTCGGTCCTACAATTGGTATCGGAGCTCATGGTGTTCTTTTTCTTGATTTTTGTGGTTCGAATACGTGTTTGAAGCTGTTTTTGTACCACTTTTTTCGGATCTAAATTTTTTTTCTTATCTTTTTGTGGGTACAATTTTGTAGCAGCTTTATACATATTCCTTGTATCCAAAGTGGTCATAAACATAAAAGTCCTACGCTTTATCAAGTTTTATACAAATCTGTTTTGTGTCATATTCATGTCCAATCAGTTTTTGTATATCATATCGACTTGTTTTTGTTCGAAATCGTAAATCTGTGGTCTGTCATTTGGTCTCAAGAATTAATATTGGTCTGAAGCTCATCGGAATCTGCAAAAAGTCGCCGGAATCTGGTCGGAATTTCTTGTATAAGAAATTTTCGATAAGTACTATTTTTCGAGAATACATTTTCGAAATGTACTAGTTTTCGAGATTATGTTTTCGAAATTTATTATTTTTCGAGAACTCATTTTCGAAATTTTTTACGTTTTCGAAAACTCACTTTCTCGATAAAATAACAAAGTTTCGAAAACTAAAGATATACAAAGTTTCGAAATTTTTGTAAAAAGTTTCGAAAACACTATTTGCAAAGTTTCGAAAAGAAGAAAAGATGAAGAAAAGACCACGCTTGACCAACGACCACTAAACCAAATACCACACTCAAAGTGACCTCAGTCTTAACCATCATCGGTCCAATTTCAAAAACGAAAATTATAGAAATCGATACATCACAGCAGCCATATCAAGTCCACAAACCCATATTTAATCCATACCTACATCTTAAATTGACTCACACATATACTTGTGAGTTGTGATAATATCCGACACACAAAAGATTAGATAAAATAACAAGTGTGTTATTCTCTTATCTTTGGTTCGTTTTAACTCTAACGAAAAAAAACAAAACAAATATAACCTTACTTGTGACCAATGATACGGTACGGAATGTACTTGTGATGTTTGATTTGTAGGGTTTAATTCGGATTGATGGTTGTGATAGATGATGGATATGAGATCGAAGTGTGGATTGAAGCAGATTTTAGTAAGACAATATTGTGTGTTGGGAGAGAAGTGATTTAGATGGGGGCGGATGAAACAATGATAGGAGTTTTAGGTTTAGGTTAATATGTATTAACGGTTATAATATAACCAGTTATATCATAAGTGGTAATTGGTTTTGGAATGGGCCAAGATTATGATGTAGCGTAATTGGTTTTGGGTTGAAGAAATTAATGTGCTTTAGAGACAAGAGTGACAAGATGTGGACTGGGCTGGACCGCATGTATATGCAATTATGGAATATCAAACTTTGTCTTTCTAAATTTTTTAGAATACGTTAATTTTGATAATATATTGGTTAAAGAGGTATTTTGGGATACAATTTTCACGGGGATACATTATTCACGGCTAGAATTGGTATGTTTAAACAAAAATGACTACGGGGTTTTTGTACGGTATTACTGATTTGACTTTGAAGTGGCATCTCACAACGTGTACTTATTTATCTCAAAGTCTAGGGGTGGTTGGATGCACGACTTTTGAAGATAACTTGTCTGCACAAATTTAAAAAATTCAGTCTTGACAATCTAGTTATTACTGATGTAAGGAGTTACGTTGTAGTGCTCACAGTATAGCTATCACTTAAAGGAGTTACGTTGTAGTACTCAGTGTCACACAAAGTAGTGGATTGTTCAAGCGGCGAATATTTCGTGCAACCTCATACTTAAAGGAGTTACATTGTATTACTCAGTATAGGTATTAAGTCACATCTATCGTACAAGCATTAAGTCACAAGATGGGATGATTACTTCTTTTTCAAGCTGGTCATATCGGGCTGTCTCCATATGTGGTCATTACTATTAGCCGGTGAATTCAAAGGAGGTTCGATTACAGGTTGATTTGAGAGAAATGTATTGAGAGTATATTTTTGCGACATATACTCATAAATTATGCTTACACGGTCTATCTATATTGCATCAGAAGTGTAAAGTACGGGTAATTTTGGCATGTACACACAATAGTATGATGATTTCGATACATCGAAACCATCAGGAGGGAGAAGAACATGCCAAAAGAAGTAGTGTTTCATCTCTAGTACGTTGGTTGTTCGAGGGAATTGTGCTTACACTGGAACCGAAGAAGTACTAATGATGTGTACATCGGAGCGTATTACCAACCTTCTGTGCAATGATATGTGAGTTATATTGTCATGTCCCCGAACGACAACCATGTGCCTACACTTTTGAATCTACTTTATCCGTTGCGTGATGAAAATAGAGTTGTCGGTTCAGGAGGGAGCAGGAAAAAGAATAAAGGCTCACTAGTTAGGAGGGAGTAATAACCTAACTAGACCATTACAGTTGAAGTTCAGAGCTACAAAGACCTTTGTAGTCAGTACGCCGAGACCGTCGGAAGAGAGAACTTCAAGTCTGCCTCAGTATCTAGACTACAGAGACTCTGCGCTTCAACAACGTCAACATAGTTTACTATTGTTGTAATTTTACATTGTTAATGTATTTATAGGTCTCATTGTAACCATTCACGTGTGACGATATCTTGGAGGGAGATTGTTAGCATCGCTTTTTTATAAAGATAACGTCACACATGTGAATTGGACTAGATTAGTAACATGTAGTACCCGCAGGGACTACTATCGTACATTAGGCAAAGTAATGTTGTAATGAGCCTATAAATACCCCTCATGACTCTCCATGAGGGGTGTGGGAAATTGTGTATTCATTCTTTCATCTTAATATATTCCATTTTCTTCACCCTCTCTCTACTTTCTCTCTCTAAAACTAAATATGGAGTTCATCTTTAATCATCAACCTCGACCTACCGAACCACATAAATCACAATACTTTCGGTCCTACACATACCTACTGAGTGATGCAAGGTAATCATCTCTCGACATATTTTGCATCTCTTCAAGGTCTCTTGTATAGTCTGTGACCTGCCACCAACAATATATACTGAATAAATAGAGATAACAGAAAACAAACACAAATATGACACACGATTTGAGTAAATTAAACAACAATAAACGATGATGCAATAGATGGAATCAAACTCTATTGTTATTAGCCTATTAGGGAACTTTATGATCATACATAAGTTAATATAGTACCTAAGTATTAACTATTAAGCTGTACTGAGTAATAAAAATTCCACAAGGAAAATGCTCTTGGAAAATTTATTAGTGTCCCAGCCCCCAATACTTCAAGGTAGCAATATCATATGCTCTATCAACAGCTTCCTCATCATCATATGCACCTACAAATATTTTTATTTGCCCCTTAAAAAAAAAGGAATGTAGATATTTAACAGAATAGGGCTTTAGAGAGATATTCAATCAATATGCTTATGTAAGTAAACTATTGAAAAGAAGTCAAATATATGCCAAAAAAAATACCTATAAACTTATTCATTCATCCCACTTTACATGTAATACTTCTTTTTTACATCTAAGTTATTAGAATATGTCTTAGTGTCCCATTAGGGTCATTTTTTATATAAAAAGTATCAAATTTGAAAGCCGGTTTAAGGGTTTGTGGCTACATGATGGCTTAAACGGGAAAGATAGTCGTCTTTTCAATTGACATAGATGTACAAACAATAGTATATTGACTAAAAGGAAGATTTGAATTCTATGCAAATAAACTTTCTAAGAAATATATTTTTGGATAAGTTTTGATTGTTGGCACTTGGGAGTCGGTCTCACCATTTGCATTAGAAGAAGAATTACCATTCTTTGTGATTCCCGGCATCTCTTCAGATGTCCCCAATATACTCACGTCAGAGGAGACTGTTATATCAAGTTCGGCAGATATACCATTTTCCTTGGTACCATTCCAAAGAAGCCATTGATGAAGCCATTGAAGAAGCCACTGAATAAAAAAAAATAAAAATAAATAAAAAAATAAATAAATAAATAAATAAATGTTGGTCTTATTTAAAAACTAAAAGGAAGTATCCCGCCAGTAGCTTGCTTTACAGTTTATGCAAGTTCTTATTGTGTCTCATAAACATCACTGTCATACCTTAATTTTACCAAAAAGAGTCATTGTACATGCTCTACACTTGTTGGCAGACAATCAAACTGGATCTCGGACGGGAGTTGAGGGGCTGATCATTATCTGTATGGACTGGTAGAAGGAAACTCTGCATTCTTATAAGGTAAGGCGAGTGAGGTGGTTGCACTCTCAGATCGCGAGACATTGAAATGCTTGAATGGACAGGATTAACCGGGTAGGCAGATAAGCCATTCAAGTCAACATCAGGGAACACAGAAACAAATTCAAAATACCTGATTTCACATACCCACTTACCAATTTACTATAAAAAAATTATCACAAAAACCAAACATACATACCAAATCTTTTAATTCAATATCTTAATCTTTAACCAAACCAGGAATGTCACCTAACATGTTTTTCAATCAATTTAGTTAACTTCGATGAACACTTTTTTTCTTTCCATGTCACCTACATTGAATACAAAGAAGCGTAAGTTTTGACTAACATATATGCTAAAATGACATTATCAAGAAGTACTGGTTAAGTTTAATCAGAATTTACCTTTCTTCGTGAACTTTTTGCTAAAAACTCTCATGAATCATATCTTTAAGTTTTTTTTGCTCTTCGCGGGTCGGTCTAGTAAATAGATTACTCCGCTTTATCAGCGTCTTATTGGTAAGATCAGTATCACCGAATTCAATAAATTGGTGCAATAAATGGTTGGAGCACTAAGAGGGTGTTTGGCATTGCTTATGAAAACCGAGTATCTGATTTTTAGTATATTTTCCATATTAAAAGTCTGCAATACAGTAGCATTATGTTGCAGGTCTGACCATGTTCTTGTTATCTTGGCATACTATAACTAATATGTCATTTATATCAGAAAAGTAGCCAAAAGACTTACATTAAACGTAGCCGACCAAGTTATCATCGTTTTGACCCATTAGTTAATCGAACCTGCAATTTTGCCATGGTATCCTTTCGCCTTCTGGTAAGGCCACCAAACTGGCCCATTTTGGCTGTGTTAAGAATCACCCCTTTTGAAACATTATACACCCTTCTTTTTGTCACCTGTACATATATATTTTAGCATTAACTTTAATTTTTTTTAAATGCGGCGTTAAAGGACGGTTCTGTGGTTCACATTGGTCATTACGTAATCTGATCAAGTAACACATAACCAAGCACAAAGGCTCACACATGGAAAATATGAAAGTAATCTGAGATTTTGTCAACACTCTTAAGGGATAAATCGTGTAAGCTTATTTGAATCCACTTATTAAAAAAGCATTTTCCAGCCAGCTTTTTAGTGAATTAAATTTGAACCTTAAAAAACACAATGATCAACTTTTATCCAAATAATGCAAACGGCTTAGATGCTGTCTAGGATTACATATGATAAGTGCTTATTGGCCAATTCACTCTATACAATAAATAAGCGTTCTTTAAATGTTCAGATTACTAACTACCAATTTGTTTATTGGCTTATTCACTTTTATAAAAGTGCAATTGTAGGTGCTCATAAGCTAAATGCATACAATCCCAGAGACCCCGTTGAGGCCTTTTAGTTTTGTGAACCCTTCAACCCGATAAGGGACTAAAAAAAGTTTACGCCATCCATTATTTCATATAGATATACCCTTAACCCCTCAAATAATTTGATATCGAATATACCCCCGAAGACACTAAAACTATGCGCCTATGTGGTACATGTTTATACTAATTTCTAGCAAGAAATCAGAATTGGAAGATCTGGTGCAACAACATATATATACTAATTTGCATTATGATTGATTTTTATCAGGTCAAATACCGTAAACCAATTACAAAAAGGAATTCTAGAAATGGGAAAAAAGCGTTAGCGGTTTAGCCCGCCCCATTTCAGCTCAATTACAGTCACTTAGTGTGCTCCGAAATTTGTCTTGACCCGCTACCGTTTCATTACATATTCTATATGTGATTTTTGGATTAAAAAAATATAGACCTACCAACATTCGACTCTTTATGCATTAGACACCATATGTGCAAGTATTTCCGCATTGATAGGCATGAAGGCTTTAACAACTTGATTGACACAATACTTTTGATGCCCTAGAAGCCTATTAAAGACATAATAATTTATCTTTAGAGATACAAAATTAGCCCAGTCGGCTCATTCATACCTGATAACATCTTGCTACCATGGTACCGAATCTAAATCCAAACAACCCCGCTATATAGGTTTCTACCTACACATCAACAATGGTAAACTAAAAAAGGTATTTATATATACTCAACAATTGTATAAATATCATTCTCTTCTTTCTCTTCCTCCCTTTCACTAATCCAACCATTCCTGTTATTCTCGTGTTGCGGCAAAAGGCAGCTAGCCAAAACCACTTTTGCGATCTCTCTCTTCTTCTTTCACAGACTTATGGCACTTTCCGTAATACTGGGTGTTAATACTTTTGTTATCATTTGCTTTAGTTCTGTACATCTCTTTCTCCTTGTCATCCATCTTCTGGCAGCCCGTAGCATCAACAGTAGTTCCCTTACTCCTTCTTACGCGCTGGATCTGTCTTGAAGTATCCTTAATGGCATGAGTCACCATTTTCTTTGGGTTTTCGTCAGGTGGTCCAGAGTGATGAGATTTAACCATCTGAACGGTTACCAATTAGGATAAGGAAGTCAAGAATAAACACGGAAAGGAAAAGTATGCCAAGGGAAGCCTAATATCTACCCATCCTCACAGGTTTAAACTTAAGTTCATACAGGGAAGAATGCTAAATCAACTTTTCAAGGTGTTCATCAATGTTCCTACAGTGGAAACCTAATGGTCCAAAACTCACAGGTCCAGGTTTATGCATTGCATACCTACATATCAGCCTCAAAACTGATTGCAACAATTAATTACATCATTATACTGGCTTTTCGATTAATGTTCTTAAACCACATATACAAATTAATTCTTCAATGTTATTTCCTCCAATTGTTTTTCTAGGGTTTAGCAACACACAATTTAATTGAACTTAATCAAACCAATATTATAAATCTAATCACAACACAATTAGATTGATTATTGATAAAAAAAAAAAAAAAAAAAAAAAAAAAAAAAAAAAAAAAAAAGCACATCAAAATAGTTGTGCTATGGAATTTAAATCGAAACTCCAAAAGAATAGATGTGATACTTACCATTGATTCAGTATTGGGTGTGTCATAGAACTTCCGTATATGTTTTTGAATCATTCAGGGTCGGAGAGGTAGAGAATGAAACGATTGTGTGTGTAATAATTAATTCAGACAATTATGTAAGTGCATTTATGTATGTGTTTTTGAAATTTGAATCGGTGAAGAAGATGAATTTGTAACCGACTGGGCAAAAGTGTTGCTTAAATGATTAATGAGGAGCGTATAGAAGAAGTTTAGAGGAGAGTAGATGAGGAGCGTGTAGAAGATGCCGGAGGTGAATGAATGTTGTGTTTAATGGTTTACAAAAATAGGCCATTGATAATGACTGAATGTGTTACGTGAAATAGTAAAACCGTAGTTGACTCTTTAATCAAAATAGTGCATCCTGGTGTTGTACAATCTGGGTTAAATAAGGAAGGACACATCAACGAATTAATTGGATTTTTAATGTTGCGTGCTTAGCCGACTTGTCCAAAACCTTCATATATTAGATAGTACAGATTAGAAAAGTTTGATGCGTGCATATCGTATAAACTCAATGCAAATCCAATTGCACAAGTTAAAAAAACCTTAAAAAAAAAAAAAAAATGATGAATTATGATACATTCCAAACCCGGAAACCAAGAAATTTGTTTCATTAAACAAACCCGGTCACAATAATAGGCTGCCAAGTGTTACCTCAATTCACAGTTTCACACCCCCCTTGAAAAACTAGTAAAACTTTTAGTACCACACGTATCTATAAATACAATACTTGACCATCAAAACTCATCTTCAGATCACAGTTGCAAGAATGAAAGCAGTGGTAATCACAACACCAGGAGGACCAGAAGTGTTGAAGCTACAAGAAGTAGAAGACCCGGTTGTGAAAGAGAATGAAGTATTGATAAAAGTGGAAGCAACTGCTCTAAACAGAGCTGATACGCTTCAAAGACAAGGAAAGTATCCGTCGCCAAAGAATGAAGTATTGTAGCATAGTGCTAATTTTTGTAAAAAAAAAAAAAAAAAAAAAAAAAAAAAAAAAAAAAAAAAAAAAAAAAAAACCTTGATTTTTCCTAAATGCATCTGGTCTCGAAAAACTGTGTGCCTAACATTTTTTTTAAAGATGCACCTGGTCAAATATTGTCCTGTTTCCGTCATTTTCCCCGTCCTTTGTGTTTTTTATCACTTAAGTTGTTCTACTATTTTTTCGTTATCTTAGATCACTGAATCTGCAAGTTAGAACACTTACCAGTCACTACTGAATTGAGTAATGTAAAGTTTGAATTTTTCTAAGTTATCTGATATCACGTTTAATATGTTGGGTGACCCAAGTGGAAAAACTACCAGGGGCTACCAAGGGGGTTCCTGGGAACCCCATGGATATTTTTCCGGTAGTGTTCACTTATTAACCCCCCGAACACTACAGTAACCTAAGTGAACTGAAATGCTAAGTGGAATAACCACTGTATGTATTAACTTGTAGATTATTATGCTGTTGTTGTATGTCAATTTGTGGTTTTTGTGATTTAATGTGTAGAATGATAGTAGGTAATGTTAAGTTTAGAGGTTAGGAACATTTATAAAATTGGACCTAAAATTATGTACTATGGCGATGTTTGGATCTACTTTTTTGTAGAAAAAAATATGCAATAGGACCAAAAAATAACATAGAACTTTTCGATCTTATTTAGTTTTAATGGAGTTTATATATACGGTAAGAAAGTAATTCTAGTTTCATCTCAAGTAAGCACCTTAGATAAGCAATTTGGAGGATCCAAGCATTTTAAAGTGCTATTTTTTTTTAAATACGAGTATAAGATATGCAGTTTAGCAGGAAAAAGAAACGCAATCCCAAACACTCTTATGTGTAGCAGCATTATGCCTCAACTTGTAGAATTTGTTATTGTTGCTGAAATTATTTGTTTGATGTTATAGGGTGAGTGTAGTTGGTGATTGCTGCTGAAAGTATGCATGTTTGACGTTTATCAGCTCAAATTTTCTGTGACATTCAATCAAACCAGAATTAAATAGCTGAAACATGAGCATAAGCTTGTTTTATTTAGGAGATTGTGACTTGAACAATTGAAGAAGATGAATACAGTTGTATGTTAACCTGCTATGACAACTAACCATTTTTGTTCTTAATGATAGACATGCCGTCACCCTTCCAGCTTGTATTAAAAAAATGTCAGTTGCATCAGTTGTACTTTGTTTGCATAAAAACCAGTTACATGTTTTGTGTATACATAGGAATCAGTCTGCTGAAAAAAATGCACATTTGACGTTTACAACCCATATAGCTTGTTTGACCCGCCAACCTATTTGACCCGTTTACATAAACAGCTTAAGTGGGTTAAACTGTTCTGGTTAGGGTTGAGATTTTCAACACGAATGTATACATGGGTGGTGTTTGGGTTGGGTGACACTGATCCGCCAATTGGACCCAATTGCCACCGATATTGCACCTTGTGTTTGTACTTAAATGATGACTGATGTGTGTGAAATGTGAATTTGATTGTGTGTATATGTGATTTGATGTATATGATTTTTTTATGTTGGGAAAGTTGTATAGATGCTGATGTGTAGTTAAACAATATGCAAACATTTAGATGTTACAAATTTGAATCAGATGTCCTGTCAAGTTAGTTGTGGTTCATGTCTGATAATATGGGAATGCTGAGCTGTAGGTATGTGCTCTTTTAAGTGGTGGAGGATATGCCGAAAAAGTAGCTGTACCTGCTGGTCAAGTTCTCCCTATCCCATCTGGTATTTCTTTGAAAGATGCTGCAAGCTTCCCAGAGGTGGCATGCACCGTTTGGTAAACCGTCTTTATGACAAGCAAGCTATCTTCAGGAGAAACGTTTCTGGTAAAGTCAAATGCTTATTCTTTTACATTTAGGAGGCAACAACTGTCACCCTCTAAATTTTAGCTTTACACTACAAAAGTGTTGCTATTCAGCTGAAACTATTGCATATTTAATGATCATATCAGTGTTGTGATTGAAAAGGAGTCCATACTTTCTGGAAGAGAGGAATAAATCCTTGGATATGTAGGCAACATTATAAAATTTATAGACATGTAGTTCTTGGTATGTTGTGTTTAGTTTCTCTACTATTGAATGAAACAAGATTTGAATATTGAACTGCTAAAGTGGTTTATTGGGATAATGTAGCTCATAATCCTATCACCTTTTACTCACTGGTCTTATTATTTGACTGAAACAGAAATGAATTACTAGTTTGACCTAACGTTATGTTACTGTTAAGGCTTAATATCAAAATGCTAAATTTTTTGCCTAGAAAGTAGGAAGGGCACCATGATTTCACTAGTGCGCAATAAGAAACCTTGTTTGGGTAAGAAAATGTTCTGGTCAATGGTGCAGTTGGCGGACAACTTTTTCTCTTACACGCTCTCAAACATATTGACTTTGAACTTATAATGTTTTCAGATACATGGGGGTTCTAGCGGCATTGGTACATTTGCAATTCAAATGGCCAAATACCTTGGCATTAAAGTCTTTGTCACTGCTGGTAAACTCTCATTTTCAGTTTTTCCTAATCGTACACTCCTGATTTACTGATTTTGTAGCATAATTAAATAGCAATCATAGAACAAGGTTTTATTTATATATGACTATATATAGGGAGTGAGGAAAAGTTAAATGCCTGTAAGGAGCTTGGAGCTGATGTTGGGATCAACTACAAGACTGAAGATTTCGTTGCACGAGTAAAGGAGGAAACTGGGGGCAAAGGTGATATACTCATATACCTCTTGGCAATTATGACTTGGTGACACACTGCCAACAGACCATCTTGTGAACACGTACCAAAAATTGTTTTTTTTCAAGAGTTCATCAGATGTAAATGGTTTTAGTTTCTGTCTACATTTTTAAAGTTGAGAAATTAATCTTTCAAAAGTAGTCTTCTTTTACGCATTGTTAGAAGGACATTAGTTAGTTTACAGTTAACTTATGAAATACTATCAATTACTCAGTTTTCCTTCATTAGCATCTAACACTTGAAGAGACAAACAATAGGGGTTGATGTTATACTGGATAACATTGGTGGATCCTACTTCCAGAAAAACCTAGAGAGCTTAGCTATCGATGGCAGGCTTTTCATCATTGGTTTCATGGGTGGAGTGAAAACAGAAGCAAATATATCATTGTTGCTGGCAAAACGGCTCACTGTGCAAGGTACGTATGCTAAACTATCCTTTCTTGATGCACATGCATTATGCTGTATTATTTGTATTTATTCTAGACTTGCCGGAGGTCTTTGTGGAAGCAGTCCCTTTACCCTCGGGTAGAGGTGTGACTGTCTACATCTCACCTCCCCCATACCTCGCTCTGGCGGGATTGGGTATTGTTGTTGGATTTGTATTTATTCCAGCATGACTGAAAAGGTTTTATCATAGTATCATGTATTTGTTTCATCTTGGATTATATTCCAAATCTTTGTTAACCTACTATACCCTGTCTCATCCTGAACATAGCTTTTAGGCCCTGTTGATACTTGATTGTATGTTATTTTAACTCAAAAGATACTTAGCTTAATGTAAATACTTTCTGGAAGTTTTCATGACACTTTTTGTCTATATGTTCATTGTTGGCGCTACAAATTGTTGACTATGTTGATTTATGTTCACATAATTATAAACGACTAGCATTAGTCAAATGTTGAAGTTTTAGTTGGCTGCAGTGTTTTTTCTTTTATTTACACTTCTATCATCTTCTTATTGCATAGTTGTGAGTTTGGGAAATGAAGAAAAGTGATGTGAGTTATCAAAGTAAACAGAACACTTTGGTAGTTTAAGACAGGAGAGCGCCAAGTACATGTTGGTTCTTGAGCTGCAAAACAATTCCCAGATCAGGGTTAAGATAATCAATGAAGGTACCGGATATTCACTTGAAATCGTGGTATCACTTTCCAATAGAAACTATTCGACCCTATGCCTGGGTTACACGAATATCTCTATGGGATAAGACCAAGTGATGTTCTTGCTTTAGGCACAAACCAAGAACCAGATGCGTATAAGAGTGTTTAGGGTTTTGTGTTTAGAGTTGTATCTCAAAACGTATATCCATGCAGAATGATGTGACCTCTATTTATAATAGAGAATACTCAAAACCCTAGCCCATGGAATTATGTATAATTAACGGCCCATTAATTATAACATAATAATTTCCATAATAATAGGATCAGTGGTTATCAGTGGAAACATTATCACTAGCAGTGGTAATGTTAACACATCAGTGGAAACGCTAGCAGCAGAATCACACCAGCAGCAGAATGCTATCAGCAGCAGAATCAACTAGCAGCAGAATCAGCCAGCAGCAGAATCAGCTGTCAGCAGAATCCTAGCAGCAGATTCACAACACTAGCAGCAGAGTCTACTAGCAGTACCTTGATCAAGCAGTACCTTGATCAATACATAACCACTATTGAGTCAGGGGATTCAGTGACCAAATGGGTGTATACTCCATACCTCCAAACCCATTACCAGGTGTGAATAGATCCCTCAAGAGCACTAAATTTACCAACAATCCTCCCCAAATTTAGTTCTCTTACTTCGCATGAAAAATCAAACAAAAAACCAAAACAAGTGCATAAATGAAAATATCCTGAGGATTGAATTTCCACATTAGTACATATACTTTCAAATATTCGAGAATCAGGGTGTTCTAAGAATTGAACCCTTCAACCCATTTGAATACCTGATGATAAATACACACAAGTTTTCAAACACTAAAATACTCCTGACACTATACAAGCCATGTGTCCATATCCAATTCATAAATGTTGTAAAAGCTAAAAGTCCAAAGCTTCCTGAAGCGGCAAAACTTCAACATTTACATAGGTGGTTCATCTTTAATTCATGCTCCTGCTTAGCACTTTTTCAAAGAAAATTAACCATTAAGAAGTGAAGACTTCATCCTCCTTTCAGCAGGTAACAAGCACAACCTTGGGATGTATGTAATACATGTGCTTCAGTCCACCAAATGATCAGCTTTCCACATTGAACTCAGCTTCCAAGTTTCCTTAGAAGGGAGTTGGGTATCCTTGCATTCAGTGACTAGTTGGACTTAAACCCATCCCTTTTGCAGACTTCAAAACCAAGTCTCTAGCCAAACCCTTCGTCAAGTGATCAGCTAAGTTTTGTTGAGATTTAACAAACACTATAGATACCACCCCATTCATGATAAGCTCACGAATCATGCTATGCCTAACACCTAAGTGTCTAGACTTCCCATTGTACATCTGGCTATAAGCCTTTGCCAATGTAGCAGCACTATCACAACGGATAGAAATAGGTGCCATAGGTTTAGACCACAATGGAATCTCAAGAAGCAAATTTTTCAACCATTCAGCTTCTTTGCCAGCAGCAGCTAAAGCCACAAATTCAGATTCCATGGTTGAACTGGTAATGCAAGTTTGTTTCTTGGATGCCCAAGAAATTGCACCTCCACCAAGTAGGAATACCCAGCCACTTGTAGACGAATTGTCTTCAGTGTTACTGATCCAACTTGCATCAGTGTATCCTTCTAACACTGAAGGATAACCAGTATATGAGAGACTATAATCCATAGTTCTCTTCAAATACTTAAAGACCCTCTGAATTGCTTGCCAATGATGAGCACTAGGATTACTAGTATACCTGCTCAGTTTACCCACAGCAAAAGCAATATCAGGCCTTGTACATGTCATGGCATACATCAAGCAGCCAATTACCCTAGAATACTCAAGTTGAGATACAGCTTTGCCAGTATTAGGCATTAGCTTTTCACTTGTATCCATAGGAGTACTCACTGGAGTACAATCAAAGTAATTAAATTTCTTTAACACCTTCTCAATGTAATGAGACTGTGAAATAGAAATTTTGTTACTTTCATGTTTAATCCTAATGCCAAGGATAACATCTGCCTCCCCCATATCCTTCATGGAGAACTTTGATGACAAAAATTCTTTTGTAAGATCAACTTGATTTTGGTCAGTGCCAAAGATCAACATGTCATCAACATATAGACAAATGATGACTCCTTTACCAGATTCATCAAATTTGCTATATACACATTTGTCAGCTTGATTAAGTAAATAACCACTAGACAAAATCACTTCATCAAACTTTTGATGCCATTGCTTAGGTGCCTGTTTTAGTCCATAAAGAGACTTAATCAGTTTACACACCTTGTTTTCATTGCCAGGCATGATGAAGCCCTGAGGTTGGTTCATGTAAACCTCCTCATCTAAATCACCATTCAAGAAAGCTGTCTTCACATCCATCTGATGAATAATCAGATTGTGAATTGATGCCAAAGCAATTAGCAATCTTATGGTACTGATACGTGCCACTGGAGCATAAGTATCAAAGTAGTCTATTCCTGACTTTTGTTTAAAGCCTTGAATAACTAATCTTGCCTTGAACTTTTCAACAGTTCCATCTACCTTCATTTTCTTTTTGAAAATCCATTTGCTACCTAAAGGTTTGCAACCAGGTGGTAGATCAGTCAACACATAAGTGTTATTGCCCATGATAGAGTCCATCTCATCATTAATTGCTTCTTTCCAGAAAGCAACATCCTGGGACTTCATTGCTTCTTCAAATGTTTTGGGATCATCCTCAACAATGAAGCAATAGGAGTATTGATCAGAGACCTCACTCCTTGTACCTTCAATTAAGTATAATTGAAACTCAGGTCCAAATGACTTTGGAGTCCTCACCCTATTGCTCCTTCTGAGCTCAGGTTCAGGTTGTTGTTCCACAACCTCAGCAGGAACCTCATCAGCAGGAACCTCATCAGTAGGAACCTCTGAAACACCATTGTCATTGGTTCCATTAGGAATCCTTTGACTTGGTCTAGGGATAGATGAGAATTTAATCTCATCAAAGATTGCATCCCTTGATTCAATTATTGAGTTAATTGAAACAGACTCATTAGGTTCTATAACATAAAACCTATATGCCTTGGAATGCTCAGCATATCCAACAAAGATGCATTCAATGCCTCTTTCACCCAAAGTTTTCTGCTTTGGATCAGGGAGTCTTACAACAGCCCTACAACCCCATATCCTAAGATAATTAAGGTTAGGTTTCTTTTTAGTCCAAAGTTCATAAGGAGTAACTTTGTTCCTTTTGTTGGGAACCCTATTTAATAAATAGCAAGCTGTTAACATAGCTTCACCCCAGAACCCTTGACTCAGCCCTGAATAGGACAACATGGAATTAACCATCTCCTTCAGCACCCTGTTTTTCCTTTCAGAAATACCATTTTGCTGAGGAGTATAAGGGGCAGTCGTTTCATGGATTATACCAACAGATTGAAAATACAGAGCATCCATGTACTCACCTCCCCTATCAGTCCTTAATCTTTTGATTAGAGACCCTTGTTGCAATTCAACTTCAGTTTTGAATACTTTAAATTTATCTAATGCTTCATTCTTAGTATGTAATAAATAAACATAACAAAACCTAGAAGCATCATCAATAAAAGTCACAAAGTATTTCTTGTTCCCTAAAGAGGAAGTAGCATGAATATCACATAGATCACTATGAATCAGCTCCAAAACTTCAGTTTCACGTTTTACACTTTGAAATGGTTTCTTAGTAATTTTAGTCCTCATGCAAGTTTTACACTTTTCGGTGTTCACATCAAAGGCTGGAATTAATCCATCCTTAGACATATCTTGCATCCTCTTAAAGTGTACATGGCCAAGCCTTGCATGCCATAGGTTTGAATCATTAAGTTAAGACGTTGAAATAAAAGCAGAATCAATATTATCATGAACAATATTAAGTCTGAACATTTGATTACATAAATAACCAAAACCAATAAACACACCATTTTTAGATAAAACAAACTTATTAGATTCAATCACTTGTTTATAACCACAATTATTCAAACACTACTAGAAACCAAGTTCTTCCTGATATCAGGAACATGTAAAACATTAAATAAAGAAACACATTTTCCAGAACTAAACTTCAAATCAACACATCCTTTTCCATGCACCAGAGCAGTTGACTCGTTTCCCATGTGAAGAATAGAACCATCATTCATTGACTTGTAGGTCTTGAACCAGCTTCTATCTTTACACACATGAATTGTTGCTCCAGAGTCAACCCACCACGCAACATCATCATCCTGCACAAAGTAAATATCAGATATATATGTAACATAATAAATCTTAAAAGACTTATTAAACACATTCTGACCTTTCAGAGAATTGGAGTTACCATTCCCTCCACTTGTGCCTGATCCATTGGATTTGTTTCCAACTTTACCACCCTTACAATCTTTCCTGAAGTGTCCAGGTTTCCCACACTTCCAACAAGTCACCTTAGGTTTCTTGTTAAGATCTGACTTGGTGTTATCTTGATGCTTACGTTTGCCCTTGTTGTCATTGTTCCTGGAGGAGTTGTTATGCTCCACCATATTGACAACTGATGGACCAGTAGCAGTGCTACTCTTTGGCTTGTCAATGTCTTGAGCCTTGAGAGAATCCTCAATGCGCAAGTGACTGCCCAACTCAACAAGAGTTAACTCCTCCTTCTTATGCTTAAGCATATGCTTGAATTCTTTCCAAGAAGGAGGTAGTTTATCGATGATACAGGAGACTGAAATAGCCTCATCCATGTTCATCTTGTGTTGTGTGAATCGACCAAGTATACCAAGAAGTTCATTGTATTGTTCCATGACAGGTCTAGAATCAACCATTTTGTAATTGTTAAAATTACTTACAAGGAACTTCTTACTTGATGCATCCTCAGCCATATACTTGGCTTCCAAGGAATCCCATAGTTCTTGTGATGTTTCAACATTCTGATAAATATCAAATAAAGTATCAGACATACCATTGAGAATTAAACCTCTGCAAACGTAGTCATCATTCTCCCATTTGCTCCTTGCTCTCATCTGATCCATGGTAGCAGCTTCTCCAAAATCTTCTGGAATCTCAGTAGTAAGAACAGACACCACATTCATACTGGTCAGCAAGAATTGCATCTTCTTCTGCCATCTTCTGAAATCCACACCTTCAAACTTTTCCAACTTGGAAAAGTTAGCAGCTATTTGTCTCATAGCAGCAGCCATTAATTATCACTAATAGTTTCTATTGATTGTTGGTTCTTGAGCTGCAAAACAATTCCCAGATCAGGGTTAAGATAATCAATGAAGGTACCGGATATTCACTTGAAATCGTGGTATCACTTTCCAATAGAAACTATTCGACCCTATGCCTGGGTTACACGAATATCTCTATGAGATAAGACCAAGTGATGTTCTTGCTTTAGGCACAAACCAAGAACCAGATGCGTATAAGAGTGTTTAGGGTTTTGTGTTTAGAGTTGTATCTCAAAACGTATATCCATGCAGAATGATGTGACCTCTATTTATAATAGAGAATACTCAAAACCCTAGCCCATGGAATTATGTATAATTAACGGCCCATTAATTATAACATAATAATTTCCATAATAATAGGATCAGTGGTTATCAGTGGAAACATTATCACTAGCAGTGGTAATGTTAACACATCAGTGGAAACGCTAGCAGCAGAATCACACCAGCAGCAGAATGCTATCAGCAGCAGAATCAGCCAGCAGCAGAATCAGCTGTCAGCAGAATCCTAGCAGCAGATTCACAACACTAGCAGCAGAGTCTACTAGCAGTACCTTGATCAAGCAGTACCTTGATCAATACATAACCACTATTGAGTCAAGGGATTCAGTGACCAAATGGGTGTATACTCCATACCTCCAAACCCATTACCAGGTGTGAATAGATCCCTCAAGAGCACTAAATTTACCAACAGTACAATCATATTAATGCATCTAAGAATTCAATTGATTATTGAAATTGTTAATATTTGCCAACTTTGGTACGCTTTTTGGAAGCACTCTCTCTAACCTTGGGTAGATCTACGTCTTTCTACATCTTACCTCCCCCATACACATGGGCGGACCTAGGCATAAACTTTGGGGGGCGGTGCCCTCCACGACTCGTCGAAAAAGTTCAGATTTTAGTGTAAAATTTTTTTTTTTGGGACCTTTTTATTAAAGTGCACCCCTCCAAAAAATCAAATTGCCCCCCCCCCCCCCCCCCCCCCCCCCACACACACACACACCTTGAAGCCAAAAATATAAAAACCTTAGTTTTTAGTGTTAAAAAAAAATAATAATAAATAAATAAATAAAATAAAATAAAAAATAAAATAAAAAATAAAAAATAAAAAATTATGACCTTTTTATTAAAGTGCATCACGAATTTTATCAAAAAAAAAATTTTTGCCCCCCGCCTTGGAAAATCCTGGGTCCGCCACTGCCCATACACTGCCCAGCAGGATTGGGTATTGTTGTTGTTTTTGTTGTTGTTGTTGTTGTTGTTGTTGTTGTTGTTGTTGCTGTTTTTAGTACTCTTTTTGGCATTCCAATGGTTAGTTTGTGATGGAAAAAAACAAAAACAAGCATGGCTGCAATTAAATAGGCTATGATGAATTGAGGATTGATGAACTCTAGTGTTTCATGGACACGGCTTTTCTACCGATCATTTGGAAATACAAATTATGCTAAATGCACCACTACCATATTCTTTCTTGGTTCTTTCATTGTACAGGATGACACATGTTCCTTACTAAATCTGTTTGATACAGGTGCTGGTCTGCGAACAAGAAGTTTGGAAAAGAAAGCTGAAATAGTGAGTGAAGTGGAGAAGAATGTTTGGCCGGCGATTGCACAAGGAAAGGTAAAACCTGTTGTATACAAGTACTTGCCTCTATCAGAAGCAGGAGAGGGTCACAAGCTTATGGAAACCAGTGCACATATTGGGAAGATACTCCTACTTGCGTGAGGCTTTTGTTCATATCCCGCCTTCAACCACAAAGTTTGTATGACGCTTTTGGGTACTTGATAGTTTCAACTTTTATTTATTTCTATCTGTATTCTGTTGTATGTTCTTCCATTTAATAATACATGTTCTTGCAACAAAACAGTAGACCTCAAAATTGTTTTCAATAATAAATGTTCTTGCGGGTCTGTTTTTGTGATTCACTTAACCAATTAAGTGTTATTAGACAAACAAACTTTTAATGTTTATATGTATTGCCTAAAACATCCCTCCAATTCATTCATGACTGACAAGATGGATCGAAAATGCAACAAGGAATTTCTGGATAATATGCCTTAGTTTATCTTCGATATGAAACTTCCATGTTCTTGGTACTAGTGCAAAATTAAGTCAAAGTATTTGAGTGGTGCATATAAGCAAAATTCTGTGCTGCACCTCAACACAATATAACTCCCCCTTATTTCCCTCTTTTATGGTGTCCTGCATAGTAGTCAATTACTCGTATGTTTTTTTCTTTGGATCTAGATTGCATGGTCAACTAAGACAACTGAACTGATGTGATCGATATCCTAAGTCTGTTGTACTTGCATCTTCAATTTAAAGATTTCTAATTTTTATGCTTTCCATCAAAGAGAGAAAAATGAAGTCTTAATTATTCAACTCAGATAATCCGAACAATAATTGTATTTCCTACTCCAGGTTTAAAGAATAAAATTATATCTTTGCAGAAAAACATAAATGACAGCACAGCAGTATTGCAAAATGTGATGAAGCTTTCTTCAACCATACTGGTTTGTTTTGCATATCATACCTTATAAACCAAAAATAAAGTGATCAGGCAATTGCTGAAACTTTAAGGTGCGTTTAGTTTGCGGAAAACACCCTTGCTTTCAACAAAATATTTTGTGGAAAACAAAGAAAATAGAAATTGCATTCAAATCAGCGTTTTCCAACAAAATGTTTTGCAAAACACAAAATCCTCTATTTCCTAACTTAATAAGAAAAATTACAAAACAAATTTTAGTTGTTTTCCTTTGTCACCCACAATTCCCACTCCTTTCTTAAAATTTAAAAATAGAAAATACAAACATCAACTAAACGCGTTTTCTATATTTTTAAGTGTTTTGTGGAGATAAATTTTCCTTCCAAATTTTTACAAAACTAGAGATAGAAAACAAGAGAATTTTTTCTTCAACTAAACGCACCCTAAGTATTTTGTTTTGGTTTCACTTAACTAGTTCTAAACAGATAGATAAGATGGTTTGCATAACAATAAAACTGGTGAGGTTTGTCATATTTTTGTTTGTTTTTCTTAATACCAAACTTTAGCACCTTTTATATTCAAATGAGGGACTCTGATATCGGTCTTGGGTTCTATGGACCGTGGTATTGGTGTTTAGCTATCATGCTACCCGTTGAACTATAACTGTTGGCAAAACAAACCCCGAAAGTATGATGGCATCAGTTTAGACAAGTATAATTGTTGGCATATAATCAATTTCCGGTTTGAGTTGCATTGTGTTCAAGTTTCTGTGTCACCATTTGCAATATAATGTTATTTGCGTCGTCATGGTCAATAGTTTCATATAGGCCTGGATTTTTTTTCATTAGCCACGTTAAAGCCTACAAAAAGTAGGATTGCTATTGGGCCAAGAGTTGCTTCTTGTTCCAATCTCGTAACCACCTGAACTTTGAAACCATGATCATGGGACAACTGTAGTCATAAATTCGTTTTACTTTCATAATTTCCAAGACTTCCTTTAATTTGGTGCATCCAGTTGTTACAACATCACAAAACCAATGTTATGAGACCGATTAGAGATGGTCAATCTCCTAAGAAATAGACAAGAGGTAGATTTGATAAGGCTCTTGAGCGGGCAAGACTCCAAGAAACTAGAGAGGAACTAGACTTTAATATTCTTTTCATTCATATGTTACTCGGTTCACAGGTTACATATAAATAGCCAAAAACATAACTGCCATATCCTAATAACTACTAGTACCCACTAGTACTATGAAAAAGGAATGGTGGATGTGAAATAGAGCGTGCATGCATGGCTTGGCTAGAATAAAGGAACACACTATACCAGTACTAAATAAACTGCAATGTTGACCCATTCTTCATAGACTTGGTTCGGGATATACTTGCCAACCCGTATCAACCAATAACTACATCTATGGATAACTTACGACCCCTTGCTCGTTTCGTGTCATCACAGAGATTTTTGAAGGGTCACCACCAAGCTCTTCATGAAGAACCAACAAGTTCTCACCAGGATTCACCCAGGTGCGCGGTATATGATACCTGAACAAATATCATGTCAAATCATAAAACCGACTTGTAACAATTACATACAATATCTTGAGTATGTTACTTACAATATTTGCGCTGGTTGGCCACACTTTTTCTGACATTTTTGTGCATCATACGTTCCCCTGTAGTCACAATTATTGGTGCAACCTGATGTTGGTGACAGGTATGCAGACCAATACCGTCCTATATTCTGCCCATTGACCCAAGCTTGACCCTTCCCCATACTCGCAAGATTCAATGATAGAGGACCGTCCCCTTCAGGGGCAATGAATGTGGACTGAGAATAAGAAACAAGTATTAGAGTACTACGAAGTATAAGGGTGTTTAAGGATCATAATAACTACATAAGTTACATACCTTATACCAAATTAGACTCTGATTGATAGGCAAGGAACTGCCTTGAGTCCATATGGAACTATTAGCAAGATCTGTATTATCAAGTCCAAGGCTTTCCCCTTCAGTTCCCACCTGAATGTTGATAAATGTTGCACATAAAGTTTGATGCTTGAGATAATGACATGCTGAAATGATTAGTCAAACTTAAATATGAACCTGATATGTCCACTCGTTAGATGAATAGTCCTCTTTCACATTTTTCAGATCTGCAAGGATGACTGAATAAAGGCCTGTCCCCATGATGTCGAACCATGGACCATAGTTCTGGAGTACAAATATACAGAAATAAGAAAATACATAATAATGGTGATTCACGACATTGTACAAATCACAATTGCAGAGTATGCGCAATAAGTTTTTTATATCTTACACGGACTCTTCAGACAAGAATGTCGATTTATTTATTCTTACATGTAAATGACAATAAAATTAGAAACAATTTTTTGAGTGTGCATACAACCTTCTGTAATATATGAAGTGTATACAGCCTGCAATAACTAGATGAGAATAAAGAGATGCTTACCTGTACACCAATAATCATACTAATTATATCCAGTGTGTTGTTTCCTTGCTCGAGACTAATTTTTTCGCTTATGTTGAAGCTGGCATCATCATGATAACCATAGCCAAATGCTACAAGAGAATTTCAAAATAATTGATTTGAGTACAATATAACTGATGCATATTTGTAAGTAGTTTTAAGTTCACATCTACAATAATTGGCTCAAACTGAACTTACCTAAGACTTTTTTGTTAAGAAAAACCAAGGCAGCATGTCCCAAACTCTCAATGAGCAAAAAAGCATTTTTCTTTTCATCTGCTTCTATGCTGCAGAGGTGACAAAAAGTTATTACATAAGTTGTCACATTGGATCCATCCCATAAATTAACTTTTCTTCTCTTAAGACAATTATAAAACATCAATTTTGACATGAATTACCTTGTAGTGTACCATAAAAAATCACTTGTGTCTTTTGTCGTATTTATTTGCTCTAACAAACTGTTTGCTGTGAACGAGTCATTACTCCAGACACCCACTTTTTCTAAATACCAACTCCAAGATGAATTTGACAGTGAAACTTTACTCGCGCTTGCACTAGGAGTGGATGCAGCATCACCAACAGTTTTCTGAGCTACAACCTTTATACATACATACATACATACTCATTTAATCATTTTCCTGAGCTACAACCTTTATGCAACCTCTGATAATTTTTGTGTTACTTTCATTCTTTGTGGTGCAAATTTAATTTGGCCAAAAAAATTCTTTATGTTGAAACTTTAATACTTGTGATAATAATTAAAAAAAATTATGCAACACCCTTCCAAAAATCAAAATCCGTTCCACGAGTCAAAATTGAAGAAGTGGGTACTAACCTTCGAAGACAAAAAGAAAATATTGTCCAAAAAAGTAAGGAGCAAATGTCACTAGCTAAACCTCACATTCAATTTCCTTTCGTTAAAAACTAATGGTGGTAATGGTATGGCATGTGAAAGTCATACATCTTCTACTATGAGGTACCAATAATACTTTAGGGTAGTAGTAAAACACATTTTGGGCATACATCAGGATATATAATATCAATATCAGAGAACACAAAAATAAACTTACCTTCGCTGTGTTGAAAACAACATTCTTACAATCAGGAAGGATGCTCACAGACCATGCAGGGAGAAAATATGTTTTCCCGTTAAATGTTACATTTGCATCTAAACTGGTACCATAATTTGCAAGAAAAGCTGCACAATCAGTAGCTGTCGTGTAGTATACGTCTGCCTGATGAATTTATATAGTAATTATGTCATTTGTTCATATCTCAAGAGAATAGATTATATAGTAATTATGTCATTTGTTCATATCTCAAGAGAATAGGTTATACAGTAATATTTATTAGTAATCACTACGCGTGAATTTTGATATATTTTGCATACCTCTAAATTCATACCAAGAGATAGCTGCTTTGGATCCCCATTTACCAAATATTCCTCACATTGCTTTATTGCCATATGCAGGTCTCGCAAGTGACCCCACTTTGGCTGCCTTATAAATCCTGTATTGCACAAGTTATCCTTGTAAATCTCCTGCAACTTCAAATAGCTAGTAGATGGTTGGTTTTAGCAAGATATTGGAAAATTACCATACTCATCTATTGGGGCGTCATAATCATAGCTTGTAGCAATCAGAGGTCCTCCAGCTGTCCGTCCAAAATTTGTTCCACCAAAATACTGCAAGATATATACAAGAACATCACGTTTCTGAATTTAAAAATCTATGTCATTAATAAATAATGTTTAACATGAAACGAAAAAGGATAAGTTAAATATACCATATAATAGTTATGAAAAGTGCCTCCTTTCTCAAAGAATCGTGCAACAGCAAAGGCCAGGTCTTCGACTGGTCGATAAGGTACAGGGTATCCAAATGAAAGAAACCTATAATATCAAAAAGAACGGTATACCACTTTTGCATAATCATGTATGACTATTTAAAATGCTTTTATGGAGTGAAAGTCAAAGCAAAAGGTCAAGTGTACCATCCAGTGTAGTCTTCTGTCCACATTTTTGGCTTTGAAGGAGAATTTGGGATAAAAGTATCACAGTAGAACCCGTTACATGTGTTTATCTACATTTTTTGATGTGCCATCATGTTAATAACTGAATTATTATTTTCAGATGCTGACCTCAGATATTATAAATTACTAAGACACTCCTATATGACTGCAGTTTTGAGATAAGTATACTTACAATTGGATCAGGTGCATCTTCCTGTGAGCACATCACCCAAGGAATTGATATATTATAATTTAGAGCAGTTTCTGCTGCCCATTTTACATATAGTTCTCCACCAATTCCATAAGCCCATTCGACATTTCCGTATTCATTCTCAACCTGTTAACGCAACAGAATAACTTCATCATAAACACAATTCTCTCATATTCCCACAAGCAAAAGCGAAATAGAGCTTAAACTAATAGTTAAATTCTATGAGCGACTGAGCGCAATATGTAAACCTGAGCCAAAATGATTGGTCCTCCTTGTGATGCAAAAAGACTCTCCTCTTTCATTAAGTTAACGATTTTAGTAAGAAAAAGTTCCATTTCTGCCTGCATTATATATACTAAAAGTTAAGCACATTTACGAAGACACTACACAAGAATCTTTTCAAGCACAGGTAAGCTATTCCAATGTATAATGGAGTACCTGAAAAGGGACATTCGTGGTCCGGAATTGAATTCCAGGAATGAAGTGTAACCAAAGAGGGAATCCTCTGCTCAGTGAAATACATAAATTAAATTAAAAATCAACCAAATTGTACTTAATAATAAAGTATTCGAATAATTCAGAACCGACCCATAATTCCATTCAGCACACGCATACGGACCAATACGAAGATGTACAAACAAGCCAGCGTCCTGCACTGTCTTGACAAACTTAACCAAGTCAAACCGCCCTTCAAAGTAGTACTGCAACATAAACAATGTAAACCATAGTCACGAAGGCGACAAGAAAACGTGTGTCAAACTAGTTTGGTTAAAAAAATTGCATACATAGTTTTAGTTAGTATTATACCTGTCCCTTGACAGGCTCATGATAATTCCAGAATACATACGTCTCAATTACATCCAACCCTCCTTCCTTCGCCTTTTCGATAATACCCGGCCACATCTACATTACAACCCCAAAAACATCAAAGACATTTTTCATATCATACACAAAACATAAACATAAACCACCATAAACATCACAAACAAACAAAACAAATACAAACTTACTTCGGGAGTGGCTCGAGGATAATGAACTGACCCAGACTGCAAAATCCGCTTTCTTCCATCTATGATCAAAGCTTTACTATCATAACTTACATTCACGGATAGCCCTACTTCAAGCAACCAAGCTCCATAGAGTACACATGCAAAAAAAATAAACCTGAAAATTCCCTCTTTTGTCATTAACTCAGTTTAAGATATCAAAATGTGTAGAGTTTGATAAAGTGATCATGGTATTATATACTGAACAAGTTATCGGATGGTTGTTTCCATGTGAATGGTTTGTAACATATGTTGCTATCGAAATGAAGAATAATTATGACTTTATGAGATAAAATTTGAATAAGGTTTTGTACTATAACTGTTGAAAGTACATGAAAAAGGCTGATCACTAAAGTGGAAACGTCTCGATGATGGTTGTATATATATGAGTAGTTTTTGTTTAAGGTTCAAAGGATACGACACTTGGTTTGTTTGCATTTCTGTTTTTTTCCCGCCAAACTTAAGTGTGCCGGTTTTTAGTTTGTTGCTAGATTAACAAGGAATATAATATGTCGTAATAATATGTCTATGGATCTTGGTAAATTAAATTGTGGTATTAAACCTACATAGCAGAAAATTTTGGACGTCAATGTAAAATAAATTTGTGGTTTGTATATTGTCATATAATTAGTTGCGGTTGAAAAATAAGGAATTTTTGGACGTCAAGTCCAAAATAATACAGTATAAAGGAAGATAATATGAGCAAAAACACTGAAAAACTGAAACCAAATTGAAAACTAAGAAAAACGAACCCGAAAAACCGACCGAAAATAAAAATTGATGGTTTGGTTTTCACTTTTTCAAAACCTAAAAAGTTCGGTTCGGTTTCGGTTTTCATCCAAAAACCGAACCGGTTTTATTTTATACTCCCTCCGTCCCAAAATATAAGTCCAGTTTAACTTTTTGAATTGAACTTTGACCTCAACTATTTTTGTTTGTATTATATAATACTTTATGCAAAATATATAAATTTATAGTGTTTTAAATGTATTTTCATTTGGTATAATTTTCATCAAGCGATATGTAATAACAACAAAAAAATTTAAGATCTAAGTTCGATTCAAAAAATCAAATTAGACTTATATTTTGGAACGGAAGTAGTAATAATATATAATTAATATAAATAAATAATTAATCAAATTTAGAAATTCATATAAACGGTTAAAAACCTAAATAACCGAAAAACCGAATCGAAACAGACAATAAACCGAAAAATCGAACCGTAAAAAACTGAACCATCAAAAACCGAACAGTTTTGGTTTTGGGTTTATAAAACAGAAGTTGTTAAGTCATTTTCACAAGAAAAAAAAGGTTGTTTGGATTTTATTTATTATTTTTTTTTTTCTCAAATACATCAGCCAAAAACATGTCCTTAAAAAAAGGAATTCGAGGTTTGGATAAGAAGCTACGCATGTCATGGTTGCTTATGAATCTTCTATATGATAAAATAATTACATCATTTTAAAGTGTTTTTGCAAAATCTTTTTTATTGAAAAAAAAATTAGACTAATAGGAGTGCTCGATTTTGTCACGTAAGCAAAATGAAGTAATATGATTGGTCAATAGAAAGTTAAAATTAAATTGATTTTAGTCGAACTTTAATAAATTTTGTGAAAAAATTTGGTTGAGAAAAAAACACATAAAAATATTTGTGTCAAATTTGTGAAAACAAAAACTTTAAAAAAAAAAGATAAAGTAATTAATAACACTTTAGTAGTTGAATTTTACATAAATTATATAGAGTTAAGTGTAAAATTAGAAGTTTTCATATTTTTAATAAACCCAATTACAAAAATGAACCTTATACGAACTGTTTTTACCGAAATGAACACTTTTTACATGCTTTACCAAAGTGACCAATATATGTCACCATCAACTTTTTCACTTTCCATTCGCCCTAATATCATCGCCCAGATTTCAATAAGATTCGCCCAAGTAAAGTAATAAAACCTGTAACACATTTCATCAGATAAAAAATCAAAGGCTCCCTATTGACACGTGACATTTGACACCTACCAAAGTTTCATCACTCTTTTATATAAGGTCCACTTGTGTTTATACTTTATACATATTCCATCAAATAAAAAATTAAAATGGCTCCCTATTGACACCTACCAAACTTTTATCACCCACTTTGATATCACCTTTAGCCGGCAACACGAACTGTTTTTTAGACATGGGTTCATTGGAAACATATGATATGGAGAACCAGCAGCTTCTGAAAGTGATTCATGTCGTGAAAAATGTTGCCGAAAGTAATAGATTTAAAACCCCTCAACTCGATCTCGCCTATGACCTCGCCTAGGACATCGCCTACGACCTCCACTCACCTCGACCTTGCCTAGGGCCTCCACGCCTCCACCTCGACCTCGCCTAGGGCCATGCCCAGACCCAAGATTATGGCTGATGAGGCGAAAAATGATCCGTTTTTAGGGGGTCATTTAAGCCCGAATCCAAATTTATTTGATCAAATATTGCCCTAAATCGTTCCTTTTGTGATTTTAGGTACTTGGAGAGTGAATTCTGGAAAAGAAACCATTTTGGACGTTTTTGGAGCATAAAAGTGAAGAAAACGGCAAAGTCTCAATTTTCCATGCTGGGAACAGTAGGTGACGGCATCAAGAGTAATTCCCTGACGGCGTCAAACCTCAAGAATTAAAATCCGTAGTTCATGAAGGCGTCAAGAGTTTTCCTGACGGCGTCAAAACCCCAAGAATTAAAATCCGTAGTTGATGACGGCGTCACACACAGGGCGTCAAGAGTAATTTGTGTGACGGCCTAGGCCTTGACGGCGTCAGAAGTAGATCAAGGCCGTCCGAGGAAGTATTTGGCGGCGAGGTGACGGCGTCACATTGTTTGTCTTGACGCCGTCATCCCTATTTTCCTATATATAGTTTTCTAGTTTTTCACATTTGAAGGGAGAAGTTTTGGGAGAAACCCTAAAGACCATTTTGGTGTGATTTTACAGGTTTTTCAAGGGTTCCAACCCCTTGATACCTTGCATGATTAATTAAGATAAGTGTTCTTCTAATTCAATCAATATGTCTATGTGTTGGTTGTCTATATCTTGTTCTTGTCTTAATTCTATCATGCTAGGCTAGATCTCCTTTGTGTTTGCTTAGATCTAATGAAACCTAGATATTGATTATGTGTTGATTACTTGTTTATTCTTGTTTTGGATGAATGATTTATATGTTAGGCTTAAGAAAACTGACAGATCTCCAAATGGTAACATGTTTGAACGTCTTAAGAAACATGAACCGAGGCGTACTAGGTCTTTATTGGTTGTATTTAATGCATGAGCCACTGTTTACAATCCCTATAGTTGTGCTGGGCATGGTGTAGGAGGAGATAAGAGCTCATAGAATTGGGAAGTTATGTATGCCACCCCATGAATGGTATTAAGGAATACGATCCGTCATCCATGCAATTATAACAAGTAATTAACGTGTAAAAGATATCTAGGGAGTAGTGAAATCTAAGTAAACACATTTTCTCCAATTACTGCTCACAACCTTAGTATAATTAGTTTATTTTCATTTTTATTATTTTATTTTGATTGCATCTTAGTTTTGGGTTAGTTGAATAGCAACTAATTCCGCCCACTCTTCCAAAAACCCGAGATTTTAATTGCTTTCCATAAAATATAAAAACACAAAAATAATCATCCCTCACCTTTAGAACTAGTATTTAGGCTTTCTAATCCTAGCGACACTATTCCTAAGCTGAACGATCAATCCCCCGGTTGTCACTATACTATACTACAACGATCAGGTACACTGCCTGGTGGGGGTTGTAAGCTTCTCGAGATCCCTCGAGAGGTAAAGCCTGTTGCGATTCCCACGCATCAAGTTTTTGGCGCCGTTACCGGGGAAATAGTTATTGTCTAGGTTAGAATTTCTTTTTATTAGGTCTACTTGCTAGATTCCTTTCTAGTAAGATTTTTATTTTTATTTTTAGGTCTTCTTTAGTCTATCTTATTTCTTCGTGCTTTTGTTCGTAACTCTTTACCATCCGACATCATGGAAGGTGGTAACATCTTTGAACCCGTCATCCCACCACAACAAAACCCACCACTAGAACCCCTTAGGCCCCGAACCTTAGGAGAGTATTCCCGACCTAGCCACCAAGGCTACCGAAACACCATTGAGCTCACCAGAGCCAATGTGACCCCCTTGCGATCCGACACCATCCGGTTGGTGCAAAGCGGATGTGCATTCCATGGACTTCGTTCCGAAGATCCAAATCAACATCTTAAGGACTTCCTCAAAATCGTAGATTCCATAGACCTAGGTGTTGAAACTAGAGAGACTACCCGTTTACGCCTATTCCAATTCTCTCTACGGGATCAAGCTAGTCAATGGCTTGAGCGTTTACCCGCGGGATCCATCACCACATGGGATGATCTCACCACTCGTTTCCTTGCTCAATTTTTCCCACCGGGGAGAACTACTAAGCTTAGGAATGACATCTTGATGTTCCAACAACGTCAAAATGAATCTCTTTATGAAGCATGGACTCGTTTCAAGGACTTACTCCAAAAAGTCCCTCATCATGGCATAGATCTTTGGCTCCAAGTCCAAATTTTTTATGACCATATCGACATCTCCACGAGGCGAGCCATTGACCAATCAGCCGGTGGTAAGCTACGTGATCTTAGTGCGGAACAATCATGGGAACTCATAGAAGATCTTGCTCTCTATGACAACGAAAGTTGGAATGATCCCCGTGACTTGAACAAAACGGTCAAGGCAATATCTTTGCCTTCGAACAATTCTAGCACTCCCGACCGTAGGATCATGGAACTTGAGGATCAAGTCAAGTTTCTCATGAAATCTTACGATGCTCCTAAACCTTCAAGCCAAGTGAACAAAATCACTTCTTCATGCGAATTATGTAGTGGTCCCCATGACACTCGTGATTGTGTGGAACTCCCCGGAACAGCTTTTGCGGACTACGCATCCACGCGTACCGACGAAGCGGGAGATAAGTGGTACACTTTCAAGCCCAAGCCAAACACTTACGGTGATTCATACAACCCCTCATGGAAAAATCACCCAAACCTTAGGTGGAAACAAAATCAACCCAATTCTTCCAATCCGCCTAATCGTTACCAACCAAACGGTCCACCATCCAACCGTACTTTCAACAACAATCCTTCTAACAACTATGGTAGTACCAACAATCTTGAAGGATTGATGTCAAAGTTCATGGCATCTCAAGAAGCCCGCATAGTTAGGTTTGAAACCGAATTCAACCAACAACAAACGGAGATGACCAACAAGATTGACAACTTGTTGAAAGCCCTCAACAACCAATCATTAATCACACCTAGGAAGGACACTAGGGACACCAATAGTGGAATCCAAATTAAGGACCCCTCATCATCCAAACATGTCCACTTTGTCAATGTTGTCACCATTAAGCCGATAGATAAGGAGATAGAGGAGAGTGACAAGGATGAAGTTAGAGTAAAAACCGATAGTAAGGATGAGAGTAGGGAAGTTGAGGTTAATAAGGATGAGGAATTAGAGGAGGTAGAACCTATAGAAGAATACTTTGATGAGTTGCCAACCAAGGAAGAACGGGAATACCATAAGGATTTATTCGATAGTCCCGAGAGAACATATATCTTTGGCGACCCCCTTATCAAAATGGGAGACCCCTCTAACATTAACATCCCATGCAATATCGGGCACATGCATATATGGAAAGCTTACATCAACCTTAGATCCCCCGTGAACATCATGACTAGGACTTATTACAATTGGGTGATGAAAAAGCAACTCAATTTTAGGATGATGCCCGGTAAGAATCTGATAAGTAATTTTGCAGGGAGAGTGAAGGGATTACATGTAATTATAGGGAATCTTACCTATGAAATCGATTTTATGATAGTAGAAGACATTCGTCCGGTGATAGATGTTTGCCTAAGTCAAATAGTATTCGGAAAACCATTTGTTGAGGCCACTAGGATGAATTATGATCCGACTTTAGGGATAGTTAGATTTAAGGAAGAGAATGATGAGGTTGCCTATCAAATGACCTACAAGATCGAACAATACCGCCTTCTCTCTAATTTCGAAAAGGAACATAAGCAAGCGGCTTATTATAGGAATGAGGAGGATAGACGTAGGGGAGTAGAATATGTTAAGAATAGGATGCTTGGTTTCTACAAAGAATGCTTGCAACTAGGTCCGGAATACAAAACTGGTTTAGAAGACGACCTAGAGAATGGAACCAATGATGAGATCACGTAGTAACCCATGACCTTGAGTCTAGCTACAAGACTCGTAAATAAAGAAAAGCGCTTCTTGGGAGGCAACCCATGTTTTGTGTGATTCTATTTGTTTGTTTGTTATTTGCTTCCGTATGCATGTTTAGTTTTTATTGTTGGTCGATCATGTTTCTCAATTAAAATGTGGAAATACTTTACTTTGTTGTTTGGCCTAGTCTTAACTCCACCTAGAAGTATTTTTGCAAAAGATAAGTGTAAGGGGAAACCCCAAATATGTTTTTAAGAAACAAACTGATCATGATTCTCCACAATATTAAATGAACATGTATATTCGTATTTGTTAGAGTCAAATGCTTGTATTGAGTCATAATGAAGTTTTGCAGGATTTTCCAGGAAGTAGGACCAAGTTTTTCCAGAAATTTTCCGGAAACTTAACATAAGAATTTCTGCAGGTTCATTCTGACGGCGTCAGAGTTTTACTCTTGACGGCGTCAGGAGTTAAAATCTGGAAATTTTACCGGTTTTGTTTTTCTAACGGAGTCTTATGGTTTTTTGTGAATTATTAAGTTTTATAATCTCCGAGAGATCTGCAAACTTCATTCCACAAGCATTATATCTTATCTTGTTTTCTAGGATTTAGTAACTTATATAGGATGCCGCCGATTTTACGCGAGGTTGTCTTGTCTATTTTTATCAGGATTTACAGGTTATGTTCGACAAGGAGATGATTTATATTCTGGAAGGGAAGCTTTGATTGTTCATTTTCTTGGAGGAAGATCTAATCTGGCCAACCTATAATCCATATCGAGCGAATCAGGGGAGTATTTGATTTCATTCTTTTTACTTATTTCACTTTTACATTCTTTACTTGAACATTGGGGACAATGTTCATCTTAAGTGTAAGGGGAGGGTAAAAAGATGATACCTTACATATGCACTTTCGCTTGAGTTTGTTTTGTTTAATGGTAGATGTGTAATAAAACTATGAGAAATACTTGTTAGTGCAATTTTAGCGCCAAATTTAAATTTTTTTACAACATTTAGGAGTGAAACTTTAGCCATAGCAAGCGTCTCATGGATAGGAGATTGTATGACTAGCACATAACCGTATATTTAGAAAAATTTTCCACCCAAAAATGTGAGGTTCGCCTTTAGATTTGATAGGAAAAGCATTTACTATTAGTGCTTATGAGTGTACCGGTAGCATTTAGATTCTAGAACTTGCGTTAGTGATGTATCCCGAGACCGCTAGTGAGACTACATTCGTGTGGTAGGATTTACTACATGATAAGAGGCATTAGGATCACCCTTGTGTTAAACCCGTATCATAATTACTTGACCATTTAAGTCATATTACTTGGCTAGTTAAGTCAACTAATTTTTCCCACACCCTTAGCGTTGTACTCATTTTTAGTACACGAAACCCCTAGTACACCCCTCCGAGCCTATCTTTTCGTTTCTAACTTTAAGCATCTTACTTAAAGGAAGAATTTGTTACACCCCACTTAAATGTACAACCAAATCGCCTTAGTCTTCCGTGTATGCGCTCATCTTTAGTGCATTATTGTTATTTGTTAAACCCTAAGTTAACTTTCTAATTGATTACATGGTTGCTAAGTCGAGTCATATCCTTGTACATATTGTTTTGGGACGATTGAGACTCATGGGTAAGTACTTATTTTATGGAGTAATGGGGAAGAACATCATTTATTACCCCCATATGTACGTTAATCTTAAAAGTGCTCCAAGTGTTTTGATTTTCTTAATTCGAGTCATTAAATTAGTTTAATGTAAAGTATGTAAAAATTCAAGTGTAAGGGGAACTCTCATCCCCTATGATGTATTATTTTGGATGGTAGGGTAAGAGTGTATGAAAAAAAAAAAAAAAAAAAAAAAAAAAAAAAATTGAAAAAAATTGAAAAAAAAATAGAAAAAAAGAAAAAGAGAAAAAACATACGGACTACCATCCCTTTTTATTCTATGTTCATTTTATATTTTTGTTATTTTTCATTTATTAGCTTAAGTCGAGTCTAGTCTTGGCTTAGCAACGCCATATTGTACATGAAATTAACCAAGATTGTTAACTCGCGACCAGTAATAACTTCCTTTATCCAACAAAACCGTGTAATTCATATCCCTATACCTAACGTTACAACCCTTTAAAAGACCTCTTTGATAGTTTATCCTAGGTGCTTACGCCATGTGGTGGAGGTTTGATCCTTTCCCAAGCCTATGGTAATCTATTTTGCTATGATAGGTAGTGAGAGATATCTTCCATTTCCATATTGTAATTTATACTTTATTACACCCGAGAGATTTGAGTATCTAGACACTATTTGTGAGGTGCTTGTATATGACCTCCGTGCTTGTCTATTGGTCTTTAGTGGAACGATTATTTGTTGTAATTACTTTTATATTAGTGTTAAATGACCCCTAACTTGTCTTTTGAGTAGAATAAAAGCGCATTTGCTTGAGGACAAGCAAATCTCAAGTGTAAGGGTATATGATGAGGCGAAAAATGATCCGTTTTTAGGGGGTCATTTAAGTCCGAATCCGAATTTATTTGATCAAATATTGCCCTAAATCGTTCCTTTTGTGATTTTAGGTACTTGGAGAGTGAATTCTGGAAAAGAAGCCATTTTGGACGTTTTTGGAGCATAAAAGTGAAGAAAACGGCAAAGTCTCAATTTTCCATGCTGGGAACAGTAGGTGACGGCGTCAAGAGTAATTCCCTGACGGCGTCAAACCTAAAGAATTAAAATCCGTAGTTCATGAAGGCGTCAAGAGTTTTCCTGACGGCGTCAAAACCCCAAGAATTAAAATCCGTAGTTGATGATGGCGTCACACACAGGGCGTCAAGAGTAATTTGTGTGACGGCCTAGGCCTTGACGGCGTCAGAAGTAGATCAAGGCCGTCCGAGGAAGTATTTAGCGGCGAGGTGACGGCGTCACATTGTTTGTCTTGACGCCGTCATCCCTATTTTCCTATATATAGTTTTCTAGTTTTTCACATTTGAAGGGAGAAGTTTTGGGAGAAACCCTAAAGACGATTTTGGTGTGACTTTACAGGTTTTTCAAGGGTTCCAACCCCTTGATACCTTGCATGATTAATTAAGATAAGTGTTCTTCTAATTCAATCAATATGTCTATGTGTTGGTTGTCTATATCTTGTTCTTGTCTTAATTCTATCATGCTAGGCTAGATCTCCTTTGTGTTTGCTTAGATCTAATGAAACCTAGATATTGATTATGTGTTGATTACTTGTTTATTCTTGTTTTGGATGAATGATTTATATGTTAGGCTTAAGAAAACTGACAGATCTCCAAATGGTAACATGCTTGAACGTCTTAAGAAACATGAACCGAGGCGTACTAGGTCTTTATTGGTTGTATTTAATGCATGAGCCACTGTTTACAATCCCTATAGTTGTGCTGGGCATGGTGTAGGAGGAGATAAGAGCTCATAGAATTGGGGAGTTATGTATGCCACCCCATGAATGGTATTAAGGAATACGATCCATCATCCATGCAATTATAACAAGTAATTAACGTGTAAAAGATATCTAGGGAGTAGTGAAATCTAAGTAAACATATTTTCTCCAATTACTGCTCACAACCTTAGTATAATTAGTTTATTTTCATTTTTATCATTTTATTTTAATTGCATCTTAGTTTTGGGTTAGTTGAATAGCAACTAATTCCGCCCACTCTTCCAAAAACCCGAGATTTTAATTGCTTTCCATAAAATATAAAAACACAAAAATAATCATCCCTCACCTTTAGAACTAGTATTTAGGCTTTCTAATCCTAGCGACACTATTCCTAAGCTGAACGATCAATCCCCCGGTACTTGTCACTATACTATACTACAACGATTAGGTACGCTGCCTGGTGGGGGTTGTAAGCTTCTCGAGATCCCTCGAGAGGTAAAGCCTGTTGCGATTCCCACGCAGCAATGGCCTCGCCTAGATCCTCGCCCAGACCCAAGATACCTCGCTGATCACCTCGCCTATTGCCTTGCCTAAAGCCACTTCTGTAACACAATTCAATCCCCCTCGCCTAAACCCTCACCTCGCCTAAACTCTCGCCTACAACTCGCCTACAGCTCGCCTATCTTTCTCAATCAAATAGGCCTCGCCTGGACCTCACCTAGTATTCCTTTTACTAGATCCAACGGTTAGAAACTAATTTAGCAATACATCTAACGGATAAAATATGAAATGTTCATTTTGGATAATTTTATAGGCGAGGTTCATTTTGGATAACTACTTGCATAAAACGTTCATTCAAGTAATTTACTCTTTTTAATAACTTTAGAAAAATAACAAATAACGTTTATACCCCTATACTTTATAAGACGAAATTTGTTTAAAATTACATGAGTATTAGTATTATTTGCAGACTTTCATCTATTAAAACTACAAAATTTTGTAAATATACGAATTAGTTTTAATATAAGTTAAATATTTTTTAAACTAATATTAGTTTTTGTTGGGTCACTGAATTCCCTAAACTTCCTCTAACTAAGATTTGAACATAAAATAACCTAAGTGTTTAATATTTGTGAACATTATCAAGTCACTGAGTGTACAGTCGCTCAATAAGTCATCTTCAGGATGCTTAAGACGAGCCTAAGAAGAAAGGTTCTCCATTCAGTAAGACGGACTCTCAGTGAGTAGCACATAAGCCAAAGAAGAAGGTGATTGATTCAGTGAGTGATGACAATAGCTCACTGAATCCCAATGTCTCCTCACCAACTATAAAGACTGAAGATAAAGACACGAAGACTGAAGTAAAGGCGGGACTGGGCGGAAAAGTTTGAAAAGGTTTACAAAAGTGTTTATCACTTTAAAGTCAAACTTTCCCTAAATGGTTAAATCCAGTCTGTCTATAAAAAAGCACCTTTTTGGCTTTAACCCAAAACAGGTTCTTATGGCAGATAATAAAATCTATCAAGATTTCGTCTTAGGATGTCTTATGTCTCTTGGGTAATTTAGTGATTCATACTTGTGTATAAATAGGATCATAAAGAGGAGAAAAGGTTAAGTTTGTGCAATTAATGCTTAGACATTAAAAAACCCTTTTCTCCTCCAAATAACATACTTGTACCTGCGATAGCTCAGTTGTACCATAGTTGTTACTTAAGCTTAGCTTAAGTTTAGTGAGGAGATTTACCATACTTGTCATTCAATCCCAAGTGTTATTCCGCAAACACTTGGGTATAATTCTTTGATTAACTTCTAATAAGAATTAAACATTGAAAAATATCTTATCTCTTATCTTTACGTTTTACTTATTGTTAATCATTTGTATCTTTGTTCATGCCGTGGAACTTGGTTAGTTTAACTCTATAGTTAACATTAACCAAGCAAATATGACCAACAAGTGGTATCAGAGCAGGTGGATTTTTCTCTAATCCAGATCCATTCATGATTGATGATAACATCATTCATTTTCAAAAAAAAATTAGTGTAAAAGCTTCAAAAACTGCACTACTAGTAGTAGTTTTTTAGGGGGAGAAGCACATTAATATTTAACAAAATGACAAACAAACACACCACTACCACATAAACCTTATCCTCACCCACACACATCAAAACTAAAAACCTAGTTGTCATCACCCACATACACACAATCTTTAACAAAAAAATCACTCGATCCTCAAAACAACACATACATCAAAACCGACACACACAAAACTTCATCAAACATAGTTCTGTTACTAAACCGAATCTATACATATCCAAACACCAACACCATCTCTCACCAACAAAATCTTATCACCAAGTCGAAACAAATAATCCTATCCACCTCATCTCAAAACCCTACAAAGAAGAAACCCAGGTCTGAAGAAGGACACATACTCCTAGTTGGGTCACTGTTGATGGAAGGTTATGAGTTAAAGGAAAGCAAATAAGATAACAAAAGGGTTGATTCGGATTTGTGATGGCGGTTTTGTATATCAGCGTTGAAAGATTGTTGTTGGGATCAACATGAGTCTGATATGCGTGATAAAGGATTATTGTTATAGACGTTGGTTGATTGGGATGGATATAAAGATCAGTTGTTGGAGTCACTCAGTTAAGCAAAGAAGCTTAAAGGCTGGGTATGTTGATTTCGGGTCATGTGATGCTTATGACTATGGTATGACTCTGTTACGGGTTGAGATTGTGAGTCAAGAACTTGAAAAGATTGGTTCATTATGTGATAAGTTGGTGTCTTTAGGCTTAGCCTAAATGAAAGGTAATTCTCACCAGTAACTTGAGAAAAGTCAAGTTATAACCAAAAGGGTGTTGGTGCTTTCAGGCTTAGCCTGATCAGAAAGTGGTGAATGTTGTGTAAAAGGAGTGTTAGGGGTGGTTATAAGGCTTGTGGGTTAAACCTAAATCGTGGGTGTGAAAAAGTCAGGGAGCTTTGCAACATCAGGGAGTGGTACCGTAGGTCTGACATTGTCGTATATTAGTCTCTTTTCCCTCACAATTCACATTTAAACTTTCCTAATTTCCTCCATTGATGTCAAAGTCGAACCTCACAACCCAAATCTCAATTACACCATCTTAAAATCATATTGGAAGCATTATTCTTCAAGAAAATCAATCATTACTAATCTCTTATCATCAATTGTAAGTTATTTCATTCTAATCATTCTTTAATCTTGAGTCTAGGGTTATTTTTACACAAAGAATTGAAATTGGGGATCTCTTAATAAGTCAATATTAAATTCTCCCAACATAGAATCCTAACATAGAATCCCAACATAGAATCCCATTTAAGAGATTAGATTAGCAAATTACACATAAATCTTTCAAACTTAAAACCCAATTTCATAATTTCCAAAACCTCACAAATCTAGGATCATGAAATATTATTTTTGTGCATTGTTGATCCAAATTCAAAACGTTTTCTCATGCATAAATGATCTCATGAATATCAATCGAATTACATAACTAATATGTACTCTTCAAAATATTCAATTGAGCAAAAGGAAAATTAGGAGTGTTTGGATAATCTTATTAAGTTTATTTTAGAGTCAAGATTATCTCATCTCCACATAGTTTGCATATAGGCACACACTAGGCACATATCTTCATGATAAACATTGTTGGCATAAATATAACGATATTTAATCTAAACATCCTCTTCATGTTTTGATGATGACAAAGACGTAAGCTACAACACATAACGTAAAGTGCTTAAGTTACTTATGATCACAAATCATCTATTCATTCATACATCAACATCTCTCAACATCTAAACGTCTCAAGTATGCTTCAACAATCACTTAAGTACAAAACGTAAAATGCACAAGTCACTCGTAACTACGAATCATCATCTCAAGGCTCTTATAGACTTGGATAATTGGATGGGCCAATCATACAAGACTTCTACATATGGATTTAGTTAATTGGATCGGGCCAAGCATGCATATGAACTTAGCTAAATGGAACGGGCCAAGCAAACAAACAAGCCCATTCGGGGCCCAATAGTAACCAGCCCAACAAGGCCCATCAAGACCCAACAATGCTTCTAGAAGCCTCTAGAACATGGAAGGAAAATGGAAAATTCAAAATTCAAAATTTGAATTTAGGAGGGAATAGATGGAATATTCTTTAGCATATTCCTTATGCTTTGGAATATTTTTTGGCATATTCCTTATGCTTTGGAATATTCTTTGGCATATTCTTTATGCTCTAGAATATTCTTTGGCATATTTCTTATGCTTTGAAATATTCTTTGGCATATTTCTTATGCTCTGGAATATTCTTTGGCATATTCCTTATGCTTTGGAATATTCTTTGGTATATTCCTTATGATTTGGAATATTCTTTGGCATATTCCAAGATCTCATGAGCCTATAAATAGAAGGCATTTCTCCACTTCTTGGGCGCGATTTTGCAAACATAAAAAAACACACACATTGATTATTTCATCATATTAGTAGTGGCATGAAGAAGTAGTGTAGTCATGAAGAAGTAGTGTAGTCGTGAAGAAGTAGTGGCATGAAGAAGTAGTGTAGTCGTGAAGAAGTAGTGGCGTTAATAAGTAGTGCTAAGTAGTGAAGAAGTTGTGAAGAAGTTGTGTAGTGACTAGTGGTGTGAGATTGGTTCTAGCTAGGATTAGAACTCGACATTTAGCTTTGTGTCGTTAAATTGGTGTAAGCGAAAGTATGTATGATTTTCTCCGCCAAAAGGGAGCTTGTTGAGTAGTGTTGTGAACTCTCGAGTAGGTAACTCGAGGAGTGGAGTAGGGTAAGGAAGGTGTCCTTATAGCCGAACCACTATAAATCATCGTGTCCGGTTTGCATTTTCTTTCTCTTATCTCTTTACATTTATTCTTGCATTTATCGCTTTATATCCATGCTTGCAAATATGTGTTGATTGTTGCTTATATTGTCATGATGATTGATTGTGTTTTAGTTACAAGTTAATATTGTGATTGTGTGTATAACTATATGAAATGGACTTAGATGCATTATTCACACTTCTCATGTTGAGTTTAACTTAATCGATAATTTGATACAAAACGTTTTAAGATTTTAGAAAGTAAAACTTTAATTGAAGATTTTGAAATTAACCTTTTTATAAAACGAAAAAGAGGTAAAACTATTCAACCCCCCCCCCCCCTTCTAGTTTTCCACAATCCTTAATGATTAAATACAACTTATCTTTTATAGGTTCCAACCATGTCTCACCTCTATGATTTTGATCACCTCTCAACCGACAACCACATGCCCGACATCTCTCACGAACCTACAACACCCGGAAATGACATTCTGTAACAATTCGCAATTTCAGGTTAACTTTTATTCCCGAAAATTTCACTATTCACTTTTTACTATTCACTTTTACTATTCACTTTTTACTATTCATCTCAGAAATTTTTATTTCATATTCTCGTAAGTTAAACTATTTTAACGATAATCCGAGAGTTTGACGCTCGTCGGATCATTTCTGCAAAAATCACAAAGCCGTGTCCGAGATTTACTTTTAGGTTTAAACGTCCTTCTAGCATCCCGATATGTCCATAAAACATTATAAACAATAGAAATATGATTTTCTCTCATTTTAGGACAATTCCAAAAGTTTCGGAATTTTACGTTTTTCAGTTCAGCGTTTTGCGCGAATTGCGCGTTTTAGACCCGTGTTTCCAGTTTTTAGCAGGGTTTTCGCACCCGATAGATCCTACCACTCATTTTATATTTTATTATGGACTATATTGACATGTTTAACAATACTTTCAAGTTTCATATTTTTACGATACCCGGTTTTACGTTTTAAGGCTTAATCATTTACGGTTAGCATTTTACGGAGTCAAAATGCACAAACTAAGCAAGATAACACCAAGACTCATCATCTAGTCATCTTATCTCCTTTGAACCGCCATTTAGGGGGGGAGTCACCATTTTTGTGGCTTGATCTTGACCATTGATCTCTAGGAGGTTTACAAGTGTCTAAATTAACCATGGTTACATTCTAACCCAATATATAGTTAACTATTTTTCTCATCCTATAAATAGCCAACTAATAACACATATAAAACTTGCACCACACCTTCTTATAACCTTTAAGTCCTAAAACCTAAGGCACTTTTCTTATATTTTGTAAGAAAGTTAACTAGTTTTTGAAAGAAAACTAGTGTTTGATCTTCAATCTTGGAAATTTTCTAAGAAAAGTTGTTATAACTTTAAAGTCTCCAAAAAGACGTCGTTATAATCTTCAAATAACCTCGGTTTATCATAGATTGCAAAGGAAGAAAGCTTATTCAATCAAAGTCCTAGTTCTTGTCCTAGTTTCCCTTTTCATTAAGGCTAAAAGTTGTAAGCAAACCCTTATACACTTTCTTGCTCAATATCATTTCATGCTTATTATGTTTCTTTCATGCTATATATGGTCTTTGTATTGTGTTCATGATGTTTAAAAATGGATAAAACAAGTATTGGTATACATATGTTAACTTATGACAAGCAAACAAGCAAACTAGTGATTTTTATGGAAAACCACGACCACAATAGTATAACTTTGATATTTGACAATTACTTACTGTTAAAGAGTACTTAACAAGGAAAACATAGAAATTTGAATCACCCAAAACGAGTACACGAGTCAAAAGTTATGACCGTTTGAAGTTAGCGAAACCAAAACGGCAAAACTGCCTAAATTGCATTCTGATCAAATTATGATTTTGAAAGTCCCACTTCTGGTCCGATTCATCAAAAAGTTAAAACACGAAAGTTGTCCGGAACGACGTTTTCGTTCAGGAACAAAGAAGCTCGAGCCCTGAAAACGCTTTCTGAGTGATAAATTTCTTCAAATTCTTAACAGCCCATTTTTAGACCAAAGTTACTATATAATCATTATAATTAGATGAGACCAAGAGGTCTAATGACCTAAAGCCAAGACCACAACCATGGCTAAAGCCAAGGTTGAGTCTCAAGACCATGGTAACAATGACCAAAGTCACGGCAAAGCCACGGCTAAAGACCATATAACTATTAAAGATCAAAAAGCTTATATATATATATATATATATATATATATATATATATATATATGTTATCAAATACTACAATAGTAGGGAGCCTCATGTGAGGAGTTCATTGAGTAAGCCGTCGAGACGAGTTGTGGATTTACGAGTTAAAGTGTCCTGGCTCCTCGAACGTTTACTCCATGACTTCTGAATTATGTCGGCCCGAACGGTAGTAAGAGATTTACAACCTATACATGTTTCATAGACCACTTATATTCAACGACTTACACTATATACTAAGTACTACATCATGAACATTATGCAAGACATATATAGGCAATTCTTCGTATACTTAGACGTTACTCCAAACCTAAGTCGCAACGTTCTATTATAGGCTGCTCTTAGAGACTTTCGCGATTCGACTACCACTATCATTTCTCATTACATAGACGTAAGGTGAGTCATAGCCCCTACTCTTTTCGTACTTGTTTTAACTATTGGGGGGGATACATGCTCAACTACTTGTTTACTTGTACAAATACTCAAAACGTCTATACTTGACTGTGTTATACTTGATTGCTTACATACATGACTGCGTTATACTTAATTGCGTTATTTTATTTATTGACTAGTAGTTGTCTTTGGGAATTGACTCCCAGTTGTCTTTGGGAAGTGGCTCCCAGTTGTCTTTGGGAATTGACTCCCAGTTGTCTTTGATACATCCTAACATTTGCGAATGTTGGATACATCATAAAAGTGAGGTCTTCGGAGATAAAGTAGAGACTCACTTCTAATTGCTTAAATTGTCTTGATGAACTTATACATGTCTTATTCATACTATATATGTTAGCAGTGGGTTGTGAACACACAGGTTACAAGTCTCTTATGGCGGGACTTGTAACTGAGTGGATTCACGATGCCTTTGCTGTGTGATCATTCTTTAAGGCTTTTTCAACTGTTTTAAGACAAACTCTATGAACTCACCAACCATTGTGTTGACACTTTAGCATGTTATCTCAGGTCTATAAGGAGATAGCTAGTGCGTGGAACTTAGAGTCAAGCTGCATATTCTGAAGACTTACGCTTTTATCATTTACCATTCAAACATTTTGTATACATTTATGTATCATACTTTGAAATCTCATATTGGTAACTTTGAATTCATTAATCGAATGGTAACTTTTCAAAACGTCTCATTTAGAGTTCGTTTTCTATACCTTGTTCTTTGTATTATGAAGTAGCACCCCTATGACACAGTCTTCCGCTGCGGTATTTTGGGGGTGTTACAGATTGGTATCAGAGACTTGGTTATAGAGAACTAGGTTGCATTTAGTGCCTAGACTATAACTGCTATATACGTTGGGACCTTCCTCTTTATTTGCCTTACACACAATACATACACATATGCTTTTTGGTTAGACGTTTGCTTAGTTCCACGCTGTTAGATGACGTGACTTTAGTATTATAAGGAGCCCCAGAGATTCGTCGAGTCATTAAAAACATGGAGCTCAGTAATAACTAATTAGTTAACTTGATCTTGTGACAGTTCTTGTTTGATTAGACACAAGATTTGAGTTAAATAATATTATTGCTTAGCTTTAGGGATTTGATGACTGGATTATCTTACCATCTGCCTCAGAAGGCGGATTTTGTGTCGGAAATTCTTAAGTAGGATGTTTTAGAATCTCCTTATTTAAATGGATTGGGACGCCTCTTCAGTTAAATAAAGAAATTGTAAATCACCGAACCATAAGTTTATGAGACCTTACTTACATAAATTTGGACGCTTCTTTATGTAAGTAATGTGTTATAAATAAGTGGGCTTAATTGTAGCCGATACAACTCCTTAACCAGAATCTTAGACGAATCAGAGTAAACACCACTATATTAGAGATCCCGAATTCTCTTAGACACACCATAAGTAGTTAACATCAACTAAACTTCGGGACGAAGTTTCCTTAAGGGGTAGAGACTGTAACAATTCGCAATTTCAGGTTAACTTTTATTCCCGAAAATTTCACTATTCACTTTTTACTATTCACTTTTACTATTCACTTTTTACTATTCATCTCAGAAATTTTTATTTCATATTCTCGTAAGTTAAACTATTTTAACGATAATCCGAGAGTTTGACGCTCGTCGGATCATTTCTGCAAAAATCACAAAGCCGTGTCCGAGATTTACTTTTAGGTTTAAACGTCCTTCTAGCATCCCGATATGTCCATAAAACATTATAAACAATAGAAATATGATTTTCTCTCATTTTAGGACAATTCCAAAAGTTTCGGAATTTTACGTTTTTCAGTTCAGCGTTTTGCGCGAATTGCGCGTTTTAGACCCGTGTTTCCAGTTTTTAGCAGGGTTTTCGCACCCGATAGATCCTACCACTCATTTTATATTTTATTATGGACTATATTGACATGTTTAACAATACTTTCAAGTTTCATATTTTTACGATACCCGGTTTTACGTTTTAAGGCTTAATCATTTACGGTTAGCATTTTACGGAGTCAAAATGCACAAACTAAGCAAGATAACACCAAGACTCATCATCTAGTCATCTTATCTCCTTTGAACCGCCATTTAGGGGGGGAGTCACCATTTTTGTGGCTTGATCTTGACCATTGATCTCTAGGAGGTTTACAAGTGTCTAAATTAACCATGGTTACATTCTAACCCAATATATAGTTAACTATTTTTCTCATCCTATAAATAGCCAACTAATAACACATATAAAACTTGCACCACACCTTCTTATAACCTTTAAGTCCTAAAACCTAAGGCACTTTTCTTATATTTTGTAAGAAAGTTAACTAGTTTTTGAAAGAAAACTAGTGTTTGATCTTCAATCTTGGAAATTTTCTAAGAAAAGTTGTTATAACTTTAAAGTCTCCAAAAAGACGTCGTTATAATCTTCAAATAACCTCGGTTTATCATAGATTGCAAAGGAAGAAAGCTTATTCAATCAAAGTCCTAGTTCTTGTCCTAGTTTCCCTTTTCATTAAGGCTAAAAGTTGTAAGCAAACCCTTATACACTTTCTTGCTCAATATCATTTCATGCTTATTATGTTTCTTTCATGCTATATATGGTCTTTGTATTGTGTTCATGATGTTTAAAAATGGATAAAACAAGTATTGGTATACATATGTTAACTTATGACAAGCAAACAAGCAAACTAGTGATTTTTATGGAAAACCACGACCACAATAGTATAACTTTGATATTTGACAATTACTTACTGTTAAAGAGGACTTAACAAGGAAAACATAGAAATTTGAATCACCCAAAACGAGTACACGAGTCAAAAGTTATGACCGTTTGAAGTTAGCGAAACCAAAACGGCAAAACGGCCTAAATTGCATTCTGATCAAATTATGATTTTGAAAGTCCCACTTCTGGTCCGATTCATCAAAAAGTTAAAACACGAAAGTTGTCCGGAACGACGTTTTCGTTCAGGAACAAAGAAGCTCGAGCCCTGAAAACGCTTTCTGAGTGATAAATTTCTTCAAATTCTTAACAGCCCATTTTTAGACCAAAGTTACTATATAATCATTATAATTAGATGAGACCAAGAGGTCTAATGACCTAAAGCCAAGACCACAACCATGGCTAAAGCCAAGGTTGAGTCTCAAGACCATGGTAACAATGACCAAAGTCACGGCAAAGCCACGGCTAAAGACCATATAACTATTAAAGATCAAAAAGCTTATATATATATATATATATATATATATATATATATGTTATCAAATACTACAATAGTAGGGAGCCTCATGTGAGGAGTTCATTGAGTAAGCCGTCGAGACGAGTTGTGGATTTACGAGTTAAAGTGTCCTGGCTCCTCGAACGTTTACTCCATGACTTCTGAATTATGTCGGCCCGAACGGTAGTAAGAGATTTACAACCTATACATGTTTCATAGACCACTTATATTCAACGACTTACACTATATACTAAGTACTACATCATGAACATTATGCAAGACATATATAGGCAATTCTTCGTATACTTAGACGTTACTCCAAACCTAAGTCGCAACGTTCTATTATAGGCTGCTCTTAGAGACTTTCGCGATTCGACTACCACTATCATTTCTCATTACATAGACTTAAGGTGAGTCATAGCCCCTACTCTTTTCGTACTTGTTTTAACTATTGGGGGGGATACATGCTCAACTACTTGTTTACTTGTACAAATACTCAAAACGTCTATACTTGACTGTGTTATACTTGATTGCTTACATACATGACTGCGTTATACTTAATTGCGTTATTTTATTTATTGACTAGTAGTTGTCTTTGGGAATTGACTCCCAGTTGTCTTTGGGAAGTGGCTCCCAGTTGTCTTTGGGAATTGACTCCCAGTTGTCTTTGATACATCCTAACATTTGCGAATGTTGGATACATCATAAAAGTGAGGTCTTCGGAGATGAAGTAGAGACTCACTTCTAATTGCTTAAATTGTCTTGATGAACTTATACATGTCTTATTCATACTATATATGTTAGCAGTGGGTTGTGAACACACAGGTTACAAGTCTCTTATGGCGGGACTTGTAACTGAGTGGATTCACGATGCCTTTGCTGTGTGATCATTCTTTAAGGCTTTTTCAACTGTTTTAAGACAAACTCTATGAACTCACCAACCATTGTGTTGACACTTTAGCATGTTATCTCAGGTCTATAAGGCGATAGCTAGTGCGTGGAACTTAGAGTCAAGCTGCATATTCTGAAGACTTACGCTTTTATCATTTACCATTCAAACATTTTGTATACATTTATGTATCATACTTTGAAATCTCATGTTGGTAACTTTGAATTCATTAATCGAATGGTAACTTTTCAAAACGTCTCATTTAGAGTTCGTTTTCTATACCTTGTTCTTTGTATTATGAAGTAGCACCCCTATGACACAGTCTTCCGCTGCGGTATTTTGGGGGTGTTACAGATTGGTATCAGAGACTTGGTTATAGAGAACTAGGTTGCATTTAGTGCCTAGACTATAACTGCTATATACGTTGGGACCTTCCTCTTTATTTGCCTTACACACAATACATACACATATGCTTTTTGGTTAGACGTTTGCTTAGTTCCACGCTGTTAGATGACGTGACTTTAGTATTATAAGGAGCCCCAGAGATTCGTCGAGTCATTAAAAACATGGAGCTCAGTAATAACTAATTAGTTAACTTGATCTTGTGACAGTTCTTGTTTGATTAGACACAAGATTTGAGTTAAATAATATTATTGCTTAGCTTTAGGGATTTGATGACTGGATTATCTTACCATCTGCCTCAGAAGGCGGATTTTGTGTCGGAAATTCTTAAGTAGGATGTTTTAGAATCTCCTTATTTAAATGGATTGGGACGCCTCTTCAGTTAAATAAAGAAATTGTAAATCACCGAACCATAAGTTTATGAGACCTTACTTACATAAATTTGGACGCTTCTTTATGTAAGTAATGTGTTATAAATAAGTGGGCTTAATTGTAGCCGATACAACTCCTTAACCAGAATCTTAGACGAATCAGAGTAAACACCACTATATTAGAGATCCCGAATTCTCTTAGACACACCATAAGTAGTTAACATCAACTAAACTTCGGGACGAAGTTTCCTTAAGGGGTAGAGACTGTAACAATTCGCAATTTCAGGTTAACTTTTATTCCCGAAAATTTCACTATTCACTTTTTACTATTCACTTTTTACTATTCATCTCAGAAATTTTTATTTCATATTCTCGTAAGTTAAACTATTTTAACGATAATCCGAGAGTTTGACGCTCGTCGGATCATTTCTGCAAAAATCACAAAGCCGTGTCCGAGATTTACTTTTAGGTTTAAACGTCCTTCTAGCATCCCGATATGTCCATAAAACATTATAAACAATAGAAATATGATTTTCTCTCATTTTAGGACAATTCCAAAAGTTTCGGAATTTTACGTTTTTCAGTTCAGCGTTTTGCGCGAATTGCGCGTTTTAGACCCGTGTTTCCAGTTTTTAGCAGGGTTTTCGCACCCGATAGATCCTACCACTCATTTTATATTTTATTATGGACTATATTGACATGTTTAACAATACTTTCAAGTTTCATATTTTTACGATACCCGGTTTTACGTTTTAAGGCTTAATCATTTACGGTTAGCATTTTACGGAGTCAAAATGCACAAACTAAGCAAGATAACACCAAGACTCATCATCTAGTCATCTTATCTCCTTTGAACCGCCATTTAGGGGGGGAGTCACCATTTTTGTGGCTTGATCTTGACCATTGATCTCTAGGAGGTTTACAAGTGTCTAAATTAACCATGGTTACATTCTAACCCAATATATAGTTAACTATTTTTCTCATCCTATAAATAGCCAACTAATAACACATATAAAACTTGCACCACACCTTCTTATAACCTTTAAGTCCTAAAACCTAAGGCACTTTTCTTATATTTTGTAAGAAAGTTAACTAGTTTTTGAAAGAAAACTAGTGTTTGATCTTCAATCTTGGAAATTTTCTAAGAAAAGTTGTTATAACTTTAAAGTCTCCAAAAAGACGTCGTTATAATCTTCAAATAACCTCGGTTTATCATAGATTGCAAAGGAAGAAAGCTTATTCAATCAAAGTCCTAGTTCTTGTCCTAGTTTCCCTTTTCATTAAGGCTAAAAGTTGTAAGCAAACCCTTATACACTTTCTTGCTCAATATCATTTCATGCTTATTATGTTTCTTTCATGCTATATATGGTCTTTGTATTGTGTTCATGATGTTTAAAAATGGATAAAACAAGTATTGGTATACATATGTTAACTTATGACAAGCAAACAAGCAAACTAGTGATTTTTATGGAAAACCACGACCACAATAGTATAACTTTGATATTTGACAATTACTTACTGTTAAAGAGGACTTAACAAGGAAAACATAGAAATTTGAATCACCCAAAACGAGTACACGAGTCAAAAGTTATGACCGTTTGAAGTTAGCGAAACCAAAACGGCAAAACTGCCTAAATTGCATTCTGATCAAATTATGATTTTGAAAGTCCCACTTCTGGTCCGATTCATCAAAAAGTTAAAACACGAAAGTTGTCCGGAACGACGTTTTCGTTCAGGAACAAAGAAGCTCGAGCCCTGAAAACGCTTTCTGAGTGATAAATTTCTTCAAATTCTTAACAGCCCATTTTTAGACCAAAGTTACTATATAATCATTATAATTAGATGAGACCAAGAGGTCTAATGACCTAAAGCCAAGACCACAACCATGGCTAAAGCCAAGGTTGAGTCTCAAGACCATGGTAACAATGACCAAAGTCACGGCAAAGCCACGGCTAAAGACCATATAACTATTAAAGATCAAAAAGCTTATATATATATATATATATATATATATATATATATATATATATATATATGTTATCAAATACTACAATAGTAGGGAGCCTCATGTGAGGAGTTCATTGAGTAAGCCGTCGAGACGAGTTGTGGATTTACGAGTTAAAGTGTCCTGGCTCCTCGAACGTTTACTCCATGACTTCTGAATTATGTCGGCCCGAACGGTAGTAAGAGATTTACAACCTATACATGTTTCATAGACCACTTATATTCAACGACTTACACTATATACTAAGTACTACATCATGAACATTATGCAAGACATATATAGGCAATTCTTCGTATACTTAGACGTTACTCCAAACCTAAGTCGCAACGTTCTATTATAGGCTGCTCTTAGAGACTTTCGCGATTCGACTACCACTATCATTTCTCATTACATAGACTTAAGGTGAGTCATAGCCCCTACTCTTTTCGTACTTGTTTTAACTATTGGGGGGGATACATGCTCAACTACTTGTTTACTTGTACAAATACTCAAAACGTCTATACTTGACTGTGTTATACTTGATTGCTTACATACATGACTGCGTTATACTTAATTGCGTTATTTTATTTATTGACTAGTAGTTGTCTTTGGGAATTGACTCCCAGTTGTCTTTGGGAAGTGGCTCCCAGTTGTCTTTGGGAATTGACTCCCAGTTGTCTTTGATACATCCTAACATTTGCGAATGTTGGATACATCATAAAAGTGAGGTCTTCGGAGATGAAGTAGAGACTCACTTCTAATTGCTTAAATTGTCTTGATGAACTTATACATGTCTTATTCATACTATATATGTTAGCAGTGGGTTGTGAACACACAGGTTACAAGTCTCTTATGGCGGGACTTGTAACTAAGTGGATTCACGATGCCTTTGCTGTGTGATCATTCTTTAAGGCTTTTTCAACTGTTTTAAGACAAACTCTATAAACTCACCAACCATTGTGTTGACACTTTAGCATGTTATCTCAGGTCTATAAGGCGATAGCTAGTGCGTGGAACTTAGAGTCAAGCTGCATATTCTGAAGACTTACGCTTTTATCATTTACCATTCAAACATTTTGTATACATTTATGTATCATACTTTGAAATCTCATGTTGGTAACTTTGAATTCATTAATCGAATGGTAACTTTTCAAAACGTCTCATTTAGAGTTCGTTTTCTATACCTTGTTCTTTGTATTATGAAGTAGCACCCCTATGACACAGTCTTCCGCTGCGGTATTTTGGGGGTGTTACACATTCGTCCTTATATAAATCTTGAAACCCGTTGATTTCATGAAGGTCGTGTCGTTGATCCCTCTCTAATCTATGATAGAGATATCAACATGTCATTTAGAGCTATAGGTCTCGATTGTCTGCTACACATTAACGAGTACATTTGTCCTCGCTTTGTGGTGGAATTCTTTCGACAAGTTGAACTCGTACGTAACGAGGATCAATATTTGTCACTTTGGTTTTGGATTCGTAACTTCAAGTTTGTCCTTACTCTTGAGCAATTTGCTCAAATTCTTCGAATTCCCAATCATGGGCAATGTGCCTACACCGAAGATTGGTGTCTTGAGTCACTCTTCAACTATAGAGAAGAGAATAGTCCTTATTGTTCCTATATACCCACTCCAAGAGAACTCACTAAACTCCTTCGTACTTACAAGTACATTCCTTTTCTCGATCAAACAAAAATTCATTTGGTAGAGATTCGTTAAGAATTGCTCTCTCGAGCAATCATCCTTAAGGAAAATGTTCTTAGTCTACAAGGTGTCCGTGAGCAACTTCCCGCTTGTTGTGCTCATATGTTGTTTTGTGTCCTCACTCATCAACCGTACAACCTTGCCTACTTCTTCGCAAAGCGAATTGTACATCTCAAAAGTAACAAAACTAAGTTGATACCTTATGGGATGTTCCTAACTCGTCTTTATCACTTCATCATGAACTTCCACCCATACCTTTGCGGTCCACAATACTCACTTGTCAAACCTGTCATGGAACCCATTAATGAGTTTCATATCTCTTCCATTTTCATTTCTGCCTCCTCTGTCGACTACGACATCTATGACGACCCTACGGATGTGGAAGTGGTGCGAGCTTAACTCGAGAATGTGATGGAACCTAATGAAGTTGAAATGATCCTTGAGAAGCATGAACTTGAGTAGTTTGAAAGAGATTAGTAGCTTTATCTCTCCTTTAGGAACTAATAATATTTGACCTAAATTATTTGCGTGCTTAACTATCTTCCTAACTTCTTGGATTATTTAATTCTTATATCATGATGGATGATAGATTATTTTGTCCATTTGGGTGCATGCTTAGTTCCTTATAGATACATGTTTGACCCTCTGAGATTGCTAGATGTAGAGTATTATTGGACTTATTTGGTAACTTAATCTTTAGTGGCTTGAGGAAACAGTAAATTTCGTCTTGGCATAGGACGGTACCATTAAATAGCATACGGTACCACTAATTTTAGCGGTGCCGTGGCATGTTTAGTGGTGTCGTGTCCTGGAAGAGTGAAATTTTTCTGTTATACCTATGTTTTAGCAGCTAGAGGGAGTTTCCTAGGTGGACTATTTGCAGGAAATGCCTCTAGAATTCTGCATCCCTATCCTCCAAACCTGCAAAATTTCACACACTCTCATGCACCTTAAGATTCCTCTAGACCCCCATAGGACATCCTTATCACCTTTAATTCAAATGACACCACTCTTGCCTATATAAGGCTTCACACTTGCAAGCATTTCTTGCAACTCATCATCATCCTTAAACCCTTCATTCACCATGGCTTCCACACAAGGATCCACATCTCACATCTCCAAGAAACCTAGAATCACCATTAGGCCTTTGTCCAAACCTCTCTTTGTTGATCTCACCAAAGATGATGAAGTCACAAAAGCACCTTCCCAAAGCAATCAAAACTCACCACCTCCACCTAATGCTCCTTCCAAATCATCATCTACTAGGACATCTTCATCATCCTCCTCTTTCAACACCATGTCATCATCCATGGATTACACACTCTCACCTATCACACCATTGGACTATGCTATGCCTACTCCATCACCAACATACTCACCACCACCTCCATCACCAATCATGGGCCCTCCTATTCAACTCAATCCGGTTGATATTCATAGTGCTAATTGCCTATGTTGTCTCCACAACCGTAACCTCATTTCTTCTTTAAGAGATGTGTAGAAAACTAGAAGGGGGGGGGTTGAATAGTTTTGCGTCTTTTTCGTTTCAATAAGATTTTGCTTTCAAGTAATTAATGGTAGTTTGTAAAAACCCTTTGAAGCTAAAGTATAGATACAAGTTAATTCACATATGTCACATAAATACTTCTTATTTAAAGTGTTAAATAGAAATTATAATTTCATATATCTCACTTAAATATAAGTTTGCATTTATATATGTATATGTGTTTTAATGATTGTATATACTTTAATTTACTAATATATAATTTATGTTTTGAATGAAACCTAGTTTGATCTTTATGTGAAATCAATATATGCACAACACACAAGCAATTGTAACTATGAATGATATGCAAGTAAGTTATAAATCAAAGAGTAAGAGATGGAAAGATCAAACCGAGAGACAAAGGATTTATAGTGGTTCGGCTACAAGGACACCTTCCTTGCCCTACTCCACTCCCCGAGTCACCTACTCGAGAGTTTTCTTCACTAGTTCAAAAACCTCCTTTATGGCGGAGAAAACCTTACACACCAATTAGCACACCACAACGATATCACACCACAATCACAACTTCAACACAACTTCTTCACACCAATCTTCTTCACACCTAACTTTTACACACCAATCTTCTACACTTCAAATATCTTCACAACTTTCTACTTTGCTCCTAGCTTCTTCACAACTTAATACTTCCTAACTCTTTTTCTTCACACCACTTGTTTCTTCACACCTTCACTACTAAGTCCTATCCACTACTTCAAGATATATACTACTTCACAACTTCTAGGCTTCAAGGTCTTTTCAACTTCAAAGCTTCAACTTCTTCGTCTTCACAACTATCTCCACTTCAATATACTACTACGACTTATATTTTCTAACACTAATCCTATTCACCTCCACTTCTTCACTACTAGTACTACTTCACACCTTCAATCGATCTAGATCTAATATCTAAATCTATCTAACCAATGTATACACAATGTTCACAAAGAAATAAATGATATACAATATGAACTAAACAAACAACTTAGTTAGCAAGATGATACTAAGTTGTAATACTTCTAGTAGAAGTATTCTTCTCTTTGCACTTGAGTGTTGAGGCTTGAATCACTTTGAAACAAAGATCAAAGTATATAAGATCAAAGGATTTTTAGAAGATGGAGAGGAATTTTTAGATCAGAAAGTTTTAGTGAAAAAAGGTGAGGAAAAAAAATCAGGTTTAAGGTGGTATTTATAGGCAACAGAATCTGACAGAGGAGCGTGGCCGGTCCCCTTAAACCATGGCCGCCCCCCTTAAAATTAAGGGGACCGCCCTTTATAATTAAGGGGGCCGCCCAGCTGAAACGGCCAGATTCTTTGTCTTTTAGTGGGGAAAGTTTATTTGGTGAAAAACTAACTGATTTTGGTTAAAAATTTGAATTCATATATTTAGTATGAATAAAACATTTTTCTTTATTACCAAAAGTGTTTTTCAAAAATATATAATATGTTTATATGATTAAGTAAACTTTGTAATACTTAATTAAACTTTCCTTTGATCTTATAATGCTTTAATCACTATGTTTATTCATACCTTAAGTGATTAGATGGTGCAAGTGATTATTAACTACTAAATACTTGTTTACATCATTATCTTTGATTTAATGTGTTTTCGTTTTGTGATTATCAAAACATAGAGATATCGAAAGATATGAATAACATTTTTAGTTGTTTATTTATATCAACAAGATGAACTCTACTGCATGTTCTCTTATGTGGAACAACTCTTGACACCACCACAACTACCAATCATGTCACCATCACCATCTCTTAGCCCATTCAACTAAACATGCTTATTTTTAGTTATCATGAATAACTCTTAGGATTTCATCTTGGACTAGAAGCAAATCTTAGGACCTCTCAAGTCACTAAAGATTAATATGTGCTTCTTTTAGTTTTAGCTTTTGTTATGTCTTTAATGTACTCACACTTTACGTGAGGATTTCATTTCAATGCATGGGCTTATTTTCTTATCTTAGTTTTTTACTCAAGGTTGGATATTTGTCTTAGTTGCTTCATGTTGGATATGTTTCTCGTGCTATCTAACTTTGTTTTGTAGCAAGAACCACTGCTCGATTACTTGGTGTTCTCCAAACTAGGGAGATTATACATCAATGGGGAGCCTTCGTAGTCTTTTTGCTTTGACAAAAAGAGGAAGAAGTGGGATATAAACTCACACTAAAAACTTGTCGAAACTAGTTTTTCACATAAAATGAGTTTATGTTTTGTCATCATCAAAAAGGGGGAGATTGTTGATACAAATAATGTCTAAAACCGTTATTCTCATCTTTCGATATCTCTATATTTTGATGATAACAAAATGTGAAAACATCTTACGTCAAAATTAACGTAAACAAGTTTTTAGTCGAAATATCCGATTTCTACGTCAATCACTCTAGGTATAAACAAACAAATTTACAACTTGACAAATGATCAAAGAAGTGAATTTGTGTTTTAAACTTCACATTTTTAGCTTGACAAAACTTTCTTTTCAAAAATACATTTTACAAATTATTTTTGAATTATAAAGAAATGTTTTCTTTAGGAAAATCATTTCAAAAATACTCACCAACAGCTAGTTTTTTACCCAAACCAGCTCCAAATTCCCCCCAAATAAAATTTCACCACTAAAGACAAAAAATGGAGCGTCTTTGTCTGGCACGGTACCACTAAATTTAGTGATACCGTGTGACATTTAGTGGTGTCGTCCCCTCTAAAACGGTCAAATTTCCAGAGTCTATAAATACCACTTCATTTCCCAGATTTTGGCCATCCTTTCACATACATAACTTTCTGGTTTCCATCCTCCTTTTCTCTTTACACTTCTTAGATCATTAGTTAGTTTTTATTTTGTTTAAAGAGTGATTCTTTCATCCAACTGATGAGTGTCTAAATACTCATCATTTTATACCAATCTGAACTGCCAAAACATCCAAAAACACTCAAATATGCATCATAATACTGAAAATATCTTAGAAGTGTGTTTTATATGTTTCAAATGCAAAATAATCAAAAACAGATGAAAAACGTACAAAGTTTGCATAATTGGCAGTTTCAGTCCCTCAAGTTTCAAAAGTTGTCAAAACTAGTCCCTGGTTATTCTAAAAACATGAAAAAGTCACCAAATGTCCTTTTTAATCACAAAGTTACATATTTAGTCCTATGGTGCAAAGTTTCACAAAATTACAAGTTTAGTCCCTATACTTTGGAAATTGACATAAATGGTCCATGGGATGTTAAAAACTTTGAGAAAAATAAATTTTGGTCCTTGTGCTATTAATCTTTTGCAGGAATGGTTTTTGGTGGCAAGTTTGGAGAAATTACATAATTGGTCCCTCAAGTTTGGCAGTTTGTCAATTTTGATCCCTGGACTTTCAAATAATGGCAGAATTGGTCCCTGGTGGAAAATTTTAGATAAAAAGTCAACTTTGGTCCTTGGGAATTCAAAACTTGTCACTATTAGTCCATGGATGAAACTTTTCAAGAAATTGGCAATAATAGTCCTTCAAGTTTGAAACTTGTCATATTTGGTCCCCGAGTGTTAAAAATGGAAAAATATGCAATAAAGGTCCTTGGGTTATTCAATATTGACAAGATTGATCCTTATAAATAACTTTGGAAAGTTACATTCCAGGCCCCTCAAGTTTCTGCAAATTACACTTTTGGTCCCTATGGTTATAAATACAAACGGACCCTATGTTATTATTATAAAAAACCAAACCCTAAACACAAATCCAACACCCCCAGCCCAGTTACCATACCCGGCCCAAAAATAAAATAAAATACTCCCTCCGGTCAAACAGGGTCAAACAAACACCCAAACCGCCCTACTGTTCATTCTCTTCCACCTCACCCCCACATGCCTCTACAATCTCTTCCACCTACACCCCCAGTTGTTACCTACTCTCCCCACCATCACCTTCCACCTCACAACCTATCCCACATCCACCATTAATGCTTCCCCACTCCTTTATCACCAAAACCACCCAAATCCCCTGTTTTCAACCTCTGCTCTCACCACTTGACCTCCCATGTCCACTTTCCTGTTCCCTCCTTCCCCACTAATAACCAAGAAGCATTTATTGCTTCTTTAAACCTACACTCAACCTCCAACTGCCAAAACCCCCTTTTCCCGCCAAAAAGTAAATTCAAGGGTGGTGATTCATTTGACCATTTCAAGGGTTCAGATGAGATGGGAAAGTCACAATAGACTGCAAAGACCTCAAAAGATCATCTATATATGAGGAATGAAGCAGAAGAGTAGAATTATTAGATTAGTTTAGTGTAATGTAGTGTCGATTTAGTTAATTTTAAAATTTCCATTGTACTTTCAAGCTTTCTAGTATTACAATTAGTTAATTCAGTGTATTTCTACTCTTTCTGCATAATCAAATTCAAGTTTCAGTTTCTATATCAGTTGGTACAATTTTCAATTTTTACTTAAGAATCTCAAAGTTGTTAACAGTTGTTAGTAGTTGTAGTTTCAGACTCTTAAGCTAACATAAGCCTTTGACAAAGCATATGCAAGCTTTTAGATCATCTCAAACTAGATTTAATCAAGAAAAAGAAAAATACTAAAAAAATACAAGAAAATCAAAAATAAATAAATAAAAAATTAGTGAACAAAAGAGAATGGAAGCTGGAGCAAGATGAAAATTGGATGGTTTCTGGTTTAGAACCTTTTGGGAGGTGTTAGGTTGGATACTTGTTCCATGGTTCATCATATCTTAGTTGAATTCCATTTGTAAGCAATATTTCAATATTATGCTTTTTACTTTGATCATACTTGTTACTACTTAATTAGTGTTCTTATGTGTTTATTTAATGCTTGTTACTGATAATATAGCCTAAACTCATCAGCTTGTTCTTTGAAATTAATTTATGCTTATAATCAAAACATCACAGTGTAAAACTCAAACTTGACAAATCTGTGTATTATACTTGTGGTATGATTGATTTATGTTTAGTTGTTTTTATATAATCATAATATAGTGTTAGGAATCAGTATTGTGGTTTAAATTCACCATTAGCTTTGAAAATCATAAATTTATAAATATAAAGGGGTGTTTGGATCAGTTTGTTTCACTGGTCTTTTGGGTGTTTGAGTTGTTGTTATTATTTGATATAGGACCTGACAAGTTCTAATATCTCAATTATACCATTAAACTCAGTGACCCTTTGTAGAAAAGTCCAAATGACCATTTGATCATCATAACAGCCATCTGTTGTGGATTTAGGATCCACAATCCTCAAATTCAGTTCACAAGTTGTTGTAGTATCTTAATTTCATCTCATTACAACTTATCTTAACATTTTCAGTCATTAGAATAAGGTACAATCTCAAATAAGTCAACTTTTAAGTTTTAAATAAAAAGTCAAATATCAACCTTGTGCAGAATTGCAAAATTTCCAAGATTTGTTGAGAATTGTATGTTGTATTTTAGACTTTGAGCTTTTGTGGACTTGTAGTCTATCAGCTCACCTTTGTTATCCCACATAGCTTGTATTTTTGGGATTTTTCTACTGGGCCCCACACCCCAAACAACACACTTGCAGGGCAAGGTATTGCCCTGCTGCAGCCACCACAGTCCCACACCACCAACTTTAGTGGTGTTTTCTAGCCACCTCAGTGGGTCCCACAACTCAAACTTAGGTTTTCCCAACCCCCCTCCTACCAGGCTTCCAAAGTTGACCCTTAGTTTGACCTAGGAACCAGTGGACCCCACTTGAATTTGTCCTCAAAGTCTGTCCCATTCTGTCTCAGAATCACAATAAGCAAAGTGCTTATTGTGGACTTGTAGCTTATTCTCATAGCTTAATTGTGCAAATCTTGCTTATACATGTTCAAGTAACTCAGAGGAATCAAGTTTTACCAAGGTGGACCCCACATAAGCTCTTGTGAGCTTAATCTCTCAACTAGTCAACTAAAGTCAACTGTTTAGGTTATTAGATTATAATTAGCTTATTATTAAGTTCTAAAATAGTTGTTTTTATAAAAGTTATTTGTTTTTAAGTATAAAATAGGTTGGTAAAAGAAAAATCCAGGAAAAACAATATAATAATAAGTGATAGTTTCTATTTAATATTAATTATAATTTTAATTTTCATTTTTAGATTTTTATTAAGTAACCTACCTTTTTATATTTTTATTAATTACCTTTTATGTTAAAGTAATTTTAATAATTTTCTCAGATTTTTATTTTGTCTATTAGTATTAATTATAATTAATATTAGTTTTATTAATAAGTAATCAATAATTAAGTTATAAATAGCATAATTAGATTTTATAAGGTAACACCTAGTTTTTATCTTTTTTCTAGCTTATATATAATATAATATAATTTTAGTAATTTTTCTAGAATTTTTACTGTTCATTTACTAGTCTTTATAATTTAAATAGTTTAATTGGTAATTAATTAATAATTAGAATAATAATTAGTAAACTAGTTTAAAAATACATAAAACCAAGTTTTTATAATTTTTTAGGATTCCTGTGATGGTTAATTATATTTATAAAAATCTTCTTAATTATCTAAGTCTTTTTAGTATTTATAATAATTTAAATCAATATAATTAGTTAATTAATAATTAAATAATAATTAATTAATAATAATTAGATAAATAGTGTGAAATATATAATTTTAGTTTTAAAATAAGTTTTATAATATTTTAGACTTTTAGAAATTTTAATTTTATATTTCTAGACTTATTTCACATTTTCTTAATTATTAGTGTATTATTAAATAATTATAAATAGTTATTAAATAATAATAATTAATTAAATAGTTAGTAATTAATAAAATAAATATTTTAAGTTTATTTAATTTGCATTTAAGCCCCTAAGGCATAAAATTCCTACTTTAGTTAAAATCATTTTTGTTTCGTACGTTTACGTAGAATTAAATTAAACGTACGCATTTTTAGTTATTAAACGTTTTTAGATATCCAGCTTTTACGTAATCACTCAAATAGTTTATCTAAGTTATTTTGTTTTATAAAACCCTAGTGTAATCACTCACACTCACATTTATACCCTTCTGTTCATAATCACTGATCACATATTCGTTTTTAATACCATCACAACCTCGTTGGGACATTACGACCCGGGGAAACACTGTATTCCACGGAAGCATTGGTTTGAGCTGTTTGACTATTATAGTTGACCATTCACAAGTGGTTGACCAATAATTATTTGACCGTTTCAGGCGAATCACCAACCAAGAATCATCTACATTCCTCTACTAGTCAAGAGAAGAACTCAAGTATCAAGAAGATACAAAGTGTTAGAGTCTTTGTGTAGTTCATTTGCATTACAAGTTGTCTACTTGATTGTATCTTGACATACATCAAGAGTATTAGTGTTTCTTAGTCATTGTGTTGATCATTGTGATCTTGTTGAGATCTTGGAAATCTCTTGAGTGTTGAGTGATATAGTATTGATCAAGTGGATCAAGAGTAGTTTGTGAGGATTGCGTGAGGATCGTGAAGATCGTGTAGATTGTGTGAGGATCATGTTGATCGTGTAAATTGTGTGAGGATCGTGTGGATCAAGTGTAGTGTGTGAGGATCGTGTAGATCGTGAGTGAAGTAAGGATCGTGTGGATCGTGGTAGATTGGTACTAGCTAAGATTAGTACTCGACATCTAGCTTAGTGTTGGAAAATAACGTAAGCGACGTTGTACGGTTTTCTCCGCCTGAAGGGAGCTTTGTTGACATAGTGCTTAGAACTCTTGAGTGTGGTACTCGAGGAGTGGAGTAGGGCGAAGAAGAGCTTCGTGACCGAACCACTATAAATCCCTTTGTCTTGGTTTGATCTTTCCATCTCTTCTCTTTATTTACTTATTGCATATTAGTATTAGCATAGTGTTGCGTTCATATTGGTGTCGTTTGACTTTACCTACAATCGAATCTAAGTTTTTCATAAAGAAAATTTTATAACCTAAAAAAGCAAGTCGATAAACTATTCAACCCCCCTTCTAGTTTCCCACATGGCAGGTATAAAATACATTCTCATTACTTCTTTTTCATCTGAGATTAAGGAAATTTGGGTAATAGATAGTGGGGCAACTGATCACATTTGTACATGCTTAACCTTAATGTTTGACCAACACAAGTGCACACAACCAATCACAGTTCTCCTTCCAAATGGCAATACCACACTAGTCACAATGACTGGATCAGTTCAAGTAACATCAAACATGCTACTTAAAGGTGTCCTGTACATACCAACATTCACCTATAACCTCATCTCTATAAGTAAAATCACCAACTCCACACATTCATCAGTGACTTTTACTCACAATAAGTGCATTTTCTAGGGCCATGATGGCTCAAAGACAACAAGCAACCTACATGGAGGACTCTACACTCTCATACCTACACCATATGGCATCTCTAGTCCCAAATCATCAACTGTTCTTACTAATCACAGCTCAGCTTACTTGTAACATGCAAGGCTTGGTCACTCATCATTTCAAGTTTTGAAGAAAATCAAGACTATTTCACCCTTGTTTCATTGTAATTCAGACACAAAATGTTATGTTTGTCCTTTAGCTAAACATCATTTGCTTCCATTTCCAATTAGCAATTCACATGCTAGTAGTATGTTTTCTCTTGTACATATGGATGTTTGGGGTCCATACAAACACCCAACAATCAATAAATGTAAATACTTTCTTACCCTTGTTGATGATTTTTCAAGAGCTACATGGACTTGTTTACTTCCAAACAAACACATGTATTCACATTTTTTCAAAACTTATACGCCTATGTCAAAACTCAGTTTAAAACCAAAATTCAAATTATTAGAAGTGACAATGGGACAGAATTCCTCAACCAATCATTCACTCAATTCACACAGACACATGGTATAACCCATCAAACATCATGTCCCTACACCCCACAACAAAATGCAAGAGTAGAAATGAAGCACAGACAACTCCTATAGATGGCCATATCTATATACTTCCAAGCCCAATTTCCCATACACCTATGGGGATATTGCATCCTAGCATCAACCTACCTCATAAACAGACTACCCTCAACTGTTTTGAACAACAAAAGTCCATATGAGTTGTTATACCAAACACCCCCTAACCTTGATCACATCAGAATCATTGGTTGTCAAACTCATGCTTACACTCACACAAACGACAAGTTTGAACCCAAATCCACACCCACTGTTCTAGTAGGATATCCACAAAACTAGAAAGGCTATATTCTTTATGACATCCACACCCAAAAGACAATTGTTAGCAGACATGTCATTTTTGATGAAACAGTGTTTCCATTTCACTCCATTCAAACCAGTTCACACCATGATCCATTCACCTCACCTTTACAATACTCCTCCGTACATCCTCCATCAACCGCAACACCTTCATTAGAACCATTAATCACACCTATCACCTCTTATCCAAACACCCCTACATCATCAAATTCTCCACCAACCACTCCGTTACCTACATCACCTGTGCAGGACATCACACCAAACCATACAACACAGCCTACATCAACACCTATTCCAACACCTCCACCACTCTCATCAGAACCCATGCCACCACCTCCACCACCCTCATCAGAACCTATGCCACCATCTCCACCACCCTCATCAGAACCAATGCCACCACCTCCTGTACCCACACATCCACCACCTCCTCCAACTAGAACATCTACCAGGACTAAAACATTACCTACAACACTCAAAGGATTTCAATACACCTTACCACCACCACTTATCAACAACACAATTTCTAAACACCGTCACTCTCATTACCTAAATTATTTTAATCTCACACCCACAACATTCACACTTACCTTAAGTACAGATGTTCTCAAAGAACCACAATCTTATACTCAGGCTGCCAAAGATCCTAGGTGGGTAGAAGCCATGGATAATGAGATCTTAGCACTGGAGCAGAACAATACCTGGATCTAGACTACTCTACCACCTGGCAAGACACCCATTGGGAGTAAATGGGTCTTCAAAATCAAACTTAGAGCAGATGGGACACTTGAAAGATACAAGGCCAGGTTATTCGCCAAAGGATATCACCAAAAAGAGGGCCTAGACTACACTGACACCTTTGCTCTAGTTGCCAAAATGCCCATTGTCAGAACTTTAATTGCCATTGCTGTCCAACAAGGCTAGGAAATTCAACAATTAGATGTGAATAATGCCTTTCTCCATTGTGATTTAGCTAAAGAGGTGTATATGACTACTCCACAAGGCTACAACAAATCTCTTCCTCCTAACAATGTATGCAAACTCACGAAATCACTTTATGGATTAAAGCAGGAAAACAGGCAATGGTTTGAGAAGTTAACTACTTTCCTCACTCACTTGGGCTTCAAGCAGAGCTATGTGGATACCTCACTCTTCACCATTAATCACCAAGGTTCACTCGCATCACTCCTAGCCTATGTTGATGACATCTTGATCACAGGGAAAAACTCCTCATTCATCCAACACATCAAGACACAACTCCACAACAAATTTAGCATCAAAGACTTGGCCCTATTCACTATTATTTGGGAATTGAAGTACTAAGGAACTCTACTGGTCTAGCAATGAGCCAAAGGAAGTTTGCACTGGATTTACTCAAATATGCAGATAACCTTGATCTCAAACTAGTTGCCACACCCATGGAACCTATTGTCAAACTCAATGATCAAGATGGTGATCTTCTCCCTGATACAACACTATACAGGACCATTGTTGGAAAACTCATATACCTCACAATCACTAGACCATACCTTTCTTTTGTAGCTCAAGCCCTTATTCAGTTCTCACATTGTCCTAGAACCTTACACTTTAAAGCTCTCCAAAGGGTTCTCAGGTACATAAAACTTTGTCTAGGCCAAGGCATCTTCTTTCCAGCATCAAACAAAATGGAACTCGCCACCTACTGTGACAGTGATTGTGCCAGTTGTGCCACTACTAGGAGATCAATTTTTGGCTATTCAATCTTCCTAGGTAAAAGCTTAATCTCATGGCAATCAAAGAAACAATTAGTGGTGTCTAGATCCTCAACTGAGGTTGAATACAAATCCTTAGCAGATAATACTTGTGAAATTTCATGGATCAAATGTCTTCTACATGATTTGGGTGTTCAGGTTCCTACTCCATCCCTAGTCATGTGTGACAATATTTCAACCATTTCCCTAGCCGACAATCCAGTTCAACATGCTAGGACAAAGCAAATTGAAATTGATTGCCACTTTGTGAGATAAGATAAGAGTTGGTCAAATTAAGCCTGTTTTTCTGCCTACATGAGCTCAAGTTGCTGACATTCTTACTAAAGGGCTCAGCAAATACCTGCATTACTCATGTCTTTCCAAGTTGAGCATATGTGATCCTTATACAGTGCCAACTTATGGGGGGCCGCCCCTTAATAGCTGTGCCACTGCATACTCGAACTACTCAAAGGTAGTGATCGACGATGTACAATTGAAACGAGTCTTCGTTTCAATTGTCTGTTGAAACGAAGACTCGTTTCTGAATAGCAGTGGTTTTAATCTCAATTAAAACTCAGTGGTTTTAACTGTCTGGTATCATCCTTTAACACAATTGTATAAATAGAGGTTAAACATCGTGAAATAAAGTGTGTGTTTTGAAGATTAAAACCACTGAGTTTTAGTTGAGATTGAAATCTCAATTGTCTGTTGAAACGAAGACTCGTTTCTGAATAGCAGATTATCTATCCCACTAATTAATCAATCACTAAAAGAAATCCACCAACGATTAAATTAACCCTCCATTATCATCCACTATCGTTCATATTCAATTCAATTGAAATCAAATTCAACGAAACATGTTTAAAAGCAAAAGCAAGTCACTATCCACCCAACTTTCCACCATGAGCCACTAACTATTATTTTCATGCAAAATGATTTATTTTCAGGTATTCCGCGTTCATTTCATTCTGGTATCAGAGCTGATAGACGATTCAAAGACAATTAAAAGAATTTACAAATGATTCAAGAAGCAAGAAGACTATGTGATCCTTATACAGTGCCAACTTATGGGGGGCGGGGGGGGGGGGGGGGGGGGGGGGGATAAAGAAGCTACACAGCCTATACAAGCTATAGAGTCAAAGCTACAAGCTCAAGACAAAGCAATTGTGCTTGCAACAAGAAGACATAGTCCTCACAGAATGCAGATAATGCATAGAAATAGTTTAGTTACTTGTAATCAGATGTAATAGTATAATGTACAAAGTAGTGTAGAATAGTTAGCTTGTTTGACTTTATCATGTTGACTTTTCTACATTGTACAAATACTGCGCCTTGCAGTATCTTTTGAGAATTCACAATTTCATTCATTTACACACATTATTCTCTGAATTCAATATGTATGTTGTAGAAAGACCTGCAGTCATCCGATATAAGAGTTTGGAAAAGGATGAATAGCAAATAAATATGAGAAAAAAGGCAAAGAAAAACCTAGAGATCAATGGCAATCTCATAGCTGCTGCTGAAAACTAAAGAGCCTATGAATGAACGAATTGATTTAACGGGTAACTATGTTCATGGCAACTTGCAAGTCAAGTCAATGCAAATTTTAACTCATTTAACCTTAATTTTCTTCTCAATTAATGGAAAACACTGTGTCCTGGGCATGGCTTTTTCAAGATTATGCTCCAAGGTCAAACATGTTTGACCCGTTCCTCTGCTGGGCTTTTAAAATAATATTTTATGACTAGCTCAAAACAATGTTTGACCCGTTCCTCTGCTTTTGCTTGCTTTTCAACTTTTATTTCAAAATTTCTACCAAAATATTTTTAGACATTGGTTTACAACGGGTAAGGATTCTTATTGGGTCATGATAACAAACGTAGATTGTGACCAGTAATATTGGGTTACAACGGGTCATAATGAGCATAATGAGTCATATTGGGTTGTAAGTTGTAACAGGTTATTAACGGGTCATATTGATTAACAAGGCGTGTTGAGCAGTAATCGATCATACCGAGTTTTATAAGGTTACAATGGGTTGAAATGGGTGGCTATGTTTGTGGGTCTATCCAAACAACTTTGGTGGTAGTTAGTGTGGTAATTGAGGAAGATAGTTAAGTACATGCTCGTGTTCTTGAAGAACGCATTGTAAAAAAATAATGAATTAAAAAAAATAATTGCAAAACAGATTTTAGACCCAACAAATTGTTCATGATCAAAACTCTGAGGGGGTGCTTGGTTGGGGGTAATGGGGGGGTGGGGAATGGGAAAGGTAATGATTAAACATGCCTGTTTATCACTAGGTAATGCAATCATTGTTTAGTATGGGGTAATGAGTCATTACCTAGTAAATTGGGAGGTATGGTAATGATTACCCACCAGCAGCAGCAGCAACCACCAGCAGTAGCCACCACCAACCACTAGCACGACTAGCCACCAGCCACCAGCCACCACCATTAGCAGCCACCACCACCAGCACCACCACCACCAGCCACCACCATTAGCAGCCACCACCACCACCAGCCACCACCACCACCACCAGCTACCACCAACCACCAACCACCACCACCACCACCAGCCACCACCATTAGCAGCCAGCACCACTAGCCACCACCACCACCACTAGCCACCACCACCACCAGCCACCACCACCAGCCACCACCACCACCAGCCACCATCATTAGCAGCCAGCACCACTAGCCACCACCACCACCACTAGCCACCACCACCACCAGCAACCACCATTAGCAGCCACCACCACCACCATCAGCCACCACCACCACCACCACCACCACAAGCTACTACCACTAGCCACCACCACCACCATCAGCACTAGCCACCACCATCACTAGCCACCAGCAGCAGCCGCCATCACCACTAGTAACTACCACCAGTAGCTACCACTACCACCACCACCACCAGCAGTAGCCACCACCACTACCAGCCACCACCACCACCAGCCACCATCACCATCACCACCACCACCAGCCGCCATCACTACCACCACCAGCCACCACCACCACCAGTCACCACCACCACCAGCCACCATCACCTTGGAGGTTAATGTGTTTTTCTTAAACCAAGCACCATCAAAGATAATGATAATCTTCATTCATTCCTTTGCATTCTCTTTGCATTCCCTTTCCCTTTCCCTTTCCCATTCCCCTTTTTGAACCAAGCGCACCCTCAAACTATAGAAATATCAAAACCAAATATGTTCCTAATGAACGCTCATGAACAAAGAAGCAGAATTTGAAACCCAAGCAGAATCCTAAATCAAAATATTAATCGCACAACTAAGAAAAAATTGAAATGGATGTCAAGAAACCATCTTGTGTTTCTCATAAGAAAAACTCGGATATCATTTCTTGCTAGTGATGGTTATTGGGTGATGGATATATTTAACTTGGGTAATACCTGTATGACACCTATCCACTCAAAAGTCTGAAATCTTAAAGATGAAAGTTGGGTATATAAGCACATCTATACTGTATGTAGCATTAGTCGTTGATATATTTTTCATTGCAAAGTAACGTTGCCTTTTGAATTAAATATTTCTCTCTTGATCTGGACCCGACTACAGTGTGAACCTGCCTTTCACTTCAGTCCTCATCTGGTTGAGTATCAGGTCTTGTTAATTCAATTTGATGTGCAAGCCAAGTTATAGGCAAAACTTTGAATCAATACAAGAAACCCACAAAATCAGAGCCATTTTCCCAACCAGGAATGCAATAGAATGGTCAGGGTGCAACCATGGAAATGATGAAAAGGGGAGATAAATTTATTACACCAAATATGTTACCTCAAAACCTTCTAACAAGGCATAACAACCCCAAGAGCATATAAAACAAGGCGAAGAAAATGGCTATGATTTATTATCAATTTATCTGTAAATTTCCACAATTGTTTTACAGTTTCTCTGACTTTGCTACTTTCTTATAGTGAAATCTGAAAGTCCTAGACATGATCACATGATACAATAAATAATGCCATATAGAAATCCATAAAATAAGCATAAGTATAGAATTTGTACAACGTGATATGAGGCCTAATTGCTAACTAACTTTCTTGAAGTTTGGAGCCTTGATAAGAAAACAACCTCACTGCGTTTCTGTAGCTCACATCCGCAATTTCTTCTTTAGACAGATCAAGCAAAGACGCAACATAAGAAAGCACAAAAAGGATATTGGCTGGATGATTCAGCGTCTCTTTTGGGTGTCCATCACGTGCAGCATCCTCTTCTTCAACCAAAAAAATGGACTCTGAATTGTTCAATTTGGGTACTGCATCAGGTGCGTCAGTTTCCAGTAAAATCCTATCAGAAGGTACCGCTTTCACCATTTTCTTCGCCTTGGTTTCTTTTAATGCCATAAGAAACCCCGAAAACGAAAAATAAGCCCCAAGTTTAGCAAATTCGGGAACCATCTCGGCAGAACCTAAATAAGAGTGCAAGATAACACCTTCAGGAAATGGCCCAATAGATTTCATTATTTCAAGAAGATCCCCATAAGCACGCACACAGTGCACAGAAGCTGGTCTTTTCAGTTCTCTTGCAAGTTGAAGCTGCAAGCGGAAAGTTTCAACCTGATCTGTGAAATCAATCGTTTTCCCATGTGAGCCTTTGTCCAAACCAATCTCTCCTACAGCAGCCGAAGGATTAGCATGACATAATTCCCTTAAGGAAGTCAACCAGTTGGAGGACCGGTCCGTGATGTACCACGGATGGAGCCCAAATGATGGTATTACAGAAGGATAGTTGTCGCTCATCTCCTTGACCAAGTGCCAATCTTTCTCAGAAACAGCGTTGACGGCAAAATGAAGTATGTCGTTCTCTAGTGCTGTCTTGATAAGCTTCGGGGCCTTGTTTAAGACTTTAGGATCTTGCAGGTGACAGTGAGCATCAAAAAGTTTTATCATAGCTAATGCTGCTTCACTTTCTTGTTTATTAGTTAATGGATTTTAACCTGTTCCATTAGTATTGTATGCCAAATTAGGGCTTGAGGGAAAAATAGTATACCGTTATTCAAACAATCCCATTTGGCTGTATGTACAATATAAAAGTATTCCTCTTCTTAAAGGTTATCCTATTTGATATCTTAGTTTTGAACAGATTGTTTTATGCAAAGAAGAATAACATACGATAAAGCATAAGACCACTTGGTAAATTTAACAGTCTATTAGAAAGTAATGCTTAGAGAAACTGATTTTTATTATGAATCAGAAATAAATACAAGTTAACATATGATAAACAACTATGTGAGATGTTGTCATTTGCATACATATACTTGTAAAGTCATATATTAAAAATTCATTAGTAATAACTACGAGTCACACAGGAAATGCAAGGAATTTGTTAAAGTAACCAATATGACTCTATTAAGCAACGTTAAACAACCAACTCTGAAGCTATATCATAGTTTAATAAAGATGGCAACAATCTTTCTTTGCATGTTTAACCCAAATACCATGTTCGATTTGGATGATGTATTACTATTTGATAATTTCATGATCCCAAAAACCTGGCACACAGCATATCATACTTCATCTAACCAAAAGTCGACTATTACTTTGACATGTTATTTCATCTTGTACCATTTTAGCATCTGTCAACTACAAACAATGGACGCAAACAACATAACACTACGATTGTGAGTTCTAGAACAGAGATAAAATAAAAGGCACCTATGGTTGCTAATTGGTGTTATCTCTAGAAAATTAGCATACAATGCTGAAATTTTCATCTACAAAATGCTTCCATTTCTTTTCAACTTTAGAAATTAGAAACGATGTCTATTCTTATTTTAGTAACCAAGATAAGCAGAGAGCTATGTGTCATGAACTTATTTTCCAAGGATCCATACGCCTAATGACACACAGATTGTAGGCATGAACAACAACCCCACAATAAAAATCACTTAAAATTTATAACTTAATGACTTATATACCTTTTTCTATCTTATACTATACTACCTAGCCAAAACTAACAAATACAAATCACAAAACACAATTTTCCGGCCATAGTATTCCCTTTTTATGGCTTACTGAACTTTGACAAGCTCACTTTTTTCGGCTTATAAGCAAATCAACCTCGCGATGATATGCTTATTAGCGCATAAAATAAGCTAATCCAAGTATTCTCTCACAAATTATTCAAATCATGATAAAAACATATTTGTATGAAGGGATATGTACCTGAGGGATGCTCACCGCTGTTGCTAAAAAGAAAATATATTTACGAAAATGAAAATGATTTATTAATAACCTCAATTAATTAGAGAGCCCGGCCCAAATGCTAGGCCCATTTCAACTGTTTGATATTTATTGGCTAAATAATAGTATAATACTTTCTCCATCCTTACATTAAAAGTTTTCATTTTTACTTTAAAACAAACTTTTTTAATCGGCTGAAATTATAAATGCACAACTATTACATAAATGTTCTAGTTATAAACCATTTGACTTCCTTACAAAAATTTAACGTTAAAACTTCACTAAGTACATATATTTTATGTGTGACTAGAGAAAATGTCAAAAACAGTCACGGGGGATAAGAGTCAGTGTTTCGGATAACCTAAACAGGAAAATCTCACCGATTTTTATCGTTTATTGAAACATTTGTTTATTTATTTATTTATTATTATTTGTGTAACTTATTTAAATAGGATTTTTTTATTTTTTTTATTTTTTTATTTTTTTTATGATTTTTTTCAAAGAAATTTTTTTGCAAAAACATAAAATAAAAAATGAATAGAGTACCTAATCTCATGCATAGACATTTGTCTAACAACATAATGTAATGAGGACATGTGACTAAACAAAATATACAAAACATATGTCAAATGGTGAATCGATGAAACATGCCTTCGTTTCTCTGAGCCCTTTTCTCTATCATTACTGCCACAAGCTATCGAAGAAAGAAAAATCAACTGAAAATATATTTGTGACATCATCATGCTTATTATACAAAGAATACATTTCCCGTGGATGCCTCCTGCTATAGTGAAAAACAGTGAAATAATATTTTTTTATTCCTTTGCCCAACTACACCATTCCTTCCCGATCCTTCCTCACACCACACAAAACACACACACACACTATTGGCACAAACACAAAACACAGCAAAAAAAAAAAAAAAAAAAAAAAAAAAAAAAAAAAAAAAAAAAAAAAGGGTCATTATCCAAAACACGCGCACAAACGCTCATTAATCAGATCCTCAGATCGAAAAATGGTTATTTCATATTAGAGTTTTGTTGATTTGGGGGTTCATATCGATTATCTTGGTTAGCCGTTTTGTTTAATTTCGTTTTTTTCTTTTTCTTTTTTTGGATTTGTTTTGGGGTTTATGATTTCTTTTTTATTGTAGATTGTTATTGTTATTGATGATTTCATTTTTTTTATGGCAGCATGGAGGATGAGATGGTGAAGATTTATGAGGTATGAATGTTGCCTAATTTTTTTCCCTAACCTGAGATGATGAAGATTTATGATTTAATTTTTCGATGAAACAACATATTCAGTAAAAAAGATTAGATTTTTTTTTATCAAAATAATTTTTGGTTATTGTGGGTTTGTTTGTTTAACCTTATATATGTGCTTACGAGCTTATTTGATTTCGGCTTATATTTCATTAGCCCGGATATTCTAGCTGATTTTCAGATTTTTTGGCTTATATTAGTTTATGTCTTCTGTTATGCAAGCATGTACAAATACAGGTCTTAATTTAGAACTTTTAGTTTAAAGAAAAAAGTTTTCTTGCAACACTGGCATTTGGATTTGTGGGTTATGGCTTATTAGCTCAGGTTATTTCATCAAATAAGATGTTAAGTTGTCATAAAAATATGTTTGAATGCTTATTGTGCTTTGACAAGAGTAAATTGTGAGTTTTGATTATGTGGTTGACAATGGAAAAAATGTGAAACTTTGTGAAATTGATAAAAGACATTTGCTTAAAAGATACTGCTACCATTTAGTCTAATGGAGTTGTTTTAGGTGAATTAGGAATTGGGGTCGTCTTTGTGGTTAATGGTGTGGAAAGAGTAGATGCAATTGTGCCTAAAATATGTTTGACGATATGCCTAAGAGAGTTGGAAGTGTGGATATAAATTAATTTTTTTTCTTCGGTTTCAAGGTTGTCTTCTTTTCCTAGCATTTATCTCTTGCGTTGCGTATTTGTTGGCTCACATAAATGCTACTTTATGTCTTATGTGTTTGTTTAAATTGAATTGTTTAGTTGCACTATTTGCTGTTACTTACGTGATATTTTTGTTTCGTATGCAGGTGGTGAACAACTTTTGTGTGTGGGTCAACATGACTGTCACACCCATAGGCAACAGCCATAGGTGTGACCTTCTTAATGGTGATGTCAGACTTATATTGTTTGTGCTGACATTGATTGATGGTCATTCGTGTGGTGGAAGCAGGTGAGTCAATCGCTCACCGTTGTTGCTACCCACTCAGCCAATGACAATGTATCTACTCGGATTCGGGTGCTAAGAAGTGGTGTGGATGAGATCATTGGTGTACTGGCGGGGCAGGCTTACCAACCTTCCAGCCATGGTGGACAAATCCAAGCTTCCTCCAAATGCCTCTATACGAAATCGGATTGAAGCTGAAGGTGGGTACTAATTCACTTCACTAATTCACTTCATCTTTTGTTGTGTTTGGAACTAATTATTAGGAGTTTCCATCACTATAATCAATTTAAGATTTACATTGTTGGTATAAGATATAAGTGATGGTTTGGGTATTACTGATTCTTTGGCACGTGTTGTTACAGATGTCAATGAAAACATGGGGGAAGGATTTTGTGTCCCCACATACCAGCATCACACAAAATCATTCAGCAACTCAACGGAGGCCGATTTATCAGTCACAGGCCAAACTATGCTCCTAGCCTGGTCATGAACATCGGATATAAGCTGAACACAAGGGCAGAGGTATCTTAGATTATTTATAGTAGATTAGATGTGGCATTACAATTCATTTGTACGAAAACTGATCAGTGTCGCCTGTATCTGTTTCATAACAGATCAAATGGGTAAATAAATTGCCTAAGAGCGAAACGGGTCAAACCGGTGAGGCTCGCACAGGTATGACTCGAACGTCTCCTCACGTATACTAAATTAATTTTCAGTTGTAATACATTAATTGTTAAAAAAACAAAAATAATATTTATGGGTTGACCCAACCTCACCCGTTAAATGGTTTATCTCATTGTTTTGCCGTTGCGTTGTGACAAGTCTATGATTGAATAGACTTGAGTTACATAAGGTCCCATCTTAGTTGTTGCATGCACTTAGTTGTATATATTGTTTAGCTTTGGTATGTTACTGATTAATGGTTTAGCAACTCTAAAAATGGTCATGGAACTGTGTAGATGGTTTAGAATTGCTATGTTAACGAATTACTGATACATATATGTACTAATTTATAGAGCAGTAACCAACTTATGTTTTTTTAACAGCACGACACCAAGATCTAAAAGCAGTGGGAGTTTGTGGATGCAAAAGACTAAAAGGTACATGCACTATTTTATATCTTGATTTTGTTGTCGGTTGGCAGTCAAGAAAAGTAAAGAAACGAGAGACATGTTACATAATTTCTTAGGGTCAGAGACGTTTTAAAGGAAAATAGTTAGCCACTTAGTAATTATGACTTACAGCAAATTGTAATTCTTTAGCTAAAATATTTAACGTTGCCTTAAAGATCGAATCTTTATGTTACAGTATTTGAGTTAATGGTGATATTTCTTGGTAACAGTCCTTACAAGCCGTTAAGAAGATATCTCAAAAGGACCCAACTGCCTGCTTGCAAGGTGGGCCAGTGCACATTGAGAGATCCATTGAGTCAGGTTCTAGGCTTCACAAAAGGCCAGCCAAACAAACGCAATCCAGCATGCTAACCTCCATTCAAGGTAGTGCACGGCATGTGAGGAGACATGTTAGAAACGACCAGGTTGACGCACATTATTTTCTTTAACATTATTTTGGATATATAAAGCGAGAGAATTGAAAAACTATATTGGTATTTTTTGCAATTAAAGCCTCTGCAATATGTGTCTATTCCCTTATTCCCATTGTTACGAATGTCTATCTATCGCATATCCTTCCCAATATAACAGTTTATAGAACTTATATAAAAAAGATAATGTTTACTATTCAATGACGAAACAAAATAAAAAACAACATAAACTTATAATTGATTTGTAATAATTGACGATACAGATGTGTGGGGTTGAAGGTTAGTAGCTGTGTTCGTTTCACTAAACTACCTGACTTATGAGGTTTATGTTTGTATGATTGTTGGATTTTGTTTGTTAATAGGATGAAGATGTAGTATCATAACCATGCCGAGGAATCGCAAAAAGGAGCTGGCAACCAGGATGTCGAGGGATGGGAGAGGATCATGATATGAGAAGCATCCAAGGATGTTACAAAACATCACTTACTACCTACAGCTGCTTCTCAAGGTAATTTTTTTTTTTGCCTAAAGTGCAGTTCGGGATGCCTCTTTTTTTTCCCCTTATGGAATATAAGTTGACAACCTTAGGAATTAATAAGCAGAGAGTGTTTGTTTAAGCTTACTAATTGCGCTTCAGATTCTATTTAATAAATATTATATGGTTTAATGGTTTATGATGAAAACGCTTATGAAAGGTTATATGGAGTGTTTAGATTAGCGTACGGTAAAAAGGGGATAAAAAGCTTATAGACTTACTTAACCTTGCAAGTTCGACCTTACAAGCTTAGCTAAACACTCTAATAGTTCATTTTTTTTGTTTCAACTTATAAGCCCCATAGAAAGCTAAAACAAATGCCCCTGTAATGTTAGGATTTATTTATTTTATTCTAGATGGTGAATAGATAAATCAAGTTGATATCAAGTTCACAATAGATAAATCTGAACCTGATTATTGACGGGTTTAAGCGCAATGTCAAACACCCTTTTTGATATGTTTCGTTACACAACTGAAATATGTTAGGCACTGCATATTTGTTTGCTGGATTAATTGGGACTATATAGCACCTACCGTTGACTCAGATTTACTGAGTATATGACTATTGTATCAATTGAACGTGTATGCAAATTATATGTCTGTAGATAAGATTTTTTTTTCGTGAAACTACTATGATTTGTACAACTGATATTAAGTATAATAAAACTACATCTATTTTTAATCTCAAGAATTTGGACCAGAAGTTTGTTGACATTGTGTGTTTTTGCAAGGGATGTTTTCGGTAGATGGCCAACTGTTAGTTTGCGAGTTACGTCGCCAAATGAAGCACTATGAAATAGGTAGGTTAGGGCGCTGAAATGGATCAATGTCGAGGCTGAAATGGGTGTGGGATTGGATATTGAAATGGGGGCTAAAACGGGTGCGTTTGGGTGGTGAAATAGGGGCTAAAACAGGTGCGTTTGGTGGCTGATATCGGTGGGTTTGGCTGATGAGATGGGGATCAAACGGGTGTGTTTGAGGGCTGAGCTAGGGGCTAAATTGGGTCAATTTAGGAACTGAAATGAGTGTTGGATTCGGGGCTGAAATGGGTGCGTTCGGCTACTGAAATGGGGTCCGATGTAGTTGTGTTTAAATGTTGAAGTAGAGTCAGCACATACTAGGTCATTTTGACACTTGATAGTATCAGTGGGATATCTTAAGGTGGTGGACACAGGATGTCAGGAACACAGATGCAGAAAAAGAGAGCACCAGACCTACTGAAAAGAAGAAACAAAACGGAACAATGTCATGCCGATGTAAATAGTTAAACGGTATCCTGCCATTGTGAAAAACTAACATGTTTTGCAACATATTTATGCTACGGCTGCAGAAATATGTAGCAAAACATCACTCATCTTTTGTATGAAGCTGTCCTAGAAATATGCAGCAAAACATAACTTATCTTTTGTATGAACCTGTAGTATCAAACTCTGACAATCTTTTGTATCAGCTTGGAGTACACAACCACTTTTCATGTACAACTAAATGCAGCTAAAACTTCCTGCTTTAAACCTTATTTACTTACTTGACACTGTAACATACACTTTGCATGGACACTTTGAATCTTGATGCGTGGGAATCGCACCTTGCTTTACCTCTCGAGGGATCTCGAGAAGCTTACAACCCCCACCAGGCAGTGTACCTGATCGTTGTAGTATAGTATAGTGACAAGTACCGGGGGATTGATCGTTCAGCTTAGGAATAGTGTCGCTAGGATTAGAAAACCTAATTAATAGTTCTAGAGGTGAGAGATGATTATTTTTGTATTTTTATATTTTTATGAAAGCAAGTAAAATCTCGGGTTTTGAAGGAGTGGGCGGAATTAGTTGCTATTCAACTAACCCAAAGCTAAGATGCAATCAAAATAAAATAATAAAAATGAAATTAAACTAAATTATACTAAGGTTGTGAGCAGTGGTTGGAGAAATTGTGTTTACTTAGACTTCACTACTCCCTAGATATCTTTTACATGTTAATTACTTGTTACACTTGTATGAATGACGGATTGTATTCCTTAATACCATTCGTGGGGTGGCATACATAACTCCCCAACTCTATGAGCTCTTATCTCCTCCTACACCATGACCCAGCACAACTATAGGGATTGTAAACAGTGGCTCATGCATTAAATACAACCAATAAAGACCTAGTACGCCTCGGTTCATGTTTCTTAAGACGTTCAAGCATGTTACCATTTGGAGATCTGCCAGTTTTCTTAAGCCTAACATATAAATCATTCATTCAAAACAAGAATAGACAAGTAATCAACACATAATCAACATCTAGGTTTCATTAGATCTAAGCAAACACAAGAGAGATCTAGCCTAGCATAGTAGAATTGAGACAAGAACAAGAGATAAACAACCAACACATAGACATATTGATTGAATTGAAAGTACACTTATCTCAATTACAATGCAAGGTCTCAAGGGTTTGGAACCCTTGAAAAACCTGTAAAAGAGGCACCAAAATCGTCTTTAGGGTTTCTCCAAAACTTCTCTCTCTTTTAATGAAAAAACTAGAAAACTATATATAGGAAAAACAGTCTGACGGCGTCAAGAGTAACTTCTGACGCCGTCACCTCGCCGCCATATACTTCCTCGGACGGCCTTGATCCACTTATGACGGCCCATGTGACGCCGTCACCACCCACGGTATATTAATTTTGCCACTTTGACGCCGTCACGAGTCCTTCTGACGCCGTCACCACCTTCGGAGTTTAATTCTTCATGTCTGACGCCGTCAAGATGTTGGTCTTGACGCCGTCACCTTGTATTTTCAGCATGCAAATTTGGTACTTAGCCGTTTTCTTCACTTTTATGCTCCAAAAACGTCCAAAATAGCTTCTTTTCCAGAATTCATTCTTCAAACACCTAAAATCACAAAAGGAACGATTTAGGGCAATATTTGATCAAATAAAGTCGGATTCGGGCTTAAATGACCCCCTAAAAACGGATCATTTTTCGCCTCATCAAATCTGCACCTTTACATAACACGATGCCCCGCAGCAACGCGCGGGCAAGCACCCTAGTTATTTACAAATCTAGTTGTGTTTATGATTAATAATCATTTTACTTGTAAGATTTAAATGCATGACAAAACTAATGGAATAGATACTAGAAATAATTTATAACTTCTAGTAGTTTGCTTCTTAATAGAGATTATTTTTAACAAGTTCTAGAGTTTGCGTCTTCATGACATGATTCATGCCATACCAAAATGTCGTTCTTTTTACAAGGTTATAAACATGCTCTATTAGTATTACCTTTATTATTTCATAACTAGAGCTACACTCGATTTTAAGGCATTTGACCTCGATTTTAACCTAAAAGTATAAGGCATTCCACCTCCATTTTAACTATGCTTGAAATACAATTTTGCTAACAAAAAAGAACTTGAATTAGGACAAAACAACCATCTTCTGGAAAAAGCAATCTGAAAACATAAAATCGTTGTGGATGGATCAAGTCAAACATCTTTTGGAAGAATTCCCACTAACAACCAACCCACTTAAGTGAATTGAAACAATTAATTAACAACAATCACGATCGACCAAAACAAAAATACTAAGACTAATTATGTAACCAACTTTATAGCAGCAATAATATGCGACGTGAAACAAACTTCAAGCCTGACATTTCAAAGGTGACAAGCAGCTCAAAAAGAGACCGCACGTACCAGATTTGCTTACATATATTTCTTAGCATGGGTGTACCAAACGCTGGTATCAAACATCCAAAGCATTACAACGCCTTTGTTCCCAAACTACAGTCAAATTAATCATTAAAAGTACTATTAAGATGCCTAAAATCCTCTTTACTTTGATTTAAACTGTCATGGATGTAAGTTGTAACCCTGATAAATCAATATGTAAGTATTCATTGTTATGCCTAATCCATTGACTAATTTTATATTTGACAAAAAAATATAAATAAAAAATAAAAAAAATAAAAAAATGAGAGACTATGCTATATCATGGCACATATGATGTGAGAAAAGAGAAATAATGCAACTATGTGAAAACAATGAATTGATTAGTCACATCTTTAGACATATAAGTTAGGCATGTGAATCATTTTCCTTCGCCTTACTCAATTCTGCTAGTAATAACTTGGAATAAACTAGACTCTAACTTGTACAAATGAGGTTTTTTTAGTTTACATTGGTTATTTATCAATAAAAATTTGTATATACGACCTTTCATTATCAAAATAATATTTTCCCATGATTCTTATTAAATAAAATAATCAATATATAGTTACAAAAAGATTATTCTATAATTAAACTTAATGTACCAGGCTTACAAATAATACAAATGGGCCTATAAACAATGTAAACTAACGCTCTCTCACAGTTGGATACACCAAACACTTAAACTGGAGCGAAATTCCTTAAATAAAGCTGACGGTAACCCCTTGATATAAATATCAACATACTGATAACGAGAAGGCACATGATGAACACGTGTGTGTCCCGTAGCAATCATATCACGCGCAAAATATATGTCGATCTCAATATATTTCGTCCGTTGATGCAAAACGGGATTAGCAAATAAATGGCACAAACATTGTCACAATAGACAAGGGTCGCAAACAATATAAGAGAGTGTAACTCACGAAGCAAGTTACGAAGCCAGGCAGTCTCAGCAACACCTCTGTATTCAGCCTCGACACTAGAAAGAAAAAGAGTGTGTTGATGCTTAGAAGACCAAGATAATAAATTATCTCCCAGAAATATACAATAACCAGAAGTAGAATGGCGGGTAGTAGGGCAATCAGCCCAATTAGCATCAAAATAAGCAACAAGAGAGACAGTAGATGATGCATACACGTGCACACCAAAATCCAAAGTCTCATGCGTGTACCTAAGAATCCGTTTGAGAGCAGCTAGATGTGGCTATCGCAGGTCATGCATATGAAGGCATATCTGATGAACAACATAAGACAGATTAGGACTAGTGAAAGTAAGATACTGCAAACTACCAGTTAGGCTTCGATATAAAGTCGGAATGGTTACTTGAACACCTTCAGGACAAAGTTTAGACTATGTATTAACGGGTATCTAAGAAGGGAAACCTACAGAAGTCAGAATGGGAAGAGGAAAAGGAAATCCTGCGGGTTGGATTGCTTGGGTATCTACAGGACAAATCCCATTTGAAATGGATGGTGTGACTTTGTCATACTTCCCCTGAGAGAGAAAAAAAAGTTATGAAGAAGTACGTAAAGCATACATGACCAAAAAATAATTAAGTGCCCTAAGATCTGTCATATCAAACTCCATATGCAGGGAAGCGAAAATGTGCTGTAATACTACTATAGAATAAGTGGTAAGAATATATCATCCACATGAATAAGTAAGCAAGTGTCTCAGAGCCATACCCATAAATAAATAATGAAGAATCACACCGAGTGAGATAAAAACAAAACGAGTAGCATAACCTGCAAATCGCTGAAACCAAGCACGAGATGCTTGCTTTTGTCCATATAATGATCTCTATAAAAGACAAACATGGTGAGGATAACGAGAATCAAAATTGCTAGGAGGTTGATGCATGTGCACTGTCTCGGAAAGATCACCATTAAGAAAAGCATTTTTAACACCAAGCTGGTGAACATGCCATTTACGAGACACAACAAGACTGAGAACTGTGTGAATGATAGCCGGTTTAACAACCAGACTAAATGTCTCATCAAAATCAACACCAAACTGCTAACTAGAGCCATTAGCAACCACACGAGCCTTTTAACGGCTTAAAGTCCCATAAGCATTAACTTATGCTTAAATAACCACATAGACCAAACCTTATTAACATCGGGTGGCCTTAGAACAAGAACCCAAGTACTATTTTTAACTAACGCATTATATTCATCATACATAGCATCCTTCCAATAAGGATATTTTAAGGCAAAAAATGAGACTTGGGAATAGGAGAAATATGAGACGTTTGTAAAGAGAGATGATTAGTGGTTTTGACAATACCATATTGAGAGTGAGTGGCCATAAGGTGAGCGTGAATGGATTATTGGTTTTTAGTTGAGGCGTGGATGGTTGGGTTTGGGTGGCGGCTGATTGACCAAATGATGAGGCCGGTAAAGCAGCAGGAGGGGAATGGGCCTGTTGAGCCAAGGGTGGTGTTGGTGGCGAATTGCACTCGGGAGGGGCTTGGAAACAGAAGAGGGTGGGCTGGTGTTTCGGATTAATTCAGTATCTGGTGGAGTGGGAGTAGTATTAACGTGTGGGGGGTGTATTTTTAGTTGGTGTTTGAAAATAATTATTTAGCACATGCCGAGTTAATAGAGACAGAGTCGGTTCAAGGAAGTGGTACGAGGGTAGTGAATTGGGGGTCATGGAGTGGTACGAAACTTATTTTTGTCAAAGGTAATGTGTCTTGAGATGATAATTTGTCTCCATATCAAGACAATAATACCCTCAGTGATATGCAGGAAAGCCCAAACAAATACATGAGGTGGCACGTGGTGCAAGTTTGTGAGGTGAGTCAAGGTGGGGGTGGCAAAGACACCCAAAAATACTTAAGTGAGACATGTTCTTTGTTAAATATCTTGGTAAAGAGGATCTAATTTTATATAGTGCTGATGAAGAAGTTAAACAAATAAGTAGCCATATGTAGAGCCTCAACTCAAAAGGTAGGTGAGAGATGTGCTTTGAAAAGTAGTTTAAAAAGTACATTATTTATAGTCCGAATCTTCGTTTTGCTTTACCGTTTTGTTCAGAGGTTTTAGGGCAAGAAAATCGAAGTTGAATGCCGTGATTTTCAAAAAGGGTGTGGAGTCGGTTATTCTCAAACTCACCACCATGGTCACATTGAAAACTCTTAATTGCACATTTAAATTGATTCTTGGCATAATTATAAAAATATAAAACTTTTGAAACATCTCAGACTTAGAATGAATATCATATATCCATAAGTAATGCAAAAAATGATCAAGAAAAATAACATATTATTTAAAACCACTAGAGCTAACAATTGGTAGGGGTGTTCAAATACCTGAGAAACCGACAAAACCAATCCGAACCACTCAATCCAAAACCGAAAAAACCCGAAATCGAAGAAAGCAAAACCGCAAAAAACCGAAACTAAAAGAACCCGCTTATCACGGTTCGGTTTCGGTTTTTATTTTTAGAGATCCGCGGTTAACCGAATCGAACCGTTTATAATATACATGAAGGTATTTGACTAGCTATCTAATTAATTGTACAAGTATTGATTATATTATTGCACTACTACAATATTTTTGCTTCTAATATAAACATTTACTAAACATCTATGTGTGAAAATTGATTAATGTGATTGTAAAATTTAAACGCTAAATAAATTTTTTTGTTAGTCTGTTATGTATGTTTATTTGAATGCAACTATTGAAAGGGGATAACTTTAATATGGTTTTAATATGTTCAATGTTATATAACTTTACTAAAATGACACTTAAGTTGTAGATGATGTTACTTTCATATGATTAAATTCGATTAAACGTTTAAAATGGTTAACCGCGACCCGAACCTTGGGTAACCGCTCATTTCGGGTACATGTATGTCCAGTTACTTGCCTAGTATGGTTCAGTTGGGTAGTAAAATGAATTAACCTCCCTGCGACGGATAGTTTAAATCTTCCAACTAACCGAACCGAACTGCCCATGAACACCCCTAACAATAAGACACGTTCATAATTCATAAATCAGAATGTAATATCAAAGCAACGTTCAACGATAGAATCCGTAGCACATCTTCACCGGGATGACTGAGGCGTTGATGCCACGTTGAGGAACTTATGGAAAGCAAAGCTGTAGGGATAGGAGATGGATTGGTAACCGTATAAAGATCATCAAAACTGTCACATCATAAGAGGATATAGCGAGTCAAGAAATCCTTCATAGAGAAACCAAAAGCATCAAATTCAATAGTACAATTATTATTTCTAGTAAACTAATGAACAAAAATGAAGTTTTGAATTATATTAGGGGTAATAACTCTTATGAAGATGGAGGAGGCAATGCAAAGTCGGAAGGATGTTATGGCCAGTATTGGTGACGGGAATAGAATTACCATCACCAAAATGTACAAAAGGATATAAATGTTTGTTAAAAATATTACTTAAATTACTTGAACTATAATTAAGATGAGAATAGGAACCTATATTCATGTTCCATGTCCGGTCTTGCAAAGTTGTAGTGCTAAATGCACAAGGAATAGCAGTAGGCCTACATGGTAGGAGATGCACCAATTATTCTACTGGAAGTGCTAGCGGGATGTAAGTGGGCCAGATATGATTGTTGGGTTGGATAGACCAAAGTTTGCTGGTGGACCAAATAAGCCTGATAGCCCCGGATAGCTAACTGGTTGTTGATGGCCAACTGTATAATACACGCATACTGGGCCTGAGGAGAAGTCTACTAGCCCATTCGGTTAGGTATGGTGGGCCGTGGGAATTGCTGGGCACACGAGTTTGATAAGGAGTGGGGGAAGTCCACTGAAGGTGTTGGGATGAAGGATTTTGTCCATTTATCATATGGGAATAATTCCTAGAACCTGTGGAAAACTTAGATGCCAAACCTAAGCGATTCCTATGGTTATGTATGAATTTACAACGGTCCCTAAATTTGCACGTACCTTTATTAAAATGGTTACACTGTTGTGGTAAGGTTAGAGGATTATTATAGAGGAATTATTGTTAGCTTTTTAGTCCGAAGTAGAGGCCATAAGAATAGTTGGGGAAGAAGAGCTACTATTAACACTTGTATGCATGGAATTCTCTTCGTTCAACGATGATTCTTCAAGTTACATACTCCTTATAGTCTCAAACGTTGGAAGTGGTTCACGATGAAAAGTAATTCTGACAATAGCAGCAAAGCGTGAATCAAGACCATTAACCGAATATATAACCAAAATTTGTCACTTACCAAAGAGCCAAGATTTTTAAGCCTATCCGCCATGAACTTGATTTTGTGCAATATTTGTTGGTAGACATCTTCCCAATCTTGATGAACCAAAGTTCATTATCAAGACTAATATCCTGAGCACCCTTTTTGCCTTGAAAAAGCCATTGAATATGATCCCAAAGATCTTTTGCATTACCTAGAGTAGACACCACTTGATCTTGTAGGGAGTCACATAGAGTACCAAGGATCCACATCTTATTGAGATCATCAAGTTTGCACCATTCCGCATTCAGAGCACTAGTAGAGGTACCTCGGATGGCCTGTCTTCGATGTGAGATTTGAGACCAAGACCTCCAAGATGACTTTTTAAGAAGGAACTCAAAGAGTTATAATTATGTTTTTCTAAACTAAGTTTGACGAAACATTGTTTGTGATACTTAATGGTTTTATTGGATGTTGAAGATGGTGGTGTAGGAAGTATTGGTGGGATGTCATCCACGGCCATGAGTGTCGAGTTGAGGTAGAGTTAGGGTTCGACAGATAGGAGAAATAAGAGAGGATGTATGGAATTTTTGAGAGAATTTTTAGGGATGGGTCGTATTTAGCTGTGATACCATATTAGAATATTATTTTCTCACAATTCTCATTAAACATAATAATTAATATATGGTTACAAAGAGATTATTTTAGAATTAAACTTAATGGACTAGGCTTACAAATAATACAATGGGCATTTACATAATGTCGACTAACATTCATTCATTCTATTGTCACTATGTTGATACTAACACTACCTTATGTGAAATTCAAGTAATGAATGACATCCTTCACAAAACAACCTTTTTAAACGTACTATCTTCATATTAGATTTTAGATAGCAAGTTTTACAGTTCAAGTTTAGCTTCACATAATCCTAATTGAAATCACCTTATTAGTTCACGACATATGTATACTCGATATTGAAATGTGCCATAGAAAATGGCGTGGTGTGACATGTGACAGCGATGTAAGGTGCGTCGAGGTTATGCAAAGAAATTTTATGCTCTCGGATCCAAAATATGGTTATCGAGACTTATTTCTCTGTGTTGATTTCAACTTTGTGTATGGTTAGGTTTATTTACTTCACATTTTCCGTATATTGTTGACCTAAAGTTAAAGTAATTCATACGACATATTTCCGTATAGTGGGAAAGCAGAATCTCCTAAAAGAAAAGTAGTTTTCTCGCTTGAAACGAAGGTTCACTACTTTGATAGCTATGATATGGAATTAGAATACTAGTTTGTGTATGTAGTTAGTGTGGTCGTTTTGTGGCATGTCACAAATGATCTAGTGGTTGCTTGGGGTTAACGTGGTATTTCAGCCACACTCTATTGTACTTAACTGTTTTCAGTGTAATATATTTTATCAGGAAAACCCTTTACCCAAAAAATAATATACTAGTTACAATGTATACTAGTTAGAAATGAAAAATAAATTAGAAAACAAGTTCCAATTAGCATCTTATAAATTCAATGCATTGAAAAAATTAATAAATGTATACTAAGGGGGTGCCAGTCATGATTCGATGCCCCCCTCATTCATCACTAACCAATAATATCATGTCACCTCATTCCATGATTCAACCATGTCTCACCATACTTTTTTAGTGGCAACCATGATTTCATGTCTCAACTAATTTTATTTTTTATATAACATTTTCTTTTATACTTCTATATATACATAAGTATATCAATATTACAAAACTAAAAACAATATTATACATAAGTTTAATTTTAGTTTTGATGTGTCGAACATATATGTGCTAAGGTGGCATAATTCTAATACATGAAGTTTTAAGTGGGTTGATCTTATATTACTTTCATCCACATAGTTTCATCCACATATGTCGTACCCCAGTTTTCACTTCCCAAAACCTGTAAACACAACTTTCATCGACACCTCAACCACCATCTCCATCCATTAGAGGAGAGGGAGTGCATGCGGGGAGGAAGCGGGGAAGGTGAACCCCCGCACGGGAACACCGCCGCCTAGCGGGGAACCCCGCACGGGGAGGTGAAAATCGGGGAATGTTCACGCATGCGGAGAGAGGAGAAAATAGACGTTGGAGGAGGAGCGTATGCCTTAAACGGCTCTTTTTTGTTTGCTTTAAATACGTGAGAAGAACAAGAGGAAGAACAAGCAAAAAAAAAAAAAAACACACACCCATATAAAAAAAAAAAAAAAAAAAAAAAAAAAAAAAAAAAAAAAACTCACGGATACAAAAAAAAAAAAAAAAAAAAAAAATGGAGCCTAGAAGAATTGGGTCGACGCTATTGTTAGACGAGCCGTTTGAGTGGTCTAACGATAGTAGTCTCGAGTTTTTTGCAAACGCGATTGACGCAGATGAAGAGGAAGATACGGCAAGGTCGACACGTACGTCAGTGAAACGTGATCGGGTCAGCGCTGCAGAAAGATTGCATCGTGATTATTTTTGTGAAGAACCAAGATACAACGAGCAAGTGTTTGAAGATAGGTATCGTATGCCTAAAAGTTTATTTTTGAAAATCACACATGCTATTGAGGCTAGATTCGAGTATTTTCAGGAAGGTTATGATGCTAGACAAAAAAAAAGTTTCACAGCCATACAAAAATGTGCGTCTGCCGTTAAGCAACTCGCAACCGGTAATCCACCAGATGAGTTTGACGAATATTTACAAATGGCTAAAAGAACGTCACGTGAAAGCCTTCAATTTTTTTGTGATGCTATTATTCAGATATACAGTCGATATTACCTACGTAGGCCAACAAGCCATGATATTGCATGTTTGTATGAAGCACACGAAGCTCGACATCACATTCCGGGTATGATCGGTAGCCTAGATTGCACACATTTCGATTGGAGGAATTGTCCAATCGAATTGAGGGGTCAATATAAAAGGGGTGATCATCGATACCCCACAATTATGATGGAGGCAGTGGCGTCTCAAGATTTGTGGATATGGCACGCGTTCTTTGGACCGCCGGGTTCAAACAATGATATTAATGTTGTGATGCAATCTCCGCTATTCCTCACCGAGCGTAATGGTACGACACCTAAGTGCCCATTTGTTGTGAATGGCCATACATACAAGCGTGGCTACTATCTTTGTGATGGCATATATCCTTCATGGTCTACTTTTGTTAAAGCGTTCAAATTTCCTACCGACCCGCAAGAGAGAAAGTTCAAAAAACTACAAGAGTCGGCTCGAAAGGATATTGAACGGGCATTTGGTGTTCTCAAGCAAAGATGGGGTGTACTGAGACGATCCTTACGGCCGTACACAGTAGCCAGAATTAGTAAAATGGTTTATACATGTGTGATATTGCACAACATGATTCTACATGAATCTGGTAACGCAATATCCCCCGTTCATATTCGGGATCCTCCGATCGAACCGGTATTTGACGACGAAGCCTTAGACGAGATACGAAATGAGAACACACATTTTCGTCTCCGATTTGATCTTATGGAGCATATTCACGCTCAACAATTACCATACCTCGAGGTGGACGATGAAGCCGATGAAGTTTAGTTTTTTAGTATTATGTAATGTTATTTTATGTTTTTTAATATTATTATGTAATGTTTATTTATTTTAATGAAATTTTAGTTTTAAAATAAATTTTAATAGAATTTAAAAAAGAAAAAAAAAAAAAAAAAGTGAGTGAAGGGTGAGTGAAGGTGCCGTCCCCAAAAATGAAGTGAGTGAAGAGTGAGTGAAGAAAAAAGTGGGAGATGATGTGACGGAATGGGATTGGTTGTGAATGAGTGAAGGGAAATGGGTTGAGTGGAGCACTCCCCCCACCCTTACCACAGTTCGTTACTACCATTCACAAGTCAAATATGTGAAGAACATTCGTACACATTAACACATGTAAGAATCTGAAAATCGATCTCAAGAAGAAAGAATGGGTCTGCACCAACAAAAATAAGATCGATCAAAAGGTTGGTAAGTGAATTTTTTTTTCATTCATATATCTGAAGACGATGTAAGGGATTTTTTTTTTTCTTTTTAATGCCCAACATTCGTATGATTTAATGCCCCCACGTACACCTTTTTTCTTACAACGTCTATGATTCCACGGCAAAGGATGCCGAGATTGCCCCCCCCCCCTAATATTACAAGGTTCAATGAAATTGTGAATATTTTAATAATTATTAATTTATAGTTTTGTTGGGACAAATATATATACATTTGAGTTTCAAAAAATTTATTATCTTATTATGTTATCGATTGAAGCCTAAATTTATACCGGTCCCAAGTTTGGTCTAGACAAATTATTAATGTTATCGAGGTTATTAATTTATTGAGTATTAGTTTTACTGTAGTAATATTGTATATTGATTACAAGCGATATATTTACAAAATAAAGATAATAGTTTAATCTAATACATAAAAGAAACTCCAATTTAATATAATCTACTATGACTAATTCATCTTTTCACCTTTTCGTGCCCACGAATTATATCATTCCAGATTTTCAAATATTTTTTCCATATAATGATTGCTCATGCCAAATGGAATCCATATCTTTAAAAATAGTCATAATAACATGCTTATCTTGCTATAGTTAAAACCCTTAAATCAAATCATGTTAAATATCATATGTACAATCTTTAAACAACAAAATGATTAATCTCAGTTTTGAAAAAAAATATCATAAATTTCCAAGATTTTTTAAAAGCAATAAAGTAGCATTGTTCCCTGCATCTTTTGACTTGATCTATATCTCACTTTTATGTGACACATGCGGAAACTTATGTTTCGTCCATTATATATTATAAGACACAAATCAATACATCATCTACTCATTCTAAGCAAACAAAGAATACAACAATGGAATCTCACCCTCTTGTTCTTCTTGTTATCTTCTTTTACATGTTACAGTTAACTTACTCACAACAAACACCTTTCATATCTTGCTTACAAACCAAAATAGGTCCATTAACTAACATACTACATGCACCTACAAGTCCATCATACACACCAACTTTACAAGAATACATAAAAAACAATCGTTTTAACAAGACCACGACCACAAAACCAAACTACATTGTTACTCCAAGCACGTTCCCTCATGTTCAAGCCATTGTCATTTGTGCCAATGCTAACAACATTCAAATCAAGATAAGAAGCGGCGGCCATGACTATGAAGGTATATCTTACACTTCTATAGAACCTAAGTTTATACTTTTAGATATGTTCAACATTAGAAACATATCAGTTAATGTTGGGCCCCGATTAGCTTACGTGCAAGCTGGGGCCCAAATAGGTGAGCTTTATTATAACATTTGGAAAGCTAGCAATAAGCTTGCTTTCCCAGGCGGGGTGTGCCCCACTATGGGGATTGGGGGACACATTAGTGGCGGTGGATATGGTGCCATGTTACGAAAATATGGGTTATCGGTAGATAATGTGGTCGATGCTGAGATGGTTGATGTGAATGGGAGCATTTTGGATCGTAATAGTATGGGTGAAGATCTTTTTTGGGCTATTCGAGGGGGTGGTGGTGCTAGTTTTGGAGTTATATTATCGTATACTCTTAAATTAGTTGATGTCTCGAAAATATTAACAGTTTTTCGTGTTGAAAAGGTTTTAGAAGAAAATGCAACAGACATAGTTAATCGTTGGCAATACGTTGCCCCGGTTATTGATAATCGTCTATTTATTAGGCTACTTATTCAACCGGTAACAATTAAGCCATATGGAAAGACGATCAGGGCTAGCTTTATAGCAATGTTTCTTGGAAATAGTCAAGAACTTTTAGGTGTTACTAATAAGGAATTTCCCGAATTGGGTGTGAATAAAAATGACGTTCGTGAAATGAGTTGGATTGATTCGGTGCTATATTTGGCTAACTTTGATAACAAGACTAAACCCGAGATCCTTCTTAATAGACACTCAGATACAGTAGGTTTTATAAAAAGAAAGTCAGACTATTTCCAAACTCAAGTTCCAAAAACGGGTTTAGATTTGATATTTAAAAAGATGATGGAGTTGGGAAAAGTTGGGTTTGTTTGGAACCCATATGGCGGAGTCATGGCTCAGATTCCCTCATCAGCAACTCCATTCCCTCACCGGGCTGGATTTTTGTGGAAAATGCAATACGCGATTAACTGGAAAGATGCAGAATTGGAAAAAGACTATTTGAATCAGATGCGAAGTTTGTATGATTTCATGACACCATATGCATCACACTCTCCTAGAGGTGCATTTCTCAACTATCGAGATATTGACATTGGTGTTAATCATAATGGTGCGAATAGCTATGCTGAAGGCAAGGTTTATGGTGAAAAATACTTCTTGGGTAACTTTGATAGGCTCGTGCAAATTAAGATGGCAGTTGATCCACAAAATTTCTTTCGTAACGAGCAAAGTATTCCAACTTCTTCAGCAAGATGAGTGCTATATTAACTGTTATTCCTTTTAAGTGTATTAGTTTTCACTATTTTAACTTTTGTGGAAATCGAGTTCTTAAAACAAGATTTGATAGAATTATGAAAGGGAAAGAATACAAGTTTTGGCTTATATAACTTGTGTGTTCTTTTCTCATATTTAACTAACAGATAATTTGATTAGACTTAAGATTTCTATACTTGTAGATAGGGGTGTTGATCGGTTTTCGGTTAATTCGGTTAAAAAAAATTTTAGGGTCAAACCGTGAACCAAACCAAACCGAATTCAAATTCGGTTTTTAGTTCGGTTTGGTTAAATTCTAGTTCGGTTTGGTTCAGTTCGGTTTTCGGTTTAACCAAATTACACACTTTATTTAAAAAAAAAAAGAAAAATATACAAATATATTTTGCCAAAAAAGTTATTTCAAACATAAAAAGTATTTTTTAATATTAAGATAGAATTTTTTTGTTATTTATATATATATATAAATATAAATATAAATATATATATATAACGTTTTATTGATCTTTTTATATATATAAATATATAAATTTATATGAATTCGGTTTTCGGTTTTCGGTTTTGATTACCAAAACCATATCCAAACCGAGAACCGAATTAAAAGTTCGGTTTGGTTCGGTTTTGGCGAATTCGGTTCGGTTATAAGTTCGATTCGGTTATTTTCGGTTCGGTTCGGTTTTGGTTTTCGGTTTATTCGGATATTTCGGTTTTTCTGCTCACCCCTACTTGTAGATCAATGTTTTTGTTCTTGGGCTTCAGCAACACTAACGCAACAACCCAACCCAAACTCTACCTTATTTAGTGTTGATAGTTTAAGGGTGCGTTTGTTTTGTAGGTGAGATTGAATTAGATTTGGATTTGGGAAAAGTTTGAAAGAATTAAGGAATGAGAAAAAAAATATTAATGAATTAAATATTATTATTTAAAAAATAAGTGAGATATTATTAATATTATTTTGAGAATAAAACAAATATAAAATAATATGAGGTCCCACATAAAAGAAAAAAAGTAGAATCTCATTGGTTGATATCACTCAAAGATGATAGTGAGGGTGAGAATGCATCTTTCATTGAAAATGGTGAGGCCGGGGAATCAAAAATAAACCAAACAAATTATTTGATATTTCTTTCATTCCATACCCATCCACACCCGCATACCAAACGGGCCCTAAAAATTAAGTCTAATTAGAGTTCTTGAAATTTAAAAATAATTATTATATATACTAATTATGATTAGGATGAATAGTAAAAGTACTATTTTGCACTATTCATCACTCAATTTTCGTTTTAGATCATGAGGTTATAGATCTATTGCAAAGTTAGTCCGGCCGTTAATATTGTACAGAAGAAGGCCCTCATGTTAACTTTTAATTTCAAAGTTAGTCCCTAAAAACTAACTTTGCAACATACCGACAATCTCAGACCGTAAAAAAACATACTATTTTCAGAAACACTTTACGAAAATAGTACTTGCGGTTATCGGCCTTTTGCATATTTAGTCCTTAATAACAAATTTTTTCTAATTATGATTAGGATGAATAGTAAAAGTACTATTTTGCACTATTCATCACTCAATTTTCGTTTTAGACTATGAGGTTATAGATCTATTGCAAAGTTAGTTCGGCCGTTAATATTGTACAAAAGAAGGCCCTCAGGTTAACTTTTAATTTCAAAGTTAGTCCCTAAAGACTAACTTTGCAACATACCGACAATCTCAGACCGTAAAAAACATACTATTTTCAGAAACACTTAACAAAAATAGTACTTGCGGTTATCGACCTTTTGCATATTTAATTTCGAGTTTAGATTAAACAAAATATTCTCGCAGCAACGCGCGGGTAAACCCACTCGTTTTGTCCAGACAGCACAACAAGCTAGTTGTTGATCATGAAAGATGTCGTATTCATGAATCATAGTCATTTTCCATGTTGTATTAAAGATAACATGTGTGGCAGGAAAACAACCCCACAAACATATCTTCAATCACTTTGTTACAATATCATACGTTGATTTTAATCATTTCATTAATCTTTCTTCCACTAAATGGATATGATTCAAAATCAAATCTGATAAATATATTTAAAAATATATGTCAAGAAACAAAAATATGAAATTTGGTTTCACATATTTGGTTTGTGGTAGTTGAAAAGTTCTTGGTATAGGATTTTATAACTTCGTAAGCTCTTGAGCAACTTCATGGAATTAATTAACAAGTGATAATTTATTTTTATGACTATGTTGCATTATCAAAACAAGTTTGTAAGTTGACAATAAAATTTCAACTCTAAAATATCAAGTTTTGACCATTTCAATAGAAGTGTTAACTTCACACCTTTAATATAAATTATCGCTACTTAATTTGACATGTTACTGAAGATAACTCATGTACCATAACTCGTCATCTTTACTCGTTATAACTAGTAGTTAAGAAGCAAAAAAAAAAAAAAGTAACATGCTAAAAGAAGTAGGAAGAAACGATTTTTAGACCATGATAAAAGTCAAGAATGCACGGCGAAGACAGGTACGAGTCGGCTGCCAACACAAACCCACTCATTCAGTATCTATGACAATGTGACACATCATTGTGAATGCTTTAATTTACCCATGTATCCTTTCAACCATTATGTCCCAATCGACTATGGAATAACGAATAAGAATGACCAAGAAAGCAACAACTTTTTAATGGTATTTATATGGATAAAATATATTATTCGCTTTTAATGTCTTTATTTTTATAGTTTTGTTATTTATTTGAATATTAACGTAAGCTAACAAGTTTACAACACATCCACAACTTTCAACTTCTAGAAAACCTGTACAAATGATAGCTCGCTGCCATATTAGCGAAGTTACCTTGTATAGCTTCATAGAACCTACAATTGAGAAATGTAATATGTCATACAAAACAGAAACAAAAAGGAGCAACTTCCCTTTGACATATAGGTAGGTCATTCTCAATGGCAAAACATAAACAAACTTAGAACAGGTCATTCAATTCTCTTGTAGGGTTTGCCTTACAAAGTTACAAGAGAAATGTGGATAAGACAGCACAACCATAAATGAGATTGATATTTTAGTATCATTTTCTGATATATTAACATTCACCATACGAAACTACATGAAAAACCTATAAAACGACACATGCCATGGGGTTTAGGTGCCCTCTTGATCTTTGAAAACGTTCATGATTCTGAGATGTGTATAGCCTGAATCTGACTGCTAAGTCTACGAGCATCTTCTGCCTGTGGATCTACCTGCACAAACCGAAATTTAGTTATAAAGTCGATCAAATCTGTAACATTCCACTGGTGAGCAACAATCCTTGTAACAGCAGAACGATAAGGTAAGTAAAACTCTTCTGTTTTGGATTCGAAAGCTACATCAAGTCCCGTACATACTCTCTTTGCAAAATGGAATCCAACAAAGAATAGTAGAGAGATTAAAACAAACCTGTGCAGGTTTGAAAGTTAAACTTGAAGTCAGTCCAGTCGTAGTCTCACCACTAGGATACTTGTAATCAATCTTGTGTTAGAATTATAATATCATGACATTAATATAAAATAAACCAAACACATCAAGTGAGCATAGCGGAAGCAATTATAACAAGATCATATAACATGTAATTAATTAATCAATATTAAATAGTAAACATACCTTTGTGATTCTAGCCCGAACAAGAATCAAATTGCAATCTTCAATCAAGAACCCTAATTAGGGTTTTTGTGGATTATAAGAATTACCCCTTACCTCTTTTGTAATTCAATCCAAGAATCAAACAATAGTGTGTTTGAATCACGTTCTTGTACACACATACTAATTCAAGAAAAAGTTTATGCAAGTAAATTAAACACAAAACTTATTTGATCTTATGAAAATCGAATCCCTAAGGGATTGTTTTGGATGGATCGATTTAAGACAAAGAGAATGATAGAAAAACACCAAGATGTGTGTGTACAAGTTATGAGAAAACAATACATCTTGGGTTTGTATATATACTAATTGAAACTTGGAGCTCAAGGCACAAAGGAGGTGGAGAACCCCCTTGGCCGATCGGTTATGTAATCCCAAAGGGATTCTGGAACCTTCCATTGTTTCCAAATATTCATTAGTATTACTTTCCTAATCTTCGTCAATAGATCATTAGTCATTTTTCATTAAATACTAATTTTCATTACTAGTTTTGTGTTTATTAATAATTACGTATAACATTTATAAATAATTATTTCTTTTTCTCTTCATACGTATTGTGTGCAATCCCGTGATCTCGAGTTCGATCCTAACATACAACTACTAAAATAATGTCCATAATCTAACAGCTCACACTTGGACATATTTTAATAGTGTAATCACATCGGTTAGCGTCTTGCAACACGCCGATGCCTCTAGTACGATCTCGAGTAAGGCTCCTGGAAAACCTTTTAATGATTACTCATTATTATTATCCTTTTGTTTCTAATACCATGTTAATAAGGATATGGATTAAAGTCATTCCTTAATTAACCATTCTGTTTCTCGTTGTTAGTGATTGATCAAGATTACCAAATCATCTGAACATATTCAGGGAAGATCTTGGGCATGGCCATGCAAACATCTTGACAACCCTACGAGGGGCCCAGCAGTATTAAACTCCAAAAATTAATTTGAAAGAACAAATTCTATCTTGACTACAAGCAAAACCCACAAACTTTGTAACACTTCCGAAAACAACCCTTATGACTACCAGTTACGTATAGCGTTAAGTTGTTCCACAAAAATGTACTACATTCATGACACTTATCTTGCATCTCAAGTCCGAGGATAACATCTCATGATTTACTTAATAACAAAATCCATAAAGTAACATCATGTAGTTGGGATAAGTCCTATATTCGGTATCATTGAATATCATCTGAAATGACATGACTACGCATCAATATACTTTAAGTATATTATACCAACCTTCAGATTTGTCTTGATTTAATAATATTCCCATATTATTAACTGACAACGGACAATTTAGAATAACATTTATTTATGGATTAAACATACAAATATAGGATACAATATATTATAAATTAAACATACCATGTATTTCAATTTATCATAATAATTGTTTAGCATCCCTTATCCAAATACTAAATAGATTAACGCATGATAACTCTTGTTGATGAATTATGTCTCAAGCAATGACATTCATACTTGTTGACAAGACATAAATCATCCAACTTTGATCTATCAGAATTTTAAGAATACTTATTTCAAGAATTCAACTATTGAAATTCTTAGTGCATATTCAACTATTTTGATAATGCCATATTTCATAAAAATGTGAGACATCCTTAACCACCAATTTATGATAATTAAACTTTCAAACATTTTAAAGTTTAAAGTATTCTTATTCTCTTAATGTATAATGCAACTTATGCTTTTAGTAAGCACAACTAGTACATATAGCAAAGAACGAAATCCTTACCATAATTAGTATTGAGTGTCATCTCAATTTCAATAACATCATTGTATGCAACAACAATATGTTATTAAAACTTCCCGTAAACCTTAATATCTATTATGTAATGTTTGATGCCCTTCAAACTTTCAAGTTTGTTGGCTATGACAATTTTCACAACAATTGAAAAATTGTTCATCTATAGAATTTGGAAGCTATTCCAGATTTAGGATGTGATTCTATAATCAAACATATTCTTTTAGAATATTACACAAGTTATCTAATAACCTTTTATTTAGATATTAATATTGCCAAATCATCTTGTAATCAAGCATGATACAACAACACATGATGTTCATGAAAAATCTTTGAGTCATACTTAGATTTTATTCATGTCATACATAAATATTTAGACTTTCTAAATAATATATCATGTTATATTAGATTCATTTACCACACATGTTTCAACAATAAACTTCATTCCAAGGTTATATGTCTTATTTCCTAAATCTTACAAGTAAAGTTTCATTCCATTCTAAGACTTAACATTTACTTATATGGAATGTTACTTTTCATATGTTCTACAACATATATGATTTAAGAAATTAAACATAATACTCCCACTAGCTTTTAGAAATACTTAGAAATTATCTTATTTCAATTATAAATCAAAACATGAATTTAATAATTAAACATAAGAGTAATCTTCTAGATGCATGCATTTATCCATTCATGGATTATTGCACTTTGTACACTTCCAAAGATTTATTTGAATTCATAAACTCCTTTTATTTACTTATCGTCCTCGCTCAAGTAATCACTCAAGAAAGAGTTTTGATATTTTATTGTCAATCTCATAAATATGACAATCATAATCTTTATATATTTAATGTGTTTAGAAAGAATATTCAATCACAGTTAATTGCTTAAGTGTGATTAATAATCTTGTCATAAGACATGCATTAAATATGTGCACAATATTGTCCATATGATTTCTATACAAAGATTTAAACCACAAGAGTTACCTAATCTTTGAAGAAACTCATCTTCATTTTCTAGTCTAATTATTAAGATAAACCAAGTTTCTAAAATTGATTATCTTTATGGACAACATCTTAATCATTCATATCATGTATACTTTACCCAATTTCATATTTGGTAATGTATCATAATGATTATCAGGTTTACAATAATCCTGTAAATCATAGTCCTCAGCATATTAATCAAATATCTGAGATATATTGCTTTTCTATGAATGATAATTCCATCATCTTGAGATTTAACATTTAAATGTCAAACTTTATTATCATGTTGAGATTTAACATTTAAATGTCAAACTTTATCATGATATTTACTAGTGTATTTTAGAAGATTATGTATCTTATAATTTTATCTTTTAAAGATCAAAACTCCCACTTGCTTTTAGTAATTTAAAGACTATCTTTAAATACTTAGCAAATAAAGAAACAATACAATGTTCTCTTTTGGGATATTACAAATACTTATTGATAGTTCCTGACTTAACTTTGTTAATAACCTCTTTATAAGCAGTTAAACAAATTTAGAACTTCAATTTAAGACTTAATGTGATTCATCACATTCCATCATATGATAATTTCTTATTAATCTTCTATGTTGGAGTTTTATTAAATATGTCCAAGTCATACTCAACATTCTAACCTTGATAACTTTTGGAAGAAAAGAAGTCATAGTTATCTTTAATCAAACAATATAACAAGAGTTTGATTTTCCTAACTGAACATACCATAAACATTTGATATTTCATTAGTATTAATATTGTAAGACAATCTAACAATATTAAAGATAACCATATTCCTTTTGACTTGTCTATTTACCAACTAATTCATTTTAATGGTATAATAATATTCAAGCCAATTACATGCTTTATAACACAAGTACTTTTTACAAAGTCACTTTATGTCCATGTCTTTACAAGAAAACATAAACTGTTATAATCCCACTATACGTTATAAGTTATTTAACAATTTAATAACTTCATGTATATGTCTTAATTAAAAAACACAACAAGATAACGTCTTTCTTTATTATAAGTCTTATAACAATTAAAAGACTTTATGTTTATATCTTTACAATGAAACATATACATGTTTAACTAAAGTAATTATGAACACCATCTTTTGGTTTCAATAGTAATTTCAAGTTAATTTATTACTTCACAATAATGTAAATAACATTATTTCTTCATTTATTTATGTCATTCCAAGAACACATAAATATTCAGATTGAAGTAGCATTAGATTACTTAATTAATTTATGTCATTCCATGAATTCATAAATCTATAAATTAAAGTAGTCTTGATATCATATTGACACATGTTCTAATAGGTATCTAATTTAGAAACTGCAAATTCTCATAGTTCAATTACATCAGTTGATCTGCTAGTAATGAAATATAAAATTCACCTTGTTGTTGCAATCTATCTAAGCTCTCACATAACATAAATTATAACACCAAGTGTTTCTAGAATTAATATTAGAACATTATTCTCTTACCTTTTAGTCAAGAGAATCCATTAAATCATATCTTTGTGAGTTGTTTCTTGCACACATTAAAGATAACATTTCTCCCACTTGTGCATGGAACAACCTCATATAGTTGATAAACAACATGCCATGCATTTGCTTATGTGTTCAATATGATTGTGTCATAGATTTTAGCATAACAAGTATATGTAAAACAACAATGTCTAGTAAGGAAACGTACAAGACTATCCTTAAAAGTATGAGTGTCTACATTTGGAAAGTAATTATCTTTAGCTACCAATATGTCAAAGCTTGTAACTCCCACTGAATTAAAGATCATTACAATAATTCCTTATTCAGTAATAAGTACACAATACTCCCACTGAATTTGACAACATTGTAAATGTTTCATATCCAGTAAAAGAAAATAGTGTGCTTTTAACTTTCCTACACCTTTAAATGTCCATACGTAACAATTACTTATGCATTAAAAAGTGTATTCTACTACGTAAATGATGGACTATCCACCAAATGCTATTAACTTGAAAAATTGGGCATGCAATTTCTTCCTTAATAGGTCTACCATCCTACAATGTATGTAGCACATTTAAAATAGTTAAAGAAACTAGTTTGTTTTTAAACATTTTGCGGTAATTAGTCTAGCTTCTAATTATAATAACTCATAAAATGTCATACATAATTTTCTGTTAACCAAATATCATATTTGTTACTAAAAATTTAATCACCAAATCAGGATGATGAAATCCCTATGGAAAATATTCGCAATTTTCTTAACTATTAAAAATTTGCTATGAGTTATATATTAGAATTTAGACATATCTAATATTCCTATTATCCTTTCTCATTCATGAAAAGGAATAGGATTGTGTCTCACTCTTCTTTCATAGAAAGGAGACTTCTTTTGTCTTTTAAGTAAATTATTCTTAATCAAACATTTGTTTGAAAACAGAACGAGATCAATTTACCAAAGCCCAAAGTGCGTTTACGGTTTGAACGTTGCATTAATACATTAAAACGAATTACAAAATTCAATTTCAGTATTTTCGATAATTAGATCTTTAAGAAAATAAAATACCCATTGGTAAATATTCTTATAAACCATAGTATTTCCTTAAAGCTAGGATCCTAATTGACATAGTACCATTACATCAGTTGATCTGCTAGTAATGATAGTATTCAACAAGGTAATTATCGAACAATAATTGCCAATATCATATTGCAATTCCTAGATTATTATGGGATTTACTTTCACAAAACTTTTGCAAAGTAAGCATGTTTCATCCCCATCTAATGCCTTGAGTCCAAGATCTCACTTCCTACTCAATTTAAGTCATCTAACTTAAAAACTGCAAACTCACAAATCCATCACATCAGTTGATCTGCTAGCAATGAATTTATGAAATTTACCTCTCTATTGCAATCTCGCCAAGTTCTCACATGACGTAAATTAGAACTTCAAGTGTTCTTAATTAGATGGCATTTGACTTAATTTTATAAGGGTATTAATTTTGACGTGATCAAAATAATGTATAAAGAAGCATGCATACAACTTCATAACATTGGTTTTACAAAACATTTTTATTACCAATTTGCTAAGAGTAAAATAACAAAGTTTTGATTGAGGTATCGGGTTCACCAATTAAAGAATTACCAACAATTATCGTCCACTATATCGTACTTTTGCATAAGCCCTAAGGCTTAGTGTTTCGGATAATCATTGTGGAATTGTGGTGAATTCACCCTTAAGATGACAATGTACGTAATATAGTGATATAGGTAAGTCTAGAGTCGGCAACCAAGCAGTTGTAGAGAACCGGTAGGTGCATGAGCTTTAAAAACCCCTCTCTACAAGTACATTGGATGGCAACCTTCGGTCCGCCTTTCGCACACTATGTACAAAAACATCAATCAACCAATCCTTTGAAATTTATTCTTAAAACTAAAACAATTTCGCCATTTATTTAGTCCGTATTATTTTTCTATTCAAAAAATTACCCTTTTCGTTTATAAACATGTCTAACATAATAATAAACAAAAACAAGTAATATAAAATAAAAAATAAAACAACTAAATAAACATATACATAACATAACAATTAAATATGTATAAAACATGTAGCCACATGCAAATCTTATTCAATAGTCCTATTAATAATCAAATCTAGGTGTATAACGTATTTATTCAATTAAGGCTTTCTTCTTCTAGGAAAAAGAGCCACATGCATCGATAAATCGATTGCGTAAGCCAAAACTAAACAAATACCACATAGCACATAATTGATTACTTAATATTGGAGTCTTCCCCAATTTGACATCTATTAATAAATTTACATGTTTCGATATAACTTAACAATTAATTTATATTTATATATCCAATTTAAACCATTTAAATTATCACACAATAAAATCCATGCAAATATGCACTTTTACATGGATTAAGCTTAACAATTAACATATTGCACCAAGATCGTTTACTAAAACGCATAACAAATTACATGACATCCTAGGGTTTCTAATCATATTAAAAAACTCAAAAACCAAAACCCTAAAACCCTTTAAGGTCTAAATCGACCCATAAAAAAATTAGGGTTAGGAATCTAAAAACCCTAAAAACATGTAACTAAACGAATCAAGATCTAATTTTTATGTGTTTCGATAATTAATTACACATTATAACGGCTCTAGATGCCACTGTTAGAATTATAATATCATGACATTCATATAAAATAAACCAAACCCATCAAGTGAGCATAGCGGAAACAATTATAACAAGATCATATAACATGTAATTAATTAATCAATATTAAATAGTAAACATACCTTTGTGATTCTAGCCCGAACAAGAATCAAATTGCAATCTTCAATCAAGAACCCTAATTAGGGTTTATGTGGATTATAAGAATTACCCCTTACCTCTTTTGTAATTCAATCCAAGAATCAAACAATAGTGTGTTTGAATCACGTTCTTGTACACACGTACTAATTCAAGAAAAAGTTTATGCAAGTAAATTAAACACAAAACTTATTTGATCTTATGAAAATTGAATCCCTAAGGGATTGTTTTGGATGGATCGATTTAAGACAAAGAGAAGGATAGAAAAACACCAAGATGTGTGTGTACAAGTTATGAGAAAACAATACATGTTGGGTTTGTATATATACTAATTGAAACTTGGAGCTCAAGGCACAAAGGAGGTGGAGAACCCCCTTGGCCGATCGGTTATGTAATCCCAAAGGGATTCCGGAACCTTCCCTTATTTCCAAATATTCATTAGTATTACTTTCCTAATCTTCGTCAATAGATCATTAGTCATTTTTCATTAAATACTAATTTCCATTACTAGTTTTGTGTTTATTAATAATTACGTATAACATTTATAAATAATTATTTCTTTTTCTCTTCATACGTATTGTGTGCAATCCCGTGATCTCGAGTTCGATCCTATCATACAACTACTAAAATAATGTCCATAATCTAACATCTTGCACCTAATGGTTGAAAATCAAGCATAACAAATACAGTAAGTAGCACATAACTGAACTAGCATATAGTTTAATCGTCTAAAAAAATTGATAAAGCAGCTCAAGATATAACGAAGTACTGAGATCAAAATTTAAAAACCATACGTCCTGTCAATTATGGCAATTTGCTTGATCCTAGCAACTGTTAAGTGCAACTTCGCTTCGCTCACCTGGGCAAGCTGTCGATCTCGTTTTCCTCCTGGTCCAGGAGCTATAATCAAAAGTAAGCAATTATTAGAGCTTAAGGAAAATGTTCTATATCTTATGGCGGCCGATACTGATTTTAATGATCAGGTTTTAGACACTAGATATGCAATAATGAAACCATTATCGAAGGAACAAGCTACCTCGGAACCGGAATTTTTTAGCTAGTTTCCGCATGGCCTTGATATACCTCATCCGGTATTCGACATAAGTTAAAACTTTATTTTTTGATGAATCGAGCAGAATGGCTCTATCACATGCCTCGATGGTCTTCTCAAGGACATCCTCTGGAAGGAGGAGTCTGAGACTGGTAGGGGAAACAAAAAGAGCCATGATGTTGATGGTATCTGATGGCAGTATTCCCTCAAGATCCACAAGGGTTAAGTCTGCTTCATTCCCTATTTTTTTAACCACACGTGCATAATCGATTGGGTGGTGAACAAGATACGCGAGTTGAGGAAATTTGAGGCAGTATTTCTCAGAAATGAAATTGTGAATCATGGAAATCTCATTGTCTATGTCAGCACACAATGTGTTACACTGCACAATCACCGGATCATCATCTTCCACCAGCAAGCTTAGCTCCGACATTATATCTGACCCCTTCTTATAAGACCATGCTCAACTTTCTGCCCAATGAAGAAAGAGTTACGTTATAGAGTTCACGAGGTTTCTTGATTGTAAAAAATATGGTCAGTACCTTCATAATATCTGCAAATCTCTGTGTGTTATGTAAATTAGAAAAATGGTCCAGATCATCGTTATTGAGGACTTGTGTAGCACCTAATCCTCGTTTATCCTATTGAATAGGAAGAAAAAGAAAAGGGAGAATTATTGGTATGTAACAATAGAAGAAATGAGCCATTGTCTGATTACTTAAAACATAATCTATATCTATACTACTATATAATGCATTTGGGACTATTATATAATTAGAAAGGTTTAAAATTCAGACTTTCACTTGTTTATTATGGAAGGATTTCAAAATTAATTGGTTAGGAAGCAGGTTGGTTAGGAAATTGGTTAAGAAGCAAGTTGGTTAGGAAGTTTGTTAAGATGGAGGTCGGTTGTTCAAATTAAAATTATTTGGCTTAACCACATCTACCATCTCTACTTATAAAGCATAAAGACAACTAAATGTGTAACCGAATAACGCAAAATATAGTCACAGGTACCCGCCGCCGCATTGCGCGGGTACCGTTATGATAAAATGACCCACTACTAACACCAAGTTCTTGTTATCATTGTCCAAAAAATACTCTAGATCTCCAAGATAATAAGCATTACAGAAGTTTGAAAAAATTCAATATACATCTAATTAGGCCAAACAATAAAAGGACTGTAATCGCATGCACAGCTAAAACGCCTTTCCCCAAAAGAATAATGATACGTTAGTTAGTAATAAGAGAACAAAAAGTTATTTGGTGAGAGCTCGGAAACTTGAAAAGATTCTACTTCAGTCGCCACCCTGTCCATGGCCAAAACGAGAATTTGTATCAACTACGTGCTAGTTAAGATAATAAAAATCTACAAAGAGCATAAGGAGATACATGAAAGTTATTCGTTGTATTTAGCAGAATCCATCTGTTATTCAAAAGAAGGAAAAATCCTCTCCACTTTATCCTTTGGGCTTAAATAAGCAATCAATTATTAAACGTTATTAGCTTTAGATGAGCACATCCACTTCTTTTCCCCTATGGGGGTGTTTCATTGATAAGCTCTTAAGCTAGGCCTATGAGGCAATCAAATAAGCTACGACATATATATAAGCTGTTTAATTGTGTTTTCTGGCGCTAATGAGGGGGTTGTTGGTCCCGTTTACTTGGTTAATAGTTAACTAAAGAGTTAATCTAACCAAGTTCCATGACATTTTAACACAGATGTAAAAGATCAACAACAAAGATAAACGTAAAGAAAAGAGACACAGTATTTTTCAACGTTTAATTCTTATTAGAAGTTAATCAAAGAATTATACCCAAGTGTTTGCGGAATAACACTTGGGATTGAAACGACAAGTATGGTATAGACTCCTCTCTAAACCCAAACAATGTTTGAGTGACAACTAAAGGTCTCACTAAGCAATCTCAGGGACTATGTTGTTCTTTGGAGGAGTAAAAGTGGTTTGTGAATGCTAAGCATTAATTGCACAAACTTGTCCCCTTTTACTTCTCACTTATGCTACCTATTTATACACAAGTAAATTACAACGTTACTGATAAAGACAAAATGATGACCTATCTAGTAGAGACAAAATACTTACATATTTTGTCTCTGTTACAATAGACTATATTGGGTAAAGGACAATGTGCCTTTCTGATGCACAGTGATGGCACCATCCTGACATAATGCCATTCAGGGAAAGTTTGACTTCAGGTTAATAAGGACACCTGTTGATACGTTCAAACTTTCCCGCTTAGTCCCGCCCATTCTTCAGTCTTTAGATCTTCAGTCTTTAGTCTTCAGTAGTTCAATAGTTGTTGAGGAGTCTTGGGGGTTCAGTAAGTTATTGTCATCCTCACTGAACCCATCACCTTCTTCTTGGCTTAGATGCCACTTGCTGAGTTCCGCCTCACTGAATGGTGAACCTTTCTTCATAGGCTCGTTCTAAGCATCCTGAAGATGACTCACTGAGTTACTGTTCACTCAGTGACTTGTTTGTGTTTACGGATATTAAACACTTAGGTTATTTTATGTTCAAATCCTGGTTAAAGGAAGATTGGGGAATTCAGTAACCCAACAGTCTCCCCCTATTTGGATATACAAATAGCCTAAGTGTTTCATGATTCAGTGTGAGTTGGCAAGGGTCTTCATCTCTCACTGAGTGTTAATGTAATTAGAGTAGGACACTGATAACTTAAAAGAACTTCAATGTTTATTAATAGCTATTACAGATCCTACTGATAATACAAAACAAAAAAAAGATAGTTGTTGCAGATTCAGATGTTCAGTTGGTAACCAAGAGCTTCAAGCTTTGCCTTCTTAGACCTCAGGAGATGTTTGTCAGGATGCTCCTCAATCTTGGCTTTTAGGTCCAGGCAGAGCCTCATATTTTCAGCACACCTGACAGGGGAAGCCAGTATGAGGTACATTAACATCGCCTTAATCCCAGCCTTATCAATGTCAGACCATCTTTGGAAAGCAGGGTTCCCGTATTCATCAGTAAAGCACAAGCCTCTTTCAGGTGCTTCAAGAACCTTGTTGTTCACAAAGGTGATCCCTTCAGGAAGACACCTGTCACAATCTAGCCCTGGGACCTTGATCTCAGGCTCCAACTCAATTTGCTTCCTCTTCCTTTGGGAGGCCTTTGGTAGAGCAGTCTGAGTATATGAAGCAGGAAGTAGAGAGGGAATGCCAAGAGCTTCTGGCATGTTCATCAGTCTTTCATACCTTAGCTTTAGTGATTTCAAGAGATTAGCCAGTTCCTCAGTGTCCAAACCAATCTTCCCAGCCTCTTCATGAACAACCTTTATAAGGACAGGTTTGCTCATCCTTTCTTCCACAGCCACCATTTTCAGTATCTCATCTCTTTCCAAATAGGCCTGAATTTCAGCATCAGTGAGGTGATGAATCACTCCATTGATTTCAAATGGAACTTTGATGGGTTCATCAGGGTCCTGTCTGACTAAGGTGGAGGCGGGATTCAGCACTATTTCAGGCTGAGTAGTTGTGGCAATGCTTTTGCCTTTATCCAGCTGATGAGATGAGGAGACTGTTTCTTCATGAGGTTGAACAGATGAGATGGGAGTGGCCGCAGTGACATGCTCCCCCTCAGTGTGAGAGGGCTGTCCAGCTTCTTGTGCATCTGTATGAGGGGCATGAGTGACATTCTCCCCTCAACTGTTGTCTGAGCTGTAGTGATGGCAAGAGTTAGAGTGACTGATGTAGAGGGAGAGAAACCCTTGAAGGCCTGATAGATTTCAGTCATCATAGTCTTGATGTCTGAGTTGTCCTGCTGAATGTTAGACACCTTGTCTTCAAGTGATGCCTGAGCATTTTCCATTGCTGTCAATCGAGAACCAAAACTCCAAGCTATAGAGGCTAACTTCTGAAACTGAGCTGCCACTGATTGATCCAAGGCAGCGAGGGAGGTTTTGACAGACTCCACTAAGGTACTGAGAGCCTGAAGATTGAAGAACTTTATCAGGTTGAGTAGCTCAGTGAGATGCACAGAGTTGAGCTGATAGGTCTCTGATGCCTGAAGGAGCTTCTTGGTGAGTTCAGGATCATCCTTAACCGATTCTTGAATGGATTGAACCCCTGTATTCAGTTTGGTGAGGGATTCAAGGAACTGGTTAAGATGTGAGACCATCTGTGTTAGGGAGAAGTTAATGGAGGAGTTCTGCTCCCTGACATCTTCATTAAATTCTTCAACTTACTCTTTGAGATTGAAGTAGTGAACTGCCTGTTCAGTGTGCATATCAAACACTTCATCAATTACTCCCCTGAATAAGGCATTGGTGGCCTTTTTGATGAACTTGGTAAAGAACTTCCCAGTGAGAGGAGATTGATCATCATCTGAGGATTCTGACTCGGAGTAGGACTCAGTAGCTTCATGGATAGGAGATTGAGGAGACTGAAAGATTGGTTCAAGGACTGTCTCCTCTGTGGAAAACTAGAAGGGGGGGGGGTTGAATAGTTTTACGTCCATTTTTAAATTTATAAAAACAAGTTTGTTTTAAAAACTTCGATTCGATCTTATGTGAACTCAAATCTTGAACAATATGAACAACTATATCTAAGTATGAACAATAATAATAATGTAAACTAAGTATGTGAAATCAACACATGCATCATATAAACAATTATAGCTATATACGAGAGATAAGTAAGTAAACGTTTATTTTATAATCCTTAGTTATATTTTGTATGAAAACTATACTTGATCGAAATGATCAATTATATGTATGTTACCTTTTTAGTTTGATTGTAAAAAACTTTGTTTTGTGAATGAAACTTTTGTTTGATCTTTAAGTAATATCAATACTAGACTATATGAGCAACTATATATATATATACATCTACATCTACAAAAGTAATAGCGATATAAGCAAGATGATAAGTAAGATATGGAAATATCTAACCGTGAGACAAAGGATTTATAGTGGTTCGGCTACAAGGACACCTTCCTTGCCCTACTCCACTCCTCGAGTCACCTACTCGAGAGTTTTCTTCACTATGTCAACAAGCTTCCTTATGGCGGAGAAAACCTTACACACCAATATACACACCACAACTTCGTCACAACTTATTCACACCTTCTACACAACTTCTTCACACCTAGTCACTACTTAATCACACCTCTACTTCTTCACAACTATCTATCTTCACAACTATCTACTTCACAACAATCTTCTTCACAGCTATCTACCTCCCAACAATCTTCTTCACACCACTACTTATGTCTCACTACTTCTATTCACAACTTCTACTCCTAGATCTATCTAGTTACACTACTATCACACCTTTACAATGAATGTACACAAGAACTAGACTATATACACAAATCTACAATACTTCACAACTTGATGTTGAAGAAATATTCTTCTCTTGCACTTTGAGAGATGAGAGGTGAGGGAATGAATCACGTGAAATAAGGATTAATAATTATATGATCAAAGGGTTTTTAGGAGGATGTTTAGAGAGATTTGGATCTGAAAATTTTCGTGCAAGAGGTGAGAAAAATTCCAGGTTTGAGGTGGTATTTATAGGGAAAAATTTCTGACAGAATCTGACAGGGGAGAGTGGCCGATCCCCTTAATTGTGTGTCGGCCCCCTTAAAATTAAGGGGGCCGCCCAGCTGTAACGGCCAGAAAATCTGTCTTTTAGTGAGGAAAGTTTATTTGGTGAAAAACTAACTGATTTTGGTTAAAAATTTGAATTCATATATTTACTATGAATTAAACATTTTCCTTTATTACCAAAAATGTTTTTCAAAAATATATAATAAGTTTATTTAATTTTATAAACTTTGTATTATTTAAATAAACATCCCTTTGATCATAAAATGTATTAGTCACTTGTTTATTCATACCTTCAGTGATTATGTTGGATGAGATTATATAAACTTGCTTAAAACTTGTTTACGTATTAACTTTGCATTTAATAATTTTATATTTTGTGATCGTCAAAACTTAGGGATATCGAAAAATATTAATAACGTTTTTATACATTATTTATATCAACAATCTCCCCTTTTTGATGATTACAAAATCTAAACTCATTAAACTAAAAGTTAATATATATGCAAGTTTTTAGTGTGAGTTTATATCACTTCTCCCCCTTTTTGTTAGCGTCAAAAAGGTTATCCCGATGAATGTATAGCTCCCCCTTGAAGTATACTCCCCCTCGTTTTGAGTTCATAAGAGATCGAGATATGGAATGCTTGCAAAAATATTTAGAGCACAAGGAACATAGATATATATGCATGCAATAGATATGAAGTAACTAATAAGAATGCATAGTAATAAAACAAAAGAAACATTCATTAGTAATTATGTTGAAAACATAATCATTAGTACATAAGCATATAGGTGTATGCTTTTCTAGCAAATTACACTAGATAATACTAAGTTGCCAAGTTGAGGTCTCTTGGACTTGCTTGGAACACGAAAGGTTTGAAATGATTTTATTTTTGGAGATGGGAAACATGGTATTTAGGAAAGGTAGACTTTTGTGGGAATGGTGTTTGTAGAGTTTGGAGAGTTTGGTGGTCCGGAAGGATTTGCTTGAGGGTTGGTGTTTTGTGTTATGGATGATGTTGGAGAAGACCTAGTGAGGAGATACTCAATCCAAGTGAGGTGTTCATTTATGGCCATGTTTTGTTTTTGGAGAAAAATGCAACAAGAACAATTGTTGACATGATTCTCAAGATGGCTCAAGTTGTTGGGTGGTGATGAGTTGGTGGATGAAGGTTGTTGATCCAAATTGCTTTAAGCAAGATGTAAAGCAAGAAGAGCACTAAGCTCATGTGCTTTTTTAAGTTCTTCAACGAACTTTTTATGTTCGGAAGATGGTGATGATGGTGGAGTTGAATATTGATTATTGATTGTGGATTGAACATGGAACATAGGTTTCATGTATGGATGAGTTTTGATGGTTGTTGTTTAAAGATTGAGCATGTTCCTCAAGAGGGTCATTTGGAAGAAATGAATTGGGTGAATGTGGAATTTCATTAGTGAGGGTGATTGTGAGATTGTCTTGTTGAGACACAAGAGAGGTTTCATTTGGGTAATCATGAATGGATGAGGATGAATGTATGGAAGAATGGGATGTTTCATGAGTGGATTTGTAGTTTGACCAAAATGTGAGGTGTTGGGAGTGAGATTGGGATTGTTGTTTTGAGATGGAGTGTGCTCTTCATATGAATTTTATGGGTGAGATGAAAGTGTATTTTTGGGAGTAAGGATGGAAACGAATGTGGATAGAGTAATTGTGTGAGGATGAGTGAGGTAAGTAATTTGAGTATGGTGAGGAAGGTGTGTGATGCAAATTGCATTGTGCAAGGTGCATAGTATTGAGATCACGAAGATCATGGATTTAGTCAAGTACTTCATGAAACTTCAAGGTTTACAAAGAAGATGATGAAGGAATTTTGTAATGTTGGTGGAAAAACGAGTGAGGTGTAATATTGATTATTGTTTGGATGTTGAGATTTTTCAATGAAAGGATTGTTTGGAGGAGATAGATGAGATGTAGGTATGTAGTTGGGAGCATAGGTAGATGCTTGACCATTATGAGGATTGAGAGAGGGTTCTTTTGAGTGATCTTGAGGTTTGTGTATCATGAAGTATGGTTTGGCCTTCATGGGTTAAGTTGTAGTGGTGATGACACACTTTGTAGAGTGTAGGGAATGGTTTCATGGTTAAATCTTTTTGTGAGGATGACTAGATTGAGTTATTGGTGAGAGTGAAATGGCGATGTTCACGGAAGGGATGCCTTGGTTTTTCATATCACTTTGGTGGTTTGAGTGTGTAAAGGTTATGAGGTTTGAGTGTAAGGTAGAAGGGTATGGGTGAGTAAAGGTTATGAGATTTAAGTGTGTAAAGATTATGAGGTTTGGTTTTGGGCAAGTCCAACTCTTTAGGCAACTATGCATGTATTATCTTAATGGAATATGCATGAAAAGTATATAGACAAATAAACATATAATATAATTACAACTACGCATGCATGCAAACTTAATAAAGTAATAAATCAAGCAATTAAGGCATTCTTCCTAACATGACTAACTTAGTGCAAGGGCAAAAGCAACTAATGAGTGAGACACTAGTGATGGAACAAATGTGATAGTGTAATTCTTGATTTTGTTCTAGTGTATGCCTATATGAAACAAATACGGAGTTAAGATCGTTTCGACTCCTAAACAAATTTTCCTAAGAAACGATCCTTGATCTCCTTTATTTAGTTTTGCTCACTTCTAAGTGTCATGTATATGTATATATTGGATTATATATTTAGACAATGAGAGTGAGACTATTGTGCATGGTTTGATAGAAAAACGTTTTTATCATTATTCAACAATGAGTTTTCCTAATCGTGAGAATGATTTCAAAATGAATTGAGGTTTTCTTTTGAGAGTATATATGCAAAAACAAAATATCTCAATTCCTGATTTTTGTGCAAAACAGAATCCTAGACTCAGATTTGAGAAGAAAGAAAAGAAAATTAAATATTTTTATGCTCAGATGGCCGGCCCCCTTAAAGTGAGGCCGGTCCCCTTAATTTTAAGGGGGCCGCCCTTATAGATTTAAGGGGTCCGCCTATCTGACAGAAAAGAAATTTTCAGAACTTTGACTTTTCAGAAGATTTTAAGTATTCCAAGAATTTAATCAATTTGCTCCATCATTCCTAATCCTAAACGCAAGTGATTAAGTAAATCACGCTTAAGAGGCTTAGTGACTATATCGGCAATGTTACTTTCCGAAGCTACCTTCTCTATTGTTATATTTTCTTTTTGTATAATGTCCCTAAGAAAGTGATGACGTATTTCTATATGTTTAGTCCTAGAGTGTTGGACATGATTCTTACTTAAATCTATAGCACCTTTATTATTGCACATAATAGGAATATTTTCTAACCTAATGCCATAGTCTTCGAGAGCTTGTTTCATCCATAGTTATCCTACGCGAGGGATCTAGTCTTACTTCTATATTAACGATTAATCCACTTAACTCATTTCACTTCATCACCATGAGTTTTCTACTAGTGGACATAGAAGATTTCCATTTTCTATATTGTTCGACAACGAACAATTTTATTATAATCCTAGGAAAGCCAACTAAGAGGGGTTTACAATGCGTGAGTAAGTAAGTATAACTAGCTATATAACTAAGCATTAATCTAACTAGTTGTTAATCTAAGAATATAAATTTTAACGATGAACTTAAAAGAAACGCGTACCTTTTAGTCTTCAATAAATTTTCTTCAAACGCTTCAAGATGCCATGTTGACTTACAGAAGCCATTTGTAGATGAGATACCAATATTTTCCAAAAGTGACAACTTAGCCACTTAGTTCCCATGGTCTCATTGGTCCAAGTTTGTTTGAACCAAACATGGTTTGCAATTGACTAGGATGCATGTATGGTGGAAGTAATCCCCATGGGCTAAAGCTTGGTTGATGTGGATAAATCCACATTGGGTGACTATTATTAGAAAAGTTTTGTCTACCTTGATTTCTCCTATGTTGAGGGGTTTTAGACCGAGGATAAGGATTATTTGGTCTATTTGGAGGTGGAGTTTTAGATCTTAATTCTAGTTTAGAAAATCCGGTTTTGGCTTTTAATGATGGTTTATAAAAACTTTTTACTTCCTCATCACTCGCAATAGGCATTTTTCTATCTTTTATAGGTACATACTTAGGTTTTGAGTCTAATGGTTTTTGTTTACTAGATTCACATTCAAACTTTTCATTTTTATTTTCACTAGTTGAAACATTAGTTAAGTTGAATCCTAGACCGGTTTTATCTCCCAAAGTTTCTTGAACACTTATTATTTTCTTAAGTGAGTTACTACTATTTTTAAACTTGTCAAGTTTGAAAATTTCATCTTTAAGTTTTTCGTTTTCATTTTTGACCTCTAAACATGTTTTACATTCTTTAAAAACTTCTTTTTCTTTTTCCAAATGTTGTAGTTTAATTTTTAATTCGAGTACTTCATTTTCTAATTGATTATTAATATGTTTTAGTGACTTATTTTTAGCTATGACCTTTTGACCTAATTTACACAATCTACTATATTCGCTATCTAGGTCTTTTTCATCTAAAAATAAATTTTCATCACTATAGAATTTGGTTTTAGAACGTACCTTATCGGATGCCTTTGCCATGAGACACCTTTCATCTTTTGTTGTCTCTTTTTCATCATTGTCACTATCGCTCCATGCTCCTCCTACAAAGGCCTTGTGGTTTTGACTTTTTGACAATTTCGGACATTCTCCAATAAGATGATTTAGATCTCCACACTTAAAGCACTTTCTTTCATTATATGGTTGCCTAACTTATCTTCCTCGTCTTTTGAAGAATTTCTTGAAATCTCGTACGGCCATAGCATACTCTTCATCGTTGCTGAGATTGAGCATTCTTCGTCACTAGAGTCCTTTTTAGCTTTCAACGCAATCGATTTGCTTTGCTCCCTTTTTCCTTTGACCATCTCGGAGTCTTTCTTTATTATTTCTTCGTAGACCTTTAAGTTGCCGATCAATTCGTCAAGTTGTAGAGTTGACAAATTCTTTGATTCTTCAATTGCCGTAACTTTAGCTCGCCATTTTGAATGAAGAGCCCTAAGAAATTTCCTAACAAAATTCTTACTAGAAAAGTTCTCATCAAGTGCTTTTAAACTTGTGATGATAGTGTTAAACCTAGCAAAAGCATTATCTATTGATTCCTCCTCCGGAATCGTAAATTGTTCATATTGTTGAACAAGAAGATCTATTTTATTATCTTTAACTTGACTATTACCTTGGTGAGTGATTAGTAAAGAATCCCAAATTTCTTTTGCGGTTTTACATATAAAAATTCTTTCATATTCTTTGCGTGGTAACGCATTATAAATAACCATTTTAGCCTCATTATTTTTTGCTAGTTTCCTTTTCAAATCATCATTTTGTTTTTCAAAAGACACAATTTCATCCATTTTAGTTGCAAAATTATATTGAATAGGGGGAAAATCACCAAAGGTAATGACATGCCAAAGATCAAGATCTTTTGATTTCACGTAAGTTTCGAATCTATTTTTCCAATAAAGAAAACCATCACTTTCAAATAGTGGTGGTCTTTGCATAGATTGTCATTCTAAATATTTTTCAGATTCCATAGATCGTTTCAAGTTTTAAAATACAGTTTATTTTAAAAATCTTGTTTAACGTAGCTCTGATGCCAATTGTGGAAAACTAGAAAGGGGGGGGGGGGTTGAATAGTTTTACGTCCGTTTTTAAATTTATAAAAACAAGTTTGTTTTAAAAACTTCGATTCGATCTTATGTGAACTTAAATCTTGAACAATATGAACAACTATATCTAAGTATGAACAATAATAATAATGTAAACTAAGTATGTGAAATCAACACATGCATAATATAAACAATTATAGCTATATACGAGAGATAAGTAAGTAAACGTTTATTTTATAATCCTTAGTTATATTTTGTATGAAAACTATACTTGATCGAAATGATCAATTATATGTATGTTACCTTTTTAGTTTGATTGTAAAAAACTTTGTTTTGTGAATGAAACTTTTGTTTGATCTTTAAGTAAAATCAATACTAGCACTATATGAGCAACAATATATATATATATATATATATATATATATATATATATATATATATATATATATATATATATATATATATATATATATATATATATATACACACCTACGTCTACAAAAGTAATAGCGATATAAGCAAGATGATAAGTAATATATGGAAAGATCTAACCGCGAGACAAAGGATTTATAGTGGTTCGGCTACAAGGACACCTTCCTTGCCCTACTCCACTCCTCGAGTCACCTACTCGAGAGTTTTCTTCACTATGTCAACAAGCTCCCTTATGGCGGAGAAAACCTTACACACCAATATACACACCACAACTTCATCACAACTTATTCACACCTTCTACACAACTTCTTCACACCTAGTCACTACTTAATCACACCTCTACTTCTTCACAACTATCTATCTTCACAACTATCTACTTCACAACAATCTTCTTCACAACTATCTACGTCCCAACAATCTTCTTCACACCACTACTTATGTCTCACTACTTCTATTCACAACTTCTACTCCTAGATCTATCTAGTTACACTACTATCATACCTTTACAATGAATGTACACAAGAACTAGACTATATACACAAATCTACAATACTTCACAACTTGATGTTGAAGAAGTATTCTTCTCTTGCACTTTGAGAGATGAGAGGTGAGGGAATGAATCACTTGAAACAAGGATTAATAATTATATGATCAAAGGGTTTTTAGGAGGATGTTTAGAGAGATTTGGATCTGAAAATTTTCGTGCAAGAGGTGAGAAAAATTCCAGGTTTGAGGTGGTATTTATAGGGAAAATTTTCTGACAGAATCTGACAGGGGAGAGTGGCCGGTCCCCTTAATTGTGTGCCAGCCCCCTTAAAATTAAGGGGGCCGCCCAGCTGTAACGGCCAGAAAATCTATCTTTTAGTGAGGAAAGTTTATTTGGTGAAAAACTAACTGATTTTGGTTAAAAATTTGAATTCATATATTTACTATGAATTAAACATTTTCCTTTATTACCAAAAATGTTTTTCAAAAATATATAATAAGTTTATTTAATTTTATAAACTTTGTATTATTTAAATAAACATCCCTTTGATCATAAAATGTATTAGTCACTTGTTTATTCATACAGTGATTATATTGGATGAGATGATATAAACTTGCTTAAAACTTGTTTACGTATTAACTTTGCGTTTAATGTTTTTATTTTTGTGATCGTCAAAACTTAGGGATATCGAAAAATATTAATAACGTTTTTATACATTATTTATATCAACATCCTCAACCTCCATGTCATCTCCGGCTTCAAAAACCTCGTCATCACAGTGAAATTCATTATCTGAGAACAAGGCTGCCTGAACATCAGCCATAGACTGAATCTGCAAAAGTAGGTTATCCGGCTCCTCTTCATAAGAAGACTCGCCTTCATTGTGGCCAGGTCCTGACCCCTCTAATCAAGCAGACTGGGTTTTATCTGCCTGGTCCTTAGAGCCATTTCCCAAGTTGTGGGCACTTCCATGAGTGGGTTTGGGTTCCATATCAGCGGGTGGTATTTTCCCCTCTGAGTCTTTGTCCCCCGGGATCCCTTCAGACACTGATGGGCGTTTTCCAGTGCCATCCTTAGGAATCGTGATTGTTGTGTCCCTATCAGCGGGTTATATAAGTCCTTCTGAGTCTTTGGGAAGAGTTGTTGTGCCCTCAGACAAAAGCTTTGATTTGCGATGTCCTCATCAGGCACCTGAGTGGTTATGCCCCCTTTCCAATAGGCTTGTGCTGGCCTGTCGAAGATTTAGGGGCGTTAACTCCCTGATGCTTGGGTTGTGATTTACCCGAGCCTTTAGCAGGATGTGAAGTGGTGTGGGTCCCCTTCTGAGTGGAGTAGTGCTGCCCCACCGAGGATTTAGGACCCCTTGCTCCCTGGGACCCTGGTTGTGGTTTACCAGAGCATTTATCAGGATGTGGAGGTTGAGTTGATTCCAGCTCCATTGAGTTGTTTATGTCAGCAGAGCCTTTGGGAATGGGTTTGCCCGAGGACACTGAGTGTGATGTCTCAGTGCCCTTCGTTGGCGGTTGTTTTGGGGTCAGTGATTCGGTAATGATCCTAAGGGTGTCAGCAGTCAGGGTCTGTTGTTGCCTCCTTTTTTCAGGCTTAGAGATAGAGGTACTAGTGGTGAGTGACTTGGGTTGAGCCACCTTCCCGGACCCCTGTCCCTTCTTCTTCACCTTCTTGGTGGGAGAGGGAACATGTGAAATCTTGTTGTCACCTTGGATAGCAGTAAGCATATACGTGGTCAGGGTTAATGTACTCGGACCCTAGGCTCGAAGCCTACACCATCAGGCTTAATGTACTCGGACCCCAACAAGTCTTGCAGGGCGCAGGAAATAAATCTAGGGTATGACATAAGTTTTTGCCTAGACTTCCCACCCAATTTTGCAAGAAGGTCCTTGAAGATGATTTCTCAAAGGTCAATTTTTATACCCTCCAGGAGACAATACACTATCATTGATTGAGTAGTGTTAAGTTGCTCAGTGGAGGATTTGTTTCCCCCAAGGACCTAAATGACAAAGGTCATCAGGATCCTCCAGGGGGTAGGGAATCAGGTTTTGATTATTTGGGCTTTGGCTAGGAGGGCCCCTGGGGTCACATCAGGGTGAAGTTTATCATAGGGTCCTAGTTCCAGCAAAATTGCCTTCACTTCCTCTTCAGTGGGGTGGGCAGCAAAGGTCTCAGTGTAGTCAAGGCCTGTGGCTTTGACAAAGGTCTTGTAGTTGAGAGTGAGGGTCTTTGTCCCATTCTCCATTGAGAACCTTATTGTGGCATCTTTAGGTGCATCAGGTTTTTCAACCACAGCGGTGCACCAGAATTCCCTCATGTAATCATGATAGATTATGGAGGGGGTTTTTGTGAATGCAGTGGTGAGAAAACAGTTTTGGAGGTATTTAACCACATCCTTGTATTCTGGGAACCCTTTAGGGTAAGAAAAGTTTCCTACTACATTGTTTTTGGTCAGGTCAACACCCTCAATCTGGAATTCCACATTGGGGGCGTATGTAATAGCCTTAGAAGAAGCCATTGTGAGGAAAAATGGTCTGATTTTGAGAGAAAGGTTTTGGTTTAAGAGAGAACACACACAGTTGAAATCAAGTTTTAGTTCTTAAAAAATTTGCAAGAGTTTTCTTAATTTTTAAAAGCGTGTGTGTGTTTCTCTTTGCGGAGGTATTTATAGGAGATGGATTTAGGGTTAGGATGATGCGGATATCAATTGGTTTTTATAAATTTGAATTGTGATATAAAATGGGTTTGATATCCGCATTAATGCCACATTTCCCATCTCTCCTCTTTTTTCGCAACACGATCAGATGAACAGTTGCGCGGCTCTTCAGAAGACACTTTTGCAGAGTGATGTCACCACATATATAATTATGTGAGTGAGAGCATTTAATGCTGAGTGGTATTGGTGAGGTAGGTGTGAGGGCCCAAGATATGGATGCCAGTTGTGTAAGTAACATATATTCCTATATTAAATATAAATCATTTACCTACCTGAGACATTTACTAACTAAGTACTTAAAGCATTTAGTTAGGTATTCAATGCCTTTTGATATCTTGAGCCCCCTGAATGATTTATCATTCAGTGTGTTCATGATCAGTGATGAGGTGTATATCACTGAGAAATGGGTTTATTCAGGGACCTAAGAGAATTTACATCAGGTTGGAATAATTTTAATCAGTTGCCTAATTCAATGTCCAACATGCCCAACTCAGCTTTCAGTCTGGTGAAGGTTGGTTCATCCAGGGGTTTGGTAAAGATATCAGCTAACTGATACTCAGTAGGTATGAATTGTAATTCAATTTCTCCATTCATGATGTGGTCCCTGATGAAATGGTACCTTATGTCAATGTGTTTGGTTCTTTGATGAAGCACAGGGTTATTGGAGATGGCTATGGCACTGGTGTTGTCACAAAAGATGGGTACCATCTTGTACTGAATGCCATAGTCACTCAGTTGGCTCTTCATCCAAAGTACATTTGCCACAACAGCCTACAGCAGCCACATATTCAGCTTCAGCTGAGGACATGGCCACTGACTGTTGTTTCTTTGTACTCCAACACACAAGTTTGCCACCAAGGAATTGGCAGGATCCTGAAGTACTTTTTCTATCCATATTACAGCCTGGATAGTCTGAATCAGTATATCCTTTGAGATCAAACCCTGAACATTTGGGGTAATACAAACCAAGGTTAGGTGTACTATTCAGGTATCTGATGATTCTCTTGACAGCAGTCAGATGAGACTCTTTTGGTTTAGACTGATATCTAGCACATAGGCAGACTGAGAATTAGGTGTCAGGCCTTGAGGTAAGTAAGTATATCAGTGACCCTATCATTCCTCTGTATAGGTTTTGATTCACTTATTTACCAATGAGGTCAGGACCAAGGTTGTTTGGAGGAACCATAGGGGTTTTCACTGAAGAGCAGTCAGAGAGCTCATACTTCTTCAGTAGGTTCCTAATGTATTTTTCTTGACAAATGGATATGCCTTTGTCAGTTTGTTTGATTTGAAGTCCAAGAAAGTAAGTGAGTTCACCCATCATGCTCATTTCAAACTTTGTAGTCATGAGTTTTTCAAACTGTTTACAAAGTTTGTAACTTGTTGAGCCAAACATGATGTCATCAACATATACTTGAACAAGGATGACATCACTTTTTGTTCTATAGATGAACAGGGTGTTGTCAATCTTTCCTCTGACAAACTTGTTTTGGATCAGGAAGGCTGAAAGTGTTTCATACCATGCCATGGGTGCTTGCTTTAGTCCATAAAGGGCTTTGTTAAGTTTGCAGACATGGTTAGGAAATTCACTGCTTTCAAAGCTAGGAGGTTGTTGCACATAGACATCTTGTTTAATTTTACCATTCAGGCACTTTTTACATCCATTTGGTGAACTTTAAAGTTCATGTATGTTGCATAAGCTAGGAAGATCCTGATGGCTTCCATTCTAGCAACAGGTGCAAAGGTTTCCTCATAATCAATACCTTCCTGTTGGTTATATCCTTTTGCAACAAGTCTTGCCTTGTTTTTGATGACTGTCCCACATTCATCAGTCTTGTTTTTGTAGACCCACTTCATTCCAATGACTAAAACACCTTTGGGGCATTCAACAAGCGTCATGACATCATTCCTGTCAAATTGTTCCAACTCTTCTCTTATGGCCTGAACCCAACTCTCATAAGTTAAAGCTTCTTTAACATTTTTGGGCTCTATGCCAGAAAGAAAATCCACATAGAGACAAACATTGGCTGAGGCTGCCTTGAGTTTTGCAACCACGCTTCTGGTAAGCATTCCTTAAGTGGGCTCACTAATGATGTTCACAAGCTCAATTGTTTTTGATTTTGTGCAGCTATCCTGAGGTCTAGGATAAGAGTTAGAGCTTGTAGAAGCCTGATTTGTTGGAGTGGCTTCAGTCACAGGAACCTGAGGTAACTCAAGATTTTGGTCTTCAGTGACCTCAGTGTTAACGGCTTGGTTTGAGGATTCCTGAACAATTGGTTCAGTGGTAGTAGTGTCATTGGAGACTTGTTAGGTTTCAATGAATTCACTGATGGTTGGTTGGGGTAGATTGTGAGGGATGATGTAGTATGAGACATCAGCATCAGCTTTGGTATTGGGTTGAAGTGTGATTCTCAGGGAGATACTCATCAGGAGGATACCTTGATGAATCATCAATACCAATCTCTTCAACTGAGGAACTGGAGAACCTGATGGATTCAGTGCTCTCATCAATAGTTATATGATAAGTTTCCTCAGTTTGTTGTCTCCTTGTGTTAAACACCCTGTAGGCTTTGGAAACCAGAGAGTATCCCAGGAAGTATCCATCTTCAGCTTTGGCATCAAATTTACCTAAGTGATCCTTGTGATTATGAATAAACACAGGACACCCAAATACATGAAAGTAGCTGATGTCAGGGATCCTTCCTTTGAATATCTCATAGGGAGTCTTATTGTGTCTTTTCACAATAATGGACCTATTTTGAGTGTAGCAGGCTGTTCTGACTGCCTCAGTCCAGAAGTGTTTTGAGAGGACTAAGCCATTCAACATTGTCCTTGCAGCCTCAATGAGTGTTCTATTTTTCCTTTCAGCTACTCCATTTTGTTTAGGAGTACAGGGAGAAGTGAGGTTCTGAGAAATCCCTTTCTCATCACAGAAACACTCAAGGTCAAGGGTTTTGAATTCAGTGCCATTGTCAGTTCTAATTTGTTTAACCTTGACATCATTTTGATTTTCAATGTTCCTGACAAATGACATGATTGTGTCAGCTGCCTGACTCTTTTTGGTCAGGAAGTAAACCCAAGTGTATCTTGTGTATTCATTCACAATAACCAGAGTATACTTCTCATGGTGAATGGACATAAGACTGACAGGTCCAAATAAGTCCATGTGGAGGAGATGTAGGCAGCTTTTGATTGAGAAAGATTGTTTGGTTTTGAATGATGCCCTGTGGTGTTTTCCTTTTTCACAAGCAGGACATGGCTTGAATTTGGTATACACCAGGGATGGAAGGTCAAGAACCTTGTTCTGTTTGGCCAGGTTGTTGATGTTTTTGAAATTGAGATGAGAGAGTCTCCTATGCCAGAGCTAGTTGATTGTCTCACTTGCCTTAGAGAATAGGCAAGTCCCATTTTGAGTAAGAGATGACATGTCTAGGACATAAACATCATCCCTCCTGGGAGCAATCAACACAACTTCCTTGTTGGCATTAAAGATGGTCCCTCTCTTGTCATCATACTGAACTATGTATTCTGCATCACATAGTTGACTCACACTTATCAGATTGTACTTGAGACCATTGACATAAGCTATTCTTGTAAAAACTATACCATTGCAGTTTACTGAACCATAACCTTCAGTGGGAGCTGATGAGTTATCACCAAATACTACCTTGGGTCCTGGTTCTTCTACATATTTGTACAGATAACACTTCACACCAGTCATACTCCTTGAGCATCCACTGTCGAGGTGCCAAGCAAGATCCCTGATGTGTTTCTGCACAAATAGTAAACTGGGATAGTTTTTCTTGTTATCCCACTTCCTAGTGAGCTTAGTCCTCAGGGACTTTTTGAACTTAGCTAAAGAATCATGGTCTGAGGTATAGTGGACTGAGCTTCCACAAGTTTTACATTTTGTGGTAGTTGAAGACTTAGTTGACTAAGAAGTGCTGGTAGAGCTGTTTCTTCTGGCTTGAATGATCTTGTCATGTCCCTTGTCATCATGTGTGGGGTCTTCACAGATGTTACAACAATTATTCATCATGCAATCATTAGGTAGATGATCATTGAACCCACAGTGAGGACATGGCAAGAAAGGCTTAGCCTTTTGTCTTTGTTTGGAAGATGAGGCATACTGATAGCCTTGTGTTTTGTAAAAACCTTGTGCTTTTAGAGAAGCAGTGTGACAGTTGTGATCAGAAGTCATGTGGTCTTCTTGTTTGCATATCATGCAGAACAGGATTCTGTAGCAATTATCAGTGGAGTGGTTTGGTTAATTGCATAGTTCACATCTCACTGAAGATCTGGATGAGTGTTTTGGTTTGGAGGAACTGATGCGTGGTTTTGCAACCTTGCAAAAGGTTTTACCTCTCAAGTGATCTTGAGAAGCTTGCAATCCCCACCAGGCAGTGTACCTGATCGTTGTAGTATAGTATAGTGACAAGTACTGGGAGATTGATCGTTCAACTCAAAGAATAGTGTTCGCTAGGGTTAAAACTCAATTAAACTAGGTCTAGAGGTGAAGGATAATTATTTTTGTATTTTTAAATTTTATGGAAAGCAAGTAAAAATCTCGGGTTTTGAATGAGTGGGCGGAATTAGTTGCTAATCAACTAACCCAAATAACTACAAATGCAAACAAAATAAAATAAAACGAACTTAAAGTAAATGTGGCGAAAACAAAAATAAGAGAAAATGTGTTTACTTAGATTTCACTACTCCCTAGCTATCTTTTACCGGTTGATTAGTTTGTTACAATTGCATGGATGACGGGTTATATTCCTTAATACCATTCGTAGGGCCGTGTACGATCTTCCCTAACTCTATAAGCTTCTACCTCTTCCTATGTCGAGTCGACTACTAGCTCCTAACATGGCCTCATTAGTAGTTACCTATGAATTAAATATAACCAATTTATCGTAGTACACCTCCGATCATGTTTCTTAAGACGTTCAAGCAAGTTACCAGTTGGAAGTCTGCCAGTTTTCTTAAGCCTAACATCGAAATCATTCATCCACAACAATTATAAACAAACAACCAACCAATAATCAATATCTAAGTTTCATTACATCTAAGCAAACACAAAGAAAACCTAGCCTAGCATGTTAAAGAGAAGACAAGCATAAGATATAATCAAACAACACATAAACATATTGAATGATTGTTGGAAAACTTATCTTCAATTAAGCATGGATGAAACAAGGGTTTGAAACCCTAAAAAATACAGTAAAATTCGTCTAGGGTTTTCTCATCTCAAAGTTGCACACAATGAATGAAAAATCAAAAACTATATATAGAATAATGGGTCTGACGGCGTCAAGAGTAAGGTCTGACGCCGTCAACTAGCCACCATAATTATCATCGTATTACCTAGATCCACTTCTAACGTCGTCATGTGTAAACTTCATCTTGACCATCACATGCAAATTAGTCGTGATGGCCTTGGTGACGCCGTCATGTATAATTCTTCCAAAACCTCTCTGGCGCGTCACGTGTACCTTGATTTATCCACCTTTTTGTCAAAGAGTGACGGCGTCACATGCATATCCTGACGCCGTCAGGTACAATTTCCAGCATGAATTTGAGACTTTGTCGTTTTCTTCACTTTTTCGCTCAAAAAACGTCCAAAATGCTTCCTTTTCCAGATTTCCTCTCAAAAGTACCTAAAATGACAAAAGGAACGATTTAGGGCAATATTTGATCAAATAATCTCGACTTTGGGCTTAAACGACCCCCTAAAAGCGGTACACTTTTCGTCTTATTAAATACACTTACGCTTGATATTTGCTTGTCCTCAAGCAAATGCGCTTTTATTCTAATCAAAATACAAGCTATGGGTCATTTAACACTAATATAAAAATAATTGCAACAAATTATCGTTCCACTTCAACCAAAAACAAGCACGGAAATTATACACTAGCACCTCACAAATAGTGTTTAGATACTCACATCTCTCGGGTGTAATAAAGTATATATCACAATATAGAAATGGAAAATATCTCTCACTACCTGTCATAGCAAATAGATTTACCATAGGCTTGGGAAATGATCAAACCTCCACCACTTGGCGTAAGCACCTAGGATAAACTATCAAAGAGGTCTTTTAAAGGGTTATAATGTGAGGTGTAGGGATATGATAAACACGGTTTTGTTGGATAAAGGCAATATTTACTGGTGGTGAGTTAATCATCTTGGTTAATTACATGTACAATGTGGCGTTGCTAAGCCAAGACTCGACTCGACTTAAGCTAATCAAAAACTAACAAAAACATAAAATAAACATAAAAGGAAACGGGATGGTAGTCCGTATGTTTTTTCTCTTTTCTTTTTTTCTATTTTTTTTTCTTTTTCTTGATTTATTTTTGCATACACTCTTACCCTACAATCCAAAATAATACATCATAGGGGATTTGCATTCCCCTTACACTTGAACTTTTACATACTTTACAATCAACTATTCTAATGACTCGAATCAAGATAATCAAAACACTTGGAGTACTTTTTAAGATTAACGCACATATGGGGGTAATAAATGATGTTTCTTCCCCAATACTCCAAAACACTAGTATTTTACCCATGAGTCTCAATCGTCCAAAAACAATATGTACAAGATATGACTCGACTTAGCAACCATATAATCAATTAGATAATTAACTAAGGGTTTAAACATGTAACAATAATTCACTAAAAATGAGTGCATACAAGGAAGGCTAAGGCGATTTGGGTGTACATTTGGGGTGGATTGTTAATAAATTCTTCCTTTAAGTAAAATGCTTAAAGTTAGAAACGAAAAAACATAGGCTCGAAGGGGTGTACTACGGGTATCGTGTACTAAAAACGAGTACATCGCAAAGGTGTGGGGAAATTAAATGACTTTATTAGTCAAGTAATCGTGACTTCATTAGTCAAGTAATTATGATACGGGTTTAACACATGGGTGATCCTAATGCCTCTTATCATGTAGTAAATCCTACTACACGAATGTAGTCTCACATACGGTCTCGGGATGCATCACTAACGCAAGTTCTAGAATCTAAGTACTACCGGTACACTCATAAGCATCTTTTCCTAACAAATCTAGGGGCGAACCTCACATATTTGGGGTGGAAAATTTTGAGTGGTACGGTTTTTGTGCTAGTTATACAACTCCTATCCATGAGACGCTCATTAAGATTAAAGCTTCACTCCTAAATGTTATAAAAAAATTTAAATTTGACGCTAAAATTGCCCTAACAAGTATTTCTCTTAACTTTATTACACACCTACTATTGAACAAACAAACTCAAGTGCAATTGCATTCTCTAAGGTATCATTATATCATTTACCCTCCCCTTACATTTAGGCTGAACATTGTCCCCAATGTTCAATAAAAAGGATGTAAAAGTAATGAAGGTAAAAGAATGAAACAAATACTCCCCTGATTTGTTCGGTGTGGATAAATGGATAACATGGTTAAATCGTCCTCCAAGAAAATGAACGTTGAAAGCTTCCCTCCAGAAATATAAATGATCTTCTTGTCCAATATAACCTGTTAAACCTAAGAAAACAGTCATGGCAAACCTCGCTTAAAATCGGTGGCAATCTATATATATATATATATATATATATATATATATATATATATATATATATATATATATATATATATATATATATATATATATATATATATATAATGCTTGTGGAATGAATGTTTGCAGATTTCCTGGAGTTTATAAAACTAAAGAATTAACAAAAACTTTAAGACTCTGGTAGAAAAACAAAACTTGCAAAAATTTTTAGAATTTTTACACCTGACGCCGTCAGGTTATGATCCTGACGCTGTCAGAGTGCTCTGACAGAAATCTTATGTTAAGTTTCAAGAAAATTTTTGGAAAAACTCATGCCTTAATTCCTGGAATTCCTGCAAAACATTATTATGACTCGATACAAGTATTTGACTCAGACAAATACTAATATACATGTTCATTTAATATTGTTGTGGTTCATGTTCAATTCCGTTCTTAGAAAACAAGTTTAGATTTCCCTTACACTTAGCTTTTGCGAAATACCTTTTTATGAAGTTAAGACAAACAACAAGGTAAAGCATTTTCACAATTTATTATGAAACATGATCCACATACAATAAAAATAAAGCATGCATACGGAAACAAATGAAATCAAACAAACAATCAAACAAATAAAACAAATAAAACTTGGGTTGCCTCCCAAGAAGCGCTTTTCTTTATTTACGAGTCTTGTAGCTAGACTCAAGGTCACATCCTACCGTGTGTCGCTTATGCTCACATACCCAAGTGTGAGCCATCTAATAGTTGCCTCATCTTTCTTGTAGTCATCACTTAGCTCTAAACATCCGCAATAATATATTTTGTTCTTTTCATGAGGATATTTAAGCCCTTTCCTTTTATCATTCTCACTTAGCATATCGAGGGGTGGATACCTATTACATTTCTCAATAGAAAAATCCTTGAACCTAGGGTGTGCACGGGGCATTTGGTAAACAAAATTTTAATCCCCGTCCAAGAATGTAATTAACCCTTCCATAAGTTTTTCATCTAGTTTGGTTAACCTTTTGAAGGGCTTCCCATACACAACTTGGGTTAAGTTACTATTGATAAATTATCCTAGATTCTCCATAACCATAAACTCAACCAAATAAACAAAGCTTCCTACAAACACATGCAACGTCTTTGCCCTAGCAACAGTATTATCTCCTTTGTATTCTAACTCACTTACCATAATCTTATTGTATTCACTACGCGAGATTATGTTCATAGGTAAAGACGAGTTCAGGTAAGCATCGAAGCTCCTAAATCCTATCTTACAAGGGAATTGCATATTAAATGAGCTATCATTCTCAATCCTTGTCCTAGGGTCGACATACCTATGAGGGTTCATCTCAACTTCCACCCTATCCTCATTGATTACATCACCATCATCTAGATCCTCATCGGAGTTCGAATAGTAAAAAGGGCTAGCCCTATGGTCATTATCATGGTCAGACTCCTCCATCTCAGAATTATTTTCAAAGGGATGGTCAAGCGAGAGGTTAGGTGGATTCTCATTTTCCACTAAAGGGATTGGGACGGGTAGTTGGAAAATCCTACGACGAAAAACACAAATAATAGGAATCAAACGATCAATGCTATTGTTATCCATCGAGATAGTTTACGAACAAAGGAAATAGACTAAAGAAACCTATAAAAATAAAAATAAAAAACTTACTAGAAAGGAATCTAGCAAGTAGATCTAAAAAAAAGAAATTTCAACCTAAACAATAACTATTCCCCTGGCTACGGCACCAAAAACTTGATTCGTGGTTTTGCAACCTTGCAAAAGGTTTTACCTCTCAAGGGATCTTGAGAAGCTTGCAATCCCCACCAGACAGTGTACCTGATCGTTGTAGTATAGTATAGTGACAAGTACCGGGAGATTGATCATTCAACTCAAAGAATAGTGTTCGCTAGGGTTAAAACTCAATTAAACTATGTCTAGAGGTGAAGGATGATTCTTTTTGTATTTTTATATTTTATGGAACGCAAGTAAAAATCTCGGGTTTTGAAGGAGTGGGCGGAATTAGTTGCTAATCAACTAACCCAAATAACTAAAAATGCAAACAAAATAAAATAAAATGAACTTAAAGTAAATGTGGCGAAAACAATAATAAGAGAAAATGTGTTTACTTAGATTTCACTACTCCCTAGCAATCTTTTACTGGTTGATTAGTTTGTTACAATTACATGGATGACGGGTTATATTCCTTAATACCATTCGTAGGGCCGTGTACGATCTTCCCTAACTCTATAAGCTTCTACCTCTTCCTATGTCGAGCCAACTACTAGCTCCTAACATGGCCTCATTAGTAGTTACCTATGCATTAAATATAACCAATTTATCGTAGTACACCTCCGATTATGTTTCTTAAGACGCTAAGCAAGTTACCAATTGGATGTCTGCCAGTTTTCTTAAGCCTAACATCGAAATCATTCATCCACAACAATTATAAACAAACAACCAACCAATAATCAATATTTAAGTTTCATTACATCTAAGCAAACACAAAGAAAACGTAGCCTAGCATGTTAAAGAGAAGACAAGCATAATATATAATCAAACAATACATAGACATATTGAATGATTGTTGGAAAACTTATCTTCAATTAAGCATGGATGAAACAAGGGTTTGAAACCCTAAAAAATACAGTAAAATTCGTCTAGGGTTTTCTCCTCTCAAAGTTGCACACAATGAATGAAAAATCAAAAACTATATATAGAATAATGGGTCTGATGGCGTCAAGAGTAAGGTCTGACGCCGTCAACTCGCCGCCATACTTATCATCGTATTGCCTAGATCCACTTCTGACGTCGTCATGTGTAAACTTCATCTTAACCGTCACATGCAAATTACTCTTGATGGCCTTGGTGACGCCGTCATGTATAATTCTTCCAAAACTTCTCTAGCGCGTCACGTGTAACTTGATTTATCCACCTCTTTGTCAAAGAGTAACGGCGTCACATGCATATCCTGACGCCGTCAGGTACAATTTCCAGCATGAATTTGAGACTTTGTCGTTTTCTTCACTTTTTCGCTCCAAAAACGTCCAAAATGCTTCCTTTTCCAGATTCCTCTCAAAAGTACCTAAAATGACAAAAGAAACGATTTAGGGCAATATTTGATCAAATAATCTCGACTTTGGGATTAAATGACCCCCTAAAAGCGGTACACTTTTCGTCTCATCAGGAACTTGAGAAAGTTGCTGGTTGTTTAGATTTTGAGTCAGTGTGTTTTTCAGAGGACTCAATCTTTTCACTCAACTTCCTGTCAAGTTCAGCTAACTAATCAAACTTTGAATCAGTGCTTTTAGGATTCACTTCAGTGGATACTGAAGGTGTGTTGGTTTCAGATGGTGCTGAGGTAGGTCTTTTCAGGATGGTTATTCCTGGATTTGTTTTCTCCTTTGGAGAGTGAGGTTGATAAACTGGTGGTGCAAGATCAGAACTAGGTGCTGCTCCCTGAAGTTGTTTCAGTAGAGGGAGTGGTAATTATGAATCTGACTTAGACTCAATGATGGACTCAGTATGACTGGGTTCATCTGTAACTCCTAGCAACTCCTTAATAGCCTGACCTTCAGGTTATAGAATTCTTCCAGTGTTGAAGTTTTGCAGTTTACTGTCAGGATTGACTCTTTCAATCCAATCACTGGGCTTAGGAGCAAGTTCTTTGCTAGAGAGTTTGTTTGCTAATAGAAAGGCTGTTGAATGGCTACTCTCCCCAGACACTTCAGTGAGTTGATCTTCACCCAGGGCAGCCTTTTTGGTGCTGGGTGCGAGACTCAGTGTGTCAAAGAGTTTGGGGTTCTTCTGAGTCCATTTCCAAATGACAGCCTTTTTTTTCTTAAGTTCTTCTTGAAGAGCTTGATTTTGTTTTACAAGTTCAGAATTTTGAATTTGAAGTGTGACACTTTCAAGTTTAGCTTGTTTTAAAGCAAGAAGCTCATCTTTACACTGATTTAGTTCAAAACGCAGTTTATTAAATTTTGAAAACAAATTTAATCTTTGCTCTTCAACATACTTGAGATCAACATTAATATAATCTAAATAAGATTTCCAATCAGCATCATCATCCATAGAAAGTAAGATGTTTACCTTTCTCATAGTGATGTTCACCCACTCTCAATTTCTTGCATGACTCTTACCTACAGCAAGCTTGTTTTCTTTAGAGAGAGCCATCAGGGCACTTATGTGAACTTCTTCATCATCAGAAGACACTTCAACTTCATCCCAGTCAAATGTTTCAGCAACCAGTCCCTTATTTTTAGCTTGAGCAGGTTTAGGAGCTTGAGGTGACTGAGTGACTGAGGAGGCAGACTCAAGAAGAGCAAGTTTGGCATTGGCCTTTCTGTATTTGGCTTCAAAATCTTTTTGAGGAATTTTTTCAATTTTGTTTTGAACTAACTGACTTGGTTGAAGCTATTTTGGTTGAAACTTGCTAGTTCCTGAGGAAGAGTTGTTTCCTGAGAATTTGTAAGATGGTTCTGAGGTTGTTTTTTAGAAATAGTCTTTTGCAAAATGACCCTTTTTACCACATTTAAAACATTCAGTATTGTCATTTGCCTTTGAGTTAGAAATTTTTTTGTTTCTTTTAATAAACCTTCTTGAGTTTGCAAGGAGTGCCCTTTCATGAAATTCAATTTGTAAATCATTCAGGTACTCCTCACAGGTTCTTTTATCAACCTCATCATCAGATCCATCTTGAAAATCCTGCACAACACCATTTGAATAGAAAGCAATGGATATGGGTGAGGAGGTCAGGGTCTTTTTGGTCTCCTGAGCTTTACCAGGGTATCTCCTGGTGATAAGATTGTCTTCATAGACAAACTTCCCATAAATTTCAGGGAGCTCAAGATTCTGGATATGATTAGCATTTCTGAGACCCTGAGAGAAGTTTAACCACTTCTTAGGGAGACTGTTGATAAAGCCAACGTTGATTTCATGCTTGGACAGGGTGACACCATCATTGGTCAGCTCATTCAGGAGGGACTTATACCGGGTATAGGTCTCTAAGAGACTTTCAGAGTCTTTGGCCCTGAAAGTATTGTACTCAAGTTTCAGGTCCATGATCCTGTTTTCCTTGGTATCTGAGGGACCCTCATAGCTGTGAACCAAGTCAGTCCAAGTCTGCTTAGCAGTAGGACAATTGATGACTGATTCCATTATATCGTCAGGAAGACAAGATATAATTATGCTTTTCAGGTGTTGGTCTTGATTGACCACCCTCCTCTCATCTGGGGTCCACTGAGCTTCAAGTTTGACTAAACCTTGGGCAGTTGTTGGGACATATGGACCATCATTAATAAGCTTAATGTAATATGGTTCCATCCTAGTCAAGTAGCAAAGCATGCGCTTTTTCCACTTGTTAAATTTTCCAACCTCAAGTCGAGGGGCAATAGCAGAATAACTTCCACCATTTTTATCGACAAGTTGGGGAACATCTGAATCAGCCATGGTGGGATCTTGATTTTAAAAACTTTTGAGCACTCTTGTGTTTTGAAAATAGATTTAGAAAAGTTTTACAAATCAGAGGCTCTGATACCACTTGTTGGTCCCGTTTACTTGGTTAATAGTTAACTAAAGAGTTAATCTAACCAAGTTCCATGACTTTTTAACACAGATGTAAAAGATTAACAACAAAGATAAACGTAAAGAAAAGAGACACAATATTTTTCAACGTTTAATTCTTATTAGAAGTTAATCAAAGAATTATACCCAAGTGTTTGCGGAATAACACTTAGAATTGAAACAACAAGTATGCTATAGACTCCTCTCTAAACCCAAACAATGTTTGAGTGACAACTAAAGGTCTCACTAAGCAATCTCAGGGACTGTGTTGTTCTTTAGAGGAGTAAAAGTGGTTTGTGAATGCTAAGTATTAATTGCACAAACTTGTCCCCTTTTACTCCTCATTTATGCTACCTATTTATACACAAGTAAATTACAACGTTACTGATAAAGACAAAATGATGACCTATCTAGTAGAGACAAAATACTTACATATTTTGTCTCTGTTACAATAGACTATATTGGGTAAAGGACAATGTGCCTTTCTGATGCACAGTGATGGCACCATCCTGACATAATGCCATTCAGGGAAAGTTTGACTTCAGGTTGATAAGGACACCTGTTGATACGTTCAAACTTTCCCTCTTAGTCCCGCCCATTCTTCAGTCTTCAGTACTTCAATAGTTGTTGAGGAGTCTTGGGGGTTCAGTGAGTTATTGTCATCCTCACTGAACCCATCACCTTCTTCTTGGCTTAGATGCCACTCGCTGAGTTCTGCCTCACTGAATGGTGAACCTTTCTTCATAGGCTCGTTCTAAGCATCCTGAAGATGACTCACTGAGTTACTGTTCACTCAGTGACTTGTTTGTGTTTACGGATATTAAACACTTAGGTTATTTTATGTTCAAATCCTGGTTAAAGGAAGATTGGGGAATTCAGTGACCTAACATGGGTAACCTTAATTTTTTTTATCTATATTAAAGCTCAATTTTTCCGGCTTATTTTCGGCTTTGCTGTGTCAAACTAAGCTTGATTTATATGTAAAAGCCCATAGGTAGTTTATAAAAATATAAGCAAAGAAAATTTTTCAATTCATTCTAGACCCGGTGGAGTGATAATTAAAGCAAATAACAACAAATTAAAACCAATGATATGTACTGTCAATTAGAATGCAATCGATCTCCGTTTGGTTTCTTTCTTTCTAACCAGACATTTTAGGTCACGAATTTGGGTGTTTTATAACCTACTCTTATATCTCCCCACTATATACACCATGGGCTGGTGAGCCTTATGAGTTTTCAAATAATTAATTAAGTAACGGTTTTTAAAATATTTATAGAGTGAATAAAGAACATAAAGAAGTGAATGGTAATCAGATAAAAAGAAATAAAATTTAATAAATTATCCGTCATTACAAAGTATATTTTTTTAGTTCAAATGCGAAATAAAGCTTATTTATAAACAACATTAGTCGTTGAATTTGTATATTTTCCATTTGTATCACAACATAGAATCTTCAAACTCTTCCTGCTCTTGACTCTTGAGACAACAACATATAGTTGCTCATAAGAGAAAATCAGCCTCTCAAGAAACAACTCAACCTTAGACAACGTCTAGCCTTGACTTTTATTAATGGTCATACAACAAATTTGAATAAGGAACTGTCTTCGGTTTAGTTTAAACGGAATCTTATTGTCTGACGGGCTAATGACCATACGCGGTATTCGCAAGTAGTACCGGCATTCCCACCTGATATTATCTTAGCTTCAATAATATTTGTTCCCCTTCTTACTACTTGAAGCCTAGTTCCGTTACATAGTTCGGCCTTTTAGTCAATATTTCTCATGCACATAACCGGAGTACCTATTTTTAGTTTGAAACTATGGTTCAGAATGCAAGACATGTTGATGTTATTAAGGAATTCTTCTGTGTAAATGTATTCATCAAAATTGGTGTCGACATCAACAACACCGATTGTGTCAGAAGAATTATATGTCTTTTCATCCCCAGGGATTAAGGACAACATTATATCATTTATCATATCTGTTGAAAACTATAAGGGAGTTGAATAGTTTTACCATTTAAAACTTTGTTTTAAAATATTTAGATCGACTTCTGTCAAATCGCAATAACATGAATTTTTCCTGCGTTTCACCTATATTGAATTGATGTGACAACTGTCCAACTCAGGTTCGCAACCGTATAGTTTATTTAACGTCTCAAACTAAACTTACTTATTTTAAGTTCATTTTGTGCTTGTGGGGTCATTTGTACTTTGAATGTCTTTTATTAGGAAACCTCGTTTACGAACGCGCCTTGGAACTAGGATCTTGTTTAAACATCATGTAAACATTACGATATGCTCGTGTCTACTAAAATATTAATGTTACTCATACAAATTTGGGTCATTTTAAAATTTACCATTTTCACGTTCATTCGGTAAACTCAAAATCGCGTAAATATGTTACGTTTTATACTTATACTTTTATTTAACTATATATACATCTATACTTACATATTTACTGTACCGAAGGACCTTGTCAGTTGTTGGACACCGGTGTAGTGAAGTCGTCTGCCCGCAACTGTACTCTGGCCCCTCCGAGCTATCTTGACCTCTGTTTTCTTGAACTAGTCTGACTTGAGGATTTGTTCTAAGAACTTGATGTTCGTTATAGGATCATGTAGGTCCCTCTGGAAAGAGAGTTGTATGCAGATTGACATGTTCATTCGTTGCATGCACTTTTCCTGGTGGCCTTCTTGTGAGGCTTCTCACTGACTGGTATTCCTCGTTTTTGAGTGTTTGTCGACCCTCCTATGTGTGAGTAAGGTCGTCCACTTGGGTGGGCCCGAGATGGTCGTTGGTTACGTCCGAAATTTGAGGGGTTGTTCACCAAACATGTTTGGTTAAGAAATTTGTGCAAGTTAACATCCACTTTGTAAGTTACTAAATTACGAGTTACTTATTCAGTATCCTAAAATAAAAATAAAAACGATAACAATAAAGTAACAGATTCTAGTTCTGGTGAGAAATTGAGAAATCGGAGAAATCATGAAAAATGCAATTTGAAGCCTCGATTTCATTTTTTTTTCCTCCAAAACGTTTTCGTAGAAATGTTTCTTTAGTTGATTAGAAGCAAATTCATGATTCAAAGTTTTGAAAATTTAAAATATGATTCAAATTAGTTGTAAAATATCATTTGAATGACAAAGTTTTAAATCAGTTTACAAATTTTAATGAATCACTAAACGAAAATGTTTATTGTGAATCAAACATGTGTATTAAATCAACGAAAAAGATATTTCATACACATAAAAACTGTAAATCAACGCTAGCAAATTGCATTTCTCACATGTATTAGATATTTCATACACATGTGAATTCTAGAAGGGGAAAGGCCTGCTGCAGTACTGCGTATCTTGACAAAGCCGAAAAGCTTTCTCAACCCAAAAAGGGAATCTTGCACTCTTTTTTAAAAAATACTCCGTAAAAAAAATTAAAAAAAATAAAAATAAAAAGAAAATAGAAAAAGTCAAAATCCAATCATCGAAGCAACAAACAAAACACGATTCTTCATTCTTGTTCAAAAACCTCCCTTCTCTTCTCTTCTTCCTTACAACATATTCTTTTTCCAATCATTAATATAAAGTATAAACCCTTGATAAACACAAAACCCAACAAAATATTTTTATGATGATGAATCAGAAATCACGCGTTACTAAAGAGCTTCATGAAAAACACAGAAAGGTTCGTCTTTTTACAATATCATCTTTTACTGTTTCATATTTTGGAATAGTTGATTTCCTATTTCTTTATATTATATCTGTTTTTGACTTGTTAATATTACCTTCACCCTCTTCTGACTTGATAAGTTTTTTCATCAGTTACTTTTATATACCAAAAATAAACTAGATTCTATAGATTATATATTTCCTGTTTGATACTTTTGGTTTTCCTTGAACCTGAGGCCGTGGAACTCCTCAACATAGTCTAACGAGTTATGCATAGTAATGTTATGATACCTAGATCCGCAAATGTTGTTTTTAAAAGAATTAGTTTTGCAATTCAAAAAAAGCTAGCGGTGCTGCTTGTTGCTTGTTTACCTTTGTAACGTATAATTGCTTTTGCAAAATATTAAGGTTCATGTGTGATAAAATATAGAAAATGTTTATGTATGATTTGTTAGTTGAATATACACTTTTTACTATGGTTATTTACGTCTTTCTTGAAGCAGTCCCTTATCTTACCTCCCCATATCTCATTGCGGCAAGATTTGGGTATCGTTGTTGTTGTGACTAGTTATTTACATAAGCTGGTTACAGAAAATCATATTTCAATGTTTGTCTAAAAAAAAGTTTCAAATTTGACTATATATTTAAACATTTTCTTTAATCTAGAATTAAGTTTATGCTTTATGAATTTGTTATATGTTGATTAATGATTATTTATCATGATATTTGTTGTTATAATAAGCTGTTTTATATATGTGGATGTTCTTTTGTGGTCACCAAGATACACTCAAGTTCAATAAAAGTTTTTTTCAAAGGTCAAAAGGCCAAAACTTGTATTTCTTCATCTTACAACTATTTATGCATGATGCACAAAAATTTTTGAACCATAATATCCTATTGTAATAGCTGGTAGTTTACCTACTAAAATGTTTTAAAAACTGGTGTTCTAATTGACTCGGTCGAGCCACCGAGTCACGGTTCAACCGGGTGGGTCAGCCTGTGTTTTAAAACACTGCTACTAACATTTTAGCATAGGCAAATATCCATCTGTCAAAAGTACAGTTAGTTATGATGGCGTACAACTCAGTAAGCGTAAATGATTGGTTTTAAATGTTCAATAATTTGGTTGTTAATACAGGTAGTTGAATATTAAAGGACTAGTTATTAGTTAATGTAATGAGCAGTTGTCCTAATTTGCTTTATCAACAAACAGTCACTTGTGCATGTTTTGTAGCTGTAAAGCGAGAATATGAGGTTGCGATAATTGGGTCTTTAGTTGGTAAATCATTTTTTCAGTACCAATGATGAACCCTAAATGTTAGAGTTACGTACTTTGTGCACTTAAAAACGTACATCATGCTCTAGGCCAGGGTAGTTGAGACTTTTGGATGGTCACAAGTAGTTGTCCTAACTCTAGTATAAACTTACAAAATAAGAAAACGGCAATACTAGTGTCAAGCCTAAATTTGACATTTGGAGTACATATTATTAACGGAAACGCGCAGAAGTAGGAAGTCTTTCTTAAAATGAAAAACCGGAAAGAATTCTAGGAATCATCGATACTTGTTTTGTTTCTTGCAAACACGCTCTATTAAGTATTCACAAAAGGGTCACATAACATTGTGGTACATAAAACAAATAGGGAATTGTTGCCCTTCAAAAAAAAAAAAGGGAATTGTTGATAAAGTCAAAGAATCATAAGACCATCTTATTGGTGTTTGTATGAGTTGGTAACATAGCTGTCAAAGGATGGCTTGGTAGATGCCAAACCAATATATTGGCACCAGGTCCCACTTTATTGAGTTGTAAGTTGCAACACTTTACAGTATTAAAATTTAAGGAAAATCAGTTTGACCAGTTGTTTGACTTGTGAAAAAGACTGTTTCTGATTCAAATGATATCCTGTACTTCTGTAGTGTTAAGGAATTTAGATAGCATATTACAACCTTTTTTTCTTGACAATTGTTACATTTGGATGCGACCAAATTTAAGTTCATGCTCACAATGAGACTAAATTTAAAGATATACTGATAATAGTTTACCTTAAAATAATGAGAAAATGTGGTACTTTTCTCACTGGTTACCTAATGCAGATACTCGAGGGGCTACTTAAATTACCAGAGAACCGGGAATGTGCAGACTGCAAAACCAAGTTGGTGGCATGGCATTTTAGCACATTAAATTGATGGAGTAATTGCATCTTTATGTATCTTACTTGCCACGTTTTCTAACTTATAGTAGCGTATTAATTTTGTTTTTTGTTTTTGGTATATCATACTTTTAAATTTCCTTCTTGGTGCATCATAGACCAATTGTGGGTACTACTTGACCATTATACCCCTACCATTTACACACTCAAATTAATCGGGGTAGGGGTAAAATGGTAAAAAGGATACACACAATTGGTCTATGATACACCAAGATGACGAAATTCAGAAGTATGATATATACCAAAAAGAAAAAATTACGCTACACAAAGTTAGAAAACGTGGCAAGTAAGATACATAAAGATGCAATTAGAACGAAATTGTTCAAGCTATTTCAAATTATTAACAATGTACACATTATGATTGCAGGGGTCCGAGATGGGCTAGTGTAAATATCGGGATTTTTATATGTATGCAATGTTCTGGAGTTCATAGAAGTCTTGGAGTACACATATCTAAGGTCCGGTTTCCATTACCAGTAATTTTTTTGTCCGGTTTCCATTACCAGTAATTTTTTTTCTTTATAAAGTTGTTTGAAACCTTGTCTATATTAATTTTTATGCTGTTTTAGGTGAGATCTGCTACGCTTGATACATGGCTACCAGAACAGATAGCATTTATGCAAAGTGAGTTGCTAGATTTGTTCATCAATTCCTTCTTTGCTAAGTATATAAGTTGCCGTTTATAGCTATTGTATCTGACATTAACTTTCAAAAAAATTATGGAAGCTGCAAAAATCCTGTAAGACGTTCTAGCAACTATAACTGATTTTTGAAAGCTGAAGGTCATGTATAAGGGTTATTGCTGTTTGGATTTTCATAATGATATTTATTGGAGTAGTGGAACCACCATAGCCTCTTAGGTAGTTAGGTAAACGCGTACAAAGGTTGATCATTGTGAAGACTGTAATCTTGCTAGTCGTGTTTGGTGATGGTTTTAATTTTTTTGGGTAAAGGGTTACCCCCGTAAAATAATGATGATGGTTTTAGTTTAGTACTTATAATACATCTTATAACCATAAAAGCAAAAATTCTATCTTGGAATGAAGAAATAAAGTTATAGCATCTCCAAAGCATCAATAAATTTGCTAACTAACGATTTGTGCTTATTGCAGATATGGGAAACAATAAATCAAATAGATTTTGGGAAGCCGAGTTGCCTCCTAGATATGACAGAGTTGGGATTGAAAATTTCATTCGCGCAAAGTATGTTTATGTTTTCAGTATTACCCTTGATTTTTCCACTTTCTTCGCGTACCATGTAGAATAGTAAATGATTTTTTTCAGGTATGTAGACAAAAGATGGATTTCTCGAGATCAAAAAGTTGAAAGTCATCTAAGTACAGCACGGCAAGAGCATGTCCCGGTTTATAAACCCGAGCCCCCAGCAGGTAAGGTCATAGTCCGTATACCGGAGCCAATACAAAGCCCTCAGCTTTATAAGCCGAACAAAAGTGTAACTCCTCTTCCTCCTGGCGTTGTTGAGCAGAAGGTTAGCTAACTATCTTAGTTGACTTTTCATTGTTGACTATTTTTGAGGATTTAAATAAGTTAGTTACATTAGTGGAACTGTGATGTGTATAGGTCATTGTTCAACCAAAACAAATCGAACAACGTTCAAAACCAGAGGAACATAAAGTTGTTGAGAATGTGTCGAGTCAGAAGGTTGATGATTATCAGGCTACTAATCTTTTTGATATGGTCCCGGTGGATAGTAAAGTTACAGTAAATGGTTCCAAATTTTCTTCAAGTGATGAGAATCCACAAGAAAGAGTCCAAAGTAAGTTTCTTTAGTTTTTCTTATGAGATATACCTTAGAGGGTATCTTAGTTTTATACTGCCTATCAAACACAAGTCTGGCTTTCAACTCTTGATTAAAAGTTTGGTTTGGTTCTAAAAATAGCAGCATCTGGTCCCATGTTAGCGGTGGTAGAACACAATGATGCGAATAAATCAAGTAACAAGGTGAAAACGAAGTTCGAGTTTGAGGATCTTTTTGATGGATTAGATTGGGTTGCGCCTTCTCTCCCCCAAGAACCATGTAAACAACTACAAAGCGACATCGTAAGTCTTTCCGAAAAGGTATGTCATCTACACATTTCTTCAAACCAATTATACCAAGGGTGCTTGGCTGTGTGTTTTGAGAGTTCACAAAACAACTCTTATAGAATAGGCTGCCAAAAATATTGTTTGGGTGTGTGCTTATGCTGTAAGGTGGCAATAATGGGATACTAGATATTTGGGTGTTTGGCAAATTATAATTATTTAAGAAATCACATGGTACATTGACCAAATGGAGGCTTTCCATTAAGAAAATAATCGATGTTGATTGTCCCTCAGATTAGATGAATAAGAGGGATAGTGCCAACAATCAGTTTAGTTGCAGTTAGTATGAAAATGATTATCTGAAGCTGATCATTTAGAGTTTGTTTAGCCTAAGTTTATCAAAAGGATTATTGCGACTTGAAATCCCAATAATCAGTTCTAAGTGACAAATTCAAACACCTCATAAATTAAACGGAGTAACAGTTTAATGTGTACACATAAACTGCATACAAAGATTTCTTCAACTCTGACCCATGTACATTCTTTGAACTTTTGAACAGTCTATTATCATGCCACCAATTTCCATTGAGCAACAACCACTAGCAGTTCATACTCAACAACAGACTAAGCTCACGAGTAATCATCAAAATGGCATGAACGCGTTCAACCGTTATCCAAATCAGGTTTGTTGATCATAGCATCTGATGTTTATTACTTTATTTCAATCAACAAATTTCTCTTGGACGCACGCCTGTGTGTGTGCGTGCATGCGCGCGTGTGTGAAGTAACAATGACTTGATATTAAATGTTTGGCTGTTTGGGAAATTTGGACTATTTAAGAAATCAGCCGGTGAAATGACGCCAAGCGGCATTTTTATGAGAAAATAGGAGACGCTTTTTGTTAGGTCTCTCAAATTAAGTTAAGCTAAGAAAACAATCTTATATCCATATATAAAAAGCTGATTATTGCAACATGAAATTTAAATAATCTGTTCCGAAACAAAAATCCATACACCCCTAAATAGCAACATTTGAAGGTACATGCTGCAAGTGTATACAGGTTTCTTGAACTTCTACCTCTGTACTTACTTTGAACTTTTAAACAGTCTACTGTTGTACCACCGATTTCCGTTCAGCAACAACAACCAGCTGTTCATGCCCAACAACAACCTAAGATCATGGGTAATCATCAAAATGGCATGAATGGGTTCCACCGTTATCCAAATCAGGTTTGTTAATCATAGGAAGTGATGTTTATTGCTATTATAAAATTCATTTTTTTAACTTGAAGTATTCAGCATTTTTACAAACTTCGAAACTGAATACTATATTTTAACTATGCTGGCAGATAGGAAACATCAAAACTTCACAACCTATTGGGAATCCCAGTTTCCACACAACATCCAGGTAAAATATAAATCTGCATTACTCTATGTCCCTTGTGCAACTTTATCATTCCATAATAACAATCTGTTTCTGTTTCTCGTTTTGTAGTATGTACGGCACAAATAGAGTTGCTCCAAGCACAAGACCATTAGGAGGAAGTAGACCGGGCATGGGACCGTTAGGCATTCCAACACAATTAGGAGGCGAATACGACTTCTCATCATTAACACAGGGAATGTTTACCAAACGATAAATGGCATTTCGGTCATTAGTTTTTAAAAGATAGAAATCCATACATATTTAGAAATAGAACCTTATAGTAAATTTGATCATTGCTTGAGTTGTATATTTGATTTAGAATAGCTGTTGCATTCATTTGAGTTGTTATTAATTTATGTTGCTACAAGCAAAATAATGAATATTTATTCCCATTTATTAATAGAAGAAAAAATATAAAGTAATCACATGGCTTAAATTTAGGCAAGCCTGTTTAGCGTTTCTTTAAATAAAGTAATGACCTGTAAAACATTTCATGTCTATCATATGTTCATGTTACTTTTACTGTTGTATTTAACGTTGAGCAAATCCATCTGAAAGCAGTCTCTTAACTGTCGGGTTTACCCAGGTGGTAGGGGTAGATCTGTCGACATCCCACCTCTCCCTTACCCGGCTCCGGTGGGATTGGGTTTTGTTGTTGTCGTTGTACTTCCAGAAAACTACTTGTGAGTGAGTGATTTAACTTGATCCGCATTTCAGGCCTTTGACGGTTTGACCACTTTGACTTATTTGATTATAATATATGGGTCCACATTTCATGCCCTTCCTCCTCTAGGATTGTAGCCCAGCGGTACCTTATTTTATGTATGTCAGTATCTTCCCGACCAAATGCTCGTTGGCTCAGTTTCTACCTGTGAAATGTTACATAGATTTGTGGTGTGTATATAGATAAATAGCTGTTTTTCAAAAATAAAAAATAGACCGGATCATTTGTTTTGAGAAATAACTGTATATAGTGTGTTCCTTTTGGGTTTGGAATCGGCATCAATTGAAATCAATGTTTGTATGTGCTTCTTAGTGCGAAAGCCTAAAGGATTAAACTGTGTTTCCATGACACTAGATGAGTGTTTGGCAACATTGGAATTGAATATGTGAAGCTCGAGTTGAGAAATTTATACACTTTTTCATTCAATTTATCTTTGGGCTTTGTTCAAACATACATCTTATGATTTTAGAAAGGAAGATTAGTTTCCTTATCCTTACATCTCATATGAGTCCTTTTTTGAATATCTTCGTCGGAACTTGAACTCAGTTCCAATAGCCATTGATACACGGCTTATGTCAAGCATTTTTCAAGTTCCTTAAAATCCTCTAGATGGAAAATAAAAGGCTAGATTTGAATTGAGCAAAGTCTTTTGTGCCAATCTACAACAACAACAACATACCCAATCCCGCCGGGGCGGGGTATTGGGAAGGTAGAATGTAGACAGATCCTACTCCTACCCCAGTGAAAACCCGAGGGTAAAGAGACTGCTTCCAAGAAGTCCTTCGACAAGTGTGTGTAGTGGGTGCCCAAAGGCAAGTGAACGAGAAAAGAGAGTAAAAACAAAAGAAAGCAAGCAAACATAAAAGCCAACAGATCAATACAAAAAAAAAAAAAAAAAAAAAAAAAAAAAAGCAAAAACTACAAAATAAGCACAAAAGCAAGAAAGCAAACAAAGCAATAGGACATACCAACATATAAGCAAGACAGACCAACATATAAGCAAAACCGACAAACAAGCATAAAAGCAAGTAAGCAGGCAGACAAAGGAAAAGATGAGGCGCTAAAGTGACAGGATAACACTAGCAAAGCAAGCACGAAGAAAACCACCAAGCCAAGCGCAAGCATAAAAAAAGGAGGGAGGGGGGGGGGGGGGGGGGGGGAGGGGGGCACACAAGACCAAGGCCTAAGCAAGCAACAAAAACCAAAGAAAGGCAACGCTAAGGGTCTAAAGCTAACGCAAAGCAGAAGGCAGGCAAAGGGAACAAACAAAGAGGCCTAAAGCTAAAGGCAAAGCAAAGGCAAAACCAAAGAACAAGCAAAAGGCACAGCCCGCACAGGAAAGCGAGATTTTGAAGAGTTCCTTGGTGAAATACAGATTTTGAAGAGTTCCTTAGTGAGAATTTACCCATTGTTATCGTGCATCAAAAAACTTTGAAGAGATCGTTAGCGAATCATAAGCCATGGTATAGATAATTATCGGGTTTGGCCCATTTATTATTTATATATTGCTTGTACACATTCTCTCTATATGTTATAAGGCGGATTATCGAGCGAAGAGTAATAAATAATTAGTTTTTCAGCGACGGGAAATAAACAAACATTTTGTAATAAACGAATACTTCTCCGGCCCGGATCTTATTTTTTGGCCTAGTGGTTTTTGACCCGCCTGTTTTGGCTAAGTAATAAAATAAAAAAAATGATTACTATATTTTTGGGCTATTGTTTCCTGTAAAATATTCAACCAATAAATGTGATAAGCCCATTGACAAACCCATTTAAATCATACAAATATTTCAACAAATAAATGGATTTCCAAAGCACAAATACAATAAACCTTCGACCATGTTATTAACACATACCGTCCAACATTTGCAAACATTTCTGTCGACAACCAGTTCAAAACTAAACCGCAAAAATATAACGAAACTCCCCGCCGCGTTTCTTCTACCTTGTTCAGTTTATGAGCAAAAATATCACTGATTACATGATATAAAAGCAATACCTTGAATATACCTCTCCTCCCAAAACCATTGTTTACAGAAAAGATTTGCATGCCTCCGTAATCTTGCATCAAAAAATTACTCATTACTCTGTATTGTGATTAATTCCATTTTATAATCATAAAGAAAGATTTGCCTCTATAATATTGCAACATTTTCAATCAAAATGTTAAGGACAAATTACTGAGATTGTTAAAGATTGAACTAATTATACAATAACAAAACTATTTATTTGTGGATACTATTTTTCAACAAAGGGGCCTTGGACCGATATAGTTAACAAAATCCAATCTAGTCATTTGAGTTCACTCAGATCAAAAAGCTTCAAAATAAATTTACGTGTAAAACCAACAATAAGAATCATAATGGGGATCAATATTATTCCCTTAGATAAAAGTTTCAAACCAAACGTAAGGTGGTTATAGAATATAGATGTAGTGTTTATATTGCAAGTGTCAAACATTAAACATAAATACGTGCATCTCAATAATTGGTAACTACGTAATGTTTAGTTACGTATCTTACTGGTAAGATATCTTGGACCCCGATGGATAGACTTTTAAGTCGGCTTCAGTAGTAAATTAAGGAACCACGCACTCACTCATAGCATGCAAAAATTGCAATATCCAATCTTGGATAAATGGACGGTGGTTTTCTTTGACTTCTCGTACCTTGACTCACGTCATGGTCTTGAGAAATAGTCAATGTTACTTGACATTTAATCTTAACTCTTAAGAAATTAAGAATGACGCTTTTCTATATTGTTTATATAAATATTGTCCACTTTAATTACGGTGTGGATACGAGTCATATCACATATCTTTTCATGATAATGAAACATGTAAATGTAATGTAAGAAATGGTGGGAAAATGGTCAAGAAATCAATTGTCATGTCGGTGTTAGAGACTAGTAACGGTATATATAGTACAAATTAATTGAGATGATACACAGATGACCGAGTTGCATACCACGTATAGAGTATGAGAAAAGTCGGCCATCTTGAAAGTCTCGAAATAACTACTTAAACTTATACATCATTTTCATTTATTACTAAAAATTCATAGTTCACTAGACAAACGTGTCATTCAAGACTCGAACCAAATATAAATAAACTTGCCTTTTAAACCCCATAGAAAACTATATTACCTATCGGTTAGAAATTAACTTTATCATTTTTTGAGTTGGAAAAAAGATTAAGCATATTCTATATTCTTTTCTGAACATGTAAGTGAAGCAGTTGAAATTTAGGTCATTCACTCACTCATGCTTTTAGGAAACGAATAGTATGAGATGGTTAACTATTAGGGTAGTGTTATCGGTAACCTTTTACTCTTACTATGCCTCATTTTACTACTTTATTGATCAGTTTTTATAGTTTTATTGTTTTGTATCTTTTGTCTTTTACTACTTTTTACTTATCTTTATATTTTATGTTATGCATTTTTTTGCGGCAATTTTACTCACTTCATTAACATGACAAATAGTTTTTTTATGGTTATCTGCTCAATACTTTTTTTGTGCTTTACTACTTTTGATTTGTCAGACTTTATACTTGTTGTTCCTTACTTTATGTTTCGCAGTTATATTATAAAAACAAAATAATAAAAATAAAAAAACAAAATTATAAAAAATTATAAAATTGATGGGGAATTACAATCATTATAAAAAAGATACCAATAACAAATCCCTAATTATAATCCACGTTTTCGCCACTTACGAATACGAGAGTACTTCAATGGCGCAATGTCGCCGTTAGGGTAGCGCATTTACTATGGCTGTTGCATCATTTGCAAAAGTAGAATAACATATCTTGTTCAACCGTGGATGTGGAAAAGTTTCTCTAATCTTATAAATCTTGTTTATTAATTTGAGGAGACTTATATTAAATATCAAACTTTTATTTATCCTCACCATTCATCTAAAAAAAATTAATTGTTGAGATTAAAAGTATTTTAATATTTCACATATTTTTTATAATTTAAATATCTCTTAAACCGTTAATCATTAAGTAAAAATAATTACACAATCGCGACGAGCATTTAATTATCTTTCTATAGACGGGCACTTTGATATACTTTCAACAAAAAAAAAAATAATTGTTTTTTCAATTTTTTTCGTGGCCGAAAAAATCATATATGACATTACATCTTTTATATAATAAAATAAAACCTTTATTGGAATTTTTCCATTTCAAAAAACTCAATTCATTCTTTATTAGGTAATATATTTTATTTTTTATTTATTTATTTTAAATATGTTTCATTAAAAAAAACTTAAATAATTCCTTATTTGGCAATTGTTTGTATATTGACTAAATTCGTTTCTTTTTTTAAAAAAATCTGCCAAAAAATACATGTGTCAAAAATTGAAAGATTATAAACTTTGTGAAGGTGGGGTAATCTAAGAATACTAAAAGGTTTATTATGTAATTTAAAACAAACAAAGAAAAACATAATTACTCGGACCATTGTGTAACCAAACGCAGATTCAATCCCAAAACCTAAATCAGCTTCACTCGATCCTAACCCTAAATCGTTGAAGAACCACTCGATATCACAATCACGTAGATTCTCAAAATTAACTCATTCAATTCAACAATTAGTTTATACCTCAAATTAATTATGGTAAGATTTTGGGTTCCATGTCTAATTTTCTACTTCAATAATATTATTTTCTCGATTATATTAATTGCTTTTCTGCCCATAGTTAATTTTGTAAATTTCGTGAATCATTGTTTACTTCGTGTGATCAAAACCCATACTTTTACAATTTTGGAGGAGATAGGTATATAGCCATAAGCACATGCCTTTGTAGATAGATTGGAACAATGCCGCCTGCTGCCACCACTGTCACCACTGTCCGCAAGTCGAGCTTGATACACTTTTGTAACCAGACTTGAAACAAAAGTATGAATTGACGCGGTTTATAGTAATTAACATACTATATGCGAATAAAAGGCTGGTTTTCAATTGCCCTAAAGGTGTTTGATGTTATGCCTCTGAAAACTTTTCGTCTTAGATTGTGATAAAACACGTTATTTATTGCGTACGTCCTCAATTATACTTGACTTCCATGTATTGTCGGTTATTTGTCTGTCCAAGTATCCATCTGATAAGAGTTTTTGATTTTTCATCTTTAGTTTATATTTGGGGTAAAGATAAATGAAGTTTTAGCATTGCGTGAGAAAGACTATCCAAAAGACAAAGTAGTATTTTACCAGGGTAAGCAACCCTTTACCCAAAAGACAAAGTAGTAGATGAGCCTGATAGGCGATAACCTTTGGTTGTATGATTTCAGGCAAGTTTTTCAAACAACTCAGGTCTAAAACCATCTGGTGGTATGTTTATATTGAAGAGGTCACTTTCAGGCTTTAATGGAGGAAATGATCCAACTGTAAGTGATTGTGGTCACATGGGACTGTGTTTATAAATATGTTGTTCACTTACTACGGCGGCTGAACAAATCCGCATAGGATTTATCTATTTTTCTTCTGCTTATTTTTTGGACTATAAACAATTTGAGTCTTTGTACAAAACAAACTGCTTCTACTTGATGCTTAATTTGGAGTAAAACAATCGCTTTTTATAAGCAAGTTGGGACCTGATTATTTAAACAGTGTTTGGAAATTTTTATTTATTGAAAATCCATCATGTTGTGCATGTATAAAAACTTTATGTATAGATGTAACATTTTCCTGATAATAAAGCTCTAGATTTGCATAACCCATTATGGCTTTTGGTACCTGTTGTTGTTCAACTAGAATGTGGTTATGTGGCCTGCTACCAGTCGAAACTTTGGAATCGATAGTAGCTTATAACCAGGTATACTCGGCAAATTCATTTGAAATAAACGAATTTAGTGTTGCATATTTGATGCCTTATATGTAATAAACATCAAACGAATTTAGTGTTGCTTTTTCATGTATATTGATTGTTATCTGTGAATGTTTTCATTGGCTTCGACTCCAATATTTGGTCTTCAAGTAACAAATAAGGATTCCGAAAGTGGGATACAGACGATGTGTGGCCACCAATATGGAACAACCCGTTTGTTGTATAATGGTTCATCGACATTGGGTTGCAATGTCGGGTTGCCGCAGCCCGATTTTTGCGTAGACTCAGAACAGTGTTCTTTGGAAAGCAAGAAACCAAGAAAAAAACAGATTATCTGAAAGTTGTAGACGTAGTCATAGTGGTAACGTTGTTGCCGGAGGTAAGTTATATTTCTTAAATTTTATTTTTTCCTACGTATTATGTTTGATTTATTATTACTATTTATTTATTTTATTTTTTTGGTCTTCTCTGTACGGGTGTGGGGGGAGGTATTCATGGCGACCGAGGGGTCCATTGTTCTAATGTTCATGGCTCAACGATTGTCGATGAAACCAATTACATGAGATTGTTTGACCTTAACGTTCAAGGTGAAGAGAACTTACAGTCCGCTTTATTGTGTTAATTTCAAATTATGGTTTTATGAGTTATTGAAGTATTCATTTAGTTTAAAATTAACTTTTTTTCCTGAAATTTATTTTTGGTGTTTAATATTATGCATGAATGCTATATCTTCTTTTCAAACGCGATACATGCAGTTGTACTTGAAGATTATGGTACTCAACATGACCTTGCATCTTTGTATTGCAATCTAGCTAGGAAGAATAATAGTGAATGGGCTTTATTTGGAAGCTTTTCCTGCGTGTATGTGAAATTAATTTTCTTTATTTTAATGGCGAGCCCGAGTTCAGGGGATATGTAAACTGTGAATCTGTGAATGAAATTTGTGACTTCATGTGCAATAAACATGAGCATAGGCTATTTAAATATTCAATACTAAACACCCCGTAATCTGCAATATGTACTTTTATATATTTTGTTTTCTGATTATTCAATGTGAAAAGGGATTAGAAACCTCTACATTGCAGCTTATATAGTAAACGTTTTGATCACAGTTTTCTTAATTCCTTGCAGATGGGAATGCTTAAAAGACTTGATGCCAGGCGATTTGACAGTTGACATATTATGTCAAGGGTACTCAACTGTGTATTACTAAGGCTCAGGAATTTGAGCTTTGGACACCCAAAGGGCACGTGAAGTTATGCCAAACTGTCACATCCAGCAAGACTTATGGTATCGAGATCGGGAGTTTAACTTTGAACCATTAAGGCTGAGGAATATGAGCTTTGGACACTCAAAGGTGGGGGTACTAATCTTCATACATTTACTATGCTATTAACTATAGCTTTATGTAACTGAAAAAAAAATGAAATTGCACTTTATAGCATCAAATAAAGATGGTAATAATCTAACATTAAAGCGATGATTCTCACGGTAAGTGAAAGCTAACTATTTCTATGTTACAAATATGAAAGTCAATGTTCCAACTTTGTAAGTAACATATATGGCTATAAGAGGGATTAGATTAGTTGTGGTTCATTCTTATAGACTAAGTAATCATGTATATCATTCAGTTAATTAAACAACAATTGTTGTATTCATGTTGCTACCGACTGTGGCAGCTTTGTGCGTGCAAGGCCAAATTTAGGCGAAATATTAGTCATAAATGAGTTTGGAATTATTAAGCTAATGGGTGCAAATTTGTTGAGGTTTTATGGATAACTGTTAAGTGCATGAAAATGCAGTTTTACGATGGGTATCAAAACGGGTCACATGGATCAAATGGGTGACTGTTATGGACTATATGTCAGTTTGAGTTAAAGAAAAGCTTCAATACACCCTTTATATGAACTTGCAACACACATTACTATAATATAAATACATCTAGGCCACAATGGTTCAAAAAGGAAGTTCTTGAACGAGGATTACGAGCTGAGAGAAATTACATTTGATACTGAATTATTTGGAACCAAGACGTTCCTGATGTACGTCGAACCTGTTTTCAGTGATTCAGGCAAGAAGACTGGAATAAATTATGTGGGAATGGATGTAACTGATCAAGTAAATTCTATATCTTATTTTTAGTCAGTTACCTTTATATTCTGAAAGTTTGTAGCCATCACTAACAATTGTTTATATAACAATCCATGGTACTTAGGTGAAAAGGCGAGAAATTCAAAAAGGAAGAAGTTCTTGAACGAGGATTACCGGCTGATGTATGTCGAACCTATTTTCAGCGATGCAGGTGAGAAGCCTGGAATAAATAATGTAAGAATGGTTATAACTGATCAAGTAAATCATATATCTTCTTTTTAGTCAAGTTACTTTATTCATTATAATTTTCTAAATGTTTTAACAGTGAAATTGGTTACATGAATTTTATTGCATTTATTTGTACACAAGCGTTCAACAGCCCGAGGTAATTCAGTGATTTATTTTATATGTTTTATGGCAACCGTGTTACAGCTATATATATACATTACCATTTATGGACGGTTCTTTATGCCGTTGTAACCTTTGACACTATATTATTTTCATAGGTACGAGTTACCCATTTGAGAATGTAAAGCAAACCTCACATGTGGACATCCAGTCATTTGTCCAAAGTCTGCCACCTTATAAATCAGGTAACAGTAAAATTATTGCACCATAAATACCTAACAGTTTCTTTTCTTTTGAACAATGTAGTTGCTGCGGCTTAGTTTATAACATAATAATGGTTGGTGTTGTTTTAGGTACAAACGAATGGGAAGCGGCAGGCTGTAGTAGTATACATGAAAATTATAGACGCAAGTGTTCAACGGCCCCGAAGTAATTCAGTGATTCATTTTTTATGTTTTATGGCAACTGTGCTACAACTATAGAAAACAAATCAACAAATTTTATTGATTTTAGAAAAATATATATTTTAACTTAGCACTTTGCTATTAATTTTTGTTATAACTTAGCACTTTGTTGTTTAACGCAAGCATGTTGCTTGATAAAAATACAAGGGTGTTAGCTCTTTTGCAAGATTAATTGGAATTATATATCACTTTCATAAATGCTTAGCTTATTTAAACAACATAGATTAGAGATAGTTAGTTGTATCATTACATTGATATAGCATTTATCATTCATTATTTACATTGAAGGACAAAATTGATACCTATGGAAGTTCCATGATGGAACCGACCGGTACGTTTTTTTATCGAAGCCTAATTAGGATATTAGGATGGTATATAGCTAAACGCATATTTGAGTATCAGGATGGCTCTATTATATATGCATATACAGGTTAATCAAGACACATACATGTCTACATTGGAAAACTGAATATATTAGTCTTTTGTATGAATATTTTTTCACATCATTTGATGTGCAAATTTAAAAGACTATTATGCCATTTTATTTTAATTAACTAATTTTTCATCATGTCTTTTGGTATAGGTTGTTCTCTGTTATGCTATGAAGCTTTCCTATACGCGTAAGATGGATACAAATACAAGAGAGGTATATTTATCAATATCATATATCGCTATAAAAAATAAAGTTGTAAATGTAGATGTATGAAAGTTTTTAGCCAAGACAATTGACAGATACTATATATCTAATGTTGTTTGCATTGCATAGGTTGAGTCCCGAAGGAAGGCTCAAGCCAATCAATACTAAGGTAACATTTTTGTTTCATTATACTTTTAGATGTTTTGCGCGCACACGCTTAAATGTGGCTATAATACTCTAACGGGTCAAGTGGTCAAACTTGAAAAACTTAGCTGAATTTGGAAAATGCCAAACGGATGAAAGTATTGAAATTTGCCAAAATAGCCGTTGAGCACACTCTCGGGTTGATATTAAAAAATATATATATACTTGATCTCAATAGAATATATATATATATTAAAAATTATGAGATGCAGAAACTTTCTACTGAAAACCAGAGATTTTCTGCTACCCACGGAACCTTAAGGCAAGATCTTGCTGCCATACAACATTTATGTTATTTAAAAACTTAACTGTAAAGAATAGGACATCCAAAATGGTTATAGAGTAACCCGTTTGACAAATTGATTACAGATGCTTCTACAATGGTAAGAAGGTTAATAAGGGATGTTTGGATTTGTGTTTTGTAAACCTTTATCTGCAGAAACCAGTGCTCAAACGCTTGAATATTCAGGTTCTGCTTCTTTTTATATGATAACAATTACTACCATTTCATTTGAACGTTTGCCCTTTCACTAAAGTCAATTTAATCATTTTGTCTATTTAATACTACTTTTTTCAACTGGTTTAAATTTAGTTGATCATCGATTATGATTATTCAATATAAGAAGACCGAAATACGACTGTAGAAACAGATCAAAACCTGAGCACCCTTCCTAAAGAACTTCTTTTCAACTTCAGGAAACATATGGTCTGAGTACCAACCGTTTCCATGAGAACCAGGATCTTCAAAAATGAGATAGAAGTAACAAGTAAACAACACCTATTAAGTTGGAGCTAAATCAGGCAAGAACAGAAGCACATAGCTTGCTTGCAACTAGGGACGAACTTAATTCAAGGGTTCAACAATTGACAGAAGATCATCAGAGGGTTCACATGGATTTGCAACAGGTTTATGTTTTGGTGTCGGAACTTGAGAGCCTTAGGCAAGAGTATAAACATTGTAGGTAATATTCCAATTAAAGCTGTTAGTATGCAATAGTGTAGTATTTGATTGAATTGTGTTTGGCAAATGTGTTTTTCTTGGACATTGGCTACAACAATATATTCGGAATGTTACTATAATTATGAACGTGCAGCTTAAATTGCTGTTGCTGAAATCTACACAAATCAGGAAACAAGTTTGTTACCAGATTTGTTGGATCCACCCATATGTTTCGTATATCGAAAGAGAACAATATTACTATTAGTCTTGTAGTCTATTTATGCTTAAAAGGTTTGAGAATTGTATATTTAGTGTAACTATGTTGGTGATATTTCCAACAGGATTAAAAAAACATGCTGAAAATGAAAAGAGGGCGGCATGTACAACATTATAAATCTGATTGTGTTTCTGTACTACAGACTTTACACCAATGCTCTATCCCAAGGCCTCAAACTGCTCAGATATCTGAATTGCGAACTCCCTTCAAAGAATTCAAGACCATGGAAGAAAAATCAGGTACAATATCTAATGCGTTTTCCATACATTACAGGGGCAAGATAGGTGGTTCGGGCAGTTTGGTACTGGTGTTTTTAAGTAATGGGCAAGTCACAATGTGCAGGCTAACCACAAATCATTCGATTTTTTAGTTTATATAGATGATTGATGCGTCAATTATGATTAAAAAACATATCATTACAGTAGTACTCCGAATCTTCTGGCATTAAAACTAACCTTTGGGCGTATTTTAGTTTATTTGACCCATTTAACCCATTTCCCTTACAGATTATTTCATCAATTGACCCATTTGAGATAACTAACATCCAGAACAGGCCCATAAAAATGGCCACTTATAGATGAAGCACTGACGGTATTGGCTAAAGAGTGCTTGACATTGTGCACAATATTTACAGTTCTGAATTGGGCGGTAAGGTATTTGCATACATTGGTGAAAAACACGTTATTTATTGCATACGTCCTCAATTATACTTGACTTCCATGTATTGTCGGTTATTTGTCTGTCCAAGTATCCATCTGATAAGAGTTTTTGATTTTTCATCTTTAGTTTATATTTGGGGTAAAGATAAATGAAGTTTTAGCATTGCGTGAGAAAGACTATCCAAAAGACAAAGTAGTATTTTACCAGGGTAAGCAACCCTTTACCCAAAAGATAAAGTAGTAGATGAGCCTGATAGGCGATAACCTTTGGTTGTATGATTTCAGGCAAGTTTTTCAAACAACTCAGGTCTAAAACCATCTGGTGGTATGTTTATATTGAAGAGGTCACTTTCAGGCTTTAATGGAGGAAATGATCCAACTGTAAGTGATTGTGGTCACATGGGACTATGTTTATAAATATGTTGTTCACTTACTACGGCGGCTGAGCAAATCCGCATAGGATTTATCTATTTTTCTTCTGCTTATTTTTTGGACTATAAACAATTTGAGTCTTTGTACAAAACAAACTGCTTCTACTTGATGCTTAATTTGGAGTAAAACAATCGCTTTTTATAAGCAAGTTGGGACCTGATTATTTAAACAGTGTTTGGAAATTTTTATTTATTGAGAATCCATCATGTTGTGCATGTATAAAAACTTTATGTATAGATGTAACATTTTCCTGATAAGAAAGCTCTAGATTTGCATAACCCATTATGGCTTTTGGTACCTGTTGTTGTTCAACTAGAATGTGGTTATGTGGCCTTCTACCAGTCGAAACTTTGGAATCGATAGTAGCTTATAACCAGGTATACTCGGCAAATTCATTTGAAATAAACGAATTTAGTGTTGCATATTTGATGCCTTATATGTAATAAACATCAAACGAATTTAGTGTTGCTTTTTCATGTATATTGATTGTTATCTGTGAATGTTTTCATTGGCTTCGACTCCAATATTTGGTCTTCAAGTAACAAATAAGGATTCCGAAAGTGGGATACAGACGATGTGTGGCCACCAATATGGAACAACCCGTTTGTTGTATAATGGTTCATCGACATTGGGTTGCAATGTCGGGTTGCCGCAGCCCGATTTTTGCGTAGACTCAGAACAGTGTTCTTTGGAAAGCAAGAAACCAAGAAAAAAACAGATTATCTGAAAGTTGTAGACGTAGTCATAGTGGTAACGTTGTTGCCGGAGGTAAGTTATATTTCTTAAATTTTATTTTTTCCTACGTTTTATGTTTGATTTATTATTACTATTTATTTATTTTATTTTTTTGGTCTTCTCTGTACGGGTGTGGGGGGAGGTATTCATGGCGACCGAGGGGTCCATTGTTCTAATGTTCATGGCTCAACGATTGTCGATGAAACCAATTACATGAGATTGTTTGACCTTAACGTTCAAGGTGAAGAGAACTTACAGTCCGCTTTATTGTGTTAATTTCAAATTATGGTTTTATGAGTTATTGAAGTATTCATTTAGTTTAAAATTAACTTTTTTTCCTGAAATTTATTTTTGGTGTTTAATATTATGCATGAATGCTATATCTTCTTTTCAAACGCGATACATGCAGTTGTACTTGAAGATTATGGTACTCAACATGACCTTGCATCTTTGTATTGCAATCTAGCTAGGAAGAATAATAGTGAATGGGATTTATTTGGAAGCTTTTCCTGCATGTATGTGAAATTAATTTTCTTTATTTTAATGGCGAGCCCGAGTTCAGGGGATATGTAAACTGTGAATCTGTGAATGAAATTTGTGACTTCATGTGCAATAAACATGAGCATAGGCTATTTAAATATTCAATACTAAACACCCCGTAATCTGCAATATGTACTTTTATATATTTTGTTTTCTGATTATTCAATGTGAAAAGGGATTAGAAACCTCTACATTGCAGCTTATATAGTAAACGTTTTGATCACAGTTTTCTTAATTCCTTGCAGATGGGAATGCTTAAAAGACTTGATGCCAGGCGATTTGACAGTTGACATATTATGTCAAGGGTACTCAACTGTGTATTACTAAGGCTCAGGAATTTGAGCTTTGGACACCCAAAGGGCACGTGAAGTTATGCCAAACTGTCACATCCAGCAAGACTTATGGTATCGAGATCGGGAGTTTAACTTTGAACCATTAAGGCTGAGGAATATGAGCTTTGGACACTCAAAGGTGGGGGTACTAATCTTCATACATTTACTATGCTATTAACTATAGCTTTATGTAACTGAAAAAAAAATGAAATTGCACTTTATAGCATCAAATAAAGATGGTAATAATCTAACATTAAAGCGATGATTCTCACGGTAAGTGAAAGCTGACTATTTCTATGTTACAAATATGAAAGTCAATGTTCCAACTTTGTAAGTAACATATATGGCTATAAGAGGGATTAGATTAGTTGTGGTTCATTCTTATAGACTAAGTAATCATGTATATCATTCAGTTAATTAAACAACAATTGTTGTATTCATGTTGCTACCGACTGTGGCAGCTTTGTGCGTGCAAGGCCAAATTTAGGCGAAATATTAGTCATAAATGAGTTTGGAATTATTAAGCTAATGGGTGCAAATTTGTTGAGGTTTTATGGGTAACTGTTAAGTGCATGAAAATGCAGTTTTACGATGGGTATCAAAACGGGTCACATGGATCAAATGGGTGACTGTTATGGACTATATGTCAGTTTGAGTTAAAGAAAAGCTTCAATACACCCTTTATATGAACTTGCAACACACATTACTATAATATAAATACATCTAGGCCACAATGGTTCAAAAAGGAAGTTCTTGAACGAGGATTACGAGCTGAGAGAAATTACATTTGATACTGAATTATTTGGAACCAAGACGTTCCTGATGTACGTCGAACCTGTTTTCAGTGATTCAGGCAAGAAGACTGGAATAAATTATGTGGGAATGGATGTAACTGATCAAGTAAATTCTATATCTTATTTTTAGTCAGTTACCTTTATATTCTGAAAGTTTGTAGCCATCACTAACAATTGTTTATATAACAATCCATGGTACTTAGGTGAAAAGGCGAGAAATTCAAAAAGGAAGAAGTTCTTGAACGAGGATTACCGGCTGATAAAAATCTATTAATTTCGCTAAAATTTATTCATTTAAGATCATTCGAGGACCAAACTTTTTTTACATACCAATGGACTAATCTCCACCCTCCATATTTATTTGATCTAATGGATGAGATTAATCTCAACAATTTAAAAAACCTACTTTCATTCTTTTTTTCAAATATTAATATCTTTCAAACCGTTAATCGTTAAGCGAAAAAAATTATACCGTTACAACAAGCATTTAATTATCTTTCAATAGATAGGCACTTTGATATATTTTCGAGAAAAAAAAATCGTTTTTTTCGTGTTTTTTTTCGTGACCGAAAAAATCACATGTGATATTATATATCACATATGATATTACACTAATATCACATGTGATTTTTTCGGCTATGAAAAAGAACGTGAAAAAAAAAATCAAAAGTATATCAAAGTGACCGTTTATAAAAAGATAATTAAATGCTACTCGCGATGGTGTAATTATTTTCGTTTAACGATTAACGGTTTAAGAGATATTTAAATTATAAAAAATGATTAAAGTGCTTTTAATATCAACCATTGATTTCTTTTTAGATGGATGGTGGGGATGAGTCACTTAATATGTAAGAAAAATTTGATATATAAAATAACTCTCCTCAAATTTATCTTATTATTATTTTTAATCCAATCTTCCCCAACACATAATATATTTAGACATCAATCTAAAATACAATTAAAAACAAAAATAATAAAATAATAAAAAATTAAAATAAATACAGTAATAGTTTAAAGATGCAATGAGAAAAATAAACAAGTAATATGTTTTTTACCCAGACATGTATATTTGATCAATCTTAAATTTCATTGTTAGAATTGTGATATATGATAGCGTATCACTATTAGTGTTCTAAGAATCTAAGCTCATTAAATATATGCATGAATCAATCTCATTTTCAATGCCCATCAATAAACATTTGATAGCGGCCCGGTTATAATCTCATGCCACGGTGAGCCCAGCGAACCTACCAGGCTACGCCGAACACATAGTACTACTGCTTCCCAACTGTCAATAACAGTTAAGATGTAGCATCTGATATTGTATAGTGCGGACGTACTACAAGCATTACTTTGTACGAGCCAAAGAAGATGGTCCACTTGTCCTCTTTGTCTGCTCTTCAGATGATCAACATCTGGCTTCCTCACAGTTATGATCATCCTTTAAGGGTTTATCTCTAAACCCTATTCGTCTCTCTATAAATAGAATGCCTTACACACAACTTAATAAGTTTCACACACTTACGAAAAATATTTCCTCACACTCTCAAATGGTTTTTATTTAAGTGTTACCCGAGTTTCATAATCTCAATCATTCTCATCGGATCCTTACGGTTTAACATGGGAAACCAAACAACAAAACCATCTCAACCCATTTCTTAATAACGATTTACATACCATATATGAACAATACATATGTAATGTTCTAAAGGAAAAGGATATTGTATGAATAAAAAAGTAAAATGAGAATGGTGCAAAGGATTTCTAATCACATGATAAAAAAGAAATTTAAGAAAAGATGCATCTAATTTTGTAATTTTGTAAATGCATCTGAAGTGTATAATGTTGTTTCTTTTCACGTTTCTCATTTGATCCATTAGATTTTATTTTTATTTATTTATTATTATTATTATTATTATTATTATTATTATTATTATTATTATTATTATTATTATTATTATTATTTGAAATGGTGAATTATATCATTAAACAAACTAATAATCATCATATTACACAAGGATTCAGTAGGTTTAATGGACATGCCAATTAAGCCTTTATACTACTCAAAAGACATACAATCAAATCTATATTCAAGACACATTTGATTCTAATCACCATTCTTTTATTCTTCTAGGCTAGTACATATTAAACATTAACTAGGACTAGGCAACCATGGAGAAATCTCATTTTTGACTACATTTCCTATTTTTTAATGCAAACACCATGTTAATACAAATAATATCTAAAAATGTTATTTCTATTTTTCAACATCTCTAGGTTTTGATAATGATAAAATATAAAAACGTCTTATGTCAAAATTAACATAAACAAGTTTTTAGTCGTAATATTCAATTTCAACCTAAATCACTCAAAGTAAGAACAAACAATTTTAAAATTTGACAAATGATCAAAGGATTAAATTTTTGTTCAAAGACTTCACTTTTTTAATTTGATAAAACATATTTTCAAAAATTCATTTTATAAATTATTTTTGAATTAAAAAGAAATATTTTATTTCAAAAGATAAATTTAAAAATTTTACCAGCTATTTTTCCCCCCAAAAACAACTTCAAACATTTCCAAATAAACCTTTACCACTAAAATAAAAAATGGGAGCGTTTTTGTCAGGGACGGTACCACTAAACCCGACGGTACCATTAAACTTAACGGTACCGTCTGGCATTTAACAGAACCGTGGTCTGTAATGGCTAGTTTTTCTTTGCCTATAAATACTGGATCATTTTACAGTTTTAAGACATCAATTTTCAAGAAAACTTTCTAAGTTAAATCAATCTCTTCCAGTCTTGATTCTTTGATCACTTAGTTAGCTTGTTTTTGTTTAACAGTGATCCAGTCATGCAACAAAGTGATCACCTTCATTCCTCTACTAGTGCAAGAGAAGAACACACAATATTGTGAAAATACTAAGTGTTGTAGTATTAATTTATTGAACTCGGAACACTTGTTACGTACTTGTTTCATATTGTTATACATCAGGTTGTTTGTCATTGTATTTAGTTAGATTGTGTGGATCGTTGAGATCGTGTAGAGATTAGGTAGATCTTGTATAGCTTGTGTTGATAGTGTGTAGATCGGGTAGATCGAGTGCAGATCGGGAGGATCTTGTGAAGATAGGGTAGATCTCATTAGTTGTGTGATTTGTGAGAGGATAGGGTAGATCGTGAGTAAGATTGGTACTATCTAGATTAGTACTCGACATTTAACTTAGTGTCGGAAATTGTGATTAGTGACGTTGTACGGTTTTTTCTGCCTGAAGGGAGTTTGTTGACATAGTACTTAGAACTCTCGAGTTAGGTACTCGGGGAGTGGAGTAGAGTGAAGAGGAGCTTCGTTACCGAAGCATTATAAATCTCGGTGTCTTGGTTTGATCTTTCCATCTCTCACTTTTATATTACATAGTTAGTTTACTTTAATATTGTTATAACTGTATTCATATTACAATTGATTGATTTTACCAAAACTCGAATCAAAGTTTTTCAAAAATAGTAATTATAATGATTTAAAACCATAAAACTATTCAAACCCCCTCTCCTTCTAGTTTTCCACACATCCTACCTGAGTACATATGTAGCCCATACAAATATACACAAAGGCTCTTACACGAGGCGTCATCAAGGAGAGAGCAAAACTCATGTTTCATCGAGGCTTGTATACATAGAGCTACATTTCCAAATAACTGGCATCACTCAAGTGAATAAAGTTGCTCAAGGATATATCCCACCATGACTACATTTTCTATTTCACAATCCATATTATTTCCAAATTATTCACACATCTAGAAAATAAAGATGCATTGAAAAAGGCTTTATAAGGCTAGCATTCCACAATTATTAGCCTTTAACTACACAGTTTCCATTTTACAATTGGAGTGACTTATCTAACATCCACAACAATCAAAAAGGTCTTTTCCATCAGTTTAAAATTATATAAGAAGAATCAAGATTGTTCTTTTCAAAATTTAAAATACCAATTAATAAGTGTTAAATGTGTAATTAAAAAAAAAAAAAAAAAAAAAGACATGTAAACTAAAAAATTGTACAATTTAAGTAGATAACAAATTGTCTAATCGGGATATAACATTATTTTCAATTATAGAGGGAATTGCATATATCTCCTTTTCAAAAGGTCAAAATAGCGTATATATCCTACTTAAACTTATAATTGCATATATATCATTCCAAAAGCTAAAAGATTACAAACATATCAAACTTAAACTTATAACTGCATATATATATATATATATATATATATATATATATATATATATATATATATATATATATACCAATAATGTAAATTTACAACTCTAACATACACAAGTTTTTTTTTTTTTTTTTTTTTTTTTTTTTTTTTTTTTTAATTTAATTTACAAACTTATTGTCAATAATATACCTATTATAAACATACTTGATCTATTATACACATCTAACAATCATGATATATATGATTGGTTTATTTTACGTATTCATATTATATGAGATAAAGTGACTTTTTTTTAGGTTAAATATTGTCTTAATATATTGTTATGGTCTTCTAGTTCATTTTGAACCTTAGGACATCATACCTTGAAATATATATATATATATATATATATATATATATATATATATATATATATATATATATATATATATATATATATTTGTATTTATAAAATTATAATTATCATAATTTAGAGTTCAAAATTATGTTAAACAATTATTTTGGTATATATGACATATTAAAAGTTTAGAAGGATATACACAATTATGAAAGTTTAGAGAGGATATATATGCAATTACAAAAGTTTAGAAATGATATATATGTAATTAATTGTTTAGGTTGGATATATATGTAATTTTTTAGCTTTTGGAATGATATATATCCAATTATGAATTTAAGTTAGATATATACCCAATTTTAAGTTTTTGCAGAAATATATATGCAATACCCCTAATTTTTAAGCAAAAATGAAAAATATTTTTGTTTTTCATTTTATCAATTTCATAGCTTAATTTTAACACTTATAATAATTTGAGCCAATCAAGTCAAGAAAAAGTCTATAATTACTTTAGAATTTACTAGTTATAAATTCTGTGAACGCACGAGTTACAAATAATTAAACGGCGACAACAAACACGAATGAAACTTGAGAATTTTTTGAAATCGTGTGATTCTAACTGCATAATATCTATTCTTGTCGTCTATTCACTACTACAAAAAACGTTAAATAGATCGGTTGAAACACCTCAAATAGATCGGTTATGAACCACTCTAACTAAGGGTGATCTATTTGAGGGGAACACAAATAGATCGGTTGATAACCTATCTTATTAACATCACAATAAGATCAGTCAATACATAATAACCGATCTTTTCAAGGAATTTTCAAAAAGAAAAAAAAAATCATATTTTCATCAGAATGCATATATTACTGAATTTCCATTCACTCTTAACAAATACAATAATACATTAATACAAATGGCTTCAACAAACACAACACCAATAAACTATCTAAAGGCAAAGTGGATTGAGCAACATGTCCATTCAAAACCCATTTTGCTTTCTGAAAATGAGGTATATATGATGTGCTATCTGCTTTAAAAACCTCGCTTGATTGTAGTTGTAGAGCAAAATAAGCCGACAGGTTCACACCAAGGAATTCGTATATCCGGTACAATGGATCCCTTGACGATTCTTCCAGTGACAACTTAAAGAGACTGCATAATGACATATCCACACAAAAGCAATGTTGTAAAAGAAACCAAAACCTTATAACCAATTTTATATATATTCACAGAATTACAAACAGTGATTCACATTTGTGCAATTTCTATGAGGTGAAGTAGTCTCTCACCAAAATAAAACCATCAATCTAACATAAAGAGTAAATGCTAATTCACCAACACATGAGTGAATCACCATACATATGACTTAGGTTTCTTGTCCCAAAAACCATAAATAAACCAAACAAGGCTACTTAAGTGAAATTTTTACAAGAAAACGTAACTTAGCAGATTGGTGATTCACTCATGTGTTGTAATCTGGCGCAACTGTTCTTGCCCATGTTTTTGTAACATAAGAATGCTTACTTGAATGCTATGATTTACACTAAGTAAATAGAAAAGAGAGCAGGATTACCTAGTTTTTGGAAGATGAGAACCGAATTTTCCACTTTTCCAACTAGCCCTGCAAACACATACAAGTCAATATGAATGAAAGGGATGTTGGTGAGTGTGTTACAAATGGTTCGAAACTTCTTCACTCTTAAACCAAAAGACAATATCTAGCAGACTTCAAACCAAACATTCAATATTTCAACACTTACTGCTAACTTGAAAAATGTGTATCTAAATTATTTTACCTTATGCTTCCTAAAGTTAATTAACATTAAACAAAGAAAAAAAACTAATACTCGTTTCATACTTTCAAACATCAACAACAGCCATCATGTTTAACTACCATTTAATGATGTCACTACAAATTTTATTCAGTTCAAAATATTGAATTCAAAACCTAATAAACAACTTACACCCAACAAATCTGTTGCAACGGGTGGTGCACGAACGGACACATGGCATGACGATGGGGAAATTATCATTGAAGACCCGCAACCGAAAAGGCTATTACCGTAGGCTCAGGGCGGTTGGAATTTGGTTCATCTATGTTAGCCTTCCCAAGTGGAATAATTGTGCGAGGTCTGGCATCCTGTTTGTTCATAAAAAAATAGTGCAAGGTTAGATGTGAAGTCCGACTTCTCAAATGAAAACATATAATGACAATAGTTTCAAGCAAAAAATTGAAGTACCAATGATGCAACCTTTATACATGCCATTCTTTTTTACAATAACTTTAGCTACTGATGATGTTTAAAATTCTAAATATTGGCATTATCATGTTTCTGTATGGAGCAATAGAAGTGAAAATTTCTCGAATTCTTAAGTTTTAGTTAAAGTGGCAGATGCAAACAAATATACCTGTGTACCAGAATATATGGCAATATCTGAATACCCAAGTTACCCGTATTGTGAAACAGGACATAAAAAAACATACTGAAGAGTACATCAACCTGGGCTGAAAGGAAAAACTTGTGACTTAAAAAGAAAATAGAAAATAAAAGATCATTATATAGGTTAATAGGATATAAAGAAATTAAACATTTACAGCTGAAAAAGATCATAAGTTTTGGCCACAAAAGCTAACAAGTGGTTAAATTGCAGAGATGAATCCGAGAGTCGTGTGATAAGTGTAGAAGCATATGCAACTCACAATCTCACATTATTCGGATAAACAAACCAACAACAACGACACCCAATTGGCATAAACAAATACCCCATCAATATATATAGGATCAAGCATTAGAGTTTAGTAACATAGCATAAATGGACAAAGTAGCTGTGGATTATCACGATCTGTATAAGATAACAACTATTTCCCATGAAAATCTCTGTAGAATAACAAGCAGACAATTCTAGATGGGAAATGTGGCTATGCCTATTGGTTTTGTGCACAGAAATTGCTTGTTACCGGTCAAATTAAACTATTTCTACTCCTAACATTCATTCATCAATGTAAATAAAGAACATGACATTATACTGTAATGATGTCGACGTGCCATGATGACATAGCTAAATGCACTCTAACACTTGCATTAATAGTCCATTTAGCTTAACAGGGAAACAGAACCTGAATTTCGACCCTTGTTAGCATACATTTGAGGTTTTTAATTATATGTAGTAAGACATACACTATGATAAATTATAGGCTCCTTAAAAAACGAAACCTCGGCATTTATCCTAGATAGCATCATTGCCAATTCATCAAAAACATTTATAAACAGCATGAGATCATTACTTACCCATGAACACAGACATGTGGTTCAACTTCTAGACTAAACAGAAACATAACATCGATTCACAATAAAAGAAAACGGAACTATACTTTTTCTATGCATCAACCCAATAGTCATACCTAGCTACTTCCAGCATTCTTAGCCCAATGCAACAAAACTTTCCTGCAGTCATTTTGAACTCAGTGCTTCTTGTGGATGATGGCTATCATCGACATCTTCGTTAGAATCAGAATCGACATCACTCTCTCCAGGTTAAGAAATTGATATCATACTCGCTAAGAATCACATCCAAATCTTGAATCACGATGAAACTGCACAAAATAGTTGCAAGAGGTGTCTCAATCAAAAAAGAATTCTTTCATGATTTGCTTAAGTTTGGCGGCTAGGGTTATGTAGTTGGTTGGTAAACTGAAGGTGTGATGATGGGGTGAGAAACCAGACTATTGAAGAGGGTGATGGAAGTTAGGATTTGTTTGGTGAGAGTGGTGAGGCGCTGGTATGTGATTTTGGGGAGATGATTTAGGGTTTTGTGTGTCTAAAGCGGCAAATGAAAAGTTGTAATTTTGGTGAAGCGGCAAATGAAAAGATGTATCCCTCTAAAACTATTAGAGTTAAATAGATCGTTTGTTTTAGAAAAAACTGATCTATTTATTCTTGTGGACAACTAGAAATTAGTAAGATCAGTCTTTATACAAATAACTGATCTATTTATTACATTTTCCCTTTTTTTTTTCATTTGTTAGATCGGTTTTTAAGAAAACCACTCTATTAAAAGTGATCTATTTAAGCTTTTGTGTAGTAGTGATTGCTTGGTGCTATACTTCTTCTCCATCCTGATTGGTCAAGCAATCCTCATATTATAGATTGGTAACCTTTACATTGTTTGATTGATTTTATAAAGGATAGTGGGACGGTGGTTTATACTCATACTAATTTATTATTGTGGGTTGGTGGTGATATTTGTCCAATTCGTTCTTCTGATCGTTAATTCCTTTTACCATTCGACTTATAATGGATACTGGTTGAATTTAGAGATTAATAGTTCAAAACCCTAACTTTATAGTTAGGGTTTTTAGTTTTCGTTACTGTTTTTTGTGCATGTTTGGGATTTGTTCGTGCATGCTGCTGCTGGATATTTACTTTCAGTTGTGTTTGAAGTTTTGTGTTGTTTGTGGGTTAAAGAGAGATGGATAAAGATAAGGATGCGACTAATAAAACTGCTACTACAAATAGCACTACTACGAATAGTAATACTACCCATGTTGACCGGGGTGTGGAAGATATTAATTCGATTTTGAAAAATTTTAATGCTAAGATATCGAACATGGAAGGTGTAGCTGATAAGGATGTGAATGAGGCTAGTGATGCGAATACACAGGTTGAAGTTGTTAAGGATGGCATTAATGGGGCTGATACAGAGGTTGGTAACGTAGTTAAGGGTGATGGTAGTGTTAATGGTCGTAGTAATCAGCCTCCACGTGAATCGTCTAGTCCTATTATTTCTGATTGGAGTGTGGATGATGGTGATATTAACTTGTCTACGTTAGTGGACAAGAATGTGTCTTCTGGTCCTAAAACATCTTATTCAGCCCTAACGACTTGTGGTACTAGTGAGGGCAAAGGTAATGTTAATGGAAATGAGCAATCGCTTGCTTCTTTGCTCGGTGCCAATGGGACTTCTTGCAAGGTGAATTTTAGGCAGATGATTAATGAAGAACGGGTTCCTAACCATGATACTAAACTCCCTAAAGAGGCGATGGAACCCGTTTTAGGCCGGTATGAAAACACTCTTGTTGGGTACTTCTTAGGAAAAGCTTTAGCTTTTCCAATTGTGTAGAACTATGTTACTAATACTTGGAAGAAATTTGGCGTGCAAAAGATTATGAAGAATGAAGCGGGTGTTTTCTTATTTAAGTTCTCTTCTAAGGACGGATTGGATCAGGTGCTACAACAAGGCCCATGGTTAATCCGTCATTCACCTCTTATTCTTCGGAAATGGTGTCTTAATGTTCCCCTAACCAAGAATGAGGTAACTACGATTCCTGTTTGGGTTAAATTACATAATGTGCCTATAGTTGCTTATTCGGAGGTTGGTTTAAGCTTGATTGCTACTCAAGTGGGGAAACCGGTGATGTTGGATTCATTTACATCTTCTATGTGTGTTGACTCGTGGGGTCGGATTAGTTATGCTCGTGCGTTGGTTGAAGTGTGTTCAAATTCAGAATTGAAAAAGGAAGTTAGTATGGCTATTCCATTGGTTGATGATAGTGGTTATTCGGCGGAAATCATTCGTGTCGAATATGAATGGACACCTCCTCATTGCAGCGTTTATAAGATATTTGGTCACACACCTAGTGAGTGTCCAAAACAAGTGAAAGAGGTGGTTCATAAGGTTTCTAATGTGGTGACTAATGCATCGACTCAGGTGGTTAATAACGATGAGGGGTTCACAGAGGTAATGAATCGTAAGAATAAAGGTTGATACCAAGAAAGATTCAGATCCTAAAGGTCTAAAGCAGGCTTCTACTTCAAATGTTAAATCTGGTAAGGACCCACAGTCTTCTAACTCTTTTGGTATCTTGGAGTCATTGGTGGATGAGGATGTTCTTGGTTTTGTTAACAATGGTATGGGGTCACAAGATCAGCCTATTAGTAACATGGAATCGCAGGTGCCGGGTAAGGATTCTAAGTCGTCTACTATCCCATCTTCTAGTACTTCTACAACAAAAAAGGCGTTGGAGCAGTCTACTATCCCATCTTCAAGTACTTCTGCATCAAAGAGGGGTAACCCATTTTCTAAGGTGGGTGAAGTAGTTGTTTCTGACAGTGATGAGGATGAGGTGTGTGAGCCTAATGATTATTTTGGAGATGATTATTTTTCAGATGAGTATGCGGCTCAAGTAAACGACTTACCAGAACAATTCAACAAGGACGTGCTGGGAAGTAGTAGTTTATTTTGTTTTGTTTTTTCATAAGATTGGCATGTCATCTTATGTTGTTTTTTGGTTGTTCTAGTTGTTGGTAGCTAGTGGTTCATTTATGGCCTGTCATAAATGATCTAGGGTAGTTCAAGCGGTTGCTTGAGGTTAATGTGGCACTTCAGCCACATTCCATTGTACTTTCAACGTTTTATCGGTTAATATATTTTACCAGGGTGGAAGGTCCCTTTTACCCAAAAAAAGTTACAAATAATCAAATTTATTTTATAATTTTAGTTTCGTAATTGTGATATCAATACAACTAATAACTATGGACGGGTTTACATAAACTTTTTCATTGTGTATTAATATCGATTAACATGTGCTTTCATTTTGATATTAATAATCTCGTGCATATACATGAATATATCTATACCTATAATCATATTTTTAAATAACAACATATATGTTGTATTTTTTTAAAAATATAAATTCTATTGGCTATAAAGTCTAAACTGACATTTGTTTATTTTTTAAAATTATTAATAAGTGCAATTCTAGTTCCCCTCACAAAATTCGGAAAAAAAATTTTTAAAAATAAAAATCCGCTCATTGACGTGTCAGTGGGTGATTAGTGCATTTTTTTGACAGTCTTACCTACTCTATTTTATTAAATCAATCACCCGCTGACACGTCAGCGATTGAATTTTTTGTGTGAGGTTTGAGTAGGTCTAGCATTTCTCTATTAAAAAACATGAAAATTAATAAGTCTACACTTAACTTAATATAATTTATTATAACTTCTAAAGTTTTATTAATTACCCTTTTTTTAATTTGTTTTTTACAAAATCGACACATTTGGTTTTATGCATGTTTTTTTATTGAACGAAAGTTAGATAAGTTTGACAAAATTTAAGCAAAATTTGACTTTTAATAACCAATAAAATGCTCAATTTTGAAATTAAGCTCTTTTATTGGTTAATAGATGAATAAATTGCCACAAATTATTTTTCTCTTAGTATATAAACTGTTATATATATATATATATATATATATATATATATATATATATATATATATATATATATATATATATATATATATTTGTATTTTTACTTATCTTTTTAATTACATAAAATTAAAGTGTAAATACTTGATAATTGACATAGAGTCCACTTATTTTTTCTTCTTATCTCATATTATATTTTAGCTGATATTTTTTCATATGATTTAGTAGATAAATAAAAATAAAAGATAGGAAGAAATATACAAACGGGCAGAAATGAATGGTGGATATGTGGATGAAGAATAGGCCGTTACCACGTTATCAAACTTTATTAACTGCCTATGGGACCCATAGTTATCAACGACCCCAAGAATTTGACTTCATGTCTTAGAATATGTAACCAAAATATTTAAATCTGTTGTATCTAACAACTTCCATATGTATGGTTATTTAAAACATTTGTTTTTTGTTTTTTTTGGAAAGGAAAACATTTGTTTTTTTGTAACGGATGGCACTTATTTAATTAAGTTTAGCAAGGAAATAATGATATTCAAAATTACAAATTTTATTTTCTTATTACCAAGTGATTATAGATTTTAATATGCAACTACACTATAGCTTATCAACTCGTGGTAATTGCTATTAAAACTAATTTAATTAGAAAACAATAATATAAAAATTGCTTTTAAAAAAAAAGAATTTGATTTACATATCTTTATTTATTTACATATCTTAATAATATGTATTCTTTTTAAAATTTTATAGTTTCATCTATATACATGATTTTTAGTATTGCATTTAATTTAATCAATAACTATAATGGCATATATGAGATTAGGGGTGTCCAAAAGAACCGAGGAACCAAAAGAACTGAGGAACCGTACCGGTATCGTACCGGAACCGAACCGTATATTAGAACCATGGTACGGTTCTTGGTTCCTAAAATTCCAAATTTTAGGTTCTCGGGACGGTTCGGGTCGGAACCGTCCGGTTTCGGTACTTTCCCGAAAGAACCGACTACTTTAAAAATATGAAATTTTATAGGGTTTATTTGGGATATTGTGTAATGTGTATAGCATTTTAAGGGACAAGAAAAACTACTTATTATTAAATTGTAACATAAAAAATCTAAAACTTAAAAACACATAATAAAATTAAAACCCAAACTTTTAATCTATTCAAAGATCATAATCATCATCATTCATCAACATGAAAGTATGTTTATCTTGAGAACATTATCGTAAATTTGATATTTACCTATAGTAATCGAAAAATCAAGTAAATTATATAATGCAATATGTGACGAATGACGAATCTGTTGTTAACAAGTATAATGGGTTGTCATTTGTTATGTGATATTAGAAGTATGAACGAAGTATATATGTTCTTGTTTAAGTATACAATATTTGATCATGTACATTAGTTAAATACCGTGTGTATTTGTATTCTTATAGCATTATTAGCATGTCTTTATGAATGATCGACGACGAAAAAAATAAATTATTTAAACACTTAGGTTCTTGTGGGAATTACCCGAAATTCTCGTACCGGAACCGAGTACCGTACCGGAACCGTACCGAAGAACTTGGGACGGTTCTTGGTTCCACTTTTTCCTATATGAGATACATCGACCTAAATTAGATGTATCATTATTATCTTAGATGCATCATAATTTATTTTCTAGCTTTTAATGAGATATATATATACGTATATCATATAGATTTGTCTTTCATCTTGTCTGCATGTGAGGAAATCATAAAAATCAATTTGCACAATTTTCAGTTCAAAATAACTTTCGAAACTAAAAAGGTGCATCCAAATAAATAGAGCTACATCTAGTTTAAGTAGTTGATCGTAAATGTGTGCTTATAGTTCACTTCTCACCACTTATTGTTTATATATATATATATATATATATATATATATATATATATATATATATATATATATATATATATATATATATATATATATATATATATATATATATATACATCTCTTGTATCGCTGCCAGAGATGGTGATGGTGGCGAGTTTAGATGTTGGTTGTTAATACAAATAATGTCAAAAACGTCATTTGCAGTATTCGGTCTCTACTAGTTTTGATAATCACAAAATATAAATACACGTACGTAAAACTATGACTAATAAGTTTTTAATCGAGAAAACTCGTTTTCGTCTTCAACATCACTTAAGGTATGTATAAACATCTACCAACTTATATATGTGATCAAAGGATTTATTTTTTATCAAAACATCACATTTTCATGTCACAAAACATTTTTACAAAAGTATTTTTGTATAATTAAAAGAAATATTTTATTAAGAAAATGAATTCAAATTTCAAATGTGTAACAGCCATATTTCCTGCTCAAAACCTACAGAAATTTTTCACCAGATAAATTTTCACCACGTCAAGACAAAAAGAGGAGCATCTTTCGGGAGTCGGGACGGTCCTTTAAATGGGTTGACGGTCCCTTAGCGATAAACGACCGTCGCATATTTAAGGGACCATCCCCCTCTCCTGGCGCCTGTAAATACAGAACTGTTCTCTTTCAGTAAACTCACCTCTTATGCACTAAAACGTTTTGTATTCCCAAAATCATTCTAAAGTATCTTCTTTGATCACATTATCGGGTTCTAAGTTGTTTACAAGTGATCACACTCATCATTCCTCTAAAGTGCAAGAGAAGAACACTCGTTGTTTTCAAGAAACGAAGTGTTGAAGAAAAGTCTTTCTCATCTTATACCGTTGTTGCGGATCTCTTCCAAACCTCCATTCTTACATATTGATTCTTGTATGTAATTGGACTTGAGTGTAAGTCCTATATTGTGTTGTGTTGTATCGTGCCATCGTGTTGGTACGAGGTGTGTAACCACGTGAGCTTTGGTAGATTAGTTCTAGCTAAGATTAGGACTCGATATTCCGCTTAGTGTCGTTAAACTTGGTGTAAGCTCATGTAAGGTTTGTTCTGCCATAAGGGAGCGTGCTGATATAAGGTTTGTGAAACTCTCGAGTGTGAGACTCGAGGAATGGAGTAGGGCGAAGAGTGAGCTTCGTGGCCGAACCACTATAAATCTCCGTGTCCCGGTTTGATCATTTTTTCCTTATCTTTACTTACTTGTCATTATATTTATTTGTTGTTGTGTTGATATCACATAAAGATCGAATCGAAACATTTTTCATAAAACTAACTTGTAAAAGTAAATTTTCTAAAACGTAAATAAAAATGGTGAAACTATACAACCCCCCCCCCCCCTTCAGGTTTCTACAATTGGTACCAGAGCTACGTCACTCAAGAATTTTTAAATTACGATCAATGAATTTTGAAAAATATCAAGAAGGGCAATCTATGCAAAGACCACCACTTTCCGAAGCCGATAGTTTTATCTATTGGAAAACTCGAATCGAAACTTATGTGAAATCAAAAGATCTTGATTTTTGACATGTTATTACCATGGGTGACTTTCAACAAATTGAACAAAACCCGGAAACTAAACAAGATGAAATTGTTCCTTATGATAAACAAAGTGAAAATCTTAAAAAGAAATTGGCAAAAATGTTGAAGCAAAAATGGTTATTTACAACGCTTTGCCCAAAAAGGAAATTCAAAGAATTTTTATGTGTAATACGGCTAAAGATATTTGGAAAAGTTTGTTAGTCACTCATCAAGGTAATAATCAAGTCAAAGATAATAAGATCGATCTTTTGGTTCAACAATATGAACAATTCATCATTCCTGAAGACGAATCTATAGATAGTGCATTTGATAGATTCAATACTATTATTACTAGTCTAAAGGCACTTGATGAAGGTGTTTCTGTCAAGGGTTGTGTTAGGAAATTTCTAGGGCATTACATCCGAAGTGGAGAGCAAAGGTCACGGCAATTGAAGAATCTAAAGACTTGGCTTCAGTATCATTAGATGAACTAATTGGAAATCTAAAAGTCCATGAGTTAATCATCAAAAATGATTCCGAGATAGTCAAGACCAAAGTAGAAAGAAAATCACTCGCATTGAAAGCCAAAAGGGAAGCAAGTGATGATGAAAACTCAAGCTCGGAAAGTGAAGACGAGGAGTACGCCATGGCGGTTAGAGATTTCAAGAAGTTCTTTAAGCGAAGAGGTAGATATGTTAGACAACTACAGGAAGAAAGGAAAACCCCTCAAAAGACCCGTGATGATAGATATAGCAAGGGCGATAAAAGATGTATTGGATGAGGAGATCTACGACACTTGGTAGGAGATTGTCCACATCAAACAGAAGACAAGAACCAAAAGGCATACCTAAGCGGCACTTGGAGTGATACCGACGAAGATGCCAAAAATGAAGCTTGTCTAATGGTCAGAACTTCAAAAGAGGTACATCTCGAAACCAATCTCTACAATGTTGATACACTTTCATTAGATTCGCTTGACCTAGACAACGAATATGATAAAATTTGCAAAATGAGTCAAAAGATAATTTTGAAAAACAAATCTTTAAAATCTATCAAATAAAAACTAGAAAAAGAAATTTTATATCTTAAGGATAAATTATCTAGACTCGAAATAGGTAAAGAAATTGATCTTGAATGCAAAACATGTCATAATCTTACAATCGAAAATGAGGAACTCAAAGAGGAAGCCTCAAAACTTGATAAATTTGAAAAGAGTACCCACTCTCTTAAACAAATAATAGATGCTCAAAATTTTTCGGATAATAAAACCGGAAAAGGCTATAGTTTCTTTGAAGGCTCAACAAGTTGAACAAAGGAAATAAAATTTGTGAAACCTCAAGCTACTGATGACGGTCCCTCAAATGCCCCTGACGGTCCCTTATCATTAAAGGACCGTCGTACAGGTAAAGGACCGTCACTAGTAGGTGAATCTGAGAAAATTCCAAAATCAGTTTTGGGTCCTCATCCAAAACAACTAAATGTAATGAATTCTAAAGTACCCATTGCTAGTATAAGAGAAGTTAAACGTTTCTATAAACCATTACTCAAACTTGGTGTAGGATTTAACAAACCTTTAGTAAGATCTAGATCTCCACCACCTAGAAAAACTAATGTCATTCGAAGACAATCTAGACCAAGATCACATAAGAAACAAAATTATCCAAAGACATATCCTATCAATTGGAAAACAATTTTCTACCCATAGGTTTCTACTCACCATTTCATCATCCTAGACAAATGCAACAAATGCATAGGATGTTTGATACTAACAACTTTGGACCCATGAGATATTGGGGACCATATGTTTGAGTTTGTCTATGTCATCATTAGATATGCTTGGGAATGGACTTGGAGCCCAACAAATGGGTCAAGGATAGTGGATGCACTAATCACATCACGGGCAATCACAAGCTATTCTCATCATATCAACCATACAGTGGAGGTAACGTTACTTTTGGTAGTAAACTTAAGGGTAATATCATCAGCAAAGGTACGATCACTCATAACTCTCTTAATATCACAAATGTAGAACATGTAGATAATCTAGGCTTTATTCTCTTAAGTATTAATCAATTATGTGATAATAAGTGTAAGGTAATCTTTTCGGAAGATGGTAGTGAAATCATAAAGGATGGAAGAAAGGTAACCTATATGTCATGAAGATAAGTAGTAAACCTAGCAACAATGTATGTTTGGCTACGGTTAGTGATAACTCCACCTTGTGGAATAGAAGATTAGGACATGCTAGTATGCGTTTGCTTCAATCTTTAGCATCTAAGGATTTAGTTAGAAATCCACCTAAACTTAAGTTCGACCAACACTTCTGTGATGCTTGTAAAGTGGGAAAACAAGCACACTCTAGTCATAAACCTAAGAATATGGTCTCAACCTCTAGATGTTTAGAACTTCTTCACATTGACCTCTTCGGTCCATCCACCATACGGAGCTACGGAGGAAATCTTTACACCTTAGTGATAGTGGATAATTACTCTAGTTATACATGGACTATGTTCCTTAAAAACAAAACCGAAGCTTTCGAGCAATTCAAAATCTTTAGCAAGAAAATTCAAAACCAACTAGGATGTTCCATAGTTACCACTAGGATGGATCATGGTAGAGAATTTAATAATGAAGTGCAATTCGGAGCCTATTGTGATGCTAATGGTATTACTCACAACTTCTCGGCTCCACGCACTCCACAGTCAAATGGAGTAGTCGAAAGGAAAAATAGAATCTTACAAGAAATGAGTAGAACAATGCTAAATGAGCAATCCATTCCTCAAAAATTTTGGTGCAACGTAGTTGACACCTCCACACACATACTGAATAGAATCCTCATTAGGCCGATCTTAGGAAAAAACCCCTTATGGAATCTTGAGATGTAAGAAACCTACTCTAGAATATTTCAAGGTTTTTGGAAGTAAGTGCTACATTCTAAACACCAAAGATTATCTCACCAAGTTTGACCCAAAGTCTTACGAAGGTGTATTCCTAGGATATTCACAGAATAGTAAAGCCTATATTGTTCTCAACAAGGAAACAATGGTCGTTGAAGAATGACTCAACGTGACTTTCAATGAGAGTCCTCCCCAACCTAAAATATTTGGTAGATGATGATTTAGATGAAGAAAACGCCATAGTTGAAAATATGAAAAACCTATAAATATCATAAGAAAAAGAAACCATCAAAATAGATGAAATGACCAACATTAAAGAATCTAAGAAGCATCCCTTAAACAACGTCATAGGAAACTTAAACCAAAGAACCCTTAGATCACAAGCTCAAGACAAAAGGAACTTCTTTTGTTTTGTCTCGATCATAGAACCTAAAAATGTTAATGAAGCATTGAAAGATGAAAGTTGGATCATCGCAGTGCAAGAAGAATTAAATCAATTTAGGTCAAATGTTGTTTGAAAGTTAGTACCAAGACCTAAGAATGTTACCATAATAGGAACAAAGTGGGTGTTTAGGAACAAGCTTAATAAACATGGTATTGTATCTAGGACTAAGCAAGGTTAGTCGCACAAGGCTATAATAAACAAGAAGGAATTGATTATGATGAAACTGAAGAACCGTAGAGGGGGGTGAATACGGTCTTTTCGGCTTCTTCAAATTTTATTAAATTTAAGCCTCAAAGATCACCAAGTGGTTATACTATAATAATCACAACCACAAAAACAAACAAAGTATATAAAGAATGTAAAGAGACACCACGATATATACTGGTCTGGAAAACTAGAAGGGGGGGGGGTTGAATAGTTTTACGTCGTTTTTCAAATTGTTATAAAAGTTTGTTTAAAAGTTTTCTTTGTTTTATAAAATATAGATTCGATGCTATATGAAATCAAGTCGTGCACAATATGAACAACACTAAGTATGTACGATAAAGCAATAATAACGTAAGTAAAGAAATAGATAAGGGTTGGAAAAATCAAACCGAGAGACAAGAGATTTATAGTGGTTCGGCTACAAGGTCACCTTCCTTGCCCTACTCCACTCCCCGAGCACCTAACTCGAGAGTTTTCTTCACTATATCAACAAGCTCCCTTATGGCGGAGAAAACCTTACACACCAATTTACACACCACAATAACTTCACAACTTAATCACGACTTCTACACAACTAGTTCACACCTATTAACTACTTAATCACACCACTTCTTCACACCAATCTTCTACACACCAATCTTCTTCACACCTATTCTTCTATACACCAATCTTCTCCACACCTATTCTTCTACACACCAATCTTCTTCCTAACTTATCTTCTTCACAACTATTCTTCTAACCAATCACACTATATATCAAACTACACTATCTTCTAACAAATATTCACAACTATTCACACAATGAAATAATAGCAATGATGATACACTAACAACTTAGATGTGGAGATCACAACAAGTTGTAATACTTCTTATCTTGAGGGATATAAGTATTCTTCTTTTGCACTTGATGGAATGATGTTTGGATCACTTTGAAACAAAGATTTAAGAATGTATGATCAAAGGATTTATAGATTGGAAATGTAGATCTAGAACAGAAAGTTCTGTAGTGCAAAAGGTGAGGAAAAAATCCAGGTTTAAGGTGGTACTTATAGGCAACAGATTCTGACAGAGGAGCGTGGCTGGTCCCCTTAAATCATGGCCGGCCCCCTTAAAATTAAGGGGACCGCCCTTTATAATTAAGGGGGCCGCCCAGCTGAAATGGCCAGATTCTCTGTCTTTTAGTGGGGAAAGTTTATTTGGTGAAAAACTAACTGATTTTGGTTAAAAATTTGAATTCATATATTTAGTATGAATAAAACATTTTTCTTTATTACCAAAAGTGTTTTTCAAAAATATATAATATGTTTATATAATTAAATAAACTTTGTATTAGTTAATTAAATACCCCTTTGATCATAAATTGCACTAAACACTTTGTTTATTCATACCTTAAGTGATTTGGATGTAAAGAGAAATATTAATCACTAAATACTTGTTTATGTCACAAGTTTTAGTTCTATGAGTTTATATTTTGTGATAATTAAAACATAGAGATATTGAATCATGTTAATAATGTTTTTAGGCATTATTTATGTCAACAATCTCCCCCTTTTTGATTATTACAAAACCTTAAACTCAATATATCTAAAACTTGTTTTTAGACAAGTATTATAGAGTTTACATTCCTCTTCTCCCCCTTTTTGTAAAATTAAAAAGGTTAAGCCGAGTAAGCTTCGCGAGGGAAGTTTAAACGGGTAGAATGCTCCCCCTTGATGTATGCTCCCCCTCATTTGAGAGCACCAAGGGAGCGAGCTATGGAGATCTTTGCTACAAAAATATTTGAAGAGAGCAAGATACACATATATGCAAGGCAACAATTATGCAACTAAACATAGATTCATTCAAGCATTATAGAAATGATAATCATTACAACATTCAATATGCTTGAAGCATATTGATAAAAATAACACAAAAGAAAAGACATAGTCCTATATTGCCTAAGAGAGCACTTGGACTTGCTTGCAACCCATGGTTGATTGTTTTATTTGCTTGAAGGGAAACATAAGCATAAAGCATAGATGTTTGATTGAGAGGGATATGGAGTGGAGTATGGAGCGGAAGAAGTGGATCTCACGATGTTGTATCGTGTTAAGGGTGGTATTGGATGATTACGAGTGAGAAGATATTCAATCCAAGAAATATCTTCACTCAAGTAGAGGATTTGTTTTTGAAGGAATATGCAACAAGGGCAAAAGTGAGTGTGGTTTGTAACTTGATCCAAGTTGAGAGAGTGGGGAAGGCAATTTGCATAGGGTGATGATGGAGGTTGCCCTTTGTTGCGTTGTGCAAGATGCATAGCAAGGAGATCACTAAGATCATGGATTTTGTTTATTTCATCACGGAACTTTTGTTTTTCCGTGGCAATGTGGAGGGGATCATAGGTTTGGTATGGAAGAGTTGGGTTTGTGTAGTTGGAATTGTAGTTTGATGGTTGATCAAACTTGTATGGATCATTATAAGTGGTTGGAGGTTGAGATGTGTAGTTTGGCTTGAAGGAAGATGTTTGGCCAATGTTGTATGGTTTGTAAAGAGGATCAAATGAATGACCTTGTTGGTTTGATGCAAAGTTTGGGAAGTAAGAAGTTGGGGGTGTGGAATGACTTCCAACTTCATTTATGATGATGGATTTGTTTCGAGGGCTTTTTCTTCGCCAAACGGATTTTTCCGTCATCCTTGCTAGCCTTGAGGCTTTTGATTTTGGTTTGTTTGGAGAGTTCATGATGGGAAGAATGGAGAGTTTTGAGGATTGGGGATATTTATAGTGTAAGATTTGTGTGTTTAAGGATGGATAAGGTTTGTTTGGGGATTAGGACAAAATGTGTTGGTGAAAAATGGGAAATGTAGGTTGAAATGGGCTAAAAAGCAGAAAAGGTTCTGTAAACCCGTCCATCAGATGGCCGGTCCCCTTAATTAGGGGGTGGTCCCCTTAAAATTAAGGGGGCCACCTTACATAATTAAGGGGGCCGCCCATCTGGTGATTTTCAGATTGCCAGAATTGGGTTTTTGGCCGAAAATTTGCAGAAAGGTTGTGTTTTTGGACTTGGATTCAAGCAAGTTCAATTCCTTTAGGCAATATAGCATCTAATCTAATCATTAAATATCATGCATGCAAAAACACATAGGCACAAGAGCAAATAATCAACACATAATAAGCAATAGGAGGTAAGTAAAGGCAAGCACACTTAAGCTTCCTAAGGCACCTATCTTAGATTAAAGGCAAAGACAATTAGTGAGTGAAAAACTAATGATGGATCAAGATGACACCATTACTAGTGAATTTGTCCTAGTGAGTGTGTATATGCAACAAATGTGGAGTTGTGATTGTTTCGACTCCTAGAAGCAAAAAGAAATAACGATCCTAAGAAACAATCCAAATGATCTCCTTGATTCAATTTTTGCTCGATCATGAATGTCAAAGACATATATTAGATTATATACCTTGACAATTTATGTGAGAGTTTATGCATGATTTTGAAATACAATGTTTTTAGAATTAGTCAACAATGCAAGGAAAATGATCTTCATGTGATTTCTAGATTGTGAGAATAATTTTTAGAGAAAATTGATTGAGTTTTACAAAAAAAAATTTATGCAAAGAAAATAAATCTTCTCAATCTTTAGTTTTGTGCGAAATAGATTCCTAGACTCAGAAAAGGTGGAATGGAAGAAAAATAAATTTTCATGCAAGTATAAATTTGAATTAATTCAATGTAATTTAGTCAACTTGTTCCATCATTCCTAATCCTAAACGCAAGTGGTTGAATAATTCACGCTTAAGGGGTTTTGTGAATATATCCGCAATGTTGTCTTCCGATGCAACCTTTTCTATAGATATATTTCCTTTTTGTACATTATCCCTAATAAAATGGTGACGTATTTCTATGTGTTTAGTTCTAGAGTGTTGCACCGGATTTTTACTTAAATCTATCGCACCTTTGTTATCGCACATAATAGGGACATTTTCTAACCTAATGCCATAGTCTACGAGAGCTTGTTTCATCCATAGTGCTTGTTGACATGCCTTTCCGGCGCTTACATATTCGGCTTCGGTGGTAGAAATAGCAAGAGCGGTTTGCTTCTTCGAAAACCAAGACGTTAGACAACATCCCATAAACGTGCAAATACCGCTAGTACTCTTTCTATCTACGTAGTCTCCCGCATGATCCGAATCCGCATAGACAATGGTTTCTATGCCGGATTCCTTAGGATACCATAATCCTAAGTGTATAGTGCCTTTAACGTATCGGAAGATACGCTTAACCACTTCTAGGTGAGAGGTTTTGGGATCCTCTTTAAAACGGGCACAATGGCAGACACTAAACATGATATCGGGTCTACTTGCCGTCAAGTATAGTAAACTACCTATCATTCCTCTATACTTGGTGTTATCTACGGACTCACCTTCATCGTCCTTTGTGAGCTTTACCTCCGTAGACATGGGCGTTTTCATGGGTTTTGAGTCTTCTAGGCCAAATTTCTTAAGCATTTCCTTAATGTACTTAGATTGGTTAAAGAATATTCCATCTTCTAATTGTTTTATTTGTAATCCTAGGAAGAAGTTAAGTTCACCCATCATACTCATCTCAAACTCATCATGCATGATTTTGGCAAATTCATCACACATGTCTTGACAAGTCGATCCAAATATAATGTCATCAACATATATTTGAACAATGATGAGATTTGGGTCTTTCCTTTTAGTGAAAAGAGTGTTATACCATTCCCATGGAATAATCATGTTTAATAAGAAAAGCTTTTAATCGATCATACCAAGCTTTGGGAGCTTGTTTGAGTCCATACAAAGCTTTCTTTAACTTATAAACATAATCAGGTTTTGCGAAGTCAATGAATTCTGGAGGTTGTGCCACATATACCTCCTCATTGATAAAACCGTTAAGGAATGCACTTTTCACATCCATTTGGAATAACTTAAAATCTAGGGCGCAAGCATAGGCAAGTAATATCCTAATTGATTCTAGTCTAGCTACAGGGGCATAAGTTTCGTCATAATCAATTCCTTCTTGTTGATTATAACCTTGGGCAACTAGCCTAGCTTTATTCCTAGTAACTATTCCATTCTCGTCTAACTTATTCCTATATACCCATTTGGTTCCTATGATGGTCATATCCTTTGGATTTGGGACTAGTTCCCAAAAATCATTCGCCTTAAATTGATTTAATTCTTCTTGCATAGCTATAATCCAACTTTCATCCTTTAAAGCCTCGCTAATATTCTTAGGTTCTATTGCTGAGAGGAAACAAAAGAAATTGTTTTTATCTTGGGCTTGTGATCTAAGGGTTATTTGGTTAAGATGTCCTATTATATTATCTAATGGATGTGATCTAGATTCTTTAATATTAACAATTTCGTTATTTTCTAAGTGAATGTTTTCATTATCATTTCCTATGGGTTTTGTTTTACTAACCTCAATAGCTTCATCTTCGACTAAATCATCATCTTCTAAAGGTAAAGTTTTAGGAGGTGGTGGTGTTTCATCAAATGTTACATTTAGTGATTCCTCTACTTTCATGGAGTGTTTGTTAAGTATTATATATGCTTTGCTATTTTGTGAGTATCCTAAAAATATTCCTTCATATGATTTTGGATCAAACTTAGTGAGATAGTCCTTAGTGTTTAAAATATAGCATTTACTTCCAAATACCCTAAAGTAGCTTAAGTTTGGTTTTCTACCTCTTAATAACTCATAAGGAGTTTTTCCTAGAATTCTTCTAATTGATACCCTATTTAAAATATAAGTTGATGTATCTACGGCGTGACACCAAAATTTTTGTGGGATGGATTGTTCATTTAACATAGTTCTACTCATTTCTTGTAGTGACCTATTTTTTCTTTCTACTACGCCATTTGATTGAGGAGTACGAGGAGTGGAGAAATTGTGAGATATTCCATTTAACTCGCAATATTTTCCGAATTGTACTTCGTTATCAAATTCCCTACCATGGTCCGTCCTAATGGCAACTATTGAGCATCCTAATTTATTTTGAATCATTTTACTAAATATTTCGAATTTTTCAAAGGCTTGGGTTTTGTCACTTAAAAACCTAGTCCACGTGCATCGTGAGTAGTCATCTACTATTACTAAGGTATATTTGTTTCCTCCATAGCTCCGCACAGCGGATGGACCAAAAAGATCCATATGTAATAATTCTAGGCACCTAGTAGTGGATACTATATTCTTGGCTTTGTGACTAGCATGAGCTTGTTTTCCAATTTTACATGCATCACAAAAATGCTTGTCATATTTTAGATTAGGCAAATTTCTAACTAATTCCTTAGAGGCCAAAGATTGTATTTGTTGCATGTTAGCATGTCCTAATCTCCTATGCCATAGTGTAGAGTTTTCATCTAGGGTCGTTAGGCATATCCTATCCTCAGGTTTGTTTCCTAGTTTCATAACATATATGCCACCTTTTCTAATTCCTCTACCTATAATTTTTCCATTCTTAAGTATTTCACTATCATCTTCGGTAAATGTGACTCTACATTTATTATCACATATTTGTCCTACACTAAGCAAATTATATGTTAATTTATCTACATGCTCTACATTTTCAATAGTAAGTGAGTCTTGAGAGATCGTACCTTTGCCAATGATTTTTCCACGTAAGTTACTACCGAAAATAACGTTACCTCCATTGTATGCCTTGTATGTAGAGAATAGATTGCGATTCCCCGTCATGTGCCTCGAACATCCGCTATCTTTAATCCATTCGTCAGGTTCCAAGTCAATTCCTAAACATTTTTCGTCAGTTTCTTTTGCCATAAAACACTTTTCGTCTCTTGGCTTTTCAACTTCTTCTTTGTCATTATCACTCCATGTTCCACTAACAAAAGCACCTTGATTTTCATAACCCGGTGGCTTTAGACATTCGCCAATGAGATGATTTGGACTTCCACATCTAAAGCACTTTCTTTTCCCATAGTTGTCACTTCTATTCCTTTGGAATGCTCTTCTTTCGTCTCGTGATGATCTAGTGAATCTTCCTCGTTTCTTGAAGAACTTCTTGAATTCTCTTATGGCCATTGCATATTCTTCGTCTTCACTTTCGTCACTTGAATCATCATCATCACTAGATTCCTTTTTGGCTTTTAGAGCAATGGATTTGGTTTGTTCTTTCTTGACTTTGACCGTTTCCGAATCTCTTCTTATGATTTCTTCATGAACCTTCAAGTTGCCAATTAGTTCATCTAGTGATAACGTCATCAAGTTCTTTGATTCTTCGATTGCCGTGACCTTAGCTCGCCATTTTGGATGCAATGCCCTAAGAAATTTCCTAACACAATTTTTACTAGAAAATGTCTCATCAAGTGCTTTTAAACTTGTGATGATAGTGTTAAACTTAGGAAAAGCATTATCAATTGATTCCTCTTCCGGAATCGTAAATCGTTCATATTATTGTACAAGAAGATCTATTTTATTATCTTTGACTTGGCTATTACCTTGGTGAGTAATTAGTAAAGAATCCCAAATTTCTTTGGCGGTTTTACACATAAAAATTCTTTCATATTCTTTGCGTGGTAACGCATTATAAATTACCATTTTAGCCTCATTATTTTTTGCTAATTTCTTTTTCAAATCATCATTTTGTTCTTCAAAAGATACAATTTCATTCATTTTAGTTTCAACATTATATTGAATAGGAGGAAAATCACCAAAGGTAATAATATGCCAAAGATCAAGATCTTTTGATTTCACATAAGTTTCGAATCTATTTTTCCAATATAAAAATCCATCACTTTCAAATAGTGGTGGTCTTTGCATAGATTGCCCTTCTAAATATTTTAAAGATTCCATAGATCGTTACAAGTTTTAAAATACAATATATTTTAAAGATCTTGTTAGACGTGGCTCTTGATACCAATTGTGGAAAACTAGAAGGGGGGGGGGGGGTTTGAATAGTTTTACGTCGTTTTTCAAATTGTTATAAAAGTTTGTTTAAAAGTTTTCTTTGTTTTATAAAATATAGATTCAATGCTATATGAAATCAAGTCGTGCACAATATGAACAACACTAAGTATGTACGATAAAGCAATAATAACGTAAGTAAAGAAATAGATAAGGGTTGGAAAGATCGAACCGAGAGACAAGAGATTTATAGTGGTTCGGCTACAAGGTCACCTTCCTTGCCCTACTCCACTCCCCGAGCACCTAACTCGAGAGTTTTTTTCACTATATCAACAAGCTCCCTTATGGCGGAGAAAACCTTACACACCAATTTACACACCACAATAACTTCACAACTTAATCACGACTTCTACACAACTAGTTCACACCTATTCACTACTTAATCACACCACTTCTTCACACCAATCTTCTACACACCAATCTTCTTCACACCTATTCTTCTATACACCAATCTTCTCCACACCTATTCTTCTACACACCAATCTTCTTCCTAACTTATCTTCTTCACAACTATTCTTCTAACCAATCACACTATATATCAAACTACACTATCTTCTAACAAATATTCACAACTATTCACACAATGAAATAATAGCAATGATGATACACTAACAACTTAGATGTGGAGATCACAACAAGTTGTAATACTTCTTGTCTTGAGGGATAGAAGTATTCTTCTTTTGCACTTGATGGAATGATGTTTGGATCACTTTGAAACAAAGATTTAAGAATGTATGATCAAAGGATTTATAGATTGGAAATGTAGATCTAGAACAGAAAGTTCTGTAGTGCATAAGGTGAGGAAAAAATCCAGGTTTAAGGTGGTATTTATAGGCAACAGATTCTGACAGAGGAGCGTGGCCGGTCCCCTTAAATCATGGCCGGCCCCCTTAAAATTAAGGGGACCACCCTTTATAATTAAGGGGGCCGCCCAGCTGAAACGGCCAGATTCTCTGTCTTTTAGTGGGGAAAGTTTATTGGTGAAAAACTAACTGATTTTGGTTAAAAATTTGAATTCATATATTTAGTATGAATAAAACATTTTTCTTTATTACCAAAAGTGTTTTTCAAAAATATATAATATGTTTATATAATTAAATAAACTTTGTATTAGTTAATTAAATACCCCTTTGATCATAAATTGCACTAAACACTTTGTTTATTCATACCTTAAGTGATTTAGATGTAAAGAGAAATATTAATCACTAAATACTTGTTTATGTCACAAGTTTTAGTTCTATGAGTTTATATTTTGTGATAATTAAAACATAGAGATATTGAATCATGTTAATAATGTTTTTAGGCATTATTTATGTCAACAACTGGTTCGGGATGGGGGGTTTATACCATCCGTACGCCCAGTTGCGAATCCACGACACCGGTACTATTACTCTAGTATAATCCCTTCGGTGGATTACAAACCGTTACAACTTCACTCCACTGATATGTACAAAGATCAGTGCTCACAAAGAAGAGCTACTTGTAACAATTCGCAATTTCAGGTTAATTACTATTCCCGGAAAATTCACTATTCACTTTTACTATTCATTTTTACTATTCATTTTTCCCGAAACTTTCCCGAAAGTTGATTTTTATTTGATTTTATCGAGTGATAAATCATTTCCATGGCAAATTAAAAGTTTGACATTCATAAGCTCATTTTCGTGAAAGTTATTAAGGAATTACACGGAATTACACGTTTTAGGGTAAAACGTCAATCAGAAATTCTACGCACAACGAAATTCAACCCCGTCAGGTGACCCCACATCAGAAAAACGTTTGACACACTCATGATTTATTTGAGAATTAATCGTGACTGAGAAAAACATGACCAAAGACTTCCCAGCAGGTCACCCAAGCCTGTACTAATCTCACATGAGCACGCTTAACCGTTTGGGCGATTAACCGTTAGACCACAAAACGCGTTTCTAAGACTATTTGAGTTTTCAACTTCTTAGAAAAATCAACATATTCTTTCCCTCCTCCATTGACCAAAAATCATCCCTTGATGTTATAAGTCATTTCGTGATTTTTAGGCTTACGGTTTGATGTCTAAAAGACATTTAATACCAACCGACACTAGACTGAGCCCAGTCTAGACATTATAAGTCATTTTAAATCATTTTTATCACATTAGAAAAGTAACATTTTACTTTTCTCAATTTTACGCAATATTCGTACGTTTTACGTATTACGCGTTTTAGACCCGTGTTTCCAGTTTTTAGCAGGGTTTTACACCCAAATGGAACCTACCACTCATTTTATATTTTATTATGGAACTTATTGACATGTTTATCAATACTTTCAAGTTCCATAATTTTACGACACCCGGTTTTACGTTTTGAGGCTTAATCATTTACGATTGGCATTTCCCGGAGTCAAAACTAACCAAGTATCTTGGATAATACCAAGAAAAGTCCACACCCTTGCTCTCCAAGCTCATGAACAGCCTTGGAGGGGGGATTCACCACCCATGTGGCTTGATCTTATGCCTTGTGTCATGAGATGTGAACATGTGTTCAACTTGGCCTCCAAGTGTTGACTAGTCAACAATGTAACCTCCTCATTTGCATATAAATGCTTCTCCTCCCACTCCTTGACCATATGAACGACCCACACACACAACACACTTCATTTTACTAGTTTACTTCAAGTTCCATCCAAGAAATCAAGTGCTATATCCATACATAAACCCTAGTTTAGTTTTGATTCATCAAAACTACTTCAAATCCTTAGAACTTTGGTGATTTCTCTTGAGTTTGAATCCACTCAAGTCACCTCAATTTTCATCATCTCTCTTTCAAGATTACAAGGGTAGAAAGATTGCATGAAGTGAAATGGGTTGAAGCAGGTCTATCAATGTCCTATCCTTACATGTTAACTTCCTTTCATCTTTGAAAGCCAAAAGTTGTGAGCCAAACCCTAACTTGATTCTTGTTAAATAATCATGTTCATGTTATTTACATATTATTTGTGCTATATATTGTCTTGTTATCATGTCCATGATGTATAAAAATGACCAAAACAAGTTATTGTTATTGATTGTTAAAACAAGTTACTAAAACAAGCAAATTAGTGACTTTCTTGGTAAGACCTGATCAAAATGGTAAAAATATGATATTGGATCATTACATATTGTAGTAGAGGACTTAACAAGGAAACCATAGCAATTTGAACCACCCAAAACGAGTATACGAGTCAAAAGTTACGCCCATTTGAAGTTACCAAAGATTTCCGGCAAAACTGCCAAATACCATTCTGATCAAATTTGGGTTTTGAAAGTCCCACTTCTGCTCCGATTCATCAAAAAGTTAAAACACGAAAGTTGTCCGGAACGCCGTTTTCATTCAGGAACAAAGAAGCTCGAGACCTAAAAACACTTTCCGAGTGATAAAATTCTTCAAATTCTAAACAGCCCATTTTTAGGCGAAAGTCACAAGATTATGGTTATACTTTGAAAGGAACAAGAGGTCTTATGACCTATAATCAAGACCACAACCATGGCTAGAGCCAAGGTTGTGTCTCATGACCTTGAAACAAGGACCAAAGGTCATGGCTAGGCCATGACGAAATGACCATACCAACTTTCATAGGCGTAAACATGAAACAAAGAGTTGACGAGAACTTGAACAAGCAATTTGGATCTACTTCACTTAAAAGGGAACCATGAGATATTACCAAGAGAAAATGGTCATACAAAACTTATGAAACATACCCTAATAACAATCTTCATGTACTAATAAACTTTCCTAAGTTTATTCAAATATCGGACATGTAACCTTTCGGATCAAAACTTATATCTATATATTTCATCAACTACTACAATAGCAGGGAGCCTCATGTGAGGAGTTCATTATGTAAGCCGTCGAGTTGAGTTGTGGATTTACGAGTTAAAGTGTCCTGGCTCCTCGAACGCTTACTAACATGACTTCTGAATTATGTCGGCCCGAACGGTAGTAAACGATATACAAAACATACATGTTTCATGAATCTTTTCTTTCAAGGACTTACAATATACATCATACCACATCATGGACTATAATGCAAGATATATGTATAGGCACTACTTCATATTCTTTACTCCAATCCTAAGTCGCGACATTCTATTATAGGTTGCTCGTAGAAACCTTCACGATTCGACCGTTACATTCATTACTTGCTATCTTACTTAAGGTGAGTTTATAGCCCCACTTTCGATTACTTAATCGTTTTACAAACCCTTGGGGGAAATACATGCTATTTATAACCGAGCACAATGTTTTTAAATTGTATGCTTACCTGATTGTTTTATTATCACTAAGTACCAGCCTTGCTAAACCGATATCCTTGATTATGAACCATTTAATCACTAGCAATAGTGAGCGCGAATATTAATAATAGGCCTATTGGGATTGACGAATCCCATTTGTATTGACTAAGTTCAAACAAATGCATTAATATTTGAGATTTAGGTATGTTAGCAAAGTACCTACCGGGATAAATCTGCCGATCGATATTGGTACACGTTAACGTTATGGTGTCATAAGCTTAGTGTATAATACATGTTCCGGGCGTATAACAACGTAGCCTACCTGTTTTGTTTTCCAAACATTGGTGTGAGCCTATAACTCACACTACCAACATATTGTGTTCAATCGATTTAACAAACTCTATGAATATCACTCAACCTTTGTGTTGACCTCTCAAGCATGTATTTCAGGTTCATGACGATCAAGGATGGAACGGAAGGGCACGGATACTCAAGAGGGCTATAAATTTTATTATCATTCAAAACTCATTTATTATACATTGTAAACATGGAACCAATTGGGACCTCATTTTGTAATCTCTGATATTTATATAATTTGAATGATAAACCTTTTCAAAACGACTCAATTGGAGTTCGTTTTCTATCATTGTGAGTATTGTGCCGTCGAGTAACACCCAGTTTGAATTCCGCTGCATCCATGAATTGGGGGTGTTACACTACTCCCAATGGTATTCCGCCCTCAGAAACCACCCTAAAGAATCTCATGATTTGACTTACACAAGGTCACAAAGACCACAACCAAAACTTCCACCAGGAAGTATCAAACCCCAACTAGATCCCCAATGATCTAGGCTTGGTTACCAAGACACAAGACTTCCCTTACAACCAAATTGAAAGAATAAATGTTTGATTGTTTAATCAAGCCCTAACCTAACCTAGAGACTCGATTGTAATAGAAAGGGTAAAGATAAGAAGACACTCGACACAATCACAAGAGTGGATTAGGTTCTTGTGATTCTTCCCTTGCAAAGAGATGTGTTCTTTCAAAGATGTTAGTATGAAAATCAAGAACACAAGATTAGAGATAGAGAGATTTGAGAGTGTTTAGAAAGAAAGAATGTAGAGAGAAAGAATAATGGCAAGGGGTGAGGAAATCAAGAGGCAAGGGTGGTATTTATAGGCCAAGAGCCCAACTTGAGAAAATTTTACCGAGGCCGGCGCTGCCCACGCATTGACGCGTGGGTGACGCGCCAGACACCCTGGGAAAATTTTCCCAAAGCTTTGGGTGTTGGCTTTATAAATGCCTTACCATACTAAACCCCTAATTTTACTTCACACTAAACCTTAAAATTAATCAATCTAAGGTTTACCAACTCAAATAGCCAAATTGGAAAATGTTTTGTGAAGTGTTTATGAGAAAACAAATTACCAAGGGTATAAGGTGTAGATAGGGTAATTTGGAAGCGGTTGAAGTGTTATTCCTCACATGTCATAGAAAAGAGAGAAAGAATATGCCAAGGTATATTCCAATGCTTGGGAGGGGGAAGAATGAGATGGAGGGTTGAGATGAGATGGTTTGAATTGGATGGCTAGGATCAAAGGGAGCCTCCCTTGGTTTTCAAATAATTTGGCATGTGTTGAATATGGATGGTTGAGATGTGACGATTTGAAATAGATGGCTAGGATCAAAGATGCCTTGTTTTTGGATTAAGAAGGGATATTACAAAGGAATATGCTTTGCTTGGGGGGATAGGAGAGATCAATGGTTGAGATGGTTTTGGTTTGAAATGGATGGTGAAGATCCAACACATGTGATGGAATGGAGAGGAAGAAAGAATATGCTAGTGGAATATTCCAAATCATGGGGGGAAGAAATAAGATGGATGGTTGAGATGTGTTTAGTTTGAATTCAATGGTTGAGATCAAAGGAGCCTCTTTAGGAATTCAAACAATTGGCATGTGGGAAATATAAAGGGTTAAGATGTGTTGTAAGGGAATGGATGGTTGAGATGTAGTGTGTAAGGGAATATGTAAGAGTGTAAGAGATTGTGTAAGAGAATATTTGATTTGGATATGATTGGATTTGTCTTTAGTAGAAATGGGATTAAGAGAAGATTAAGACATAATCTAATTGTCATTAAGAAGAAAAGGTTTAGACAATCAAGATTATAAGTTGAGAAAATCATAGGTTACTTATAAGTTCAAGTAACACAACGTCGAGAATCCATAGATTCATATCTCGTGACTTTCCACGACTCGACGTTCTCAACTAATACCTTGGTTCAAACAAGTTAAGTGCTTTGCCTTGATGTAAAGCATAATCCAAGTGGGAAAGGCTGCATTTACGCAAAGTGACCTTTGACTTAGTTTGACCAATAAGGGAGTAAACCCGTTACGTAATTATAGAAGACGTAAGCACGGGATATGAGCATATGGATGCTTCAACACGATGTCATGTGAAATATACAAGCTTCCTAGGTTTAGAAAAGCCTTGGCTAGAGGCGATAGTTAGAAACATGAGTTGGCGTTTTCCCGTAAATGGGTGTTTTAAGAGTAGGATCTCTCAAGTCTCAAAACTCGTTTCGAGTGTTCTCAATTAAGCACATAACATATTCATACCTGTATTGAAAGATCCGCATTTGTCGGGTAAGGGGAAAGCTGACTTTCAAAATTCGCCCGGAACCATACAGTGTCCTGGCGCGTCACCCGTGCGTTGACACGCGGGCAGCGCGCCAGGAGCAGACATTGGCTCCGGCGATTTTGAGCTAACGTTTGTTATTTTATGTGTTTCGATGGTTTATTAGTCATCATTAAAACATGAAGAGATCTAGATCATGTTGCTCCAACAATCTCCCCATTTTTGATGATGACAAATAAAAACCGAAAGCAAATAAAATTACAAAACTTAGCGAAGACAAAGCGTGCCTTTGGTGTAGCTTGCGTCTTGACCTTTGCCTTGTAATTTGGTGAAGCCTTTAACAATTCTCGAATGGTCTTCACGCTCTTGCTTTCTTTCTCCCCCTTTTGTCGAATCAAAAAGGTGGGACTACCAATCAAGCCAGGTTTTGAACTTGGGCCTGTGGGATAAATGAGCTAGCATGTATGTGCACCCGAATGTGCTCCCCCTTGAACATAGCTCTCCCTAGATCGTTGCTCCCCCCTTGTTTCAAGGCGGGGATCCATGGGTCAAGAGCCTCACCTTTGCGGTGTCCTAGCTACTGACGCGTGGGAATCGCAACAGGCTTTACCTCTCGAGGGATTTCGAGAAGCTTACAACCCCCACCAGGCAGTGTACCTGATCGTTGTAGTATAGGATAGTGACAAGTACCGGGGGATTGATCGTTCAGCTTAGGAATAGTGTCGCTAGGATTAGAAAGCCTAAATACTAGTTCTAAAGGTGAGGGATGATTATTTTTTGTGTTTTTATATTTTTTAGAAAGCAATTAAAAATCTCGGGTTTGAAGGATTTGGGCGGAATTAGTTGCTAATCAACTAACCCAATACTAAAGATGCAATCAAAATAAAATACTAGAAATGAAAATAAACTAAATTATACTAAAGTTGTGAGCAATAAGTGGAGAAAATGTGTTTACTTAGATTTCACTACTCCCTAGACATCTTTTACACGTTAATTACTTGTTATAAATGCATGGATGACGGATCGTATTCTTTAAAACCATTCATGGGGTGGCACACTTAACTCCCCAATTCTATGAGCTCTTATCTCCTCCTACACCATGCCCAACACAACTATAGGGATTGTAAACAGTGGCTCATGCATTAAATACAACCAATAAAGACCTAGTGCGCGTCAGTTCATGTTTCTTAAGACGTTCAAGCATGTTACCAATTGGAGATCTGCCAGTTTTCTTAAGCCTAACATATAAATCATTCATCCAAAACAAGTATAAACAAGTAATCAACACATAATTAACATCTAGGTTTCATTAGATCTAAGCAAACACAAGTTCGTACTTAGGGTTTCTCCAAAACTTCTCTCTTTAAATATGAAAAATTAGAAAACTATATATAGGAAAAGAGGTTTGACGGCGTCAAGACAAAGCTTGTGACGCCGTCACCTCGCCACCAAAACTATTCTCGGACTGCCTTGATCTACATTTGACGCCGTCAAGACTTAATTATTTCCAGGTGTGAAAGATCGTTTAAGCCCATCTAGGATATAGTAATGTTAACGTGCACAGCGGAATAAGAACAAGAATAACATCAACATTACTCCAAGGTTTTCTTTATTAAATAAATAAACTACTAATACTACTAATCTACTACTACACGCTCTATGCGTTTCTAGACTCTCATTGGAGAGACTAGCTATGGATGGATGATCTGTAACCCTTGACGCCTACCCTCTTTATATAATAGAGGGAGGTTACAAACCCTAATATGTTTAGCTTACTAAGAAAGCTAACTATTTTATATTAAGTCCCTATTGTTTCTTCTTTCTTCATTTCTTCTTGTGGGTTTTGTAATCTTCAAATCTTGTAATTCCCAACAATCTTCCCCTATTTGATATTACAAAACAATCTGCATGAAGAAACAATGTCATCACCAATAATAAGCTGCACATCATAACTATTCTTCCCCTTTTTGTAATCTTTTAATAGGGGTCTTGTGCAACTCGTAGACGCTTCCCCTCAAGTGATGCATGTAGAAATCAACTAAAATATATATATATATATATATATATATATATATATATATATATATATATATATATATATATATATATATATATATTTTACTTACAAGCAGTAGCCAGCAGTAACGAGCAGCAGCAGTAACGAGCATCAACAGTAACGTATCGAGCATCAGCAGTAACGAGTAGCAATAACGAACAGGAAGATGGTCAAGTATACTAACAATAAGTTTCCCCTTAAAAGTATACTTGCCATCTCTTGAATCTAATAGGCTCCATGGAGTGATCACTGATGAAGAAAATCAAATATAACTGATTTGATGAAGAAATGGAATCTCCCAACCTTGCATCCTATGTCTTGCACTATCCACGTGACGGCCTCTTGACAAACTCCTCATTGACTTATCCAATGAGACACTGAGCACTACAACGTAACTCCTTTAAGTGATAGCAAATGTACGCATTAAGCACAATAGAATGGATCGTACCCCTTCACTAGAGTCGTCAAGTCTTCGTCACCATACAAACCAAGCAAGTTATCTTAAAAAGGCTCCACTCCTTAAGAATACAAAACTTGGGAAAATCAACTACAACATCAAACAAGCGATAATCAAATGTCTTCAACAAGTAATCTTCTCAACAAAATGATGATGGTTGATAACTCCGTCCTCCTTAACCATTAGTAATCTCACATGACTAGTAGGAACCAAAACCGACCAAAAGAAAAAGTATACAACAAGTCAGCATGAACCATAAAGAAGTCAGTAAGAACCGTATGTATCAGCAGGAACCCATCAGTAGGAACCAATCAGGAGGAATCGGAAGTCATCAGCAGAAACAAGTATGATCAGTAGAAACAGAACTAAAAGGAGCATCAGTAGTAACAACACCCATGTTATCAACATGCTACCCACATGCTGCACCAACACCAATTTAATAATCACGTGACCAGTCACTATCCTTTAAAAACCATATCTTGACATTTAATAAGATAGCACGAGATAAAAAATAACCAAATCCTCTTGCCAAATCGTTGACAGCAGCAACAAAATATAATATTGACACCCATCAGTAGGAATCGACAAGCCTTTAATACATGACCCACGTGCAACCTTCAATCTATTTAATCCTTAATCCCTGTTTACAGCTGCTTCTGTTCGACATCTTCTACCAGATCTGCTCCAATAAAAAAACATTGAATAAACCCTAGATATCACGAGCCCCCTGAGCTCTGATACCAATTGTAAAAGATCGTTTAAGCTCTTCTAGGATATAGTAATGTTAATGTGCACAGCGGAATAAGAACAAGAATAACATCAACATTACTCCAAGGTTTTCTTTATTGAAAATATAAAATAAACTAATAATACTACTACTAACTACTACATGCTCTATGCATTTGCTAGACTCTCATTGAAGAGACTATGAATGAAAAGGATGATCTGTAACCCTAGACGCCTACCCTATTTATATAATAGATGGAGGTTACAAACCCTAATATGTTTAGATTACTAAGAAAGCTAACTATTTTATATTAAGTCCCTATTGTTTCTTCTTTCTTCATTTCTTCTTGTGGGTTTTGTAATCTTCAAATCTTGTAATTCCCAACACCAGGCCGTCATGACTTTTACTCTTGACGCCCTACCTTCGTGACGCCGTCAAATCTGTACTGGGTCGTCATGGAATTTTGCTCTTGACGCCGTCAGGGATTTACTCTTGACGCCGTCACCTATTGTTCCCAGCATGGAAAATTCAGACTTTGGCGTTTTCTTCACTTTTATGCTCCAAAAACGTCCGAATTGCTTCCTTTTCCAGATTTCACTCCCAAAGTACCTAAAATCACAAAAGGAACAATTTAGGGCAATATTTGATTAAATAAATTCGAATTCGGGCTTAAATGACCCCCTAAAAACGGATCATTTTTCACCTCATCATATACCCTTACACTTGAGATTTGCTTGTCCTCAAGCAAATGCGCTTTTATTCTACTCAAAAGACAAGTTAGGGGTCATTTAACACTAATATAAAAGTAATTACAACAAATAATCGTTCCACTAAAGACCAATAGACAAGCACGGAGGTCATACACAAGCACCTCACAAATAGTGTTTAGATACTCACATCTCTCGGGTGTAATAAAGTGTAAATTACAATATGGAAACGGAAGATATCTCTCACTACCTGTCATAGCAAAATAGATTACCATAGGCTTGGGAAAGGATCAAACCTCCACCACATGGCGTAAGCACCTAGGATAAACTATTAAAGAGGTCTTTTAAAGGGTTGTAACGTTAGGTGTAGGGATATGAAATACACGGTTTTGTTGGATAAAGGAAGTTTTACTGGTGGCGAGTTAACACTCTTGGTCAATTACATGTACAATATGACGTTGCTAAGCCAAGACTAGACTCGACTTATGCTAATAAATGAAAAATAACAAAAATATAAAATAAACATAGAATTAAACGGGATGGTAGTCCGTATGTTTTTTCTCTTTTTCCTTTTTTTCTATTTTTTTTCTTGATTTTCCGGATTTTTTTTTTTTTTTTTTTTTTTTTTTTTTTTTTTTTTTTTTTTTTTGCATACACTCTTACCCTACCATCCAAAAGAATACATCATAGAGAATGAACATTCCCCTTACACTTGAATTTTTACATACTTTACAATAAACCAATCTAATGTCTCGAATTAAGAAAATCAAAACACTTGGAGCACTTTTAAGATTAACGTACATATGGGGGTAATAAATGATGTTCTTCCCCATTACTCCATAAAATAAGTACTTACCCATGAGTCCCAATCGTCCCAAAACAATATGTACAAGGATATGACTCGACTTAGCAACCATGTAATCAATTAGAAAGTTAACTTAGGGTTTAACAAATAACAATAATGCACTAAAAATGAGCGCATACACGGAAGGCTAAGGCGATTTGGTTGTACATTTAAGTGGGGTGTAACAAATTCTTCCTTTAAGTAAAATGCTTAAAGTTAGAAACGAAAAGATAGGCTCGGAGGGGTGTACTAGGGGTTTCGTGTACTAAAAATGAGTACAACGCTAAGGGTGTGGGAAAAATTAGTTAACTTAACTAGCCAAGTAATATGACTTAGATGGCCAAGTAATTATAATATGGGTTTAACACAAGGGTGATCCTAATGCCTCTTATCATGTAGTAAATCCTACCACACGAATGTAGTCTCACTAGCGGTCTCGGGATGCATCACTAACGCAAGTTCTAGAATCTAAATGCTACCGGTACACTCATAAGCACTAATAATGAATGCTTTTCCGATCATATCTAAAGGCGAACCTCACATATTTGGGTGTAAATTTTTCTGAATATACGGTTATGTGCTTGTCATGCAATCTCCTATCCATGAGACGCTTGCTATGGCTAAAGTTTCACTCCTAAATGTTGTAAAAATTTTTAAATTTGGCGCTAAAATTGCACTAACAAGTATTTCTCATAGTTTCATTACACATCTACCATCAAATAAAACAAACTCAAGCGAAAGTGCATATGTAAGGTATCATCTTTTTACCCTCCCCTTACACTTAAGATGAACATTTTCCCCAATGTTCAAGTAAAGAATGTAAAAGTGAAAAAGTAAAGAGAATGAAATCAAATACTCCCCTGATTCGCTCGGTATGGATAATAAGGTGGCCAGGTTAAATCTTCCTCCAAGAAAATGAACAATCAAAGCTTCCCTTCCAGAATATAAATCATCTTCTTGTCATACATAACCTGTAAAACCTGACAAAATAGACAAGACAACCTCGCGTAAAATCGGCGGCATCCTATATAAGCTACTAAATCCTAGAAAACAAGGTAAGATATAATGCTTGTGGAATGAAGTTTGCAGATCTCCCGGAGATTATAAAACTTAATAATTCACAAAAACCATAAGACTCCGTTAGAAAAACAAAACCGGTAAAATTTCCAGATTTTTACACTTGACGCCGTCAAGAGTAAACCCCTGACGCCGTCAGAAGTGACCTGCAAAAATTCTTATGTTAAGTTTCCGGAAAATTTCTGGAAAAACTTGGTCCTACTTCCTAGAAAATCCTGCAAAACTTCATTATGACTCAATACAAGCATTTGACTCTAACAAATACGAATATATATGTTCACTTAATATTGTGGAGAATCATGATCGGTTTGTTTCTTAAAAACATATTTGGGGTTTTCCCTTACACTTATCTTTTGCAAAAATACCTTTAGGTGGAGTTAAGACTAGGCTAAAACAGCAAAGTAAAGTATTTCCACTATTTAGTTTAGAAACATGATCTACCAACAATAAAAATAAAGCATGCATACGGAAGCAAATAACAAACAAACAAATAAAATCACACAAAACATGGGTTGCCTCCCAAGAAGCGCTTTTCTTTATTTACGAGTCTTGTAGCTAGACTCAAGGTCATGGGTTACTACGTCATCTCATCATTGGTTCCACTCTCTAGGTCGTCTTCTAAACTAGTATCGCTTTCATAGTGTAAGTACTTTGGGTCTTCGAACTCGAAGATATCTTTTCGATATTTAGAACCAAGCTTACTAACATCCTTAAAGAATCCACACGATAGATCGGAAGTGTCCTTACATCCTCTCCGAACATCTTCATCGCACAAAATAAGTTGGGAGCTTATCTTATCAAGCCCGTCACAATCGATTTCCTTAAGGTCTCTTCTCTTGTAGATTGTTTGGTATGAAACCCTCCTAACCCCATCAGCAAAGGTCATAATACCGTTCCGATCATCAATTATCAGATTAGTGATCTCGCAAAATGGCGCTCCAAAAACAATTTGTGATAATCTAGGGTCGACATAGTCTTCGATGTTGTCCACGATCGTAAATTCCATAGTAAATGCCATATTTCCTACAAACACCTGGATTTCATGATCCTCACCAACCACTTTCTCCCCCTTGTAAATCATTCCCCATCTGCAGATATTGTTATAATGGAATAAGGACATAAAATTCTTTGGCAGGAATACGTTGATGTAGACGTTATCGAAGTACTTATGACCAATCATGCAGGGGATTTTGAGATTATTCGGATTACGCCGTCTTATCTTCTCCGACTCCCCATCCTTCGACCCATATATATTCCCCTCAAGGGAAGGACGATATTCGTACACCTCCTCATTACCCCCACGAAAAATTACCTTCTTAACACCATTGGTGAATAATGCACTACCATCTTTCTCATCAAGAATCACTCCCGATTCATTGATAAATGGCTTCCCAAGAACAAGGTTGGTTAAAGTTTGATTGGTGAGAGGGTCTACGTCATCGACCACGGCGAGGTCAGTATTGTAAACAAGCTCTCCGACCCTGATTGATAGATTATTCATTACCCTTTCGCTCGCAATGCGTTTTGGGAAGGTCTCATGGTATAAGGAAAGGGGGATTAGGTTGACTGGGGAGCTAGGATCTATATGACTATCGGTTAGGAGCTTTTCCTTAATGGTGCAGGAGATCTTGAAAACTTTATGGTAATCTTCCTTAGTCCTATCGCTACTCCTACTAGTAACATTCTCCATTTTTCTCTCGGGTTCTTCTATAATAGATTTACCCAAATTGGTTGGATTTCTCTCATGCTCTTCCGATCTCTCTTTCTCTTCATCCGATTTGCCAGATTCTCGCGCGGTGTACTGCTCGGACGACTCGGTAGGTTTTCTGGCCGAATCGTGGTCTACCCTTAAGGTCTCATCTTTAGCTATATGACCAAATTTGTTAGTTTGTTGCTGGGTTGAGTTGGGTGTAAAAGCAGATATCGTGGTGATGGTGTTTATGAAATGGGTTGGTCCTAGGGGGTTGACAGGTTCTTTTCCTTTAGGGGATAGATGTTTGAATAACTTGCTAGGGCTTTTTATTTTCACAGGGGAGGTTGGTGGACTCATGATGGTAACAGACTTAACCTCATCAACGTGAATGGGCTTATTAACAACATGCTCTTTGATAGCAGTTAACAGATCACAAATCTTGTTGTTCACATCAGCCTGCTGTTGTTTAAATTTAGCCTCGAGCGTAGAGAGCTGTAATTCTTGAGATAGAATGAATTTTTGTAGGGTATCTTCACAGCTTTGCCTGGGAATGCCTTGTGACGGAAAATGCTCGGACCAAGTGAGTGGTGAGGAGTCATTGAAAGATACGCTCCGCGTTTGGTACCCTTTGAAATTAGGTTTATCCTTCCATGCCTCATAGGCCTCGCCAAAAGTTCGAGGGCCTTGACCCACGTGTGATGACGTGAATTTGTTATAAGCACGTTTTGGAAGCTCCATGCAGTTATGAGTCTCGTGAGGGCCACTACATAATTTACATGTAGAAGCGATTCTGCTTACTTGGCTTAAGGATTTTGGAGCTTCGTAAGATTTCATGAGAGACTTGACTCGACCTTCAAGTTCCATGATCCTACGGTCGGGAGTGCTAGAATTGTTCGAAGGCAAAGATATTGCCTTAACCGTTTTGTTCAAGTCACGGGGATCATTCCAACTTTCGTTGTCATAGAGAGCAAGATCTTCTATCAGTTCCCATGATTGTTCCGCACTAAGATCACGTAGCTTACCACCGGCCGATTGGTCAATGGTTCGCCTCGTGGAGATGTCGATATGGTCATAAAAGATTTGGACTTGGAGCCAAAGATCTATGCCATGATGAGGGACTTTTTGGAGTAAGTCCTTGAAACGAGTCCATGCTTCATAAAGAGATTCATTTTGACGTTGTTGAGATCATCAAGATGTCATTTCTAAGCTTAGTAGTTCTCCCTGGTGGGAAAAATTGAGCAAGGAAACGAGTGGTGAGATCATCCCATGTGGTGATGGATCCCGTGGGTAAACGATCAAGCCATTGAGTAGCTTGATCCCGTAGAGAGAATTGGAATAGGCGTAATCGGGTTGTCTCTCTAGTTTCAACATCTAGGTCAATGGAATCTACGATTTTGAGGAAGTCCTTAAGATGTTGGTTTGGATCTTCGGAACGAAGTCTATGGAATGCACATCCGCTTTGCACCAACCGGATGGTGTCGGATCGCAAGGGGGTCACATTGGCTCCGGTGAGCGCAATGGTGTTTCGGTAGCCTTGATGGCTAGGTCAGGAATACTCTCCTAAGGTTCAGGGCCTAAGGGGTTCTAATGGTGGGTTTTGTTGTGGTGGGATGACGGGTTCAAAGATGTTCCCGTTGTCCATGATGTCGGGTGGTTACGAACAAAGGCACAAAGAAATAAGATAGACTAAAGAAAACCTAAAAATAAAAATAAAATCTTACTAGAAAGGAATCTAGCAAGTAGACCTAATAAAAAGAAATTCTAACCTAGACAATAACTATTCCCCGGCAGCGGCGCCAAAAACTTGATGCGTGGGAATCGCAACAGGCTTTACCTCTCGAGGGATCTCGAGAAGCTTACAACCCCCACCAGGCAGTGTACCTGATCGTTGTCGTATAGTATAGTGACAAGTACCGGGGGATTGATCGTTCAGCTTAGGAATAGTGTCGCTAGGATTAGAAAGCCTAAATACTAGTTCTAAAGGTGAGGGATGATTATTTTTTGTGTTTTTATATTTTTTAGAAAGCAATTAAAAATCTCGGGTTTGAAGGATTTGGGCGGAATTAGTTGCTAATCAACTAACCCAATACTAAAGATGCAATCAAAATAAAATACTAGAAATGAAAATAAACTAAATTATACTAAATTTGTGAGCAATAAGTGGAGAAAATGTGTTTACTTAGATTTCACTACTCCCTAGACATCTTTTACACGTTAATTACTTGTTATAAATGCATGGATGACGGATCGTATTCTTTAATACCATTCATGGGGTGGCACACTTAACTCCCCAATTCTATGAGCTCTTATCTCCTCCTACACCATGCCCATCACAACTATAGGGATTGTAAATAGTGGCTCATGCATTAAATACAACCAATAAAGACCTAGTGCGCGTTGGTTCATGTTTCTTAAGACGTTCAAGCATGTTACCAATTGGAGATCTGCCAGTTTTCTTAAGCCTAACATATAAATCATTCATCCAAAACAAGTATAAACAAGTAATCAACACATAATTAACATCTAGGTTTCATTAGATCTAAGCAAACACAAGATAGATCTAGCCTAGCATAATGGAATTAAGACAAGAACAAGATATAGACAACCAACACATAGACATATTGATTGAATTGAAAGAACACTTATCTCAATTACACATGTAAGGTATCAAGGGCTTGGAACCCTTGAAAAACCTGTAAAATTCACACCAAGTTCGTACTTAGGGTTTCTCCAAAACTTCTCTCTTTAAATGTGAAAAATTAGAAAACTATATATAGGAAAAGAGGTCTAACGGCGTCAAGACAAAGCTTGTGACGCCGTCACCTCGCCGCCAAAACTATTCTCGGACTGCCTTGATCTACATTTGACGCCGTCATGACTTAATTATTTCCAGGCCGTCATGACTTTTACTCTTGACGCCCTATCTTCGTGACGCCGTCAAATCTGTACTGGGTCGTCATGGAATTTTGCTCTTGACGCCGTCAGGGATTTACTCTTGACGCCGTCACCTACTGTTCCCAGCATGGAAAATTAAGACTTTGGCGTTTTCTTCACTTTTATGCTCCAAAAACGTCCGAATTGCTTCCTTTTCCAGATTTCACTCCCAAAGTACCTAAAGTCATAAAAGGAACGATTTAGGGAAATATTTGATCAAATAAATTCGAATTCGGGCTTAAATGACCCCCTAAAAACGGATCATTTTTCGCCTCATCAGCTACACATAGAAATCACAACATGCAACAAACGAGAAATCCTCACATGTGAAAGTTCCAAAAATAGGTTAGGTTACCATTTGGAAACTTGCAACATGGGTTAGTTTAAGCATAACATCACATCTATTTGTGCACAATACATCATAACCTATGCATATAATACATATTCAAATCATTATATTCCAAATGTTGATACACACATGCATAACAATACCGCATAGTTGTTCATACAATGGATCTATCAATCAAGTATAAACATATCACTTACTTAAGTGAAGATAACAAATTTTAAAATTAGAGCACATAGTTTTACATATAAACATTTTAAGAGTACAAAGCAAGACCTAAACACACGTTACTACCTAGTAACAAGTCAAGGCATAAGGAGATACCTAAGTGAATGAATAACACCGTGTATTATTGTCTCCCTATTGTCTTAAGTATGAAACATTCATCCTTAAATTTCCTAAGGTACTCTAGTGATGATTTCCTACTTCTAAGGGTATCATAGGACATTAAGGTGAGGTATTTTCCTAGAGTAAAGTGTAACACGTGGTTTCTAAGGCATGACACCAAAACTTTTGCGAAATGGATTGCTCGGCTAAATTCACGACACATCACTTGTAACTTTTTGTCCTTCCTTTGGACGACCTCATTGGTTTGAGGAGGACTAATGTCCGAGAAGTTATGTGAAATTCCATGTTGTTCGCAAAATTCTCCAAATTGCACCCTATGTTCAAATCTATTACCATGATTAGCTTGAATCAAAGCACAAGTAGGTTTTTCTAAACTTCTTCCTAAGATCCTAAACTTATCTAGGGCATCTTCCGTAGCACCTAGAAATAGAGTCCATATATAATGTGAATAGTCATCAATTGTCATTAAAGTATGGAAGTTGCCTTTGTAACTTCAAATATGTGATGAACCAAACAAATCGATATGAAGTAATTCTAAAACTCTATTAGTCGAAATTGCTTTACTAATCCTATTGCTTGCAAGACCTTGTTTGTCTTAGTATTACGTAAATGTGCATTTAGTGTCTAATTAAATATGATACTTGAAAGTTGTGAGGACATGATCTGCTATCATTAATAGTTGCAAGCAATTAGCATGTTAGCAATATGCACTAAATCATCTAGCATCATGACAAGTGGGCATATAAGCAAATAATATTAAAATATGTTCCACATGCAAACATATGTTTTGTATTACCATTTAATCATTACGGCATGTAAGCACATAATCACATAACATCAAACTCAAAGAGCAATTAATCATAGCAAGTAGACATGTAAGCAAATAGCACCAAAACATATTTCTCATATAAGCACATTTCTCATACAACTACTAAGCATATGACATTTTAGAAAATAACATTGTGGGAAGCACATATGCAAATAGTATTAAAACAGGTTTTTCATGCAAGTATACTTTTCATATCATCGCTTAATAACTTTTGAAAGTAAGCATGTAACCATATAGTATCTAAACTATCATTGGTATTTTTAGTTTGTAATGCAATACCATACTGAATTCAATCCACGGGAATTCTCTTCAACTATGTAAATAGTTTGTATGTTTGCATAGATGTTTATCTTTTCTTTTCTACCATAAAAACACAAAGCATGCAATTTTTACATAAATTGAACCAGTAGAAGTAGATATAAAATCTTCAACACAAGTATGAATTGTGATCCGAAATTTTATCTAGTCTTGATAATTCGACACAAATGACTTCAAAACCTAACAAGTGTAGTAGGATGTTTTGTGCCAAACTTCTTGTTCATAGCACATAGTATGGACATGTAGACTATAAGATATTATCATCCATCGTTTGAATAATGCATTGATAGATATCTTTCCTCTCGGAAAACATTTATTTGTATTTCCTTCCATGCCTTCACATAAGTCCTAGTTACATAAGCACAAACGCTCTAAGAGCACACAAAAGGACCTTTCAAATGACCAACTAAACATCTCACTTCAGTTTGAAAGATTGTTTTCCTATTTCTAATTATTTCTTGACTTGTTTTATGTTTACAAAGACTTAATAGGGTTCCAATGGAGTGTGTAAAACAAGTTTTAAGACTCATGAACTCAAAACGAAAGTTTTTCAATAATTTTGCAAAACTTTACCACAGCTGGCGCGTCACCCACGTGTCAACGCGCCAGGAACAGACCCCAACTTACTCTCATCATGTAGATCTCCCTTTTCTCTTTCCGTGGCCTTTTGAATCAACTAAATCGGAGTTCAGATGAAGAAATTATGATCAAAATACTAAAGTAACTTTTAAAACTTAATTTCTTCTTTTGGGTTTAGTTGTTGATTGTTTTTAGATGTTCTTAAAGATCTAGGACTTAGATTATGATGTGTTCAAGTTATGCAAGTTTTAAGCACATAACTATATTTCCTAAACACATAGCATTTTTAACAACTAACATTTAAGGCACATAAAGATTCATAAGCATAAGGAAGAACTTAGCTCGACTTTAATGGATGATTTTTGTTTCATGACCATGAGATAAAGATTCACCATTGATGTTTAGACTACCGACGACCTTCCTCAAAGTTTACTTATGTACACCATCATGCTCCTTATGAAGTAAACAATCTTCTACAAGGTCATGTGCTTGGAACAACCACTTTCAACGACCTAATAGATTGGTCCAAGCCTATACCTAACAAACATATAACTCAAAAACTTGGTCCCCAATGTTTTTTTGGGTCCATTGTTGTTAGCATAAAGCACTCCCAAGTTGAACATCCTTGGGTCATGAAGCAAGATACTTAGTGTTTCAAGACCATAGTTTGAAAACATAGACCAAGGGTTGTTTAAAGAATTACTTTGGTTTTGAAATCTTGGTCCAAAGTTTTGATGATTGTGTGGTCTAAAAAGTCTTTGGTTTGGGTAGGAGTTTTCTCTCCTTTGGTATGAGTTATAGATGTGAAGATCTTTGATTTTTGTTAAAGTTTCTTCTTGACGATGATTGATTCTTTTGATAGGAATGTCTTTGGCTATATGACGGTTTCATATTTGGTGTGGGCAAGATAGGTTTATGGTCGACTCGAGCTTGTGTGTATCCAAGTCCATTACATGAAACCGGGTTATAAAATTGTTTTGGGGTTTCTCTTCTTGTAAAGGGTGTTTGAGTACCTCGAGTATTTGCAAAAGGAGTTTGAGGAAAAATTGGGTTAACAAGAACATTAGACAAAACATTTGGTTTTTCATTTTTTCCTTCTTTTACAAACATTATTAGTTTGCTTAAACTTACGGAAGTGGTTTTCTCGATTTTTAAAAATCCAAGACCTTGAACAATTTTTGTTGACTTAACATGTCATCCAAATCATTGCTACTTTTCTTAAATTTAGAAAAACTTAATGACTCTTTTTGAAGTTTGGATACTTTGTCATTCAAAGAGTTAACCTCATGTACAAGTTTTTCACAACTTGTGCAAGGTTCAACCACCTCTTTGCGTTGAGTAAGTCTCTTTACTTCTCGTTCAAGTTCAAACACCTTGTCATTAAGAGAGTATTTCTCCTCAACAAGTTTTTCAATAGTTTTAAAAAGTTCCTCATTCTCTTTTTGCAAATTATGAATATTTAAATCTTTATTAGAAGTAGAAGAGTTCGGAGATACCTCTTGAGTTTCAAACACCATGAGACACGTTGCATTCTTTTCCGAATGATCCCCGTCTTCACTATCACTCCAAGCTCCGCCGACGAATGCCCTATTTTCTTTCGGCTTTGGACATTCACTTATAAAGTGATTCTTTCCTCCACAATTGTAGCACTCACGTTCGCGCCTTGAGCTTCCACCACCTTTATTATTATAGCAACGATCTCTTCCAACCTTTCTACCATTACTATCACCTTGGTTATCAAACCGATTACCATGCCTAGGGTTACCTGCTCGTCTAAAGAACTTCCTAAATTTCCTTGCCATAAGGTTGAGCTCTTCATCGTCTTCATCACTTCCTTCATCATTATCATCACTAGTTTGTTCCCTGGTGACTTTAGCTTTGAGGGCTAGTGACTTAACCTCTTTCTTCTTTTCTTTAGAAACAACCTTGTCGTTTTCTAAAATCATTTCATACACTTTGAGGTTGCTGATTAGCTCGTCAAGAGGAAGTTCCGCCAAGTTCTTGGCTTCTTCAATAGCCGTCACCTTTGGCCTCCACTTAACCGGAAGAGCTCGAAGAAACTTTCTCAAATGCTTCTTGTTGTAAAAGCTAGGATCTAGAGCCGTGAGGCTTATGATAATAGCATTTAACCGTGTGTAACCATTTTCAATGGTCTCTTCATCCGAGATCGCAAACTTCTCATATTGTTGGATGAGTAAGTCGATCTTGCAATCTTTGACTTGTGAGTTACCTTGATGTGTGATGATGAGTGAATGCCAAATCTCCTTGGCGGTCTTGCATATATGAACTCTCTCGAACTCCCTTCGAGGTAGAGTATTGTAGATTAACATCTTGGCTTCATCATTCTAACCAAGCTTTCTCCTCTCATCATCTTTTAGATCCGAGTTGGGCTTCTCCACTAACAACTTTGTTTTAGGGTCTTCCACCATGAACACAAAGTTGCCATTTTGAAGAATTTCCCATAAATCAAGATCTTTCGACCTAACATAGGTATCAAACCGGGTTTTCCAAAAACAAAACCCATTGGTCTCTAGCAAAGGTGGTCTTTGCATAGAGCACCCCTCAACGTAGTTCTCTTGAGCCATGGATCTATACTCTACTTTGCCAAAAATCTTAGTTAGGTTTTTAGACTTTTGGGGAAGAAGTTTTTGACTTAAAACGACTTCTCGGGAAGGTTTTAATGCTCAAAAACTTGAGTATACTGCTCTAATACCAATTGAAGAACCGTAGAGGGGGGGGGGAGGGTGAATACGGTCTTTTCGGCTTCTTCAAAGTTTATTAACTTTAAGCCTCAAAGATCACCAAGTGGTTATACTATAATAATCACAACCACAAACACAATCAAAGTATATAAAGCATGTGAAGAGACACCATGATATATACTGGTTCGGGATGGGGGGTTTATGCCATCCGTACGTCCAGTTGCAAATCCACGACACCAATACTATTACTCTAGTATAATCCTTTCGGTGGATTAAAAACCGTTACAACTTCACTCCACCGATATGCACAAACATCGGTGCGCACAAAGAAGAGCTACTCCCAACGGTATTCCGCCCTCGGAAACTACCCTAAAGAATCTCGTGATTCGACTTACACAAGGTCACAAAGACCACAACCAAAACTTCCACCCAGAAGTATCAAACCCCAACTAGATCCCAAATGATCTAGGCTTGGTCACCAAGACACAAGACTTCCCTTACAACCAAATTGAAAGAATAAATGTTTGATTGTTTAATCAAGCCCTAACCTAACCTAGAGACTCCATTGTAATAGAAAGGGTAAAGATAAGAAGACCCTCGACACAATCACAAGAGTGGATTAGGTTCTTGTGATTCTTCCATTGAAAAGAGATGTGTTCTTTCAAAGATGTTAGTATGAAAATCAAGAACACAAGATTAGAGATAGAGAGATTTGAGAGTGTTTAGAAAGAAAGAATGTAGAGAGAAAGAATAATGGCAAGGGGTGAGAAATACAAGAGGCAAGGGTGGTATTTATATGCCAAGAACCCAACTTGGGAAAATTTTACTAAGGCCGGCGCGCTGCCCACGCGTTGACGCGTGGGGGACGCGCCAGACACCCTTGGAAAATTTTCCCAAAGCTTTGGGTGTTGGCTTTATAAATACCTTACCTTGATAAACCCCCAATTGTACTTCACACTAAATCTTAAAATTAATCAATCTAAGGTTTACCAACTCAAATAGCCAATTTGGAAAATGTTTTGTGAAGTGTTTATGAGAAAACAAATTACCAAGAGTATAAGGTGTAGATAGGGTAATTTGGAAGGGGTTGAAGTGTTATTCCTCACATGGCATAGAAAAGAGAGAAAGAATATCCCAAGGTATATTCCAATGCTTGGGGGGGGGGGGGAAGAATGAGATGGAGGGTTGAGATGAGATGGTTTGAATTGGATGGCTAGGATCAAAGGGAGCCTCCCTTGGTTTTCAAATAATTTGGCATGTGTTGAATATGGATGGTTGAGATGTGATGATTTGAAATAGATGGCTAGGATCAAAGATGCCTTGTGTTTGGATTAAGAAGGGATATTCCAAAGGAATATGCTTTACTTGGAGGGAAAGGAGAGGTCAATGGTTGAGATGGTTTTGGTTTGAAATGGATGGTGAAGATCCAACACATGCGATGAAATTGAGAGGAAGAAAGAATATGCTAGTGGAATATTCCAAATCATGGGGGGAAGAAATAAGATGGATGGTTGAGATGTGTTTAGTTTGAATTCAATGGTTGAGATCAAAAGAGCCTCTTTAGGAATTCAAACAATTGGCATGTGGGAAATATGAAGGGTTAAGATGTGTTGTAAGGGAATGGATGGTTGAGATGTAGTGTGTAAGGGAATATGTAAGAGTGTAAGAGATTGTGTAAGAGAATATTTGATTTGGATATGATTGGATATGATTCGATTTGTCTTTAGTAGAAATGAGATTAAGAGAAGATTAAGACATAATCTAATTGTCATTAAGAAGAAAAGGTTTAGACAATCAAGATTATAAGTTGAGAAAATCATAGGTTACTTATAAGTTCAAGTAACACAACGTCGAGAATCCATAGATTCATATCTCGTGACTTTCCACGACTCGACGTTCTCAACTAATACCTTGGTTCAAACAAGTTAAGTGCTTTGCCTTGATGTAAAGCATAATCCAAGTGGGAAAGGCTGCATTTACGCAAAGTGACCTTTGACTTAGTTTGACCAATAAGGGAGTAAACCCGTTACGTAATTATAGAAGACGTAAGCACGGGATATGAGCATATGGATGCTTCAACACGATGTCATGTGAAATATACAAGCTTCCTAGGTTTAGAAAAGCCTTGGCTAGAGGCGATAGTTAGAAACATGAGTTGGCGTTTTCCCGTAAATGGGTGTTTTAAGAGTAGGATCTCTCAAGTCTCAAAACTCGTTTCGAGTGTTCTCAATTAAGCACATAACATATTCATACCTGTATTGAAAGATCCGCATTTGTTGGGTAAGGGGAAAGCTGACTTTCAAAATTCGCCCGGAACCATACAGTGTCCTAGCGCGTCACCCGAGCGTTGACACGCGGGTAGTGCGCCAGGAGCAGACATTGGCTCAGGCGATTTTGAGCTAACGTTTGTTATTTTATGTGTTTCGATGGTTTATTTGTCATCATTAAAATATGAAGAGATCTTGATCATGTTGCCCCAACAGAAACCTATGCACCAGTAGCTAGACTAGAGTCCATTAGGATATTGCTTGCTTATGCTTGTGCATTAGACTTTAAGTTGTTACAAATGGATGTAAAAAGTTCATTCCTAAACGGTCTCATCAATGAGGAGGTATATGTAGTACAACCTCCAGGATACATTGACTTTGAGTACCCTGAGCATGTTTATAAACTTAAGAAAGCTTTATATGGTCTCAAACAAGCTCCTAAGGCTTGGTATGATAGGTTGAAAGCTTTTCTTCTTAAGCATGAATACTCAATGGGAATGGTAGATAACACTCTTTTCATTAAGAAGAAAGATTCAAACATCATAACCGTCCAAATATATGACGAAATTATATTCGGTTCAACTTGTCAAGACATGTGTGACGAGTTCTCCAAGATCGTGCATGAGGAGTTTTAAATGAGCATGATGGGCGAGCTTAACTTCTTCCTTGGACTCCAAATAAAACAATTAGATGATGGAATATTCTTTAATCAATCTAAGTATATTAAGGAAATACTTAAGAAATTTGGATAAGAAGATGCTAAGCCTATGAAAAATCCCAACGGCTACGGACACAAAGCTCACCAAGGATGAAAAGGGTGAATCCGTAGAAAGTACTAAGTATAGAGGTATGATAGGAAGTTTATTGTACCTAACGGCAAGAAGACCCGATATCATGTCTGGTGTCTGCCTCTGTGCTCGCTTCCAAGAAGATCCCAAAACTTCTCATCTAGAAGTGGTTAAGCGTATCTTCCGATACATTAAAGGCACTATGCACTTAGAATTATGGTATCCTAAGGGGACCGACATAGAAACAATAGTTTATGCCAACTCTGATCATGCGGGGGATTATGTGGATCAAAAAAGTACTAGTGGCATTTGTACCTTCATGGGTTGTTGCTTAACTTCTTGGTTCTGCAAGAAAAAAACGACACTAGCTATCTCCACGATCGAAGCTGAATATGTAAGCGCCGGAAAGGCATGTCAACAAGCACTATAGATGAAATTCCAATCATGTGTGACAATAAAGGAGCAATTGATTTAAGTGAAAACCCCGTGCAAAACACTCTCATACCAAACACATAGAAATTGGTCACCACTTTCTTAAGGATAACGTACAAAAGGGTAACATATCTATAGGAAAAGTTCCTTCCGAAGAAAATATAGCTGACATTCTTACTAAACCTCTTAAACGAGAAACCTTTTTCTACCTTCGTCTAGGATTAGTTATGATGGAACACATCTCCTCTTAAGGCTTGTAAGTTTTTCACTTCTTCCTTTCTGATTATAGTATTCTTTTGCGCACAAAGAACAATTAAAATTGGGGAAGCATTTCTTTCGTTCTCTTAACAACCATTTATTGCATGATGAAAATCTAATCAAAAGTTATCTTGTGCATGAAAACCCCAATTTACTCTTTTCCAAAATCTTCTCACGAATAGGAAAACCATATTTTCGTGCATTGTTAATACAATACAAAAACGCTTTTTCTATGCATGCATGATGAGCTCAGATCCTTTATTGGATCATGTAACAAATATGTAATCCGACATGGAAAGATGAGCAAAATTGAACTTAGGAGACTTTGGATTATCTCTTAGGTTTTGCTTTCTTTAGAGTCGAGATAATCTCATCTCCACATATGTTTCATGTAGGCACACACTAGAAACATTTTCTGAAAATTGACTGATGCGTAGGGATTGCACCAGGCTTTACCTCTCAAGGGATCTTGAGAAGCTTACAACCCCCACCAGGCAGTGTACCTGATCGATGTAGTATAGTATAATGACAAGTACCGGGGGATTGATCGTTCAGCTAGGAATAGTGTCGCTAGGATTAGAAAACCTAAATACTAGATCTAGAGATGAGGGATGATTCTTTTTGTATTTTTATATTTTTATGAAAGCAAATTAAAATCTCGGGTTTTGAAGGATTTGGGCGGAATTAGTTGCTAGTCAACTAACCCAATACTAAAGATGCAATCAAAATAAAATACTAGAAATGAAAATAAACTATATTAAACTAAAGTTGTGAGCAATAAGTGGGAGAAATGTGTTTACTTAGATTTCACTACTCCCTAGATATCTTTTACACGTTAATTACTTGTTATAGTTGCGTGGATGACGGATTGTATTCCTTAATACCATTCATGGGGTGGCGTACTTACTTCCCCAATCCTATGAGTGCCTACTTCACTCCTATGTCGAGCCTGCAAGAAGCTCCTAACATGCGATCATTAGAATTTACTCATGCATTAAATACAACCAATAAAACCTAGTACACATCGGTTCATGTTTCCTAAGACGTTCAAGCATGTTACACAATGGAGATCTGCCAGTTTTCTTAAGCCTAACATTGAAATCATTCATCCAATACAACCATAAACAAGTAATCAACACATAATTAACATCTAGGTTTCATTAGATCTAAGCAAACACAAGATAAATCTAGCCTAGCATGTTGAAATCAAGACAATCACAAGATATAGACAACCAACACATAGACATATTGATTGAATTAAGAGAAGACTTATCTCAATAACACATGTAAGGATTCAAGGGTTGAAAACCCTTGAAAAGCTGTAAAATTCGTACAAGGTTCGGCCCTAGGGTTTCTCCACACAAGTTCCTCTTAATGAATGAAAATTAGAAAACTATATATAGATATTAGGAGTGACGGCGTCAAGAACAAAGGGCTGACGCCGTCATCTCGCCGCAAAATAAATCTTCGGACTGCCTTGATCTACATCTGACGCCGTCCTGTAGTCCTCTTTTGCAGGCCTTCATACATTTAACTCTTGACCCTCTACTTGTGACGCCTTCATGTTTGTACTGGGTTGTCATGGTTTTTACTCTTGACGCCATCAGAAATGTCTTCTTGACGCCGTCATACACTGTTCTCAGCATGGAAAATTAAGTCTTTGGCATTTTCTTCACTTTTATGCTCCAAAAACGTCCGAATTGCTTCCTTTTCCAGATTTCACTCCCAAAGTACCTAAAATCACAAAAGGAATGATTTAGGGTAATATTTGATCAAATAAATTCAATTCCAGGCTTAAATGACCCCCTAAAAGTGGTTCATTTTTCGCCTCATCATATACCCTTACACTTGAGATTTGCTTGTCCTCAAGCAAATGCGCTTTTATTCTACTCAAAATACAAGTTAGGGGTCATTTAACACTAACATAAAAGTAATTACAACAAATAATCGTTCCACTAAAGACCAAAGACAAGCACGGAGGTCATATGCTAGCACCTCACAAATAGTGTTTAGATACTCACATCTCTCGGGTGTAATAAAATATAAATTACAATATGGAAACGGAAGATATATCTCACTACCTGTCATAGCAAAATAGATTACCATAGACTTGGGAAAGGATCAAACCTCCACCACATGGCGTAAGCACCTAGGATAAACTGTCAAAGAGGTCTTTTAAAGGGTTGTAACGTTAGGTGCAGGGATATAAAATACATGGTTTTGTTGGATATAGGCAGTCTTTACTGGTGGTGAGTTAACAATCTTGGTTAATTACATGTACAATATGGCGTTGCTAAGCCAAGACTAGACTCGACTTAAGCTAATAAATGAAAAATAACAAAAACATAAAATGAACATAGAATGAAAAGGGATGGTAGTCCGTATGTTTTTTCTCTTTTTCTTTTTCTTGATTTTTCGATTTTTTTTATTATTATTATTATTTTTTTTTATTATTTTTTTTTGCATACACTCTTACCCTACCATCCAAAATAATACATCATAGGGAATGAAAATTCCCCTTACACTTGAATTTTTACATACTTTACAATAAACTAATCTAATGACTCGAATTAAGAAAATCAGAACACTTGGAGTACTTTTAAGATTAACGCACCTATGGGGGTAATATATGATGTTCTTCCCCATCACTCCATAACATAAGTACTTTACCCATGAATCCCAATCGTCCCAAAACAATATGTACAAGGATATGACTCGACTTAGCAACCATGTAATCAATTAGATAATTTACTAAGGGTTTAACAAATAACAATAATGCACTAAAGATGAGTGCATACACGGAAGGCTAAGGCGATTTGGGTGTACATTTAAGTGGGGTGTAACAAATTCTTCCTTTAAGTAAAATGCTTAAAGTTAGAAACGAAAAGATAGGCTCGGAGGGGTGTACTAGGGGTTTCGTGTACTAAAAATGAGTACAACGCTAAGGTGTGGGAAAAATTAGTTGACTTAACTAGCCAAGTAATATGACTTAAATGGTCAAGTAATTATGATACGGGTTTAACACAAGGGTGATCCTAATGCCTCTTATCATGTAGTAAATCCTACTACACGAATGTAGTCTCACTAGCAGTCTCGGGATGCATCACTAACGCAAGTTCTAGAATCTAAATGCTACCGGTACACTCATAAGCACTAATAGTAAATGCTTTTCCTATCAAATCTAAAGGCGAACCTCACATATTTGGGTGGAAAATTTTTCTGAATAGTACGGTTTTGTGCTAGTCATACAATCTCCTATCCATGAGACGCTTGCTATCGTTAAAGTTTCACTCCTAAATGTTGTAAAAAATTTTAAATTTGGCGCTAAAATTGCACTAACAAGTATTTCTCATAGTTTTATTACACATCTACTGTCAAAGAAATAAACTCAAGCGAATGTGTATTTGTAAGGTATCATCATTTTACCCTCCCCTTACACTTAGGATGAACATTGTCCCCAATGTTCAAGTAAAGAATGTAAAAGTAAAAAAAGTAAAAAGAATGAAATCAAATACTCCCCTGATTCGCTCGGTATGGATAATAAGGTGGCCAGGTTAGATCTTCTTCCAAGAAAATGAACAATCAAAGCTTCCCTTCCAGAAAAATAAATCATCTTCTTGTCATACATAACCTGTAAATCTTGAGAAAACAAACAAGACAACCTCGCATAAAATCAACGGCAATCTACATAAGTTACTAAATCCTAGAAAACAAAGTAAGATATAATGCTTGTGGAATGAAGTTTGCAGATTTCCTGGAGATTATAAAACTAATAATTCAACAAAAACTTTAAGACTCCGTTAGAAAAACAAAACTGGTAAAATTTCCAGATTTTTACACGTGACGCCGTCAAGAGCAAGCTCATGACGCCGTCAGAGGTGACCTGCAGAAATTCTTATGTTAAGTTTTCGGAAAATTTCTGGAAAAACTTGGTCCTTCTTCCTGGAAAATCCTGCAAAACTTCATTATGACTCGATACAAGCATTTGACTCTAACAAATACGAATATACATGTTCACTTAATATTGTGGAGAATCATGATCGTTTTTGTTTCTTAAAAACATATTTGGGGTTTCCCCTTACACTTATCTTTTGCAAAAATACCTTTGGGTGAAGTTAAGACTAGGCCAAACAACAAAGTAAAGTATTTCCACTTTTTAGTTTAGAAATATGATCTACCAACAATAAAAATAAAGCATGCATACGGAAGCAAATAATCAAACAAACAAAATAAAATCACACAAAGCATGGGTTGCCTCCCAAGAAGCGCTTTTCTTTATTTACGAGTCTTGTATCTAGACTCAAGGTCATGGGTTACTACATGATACGGGTGAGTTCCTCATTGAGGATCTTTGGGATCAAACTTAGGTTTCAACTTCCTATCGGTTTTCTTAGTATGGTATGACCTTTCAAACTTTTCTCCATCCGGATCATACAAAGTCATCTTCATATGCCATGATCCGTCACCTTCTTTAGGTGGCTTGTCCCACCTCCATTTACACTTGTCTCCCTCTCTTTTCCATTTATTCATCTCTATATTAATAGGCATTACGCTCAAGAACTCAATCATCTTCCTAAAGACTAAGGGGTCCTCAAAAGGATCTAGCTCTTCATCTCTAGCTATGAGTTGTTCCACCGAATGTGTCTTTTCAATGAAATCCTTTTCTAGATAGAATGGGCGTTGAGGTCCTATGAAGTTCCTTTCTATCCAAGGTCCATATCTAGATGGTCTCCTATTAATCTCTACCCAATGTGGTGTCGGTTCATCATCACAATCATAACTATGCTTCTTAACATCGTATACCGACCAAGTATCGCCTTCACCTACCACTATCTTAGACTCCTTACAATCTATCATGGCACTAGCGGTTGCTAAAAATCCTCTTCCTACTAACAATGGGCATGTAGTGTCACTAACCATGTCTAGGACGTGAAAATCCGCTAAGATAGTTAACTTCCCTACATGAACAACTACATCCTTAATCATTCCAACCGGGTGGGCAATACTTCCATCCGCTAAACCTATCAATACCTCCGTTTCCTCTAACTTTCCTAGCTTAAGAGTGGTGAATAGGGATAAGGGAATCAAGTTGAGGCTTGACCCTAAATCGGCTAGTGTGTCGAAAGTTTCAGATCTTCCTATCTTACAAGGCAAAACAAATATACCCGGATCATCACGCTTTTTAGGCAACTTGTTTTGAACGAAGGCGGTCCCATTTTTACCTAGTTTAAACTTCTCATATTTTTCTAGGAGGGCACTATAGTAAGGAGCACGGGCTAAGACATCAATGACGGGGCGTTCAAGGTGAAGTTCCTTGAATTCATCGTCAAGGTCTTGCGTAGGAGGTGTTTCAACTATACTTTTGACCGGTTTTATATCGGGTGTTTTACTTGATTGGTCCTTTTGAAGAATTTGGTTTTGTTTGAAAAACGTGCTCGTTGATTTAACCGAGTAGTATTGTGGACACGAAGTGGGTGACGAAACTGATGATATGGAATTAACGTTTAGTTTTGGATTCTTGACCGTGTTGCTTGGGAGTGCTCCCATTTCTCGGTCATTGAGAACTTTCAACAATGCGTCAATTTTGGTGGTCATCTCACTTTGCTTTTGTTTGAAATCGGCTTCAAACTTAGATATGCGAGCTTCTTGAGATGCCATGAACTTAGACATCAATCCTTCAAGATTGTTGGTACTACCATAGTTGTTAGAAGGATTGTTGTTGAAAGTTGTGTTGGAGGGTGGACTGTTTGGTTGGTAACGATTAGGCGGATTGGAAGAAGTGGCTTGATTTTGTTTCCACCTAAGGTTTGGGTGATTTTTCCAAGAGGGGTTGTAGGAATCACCGTAAGGGTTTGGCTCGGGTTTGAAAGTGTACCACTTATCTCCCGCTTCGTCGGTACGCGAGGATGCGTAGTCCGCAAAAGCTGTTTCAGGGAGGTCCACACAATCACGAGTGTCATGGGGACCACTACATAATTCGCATGAAGAAGTGATTTTGTTCACTTGGCTTGAAGGCTTAGGAGCTTCGTAAGATTTCATGAGAAACTTGACTTGGTCCTCAAGTTCCATGATCCTACGGTCGGGAGTGCTAGAGTTATTCGAAGGCAAAGATATTGCCTTGACCGTTTTGTTCAAATCACGGGGATCATTCCAACTTTCGTTGTCATAGAGAGCAAGATCTTCTATGAGTTCCCATGATTGTTCCGCACTTTGATCACGTAGCTTACCACCGGCCGATTGGTCAATGGCTCGCCTCGTGGAGAGATCGATATGGTCATAAAAGATTTGGACTTGGAGCCAAAGATCTATGCCATGATGAGGGACTTTTTGGAGTAAGTCCTTGAAACGAGTCCATGCTTCATAGATAGTTTCATTTTGACGTTTTTGAAACATCAAGATGTCATTTCTAAGCTTAGTAGTTCTCCCCGGTGGGAAAAATTGAGCAAAGAAACGAGTGGTGAGATCATCCCATGTGGTGATGGATCCCGCGGGTAAACGCTCAAGCCATTGACTAGCTTGATCATGTAGAGAGAATTGGAATAGGCGTAATCGGGTTGTCTCTCTAGTTGCAACATCTAGGTCTATGGAATCTACGATTTTAAGGAAGTCCTTGAGATGTTGATTTGGATCTTCGGAATGAAGTCCATGGAATGCACATCCGCTTTGCACCAACCGGATGGTGTCGGATCGCAAGGGGGTCACATTGGCTCCGGTGAGCTCAATGGTGTTTCGATAGCCTTGGTGGCTAGGTCGGGAATACTCTCCTAATGTTCGGGGCCTAAGAGGTTCTAGTGGTGGGTTTTGTTGAGGTGGGATGACGGGTTCAAAGATGTTCCCATCGTCCATGATGTCGGGTGGTGAAAAGTTACGAACAAAAACACAAAGAAATAAGATAGAATAAAGAGAACCTAAAAATAAAAAATAAAATCTTACCAGAAAGGAATCTAGCAAGTAGACCTAATAAAAAGAGATTCTAACCTAGACAATAACTATTCCCCGGGCTGCGGCGCCAAAAACTTGATGCGTAGGGATTGCACCAGGCTTTACCTCTCAAGGGATCTTGAGAAGCTTACAACCCCCACCAGGCAGTGTACCTGATCGATGTAGTATAGTATAATGACAAGTATCGGGGGATTGATCGTTCAGCTAGGAATAGTGTCGCTAGGATTAGAAAACCTAAATACTAGATCTAGAGATGAGGGATGATTCTTTTTGTATTTTATATTTTTATGAAAGCAAATTAAAATCTCGGGTTTTGAAGGATTTGGGCGGAATTAGTTGCTAGTCAACTAACCCAATACTAAAGATGCAATCAAAATAAAATACTAGAAATGAAAATAAACTATATTAAACTAAAGTTGTGAGCAATAAGTGGGAGAAATATGTTTACTTAGATTTCACTACTCCCTAGATATCTTTTACACGTTAATTACTTGTTATAGTTGCGTGGATGACGGATTGGATTCCTTAATACCATTCATGGGGTGGCGTACTTACTTCCCCAATCCTATGAGTGCCTACTTCACTCCTATGTCGAGCCTGCAAGAAGCTCCTAACATGGGATCATTAGAATTTACTCATGCATTAAATACAACCAATAAAACCTAGTACACATCGGTTCATGTTTGCTAAGACGTTCAAGCATGTTACACAACGGAGATCTGGCAGTTTTCTTAAGCCTAACATTGAAATCATTCATCCAATACAACCATAAACAAGTAATCAACACATAATTAACATCTAGGTTTCATTAGATCTAAGCAAACACAAGATAAATCTAGCCTAGCATGTTGAAATCAAGACAAGCACAAGATATAGACAACCAACACATAGACATATTGATTGAATTAAGAGAAGACTTATCTCAATAACACATGTAAGGATTCAAGGGTTGAAAACCCTTGAAAAGCTGTAAAATTCGTACAAGGTTCGGCCCTAGGGTTTCTCCACACAAGTTCCTCTTAATGAATGAAAATTAGAAAACTATATATAGATATTAGGAGGTGACGGCGTCAAGAACAAAGGGCTGACGCCATCATCTCGCCGCCAAATAAATCTTCGGACTGCCTTGATCTACATCTGACGCCGTCATGTAGTCCTCTTTTGGAGGCCGTCACACATTTAACTCTTGACGCTCTACTTGTGACGCCTTCATGTTTGTACTGGGTCGTCATGGTTTTTACTCTTGACGCCGTCAGAAATGTCTTCTTGACGCCGTCTGATACGTAGGAATCGCACCAGGCTTTACCTCTCAAGGGATCTTGAGAAGCTTACAACCCCCACCAGGCAGTGTACCTGATCGTTGTAGTATATTATAGTGACAAGTACCGGGGGATTGATCGTTCAGCTAGGAATAGTGTCGCTAGGATTAGAAAACCTAAATACTAGTTCTAAAGGTGAGGGATGATTATTTTTGTATTTTTATATTTTTTAGAAAGCAAGTAAAAATCTCGGGTTTGAAGGATTTGGGCGGAATTAGTTGCTAGTCAACTAACCCAATACTAAAGATGCAATCAAAATAAAATACTAGAAATGAAAATAAACTAAATTATACTAAGGTTGTGAGCAATAAGTGGAGAAAATGTGTTTACTTAGATTTCACTACTCCCTAGATATCTTTTACACGTTAATTACTTGTTATAGTTGCATGGATGACGGATTGTATTCCTTAATACGAATCATGGGGTGGCGCACTTAATTCCCCAATCCTATGAGTGCCTACTTCACTCCTATATCGAGCCTGTAACACCCCCAAAATACCACAGCGGAAGACTGTGTCATAAGGGTGCTACTTCATAATACAAAGTACAAGTTATAGAAAACGAACTCTAAATGAGACGTTTTGAAAAGTTACCATTCGATTAATGAATTCAAAGTTACAAACATGAGATTCCAAAGTATGATACATAAATGTATACAAAATGTTTTGAATGGTAAATGATAAAAGCGTAAGTCTTCAGAATATGCAGCTTGACTCTAAGTTCCACGCACTAGCTATCGCCTTACTAACCTGAGATAAACATGCTAAAGTGTCAACACAATGGTTGGTGAGTTCATAGAGTTTGTCTTAAAACAGTTGAAAAGCCTTAAAGAATGATCACACAGCAAAGGCATCGTGAATCCACTCAGTTGCAAGTCCCGCCATAAGAGACTTGTAACCTGTGTGTTCACAACCCACTGCTAACATATAGTATAATAAAGACATGTATAAGTTCATCAAAACAATTAAGCAATTAGTAGTGAGTCTCTACTTCATCTCCGAAGACCTCACTTGGGAGCCAATTCCCAAAGACAACTGGGAGCCACTTCCCAAAGAAAACTGGGAGCCACTTCCCAAAGATAAAAGTTTGCTGGGAGCCACTTCCCAAAGATAAAAGATTACTGGGAGCCACTTCCCAAAGTATAAAACAGTCATGTATGTATGAAATCAAGTATAATGCCATCAAGTATAAGACAATCAAGTATAAAACAATCAAGTATAAATATTTTGAGTATTTGTACAAGTAAGCAAGTAGTTGAGCATGTATCCCCCCCAAGAGTTAAAACAAGTACGAAAAGAGTAGGGGCTATGACTCACCTTAAGTCTATGTAATGAGAAATGAAAGTGGTAGTCGAATCGCGAAAGTCTCTAAGAGCAGCCTATAATAGAACGTTGCGACTTAGGTTTGGAGTAACGTCTAAGAATACGAAGAATTGCCAATATATGTCTTGCATAATGTTCATGATGTAGTACTTAGTATATAGTGTAAGTCGTTGAATATAAATGGTCTATGAAACATGTATAAGTTGTATATCTCTTACTACCGTTCGGGCCGACATAATTCAGAAGTCATGGAGTAAACGTTCGAGGAGCCAGGACACTTTAACTCGTAAATCCACAACTCGTCTCGACGGCTTACTTAATGAACTCCTCACATGAGGCTCCCTACTATTGTAGTATTTGATAACATATATATATATAAGCTTTGATCTTTAAAAGTTATATGGTCTTTAGCCGTGGCTTTGCCGTGACCTTGGTCATTGTTACTATGGTCTTGAGACTCAACCTTGGCTTTAGCCATGGTTGTGGTCTTGGCTTTAGGTCATTAGACCTCTTGGTCTCATCTAAATATAATCATTATATAGTAACTTTGGTCTAAAAATGGCTGTTAAGAATTTGAAGAAAATTATCACTCAGAAAGCATTTTAAGGGCTCGAGCTTCTTTGTTCCTGAACGAAAACGTCGTTCCGGACAACTTTCGTGTTTTAACTTTTTGATGAATCGGACCAGAAGTGGGACTTTCAAAATCACAGAATGCAAAACAGTAGGGAATAGGCAGTTTTGCCGTTTTGGTTTTGCTAGCTTCTTATGGCCGTATCTTTTGACTCGTGTGCTCGTTTTGGGTGATTCAAATTGCTATGTTTTCCTTTTGAAGTCCTCTTTAACAGTAAGTAAGTGTCAAATATCAAAGTTGTACTATTTTGGTCGTGGTTCTCCATAAAAACCACTAGTTTGCTTGTTTACTTGTCATAAGTTAACATATGTATATCAATACTCGTTTTATCCATTTTTAAACATCATGAACACAATAACAAGAACATATATAGCATGAAAGAAACACAAAGAGCATGAAAATGATAATGAGCAAGAAAGTGTATAAGGGTTTCTTACAACTTTTGGCTTTCACTTAAGAAAGGAAGTCAAGTATAGAACTAGGACACTAAACCTAATCTTGTAAACCCTTCACCATAACTCTTGTAACCCTTGCTAGCCTTGATCTAACCCTTGTGAAAACCATTTAACTTCAGCCCTAGTACCCTTATGTAGCTCTTAATTTAACCATGGAATCACCAAACAAACTCTTGATTCATGTAGAGACTAACTAGGCCTTCAACTTTGGTGTGTAACTTGAAGATTGAAATCAAAATAAGAGTGTTTGTGTTTGTTTTGTGTTGTGAACGACTTCAAGAGGGGTAGGAGGGTTATATAGGGCCTTGAGGAGGTGCTAGGAAGGTTGGAGGCCAAGATGTACACTTGTAATGATCTAATGAACTCTTGGTGACCAAGTTTGCTTAATATACAAGTATCCTAAAGTCCAAGGCTTATCACCAAGCCACCAAGGCTTGGTGAATCATCATATACACGTTCATATGATGGGAGGAGTGACTAGGTACTTAAACTTGGTATTATCTAGCTTACGGAGTGAGTTTTGGTCCCGGTAATCGCTAACGGTAAGTCGTTAAGTCATAAAACTTAAAATCGGGTATCCTAAAAATATGAAACTTATAAATATGTTAAAACTTATCAATATACTCCATAATAAAATATAAAATGAGTGGTAGGTTCTATCGGGTGCTAAAACCCTGCTAAAAACTGGAAACACGGGTCTAAAACGCGTAATTCGCGTAAAACGCTGAACTGGAAAACGTAAAATTCCAAAACTTTTGGAATTGTCTTAAAATGAGAGAAAATCATATTTCTATTGTTTATAATGTTTTATGGACATATCGGGATGCTGGAAGGACGTTTAAACATAAAGTAAATCTCGGACACGGCTTTGTGATTTTTGCAGAAATGATCCGACGAGCGTCAAACTCTCGGATTATCGTTAAAATAGTTTAACTTACGAGAATATGAAATAAAAATTTTGGATGTGAATAGTAAAAAGTGAATAGTAAAATGTTCGGGAATAAAAGTTAACCTGAAAATGCGAATTGTTACAGAGCCGGCTAAAAAGCTCTTAACATGAGATCATTAGAATTTACTCATGCATTAAATACAACCAATAAAACCTAGTGCACGTCAGTTCATGTTTCCTAAGACGTTCAAGCATGTTACCATTTGGAGATCTGCCAGTTTTCTTAAGCCTAACATCGAAATCATTCATCCAATACAACCATAAACAAGTAATCAACACATAATTAACATCTAGGTTTCATTAGATCCAAGCAAACACAAGATAGATCTAGCCTAGCATGATGGAATTAAGACAAGAACAAGATATAGACAACCAACACATAGACATATTGATTGAATTAGAAGAATACTTATCTCAATTACACATGAAAGGGATCAAGGGCTTAGAACCCTTGAAAAATGTAACACCCCCAATTCATGATGCAGCGGAATTCGAACTGGGTGTTACTTGACGGCACAATAGTCACAATAATAGAAAACGAACTCCAATTGAGTCGTTTTAAAAGATGTATCATTCAAAATTATATAAATATCAGAGGTTACAAAATGAGGTCCCAATTGGTTCCATGTTTACAATGTATAATAAATGTGTTTTTGAATGATAAGTAAATTTATAGCCCTCTTGAGTATCCGTGTCCTTCCGTGCCATCCTTGATCGTCATGAACCTGAAATACATGCTTGAGAGGTCAACACAAAGGTTGAGTGATATTCATAGAGTTTGTTAAATCGTTTGAACACAATGTGTTGGTAGTTAAATCGTTTGAACACAATAATCGTAGTGTTTGTAGTTAAATCGTTTGAACACCATAATCGTAGTGTTTGTAGGTAAATCGTTTGAACACAATAATCGTAGTGTGAGCTGTAGACTCACACCAATGTTTGGAAAACAAAACAGGTAGGCTACGTTATTATACGCCCATAAAATGTATTATACACTAAGCTTATGAAACCAAAACGTTAACGTGTACCAATATCGATTGGCAGATTTATCCCGGTAGGTACTTTGCCATCATACCTAATGTCTCAAATATTAATGCATTTGTTTGAACTAATCAAAACAAATGGGATTCGTCAATCCCAATAGGCCTATTCACAATATTCGCGCTCACTTGCAAGTAACCCTCGCAAGTGATTAAATGGTTCATACTAAGGGATCTTGGTTTGGCAAGGATGTTACTTAGTGATAATAAATCATAGTCGAATAACATACAGTAGAAAGCATTGTGTTCGAGTAGAAAAATAATAGCATGTATTCCCCCCAAGGGTTTGTAAAACATTGAAGTAATGTAAAGTGGGGCTATGAACTCACCTTAAGTTAAGATAGCAAGTAATGAATGTAACGGTTGAATCGTGTAGGTTTTTACGAGCAACCTATAATAGAATGTCGCGACTTAGGATCGGAGTAAAGACTATGAAGTAGTGCCTATATATATATCTTGCATTATAGTCCATGATGTGGTATGATGTATATTGTATGTCCTTGAAAGAAAAGATTCATGAAACATGTATGTTTTGTATATCGTTTACTACCGTTCGGGCCGACATAATTCAGAAGTCATGTTAGTAAGCGTTCGAGGAGCCAGGACACTTTAATTCGTGAATCCACAACTCAACTCGACGGCTTACATAATGAACTCCTCACATGAGGCTCCCTACTATTGTAGTAGTTGATGAAATATATAAGTTTTGATCCGAAAATTTACATGTCCGATATTTGAATAAACTTAGGAAAGTTTATTAGTACATGAAGATTGTTATTAGGGGTAGTTTCATAAGTCTTGAATGACCATTTTCTCTTGGTAAAATCTCATGGTTTCCTTTTAGGTGAAGTAGATCCAAATTGCTTGTTCATGTTATCGCCTATGTAAGTTGTTATAGTCATTTCGTCATGGCCTAGCCATGACCTTTAGTCCTTGTTCCAAGGTCATGAGACACAACCTTGGCTCTAGCCATGGTGGTGGTCTTGATTATAGGTCATAAGACCTCTTGTTCCATTTAAAGTATAACCATAATCTAGTGACTTTGGTCTAAAAATGGGCTGTTTAGAATTTGAAGAATTTTATCACTCAAAAAGCGTTTTCAGGGCTCGAGCTTCTTTATTCCTGAACGAAAACGTCGTTCCGGACAACTTTTGTGTTTTAACTTTTTGATGAATCGGACCAGAAGTATGACTTTCAAAACCCAAATTTGATCAGGAAGCTATTTGGCAGTTTTGCCGGAAATCTTTGGTAATTTCAAATCGCCATAACTTTTGACTCGTATACTCGTTTTGGGTGGTTCAAATTGCTATGGTTTCCTTGTTAAGTCCTCTAATACAATATGTAATGATCCAATATCATATTTTTACCATTTTGATCAGGTCTTACCAAGAAAGTCACTAGTTTACTTGTTTTAGTAACTTATCTTGTCAATCAATAACAATAACTTGTTTTGCTCACTTTTATACATCATGGACATAACTACAAGACATAATATAGCAAGAATAACATGTAAATAACATGAACATGATTATTTAACAAGAATCAAGTTAGGGTTTGGCTCACAACTTTTGGCTTTCAAAGATGAAAGGAAGTTAACATGTAAGGATAGGACTTTGATAGACTTGCTTCAACCCTTTTTCACTTCATGCAATCTTTCTACCCTTGGTATTCTTGAAAGATGGATTATGAAGGTTTAGGTGACTTGAGTGGATTCAAACTCAAGAGAAATCACCAAAGTATATGAGGTTATGGAAGTGTTTGATGAATGATAACCTATCTAGGGTTTCTACCTTGAACTAGCACTTGAATCTTGCATGAAACTTGGAAGAGAATTAGCAAATGGAATGGTGTTGGTGTGTGTGGAAGTGGACGGCAACAAAGGGAATGGGGGGGCTTTTATAGGGTCTTAAGGAGGTTACTTGTGTTGACTTGTCAACCCTTGGAGGCCAAGTTCAACACATGTAAGCATCCAAGAGTACAATGCATGAGATCTTTCCACCTAGTGTGAATACCCCCCCCTATGGCGGTTTGCAAGGCTTGGAGAGCAAGGGTGTGGACTTTTCTTGGTATTATCCAAGATACTTGGTTAGTTTTGACTCCGGGAAATGCCAATCGTAAATGATTAAGCCTCAAAACGTAAAACCGGGTGTCGTAAAATTATGGAACTTGAAAGTATTGATAAACATGTCCATATGTCCCATAATAAAATATAAAATGAGTGGTAGGTTCCATTTGGGTGGTAAACCCTGCTAAAAACTGGAAACACGGGTCTAAAACGCGTAATACGTAAATCGTACGAATATTGCGTAAAATTGAGAAAAGTAAAATGTTACTTTTCTAATGTGATAAAAATGATTTAAAATGACTTATAATGTCTAGACTGGGCTCAGTCTAGTGTCGGTTGGTATTTAAATGTCTCTTAGACATCAAACCGTAAGCCTAAAAATCACGAAATGACTTATATCATCAAGGGATGATTTTTGGTCAATGGAGGAGGGAAAATTATGTTGACTTTTTCTAATAATTTTGAAAACTCAAAATGTCTTAGAAACTCGTTTTGTGGTCTAACGGTTAATCGCCCATTCGGTTAAGCGTGCTCATGTGAGAGTAGTACCGACATGGGTGACCTGCTGGGAAGTTTTTGGTCATATTTTTCTCAGTCACGATTAATTCTCAAATAAATCATGAGTGTGTAAAATATTTTACTGATGTGGGGTCACCTGACGGGGTTGAATTTCGTTGTGCGTAGAATTTCTGATTGACGTTTTACCCTAAAACGTGTAATTCCGTGTAATTCCTTAATAACTTTCACGAAAATGAGCTTATGAAAGTTAAACTTTTAATTTGCCATGGAAATGATTTATCACTCGATAAAATCAAATAAAATCAACTTTCGGGAAAGTTTCGGGAAAAAAATGAATAGTAAAAGTGAATAGTGAAATTTTCCGGGAATGGTAATTAACCTGAAATTGCGAATTGTTACAGTCTCTACCCCTTACGGGGAACTTCGTCCCGAAGTTCTATGTGTGTCATATGTTGGAGTGGTGTCGATAAAGATGTGTGGTTACTTATGAGGACCAAAGTCTGGGATTTCCGGTAATGTAATTTGATTTGTCATTTCAGTGTATGGTGTAGGATGAGGCTTCCTTTTATGTAGGAAAGGTATGGTAATAGTCGAATATCAAAGGAAATTGATATAGCAGTCGAATATTAATAGGAATCGATATAGTAGTTGAATATCAAATAGAACTTGATATAGTTAAATATCAAAATGGAAATTGATATAGTTGTCAAGTATCAATAGCAATTGATATAACAGTTGAACAACAATAGCAATTTACATAGGAATCCAATAAATGGAAATTGATATAAGAATCGAATCATGGAATAAGCGTTGAACATGCGGTTGGACCAAGTCCTGTTTGAATTGTACGGCTGCCCATGCATATGGCTACATGGCTTCACAATAAGTTTGGTATGACTGCCCATGCATATGGCTACATGGCCCCGTAATGAGTTTGGTACGACTGCACATGCATATGGTTACATGGCCTCGCAACGAGTTTGTTTGTTATTGCACTATCATTATGAAAACCAAAGTGTAAACCTCGTACTAATGGAAATTGGGATAGTCGTTGCAATCATAGCCTAGTAGGTAATCGGTTGTTGTACCTAGTGTTTATGTCATGGTTTGAAGCGATGTTGGTGAAAAGATAGGATTTCTTGTGGCGAATAAAATGTAGGTATCATGCCATACCCGAGCAATGTAATGTAGGTATCAAGCCATACCCGAGCAATGTAATGTAGGTATCAAGCCATACCCGAGCAATGTAATGTAGGTATCAAGCCATACCCGAGCAATGTAATGTAGGTTGACTTCATACTTATGTTATTTCGGATGTAATTAAGCCCACTTGTTTATAATTCTTTATTTACATAGAGAGGCATCCCAAACAATGTAACTAAAGGAATATAAACGTATGGTTCGATGATTTATAATTTCTTTATTTAAATGAAAAGGCATCCCAATCCATTCAAATAAGGATATTATAAATCATCCTACTCAAGAATTCCCGACACAACATTCATACTTAGCCGGTGAGTTACAAGGTAGTGTATTACGAGATGATACTGGTGTTCCAAAGGTACAAGATGAATATTCAAACTTGTAAAGCTGATGAGGGTACTTGTGGTGTAACTAAGGATGATTTGAGCTTTAAAAGTGCATCAAAATCTGTTAATGAGCTTGTGGTTCCAACGGTTGTGAAGATAATGTTATGATATGTTGATGAACAAAAGTGTGTAGTGTATGCTTAACATTAATACTCTTAGGTATCGATGTTGAGTTTGCTTTAAAAATCTTAAGAGATTTTTAGAAGTTTATGACGGAATGGTATCCTAAACAGGATGGTACTTCTACGGGATGAAGAGAAGAATTGATAACTATCCCAAGATAGTCGTTCGGATTATCTCATAAATGAAAATTTTCAAGAATGAATTTAGATCATACAAATAAGGTGTTAAGATCTTGCTGAGTGGTAAGGCACTATCGTGTCTTTAGATTGTTTTAATGTATTCTGGTGGTTTATCGTGTTCATGTAGGAAATCAACCTAAACATAACCCTAGTACAACTATTCTCAGTATTTGAAAATTCTAAGTCGAATATAGTTAGTCAGACTATATTCCACTGTCCCTAGGTTAAATATAGGTGACTAGTCCATATTTAGCCAAGGTTCGATAAAATTTTCAAATACCTAAACTAGGTATACTTTTGATATGTCCGTTGCTTTCGGGAAACTGTCCACTAAACAAAGGCGATGTCAAACCCTTAAGTTGCAAGTCCCGTCCATACAAGACTTGTAACGTATGTTTTCATATTCCATTGCATAGAAGGTAGTAAGGGTAGATACGTATGGAAAGGAAGTTTTAAGTATTTCTAAAATAGAACATACTTGGCCAGGATCACGAACTTTTAATAATGAAGGTTTCATAAGAAAACTTTGATGAATGTAGAGAAAGTTCAGCTTTTGTCGATGATGGATTAGTTTGTCCTTTAGAAATCTCATATTTCTTGTTTTGAAATCGATAGATTGTGACGGGTTTTTGATATCATAAGAAATGATATTGATGATGTGATGGACTAATTCTAGAGACCATTTGCACAAAACACAATGTCTCGGAAGTAGGTTAGACCATTGTGCAATTCACAATGTCTGGGAAGTAGGTTAGGTCATTGTGTGACTCAAAACATTTGAGAAATGATTAAGACCATTGTATCATACAATGTCTTGGAAAATGAATGAGACCATTGTATCATACAATGTCTTGAAAAATGAATGAGACCATTGTATCTCACAATGTCTTGGAAAATGAATGAGACCATTGTATCTCACAATGTCTTGGAAAATGAATGAGACCATTGTAATCAGTTACAATGTTTTGGACATATAATGTTGGAGTAGGAACATGATTGGGAGAGTGTGGTTGTGCCGAAATGCCTTAGAATAGGCATACACAGATATGTTCATGTAGCATAAAATGCCTAGTGTGTATATATCAATATACTTATATGTGTTCATGTAGCATAAAATGCCTAGTGTGTATATATCAATATACTAATATGTGTTCATGTAGCATAAAATGCTTAGTGTGTATATATCAATATACTAATATGTTTGTGTAGCATAACATGCTTACTAAGTCCATAATCGTCTGGAGGATGGAAGACACGGAGAGCGGAAGGCTATAAAAATGATTTTGCTTGTAGTTGTAGTTATAGTTTAGGTCTCAATTAGACCCGTTTCTCTATAACCATGGCTCTGGTACCAATCTGTAACACCCCCAATTCATGATGCAGCGGAATTCGAACTGGGTGTTACTTGACGGCACAATAGTCACAATAATAGAAAACGAACTCCAATTGAGTCGTTTTAAAAGATGTATCATTCAAAATTATATAAATATCAGAGGTTACAAAATGAGGTCCCAATTGGTTCCATGTTTACAATGTATAATAAATGTGTTTTTGAATGATAAGTAAATTTATAGCCCTCTTGAGTATCCGTGTCCTTCCGTGCCATCCTTGATCGTCATGAACCTGAAATACATGCTTGAGAGGTCAACACAAAGGTTGAGTGATATTCATAGAGTTTGTTAAATCGTTTGAACACAATGTGTTGGTAGTTAAATCGTTTGAACACAATAATCGTAGTGTTTGTAGTTAAATCGTTTGAACACCATAATCGTAGTGTTTGTAGGTAAATCGTTTGAACACAATAATCGTAGTGTGAGCTGTAGACTCACACCAATGTTTGGAAAACAAAACAGGTAGGCTACGTTATTATACGCCCATAAAATGTATTATACACTAAGCTTATAAAACCAAAACGTTAACGTGTACCAATATCGATTGGCAGATTTATCCCGGTAGGTACTTTGCCATCATACCTAATGTCTCAAATATTAATGCATTTGTTTGAACTAATCAAAACAAATGGGATTCGTCAATCCCAATAGGCCTATTCACAATATTCGCGCTCACTTGCAAGTAACCCTCGCAAGTGATTAAATGGTTCATACTAAGGGATCTTGGTTTGGCAAGGATGTTACTTAGTGATAATAAATCATAGTCGAATAACATACAGTAGAAAGCATTGTGTTCGAGTAGAAAAATAATAGCATGTATTCCCCCCAAGGGTTTGTAAAACATTGAAGTAATGTAAAGTGGGGCTATGAACTCACCTTAAGTTAAGATAGCAAGTAATGAATGTAACGGTTGAATCGTGTAGGTTTTTACGAGCAACCTATAATAGAATGTCGCGACTTAGGATCGGAGTAAAGACTATGAAGTAGTGCCTATATATATATCTTGCATTATAGTCCATGATGTGGTATGATGTATATTGTATGTCCTTGAAAGAAAAGATTCATGAAACATGTATGTTTTGTATATCGTTTACTACCGTTCGGGCCGACATAATTCAGAAGTCATGTTAGTAAGCGTTCGAGGAGCCAGGACACTTTAATTCGTGAATCCACAACTCAACTCGACGGCTTACATAATGAACTCCTCACATGAGGCTCCCTACTATTGTAGTAGTTGATGAAATATATAAGTTTTGATCCGAAAATTTACATGTCCGATATTTGAATAAACTTAGGAAAGTTTATTAGTACATGAAAATTGTTATTAGGGGTAGTTTCATAAGTCTTGAATGACCATTTTCTCTTGGTAAAATCTCATGGTTTCCTTTTAGGTGAAGTAGATCCAAATTGCTTGTTCATGTTATCGCCTATGTAAGTTGTTATAGTCATTTCGTCATGGCCTAGCCATGACCTTTAGTCCTTGTTCCAAGGTCATGAGACACAACCTTGGCTCTAGCCATGGTGGTGGTCTTGATTATAGGTCATAAGACCTCTTGTTCCATTTAAAGTATAACCATAATCTAGTGACTTTGGTCTAAAAATGGGCTGTTTAGAATTTGAAGAATTTTATCACTCAAAAAGCGTTTTCAGGGCTCGAGCTTCTTTATTCCTGAACGAAAACGTCGTTCCGGACAACTTTCGTGTTTTAACTTTTTGATGAATCGGACCAGAAGTATGACTTTCAAAACCCAAATTTGATCAGGAAGCTATTTGGCAGTTTTGCCGGAAATCTTTGGTAATTTCAAATCGCCATAACTTTTGACTCGTATACTCGTTTTGGGTGGTTCAAATTGCTATGGTTTCCTTGTTAAGTCCTCTAATACAATATGTAATGATCCAATATCATATTTTTACCATTTTGATCAGGTCTTACCAAGAAAGTCACTAGTTTACTTGTTTTAGTAACTTATCTTGTCAATCAATAACAATAACTTGTTTTGCTCACTTTTATACATCATGGACATAACTACAAGACATAATATAGCAAGAATAACATGTAAATAACATGAACATGATTATTTAACAAGAATCAAGTTAGGGTTTGGCTCACAACTTTTGGCTTTCAAAGATGAAAGGAAGTTAACATGTAAGGATAGGACTTTGATAGACTTGCTTCAACCCTTTTTCACTTCATGCAATCTTTCTACCCTTGGTATTCTTGAAAGATGGATTATGAAGGTTTAGGTGACTTGAGTGGATTCAAACTCAAGAGAAATCACCAAAGTATATGAGGTTATGGAAGTGTTTGATGAATGATAACCTATCTAGGGTTTCTACCTTGAACTAGCACTTGAATCTTGCATGAAACTTGGAAGAGAATTAGCAAATGGAATGGTGTTGGTGTGTGTGGAAGTGGACGGCAACAAAGGGAATGGGGGGGCTTTTATAGGGTCTTAAGGAGGTTACTTGTGTTGACTTGTCAACCCTTGGAGGCCAAGTTCAACACATGTAAGCATCCAAGAGTACAATGCATGAGATCTTTCCACCTAGTGTGAATACCCCCCCCCCTATGGCGGTTTGCAAGGCTTGGAGAGCAAGGGTGTGGACTTTTCTTGGTATTATCCAAGATACTTGGTTAGTTTTGACTCCGGGAAATGCCAATCGTAAATGATTAAGCCTCAAAACGTAAAACCGGGTGTCGTAAAATTATGGAACTTGAAAGTATTGATAAACATGTCCATATGTCCCATAATAAAATATAAAATGAGTGGTAGGTTCCATTTGGGTGGTAAACCCTGCTAAAAACTGGAAACACGGGTCTAAAACGCGTAATACGTAAATCGTACGAATATTGCGTAAAATTGAGAAAAGTAAAATGTTACTTTTCTAATGTGATAAAAATGATTTAAAATGACTTATAATGTCTAGACTGGGCTCAGTCTAGTGTCGGTTGGTATTTAAATGTCTCTTAGACATCAAACCGTAAGCCTAAAAATCACGAAATGACTTATATCATCAAGGGATGATTTTTGGTCAATGGAGGAGGGAAAATTATGTTGACTTTTTCTAATAATTTTGAAAACTCAAAATGTCTTAGAAACTCGTTTTGTGGTCTAACGGTTAATCGCCCATTCGGTTAAGCGTGCTCATGTGAGAGTAGTACCGACATGGGTGACCTGCTGGGAAGTTTTTGGTCATATTTTTCTCAGTCACGATTAATTTTCAAATAAATCATGAGTGTGTAAAATATTTTACTGATGTGGGGTCACCTGACGGGGTTGAATTTCGTTGTGCGTAGAATTTCTGATTGACGTTTTACCCTAAAACGTGTAATTCCGTGTAATTTCTTAATAACTTTCACGAAAATGAGCTTATGAAAGTTAAACTTTTAATTTGCCATGGAAATGATTTATCACTCGATAAAATCAAATAAAATCAACTTTCGGGAAAAAAATGAATAGTAAAAGTGAATAGTGAAATTTTCCGGGAATGGTAATTAACCTGAAATTGCGAATTGTTACAAAAAACCTGTAAAATTCGTACCAAGTTCGTACTTAGGGTTTCTCCAAATCTTCTTTCTTTTTAATGTGAAAATTAGAAAACTATATATAGGAAATAGGGTCTGACGGCGTCAAGACAAATCTTGTGACGCCGTCATCTCGCCGCCAAAATACTTCTCGGACTGCCTTGATCTACTTTTGACGCCGTCATGTGTTAGCATTTTCCAGGCCATCATGCATTTTACTCTTGACGCCCTACTTCGTAACGCCGTCAATTCTGTACTGGGTCGTCATGGAAATTACTCTTGACGCCGTCAGAAATTCCTTCTTGACGCCGTCACCTACTGTTCCCAGCAAGGAAAATTAAGACTTTGGCGTTTTCTTCACTTTTATGCTCCAAAAACGTCCGAATTGCTTCCTTTTCCAGATTTCACTCCCAAAGTACCTAAAATCACAAAAGGAACGATTTAGGGTAATATTTGATCAAATAAATTCAATTCCGGGCTTAAATGACCCCCTAAAAGTGGTTCATTTTTCGCCTCATCATATACCCTTACACTTGAGATTTGCTTGTCCTCAAGCAAATGCGCTTTTATTCTAGTCAAAATACAAGTCAGGGGTCATTTAACACTAATATAAAAGTAATTACAACAAATAATCGTTCCATTAAAGACCAAATACAAGCACGGAGGTCATACACAAGCACCTCACAAATAGTGTTTAGATACTCACATCTCTCGGGTGTAATAAAGTATAAATTACAATATGGAAACAGAAGATATCTCTCACTACCTGTCATAGCAAAATAGATTACCATAGGCTTGGGAAAGGATCAAACCTCCACCACATGGCGTAAGCACCTAGGATAAAATATCAAAGAGGTCTTTTAAAGGGTTGTAATGTTAGGTGTAGGGATATGAAATACACGGTTTTGTTGGATATAGGCAGTCTTTACTGGTGGCGAGTTAACAATCTTGGTTAATTACATGTACAATATGGCGTTGCTAAGCAAAGACTAGACTCGACTTATGCTAATAAATGAAAAATAACAAAAACATAAAATAAACATAGAATGAAACGGGATGGTAGTCCGTATGTTTTTCTCTTTTTCTTTTTCTATATTTTTTTTTTCCTTTTTCTTGATTTTTCGATTTTTTTTTTTTTTTTTTTTTTGCCTACACTCTTACCCTACCATCCAAAATAATACATCATAGGGAATGAACATTCCCCTTACACTTGAATTTTTACATACTTTACAATAAACTAAAATAATGACTCGAATTAAGAAAATCAAAACACTTGGAGCCCTTTTAAGATTAACGTACATATGGGGGTAATAATATTATGTTCTTCCCCATTACTCCATAAAATAAGTACTTTACCCATGAGTCCCAATCGTCCCAAAACAATATGTACAAGGATATGACTCGACTTAGCAACCATGTAATCAATTAGATAGTTAACTTAGGGTTTAACAAATAACAATAATGCACTAAAGATGAGCGCATACACGGAAGGCTAAGGCGATTTGGTTGTACATTTAAGTGAGGTGTAACAAATTCTTACTTTTAGTAAAATGCTTAAAGTTAGAAACGAAAAGATAGGCTCGGAGGGTGTACTAGGGGTTTCGTGTACTAAAAATGAGTACAACGCTAAGGTATGGGAAAATTAGTTGACTTAACTAGCCAAGTAATATGACTTAAATGGTCAAGTAATTATGATACGGGTTTAACACAAGGGTGATCCTAATGCCTCTTATCATGTAGTAAATCCTACTACACGAATGTAGTCTCACTAGCGGTCTCGGGATGCATCACTAACGCAAGTTCTAGAATCTAAATGCTACCGGTACACTCATAAGCACTAATAGTAAATGCTTTTCCTATCAAATCTAAAGGCGAACCTCACATATTTGGGTGGAAAATTTTTCTGAATGATACGGTTATGTGCTAGTCATACAATCTCCTATCCATGAGACGCTTGCTATGGCTAAAGTTTCACTTCTAAATGTCGTAAAAAATTTTAAATTTGGCGCTAAAATTGCACTAACAAGTATTTCTCATAGTTTTATTACACATCTACTATCAAACAAAACAAACTCAAGCGAAAGTATACATGTAAGGTATCATCATTTTACCCTCCCCTTACACTTAAGATGAACATTGTCCCCAATGTTCAAGTAAAGAATGTAAAAGTGAAAAAGTAAAAAGAATGAAATCAAATACTCCTCTGATTCGCTCAGTATGGATAATAAGGTGGCCAGGTTAAATCTTCCTCCAAGAAAATGAACAATCAAAGCTTCCCTTCTAGAATATAAATCATCTTCTTGTCATACATAACCTGTAAATCCTGAGAAAATAGACAAGACAACCTCGCATAAAATCGGTGGCAACCTATATAAGTTACTAAATCCTAGAAAACAAAATAAGATATAATGCTTGTGGAATGAAGTTTGCAGATTTCCTGGAGATTATAAAACTTAATAATTCACAAAAACCATAAGACTCCGTTAGAAAAACAAAACTGGTAAAATTTCCAGATTTTTACACGTGACGCCGTCAAGAGTTAACTCGTGACGCCGTCAGAAGTGGCCTGCAGAAATTCTTATGTTAAGTTTCCGGAAAATTTCTGGAAAAACTTGGTCCCACTTCCTGGAAAATCCTGCAAAACTTCATTATGACTCAATACAAGCATTTGACTCTAACAAATACGAATACACATGTCCATTTAATATTGCGGAGAATCATGATCGATTTGTTTCTTAAAAACATATTTGGGGTTTCCCCTTACACTTATCTTTTGCAAAAATACTTTTAGGTGGAGTTAAGACTAGGCCAAAACAACAAAGTAAAGTATTTTCACTATTTAATTGAGAAACATGATCTACCAACAATAAAAATAAAGCATGCATACGGAAGCAAATAACAAACAAACAAAAATAAAATCACACAAAACATGGGTTGCCTCCCAAGAAGCGCTTTTCTTTATTTACGAGTCTTGTAGCTAGACTCAAGGTTATGGGTTACGTTTTCCTTTCCCACTTTTGTGCTAACTCAAAACATCTAACCCAATTCTCATCACGCTTGTATTCCGGGCCTAGATTCATGCAACCCGAATAATATGTTCTCCTCCTCTCATAATAGGCTTCATCAGTGATTCCATCTTCCTTAACCTCATAAGGTCGAATTTCATCAATCTGTAGATTCTTGATGCCCTTTAATTCTTCCTTCATGTGAGGCATCATAAAAGTGACCTTCTCTATCCCATCAGTAAACTGACCTATCCCCTTCTCATGGTCGTAATACATCTTAGTTTTCTCAACAAAAGGTTGTCCTAAAACTACTTCTCCAAGGTGTGGATCAATAATGCCTCTAACATCTTCTAGGATTACAAAGTCACATTGATAAGTAAAATTTCCTAAAAAGATGTGTACCCCATTAACTCTCCTGACAAAGTTACATAGCCTATTAGAATTGTAAGGGTCTTTTCTAGGGCTTAACCTTTCGTTCATTATCCAATTGTAATAAAGCCTAGACATGATATTCATGGGTGCTTTTAAGTCAATGTATGTATGCTCTCTAGACATGTACCCAATCATGCAAGGAATTTTTATGTTCCTGAAGTTATGCCTCCTAATCCATGGTGTCTTTCAATATTTCGAGGGGCAAGGATGTTGTAAGAGGAACTTGTGGTAACTCAATTCATCCGGGGTTGGAGCGAAGTTTGTAAACTCAATTTTCATTTGGAGAGGCTTAATGAATTTCTTAAATGTGTTAGCTTCTCTCTTTCTTCTTTTATGCTCAATAAGCCTCTTGCTAATTTCTAAACGGCGACTCTCTGATTCCATAAAGACCACACTAGTACAAACAAAAACACGAAGAAATAAGATAGACTAAAGAAAACCTAAAAATAAAAATAAAATCTTACTAGAAAGGAATCTAGCAAGTAGATCTAATAAAAAGAGATTCTAACCTAGACAATAACTATTCCCCGGGCTGCGGCGCCAAAAACATGATACGTGGGAATCGCACCAGGCTTTACCTCTCAAGGGATCTTGAGAAGCTTACAACCCCCACCAGGCAGTGTACCTGATCGTTGTAGTATAGTATAGTGACAAGTACCGGAGGATTGATCGTTCAACTAGGAATAGTGTCGCTAGGATTAGAAAACCTAAATACTAGTTCTAAAGGTGAGGGATGATTATTTTTGTATTTTTATATTTTTTAGAAAGCAAGTAAAAATCTCGAGTTTGAAGGATTTGAGCAGAATTAGTTGCTAGTCAACTAACCCAATACTAAAGATGCCATCAAAATAAAATACTAGAAATGAAAATAAACTAAATTATACTAAGGTTGTGAGCAATAAGTGGAGAAAATGTGTTTACTTAGATTTCACTACTCCCTAGATATCTTTTACACGTTAATTACTTGTTATAGTTGCGTGGATGATAGATTGTATTCCTTAATACCATTCATGGGGTGGCGCACTTAATTCCCCAATCCTATGAGTGCCTACTTCACTCCTATGTCGAGCCGGCTAAGAAGCTCCTAACATGAGATCATTAGAATTTACTCATGCATTAAATACAACCAATAAAACCTAGTGCACGTCAGTTCATGTTTCCTAAGACGTTCAAGCATGTTACCATTTGGAGATCTGCCAGTTTTCTTAAGCCTAACATCGAAATCATTCATCTAATACAACCATAAACAAGTAATCAACACATAATTAACATCTAGGTTTCATTAGATCCAAGCAAACACAAGATAGATCTAGCCTAGCATGATGGAATTAAGACAAGAACAAGATATAGACAACCAACACATAGACATATTGATTGAATTAGAAGAATACTTATCTCAATTACACATGAAAGGGATCAAGGGCTTAGAACCCTTGAAAAACCTGTAAAATTCGTACCAAGTTCGTACTTAGGGTTTCTCTAAATCTTCTTTCTTTTTAATGTGAAAATTAGAAAACTATATATAGGAAATAGGGTCTCACGGTGTCAAGACAAATCTTGTGACGCCGTCATCTCACCGCCAAAATACTTCTCGGACTGCCTTGATCTACTTTTGACGCCGTCATGTGTTAGCATTTTCCAGGCCGTCATGCATTTTACTCTTGACGCCCTACTTCGTGACGCCGTCAACTCTGTACTGGGTCGTCATGGAAATTACTCTTGACGCCGTCAGAAATTCCTTCTTGACGCCGTCACCTACTGTTCCCAGCAAGGAAAATTAAGACTTTGGCGTTTTCTTCACTTTTATGCTCCAAAAACGTCCGAATTGCTTCCTTTTCCAGATTTAACTCCCAAAGTACCTAAAATCACAAAAGGAACGATTTAGGGTAATATTTGATCAAATAAATTCAATTCCGGGGTTAAATGACCCCCTAAAAGTGGTTCATTTTTCGCCTCATCACCGTCATACACTGTTCTCAGCATGGAAAATTAAGTCTTTGCCGTTTTATTCACTTTTATGCTCCAAAAACGTCCGAATTGCTTCCTTTTCCAGATTTCACTCCCAAAGTACCTAAAATCACAAAAGGAATGATTTAGGGTAATATTTGATCAAATAAATTCAATTCCGGGCTTAAATGACCTCCTAAAAGTGGTTCATTTTTCGCCTCATCATTGACATACTTACTGATGGCGGTCCTTTATCGACCGACGGTCCCCAAAGATAAAGGACCGTCCACCAAATTATGAGACCGACACTTTATTCTTTTGTTGTGACTTCTTTTGTACTTTCTTGTTCTTGCATGCTTGACTAGCCTATCTCTAGGTCTTATCCACCTTCTCAATTTGCTTAAACATTATTTAAATTAATAACACTATGCATGCATGCTTTGCTATTCTTGTTCTCTTCCACCTCTACTTAAACCTTCACTTCCTCCAACGATTGTCATGGCTTAACCTTCCTTCTTCTTCATCTCATCCAACAAAATGACTTCCCCTAGAAAACCCATTTGGAGGAACAAGCAAAGCCTTAACAATTTCATAAGCTACTCCAACAACTTAAACAATCACCATAATAACTCCAATCCCAAATCACACCAAGAGGCCTCATCCTCATCTTTCTCCTTCGTTGCCTCTGATGTGCTATTTGTTAGTGCAAGTTTTAAATTTATAAGGATGAGTTACCAAATCTAGAAACAACACATACGAGCAAGTGTACTCGTCCGTTATAGCAAGATATGATGGTAAGTCGGGATCGTTCGCAGGGATTTGTGAGTGAATCGAAATATAAGTCTAAAAGTAAATCTCTAATGTACGCAAATAGGATAATAAGCAAATTCAATAAATTAAAAACTACACTTGCTTAGACTAGTTTTCTACTTAATGACACACATGATTGTGATGACTTTTGATAACATGTTGGTTGAGATAATTAGATGGTGATCTAATCTATTGTTTCTATAAGTTAAACCTTCGTCAAGATTTTAGATCATAAAAACAAGCCTTAGGTGTAAACCAATCAATTCAAGATCTATCCAAGGTTCATAAGGTATGGTGGATATCTTAAACACAAGACAAACTTTTATTACAAATCAAATACTCTTAGGAAATGGTCAATACAAAAGGTAACCTCTTCATAGACAAAAAGGTCACAATCGTTCATAAACATTTAAACTTTCGTCCTACTAAAGGTTTACAAACAATCCGATTTGATGTTATAAAAGCATTCTTATTACAAACATACTTCCTGTTTCTTTGTTTAGTCAAGAATAATTATGGTGAAAAACAATCATTCATAGACAAATGATTATAACTAGTTGAGTAATAACAAATCTTTCGACCTTTGAAACTATTATCAATTAGTTAACCTTGGCTAAACAAATGTCAGGATGAAACTTAAGGTACAATTGGTTCTTAGGATTGACTTGAAATTGAATTAAAACATGTTATCACAATCATCACTATCACTAAGTATAAAACATCATCAAAACAAGTGTAAAAAGATTACTAGCCACTCATAGCAAACATGCAAATAAACTCAGAATATTTAACATAAGAATCCATGGTTATAAGTCTTACAATGCTTTGAAATTGATAACAAATAACAAGGTATTGATAACCTAAGGGTTGGTGATGATTTCTTGAGGTTTTCGGACTCCAAATGTTGCTTCCTTGGTCCTCCAAAGTTCCTGGTTCTTTCTGCACGAATTTTCCTCCTTAGAGAGCTAGAAGATGATAATAATTGTGTGTAGTAATGAGAGTAAATGGTATCTTCAATGGTGTGTTGAGTTATGCACTTTTGAGGTCCTTATAGGCTTGTCCAACACTCTTGGTCATAAATAGGGACTTAAATGCTTGAACTTGGACAATAAGATACTAAAAAGGGCCTAGAACCATGGGACAAAAGACCAAGATTCGTGCACAAGAGTTGGAAAAAACATGCAGAAGTGGCCATCCGATCGGTTGCGGATTGATACCGATCGGATGGAGAAAGGTCATTATGGCAATCCGATCGGTTGAACTCCAACCGATCGGACGGTAGATCCTGGCTGTTTTGGACTTTGACTTTTCCTTGTGTAGTTCTTTATGCACTATCCAAACTTGATTAACTTCTGAACTTGGAACTTTGTAATGACAAAACTTAGGTTCTCATATGAATTACTTCATAGATTGGACTTTTAAGCTCGGGAATCTTCGTGTAATCGCGTATACTTCATTTTCTTCACTTTTTCTCCATTTTTCCTGCATTTGGCTACATATGCTACAAAAAAACATACTTTGATACTATTTAGTGGCAAAAGCATATAAAAACAACCAAATAACATACACAAAAACACTAATAATGCTTATAAAAACATGTTAAATTTGAGCGTTATCAAATCCCCCACACTTAAACTTTGCTTGTCCTCAAGCAAATCTAGAAGAAAACTAAATATCCACATGGTAACCAAAAATGATTAGAAAAATGTGATGTAAATCCACCAAGTACAAGTACAAGATAAGATTCATCCTTTTTAAGCTTGAATGGTGAAAAATCGAGATGTTTGACAATACCCAATGATTTTCTTGCTTGATAACATTTCTAAACACCTCACGAAAAAGGAACGAAGTATAATTCACTCAATCACTCATTTATTTAAGAAGTGGAGTATATATAAGAGAAATCACACTCATTGCTCAGTCATGATCTAATTATTACCATAGGCTTGTACAAGAAACAAAACTACACCGCAATGGCGTAAGCACCAAGTCTACATATCAAAGAGGTCTTTTATTTGGGTTGTAATGTAAGGCTTTGGGTTGTACCAGGCTTATCTTTAAACATCTCATACAAAAAACACAATAGATTACTGGCGCGAGTTCTCGATTACTCAAAAACCGGATGGTCACTACAATATTCTTGCACTCGACATTCTCACAAAGCCATTACAATATCCATATAGATAGAGTAATTTGGTAAGGGTAGGGATAAGGCATGGGAATATTTATGAAATTGGTTTTAAAAGAAAAATAAAATCGAGTCTAAGTCTCATTGTTGCTAGTCACCAAACAAACCACGAACCCGTAAATGATTATAGTTACAATCTTCCTCTTCTTCAAATAACGATACATCGATTCGCCATAATAATATTCTTCATACGTAGCACATTGGCTAACAACATATCACAAAATTTCCTTTATTGACATATATAGCACATTTGCTATAATTGTCACCTTATAGTTACGATGACTTATTATATATATATATATATATATATATATATATATATATATATATATATATATATATATATATATATATATATATATATATTAACATAAGAATTCCCCCACACTTCGCATAAGCATCACCACAACAATACAAATAAGAAGCTGCAGTCTCTGTCTTTGTCGGAATGGCACACACATAATTGGTGAAGTGTGGCTAACTAATAATCATCAAAAACTATCCAACAACCAAGCAACTAGCAACCCACCATTTATACTTTGACAAGGGTTAGGCTAAGGTTTAAAGTGTAAAATATTTTTGTATTTTTCTGGATTTATCAAAATGAAAAAGGATGGCTCAAAGGGTGTAACTAAGGGTATCTAGCGTTAAAAATGAACGCTAACAAAAGGGTTAAAAATTGGAAATTAACTAATCAATGTGACTAGCTAAAAATCAATAATGAAGGCTATTTGGTTAAAATCCTAAGGTTGCCTCTTATCACGTATGTATACTTATATTACAAAAATGTAATCTCACAACGGTCTCGTAATGATTTACAAGTACAAGTTCTAGAATAAATAAAATCACCGGCACACTCATAACAAAAGATTCAAGCATAAAAGATGTATGCTAGGTATGAAATAAGCTCAAATCCTCACAATTTAGTGGAAAGGGTTATAATATGCGCTAGCAAATGTTATCGATCCCAGAAATGGATTGCAATATTAATCGGGACACATCTCAAATTTTTCAAAAATTACTAATTTCACCAGTGGATAGATCCAGTTATTCTAATAAATTATTCCTAAAAGCGTGAAAACAACTAGATCATAAGGACAAACAAAATTTAAAAATTAAATCGATATTAGACTTAATTTCTTATTTTACCTACTCACCCCCCACACTTAAGTTAAACAATGTCCTCAATGTGATAAATGAAAAAGTACGAAAGTAGGGAAAATGAGAAAATAAACCATGATATCTGGTGTTATCCAATCTTCTGTTTCTTGCAATCAACACCTGCATTATTAGAAACAAAAACAGACAAAAAAAAGCATTGCAGTTTTATTCAAATTAGTGGCACACCCCCACACTTAAGTTCGACCAAGTAGTAAAACTTTGGGGTATAAACACTGAAAATTAAAATAAATAAAAAACAAAAATAAAAATAAAACACACGGGTTGCCTCCCGAGAAGCGCTTGTTTTATTAACGAGTCCTCAGCCGGACTCAAACTTCGAAATAGATTATGAAATTTTAGTTGTATGTTTCCTTTTAGGGATATACAACACATTTCCTATCACAATTCCCTCTCGTGTTTCATCTATGTTTTCCAATTTAACATTTTCCCATGCTCTAGGAAGAGCATCATAGATAAAACCATTACTGTGTGCCCAAGGAATCATTTCCTTGTGTGGAGCCATGAATGTAATAGCTTCATATTCAAATTCGGATGAAATTTCTTCATTAGAAATCACATTTAATTGCTCCCTATCATAGTAGAGTTTAATTCGGTGCCCATTTACAATGAAACTTCCACCATGTTTGTCATAAAGTTCAACATAACCTGATGGAAATCCATGTTTCACTACATATGGTCCAAACCATTTTGGCTTAAGTTTCGGAGCTTTAAACTTGTATTTCATATTGAAAAGCAGAACTTTATCTCCAGCTTTGAATTGTTTTCGAATTCTCAGCTTTCTATCGTGGTATGCTTTAATTCTTGCTTTATATGGCTTGGAGTTTTCATAAGCTTGAAGTCTTAACTCATCAAGTTCATGTAATTGCAAAAATCTCTTTTCTCCAGCTATTTTTAAATCAGGATTACAGCTTCTTAACACCCAGTAAGCACGGTGTTCAAGTTCGAACGGTAGATGACATGTTTTCCCATACAAGAGTCTGTATGGTGTCGTACCAATTGGTGTCTTATATGCCGTACGAAATGCCCATAGAGCGTCGTCTAATTTCCTTGACCAAACGGAAGGATTGTCTTTAACCGTTTTTTCAAGTATTCTTTTTATAGCTCTATTGGTATTTTCAACTTGACCACTAGTTTGTGGATGATAAGCTGTAGCAAAACGATGATGAACTCCATATCGTTTCATTACTTTCTCCATTTGTTTATTACAGAAATGGGATCCTCTATCATTTATTAGAGCTTTAGGAATTCCATAACGAGCAAAAAGCTTTTTGAGAAAGTTAACAACAACTCCTGCATCGTTAGTAGGAAGAGCTTCAGCTTCAACCCATTTGGAAACATAATCGATTGCAACGAGGATATATTCGTATTTGTGTGATTTAGGGAAGGGTCCCATAAAATCAATTCCCCAAATGTCGAATATTTCACAGACTTGAATGCTCTTTTGAGGCATTTCGTCTCTTCGAGAAAGGTTACCGGATTTTTGGCACGCATCACAGTTTTGAACAAGAGTATACGCTTCTTTGAAAATTGTAGGCCAATAGAATCCAGCATCAAAAACTTTTCTAGCTATAGTGGAAGGACCATAATGTCCCCCAGTTGGGCCATGATGACATTCATAAAGAATTTTTGTTGTTTCGGCACCCGAAACACATCTTCGTATCATTCCATCCTTGCACATCTTAAAAAGGTAAGGTTTCTCCCAATAATAGTGTTTTAGTTCTGAAAAAAACTTACTACGTTGGTAGTGACTCATCCCTTTTTTAAGAATATCTCCTGCAAGATAATTTGCGTAATTTGCAAACCATGGTATTTCCTCATCATCATCTTTATCTATCGTCATGAGAGTTTCTTCTGGAAAATAATCATTAATTTCATTTTCTTTTAATTCTTCCAAATTTGGATTCTCGAGACGTGATAAATGATCTGCTGCAAAATTCTCTGCTCCTATCTTGTCTTTTATTTCGATATCAAATTCTTGCAGTAATAAAATCCATCTGATAAGACGTGGTTTTGCATCTTGTTTGTTAAACAAATATTTGAGTGCGGAATGATCGGTAAAAACTATCGTTTTTGAAAGCACAAGATAAGATCTGAATTTGTCGAATGCAAAAACTACGGCTAATAATTCTTTCCCCGTAACCGTATAGTTTTGTTGAGCATTGTTGAGTGTTTTACTAGCAAAGTAAATAGGACGAAAATGTTTTCCTTCACGTTGTCCTAAAACAGCTCCAATAGCGAAATCGCTTGCATCACACATGATTTCAAATGGTAGTGACTAATTAGGTGCAACCATAATTGGGGCACTAGTCAATTGAGTTTTCAATGTTTCGAAAGCTTTAATGCAGTCAGCATTGAAATCAAATACATAATCCTTTTCTAAAAGTTTAGTCATAGGACGTGATATTTTTGAAAAATCTTTGATAAATCGGCGGTAAAAACTGGCATGTCCTAGAAAACTTCTAACAGCTTTAACGTTAGTTGGTGGTGGTAATTTGGTGATAACATCTATTTTAGCTTTGTCTACTTCCATTCCTGAACTTGATATCTTGTGTCCTAACACAATTCCCTCAGTTACCATGAAATGACATTTTTCCCAATTAAGAACTAGATGTGCAGCTTCACATCTCTCAAGCATTTTATCGAGATTGTAAAGAAAAGTTTCAAAAGAATCACCAAAAACTGAAAAGTCATCCATGAAAACTTCCATAGATGTTTCAAGCATGTCTTGAAATATTGCGATCATACACCTTTGAAAAGTTGCAGGTGCATTACATAGACCAAAAGGCATACGCCGGTAAGCGTAGGTTCCAAAAGGACATGTAAATGTGGTTTTCTCTTGATTGGCTGGATCGATAGGAATTTGGAAATATCCTGAAAAACCATCAAGGAAGCAAAAGTATTTGTTTCCTGCTAATCTTTCGAGCATCTGATACATGAAGGGTAAAGGAAAATGATCTTTCCTGGTGGCTTTGTTAAGTTTTCTGTAATCAATACATACTCGCCATCCAGTGACAGTTCTAGTAGGAACTAACTCATTCCTTTCGTTCGTCACTACAGTCATTCCTCCTTTCTTTGGAACACAATGAACTGGACTCACCCATGGGCTATCCTCGATAGGATAAATAATTCCTGCGTCAAGAAGTTTAATGATTTCCTTCTTAACAACCTCTTTCATATTTGGGTTGAGTCGACGTTGTCTTTCTACAACGGGTTTAGTACCTTCATCACAATTGATTTTGTGTTTGCAAAAATCTGGACTAATTCCTGGAATATCAGAAGTTTTCCACGCAAAAGCGCGTTTATGCTTCCTAAGAACATAAACGAGTCTTTCTTTTTGATTTGTTTCGAGCAACGATGATATGACTACTGGAAGAAGTGAATTTTCTTCTAAGTAAGCATATTCGAGATTATTGGGAAGGGTTTTGAGTTCCAAATCAGTGGGTGGTTCTTCTAGAGATGATTTGATTTTCAATTGATCTTTCTCAATGATATCTTCAAATTTCTCTTCTTCCTCTTTTTCTAATTTTATTTCCATGAATTCCTCAAATTCTTTATCAGAATCTGTTTCACTAATCTTTTCTGAAGTAGTCATGAATGGTTTCGAATCGTCAAGTAATGCATCCAATTCTTTTTCAGTGACTTCATCAATTACATCGATGTTATAGCATGTGTCATCACTGGAATTGGGATATTTCATTGCTTTATCGATTAAGAATGTGATTCGATCTTCTCCTACTCCAAGATTTAGTTCTTTACCTTTAACTTTAATCATTGCATCAACAGTGTTTAAGAAAGGTGTTCCTAAGATTAAGGGTACTCGACTATCTTCTTCCATTTCTAAGATGACAAAATCCACAGGAAAAACAAATTTACCAACTTGAACAAGAATATTTTTAGCAACCCCAACAGGATATTGGTATGTATGATTGGCTAATCGTATACACATCTTAGTAGGTTTCAATGTATTGATGAAAAGTTTAGAATACAACGAATAGGGCATCAAATTTATACTTGCACCTAGATCGGCTAAAGCATCACATGTGATGTTGTTTCCTAATGTACATGGTATAAGAAAACTTCCGGGATCTCCAAGTTTTGGTGGAATTTTGTTTTGAATTATAGCAGAGTGATGAGTGATTAATCATACATCCTTTTTAGACCTTAATTCAGACAAAAAATACCAAATACTAACAAAAAATGCCAAGAGAATGTTTGTTTTTGTATTTGTGTATGTGCAGGTACGGATATGTGAAAAATGAACAAAAACAAAGCCAAAACCGACAAAAACGAGCACGAGATTGGAAAAAGGTCAAAAGCCGGAGCCGGGGAAGGAAAATGATCAAAGAAAGCTCATAATGTCATAAAGAGTACCCAGAGATTCAGAAAGTTGCATAATTAGTCCCTGGTGAAAGTTTGGAGAGATTGGCGATTTGATTCCCTATACTTTCAGATATTTACTAAAATGGTCCCTGAAGAATAATTACGAAAAAATCATCAAAGGTCCTTTATAAATTCAAAGATGTTGAAGATTGGTCCCTGGATAAAGATTTCAAAGATTTACAGAAGTGGTCCTTGGTAATTCCTAAATTACAACATTGGTCCTTATCTTAAAAATACTACTCCTAAACATAATTAAATCCATAACCAACCAAACCCTTACACTCCTGGACCAAAACTAAACCAAAGCCCAAAAGATTAAAGCCAAGCCCATCACAACCCCTTTTACACGGTCCACCCCAAACATATTACCCGGTCAACCCACTCCCTATATCAGTCAAACAAAAAATAAAACCACCCAAATAAAAGCCCGCCCCAATTTTACCCCCAATTCACATAATACCCAGAAGTAACCACTGTTCCATAGAACCCTAGAATTACCTCCCACCAAATTACCCCTCGTAATTAATAATTACCCAATGATTGGGAGTTTCTAGAAGATCAGGGTATGTCAGGAAGTAGTCAGGACACGTGGTCATATCACAAGACACACGGAGGATCAGTCTTGTTAGGAATTAAATAATCAAAAGAATCTGAAGATTCAGCATAAAGGTTTAAAGGAAATACGACAAGTATGTTTCTGCTGATAAAGCACAAAGCAAGTTTCCTCTGATGGATTCTGCTGAAGAACGTTTTCTACTGACAGTGTATCTACTGATGGATTCTGCTGATGCTACTATGACTCATATAACAGTTGTGTAGATAAGTACGACTTATTCTACTGATTCATATACAAGAAAATATCTTTGTTGTAGTCATCAAATTGAACACTCCAAGTGAGTTGTAATCCTAGATACATGTTGTATCTTAATGACTAACATGATAAGTCATCATCTAAGCTAGAACAAGTGATTAGTCATAAGCTAGTTATTTGTTGAGTCATGAAGTTTGTAAAAGATCTTTCCTTGGACTATAAAAGGAAAATCTTAGATGTGTATAAATATATCAATCTAGAATGTGCATGTGAAAAGATATACACAGACAATACAAGGAACAAACATAAGTCACATAAGATTCAAGGTCTTGTAACCCTAGTGATAGTAAAGATCACTTGTATTATTTTGAATAATATTGAATCATTTGGTGTTAACTATTCCATTTCCATATCCAAAACATAAATCTTCTAAAGTGTGGTTAAGTAGATTCCGCATACTTAATCATATTCACACAAACATATCTTATACACAAAGAACAAAGGCTTAACCACCTTACCATGTTAGTCATATTCACACAAACATATCTTCTAAAGGGGAGGATTTGAATATAAGATGTTATTTGAATCTGAGGGGAGGAAACAAACATCTCAGGGGAGGAAATTCAAGCCCAGTTTAAGGAAGATTAACCAAAAGAAAAGACAATATCATACAAGATGATGACATAGAGGTTGAAAATGACAAGAACATTCTTTAATGTTGTATTCAGAAGAGATGAAGCATTTCAAAGGAGAAAGTTCTATCTAGGTCAAAAGTTGAAAAGATTCAATTTCAGTTCACTACGTTTGTTCATCACTTGCAAAGGAAGATTGCACCATCTTTTAGTCCAAGAATGGAGCAACGATCAGAAAGCAGATGTGTTCCAGAGAAAGATAAGTTCATTCACTCAGAAGAAAAGAAAGTTCAGATCAACCAGTCTGAAAATAAAGTGTTTTAAAGATCTTCACAAAGTCCTCATTTAATTCAGGAAAACATGTTTGAATGTGATTCACATGTTTAGGGGAGGATTGTTAGGAATTAAATAATCAAAAGAATCTGAAGATTCAGCATAAAGGTTTAAAGGAAATACGACAAGTATGTTTCTGCTGATAAAGCACAAAGCAAGTTTCCTCTGATGGATTCTGCTGAAGAACTTTTTCTACTGACAGTGTTTCTGCTGATGGATTCTGCTGATGCTACTATGACTCATATAACAGCTGTGTAGATAAGTACGACTTATTCTACTGATTCATATACAAGAAAATATCTTTGTTGTAGTCATCAAATTGAATACTCCAAGTGAGTTGTAATCCTAGATACATGTTGTATCTTAATGACTAACATGATAAGTCATCATCTAAGCTAGAACAAGTGATTAGTCATAAGCTAGTTATTTGTTGAGTCATGAAGTTTGTAAAAGATCTTTCCTTGGACTATAAAAGGAAAATCTTAGATGTGTATAAATATATCAATCTAGAATGTGCATGTGAAAAGATATACACAGACAATACAAGGAACAAACATAAGTCACATAAGATTCAAGGTCTTGTAACCCTAGTGATAGTAAAGATCACTTGTATTATTTTGAATAATATTGAATCATTTGGTGTTAACTATTCCATTTCCATATCCAAAACATAAATCTTCTAAAGTGTGGTTAAGTAGATTCCGCATACTTAATCATATTCACACAAACATATCTTATACACAAAGAACAAAGGCTTAACCACCTTACCATGTTAGTCATATTCACACAAACATATCTTCTAAAGGGGAGGATTTGAATATAAGATGTTATTTGAATCTGAGGGGAGGAAACAAACATCTCAGGGGAGGAAATTCAAGCCCAGTTTAAGGAAGATTAACCAAAAGAAAAGACAATATCATACAAGATGATGACATAGAGGTTGAAAATGACAAGAACATTCTTTAATGTTGTATTCAGAAGAGATGAAGCATTTCAAAGGAGAAAGTTCTATCTAGGTCAAAAGTTGAAAAGATTCAATTTCAGTTCACTACGTTTGTTCATCACTTGCAAAGGAAGATTGCACCATCTTTTAGTCCAAGAATGGAGCAACGATCAGAAAGCAGATGTGTTCCAGAGAAAGATAAGTTCATTCACTCAGAAGAAAAGAAAGTTCAGATCAACCAGTCTGAAAATAAAGTGTTTGAAAGATCTTCACAAAGTCCTCATTTAATTCAGGAAAACATGTTTGAATGTGATTCACATGTTTAGGGGAGGATTGTTAGGAATTAAATAATCCAAAGAATCTGAAGATTTAGCATAAAGGTTTAAAGGAAATACGACAAGTATGTTTCTGCTGATAAAGCACAAAGCAAGTTTTCTCTGATGGATTCTGCTGAAGAACGTTTTCTACTGACAGTGTTTCTGCTGATGGATTCTGCTGATGCTACTATGAATCATATAACAGCTGTGTAGATAAGTACGACTTATTCTACTGATTCATATACAAGAAAATATCTTTGTTGTAGTCATCAAATTGAACACTCCAAGTGAGTTGTAATCCTAGATACATGTTGTATCTTAATGACTAACATGATAAGTCATCATCTAAGCTAGAACAAGTGATTAGTCATAAGCTAGTTATTTGTTGAGTCATGAAGTTTGTAAAAGATCTTTCCTTGGACTATAAAAGGAAAATCTTAGATGTGTATAAATATATCAATCTAGAATGTGCATGTGAAAAGATATACACAGACAATACAAAGAACAAACATAAGTCACATAAGATTCAAGGTCTTGTAACCCTAGTGATAGTAAAGATCACTTGTATTATTTTGAATAATATTGAATCATTTGGTGTTAACTATTCCATTTCCATATCCAAAACATAAATCTTCTAAAGTGTGGTTAAGTAGATTCCGCGTACTTAATCATATTCACACAAACATATCTTATACACAAAGAACGAAGGCTTAACCACCTTACCGTGTAATCGACCCTCAACAAGTGGTATCAGAGCGTCAGGCTGATATTTTTGTTTTAGAAGAAGAAGCTAGAAATGGATGTTGAGTCTTTTCAAACAAATGTTGCTGCAAAATTACCAATGCTCAAACAGAATGAGTTTGAGATGTGGAGGTTAAGAATAGAACAATATTTTCAAGTGCAAGATTATACACTTTGGGAAATTATTGAAGATGGAGATTCTTTCAAGTCTACAACCACTACATCAACAGTTGATGGTAAGGAAGTTGCAAAGCTGCAAACTAAGCCACAAACTGCAGAAGATAGAATTAAGAAGAAGAATGACCTAAAGGCCAGAAGCATGCTGATGATGACCATTCCAAATGATCAACTTATAAACTTCAGTAAATTCAAAGATGCAAAATCGTTATTTGAGGCCATTATTGCAAGGTATGGTGGGAATGAAGCCACCAAGAAGACCCAGAAAACTCTTCTTAAGCAACAGTTTGAAATTTTCACATCAACCAACCATGAATATTTAGACCATATGTTCAACAGGCTACAGAATATTGTGAGTCAACTTGCTATTCTTGGAGTTGAAATACCTCAAGAAGATTTAAACTCAAAATTTCTGAGAAGCTTACCTGAAGAGTGGGCTATGCATGTTGTTGTTTGGAAGAACAAGTCAGACATTGACACTATGGATCTTATGGATCTGTATAGCAATTTTAAAATTGTTGAGTAAGATTTGAAGAAAACTGGAGGTTCTAACTCAAGCACTGGGAACATGGCATTTATGTCATCTCCTAGTAATTCAGTTCCAGTTACTAATGAAAAAGTTCATGATGTATAAGGGCTGCAAGTTCATCAAGCAGTACTTTTGGAATTTTGGATGAGAAAACATGTTGTGCTTTTTTCACAAGCAAGCATAATGGATCCATGTTACCTCATGAAGACCTCCAAGAGATCAATGATGATGATCTGGAGGAAATGGATCTACAATGGCAAATTTCTCTTCTTAGCATGAGAGCTAAGAAATTCTATCAAAGGACGGGGAAGAAGATCACAATCAGTAGCAATGATCCTGCTGGTTATGACAAGTCAAAGATAGAATGCTACAACTGTCACAAGATGGGACACTTCTCAAGAGAGTGTAGAAGACCAAGACAACAAGATAGCAGAAATAGAGTTGTTGGAAGCAAATCCAATACAAGGGAGATTTCTGAACCAAAAGCTATGGTAGCTATTGATGGGTTAGGTTTTGATTGGAGCTTCATGGATGATGAAGAAAAGGGTTCTTCATAGATGGCTCTTATGGCATTTACTGCAACTGAGGTACATGATCATAAATCTTGTTCAAATACTTGTACTGCTCTTAAAGACTTAAAAATCTTAATTAAACAGTATGATGACCAAAAGGTTCAACTAGCCAAAACTGATCAAGATCTTTTCAATTATAAATGTGGTTTAGAATCTATAGAGAGGCAAATCCTATACTATAAAAAGAATGAACTTACCTTTACTGATGCTAAAACTTTACTTGAAAATGACAATCAATTTAAAGATCAAATCATTGAGGCTTTAAAAGAAGCATTAGATAGGGTTAAGACTGAAAAAGAAAACATTCAATTGACTGTAGAGAAGCTTGAACATGCTTCTAAAAATGTAAACAAAATAATAGACAGTCAAGTGAATAATAAAGTTAAGTCAGGATTAGGATATAATACAGCCCCACCTCCTTATAGAGGTATCCCAAAACCCCCAGGGATAGACCTAGAGCATTCAGGATTACCTGAATTTCAGCTACCTGAGTTACAATATGGAGTTCAACCAAACTCTAACATAGTAGCTGATGAGCCTAAGAAAGAAAGTAAATGTTCATGTAAAACATTACTTTTTCAGGACAAGGTGTCCTTTGTAAATAAACAGGTTATGTCTAAACCTGAAGTGGTTAAGAAAGCAAGAACAAGAGTTCTTAAGATAGTCAAACACAATACTGATAGGCCTAAAACCAATGAAAAATATGTTAGGCAACCAGTTAGATATTGTGAACAATATAGAACCACAAACAAGCCCAGAGGTAACCAAAGAAATTGGAATAACCTCAAGTCTTACCAACTAGGTGATGACTTTGCTTTTCACAATAAAGCTTGTTTCATTTGTGGTAGTTTTGACTATCTTGCAGCTTTCTGTAACCAATGGGTATCTGGGTATGAAATTAATAGAGTGAACTACAAAAGGCAAACACCTAAATCTCATTTTCACTCTAATTCTAAAAGATCAAAACCCAAAACAGTCACAAAAGCAGTTCCTGCTGATAGAGCAAAAACTGTTCCTGCTGAAAGGAAAATGGTTTCTGCTAAAAAACCATATATGACTGTTTACCCAAAATCAACAATTAAGAGTGCAAAAACAACTTTCAAATATGCATCTAATATTGTTCAAAGGCCCATTCAAACAAAAGCAGTGGTCCAAAAACAAGTTTAGAGACCAAAGGGTACAACTACAAAGCTAGCAGTTTCTTCTGCTAAGCATACTGCTGCTAAGGGTAACAGGGCAAATGCTGTTAAGGCCTCAGCATGTTGGATTCTTAAATCCAATGTTGCATCAACAGTCCTCAAGAGATTACATTTCATTGATGCAAGAGGCAGATCCAAGTCCGTGTTGGCTTGGATCCCGAAAGAAAACTAATTCTTTTATTTTGTGCAGGGACATTCACCAACAGATCATGAAGATCAAGGATATTCAGATAGTGGGTGTTCAAGGCACATGACAGGCAACATGTCTTATCTTTCCAACTTTCAATCAATTGATGGTGGATATGTTACCTTTGGAGGAGGAATTGGTGGAAAGATTACTGGTAAAGGTACTATCAAAACCAGTAAATTAGATTTTGAAGATGTGTTTTATGTGCAAGAGCTTAAGTATAATCTCTTTAGTGTCTCACAAATGTGTGACAGAAAGAATAATGTTCTTTTTACTGAGACTGAATGTCTTGTACTTTCTCCTGATTTTAAGATGCCTAATGAAAGTCAAGTACTTCTTAAAATTCCTAGGAAGGGCAATATGTACAGTGTTGATATGAATAACATTGTTTCTAAAGATGCTTTAACTTGTCTTGTTGCAAAGGCCACATTAGAATAATCTATGTTATGGCATAGGAGACTTGGTCATATTAACTTCAAAACCATAAATAAGATTGTTAAGAATGGTTTGGTAAGAGGTTTACCTCAAAAACGTTTTGAAAATGATCAAACATGCATTACTTGTCTTAAAGGCAAACAACACAAAGTCACTTGTAAGCCCAAGATTTTTAACTCTATCAATCAATCATTGTTTATGCTTCATATGGACTTATTTGGACCTGTTTCAGTAAGTAGTATAATGCATAAGAGATTTTGTCTAGTTGTTACTGATGACTATAGTAGATTTACATGGGTATTCTTTTTAGGAACTAAGGATGAGACTTCTAGCATCCTTAAGACCTTCATTACAGAGATAGAAAACCTAGTAAGCAAAAGAGTAAAAGTCATTAGATGTGATAATGGGACAGAATTTAAAAATAGAGTTATGGATGATTTCTGCAAAGAAAAAGGTATTAAAAGAGAATTTAGTGTTGCTAGAACTCCTCAACAGAATGGAGTAGCTGAAAGAAAGAATAGAACACTAATAGAAGCTGCTAGAACTATGTTAGCTGATTCAAAGTTGCCTATAACTTTTTGGGCTGAAGCAGTCAACACTGCTTGTTATGTTCAGAACAGAGTTTTAATAGTGCAGCCTCACAATAAGACATCATATGAACCTTTTGGATGTCATGTGACAATTCTAAATACCTTAGACCATCTTGGAAAGTTTAATGGTAAAGCAGATGAAGGATTCTTAGTTGGATACTCTATCAATAGCAAAGCATTCAGAGTGTACAACATAAGAACTAGAAGAGTAGAAGAAAATCTGCATGTGATATTTTTAGAAAATAAATCTAATGTAGAAGGTCAAGGACCAAAATGGCTATTTGATCTTGAATCTCTAACCCATTCAATGAATTATGTGCCTGTTGTTGCAGAGATTAATGATTTTTCAGGTTCACAAGCAACGGATGAGGCAAGGTTAGACCATCTTGGAGGTAGAACTCCTGAAATAGGATTTCTTAGACCTTTTGGATGTCATGTGACAATTCTAAATACCTTAGACCATCTTGGAAAGTTTAATGGTATAGCAGATGAAGGATTCTTAGTTGGATACTCTATCAATAGCAAAGCATTCAGAGTTGTACAACATAAGAACTAGAAGAGTAGAAGAAAATCTGCATGTGAGATTTTTAGAAAATAAATCTAATGTAGAAGGTCAAGGACCAAAATGGCTATTTGATCTTGAATCTCTAACCCATTCAATGAATTATGTGCCTGTTGTTTCAGAGATTAATGATTTTTCAGGTTCACAAGCAAAGGATGAGGCAAGGTTAGACAAGAAGACACATCAAGATTATGTGATGATGCCAATATGGTCAAATACAAGTGTGGAATCAACTTCAACAAATGGTGAATCTTCTTCTGGAAAAGCTAAAGAAGGTGTTGAAGATAAAAACAAAGAAGGAAGAACACAAGAACAACAAAACGTTCCTGCTGATGAGCAAAATGTTCCTGCTGATGAGCAAACAGTTCCTGCTGATAAGCAAATTGTTTCTGCTGATATTTCTTCAGAAGAAACAAAAGCAGACTTTTCAGAAGATGAGGTGGATTTAAGTAATATTCCATCTGATTATCAAGTTCCTTCCACTCCATAATCAAGGATTCACAAAGTTCACTCCCTAGAAAATGTGATTAGAGATGTACAATCTGGTGTGAAGACAAGACAACAATTGATGTCTTCAGATCAAAAAGGGATTCTTGATGCCCTTTATGCTTCAAAGCAACATGAGTTTTCAAACTCCTGTTTGTTTGTATGTTTTCTCTCACAAGATGAACCAAAGAATATTCATAAAGCCCTAGAAAATTCAAGCTGGTTAGAGGCTATGCAAGAGGAGCTTCTTCAGTTCAAGATTCAAAAGGTATGGGTGCTAGTTGATTTACCTAATGGTGTAAGAGTAATTGGCACTAGATGGGTTTTTAGAAATAAAAGGGATGAAAGAGGAATAGTAATTAAGAATAAGGCTAGATTAGTAGCACAAGGGTACACACAATAAGAAGGGATAGACTATGATGAGGTTTATGCTCCAGTAGCTCGAATTGAGGCAATTAGGCTTTTCTTAGCTTATGCTTCATTTATGAAGTTCACAGTTTACCAAATGGATGTCAAGAGTGCATTTTTATATGGTTCAATTGAAGAAGAGGTGTATGTTACACAACCTCCAGGCTTCACTGATCCTGACCATCCAGACAAAGTGTACAAGGTAGTTAAAGCTCTATATGGCCTACATCAGGCATCAAGAGCTTGGTATTTAACACTAGCTTCCTATTTATTAGAGAATGGATTTCAAAGAGGAAAGATTGATCAGACACTTTTCATCAAACAGCACAAGAAAGATCTTCTGTTAGTACAGGTGTATGTGGATGACATTATCTTTGGATCTACAAGGAAGGAGATGTGTTTAGACTTTGAAAAACTTATGAAAGATAAGTTTCAGATGAGTTCTATGGGAGAACTTACATTCTTTTTGGGTCTGCAAGTTAAGCAATCATCTGAAGGCATATTTATTAGTCAAGACAAATATGTTGCAGAGATTCTTAGAAAATTTCAATTTGCTGATTCAAAAATAGCAAGCACACCAATGGATCCTGAGAAGCCACTTCTTAAAGATGCAGATGGAGAAAATGTGGATGTACATACATACAGATCTATGATAGGTTCTTTAATGTATCTTACATCATCCAGACCTGATATCATGTTCTCTGTTTGTGCCTGTGCAAGATTTCAAGTAACTCCAAAGGTTTCTCATTTAACAGCAGTCAAAAGAATTTTTAGATATCTCAAAGGTCAACCAAGGTTGGGTTTATGGTATTCTAGAGAATCACCTTTTGACTTGGTAGCATACTCAGATAGTGACTATGCTGGTGCTAGCTTAGACAGAAAGTCAACAACCGGAGGATGTCAATTCCTTGGATGCAGACTTATCTCATGGCAGTGTAAGAAGCAAACAATTGTGGCAAATTCAACAACTGAAGCTGAATATGTAGCTGCTGCAAGTTGCTGTGGTCAAGTTCTATGGCTTCAAAACCAACTTCTTGATTATGGGTACAATTTCTTATATACCATAATTCATATTGATAATAGTAGTACAATTTGCATTATTAAAAATCCAGTGCAACATTCTAAAACAAAACACATTGAAATAAGACATCATTTTATAAGAGATTGCAATGAGAAAAGGTTAATTCAAGTAATGAAAATTGCTTCAGATCAAAACTTTGCAGATCTTCTTACCAAAGCTTTTGATGTTGGTAGATTTCAGTATTTGGTAGCAAGTATTGGAATGCTTAATCTTTAAATTTTTCAATATAATGTGTTTTTGTATATAGATTTTTGTTAATGCATCTAACTTTGTTATTTAAGACTACTATTAACAATATTTGAAGTTATTCATACAGTTAGTTCTATGATTATTCTAATTCAAGACAAGTACTTTGTACTTTGTTTATTTGGTTTTAGACTAACAGTTTTAGGTATGAATGTTTGAGCTGAAAGGCTATTTCAAGTGAAATCTGCTGATCATTGCTGCTGAAAGCTGATCATTGCTGCTGATATAATAGGTTCATGATAGAAAAGGTTTGGGACTTCAAAAATCCTTAAAATTCTTTCTTGGAATCTGATTATGATATTTCACTTCGAATTGATAAATTAGTTGATCAGTTAATCACTGATACAACTCACTTTCTATCATTTTATACTCTCAAGCATAATGTGACTAATCTACGGATATCTGATAGAAAGAACAGCGAGCAAAAGTGAATCTAACACTTGTGTTAGAGGTAACAAATGCCACGAGCTGGAAACCCTGTAAAGAAAGCCTTTTGAATAGGTTTATCTATACACAGGCGGTTATTTATAACTGAAAACATTGGTTCTCACACAACCAGAGGTTGCTTTAAACCGAAATTTTGACTAAGTGTCTGTTACACACTTAATCCCTTCAAAATGGTTGTAAGCAGTATGATTTTTCATAATAAAATCATATACTGCTAAGGCAAAAGTTTCTTAAAAGGATTTTTAAAAGATGACTTTAAAAACCATCATCAGATGGACCATGAGTCAAAAACGTCCATTGAATCACCTCTTATAGGAGTTAACACACCTAGAAGTGATGAGGGCAGAATCTTAAACTCTTAAGGAATTGATGGCTTCATGTACAAATTGTCTGAAAACATGGAACAATGCTAGATCAGATGATGATGTTATGATTGTGAGAAAATCTTTCAAACAAGGGGAGGATTTGAATATAAGATGTTATTTGAATCTGAGGGGAGGAAACAAACATCTCAGGGGAGGAAATTCAAGCCCAGTATAAGGAAGATTAACCAAAAGAAAAGACAATATCATACAAGATGATGACATAGAGGTTGAAAATGACAAGAACATTCTTTAATGTTGTATTCAGAAGAGATGAAGCATTTCAAAGGAGAAAGTTCTATCTAGGTCAAAAGTTGAAAAGATTCAATTTCAGTTCACTACGTTTGTTCAACACTTGCAAAGGAAGATTGCACCATCTTTTAGTCCAAGAATGGAGCAACGATCAGAAAGCAGATGTGTTCCAGAGAAAGATAAGTTCATTCACTCAGAAGAAAAGAAAGTTCAGATCAACCAGTTTGAAAATAAAGTGTTTGAAAGATCTTCACAAAGTCCTCATTTAATTCAGGAAAACATGTTTGAATGTGATTCACATGTTTAGGGGAGGATTGTTAGGAATTAAATAATCAAAAGAATCTGAAGATTCAGCATAAAGGTTTAAAGGAAATACGACAAGTATGTTTCTGCTGATAAAGCACAAAGCAAGTTTCCTATGATGGATTCTGCTGAAGAACGTTTTCTACTAACAGTGTTTCTGCTGATGGATTCTGCTGATGCTACTATGACTCATATAACAGCTGTGTAGATAAGTACGACTTATTCTACTGATTCATATACAAGAAAATATCTTTGTTGTAGTCATCAAATTGAACACTCCAAGTGAGTTGTAATCCTAGATACATGTTGTATCTTAATGACTAACATGATAAGTCATCATCTAAGCTAGAACAAGTGATTAGTCATAAGCTAGTTATTTGTTGAGTCATGAAGTTTGTAAAAGATCTTTCCTTGGACTATAAAAGGAAAATCTTAGATGTGTATAAATATATCAATCTAGAATGTGCATGTGAAAAGATATACATAGACAATATAAAGAACAAACATAAGTCACATAAGATTCAAGGTCTTGTAACCCTAGTGATAGTAAAGATTACTCGTATTATTTTGAATAATATTGAATCATTTGGTGTTAACTATTCCATTTCCATATCCAAAACATAAATCTTCTAAAGTATGGTTAAGTAGATTCCGCATACTTAATCATATTAACACAAACATATCTTATACACAAAGAACGAAGGCTTAACCACCTTACCGTGTAATCGACCCTCAACAAGTCTTATCAAAACACTTGATCAGAGGGCTAAAAATGAATGGGATGATGACATATCTGATCCAAGGGTTTGAAATGGACTGAAAGAAGCACAAGGTCGAGGATCAGTGACATGGCAGCCTAGAAGCTTCACCAAACACCTCACCTCAGAGGCTATATAAGCCCCTCTCACATCATGTATTCGTTGTTAGATTTAGGTTAGATTAGGTTAGGAGTAGTATAATTTAGTCTAGCTTATTTTTGTATTTCTTATTACCAGTTGTACTCTCAATTTAAATTTTAATAAAATTCTCAGTTTCAATAAATTTCCTTTGCAATTTATTTTCAAATGTTTAATTTCCTTAAATTCAGTTTTTAGTATTGCATTTAAATACTTTTAGTAGCTCATCAATAGTTTAAAATAGTTGGTGTTTGTTTTTAAATCCGTTTCAATTCTGTTTGAATTCTGCTTGGTACTTGTGATCAAATGCTTATTGTAATAAGCATTAGAATATTTAAGGGGTGATTGACAGTCAAGAAGGAGCTCTTGGCCTCTCCAAAGACAGGCTGTGAGGGAGACCCTCTCTGTTAAGCTGAGAGGTGTTTGTAAGTTTTCACTTTAAATTTTCAAAGTTTAATATTGCATATCCTATAATTAGTATTGTATTATTTGCTTGTTTCTGTTTTTAGTTGCTTAGTATATTACTCTTAATTGTCATTTAATTTCTGTTTTAGTTATTTGTTGTGCATTCTGTTTTATGTTCATCATATCAGATCTGTGATTTTGTTTGAGTTTCTAGTTGATACCTGTGTTACTGTGCTTCATTTAGAATTTTAATTCATAATCTGAGTTGAGTTTGTAGTTGAAATTGCTTTGAATCTGCTTATCATAGTGTTACTACCAAGTTAGGGGTGTTAGGATAACTGTTTCATTGTCTGTTCTATTGGTGGATCTGTGCATCTGTATTTCTGTTTAAGATAGAGATTTATGATATGGTTTTTCTGGTTCATTTTAGTGCTTAAGATCATTGTTCATATTGATTTAATGAAAGAAATTGAATGTAGGACTTGTAGCTTAACATAAGTTGAAACAGTTAGTAGCATAAGGGGTGTTTGGATGATATTGGTTTTGTGAATTTTGGTTGCCTAAGTTCTGAGTTTACTGCATCATAAGGCTTCTTTAGGTATAAGAAGGTTATAATAAGCACACAGTAGGTAGGCTTCATAGCTAAAAGTCCACAATCAGTTGTTTCTTAAATTTGTGTTCAGTTAGTGTTTAATTAAACCTGTGATATTTGCATTCAGTTAGAATTAGGCTAGGTTAAGGTTTATCTAGTTGCATTATAGCTTAACATATCATTTAGGATTAGATTAGAGCATTTGAAACTCACTTTAGTCAATTCTAGTGTGCAAGCTGAAAGTTAACCCTGCAGTTATCTAAACCTTATCTGATCTGATCTAGTGCATTTTTAAAGGTTTAATTGTTGCTTAGAATTAGAGTTTTTAGGTTTTCTAGGTAGCTAGTAGTATAAGTTTGAAGAATTTGCCTTTAAGTTTCACTAGTTTGCTTATTAGACAGCTTATAAATAAGCTGCAAGCTGAAGGTTTGAACTAGTATCTGTTTTCAAATATTGGCCTGCTAGTGACATTTTGAGCTTGATATCTGTGTTTTGCTGTTTAAATCAGTTCATTGTTGCTGGTAATTGCTTATTTCACTGTTTTAGAGCTTCTGCTTATTCCTTGTTGCTTATTAGCTTTTCATAAGTACTTATTACAACTGATTGGTCTCCATACCTGTGCTTCTGAATACTTTTGGCTTTCATACTGTTCTATCAAGCTTTTCTAAGTCTTAAAATAAATTGGACAAAGTCTTGGTCAACTGGGTCAATCATTGCTTATCAATAAGCACTTTAAAATAAGCAGTTTTGAGTCATTCAGCACTTCCAGTGCTTATTTTTCAATTTTTATATTTTTCCTAGTTTCAAAATATTATTTTAGATTTTCATTGAAATTTTCATATTTTTCTGAGTTGATTTGCTATTTTTCTTATTTTATCTTCATTTTTAATCATTTTTAAATACATTTTAATTGCCAAAAATTCCAGAAAAATCAGAAAAATCCAAAAATATTTTAGAAATTTATTTTCATTTATTTTAGAATTTTAGAAATTTATTTTATATTTTTCTCATTTATTTTGAATTTATTTTGAATTTTTAATTAGATTTAATAGTTTTTAATTACCAAAAATTACACAAAAAGCCAAAAAAAATTAGTTTTTAGTTTTAAAATTACTTTTTAGTTATTTTATAATTTTCAAAATTTAATTTTTATTTTTCTCACTTTATTTGCATTTTCTTTTAATTTTTAATTACTTAAATAGTTTTTAATTCATAATAAATAAATAAAAAATCAAAAAAATAATTTTCTTTTTCTCAAAATTTTCTTTTATCATTTTTAACTTTTCAAAATTATTTCCAAGTCCGTAGGAGTAGTGTAGCTTAAAAGTCGCGTTTTATTTTGTACGTTTACGTTTTATTTACGTTTTAGCATACGGTTTCGATTTTACGTTACGATTTTAGTTTCCTTATTTGAAATACGTGCTTAAGTGATTACTTGTGTTTCATTTACTATTTCATTAGTATAATCTCATTCAAATCACTTTTTACCGTTTTCACGATACGTTTCACGAAACGAGAATTCGAAATTCCATTCACACCTTCGCTGGGACACGACCCGGGGAAATACTTTCCTAAGCATTTCTTCGGTAAAAAAAACACTATACTACTTAACACGACTGAATCAAAAAATGGCGCCGTTGCCGGCGAACGAACCCGGGTCATCCGCGTGACAGGCGGATATACTTACCACTATACTACAACGACCTTAATTCACACATCCTTAATTCTGACCAAAAATACCAAATACTAACAAAAAATGCGAAGAGAATGTTTGTTTTTGTATTTGTGTATGTGCAGGTATGGATATGTGAAAAATGAACAAAAACAAAGCCAAAACCGACAAAAACGAGCACGAGATTGGAAAAAGGTCAAAAGCCGTTGCCGGGGAAGGTTGAAGTGAATTTTTCGTTTTCGTTTTTCGAAATTGTGTTTTGAAAACCTTCCTTGTATATATTTTCTATAAAAACAAAAAAAAAATTGAAAAATCAAAAACACTTTTCCTAAAGTGTTTTCAAAAAAAATACCAAAAAAATAATAAAGTTACAGCCTCGTGTCGACCGAAAGGAAGAGCGTTGTAAACCAAATAAGCTTCTCAATATAACAACGCGTGAAATTAGTTGCTAGTCAGATTACTTTAATTCTACAACCGAATAAGCGGAAAATACGGAAGCTTTGACATTAAATTGCAAGCTGTTCTCTCCCGTTCCGTCGCGAGTAGTTTTGAAGGAAATGGTTACGATTAACGTAACGTTTGAAATACAAAAGAAAATAAAAAGTTTTAAGTTTTCAAATTTTGTTTTCTAAAAATAAAAATACAAAAAGATTTTCCTTTTCCATTATTTTCCTTTTATTTGATTTTAAGATAATTAAAAAACCAAAAACAATCGTCTTATCCTCTTATCATTTGATTCTTCTTCTTTAACCCTCTAAACCGATAATTCTTTCACTTTCTCACTTATGGATCCGACTTGTTTTAAATGTGGTGAACCGTACTTTGAAGGTTCATGTGTTTGGTGTACGTGCGAACAATGTGGTAATGATATTCACGATGGAGTTTGTTTGTTTTGTAATACTCCCGAGTATGTTCGAAACACAATCTTTCAAAACGTTCCCGATTATTATCCAACACCACCGCCGTCTCCGTTCACTTGCTTTAATTGTGGAAATCCATCCGACGAGGGATTACCGTGTGGGCAATGTTTTTGTAATCAATGTGGATACACGAATTGTATATGTTATGCCTCGAGTGCTGAAACATCTTACACTTGTGATACGAGTTTTGATAATTATCCTCAAAATGATTTCAATCATCATTTTCAAAACTTTTATGAGCAAGTACCATATTTCAATGATGATTCGTTCCAAAGTTCGTCAAATTTTGAAAATTGTGGGGGATCGTTTGAAAATTTTTATTATGAGCCAAATTCAAGTTAAGATTCTCATGGTTTTAACCAACCCCCACAAAATTCCGATTTTACTAATAATATTTGTGAAATTAAATCCATGATCGAGAAGATAAAAGATTTGGTGGCTAATCGTTATACGCATACTCCCAAGCCTCGTGAGAAGACTATTGCAGAGTTACTTGCTGAAGAGAGAGCGTCTAATCCTTTCAAAAATTTTGTTTACAATGATTCCGACGACGATGATGAGAAAATTACGATCGTTCTTAATCCACACAATGATTCCGTTGTTTCTCCCGTAGAACCCTAGGACTCTCTAAAAATGGGGGACGAGCATCTAAACGCTATTCCGGCAACGGAATCTGACGAATTCAATAAGTCTAGTGTTGAGAACCTCGTCCCAATCCCAAGTGAATCCGGGGAAATTTCTAACGGTGATTCTGAAATTGTTTTTGATCCTTCTTTCACACCGGTTGAGAGGAGTATTGTCTTTTTAGATGAAATCGAAGCTTGTCTTGCTAACAATGATTCTAATTCGACGATGGTTGATAATACTAATTTTGATCCTGAGAGAGATATCCGTTTGATTGAAGAATTGTTGAATGAAGAACCGTTATCTTCTCTCCCTCCGATGAGCAATGAAGATTTTGATGGAGTTGAAAGTTATTCCGATTCTCACAATGAGTATACTACGAGTAATGAAGATTCTTGTGGAGATATCGATGATAATGATGAAGATGATGATACGGAAATCCATGATGAAGCTCTTCGTAAAAAATTATTGAATATCAATCTTCTCATTTCTAAGATCGAGGCGTTGAATGATCCTCCGATTTCTTTTAGTGATTTCTTACCCGAGCTTGAAATTTTTCGATTTGAAGAGACGAGTAGTGGCAATCCCACTATTCATGCTTTCTCTCTTCCGGATTATGAGCGTTTTGATTTTGAGCTTATTTCCGATAATCCGTCACGTGACCCTCTTTTAGAGGATGCCGATCTATTTCCTGCTACGGATGACCTGATACCTGATGCGTGGGAATCGCAACAGGCTTTACCTCTCGAGGGATCTCGAGAAGCTTACAACCCCCACCAGGAAGTGTACCTGATCGTTGTAGTATAGTATAGTGACAAGTACCGGGGGATTGATCGTTCAGCTTAGGAATAGTGTCGCTAGGATTAGGAAGCCTAATTACTAGTTCTAAATGTGAGGGATGATTATTTTTTGTATTTTTATATTTTATGGAAAGCAATTAAAATCTCGGGTTTTGAAAGAGTGGGCGGAATTAGTTGCTATTCAACTAACCCAAAACTAAGATGCAATCAAAATAAAATACTAAAAATGAAAATAAGCTAAATTATACTAAAGTTGTGAGCAGTAATTGGAGAAAATGTGTTTACTTAGATTTCACTACTCCCTAGATATCTTTTATACGTTAATTACTTGTTATACTTGCATGGACGACGGATCGTATTCCTTAATACCATTCATGGGGTGGCATACATAACTCCCCAATTCTATGAGCTCTTATCTCCTCCTACACCATGCCCAGCACAACTATAGGGATTGTAAACAGTGGCTCATGCATTAAATACAACCAATAAAGACCTAGTACGCCTCGGTTCATGTTTCTTAAGACGTTCAAGCATGTTACCATTTGGAGATCTGCCAGTTTTCTTAAGCCTAACATATAAATCATTCATCCACAACAAGAATAAACAAATAATCAACACATAATCAATATCTAGGTTTCATTAGATCTAAGCAAACACAAAAGAGATCTAGCCTAGCATAATGGAATTAAGACAAGAACAAGATATAGACAACCAACACATAGACATATTGATTGAATTAGAAGACCACTTATCTTGATTAATCATGCAAGGTATCAAGGGGTTGGAACCCTTGAAAAACCTGTAAAGTTACACCAAAATCGTCTTTAGGGTTTCTCCAAAAACTTCTCTAATGTGAAAAAACTAGAAAACTATATATAGGAAAATAGGGGTGACGGCGTCAAGACAAACAATGTGACACCGTCACCTCGCCGCCAAATACTTCCTCGGACGGCCTTGATCTACTTCTGACGCCGTCAAGGCCTAGGCCATCACACAAATTACTCTTGACGCCCTGTGTGTGACACCGTCATCAACTACGGATTTTAATTCTTGGGGTTTTGACGCCGTCAGGAAAACTCTTGACGCCTTCATGAACTACGGATTTTAATTCTTCAGGTTTGACGCCGTCAGGGCATTACTCTTGACGCCGTCACCTACTGTTCCCAGCATGGAAAATTGAGACTTTGCCGTTTTCTTCACTTTTATGCTCCAAAAACGTCCAAAATGGCTTCTTTTCCAGAATTCACTCTCCAAGTACCTAAAATCACAAAAGGAACGATTTAGGGCAATATTTGATCAAATAAATTCGGATTCGGGCTTAAATGACCCCCTAAAAACGGATCATTTTTCGCCTCATCAATACCACCGGGTATTGAGAATGACGATAATGGCCTTCGAAGAAATGTTCTTGAAGAAGTTCATAATGATGATGTACTTACCGATGCTTATTCATCTATTTTCGATTTACCTTCTTCTCGTCCACCGGCGAAACCACCCGATGCAAAATCAGATACGAATGATGATATTTTTGGAGTGGTGGACGAGACTTATGATGATAATCCTGTGCTTGATATTTTACCCACCCAACCCACCCGTGATTCTGAACTTGACTTTGCTTTTATCATCCGGGTGTTTCAACCATTCTTTTCTTATCCCCTCATTTCTTCACTTTTCCACTCCACCGGGAGTGAGGATACCGTTTTTGACCCCGGCATCTCCGTTTTATATGCCTGGTGTCCGTTCTATCTGCTCTCCGAGTTAACAATCTTGGTTAATTACATGTACAATATGACGTTGCTAAGCCAAGACTAGACTCGACTTAAGCTAATAAATTAAAAATAACAAAAACATAAAATGAACATAGAATAAAAAGGGATGGTAGTCCGTATGTTTTTTCTCTTTTTCTTTTTCTATTTTTTTTCTTCTTTTTCTCTTGTTTTTTCGATTTTTTTTTTTTTTTTTTTTTTTTTTTTTGGTATACACTCTTACCCTACCATCCAAAATAATACATCATAGGGGATGAGAGTTCCCCTTACACTTGAATCTTTACATACTTTACATTAAACTAATCTAACGACTCGAATTAAGAAAATCAAAACACTTGGAGCACTTTTAAGATTAACGTACATATGGGGGTAATAATATTATGTTCTTCCCCATTACTCCATAAAATAAGTACTTACCCATGAGTTCTAATCGTCCCAAAACAATATGTACAAGGATATGACTCGACTTAGCAACCATGTAATCAATTAGATAGTTAACTTAGGGTTTAACAAATAACAATAATGCACTAAAAATGAGCGCATACACGGAAGGCTAAGGCGATTTGGTTGTACATTTAAGTGGGGTGTAACAAATTCTTCCTTTAAGTAAAATGCTTAAAGTTAGAAACGAAAGGATAGGCTCGGAGGGGTGTACTAGGGGTTTCGTGTACTAAAAATGAGTACAACGCTAAGGCGTGGGAAAAATTAGTTGACTTAACTAGCCAAGTAATATGACTTAAATGGTCAAGCAATTATGATACGGGTTTAACACAAGGGTGATCCTAATGCCTCTTATCATGTAGTAAATCCTACTACACGAATGTAGTCTCACTAGCGGTCTCGGGATGCATCACTAACGCAAGTTCTAGAATCTAAATGCTACCGGTACACTCATAAGCACTAATAATGAATGCTTTTCCGATCAAATCTCCTATCCATGGGTGGAAAATTTTTCTGAATATACGGTTATGTGCTAGTCATACAATCTCCTATCCATGAGACGCTTGCTATGGCTAAAGTTTCACTCCTAAATGTTGTAAAAAAAATTTAAATTTGGCGCTAAAATTGCACTAACAAGTATTTCTCATAGTTTTATTACACATCTACCATCAAACAAAACAAACTCAAGCGAAAGTGCATATGTAAGGTATCATCTTTTTACCCTCCCCTTACACTTAAGATGAACATTGTCCCCAATGTTCAAGTAAAGAATGTAAAAGTGATAAAGTAAAGAGAATGAAATCAAATACTCCCCTGATTCGCTCGGTATGGATTATAGGTTGGCCAGATTAGATCTTCCTCCAAGAAAATGAACAATCAAAGCTTCCCTTCCAGAATATAAATCATCTCCTTGTCGAACATAACCTGTAAATCCTGACAAAAATAGACAAGACAACCTCGCGTAAAATCGGCGGCATCCTATATAAATTACTAAATCCTAGAAAACAAAGTAAGATATAATGCTTGTGGAATGAAGTTTGCAAATCTCCTGGAGATTATAAAACTTAATAATTCACAAAAACCACAAGACTCCGTTAGAAAAACAAAACCGGTAAAATTTCCAGATTTTTAACTCTTGACGCTGTCAAGAGTAAACCTCTGACGCCGTCAGAATGGACCTGCAGAAATTCTTATGTTAAGTTTCCAGAAAATTTCTGGAAAAACTTGGTCCTACTTCCTGGAAAATCCTGCAAAACTTCATTATGACTCAATACAAGCATTTGACTCTAACAGATACGAATATACATGCTCATTTAATATCGTTGAGAGTCATGATCGGTTTGTTTCTTAAAAACATATTTGGGGTTTCCCCTTACACTTATCTTTTGCAAAAATACTTCTAGGTGGAGTTAAGACTAGGCCAAAACAACAAAGTAAAGTATTTCCACACTTTAATTGAGAAACATGATCAACCAACAATAAAACTAAACATGCATACGGAAGCAAATAACAATCAAACAAATAAAATCACACAAAACATGGGTTGCCTCCCAAGAAGCGCTTTTCTTTATTTACGAGTCTTGTAGCTAGACTCAAGGTCATTGGTTACTACGTGATTCGGGTGAGTTCCTCGTTGAGGACATCTTTGGGATCAAACTTAGGTTTCAACTTTCTATCGGTTTCCTTAGTGTGGTATGACCTTTCAAACTTTTCTCCATCCGGATCATACAAGGTCATTCTAATATGCCATGACCCATCACCTTCTTTAGGTGGCTTGTCCCACCTCCATTTACACTTATCTCCCTCTCTTTTCCATTTATTCCTTTCTATGTTAATGGGCATTACGCTTAATAACTCAATCATCTTCCTAAAGACTAAGGGGTCCTCAAAGGGGTCTAGCTCTTCATCTCTAGCTATGAGTTGTTCTACTGAATGTGTCTTTTCAACAAAGTCTTTTTCTAGATAGAATGGGCATTGAGGTCCTATAAAGTTCCTTTCTATCCAAGGTCCATATCTAGACGGTCTCCTATTCATCTCTACCCAATGCGGTGTTGGTTCATCATCACAATCATAACTATGCTTCTTAACATCATACACCGACCAAGTATCGCCTTCACCTACCGCTATCTTAGACTCCTTACAATCTATCATGGCACTAGCGGTTGCTAAAAATCCTCTTCCTACTAATAATGGGCATGTAGTGTCACTAACCATGTCTAGGACGTGAAAATCTGCTAATATAGTTAACCTTCCTATGTGAACAACTACATCCTTAATCATTCCAACCGGGTGGGCAATGCTCCCATCCGCTAGCCCTATCAATACCTCCGTTTCCTCTAACTTTCCTAGCTTAAGAGCGGTGAATAAGGATAAGGGAATCAAGTTGAGGCTTGACCCTAAATCGGCTAGTGTGTCGAAAGCTTCAGATCTTCCTATCTTACAAGGCAAAACAAATATACCCGGATCATCAAGCTTTTTAGGCAACTTGTTTTGAACGAAGGCGGTCCCATTTTTACCTAGCTTACACTTCTCATATTTTTCTAGGAGGGCACTATAGTAAGGAGCACGCGCTAAGACATCAATGACGGGGCGCTCAAGGTGAAGTTCTTTGAATTCATCGTCAAGGTCTTGCATAAGAGGTGTTTCAACTAAGCTTTTGACCGGTTCTATAGTGGGTGTTTTATTTGATTGGTCCTTTTGAAGAATTTGGTTTTGTTTGAAACACGTGCTCGTTGATTTAACCGAGTAGTATTGTGGACACGAAATGGGTGACGAAACTGAAGATATGGAATTAACGTTTAGTTTCGGATTCTTGATTGTGTCGCTTGGGAGTGCTCCCATTTCTCGGTCATTGAGGACTTTCAACAATGCATCGATTCTAGTGGTCATCTCGCTTTGCTTTTGTTTGAAATCGGCATCAAACTTGGATATGCGAGCTTCTTGAGATGCCATGAACTTTGACATCAATCCTTCAAGATTGTTGGTACTACCATAGTTGTTAGAAGGATTGTTGTTGAAAGTACGGTTGGATGGTGGACCGTTTGGTTGGTAATGATTAGGCGGATTGGAAGAATTGGTTTGATTTTGTTTCCACCTAAGGTTTGGGTGATTTTTCCATGAGGGGTTGTATGAATCACCGTAAGTGTTTGGCTCGGGCATGAAAGTGTACCACTTATCTCCCGCTTCGTCGGTACGCGTGGATGCGTAGTCCGCAAAAGCTGTTCCGGGGAGTTCCACACAATCACGAGTGTCATGGGGACCACTACATAATTCGCATGAAGAAGTGATTTTGTTCACTTGGCTTGAAGGCTTAGGAGCATCGTAAGATTTCATGGGAAACTTGACTTGGTCCTCAAGTTCCATGATCCTACGGTCGGGAGTGCTAGAATTGTTCGAAGGCAAAGATATTGCCTTGACCGTTTTGTTCAAGTCACGGGGATCGTTCCAACTTTTGTTGTCATAGAGAGCAAGATCTTCTATGAGTTCCTATGATTGTTCCGCACTAAGATCACGTAGCTTACCACCGGCCGATTGGTCAATGGCTCGCCTCGTGGAGATGTCGATATGGTCATAAAAAATTTGGACTTGGAGCCAAAGATCTATGCCATGATGAGGGACTTTTTGGAGTAAGTCCTTGAAACGAGTCCATGCTTTATAAAGAGATTCATTTTGATGTTGTTGGAACATCAATATGTCATTCCTAAGCTTAGTAGTTCTCCCCGGTGGGAAAAATTGAGCAAGGAAACGAGTGGTGAGATCATCCCATGTGGTGATGGATCCCACGGGTAAACGCTCAAGCCATTGACTAGCTTGATCCCGTAGAGAGAATTGGAATAGGCGTAAACGGGTAGTCTCTCTAGTTTCAACACCTAGGTCTATGGAATCTACGATTTTGAGAAAGTCCTTAAGATGTTGGTTTGGATCTTCGGAACGAAGTCCATGGAATGCACATCCGCTTTGCACCAACCGGATGGTGTCGGATCGCAAGGGGGTTACATTGGCTCCGGTGAGCTCAATGGTGTTTCGGTAGCCTTGATGGCCAGGTCGGGAGTACTCTCCTAAGGTTCGGGGCCTAAGGGGTTCTAGTGGTGGGTTTTGTTGTGGTGGGATGACGGGTTCAAGGATGTTACCACCTTCCATGATATCGGATGGTAAAGAGTTACGAACAAAGGCACGAAGAAATAAGATAGACTAAAGAAAACCTAAAAATAAAAAATAAAATCTTACTAGAAAGGAATCTAGCAAGTAGACCTAATAAAAAGAAATTCTAACCTAGACAATAACTATTCCCTGGGCTGCGGCGCCAAAAACTTGATGCGTGGGAATCGCAACAGGCTTTACCTCTCGAGGGATCTCGAGAAGCTTACAACCCCACCAGGCAGTGTACCTGGGGGATTGATCGTTCAACTTAGGAATAGTGTCGCTAGGATTAGGAAGCCTAATTACTAGTTCTAAAGGTGAGGGATGATTATTTTTTGTATTTTTATATTTTATGGAAAGCAATTAAAATCTCGGGTTTTGAAAGAGTAGGCGGAATTAGTTGCTATTCAACTAACCCAAAACTAAGATGCAATCAAAATAAAATACTAAAAATGAAAATAAGCTAAATTATACTAAAGTTGTGAGCAGTAATTGGAGAAAATGTGTTTACTTAGATTTCACTACTCCCTAGATATCTTTTATACGTTAATTACTTGTTATAATTGCATGGATGACGGATCGTATTCCTTAATACCATTCATGGGGTGGCATACATAACTCCCCAATTCTATGAGCTCTTATCTCCTCCTACACCATGCCCAGCACAACTATAGGGATTGTAAACAGTGGCTCATGCATTAAATACAACCAATAAAGACCTAGTACGCCTCGGTTCATGTTTCTTAAGACGTTCAAGCATGTTACCATTTGGAGATCTGCCAGTATTCTTAAGCCTAACATATAAATCATTCATCCACAACAAGAATAAACAAGTAATCAACACATAATCAATATCTAGGTTTCATTAGATCTAAGCAAACACAAAAGAGATCTAGCCTAGCATAATGGAATTAAGACAAGAACAAGATATAGACAACCAACACATAGACATATTGATTGAATTAGAAGACCACTTATCTTGATTAATCATGCAAGGTATCAAGGGGTTGGAACCCTTGAAAAACCTGTAAAGTTACACCAAAATCGTCTTTAGGGTTTCTCCAAAAACTTCTCTAATGTGAAAAAACTAGAAAACTATATATAGGAAAATAGGGGTGACGGCGTCAAGACAAACAATGTGACGCCGTCACCTCACCGCCAAATACTTCCTCGGACGGCCTTGATCTACTTCTGACGCCGACAAGGCCTAGGCCGTCACACAAATTACTCTTGACGCCCTGTGTGTGACGCCGTCATCAACTACGGATTTTAATTCTTGGGGTTTTGACGCCGTCAGGAAAACTCTTGACGCCTTCATGAACTACGGATTTTAATTCTTCAGGTTTGACGCCGTCAGGGCATTACTCTTGATGCCGTCACCTACTGTTCCCAGCATGGAAAATTGAGACTTTGCTGTTTTCTTCACTTTTATGCACCAAAAACGTCCAAAATGGCTTCTTTTCCAGAATTCACTCTCCAAGTACCTAAAATCACAAAAGAAACGATTTAGGGCAATATTTGATCTAATAAATTCGGATTCGGGCTTAAATGACCCCCTAAAAACGGATCATTTTTCGCCTCATCAATACCACCGGGTATTGAGAATGACGATAATGGCCTTCGAAGAAATGTTCTTGAAGAAGTTCATAATGATGATGTACTTACTGATGCTTATTCATCTATTTTCGATTTACCTTCTTCTCGTCCACCGGCGAAACCACCCGATGCAGAATCAGATACGAATGATGATATTTTTGGAGTGGTGGACGAGACTTATGATGATAATCCTGTGCTTGATATTTTACCCACCCAACCCACTCGTGATTCTGAACTTGACTTTTCTTTTATCATCCGGGTGTTTCAACCATTCTTTTCTTATCCCCTCATTTCTTCACTTTTCCACTCCACCGGGAGTGAGGATACCGTTTTTGACCCCGGCATCTCCGTTTTATATGCCTGGTGTCCGTTCTATCTGCTCTCCCCAAGGACGATTTAATTCGGGGATCGAGTCAAGCTAATGTGACTCGGTGAACAAAAACAAGCGCTTCGTGGGAGGCACCCCATGCTTATCCATTTTCATTTTCTTTATTTGTATTTTCTTTAATAACGTGACGTGAGGGGGGCGACCCTTTCCAAACTCGTGTTTTCGTGGTTGTTTGTGAATGTTTAGGAATTTCCCCGAAGTTTGAGGACTCTCGTGCTCGTGGTTTGTCGTTCTCTCCACTCGAGTCTCACCCTTCGCTGCTCTTTCGGAAATTCACCATATCCTAAATCTTATCGACTAACGTTTATCTCTTGGCATACTTAATAAACGGCCTTAGATTTTACGTAGACTTACCTTTACCCTTAAAACATTGAGGACAATGTTTCATTTTAGTCTGGGAGGTGAATCTTCGATTCGATTTGACCTGTATCATCGTCTGAGCTGTTAACTTACGCAACTCCGTTTTCCACCAAAAATTTTAAATTTTTGTCACCACTTTATTAAATATATATATATATATATATATATATATATATATATATATATATATATGATATGAATAATAAGTTTTGACACCTTGTTTTGACTTTCCTACCGGCGAGAGTAGAAATAAATATTTCGACTTGATCGGGCGTGTTGAGCCCTAGCTCGTCTCCCTTAACCAATATAATCAAAAGATTACGGCTAAGCATCCGCGGATCTCATTACTTGGGATTTTAAATTTGCGGAGATCGAGGAATGATAGAGTTTATTTAGAAGTTTCGTGCTATACACGGATCGCATTACTGGGATTTAAAAAGCCCACGAGAGGTACTTGTGGCCTCCTTGTTCCCACAAGCTTGCACACCAAATAATAATAGATCTCTAGGATTAATTAAGGATATACGGTTTGGGCAATACTTAGTTTTTTCTCATTCCCAACAAAATCTCTGCATATGGGGGTTTGGTACACATAGGGGTACTGCCAGTGTTACGGTAAAATAGACTATTGCATCTTGCCGGTTCGCAGCCGATGTTGTGATCTTAGTAAAGACCGTAGGACTCGGGGTTTGGCATATGATTATGAATATCAATAATAATAGTCCAAAGCTAAATAAAAAGGTAGATGAATCAAAAGATATAAAAAGCAGCGGATAGAAATCCAAAGTCATAATAAAGTGCTTATGATTATGCAAAAATGCCAAGCTTCGACTCCGGGGGTTTCCCTAATAAAAAGCTTCCGTTTCGGGTATCAAACATGGTATGTCTCGGTCGTAAATAAAAAGGGGGGCCTCTACAAATCGTGTTAAATCAGAGACCTTCATGTGGACCTGATTTTTGTATGCAGGGGTTTTCGAGGGAAAGTTTGGAAACTACTTAGCGTTCAAATTTTGTGCTCTTATCGGACTAATAACTATCAAAACGAGAAAATATGAAGCAATTCATTTCTCACAATTAAAATCTTAAGATAAAAAACTTAGGACCTGGGAACAAGAGGTAATACACAATTAACTTTTGTGGGTAGTGTTAGCACCTAACTTGTGAATAAACAATGATCTCTATTTTACGCTTAGTTTGGGAGCTTGTGAAAAATCAAGGATGACGATTTTTAACAGTACGGTCTCTTCTCTGTGAGAAGTGTTTCTACTCGTTGACCCTGAAAATTATCAACAGATAAGAATTGATAATGAAAGTCAAAGAAAACCGTCACATATATAAATGAAAAAGTAAAAAAAATAGTAGTTGTAGTTGTTATTCATGAAAATCGGAAAACGGAGCGTTTTTGAGAATAAATGATTTTACTATCTCATTTGAACATCATTGCTACTTTACAACGTCAGTAAAGAGAGGTTTTGAAATTATTTATCTCTTAAGCGTGAGGTGATGACATTGCGTGAGGGCATGGCAATACCTTAGTCTGGGGGATTTTGATGAGTGATTAATCACACATCCTTTTTAGACCTTAATTCAGACCAAAAATACCAAATACTAACCAAAAATGCCAAGAGAATGTTTGTTTTTGTATTTGTGTATGTGCAGGTACGGATATGTGAAAAATGAACAAAAACAAAGCCAAAACCGACAAAAACGAGCACGAGATTGGAAAAAGGTCAAAAGCCGGAGCCGGGGAAGGAAAATGATCAAAGAAAGCTCATAATGTCATAAAGAGTACTCAGAGATTCAGAAAGTTGCATAATTAGTCCCTGGTGAAAGTTTGGAGAGATTGGCGATTTTATTCCCTATACTTTCAGATATTTACTAAAATGGTCCCTGAAGAATAATTACGAAAAAATCATCAAAGGTCCTTTATAAATTCAAAGATGTTCAAGATTGGTCCCTGGATAAAGATTTCAAAGATTTACAGAAGTGGTCCTTGGTAATTCCTAAATTACAACATTGGTCCTTATCTTAAAAATACTACTCCTAAACATAATTAAATCCATAACCAACCAAACCCTTACACTCTTGGACCAAAACTAAACCAAAGCCCAAAAGATTAAAGCCAAGCCCATCACAACCCCTTTTACACGGTCCACCCCAAACATATTACCCGGTCAACCCACTCCCTATATCAGTCAAACAAAAAATAAAACCACCCAAATAAAACCCCGCCCCAATTTTACCCCCAATTCACATAATACCCAGAAGTAACCACTGTTCCATAGAACCCTAGAATTACCTCCCACCAAATTACCCCTCGTAATTAATAATTACCCAATGATTGGGAGTTTCTATAAGATCAGGGTATGTCAGGGAGTAGTCAGGACACGTGGACCTATCACAAGACACACAGAGGATCAGTCTTATCAAAACACTTGATCCGAGGGCTAAAAATGAATGGGATGATGACATATCTCATCCAAGGGTTTGAAATGGACTGAAAGAAGCACAAGGTCGAGGATCAGTGACATGGCAGCCTAGAAGCTTCACCAAACACCTCACCTCAGAGGCTATATAAGTCCCTCTCACATCATGTATTCGTTGTTAGATTTAGGTTAGATTAGGTTAGGAGTAGTATAATTTAGTCTAGCTTATTTTTGTATTTCTTATTACCAGTTGTACTCTCAATTTAAATTTTAATAAAATTCTCAGTTTCAATAAAATTCCTTTGCAATTTATTTTCAAATGTTTAATTTCCTTAAATTCAGTTTTTAGTATTGCATTTAAATACTTTTAGTAGCTCATCAATAGTTTAAAATAGTTGGTGTTTGTTTTTAAATCCGTTTCAATTCTGTTTGAATTCTTCTTGGTACTTGTGATCAAATGCTTATTGAAATAAGCATTAGCTTATTTAAGGGGTGATTGACAGTCAAGAAGGAGCTCCTGGCCTGTCCAAAGACAGGCTGTGAGGGAGACCCTCTCTGTTAAGCTGAGAGGTGTTTGTAAGTTTTCACTTTAAATTTTCAAAGTTTAATATTGCATATCCTATAATTAGTATTGTATTATTTGCTTGTTTCTGTTTTTAGTTGCTTAGTATATTACTCTTAATTGTCATTTAATTTCTGTTTTAGTTATTTGTTGTGCATTCTGTTTTATGTTCATCATATCAGATCTGTGATTCTGTTTTAGTTTCTAGTTGATACCTGTGTTACTGTGCTTCATTTAGAATTTTAATTCATAATCTGAGTTGAGTTTGTAGTTGAAATTGCTTTGAATCTGCTTATCATAGTGTTACTACCAAGTTAGGGGTGTTAGGATAACTGTTTCATTGTCTGTTCTATTGGTGGATCTGTGCATCTGTATTTCTGTTTAAGATAGAGATTTATGATATGGTTTTTCTGGTTCATTTTAGTGCTTAAGATCATTGTTCATATTGATTTAATGAAAGAAATTGAATGTAGGACTTGTAGCTTAACATAAGTTGAAACAGTTAGTAGCATAAGGGGTGTTTGGATGATATTGGTTTTGTGAATTTTGGTTGCCTAAGTTCTGAGTTTACTGCATCATAAGGCTTCTTTAGGTATAAGAAGGTTATAATAAGCACACAGTAGGTAGGCTTCATAGCTAAAAGTCCACAATCAGTTGTTTCTTATATCTGTGTTCAGTTAGTGTTTAATTAAACCTGTGATATTTGCATTCAGTTAGAATTAGGCTAGGTTAAGGTTTATCTAGTTGCATTATAGCTTAACATATCATTTAGGATTAGATTAGAGCATTTGAAACTCACTTTAGTCAATTCTAGTGTGCAAGCTGAAAGTCAACCCTGCAGTTATCTAAACCTTATCTGATCTGATGTAGTGCATTTTTAAAGGTTTAATTGTTGCTTAGAATTAGAGTTTTTAGGTTTTCTAGGTAGCTAGTAGTATAAGTTTGAAGAATCTGCCTTTAAGTTTCACTAGTTTGCTTATTAGACAGCTTATAAATAAGCTGCAAGTTGAAGGTTTGAACTAGTATCTGTTTTCAAATATTGGCCTGCTAGTGACATTTTGAGCTTGATATCTGTGTTTTGCTGTTTAAATCAGTTCATTGTTGCTGGTAATTGCTTATTTCACTGTTTTAGAGCTTCTGCTTATTCCTTGTTGCTTATTAGCTTTTCATAAGTGCTTATTACAACTGATTGGTCTCCATACCTGTGCTTCTGAATACTTTTGGCTTTCATACTGTTCTATCAAGCTTTTCTAAGTCTTAAAATACATTGGTCAAAGTGTTGGTCAACTGGGTCAATCATTGCTTATCAATAAGCACTTTCAAATAAGCAGTTTTGAGTCATTCAGCACTTCCAGTGCTTATTTTTCAATTTTTATATTTTTCCTAGTTTCAAAATATTATTTTAGATTTTCCCTGAAATTTTCATATTTTTCTGAGTTGATTTGCTATTTTTCTTATTTTATCTTCATTTTTAATCATTTTTAAATACATTTTACCAAAAATTCCAAAAAAATCAGAAAAATCCCAGAAAAATCCAAAAGTAATTTAGAAATTTATTTTCATTTATTTTAGAATTTTAGAAATATATTTTGTATTTTTCTCATATGTTTTGAATTTTTAATTAGATTTAATAGTTTTTAATTACCAAAAATTACACAAAAAGCCAAAAAAAATTAGTTTTTAGTTTTAAAATTACTTTTTAGTTATTTTATAATTTTCAAAATTTAATTTTTATTTTTCTCACTTTATTTGCATTATCTTTTAATTTTTAATTACTTAAATAGTTCTTAATTCATAATAAATAAATGAAAAGTCAAAAAAATAATTTTCTTTTTCTCAAAATTTTCTTTTATCATTTTTAACTTTTCAAAATTATTTCCAAGTCCGTAGGAGTAGTGTAGCTTAAAAGTCACGTTTTATTTTGTACGTTTACGTTTTATTTACGTTTTAGCATACGGTTTCGATTTTACGTTACGATTTTAGTTTCCTTATTTGAAATACATGCTTAAGTGATTACTTGTGTTTCATTTACTATTTCATTAGTATAATCTCATTCAAATCACTTTTTACCGTTTTCACGATACGTTTCACGAAACGGGAATTCGAAATTCCATTCACACCTTCGCTGGGACACGACCCGGGGAAATACTTTCCTAAGCATTTCTTCGGTAAAACAAACACTATACTACTTAAAACGACTGAATCATAGAGCATTCTTCATTAAGAACGGTAGCGGAAATTTGTTCTAACTTGTTTCGATTATTAAGAAGTTCTTTCAAATATTTCCCATAATTGGGCATTCCAGCTAGAACATCAACGAGGGGTACGTTAATTCTAACTTCTATGATCATCTCTAAAAACTTCTTATTTCGCTCCTCTCTTTTCTCTTTTCTTAGGGCTTATGGATATGGTATTTTCGGTGTATAAGGTTTTATTGGTGGAACTGTTGGTTTTTGGGTTGGTTCTTCTTCCATTGCTTCTTCTTCAACTTCTTCTTCCTCTTCTTGAATAAGAGTATTATCGGTAGGAATGGGTGGTGGATCATATGAAAGACCACTTCGAGTGAATACAGCATTGATATGCTCATTTCTGTTTTGTGGTGGACGATAATTCTTATCGTTTGATCCAGATGGTTTTGGATTGGATTGGGTGTTACTTGGTAATGTACCAGGAATTTGAGAAGAAAATTGATCAGAAAGTCTACCAAATTTTTGTTCAAGATCCTGGATAGAAGCTTGATGATTTATCTGACCTTGCTTAACTTTGGTTTTGAGATTAAAAAATTGAGTTTTTACAAACTCATTTGTGGTTCTTTGAGCATTTACGAATTCTCGCATCATTTTTTTAAAATCAGATTCTTCCTTTTTATCTGAATTTGTTGGGTTTGGATTGTCTGTTCGAGGTTGAAAATCACGGTTGTTATCCCTTTGTTGGCGATCTTGCCAATTTGCAGAACTTCTTCCGTAATAATTACCACGAAAACCTCCTCCACGATATCCTCCTTGGACATAATTAGCTTCCCCTTCGTTGGGTCCATTCATAGGTTGGTCATCACACTCGGATGATGTGTGATTTCCTCCACAATTATTACAGCCATCTCGTATTTCTTTCATCTCTCCTTTTATATCTTTGTATTGCGAGTCCATTTTAGAAGACAAGGCTTATATTTTGTCCATGAGTTTTGAATTATCTGAACTTTCGGCAAAAGCAACGGTTTTCCGTAAGGGTTTGGTTTTGGAATCTTTTGACCAATCGAGTTTAAGAAGTACTCGATCTTCAAGAAGTTGATATGCCTCGTTTGGTGTTTTGTAAAGGAAAATTCCTCCGGCATCAAGGATTTCTTGAGATGCTTCATCAAGACCATGATAAAAAATTTGGATTATTGTTCCTCGTCCTAAATTATGACCATGACAACTTCGAAGCAAATCTTTCATGCGAAGCCAAGCTTCAACAAGAGATTCATTAGGATTTTGTGAAAAAGCACGGATTTCTCCCATTAATCTATCATACATGGCAGGTGGAAAGAATCGGCTTACAAAAGCTTGCCTCATCTCCTCCCAAGTATTAATAGTTCCTGGGGTCAATTCATTATACCATACTTTGGCATCTCCGGCGAGTGATGATGGAAAAAGTTTGAGCTTGATAGCATCGACATTAGTGTCTCCATAACGAAACATGCCACAAATTTCAATGAATTCGGCAATGTGTTTATGCGGATCAGCCCACGAACGACCATCAAATTGACGGTCTTTGATCATAGAAAGATGGTGACCTTTAACGGTAAAGTTTTCACCAAGGTCGGCGACAACAATAGCAGCTCCAGGAGTGGGTGCTACGGTTCTATTGGCGGCCTACATGGGTAAATCGTCAGCCATGGGTATTGGTTCAAAAAGATTAGAAATTGGGTGTTCTTCGGAAAGATTATCAAACCAATTAAGAATAGTTGAAGATCTCTTCTTACGAAACAAACTTTCGGGATCGGATAAAGGTGTACTAAGCTTTTTAGTAGTAGAACGAGTGTTCATACAACTATCAAGAGAATCGAGTCAATTACCTAAACAAAAGAACAAGAAAAATAAAAAATAAAAACAGAAAAATCAACCCGAATCGGTTGGGAACCAAACCGATCGGATGGACGCTACGGTAAAATTAAAAATGTGAGAAACCGATCGGGTGGAAGTGAAACCGATCGGATGGATGCTACGGATTTTTATTTATTTATTTTTTATTTATTTTTTTTTTAGAAAACGAACACGAAAAGAAACGGACTTTTAAAACTTAAAGAAACACGATCAAAATCCCCGGCAGCGGCGCCAAAAACTTGATGTGCTATTTGTTAGTGCAAGTTTTAAATTTATAAGGATGAGTTACCAAATCTAGAAACAACACATACGAGCAAGTGTGCTCGTCCGTTATAGCAAGATATGATGGTAAGTCGGGATCGTTCGCAGGGATTTGTGAGTGAATCGAAATATATGTAAACTCCCGTAAATTTCCCTATAAATAGTAAAAGTAAATCAAAGACTAATATATCATTACGTAAATTAATAACGTTTTTACCAATAACAATTTTTTTTTTATCAAATATTCTATGATACTTAAAAATCACTACGATATTCATGATCTCATTTTGCTTGGAACGATGCTCACACATGTACCACTATAGTCTAAAATCGCAAGAATATTAAAATTTTCTTTTATTCGTTACGAACCTGCATTTTCAGGACATTTTTCAAATTTACTATGCATCGGTTACTATTCACCAAACACTATTCATCGTTTTTGGAGTCGGTTAGTGATATTAAGATATTTTTCAAAAGTTTTACTATTCACGATACACTATTCACAAAACACTATTCACTCTCGGACTCACGTAAACGTTTCACTAAATATTTACTAAACATTTCACTAATCACAAATTAATTATTTTCACTAATCCTAATTACACCAAACCGGACCCTTAATTTCATTCTAAGCCCAACGTCATTTTTGGCCTGTTACTATTCACGGCCCACGATTTTAAGCCCAACCTCCTATAATTATTTTGAAACACTCGACTAGACCAAGCCAGAAACGCGTCTCGTACTCCCCATTCTTACACACGACACATACATATTTTTCCACATTCTTGTTCCTCCCCTAGCCAACTTTGAGTATGTCGAATTCCAACTTCCCATGTCGAGTCTAAATACATTTTTACGAGGCATATTATCTTGTCCAAAAACAATTCATATGATTTGTAACTAATCCAAAACTAAACCATTTTTGCTCTAGTTTGTTTCTATAAGGTCCTAAAAATATTTCTAACACAATTTCAAGTCTAAATATTACATTTGATCAATCATCACCAAGCCTAGCCAAGATTTCAAATCGTTTACATAACAAAAATGGTTGTCGACATATCAATTCAAATACAAATTGTACCTCTCTAATTCATGCACACACACTTGCATATTATATACACCTAGGAAAGTACTACACCAATTTAAAACTCCATTTCACAAGTACCATGCCATTTTATATTATCAAAACGCACGTTTTCTTTAAACTAGAAATCACGTCGACAAGCTAGAAAACAAACGAGAAGAGAACATGGCGTCTTACACTTTCATGACTTTAGGTACACAAGTAACCATCCCATCACATTAAACTTTGGCCACTAGGATACACTAAGTTTCATATATAAATGCCATGCATGCATGCTTTCTTTTTACAGGTTCACGCAAACCAAAAACTCACCAAAAATATTAAGTCCTTAGTCTAGTTCTTGGGTCGAAGCACTTGGGTAGGATTTCAAAGTAATCGGGTGGTGTTTAGGAGGAACAAGTCGTTGTTTGTGAACCTTGGTCGAGTCTACACCCACGTTACACACTTATACTACTCTATTCTCGACTCTACGTCTCGTTTTACCCCACCATTTTGGTGTAGTAAGTCTCACACAACTTTTTCCATTTTTATTTAAAACGTACATTTGATTATTTTCGTATAAGTCACAAACACTTGCACTAAAACTCTCGAAATCTAAATAAACAACACCTAAATATTATACTTTCGTCTATATATTTACAACCTTAGTAATCAAGTAATATAAAGTTTCGAACCTAAAAAGTTACGTACAAACTATTTTTGGATACCTTTCTACCGTATAAAAACAAGTCGTGTAAACTCTTAAAATTTTTCTAAGTCTTTTTACTTATAAAAACTCGTTCCATGCAAGCCTAAAACAAACGTATATCTTCAAAATTAACTTAACGAGCACATGATTTTATTTTACAAACTATTTAACCACTAGACAAACTATCATTTTCGTGTATAACGTTGGTAATAAAAATTACGTCTTGACCCTTTAAATGATGCAAAGCATCGCGACTTAAAACCTTTTTCTGAAAATCCAGTAAATATCGATTGGGCCTTAAGGCCCAATCCTTTGAAAATAAGCTAATGAATAAGCAGTCCTAATAAGCAGTCTTGGAACATTTTTAGCATCCTTAAATAAGCCCGAAACCAAGCCCAAAACTTTCGTAAGCCCATTGGATTTAAAAAGCTTAACAGGCCTAGTCTTTTTCGTTAAAAAGCCCATTAAGCTATAATAAGCTCTTTTCGATAAATAAGCAGTTTTGAAAAGTTCAAATAAGCTATTTTTAACTTATTTGAGAAATAAAAACACTAAGTTTTGAATTTGGTGAATTTTGTACTATATTTGCAAAAATTATAATTTTCGGGTTAAAAGTGTCACTTTTATAAACTTTAGGTAAAAATTGTCATTTTACAAACTTGAGGATGAAAAACTGATTTTATAAACTTTTGGGATGAAAAATGTAAAAATTATAAAGTTTTGGACGTAAAACGTAAATATATTTTACTCTGGACTAACGACGTAACGCTAACACCGTTAGGGTAAAAAGTGTAAAAATCTGGAAAAGACAAGGGCCGTATAATTTAGTTAATATTTTTATTTTTACTTTCCATTTTACGATCTCGAGTCACGACGTTTACATTTATTTCACACTATTATTATTATTTTCAAACCTTATATTATATATATATATATATATATATATATATATATATATATATATATATATATATATATATATATATATATATATATATATATATATATATATAACTTATTTAAAAACTTACGATACTTTATCAAACCACCAGTTTTACTATCGTTAAATCAACAACTCACGTATTCAAAACTACTCGCTATTAAACCATTAAGACTATCAAACACTAAAAATTGCCAAATATTATCTAGGTCGTGTGTGGAGCCGTTCCCATTTTGCAAACTGAGTATCGATATTTTTATCACTAAAACACTAAGGTGAGTTCATAGCCCACTTTTATAAAACTGTTTTAGTGGGGAGATACATGCTTTAAAATCTGAACACAAGTATTTTCTTATACTATGCCTGAAATTGTTATTGCTTAAGTCCCTTATTGCCAAAAGCCCCTCATATCATGAACCTTAGTCACCCAGAGGGTGAACGTAAATAATTGTGGATAGATCTATTAGGGATTGACAATCCCCGTTTGGGCGTTGAGAAAACAACCAAACGCACTTTATTTGAAATCTAATAGGTTACTGGCAAGAACCTATCTCGAGGGCCCTGTTGTTAGGTCACACTTTATGTAAACACAAGTATAGGAATGATAGAAATAAGATGAGAAGGAGAGATGGTTGATTATATGAAAGGAGAGAATAAGAAAAGCAAGAGTTTGATTAAGATAGTGAAAATAACCAACCAAATATTACAAAGACCTAAGCCATCTATATATAGGGAAGGAGCTAGGGCAACATTCCCTCTCCTCCCATTCTAGAAAACGTATGGGCTTGAGGCCCATGGACCTCATTCTTAAGCCTAGTAAACTTAATACAAAATGTAAATGAAAGTAAATAATAACTAAGCAACCTAGCATTATTACAAATGACCGAGACTTGATAAAATAGTAAAACTATGGTTCCAACAATCTCCCCCTAAGGGTCGGTCATCATGGTTGCTTGACGTCTTCGTCTTAATCTTTGACTTTCATAGCTTTAGACGTCTTCAGAAATGATTAGAATAAAGATGGATATACTCTGCTCTTTGTCTTTGTTCTTTGATGATGTTGTAGTGATAATGTTATGAAGTAATCTGCAATTCGTCACTCCTGCGTCTGTGGTGGTTGTCCGCCATTCCAACATGCTCATACATCTTTGAGTTCTGACTTATACATGCACGTAGTCCCTTTCTTTCACATAAGATCTTTGGTCTTTAAACTTTGTAGATTCTTCTTTTTGGCGTAGAATCTTACTTTGAACTTTGTGTTGCTTTGATCTTTGAGGGAGCTTTTGATGATAGCAAGATGCATGTATGAGCATGTGGAATCCGTCATCATGGAAGTGAGGCACCTGCGAGTAGACAGTTAGCAATAAATCACCGGTACTTACGAATAAGGAATTAGAGCTCATCAACAGCATATTGTGAAGACTCCTTCTAATCCTTATCCAGGCCGTTCCCATATCAGATACTCCCGAAGGAGCTTACGAGACCTACTAGGTAGCTCAATGACTGGGTGAGTCGCTGGGGATCACTCCACGACTGTAGACCGTAATGGAACCACCGCAAACACTAAGCGTAACCCTTGTGGGATTACCGAAGTGACCTGCTGTCAGGGCTGTTAGATGTAGACCCTGGCAGGATTTCCGTTCAATCATTGAGAAATACTTACGTAGTCCTCTCATAAACGTTCTCTGTAGATTGCTAAGATCTGCGAAGGACTCGATAGTTTACAACTGATGCCCATTGATGTGGAACACCAGTTGCAGAAATACTAAGTGTTCCTAAGAGATCTTTGATGTATCTCATGGCTCTAGACTCTATAAGTGCACACCTAGGTTTCCTATGCGGAGACTGGGGAGGTGTCTCCTGCTTCAATATCAACCGTCTCTAAGAGATAGGTCGATAGGTTACGCGGGTTCCCCGTGAGAATGAAACAAATCCTTTTAAGAGAACTTGAGTGGTTAAGAAGGTTTAGTGCATTGCGTCACTGGGTCCATGACGACTTTGTCTTCAATACCGATGTTGTCTTTTGCAACAACCAGTAGCATACGTATTGAACCCGGTGTCTGCCCTAAGGTTGAACATATGGAGGGCTATTTCTTTTCACCCTTTTCTTTACTTTTCTTTTTAATTCTTCAACTCCTTCTTTCCCTTTCATTCTTTTCTCCTTTTTTCGTATCATACCTAAGGACTTCTAATTCTAACTATGGGAGATGTCCTTGGGTAGATCCCTCCGGCTCTGGCGGATCATAGGACGGATATTCCTATCTTAATCACCTTATAACTCCGACAGTAGCCAAGAAACCTTTGATTGAAAAATCTCTCAAAGTGTTTGTGATAATCAAATATTTTGGTTAACACTTTGAGAGTTTTGCGTACACTTTTGAAGGGCTCCCCCTGCACATGTGCTCATAAGTGTTTAAATAAATTTGCACATGCGGGAGGAGCAATCACTTTTGAATTGATCCACTTTCCATGTACATGACCGATTCGAGACACGCTTACATCACTAGTTAAACTAGCTTGAAATTATTACCCGGCCTGGTCAAGTTCACAGAAAGTTTCTCGAGATGGTACATTTCTACTCAGACATATCCTTTTCGAGACACGCTTACGTGGTTAGATAAAGAGATACATTGACAGCTTTTAGGTGACAACTAGCTCTAGTAACTAACTTGATGTTATTACCCGTCGAGGATAAGTCTTTTCGATATTACTGACTTTTGTTGTCTCGTCAATTCCTGGGTCAATACTGAGTCTAGCTCGCACATGATACAATTTTTAAGCTTTGACTTCGTATATTTTAATCACTTTTTTCATTTTCTCCCCCTCAAAAAAAGCATATAAAATGATGTTTTTGACAAAATTTTAGATTAAAATATGCCTTTTGAGTCTTACGGGGAGATTCACAAAGAATTTTTTTTACGTTGAGCAAAGTATTTTGTATTGACAAGTGCTCCCCCTCAACAAGTGATTAGGTCTTATTGAGGTGAAATACTTGTCCTTTTGAGCAGAATTATGAAAAATCATAAATGTTTGTTTAATTCTACTCAAAAGTAAGAAGCCTTCGCTCCTTATGTTTAGGATTGAGGCACTGAAGCGTACCTCAGGGTCCTTTCTTTTACAAGTACGGGTTGTACACTGTTATGTGTGCACAAGCCATTGTTTTAATACAAAATTAGTTTTCTTTAAACAAAAATACTCCCCCTCAAATAATGAATGTTATTCGAGAGAAAGTCTTCTTGAGCATAATTTTGAATCGTATTATAAAATACTTTTTGAAAATTCGTGAGACGACTCTGCTCAAGGTTTTAGAAAACACAATCAAGTATTATACAACAAAGAATGCTTGAAATTCAAAACTCTTTTACTGTTGAAAAGTTGTTTGAGACCCGGAGTCTCTCTTTTGAGTTTTAAAATCTGAAAAAGATTTCCATCTAAAGTTGAACCTCATGGGTTCTTTTTGAAGATTTGTTTCTGTGATGAATGGAAAACTTCCGGTATTAGGGATGCCCAAATCAGAGTCATTCTTTTATCGTAGCCAAAGCATTCCAGATTTTGAAAATTTGAAAAGTTTAGAACAACTTTGCTTTGGTCTTCACACTTGCTTTACCGGAGTAAAACGAGAGTGTAGAGTTTTGGAAAAAAATTTGTTTCTCACCATTTTGAATCCTTTTACCAGTTTTAGCCTTTTAACACATTTAACCCTTTGCCCTCAAAGTATGTTCCGTGAGAAACATTTTGACAATTGTTGAAGTTTCGACTTTCAATGGGATGACATGTACTTGCACACAGAGGAAATGCATCAGGCACAAACAAGTATGCGGATGAATCAAAAGCTCATTCTAAATCTTCGTAAGTGCTCAGAATTCTCAGATTAACACACAAGAACACAGATTAATTCACTCTATCACTCGAGATTTTCCAATTATGAAAATGGTTAGGGGTATGATTAGAGACTTAGCACGCATGTTAGCATCAAAATGCAAGAATATTGTACAAACAAACGTCCTAGTAGCAGCAAAGACAACTATATCTTAAACCCTAAATCACATGATTTCAAACCTATGTTGTTTCTAATCGTGTAAACACACCAATCGAGCATTCTTTAGTGTTCTCTAAAGTTATATGAAATAATTAAATAGACTAAACACATAAGAAAAGAAAGAAACGCCCCGATCGATAATTACATGAACCCTAGTTTCTGATTATGCCTTTTTGACTGTTGAAAACATTTGAAACATTTAGGGAACGATTAGAAAACAACAATGAAGAAATTAGAAACTCACAATCGAAAAGAAATCGAGGATAAAAAATTGTTAATCTGATTATGTGTGAAACTTTTGAGAACATTTGTGAAAACATTGATGCGAGCCTGTTTTTTTTTTTTTTTTTTTTTTTTTTTTTTTTTTTTTTTTTTTTTCATGCAATGTCCTTTTACCTAAGTTTAAGACTTTTGTGAACTTTACTCATTAAAGGTTAACTACTTTTCCATTTGAAGTCTAAACATGATTAATTCGGGATCGATGCAGAAAAAAAATTCCTTTTCTCCCCCTCGAATTAGCATATATTTTGTGAAACCTTTTTGTACATTTTAATTCGAGAGATCATAGAAGTTTTTTGAAAATGAGTTTAAATCCAAATGATGAAGAAACATTTTATCCTTTGATGATTAGAAAAGAGGTGTGCAAACTTCATGATTTTGTGAAACATTTTCTCCCCCTCAAAACATGTTCCATTTTGACAGTGTAAAGTAAAATTTGTTTTAATGGAGGAACATAGTTTTGAAGATTAGAAGTTTGTACAAGAGAAAGAAGATTCTTTTTGTAGATTTTGTATTTTCTTAATGATAAAATATTTACAAAAAGAATTTGATGTTTGACTCTTTTAGGTTTTAAGAAAAATTTTGCAAATCATCTGGAGTCAAACACCGCATACCAATATGGTGAACTAAATTAACAAACCTTGAAGGAGGTAATGTCTTTGTAAACAAGTCCGCCAATTGGTATTCAGTTACCACAAACTCTAATTCAATTGTACCTTTCTCAACATGCTCCTTTATGAAATGGTAGCGGAGAGCAATTTGTATGGCCTTGGAATGATGAATGGTGTTGCACGAGATGGCAAAAGCACACTTTGAGTCGCAGTACATTGAGATCTAGTCAAATACATAGCCGTAGTCCGTGAGCTAAGTTCTCATCCAAATGACGTGAGCATAGAAAGCAGACATGGCTACATACTAAGCTTTTGTTGATGACAGTGATGTACAATCCTGCTTCATTGACTGTATCCCTTTGTAACTAAACAAGATTTGTTGCGAATCACTGTGCCTTCTGCGTCCAGCTTGTTTTCCAAATCCATTTAGAAGGGTGATGTTGGTAGAACGTAATATTAGACGGATCCAAATTGCGAGAAGACGACTCTATTATATCAGGAACGGTTGGAGTCGATGCAAATGGATTGGAGAAAGCATTTCCATCATAATCTGCAGGTTGTGGTACTGATTGTTGTAATGGATCTTCAGCTGATTGTCTGGAGTTGGAAGCGGTTTGTCCTACTGTTGTTGGAGATGCAATTGGAGGACCGTCTTTATCAACAGTTGTTGTTGTTTGTTGAGGTGTGTCAGGTACTTGATGGTCATCAAGATGTGCAGCGGAAATTGGTGAGGCCTCAGAAGGACGGTTTTCAATCGTATCATCAAACAATGGAGCAAACGAGGTTTCCACTTCTCTACGGGAGAGAGACAATGGTTCAGCCAAAGATTTCGGAAAGTTTAGACGGTTGGATGCGGGTCCTAAGCTGTTGTGCTCAGAAGCCATAGCTGAAGTGCTTTAAACGGTTGATTACGGGTCCTAAGCTGTTGTGCTCAGAAGCCATAACATTAAGCTCGGGTCCGAAACTGATTTGTTCCGAAGCCATACCTGTTGAATCTGCATAGAAAGAAAGAAGAGACAAGAAAACAGAGAACAAGGATCCCCAAGAGTAACTGGGTTCCAGATGTTAGAAGCATAAAGATGTAGTGTCAATTATCTTCTTGACACTCGAACACACAATACTGATGGTTTTCATTCTAGTCTCAGAGGTAGAAGTTGTGGAGATCACATTAGTTTTGGTGCAAATGTCTAAAATCTTTCCTGTAGGAATCCACCTAAGACCAATCGATTTGAAAATTCTGCCCGTGGGTACCCACCTAGTGTTAGATCTAGGAGATGTTTTCCTTTTAGATGCAGTGGGAGCATCACTTGGCTGAGAAAACCTACGTCCTATACTGATCCACTTCTTAGGTTTCTGACTTATGACTTTTGGTTCAACGGGTTTGTATGTCTTAGTCGATTGAGCCTTTTCAAGTGAATTTCCCTTTTGAAGATATTTTAAAGCACAAACAACATGATTATTTACGCAACTACTCTTAGAAGCTAACCAATTCCTATTAGTTTGTAGATTACTCTTAGGTTTTGGTGTGCTACTGCAAGCAGTTTTGTGTACTACAGTGGAAGGCATCACTTGAGGTTTTGAACCTAGAATTCCATCCTTTTGAAGTAGCGCATTTTTCCTAGCCTTTTCTAGATCATAGTTCTTGTACATGTCATATGTGTCATAAGACTTTTTACTTTTAATGTTCGGTTTAGACACTGTGGTTGAACTAATCCTAGATGAGCCAGGTATAATCACGTGTTGAGATTTAGCAGACACAGATGCATTTTCCTTAGGCCAAGAATGTGGAGTGACTGGTTTTGTCAAATTGTTTTTCTCAACAACTTGGGAGGCAAACCGAGGTTTTGAAAATTTAGATCGTTCAGATTTAAATGCAGTAGGTTGTCTAACCACTGCTTGTTTTCTGATTGTTTGAGAAGGCGGTTTCCCCAAGATTGATGGTTTTGTAAACTTAGTATCCACACTATTGCCAGTCAGTCTTCTTAATTTGTTTTGTAATGCAGCATGTGCAAACACCTTTTCTTGAATTTGACCTTTTAAAAGCTCATTTTCTTTAACTAATGTATCCACACGTTTTCTTTGTTCATTCAAAAATTGACCATTGTTGCCCGAATTTAGAGATTCGTTTTGCATTTGAAGTTCAAGTGAGATGCAATGTGCCTCTAGTTTTGAAAAATCTTTATGACACTGGGCAATGGTCTTTTTGAGAAGAAGGTTTTCAGACTCAAGAGTTTGATTTGATGTTTCAGTCATTAGATTATCATGTAAAGACTCAGACACAGAACGTTTGTCAAGACATTGTACAACATCCTGGTCAACCTCTTCTTCATTACTGAAGTTAGGTTGCTCAGATTGTTGTTTCTCATTTGCAGACATAATATGATCAACAGTAGATTGTACCTCAACCATTTGCTCTTTGTCAAAGTTTGGTTCTTTGTCATAGATGGGTATGACATCTTCCTCATCCATCTGTTCTTTGTCAAAGTTGGGCTCTGAGTCGTAGAAGGGTATGATCTCTGCACAGTCTTCATCTGTATCATTCCCCAATCTGCTGTTGTCATCCTGCACTTCTGATTCTGTCCCATTGTAATCCATGAAAATCAAATTAGCTTCCAACACATCAACCATATTAGATTGCTCTTCTTGAATCTGCAACATCTGTTCATTCATTCTTTGGACATAATTTCTTCTATGAAGAATTGCCTTCTCAATCGAATCCAAATCTCGTATCAATATATCTTTGAAAGTTTCATCCTCGATTCGGGATTTGATGAACGGCTGAAACTGTTCCTTGATCACTCTGAAGGTGGCGTTGGATTCATTCTCGTGAACTTCTTCTGATGCAAGCTGCTTTTCAAGTTGATTCACATTTTCGAACATCATGTTCGTGAAAATGTCAAAGTCTTCTCCAAGGAGTGATGGAAATGCCCGTTTGAATCCATACTCGGAATGAGTTCCTGCTAAGTCTTTGTTTGAGAGGACCTTAAGGTGTGACTTAAGTGATCTACACTGTTCCATGCATCTCTTCACTAAATATGTCTCTAACTCATGCATCAGCGACCTTGATTGATACATTTTCTCTCCGTTTAATCTCACAATTGGATCTTCAGAATCATCAGAATCATGCTCTGGGCATGTATTATTCATGTGAGATTCCTGCATGTTTGCCATTAGCATCACATCTGTTGTATCGGTTTCCAAATCTGCTGTATTGGATTCCAAATCTGCATATTCATCATCAGATGGAATATCTCCCACAACCCTTTGCAAAACAGCATTGAGATTACCCCCTTCAACTTCCATTTGACTAAGTGTGGCATTGTATTCAACATTATCGTCAAAGAGTGGAGTTGAATCATAATCTTGATCTTCCACATCTGCAATATTTTCTGTATATGCCAAAAATGCCATGCTTGGTTCGATAAGATCTTCTTCATCATCAGTATCTTTCATTGTATTTAAGCATTCAGAAGTTGAAGTTATATCGCCATTGCCTTTCTTGGAAGATACTTGACTAATCTTCACCAGATTTTGCAGAAGAGATTGCACATTATTATGTAGTGTTGCAGGATGGTATTGTGGAATGAAGAAAGGCTCAGGTGCATTCGGAGGATTGAAGAAGAGACCATTTGGAGTGTAGATTAATGATCCATGGTCAACAGCTGGAGTTGGTGGAGCAGGGAGAATGGTCTTCAGTGGATTCATGCTTAAGCAAGATTCAAGAATTTGCTTCATTCTAAAGTGATGAAGTTCTTCTGTACGATGCATAGCTTCAAGATATTTCCACATTTCATACGCACTAGCTTGAAAGTCCATATACATGTAAATTGAGTTGGGAAGTGCCACTGTTATGAACCATACAGCCTGTTGGTCAGCATCGTACTGAGCAAGTTCAGTTGCATTCAAATCTTCATCAGTTTGTATTCTGATAATCCCTGTTGAGTCAACAAGAAATATCATTTTGTATGGACCATCTTGAATAGATTTAAGCATGAGATCTGCAGCAGGACGATCTGTGAGCCATTGTAAAAATCTCTGTTTCCAAACAGTATACGTTCCTGGTAGCAACATCGGAGGCCTTGATTCATTGCCAAAGAGCAGAACATGACAAATGAGGGAGTTGTGACTTCGTAGTTGAAGATACTGTTGCTGATGAGAATATTGGTGAGGAAGGTAGTTGGCAGAAGGTACTTGAGACATTGAAAACGACATTTCTCTCCCCCTTGATTGATGCGATGTAATCGAAATAATCAAACCAAAATGTCACACTCAAGGTCGAAATAGTGATTTCTGGTTTTCCCTCCAAAATAATTTGAAAAAATTTTCTTTCCCAAAATTTGAAAATCACTATGAAATGCAATTATAAGGTTGCAAGAAAAATTTGAGTTTCAAAAATTTTTCCGCCAAATTTCACCGAAAAAATTTGAATTTAGGCCTAAAAATTTGAATTTTGGGCCAAAATTTTCAACGTTATACCAAAATTGAAATTTCGCGTAAAAATTGAACGTTTAGTCTCCTGTAAAAATTAAATTTTACTCAAATTTTCCCGCCAAAAAACTCTTTTTTTTTTTTTTTTTTTTTTTTTTTTTTTTTTTTTTTTTTGAAAATTAAGAAGATAGTAAGGAGAGATTTAGAAAGAAAATTTTAGAAAGATACTTGTGTAATTATGGATCTTGTAGAAAGTGTAGAATTAACCAAGTATTGAGAAACTTAGCACAACTTCAAATATCGAAATATGAGATTTCGATAATATGTTTTCGAAACTTGGCAGATTATCGAGAAACACAGTTTTCGAAAAAAAACTTAGTGGATTTTATCGAGAAAAAGATTTCGAAACTTTCAGTTTTATCGAGAAAATAGATTTCGATAATTTCGCAGGTTATCGAAAAAATAGTATTTCGAAACTTGGCAGATTTTTCGAAAACTTAAGATTTCGAAAACTTTAATAAATTTCTCGAAAAAACTTTGTGATTTCGAAAAAAATGGAAGTTTTTCGAAAAACTACACAAAATTTTGCGATAGAACTAGTTTTCGAAATTATACAATTTCGAAAACTTTCCCAAAAGTCGAAGTACTTAACTTTCTTATACAAGAAAGAAAATACCGAGTCCACACAAACGAAGTCTAGGTAGTGCACTTTGAGAAGATCTCGAAATGGGGACAAATGTAAGATTTCGAAAAACTTGGCAGAATTTGTTTTCAAAGAAAGTTAACCAAAAACTCGTTTTTATTTCAAGATTCTTGTACTTTTAAGTATAAAATGATGAGATCTTTAAGAAAGTTGAAAACTTTATTAACTTTTTCAAAAATGAAAAAGATTTAGAAAAATAGTACAAATCTCCAAATCGAATTTTTTTTATAAAAGTTTGGAACTTTTTGGTTTGTTTTGATTTTTAACACAAGTTTGTAAGCAAAGATGTGCTAAAAAACCAAAAAACAAACAAGAAAGTACAAAAATTTGACAAAAACGATTTGAAAAAAAACAAGTTTAAGATCGAGATCAATGAAAACAACAAACTACACCTTCTTCCGGCGAATGATACCACTTGTTAGGTCACACTTTATGTAAACACAAGTATAGGAATGATAGAAATAAGATGAGAAGGAGAGATGGTTGATTATATGAAAGGAGAGAATAAGAAAAGCAAGAGTTTGATTAAGATAGTGAAAATAACCAACCAAATATTACAAAGACCTAAGCCATCTATATATAGGGAAGGAGCTAGGGCAACATTCCCTCTCCTCCCATTCTAGAAAACGTATGGGCTTGAGGCCCATGGACCTCATTCTTAAGCCTAGTAAACTTAATACAAAATGTAAATGAAAGTAAATAATAACTAAGCAACCTAGCATTATTACAAATGACCGAGACTTGATAAAATAGTAAAACTATGGTTCCAACACCTGTTACTATAATCCATCATTTATGATGATATCTGTTAATCGGCTGAGTGTCATGAGCTTAATGCAATAACAACTGATTTTTAAATTATAATTGTATACCGATGCAATTATCACTTATAGCTTGTGTTCAACTATTAAACTTAAACCTATGAATATCACTCAACTTTTGTTGATTTTTAGCATGTTTATCTCAGGTCTAAAATGAGCAAGGATGGGACGGAAGAACACGAAATTCTCACAAAGGCTATAAAATTCTTATTATCATTCGAAAACCTATTTAACAAATTTTAAAACCACTAGGACCTCATTTTTAAAACTCTGATATTTATAAAAATTCGAATGATAAATGTTTTAGAAAATCATTTTCTACTGAAAAACTATGAGCTGTGAAGTAACACCCATCTTTATTCCGCTGCAAATATTTTAAAATTGGGGGTGTTACAGATTGGCATCAGAGCTTTAGTTATAGCGAAACGGGTCTAATACAGATCCGAACTATAACCATTTTTACAAACAAAACATTTTATAGCCTTACACTCTTCGTGCCTTCCATGTCTGCAGACAACCTTGCTCAGTACATTACCTGTTAAGATTATTCTACATGTTTAGAAATTGCGCTTACACAACTATTATTTCAACCGTACTATTATAGCTTTAACGTAAAAATTACTTATAAAATACTATTCCCGGTTACTACAATAACATGTCCCCAAAAACTTTTGTGAACGCCAAAACTACTCTCCGTAATACTAATACCTCACCTATCGATCAAAATTCTCCGAATACCGAAGACCCCTACGTACAAATATCACAGCCCCAACTTAATATAGGAATCACTCATAGATCACTTCCATCGTCACCTATATGTTCCCCTCTACGTCAAAAACTTAGGAGAACTACTGAATCATATGAAGATGTGATTGGTGGTCAGGCAACATTCGAAGTTGGACAAAGTTCACGTCAAGAGAGGCCGTGGAAGAATGTTGAGCCAAATTCTCCGTTACCCTACACTTCAGATTCCCCAATACCAGATATCCCAAATAATTTATCCTCACCTAATTCCCCCAACTACAAGATAAGCACACCTGATTCAATATGGACTCCTGTTTATCAACAAGCCAGCATATTAGAGGCTCACACTGAACAACTAAAAGGCTTACGACCAACAAAATTTGAATGGTACGACCGTAACCTTGACGCATTGTTCAAAAGAGCGGATGTTGAAAGACGAACAATATGTGAATTAGGAATAAAGATTAATGAGATAAAAGACAACACCAACCTGGAACTTGGAAGTTTGGATTCCAGGGTCCGTTCTGCAAGAAGAGAACACGGTCATACACATGGTAGAATTGAAGACATTGAAAGGACCCTATGGATGGCTAGAGAGACAGCCAGGAGCCAAGGTCAAAAGATTGCCGCATTAGAGAGTATGTTGGCAAACCAAATAAACATTTGTCAGGAACGTTTCTCAAACATGGAAGCAGCACAACTTGAACTTGAGAAAGAGATTAGATATTTACGTCAGAGGCGTAACTAATCTTAAGTTTACAAGTATCCCTGCTGCATCTACTAAACCAGACAGACTTGGTTAGTATTTCATGTAATGTTCAATGAATCTGAACCTTTCAGAACTTGTAATCGAATCATAATATATAATAACCTCCTCTTCCGTTACATCTCTCTGTTATGAAACAATCGTTTCTTTCGTATCAAGCATGCATACTATGAATCCTCATAATTTCATGCAAAAATCTCATCAATTGTTACCTCCCTTGATGAACAAATAACTCCACGTAGATCCATGACATATTAATAAGAGACCTTGTACTCATTGTTTTACAAAAATGATCAGTCAAGTTATTAATATTATGATAACTTCTACTATACTATTCAAATCTACCGTGAGATTTCTTACAATTGTTAAGAATTCTTAAACATACTATAATTCACCAGAAACCAAAGGATTGTCTAAAAATAAATTTTCAAGAGAGAACTTGAAAAATGGAGAGAAAATTTATTTTAGTAGACGAATCGGTTTGTTCCTTAGTAATCCCATATCAAGAGTTGATTATCTATCTATGATACAACACAAACATATCTTGAAATTAGATTACAGTAAGGAGTCAATTCAGTCTATCATCAATGAAATAATTAGAATTCATTATTAAATTATTCTGATATCAGAAGGATTCTAAGTTGAGTTTCATTAATGATTTCAGAAGATTGACAACGTAAACAACACATGTACTCCATCATCATCAAAAATCACCATGACTACTGAAGCCATCAGGAAATTGGTAACCAACATCGTGTCAGTAGTACTCAAAGGGACTACCATAGTTGATCCAAGGGGAGAAACGGACATATCCAATAAGCATGAAAGCTGCATGGAATATAGGCCAACCCACTTTAAAACGCCAGAAGGAATGGCTAACCCTACCATCACCCATATCCAAGGAATTAGGCAAGGAGTTATATCTAATGGAAATAAACAAAAGCGAAAACTCTTAGAAATGAGGAACCTTTAAAGACTTCGATAGTATCAAAGGAATGATGACTAGATTGAAACAGATGAATAAATTTCTGTTGTAAATAAATAAATCCTAGTTCGACAATTTCCTGAGATTGTATCTCTTCCTCATATTATACTTTAAGTTATGATGGATGTAACTTAAGTATAACACTTATCTTTCTACCGTATCAAGAATCTACCTTGTAATAATTCCGAAATAATTATAATCTACGTCAATTCCAAATTCTATTCCATTTACCAATTAACAGTATACTGTTATTACACTAGAAATTTCTGACTCATCATCATAGTACGAACAAAAAAAAAATTTCCTACTTTATTATTAAAAAGAAATTACGTGTTATATTATAAAAACAACATGTTGAACACCATCTAAAACAACTTAAAGAAAAGCATAAATACCACTGTGACTGAGCCAAACATCACATCATTTAGTCCTCAATTATACATAGTCTGATCAACTATGTCTAATTTAGGAAGAATCATGTTATGAAGGAACAATCATAATGTAAAATTTTCTAAATAACAATCTTCATGTAAAAGTAACAAATAGAGATAAACTTAACTATTCATAAATGTTACAAACTACAATAAATACCTATCTTATTCCTTCGTCATTAGGACGAGAAGCCAACAAAAGTACAAATAAGAAAAACCCTAAAGACTAACAGAAAACTCCAATAACGAAAAATTTATCCAAATCCATGGAAATTAATAAATAAACAAATAATTAGCATCGGAAGAGCTAATGTCACAATAATTACAATATAAACCATAGAATCTTCAATAGGTTGATCCGCTATGACAACAAAGACCCCACCAACATAACCATAGCAAGAGCCACCACAAGATGAATCACCTTAATTATACTGAAATATAAATATAAACAAATCATTAAAAATAATAACAAGACAAATTCCTAAAAACAAAACAAGTTTTATTCATTATTCGTCAAAAATACATAGAAACACGACAAAGGCTTAATTTTTAAACAACCCTAGCTCAAGACTAGTGCCTCCATGTCTTATCAACAACATATGATAGAACCGTGAGTGGTATTAGGAACCCCAAAATCCCGACCAAAACTACATAATCTTCATCCGTAACAAAAGCCAAATAGGTGATGGCAACAACGATATATACCATTGCGATAATAGTAATTAGGCTCGGCATTTTTTCGGAAGTATTTAATAAGAGAAAAGGATTAAGAATAGGAAATGTGAAATGATAGGAAAATGGATGATGGAAGAAATGGAATTTGAAAGGGGTATATGTAGGAAGAAAACTAGCCGTTAAACACTATTTAGGACCGTTGGAAACACTATTCCCGACCGTTGGACACGGTACACCTAGCCGTTAATTTACTATTCATAACCATTACTTTCAATATTCACAACCCTTAAATACACCAGTTACTTGATCCTGTCTAGCACAAATAAGTCTAACTAAACCACGTCTCCTAAATCTTAATAATAAAAATCTCTCGACAACCCTCTGATCGAAATTTCCTAATACAGGAATTTTGTTAAACTTGAATTCCGGGACGGAATTCAGAATGAGGGGTAGGTACTGTAAACTCCCGTAAATTTCCCTATAAATAGTAAAAGTAAATCAAAGACTAATATATCATTACGTAAATTAATAACGTTTTTACCAATAACAAATTTTTTTTTATCAAATATGCTATGATACTTAAAAATCACTACGATATTCATGATCTCATTTTGCTTGGAACGATGCTCACACATGTACCACTATAGTCTAAAATCGCGAGAATATTAAAATTTTCTTTTATTCGTTAAGAACCTGCATTTTCAGGACATTTTTCAAATTTACTATTCATCGGTTACTATTCACCAAACACTATTCATCATTTCACTATTCATCGTTTTTGGAGTCGGTTAGTGATATTGAGATGTTTTTCAAAAGTTTTACTATTCACGATACACTATTCACAAAACACTATTCACTCTCGGACTTACGTAAACGTTTCACTAAATATTTACTAAACATTTCACTAATCACAAATTAATTATTTTCACTAATCCTAATTACACCCAACCGGACCCTTAATTTCATTCTAAGCCCAACGTCATTTTTGGCCTGTTACTATTCACGGCCCACGATTTTAAGCCCAACCTCCTATAATTATTTTGAAACACTCGACTAGACCAACCCAGAAACGCGTCTCGTACTCCCCATTCTTACACACGACACATACATATTTTTCCACATTCTCGTTCCTCCCCTAGCCAACTTTGAGTATGTCGAATTCCAACTTCCCATGTCGAGTCTAAATACATTTTTACGAGGCATATTATCTTGTCCAAAAACAATTCATACGATTTGTAACTAATCCAAAACTAAACCATTTTTGCTCTAGTTTGTTTCTATAAAGTCCTAAAAATATTTCTAACACAATTTCAAGTCTAAATATTACATTTGATCAATCATCACCAAGCCTAGCCAAGATTTCAAATCGTTTACATAACAAAAATGGTTGTCGACATATCAATTCAAATACAAATTGTACCTCCCTAATTCATGCACACACACTTGCATATTATATACACCTAGGAAAGTACTACACCAATCTAAAACTCCATTTCACAAGTACCATGCCATTTTATATTATCAAAACACACGTTTTCTTTAAACTATAAATCACGTCGACAAGCTAGAAAACAAACGAGAAGAGAACATGGCGTCTTACACTTTCATGACTTTAGGTACACAAGTAACCATCCCATCACATTAAACTTTGGCCACTAGGATACACTAAGTTTCATATATAAATGCCATGCATGCATGCTTTCTTTTTACAGGTTCATGCAAACCAAAAACTCACCAAAAATATTAAGTCCTTAGTCTAGTTCTTGGGTCGAAGCACTTGGGTAGGATTTCAAAGTAATCGGGTGGTGTTTAGGAGGAACAAGTCGTTGTTTGTGAACCTTGGTCGAGTCTACACCCACGTTACACACTTATACTACTCTATTCTCGACTCTACGTCTCGTTTTACCCCACCATTTTGGTGTAGTAAGTCTCACACAACTTTTTCCATTTTTATTTAAAACGTACATTTGATTATTTTCGTATAAGTCACAAACACTTGCACTAAAACTCTCGAAATCTAAATAAACAACACCTAAGTATTATACTTTCGTCTATATATTTACTACCTTAGTAATCAAGTAATATAAAGTTTCGAACCTAAAAAGTTACGTACAAACTATTTTTGGATACCTTTCTACCGTATAAAAACAAGTCGTGTAAACTCTTAAAATTTTTCTAAGTCTTTTTACTTATAAAAACTCGTTCCATGCAAACCTAAAACAAACGTATATCTTCAAAATTAACTTAACGAGCACATGATTTTATTTCAGAAACTATTTAACCACTTGACAAAGTATCATTTTCGTGTATAACGTTGGTAATAAAAATTACGTCTTGACCCTTTAAATGATGCAAAGCATCGCGACTTAAAACCTTTTTCTGAAAAACTAGTAAATATCGACTGGGCCTTAAGGCCCAATCCTTTGAAAATAAGCTAACGAATAAGAAGTCCTAATAAGCAGTCTTGGAACATTTTTAGCATCCTAAAATAAGCCCGAAACCAAGCCCAAAACTTTCGTAAGCCCATTGGATTTAAAAAGCTTAACGGGCCTAGTCTTTTTCGTTAAAAAGCCCATTAAGCTATAATAAGCTCTTTTCGATAAATAAGCAGTTTTGAAAAGTTCAAATAAGCTATTTTTAACTTATTTGAGAAATAAAAACACTAAGTTTTGAATTTGGTGAATTTTGGACTAAATTTGCAAAAATTATAATTTTCGGGTTAAAAGTGTCACTTTTATAAACTTTAGGTAAAAATTGTCATTTTACAAACTTGAGGATGAAAAACTGATTTTATAAACTTTTGGGATGAAAAATGTAAAAATTATAAAGTTTTGGACGTAAAACGTAAATATATTTTACTTTGGACTAACGACGTAACGCTAACACCGTTAGGGTAAAAAGTGTAAACATCTGGAAAAGACAAGGGCCGTATAATATAATTAATATTTTTATTTTTACTTTCCATTTTACGATCCCGAGTCACGACGTTTACATTTATTTCACACTATTATTATTATTTTCAAACTTATTTAAAAACTTATTATATATATATATATATATATATATATATATATATATATATATATATATATATATATATATATATATATATATATATAACTTATTTAAAAACTTACGATACTTTATCAAACCACCTGTTTTACTATCGTTAAATCAACAACTCACGTATTCAAAACTACTCGCGATTAAACCATTAAGACTATCAAACACTAAAAATTTCCAAATATTATCTAGGTCGTGTGTGGAGCCGTTCCCATTTTGCAAACTGAGTATCGATATTTTTATCACTAAAATGCTAAGGTGAGTTCATAGCCCACTTTTATAAAACTGTTTTCGTGGGGAGATACATGCTTTAAAATCTGAACACAAGTATTTTCTTATACTATGCCTGAAATTGTTAATGCTTAAGTCCCTTATTGCCAAAAGCCCCTCATATCATGAACCTTAGTCACCCAGAGGGTGAACGTAAATAATTGTGGATAGATCTATTAGGGATTGACAATCCCCGTTTGGGCGTTGAGAAAACAACCAAACGCACTTTATTTGAAATCTAATAGGTTACTGGCAAGAACCTATCCCGAGGGCCCTGTTACTATAATCCATCATTTATGATGAGATCTGTTAATCAGCTGAGTGTCATGAGCTTAATGCAATAACAACTGATTTTTAAATTATAATTGTATACCGGTGCAATTATCACTTATAGCTTGTGTTCAACTATTAAACTTAAACCTATGAATATCACTCAACTTTTGTTGATTTTTAGCATGTTTATCTCAGGTCTAAAATGAGCAAGGATGGGACGGAAGAGCACGAAATTCTCACAAAGGCTATAAAATTTTTATTATCATTTGAAAACCTATTTAACAAATTTTAAAACCACTGGGACCTCATTTTTAAAACTCTGATATTTATAAAAATTTGAATGATAAATGTTTTAGAAAATCATTTTCTTCTGAAAAACTATGAGCTGTGAAGTAACACCCAATCTTTATTCCGCTGCAAATATTTTAAAATTGGGGGTGTTACAATATAAGTCTAAAAGTAAATCTCTAATGTACGCAAATAGGATAATAAGCAAATTAAATAAATTAAAAACTACACTTGCTTAGACTAGTTTTCTACTTAATGACACACATGATTGTGATAACTTTTGATAACATGTTGGTTGAGATAATTAGATGGTGATCTAATCTATTGTTTCTACAAGTTAAACCTTCGTCAAGATTTTAGTTCATAAAAACAAGCCTTGGGTGTAAACCAATCAATTCAAGATCTATCCAAGGTTCATAAGGTATGGTGGATATCTTAAACACAAGACAAACTTTTATTACAAATCAAATACTCTTAGGAAATGGTCAATACAAAAGGTAACCTCTTCATAGACAAAAATGTCACAATCGTTTATGAACATTTAAACTTTCGTCCTACTAAAGGTTTACAAACAATCCGATTTGATGTTATAAAAGCATTCTTATTACAATCATACTTCTTGTTTCTTTGTTTAGTCAAGAATAATTATGGTGAAAAACGATCATTCATAGACAAATGATTATAACTAGTTGAGTAATAACAAATCTTTCGACCTTTGAAACTATTATCAATTTGTTAACCTTGGCTAAACAAATGTCATGTTGAAACTTAAGGTACAATTGGTTCTTAGGATTGTGTTGATATAAATAATGTTTAAAAAGGTTATTAATATCTCTCAATAAACCTATGTTTTGATAATCACAAAACTCAAATCAAATTAAGTCAAGATTAAGACGTAAACAAATATTTGGTAACAAATATTTACCTCTACATCGAATATCACTTAAGGTATGCATAAACTAAGCGTCTTATGCATTACATGATCAAAGGAAATTTTGTCTTAAGACATAACATCTTATAAAATGATATAAACATTTTATATATATTTGTAAATCATTTTTGGTAATGCTATATTAAACCACAAAGATATGATTTCAAATTTCCAACCAAAAAGGGCAAATTTTATCCAGAAAAACTTTTCCAACGTTCAGGAGGGCGGCCCCCTTAATTTTACTAGGCGGCCCCCTTAATGATTAAGGGGACCGACCCCTAATTAAGGGGACCGGCACGCTCCAGAACAGTAAATTCTGGCCCTATAAATATTGGATCATTTCACACATTTTTCTCACCTTTTTGCACTATAAACTTTCTGATCCAACCTCCATTTCTAGATCTAAAATCCTCTGATCATATAATTCATAAGTCTTTGTTTCCAAGTGATCCAAAGCTTCATCCATTCAAGTGCAAGAAGAAGAACACTCCTCTACATCCATCTAATTGTAGTAGTGTTCTGAATAGCTAGTTTCATATTGTAGTTGTGGTAGATATTTGTAAAAGTGTTGTGTAAATTTGTTGATTGTAGAAACTAGGTGTGTTGTAAAGTAGTTTAGTAGTTGTGAATTAGTTGTGAATAGAAGAAGGTGTGAAGTTGTGAAGGTGTGAAGCCTTGAAGAAGTTGTGAAGTTGTGAAGAAGGTGTGAAGCCTTGAAGAAGTCGTGAGATTGGTTCTAGCTACGATTAGAACTCGACATTTAGCTTAGTGTCGTTAACTCGTGTAAGCCAAGGTGTGTAAGGTTTCTCCACCATAAGGAGTTTGTTGACATAGTGAAGAAAACTCTCGAGTGTGGTACTCGGGGAGTGGAGTAGGGCAAGGAAGGTGTCCTTGTAGCCGAACCACTATAAATTCACGTGTTGTGGTTTGATCTTTCTAACTCTATCTTTTCTTCATTACATTTCAATACTTTCATTACTTGATTAGAATTGCTTATATTGGTTGTCATTTGAATTCACTTGAGATCGAATCGAAAGCTTTTAATAACCTACAAAATATTTTGGTAATAAACTTTTAAAAGGACGTAAAACTATTCAACCCCCCTTCTAGTTTTCCACAATTGGTATCAGGAGCCACGTCTAGCAAGATCTTTAAAATGTATTGTATTTTAAAACTTGTAACGATCTATGAAATCTGAAAAATATTTAGAAGGGCAATCTATGCAAAGACCACCACTATTTGAAAGTGATGGATTTTTATATTGGAAAAATCGATTCGAAACTTATGTGAAGTCAAAAGATCTAGATCTTTGGCATGTTATTACTAATGGTGATTTTTTACCTATTCAAAATAACCCCGAAACTAAGAAAGATGAAATCATACATTTTGAAAAACAAAATGATGATTTAAAAAGAAAATTTGCTAAAAATAATGAAGCAAAAATGGTTATTTATAATGCGCTACCACGTAAAGAGTACGAAAGGATCTTTATGTGTGAAACCGCAAAAGAAATTTGGAACTCTTTACTAATAACTCACCAAGGTAATAGTCAAGTCAAAGATAATAAGATAGATCTACTTGTTCAACAATATGAGCAATTCACGATTCCGGAAGAGGAATCAATTGATAATGCTTTTGCTAGATTTAACACTATCATCACAAGTTTAAAAGCACTTGATGAGAATTTTTCTAGTAAGATTTTTGTTAGGAAGTTTCTTAGGGCTCTTCATCCAAAATGGCGAGCTAAAGTGACGGCTATTGAAGAATCGAAGAATTTGTCAACATTGCAACTTGTTGAATTAATTGGAAATCTAAAAGTTTACGAAGTTATCATTAAGAAGGATTCCGAAATGGTCAAAGAAAAACGAGAGCAAAGCAAGTCAATCGCCTTGAAAGCTAGAAAGGAATCTAGTATCGAAGATAGCTCATCTTCCGAAAGTGATGACGAAGAATACGCCATGGCCGTAAGAGATTTCAAGAAATTCTTCAAAAGGCGAGGAAGATTCGTAAGACAACCGCATGATGAAAAGAAAACATTTCAAAAGATTAAAGATGACAAGAACAACAAGATTGAAAGAAAATGTTTCAAGTGTGGTGATCCAAATCACCTCATCGGAAAATGTCCAATGATGACAAGAGATCAAAATCAAAGAGCTTTTGTTGGAGGTGCTTGGAGTGATAGTGATGAAGATGAGAATGAAACGACAAAAGAAGAAAAGTGTCTTATGGCGAATACATCAAATGAGGTACGTTCCGAAACCGAATATTTTAGTGATGAAAGTTTATCATTAGATGAAAAAGATCTAGATAATGAATATAATAGGCTATGCAAATTAGGACAACTAGTAATGGCCAAAAACAAATCACTAAAATACATAAACAATCAATTGGAAAATGAAGTACTTGAACTAAAAATTAAAATACATCAACTTGAAAAAGGTAAAGAAATTTTTGAAGAATGTAAATCATGTCAAGTGCTTAAAAGTGAAAACGAAATACTTAGGGAAGAAATTCGCAAACTTAATAAATTTGAAAATAGTTGTCACTCACTTAGTAAAATAATTAGTATTCAAAGAACATCCGGAGATAAAACCGGTTTAGGATTTAACTCAAATGAAGCTTCAACAAGTGAGATTAAAAATGTCAAATTCGAAAATGAACCTAACGAACAAAAATCTCTAAAATCTAATCCTAAGTATATACTTATTAATGATAGAAAAATACCTCTTGCCAACAATGAAGAAGTAAAAGCTTTTTATAAATCGTGTTTGAAAAATGAGGTAGGATCTTCTAATATATTAGATACGTCATTATATATACCTCTTAATACCTAATATATTAAATATATATATATATATATATATATATATATATATATATATATATATATATATATATATATATATATAATTGCTTGCACATAACCTAGATACGTCATTAGTTGACTTTTTAGAACTCCAGGAAATTGTTCTTTATCGAACCCTTTCCTTCCCCCCCCCTCGCGTTATTCTATTAAGTCCTCTTTTAGGAGACTCATGATGATGAAGGGATATGAGTCAAGTGGACTTTTATAATGCAAGAACACCTTCGCACGTGAACATTATGGATGAAACAAACTCCTCTCGCCGACTTTATTCTATCTCCGCTACTATCTTTCAAACCTCACCCATCAACCCATCTTTCACTCACACTTATACTTATATATAAATATATACACTTATTCACATATTCTCGAACACACCACAAACCCTTCATCAACTTAACACTTTGATCATTTTATCCAAAATTGTCAAAGGTATATTTTAATTATCGAAACGGTAATTAAAAATTGTTAAGAATTTTATCATCGTGCCAATAAACGCTTACATATTTTTGATATATTATAAATCTAATTATATACGTATAAATATTTTTGTTCCAGAAACTAATTCCGCGAAATTTCGAAAATTTCAAAGGCGGCCCCCTTAAAGATTAAGGGGACCGGCTTGTTATCGAGGGCGGTCCCCTTAATGTTTAAGGGGACCGGCCATCTGACACTTCCAAATACGTTTTCCACCTTATTTCCATTCCCAAACACCCCATTTGCTCATTCATCTCTTCCCCATTGCTGCTAAGTACGAACCAAAACACCCAAAACCATCAAAATCCTCCACCATATCACCAATCCGGGGCTGTTTCGCAAGGGGCAAACATCAACCAAACATATAACAACATCTTTTGTAAGTTTTCCAACATGCATTTCATCACATTTCATTCGATTTGGTGTCTAATCAATAATTATGCATTTTATTAAAATTTATTTTAATTCGAATTTAAGTGTAATAGAAGCTAGAAATTGAACTACCAAATGCTTCCCATAGGATTAGGATGATGTATTGCAACTCAAATTTAGTATAACATATCATTTTGTCAAAATCATTAATCGCCCATAAACCCTTGTTAAATTTTATTTTTCAAGAGGCACATTGTTGATATAACTCTTAAAAACTACTTAAAACTTACTACATTACATTGTTTTAACGTTCTAAACAATCAAAACATACTTTTCAATTTGTTATAAAATGGTTCATGAAGACAACATGGGCGTTTGGTTCATGAACAAACTATAACTATATGTAGTTATTTGAAACTTAAAACTAGTTCATAAAACTTGTTAATACTACTAGAATCAATAGACGTCATCAAGATATATAATCAATATATATATTGATGTTTTAGGATGTTTTTATCTAGTTAAGGGAGCGTTTGGTTTATCTCGAAAAAGATATTTTTGAAAACTAAAATTCGCATTTTAATCTTTTAAACAAGCTTATGTTGTGTCAAACTCTTATGAAATGGAAGATATATAATCTAATATATATCTAGCCTTATTTCGAAATGAATTATGATATCATACTCTTTGATATTATACATTCTAAACGAGTTTAAAATCAAAATAAAAGGAACATTATGAAACTACTTCATTGAATATTTTTTTTGTGTCGAAGTAGAATTTCGTTCTACATATAGTGCATATAATTATATAAATATATATATATAACATATGCATGATAGTTGTTTTTATATTGATTCTATTTTTGTTGTTATATTGTTTAGGTGAAAATGCCTAAGACCACGGTTGGTGATGTCTCCAAAACCAAACAATACATTCCAAATGTCTCTTCTACTCCCAGCATGTCTCCTTCAGTTGCATGTTTCTATCGTCCTATTGAAAATAGAAACATTCACGAAGGATGAATTGTCGATCCATCTTTCTATGAAAATGATCAAACCGAACGAATGTTCACCAATATTCGTTTTGAATGTCTTTTCCAAATCAACGAATCAATCATTCCTTGTTTTATCCTTGATTTCTATAGCCAAGTGATGGTGCAAACCGATCCCTATGGTAATATCCTCATTTCCTTCATGATTCAAAATCAATTCATCACTCTTACTCTTGCTCAATTTGGTCAAATTCTTCGAATCCCATACAACGGCCAAGCCGTTTTCTCAAATGAATGGAATCTTTCCACTCTTGAAAGAAATCGTCCTCAGGATGGCCCCTACTATTCTGAGATTCCTAGTCCTGAAGACATTCATCGAATGCTTGAACTAGAACGTCGTACGACTAGTCGAGTAATCAAGTCGAAGAATGTCGATATTCATGCCAATCAAATCCTCCTCAAAGAGCTAAGCCAAGATATGAAGAAGTGGGAAGAACTTATTCGAGAGAATGCGTTTGGTACTGGTGGTCACCGTGATCATGTCACGGCGAGCATTGCCCACATGCTTTATTGTGTTATTGCTGAAGAGCAATACAATTTGGCTTATCTTTTTATTCATCGAATCATGTCCACCAAGAACACCCCAAATGCCAATCTTCCTTACGGTATGTTTCTCACACGACTTTATCGTTATGTGATGGAACATTACCCACATCTTCAAAGAGACTACTACGTTCATATCCTTCCTACTTTGAACCAACTTACTCGTGTTCGTACTCGTCGTGCTCGAAGTGACAAAGGAAAATCTCGTGGTCCTTTGTATTCTAGGCCTCGTGGTTCTACATCTCATCATGATGACGATGATGATGAGGAGGAAAACACCTCACGTGTTAGTACTCCATCCCCCACGACCTTTGTTGAAAATCTTTCCGATATTGATGATACCGAATATCAAATTCCTCTTCCTCATGAATGTACCGATGAGCTTCTCTTCACTCGTCAAACGTCTATCATCAACTGTCAACAACAAATGCATGAAGAACTTCGAGGAGGTTTCAAATCCGTTGGGAAGATGTTTAGGAAGATGCTTGGAAAGAAGAAGAAGTAGAAGATATTGACGTGTTGCTACTTGTTATTATTTGTTTCTTTTAGACATTTGTATGGTTTGCTATTTGTCCGATTTATTCGGAAATACTTGTGCTATTTCTTGTTTATCTCTTGAATGATGTTTAGACTTTAATTGTTATCATGCTACTATCTTAATGTTATGTCATGCTTCTTTTCAATGTGGATTATAATATGTTAATTTGCATGCAAAATTTGATATATATATATATATATATATATATATATATATATATATATATATATATATATATATATATATATATATATATATATATATATATATATATATATATATATATATATATGTTTATATATCATCATTCCTAGAGTATGTACTTCTAATAGAGCTTGCTGGAAAAACACACATGAAAAATCACCAAATTCTGAAAATTTTGCGTTTCTGGTCGTCTGGGAAAACACCAGATGGGTGGCCCCCTTAATTCCCTAGGCGGTCCCCTTAATCATTAAGGGGGCCGGCATACAATTAAGGGGACCGGCCATCTGGAACTGGATTCATTGTTTTCTTTTGCATCTTGTGAACCCTTTCTCTAGTTTCAGCTACCATTTCCCATTTTAACCCAACTGATTTTAGAATCTCATTCAACCATTTCAAATACATACCTAAATCAACCATTTCCATACTATAAATTCCCTCCACAATCACCATTCTTCATCTCATCATTCACCATCTAAATCATCATGACTCCACCAAGCACCTCACACTCTAAAGCCTCCAAGAAACAAAAACTTGTGGTCATCCCCCCAAAACAACTCTTCATTGACTTAACAAATGAAGACAACAAAACCCCATCGCCTCCACCCAAATGCTCATCCCCAAGTGCACCCAATGCACCATCTAAAACACCTTCCACTCATGGAACTTCATCATCCTCCATACCCTCAACCTCATCAATCAATGACTACCTCAACTCACACTTGTCACCACAAGTATCATCACCACTTCCTACACAATAACCCATGTCCACCCATCTTACCATCTCACTTTCACCAATAACACCACTTGATGCTCATCTCTCATCTCCACCAATTACACCACCATTCTTTGCCAATCCCGTGCCTTGGAGGCTACTTGAATCCCATGGGGATACTTGTCTTTGTTGCATCCATAACCGCACGGTCATCTTTGGCCTTAGAGATGAAATTCAATATATGTTTTCATATATAGAACATTTGCTTACCAACCCACCACCACCACCAACTCCACCATCCTCTCCAATCATTCCTCCATCACAATTCTCACCCATTCCTCCATCATCACCATCATGCTCTCCTAATTAAGCATTTGATATGCTTAATAAATAACGCCTCTACCACCCTTTTGCTTGCAAGCTCTATGAAGACCATGTACTCTTGCCATGATGATGTATTTTCCTTGTTGTTAGTTTGTGAACTAGCTTTTCTACTTGTAATCCAAATTGCTACTTGTATGTTGTGTCTTGACACAACCTATTATTTAATATGAATGCTTTCTTTCAAACATGCTTTATTTTTTTTTCTAATCACCTTATACATGTTTGCATACATATACTTGTGCTTCTAATATTTTTTTTGCAAAGCATTCCATAGCTCGTTCTCTTGGTGCCCCCAAATGAGGGGGAGTACACATCAAGGGGGAGATATCTACCTGTCAATTTTTCACGTTTGAAAATTGTCGGCATAGCCTTTTTGTTTCTACAAAAAGGGGGAGAAGTAAATATAAACTCACTAAAATACTTGTTTAAAAATTAATTTTTGAGTTAATGAGTTTAAGTTTTTTAATCATCAAAAAGGGGGAGATTGTTGATATAAATAATGTTTAAAAAGGTTATTAATATCTCTCAATAAACCTATGTTTTGATAATCACAAAACTCAAATCAAATTAAGTCAAGATTAAGACGTAAACAAGTATTTGGTAACAAATATTTACCTCTACATCTAATATCACTTAAGGTATGCATAAACTAAGCATCTTATGCATTACATGATCAAAGGAAATTTTGTCTTAAGACATAACATCTTATAAAATGATATAAACATTTTATATATATTTGTAAATCATTTTTGGTAATGCTATATTAAACCACAAAGATATGATTTCAAATTTCCAACCAAAAAGGGCAAATTTTATCCAGAAAAACTTTTCCAACGTTCAGGAGGGCGGCCCCCTTAATTTTACTAGGCGGCCCCCTTAATGATTAAGGGGACCGACCCCTAATTAAGGGGACCGGCACGCTCCAGAACAGTAAATTCTGGCCCTATAAATATCGGATCATTTCACACATTTTTCTCACCTTTTTGCACTATAAACTTTCTGATCCAACCTCCATTTCTAGATCTAAAATCCTCTGATCATATAATTCATAAGTCTTTGTTTCCAAGTGATCCAAAGCTTCATCCATTCAAGTGCAAGAAGAAGAACACTCCTCTACATCCATCTAATTGTAGTAGTGTTCTGAATAGCTAGTTTCATATTGTAGTTGTGGTAGATATTTGTAAAAGTGTTGTGTAAATTTGTTGATTGTAGAAACTAGGTGTGTTGTAAAGTAGTTTAGTAGTTGTGAATTAGTTGTGAATAGAAGAAGGTGTGAAGTTGTGAAGGTGTGAAGCCTTGAAGAAGTTGTGAAGTTGTGAAGAAGGTGTGAAGCCTTGAAGAAGTCGTGAGATTGGTTCTAGCTACGATTAGAACTCGACATTTAGCTTAGTGTCGTTAACTCGTGTAAGCCAAGGTGTGTAAGGTTTCTCCACCATAAGGAGTTTGTTGACATAGTGAAGGAAACTCTCGAGTGTGGTACTCGGGGAGTGGAGTAGGGCAAGGAAGGTGTCCTTGTAGCCGAACCACTATAAATTCGCGTGTTGTGGTTTGATCTTTCTAACTCTATCTTTTCTTCATTACATTTCAATACTTTCATTACTTGATTAGAATTGCTTATATTGGTTGTCATTTGAATTCACTTGAGATCGAATCGAAAGTTTTTAATAACCTACAAAATATTTTGGTAATAAACTTTTAAAAAGACGTAAAACTATTCAACCCCCCTTCTAGTTTTCCACAGATTGACTTGAAATTGAATTAAAACATGTTATCACAATCATCACTATCACTAAGTATAAAACATCATCAAAACAAGTGTAAAAAGATTACTAGCCACTCATAGCAAACATGCAAATAAACTTAGAATATTTAACATAAGAATCCATGGTTATAAGTCTTACAATGCTTTGAAATTGATAACAAATAACAAGGTATTGATAACCTAAGGGTTGGTGATGATTTCTTGTGGTTTTCGGACTCCAAATGTTGCTTCATTGGTCCTCCAAAGTTCTTGGTTCTTTCTGCACGAATTTTCCTCCTTAGAGAGCTAGAAGATGATAATAATTGTGTGTAGTAATGAGAGTAAATGGTATCTTCAATGGTTTGTTGAGTTATGCACTTTTGAGGTCCTTATAGGCTTGTCCAACACTCTTGGTAATAAACAGGGACTTAAATGCTTGAACTTGGACAATAAGATACTAAAAAGGGCCTAGAACCATGGGACAAAAGACCAAGATTCGTGCACAAGAGTTGGCAAAAACATGCAGAAGTGGCCATCCGATCGGTTGCGGGTTGATACCGATCGGATGGAGAAAGGTCATTATGGCAATCCGATCGGTTGAACTCCAACCGATCGGATGGTAGATCCTGGCTATTTTGGACTTTGACTTTTCCTTGTGTAGTTCTTTATGCACTATCCAAACTTGATTAACTTTTGAACTTGGAACTTTGTAATGACAAAACTTAGGTTCTCATATGACTTACTTCATAGATTGGACTTTTGAGCTCGGGAATCTTCGTGTAATCACGTATACTTCATTTTCTTCACTTTTTCTCCATTTTTCCTGCATTTGGCTACATATGCTACAAAAACATACTTTGATACGATTTAGTGGCAAAAGCATATAAAAACAACCAAATAACATACACAAAAACACTAATAACGCTTATAAAAACATGTTAAATTTGAGCGTTATCAGCCTCTCAACCACAAAATGAGTCTCCATCAACTCACAAAGAGTATCCTAACCTGAGTCCTCAAGATCATCCATTACCACCTTCATGTCCACCTCAAATGACAAATGTCAACTCCCTACACTCCATCAAGGCTCAAGAATTCTCTAATCTTCTTGACTTGAGTCTCCTCAACATCATCCTATCTTAAAAGCATCACCCTCCAATAATGTCTCATCGCACTCTTGCCCAAGTGGATGCCTATGGGGGTTATTGTGCTTGTTGCATTTACAATCACAACCACTTTCAAAATATGAAGAATGATCTTGACTACATCATCTCCATTCTCTTGTCACCCGGGTTTTTACCTTCAACCAAAACTCCTTCACCACCATATCTCCGCAAGTCTTAGAAAAACATGCATGCTCAATAATAAAACCGGACTTTGCTTGGGATATCCTAGAAGATTAGACTAGGATTATGAATGTAGTATCTGTTGGGATCATACTTTAGTATTTTAGTCAAGTCTCGGTCATTACATTTTGTAATAGGTTGCTTAGTTATTTAATCTACTATGTTCATGATTACAAGGCTTATGTGTTAAAGCCCTATGGGCCTTAAAGCCCACGAATTAAAGGATAAGGGAGGAAGGGAGTGTTGCCCTAACTCCTCCCTTATAAATAGAAGGCTTATGTAAACATTTAGTTTGCTGGTTATTTGATTATCTTAAGGAAACTCTTGCACTCTCACCTTTCATATTGTCCCATAATCAACCAATCTCATTTCTCATCTTATTTCTTTCTATATAATACTTGTGTTTACAAAATGGTGACCTAACAGTATCTTATTGTAATATTCATATATATGACTTTGTTGTTTCTTAATGAGTGGACTAATTTATGCATGCTTTCTTAATCTTGTATCCCTGACAACTTTCTGACGGCGGCCCTCAATCATCATGGCGGTCCCTTTTCACTAAGGGACTGTCCACTTATTTAAGGGACCGTCCCAAGTATGTGCTTTATCTCGTATTTTCTCTTCATCTCTTATGTACAGGTTATCTCTCCTTGCTTGCATGTCTCTTCTAACTTTTTTTTGTAGCAATATACCATCGATCGATTCCCTGGTGCACTCATCTAGGGGGAGCACTAAGCAAGGGGGAGTCATCATGTTGCCGTCGACTTCTTTCTCTTCTACTCTCGATGAAGCCTTTTTGATTCTACAAAAAGGGGGAGATTGTTAATACAAATAATATCAAAAATGTCATTTGCATTATTCGGTCTCTACTAGTTTTGATAATCACAAAATATAAGTACACATTACGTAAAACTATGACTAATAAGTTTTTGATCGAGAAAACTCGTTTTTGTCTTCAAAATCACTTAAGATATGTATAAACATCTACCAACTTGTATATGTGATCAAAGGATTTATTTTCATCAAAACATCACATTTTCATGTTACAAAACATTTTTACAGAAGTATTTTTGTATAATTAAAAGAAATGTTTTATTAAAAAAATGAATTCAAATTTCAAATGTGCTCAAAACCGACAGAAATTTTCCCCGCTCAAATTTCAAATGTGTAACAAAATATCAATACACGTTACGTAACACTATGACTAATAAGTTTTTGATCGAGAAAACTCGCTTTCGTCTTCAAAATCACTTAAGGTATGTATAAATATCTACCAACTTGTATATGTGATCAAAGGATTTATTTTTCATCAAAACATCACATTTTCATGTCACAAAACATTTGTACAAAAGTATTTTTTTATAATTAAAAGAAATGTTTTATTAAGAAAATGAATTCAAATTACAAGGCTTATGTGTTAAAGCCCTATGGGCCTTAAAGCCCACGAATTAAAGGATAAGGGAGGAAGGGAGTGTTGCCCTAACTCCTCCCTTATAAATAGAAGGCTTATGTAAACATTTAGTTTGTTGGTTATTTGATTATCTTAAGGAAACTCTTGCACTCTCACCTTTCATATTGTCTCATAATCAACCAATCTCATTTCTCATCTTATTTCTTTCTATATCATACTTGTGTTTACAAAATGGTGACCTAACAAGTGGTATCATTCGCCTACTAGAGTTTGAAGTGTGTTTCTTTGATTTAACGTGGGATTTGGTGCTTATTTCTTCATCTTTTTGCATTTTTCTTTGTTTCTTTCACTCAAATCTTGAAGCTTGGACAAGTTTCAAGGTTGATATAGTGATTTGAAGCTTAGTTTTTGCATAAAGTTGTGATTTTTAAGGGTTTTTTAAGGTTTTATAGCTTCTTTGATATTGGAAAACTAGTTTTTGGTAGCAAAATCTTCAATAGTTAGTGTTTTCTAAGTATTGGTGAAGTTATTTGATCAAAAGTACCTTATTTCTAAGCATTTTTTCTTCAAAAATTTGAGATTTTTCAAGTTTCTGACCAGTTTACGCGTAAATTTGGTGAATAGTACGATTCCAAAGCTGTCAACAGTACTTTTTGTCCTTTTTACGCATAACTTTTGGCCTAAAACCCTTTTCTTACGCGTAACTAAGGTCTAAACCCTTTTCTTACGCGTAACTCTAGTCAAAACCCTGTTTTTACGCGTTACTTGGAAGTCTACGCCTTAAATCCTACGAGTAAAGTCATTTTCTACGCGTAAGTGTGAAATCCTACGCACAAGACAGATCCTACGTCTAAACTTTACGCATAAGTCTATCTTACGCGTAAGTTTCAGATTCTACGCTTAACCTTCAACAAAGATCTTCTCCTTGTGTTCCGGTGACTCAGTACTTCCCTAGCTTGGATAAGTTAGTGGATTACTTCGACTTCGGATATCTTTCAAGCTTGGATAAGTTTGGAAGATTTGTTTGGTTGTTTAAACCTTACGCATAAGTCTAAACTTACGCATAAGCCAAAGCTTACGCGTAAAGAGTAAACTTACGCCTAAACTTATTGTTTACGCATAAACTAACTCTTTACGCATAACTTAACAGTTTACGCGTAAGATTAAAAGTTACGCGTAAGAATTGAACTTACCCCAAGGATTTTGGAACTTACTCAAAGGAACGTGCATTTCAATCTTCTACAAAGATCCATTTCTACACAAGTGTTCTAAGATGTCTCAACCACCTAATCATTACTTCCCTCATACTCAGCAACCTCAACATCAGCAGTATCAGCAACAACAATACCTTCCGCACCAAATGAATCAACAACCTTCTCAAAAACAAACGTATAATCCACTACATCATTACCTAATGATGCAACAACATCAGATCATTCCTCAACAACAACCATATCAAGTGCCACAACAAACCACTCAGTTTTCCTCCAAACAACCTCACTGGTTTGACAGAATGTGTGAAGTTATTACAACTCAACAATCCCGACATGAGGCAGGATCACTTGAAACACCTCCAATGCTAACACCTGGGAACTATGTTCAATGGTCAAGTCGATTCTTAAGATTTCTTGAACTAAAGAAACCTCATGGGAAATTCTTGAAACAAGTGATACTTGAAGGACCATTTGAGTGGCCAACAAGATTTGAAGCTGGGGATCCAACTGCTGATCCTCCACGTCCTCCTGGTGATAGACCTCTTCCAGAAACTTCACTCACTGAAGAACAGAAACTACATCGTGAAGCTGGTCAATATGCAATGGCTTATATACTTCAAGGTATACCTAATCCAATCTATCGAAGTGTCGATGCTCAGAAAACAGCCAAAGCTATGTGGGAACATGTTCATCTCCTTATGGAAGGCACTTAACTGAACAAAGATGACATGGAATCCAAACTCTACATGGAATACACTGACATCACAATTGAACCAGGAGAGACACTTGAATCCTACTATCATCGTTTCACAAATGTAGTCAATGATCTGGAACGTCATAAAACCACAGTACCAAGGATCGCTGTGAACTCCAAATTTGTTGGTAGTCTTGGCCCTGATTGGCATAAATATGTGACATTTGTTCGTCAAACGAAGAATCTTCATGATGCTCCATATGGTTTGTTGTATGATTTTCTGAAACACCATGAACCTGAAGTGGAAAAAGATCGAGCTCTACGAGGAGGATACACACCCACACCAACATCAAATTCTTTGGCTCTCGTAGCTCAATCTCCCTATGCTCCACCACCAATGTCAAATCATGCATATGTTCAAGAGCAGAACTACTTCAGTTATCCACAATCTTCCACCTCGAACCAAATGGTCCCTTATGATTCATCTCCACAAGATGCTTCTACTCAACTTGTTCCATTACACAACAATGATGCTGTATACTACACCAACTCCAATGATGATGACGATACATTGAATCAGGGACTTGCTCTTATTGCTCGTGCTTTCAGCAAATTCTCCAACAAAACAAACAACCGTCAACGTTCATCTTCTAACACAAGGGATCAAGCTGTTGTCAATGATGGAAGAGTGGAAATTCAGAATCGTAGCTATGGTCGATCCGGTTCAGGAAATTCTTCAGGAAATTATGGGAATGGTCAGAGGTTTAGTAACAATGGTGGGTTCAGGAACAACTCAGGATCTTCTCAGCAAAGGTCTGAATCAGTTGCAACTAGGAACTCCAACTCAGGGAATGCAGTGTGGTGCTACAATTGTAATGAACAAGGTCATATAGCGACAGCATGTCCCAAACCGAGAACTCGTGGTAGTAAGTTTCACAAGCAGGCATTACTCATGGCTTTTCAAGATGAAAAAGATGGACATTTCCCTGAACAGGATAACAACTTCATGGCAAATGTGAACAACGATGATGACATGGAAGATCTGGAAGCCAATGCTGCTGTGATACTTATGGCCAACATGCAGGAACTTCAGTTTAATGATTCAGGTCCAGTGTATGACACTGACGGCTTGTCTCAGGTACATGAAATAGCCTCACCTTCTGCTTCTGCATCAGATATGGCGCAAGTTGTTCCATCTAAATCATCTTCATCACCTCAAAAAGATGAACAAATAAGCACAGTTGTCATATTCGATGATGACACAGTTGTTTCATTTGATGATCCTATTGAGAATGATAAACATGATAATTTAGAACAACATGAACCATCATTTGATCCAGACCCTGACCTCATAATGTTATCTAAACAACTGAATGCTCAGCAATTGCTAATTGCAAAATGCAACGATAAAAACAAAGTTTTAAAAGAAACTAATGCAGCACTTGCAAGAGATATTGAGTGTGTTAGCATTAAAAATATGTATTATGAAGTGATGGTCATTCTCATATTGTAACTTTGTGTCGTTTGGTAAGATTAGTAATAGTTTAGTCATTGGGCCTTGGACTTGGCAAGCTATTATGTTATATGCTATGTTTCATAAGCCTAGTTATTCAACCATGTAACCAAGTCCAAGCCCAAGCCCATAGAAAGCCCATAGGGCATCTCATGTAACTTACTATTTAAACACCTCAAAGGCTCATTTGAGGTGTGTGCTTGTGTGTGTATTTGTGTGTGTTTTAGTAATCAAAGCTCTCATATTTCCATCTCTCTTTCTACATATACACGAATTACATATAAGTCACCAAGTCACCATCTTTCTTCTTCTAATCTTCTATATTTGTGATAAAGTTGGTATATCTAAGGTCCTACAAGTGGTATCAATCGCCTAACAATGATTTAGGAGTGTTGGGGTTTGTTGGTTTCGTTTTTTTTAGGCTTTCTACACGTTTTTCTTTTGAAAAATTCTTACTTTTCTTGTTTTTCTTTGTTTTTAACACTTTTTTGATTACAAACTAGTGTTATAAACCTTATCTAACAAGAAAGTATCAATCTTTTTAAAGATTTAAGCTTAAAAACTTCGACTAGGGTTTTTGTACTTGTTTTCGAAATCTTCATAAGTTTAATAAAAATCATCAAGTTTGCAACTTTCTACAAGTTTTGGTGTTTTTAAGCTTAGAAGTACAAGAATCTTGGATTAAAAACTTCATTTGGGTGAGCTTTTATCATAATCAACAAACTGTCACCGTTTCGCAATCTTCAAGTGAGTTTCGCAATCTTCTTTTTGACCCATTTTCGAGAACACAAGAATCGGCTCCGTTCGTGCTCACCGTTGGATACTCGGTATTTTCTCTCTTGTATAAGAAAGAAATTACTTCGACTTTCGGGCTAAATTTCGAAATTGTATAATTTCGAAATTTCTTGTGAAACTGGGTTTTCGAAAAAAATCACAAGCTTTTCGAGAACTTTGCAAATATTTTCGAAAAATCTCATATTTTCGATAAATAGCAAACTTTTCGAGAACCTTTACTTAGATTTCGAAAATCTTTTCATTTTCGAGAACTTCAGAGTTTATCGAGAACATCAGATTTATCGAGAACTTCAGAGATTTTCGAGAACTTCAGATATTATCGAGATCTTGGAATTTATCGAGAATTTTCGATTTTTTCGAGAACTTCAGAGATTTTCAAGAACATCAGAATTTATCGAGAACTTCATAGATTTTCGAGAACTTCAGATATTATCGAGATCTTGGGATTTATCGAGAATACAACATTTTCGAGAACTTTTGGTTGACTTTTGACGACTGAACTTCAAACGGCCATAACTTTTGAACCGTAACTCCGTTTTCGACGAATCAGCTGTCAAAACGACCGTCAGACAGAGGAGAACGACACGCTAAATGGATTTATCGATTTAGGCGAAGTTTCGAGGCCTAAAAACGCTCCGAGAAGAAGTTATTGAGGTTTTAAGGTTTTCAGTCAAAATTTTCACCATAAAAACTTGCATCAACTCACTCTAAACTCTACTCCTATTTCGTTGGAACGATCCAAGAATCAACTTTATCCATCTACACTTCATCAATGGCATCTCAGCAAGATATTCATGCAGCCGGTGCGGAAAACCGACCTCCTATGCTTGAAAAAGGTGGATATCTCCCATGGACAAGCCGCATGCTTCGTTACATCAAAACTAAGACTGATGGTAACCTCATGCTCAACTCCATTAAGAAGGGTCCATTTCAGCCAAGACAAGTTCAAGTTGCAGGTGATCCAAACTCAACAAATCCTACTGAACCATACATGCGTTTACAAACAGAAGAAGATTACACTGATGAAGACAAGGCGCAGATCAAAGCTGATGATATGGCAATGCATCTAATCCAACTTGGATTACCTCGGGAGATCTTTGCTGCAGTCGACAGCTGTGAAACTGCTCATGCTATGTGGGAACGTGTTAGAAGGATTTGTCATGGAACAGAGATTGGACAACAAGACGTTGAGAACAAACTTCTTACTGAATGAGAGAACTTCACATCCACTAAAGGTGAACAGATTGAATCATACTACACAAGGTTTTGCACGTTGATGAATGAGTTAATCAGAAACAAGTTGACACCTCGAACAATTGCAACAAACATCAAATTCGTCAATAACCTTCCAGAAGAATGGGGTCGTTATGTTACAATTGTTATGTAACAATTCACATTTTTCAGGATAATTACTGTTCCCGGAAAATTTCACTATTCACTTTTACTATTCATTTTTCCCGAAAATTTTCTCGAAAGTTGATTTTTATTTGATATTCTCAAGTGATAAATCATTTCCATGGCAAATTAAATGTTTGACATTCGTCAAATCATTTTCGTGAAAGTTATTAAGGAATTACACGGAATTACACGTTTTAGGGTAAAACGTCAATCAGAAATTCTACGTACAACGAAATTCAACCCCGTCAGGTGACCCCACATCAGTAAAATATTTTACACACTCATGATTTATTTGAGAATTAATCGTGACTGAGAAAAATATGACCAAAAACTTCCCAGCAGGTCACCCAAGCCTGTACTACTCTCGCATGAGCACGCTTAACCGTATGGGCGATTAACCGTTAGACCACAAAACGCGTTTCTAAAGACGATTTGAGTTTTTCAACTTGTTAGAAAATGTCAACATATTTTTCCCTCCTCCATTGACCAAAAATCATCCCTTGATGTTATAAGTCATTTCGTGATTTTTAGGCTTACGGTTTGATGTCTAAAAGACATTTAATACCAACCGACACTAGACTGAGCCCAGTCTAGACATTATAAGTCATTTTAAATCATTTTTATCACATTAGAAAAGTAACATTTTACTTTTCTCAATTTTACGCAATATTCGTACGTTTTACGTATTACGCGTTTTAGACCCGTGTTTCCAGTTTTTAGCAGGGTTTACCACCCAAATGGAACCTACCACTCATTTTATATTTTATTATGGGACATATGGACATGTCTAACAATACTTTAAAGTTTCATAATTTTACGACACCCGGTTTTACGTTTTGAGGCGTAACAACTTACGGTTTGCATTTCCCGGAGTCAAGTTTCATCCAATATCTAGGATAATACCAAGCAAAAGCCAAAGCTTGCCCTCCAAGCTCATGGAACCGGCCTAGGAGGGGGGAGTCACCCCATGTGGCTTCATTTCATGAATTTACCCTTAAAATCAATACTTATTTACAACTTGGTCACCAAGTTGTAACACTTTCCTAGTAAGCTTCCTAACTTGGACTATAAATACTCCCTCCCCATCCCATTTATGCCGTGCACCTCCAACCCCCATAACCATCCCATTCTTAGCTCATTTCCTTCTAGTTTCATGCATGGTTCAAGTGATTCTTCAAGGTAGAAACCCTAGATAGGTTATCATTCATCAAACACTTCCATAACCTCATATACTTGGTGATTTCTCTTGAGTTTGAATCCACTCAAGTCACCTCAACCTTCATCATCCATCTTTCAAGATTACAAGAGTAGAAAGATTGCATGAAGTGAAAAAGGGTTGAAGCAAGTCTATCAATGTCCTATCCTTACATGTTAACTTCCTTTCATCTTTGAAAGCCAAAAGTTGTGAGCCAAACCCTAACTTGATTCTTGTTAAATAATCATATTCATGTTATTTACATATTATTTGTGCTATATTATGTCTTGTATTCATGTCCATGACGTATAAAAGTGAGCAAAACAAGTTATTGTTATTGATTGTTACAACAAGTTACTAAAACAAGTAAACTAATGACTTTCTTGGAAAACCACGACCAAAATGGTAAAATTATGATATTGGATCATTACATATTACAGTAGAGGACTTAACAAGGAAACCATAGCAATTTGAACCACCTAAAACGAGTATACGAGTCAAAAGTTACGCCCATTTGAAGTTACCAAAGATTTCCGGCAAACTGCCAAATACCATTCTGATCAAATTTGGGTTTTGAAAGTCATACTTTTGGTCCGATTCATCAAAAAGTTAAAACACGAAAGTTGTCCGGAACGACGTTTTCGTTCAGGAACAAAGAAGCTCGAGACCTAAAAACACTTTCCGAGTGATAAAATTCTTCAAATTCTAAACAGCCCATTTTTAGGCGAAAGTAACAAGATTATGGTTATACTTTGAAAGGAACAAGAGGTCTTATGACCTATAATCAAGACCACCACCATGGCTAGGGCCAAGGTTGTGTCTCATGACCTTGGAACAAGGACCAAAGGTCATGGCTAGGCCATGACGAAATGACCATACCAACTTTCATAGGCGTAAACATGAAACAAAGAGTTGACGAGAACTTGAACAAGCAATTTGGATCTACTTCACTTAAAAGGGAACCATGAGATATTACCAAGAGAAAATGGTCATACAAAACTTATGAAACATACCCTAATAACAATCTTCATGTACTAATAAACTTTCCTAAGTTTATTCAAATATCGGACATGTAACCTTTCGGATCAAAACTTATATCTATATATTTCATCAACTACTACAATAGTAGGGAGCCTCATGTGAGGAGTTCATTATGTAAGCCGTCGAGTTGAGTTGTGGATTTACGAGTTAAAGTGTCCTGGCTCCTCGAACGCTTACTAACATGACTTCTGAATTATGTCGGCCCGAACGGTAGTAAACGATATACAAAACATACATGTTTCATGAATCTTTTCTTTCAAGGACTTACAATATACATCATACCACATCATGGACTATAATGCAAGATATATATATAGGCACTACTTCATATTCTTTACTCCAATCCTAAGTCGCGACATTCTATTATAGGTTGCTCGTAGAAACCTACACGATCCGACCATTACCTTCATTACTTGCTATCTTACTTAAGGTGAGTTCATAGCCCCACTTTCGATTACTTAATTGTTTTACAAACCCTTGGGGGGGGGGGAATACATGCTACTTATAACCGAGCACAATGTTTTTAAATTGTATGCTTACCTGATTGTTTTATTATCACTAAGTACCAACCTTGCTAAACCGAGATCCTTTATTATGAACCATTTAGTCACTAGCGATAGTGAGCGCGAATATTATTAATAGGCCTATTGGGATTGACGAATCCCATTTGTATTCACTAAGTTCAAACAAATGCAATAATATTTGAGATTTAGGTATGTTAGCAAAGTACCTACCGGGATAAATCTGCCGATCGATATTGGTACACGTTAACGTTATGGTGTCATAAGCTTAGTGTATAATACATGTTCCGGGCGTATAGTAACGTAGCCTACCTGTTTTGTTTTCCAAACATTGGTGTGAGCCTATAACTCACACTACCAACATATTGTGTTCAATCGATTTAACAAACTCTATGAATATCACTCAACCTTTGTGTTGACCTCTCAAGCATGTATTTCAGGTTCATGACAATCAAGGATGGCACGGAAGGACACGGATACTCAAGAGGGCTATAAATTTTATTATCATTCAAAACTCATTTATTATACATTGTAAACATGGAACCAATTGGGACCTCATTTTGTAATCTCTGATATTTATATAATTTGAATGATAAATCTTTTAAAACGACTCAATTGGAGTTCGTTTTCTATCATTGTGACTATTGTGCCGTCGAGTAACACTCAGTTTGAATTCCGCTGCAACCATGAATTGGGGGTGTTACAGATTGGTACCAGAGCCATGGTTATAGAGAAAAGGGTCTAATTGAGACCTAAACTATAACCACATGTACAAGCAAAAACATTTTATAGCCTTCCACTCTCCGTGTCTTCCATCCTCCAGACGATTATGGACTTAGTAAGCATGTTATGCTACACAAACATAATTGCATATTGATATATGTACCCTAAACATAATTGAGCATTTCCCCGTAAGTATAAGTATATTGATATATACACACTAAGCATTTTATGCTACATGAACACACATAAGTATATTGATATATACACACTAGGCATTTTATGCTACATGAACATATTTGTATATTGATATATACACACTAGGCATTTTATGCTACATGAACATATTAGTATATTGATATATAAACTCGGTTTATTTTCAATCATTTATCTAAACAATGGACTAAACATATCTGTGTATGCCTATTCTAAGGCATTTCGGCACAGCCACACTCTCCCAATCATGTTCCTACTCCAACATTATATGTCCAAGACATTGTAACTAATTACAATGGTCTCATTCATTTTCCAAGACATTGTGAGATACAATGGTCTCATTCATTTTACAAGACATTGTGAGTTACAATGGTCTCATTCATTTTTCAAGACATTGTGAGATACAATGGTCTCATTCATTTTTCAAGACATTGTGAGTTACAATGGTCTCATTCATTTTCCAAGACATTGTATTATACAATGGTCTTAACCATTTCTCAAATGTTTTGAGTCACACAATGGTCTAACCTACTTCCCAGACATTGTGAATTGCACAATGGTCTAACCTACTTCCGAGACATTGTGTTTTGTGCAAATGGTCTCTAGAATTATTCCATCACATCATTAATATCATTTCTTATGATATCAAAAACCCGTCACAATCTATCGATTTCAAAACAAGAAATATGAGATTTCTAAAGGACAAACTAATCCATCATCGACAAAAGCTGAACTTTCTCTACATTCACCAAAGTTTTCTTATGAAACCTTTATTATTAAAAGTTCGTGATCCTGGCCAAGTATGTTCTATTTTAGAACTACTTAAAATTTCCTTTCCATACGTATCTACCCTTACTACCTTCTATTCAATGGAATATGAAAACATACGTTACAAGTCTTGTATGGACGGGACTTGCAACTTAAGGGTTTGACATCGCCTTTGTTTAGTGGACAGTTTCCCGAAAGCAACGGACATATCAAAAGTATACCTAGTTTAGGTATTTGAAAATTTTATCGAACCTTGGCTAAATATAGACTAGTCACCTATATTTAACCTAGGGACAGTGGAATATAGTCTGACTAACTATATTCGACTTAGAATTTTCAAATACTGAGAGTAGTTGTACTAGGGTTATGTTTAGGTTGATTTCCTACTTGAACTCGATAAACCACCAGAATACAATAAAACGATCTAGAGGCACGATAGTGTCTTACCACTCAGCGAAATCTTAACACCTTATTTGTACTACCTAACTTCATTTTTGAAAGTTTTCATTTATGAGATAATCCGAACTACTATCTTGGGATAGTTATCAATTATTCTCTTCATCCTGTAGAAGTACTATCCTGTTTAGGTCCTAAGGATACCATTCCATCATAAACTTTTAAAATCTCTTAAGATTTTTAAAGCAAACTCAACATCTATACCTAAGAGTATTAATGTTAAGCATACACTACACACTTTTGTTCATCAACATATCACAACATTACCTTCACAACCGTGGCAAACATAAGCTCATTAACAGATCTTGATGCACTTTTAAAGCTCAAATTATCCTTAGTTACACCACAAGTACCCTCATCAGCTTTACAAGATTGAATATTTATCTTGTAGTTTTGGAACACCAGTATCATCTCGTAAATACCCTACCTTGTAACTCACCGGCTAAGTATGAATGTTGTGTCGGGAATTCCTGAGTAGGATGATTTATAATGTCATTATTTGAATGGATTGGGATGCCTTTTCATTTAAATAAAGAAATTATAAATCATCGAACCATACGTTTATATTCCTTTAGTTACATTGTTTGGGATGCCTCTCTATGTAAATAAAGAATTATAAACAAGTGGGCTTATTTATATCCGAAATAACATAAGTATGAAGTCAATAAACACTAGATACAACAACAGATTACCTACTAGGCTATAATGGCAACGACTATCCCAATTTCCATTAGTACGAGGTTTACACTTTGGTTTTCATAATGATAGTGCAATAACAAACAAACTCGTTGCGAGGCCATGTAACCATATGCATGTGCAGTCGTACCAAACTCATTACGGGGCCATGTAGCCATATGCATGGGCAGTCATACCAAACTTATTGTGAAACCATGTAGCCATATGCATGGGCAGCCGTACAATTCAAACAGGACTTGGTCCAACCACATGTTCAACGCTTATTCCATGATTCGATTCTTATATCAATTGCTATTGATACTTGACAACTATATCAATTTCCATTTTGATATTTAACTATATCAATTTCTGTACAACTACTATATCAATTTCTATTAATAATCGACTGCTATATCAATTTTCTTTGATATTCGACTATTATATGGATCTCTACTGATATTCAACCATGTTATCAATCTCTATTGACACACCATATTCTGAGACAAATCAAACTACATCACTAGTAATTCCAGACTTTGGTCCTCATAAGTAACCACACATCTTTATCGATACCACTCCAACATATGACACACATAGAACTTCGGGACGAAGTTCCCCGTAAGGGGTAGAGACTGTAACAATTCACATTTTTCAGGATAATTACTGTTCCCGGAAAATTTCACTATTCACTTTTACTATTCATTTTTCCCGAAAATTTTCCCGAAAGTTGATTTTTATTTGATATTCTCAAGTGATAAATCATTTCCATGGCAAATTAAATGTTTGACATTCGTCAAATCATTTTCGTGAAAGTTATTAAGGAATTACACGGAATTACACGTTTTAGGGTAAAACGTCAATCAGAAATTCTACGTACAACGAAATTCAACCCCGTCAGGTGACCCCACATCAGTAAAATATTTTACACACTCATGATTTATTTGAGAATTAATCGTGACTGAGAAAAATATGACCAAAAACTTCCCAGCAGGTCACCCAAGCCTGTACTACTCTCGCATGAGCACGCTTAACCGTATGGGCGATTAACCGTTAGACCACAAAACGCGTTTCTAAAGACGATTTGAGTTTTTCAACTTGTTAGAAAATGTCAACATATTTTTCCCTCCTCCATTGACCAAAAATCATCCCTTGATGTTATAAGTCATTTCGTGATTTTTAGGCTTACGGTTTGATGTCTAAAAGACATTTAATACCAACCGACACTAGACTGAGCCCAGTCTAGACATTATAAGTCATTTTAAATCATTTTTATCACATTAGAAAAGTAACATTTTACTTTTCTCAATTTTACGCAATATTCGTACGTTTTACGTATTACGCGTTTTAGACCCGTGTTTCCAGTTTTTAGCAGGGTTTACCACCCAAATGGAACCTACCACTCATTTTATATTTTATTATGGGACATATGGACATGTCTAACAATACTTTAAAGTTTCATAATTTTACGACACCCGGTTTTACGTTTTGAGGCGTAACAACTTACGGTTTGCATTTCCCGGAGTCAAGTTTCATCCAATATCTAGGATAATACCAAGCAAAAGCCAAAGCTTGCCCTCCAAGCTCATGGAACCGGCCTAGGAGGGGGGAGTCACCCCATGTGGCTTCATTTCATGAATTTACCCTTAAAATCAATACTTATTTACAACTTGGTCACCAAGTTGTAACACTTTCCTAGTAAGCTTCCTAACTTGGACTATAAATACTCCCTCCCCATCCCATTTATGCCGTGCACCTCCAACCCCCATAACCATCCCATTCTTAGCTCATTTCCTTCTAGTTTCATGCATGGTTCAAGTGATTCTTCAAGGTAGAAACCCTAGATAGGTTATCATTCATCAAACACTTCCATAACCTCATATACTTGGTGATTTCTCTTGAGTTTGAATCCACTCAAGTCACCTCAACCTTCATCATCCATCTTTCAAGATTACAAGAGTAGAAAGATTGCATGAAGTGAAAAAGGGTTGAAGCAAGTCTATCAATGTCCTATCCTTACATGTTAACTTCCTTTCATCTTTGAAAGCCAAAAGTTGTGAGCCAAACCCTAACTTGATTCTTGTTAAATAATCATATTCATGTTATTTACATATTATTTGTGCTATATTATGTCTTGTATTCATGTCCATGACGTATAAAAGTGAGCAAAACAAGTTATTGTTATTGATTGTTACAACAAGTTACTAAAACAAGTAAACTAATGACTTTCTTGGAAAACCACGACCAAAATGGTAAAATTATGATATTGGATCATTACATATTACAGTAGAGGACTTAACAAGGAAACCATAGCAATTTGAACCACCTAAAACGAGTATACGAGTCAAAAGTTACGCCCATTTGAAGTTACCAAAGATTTCCGGCAAACTGCCAAATACCATTCTGATCAAATTTGGGTTTTGAAAGTCATACTTTTGGTCCGATTCATCAAAAAGTTAAAACACGAAAGTTGTCCAGAACGACGTTTTCGTTCAGGAACAAAGAAGCTCGAGACCTAAAAACACTTTCCGAGTGATAAAATTCTTCAAATTCTAAACAGCCCATTTTTAGGCGAAAGTAACAAGATTATGGTTATACTTTGAAAGGAACAAGAGGTCTTATGACCTATAATCAAGACCACCACCATGGCTAGGGCCAAGGTTGTGTCTCATGACCTTGGAACAAGGACCAAAGGTCATGGCTAGGCCATGACGAAATGACCATACCAACTTTCATAGGCGTAAACATGAAACAAAGAGTTGACGAGAACTTGAACAAGCAATTTGGATCTACTTCACTTAAAAGGGAACCATGAGATATTACCAAGAGAAAATGGTCATACAAAACTTATGAAACATACCCTAATAACAATCTTCATGTACTAATAAACTTTCCTAAGTTTATTCAAATATCGGACATGTAACCTTTCGGATCACAACTTATATCTATATATTTCATCAACTACTACAATAGTAGGGAGCCTCATGTGAGGAGTTCATTATGTAAGCCGTCGAGTTGAGTTGTGGATTTACGAGTTAAAGTGTCCTGGCTCCTCGAACGCTTACTAACATGACTTCTGAATTATGTCGGCCCGAACGGTAGTAAACGATATACAAAACATACATGTTTCATGAATCTTTTCTTTCAAGGACTTACAATATACATCATACCACATCATGGACTATAATGCAAGATATATATATAGGCACTACTTCATATTCTTTACTCCAATCCTAAGTCGCGACATTCTATTATAGGTTGCTCGTAGAAACCTACACGATCCGACCATTACCTTCATTACTTGCTATCTTACTTAAGGTGAGTTCATAGCCCCACTTTCGATTACTTAATTGTTTTACAAACCCTTGGGGGGGGGGAATACATGCTATTTATAACCGAGCACAATGTTTTTAAATTGTATGCTTACCTGATTGTTTTATTATCACTAAGTACCAACCTTGCTAAACCGAGATCCTTTATTATGAACCATTTAGTCACTAGCGATAGTGAGCGCGAATATTATTAATAGGCCTATTGGGATTGACGAATCCCATTTGTATTGACTAAGTTCAAACAAATGCAATAATATTTGAGATTTAGGTATGTTAGCAAAGTACCTACCGGGATAAATCTGCCGATCGATATTGGTACACGTTAACGTTATGGTGTCATAAGCTTAGTGTATAATACATGTTCCGGGCGTATAATAACGTAGCCTACCTGTTTTGTTTTCCAAACATTGGTGTGAGCCTATAACTCACACTACCAACATATTGTGTTCAATCGATTTAACAAACTCTATGAATATCACTCAACCTTTGTGTTGACCTCTCAAGCATGTATTTCAGGTTCATGACGATCAAGGATGGCACGGAAGGACACGGATACTCAAGAGGGCTATAAATTTTATTATCATTCAAAACTCATTTATTATACATTGTAAACATGGAACCAATTGGGACCTCATTTTGTAATCTCTGATATTTATATAATTTGAATGATAAATCTTTTAAAACGACTCAATTGGAGTTCGTTTTCTATCATTGTGACTATTGTGCCGTCGAGTAACACCCAGTTTGAATTCCGCTGCAACCATGAATTGGGGGTGTTACATGTTAATCAGACAAAGGACTTACATCAGGTGAATTATGATCAACTCTATGACTTTCTCAAGCAAAACCAAGCTGAGGCTAATGAAGTTAGGAAAGAAAGATTGGCAAAGAATCATGATCCTCTCGCACTAATTGCTAATACACCAACACCATCACAAGTGAACACTCAACAACCATCATCATCCATTCACAACTACATACAACCATCATGCATTCAACAACCAACACCGGTCTACCAACAACAATTCTACCCACAACAACAACAAGTTATTCCACAACAGACATACCCACAATTCCAGGAACCAGAATTCACTGACAATGATGAAGCTGCTGCAGCATTGACTCAAGCATTTGCTTTTCTGTCAAAGGCATTCCAAGGACGCTATTCTACACCAACAAACAACAACCAAAGAATTTCATCGAATACTCGCAACAAGCAAATCGCTCAGCCGAGTTTCAATATGGGCAACGGAGGCCAAATGGTTGGAGTTTATGGGAATCTGCAGGGATATCAGAATATGCAGAATGCAGGTCAGCATGCAGGAAATCAGAATGCAGGTCAATATGCAGGGAATCAGTATGGTCAGAATGCAGGGAATCAGTTGGGTCAGTTTGTTGCAAATCAGAGGGGTCAGAATATTGGTAATCAGGCAATGGGTAATCAAAATAGAAATGTTGCAGCTCCAGTAGTTGGGAATTTGGGAAATATGAATCAGGGTAATCCGTTAAAGTGTTTCAATTGCCAGGGTGTAGGTCATATGGCAAGGAACTGTCCTACTAAGCCAAACAAGAAAGATCTAGCGTACTTGCAGAAAGCAGTGATGTTGGCACAAAAGGCAGAGGCAGGATTTCAGTTGAATGCAGAGGAGAATGACTTTATGGCTCTTATGGATGACATGGAAGATAGAGAAGATATCGATGCGAACTGCATATTCATGGCGAATCTTGTAACAATTCACATTTTTCAGGTTAATTACTTTTCCTGGAAAATTTTACTATTCACTTTTACTATTCATTTTTCCCGAAACTTTCCCGAAAGTTGATTTTTATTTGATATTCTCAAGTGATAAATCATTTCCATGGCAAATTAAAAATTTGACATTCATAAGCTCATTTTCGTGAAAATTATTAAGGAATTACACGGAATTACACGTTTTAGGGTAAAACGTCATTCATAAATTCTACATACAACGAAACTCGACCGCGTTAAGTGACCCCGCATCAGAAAAATGTTTGACACACTCATGATTTATTTGAGAATTAATCGTGACTGAGAAAAATATAACCAAAGACTTCCCGGCAGGTCACCCAAGCCTGTACTAATCCCGCACAAGCACGCTTAACCGTTTGGGCGATTAACCGTTAGACCACAAAACGCGTTTCTAAGACTATTTGAGTTTTCAACTTCTTAGAAAAAGTCAACATATTCTTTCCCTCCTCCATTGACCAAAAATTATCCCTTAATGTTATAAGTCATTTCGTGATTTTTAGGCTTACGGTTTGATGTCTAAAAGACATTTAATACCAACCGACACTAGACTGAGCCCAGTCTAGACATTATAAGTCATTTTAAATCATTTTTATCACATTAGAAAAGTAACAATTTACTTTTCTCAATTTTACGCAATATTCAGCGTTTTACGCGAATTACGCGTTTTAGACCCGTGTTTCCAGTTTTTAGCAGAGTTTTAGCACCCGATAGAACCTACCACTCATTTTATATTTTATTATGGACTATATGGACATGTTTAACAATACTTTCAAATTCCATAATTTTACGATACCCGGTTTTACGTTTTGAGGCTTAATCATTTACGATTGGCATTTCCCGGAGTCAAAACTAACCAAGTATCTTGGATAATACCAAGAAAAGTCCACCCTTGCTCTCCAAGTTCATATGAACCGCCATAGGGGGGGGGGTTTCACACTAGGTGGCTTGATCTCAAGCTTAATGGCCTTAGATTTCATCCATGTGTTCACCTTGGCCTCCAAGGTTGGACTAGTCAACATTTCTAACCTCCTCCAAGCCATATAAATACCCCCCTCCCTCTCCTTGGCCGTCCCTCATCACACACACACCCACACCATCTCATTTTCTCATTCTCTTCAAGTTTCATGCAAGATTCAAGTGCTAGTTCAAGGTAGAAACCCTAGATAGGTTATCATTCATCAAACACTTCCATAACCTCATGAATTTTGGTGATTTCTCTTGAGTTTGAATCCACTCAAGTCACCTAAACCTTCATCATCCATCTTTCAAGAATACCAAGGGTAGAAAGATTGCATGAAGAGAAGTGGGTTGAAGCAAGTCTATCAAAGTCCTATCCTTACATGTTAACTTCCTTTCATCTTTGAAAGCCAAAAGTTGTGAGCCAAACCCTAACTTGATTCTTGTTAAATAATCATGTTCATGTTATTTACATGTTATTCTTGCTATATTATGTCTTGTAGTTATGTCCATGATGTATAAAAGTGAGCAAAACAAGTTATTGTTATTGATTGACAAGATAAGTTACTAAAACAAGTAAACTAGTGACTTTCTTGGAAAACCACGAACAAAATGGTAAAATTATGATATTGGATCATTACATATTACAGTAGAGGACTTAACAAGGAAACCATAGCAATTTGAACCACCTAAAACGAGTATACGAGTCAAAAGTTACGCCCATTTGAAGTTACCAAAACTTTGCGGCAAATTGCCAAATACCATTCTGATCAAATTTGGGTTTTGAAAGTCCCACTTCTGGTCCGATTCATCAAAAAGTTAAAACACGAAAGTTGTCCGGAACGACGTTTTCGTTCAGGAATAAAGAAGCTCGAGACCTAAAAACACTTTCCGAGTGATAAAATTCTTCAAATTCTAAACAGCCCATTTTTAGGCGAAAGTCACAAGATTATGGTTATACTTTGAAAGGAACAAGAGGTCTTATGACCTATAATCAAGACCACAACCATGGCTAGAGCCAAGGTTGAGTCTCAAGACCATGGAACAATGACCAAAGGTCATGGCTAGACCATGACGAAATGACCATACAAGCTTACCAAGGCAAATACATGAACTAGAGAAGTTGGCGATAACTTGAACATACAATTTGGATCTACTTCATCTAAAGGAACCATGAGATATTACAAAGAGAAAATGGTCATACAAGACTTATGAAACTACCCCTAATAACAATCTTCATGTACTAATAAACTTTCCTAAGCTTATACAAATATCGGACATGTAACCTTTCGGATCGAAACTTATATCTATATATTTCATCAACTACTACAATAGTAGGGAGCCTCATGTGAGGAGTTCATTATGTAAGCCGTCGAGATGAGTTGTGGATTTACGAGTTAAAGTGTCCTGGCTCCTCGAACGCTTACTAACATGACTTCTGAATTATGTCGGCCCGAACGGTAGTAAACGATATACAAACATACATGTTTCATGAATCATTACTTTCAAAGACTTACAATATACATCATACCACATCATGGACTAAATGCAAGATATATATATAGGCACTACTTCATATTCTTTACTCCAATCCTAAGTCGCGACATTCTATTATAGGTTGCTCATAGAAACCTTCACGATTCAACCGTTACATTCATTACTTGCTATCTTACTTAAGGTGAGTTCATAGCCCCATTTTCCATTACTTAATTGTTTTACAAACCCTTGGGGGAAATACATGCTATTTTTAACCGAGCACAATGTTTTTAAATTGTATGCTTGCCTGATTGTTTTATTATCACTAAGTACCAACCTTGCTAAACCGAGATTCCTTATTATGAACCATTTAATCACTTGCGAGGGTTACTTGCAAGTGAGCGCGAATATTGTGAATAGGCCTATTGGGATTGACGAATCCCATTTGTATTGACTAAGTTCAAACAAATGCACTAATATTTGAGATTTAGGTATGTTAGCAAAGTACCTACCGGGATAAATCTGCCGATCGATATTGGTACACGTTAACGTTTTGGTGTCATAAGCTTAGTGTATAATACATGTTCCGGGCGTATAATAACGTAGCCTACCTGTTTTGTTTTCCAAACATTGGTGTGAGCCTATAACTCACACTACCAACATATTGTGTTCAATCGATTTAACAAACTCTATGAATATCACTCAACCTTTGTGTTGACCTCTCAAGCATGTATTTTAGGTTCATGACGATCAAGGAAGGCACGGAAGGACATGGATACTCAAGAGGGCTATAAATTTTATTATCATTCAAAACTCATTTAAATTGTAAACATGGAACCATCTGGGACCTCATTTTGTAACCTCTGATATTTATATAATTTGAATGATAAATCTTTTAAAACGACTCAATTGGAGTTCGTTTTCTATTATTGTGACTATTGTGCCATCGAGTAACACCCAGTTCGAATTCCGCTGCAACCATGAATTGGGGGTGTTACAGATTGGTACCAGAGCCATGGTTATAGAGAAACGGGTCTAAGTGAGACCTAAACTATAACTACAATCACAAGCAAAAACATTTTTATAGCCTTCCACTCTCCGTGTCTTCCATCCTCCAGACGATTATGAACTTAGTAAGCATGTTATGCTACACAAACATATTAGTATATTCATATATACCCATTTTGAGCATTTCCCCGAAGACATTTTTATGCTACACAAACATAATTGCATATTGATATATGTACCCTAAACATAATTGAGCATTTCCCCGTAGGCATTTTATGCTACATGAACACATATAAGTATATTGATATATACACACTAGGCATTTTATGCTACATGAACACATATAAGTATATTGATATATACACACTAGGCATTTTATGCTACATGAACATATTAGTATATTGATATATAAACTCGGTTTATTTTCAATCATTTTATCTAAACATATCTGCGTATGCCTATTCTATGGCATTTCGGCACAACTACATTCTCCCAATCATGTTCCTACTCCAACATTCATTTTCCAAGACATTGTGGGATACAATGGTCTCATTCATTTTCCAAGACATTGTGAGATACAATGGTCTCATTCATTTTCCAAGACATTGTGAGATACAATGGTCTCATTCATTTTCCAAGACATTGTGAGATACAATGGTCTCATTCATTTTCCAAGACATTGTGAAATACAATGGTCTCATTCATTTTCCAAGACATTGTGAGATACAATGGTCTCATTCATTTTCCAAGACATTGTGAGATACAATGGTCTCATTCATTTTCCAAGACGTTGAGAGATACAATGGTCTCATTCATTTTCCAAGACATTGTATGATACAATGGTCTTAATCATTTCTCAAATGTTTTGAGTCACACAATGACCTAACCTACTTCCCAGACATTGTGAATTGCACAATGGTCTAACCTACTTCCGAGACATTGTGTTTTGTGCAAATGGTCTCTAGAATTATTCCATCACATCATCAATATCATTTCTTATGATATCAAAAACCCGTCACAATCTATCGATTTCAAAACAAGAAATATGAGATTTCTAAAGGACAAACAAATCCATCATCGACAAAAGCTGAACTTTCTCTACATTCATCAAAGTTTTCTTATGAAACCTTCATTATTAAAAGTTCGTGATCCTGGCCAAGTATGTTCTATTTTAGAACTACTTAAAACTTCCTTTCCATACGTATCTACCCTTACTACCCTCTATGCAATGGAATATGAAAACATACGTTACAAGTCTTGTATGGACGGGACTTGCAACTTAAGGGTTTGACATCGCCTTTGTTTAGTGAACAGTTTCCCGAAAGCAACGGACATATCAAAAGTATACCTAGTTTAGGTATTTGAAAATTTTATCGAACCTTGGCTAAATATAGACTAGTCACCTATATTTAACCTAGGGACAGTGGAATATAGTCTGACTAACTATATTCGACTTAAAATTTTCAAATACTGAGAGTAGTTGTACTAGGGTTATGTTTAGGTTGATTTCCTACATGAACTCGATAAACCACCAGAATACATTAAAACAATCTAGAGACACGATAATGTCTTACCACTCAGCGAAATCTTAACACTTTATTTGTACTACCTAACTTCATTCTTGAAAGTTTTCATTTATGAGATAATCCGAACTACTATCTGGGATAGTTATCAATTATTCTCTTCATCCTGTAGAAGTACTATCCTGTTTAGGTCCTAAGGATACCATTCCATCATAAACTTTTAAAATCTCGTAAGATTTTTAAAGCAAACTCAACATCTATACCTAAGAGTATTAATGTTAAGCATACACTACACACTTTTGTTCATCAACATATCATAACATTATCTTCACAACCGTTGGAACCATAAGCTCATTAACAGATTTTGATGCACTTTTAAAGCTCAAATCATCCTTAGTTACACCACAAGCACCCTTATCAGCTTTACAAGATTGAATATTCATCTTGTACTTTTGGAACACCAGTATCATCTCGTAATACACTACCTTGTAACTCACTGGCTAAGTATGAATGTTGTGTCGGGAATTCTTGAGTAGGATGATTTATAATATCCGTATTTGAATGGATTGGGATGCCTTTTCATTTAAATAAAGAAATTATAAATCATCGAACCATACGTTTATATACCTTTAGTTACATTGTTTGGGATGCCTCTCTATGTAAATAAAGAATTATAAACAAGTGGGCTTAATTATATCCGAAATAACATAAGTATGAAGTCAATAAACACTAGATACAACAACAGATTACCTACTGGGCTATGATTGCAACAACTATCCCAATTTCCATTAGTACGAGATTTACTTTTGGTTTTCAGAATGATAGTGCAATAACAAACAAACTCATTGCGAGGCCATGTAACCATATGCATGTGCAGTCGTACCAAACTCATTACGGGGCCATACGCATGTGCAGTCATACCAAACTCATTACGGGGCCATACGCATGTGCAGTCGTACTAAACTCATTGCGAGGCCATGTAACCATATGCATGTGCAGTCGTACCAAACTCATTACGGGGCCATACGCATGTGCAGTCATACTAAACTCATTGCGGAGCCATGTAGCCATATGCATGGGCAGCCGTACAATTCAAACAGGACTTGGTCCAACCACATGTTCAACGCTTATTCCATGATTCGATTCTTATATCAATTGCTATTGATACTTGACAAACTATATCAATTTCCATTTTGATATTTAACTATATCAATTTCTGTACAACTACTATATCAATTTCTATTAATAATCGACTGCTATATCAATTTTCTTTGATATTCGACTATTATATGGATCTCTACTGATATTCAACCATGTTATCAATCTCGATTGACACACCATATTCTGAGACAAATCAAACTACATCACTAGTAATTCCAGACTTTGGTCCTCATAAGTAACCACACATCTTTATCGACACCACTCCAACATATGACACACAAAGAACTTCGGGACGAAGTTCCCCGTAAGGGGTAGAGACTGTAACAATTCACATTTTTCAGGTTAATTACTTTTCCCGGAAAATTTCACTATTCACTTTTACTATTTATTTTTCCCGAAACTTTCCCGAAAGTTGATTTTTATTTGATATTCTCAAGTGATAAATCATTTCCATGGCAAATTAAAAATTTGACATTCATAAGCTCATTTTCGTGAAAATTATTAAGGAATTACACGGAATTACACGTTTTAGGGTAAAACGTCATTCAGAAATTCTACATACAACGAAACTCGACCGCGTTAAGTGACCCCGCATCAGAAAAATGTTTGACACACTCATGATTTATTTGAGAATTAATCGTGACTGAGAAAAATATAACCAAAGACTTCCCGGCAGGTCACCCAAGCCTGTACTAATCCCGCACGAGCACGCTTAACCGTTTGGGCGATTAACCGTTAGACCACAAAACGCGTTTCTAAGACTATTTGAGTTTTCAACTTCTTAGAAAAAGTCAACATATTCTTTCCCTCCTCCATTGACCAAAAATCATCCCTTAATGTTATAAGTCATTTCGTGATTTTTAGGCTTACGGTTTGATGTCTAAAAGACATTTAATACCAACCGACACTAGACTGAGCCCAGTCTAGACATTATAAGTCATTTTAAATCATTTTTATCACATTAGAAAAGTAACAGTTTACTTTTCTCAATTTTACGCAATATTCAGCGTTTTACGCGAATTACGCGTTTTAGACCCGTGTTTCCAGTTTTTAGCAGAGTTTTAGCACCCGATAGAACCTACCACTCATTTTATATTTTATTATGGACTATATGGACATGTTTAACAATACTTTCAAATTCCATAATTTTACGATACCCGGTTTTACGTTTTGAGGCTTAATCATTTACGATTGGCATTTCCCGGAGTCAAAACTAACCAAGTATCTTGGATAATACCAAGAAAAGTCCACCCTTGCTCTCCAAGTTCATATGAACCGCCATAGGGGGGGGGGGTTTCACACTAGGTGGCTTGATCTCAAGCTTAATGGCCTTAGATTTCATCCATGTGTTCACCTTGGCCTCCAAGGTTGGACTAGTCAACATTTCTAACCTCCTCCAAGCCATATAAATACCCCCTCCCTCTCCTTGGCCGTCCCTCATCACACACACACCCACACCATCTCATTTTCTCATTCTCTTCAAGTTTCATGCAAGATTCAAGTGCTAGTTCAAGGTAGAAACCCTAGATAGGTTATCATTCATCAAACACTTCCATAACCTCATGAATTTTGGTGATTTCTCTTGAGTTTGAATCCACTCAAGTCACCTAAACCTTCATCATCCATCTTTCAAGAATACCAAGGGTAGAAAGATTGCATGAAGAGAAGTGGGTTGAAGCAAGTCTATCAAAGTCCTATCCTTACATGTTAACTTCCTTTCATCTATGAAAGCCAAAAGTTGTGAGCCAAACCCTAACTTGATTCTTGTTAAATAATCATGTTCATGTTATTTACATGTTATTCTTGCTATATTATGTCTTGTAGTTATGTCCATGATGTATAAAAGTGAGCAAAACAAGTTATTGTTATTGATTGACAAGATAAGTTACTAAAACAAGTAAACTAGTGACTTTCTTGGAAAACCACGACCAAAATGGTAAAATTATGATATTGGATCATTACATATTACAGTAGAGGACTTAACAAGGAAACCATAGCAATTTGAACCACCTAAAACGAGTATACGAGTCAAAAGTTACGCCCATTTGAAGTTACCAAAACTTTGCGGCAAACTGCCAAATACCATTCTGATCAAATTTGGGTTTTGAAAGTCCCACTTCTGGTCCGATTCATCAAAAAGTTAAAACACGAAAGTTGTCCGGAACGACGTTTTCGTTCAGGAACAAAGAAGCTCGAGACCTAAAAACACTTTCCGAGTGATAAAATTCTTCAAATTCTAAACAGCCCATTTTTAGGCGAAAGTCACAAGATTATGGTTATACTTTGAAAGGAACAAGAGGTCTTATGACCTATAATCAAGACCACAACCATGGCTAGAGCCAAGGTTGAGTCTCAAGACCATGGAACAATGACCAAAGGTCATGGCTAGACCATGACGAAATGACCATACAAGCTTACCAAGGCAAATACATGAACTAGAGAAGTTGGCGATAACTTGAACATACAATTTGGATCTACTTCATCTAAAGGAACCATGAGATATTACAAAGAGAAAATGGTCATACAAGACTTATGAAACTACCCCTAATAACAATCTTCATGTACTAATAAACTTTCCTAAGTTTATACAAATATCGGACATGTAACCTTTCGGATCGAAACTTATATCTATATATTTCATCAACTACTACAATAGTAGGGAGCCTCATGTGAGGAGTTCATTATGTAAGCCGTCGAGATGAGTTGTGGATTTACGAGTTAAAGTGTCCTGGCTCCTCGAACGCTTACTAACATGACTTCTGAATTATGTCGGCCCGAACGGTAGTAAACGATATACAAACATACATGTTTCATGAATCATTACTTTCAAAGACTTACAATATACATCATACCACATCATGGACTAAATGCAAGATATATATATAGGCACTACTTCATATTCTTTACTCCAATCCTAAGTCGCGACATTCTATTATAGGTTGCTCATAGAAACCTTCACGATTCAACCGTTACATTCATTACTTGCTATCTTACTTAAGGTGAGTTCATAGCCCCATTTTCCATTACTTAATTGTTTTACAAACCCTTGGGGGAAATACATGCTATTTTTAACCGAGCACAATGTTTTTAAATTGTATGCTTGCCTGATTGTTTTATTATCACTAAGTACCAACCTTGCTAAACCGAGATTCCTTATTATGAACCATTTAATCACTTGCGAGGGTTACTTGCAAGTGAGCGCGAATATTGTGAATAGGCCTATTGGGATTGACGAATCCCATTTGTATTGACTAAGTTCAAACAAATGCACTAATATTTGAGATTTAGGTATGTTAGCAAAGTACCTACCGGGATAAATCTGCCGATCGATATTGGTACACGTTAACGTTTTGGTGTCATAAGCTTAGTGTATAATACATGTTCCGGGCGTATAATAACGTAGCCTACCTGTTTTGTTTTCCAAACATTGGTGTGAGCCTATAACTCACACTACCAACATATTGTGTTCAATCGATTTAACAAACTCTATGAATATCACTCAACCTTTGTGTTGACCTCTCAAGCATGTATTTCAGGTTCATGACGATCAAGGATGGCACGGAAGGACATGGATACTCAAGAGGGCTATAAATTTTATTATCATTCAAAACTCATTTAAATTGTAAACATGGAACCATCTGGGACCTCATTTTGTAACCTCTGATATTTATATAATTTGAATGATAAATCTTTTAAAACGACTCAATTGGAGTTCGTTTTCTATTATTGTGACTATTGTGCCGTCGAGTAACACCCAGTTCGAATTCCGCTGCAACCATGAATTGGGGGTGTTACAAATCTTCAGGAAGCTAAGTATGACACGGATTCTGACACACTTCCTGTTTATGACACCAATGCACCATCTAAGGTATCTAATTTCAACACATGTCACAATAATGATATATTTGATATGTCTCCTCATGAGGAACAACATTTTGAGAAGCAAGCACCCACTTATGATACATACCTGGACACGCCAAGTAGTAGCAATACTCCTTCCGCAACTCCAGATGTGAATCATAATGGAGGCTTCGTTTCACAGCATGCTGAGAATGATGAGGAAACACGTGCTTTATTTGAATCATTATTGAATAATTGTCGTATTGAAATTGAGAATGTGCAAAAGGTCAATCGCGATGTTAAGGCCGCGAATGTTAAATTAACCGCTGAGCTTGAGAGTTACAAATCCACCGTTAAAGCTTTTGAATTTCATAACAAAAGATTGTCTGAATTAGAAACTGGTTATCAAAATTCCGTTTCAGAGAAACAACAATTGCAACTCAAGTTTGACACACTTGATGTTAATTCTTTCAAAAAGATAAAATCTTTAAACACGGAAATTTCTGATTTACAAAACCAACTTTCTAAACAAAAAACAGCTTATTCCAATCTTGAAAAAGAAATGGATGAGTTGAAAAAGGATTTTGCAAAGAAAGAAGACAAACTTTTGGAATAAATCGTAGAGTCAGAACACATGATTGCTCATTTAGAAGAGTTAGTGGTTAAGTCGGGGCAGTCGAGTCAAACAATGAAAATGATTTCAAATCAAACTAATCCGATTTACCATACGAAACATAAAATGGCTCTCGGTAACAACACCCCTTGTAATCTCAAGAAAGCTCAGCAAGAACAAAATGTTTTGTACAATGGTAATGTGATTTATACCAAACATGATCCTCCCGTCGTACGGGATTCTGTGCTAACGATTGAACATGTCGAAGAGAGCATTAATAAAATGAAACATAAGGATTTGAAACCCATTGATTACTACAAATTGAACAAACTTTCGGGAATCACTTTTGTTCCACAAACAGAACCGTCTGTGTTTTCCATTAACCGACCATTTGCGAAATTCTTGTCTAAAAAGAAAGTTGTTTCCAAATCTCTTTCTAAATTAGAACAAATGTCCTCTAACAACACTTTTAAAACAAGTGAGGCTAGAAACATTCTCGATGAAGTTAAAATGAGAATTCAAGAACTTCAAAAAATTGTTAAATCTAAAACTTCCATCGATATTAACAACTGGCATTCTAGTTTTCACATCGAACAGCAAAAGGTGTTTCAAAACGAAATTACTATTCCACTGAATAACATCAGCGCGAGTGTAAAAAATTTTGAACTAGCTTTTTTAAAAGAAACGGCCGACTTTGTCAAGGACCACAAATCCCTGGTAAACGAAGCTAATGATGCTCATGAAAACATGAATGTTTTGGAAAACCTAAATGATTCTCTCTTCGAAGCTGTTATGACCACTGACATTATGTCCATCATTTTACAAACATATTCTGTTCAAGACGATGAACGACTAAGAGCTGAGACCTCCGCAATTGTTTCAAAATATGAAAATGCTCTTATAAAGCTTGAAAAAGAAAATGTGTCATATTTTAAACAACTTGATCAAAAAAAGGAAGAATGCAAGTATGACAAATTGTCGTATGAGCGTGCCTTAAAGAACATAAAAGAGCAAAATGATCTTTTGAGGGCTCAGCTTGAAAGTCAAAAAGGAAAGGGTGAGGAAACTAAGTTTGCAAAACCATTGACTTCGGAGAAACCAAATGTTTCTAACACGGTTCAAAAACCAAAAATGTCAATTTCAAGGTTTGCTCCAAAAGTCGATGAGAAAAAGGATTTGACAAAACCAGTCACTCCAACACCCTTGCCCAAGAAAAATGAAAATGTGAAGATTGTTGATAAAGGAAAAGCGGTTGTCGAAACACCAAAAGTGATAGCACCTGGCCTTTTTAGGATTAGTCCCACTAGTGCGTCTGCCTCCACATCTAAGACAAATGCGTGCAAGAAGGATAATTCTAAAGAGTCTAGGGATGCTAAAAAGGACAACAATATAAATCCTAATGTGTTTGCCTTACCTTCTACAGGAGTAGAAAGCACCTCTAGGAGCAGCAGACTAAAGCCTAGGAGCAATACAAGGAACAATAGAGTCTCGCCTGTCTCTAAGAGTAGTTGCAAGAATAAAGCTGAAGAAGTAGAAGAACACCCTAGGAATTTATCGCTTTGTAATAAGAGACATGTTTAATCTGAATATAATGTCGAAAGTACTATTTCTAATGCATGTAATGACTCTGTTTGTTTAATATGCAAGAAATGTTTAATTAATGATGTGAATGTTACGCCTAAGCAGAAAAATGTTCCAAAAAGACCTAGTGCTAGATCCAGATCTATAGAACGACTAGTTGCACGATTTAGGACTACCACTATTAGTCGAATGCCTAGGAACTATCTTAAGTTTTGTATGTGGATTCCGACGGGTAGAGAGTTCACTCTTAAGGACGACAAATTAGAAATAACTCAAGCTAAACAAGTAGCAACTGTCTATGAGTGTGATTCTGCTTTTACTCCTAACCCCATGGAACCAAATTCAACACGGTTTCCAAATACAAACTCTTCTGTTCTTGGCAGGTTATCGAAATATGTCTTTGGATCGTCGACTCGGGTTGCTCCAAGCACATGACCGGGAATTTAAAGCTGCTGATCAATTTCGTCTGGAAATTCATGGGAACTGTACGATTTGGAAATGATCATGTAGCAGCTATTCAGGGTTATGGAGATCTTCGGTTTGAGAATTTTTTAATCACTCGAGTTTACTACGTCGAAGGGCTGGGACACAACTTGTTTTTAGTCGGGCAGTTTTGTGATGCAGATTTAGAAGTTGCATTCAGGAGTAACACGGTTTTTATTAGAAATTTGGTTGGTGATGATCTCTTAACTGGTAATCGTGGTACAAACTTGTATGCTATCGACATCAACCAAATGGCTTCTACATCACCAATTTGTCTTATGACAAGGGCAACCGAAACTAAGTCCTGGCTGTGGCATAGACGTTTATCCCATCTCAATTTCGACACCATCAACAAGTTAGCCAAAGACAACATCGTCACCGGACTTCCTAAGTTCAAATACACCAAGGAACACCTATGTCCATCATGCGAACAAGGAAAAAGTAAAAGAGCATCATATAAACCCAAAACCGTACCTAGTTCGGAAGCAAGGTTACATATGTTGCACATGGACTTATGTGGCCCAATGAGAGTTGAAAGCATTAATGGGAAGAAGTATATTCTCGTTATTGTTGATGATTATTCAAGATATACTTGGGTAAAGTTTTTGAGATCAAAAGACGAAGCACCAGGCATCATCATCACCTTTCTGAAGCGTATTCAAGTTCTACTTCAAGCTTCAGTAAGGATTATAAGAACAGACAATGGCACAGAATTTACAAACCAGGAGTTAAGAACTTACCTTGAAGATGTTGGAATCACACACCAAACATCAGTTGTTAGAACTCCACAGCAGAATGGGGTAGTTGAAAGAAGAAATAGAACTCTTGTGGAAGCTGCTCGCACAATGCTGATCTTTTCTAGTGCACCACTATTCTTATGGGCTGATGCTGTAGCCACTGCTTGTTTTACTCAAAACCGATCCCTAGTCCATCCGAGATTCAATAAAACCCCATATGAGCTAGTGAACAACCGTAAACCTGACATCTCTTACCTTCACGTGTTTGGCGCTTTGTGCTATCCAACGAATGACAGAGAAGATCTAGGGAAGTTAAAAGCTAAGGGTGATATTGGAATCTTCATTGGATATTCAGAAAACTCGAGGGCATTCAGGGTGTATAATAGAAGGACGAAAAAGATAATGGAGACGATGAATGTGAAGTTTGATGAGATTTCACAAATGGCTTCTGAGAGATACGCTCTAGAACCCGCGCTTAATCCGATGGCTTCTAATCAAAACAGATTAGGACCCGCACCAAACCATCAGACTTCTGGACACATCAGTTCAGGACTCGTACCTCAAGGAGCTCAGTCAACAAACACGGATAAACCTTCAGAACAAGAACTGGAAAATTTCTTTGAGTTAATGTTTGATGAATATTATGGTGGAACTTCGACAAATGCATCTCCACAACATTCCGCTGCACCCGCTCAAAACCATCAACCGCCACCACCATCACAAGATGCATCTACAACAATCGAAGCTGAAGCACCAACTACATCAACATCATCTACATTTACTCAAGTAACTCCAGTACTTGACACTGAAATACCAAGAGTTGATGAGCAAAACCAAAACACAAATTTTCAAGAAGAACCAACAAATAATTCAAACGATGCTGCGTTAGAAGAAGAAGAAGAAGTATTTGAAAACCCGTTTGCATCAGACTCTGCTGAATCTTCTTCAAGGTTACAAGAACCATCTAACACACACTCGTTCAACCAAAGGTACCCTTCTACGTTTCAATGGACAAAAGACCATCTGTTAGTACATGTTATTGGTGATCCTTCAAAGCCAGTTCAGACGAGGAGACAACTTGCCACTGATCTCGAATTGTGCATTTACATTTGCTCAATAAGCACCAAAGTACCTAAGAACATTCGGGAAGCAATGGCAGAAAACCCATGGATTGAAGCGATGCAGGAGGAATTTCTTCAATACCTGTTACATGACAGTTGGGAACTTGTTGAACGACCACTTGATAAACGAGTTCTTGATCTCAAGTGGTTGTGGAAGAACAAACTGGATGAGGAAATGACTGTCATTCGCAACAAAGCTCGTCTCGTGGCTAAAGGATATCCACAAGAAGAAGGGATAGATTTCGAAGAATCATTCGCGCCTGTAGCTAGACTTGAAGCAGTCCGGATTTTCTTAGCCTATGCCGCTCACAAAAACATCACAGTCTATCAGATGGACATTAAGACTGCGTTCTTGAATGGAACTCTGAAAGAAGAAGTGTATGTGAGTCAGCCAGAGGGATTCATCGACAGAGATCATCCAGACTACGTCTACAAGCTTAAGAAAGCAATTTATGGTTTAAAACAAGCTCCAAGAGCGTGGTATGACGAACTATCATCTTTCTTGCTCAAAAACAATTTCACAAAAGGAACGGTTGATGACACCTTGTTTATCAAAAAGTTCAAAGATGACATTTTGATCATTCAAATTTACGTGGACGACATTATCTTTGGATCAACCAATCCTAACCATTCAAAACATTTTGAAAATCTCATGAAAAGCAAATTTGAAATGTCCATGATGGGGGAACTAAAATTCTTTCTTGGTTTACAAATACATCAATCCCCTCGTGGTATTTTTATCAATCAAGCTAAATATACAATCGAGATTTTGAAAAAACATGGAATGGAAAATTGTGATTCTGTTGGTACTCCAATGGTCACTTCACCAAAAATAGGTGCTGATTTGTTTGGAAAACCTATCGATCCGAAGAAATATCGGAGCATGATCGGTTCTCTCATGTACCTAACCGCTAGTCGACCAGATATTCAATTTGCTGTTTGTTTGTTAGCACGGTTTCAGGCAAAGCCTACCGAACTTCACCTCAAAAAGGTTAAACGGATCTTTCGGTACCTACGAAGCACCATTAACATGGGACTTTGGTATCCGAAGGATTCGGAGTTTAATCTAACAGCATTTTCAGATGCAGACCATGCTGGTGATCAAGTTACAGCAAAGAGTACATCAGGTGGAGCACAATTTTTGGGTGAAAAGCTAGTAAGCTGGTCGTCAAAGAAATAGGACTGTACTGCGCTATCAACCGCCGAAGCCGAGTATGTGTCTCTATCTGCGTGTTGTGCCCAAGTTCTTTGGATGCGGACACAGCTCACAGATTATGGCTTTACTTTTGACAGAATACCTATGTATTGTGACTCAAAAAGTGCCATAGCCATCTCGTGCAATCCCGTACATCACTCTAAGACGAAGCATATCAAAGTCCGCTACCATTTCATCAAAGAACATGTGGAAGAGGGTACTGTTGAATTATTTTTCGTTAAGACTGATTATCAACTCGCCGATCTTTTTACTAAAGCCCTTCCAAAAGAAAGGTTTGACTATTTAGTTCGACGAATTGGCATGCGAAGCCTAACTCCTGAGGAGCTAGAACGTCTTCTCGAATCTTCTTGAAAAATGTTTTCAAAATCGCTTCGCTGTAAATATTTTTGAAGAAAACAAAATACAAAATTTGAAAAACCAACAAAATCAAAATACAAAAATATAAAATTTTCAAAAAAAAAAAATACAAAAACAATATAAAATCCAAAAATCCAAAAATATTCTTCTCACGACATGTCTCTCGTATAAATCAATATTCTGTACGTTTCTAGAAATGTCATTCAACAATGATACGGACATGTACAGATGCTTGAGCGGGAGTTCTTTTTTTAATGTTTTTCTAAAAACATGTCATTGCTCAAAAATTTCTTCACAATGGCTTTCGTATACATCAGTACGAAACCCGTACATTCAATGCTGACTTCTGATTATTTTCTAATCAAGGACTCGTACGTTCAATGACGAACTCTTTTTCAAAAAGTTCGAGTCTAAACAAACGAAAAAGATTTCAAACAAAAACTCGTTTCCAAAAAGGAATTCTTGAGCACTTTTTCAAGATTGTTAAAAAGATTTCTCAAAATCTCTCAAAATTAGTGCTCAAGATAACTCCCTCAAAACCCTTAAGTAATTTAAATATGCTATCATTAAGGGGGAGTATAAACAACTAAAATGTTCCAAATTCATGCAGAATCTGTCTTTCTCTCCAAAAGCTTTTTCTTAATCTGTTGATATCAAAAATATCACGATATGCTATTTTTGAGGGGGAGAAGACATGATTAAAATGTGATCAAAGATGTTTAAAGATTGTGACTGAATCTCAAAAGAGCTCGACTCAGTAAGTACCAATGAATTGACGAAGCTTAAAATGTCAGTAATCGAAAAGACTTGTCCTGGACGGGTAATAATTTCAAGCTAGTCTAACTAGTGATGTAAGCGTGTCTCGAATAGGACTTGTCTGAGTAGAGTGTACCGTATCGAGAGACTTTCTTTGGACTTGACCAGGACGGGTAATAACTTCAAGCTAGTCTAACTAGTGATGTAAGCGTGTCTCGAATTGGTCATGTTCACTGAAAGTGGATCAATTCAAAAAGTGCAAACTCCTCCCGCATGTGCAAATTTCTTAAATATTCATGAGCACATGTGAAGGGGGAGTCCTTCAAAAATGCAAAACTCTCGAAGTGTCAACAATGTGTTTTATTATCATAAACACTTTGAGAGATTTTCAAACAAATGGTTTTATGGCAATGATAGGATAGTCATGAAGTTATAAGGTGACTAAGGTTAGGAAAAACCGTCCTATGATCCGCCAGAGCCGGAGGGATCTACCCAAGGACAATTCCAATAGATTAGAATTAGAAGTCCTTAGGTATGATTGAAAAAAGGAGAAAATGAGAAAGGAGAAAGAAGGGGTTGAAGAATTAAAAAGAAAAGTTATGAAAAAGGGTGAAAAGAAATAGCCCTCCAAATGTTCAACCTTAGGGCAGACACCGGGTACAACTCATATGCTACTGGTTGTTACTAAGGTGACACCGGTATTGAAGATAAAGACGTCATGGACCCAGTGACGCACTGCACTAAACCTTCTTAACCACTCAAGTTCTCTTAAAAGAGCTTGTTTCATTCTCACGGGGAACCGGTGTAATCTATCGATCTGTCTCTTAGAGATGGTTGATATTGAAGCAGGAGACCTCTCCCTAATCTCCGCATAGGAAACCAAATGTGCACTTATCGAGTCTGGAGCCTCGAGATTCATCAAAAGATCTCATAGGAACACATGATATTTCTACACTGGTTGTTCAACATTAAGGATGCCAGATGTAAACTTAAGAGTCCTACGCAGATCTTAGCAATCTGCTAGAACATTTATGAGAGGATTCACTTTTGTGATTCTCAATGATTGAATGGAAATTCCTGCCAGGGTCAACATCAAGCAGCCCTGACAGCAGGTCACTTCGGTAATTCTTTATGGGTTACGCTTAGTGTTCACGGTGGTTTCAAACGGTCTACAGTCGTGGAGTGATCCCCAGCGACTCACCCAGTCATTGAGCTACTTAGTAGGTCTCGTAAGCTCTCTCGAGAGTATCTGATGTGGGAACGGCCTTGGTAAGGGTTAGAAGGAGTCTTCACACTATGCTGTTGACGATCTCTAATTCTTATCTGTAAGTACCGGATGTTTTATTGCTAACTGTTTATATGCAGGGACACTTCATCTCCATGGCGACAGATTCCACGTGCTCATACATACATCTGGAAGTTAAAGAAAGCTCCCTCAAAGATCTATACAACACAAAGTTCAAAGAAAGATTCTATGCCAAAAAGAAGAATCTACAAAGTATAAAGACTAAAGATCAAAGTGAAAGAAAAGGAACTATGTGCATATGAATATCAAAGTCCAAAGATGTATGAGCATGTTGGAATGGCAAACAACCACCACAGACGCAGAAGTGACAAAAGGCAGATAACTCCACATCACAAAGGAACAAAGAACGATGAAAAACCAATTATCAAAGATCACAAAGCATGAAGGAACAAAGACTAAAGACTATTCTACAATGACACACAAAGTTGAAGACAGAGAACATGGAAGACCCACTCACGTGGAGCATCATTCGAATGACCACCCCTTAGGGGGAGATTGTTAGCATTAAAAATATGTATTATGAAGTGATGGTCATTCTCATATTGTAACTTTGTGTCGTTTGGTAAGATTAGTAATAGTTTAGTCATTGGGCCTTGGACTTGGCAAGCTATTATGTTATATGCTATGTTTCATAAGCCTAGTTATTCAACCATGTAACCAAGTCCAAGCCCAAGCCCATAGAAAGCCCATAGGGCATCTCATGTAACTTACTATTTAAACACCTCAAAGGCTCATTTGAGGTGTGTGCTTGTGTGTGTATTTGTGTGTGTTTTAGTAATCAAAGCTCTCATATTTCCATCTCTCTTTCTACATATACACGAATTACATATAAGTCACCAAGTCACCATATTTCTTCTTCTAATCTTCTATATTTGTGATAAAGTTGGTATATCTAAGGTCCTACAGAGTGTTATAAAATTCAGCTTTCAAATCAGGAAGAAAAGATTAAACATGCTAAAAGTTTTGAAAAAGCTTTTCAAGATTCTTACAACAAAGAACAAGATCTTCAACGCAAAATGCAAGATTTAATTGAGTCAAATGGAAAGTTGATTTTGAAACTTGAAAGTGATAAGTGTGAATTAAAAATACAAGTTGAACGTCTTCAAAGAGACCTTTCAAAAACTGAAACAGAATTGTCAAGTTGTAAAAAGGATTTTTGTGAACATAAAATACGAAAAAGGAAGTACATAGATGACTTACTCGGTGATATTGTTGATCTTGAAAAACAACTCAAAGAATTTCGTAACATTGTTTACAAACACGGAAACTCAGTCACAACAATTCAGAAATTTACTTTAAAACCGAGACCCGATAAAGGTTTTGCACTTGGTGATTATAAATCAATGTTTCTTCACACAGCTTTCAAAGAAATTCCTAAAATTTACAGTATGGATCATTTGCTGGATAATACAATTGTGCGTGCTGTTGTTTTTGATACTGAGGAAGAAGAAGAACTTGAAGACGAGAGTCGATAAAAAATGAGTTATGTTCAAAATTGGACACCATATGATTACTCAAAAGCTCCACCAATTACCAAATCTTTTGTTACTCAAAAGGAATTACCTGAGAAATCATGGTATATTACTGAGTCGTATGTTTCATCCTCCAATGCGGCCCCTGTCCAAACTGTAGCACAAATAAATGGTCCTTTACCATCATCCGGTGAACTTACACCTTTACCGAAAAAATGTCGTGTCTTAAATTATTTCAAAACTTTTATGGAAGACATCGAAATTTTGGAGGAAACAATTGAACGCAATTCTGAAATTAAAATTGAAACTTTTCAATCCGCTTACGAGCGAGAAAAAAGAGATATTTTTCAAAAACAAATGCTGCCAATTGTCAAACATCTCCGTCTTTGTGCTACACGTTGGGATCAGGAACTTCAAAACGAGGTGAAAAATATGATTCACGTTTTCAACTCAACTGAAAATGAGATTTTGGCTCAAAAGCAAAGAAATAGAGTTTTAAAAAATGATGCTGATCGACTCTTGGAACAAGTTCTCAATGCTGATATTTTGTCTGTTATCATGAATGATCTTTATAATTCTGGTACTTCTATGCTTAAGAATGATCATTGTGTTGATAATAATCTGTTGAATGAGGAAATTGAGACACTCAAAATGGAAAACGAAAAGCTGAGAATTAAAAATGATGATGTGACAAAACAATTTTCAAAACAAATTTGTCAACTCAATCAAAGGCTTGAATGGTGTCAAGCTAAAAGTCTTGAAAGGGAATTGAAGTTTCAAAGTCAAAATGTTTCAAACTCTTGTCAGAATTGCAAAAACAACGAGTCTTTAAAAGGTCTGTGTTTTCGATACGAGACAGAAATTGCGGATTTAAAAATTGAAAACGCCGAATGGCAACAAAACCGCGATGACATCAAATATTGCAATGGTTTACTTGAGTCTGAAATACAGGACAAAAATCACATCATCATTGATTTGAAAGAGAAAATCAAGCTAATTCAAAAAGGAAAGATGGTTGACACCACGGTGATAGCACCAGGAATGTATAAATTAGACAAAACTGCTAAAGATCATGTCATTCAGAACACTAATGTTGATAACTCCACTTCTACAGGACTAGTCTCCACTAATAGCGTTAGCAGACCCAAGCGACAAAGTAGAAAGAAGCATAGGATCTTGCAACCTAAGAGAGGACAACTAGAAGCTCAAGAAGTAGAAGACCAACTTAGGAATTTGAATAAAACTCATGTTGCATCATATTTAGATTCTAATCTGGCAAATTGTAATCAAAATCTAAATGTAACGAATGATGAACCTTTGAATGTTTTGAATATTAATGCATCATGTGTGTTTTGTCGTAAAAGCGTGTCATCTGGTGATCATACAAAATGTTTAGCTAATTCTCTTCTTAATCGTCATAAGAAATGTAGGACACGCATTCCTTCTAGGCCCACTATTGCCTCTAAGTCTAACTTAGGAAAGCCGTCTTCTACGATATCTAATGATGTTGAAGTTACCCCCATAAGTGCTGAGAACAAATCTAGGACAGAGCCAACTACTAGTGCATATAACATTAAGAAAGCAAATACTAGTTGGAATTGGCAACGTTGGTTACAACACAAACCAGACTTTAAATGGATCCCTAAATTGTTGAATACATGTGTTTCTAACCAACAGGAACCCGCAATTTCCTTGGGTTCCACCCTTACTTCTGTTCCATCCGTGTCTTCTTCTGGTGATGCAGGTGGTACAGATTGTTCTCTAGATTGTTGATAGCGGATGCACCCGACATATGACAGGCAATCACAAACTGTTACATAACTTTGTCTCAAAGTCCATTGGCACTGTCAGATTCGGGAATGACCATTACGCTTTAATCATGGGATATGGTGACTATGTAAGTGGGAACATCGAAATCAGTCGTGTTTACTATGTGGAAGGACTTGGACACAACCTTTTCTCTGTTGGTCAATTTTGTGATGGAGATCTAGAAGTTGCATTTTGTGAGAAAACTTGCTTTGTTCGTGACTTACAAGGAAACGACCTTATGTCTGGCTCACGTGGCTCCAATCTTTATACAATTTCAATGTCAGATATGATTGCAACATCTCCGATATGTCTTCTCTGCAAAGCGGAATCGACTAAATCTTGGTTATGGCACAAACGTCTTTCACACTTGAATTTCAAAACTATGACTGATCTTGCTCGGTTCAAACTTGTTGATGGATTTCCAAGATTCCGTTTCACCAAAGATCACTTATGTCCTGCCTGTGAACAAGGAAAAAGTACTCGGGCTCATTTTCCTTCAAAACTTGAGCACAGTACGAATCATGTTCTGCAACTGCTCCATATGGATTTGTGTGGACCGATGCGTGTTCAAAGTATCAACGGTAAACACTACATACTAGTAATCGTCGATGATTTTTCCAGATGGACTTGTGTTTATTTCTTACGAAGTAAAGATCAGGCCCCTTCGATGATCATCACCTTTCTCACTAAAATTCAAGTTCAGTTACGAAACTCGGTACGAATAGTCAGAACTGACAATGGAACTGAATTCAAGAATCAGACACTTAGGTCATTTTATGAGAAAGTGGGAATTGAACATCAAACATCTATTCCTAGAAGCCCAGAACAGAATGGAGTTGTTGAAAGACACAACAGGACGTTAGTGGAAGCTGCTAGAACTATGTTGATTAATGCTCAATTACCAGATTACTTGTGGGCAGAAGCTGTTTCAACCGCATGTTATACTCAAAACCGTTACATGATCACAAAACGCCATCGCAAAACACCATATCAAATTGTTCACAAAAGGAAACCGAACATCGATTACTTTCATGTATTTGGAGAACTTTGCTATCCGAAAAATGATCGTGATGATTTAGGTAAACTTAAAGCAAAGGCTGACATTGGAGTGTTCGTTGGATACTGTGAAAATTCTAAAGGTTTTCGGATATGGAATCGTCGAACAAGAGAAATCCAAGAAACCATTCACGCTAATTTTGATGAGCTCACACAAATGGCTTCTGAGCAACACAGCTTAGCACCCGAATTCAACCGTCTTAACTCTCCGGCATCTTCAGCTGAACCATTGCCACTCAACCGCAAAGAATTAGAAACCTTGTTTGCTCCACTATTTGATGACACAATTGAATACCGTTCTACTGAGGTCTCACCTAATTCCGCTGCTCAACCTGAAAACATTCCAGTACCAGACTCACCTCAACAAACTACTACTAGTGTTGAGAGAGACGGTCCTCCAATTGTATCACCATCTACAGCAGAACAAACTGGTTCTAACTTCCGCCATCCAGCTGAAGATCCAACACCACTATCAGTTCCACAACCCGTAGAGCATGATCCTGATGCGTTCTTTAATCCGTTTGCACCGGCTCCTACAATTCCTGATATAGCTGAGTCGTCAACACGCAATTTGGATCCTGCTAACATGCGAGATACTTATCAACTACACCCTTCAACACACAAATGGACTCGAGACCATCCACTAGTTCATATCATTGGCCATCCAGATGCACCAGTAATGACAAGACAACGACTTCACACTGATGGAGAAACTTGCATATTTGCACTCACAGTCTGTCACGAAGAACCTAAGAACATTAAAGACGCAATGACTTATGACAACTGGATTGAATCTATGCAAGAGGAATTTCAGCAATTCATAAGATTAGAAGTCTGGGAATTAGTTGAAAGACCTGACGGAGTCTTTGTCATCGGGTTAAAATGGATCTGGAAGAATAAGCTTGATGCTGAAGGAACTGTCATACGCAACAAATCACGTCTGGTAGCGAAAGGATACTCTCAACTGGAAGGACTTGATTTTGCTGAATCCTTTGCTCCAGTGGCTAGACATGAAGCTGTTCGGATCTTTTTGGCCTATGCTGCACACAGGAACATGGCGGTTTACCAAATGGATGTCAAAACAACATTTCTTAATGGAGAACTCCGTGAAGAAGTTTATGTTAGCCAACCTGAAGGCTTCGTTGATCCTGAGCATCCTAATCACGTTTACCGACTCAAAAAGGCACTCTACGGACTCAAGCAAGCCCCACGGGCGTGGTATGACAAACTGTCCACTTTCTTACTGGCCAATAAATTTTCTAAAGGATCAGTGGATCCCACACTATTTACAAAAACCCTCGGGGAGGACTTATTTGTTGTTCAAATATATGTCGATGACATTATTTTTGCCTCAACAAAAAGAAGTTACTCTAATGATTTTGCAAAATTAATGAAAGATAATTTTGAAATGTCCATGATGGGTGAACTTTCGTTCTTTCTAGGACTACAAGTTCATCAATCACCCCGTGGAATTTTTGTAAATCAGTCCAAATATGCTCTTGAAATTTTAAAGAAACATGGAATGATGTCTTGTGATACTTATAATACACCTATGGGCTATACCACAAAACTAGATGCTGATTTACATGGGATTCCAGTTGACCCTACCAAATACCGAAGTATGATTGGGTCCCTCATGTATCTCACAGCTAGTAGACCTGATATAGTATTTGCTGTCTACATGTGCTCTCGTTATCAGTCCAAACCAACTGAAAAACACCTCAGTGAGGTCAAGAGAATCCTTTGATACATAAAGGGAACCATTAATTTGGGAATCTGGTATCCGAAGGATTCTGGCTTTGAACTAATTGCTTTTTCAGATGCTGACCATGCAGGATGTTTAGACACACGCAAAAGCACATCTGGTGGATTACAATTTCTCGGAGACAAACTTGTGTCATGGCAATCAAAGAAGCAGGACTGCACATCACTGTCGTCAACATAATCTGAATATGTAGCCATGTCTGCCTGTTGTGCTCTAGTCATTTGGATGAGATCACAACTTAAGGATTATGGCTAACTATTCAACAAGATTCCAATCTACTGTGATTCCAAAAGTGCAATTGCTATCTCCTGCAACACAGTACATCATTGCAAATCCAAACACATCGATCTCCGATATCACTTCATCAAAGAACATGTGGAAAAGGGTACCGTTGAACTTTATTTTGTTGGGACTGAGTACCAATTGGCTGACTTACTTACCAAATCCTTAGCACCATCAAGGTTTGCTAGTCTAGTTCACCAAATTGGTATGCGATGTTTGACTCCAGAGGATCTGGAAAAGTTTTTAAAACACAATTGATCGTCAAACATCATAACTATCTTTGTAAATATTTTTCAAAAACAAAATACAAAAATATAAAACCAATCAAAAACTCAATAAGAATTTTGGTCTATTATTATCTCAAAAAAAAAAAAAAAAATGCAAGTATAAACCACTTTCAACACTATTTTATAAAATGTCTTCAATTATTTAAAACAAGTGTTGAGGGGGAGGAAAAGAAATGTTTTTCAAATTTCTCAAAGATATTTTGTCTTTTATACTTGCATTTTACCAAAAACTAATACGTTTTATCAATTATGTTGATTCAAAAGTGTTTCGGGTTACTCTCCTTGACCTATGTAATTATTTTTTTAGTATTTTACTACAGTCTAAGGTCGAGGGGGAATACCACAAGTTGTTCTTATCATATCTTGGTGTTAATAAACGAAAGCTATATGTGATAATGTGATTAGGCATTTGGTGTAAATGTTTTGTTAGGTTAAGGGACTAATAATGTCAATTTGCATAACTTGAATTAACCTCAGTCAAAACAAAGGTTGACCACACATTTACTACCTCTGCAAACTCATTTACTCTTTCACCTACTCAATCTAACGATCCACAATCATTCTCTTGATCTAATCATCTATCCTCGAATCTGTAAGTGATAATATGTTTTGATCATGATTTCTTACAAAGGTTTTAAGTTTCATAACAATCCAACGGCTCTATTAATCACAATCGCTTAATTTGTCTTTGGGTTATGCGTAAAATTCAAACCCAGAAATTAGTGGTGTTATGGTTGAATTTGTTAGTGGGAAATGTTCTCTAGATGATTATAAACATGTCTTCATACTCTAAGTGAACCCAGAAACATCAATTGATCAAGTTTCAAATTAGGGTTCATACGAAGGATTTGGGGGGTCTTGATTTTAGGCGTTAGGATTGAAATTGGTGATGGGGATAGTGTTCTTGTATGCCTAGGATCATTTGTATATGGTTTAATTGCATCTTAATCGTGTTTAGTTCTTGAATCAAAGGTTTAGGGTTCGTATGACACTAGCAGATTTAATCTTGAGATTCTGTGGATGATTTGTGTTAATAATTGATCCTTATGATCCTTATGTTGTTAGAAACACTTGCCCCATGCTAATACATACCCAGATTCAAGTTTAATGGTGTTTGTGATTAAGTGTTCATACATGTTTACGCGTTAAATTGAATTTAGACATGTTTACGCGTAAAAGTGGGTATTTAAGTATGTTAATATGGATATTGATCAGTGGTTTTGGGTTTTACACTTTTAGGAATCAAGCTAATCTTATTTCGAAAGGTGATTTTCTGGAAAATGGCGTCTTTACGCGTTAAATGTTCATCCTACGCGTAAGATTGAATCTTACGTGTAAGATTCGACACGTGGACAAACTATGTATTGGATAAGACATAGTTTACGCATAAATGTAACTCTTACGCATAAGTTCTGACCTTACGCATAAGTCTGGAACTTACGCATAAGTCATTACCTACGCATAAGTTACACTTTACGCTTAAGGGCAATCCTACGCGTAACTTCAATTTCTACGCCTAAGATTTATCTTACGCATAAAATTGATCTTACGCATAAGATTCTCCTTACGCGTAATATTCTAACTTACGCGTAGCTTTTGCACTTACGCATTATTTCTACTCTTACGCTTAAGTCAGGTTACGCGTAAAGTTACCCACTTACGCGTAAACTTGTCATGATAAACTTATGTTGTAACTGAATTGTTTTAAGTTTCTACCAAGTAATATAACTCAAGTTTGTCATATATCAAAAGTTTTCACACACAATAAACCCCACTGATCAATGTATAACATGCAATTCTATAAGTATACTTCATACTTGAATGTTTTTGCTAACCAAGTCAACAATTGCCATGTTTGTGTTTGTTTATGATCAATTCAGATGGCTGAACACAACGACATTCCTTACGGACCAGAACCCGAACCTAAGCTTTCATGGGAAGAGACTTTCCCAGATGACTACACCAGGAAGATTGGAAAGAACAACCTTCGTATCAACTTCAACAAGATGACCTGCAACGAGTCCTCTTGTATTGTGGCTATAGATGCTCTTCTTTACCACCCGAATAAGCTGTTGTTCACCAAGTCCGCCTCAGTTTCCTGCTTCTACATCCACCAGTTCTGGCATACACTACAACTAGATCTTGGGGAGGCATCTTTCACCTGTACATTACATGACCGTCAGGTCTCTGTGGATATTGATGTGCTCTGGAATGTACTCGGTTTACCAGAACTCGGCCCTAATGAGGAGTATGTTACAGTCCCCACTGAAGAAGAGTTGATAATGTGGTTAAGGGATATTGGGTATGACGAATCAGAAGAAGTTATTACCAGACATTCTAGGGTCAACATTAGGTATCTTCCACAACCATGGAGAACCCTATACATACTGATCGCCAAGTCCTTATCTGGCAGAGATTCTGGGCATGAACATCCAAAGCTCCAACACCTCAAACTCTTCTGGGCAGTGGCTAACGTGAAGAAAGTTGATTATGCCAGCATCATTTGGGAAGACTTGGTGTGGTACATTCAACACAAGACTACTAACATCCCATTTGTCCGCTTCACTAAACTACTCATCGAAAGCTTTCTTCGTGAGTACGATGATATACCACAGAGACTCGATGACCAAGAGAAGAACACATTCAGAAATGAACATACTCTCAGAGTCGTCAAGAGAATGGACCCCAGTACACGCAAGCAGGGAAAGAAACTTCCCGATTGTCTCTTGACCGACAAAGTCAAGGCTTGCAAGAACTACAAGTATTATGAGCAAGCTCTTGAAGCTGAAAAGGTTGGATTCTTTGACGAAGTCGTTCTACCCTCCTTCATGCAAAAGAAGGGTAAGAAAGGCACTAAGACTGGAAGCTCCGGCAGTTCCACTCAGTCTAAGAAGAAGAAGGGTACTCTTAAGAGAAGGATTCCTACCGAGAAGCCTGCATCTACAACAGAACCTAGATGGTTTCCCTCACCACAATCTTCTCCAAAGCCGTCTGACTCTGAACAAACCGAATCTGACGAAGGTCCTTAGTATAGGGAAGCATATGCTAATATTGAGAAAGATGAGAATCCTGAAGACATCGATTGGGATAAAGACATTGATGCATATGCTGACAATGCCGTATATCCATCTTACCTCACTCAAAGACCATTTACCGAAGCTCAGACTATCTTGGAAGATGAAATGATCAGGAGAAAGAAGATGAAAGAACAAGTGACTGCTGAACCAGAGACTGGAGGCCCTTCAGTCGAAGAAGAAAATGAAAGGGCTCTCAATCTGGGTCTCCTCCTGTCACAACTCACCATTTCAGGTCATTTCAGGTCATTTCCTGAACTTTGGAAAAACACTATTCATCAAACACTATTCATCAAAACACTATTCATCAGTTTACTATTCATCATTTTTGGTGTCAGTTTGACATTCCGAGAAGCATTCAGAAATTTTACTATTCACTGAACACTATTCATTGCCGGAAAAATTTTCACAATTCACTTGCATTACTCATTTCATCGTAAATTTAGTTTACGGGTATTCAAATTCGCGTAACCGGATTGGTTTAGGTGCGAATTCATTTCATTAGTGTTAAGAACACTGCATACGGACTGGAGATAGTCTGCATATCATCATAACAGCATTTTCATGTTATACCACTCTCAGGATTTTCAAATTTCTATATTCAGTACATTTAACGTTTTTACGTATAAGTCTTTATAGTAAACGTTAACACCCGGTTTATACACGACGAATATATCTAAATATTCCCACAATGGTCCCGACATATTTTTATATCCATTTTAACATCATAAAAGTTATAACATTCAGTTACCCAGTATTTTGGAAATTTATTTTATTTATAACGTACGCGTATGAATATTACGACGGTTTTCGTGAAAACTAAACAATAATCACCCGATCACTCAATATTTGTACCCAACATAATTTTAACATTTTTATAACTTCATTTTGACAAGTTTAGTCATTATTTCATATTTCATATTTTTACGATACCCGGAATTACGTTTCGCGACTTAACAGTTTACGGTTTGCGATTAACGGAACCAAAACCGACTTCGTGGACTAGATAATACTCAAATTTTCTACATCCTCTTCCTAAATTCAGCATGTGCCGCCCCTCCCCATCACAAGTTACTTGACATTGATTAAATATTTACCAAATTGCCATTTCCTAGAAAAATATCTAGCCTAAACACTTTAAACACTACACATTTTATTTTTTTGGATCAAAAACTCATTCTCTTCATCCCTTTCACCATAACCACGACCCAACATCCATTTCATGATCAAGTGATCATTTTTCATAAGTTATAACACTAAACTTGTTCCTTTTACTTGCCTAATCAAGAATCAAGCAACAAAAACACAAGAACATCAAGCATAATCATCATATAATCATCTCATTTTATCAAGTGAGTTATCAACTTTATTTTTTCATGATTCATCTTATAATTACATGTATTACATGATTTCCATGCTAAAAACCATGTACAACTAGCTATACCACCATTTATTTTGTCTAAAATGAAACATACAAACCCTAACTTTTTAGTTATGAATCCCCTTGCTATAATAACTTGGTTAGGAGTCCATGACACCCTAAGAAGGTGTATGGTAGGATTAGATTAGCTATGTGGTGATTACAAGAGGTTTGGTGATGTTAGAAATTAGTTTTAAACCTTGAAAACTTGATTTGGAACCTATTTTAGACATGCTGTCCCGTTTTGTAAAAATCTGGAAAATCAGTAAACACCAAGGGAACTTTGGCAAAATTTTTAGAAAATACTTTCAAAAACGAATCCGTAGGCGAAAGAACGGATTAAAAAGAGTTTATAACGAAGAAGTTATGATTTTTGCAAGATTGTTGACGAAAAGTATTTTCTGGAAAAATGTTTGCTGTTGGACGTTTTTCATTGGTCAAAAAGAGGCTTTAGACGTAATCCGGAGGAGCCGAGCTTTCCAAAATATATTACTACATACTAAGGCGTAACCGTGGATATAAAGAACATGTAAAACGGACAAGTAACGACAAAGATATTCACGTTTGAATATCGGCTAAAACCATTTTTATTTGACAGCTTTTAATAAAAAGGGACACTAAAACTACGAAGTACTTTTATAAGCTAGAAATAATATTAAGTACCAAGCTTTATAACTAATGAAGTATTAGTTATTACAAGTATATTTTCATCATTTCAAGGCGATATTTCAAGGATTACAACCCGAGTATTTCAACACTAACATGGAAGCATACGATATATATATAAGTATATATATTGCAACTAGCTTATTTTATTTTCTAATAGCAATATTTTTCCAAATTCTTGGATTATATATTTTGATAACACAAGTGTTTTTCAAAGAGTAGAGTGGTATAGAAACATGTGCATGGACATTCATAACATCATTTCATGATCTAAAGTAGATCGTTCATCATTCATATTAGGTTGCGGCTAGTGTGCGCGCCTTGTTTTTCAGCTCATTACATGTTCATGGTACCATCATATCAGGTGAGTCATAGCCCCTACTCTTTTAAATTGTTTTGCAAACTCTTTGGGGGAGAATACATGCTCGTTTTACTTAAACGCATTACTTGCTTTACATGGTTGATTACTCAAACAATTTCAGCTTTATCTAAATACTTGTTTGATTATCCGAGTACAAAACAATTCACTTGCTATTTACTCATTGACATGAGTGCATAAAGTTAAACTATTTACCGATTTCCTAAGATTGCCTAAGTTAAGGACCGGTAGCTACAATTTCAACGGGTATAGATTTACCTGCATTGGGTATGTTTGATTACCTATAATTTCAACGGGTATAGATTTACCTGCATTGGGTATGTTTGATTACCTACAATTTCAACGGGTATAGATTTACCTGCATTGGGTATGTTTGATTACCTACAATTTCAACGGGTATGGATTTACCTGCATTGGGTATGGATTTACCTACAATTACTTGGGAGCGTAACCTCCTACAGATAGCTAGAAAACCTTTTCGGTGCCTTGAACTTAGTGCAATCAATATTCATTTTATGCGTTTTGCTTATGGTCAGATTCATTTTGTGGCGACATCGCCATGGCTATTGTACATACGGAAATTACTTAGGGAATTACGATTCTTTTCCACCACTATTATTACTGGATTACAATGCTTTTGCAACAACCTTATGACTGATTTATTACAAACATATTACATTTGGCAGTGGGTTGTAAACACACAGGTTACAAGTCTCTTATGGCGGGACTTGGAACTGAGTGGATTTACGATGCCTTTGCTGGGAAATCTTCATTTCAATGCATTACATTCTTTTTCACAAGACTCTATGAACTCACCAACCATTGTGTTGACACTTTAGCATGTATTTTCAGGTTTTAACCAATGGCACGCTACAGGAGGTTTTGGCAGGGCATGGCATGGTCATAGAAGACTCTGATTATTCATATGGGGACCGTTTTAAAACTATTTTAAGGGCCTACTTCCGCAATACTTTTAACAATGTAAAAATCAACATTTTGATTTAACTATTTTATTCTAAATGATTCAAGTGCAAACTATTTTTGAACTAGTGTTGTAATACCGATTGAGTTACACCCCAGCTACATGTATGCTTCCGCTGGACCTGATTTTGGGGGTGTGACACCTCCACAGCCGAATTGATGCATTCAATGCTGATTTACCTCCACCTCTAGTGTTCTCTCAGACCACCGAAGCTGGCGGTTCAAGCAGCATTCCTGAGCCTACCACAGGAATCACCTCTGACTTAATTGCTTATGAAAATCCCTCAGTATTTCCCACCGACATTGAAATGACTATGGGAGAGGACGAAGAGGAAGATCCCATGGACACAGATGCTCCAAGGCTTATGACCATGGAAGAAATGGAGCTTAGAGAACGGGCTCAGGAAGAAGAATTGAAGAAGAAACAGGAAGCAGAAGAGGCCAGGCTTGAAGAGATTGCTCAAGCTAAACTGGAAGAAACAATCAGAATGGAAGAGAGCAGGAAAGCAGAGGAGGCAGCCAAGCTGGCTGAAGAACAACTGAAAAAGGCAGAAGAAGCTAGGATGGCTGAAGAATTAAGGCTTAAAGCCGAGGCTGCCAATCTTGCTGAAGCACAAAGGAAGGCTGATGAAACAGCCAAGCTGGCCGAAGAAAAGTTAAAGAAAGAAGAAGAAGCCAGGCTTGCTGATGAACTAAGGCTTAAAGCCGAAGTTGAAGAACAAAGGTTGAAAGAAGAAGCATCCAAAGTCAAGGAAGTTGTACAACCCGAACCACAGAAAAGAGATGACAAAGACACTACCACCATCATTGAATCTACACAGTCATCTCCTCCTGCATCTGAATCAACACATGACAAATCTATCAAGAAACCAAGCACCAAAGCCTCTGCTGCATCAAAATTACTCAAGTCAGCTTTCAAAAGAGTACATGAGAAGAAGAGAAGCAGATTGGAAAATCAGGTTGCAACACTTGCAACCCAAGTTGCTGAATTGACGAAGCTGAACTCAAATGTCCAAGAGCTACAAGACAAAGTTGACACTTTCTTAGCTAAAGACGTACAAGAGAACTTGGAAGCCACATTAGCAGCTCAAGCACAAGAATACATGGCACAACACTTAGTTGCTGAGTTGAAAGATCTGCTGGCACCCATGAGAGATGAACTCACCAAGTTCGCAGAGCAAGCGGTCAAGAAAGTAATCCGATCAACAACCTTTACTCTTCGTGCCGACAAGTCTACTGCTCCTCTACCAGGACTATCTCTGGATGATTTGGAAGCTCAACTCTTAGATAAACTGGCAAACAAGTTCACCTTGACTCCTGAAGAAGCCAAAGTCCTAGAAGCACTGAAAGACAAAATGAACAAAGAGTCTTGCAGCACAGAGGCCGATAAGCTGAAACGTCAAAGAGATGACGAAGACAGGGATCCGAATTCTCAGGCAAAGAAACTTAAACAAGCCGAAGGACCCTCATCTCATACACCGGTCATCCCCCCAACCACAACAACTTCCTCTCAACAACCGAAGGCATCAGGTTCTGCTCCCAAGGCACACGACCATTTCGAATACACCGGTGGTGACGACATTCCTCAAACCGATGAAGTTCCAGAACCGTCATCCAAGAAGAAGAAGAAAGCAAGAAAAGGAAAGGATCATCAACCCAAACCGGACACCTCATCAAAGGAAAAGGAACCTAAGAAACCTAAAACCGTCTTCCAATGGCTCGAAAAAGATGAGACTGCCGAATATTCCTGGTTTGAGAAGATGATCAATTCACAACCACCACTGGGAGACAATCAGGAACCTCAAGATGGTCGAACAGTGGAATTTGCTCAATTAATTCAGCACAAGTTTCAGATGAAAAAGGTGAATAAGAAAGAGCTGCGAAGAATTAAGAATGAAGCATTTAAACTTCTCAAAGATCGGTCTGCTGACTCCATCGAGCTTGAGTATCATCTGGAAAATATTGCAAGAGCCATGTCAAGCGATATTGACTGGATTAACCCTGAATCTTTTGTCGATCCAGTCACGAAGAAATCCACACCCTACATTACTGACTGGTCGAAACCACTACCAATGGTTGGGAGGCCTAATGAACCGAAGATCCCGTACATGGTCTTCTTCAACACAGACTTGGAATTTCTGAGACTCGGTAGTGCGATTGAGAAGAAGTACGTTACCTCACTCGCCTTTCTCCCTGCAGCTCGATATCTCAACAATGCCATCGAAGAAGAAGCCACAACATTATTCGTTGATAAAATTGTTGAATATGACCGAAACGCACTCTACGGCATTCATCACTGGCCAGAAAACCGGGCACAATACTATCGAAGCAGCAGACTGAATCAGACGATGGGTGATGTGGCAAGTGATTTGAAGATAGTCTCTATTCAGTTCATCTCGACTGTCACTCACTTTGGGTACCCCTTCCTCAGCAAAATCACACTCAAAAGACTTGATGAAAAGGAGTACGACATTTCCGAGTCTGACTTTCCACGACTACGTCTCAATGACATCGAAGACTTGTATCTACTCAAAGTTCAAGGCAAACTCTGTGGCTTGCCGAAAGAGATACAACTTGCCTTTATCCAAGCTCTCCTTATATTTATCAGGCAAATAGTCATCAGAGAAAGAGTAGAAGATCTTCAGTTAGGAGTGGAAAGTTATCAGAAGAAGCTCAATCTCACCAAACCCAACATGTTCAACATCCCCGACCTTCAACATCTGCCTCAATACACCTTGATCAAACAACCATTTGGGTTCACCTATCGCAGTGTTAATGGTCGCAACTGCTTCATGGCTTACACCGAAATTCAGAAGTTCTGTGATGAAACATTGAAGTTCATCAGAGATGGAATCAAGAGCAGAGTCGATGACATTGCTTTGGGTAAATCGAAACGGTGGAATACGACAGAGGTCAGGGATGCCCGCAGATTCATCTTAAGAATTGAGAACCGATTGAAGCGAAGGGATCAGTTCAGGAGATTGGAAAGCTATGTTGGAGGAAGATCAAAATTTCCGGTGTTGACATTTCAGAGACCTGATTGGTAGTAACATTGTAAGAATTTGATTTGATTTGTCAATATTTTATCTCATAATGGCTTGTGCACACATTACAGTGCACAACCCGAACTTGTAAAGAAAGGACCCTGAGGTACGCATCAGTGCCTCAATCCTAAATATAAGGAGCGAAGGCTTCTTACTTTTGAGTAGAATTAATCAAACATTTATGATTTTTCACAATTCTGCTCAAAAGGACAAGTATTTCACCTCAATAAGACCTAATCACTTGTTGAGGGGGAGCACTTGTCAAAACAAAATACTTTGCTCTAAATAAAAAGTTCTTGGTGAATCTCCCCGTAAGACTCAAAAGGCATATTTTAATCTAAAAGTTTGTCAAAAACATCATTTCAAAGCTTAAAAGTTGTATCATGTGCGAGCTAGGCTCAGTAATAACCCAGGAATTGACGAGACAATAAAAGTTAGTAATATCAAAAGGACTTATCCTCGACGGGTAATAACATCAAGTTAATTATTAGAGCTAGTTGTCACCTAAAAGCTGACAATGCATCTCTTTAACTAACCACGTAAGCGTGTCTCGAAAAGGATATGTCTTAGTAGAAAAGTACCGTCTCGAGAAACTTTCTGTGGACTTGACCAGGCCGGGTAATAACTTCAAGCTAGTCTAACTAGTGATGTAAGCGTGTCTCGAATCGGTCCTGTTCACGGAAAGTGGATCAATTCAAAAGTGCTTGCTCCTCCCTCATGTGCAAATTTATTTAAATACTTATGAGCACATGTGCAGGGGGAGCCCTTCAAAAGTGTACACAAAACTCTCAAAGTGTTAACCAAAATATTTGATTATCACAAACACTTTGAGAGATTTTCAATCAAAGGTTTCTTGGCTACTGTCGGAGTTATAAGGTGATTAAGATAGGAATAACCGTCCTGTGATCCGCCAGAGCCGGAGGGATCTACCCAAGGACATCACCAATAGTTAGAAGTAGAAGTCCTTAGGTATGATACGAAAAAAGGAGAAAAGAATGAAAGGGAAAGAAGGAGTTGAAGAATTAAAAAGAAAATTAAAGAAAAGGGTGAAAAGAAATAGCCCTCCATATGTTCAACTTTAGGGCAGACACCGGGTTCAATTCATATGCTACTGGTTGTTGCTAAGGCAACACCGGTACTGAAGATTAAGTCGTCATGGACCCAGTGACGCGATGCACTAAACCTTCTTAACCACTCAAGTTCTCTTAAAAGGACTTGTTTCATTCTCACGGGGAACCTGCGTAACCTATCGACCTATCTCTTAGAGACGGTTGATATTGAAGCAGGAGACTCATCCCCAGTCTCCGCATAGGAAACCTAGGTGTGCACTTATAGAGTCTAGAGCCATGAGATACATCAAAGATCTCTTAGGAACACTTAGTATTTCTACAACTGGTGTTCTACATCAATGGGCATCAGTGGTAAACTATCGAGTCCTTCGCAGATCTTAGCAATCTGCCGAGAACGTTTATGAGAGGATTGCTTAAGTATTTCTCAATGATTGAACGGAAATCCTGCCAGGGTCAACATCAAATAGCCCTGACAGCAGGTCACTTCGGTAACCCCACAAGGGTTACGCTTAGTGTTTGCGGTGGTTCCATAGCGGTCTACAGTCGTGGAGTGATCCCCAGCGACTCACCCAGTCATTGAGCTACCTAGTAGGTCTCGTAAGCTCCTTCGGGAGTATCTGATATGGGAACGGCCTGGATAAGGATTAGAAGGAGTCTTCACACTATGCTGTTGATGAGCTCTAATTCCTTATCCGTAAGTACCGGTTGTTTTATTGCTAACTGTTTACTCACAGGTACCTCACTTCCATGATGGTAGATTCCAACATGCTCATACATACATCTTGAAGTCAAAGAAAGCTCCCCCAAAGATCTTAGCAACACAAAGTTCAAAGAATGATTCTACGTCAATAAGAAGAATCTACAAAGAATAATGACAAAGATCTCAATGCATGAAAAGGAACTTCTTGTTCGTAAAAGTCAAAGTCCAAAGATGTATGAGTATGTTGGAATGGCGGACAACCACCTCAGACGCAGGAGTGACGAACGGCAGACAACTTCATAACTTAATCACTACATCATCACCAAAGAACAAAGACAAAGGGCAAAGTACTTTCATTATCATTCACTCATTTTGAAGACGTCTAGAGTTTTACATGTCACAAGTCAACGACAAAGATGAAGACGTCAAGCAACCGTGATGACCGACCCTTAGGGGGAGATTGTTGGGATCATACTTTAGTATTTTAGTCAAGTCTCGGTCATTACATTTTGTAATAGGTTGCTTAGTTATTTAATCTACTATGTTCATGATTACAAGGCTTATGTGTTAAAGCCCTATGGGCCTTAAAGCCCACGAATTAAAGGATAAGGGAGGAAGGGAGTGTTGCCCTAACTCCTCCCTTATAAATAGAAGGCTTATGTAAACATTTAGTTTGTTGGTTATTTGATTATCTTAAGGAAACTCTTGCACTCTCACCTTTCATATTGTCTCATAATCAACAAATCTCATTTCTCATCTTATTTCTTTCTATATAATACTTGTGTTTACAAAATGGTGACCTAACAGTATCTTATTGTAATATTCATATGTATGACTTTGTTGTTTATTAATGAGTGGACTAATTTATGCATGCTTTCTTAATCTTGTATCCCTGACAACTTTCTGACGGCGGCCCTCAATCATCATGGCGGTCCCTTTTCACTAAGGGACTGTCCACTTATTTAAGGGACCGTCCCAAGTATGTGCTTTATCTCGTATTTTCTCTTCATCTCTTATGTACAGGTTATCTCTCCTTGCTTGCATGTCTCTTCTAACTTTTTTTTATAGCAATATACCATCGATCGATTCCCTGGTGCACTCATCTAGGGGGAGCACTAAGCAAGGGGGAGTCATCATGTTGCCGTCGACATCTTTCTCTTCTACTCTCGATGAAGCCTTTTTGATTCTACAAAAAGGGGGAGATTGTTAATACAAATAATATCAAAAATGTCATTTGCATTATTCGGTCTCTACTAGTTTTGATAATCACAAAATATAAATACACATTACGTAAAACTATGACTAATAAGTTTTTGATCGAGAAAACTCGTTTTTGTCTTCAAAATCACTTAAGATATGTATAAACATCTACCAACTTGTATATGTGATCAAAGGATTTATTTTCATCAAAACATCACATTTTCATGTTACAAAACATTTTTACAGAAGTATTTTTGTATAATTAAAAGAAATGTTTTATTAAAAAAATGAATTCAAATTTCAAATGTGCTCAAAAACCGACAGAAATTTTCCCCGCTCAAATTTCAAATGTGTAACAAAATATCAATACAAGTTACGTAACACTATGACTAATAAGTTTTTGATCGAGAAAACTCGCTTTCGTCTTCAAAATCACTTAAGGTATGTATAAATATCTACCAACTTGTATATGTGATCAAAGGATTTATTTTTCATCAAAACATCACATTTTCATGTCACAAAACATTTGTACAAAAGTATTTTTTTATAATTAAAAGAAATGTTTTATTAAGAAAATGAATTCAAATTTCAAATGTGTAACAGCCATATTTCCCGCTCAAAACCGACATAAATTTTTCACAAGATAAATTTTCACCACATCAGGAAAAAAAGAGGAGCGTCTGTCGGGACGATCCTTTAAATGGGTTAACGGTCCCTTAGCGATAAAGGACCGTCGCATATTTAATGGACCGTCCCCTCTCTCCTGGCGCCTATAAATACATAACTGTTTTCTTTCAGTAAACTCACCTCTTATGCACTAAAACATTCTGTATTTCCAAAATCATTCCAAACTATCTTCTTTGATCACATTATCGGGTTCTAAGTTCTTTACAAGTGATCACATTCATCATTCCTCTAAAGTGCAAGAGAAGAACACTCGTTGTTTTCAAGAAATGAAGTGTTGAAGAAAAGTCTTTCTCATCTCATACCGTTGTTGGGGATCTCTTACAAACCTCCATTCTTACATATTGATTCTTGTATGTATTTGGACTTGAGTGCAAGTCCGATATTGTGTTGTGTTGTATCGTGTCATCGTGTTGGTACGAGATGTGTAGCCACGTGAGCTTTGGTAGATTAGTTCTAGCTAGAATTAGGACTCGACATTCCGCTTAGTGTCGTTAAACTTGGTGTAAGCTCGTGTAAGGCTTGTTCCGCCATAAGGGAGCGTGTTGATATAGTGTTTGTGAAACTCTCAAGTGTGAGACTCGAAGAGTGGAGTAGGGCGAAGAGTGAGTTTCGTGGCCGAACCACTATAAATCTCCGTGTCCCGGTTTGATCGTTTCTTTCTTTATCTTTACTTACTTGTCATTATATTTATTTGTTGTTGTGTTGATATCATATAAAGATCGAATCGAAACATTTTTCATAAAACTAACTTGTAAAAATAAATTTTCTAAAACGTAAATAAAAATGGTGAAACTATTCAACCCCACTTCTAGTTTCTACAGAGGAGGTGGTGGGTGGGTATTGTTGACGTTGATGGTGGCGGGTGTTGTTGATGCTAATGGTATTGTTTATGTAAATGGTGTTCAAGATCTAGTTATAAACTTGGTGGATTATAAACTTAATTGTGTATGTATGTTTATGGTGATACTGATGGGATTCAATTGTTCAAGTTATAGAGAAAAAAGTGTGTAATAGATGGTAGTAAAAATTCACATCTTTCAAGGAAGAAGAAAGCCAAGTAAGTGGAGTTTGGGTGTTTGGTAACCCTATTTGTTGGTTTCACGTTCGTTGTAGTTATTTGGTGTGGATTAGTGTTGTGTTTCTAATCCTACCAAGGTTTTGGCTGCATCGATGAAGGTTATAGACTTTTATCAAGAATTTTGAAGATCAAGTGTTTTACTTGAGTTTTTAATTTGTAATTTTATAGTCTTTGTAGTTTTTATGTTCATTAGTAGTTATAAGAGTGGATTTCACTCTTATATAATGGTTATTTGTAAGTGTCTTGCGGGACTGAGATGAGGGATTCACCCTCATCTTTTGTACTTCAATGGTTTTTGGTGTAATGCATTTTACTAGGGTGAAAAATATCTTTTACCCAAAAAAGAAAGCCAAGTAAGCTAACACATAAGTATAAAAATGCCAAATATGTTTCTTCCTCCCTTCCCATATTAAGTGTCTACAATGGAATCTTGGGATTTCCTAAATTAAGTGCCCATATTGTATTTCAACCAATGAGATAAGACTTTAGTGAGTAAAAGTAAGTATTTGATTGGTGGAGTAGCTAGTGGAATTTTTTAAAACTTTGTGCATTTTAAAAGTGGACACTTAATATGAGACGGAAAGAGTAACACATAAGCATAAAAACATTAAAATAAGCCTAATTTACAAGTTTACTAGATAGTAGGTGAACAAATTCGTAATAATGAAATGATTTTGAAAGTTACACTAACTTGTTAATAAATTAACTTTGTTATGTAGATGTTAAAAAGTTCTTGTTTATTATATGGACATAAGAATAAATATGTTGCACCTAATTTCATCGAAAACCATAATGATACCAAGTCATAGTATCACATTTAAAACACATATCTAATTACTCAACTAACCGTACCAATTCTATTAGAATATTGCAAGTAGCACGTACAATTTATAATTTGGACCAAAATAATGGATTTTGGTTAGGGCTTTTTGGAATATACTTAACCAAAAAGAGCATTAGAGCAAGATGGTCGGTTGACGGGTGCACCCCACCATGCACGCAGCGGACACCAAATAGGCTGGCATAGGCTCCTGGTATCTCTATTTGTGGCTGTAAAGTAGTGTAACGTTATGCTTGTTTGGTTACATTCCATTTAAACTATCTTTTAATTTTTCACTATGTAACATACTAACAAGAGTTTTATGTGGATGTATTTCTGTTTTATGTGGATGTATTTCTTGGTATAATTTTAGGTGGATAGAGGAACTTAAAATATCAGTATTGTGGTCAAAGCAAATAGATTTACAAGCTTAGGTCGGGTACAGTGGGAAAGTCATTGGATCCGTCATACATGGTCTTAGTGGTTCGAGCCTACTGTGGGTGTTTGGTCATGGATCGATCGAGCAACAACCATTTCCAAATTCGGTCGAATTTTCGACGGATTTTTCTACACACACATTTTATTTATTTATTTTTTCTTTCTTTTTCTTCATTTACATAAAATAAAATACAAACAACATAATATTACCCACACTCTGCTTCAAATTCAAATTAAATGTTACAGTATGAATGGGAAGATTGAAAATTCAAATTCAAATTCTATTTCAAATTCAAAATTTTTCTTATATACCCACACTCTTTTGTTTCTCATACACAAAACTTATACATACAACTCACACACAGATTCTCAACAGTGTCTCGCAAAGACTTTTCCCAACAACTTTTGGCCACAAAGGACTTATCAAAACAATTCCCAGTCACTAAGACTTCTCACAACAATTTCCCAGTGAACACGACTACTTGAGCACCAACCCAACGGAAAATTAACCGGTTAATACTCCACCAGCAGATATCTTTCTGGTATTCCCAACGGAAAATGAACCGGTTAACACTCCACCGGTGAAACACCAACCCAATCCGTTTAATCTTACTGAGGAACAACTCCGGCTACTTGAGCAAGATAAGGAAGTACTGAGAGAAAAACAAAAAAACGAAGCACTTGAGGAACCTGCTCGTATGGAGCAGGAAGAAAGGGAAGCAAATAGCGTAGCAACAACCTTTTTGACATTCTGGAAAGAGAGTATTATGAGGGCAAGTTTTAGGATGAAGAGTCTTCGAGTGACGAGGGTTTTAAATCAGAATTTTCATTGTAATTTGTATTTTCATTTTCATTTCCGTATCGTAGTTTTTTAATCTGTAATTCGTGTTTTCAATTTAATGTTTAATTTATGTAATATTTTTATTATTAATAAAGTTTAAATTTTTTGTTTAAAATATTTGAATAAAAAAAGAAAAGAAAAGAAAAGAATATATATATATATATATATATATATATATATATATATATATATATATATATATATATATATATATATATATATAGAAAAAGCTTGGTCACCACTGTGGCAACTTGGTTATCTTCAAGTCGTCGGAGAGAGAAAGCTGATGTAGCAAGGTCGTGCCTGATAACGATTGTGCCCAGCCTTAGCTTTTTGTTGTTATGCAAAGTGAGCGAGCCAAAGGCTTGCTACATGATCGCTATGTTTAGTTCCATATGTTGTAGTGTTACTATACATGCATACAGCTTTACTAGAAAAAAAATTGTTTTTTTTAAGATGTCATGACTTTCAGTTACTGTCGAGAATAAATGCTTCTATGAAAACGTGTTGGTGATTTTACATCATCAATATGATTGAAGTGTAAGGGATTGACTTAGTTGACCAATGTGTAATCATTACAAATGTTTAACAATTCGGGATTGTGCGGAGTGCACACTTGTATGACGTTATTGTGATTATCGCCCCGAATCACGGGGGTCCGGGGGCAGCACCCCCGGTAGCAGGGTTACAGGGGCGGCAGCCCCTGGTAGCAGGGTCTAAGGGGCGGCAGCCCCTGGCTGGGGTCGAGCTGCTATGTCAAAAAAACGCACTTAAAAATAAAATTTCCCGTTATTCGGACCTATATTTTGCCCCATAATTTTGATGTTTTAACAGTTATAATAACTGCTTAGCAGTTATAACCGTTTGTAAGTTTTTGTTGGTCAATACATGTCGTTTTCTCTGGTTCTGTTTCATAACAATAAAAACATATTCTCGGTTCAAAATCTGAGTTTTATCCGATTAAAGATTTCGATAGAACCATCGAAATAGTTCGATCTGAAAGTGTTTACAAGACTCTCAGATTAATGTGATCCATATAATTCTAACAAAGATTGAAGTAACTGTGATCACGAGGAACGGAGGAGAATCTGTGAAGGATATGACGAGCAAGTTTGATAAGTTGGTAAAGTTTGAAGGGCAGGATTTCCGTCGCTCGCAAAAGAAGATGCACTTTCTTCTTACCACCCTAAAAGTTGTGTATGTTTTGAGTACACCCACTCCCGAACAGAACGACAATGAAACTTTGGAACAGACTAGGAAGAGGATGAAGTGGAAGAACGACGACTACATATGCCGTGGTCACATTCTAAACGGTATGTCTGATTCCCTCTTTGATGTCTATCAAAACGCTGAATCCGGAAAAGCACTATGGGAGTCCCTAGAATCCAAATACATGGCAGAAGATGCTTCTGCAACGAAGTTTCTTGTGGGTAATTTTATGAATTACAAAATGGTTGATACCAGGCCTGTCATGGAACAATTTCATGAGATGTTAAGGATTCTGGGACAGATTACCCAACACAATTTGTTGATGGACGAAGCCATCTCAGTTGCAGTTATCATTGATAAACTGCCCCCTTCCTGGAAAGAATTCAAACATGGTTTGAAACATAAAAAGGAATATTTAAATTTGTGTTCAACTTGGTAGTCATCTACGAATTGATGAAGGATTAAGAAATCAGGAACTTGATAATAATCCTAATGGAAAGAACCAAATTGGATCATCCTCTGTTAACATGATTGAAGGTGATGGAGCCAAAAATTCAAACAACGATAAGAATAAACGAAAGTTCAAAAGTGGCGATGATAAATTTGCCAACAAGAAGGCTGCTGTTATTTGTTGGAAATGTAACAAGCCTGGTCATATGAAGAAGGATTGTCGCTCTCGTAAGGACAATAAAGGCGCTGGTGCAAGTGGGTCTAAGGATCCTGAAAAGCAACAAGGTTATAATTCTGATTCTATACAGAATTTAGATAATGTTTTACATTATGTTTCTATTATTTCTGATGCATTTGACGTTGCTTGGTGGGTTGATTCGGGTGCAACAAGTCATGTTTGCAAGGATGTTTGTTGGTTTCAAGTCTGTAAATCGATTGAAGATGGATCATTTGTAAAGATGGGAAATGTTGCAACTGAACCAATCAAAGGAATAGGGCGTGTTTTATTGACTTTCACTTCTGGAAAAACTTTATGTTTAGATAATGTATTGTATGTACACGAGATTCGAAAGAATCTTGTTTCTGAAATTGTGTTGAATAACTGTGGCTACAAACAAGTCTTGGAAAGTGACAAGTATATCTTGTCAAGACATGGTTCTTTTGTTGGATTTGGTTATGTATGTAATGGAATGATTAGATTAAATTTGAATTATCCTTTGTTTAATGCTTCTGCTTGTATGATTACTTCTAGTAATAGCAATACTTTAAGTAAATCTGGATTATGGCATGCTAGACTAGGACATGTTCATTACAAGAGAATGAAAGATATGTCTAAAATGAGTTTAATACTTGCTTTTGACATGCCACATGAAAGTTGTAAGACATGTATGTTAACAAAGATCACTAGACAACCTTTTAAGGGTGTGAATCGGGAAAGCAAAGTATTAGATCTCATACATAGTGATTTATGTGATTTTCATGCCAATCCTTCACTAGGACATAATAAGTATGTAATTACTTTTATTGATGATGCTTCTAGATATTGTTATGTATATCTATTGCATGCTAAACATGAAGCTCTTGATAAATTTAAAATTTATAAACAAGAAGTAGAACTTCAAAAACAAGATTTGATAAAAGTATTGCGTACTGATAGAGGTGGTGAGTATTATGATCCAGTTTATTTCCAATCAACTGGAATAATACATCAAACCACGGCTCCTTACACACCACAACAAAATGGGGTGGCTGAAAGGAAGAATAGGACCTTAAAAGAAATGGTGAATTCCATGTTATCCTATTCTAGACTCAGTGAAGGATTTTGGGGTGAGGCTATGTTGACAGATTGTTATATTTTGAATAGAACTCCAAATAAAAACAGTAAACAAACGCCTTATGAAATTTGGACCAAGAAGGTACCAAATTTGACTTATTTGAGGGTTTGGGGCTGTAGAGTGGTGGTAAGGTTAACTGAGCCTAAAATGAAAAATCTTGGTGAAAAAGGTATAGATTGCATCTTCATTGGGTATGTTGAGCATTCCAAGTGTTATAGGTTTTATGTTATAGAACCTAATGATTATGTGTCGGTGAACTCTATAATAGAGTCAAGAGACGCTATATTTGATGAAGAGTGGTTCACATCTATACCTAGACCAAGAGGTATGGTTCAGTCATCCTCAAGTAAAACAGTTGAAGATGAGATTGAAGTACCTGGTCTATCTATTCCTAGAAAAAGCACTCGAACAAGAAAAGCTAAGTCTTTTGGTTCTGATTTTCAACTTTATTTAGTTGAAGGAACAAGAGATAAGAATTTATCTCAACGTGAATATTGTTTCATTATTGAGGAGGATCCAAAGACCTTGAATGAAGCAATGGCTTCTAGGGATGTTGCCTTTTGGAAAGAAGCAATTCAAAGTGAGATTGATTCCATCATGCATAATGATACTTGGGAATTAACTGATTTACCTCCTGGATGCAAAGCATTAGGATGTAAATGGATCCTTAAAAGGAAAATGAAAGTGGATGGAAGCATAGATAAATATAAATCCAGATTGGTTATCCAAGGCTTTAGACAAAAGGAGGGAATTGACTTCTTTGATACTTATGCTCCTATTGCTAGGATTTCCACTATTAGATTGTTGTTAGCTCTTGCAGCTATACATGATCTAGTTATTCACCAAATGGATGTGAAAACTGCATTCTTAAATGGTGATTTGGATGAGGAAATTTACATGAAACAACCTGAAGGGTTTGTGATGCCTGGACATGAAAGCAAGGTATGTAAATTGAAGAAATCATTGTATGGTCTTAAACAAGCACCAAAACAATGGCATCAAAAGTTTGATGATGTGGTCTTGTCTAATGGTTTTTCTTTAACCCAAGTTGACAAGTGTGTATATAGCAAATTTGATGCTTCTGGTAAAGGAGTGATAATTTGCTTATATGTGGATGACATGTTGATCTTTGGTACTGACCAAGATCAAGTTGATAAGTCAAAGGAATTCTTGTCATCTAATTTTGATATGAAAGATCTGGGGGAGGCTGAGGTGATTCTTGGTATTAGAATCAAACGAGGAAACAATGGTATCTCTATTTCTCAATCTCATTATATTGAGAAGATACTGACAAAGTTTAACTTTGATAATTGTTCTCCTATTTATACTCCTGTAGATCCTACTGTGAAGTTTCGACCTAATACAGGAGCTCCAGTGAAACAACTAGAATACTCTAGAGCTATTGGATGTCTTATGTATGCCATGATTAGCACTAGACCAGATATAGCTTTTGCTGTAGGAAAGCTTAGTAGGTACACTAGCAATCCTAGTGCTCTACATTGGCAAGCTCTGGGTCGAGTATTTCAGTATTTGAAAGGAACCATGATTTATGGTTTAACATATAGTGGTTATCCTTTCGTTATAAAAGGTTATTCTGATGCCAGTTGGATTAATAATACGGAGGATCACTCGTCTACGAGCGGTTGGGTATTCCTTCTTGGGGGAGGTGCTATTTGTTGGGTTTCAAAGAAACAAACTTGTATTACAAGCTCAACCATGGAGTCTGAATTTGTTGCTTTAGCTGCAGCTGGTAATGAAGCTGAGTGGCTGAGGAATTTGGTTTATGAAATTCCTTTGTGACCTAAACCGATATCTACCATTTCTATCAGATGTGATAGTGCTGCTACCTTGGCTAAGGCTTATAGTCAAGTGTACAATGGCAAGTCTAGACACTTAGGTGTTAGACGTAGTATGATTCGTGAGCTTATCATGAATGGTGTGATATCTGTGGAGTTTGTAAAAACTCAACTGAATTTAGCCGACAATTTAACCAAAGGGTTAGCAAGAGATCTCGTACACAAGGTGGCTATTGGGATGGGTTTAAAGTCCACCTAATTAAATCCTTGTATCAAGATACCCAATTCCCATCTAACGTAATGTTAAATGCTGAATTCAATGAGGAAAGTTTGATATCTTTGGATTGGAACACATAATTACATCATCCCACAGTATGTGTTCAGTACTACAAGATAAAGGAGGTTGAAATTATATTTCTTAATGGTTTTTTGACAAATTGCATGTGCAGGTGCAAGAATAAAAAACCACCTATATCAGCATGAAGTTTAGCTGCTTCAAGAAGCTTGGGACTTGGCTTTGATATGCTTATTGAAGGATAGGACACAAGCTAGTAAAAAATAGTGTCAAGTAGAACATGTGAATGTGTAAAGTGTTGTGTATATTATCTTCATGTATTCACTATGAATAGAAAGAGTTCAATCCTTTAGTGACACTCTGATATTCGAATATTTGAAATGCTAATGTACTAATGTGAAATTCAATCGTCGCGACATTTCATTTATGCATCAGTTTATTGTTTGTTATGAGTTTGTTTTAAGTTAATCAAGATTACACTTAAATGGGGGAGGAATGTTGGTGATTTTACATCATCAATATGATGCAAGTGTAATGGATTAACTTAGTTGACCAATGTGTAATCATCATAAATGTTCAACAAGTCGGGATTGTGCGGAGTGCACACTTGTATGACGTAATTGTGATTATCGCCCCGAATCACGGAGGGCCGGGGGCAGCGCCCCCGGTAGCGGGGTTCCAGCCCCTGGTAGCAGGGTCCAAGGGGCGGCAGCCCCTGGCAGGGTCCAAAGTGCTATGTTAAAAAAGCACTTAAAAATAAAATTTCCCGTTATTTGGACCTATATTTTGCCCCGTAATTTTGATGTTTTAACAGTTATAATAACTGCTTAGCAGTTATAACCGTTTGTAAGTTTTTGTTGGTCAATACATGTCTTTTTCTCTGGTCCTGTTTCATAACAATAAAAACATATTCTCGGTTCAAAATCTGAGTTTTATCTGATTAAAGATTTCGATAGAACCATCAAAATACTTCGATCTGAAAGCGTTTACACGACTCTCAGATTACTGTGATCCATATAATTCTAACAAAACGTAGAGGGGGGGGGGGGGTGAATACCTTACCTGATGCGTGGAATTGCACCCTCGCAAAAGGTTTTACCTCTCAAGGGATCTTGAGAAGCTTGCAATCCCCACCAGGCAGTGTACCTGACCGTTGTAGTATAGTATAGTGACAAGTACCGGGGGATTGATAGTTCAACTCAAAGAATAGTGTTCGCTAGGGTTAAAACTCACTAAAACTAGGTCTAGAGGTGAGGGATGATTCTTTTTGTATTTTTATATTTTAAATGAAAGCAAGTAAAATCTCGGTTTTGGAAGGAGTGGGCGGAATTAGTTGCTAATCAACTAACCCAAATAACTAAAGATGCAATCAAAATAAAATAAACTAAACTTAAACTAAATTATGGCGAAAACAATAATGAGAGCAAATGTGTTTACTTAGATTTCACAACTCCCTAGCTATCTTTTACCAGTTGATTAGTTTGTTACAATTGCATGGATGACGGGTTATATTCCTTAATGCCATTCGTAGGGCCTTGTACGATCTTCCCTAACTCTATAAGCTTCTACCTCTTCCTATGTCGAGCCGACTACTAGCTCCTAACATGGCCTCATTAGTAGTTACCTACGCATTAAATACAACCAATATATCGTAGTACACCTCCAATCATGTTTTTTAAGACGTTCAAGCAAGTTACCAATTGGAAGTTTGCCAGTTTTCTTAAGCCTAACATCGAATTCATTCATCCACAACAATTATAAACAAACAACCAACCCATAATCAATATCTAAGTTTCATTACATGTAAGCAAACACAAAGAAAACCTAGCCTAGCATGTTAAAGAGAAGACAAGTGTAAGATATAATCAAACAACACATAGACATATTGAATGATTTGATGAAAGACTTATCTTCAATTAAGCATGGATGAAACAAGGGTTTGAAACCCTCAAAATATCAGAAAAATTCGTCTAGGGTTTACTCCCTTCAAAGTTGCACACAATGAATGAAAACTAGAGAACTATATATAGATTTTACATCCTGGCGGCGTCAAGAGTTAAGTCTGATGCCGTCAACTCGTTGCCAAAATAATACTCGTATTGCCTAGATCTACTTCTGACGCCGTCACTCTTTGTATACTCTGGGCCGTCTCTCTTTGTGTTATGCGTGACGGCCTTGGCGACCCTAAAGGGTGACGCCGTCACGAAATCTTTAGAAAAATATCTGGCGCGTCACGTGTAATTGATTTATCCACCTCTTTGTCGAGTCTTGACGCCGTCACTAGCATCCTGTGACGCCGTCATGTGCAATTTCCAACATGATTTTGAGACTTTGTCGTTTTCTTCACTTTTCACTCCAAAAATTTCCAAAATGCTTTCTTTTGTAAATTTTCTCTCAAAAGTACCTAAAATGACAAAAGGAACGATTTAGGGCAATATTTGATCAAATAATCTCGACTTTGGCCTTAAATGACCCCCCAAAAGCGGTACACTTTTCGCTTCATCAAATACCCTTACACTTGAGATTTGCTTGTCCTCAAGCAAATGCGCTTTTATTCTAATCAAAATACAAGTTAGGGTCATTTACACTAATATAAAAGTAATTGCAACAAATAATCGTTCCACTTCAACTAAAAACAAGCAGGGAAATTATACAGTAGCACCTCACAAATAGTATTTAGATACTCGCATCTCTCGGGTGTAATAAAGTATATATCACAATATGGAAATGGAAAACATCTCTCACTACCTGTCATAGCAAATAGATTACCATAGGCTTGGGAAAGGATCAAACCTCCACCACTTGGCGTAAGTACCTAGGATAAACTATCAAAGAGGTCTTTTAAAGGGTTATAACGTGAGGTGTAGGGATATGATAAACACGGTCTTGTTGGATAAAGACAATATTCACTGGTGGCGAGTTAATCATCTTGGTCAATTACATGTATAATGTGGCGTTGCTAAGCTAAGACTCGACTCAACGTAAGCTAATCATAAACTAACAAAAACATAAAAGGAAACGGGATGGTAGTCTGTATGTTTTTTTTTTTCTTGTTTTTTTTGCATACAGTCTTACCCTACCATCCAAAATAATACATCATAGGGGATTTGCATTCCCCTTACACTTGAACTTTTACATACTTTACAATCAACTATTCTAATGACTCGAATTAAGATAATCAAAACACTGGGAGCAGTTTTTAAGATTAACACACATATGGGGTAAATATATGATGTTCTTCCCCATTACTCCATAACACTAGTACTTTACCCATGAGTCCCAATCGTCTCAAAACAATATGTACAAGATATGATTCGACTTAGCAACCATGTAATCAATTAGACAATTAACTAAGGGTTTAAACATGTAACAATAATGCACTAAAGATGTGTGCATACAAGGAAGGCTAAGGTGATTTGGGTGTACATTTGGGGTGGATTGTTAGAAACGAAAAGATAGGCTCGGAGGGGTGTACTAGGGGTATCGTGTACTAAAAATGAGTACAACACAAAGGTGTGGGAAAAATTAATTGACTTTACTAGTCAAGTAATTATGACTGCATTGGTCAAGTAATTATGATACGGGTTTTACACAAGGGTGATCCTAATGCCTCTTATCATTTAGTAAATCCTACTACACGAATGTAGTCTCACTAGCGGTCTCGGGATGCATCACTAACGCAAGTTCTAGAATCTAAGTACTACCGGTACACTCATAATCACTAATAATGAATGTTTTTTCTAACAAATCTAAAGGCGAACCTCACATATTTGGGTGATTTTTTTTTAGTGGTACGGTTTTTGTGCTAGTCATACAACTCCTATCCATGAGACGCTCATTAAGGCTAAAGCTTCACTCCTAAATGTTGTAAAAAAAATTAAATTTTGTGCTAAAATTACCCTAACAAGTATTTCTCTTAGTTTTATTACACACCTACTATTGAACAAACAAACTCAAGTGTAATTGTATTCTCTAAGGTATCATCATTTACCCTCCCCTTACACTGAGGCTGAACATTGTCCCCAATGTTCAATAAAAAGGATGTAAAAGTAATGAAGGTAAAAGAATGAAAACTAATACTCCCTTGATTCGTTCGGTGTGGATAAATGGATAACAAGATTAAATCCTCCTCCAAGAAAATGAACGTTGAAAGCTTCCCTCCAGAAATATAAATCATCTTCTTGTCCAATATAACCTGTTAAACCTGAGAAAACAATCATGGCAAACCTCGCGTAAAATCGGCAGCAATATATATATATATATATATATATATATATATATATATATATATATATATATATATATATATATATTGGGTAAAGGGGAGTAATCCTGCACCCTGGTAAAATACATTAACCAAAAAACATTGAAGTACAAAAGACGAGGGTGAATTCCCTCGCCTCAGTCCCTTAGGACACTTACAACGACCACTATATAAGAATGGTAAGCCATTCTTATAACTTACATATCATACCGATAACTAACAAAAAAGACCATAAATACATAGGACATAACAATACTACTCAAGTACACGCACTTGAGCCTTCTAGATCATTATGGCAATCCACCTTAACTTCCACGAATAGAGATCACATATAGTATGGCATGACTCTAACCGCATCCCCATACCATAAGACTCCAATCGACTTACCACATGCCAAAGGTTTTTGAAGAAGAATACCCCCAAACTTGACTTCCATCCCATGCTATAATGCAACTAAACACCAACTGTAGCAGCCACATAAATGCCTACTAGCCTCATCATCATAATGTATTCACATGTATATTGCAATAGCAGGAAATAACATACTAATATCACAATCCTTTCAGCAGCAAAAGGACCATGAAAAGACCTTATAATGATGCAAATAGGGTGTAGAGACCCCAACTTCCAGCAATGCCTTCGTAACATAGAACATAGAATCAGTGTCAATCAATACATGTCTATAGAGGCAACACATAGGGTCAAACGAAACCTTCACTGACATCACGATCACCATTGCAACATCAACAGTAGCATCAAGTTTCCAATCAGTCATGAGATTACGAAACTCTAACTTGCACAAGCAACATCCAAATCGATCTACTATGGTATAATCAAAAACGTAGCAGCAGCAAGCAAACCCCAACAACCAGATCGATCAACAGCAGACTACAATCACTTACCTTCTCTCATTAACCCACTAAACAATAACAACCATCATAATAAGAACATACGAACCCTAAAAAAAGTACCAGCAATAAATCAATACCCTAACGAGGGTATACTTCCAGCAGATAATAAACAAAATCCTAAAATTATAAGGTTTCGTTCAGCATTGAAGCGCCATAAACGATAAAATATAAAAACCAAAATGGGTTTTATAAGTGTTCAGTACAGATCCAACACAAATCGATTCTCCCAACAGTAGCGATTATGTATATAGAGTCCATTTAGAAAACCAAACCGACATAAGTGATTAACAATCACCCTATAACAGATTAACAAAACCCTAGGCAGAAACGAAACACCATTAAAGGCAATCGATTGAAAATAAATGGATATTAGGGTTTCGGTAAATCAAGAACTCACCAGCCGCCACCTCTATGATAATAAACACAATCCACAAATCGTATTGCATACCCAGGAAGGGTAGAGAGGACGATTGTGTTTGGTTTATAGCCGGATTTGAGAAGAAGTGGCGGCCGGATACCTTGAGAGAGAGAGAGAGAAACACAATCCACAAACTCATTTTATATATATATATATATATATATATATAAGGATATAATGCTTGTGGAATGAATGTTTGCAGATTTCCTGGAGTTTATAAAACTAAAGAATTAACAAAAACCTTAAGACTTCGTTAGAAAAACAAAACTTGCAAAATTTTTCAGAATTTTTACACCTGACGCCGTCAGGTTATGATCCTGACGTTGTCAGAGTGTTCTGACAGAAATCTTATGTTAAGTTTCCGGATAATTTCTGCAAAACATCATTATGACTCGATACAAGCATTTGACTCAAACAAATACTAATATACATGTTCATTTAATATTGTTGTGGTTCATGTTCAATTTCCATTCTTAAAAACAAATTTAGGTTTCCCTTACACTTATCTTTTGCGAAATACCTTTTTATGAAGTTAAGACAAACAACAAGGTAAAACATTTTCACAATTTATTATGAATCATGATCCACAAACAATAAAAATAAGGCATGCATACGGAAACAAATAAAATCAAACAAATAAACAATCAAACAAATAAAACATGGGTTGCCTCCCAAGAAGCGCTTTTCTTTATTTACAAGTCTTGTAGCAAGACTCAAGGTCATGGGCTATTACGTGACCTCATCTCGCAATATGACGTACCCCTTGTCAACGGAATCCATGTCATTCGGGTGGTAATGTCTCAATCGTTCGATATTCACAGTTATTTCTCCACCCCTTTCGCTGTCCAAGAGTGCTACTCCATTGTGACCTAAGTTTTTGATCGTGAATGGTCCATACCACCAAGAGTTTGATTTATCGGGAGGCTCCTTTATCCCTAAATGTCTTAGGAGCACTAAATCTCCTTTAATAAATGGGGTATGATCCTCTATCGGCCGATTGCGCTTAAATTCGACATAAACTTTATCCATGTTTCCCATGCAAGGATTTTCTCTTGAACATGATTATGCGGTGTGCCGGCGTTGTTTTTGAGCCTTATTTCCATCATGCTTTCTCGCACATATTTTGGAGTCATGGGGATGTGAATCTTTCTTTTTCCTGATTTAAGTTCAATTTCCCCTTTTTCATACTTGATAACAGCTCTTGCTGTGGTAAGGAATGGTGCTCCAAGGATTATTGGCATACACCCATTCTCTTTATTATCGATGATCATGAAATTGACGGGATACATGAAACCTACTACATTGACCAGCACATCCTCTGCAATTCCTAAAGGGTACACATAAGCGTGACTAGCGAAGGATAGCCTAACGCGGGTGGTGGCCGGCATTTTATTGGTGAGTTGGGTATAGATAGTTAAAGGCATCAGGTTCACCTCTGATCCTTGATCGGTGAAAGCATCCAAATATTGCAATTTCCCAATGCTAGCTGGTATTTCAAAGTTCCCATAAGCCATCTGCTTCATGGCCACTTTTTTCTTAAGTAACTTTTCGTATACCGACCCCCCAGGCACGGTGTCATAATCATCCTCCCCTACTTCTTCTCCTTCAGAGTCCCTTTTGGAAGATCGGTTACGTCCGTCGCCCTCTATCCAGTTGGTTATTGTTTTCTCATTTATATCATGCTTTAGATAGTACCCTAATGATTGGGATTTTGGTGGTTCCTCAACGGTTTGTGCAATGGGGGTCTCCTTTTCTTCACTGCCCTCGTAGACAATGGATATAGAGTTAACAAACTTGGCAGTGGGGGTGAAGTCTTCCTTTCTTAACAACACCTTTTTCGGAGTCTTTATGTTTGAGTATTCCTCTAATAACCTCATCATCTCCGTCATTTTCTCTTGCATCTCCTCCTTTTGTCTATAGACTTCCTCCTCGAATTTTGCTAATCGCTCAAACTGAGTGGACATATATTCTCTCATTCGGGTTTTGAATTACGGGCTGAGGTTTTGAGGAAGGGAATAGGGTCGAGCATATTTTTGAAAGGTTTCGGCATTCTCTCTAAGGGGTGATTTAGACAACGGTGTTGGGTTTACGTTTAAGATAGAGTTGATCAATGCATGTCTAGGACTTAAAGATTTTTTTTCGTTTTTCCATGAGATAGTAAACTTTTTTCTCAAGTTCGCAGAGGTTTTTTTTGAAAAGTTGAGTGGTCCCTCCTGATAATGAGATTGCATTGACAGCAAAGTCAACGACATGGGCAACCTCCCATAATTCATTATCATCGAATCATCAATGATTTCCCATCACTCTTTGGCGTCCTTATCATGCAATCTACCTCCGGTGGCTTGATCAATGGTACGTTTGGTATGGAAGTCGACATGGTCGTAAAAAATTTGGATTTGGAGCCAAAGATCTATGCCATGATGAGGGACTTTTTAGAGTAAGTCCTTGAAATTAGTCCATGCTTCATAGATAGTTTTACCTTGACATTGTTGGAACATCAAGATGTCATTTCTAAGCTTACTAGTTCTCCCCGATGCGAAAAATTGAGCAAGGAAACGAGTGGTGAGATCATCCCAAGAGGTGATGGATCCCGCGGGTAAACGCTCAAGCCATTAACTAGCTTGGTCACGTAGAGAGAATTGGAAGAGACGCAATCGGGTCATCTCTTGAGTTCCAACATCAAGGTCTATGGAATCTACGATTTTGAGGAAATCCTTGAGATGTTGATTAGGATCTTCGGAACGAAGTCCATGGAATGCACATCCGCTTTGCTCCAACCGGATCGTGTCGGATCGCAAGGGAGACACATTGGCTCCTTGAGTGAGCTCAATGGTGTTTCGATAGCCTTGGTGGCTAGGACGGGAGTACTCTCCTAAAGTTCAGCGTCTAGGAGGTTGGTTTGGTTGTGGTGGGTTTTGTGGATGGTTTTGTTGCGGTGGGTTATAGGATCAAAGAGATTACCACCTTCCATGATGGCGGATGGCAAAGGTTACGAACAAAGGAATGAAGAAAAAGATAGACTAAAGAAACCTATAAAAATAAAATAAAAATCTTACTAGAAAGGAATCTAGCAAGTAGACCTAATAAAAAGAAATTTTAACCTAGACAATAACTATTCACCGGCAGCGGCGCCAAAAACTTGATGCGTGGAATTGCACCCTCAGAAAAGGTTTTACCTCTCAAGGGATCTTGAGAAGCTTTCAATCCCCACCAGGCAGTGTACCTGACCGTTGTAGTATAGTATAGTGACAAGTATCGGGGGATTGATAGTTCAACTCAAAGAATAGTGTTCGCTAGGGTTAAAACTCACTAAAACTAGTTCTAGAGGTGAGGGGTGATTCTTTTTTGTATTTTTATATTTTAAATGAAAGCAAGTAAAATCTCGGTTTTGGAAGGAGTGGGCGGAATTAGTTGCTAATCAACTAACCCAAATAACTAAAGATGCAATCAAAATAAAATAAACTAAACTTAAACTAAATTATGGCGAAAACAATAATGAGAGAAAATGTGTTTACTTAGATTTCACTACTCCATAGCTATCTTTTACCGGTTGATTAGTTTGTTACAATTGCATGGATGACGGGTTATATTCCTTAATACCATTCGTAGGGCCGTGTATGATCTTCCCTAACTCTATAAGCTTCTACCTCTTCCTATGTCGAGCCGACTACTAGCTCCTAACATGGCCTCATTAGTAGTTACCTACGCATTAAATACAACCAATATATCGTAGTACACCTCCGATTATGTTTCTTAAGACGTTCAAGCAAGTTACAAATTGGAACTCTGTCAGTTTTCTTAAGCCTAACATCGAATTCATTCATCCACAACAATTATAAACAAACAACCAACCCATAATCAATATCTAAGTTTCATTACATCTAAGCAAACACAAAGAAAACCTAGCCTAGCATATTAAAGAGAAGACAAGTGTAAGATATAATCAAACAACACATATACATATTGAATGATTTGATGAAAGACTTATCTTCAATTAAGCATGGATGAAACAAGGGTTTGAAACCCTCAAAATATCAGTAAAATTCGTCTAGGGTTTACTCCCTTCAAAGTTGCACACAATGAATGAAATCTAGAAAACTATATATAGATTTTACATCCTGACGGCGTCAAGAGTTAAGTCTGACGCCATCAACTCGCCGCCAAAATAATACTCGTATTGCCTAGATCCACTTCTGACGCCGTCACTCTTTGTGTACTATGGGCCATCTCTCTTTGTGTTATACGTAACAGCCTTGGTGACCCTAAAGGGTGACGCCGTCACGAACTCTTTAGAAAAATCTCCGGCGCGTCATGTGTAATTGATTTATCCACATCTTTGTCAAGTCTTGACGCCGTCACTAGCATCCTGTGATGCCGTCATGTGAAATTTCCAGCATGATTTTGAGACTTTGTTGTTTTCTTCACTTTTTCGCTCAAAAAACGTCCAAAATGCTTCCTTTTGTAAATTTCCTCTCAAAAGTACCTAAAATGACAAAAGGAACGATTTAGGGCAATATTAGATCAAATAATCTCGACTTTGGCCTTAAATGACCCCCCAAAAGTGGTACACTTTTTGCTTCATCATTACCGTTTAAAACTCTTTAAACTTGTTGTATCAAATATCCATTCTTAGCTTGTTCTAATATGAAAAATGTTAAGTTTAGTTTATGACTAGCATAAACTTAAGACATGTTATCACACAAGCATAATCAACAAGTCACAACACAAACAATCACATAATGCAAACATTAAAGTAAAGCAACAGGTAAAAGGAAAGTGCAAACCGAACACGAGGATTTATAGTGGTTCAGTCACGGATCTCCTCTCCGCCCTACTCCAATCCTCGAGTACCCACACTACAACAAAAGTGGCTTTTTAGGACCCTTTGTGTGGGACGGTATGATAATAGAGTCCTAAAAAACTGTTTAATAGGACATATGAGCGTTTAGGGTCATTTTTAAATATTTGCTACTTAGGCGATGTCCTAAAAAGGCATATAGGACGTTTATTCTTTATGGTTGTATTATAATACACCATAATAGGACACTTGAGTTTTGAGTCATAAGACATCAGTTAGTTAAAACGCTTATTCACAAAAAGTTTTATTATAGCAAAATTTAATAAGACCTTTGACACGTGGGTATTATAACATTAACCTTTATAGGACGCTTATGTACAATGGTTTTATAACATCATTTTTTTAAAACGATTATTTGCAAAAGTTTTATTATAACAAAACTTAATAGGACCCTTAAGATGTGAGTATTATAATGTTAACCTTTATAAGACGCTTATGCAAAATGGCTTTAGTATCATACATCATAATAGGACATTTTATTTTTGAGTCATAAAATATCAGTATTTTAGAACGTTTATTCGCAAAAGTTTTATTATAACAAAACTTAATTGGACCCTTAAAGGATGCCTATTTATTACGGTTTTATTACAATACACCATAATAGGACACTTGATATATAAGTCATAAAACATTAATTATTTAAAACGCTTATTCGCAAACGTATTATTAAAACATAACTTAATATGACAGTTGACACTCGGGTCCCATAGATTGATACACCATCATAGGACACTTGATATTTGAGTCATAAAACATCGGTTTTATGGAACGCTTATTCGCAAACGTTTTTTATTATAAGAAAAGTGAATAGGACCCTTGACAATAGCGTCTTATAACGTTAACCTTTATAGAACGCTTATTCATAATGGTTTTTTTATGATACACCATAATATGGCACATCTTTTTAGAATCGTAAAACATCCGCTTTTTATAGCGCTTATTCAGTTTTATAGAACGCTTAATTGCAAAAGTTTTATTTTAACAAAAATTAATAGTACCTTTGACACCTGTGTCTTTTAACATTAACCTTTATAGTACGCTTATTTGTTGTGGTTTTATTATCATACGCCATAATAGAACACTCCTTATTTTAGTCATAAAACATCAGTTTTTTAGAACGCTTATTTACAAAAGTTTTATTTAAACATTAGTTAATATGACACTTGATACTTGGGTATCAAAACTTGATACACCATAATAGGACACTTGATATTTGAGTCATAAAAGATCAGTTTTATGGAACGCTTATTCACAAAAGTTTTATGATAACAAAACTTAATAGGACACTAGCTATTTAAGTAATAAAACATCAGGTTTTTACAATGGTTATTCGCAAGAGTTTTATTATAACAAAATTTAGTAGGACCCTTATCACTTGGGTCTCATTGGTTTTACTGAAAGTACTTTATGATACGACAATCCTAGGAAAAATACTAAAAAGGTCCCCGCTTATTCAAATAAGCTGGGAATAAGCTAAGTAATTCGAATAGCAAATGAGGGAATAAATGTTAAAAGGATTATTAACATGAAAAGCATTAATAAGCTGTTGTGTCTGGGAGTCCGGAGACCAGTGTTCGATCCCTGCTCTTGGACTCACTACTAGAAAAGCAGGCATCAGCAACGAAAGTTTACATCGCTATTTTGTCACTAAAGCTCTTCAACGACGAAATTGTGATGGATATATTCCGTCACCAAAAAGGGCCTCGCAAAATTTTAGTGACAAGTTTTGCGACAGAAGTTTTAAGGCTTCAGCAACAGATTTTCGTTCTCAAGCCCCTCACTAGAGCCTTTTTAAAGTTACCAAAATTAAATTTGATTCGACCATTAAGTGACGGCTTAGCGACAAACTTTTGTTGCTAAATTTGATTTCCAAAGGTAAATATTAGTGACACATTTACACAATAACTAGTTACAAATTTTTGTGTAGATAGGAGAATAATTTACATAATGATCCAAAAATAATACATCATTCAAATTCATACTAAAATCCGTAAAATATCGATCAAACATTCGAATTACAACTTCATGATAATAAAATGTCTACAATGCTAATATCCGATATCCTACTTCAAAGGCTTAAGCGTTACTAGGTAGAAGGGGATGTGATGATCTTCCACGCATAATCTTTTGGAACTCTCTAACGTTATCCTTGCCTTTCATGACAATCCTCCTCTCTTTGTTTATTTGGTAGCTTTAATACACAATGTCCGAATACTGAAAACAGTAACTGAATATAGTTCACATAAATGGAAACATAGAACAAAATTTTCTTACCTAAAACGGTTTTGGTAGCAAGTAACCTGTCACACAATTAAAACATAAGCGTAAATATTAGAGAATCATTGGACAATAAACTTATTTTGTGAACAGTCTGCCTATCTTGTGAGCTTAAGATATAGTTTCAAGTATGCTTACATAAAATATATATGTTGGCCACACGGAGGAGGAATATGCAACACTATCAAACCATTAATATAACATGTAGCAGGTACCCGTTGCAAACCTTAAGTGTGTACTGCAGATCATACATATAAGAAATTACAGGTAGCACTTGAAATGTTCCATTATTAATCAGAACTTTAGATAAAGTTTAAGCAAACCTGATGACGTGTAATACCAATTTTCATCTCCACCAAGAGATGAAGAGTTTTCAGAAACCTGGGAATCTATAAATGTACCAGTATACTCCGATATTAAATTCCACAGTTTCATTTCCTATACATCCGAATCTCTATATACGTAGAAGCATGCATGATTTGCACTGTGATAAATCGAAGGCACTTAAAAAAGTTAGAAAGTTGACTACTAAATCTTAGTCTACTGATAAAATTCTGACAGTACAATGCATAATATGCAGCGTCAAGGGCTGCAATCACTTTAATTACTGACCATAGACAGATGAAAAAGATGATGAAGTTCCTTATCTAATTCTTTGGTCACCTATAAACAGGTCAGAAAAAAACATAACAGAAAGTGAGATTATTAAACGTAAAAATTACTATACTTGCATTCCTTAAATACGTGGTAGTAATAAATTGCATACCTGAGACATACCTCCTTCAAGGTGAGCAAGTGAGATCAATTATCCAAGGTTGTCTCTGTATGTATGTTGAAGTGCACCAATCGTTAAAATCAAAATAACATTTAAAGCAATAAAGTAAAAACTTACTTTCCTGATGAGTATCATTCTGCAAATCCGCAACAGTAGCCTACATACATAAAAAATCCCAAAACCAAATCAAAACCCAAAAACACTTATTAAAGATGACAAATAATATCAGATAAGTTAGAATATAGAATTCAACATTTTTGCTTGCCGTTTAGTAACACCCCTTTGGTGTCTTACGTAAACCTCACTAAAGGACACACTTATCGGGGCTGAAATATGCAAAACAAATGCCCCTGTTGCTCAAAAAATTCAGCAGCTAACGCGCCCTATTTTGTGTAGAAAATCAGCAGCAAACATGTTCTATTTGGGGTTGTATTGCAGCAAACAAACACCCCCTGTTGGGGCTGCGTTTCAGCAAATAAACACCCCCTGTTGGGGCTGTGTTTCAGCAAATAAACGCCCCCTGTTGGGGTTGCGTTGCAACAGACAAACACCCTTTTGGGTGGGCTGTGATAGCAGACAACAAACACCCTTTTGGGTTGCAACATGACGAATCAAACACGAACAAGTACACCTCTTGGGTGTCTCGCTGAACTGAACAAAACAACCAAGTAATCAGATAATCTCAAAGGTTTATAAGTCCGTATAAGCCAAAGATGTAAGAATAAGCTAAGACACCAACTAAGTCGAGGGTCTCAAATAAGCTACAACTAACCTCAAGCTATTACTAGTCCAATATAAGCAAAAATCATACCACGTCGAGACCCTTTTGGGTTCGACTTATCAAATACAAACACAACCCGAAATCAAACATATATTCCAATAAGCTATAGCATATTTCAACTAAGCTAAGCGTTTCAAAAATAAGAAAAACAACACCCATAAGCCCCAACAGGGGGTGTTTATTTGCTCAAACGCAGCCCCAACAGGGGGTGTTTGTTTGCTGCAATACAGCCCCAAAAGCTCATAGTATTTTGTATTATCACTCTTCTTAGTTGCTCGCCCAAACATCTTCAATTATTATTATTTGTTTCAATCTTATTCAATTGACCAACAATATTAGTGATAGCAAAACAAGACTTCAAGAAGCGAAGAAAAAACCTACAACATTTCAAAAGTGCTAAGTTAGACATATTCCAAACTATGTTGCTCTATTGATATAAAATGGACAAATTTCACACTTTAGATTATTAATGAGGCACATTGAAACTCACAATCAAGGTATTGTCATCTTTTCCACTAAAGAGTCTAAACTAATGAGCTACCTCACCTAGTCACCTTCCATATATATAAATCAAACTACACAAAAATTTTATTGAACTCCAGCAAAAGAAAAGTCCATCAGTTACACATTATGTGATTATGACGTACAGAGCTTCTAGCTATAGTTTTGAAAATTCAATACTTACTATTTGTCAACTGTCCTATCTAAGTACAGAGTGGAATAACAACTACAGAAAAATAAATCTGAGAACTGAAAGAATGAATTGATCTATTATTGTTTTTTTTTAATAAACATGGAGGATGTAAAGAGAAGATGAATACTCACTGCTCAATTGCAAAGCCTTATATATAACAACTAGAATATACGAATTAAACAACATTTTACTATATGAATGTACTTTTATAAAAAAATTGTGAACCAAACATTTCTATATTAAAATAGTTTTAATCAGGCAACTAAAAAAGCTAATAGGACTCTAGATGTTATAACTTATAACGACAAACAACCATATATGATGTCTCTACGTAGCAAGTTTCATAGAAAAGGCTTTACTTTTAGATTTTTAACTGTATATTCTAGTTGTTATATTTAAGTTATTAACACATGTTACATGTTGCAACAACTTTTTAATAAACTAATGAAAACACGTGATTATAGATGATTACATATGTCTTCCTTCATCTGAAAGTGTATAATATTACTTTGTGTGTTACGGTGTACAATTGCAAAAGTCTAACATAATTAATCTATCTTTTTCTTGTGAATTCAAACTAGGGAAATAGATTATCTAGTATAATTGTAGAATAAAAGTTCCCGGTAAAAACATCCCCATAGATTATGACGCCTTTACATCGATCACCGTATGGCTTCCTTAACAGAACTTCCTACTATCCTATTTAGTCAACCTACATTCCCGTATAGCTAATTGACAACAACCGCAATCATATTTACCATTATATAAGTTATCCTATATTTAAAAAGAGCTCTATCTTTACAGTAAAAAATACTCATTTTCAAACTAACATGACTTAGCTACAACATTAGGCAAATTGGTTCACAAATAGAAACAAAAACTTTATCAAAATAATAACAGTAAATAGCAAGAATTTATTATGCCTAAAACCACATAGATTAATTGCAAAATCGTGTACTAACTATGACCAGAGGCTGTTAAATCTGGCTAGTGTGGCAGCAACAGAGATGGTGGGTTCTTTCTTCTTGGTGTGTTGTCGACTGAAAATATTGGAAACACCTAACAATAGATCGAAGAAACATTTAATTGAATTGAAACCCTAGAAATTGAATAAATTAATATGGTACATATATATTACCGACCTTACTGCATACGTGGGTGAGGTTGTCTAATCTCTGAAGATACAATGGTGACGGTCATGTGAGCACTGGTGTATCGGAGGTGGTGGTGTTCTTTGTGTTAGGAGAATGAGAAGAGAAAATATGATGTGTTTCTGTTAGGGTTTTTGGGTAATTGAAAATCTGAAATACATAAGAGGGAAAAGTGAAAAATATTTGGCGCTGAAGAATCTCAAAAATTTTGGGTTATACCGGTGTTTCAACAACTAACCGGCCCGATTGAGTATATTCTAAACGAGCTCGAGCCTGGGCTTATTTAATAATAAAGCTCAAGTCGAGCTCTATATAAAAAGCTCGAGTAGGCTCGCGAGCCTAAACGAGCCCTAGAAATATATACGTATATATATTATCTATATGTATAAACGGGCTTAAAAGTAGTAAATGAGTTCGAGCTTTATGTAATTAACGAGCCGAGCTCTATTTGAACTTTGTTTTCTATAACACACCATATAAATTAGCCGAGCTTGAGCTTGTAAAAAATCTCACGAGCCGAGCTCGAGCTCAAAATATGAGGCTCGAAACGAGCTCGAGCTTGTGAAAAATTTCACGAGCCGAGCTCGAGCTCAAAATATGAGGCTCGAAACGAGCTCGAGCTTTATATATATAAACGAGCCGAGCTCGTCTCGTTTCCACCCCTAACACGGGTCTTTGGGTGTGTTTGTTTAAGCTTATATATGAGTTTTTAAGCTTTTTTTATTTCGGCTTATAATTCATAAGCCTTAATGTTCCAGCTTATTTTGAGACTTACGGGCTCATATAAGTTTATCATATCGTAATAAACTTATATAAGCCACAAGTCTCAAAATAAGCCGGAAAATTAGGGCTTATGAAATATAAGCCGAAACACATATAAGCTCATAAGCTACATATAAGCTTAAACAAATACCCCTTTATATGATTTCACATTTAGACATGGGTTTATTATTTGCACATGTGTAAATGAGTTTGGGTGGGTGAAAAAATCACTTGAAGACCCGTGATTATATATATGGAGGTCTAAAACGCCTAATTTGTAGTAGTGCCCAACCCTAAGTAACCGCAATATCCACTGCGACTGGTTTTTATCAAAGTTAATTAAAATAAAAAATAAAAAAAAAAACTATTTTTTTTGTTCAGTAATTGTAGTTATTCGAGGTTTCACGATTTCGTCGTTCGGATTATAAAGGAGTATTAGGTGCCAAACAAGTATATATTAGTGGTCTCGGTTTACTTGTGCAACGAGCCGATACCCATTAGGGTTTACCGTTGATGTCTCATGTACTCTATTTATAGTTGATTGATAATATTGAATAAGATATAAAGTTCACATCAGTTTAACACGTACATCTAAGTCAAAGACACACCATGCCAAGTAACCTGAACACAGATGACCTGATATATCATTTGTTTATCTGTTTTCGTATATATAATATGAATATTTTTAACTTGACTTTAAAGGAAAAAATATTTATTTAAAAAACAACAAAGTTAACTTACCAAAAATTAGAAGGCAACCTTTGATATGCTTTTCTGAACCATTTGATATGAACTATTTGTTATGAACAGTGTTGCAAAAAAAGGTCTACTATACAAGGCCGATTAATCGCCGATTAGGTGCTACAAGGCCATCGACATTTCCGATTTATGTAACTGGGTCAAACAAATAAGTCAACCGTGGTCAACGACTATCAACGGCGGTCAATGTTGGTCAAACTTGCCGGAAACCTATAAATCATGCCAGAAGTACCCAACACTCACAGTAAACTTATTTTGATCACTTATAGTAACTGTTTAAGTCTATTGCAAGTTGTTTTTTAGAAAGTACATTGCCTTAAATACCAAAAACTCACCGGAAATACACAAAACTTTCCAAAAATAACTAAAATTTGTCAGTAATGCCAATCCGATTAATCACCGATTAATCTCGCTCAGACCGATTACAAGCTACAAAGTGGTCGACCGATCCGACTACTGATTCACGATTTTTGCAACATTGGTTATGAACCTATTAGATATGAACCTTTTGATATGACACTCTAATTATGATATGATATCTGACTCCCAGTTTCAAACCCGAGCCACCTGATATGTTCCTTTGCATGCGACACCCTATTCATTTGATTTGACGCCACCTGATATGTTCCTTTTGTGTGAAACAGAAGCCATCTTAGATCGACAAGATAGGGTCATGAGAAACCAAGTTTTCACGTTTTGCACAATTTGATACGTCCTCATTTCGTTACATGTCAATTTCGCGGACGAAATTTTTTTTAGAGGAAAAGAGTTGTAAAACCCTAAATCCTGAATACGTAATTTACGTACAATTTTAAATTTCCTAAAATAACGATGCAAGTAATTTTAAACTCGAATATAATTTAATGAATTAACCGTAAATCCATAAAATTATAACGAAACGTCATTTTAGAAATCTTTGAACAAAATTAAACTCCAAAAACATTTTATGACATAAATAAAATACGAGGGATTTTTAAACGCTTCGTAGACATTTGTTTTGGGCTGTTTTCTTTTATTTCACAATCGTAAATAAGCAAAGGAACCCAAGTAACTTGACCCATGAAAGTCCTTAGCCTTTTTGCCCATCTTCGATCCACACAACAAGATTAAACAAGGATCCGGTGTTATTTTTTTCACACCATACGCAACACAGAAAAAAAATAAACCCTAACCCTAAAAACAATGAGTAGCGACATTCAATAATTCTGGTGAGTTTCTTTGCTGTTCAAGACCAAGATTAAGGAAGAAGAAGATTTTGAAAGCTTGTAGATCGTGGTGTTCTTGGGCTGGTTATATTCTGATTCGTGGGGTTTGTTTGGTTCCCTTTTGGTCTCGTTAGATCAGCCTTCAAGGTATTCTTGGTCTCTTTTGTTCCTGCAGCCATTTGACACACATGGTTAGACATATAATCAACAGTAAACATGCTATACCAACTATAATAATCATACTTTGTATCTTTTGTTTGGCCTAGTTAAATTTGAATACGTATATCCCATAATCGCGTCACATAAAATCATGAATAAGTTACATATATGTTGACTGTTTTGGCTATACGAATATCGTTATTATTCACAGATTAGACCTGGCCTTGTAACCCTAATAAGCACATCAATAAGTGTCCTAAATTCTGGAAATAAAACCCCTAGTATTAATTAAAGGGGATTAGGGCAAAAAGGGATTAAGATTGTGATGTTTCTGTTTCAAAACTTGCTGTCAGAAATTTTGGGTCGGATTGATGGCTGTCTAAACAGATGTTTCCAACGTGTGTTTAAGTGAATTTTGAGTCTAAACATGAGTACTACTTGTCTACTTTCTGGAAATATAAGTTTCATGATAATTAGAGGTCGGGAGGTAAGCTTTTTGATTTTTATAAGATTAAGTGTCAAAGCTGAGTAAATCGGGTCTGAAAATCAGTAGAAGTTTTTTATTTTTCATTTTCAAACCATAAGGATTTAGGATCTCTCCTTTGACAGGAGTAATATTTGGGTTATGTGTGACTTCCTGGATTTTTTGTAGATTTTTCTGAAGTGTATGAATGGGCTAACCAATGTCAAACTTTCTGGGTATTTGTGCAGTTATTTTTCTGGGTAGGTCTGGAAAGGTGAATTTTTAAAGGGTACTTACACTTATTAATAAAATCTGCAAATATTTGAGTAACTACTTAACTTATGTGGGAACCTCAGGAAAAATTGGGAGTGTCTCTGGAGTTCATTTGTGGTGTCTTAAAATTCGTGAGAAACTGACCCAGAATTTTAAAATAAACCTAAAACGAGTAATGAGTATAACTATAAGTATAAATCATTAAAAACCATTTGTAACTATTGAAATAAACATATAAGTATTAAGTGATCCCTATTTCGTGTAGTTCATTTGAAGAGGCGGGACGTTGTTTCCATGTGTTGATACATTCGTTTGCTTTCCTTTCATACGCGTTAAGGTACATATATTCTGACCTTTTCAGTAAAGGTTTCTCATGATTTTTCCTTCCCTATCTTTGACTGCTTGTTTGACTATGCTATGTTTGCTCTGAGCCTCCTTTTGATGGCTTTCCTACATTGATCTGTTATATACTATATTGAACCATGCTATGTTTTCCTTAATTTATGACACTCTGATTATTTCATTGGAACCCTTTCAAGGAGTGGAAAGTATTGTCCGATTCATAAACCATGGAATAAAGTTGACGCCGCAAAAAAAAAAAAAAAAAAAAAAAAGCTTTGCTTGAACTCTTAAAGGTACACAATGTTAAATTTGTATGTTAATGAATAAAGTATTTTTTTTCTAATGTGAGCTATTACATTTTTTTAGACAAAATTTGATATTCCGGAAGCTGGAGAAAAATGGATATTGCAATCATTTGGGCGGAAGGTGAAGAACTGGAGGGCAAGAGTTAAGGAACTTTACCATGATCCGTCTTTGTCAGTTAAGCAACAAATAAGCTCTAGGCCAAAGAAAGTGCAAAAAAAACAATGGAAGAGACTTGTGAAGTATTGGAATAAAGAAAACACTAAGGTGTGAAATACTCTTCCACTTTAAATAACATTACTTAATTTCCCATTATGATATTTTACTTTCCTTCTGTAGAGTTTAATTGAAAAAAACAAGGCGAATCGGGCAAAAAAGAAGATGATCCAAAGAACCGATAAAAAAAGTTATGCTCGCGTCCGTGAAGAGTTAAAGGTAACTGTATGGAGACAGTGGGATTGTTAATGTATCCTGTCGATATCCACTGTTAATATTCATTTTCTTTTTATTCATACAAACATCTTTGGGACAAGATCCAAGTCGATTGGATCTTTTTAGTGCATGCTTCTCCAAAGATGGAAATACCAAAAATGTTGACACTGCAAATGCGATTGTAAGTAATATGCTTTTATGTTTGGGAAAGTGTATTAATAGCAGAAGTTAAACACAATATGCTTATACATGGGTGTTTATTTGTAGGTGGTCCATGAGGATTGAGAGAGATGATGCATGATGACCACGGACTAAGCTTCTTGTTGCGTTAATATATTGTTTAATGTTAACAGACTTTATGTTAGATTATGTCTACATTATTTATGTTTAGTGCTTTTGTTATGACAATTGCTAATTTGAAATACAATTTTGTTTTATTCATTTAATATTTAGTTGATGTTTTATTCATATCGTAATAATAGAGTGTGCATGGTGAAAATAGCGTCCTATCATATGACTTGTCAGGACTTTGAAATTGTCCTATTAAACTTATTAACCGTCCTAACAATTAACTTAACATTGTAAAAGTGTCCTAATATGTTGTTATTAGGACGTTATTTAGGTTGTTAATAGACATTTTATACGACCAAAAATTTGGTTTCATAATCTTCTTTGAGATATTAGAACCCTTTTCTTGGTGCTAAATTAGCTATAATGTTATATGATAAGCGTCCTAACAATTATCTTTTAAGTACGCTTGTATGTGTATCAAAAGATTAAAATTAGGTAATAACGTTTTACAACATTGTAAAAGTGTCCTAATATGTTGTTATTAGGACGTTATTTGGTTGTTCATAGACATATTATGCGACCATAAATTTGGTTTCATAATAGTATTTGGGATATTAGGACCCTTTTCTTGGTGTTAAAATAACTATAATGGTATTTGATAACCGTCCTAAGAATTAACATTAAAGGACGCTTGTATGTGTATCAAAAGATTAAAAGTAGGTTACCACATGTTAGAACATTGGAAAAGTGTCCTAATATGTTTTTATTAGGACGTTATTTGTGTTGTTTATAGACCTAAAATGCGACCATAAAATTGGTATCATAATCTTATTTGAGTTATTAGGACCCTTTTCTTGGTTGCTAAAATAGTTATGATGTTACATCATAAGCGTCCTAACAATACTTTTAAGGACGTTTTTATGTGTCACAAAAGATTAAAAGTAGGTAATCACATGTTAAAACAATGTAAAAGTATCCTAATATGGTTTTATTAGGATGCTATTTGTGTTGTTCATAGACATATAATACGACCATAAAATTGGTTTCATAAGGGTTAGGACGCTTTGGACCTATTACAACCGCCTTACATGAAACGCTTTCATCCTTGGTCCTATTAAATGAAAGGTCCTAAAAAGTACCATTTTATGACGCTTATGGGGGTCCTAAAAAGCCACTTTTCTTGTAGTGCCAACTCGAGAGTTACTTCACTAGATCAACAACCTCCTTTCTCAGCGGAGAAAACCTTAAAATTGTCGCTTACACTTTATCCAGTACAAAGCTAGATACCGAGTTCTTTTACAAGGTACAACCACTCCTATCGTCGCCTATACAATATTTCCGACACTAAGCTAGATGTCAAATTCTATTCCAAGGGTACAACCACTCCCGCTATGTTTTGTGTAAAAACCTTGTGTTTTATGGCACAAACACATAAACCATCTAATCTAGTTTGGTGAATAGATTTTGATGTTACAATGATGATCCAAGACATAGATGTCTAATGGATATGAATGCCTAATCTAAATGAACTTTTTGAATAAGAAGTCTTCAATCATTGAGGATGTCAAGTGCCCTTGAATCTTCATATGTTGGTATGTTTTAATGAATTATGACTTCAAGATCTTGTAACCTTCTTGATGGATCATGAAGTATGATATGCTTACAACATAATGAATGTTAGAAGCATTATGATCATTATGGAAAGGGTGATTGATTTATGTTTCTACATGATTTTCTACCTATCTACATGTGTGTAGTTTTTCATCAAGTTCATGAGTAAACCGTAGACTTCTATTTATAGGCAAACTAACAAAGACATAAAATCATGTGCATAAACCATAGGCTACTTTCCAAAACTAACAAAGACATAAACCAAATATCTTTCTATATTTATGTCTAGTCAAATCAAGATTTTCTAGTCAACTATAACATTGTAGTGTGTAAGTCTAAATTAAATCTATGACATATCTTACAAGTTTCATTCCAAGTTTAGACATGTCAAATCAAGATTCTACAAATCAACACACAATAGTTTGAGTGAGAATCTTTCCATATGTGTAAGAACTCTTACACATGATGTCATATATATATTTCTATTATTAGATTAAGATATATATAAAAGTAAACTTGTAGAATGTATATATTGCCTAATTAATATTGTTTTAGTAAGTTAATGAGTTACTAAAAATGTTTGATTCCTAATGTCATCACATTTTTATCATTTGTAAAACTTACTAATATTACTTTAACACCTAGAGTGGCACTTATTCTATTTTGCACCTAAAGTGCACTTTGACACCTAAAATAATTAAAGAATCTAAAAGTATTTTAGTCATTCCAAATGGTTGGTCAAAGGGTTTGATCATAATGCCACATAACAAACATGTATGAACCTGTGTTGTAGCATACGAGGACTCAAAACGTTGAGAGGTGTTGAATGTTTGTTGAGACAAAATAAGATTACAAGTAACTTGTACATTTTACGTTATGTATCAAGTTATATGTTTGTCATCAATCAAAACAAACGAGACTGTATAGATTAAATATTGTAATATTTGCACTAACAATCTCCCCCTTTTTGATGATTACAAAATATGTAAACAAGATAGATAGTAAAATGTAAAAAGTTACTTGTGTTCGTATAACTTACTTGTATCCGCAACACCTTCTACATTTCCTTCTCCGTTTACACTCTTCTCCCCCTTTTGTCGAAACAAAAAGGGTGTGTCCTTGGAGTTAACTTCATTTCTCCCCGAAATGGCGAGCTTGAATCATCCCTAGTGAAGTTAAGTAATCCACTCCAATTTCCTATGGTTGTTGTGTCCCTTAGGTTGTTAGCGGATCCATGGATCAAATTTAGATCATAAACCTACATCAAGGTTAGTGTTGTGCAATATAAAAATTATATGAAAAATGATATGAAATGCATGTTGGACTATGTTGACTTATCTCCATCTTTTTGTCGAAACACAAAAGTGTATCGAAGAATGAGAATAAAAATGAATGCGTGCATGCTCCCCCTTGAATGTAGCTCCCCCTTGATCAATACTCCCCGTTGCTAGGGTACCAACGTATATGATGCAAGAAATAAGAAAGCTAGAAACAAAGGTTAGTGCATGATCGACTCCCCCTTGATCAATACTCCCCATTGCTATGGTACCAACGTATATGATGCAAGGATGAAGAATCCTACAAAATAAAGGTTAGTGCAAGATAGTGTAATATGCATTCAGTAAATGCTTGACGGAAGCTCCCCTTGCTTTAGGGCGTCAATATGAACCTACAAACCAAATATTAGTAGACTAGAAGCTTTGTCAGTAGACACGCATATCATATACAACCAAGTGTATATGATCATGAACCTACAATGAAAAGATTTGTGCAATATATTTCATCATAAAAAAAAACATCGAAAATAAGGTGTATTCTTCTAATAAGAATTACAATTAAAATAAAAATGCGAATATAATATGATAAAATCCCTTAAAGTAATGCCTAGAGAAATTAAAGTATTGAGAGTTAAGGTGAGTGGTGTACGTGTTGGTGTTAGACAGAATATGAAATGGTGAAAAACATAGAAAATTCTGCAGGTTACTGGCGATACCAAACGACTACACGGGCGGAACCCTGGTTTTGGTTCCGCCTGGTCCGCTGGGCCAAAACTAGGAATACCTAGAAATTACACGGGCGGAACCCAAAATTTGGTTCTGCCATTTCCGCCAGACTCAATATTCTTAACAGACCAGTTTTTGACGGTCGAAATGATTTTCTAATTCCGTAATTTTTCCTAAAACAGAAGCACAATATTAAATCTGATTGGGAAATGACAAAAAGGCAAGTAAAAACACACGTATCGATAAAGTTTGAATGAGGCTAATGATTTTCATCATACTTTAGTAAAATTATTGAAAATTTGACTACATCACAAGATTGATAGAAGCAGGTTTTACGTTAATCCATGGTGGTGATGATTAGTGAAAGAGTTTATGAAAGGTGGTGGTTAAAAGGCATGAATTTAGAAACTCGTATGTATAGCAAATGCTATAACGAATATAAAGATTGAACATATGGACTTATGCAATCTAAAATTCACAACTTAAACGGATAAAGGAATATGACTTACGTAATTTCAAGAGAAAAGGAAAATGTGAATGGACATTGATATTCAATGACGACTATGGGTTATGATTTGATCGATTAGGATTGATGCTAATGAAAATGAAATACGTTTAGAAATAGTGACCTATATCTAACGACAATGGATGAAAGAATACTAACATGGTTTAGTCCTACATGACCTTTAATGACATTATCATCTACCAAAGATGATGTATCATGCCATAATGTATGCTTGAATGGATTAAAAAAGAAGTGAAGACAATAAGCACCTAGAAACAAACATTTCATAAGAAATGAATAAAGAATACTAAGAACCTACATGAGGATGAGAATGACATTATGAGATGGGAGAGTGTTGGTTAAACCGATGTGTTGAGAAAGTGTTGGGAATGACGGTTTTGATTAATATATCATTTGCACTGACAATGACGTGCATGATATGTGTTGAGTACGAAATGATGAGATCCTATGTTAGTGTTCTAGAAAATGAAGTTGTGAAGTCCTAGATTAAGAAAGATCCTAGACTCCATTAGTTGTTGGTTGTGGAGATGAAGAACTTTGTCAAACACATGATGTGTTTTTCACTTGATGAGATATTGGTACACACTAGTGATGTTGGGTTAAAAGGGCTTGAAACGCTTGTGGTTTTGTGAACCGATTTTAACTAAATGGTGTGTACCTACGTGTTGGTATTTTAGGGTGCGAGAAACATGAGTAGATGTTCTTTAAATACATTTTGACAAAATACAAATATGTGAATGAATTTCTCTCCGCCTTAATCGGTGGACATCCAACATATTGTGTAATTCATCGTATAAAGAATAACGATAAAGTGTTTGGGAAGTTGAAGGTTAATGAAAGCGATGAGCTTGGTAATGTTTTTGCGGATGTTGGTTAGCATACAAAGAACTTCATCCATGAAGTCACATAACTCTTCTCTATCAATGCGAGATGATCGCATGGCGAGGCATGTGGTTTTCTCAGAGGAGGTGGAAAGGATTAGAGTATTGTTATAGCTAAATAGTGATGAAAGTGATTTTTGAAAAGTGGAAGCAATAATGCGATTTGGAAAGAGGTTGATTGAAAGATATCCAAACACAAATTTTAAATCACTAAGACTCAATCCTATTAACTATAAAACTATATTCAAGTGTAGGGGTTCCATAAAACATATTACTAATCCACGTAGCAATAAAGGGATTACACTTATGCGAGATGAGCATATAAAAGCTAGAATGAAGTGAGATGGAAAATGATTAGTTCGCAATCCACTAAAACAAATTTGTTAGTGACAAAAGATGTCAACAAGTTAAAAATCTAAAGATATAATCTAATACAAACAACGCATTCGACTAATAGACATAAAGTTACCACATAGCAACAAGACAAATAATCATACTAAGCAAGAGCATGACATTATTTAAAACACTTCATTTTGAAATTGTTTTGTTGTTAAGCTTAGACACTTAAGCATATAACAATCTATTTGATTAATTTCTATGATAAAATGACTTCTAAATGTTTATCATACCAAGAGTACTTCGACAAATTATAAGTGCACACGAAGTGAACAAATAGTGTGAAAAAGTCACGAAAGAAACAAGACGAACAATTTATGCTACCCATGTTTAAATGATAACATTTTGGAGCAAGTATTATATAGATCATCCTAAGCATAGATCTAATAAATGACAGCAAAAGACACAAGCTTTCAAATATATAAATATCTTATAAAAGCATCATGTACCAAAATGACATATCATGAGTTAACAAGTAACATGTTAATCATGCAAACAATCATATAAATAAAGAATGAAAATATCATACAAATCATGTTGATATATAGTAACACGAAGCATATAAGCATGCAGGCATCATAAAGATATAACCAAGGTTTACACATGAATCAATCAAATAGTTATCATGGTTATGTTAAGATACCCAATCATATCAAACAAATAACATGTAATCAACTCATGTATGTGTAATGCAAAAGATTTTAATCTTTGTGCTTGGAATCTGTGGTTGAATGATCTAAAGGGATACATCTTTTATGTTGAGTTTAAGTACGTGTTATGAGAGTGATTTGATCATCTAAGACAAATAGATGCGTTTGTGTGTGATAATGGAATATGTTAAGAACGTTCTTAAGAAACCTCATTGAAACAGGAATCTAACTAAAATTACCAATTTCAATAGATCTTGTGTATGCTCTAGAGATGTGTAGGATTAACCGTGAATGTGCATAAGGTTTAAACTAGATGATGAGAAAAAGGAATTCTCTCGAGTTTCTTATGTATACTCCTCAAGAGTCATTGTTGCTCAGGGTGTATGAGGTTGGCTTTGAGATTGCATTTTAACATATGTTGTTAAAATGTTGATTTAAAGTTTAATGAAACATATGCGGAAGTTAAAAGTATTACTAATACTTTGATAACTTGTGAAAGAAGTACTACTTAAACCTAGTGTAATTGAATGTGTGTTTCATGCTCATTTGATGGTGAAGGTTCTAATCCTATAGGTGGTAAAGTATGGTTGAGTTTGTGTTAGGAATACAAATATTCCTATAAAAGACTCGGTCACCTAAATATTGTAATATCATTAAGATAGCTCGTAGTTAGTTTATTATTTAGTTTGTTTTAGTTTAAGTAACAGCGTGGAAAAAGGACGGGTCTTTACCCACTGTATGCCTAATCCACAGCCCGGGTGTGGGCATTTTTATTTCTTGTATAAATACCCCTCTCCCACCAAGGGAGAGGGTTGGACCTTCTCATTCGTACAATCTAATATTATCTATTTCTCTCTCAAGGTTCCAACTTCCTTTCTTTTCTCTTTCTCTTTCTCACTTAAACGCCACCATCACCACTATAATTATCATGTTTGTGACTTAGTTACTATCCTACAATTGGTATCAAGAGCCAAGGTTTCATCTTAGGGCCTTGGTGAATCATATTTGGTGTGGTTTTGTGTGGTTTTTGTGAGTTAGAAGTGTTTTTATTGAAAACATCTTAGTTTGATCATTATAGTGTTATTTGATACGTTATGGATGTACTTTCGTGATCATTGGTACTAGTATGCTATAGTTTTTCAGTTGGTTTTGCTACATCAAACGTTTATTTGAAGATTGGATTGAGTTTAGGTCGTTGTTCTTGACTGCGGTTTGCTCCACTGCTTCATTTTTGTGATTGCGGTTTGCTATTGGACTCTGTGGTTTGCTTGATAGCGATTACTATTTTGGGTTTAAGGACAAAATGCAAGGAAAGTGACTGGTTTAGAATTTTGTGAACTGCGACTTGCTTTTTCGGTTTGGTGGTTAGCGGTTTAGTGATTGTGGTTTGCTCCTGCGGTTTGCGTCGTCTGCGTTTACCTCACTTGCGTTTAACACATCCTGCAGTTTATTCCTTATGGTGGTTTGCTCCTAGCGTTTAGCTCACCCTGAGTTTAACTCACCTTGCGGTTTGCTTATCTTGCGGTTTGCTCCTCTTTGCGGCTACCCTACCTGATCTTGCGTTTTACTCACCTCTGTGTTAATCTTAGAATTTCGGTTATTTGTACTAGCGGTTTGCTTACACTTTTGCAAGTATCTCTACCTTGGTGGTTATTAACTAAGTGGTGAGATTCGTGTGATTGGTTAATCGTTTTGCAATTCGTGAATTGTTGTAACGTAAGTCGTTTCGATTAATCTAATTGTGATCTGACGTTGTGAGTTAATTCTTACGACTTGACTAATCTCAATTGGATATATTGTAACTTGACTTGTCACAACTCGACACTTGGTGCAAACTGAGACTCATCCAGTATCTCTTTCTTAGTTTAACTTGCTGAGTATATCTTCCGGTTTCTTTTGTTGGCTCTAGTAAAATCCCTAGAAATAATCATTTCTCGGTTTAAGTCACAAAAGTTGTAAAATCCCGTTTGAAGACTTTGAGATGTCAACAGTTTCAGATGACATTCAAGCTGCTGGGTCCGATACCCGACCTCTTATGCTAGAGAGGACAGATTATGAATCATGGGCACAAAGAATCAGATTGTATTGCTTAGGTAAAGAAAATGGTGAGAACATTCTGCGATCTATTGATGAAGGTCCTATGCAGATGGGTACAACCAGAGATGCTATCTCCACAGCTGAGGATGGATCTGTCACCCATGGAATTGACAGACCACGCACTTACAATGATCTCAATGATGTTGAAAAGAAGCGTTATGATGCTGACATTCGAGCCTCCAACATCGTGATACAAGGGTTACCAAAAGATGTGTACAAGCTAATCAATTTCAACACTGAAGCCAAAGCTATTTGGAAAAATGTCAAAATAATTCTGTCTGGATCGGAGCTGACCAAAGAAGACCGTGAATCTCAATTGTATGATGAGTTTGAGCATTTCAAAATGAATCCTGGCGAAAACATTACCGACTACTATGTCAGATTTCACAAGCTGGTTAATGACATGAGAATGATCAGAATGACAATGGCCAACATCCAACTCAACTCTAAGTTTGTGAACAACATGTCACCTGAGTGGGATCGATTTGTTATAGAAGTCAAGCTCAACAAAGGATTGAGAAATACTAACTATGAACAATTGTGTGCATACCTACAACAACATGAGAAGCATGCAACATATGATCGTCAATTAAGAGAGAAGCTCAATCCAACTGCCACTAATGACTCACTTGCTTTCATGACTAGTATGTTGCCAACCACTCAACCTGTGTCATCAGTGGATCACTCATTTCTACAGTCATCAGCTGCCATAAATACCCATCTCGACTCAGGGTACTCTCATACTGACAAAATGATTGATAATATTTCCAATCAAGTGTCTCTACTGGTTCAGCATTTCAGGGCTGCACTCCCACCAACCAACAATCAACTCAGAACTTCCTCCAATCCACGTAATCAGGCTATTGTGGAAGATGGAAGAGTAATGGTTCAGAACGTTCAGGGCAGACAAAATGTGAATCAAAGGAATGTTGTACGGGGTAACTTGCAAAACAGAGTTGGAAATGTGAATCAGGGACAAGGAAGGCAACCAAAATGTTACAACTGTGGGGGCTTTGGTCACATCGCCAGAAACTGCACTCAGCCAAAACGTCCTCAAAACTCGGACTACTTCAAGGACAAAATGTTGCTCATGGAAGCTCAAAAGAATGGAGTTGTGCTAAATGAGGAAGAATTAGTGTTTATTGCTGGGGATGATGGAAAGACATTTGATGATGATGCGGATGAACAACCAGTTCAGGAGTTAGCTATTAATGATCCAAATATCTTCCAGGCTGAGGATTGTGATGCTTTTGACTCAGATGTTGATGACGAACCCACTGCTCAGACAATCTTCATGGCTAATCTATCATTTGTTGTCACACCCTCACGACAATCTGGTCCCTCCAAATCATCCATCATATCTGAGGTACTGAAACTATATGATAAATGTGCAGTTAATGATGAACAGAAGACCTTCAACGATATACGACAAAATAATGTTAGTGAATCAAATGAGGCTGAATTGGAAAACATTAACGTGTTCCCAACTGAGCAACATTCGGATCACAATAGTAATTCTGACGTATCTTGTGGAATGTCTTCTGTTGCTTGTGACAATAATGTGATGCATGAACAAAAGATATATAACGAAGTACAACAAACAAACGTTGCTGAATTAGATATTGCTAACATGGGAAATAGCAATATTGTCCCATATGAACAATATGTAAAGCACAACGTCAAGTCTGTTGTATCAAGTAATATATCCTCTGTTGATGACAATGTATGTGAATTTATGAGTACACTGCTGTTGCACCTGATGACACTCTGACCACTAGGATTAATATTCTTAAGGATCAAGTTAGGTGTTATGAACAATGTGCAAAATTTGAGCTAACTGAACGTGAACAAAAAATGGATTGGCAAATGCATGCTTACATTACTGAACAAAACTTAAAGGAAATGGCCTTTAAACAAGAGATTAAATCTTTCCAAAATCAACTTGATCGTGCTGTTAAGGAAAAACAGGAAATTCAGGATAGTTTAAATCTTCTAAAAAATGAATTTCAGGAAAAGGAAACTAAACTGTTAAATGAATTTTCCAACCTTAAGCAGTTAAAAAACAAACTTGAAAACAAGTTGTACATCCAAGGCCAAACCTGTCAAACAGCTCAAATGATGGAAAAGCACATTAAACTGTGGGATAAGCATAGTGATAAGGATTTAGGGATGCCTAAAACAAACTTCCTTAAGAGTGTTAGAGCCTCTCAACCTGCCCTCTAAGATGCTAAGGTTATGCTTACGCCCAATCATGAACCCCCAAAAAGTTGGTCTGATAAAGAACTGGATGATCTTGATTCGGCCGATAGAGAGAGATTTGACAATAAAATGAAGGATCCCAAGTGCATCAAACACCGAGTCATTGTTAAGCCCCATGATTATTATGAACAAAACCGAGTGACAGTTTTTGCACCTCAAACTAAGTTAACATCAGAACAGGTATTTTGGCCTTTAGACGTTGAGAAAATGAAAGCTGAGGAAATTAAGGCCAAGACACCTCATAAGTTAGTTGCCCCAACGGTGTATCCCCACAATACACCAATGCACTTAGTTCAGTTGTCACTTCCCACACAATGTAAAACTCTTATTAGCATATATGTCCTTTGTCAAATGTTCACTGATTTTGATAAAACATGCAAAAAGAGAATCACACCAACGGGAATCACTGAGGGTGAACGGGGATTTGAGCTTACCAAAGAGTGTTACTTAACTGAAGTCATCCCGTTTTTTAAACAAATCAAAGAACACTTTGAGGGTTTACGACAATCCCTTGATGTTGAGCTAAAAGAAATGAAAGAGGTGTTTAAAAATGTGGAAAATAAGTGTAAACAAAATGCAATAGATCTTCAGCACAGTGAAATTGCTAGGAAAAATATTCTCATCATGAATGACAATTTGATTGATAAATGTATTACACAAGATGTGTTCTATACTGCCACAGATTCTTCATTTAATGCTTGTCATTTTCATGAAATGTCTATTGCTTTGAATAACCTTCACAATCGTGTTGTTGAGCTTGAGGGGGAGAATTTGAAATTGCATGAAAAAATTCAAAATGATGATTATGACAACATGGTCAAGCATCTTTCTAAACTAGAAGTTGATAATCTTAAATTACAATTAAAATATCAACATTTAGAAGAAAAAATGAAAATATCAAAGGCCAATACATCTTCTGATGCTCTAGAATTTGATGCATATTTTGAATTAGCAAAAAGGGATGAAAAAATTCAAGCTCACACGAATACGATCCGGTTATTGAGGTCTCAAATTGCCCAATTGAAGTCTCCCATGAATGTTGTGATCGACACCCATAAACCAATGTCTGCAGATTCTCATAACTTTCAACTTGAAAACACAATCAGCTTACTTAAACATGAAAATGATTGTTTTCAAGCTGGAAATTCTAAAGTTAAACAACATTACAAAGAGTTATATGATTCTATTAAGATCACTCATGATAAAACCAATGAAAAGATAACCTCTTTGCTTAATGAAATTGAGAATCTAAAGACAAAGGTGAAAGGGAAAATGCCGGTTATTGGAAGTGACAATATCAATTCTATGGTTTGTGATTGTAAAAAATATGCATGTGAGGCTGTTTTTATTCCTCTTCCCCTTAAGAACAATGAGCTAGTCCATAGTGATTACCTTAGATACCTTAAGAATTGCCTTGACATTACCCGTGAGACCATTGAAGAAGATAGAATGGTGAGACCATCTGATAACGCTCTATCTGATATTTGCTTTCTCACTAAACGGTCACAAGAGTTTTTAGAATATGCCATAGGTACATGTCCCAAGATTCCCAACATGCGTGATAGAAATGGCACATCCTCATCTAGGAATTTGAAAAAGCATGTTAAATTTGATATACCTTTGGCTAGTTCTGATCATAGCACATCACCACCTAGAAACCTAACAACTATGCAACAATCTAATGTTCCCATCATCAATTCTACAGGAGTAATCAATATCACTAAAGCTAGCGGGTCAAAGCCTAAAGGCAATACAAGGAATGATAGGACTACGCCTGCTACGAGTGATCAAAGGAAGAAAGTAGAAGACCACCTTAGGAACAATAAGATTGATATGAGTGAAAAGAATCGTGTTGAATCTAGTATTTGCGTTAAGCATACTGTAATTAATTCGAATTATAATGCTACTTATAAGACTTGTAATGGTTATTTAATTTCTGGTAATCATGATGAATTGAATGTGTTGTGTCATTTTTGAATTCTTCTTATAAATCCTCAGTTAAGTTTACTAAGATACACTAACTGGAAAACCATACTTGGAAAGCAACGGTAAAAGTGTTTAATAGTGTAGGATATCAGAGGAAACCTACTGGAAGAAAGTTCACTCTAGGAAGCCAGTGCCCATTAACAAACATGCCCGATCCTGAGTCTTTAGCGGTTAAGAAATGGAAGGAAACTGGTAGAAAATTCCATTTAGTGACTCAACGCCTTGATATTAAGTCAGTTGCTTCCACTAGTATCGGTTCATCTATGAGAGCCAAAGAAAATACTGATCCTGCAACTCTTAAGTATGCGTGTGCTAAACTATTGGATCCCAATTACACTTGTGGATCCATGTTTTTCAGTTATCCATATCTGTCTAGTTTCAAATGCAGGTCGTATAAATCGTCCTTTGGTATTTGGACTCAGGCTGCTCAAAACATATGACTGAGGATCGCTCTCGGCTCAGAAATTTCATGAAAAAGTTTATCGGAACAGTTAGATTCGGAAACGATCATTTTGGAGCCATTATGGGGTATGGTGATTATGTGTTTGGTGAAAGCGTAATTTCAACAGTTTACTATGTGGAAGAACTTGGGCACAACCTATTCTCTGTTGGACAATTTTGTGATTCTGATCTCGAAGTGGCCTTCAAAAAACACACATGTTTTGTTAGAGAATTGGATGGAGTTGATCTTCTTAAGGGAAGTCATGGAACTAATTTGTATACTATCTCTATTGAAGACATGATGTGGTCCTCTCCTATTTATTTGCACTCTAAGGCCTCAAAGAGCAAATCATGGTTATGGCACCGTCGTTTGAATCATTTGAACTTCGGCACCATCAATGAAATTTCTCGCAAAGATCTTGTTCGAGGCATGCCTAGATTGAAGTATGAAAAGGATCATCTTTGCTCATCATGTCAATTGGGTAAAAGCAAGAAGCAAACTCACAAACCAAAACCCACCAACTCCAACACTGAAGTACTCCATACCCTTCACATGGATCTGTGCGGACCCATGAGAGTGCAAAGCTTCAATGGGAAAAGATATATTCTTGTTATTGTGGATGATTACTCTCGATTTACATGGGTGAAGTTCTTAAGATCCAAGGATTAAACTCCTGAAATCATTATCAAAAACATCAAGCAGTTGCAAGTAAGGCTCAACAAAACAGTTAGAATCATTCGCACTGACAATGGAACTGAGTTTGTTAACCAACAACTCACTCAATTTTATGAAAGTATCGGCATAAGTCATCAGAAGAGTATTCCTTGAACCCCTCAACAAAATGGAGTTGTTGAAAGACGGAATCGCACACTAGTTGAAGCTGCTCGCACCATGCTGATATTTTCAAAGACTCCAATGTTTCTATGGGTTGAAGCTATAGCTACTGCATGTTACACTCAAAATCGGTCATTGATACATCCTCGCCACAACAAGACACCTTATGAGCTGGTGCATCACTAAAAGCCTGATCTCTCCTTTCTTCGTATATTTGGTGCCCTGTGCTATCCAACTAATGATAGTGAAGACTTAATGTTAGGTCACCATTTTGTAAACACAAGTATTAGAATGAGATAGATATAAGGAGTTGGGTGATTATAAGAATTAGAGAATTAGAATTGCAAGAGTTTCTTTAAGATATCAAATAACCAACCAAGTTTTACAATGGCCTAAGACTCCTATTTATAGGTGAGGAGCTAGGGCAACACTCCTAGTCCTCCCTACTTAGATTTCGTATGGGCTTTATGGCCCATGGACTCATTAGCTTAAGCCTATAAAATTTATAACATAACATAAATGAAAGTAAGTAATAACTTAAGCAACCTATTATTACAAATGACCGAGACTTGATAAAATGGTAAAAACTATGATCCCAACAATCTCCCCCTAAGGGTCGGTCATCACGTTTGCTTGACGTCTTTGTCATTTCTTCATCTTTGACTTTTATAGCTTTAGATGTCTTTCAATATTCATGAGATATTAATCATTCATCATTCTTTGTGCTTTGTTCATTGTTGTTGCGATAGCGATCAAGTTATGAAGTTTGTCTGCCTTTCGTCACTTTCGCGTCTGTGGTGGTAGTCCGCCATTCCAACATGCTCATACATCTTTGAATTCTGACGTAGTCCCTTTCTTTCACCTAAGATCTTTAGTCTTTATACTTTGTAGATTCTTCCTTTTGGCGTAGAATCTTTCTTTGAACTTTGTGTTGCTTTGATCTTTATGGGAGCTTTTGATGACTTCAAGATGCATGTATGAGCATGTGGAATCCGTCGCCATGGAGATGATGTAACCCTGCATGTAAACAGTTAGCAATAAAACATCCGGTACTTACAGATAAGGAATTAGAGATCGTCAATAGCATAGTGTGAAGACTCCTTCTAACCCTTATCAAGGCCGTTCCCATGTCAGATACTCCCGAGGGAGCTTACGAGACCTACTAAGTAGCTAAATGACTGGGTGAGTCACTGGGGATCACTCCACGACTGTAGACCGCTAAGAAACCACCGCAAACACTAAGCGTTACCCACAAGGAGTTACCGAAGTGACCTGCTGTCAGGGCTGTTTGATGTTGACCCTGGCAGGATTTCCGTTCAATCATTGAGAAATACTTATGTAAATTCTCTCATAAACGTTCTCGGCAGATTGCTAAGATCTGCAAAGGACTCGATAATTTACAGCTGGTATCCATTGATGTAGAATACCGGTTGCAGAAATACTAAGTGTACCTAAGAGATCTTTGATGTATCTCATGGCTCTAGAATTGAAAAGTGCACACTTAGGTTTCCTATGCGGAGACAAGGGAGGGGTCTCCTACTTCAATATCAACCATCTCTAAGAGATAAGTCGATAGATTACATCGGTTCCCTGTGAGAATGACACAAGCTCTTTTAAGAGAACTTGAGTGGTTAAGAAGGTTTAGTGCAGTGCGTCACTGGGTCCATGACGTCTTTGTCTTCAATACCGGTGTTACCTTAGTAACAACCAGTAGCATATGAGTTGAACCCGGTGTCTGCCCTAAGGTTGAACATATGGAGGGCTATTTCTTTTCACCCTTTTCTTTACTTTGCTTTTTAATTCTTCAACTCCTTCTTTCCCTTTCATTCTTTTCTCCTTTTATCGTATCATACCTAAGGACTTCTAATTCTAACTAATGGTGATGTCCTTGGGTAGATCCCTCCGGCTCTGGCGGATCATAGGACTGTATTTCCTATCTTAATCACCTTATAACTCCAAGAATATCCGACAATAGCCAAGAAACCTTTGATAGAAAATCTCTCAAAGTGTTTGTGAATATCAAATATTTTGTTTAACACTTTGAGAGTTTTGTATTTTCTTATGAAGGGCTCCCCCTTCACATGTGCTCATAAGTGTTTAAATAAATTTTGCACATGCGGGAGGAACAAGCACTTTTTGAATTGATCCACTTTCAGTGAACCTGACCGATTCGAGACACGCTTACATCACTAGTTAGACTAGCTTGAAGTTATTACCCGGCCTGGTCAAATCCATAGAAATTTTCTCGAAACGGTACATTTCTACTAAGACAAATCCTTTTCGAGACACGCTTACGTGGCTAGTTAAAGAGTTCCATTTTCAGCTTTTAGGTGACAACTAGCTCTAGTAACTAACTTGATGTTATTACCCGTCGAGGATAAATCTTTTCGAGATTACTAACTTTTATGTTTCGTCAATTCCTAGGTCAATTCTGAGTCTAGCTCGCACGAGATTTGACTTAAAGCAACTTAGAACTTTCATATTTTAATCACATTCACTTTTTCACCCCCTCAAAAATAGCATATGAGATGTTGTTTTTGATAAACTTTTGATTAAAATATGCTTTTTGAGTCTTACGGGGAGATATCAACAAGAACTTTTTTTGGTTTTTCAAACGATGAATTTTTCCAAGTGCTCCCCCTCAACAAGTGAATACTCATTGAGGTGAAATACTTGTCTTTTGAGCAGAGTTATGAAAATCAGAAAATGTTTGATTAACTCTACTCAAAAGTAAGAAGCCTTTGATCGTTATATAAGGATTAAAGCACTGATGCGTACCTCAGGGTCATTTCATTACAAGAACGGGTTGTACACTGTTATGTGTGTGCAAGCCATAAAGCATGATTTTGACAGAACATTTTGTATTGGAAATGCTCCCCCTCAAAACTCGCATATGTTTTGAGAATTTTAAACTTTTGAAGCGAATTGGGGAGTAAAGATTTGAAAAATCTTGGGCAAAATTTTGAAAAGTTTTGAAAAAAACTTTTGAATAAATTTGAATAAATTTTGCTCAAGATTAAGAAGCATTAGATAAACTTAGCGAGAGAACTTGCTTCTTGTTTTTAGGATAAGTTCACGTTTGGTTTTAATAAATGGTTTAGCAAGGCACTTTCCTATCTTTAAAGAACGAGTCCTTAGCTGAAATACTAAGAAGTCATTCTATTATAGTAGCCAAAGCATTCCAGATTTTGAAAATTCGAAAGGTTTTGAACGACTTTGCTTTGGTTTTCACTCTTGCTTTACTGGTGTAAAACGAGAGTGTAGAGTTTGAAAAACTTGTTTCTCACCATTTTGAATCCTTTTACCAGTTTTAGCCTTTTAACACAATTAACCCTTTGCCCTCAAAAAATGTTCCGTGAGAAACATTTTGACAATTGTTGAAGTTTTGACTTTCAATGGGATGACATGCACTTGCTCACAGAGAAAATGCATCAGGCATAAACAAGTATACAGATGAATCAAGAAACTCATTCTAAATCTTCCTAAGTGCTCAGAATTCTCAGATTAACACACAAGATCACATATTAATTCATTCTTTCACTCGAAATTTTCCAATTATTGTCATGGTTTGGGGTTATGAATTGAGACTTTGCACGCATGTTAGCATCAAAATGCAAGAATATTGTACAAACAAACGCCCTAGTAGTAGCAGCAAAGACATCGACATCTTAAACATTAAAACACATGATTTCAAACCTATGTTGTTTCTAATCGATCAAACACACCAATCGAGCATTCTTTAGTGTTCTCTAAAGTTATATGAAATAATTAAATAGACTAAACACATAAAAAAGAAACGCCCCGATCGATAATTACATGAACCCTAGTTTCTGATTATGCCTTTTTGACTGTTAAAAACATTTTTAAACATTTAGGGAATGATTAGACAACAACAATGAAGAAATTAGAAACTCACAATCGAAAAGAAATCGAGGATAAAAAATCATTAGTCTAATTTGTTGAGGTTTTTAATTATGTGTGAAACTTTTGAGAACATTTGTGAAAACATTGATTAGAGCCTGTTTTATTTTTTTCATGCAATGTCCTTTTACCTAAGTTTAAGACTTTTGTGAACTTTACTCATTAAAGGTTAAATACTTTTCCATTTGAAGTCTAAACATAGTTAACTTGGAATCCTTGCCGAAAAAAATTTCTTTTCTCCCCCTCAAATTAGCATTAACTTTGTGAAACATTTTGTGCACATTTAATTCGAGAGATCATAGATTTTTTTTTTGAAAATGAGTTTTCAATCCGAATGGTGAAGAAACATTTAATCCTTGAAGAATAATGATTAGGTGTACAAACTTCATGATTTTGTGAAAAGTTTTCTCCCCCTCAAAACATGTTCCATTTTAATGGAGGAACATAGTTTTGAAGATTCGAAGTTTGTACACAAAGAAAGAAGATTCTTAAATATTTAGAGAAAAGAGTTAGATGTTTGACTCACTTGGTTTTTAAAAAAAATTTCCAAATCAACTGGAGTCAAACACCGCATACCAATATGGTGAAATAAATCAGCAAACCTAGATGGAGGTAATGTCTTTGTAAACAAGTCCGCCAATTGGTATTCAGTACCCACAAACGCTAATTCAATTGTACCCTTCTCAACATGCTCCTATATGAAATGGTAGCGGAGAGCAATTTGTATGGCCTTGGAATGATGAATGGTGTTGCACGAGATAGCAATAGCACACTTTGAGTCGCAGTACATTGAGATCTAGTCAAATACATAGCCGTAGTCTGTGAGCTAAGTTCTCATCCAAATGACTTGAGCACAGAAAGCAGACATGGCTACATACTAAGCTTTTGTTGATGACAGTGATGTACAATCCTGCTTCATTGACTGTATCCCTTTGTAACTAAAACAAGATTTGTTGCGAATCACTGTGCCTTTTGCGTCCAGCTTGTTTTCCAAATCCATTTAAGTCTAATGATGTGTCGAAGGGTGATGTTGGTAGAACGCATGCATATCAGACGGATCCAAATTGCGAGAAGACAACTCCATTATATCAGGAACGGTTGGAGTCGGTGCAAGTGGATTGAAGAAAGTATTTCCATCATAATCTGCAGGTTGTGGTACTAATTGTAGTAGTGGATCTTCAGCTGATTGTCTGGAGTTGGAAGTGGTTTGTCCTACTGTTGTTGGAGATGCAATTGGAGGACCGTATTTATCAACAGTTGTTGTTGTTTGTTGAGGTGTGTCAGGTACTTGATTATGATCAAGGTGTGCAGCGGAAATTGGTGAGACCTCAGAAGGACGGTTTTCAATCGTATCATCGAACAGTTGAGCAAACAGGGTTTCCAATTCCTTGCGAGAGAGTGACAATGGTTCAGCCGAAGAATCCGGAAAGTTTAGACGGTTGGATGCGGGTCCTAAGCTGTTATACTTAGAAGCCATTGCTGAAGTACTTTTAAACGGTTGATTACGGGTCCTAAGCTGTTGTGCTCAGAAGCCAAAGCTGAAGTGCTTTAAACGGTTGATTACGGGTCCTAAGCTGTTGTGCTCAGAAGCCAAACCATTAAGCTCGGGTCCAAAACAGATTTGTTCCGAAGCCATTCCTGTTATATCTGAAAAGAAGAAAGAATAGACAAAACAGAGAACATGGATCCCCAAGTGTAATTTGGTTCCAGATGTTAGAAGCATAAAGATGTAGTGTAAATTATCTTCTTGACACTCGGACACACTATATCAATGATTTCCTTTCTCACCTCAGGGATAGAAGTTGTGGATTTCACATTAGTTTTGGTGCAAATGTCTAAAATCTTTCATGTAGGAATCCACTTAAGACCAATTGATTTGAAAATTCTACCGGTGGGTACCCACCTAGTGTTAGATCTAGGAGATGTTTTCTTTTTAGATGCAGTGGGAGCATCACTTGGTTGAGAAAACCTACGTCCTAAATTGATCCACTTCTTAGGTTTCGGACTTATGACTTTTGGTTCAACGGGTTTGTATGTCTTAGTTGATTGAGTCTTTTCAAGTGAATTTCCCTTTTGAAGATATTTTAAAGCACAAACAACATGATTATTTACGCAACTACTCTTAGAAGCTAGCCAATTCCTATTAGTTTGTTGATTACTCTTAGGTTTTGGTGTGCTACTGCAAGCAGTGTTCTGTACTACAATGGAAGGCATCACATGAGGTTTTGAACCTAAAATTCCATCCTTTTGAAGTAGCGCCTTTTTTCTACCCTTTTCTAGATCATAGCTCTTGTACATGCATATGTGCCATAAGACTTTTTACTTTTAATGCTCGTTTTAGACACTGTTTTCGAACTAATCCTAGATGAGCCAGGTATAATCACGTGTTGAGATTTGGCAGACACAGATGCATTTTCCTTAGGCCAAGAATGTTGAGTGACTGGTTTTGTCAAATTGTTTTTCTCAACAACTTGGGAGGCAAACCGAGGTTTTGAAAATTTAGGTCGTTCAGATTTAAATGCTGTTGGTTGTCTAACCACTGATTTTTTTCCGTTTGTTTGAGAAGGTGGTTTCCCCAAGATTGTTGGTTTTGCAAACTTAGTATCCACACTCTGGCCAGTCAGTCTTCTTAATTTGTTTTGAAATGCAGCATGTGCAAACACCTTTTCTTGAATTTGACCTTTTAAAAGCTCATTTTCTTTAACTAATGTATCCACACGTTTTCTTTGTTCATTCAAAAGTTGACCATTGTTGCCCGAATTTAGAGATTCGTTTTGCATTTGGAGTTCAAGTGAGATGCAATGTGCCTCTAGTTTTGAAAAATCTTTATGACATTGGGCAATGGTCTTTTTGAGAAGAAGGTTTTCAGACTCAAGAGTTTGATTTGATGTTTCAGTCATTAGATTATCATGTAAAGACTCAGACTCAGAACATTTGTCAAGACATTGTACAACATCCTGGTCAACCTCTCCTTCATTACTGAAGTTAGGTTGCTCAGATTGTTGTTTCTCATTTGCAGGCATAATATGATCAACAATAGATTGTACCTCAACCATTTGCTCTTTGTCAAAGTTCGGTTCTTTGTCATAGATGGGTATGACATCTTCCTCATCCATATGTTCTTTGTCAAAGTTGGGCTCTGAGTCACGGGAGAGTCTGATCTCTGCACAATCTGCATCTGTATCATCCCCTAATCTACTGCTGTCATCCTGATCTTCTAATTTTGTCCCATTGCTTTCCATGACAACCAAATTAGCTTCCAATACATCATCTTTATGAACTTGCTCTTCATGAATCTGCAACTTCTTTTTATCTACCCTTTTGTCATACTCTTCTTTGTGAAGTACTCTTTCAGCAATTGACTTCTCAAGAGTATCCAGGTGTGGGAGCAATATATCTTTGAAGATTTGAGCCTTAATTCGAGTGTACTAAAAAAAATACTGGCTTACATCTTCACAGTCATAATTGATGAAATGTTGAAACTGTTCCTTGAGCACTCTGAATGCGGCCTTGGATTCATTCTCGTGAAATTCTTCAGTAGCGAGTTGCTTTTCAAGTTGATTCACATTGTAAAACATTGTATTAGTGAAAACATCAACTTCTTCTCTAAAGACGTCTTCAAATAAGATATTTTGTACAAGCTCGGAACTAAATTTAGGAAAGTTATTTTTAGACAGGAGTGTAAGGTGTGACAGAAGTAATCTAAAAGATGTCATGCATTTCTCAAATGGGTCTTTAGAATCATCAGAAGCATTAGTGTCGTATACTGGGTCTGTATCATCCATGTGAAGTTCCTGCATGATTGCCATTAACATCACATCTGTTGTATCGGCTTCCAAATCTGCTGTATTGGATTCCAAATCTGCATATTCATCATTAGAAGGAATATATCCCATGAAACATTGCAAAACATCATTGAGATTACCCCCTTCAACTTCCATTTGACTAAGTGTGGCATTGTATTCAACATTATCGTCAGAGAGTGAGGTTGAATCATAATCTTGAGCTTCCTCATCTGCAACATTTTCCGTATATGCCATAAATGCCATGCTTGGTTCGATAAGATCTTCTTCATCATCAATATCTTTCATTGTATTTAAGCATACAGCAGTTGAAGTCATATCGCCATTGCCTTTCTCAGTAGATATTAGACTAAGCTTCACTAGATTTTGCAGTAGAGATTGCACATTATTATGTAGTGTAGCAGGATGGTACTGAGGAATGAAGAAAGGCTTAGGTGCATTTGGAGGAATGAAGAAAAGACCATTTGCAGTGTAAATTAAGGATCCATGGTCAACAGCTGGGGATGGTGGAGCAGGGAGAATGGTCTTCAGTGGAATCATGCTTGAGCAAGATTCAATAACTTGCTTCATTCTGATGTGATGAAGTTCTACTGTACGATGCATAACTTCAAGATATTTCCACATTTCATAAGCACTAGCTTGAAAGTCCATATTCATGTAATTGAGTTAGGAAGGGCTAGTGTCATGAACCATGCAGCTTGTTGGTCAGCATCGTACTGAGCAAGTTCAGTAGCATTCAAATCTTCATCATTTTGTAGTCTGATAATCCCTTTTGAGTCAGCAAGAAGTGTCATTATGTATGGACCATCTTGAATGGAATTAAGCATGAGATCTGCGGCAGGACGATCTATGAGCCATTGTAGAAATCTCCGTTTCCAATAAGTATACGTTCCTGGTAGCAACATTGGAGGCCTTGATTCATTGCCAAATAGTAGAACATGACGAATGAGGGAGCTGTCCCTTTGTTGTTGATGCTGTTGCAGATGAGAATATTGGTGAGGAAGGTAGTTGGAAGAAGGTACTGTTGCTGATGAGAATAATGGTGAGGAAGGTATTTGGATGAGGGTGATTGAGACATTGTGAATGAAATTTCTCTCCCCCTTGATTGTTGCGACGTAATCAAAATAATCAAACCAAAATGTCACACTCAAGGTCGAAATAGTGATTTCAGATTTTCCCTCCAAAAATAATTTGAAAAAAATTCTCAGTTCCAAAATTTGAAAATCACTGCAAAATGCTATTCTAATGTCACAGGAAAAATTTGAGTTTAAAAATTTTGCCGCCAAATTTCACAGAAAAAATTTTGAATTTTGGCCAAAATTTTCACTGTTAAACCAAAATTTGAATTTCGTGTAAAAATTGAACGTTTAGTCTTCTGTAAAAATTAAATTTTACTCAAATTTTCCCGCCAAAAATACTTTGTTTTTGTTTTAGAAATAAAAGATAGTAAGAAGAGATTTAGAAAGAAAATTTTTAGAAAGAAACTTGTGTAATTATGGATCTTATAGAAGGTATAGATGTAATGCAAATTCTCGAAACTTAGTCAGAAAGCAGTTCTCGAAAGAATTTGAGAGTACTCGAAAAATATGTAATCTCGAAACTTTGGTAATTTCGAAACTGTGTTCTCGAAAAATGAGTGTTTTCGAAACTTTTGTGTTTTAGAAACTTTTGTGTTTTAGAAACTTTTTAGTGTTTTAGAAAATTTTCAGTGTTCTAGAAACTTTTCAGTGTTTTAGAAAGTTTTCAGTGTTCTAGAAACTTTTCAGTGTTTTAGAAAGTATTCAGTGTTCTAGAAACTTTTCAGTGTTTTAGAAACTTTTCAGTGTTTTAGAAACTTTTCAGTATTTTAGAAACTTTTTAGTGTTCTAGAAACTTTTCAGTGTTTTAGAAACTTTTCAGTGTTCTAGAAACTTTTCAGTGTTTTAGAAACTTTTCAGTGTTCTAGAAACTTAGCACCAAAACTTTCTAAATTATACAATTTAGAGAGTATACCACGAGTCGAAGTGTTTTCTCACTTATACAAGCAAGGGAAAAACCGAGTAAGCAACGGGAGCAAGTGTGTTCTCGAAACTTTGTGATTTAGAAACTTTGTGATTTAGAAAGATTGCTAGAATTTTGATTTTGCTAAAAGCTTATCCAAATGAAGTTTGTATTTCAAGATTCTTGTACTTCTAGTTATAAAAACACCAAAACTTGAAGAAAGTTGCGAACTTGATGATTTTTATGAAAATTTTTTGTGATCTAGAAAGTTTGCTAGAATTTTGATTTTGCTAAAAGCTCATCCAAATGAAGTTTTTATTTCAAGATTCTTGTACTTCTAGTTATAAAAACACCAAAACTTGAAGAAAGTTGCAAACTTGATGATTTTTATGAAATTTTTTTGTGATCTAGAAAAAAGTACAAAATCAAGTACGAAATTTTTCTAAAACTCTAAATTTTTGAAAAAGATTGAAACTTTCTTGTTAGAAAAGTTTTATAACACTAGTTTGTAATCAAAAAAGTGTTAAAAGCCAAGAAAAACAAGAAAAGTAATGATCTTTTTAAACAAAAATGTTTAGAAAGCCTTAAAAAAAATACAACCAAACTCAAATCACTTTTTTGAAAGAAAGTTTGACACTTTTTTGTTTGTTATGATTTGTAGCACAAGTTTGTAAGCAAAGATGTGATAAAAAACAAGAAACGAACAAGAAAGTACAAAATTTTCACAAAAAATCGAGTAGAAAAAAAAGGTTTTTGTTTGGATTCAACTTAAAAAGAAGAACTACACCTTCTTCCGGCGAATGATACCACTTGTTAGATCACCATTTTGTAAACACAAGTATTAGAATGAGATAGATATAAGGAGTTGGGTGATTATAAGAATTAGAGAATTAGAATTGCAAGAGTTTCTTTAAGATATCAAATAACCAACCAAGTTTTACAATGGCCTAAGACTCCTATTTATAGGTGAGGAGCTAGGGCAACACTCCTAGTCCTCCCTACTTAGATTTCGTATGGGATTTATGGCCCAAGGACTCATTAGCTTAAGCCTATAAAACTTATAACATAACATAAATGAAAGTAAGTAATAACTTAAGCAACCTATTATTACAAATGACCGAGACTTGATAAAATGGTAAAAACTATGATCCCAACACTTAAGGAAGCTTAAAGCTAAGGCTGATATTAGGGTATTCGTCGGATATGCACCAGATCCTAGTCCTCCCTACTTAGATTTCGTATGGGATTTATGGCCCAAGGACTCATTAGCTTAAGCCTATAAAACTTATAACATAACATAAATGAAAGTAAGTAATAACTTAAGCAACCTATTATTACAAATGACCGAGACTTGATAAAATGGTAAAAACTATGATCCCAACACTTAAGGAAGCTTAAAGCTAAGGTTGATATTAGGGTATTCGTCGGATATGCACCAGATCAAAAAGGGTTCCGAATCTACAACGAAAGAACCCGACAAATCATGGAAACAATCCATGTCACGTTTGATGAGCTGACAGAGCATACGGCTTCAGGACACACCAGTTCTGGACCCTCACATAATCTTTTATCTCCTGGACCAATAAGTTCAGGACTTGTACAGAACTCCAACCATGTCACTCCCTATGTTCCTCCGACGTTTGATGAATTGAAGACGTTATTTGACCCTATGTTTGACGAGTACTTCGAGTCACAGCCACCTCATGAACCGGTACAGCCTGCTGTTGAACCCAATATTATGGCTGTAAATGCACCTCATAATACAAATGGTCCATTTACCTCCTTCTCTCTTGATCTGGATGCACGAGAATGTAGCAACTCTCAAAATGAATCAAATATTCAATCATCTTCTGAACGTCAAGGAGTGACATCTGATAACTCATGGGAAGTCAATCCTTTTACTCCGCCTGAGGAAGAACCATTTGAAAATGTTTTTGCACCTGAATCCTCCAAAGAAAAATCATCCTCTGGAGAGTCAAACAATGCTATATCAGTTCACTATCCTCAACCTCATGAACATCTCAGAAAATGGACAAATGATCACCCCGTTGACAACATCATAGAAAATCCCTCACGACCTGTGTCCACCAGAAAACAACTTGCCACTGATGCCTTGTGGTGCTTCTTCAACTCCGTCTTGTCCAAAATCGAACCCAAAGACTTCAAAGATGCTCTAAAAAAAGTATATTGGTTCACTGAAATGCAAGAAGAAATCCATGAGTTTGATCGCCTTGATGTATGGGAATTAGTACCACCACCTGAATGCGCAATGATCATTGCTCTCAAATGGATTTTCAAAGTTAAGCTCGATGAGCATGGTGATGTGTTGAAAAACAAGGCTTGACAAGTTGCTAAAGGATACAGTCAACAAGAGGGTATTGACTTTGAAGAATCATTTGCACCTGTCGCTCGTATCGAGGCCATTAGAATCTTTCATGCCAATGCTGCCAGCAGTAACATGATTGTTTATCAAATGGATGTTAAGACTGCCTTCTTGAATGGGGGCTTAAAAGAGGTGGTCTATGTTACTCAGCCTGAAGGTTTCGTGGACCCTGAATGACCAAATCATGTATATAGTTTAAATAAGGCACTCTATGGTCTCAAACAGGCTCCTAGAGCTTGCTACGACACACTATCCAAGTTTCTCCTTGCAAATCGATTTACCAAGGGCGTATTTGATCCTACCTTGTTCGCTAGGAAGACTTGAAACATCCTACTTCACGTTCAAATCTATGTTGATGATATTATCTTTGCGTCGTCTGACTCCAATGAATGTGATCGCTTTGCTAAGGAAATGAGTTCCAAGTATCAAATGTCTATGATGGGACAAATGTCTTTCTTCTTGGGTTTACAGATCTCACAAAACCCGAGCGGCATCTTTATTAATCAAGCCAAGTATGCTAGTGACATCCTTAAGAAGTTTGGTTTTGATTCAAGTGACATGGTTGATACACCCATGGTTGAAAGATCCAAACTTGATGACAACTCTGCAGGAGCATCCGTTGATCAGACCAAATACAGAAGCATGATTGGATCTCTCATGTACCTCACAGCAAGCAGGCCATACCTTCTTTTCGCAGTATGCATGTGTGCCAGATATCAATCCAAGCCCACCAAAAAGCACTTGGAAGCAGTCAAGAGAATATTCAGGTATCTCCAAGGGACAATTCACATGGGTCTCTGGTACCCTAAAGACAATGCAATGGCTCTTTTGGCCTACTCAGATGCTGATCATGCGGGGTGTCAAGATACTCGCAGAAGTACTTCCGGAGGTGCTCAATTCTTGGGTGAGAAACTTGTTAGCTGGTCATCCAAAAACCAGATGTGCACTTTGATATCCTCCAAAGAAGCTGAATATATTGCCATGTCCTCATTCTGTGCTCAAATTTTGTGGATGAGATCGCAGCTATCAGATTATGGGTATGACTTCAACAAAATCCCAATGTATTGTGATAGCAAAAGTGCCATCGCCCTGTGTTGCAATAACGTCCAGCACTCCAGAGCCATGCATATTGACATTCGTCATCACTTCATCAGAGAAGAAGTGGAGAAAGGGATAGTGGAACTATACTTTGTGAGGACAGAGTTTCAGCTAGCTGATATATTTAAGCCCGGAATTGAATATATTTGATCAAATATTACCCTAAATCGTTCCTTCTGTGATTTTAGGTACTTTAGGAGTGAAATCTGGAAAAGGAAGCAATTCAGATGTTTTTAGAGCATAAAAGTGAGGAAAACGCCAAAGACTTAATTTTCCATGCTGTGAACAGTGTATGACAGCGTCAAGAAGGCAATCCTGACAGCGTCAAGAGTAAAAACCATGACAACCCAGAAGAAACCTGAAGGCGTCACAAGAAGAGCGTCAAGAGTTAATTGTGTGACGGCCTACAAAAGGGGACTACATGACGGCGTCAGATCTAGATCTAGGCAGTCCGAGGAACTATTTGGCGGCGAGATGACGGCGTCAGACCTTTGTTCTTGACGCCATCACCGTCTAAACTCTATATATAGTTTTCTAATTTTCATTCATTAAAGAGGAACTGGTGTGGAGAAACCCTAGGGCCGAACCTTGTACGAATTTTACAGCTTTTCAAGGGTTTTCAACCCTTGAATCCTTACATGTGCTATTGAGATAAGTCTTCTCTTAATTCAATCAATATGTCTATGTGTTGGTTGTCTATATCTTGTGCTTGTCTTGATTTCAACATGCTTGGCTAGATTTATCTTGTGTTTGCTTAGATCTAATGAAACCTAGATGTTAATTATGTGTTGATTACTTGTTTATGGTTGTATTGGATGAATGATTTCAATGTTAGGCTTAAGAAAACTGGCAGATCTCCATTGTGTAACATGCTCGAACGTCTTAGGAAACATGAACCGATGTGTACTAGGTTTTATTGGTTGTATTTAATGCATGAGTAAATTCTAATGATCCCATGTTAGGAGCTTCTAGCAGGCTCGACATAGGAGTGAAGTAGGCACTCATAGGATTGGGGAAGTAAGTACGCCACCCCATGAATGGTATTATGGAATACAATCCGTCATCCACGCAACTATAACAAGTAATTAACGTGTAAAAGATATCTAGGGAGTAGTGAAATCTAAGTAAACACATTTCTCCCACTTATTGCTCACAACTTTAGTTTAATATAGTTTATTTTCATTTTTAATATTTTATTTTGATTGCATCTTTAGTATTGGGTTAGTTGACTAGCAACTAATTCCGCCCAAATCCTTAAAACCCGAGATTTTAACTTGCTTTCAAAAAAATATAAAAAATACAAAAAGAATCATCCCTCATCTCTAGATCTAGTATTTAGGTTTTCTAATCCTAGCGACACTATTCCTAGCTGAACGATCAATCCCCCGGTACTTGTCATTATACTATACTACATCGATCAGGTACACTGCCTGGTGGGGGTTGTAAGCTTCTCGAGATCCCTCGAGAGGTAAAGCCTGGTGCAATTCCCACGGATCATATCTCAAAATATTCTTCTAAAATTAATGGCTTGCAGTCATTTCAGGCTGTAACCCGGACTTAAAATTATGGTTTGATATTACTTCAGATAGCCACCCATTTTTCAAACTGGGGAAAACACGTCGCAAAAATGACGGTTGTTCCTTTTACCAGGTGAAATTCACCTGGGCATGGATTACTTTATATCCATGTTTCCTCGATCTGATGTACGCTTCAATGCATCATTTCTTGTATAAGAAGAGAAATCTTCTTTTTATCACCAATACTTTCCCTTCCATGATTTTTCCGGAAAGTATTTGTGTAAAACTTGGTGGTACCATGAGATTTTGATTGAAAATCCATTTGAACTCAAATTTTGATAAAATTTTTCACTCAATCAATGACATCACTTATTTAAGTTTTAACTTCTGTCATTGAAAACTCTCCACACTCTGTACAAAAACTCTCCACACTTTGTACAAAAACTCCCAATAATACACTTTGTGATGGTTATGTGTCAGTATGAGAATTTTTCAAAGAGTTTTGGGTTAAAACTTCAAATCTTTTGTAAACTCATCAACTCTGACACATAACAACCTCCCTCACAGATTCAGGGGGAGCAGAAAAAAGTTCCTTTTATCATAAAATATTAAAACTTACCGCATTTCTCTCCCAAACGCTTTCTAACTTATTTTAATCAATTGAGATCCAAAATCTCGAAAGATTTGAAATTTTTTATCGGGGGAGAGAATGTGATTTAAATATGAAATCTGATAATCAAATGTGATCTTTTATACTCAATAATAGGCTCCCACATATGTGCTAAACTCTTTCGAATATCGATGCACATATTGAGGGGGAGCAAAAGGCGTTTGTGGAAGTAATACCAAAGACCAACCATTTATCTTTATGCACCGAGTTATAAGGATGGTTAAGGTTAGGAATGAGTTCCCATGATCCACCAGAACTGGAAGGATCTTCCCAGGGACAATCCATAGATAGATTAGAAGTCCATAGGAATGATTGAAAAAGGAGAAAAGTGTGAAAGGGAAGAGTGCGGACTAAAATAGAGCTAGGACTGGAACAAACCCAACAAGGTTCTAGTGATGAAGTTTCAGTAAGCACTGAAGGGGTTGAAGAATGAAAAAGAAATGAAATGAGAAAGGGTGAAAAGAAATAGCCCTCCATATATTCAACCTTAGGACAGAAACTGGGTTCAATTCATAAGCTACTGGCGGTTACTAAGGTAACACCGGTATTGAAGACAAGACGTCATGAACCCAGTGACGCACTGCACTAAACTTCCCAACCACTCAAATTCTCTTAAAAGAACTTGTTTCTTTCTCACGGGGAACCCTGTGCAATGTATCGACCGCCCATTGCGAGCTATATTGATACCTAAACAGGAGACGCCTCTCCAGTCTCAATAGGACACACTTCCAAATATTCTTATTGTTTCACACAATGTGGAAAATAAGATAAAATATTTAGAGTCCTACGCATTATCCTTGTGGTATTGCCAGAACATCCGAGTGATATGAAGATATTCACAATCAAGATGGAAATCCTTCTAGAGCGAACATCACTCAAGCTCTTGGTATGTAACATGTGAGATCCATCTTGAATCAATGATCAAGTGATAACTGGAAAGCAACAATGGTGCGATTCAACATTGAATCAAACTTGTTCCAGGATATGGATTGATGGATACTTTTGCAAAAACCTTTCAATGTGCTCATCAACTAATTTTTGATGGAAATGTGATTCAATGTATAAAACTCTCATTGTGTCTCAAAAATGTTTATTAAGTGACACGCGAGTGATTTCTATAAATCTATTTCTCATCAATCTAGGAATATCAATTCACCGATTCACTCTATCGTGCTGTCTACTTTGAGATGTTCCGGTATGAGAACATGCTTAGTATGAAGATTCCGAAGTGGATTCTTTGGAAAATTCATCACTACAAGCTGGAAATTCCTGTCAAGGAAAGTCTTCTTTAACATAGACTCTACCTGATCACAGGTCGGTTTTCACAAAACCAGAGGGTAGTCTGTTGGTCCCTTTTACTTGGTTAACTATAACTACAAAGCTAAAGTAACCAAGTTCTATGACATTTAGACAAAGATGTATAAAAGATTAACAATAAAGTAACGTAAATATTGGAGACAATATTTTCCAGCGTTTAATTCTTTATTAGAAGTTAATCAAAAAGAATCGTACCCAAGTGTTTGCGGAATAACACTTGGGATTGAAAACGACAAGTATGGTATGGACTCCTCACTAAACTCAATCTATGTTGAGTGAAAACTTTCAGGACCCACTGAGCTATCTCAGGGGTTGTGTTGTTCTTTGGAGGAGTAAAAGTGGTTTGTGAATGCTTTGCATTAATTGCACAAACTTGTCAACTTTTACTCCTCTCTTATGCTACCTATTTATACACAAGTATAGAACAACTAGTTATACATTGGACATAAAGCTTCCTTAACAATATCTTGAAAGATATTATTCTTCTGGCAAGGAACCTTCATTGAGTTAAGTCCAAAAGGTACTTTTTGATGACAGCCTGGTTTTAGCCATTTGAGGAAAGTTTGACCTTAAAGTTATAAAGCACTTTAGTGAAACAGATCAAACTTTCCCGCCTAGTCCTGCCAAAACTTCAGTCTTCTAGTCATCAGTCTTCAGTACCATGAAGTTGTTGAGGAGTCATGGGGTTCAGTGAGTTATTGTCATCCTCACTGAACCCATCACCTTCTTCTTGGTTTATATCACACTTCACTGAGTTCCGTCTCACTGAATGGAGAACCTTTCTTCTTAGGTTCGGTCTAAGCATCCTGAAGGTGACTCACTGAGTTACTGTTCACTCAGTGACTTGTTTATACTTAGGTTATTTTACGTTCAAATCCTTGTTTGAAGAAGATTGGGGAATTCAGTGACCCAACATAGTCTGTCCTCGCAAAATGAATGACAAAGCCATATTCGTTCTCTATCTTTATTGCTAACTGTTTTATTTCAGGGACACATATAAAGATGGAGTTGATGGTTCCTATTTCCAGATGAATCGGGTCAATCCATACCTCATGCTCACACATCCTCCTCACTATCAATTGTGATCATGAAGGATGAGAGACTCCCTACACTGAATGTTAAGAGACTACCAACAACATTTTCGCAACTCTGATGAAAAGTCTCCTAATACTGAAGGGTGTGAGCATGACAGTCCTAATGTCACTACATCACATGATGGCGATACTACTATGGATGAGCTTGGAGATTTATTGTCCCTGATGATCTCAAAGAAGCTCAAAGATCACACAACTCTAAGGAACTCAAATCACAAGTTCATTGCGTGATGTACAAAGTGTGCTGAAAGGTGAAGAATCAGAACCTACGAGCTACGAAGTCTAAAGAATGCTTGAAGATTAAAGAGCTTAATTTCCAAAGGTCACCTCGCTTAGGGGGAGATTGTTAGGACTACAAATATTCCTATAAAAGACTCGGTCACCTAAATATTGTAATAGCATTAAGAGAGCTCGTAGTTAGTTTATTATTTAGTTAGTTTTAGTTTAAGTAACACCGTGGAAGAAGGACGGGTCTTTACCCACTGTATGCCTGATCCACAGCCGGGTGTGGGCGTTTTTATTTCTTGTATAAATACCCCTCTCCCACCAAGGGAGAGGGTTGGACCTTCTCATTCATACAATCTAATATTATCTATTTCTCTCTCAAGGTTCCAACTTCCTTTCTTTTCTCTTTCTCTTTCTCACTTAAACGCCACCATCACCACTATAATCATCATGTTTGTGACTTAGTTACTATCCTACAGTTTGTTTAATGAGTGTTTAGATAAAGGGCTTTTTGAGCAATGCACTCAATGGATTCAAATGAAGATAAGGATGGTGGATTGGTTTATCTAGGTGGTAGCTCTTCTAGTGTGTCTAAAGAAGGATGTGGTGATGTAGAGGTTTGTTGTGCTATGGAAGTACTTAAGTTTCATAGATGTTGAAAGTGAAGATAGATGAATCCTAATTTGTTGTGATTCATTGGTTGGTTGATGAAGCGAAAAGTGTACCGCTTTTAAGGGGTCATTTAAGCCCGAATTCGTGATTATTTGATCAATTACTGCCCTGAATCGTTCGTTTTGTCATTTTAGGTACTTGATGAGTGTGTAAATACTCATCATTTTTACCATATTTTAACTGCTAAAACACGTGAAAACACTCAAGAATGCATCAAAATAATGGAAATATCTCAAAGATCGTGTTTTATATGTTTTAAATGCAAAATGATTGAAAACAAACGAAAAACAAACAAAGATTGCATATTTGGCAGTTTCAGTCCCCCAACTTTCAAAATTTGTCAAAACTAGTCCCTGAGCATTTATTTTGTAAGAAAAGTCAAACCAAGTTCTTAAAAATCAAAAGTTACCAAATAATGATCTTTGGGTGAAAATCTTTCAAAAATGTACAAGTTTACATGATTGGTCCCTCAAGTGTCAAACTTTGGCAGATTCAGTCCCCGGGTGTTTCGTTTTGGAAAATTATCAACAATGGGCTTTGTGGAATTACAAGAGAGCAAGAATGGTCCTTATTAGCAAGCTTGAAAAATAACATGAGTGGCCCCTTAATTTCATAAATCTACAAGTTTGGTCCTTATGTTACATTTCTATAAACCAAATGGACCCTTGAGTAATATTAAGCCTAAACATACAAACCTTGAACCCAATCCCTATCATCCCAGCCCACACTAACTAATCCTAGCCCAATAAACCAAACCACGTCCAAAGCCCACTTTACAAACCTGTAACTAATAAAAAACCCCCCTAACCCTTGACTTGGTTAAACCAATACGCCCCCCCCCCCTTTTCCTTCTCCATTTTATCCAGAAAACAACGAGTCACCTTCATCCCCAATCTCTCCTTTACCCAACATGTCAAACATCCATCTCTACTCCATCTCCTGCCATACTCTACCTCCACCCTCAAAAGCCTCCCCTCACCTTCCCCCATATCACCACCTTCAAGATTAAGTCACGGGTTACCAACTCCAGGTCATCAATCCACAATACTTTGGCGCCCAAACAGAGATTAAAAGCTGAGATGAGCAATAAATCAATCCAATGGCTGTGATTTATTTCAAAAGAAGCACAAGACAGAGCTGAGAAGACATGGAAACCCTAGAATAGTTGTATAAATAGATGGTATTGTAAGCCTTCTAAGGCAGTCAAGTTTTTTTTTATGTGGTAGTCAATTAGGTTTTTAGTAGTCAGTCAAAGTTAGGGTTTTAATCTTGTAATTCGTTTTTAAATTTTAAGTTTCATGTATCCTTTGTTTTATTAATGAAATCCTCAATTGAAGCATTTAAAATTTTTCCAAGTTCTTTATAGCTTTTAAGTTTAATTTCTGCCCCAGCTTAATTACCCTGCTCATCATTATTTATTTCTGTCTTTTATTGCTAATTCGTGTTGTATCTCGTTAGTAATATAGTTTTGGCAGTCCTTGTTCAAGAGAAAGTAGTAGTTTCTTTAAGTATGCAAGCATTCGTCCTAAGATTGGCGTTAGTTTAGCGTTAGTTTAGGGTGGTTGTCAGTCCTTGACCCACTTAGTTGTTACCTCCGATCCAAACTGCACTTAGAATAGATTAGTGCATCTTAGTTTAGTCTATTACCTTAGTGTCGCTAGTCAAAAACTCCAAACTTGACCCACTCTCCCCCTGCTTCTGTCTCAACAGCCCACAGGTCCAAACCCATCCTTTTGAAGAAGATTTTAGATAGGTTCTAGTATGAATTAGGAATGAAATTCAGGTTTGCAAGTATTTGGTAGCTTATACGTTACAAATCTAAGCTTGTTGTTGAATTAGGTGCTTAGTTTGATAACTTTTTATGCCTGTAATATACCCCGAAACCATGAGGTCTGCTGTCCCAAACATGCCTCATCAGTCATCTTTTTTTTTTCAGCCTTAGTTTAGGTTTAGTTAAGCTTGTTAGTGCTTTTCTAGTTAAGTTTTACTGCTTATTACCTGTTTCACTATAGTTTTTAGGACTCCCCTTTAGATTTCCAACCTTGTTTGCCACTTCATGCTTATTTTCTAGCTTATTTCGTGCTCCATATTTGCCCCATAACTGTTGGTTTTTGCTGCTACATAAGCATCCACTGAGCCTGTTTGACTTCGTTCATGTTATTGATTCTTGTTGTTATTACTGATTCTTATTGTTTTTATAATAATTGTTTACTTGATTTTGAGATGGTGTTTGTTGCCCTTGGTTTTTACTTATTCACTTGCTTGTTCTTAAAATCTGAATTTAACATATACAATTGGACTAGTTAGTTTATTGATGTTTGTGTAAGCTAATTTGATCCTTGTTGCTTATCAACTGCTTAGGATAGATTTCCAGGATCCAACTGTAAGCTAATTTGGTTAGCCTATTTTGAGTTTCTTGGAAGTTTTGGATTGAGCAACAGTTAGCAAAACTTTGCATGCAAACTCCTTTCTTTGACAACTGATAAGCAAATGAGTTGGTAAACAGCTTAATTGTACGTTTTTTTTTAAAGATGTTTTTGCAAAAAGTTATTATTTCTCAGTAATTTTCGATTTCAACAAAAAGAAAAAAAAAATGCAAAAAAATGGGGTTTGTGGGGGTCGAACCCCTGACCTCTTGCCAATACCAAACAGCCAAAGCACAACCCCCCTTACCATCTGTGCTTAGGATTGTTTCTTGTAAAGTTTTGTTAGGTTTAGTATTTATAGTATTAAAAATTCAATTAGCTTAATTTGCTTTGCTTATTATTCTGCTTATTTTTAACTGATTTTTCTTCTTCTCATTTTTCTTAGCTTAGAATTAGTAATATCTAATTTCCAAAAAATTTCTAGATTTTTAAAATTAGTTTTAGTATTTTTAATAATTTAATTTAGTTTAAATTGATTTTAATTCATAGTAATTAATTTAAAAAGCAAAAAAATAATTTTCCATTTTCTAAAAATCTCTTTTGTCATCTAGTACGTAGGAAAATTAATTAGAAATACGTAGGACCTTTGTAGCTCAAATTTCGCGTTTTATTTTGTACGTTGACGTTTATTTTTAATAAACGTCGCGTTTTTAATTTAGATTACGTTTTAGGATTCCCGATACCTAATTTTGATTCCCGTAGTGTTTTAGGATTTCCCTAGTTTGCCAATTGCCTTTTGTTTACCCTTAGGTTATTTTATTTTCACTCTCGTTCGTTAATTCTTAATTTTCGTTACTTTAACGTACCACAAAACCAAATAATCTTTCACAACCAAACATACAAGATTTTAATCTCGAACTTTTCTTGAAGCTTTCCATTCACACCTCGTTGGGGTACGACCCGGGAAATCACTTCCCGGTCTCACAATTTAAATATCATTTTCACAAGTTTTGCGAGCTAATCTTTTTCCTAAAAGGTTTACTCGTAATACTTCACGTCTATTTGTCTCACGATAAATTAGACCTCACGTTTGTTGATATTTTGATAAATTGTTTGCACACACCAAAATACAACGAATCAGTCTTTTGGGGAGAAATCTGGAAAAGAAAGCATTTTGGACGTTTTTGGAGCATAAAAGTAAAGAAAACGGCAATGTCTCAAAATCCTTGCTGGAACAGTACCTGACGACGTCAAGGCTTCACACATGACGGCGTCAAGAGTGGCAATACAGGTGGATGTGGAAAATATATGTGACAGCCTAGAGCATCTTCAAGGCAATTTGGCCTAACGGCGTCACCAAGGCCGTTAGGGTCAAAACACATGTGACGGCCCAGAGTATATTTACACATGAAGGCTACAACGTGACACCGTCATGATGTATTCTCTGTATATATTTTTCTAATTTTTCATTGTAAAAGAGTGGAACATTAGGAGGAACTTTACCACAAACCCTAGGTCAAATTTTCATCATATTGTAAGGGTTTCAAACCCTTCTTTCATCCATGTTTGAATAAAGATAAGTCTTCCAATAATCATAAAATATGTCTATGTGTTGTTCGATTCTATCTTATGCTTGTCTTTCTTTTAACATGCTAGGCTAGGTTTTTATTGTGTTTGCTTAGATGTAGTGAAACCTAGATGTTGATTATTGGTTGATTGTTTGTTTATAACTGTTGTGGATGATTGTATTCGATGTTAGGCTTAAGAAAACTGGCAGACTTCCATTGGTAACTTGCTTAAACTTCTTATGAAACATGATCGGAGGTGTACTATGATTTTTGGTTGTATTTAATGCATAAGTGAATTCTAATGATCCCATGTTAGGAGCTTTTAGTCGGCTCGACATAGGAGTGAAGTAGGAGCTTATAGAGTTAGGGAATATTGTACATGGTCCTACGACTAGTATTAAGGAATATAACCCGTCATCCATGCAATCGTAATAAGCTAATCAACCGGTAAAAGATATCTAGGGAGTAATGAAATCTAAGTAAACACATCTTTTCTCATTATTGTTTCCACCACATTAGTTTAATTTCATTTCTTTTTATTTTAATTTAATTAGATATTTAGTTAATTGGGTTAGTTGACTAACAACTAATTCCGCCCACTCCTTCAAAACCTGAGATTTTACTTGCTTTAATAAAATATAAAAAATACAAAAAGAATCATCCCTCGCCTCTAGACCTAGTTTAGTAGGCTTTCTAATCCTACCGATACTATTCCTGAGTTGAACGATCAATCCCCCGGTACTTGTCACTATACTATACTACAACGATCAGGTACACTGCCTGGCGGGGATTGCAAGCTTCTCAAGATCCCTTGAGAGGTAAAACCTGTTGCGAGGGCGCAATCCCGCGTATCAAGTTTTTGGCGCCGTTGCCGGGGAATAGTTATTGTCTAGGTTAGAATTTCTTTTTATTAGGTCTACTTGCTAGATTCCTTTCTAGTAAGATTTTTATTTTTATTTTTAGGTTTTCTTTAGTCTATCTCATTTATTCGTTTCTTTATTCGTAACCTTTGCCATCCGCCATCATGGAAGGTGGTAATATCCTTGAACCTATCAACCCACCACAACAAAAGCCACCACTAGCAAACCAACCTCCTAGACCCTGAACTTTAGTAGAGTACTCCCGTCCTAGCCACCAAGGCTATCGAAACACCATTGAGCTCACTCAAGGAGCCAATGTGTCTGCCTTGCAATCCGATACCATCCGGTTGGTGCAAAGTGGATGTGTCTCCCTTGCAATCCGATACTATCCGGTTGGTGCAAAGCGGATGTGCATTCCATGGACTTCGTTCCGAAGATCCTAATCAACATTTCAAGGATTTCCTAAAATCGTAGATTCCATAGACCTTGATGTTGAAACTAGAGAGACGACCCGATTACTTCTATTCCAATTCTCTCTACATGACCAAGCTAGTGAATGGCTTGAATGTTTACCCGCGGGATCCATCACCTCTTGGGATGACCTCACTTCTCGTTTCCTTGCTCAATTTTTCCCACCGGGGAGAACTACTAAGCTTAGAAATGATATCTTGATGTTCCAACAACGTCAAGGTGAAACTCTCTATGAAGCATGGAATCGTTTCAAGGACTTACTCCAAAAAGTCCCTCATCATGTCATAGATCTTTGGCTCCATGTCCAAATCTTCTATGACCATATCGATCTCTCCACAAGGCGAACCATTGACCAATCGGCCGGTGGCAAGCTACGTGATCTAAGTGCAGAAGAATCATGGGAACACATAGAAGATCTTGCTCTCTATGACAACGAAAGTTGGAATGATCCCCGTGATTTGAACAAAACGGTCAAGGCAATATCTTTGCCTTCGAACAATTCTAGCACTCCCGACCGTAGGATCATGGAACTTGAAGACCAAGTCAAGTTTCTCATGAAATCCTACGAAGCTCCTAAGCCTTCAAGAGAAGTGAACAAAATCACTTCTTCATGCGAATTATGTAGTGGTCCCCATGACACTCGTGATTGCGTGGAACTCCCGGGACAAGGTTTTGCGGATGACGCATCCTCGCGTACCGACGAAGCGGGAGACAAGTGGCACACTTTCAAACCCGAGCCAAACCCTTACGGTGATTCATACAATCCTTCTTGGAAAAATCACCCGGACCTTAGGTGAAAACAAAACCAAAACATGCCCCAAAACAATTCTTCCAATCCACCTAATCGTTACCAAGCAAACGGTCCACCCTCTAACCGTACTTTCAACAACAATCCTCCAATAACTATGGTAGTACCAATAATCTTGAAGGATTGATGTCAAAGTTTATGGCATCTCAAGAAGCTCGCATAGCTAAGTTTGAAGCCGATTTCAAACAAAAGCAAAGTGAGATGACCAATAAAATTGACACATTGTTGAAAGCTCTCAATGACCGAGAAATGGGAGCACTCTCAAGTGACATGGTCAAGAACCCGAAACTAAACGTTAATGCCATATCATCGGTTTCGTCACCTACTTCTTGTCCACAATACTATTCGGTCAAAGCAATGAACACGTGTTTCAAGCAAAACCAAATTCTTCAAAAGGACCAATCGAATAAAATATCTGATAATAAACTGGTCAAAAGCATAATTGAAAAACCTCCTACACAAAACCTTGACGATGAATTCAAGGAACTTCACCTTGAACGTCCGGTTATTGAAGTTTTAGCAAGAGCTCCCTACTACAACGCCCTTTTAGAGAAATATGAGGAGAAACTTAAGTTGGGTAAGAATGGGACCACCTTCGTTCGGAATAAGTTGCCTAAGAAATTAGATGATCCGGGCACATTTGTTTTACCTTGTAGGATCGGGGACTCCGAAACTTTCAACACACTATCCGATCTTGGGTCAAGCCTTAATTTACATCCTTTGTCCCTTTACACCACTCTTAAGCTGGGAAAATTAGATGACACGGAGGTAATTATAGGTCTTGCGGATGGTAGCGTAGCATATCCGGTAGGGGTAGTGAAGGACGTACTAGTGCATATAGGAAAATTAACTATACTAGCCGATTTCCACGTCCTTAATATGGTTAGTGACACTACGTGCCCTTTGTTAATAGAAAGAGGATTCTTAGCTACCGCAAGTGCGATGATCGATTGCAAGAAATCTAGGATAGTGGTAGGAGAAGGAGACACTTGGTCGGTCTATAATGTTAAGAAGCATGCTTATGATACTAATGAGGAACCAACACCTCATTGGGTAGATTTGAATAGGAGACCATCTAGATACGGACAGTGGGTTAATGGAGACTTTATAGGAACTCAACGCCCATTTTATTTAGAAGAGGAGTTTATAAATAAAACGCATTCGGTAGAGCAACTCATAGCTAGGGATGAGGAACTAAACCCTTTTGAGGATCCCTTAGTGTTTAGGAAAATGATTGAATTCTTAGGAGTGATGCCTATCAATTTAGGAAGGAACAAGTGGAAAAGGGAAGGGGATAAGTGTAAATGGAATTGGGACAAGCCACCTAAGGAAGGTGACGGATCATGGCATATGAAGATGATTCTATATGATCCGGATGGAGAAAAGTTTGACAAGTCATACCGTACCAAGAAAGCCGATAGGAAATTGAAACCTAAGTTTGATCCCAAGGATGTCCTCAACGAGGAGCTCACACGTATAGGATAGCCCGTAACCTTGAGTCTAGCTAAAAGACTCGTTAATAAAGAAAAGCGCTTCTTGGGAGGCAACCCATGTTTTGTGTGTTTTTATTTGTTTGATTTTATTTGTTTCCATATACATGTTTTATTTTTATTGTTGGTAGATCATGTTTCAAAGTAAATTGTGAAAATGCTTTATTTTGTTTTTAACTTCGTCTTAATTACATATAAAGGTATTTTGCAAAAGCTAAGTGTAAGAGAGATCCAAATTTGTTTATAAGAACGAAAATGAGCATGATTCACTACAATATTAAATGAGCATGTATATTAGTATTTGTTAGAGTCAAATGCTTGTATCGAGTCATAATGATGTTTTGCAGGATTTTCAAGGAAATAAGGCATAAGTTTTTCCAGAAATTTTCTGGAAACTTAACATAAGATTTTTCCAGGAACATTCTGACAGCGTCAGGAGTTACAACCTGACGGCGTCAGGTACTAAAATTCTAAAAAAATTTGCGAGTTTTGTTAAAATCGGAGTCTTAAAGTTTTTGTTGATTCTTTAGTTTTATAAACTCCAGGAAATCTGCAAACATTCATTCCACAAGCATTATATCTTAAATTGTTTTCTAGGATTTTTTAGTATATATAGATTGCCGCCGATTTTACTCGAGATTTGCCTTGATTGTTTTCTCAGGTTTAACAGGTTATATATGTTCATTTTCTTGGAGGAAGATCTAACCTTGTTGACACACTATCCACAGCGAACGAATCAAGGGAGTATTTATTTTCATTCTTTTACCTACTTTACTTTTACATCCTTTAATTAAACATTGGGGACAATGTTCATCCTAAGTGTAAGGGGAGGGTAAATGATGATACCTTATAGGATACGATTGCACTTGAGTTTGTCTGTTTGATAGTAGGTGTGTAATAAAACTAAGAGAAATACTTGATACGGCAATTTTAGCGCCAAATTTAAAAATTTTTACAACATTTAGGAGTGAAGCTTTAGCCTTAATGAGCGTCTCATGGATAGGAGTTGTATGACTTGCATAAAACCGTACCACTTAAAAAAAATTTCCACCCAAATATGTGCGGTTCGCCTTTAGATTTGATAGGAAAAGCATTCATTATTAGTGCTTATGAGTGTACCGGTAGTATGTAGATTCTAGAACTTGCGCTAGTGATGCATCCAAAGACCGCTAGTGAGACTAAATTCATGTAGTAGGATCTACTACATGATAAGAGGCATTAGGATCACCCTTGTGTTTAAACCCGTATCATAATTAGTTGACTATTTAAGTCATATTACTTGACTAGCGAAGTCAATTAATTTTCCCACACCTTAGCGTTGTACTCATTTTTAGTACACGAAACCCCTAGTACACCCCTCCGAGCCTATCTTTTCGTTTCTAACTTTAAGCATCTTACTTAAAGGAAGAATTTGTTTACAATCCACCCCAAATGTGCAACCAAATCGCCTTAGCCTTCCTTGTATGCACTCATCTTTAGTGAATTATTGTTACATGTTTAAACCCTTAGTTAATTATCTAATTGATTACACGGTTGCTAAGTCGAGTCATATCTTGTACATATTGTTTTGGGACGATTGGAATGATTGGGTAAAGTACTAGTGTTATGGAGTAATGGGGAAGAACATCATATATTACCCCCATATGTGCGTTAATCTTAAAAAGTACTCCAAGTGTTTTGATTATCCTGATTCGAGTCATTAGAGTAGTTTATTGTAAAGTATGTAAAAATTCAAGTGTAAGGGGAATGCAAACCCCTTATGATGTATTATTTTGGATGGTAGGGTAAGAGTGTATGCAAAAAAAAATAATAATAAAAAAAGAAAAAAAAAAACATACGGACTACCATCCCGTTTCATTCTATGTTTGTTTTAATTTTTTGTTATTTTTGATTTATTAGCTTAAGTCTAGTCTAGTCTTGGCTTAGCAACGCCATGCTATACATGTAATTAACCAAGATGCTTAACTCGCCACCAGTAAATATTGTTTTTATCTAACAAAACCGTGTTTTCCATATCCCTACACCTAACGTTATAACCCTTTAAAAGACTTCTTTGATAATTTATCCTAGGTGCTTACGCCAAGTGGTGTAGGTTTGATCCTTTCCGAAGCCTATGGTAATCTATTTGCTATGACAGGTAGTGAGAGATGTTTTCCATTTCCTTATTGTGATATATACTTTATTACACCCGAGAGATGTGAGTATCTAAACACTATTTGTGAGGTGCTAGTGTATGACCTCTGTGCTTGTTTTTGGTTTTTAGTGGAATGATTATTTGTTATAATTACTTTTATATTAGTGTTAAAAGACCCCTAACTTGTATTTTGATTAGATTAAAAGCGTATTTTCTTGAGGACAAGCAAATCTCAAGTGTAAGGGTATTTGAAGAGCCGAAAAGTGTATCGCTTTTAAGGGGTCATTTAAGCCCGAATTCGTGATTATTTGATCAATTACTGCCCTAAATCGTTCCTTTTGTCATTTTAGCCTGACGGCGTCACCAAGGCCGTCAAGGTCAAAACACATGTGACGGCCCAGAGTATATTTACACATGAAGGCGTCAAGACTAGATCTAGGCAATACGAATTTTATATTGGTGGTGAGTTGACGGCGTCAGATGCTACAATGTGACACCGTCAGGATGTATTCTATATATATATTTTTCCAATTTTTCATTGTAAAAGAGTGGAACATTAGGAGAAACTTTACCATAAACCCTAGACCGAATTTTCATCATATTGTAAGGGTTTCAAACCCTTCTTTCATCCATGTTTGAACAAAGATAAGTCTTTCAATAATCATTCAATATGTCTATGTGTTGTTTGATTCTATCTTATGCTTGTCTTTCTTTTAACATGATAGGCTAGGTTTTTATTGTGTTTGCTTAGATGTAGTGAAACCTAGATGTTGATTATTGGTTGATTGTTTGTTTATAATTGTTGTGGATGATTGTATTCGATGTTAGGCTTAAGAAAACTGGCAGCCTTCCATTGGTAACTTGCTTGAACGTCTTAAGAAACATGATCGGAGGTGTACTACGATTTTTGGTTGTATTTAATGTATAAGTGAATTCTAATGATCCCATATTAGGAGCTTTTAGTCGGCTCGACATAGGAGTGAAGTAGGAGCTTATAGAGTTAGGGAATATTGTACACGGCCCTACGACTAGTATTAAAGAATATAACCCGTCATCCATACAATTGTAACAAGCTAATCAATCGGTAAAAGATATCTAGGGAGTAATGAAATCTAAGTAAACACATATTTTCTCATTATTGTTTCCACCACATTAATTTAATTTCATTTCTTTCTATTTAAATTTAATTACATCTTTAGTTAATTGGGTTAGTTGACTAACAACTAATTCCGCCCACTCCTTCAAAACCCGAGATTTTACTTGCTTTCATAAAATATAAAAAATACAAAAAGAATCATCCCTCACCTCTAGACCTAGTTTAGTAGGCTTTCTAATCCTGGCAACACTATTCCTGAGTTGAACGATCAATCCCTCGGTACTTGTCACTATACTATACTACAACGACCAGGTACACTGCCTGGCGGGGATTGCAAGCTTCTCAAGATCCTTTGAGAGGTAAAACCTGTTTCGAGGGCGCAATCCCGCGTATCATTGGTATAACTAGCGGGTGAGGTGCTTGAAGTTTTGCTCATGTTTTTGAAGCTTATGGGCTGAGATATATCACAAGGTGAATGTGATGAGATGATGGTGAAAGAACAAGTGAACTTAAGTGCTAAATGTTTAAGGATAAAAACCTATTGACATTTTTCGGATATGACTATTAATGACTACGGTAGTAAGTCAAGTTTACTTGAATATTTTGAACGAAATACTTAAGTTTTCAATTCTACTTAGTTGAGATTGGATAGCATAGAAGGATAGCAAGACTTGATAATACATCTATAACTTAAGAGTGAGTTATGACTCGATGTAAATCCTTATCGTCTTGAAGGATGACACATTATTTTTATGTTAACTGATTGGTGCAAAAGCAGTCAACTAAAGTCAACCATAGGTGTGGTCAATATAGTCAAACTACCTAAGCCAATGCTTCCGGGTAATATAGGTAATCACCAGGTCGTTATGTCCCAACGAGGTGTGAATTGTGCTTTAGCGTGCTTGTGATCGGGTGATTTTTCACAGGAAAGGGTTGTGATGAGAATTATTTGAGAATTTTGAAATGAAATAGCTTAGGAAAGCTATATGATTGATTATGTGAATTTTGATTAAGAGGAAACGAGCTAAATCCTAAAAACATACGTTTTAATAATAAACGTATACTGACGTACGTGTTAAAAAGTAAAACTGATTAACTAAAAAGGCTACGTGTGTGAAATTAATGTTTTTACAATCCTAATAAATAAAGAAAATTTTTAGAAAAAGAAAAATTATTTTTACACTATTTAATTATTTATTATTAATTAATTACTAATTACTTATTAATTAACTAATTAAACTGATTTAAATTATTAAAAATACCAAATAACTTAGATAATTAAGAAAATTTTTATATATCTAATTAACCATCATAGGAATCTTAAAAAATTATAAAAAGTAGGTTTTATGTATTTTTAAACCAATTTACTAATTATTATTCTAATTATTAATTAATTACCAATTAAACTAATTAAATTCTAAAAAATAGAAAATGAACAGTAGAGATTCTAGAAAAATTCCTAAAAATGTTTTAACTTATATAAAAGCTAGGAAAATTATAAAAACTAGGTGTTACTTGATGAAATCTAATTTTGCTATTTAATACTTTAATATTAATTAATAATTAATAAATCTAATATTAAATCTAATAATTATTAAATGACAATATAAAATTCTGGAAAAATTTCTAAAAATACTTTAATATAAAATAAAATTAAGAAAAATATAAAAATGCAAAGGAGCTTATAAATAAGCTGAAAAGAAAATTAAAAAGTTAAATTGAATTAAATAGAAACTATCACTTATAATTAAATTGGTTTTTTCTATTTTTTTTTTCTTTTTCTAAATTATTTTAACACTAAAAACAAACAACTTTTACAAAAACAACTTTTTGGAACTTAAAAATAAGCCAAATGGATTCTAAAAGTCTTGACAGTTGACTTTCTTTGACCAAGCTAGGAAATAAGCTTGAATGAGCTTATGTGGGGTCCACAAGGGTAGATTCTGATTCAAATAAGTTGGTTGGACATGATTAAGCTAGAATCTAACAAATAAGCTCACAAGATAAGCCAAGAAGCCAAGATAAGCACTTAATTTTCTTACTTGTACACTGAAAATGGGACAGAGTTTGAGGGTATTTCTAAGTGGGTCCCAGGGAGCTTAAGCTCAAAAGCTTGCTCAAAATTAGAAGATGGCCAGGAGGGGGGTTGAAATAACCCAAAGGGGGCCTGTGGGACCCACTGAGGTGGTTAGGAGCAACCACCAAAGTGGTGGTGGTGGCTGCAGTGGTCTGTGCACAAGGGAGGTCCTTCCCCTGCAGCTCAGTTTGAGTGTCTGTAACTTGCACACAAAAAATCACAAAAATGTATTGAGGATAGGATTCAGTAGTTTAGCTGGTATACTACCATAGGTAAAAAGCACAAGTCTTAGATCTACCCACAAAATTCCAAACAATTCTTGCAAAAAATGAGATTTCTGAACAAATGAAATTTTTGACTTTTTCTATTTTTGATGAGCTTTGACTAAAGTGAGTTTCAATTGATCCTAGATGGTTTAATATGATTTACTAACTTATTATGAGACTGATTTAAGCTATATGAACTAATTATGAAACTATTTGAATGATTAAACACTCCTATATCCTAACAGTTATGCTATGATGATGGATTAAGGCCAATTTTGACTTTTTCCAAAGGTACCCTTGTTTTTAAGCTATAACAGACCTAGTGTGACCTATTTAAGCATGCATGAACCAAAAGTAAAGTTAAAAACAGACCTAAACATGGGGTTGCATGCAGATCCAAACACACCTTTATTTGAGTGAAAAGGTGAGTTCCAAAGGGTGTGACTGATTTAAACCATGTTATCAACTCCACATATTCTCATATGATAGAATAAACCTTTTTAAGCTCAAAATCACAGTTGTTAACAACTCAACACAGATGAATCAAAAATAAGAAATTTTGACAGTTAAAACAAGAAACTAAGCACAAGTAAATTCTTAATGAACAAATGCTCAATTTAAGGCATCAACCTAACTATAGTAGACTAGTTAAGCACACATAACACAAAGATAAACACTGATGAACACTTATACTAGTAAATGCAAAATTCAGTCAAGAAGCTTACAATAGGCATCGAAGCTAAACACCATGAACCAAGGACCTTTAGACCAACCTATAGACTTCCCATGAAGTCAATAAACCACTGTTATCCAGAATAAACAGTGCTCCATGCATTGTTTCATCTCCTTCAATGATTTTTAATTTTGAGCCTATTGATCTTGTATTTTTTATTTTTTTTGGTTTTATAAATAAAACTGGATTTTATACTCCTATGAGCTTACAGAAGCTTTGTACTAAGATTATATGAGCTTATGGATCATTTAAACAACATTTTTTACAACATTTGGCTGAAATGGGAATTTCAATAGAAAATGCTAAATTCTAAATTAAGACTTGAAACTTGAATTTATTGATTGAAATAGATTATAACTACAATGGAAAGCTTGGGATTACAATTTTAAACTAGGTTTACAACTGGAAATGGATAATTAAAAAAAACGACATTAAAATTTTGCTAATAAAACTACTCCATGCTCTACACCTTCTCTTATCTTTTTGTAGTAGTATCCTAGGGTTCCTCTGAGCATCCTTGACTTTTCCCACTTCTGTTTGAGCCCTTGGATGGCTCAAATTCATCCTAACCATTAATTTTCCATTTGGCGTGATAAAGTCCTTTTTGTAGTATATAATTATTCCGAAGAAATACTCGTGAAAGTATTTCCCGGGTCGTTTTCCCAGCGAAGGTAGAATGGAATCGTGAATAATCGAATCGCGATATCGAGTCGTGAAAAGTGGTGAAGTGAAAAATATGATTTTGGATTTCAAATAATAAAAAGTAATAGTGAACTAACCAGAATGTACAAGCTAAATATGTACAGAGGTTAAAAACGTAAAAACGGAAATGCACACGCGTTATTTAAAACGTAATGTTTATTTAAAAATGATCCTACGAACTTGGAAATATTTTCTAAAAATCTAAAACTATAAAAAAGAATTTCTAAAAATATTTTTGTATTTTTCAGAGCTTTTTCTTATTTTTTATGGATTTTTGGTATTTAAAAATGATTAAAAATTGATTTTAAACTAAAAGAAATTAAGAAAAATAGCAAATGAACTTAGAAAATTATGAAAAATTAACAGAAATTCTAAAATATTATAGAAAGCTTGCAGAAAAATTTTGGATTAAAAATAATAAGCAGAAGTGCTTATTAGCTTAAAATCAGCTTAACACAAGTGCTTATTGTTAAGCACTTGTGTCAAAACTTCTTGAAACTTAAAACACAGTTGTATTATACTCAATTATGCTCAGAAATATCAATCTCAGATCAGAAATTACACAGATATTTCAATAAGCAAGCTATAAGCAATGTAAAATAAACTCAAACTTGAGACAGAATTCCAAAGAATAAGCCAGAAGCTTATGGAACATATGCAACACTTAAACAACTTCAATGTAACTCAGAAATCTCAAATGATAACAAGTACAAGCTCAGAAAGGTACTAGCAGGCCTAATAACTAAAACAGATTACTACTCTACTCTACCAATAAGCAGACCTCAAAAAGCTGTTCTAAAGAGCTAAAGACTACAAGATTATGGGGGCAATAACTAAACTACCATACTGAGATTTTATAAAACAAAAAGCTAATCCTAAAACTATGATCTACTACTCCTAATGGTGCCATGAAAGTGAGCTCAGATCTGAGGTGCAGGGGAGATAAGTGCCCATACAGTCAACTTCCACACAAAATTCTAATAAGCAGATAAGCTCTAATCCTGAATTTTCTAGCTTATTTAGATACACTAGTTACTAAGGAACAAAAATCAACAAGCAATAACTATTTCTAACTTCTAATGAATCCTTCAAGTTCAACCAAAAATCAGACCAATATCCTAGTTCTAACTGATTTTGACTTTTGAAATTACTACTAATCTTTGACCATAACTATGTATAAATGAAGTAATAAGGTGTAATTAAGCTAAAATAAGCTAGTATGATCTAATTTGCAACTATTCCTACAAGTATGCTATCTGAATTATACTAATGCTAACAATAAGCTAATTTTAATTCTAACTTTGACTATTTTATTAATAATGACTACTATTTTATTGCTTCTAGTGTTCTACAGTGACACTTAGTGTAATGTTTAAACCATTTGTAACCTATGAAATACATTGTACACTAGCAGAATTCTCTATTCCAAACACTCCCTTATGTTTCAGTTACACTATGAATCAGTGAAAACATCTACATACAAACATTCTAATGATCATATCAGCTATAACAACAAGCTCAGAAACCCAATCAATGATCTAATGCAACATTCATGAGCTGAATCTCAGAAATTCAGATTCTAAAACAAAATTCTTAAGCAAAATAGATTACTCTAGAGAATGAGATAACAAACTTTAAACTATCAATTCAACCTATCAATCTATCAATTACATCACTAATGAAAGTAAAATCATCATTCAACAACAGCAGAATTCAACAAGAACAAAGTAAATTGAGAAATGCTAATATAGAAGAAAAATAAATCAGAACTTACAAAGTTATTCCTCCTCATCCACAATTGAGGAGGATTCACTATGCTTGCCTATCTTTTAGATAGGCAGGTTCTTCCCTTTCTAAAACTGCTTATCTAGGATACACCTCAGCTACCTCTGATCATTCACCTTGGCTATGGAACAGTAACAAGCACACCACAAGCTATAAAAGCTCGAATGTATTGTATAATAAGCTAATCAGCTTATCTCAGACTTGAAACAACTTATTTTTAAACATTTTTATATTTTTTTATTATTTTTCTGATTTTTATTTATTTTTCTTCTTTTGTAAATGAAAATTGTTTGAATGATTTTATAGAAAGTAGACTAATAAAACTGGATTAAAGCTAAAGTGAAGCAGAGTAAAAATAGATTAAGCTAATAAAATTGATGAATAAGCTGAGAATTTAAAAGTGAACTAAAATATTTTTCATTAAAATCTAATTGAAAGTTTACAATAGCTAAACTAGTTACAAAGAAATTTCGACAGCATTTTCCTACTCTAGAAATTATACTACTCCTACTCCTAGTCTAACAGCCCTAAATTGTGAATGAGAGAGAGTTTTTATAGCCTTGAGGTGAGTTGGGAGCCACGGATTGCCAAGCTGGCAATCCGTGTGCCTTGTGCTTTCTCTGACATAATCTAAGCCTTCCAATCATTCCCCAATCATCTAAGCCGTTTGATCATTCCCAATGAGGTGTCTTGTCCAATTAGATGATGCCACGTATCCACAGGTGTGCTAGTTTGAGTCTGACAACTTCGGACACATCTAAAGGCTTCTAGAAACACTCGGAATTGACCCTTATACCCTTAATCTCAGTAATTTGGCCGGAATAGTAACTAGGGTTTGGTGAATAGTAATCTGGGTAATTTTGGGGATAAAAAGGGTGGGGTTGGGTTATTTATTATATGTTTGACCCTGGAAGTGGGTTTGACCGTGGGTGGGCTCGGGTATAGGATTTTAGGATTGGGCTTGGGTAATAATTTGGAGTGGGCTTGGTCTAGTGAATATTCAGATTTTTGGAAAATATCATTTAAGGACCAAATGTGTGATAATATGAAAATCCAAGGGCTGATTCCGTCACTCTTGCAAAGTTAATTCAAGGACTGATCTTGACAAAGTAAGATTCTTCAGGGTCCAATGTTGACTTTTAAGATCACAGCTTTGACTAATTGACCGTCTTCCACTCTCGTGCTTGGTTTCATTGTTTTCTCGTGATTTTTCGTCATTTTTGTATCATATCCGTACCTGCATGTCACAAACACAAAAACACTACAAATTTGGCATAATTCGATTAGTTTTTGGTCTTTTGCGTCCGGTTTTGGTCTTATAAAAGTGAGTGAATAAGCACTCACCAAAATCCCCCGAGACTAAGGTATTGCCGTGTCCTCACGCAATGTGATCAATTCACGCTCTTGGGATAAATAATTTTGATACTCTTCCTACTAACTTTGAAAAGTTGCAAGGAGGTTCGAAAGAAGTAATAAAATCATTTATTCCCGAAAACGCTCCGTTTTCCAAAATTTTTCCTTTTATTCCTTTGTTCCACTTACACTTCCTATTTTTTTTTTTTTGTACTCTTTCATACTTCAAACTTGTGACGGTTTGTTGAACTTTCATTATTTTTGCAATAATTATTAGGGTCAACGAGTAAAAACACTTCTATTTAAGAAGTGACCATACGGATAAAAATCGTCATCCTTGATTTTTCACAAGTCCCCAAACTAAGCGTAAAAACGAGATCACATCTTATCTACAAATTAGATGCTAACACTACTCATAATAGTTACTTGTGGAAACTCCTTACTCCCATTTCATAGGTTTTGTATCTCAATATTTTATTTTGTTGAGAAATGAATTGCTTCATACTTTCTCGTTTCGATAATTTTTAAGTCCGATAGTGATACCTAAGTTAAAACGATAAATAGTTATTCATTTTCTCTTAAGAACCACTGCAATAGAAATTCGGTCCACATCAAGGAATTTGGGGTACATATAATATCAAAGATATAAGTTGCGGAGTACGATCACGTGCACCTCATGTGACTGATTACTAATCACTTATCACATGAACCTCACGCGTCAACAACTTATTGATACATACATAGCTCTTATTCAACAATACTACAACTTTCACTTTTTCATTTTTCACTTTTTTCATACTTTTGATACTTTTTTCTTTCTTGACTTTTTTTTTCTCAACATCAATGGAAGCTTATCGGGTAGCTCCAAAACCACATACATAATCAACTTTTGACTTTTGATTTTTTCACTTTTTGCTCTTATTTTTGATGTTCCTTGATATGTACCCAACTTCTAAAGCAAAAATTCTCTTAAGAAAACAAATAACTAAATATTATTCAAACCGAAATACCACTAATTAACCTAGAACATCTATTTTATATTGGTGACGTTTCTGATGGGAGTAAAAAGCCACAAGTACCTCTCATGAGCTCTAAAGAGAACCACTACTCCACGTTTAGCATCTAACTTCTAAATAAACTCTATCATTTCTCGCTCTTCGCAATTTAAGATTCCAAATAATGAAACCCGCGAATACTTAGCCGATAATTAGCCACGCATATATAAAGTCAGATACGGAAACTTGCAAATTCTAGAAGAAGAATTCGCGTTTTCTAGCTCCTTATGTAAAAGACTAGCGAAAGCTTTTAAGCTGCGCATGTATAAAGTCATGTACGGGAACTTGCAGATTCTTAAGAAAGAATTCGCATTTTATAGCTCCTGGTGTACAAAACTAGCACAAGCTTATGTGATCATAATTGGTTAAGGGAACAAGCTAGGGCTCAACACGCCCGGTCAAGTCAAAATATTTATTCCTACTCTCGCCTGCAAGAAAGTCAACAAGGTGTCAAAACACTTATTCAAACTTTATTATATTTTTGCACGAATTTTTCACATTCTTTTTGTGCTTTTTCATGACATTTTCATTCAAAATTTTTGAAATTTTTCAATTTTTTCAATTTTTTTACTTTTGGTGGAAAAACGGAGTTGCGAGAGTACACGACATGTGAAAAATGCAAGGTCAAATCGAATCGAAGATTCACCCTCCCCCCGACTAGAATTAAACATTGTCCTCAATGTTTTGATGGGTTAAGGCAATCCTAACAAAATTCTAGGCCGTTTATTAATTATGCCAAAGAAAACGTTAGTCGATAAGATTTAACGGATATAGGATTTCCAAGTAGCACCGATGAATGAGACTTCAAGTGAAGAGATAACGAGCACGAGAGTCATCATAAATCACGGACAATCCTGAACAAACATCACAAACAACCACGAAACACAAGAGTGGAAGAGGCACCCCCTGCTCACATTAGGTGTTAGAAAATAAAAAATAAGAAGATGAAATTGGATAATCATGGGTTGCCTCCCATGAAGCGCTTGTTTTTGTTCACCGAGTCACATGAGCTTGACTCGATCCCCGAATTAATTCGTCTTTGGGGAGAGCAGATAAAACGGCCACTTGGCACTGGAAATGCCGGGATCAAATATGGTATCCTCACTCCCGGTGGAGTGGAAAGAAGAAATGGTGGGATAGATATAAAATGGTTGAAACACCCGGATAGTATAAACATAGTCGATTTCTGAATCAAGGGTGGGTAAAATATTAAGCACGGGAGCATCATGATCATAAATCTCGTCCACCACTCCAACAACAACTTCATTAACATCAAGCTCAAAATCTATATCGGGTGGTTTCTCGGGTGGACGAGAAGACGGTAAATCGAAGAGAAACGAATCGGCATCGGAAGGTAAATTATCATTATGGAATTCTTTAGTAAGCACGTTTCTTCGAAGGCCATTCTCGTCATTTTCAATATCTGGTTGAGAAATGGTATGAGAAAGTTCATCGGAGAACTTCTCGTGAGGAGAATCAAGCATATCATGTAAAATATGAACCTCGGGTTCGATTTCAGACTCATCACTAAGAATATCGAAGATCGGGTTATTTGAAATTTGATTATAATCTTATTCAAATTCAAATAACGGATTCGTGAAAGTCATATTGAATGTTTCGGAAACCCTTGGAACGAGGTCATCATCATCCTCATCATCATCATCGATATCTCCACAAGAGTCTTCATCACTCATAGTATACTCATTGTGAGAATCGGTATAACTTTCCACTTCAACTAAATCTTCATTACTCATCGGAGGGAGAGAAGTTGATGGCTCTTCATTCAATAATTCTTCGAGTAAACGAATATCCCCCTCTGGATCAAAATTAGCATCGTCCATTATCGGAATGGAATCATTAGCAAGAAACGCCTCGATCTCATCTAAAACGACATCACTCCCTTCAACCGGTGTGAAAGAAGGATGGAAAGAAGAATCACCGATAGAATTTCCCCCGGACTCACTTTGGATTGGAACGAGGATCTCAACACTTGACTCATTGAATTCGTCTGATTCCGTTGCCGGAATAGTGTCAAGAGGCTCGTCCCCCATTATTAGAGAGTCCACGGGCTCTACGGGAGAAGAGATAGAATCATTTTGAGGATTTAGATTGATCGTGATCGTGGAACTATCATCATACAAACAACACTCACAAAATTGGAATTTTCTTTCTTCAACAAGAGGTTCTTCCATTGATCTTTCATAAGGCTCGGGAGTAGATGTCATACGATTAACCATCTCTTTCAACTCATCCATCATGGATTTGATTTCAAAAATTTGATTATTAAATTCGGAAGTTTGTGGGGGTTGGTAAAAACCATTAGAATCGTAACAAGAATTAGGTTCATAATAAGAATTTTCAAACGATCCCCCATAATTTTCAAAACTCGATGTATTTTGGAAAGAATCACCATTGTAATACGAATTTGGCTCATAAAAATTATTTTGAGGATAACAATCAAGGCTCGGATCGTAAGCGTAAGACGTATCAGCATTCGAAGCATAGCACATACAATTGGTGTATCCACATACATCACAATAACATTGCCCACACGGCATTCCTTCTTCGGACGGGTTTCCACAATTATAATAATAAAACCAAGGTGGTGGTGGTGTATAAAAATCGGGAATATTTGACGAATTGTTGAACGAATTTTGATCACACGTGTGAAAATTACAATTCAAACAAACGCCATCACGAATATTATCTCCACATTCGTTGCACGTACACCACACACACAACCCTCCGAAGAACGGTTCTCCACAATTGGAACAAAACGTATCCATTAGAATTAAACGTGAGAGGGTTTGAGAAGAAGAATCAAATGATAAGAGGATAAGAAGATTATTTTTGTTTTTTGATTTTTTTTTAAAATTATATATTTTTTATAGAAAATATATACAAGATAGTGGAAAACTTAACACAACACGATTTTTCAACACGAATATTCAAAACTCACGTCCACCTTCCCCGACAGCGGCGCCATTTTGATAAAGTCCTTTTTGTAGTATATAATTATTCCGAAGAAATACTCGTGAAAGTATTTTCCGGGTCGTTTTCCCAGCGAAGGTAGAATGGAATCGTGAATAATCGAATCGCGAAATCGAGTCGTGAAAAGTGGTGAAGTGAAAAATATGATTTTGGATTTCAAATAATAAAAAGTAATAGTGAAATAACCAGAATGTACAAGCTAAATATGTACAGTGGATAAAAACGTAAAAACGGGAATGCACACGCGTTATTTAAAACGTAACGTTTATTTAAAAATGATCCTACGAACTTGGAAATATTTTCTAAAAATCTAAAACTATAAAAAAGAATTTCTAAAAATATTTTTGTATTTTTCAGAGCTTTTTCTTATTTTTTATGGATTTTTGGTATTTAAAAATGATTAAAAATTGATTTTAAACTAAAAGAAATTAAGAAAAATAGCAAATGAACTTAGAAAATTATGAAAAATTAACAGAAATTCTAAAATATTATAGAAAGCTTGCAGAAAAATTTTGGATCAAAAATAATAAGCAGAAGTGCTTATTAGCTTAAAATCAGCTTAACACAAGTGCTTATTGTTAAGCACTTGTGTCAAAACTTCTTGAAACTTAAAACACAGTTGTATTATACTCAATTATGCTCAGAAATATCAAACTCAGATCAGAAATTACACAGATATTTCAATAAGCAAGCTATAAGCAATGTAAAATAAACTCAAACTTGAGACAGAATTCCAAAGAATAAGCCAGAAGCTTATGGAACATATGCAACACTCAAACAACTTCAATGTAACTCAGAAATCTCAAATGATAACAAGTACAAGCTCAGAAAGGTACTAGCAGGCCTAATAACTAAAACAGATTACTACTCTACTCTACCAATAAGCAGACCTCAAAAAGCTGTTCTAAAGAGCTAAAGACTACAAGATTATGGGGGCAATAACTAGACTACCATACTGAGATTTTATAAAACAAAAAGCTAATCCTAAAACTATGATCTACTACTCCTAATGGTGCCATGAAAGTGAGCTCAGATCTGAGGTGCAGGGGAGATAAGTGCCCATACAGTCAACTTCCACACAAAATTCTAATAAGCAGATAAGCTCTAATCCTGAATTTTCTAGCTGATTTAGATACACTAGTTACTAAGGAATAAAAATCAACAAGCAATAACTATTTCTAACTTCTAATGAATCCTTCAAGTTCAACCAAAAATCAGACCAATATCCTAGTTCTAACTGATTTTGACTTTTGAAATTACTACTAATCTTTGACCAAATCCAAATTCAGTTGATCATAACTATGTATAAATGAAGTAATAAGGTGTAATTAAGCTAAAATAAGCTAGTATGATCTAATTTGCAACTATTCCTACAAGTATGCTATCTGAATTATACTAATGCTAACAATAAGCTAATTTTAATTCTAACTTTGACTATTTTATTAATAATGACTACTATTTTATTGCTTCTAGTGTTCTACTGTGACACTTAGTGTAATGTTTAAACCATTTGTAACCTATGAAATACATTGTACACTAGCAGAATTCTCTATTCCAAACACTCCCTTATGTTTCAGTTACACTATGAATCAGTGAAAACATCTACATACAAACATTCTAATGATCATATCAGCTATAACAACAAGCTCAGAAACCCAATCAATGATCTAATGCAACAATCATGAGCTGAATCTCAGAAATTCAGATTCTAAAACAAAATTCTTAAGCTCAGAAACCATTTGGTGTAACTTTACAGGTTTTTCAAGGGTTCCAACCCCTTGATACCTTGCATGATTAATTAACATAAGTGTTCTTCTAATTCAATCAATATTTCTATGTGTTGGTTGTCTATATCTTGTTCTTGTCTTAATTCTATCATGCTAGGCTAGATCTCCTTTGTGTTTGCTTAGATCTAATGAAACCTAGATATTGATTATGGGTTGATTACTTGTTTATTCTTGTTTTGGATGAATGATTTATATGTTAGGCTTAAGAAAACTGGCAGATCTCCAAATGGTAACATGCTTGAACGTCTTAAGAAACATGAACCGAGGCGTACTAGGTCTTTATTGGTTGTATTTAATGCATGAGCCACTGTTTACAATCCCTATAGTTGTGCTGGGCATGGTGTAGGAGGAGATAAGAGCTCATAGAATTGGGGAGTTATGTATGCCACCCCATGAATGGTATTAAGGAATACGATCCGTCATCCATGCAATTATAACAAGTAATTAACGTGTAAAAGATATCTAGGGAGTAGTGAAATCTAAGTAAACACATTTTCTCCAATTACTGCTCACAACCTTAATATAATTAGTTTATTTTCATTTTTAGTATTTTATTTTGATTGCATCTTAGTTTTGGGTTAGTTGAATAGCAACTAATTCCGCCCACTCTTCCAAAACCCGAGATTTTAACTTGCTTTTTAAAAAATATAAAAACACAAAAATAATCATCCCTCACCTTTAGAACTAGTAATTAGGCTTTCTAATCCTAGCGACATTATTCCTAAGCTGAACGATCAATCCTCCGGTACTTGTCACTATACTATACTACAACGATCAGGTACACTGCCTGGTGGGGGTTGGAAGCTTCTCGAGATCCCTCGAGAGGTAAAGCCTGTTGCGATTCCCACGCATCAAAATCCAAATTCAGTTGATCATAACTATGTATAAATGAAGTAGTAAGGTGTAATTAAGCTAAAATAAGCTAGTATGATCTAATTTGCAACTATTCCTACAAGTATGCTATCTGAATTATACTAATGCTAACAATAAGCTAATTTTAATTCTAACTTTGACTATTTTATTAATAATGACTACTATTTTATTGCTTCTAGTGTTCTACTGTGACACTTAGTGTAATGTCTAAACCATTTGTAACCTATGAAATACATTGTACACTAGCAGAATTCTCTATTCCAAACACTCCCTTATGTTTCAGTTACACTATGAATCAGTGAAAACATCTACATACAAACATTCTAATGATCATATCAGCTATAACAACAAGCTCAGAAACCCAACCAATGATCTAATGCAACAATCATGAGCTGAATCTCAGAAATTCATATTCTAAAACAAAATTCTTAAGCAAAACAGATTACTCTAGAGAATGAGATAACAAACTTTAAACTATCAATTCAACCTATCAATCTATCAATTACATCACTAATGAAAGTAAAATCATCATTCAACAACAGCAGAATTCAACAAGAACAAAGTAAATTGAGAAATGCTAATATAGAAGAAAAATAAATCAGAACTTACAAAGTTATTCCTCCTTATCCACAATTGAGGAGGATTCACTATGCTTGCCTATCTTTTAGATAGGCAGGTTCTTCCCTTTCTAAAACTGCTTATCTAGGATACACCTCAGCTACCTCTGATCATTCACCTTGGCTATGGAACAGTAACAAGCACACCACAAGCTATAAAAGCTCGAATGTACTGTATAATAAGCTAATCAGCTTATCTCAGACTTGAAACAACTTATTTTTAAACATTTTTATATTTTTTTATTATTTTTCTGATTTTTATTTATTTTTCTTCTTTTGTAAATGAAAATTGTTTGAATGATTTTATAGAAAGTAGACTAATAAAACTGGATTAAAGCTAAAGTGAAGCAGAGTAAAAATAGATTAAGCTAATAAAATTGATGAATAAGCTGAGAATTTAAAAGTGAACTAAAATATTTTTCATTAAAATCTAATTGAAAGTTTACAATAGCTAAACTAGTTACAAAGAAATTTCGACAGCATTTTCCTACTCTAAAAATTATACTACTCCTACTCCTAGTCTAACAGCCCTAAATTGTGAATGAGAGAGAGTTTTTATAGCCTTGAGGCGAGTTGGGAGCCACGGATTGCCAAGCTGGCAATCCGTGTGCCTTGTGCTTTCTCTGACATAATCTAAGCCTTCCAATCATTCCCCAATCATCTAAGCCGTTTGATCATTCCCAATGAGGTGTCTTGTCCAATTAGATGATGCCACGTATCCACAGGTGTGCTAGTTTGAGTCTGACAACTTCTGACACATCTGAAGGCTTCTAGAAACACTCGGAATTGACCCTTATACCCTTAATCTCAGTAATTTGGCCGGAATAGTAACTAGGGTTCGGTGAATAGTAATCTGGGTAATTTTGGGGATAAAAAGGGCGGGGTTGGGTTATTTATTATATGTTTGACCCTGGAAGTGGGTTTGACCGTGGGTGGGCTCGGGTATAGGATTTTAGGATTGGGCTTGGGTAATAATTTGGAGTGGGCTTGGCCTAGTGAATATTCAGATTTTTGGAAAATATCATTTAAGGACCAAATGTGTGATAATATGAAAATCCAAGGGCTGATTCCGTCACTTTTGCAAAGTTAATTCAAGGACTGATCTTGACAAAGTAAGATTCTTCAGGGTCCAATGTTGACTTTTAAGATCACAGCTTTGACTAATTGACCGTCTTCCACTCTCGTGCTTGGTTTCATTGTTTTCTCGTGATTTTTCGTCATTTTTGTATCATATCCGTAACTGCATGTCACAAACACAAAAACACTACAAATTTGGCATAATTCGATTAGTTTTTGGTCTTTTGCGTCCGGTTTTGGTCTTATAAAAGTGAGTGAATAAGCACTCACCATTGCTCATTTTGCATTTAAAACACATAAAACACAATCCCTGAGATAATTTCAGTATTTTGATGACTTTTTGATTGTTTTTGTATGTTTTGCAGTTCAGACTTGACAAAAAATGATGAGTGTTTGAGCACTCATCAATCCCCCACACTAAACTATTGCTAGTCCCTAGCAATCTTTTTAGAAAACATAATGGATTTGAATCTCTTTACCAAAAGCCATTACTTCTGGAGTAGCCAAATGTTTCAGTTAAAGTAAGAACCATGGTACACCGATAACCATGTGATTTTGAGCAAACCACCAGCTTTCAACGGTTTTGATTTGTCTTTACCAGAAGCCGTTTGCTTCTGGACTAGCCAACTCTTGATGGACACAGTCGACATCTTGGTGAGTTGATTACCAATTATGGTTTTCCACTGCCTTTACCACAAGCCATAATCTTGCGGGCTAGCCAACTCTTTTACTTTTTAGGATATGGCGAGTTGAGATACCATACAATTTTGGGCAAATTGTAAGCCGTCAACGGATTTGAGTTATCTTTACCAAGAGCCGTTTGCTCCTAGATTATCCAATCCTTTTGTCGTTTAGACATGGCGGACTGATAACCACAAAAATTTTGAAATAAAGTGAAAAAATTTTGAAAATTTTGGGCCAAAATGGGGGTACTAGAAAGTATATTGTGATAAAATTCGCTAGAATTCCCCCCCCCCCCCCCCCACGCACACACTTAGAATTGAATATTGTCTTCAATATTCAAAGTCCCGGCTATTATGCCGAATCTTTGAACGTAAAAAGGTAATATTCTAAGCTAACTGTGAAAATACTATTTTTCACTTTATTTATATATACATACAAACACACATTTTTTTTTTTTGAAACTTATATACATTTATACATTGTAAAAGGTAGGGGATGGCCACTCCCCCACACTTGGGTGTTAGAAAATAGAAAGAAGTCAGAGATATGGGTGAAAACCCATATTTTGCTACTGTTTTTGTTCATCAAGTCGCTAGCTTGACTCGATCCCTGAATTTAATTGTTCATAGGGAATGTTTGGAGATCCGGGACAACCATGCATGGTATGTCCTCTCCAAAGTAATGCTTCACACGATGCCCATTCACTTTGAAATTTGGACCGTCATTTTGAGATAATTCGACGGTGCCATAAGGATAAACCTTTGCGATAGTGAATGGACCAGTCCAACGGGTTTTTAGCTTTCCCGAGAAGATCTTGAGTCTAGAGTTGAAAAGAAGGACTCAATCACCAACGTTAAAAACGCGGTTCTTGATTTTTGAGTCATGAATCTTCTTATTCGTTTCCTTGTAGATCAAAGAGTTCTCGTAAGCTTGATCACGAAGTTCATTAAATTCATTCTGTTGAACTTTCCGATGATCACCCGCAGTTTTGAGGTCAAAATTTATGATGAGGTGAAAAATGAACCGTTTTTAGGGGGTCATTTAAGCCTGTAATTGAATTTATTTGATCAAATATTGCTCTAAATCGTTCCTTTTGTGATTTTAGGTACTTTGGGAGTGAAATCTGGAAAAGGAAGCAATTCGGACGTTTTTGGAGCATAAAAGTGAAGAGTAAAATCCTGACGGCGTCAAGAGTAATTTTCATGACGACCCAGTACAGAAATGAAGGCGTCACAAGGTAGAGCATCAAGAGTAAAATACGTGACGGCCTGGAAAAAGTTATAACGTGACGGCGTCAGAAGTAGATCAAGGCAGTCCGAGAATTCTTTTGGCGGCGAGATGACGGCGTCACCAATTTGGTCTTGACGCCGTTAGCCTCAATTTCCTATATATAGTTTTCTAATTTTCGTTCATAAAAAAAGAGAAGTTTTGGAGAAACCCTAAGGCCGAATTTAGTACGAACTTTACAGGTTTTTCAAGGGTTTTCAGCCCTTGAACCCTTTCATGTGTAATTGAGATAAGTATTCTTTTAATTCAATCAATATGTCTATGTGTTGGTTGTCTATATCTTGTTCTTGTCTTAATTCCATCATGCTAGGCTAGATCTATCTTGTGTTGCTTGGATCTAATGAAACCTAGATGTTAATTATGTGTTGATTACTTGTTTATAGTTGTATTGGATGAATGATTTCGATGTTAGGCTTAAGAAAACTGGCAGATCTCCAATTGGTAAGATGCTTGAACGTCTTAGGAAACATGAACTGACGTGCACTAGGTTTTATTGGTTGTATTTAATGCATGAGTAAATTCTAATGATCCCATGTTAGGAGCTTCTTAGCCGGCTCGACATAGGAGTGAAGTAAGCACTCATAGGATTGGGGAATTATGTGCGCCACCCCATGAATGGTATTAAGGAATACAATCCGTCATCCACGCAACTATAACAAGTAATTAACGTGTAAAAGATATCTAGGGAGTAGTGAAATCTAAGTAAACACAATTTTTCCATTTATTGCTCACAACCTTAGTTAATTTAGTTTGTTTTCATTTCTAGTATTTTATTTTTATTGCATCTTTAGTATTGGGTTAGTTGACTAGCAACTAATTCCGCCCAAATCCTTCAAACCCGAGATTTTTACTTGCTTTCTAAAAAATATAAAAATACAAAAATAATCATCCCTCATCTTTAGAACTAGTATTTAGGTTTTCTAATCCTAGCAACACTACTCCTAGCTGAACGATCAATCCCCAGGTACTTGTCACTATACTATACTACAACGATCAGGTACACTGCCTGGTGGGGGTTGTAAGCATCTTTAGTATTGGGTTAGTTGACTAGCAACTAATTCCGCCCAAATCCTTCAAACACGAGATTTTTACTTGCTTTCTAAAGAATATAAAAATAAAAAAATAATCATCCCTCATCTTTAGAACTAGTATTTAGGTTTTCTAATCCTAGCAACACTATTCCTAGCTGAACGATCAATCCCCCGGTACTTGTCACTATACTATACTACAACGATCAGGTACACTGCCTGGTGGGGGTTGTCCCTTTAGAGGTAAAGCCTGGTGCGATTCCCACGTATCAAGTTTTTGGCGCCGCAGCCCGGGGAATAGTTATTTTCTAGGTTAGAATCTCTTTTTATTAGGTCTACTTGCTAGATTCCTTTCTAGTAAGATTTTATTTTTATTTTTAAGTTTTCTTTAGTCTATCTTATTTCTTTGTGTTTTTGTTCGTAACTCTTCACCACCCGACATCATGGACGATGGGAACATCTTTGAACCCGTCATCCCACCACAACAAAACCCACCACTAGAACCTCTTAGGCCCCGAACCTTAGGAGAGTATTCCAGACCTAGCCACCAAGGCTACCGAAACACCATTGAGCTCACCGGAGCCAATGTGACCCCCTTGCGATCCGACACCATCCGGTTGGTGCAAAGCGGATGTGCATTCCATGGACTTCGTTCCGAAGATCCAAACCAACATCTTAAGGACTTCCTTAAAATCGTAGACTCCATAGACTTAGATGTTGAAACTAGAGAGACAACCCGATTACTCCTATTCCAATTCTCTCTACGGGATCAAGCTAGTCAATGGCTTGAGCGTTTACCCGAGGGATCCATCACCACATGGGATGATCTCACCACTCGTTTCCTTGCTTAATTTTTCCCACCGGGGAGAACTACTAAGCTTAGAAATGACATCTTGATGTTCCAACAACGTCAAAATGAATCTCTCTATGAAGCATGGACTCGTTTCAAGGACTTACTCCAAAAAGTCCCTCACCATGGCATAGATCTTTGGCTCCAAGTCCAAATCTTTTATGACCATATCGATCTCTCCATGAGGCGAGCCATTGACCAATTGGCCAGTGGTAAGCTACGTGATCTAAGTGCGGAACAATCATGGGAACTCATAGAAGATCTTGCTCTCTATGACAACGAAAGTTGGAATGATCCCCGTGATTTGAACAAAACGGTCAAGGCAATATCTTTGCCTTCGAACAATTCTAGCACTCCCGACCATAGGATCATGGAACTTGAGGACCAAGTCAAGTTTCTCATGAAATCTTACGAAGCTCCTAAGCCTTCAAGCCAAGTGAACAAAATCACTTCTTTATGCGAATTATGTAGTGGTCCCCACGACTCTCGTGATTGTGTGGAACTCCTTGGAACAGCTTTTGCGGACTACGCATCCACGCGTACCGACGAAGCGGGAGATAAGTGGTACACTTTCAAGCCCGAGCCAAACCCTTACGGTGATTCATACAACCCCTCTTGGAAAAATCACCCAAACCTTAGGTGGAAACAAAATCAACCCAATTCTTCCAACCCGCCTAATCGTTACCAACCAAACGGTCCACCCTCCAACCGTACTTTCAACAACAATCCTTCTAACAACTATGGTAGTACCAACAATCTTGAAGGATTGATGTCTAAGTTCATGGCATCTCAAGAAGCTCGCATAGCTAGGTTTGAAACCGAATTCAACCAACAACAAACGGAGATGACCAACAAGATTGACAACTTGTTGAAGGCCCTCAACAACCAAGCGTTAGCCACACCTAGGAAGGACACTAGGGACACCAATAACGGAATCCAAATTAAGGACCCCTCATCATCCAAACATGTCCACTTTGTCAATGTTGTCACCATTAAGCCAATAGATAAGGAGAAAGTGACAAGGATGAAGTTGGAGTAGAAACCGAGACTAGGGATGAAAGTAGGGAGGTTGAGGTTAATAAGGGAGAAGAGTTAGATGAAGTAGAAACTATATAGAAATACTTTGATAAGATGCCCACCAAGGAAGAACGGGAATACCATAAGGATTTATTCGATAGTCCCGAGAGACCATATATCCTTGGCACACCCCTTATCAAAATGGGAGACCCCTCTAACATTAACATACCATGCAATATTGGGCACATGCATGTATGGAAAGCTTACATCGATCCTAGATCTCCTGTTAACATCATGACTAGGACTTATTACAATTGGGTGATGAAGAAACAACTTGATTTTAGGATGATGCCCAATAAGAATTTGATAAGTAATTTTGTAGGAAGAGTGAAGGGATTGCATGTGATTATAGGTAATTTCACCTATGAGATCGATTTTATGATAGTGGAAGACACTCGTCCGGTGATAGATGATTGCCTAAGCCAAGTAATATTTGGAAAACCATTTGTTGAAGCCACTAGGATGAGTTAGGACCCGACTCTAGGGATAGTTAGATTCAAGGAAGAAAATGATGAGGTTGCCTATCAAATGCCCTACAAAATTGAGCAATACCGCCTCCTCTCTAATATAGAAAAAGAACACAAGCAAGCGGCTTATTATAGGAATGAGGAGGATAGACGTAGAGGAGTAGAGTATGTGAAGAGTAGGATGCTTGGTTTCTACAAAGAATGCTTGTAACTAGGTCCGGAATACAAAACTGGTTTAGAAGACGACCTAGAGAGTGGAATCAACGATGAGGTCACGTAGTATTCCATGACCTTGAGTCTAGCTACAAGACTCGTAAATAAAGAAAAGCACTTCTTGGGAGGTAACCCATGCTTTGTGTGATTTTATTTTGTTTGTTTGTTATTTGCTTCCGTATGCATGCTTTATTTTTATTGTTGGTAGATCATGTTTCTCAATTAAATAGTGGAAATACTTTACTTTGTTGTTTTGGCCTAGTCTTAACTCCACCTAAAAGTATTTTTGCAAAAGATAAGTGTAAGGGGAAACCCCAAATATGTTTTTAAGAAACAAACCGATCATGATTCTCCACAATACTAAATGAACATGTATATTCGTATTTGTTAGAGTCAAATGCTTGTATTGAGTCATAATGAAACTTCGCAGGATTTTCCAGGAAGTGAGACCAAGTTTTTCCAGAAATTTTCCGGAAACTTAACATAAGAATTTCTGCAGGTCACTTATGACGGCGTCACGTGAAAAAATCTGGAAATTTTACCGGTTTTGTTTTTCTAACGGAGTCTTATGGTTTTTGTGAATCATTAAGTTTTATAATCTCCAGGAAATCTGCAAACTTCATTCCACAAGCATTATATCTTATTTTGTTTTCTAGGATTTAGTAACTTATATAGGTTGCCGCCGATTTTATGCGAGGTTGTCTTGTCTATTTTCTCAGGATTCACAGGTTAATTATGACAAGAAGATGATTTATATTCTGGAAGGGAAGCTTTGATTGTTCATTTTCATGGAGGAAGATTTAACCTGGCCACCTTATTATCCATACCGAGCGAATCAGGGGAGTATTTGATTTCATCCTTTTTACTTTTTCACTTTTACATTCTTTACTTGAACATTGGGGACAATGTTCATCCTAAGTGTAAGGGGAGGGTAAAATGATGATACCTTACATGTACACTTTCGCTTGAGTTTGTTTTGTTTGATGGTAGATGTGTAATAAAACTATGAGAAATACTTGTTAGTGCAATTTTAGCGCCAAATTTAAATTTTTTTACAACATTTAGGAGTGAAACTTTAGCCATAGCAAGCGTGTCATGGATAGGAGATTGTATGACTAGCACATAACCGTATATTCAGAAAAATTTTCCACCCAAATATGTGAGGTTCGCCTTTAGATTTGATAGGAAAAGCATTTACTATTAGTGCATATGAGTGTACCGGTAGCATTTAGATTCTAGAACTTGCGTTAGTAATGCATCCCGAGACCGCTAGTGAGTCTACATTCGTGTTGTAGGATTTACTACATGATAAGAGGCATTAGGATCACCCTTGTGTTAAACCCGTATCATAATTACCTGACCATTTAAGTCATATTACTTGGCTAGTTAAGTCAACTAATTTTTCCCACATCCTTAGCGTTGTACTCATTTTTAGTACACGAAACCCCTAGTACACCCCTCCGAGCCTATCTTTTCATTTCTAACTTTAAGCATTTTACTTAAAGGAAGAATTTGTTACACCCCACTTAAATGTACACCCAAATCGCCTTAGCCTTCCGTGTATGCACTCATCTTTAGTGCATTATTGTTATTTGTTAAACCCTAAGTTAACTATCTAATTGATTACATGGTTGCTAAGTCGAGTCATATCCTTGTTCATATTGTTTTGGGACGATTGGGACGATTGGGTAAAGTACTTATTTTATGGAGTAGTGGGGAAGAACATCATTTATTACCCCCATACGTACGTTAATCTTAAAAGTGCTCCAAGTGTTTTGATTTTCTTAATTCGAGTCATTAGTTTAGTTTATTGTAAAGTATGTAAAAATTCAAGTGTAAGGGAAATGTTCATTCCCTATGATGTATTATTTTGGATGGTAGGGTAAGAGTGTATGCAAAAAAAAAAAAAAAAACGAAATATCAAGAAAAAGAAAAAAAAAAATAGAAAAAGAAAAGAGAAAAAAAAAACATACGGACTACCATCCCTTTTTATTCTATGTTCATTTTTATGTTTTTGCTATTTTTCATTTATTAGCTTAAGTCGAGTCTAGTCTTGGCTTAGCAACGCCATATTGTACATGTAATTAACCAAGATTGTTAGCTCCCCACCAGTAAAAACTTCCTTTATCCAACAAAACCGTGTATTTCATATCCCTACACCTAACGTTACAACCCTTTAAAAGACCTCTTTGATAGTTTATCATACGTGCTTACGCCATGTGGTGGAGGTTTGATCCTTTTCCAAGCCTATGGTAATCTATTTTGCTATGACAGGTAGTGAGAGATATCTTCCGTTTCCATATTGTAATTTATACTTTATTACACCCGAGAGATGTGAGTATCTAAACACTATTTGTGAGGTGCTAGTGTATGACCTCCGTGCTTGTCTTTGGTCTTTAGTGGAACGATTATTTGTTGTAATTACTTTTATATTAGTGTTAAATGACCCCTAACTTGTATTTTGACTAGAATAAAAGTGCATTTGCTTGAGGACAGGCAAATCTCAAGTGTAAGGGTATATGATGAGGCGAAAAATGAACCGTTTTTAGGGGGTCATTTAAGCCCAGAATTGAATTTATTTGATCAAATATTGCCCTAAATCGTTCCTTTTGTGATTTTAGGTACTTTGGGAGTGAAATCTGGAAAAGGAAGCAATTCGGACGTTTTTGGAGCATAAAAGTGAAGAAAACGCCAAAGACTTAATTTTCCTTACCGGGAACAGTAGGTGACGGCGTCAAGAGTAAAATCCTGACGGCGTCAAGAGTAAATTTCATGACGACCCAGTACAGAAATGAAGGCATCACAAGGTAGAGCGTCAAGAGTAAAATTCATGACGGCCTGGAAAAAGTTATAACGTGACGGCGTCAGAAGTAGATCAAGGCAGTCCGAGAATTCTTTTGGCGGCGAGATGACGGCGTCACCAATTTGGTCTTGACGCCGTCAGCCTCAATTTCCTATATATAGTTTTCTAATTTTCATTCATAAAAAAAGAGAAGTTTTGGAGAAACCCTAAGGCCGAACTTAGTACAAACTTTACAGGTTTTTCAAGGGTTTTCAGCCCTTGAACCCTTTCATGTGTAATTGAGATAAGTAGTCTTTTAATTCAATCAATATGTCTATGTGTTGGTTGTCTATATCTTGTTCTTGTCTTAATTCCATCATGCTAGGCTAGATCTATCTTGTGTTTGCTTGGATCTAATGAAACCTAGATGTTAATTATGTGTTGATTACTTGTTTATAGTTGTATTGGATGAATGATTTCGATGTTAGGCTTAAGAAAACTGGCAGATCTCCAATTGGTAACATGCTTGAACGTCTTAGGAAGCATGAACTGACGTGCACTAGGTTTTATTGGTTGTATTTAATGCATGAGTAAATTCTAATGATCCCATGTTAGGAGCTTCTTAGCCGGCTCGACATAGGAGTGAAGTAGGCACTCATAGGATTGGGGAATTAAGTGCGCACCCCATGAATGGTATTAAGGAATACAATCCGTCATCCACGCAAGTATAACAAGTAATTAACGTGTAAAAGATATCTAGGGAGTAGTGAAATCTAAGTAAACACAATTTCTCCATTTATTGCTCACAACCTTAGTTAATTTAGTTTGTTTTCATTTCTAGTATTTTATTTTGATTGCATCTTTAGTATTGGGTTAGTTGACTAGCAACTAATTCCGCCCAAATCCTTCAAACCCGAGATTTTTACTTGCTTTTTAAAAAATATAAAAACACAAAAATAATCATCCCTCACCTTTAGAACTAGTAATTAGGCTTTCTAATCCTAGCGACACTATTCCTAGCTGAACGATCAATCCCCCGGTACTTGTCACTATACTATACTACAACGATCAGGTACACTGCTTGGTGGGGGTTGTAAGCTTCTCAAGATCCCTTGAGAGGTAAAGCCTGGTGCGATTCCCACGTATCAATTTGCATGCTTGAGGGCCCAATAGGCTTTATACTCAAGCTCGATCGGTAGATGGCACGCTTTCCCGTACACAAGCTTGTAAGGCGTACACCCGATGGGTGTTTTGAAAGCTGTACGGAAAGCCCAAAGTGCATCATCTAATTTATCCGACCACGATGCACGATTTTCACCAACGGTTCTTTCCAAAATTCTCTTAATGCTTTGATTGGAAACTTCTACTTGTCCACTTGTTTGTGGGTGGTACGCAGTAGAAGGACAGTGAGTTACACCATACTTTTGCATGACTTTATCAAATTTGTCATTGCAAAAATGCGTACCACGATCACTGATAATAGCACATGGAGTTCCAAATCGAGCAAAAAGAGCTTTCAAGAATTTCACAACAACTCGGGCATCATTAGTGGGTAAAGCTTTCGCTTCAACCCATTTTGACAAATAGTCAACTGCCACGAGTATGTGCTTATTTCCATGAGATGATGGAAATGGCCCCATAAAGTTGATGCCCCAAACGTCAAAGATTTCACAAACTTGAATTGCATTTTGAGGCATTTCGTTCTTTTGTGAGATATTCCCGTGACGTTGACAAGCGTCACAGGATTTGACTAATTCCTGGGCATCCTTGTAAATCGTGGGTCAACAAAAGCCGGAATCAAACACCTTTTTAGCGGTGTCGTTTGGATTGTGGTGGCCCCCCGTGGGTCAACAAAAGCCTTGAGAATTTCAATGGCTCTGATGAGTGTGTAAATACTCATCATTTCTGTTATATTTAAACTGCAAAAACATATAAAAACACACAGGAATGCTTTAAAATACATAAAATATCCCTGGATTGTGTTTTTATGCAAAAGGATTGAAAACTGATGAAAAACAAAACATTTCACATAATTTCCAGTTTCAGTCCCTGAACTTTGAAAAATTGGCAAAACTAGTCCCTGGTAAATCAAAACATGAAAAATATCATCAAAGGTCCTTAAGGATTCATAAGTTGTCAAGTATAGTCCTTTAAAGTTAAAAAATTGCAAAATGACAACTTTAGTCCCTCAAGTTTGGAAAATGTCAAAAATAGTCCCTAAGGTTTTGTAAATACAAAAATATGGAAAATAAGCCTTGTACTATTCCTAATTGACAAAAATGGACCTTATGATAACTTTTGAGAAGTTACAAGTTAAACCCTTCAAAATTCAGAAAATTACAAGTTAGGTCCCTGGAGTTTGTGGAATTGGCAGAAAAGGTCCCTCGTATTTGAAAAATGAAAAATCATACTTTTGGTCCTTGGGTTATTAATAATTGACAAAAATAGTACTTGACACTACTTTAGGAAATTACAAAATCAGTCCCTCTATTTTTGTCAAATTACAAAAGTTGTCCTTGTGTAATCCTTAACCAAACCGGACCCTTGTTATTATCCTTAGCCCATTTTAACCTTAACCCAAAAATAAATAAAACTAACAAACACCCCTAGGCCCATTCCATGTTCTGGCCCATTAAACAAAACAACCCACACCCCGTATATTAATAAAACGGGGTCAAACAGTCAAACTCCCACCCAAACCGCCTTCACTATTCACCATCCTCCTCCTCCCCTACATCACCAATACCAGGTGGTTTTTGCCACCTTTTACCACCACCTCATCACTTCCAGCTCACCACCTACCCTCCACACCTCATCACAACAAACCACTTCTACATTAAATGCTTTCTCCACAACTTTTTCCTCCAAATCTATTCACTGCCTCTGTTTTTCTTACTAACTCCCCCAACTTGCTCAAATATCTTCCAAACTTTCTCTATACTCCACCACAATCCTCCAAGAAGCTTTAATTGGAATAAAGCTGTTTCTATCCACGTGTATTGAAATTGGTGCCAAAACAGAATTTAAAGGCTAGGATGACTTTGACTAATCCAATGGCTGAGGTTAATGATGGGAAATGCTCAGGATCACATGGGGAGTCCAAAAAGTCTATAAAGTTGAAGAAAGAAGCATTGTGGAGTAGTATCTAGTTTAATTTTAAATTATGTATGTCGATTAGCTAAGTTTTCAAATTCCAGTGTTGTATTAAGCTCTAAGTTACTTTGTCAAGTGTTTTCATATTGTAATCAAGCTATTTCAAGTACTCAATTACATTATAAACCTCAATATCAGTTTATGCAAGTTTTGAGTTTCAAAAATTCTCATGTGTCCTTATATTGTGTTCTTAGTTGATGATACAGACATAATAAGCTCACATAAGCTCCCAGGAAGTTCATAAGTGCTTCTAGATACCTTAAAACTTAGTTTAATTACCTAAACTCACAAATCACAACTTGGTCAATAAAAGTCAAACTGTACCATATTTTGGTTTGGATTCTGATTCAGAGTGACTTCGGAAAGGAAGCAGCTTTGGATTATGGTTTAGAGACTCATGGGAGTCACCTAAGTGTCCTTGGTTCTTGGTTTTCAGCTTGAATCCTTTGTAAGTTCAATATTTCACATTTTGGCATTCTACTGTAGAACCTTTTAATTTGTGTTAATTTCAGTGAGTTTGTGTTTATTTGTTAAGTGTTAGTATTATTATTGCTTAAAATTAGTTATTTGTTCAATAAAATCCTTTATTAGTCATACTTTGTATTTAACTACTTAAATAACTCGATATTGAGTTTTAAGTTCTAGCTGTCAATTTTGGTACTCTTGTGCACACATAAGTCCAAATTCATCAAACTAGAACTTTGTGGATCCATTTCATGGCTTGAATCAGTACAACTCTTTGAAACTCATAAAATCAGTGTTATAAAGGGGTGTTTGGATTAACTGTGTTATCTGAGATTGTAGTTGTTTGAGTTGAATATCTTGGTTCATGCATGATACCATATGATCTAACATATCATTTATACCATAAAAACCAGCCAGTCTTTGCAGAAAAGTCAAATCTCATTTCAATCTCACATATTTTCACTTCTGTTAACAGTTAAGTGTGCATCATCATGTTCTCAGCCTTATAATTAGTTAACTCAGCTTATTTCAGCCTTATTTAAGCTTATTATTACATTTAAGATCAGTAGTGATCATTAGAATCTCATAAAAGTCAAAGTGCAAAGTTTTGCTATAAAGTCAAAGTTGCAACCTCAGATTTTCATGAAAATGGCAATAATTTTCATGAATTTTGTGTTGTGATTTGGGATCTGAAATTTGTTGTGACTAAACCCTACCAGCTGAACTTGTTAATTTCATAGTTTGCACATTTTAGTGATTTTTTCTATTGGACCATAATGCCCCTGGAATTGACCTGCAGGGCAAGGTAACTGCCCTGTCTCAGCAGACCCCAGCTCACCCACCACCTTTGGTGGTGTTTTGTGGTTAACCCAGTGGGTCCCACACCCCATAATTAGGCTCTATCAACCCCCTCCTACCAGGCTTGAACCCTTGACCTTTTGTTTGACCTCTAGACCAGTGGACCCCACCTTAAATCAGCTTGGAACTTTGTCCCAATTCTGCCTCAGAATTGAAATAAGCAAAGTGCTTATTTGTTGTTTATGGCTTATTGAATCTGCTTATTTGATATAATCTTGCTCAATATAGTTCATCTAACTAATAGGAACCAGAATTCACCTTGTGGACCCCACACAAGCTCAGTTGAGCTTATTTCTTAGCTAAGTCAACAAAAGTTAAACTGTTTTGGTAATAAGCACTCTTAGTGCTTATTCTGTGTTCATAAATTATTTTCCTTTACAAAAGTTTCTTATTTTAAGTATTTTATTAGTTTTATAAAAGAAAAACAAGAAAAAACCAAACTTAATTATAGTGATAGCTTCTATTTAATAGAAATTATCTATTTAATTTTCTTTTTAGCTTATTTATAAGCACTTCTGCTATTTTATATTTTTATTAAATCTCTTATATATTAAAGTAATTTTATAAATTTTTCCAGAATTTTCCTTTGTCATTTGGTATTATTTAGAATTAATATTAGTTAAATTAATAATTAAATAATAAATAAGAATTAAATAGCATAATTATATTTTATAAAATACCACATAGTTTTTATAATTTTTATAGCTTTTATATAAGGTGAAACAATTTTATAAATTTTTCTAGGATTTATACTGTTCATTTTCTATTTTTAATAATATAATTAGTTTCATTGATAATTAGTTAATAAATAGAATAATAATTAGTAAATTAGATTAAAAATACATAATATAAACTTTTTATAAATTTTTAGGATTCCTGTGATGGTTAATTAGATATATTAAATTTTTCATAATTATCTAAGTCTTTTTAGTATTTATAATAATTTAAATCAATATAATTAGTTAAATAATAATCAAATAATAATTAATTAATAATAAATAGATAAATAGTGTGAAAAATATAATTTTAGTTTTAAAAAAAGTTTTATAATATTTTAGAATTTTAGAAATTTTAATTTCAATTTTCTAGACTTATTTCATATTTTCTTAATTATTAGTGAATTATTAAATAATTAATAATAGTTATTAAATAAAAATAATTAATTAAATAGTTATTAATTATAAAATAAATATTTTAAATTTATTTAATTTGCATTTAAGCCCCTAAGGCTTATAAACTCCTACTATTGTTAAAAGTTGTTTTTGTTTACGTTTAATTATTAAACGTTTACGGTTTTCAGTCCCTTTTTCACTTGTACTTATCTGATTTCACGTATTGATTGATATAGCTTATTAAAGCTATTGACTCTTATATTTCAGTAGTACAATCACTTAAACCCTTTTCCTGTTCAATTCACCTGATCTCGAAGTCGTTTTATTTCAGATTTCACATCTCGTTGGGATCTAACGATCCGGGGAAACACTAAACTCACCAGAGTATTGGCCTAAGCTGTCTGATTTGTTGACCATAACTTGGTTGATATTATCTGACTGTTTCAGACCAATCAAAATTTGGCGCCGCTGCCGGGGAGGTGTGCTGCGTATTACGACTTTTTGAAATATCTGTGAGTTTGAATTATCACACTTTGTTATATATCATCTTTTTGTCTATATTTCTTTTCTATTTCTATTTTTAGTTTCCCTTCACTCTAAGGATTCTTAGAGTCGTCTCTAGTGCATGCGCACTCATTCTTCTAGGTCAACAAGCCCTTTGCGTGAGCTTGTCAGAATTCCTCGAAGACGCCGTAGACGTTCTGCCCCAACAGCCGTATCTGAAGTACGTGCTGTTTCCCCAAAGAAAGTTATCATTGCGGAAGACCATCCGATGAATGAGCTTCTCCAAGCACCCATTGAGGGTTACGGAGACGCTATTGTTGTCCCAGCCATTGTGGCTGAATACTTTGAGCTCAAAACCGGGTTACTAAATCTAGTAACCTCAAGCCAATTTTATGGTTTTGAGAGGGATGATCCCCATGCTCATATTTGATGGTTTAATAAAATTACCTCTACCATCAAATACAAGAACGTCCCTTCCGAAGCAGTCAAACTTCTTCTTTTCCCATTTTCTCTTGAGGGAGCAGCCCGGATTTGGCTGGAAAAACAACCTCCTCGTTCAATAAACTCATGGGAAGATTTAGTTACCAAATTTGTAAACGAATTTTTTCCCCCGTCCAGAACGACAAGTCTTAAAAATGAAATCATCAAATTTACTCAAAGGTTTGATGAATCGTTTGGTGACGCATGGGATCGTTTCAAAGAATTGCTTCGTCGATGTCCTCATCATGGTTTCACTGAATTGATGCAAATTGACACATTTTATAATGGTGTGAGTCAATCTGACCAAGATTCTCTCAATGCCTCCGTGGGAGGTAATTTTTTGAGCAAAACCACAAAAGAAGCTTTAGAAATCATTGAAAATAAGTCCAAGGTCCGCACTACACGCACAAAACCATATAACTCCCAAGTGAGTGCTGGTCCTTCTACTTCATCACCCGTGAGTACTTCTAGCACCGATGCTAAGATAGATAAACTCACGGACACCATTCAAGCTTTGGTTCTCTCAAACTAGAAAAAAGTCACTTTCACACAAAACCCTTCACATGCTGAAGTAAAAAAGGTGGAAGTTTGTGTCACTTGTGGTGGCCCACATGCTTACTACAATTGTACTGCCACCGATGGTAGTCCTTTTGAAGCCAATGCCCTAGCCGGTACTACAAATCAGGGAGGTAATCAATACCGTCCTCAAATTGAACCAAGTTACCGTGCTAACACACATATGGGACCACCCGGGTTTAATCCAAACCCAAATTTGCAAAACCGAAACCAGAACCAACCACGAATGAACCAAGGTTATCAAAACCAAGGGAATTTCAATCCTGGACAGAATCAAGGTTTCCACAATCAAGGAAACTTTAACAGAAACAATTTCAACCCCGGAAATCATTTTCAGGGAAATGGTAACCCAAATCAGGGAAATTTTCAGCCACAACAAGGTTATAATCAAAATAACCGTGTCCAAAATTTACCCAACCAAACACAAGCCATTCTCCCAGCTCCACAATCATCATCTGATGAGTTGTTGAAGCAGTTCATGAAAACTCAAGAAGAGACAAACAGGTTGTTGGTCAGCCAGATTTCTGAAATTAAGAAATCTTTAAATGAACGACCCTCGGGCTTTGGAAAACTTCCGAGCAACACGATCGCAAACCCGAGGGGCGATGCAAAGGCGATCACGACCAGGAGCGGAGTTTCATATGATGGACCTACTGTTCCCACTACCCCTTCTTCTCCTTCTCCCAAGGTAGTGGAAAATAACGCTGAGGTAAATAAGGACGAAGTACTTCCTACTCATAAGAGAGGTACCCAAGACGTCCCACCTCATGTTGTCCTGAAACCCAAACCAAAACCTAGAGTTGTTTTTGAACCAAATGATATTCCAGTTGAAACACCAAAGTCCAACCCTTCTACCTTCTCTATTCCTTACCCTTCACGCTTGAGTGAGCAAAAGCTCCGTGAAAAAGCTAGTCACCAGATAGATAAATTCTTTCAAATCTTCCAAGATTTGCATTTTGACATTAGCTTTGCGGATGCTATTATTCTGATGCCCAAATTTGCATCAACAATCAAACACTTGTTAAGCAACAAGGAGAAACTGTTTGAAATGGCAAAGACTCCCTTGAATGAGAACTGCTCAGCAGTTCTTTTAAAGAAGCTTCCCTAGAAGCTGGGAGATCCTGGAAAATTTCTAATACCATGCGTATTTCCGGGAATGGTTGATTGCTATGCCTTGGCCGATCTTGGTGCAAGTATCAACCTAATGCCATATTCAGTTTGGAAGAAACTTTCTCTTCCTGATCTTACTCCTACCTGCATGACTTTAGAGCTTGCAGACCGATCGATATCTCGTCCTCTCGGCATTGCCGAGGACGTGTTTGTGAAGGTAGGAGAATTTCATCTCCCAGCTGACTTTGTAGTGGTTGATTTCGATGCTGATCAAAGGGTCCCTCTCATTGTTGGGAGGGGTTTCCTTAGAACGGGTCGTGCTCTTATCGATGTATTTGAGCAAGAAATCACTCTGCGTGTGGGTAATGAAGCTGTTACATTTAACCTCGATCAAACCTCGAGGTACTCCTCCAATAATGATTCTGAAGCAGTTAATCAAATAGATATCATAGACATTGCTTCAGAGGAGTATTCTCAAGAGTTTCTTGGTTATTCTCATAATTCTGTGAGTGGGGATGCCACTCCATCATCTGAACCTATCATTTCCGACTCTTCCCCTTCTCTCACTCCGTTTGAGGGAAGTGATTTCCTTTTGGAAGAGGTCGAGGCTTTTCTCAAAAGTGATTCAGTTCCATCGGGAATTGATAACACTGAGATTGATCTGGAGGGAGATATTCTTCTCCTTGAGAGATTGCTAAATCAAGACAATTCTCCTCCACTCCCTCCCGTACAACTTCATAATCAGGAAATCAAATATGTTGAGGAAACTAATGATTTTCCTGAGGTCGAACTCAAGGACTTACCTCCTCATCTTGAATACGCATTCCTGGAGGATGATGATAAATTACCCGTCATTATTGCTAAAGGTTTAAGTGTTGAGGAGAAGTTTGCTCTCATAAAGGTCTTGAAGTCAAACAAGCAAGCAATTGCTTGGAAACTCTCCGATATTAAGGGTATTAACCCAGATTTTTGTACACACAAAATCTTGATGGAGGATGACTTCAAGCCTGCAGTGCAACATCAAAGAAGGGTAAATCCAAAAATCCATGATGTGATTAAACAAGAGGTTCTTAAACTTCTTGATGCAGGATTGATTTACCCTATCTCTGACAGTCCATGGGTTAGTCCCATTCATTGTGTCCCAAAAAAAGGGTGGCATTACTGTTGTCACTAATGAGGAAAATGAGTTGATTCCAACTCGGCTGGTTACCGGATGGCGTGTTTGCATTGACTATCGTAAGTTAAATGACGCCACCCGCAAAGACCACTTTCCGCTGCCCTTTATGGACCAGATGCTTGAGAGATTAGCAGGAAACGAGTACTATTGTTTCCTTGATGGTTTCTCAGGATACTTTCAAATCCCCATTGATCCATCGGATCAAGAAAAGACTACCTTTACATGCCCTTATGGAACCTTTGCTTATAAACGTATGCCTTTTGGCTTATGTAATGCTCCAGGTACGTTTCAGAGGTGCATGATGGCTATATTTACCGACATGATCGGTAAAACTATGGAGGTCTTTATGGATGACTTTTCGGTCATTGGGGATTCATTCCAAACATGTCTCACCAATTTAGAAAAAATTTTGAAAAGGTGTAAAGACACCAATCTATGTCTAAATTGGGAAAATAGTCACTTTATGGTCAAAGAGGGCATTGTCCTCGGCCATAAGATTTCGAAGAATGGGATTGAGGTTGACAGAGCTAAGGTTGATGTCATTGCAAAACTGCCTCACCCTACTACCGTCAAAGGTATTAGGAGTTTCTTGGGTCATGCCGGTTTCTATCGTCGATTTATACAAGATTTTTCTAAAATCTCATGGCCTATGACTCATCTCCTTGAAAAGGATACTCCTTTTATCTTCTCACCAGAGTGCATCGAAGCTTTTGAAACATTAAAGAAAAAGCTTACTGAGGCACCCATTCTTATTGCCCCCGACTGGGATTTACCCTTCGAGCTTATGTGCGATGCAAGTGGTTTTGCTATCGGTGCAGTCTTGGGGCAACGCAAAACGAAACACTTTCAGCCTATCCACTACGCAAGCAAAACTATGAACGAAGCTCAAACACATTACACCACTACAGAAAAAGAATTATTAGCTGTGTTGTATGCTTTTGAGAAATTTCGGACGTACTTAATCTTGACTAAAAGCGTAGTGTATACGGATCATTCGGCTCTTAAATATCTATTTGCAAAACAAGATGCAAAGCCGAGATTGCTCCGCTGGGTTCTCCTCCTCCAGGAATTTGATATCATTATTCGTGATAAAAAAGGAGCTGAGAACCTGGTTGCTGATCATTTGTCCCGATTAGAGAACCCTCATCAAGATGTGTATGAGAAAAAGGAAATAAATGAAACATTTCCTCTCGAAACACTCAATGCGGTTGCTTTTCGCGGAGATTCTACTACCCCATGGTTTGCCGACTTCGCAAACTATCATGCGGGTAACTTTGTTGTGAAAGGGATGTCAACCCAACAGAAGAATAAATTCTTTAAGGATGTAAATCATTACTTCTGGGATGACCCCTACTTATTCAAAATATGTGCGGATCAAGTCATCCGACGGTGTGTATATGGACAGGAAGCCACTGAAATTCTTAAGGCTTGCCATGCTGGACCCACTGGGGACATCATAGTCCTAATTACACCGCCAAAAAGGTGTTTGATTCTGGATTCTTCTGGCCCACAATTTATAAAGATGCCCAGGATCTCATTAAAACCTGTGACGCTTGTCAGCGTCATGGAAACATTTCACAAAGAAATGAGATGCCACAAAATGCTATTCAAGTATGTGACATATTTGATATCTGGGGCATTGACTTTATGGGGCCATTTCCATCATCTAGAGGAAACAAGTACATACTTGTGGCTGTTGATTATTTATCAAAGTGGGTTGAAGCGAAAGCTTTACCCACAAATGATGCCCGAGTTGTAGTGAAATTCCTTAAATCTCTTTTTGCCCGTTTTGGAACTCCACGTGCTATCATAAGTGATCGTGGTACGCATTTCTGCAATGACAAATTTGATAAAGTCATGCAAAAGTATGGTGTAACCCACCGTCTTTCTACCGCGTATCATCCACAAACAAGTGGGCAAGTTGAGGTTTCAAATCGTGGTATCAAAAGGATACTTGAGAGGACTGTTGGTGAAAACCGTGCTGCCTGGTCGGATAAATTAGATGACGCACTGTGGGCCTTTCGTACAGCTTATAAAACACCCATTGGGTGTACACCTTACAAGCTTGTGTACGGAAATACATGTCATCTACCGATGGAACTTGAGCACAAAGCCTACTGGGCTTTGAAACATGCCAACTTTGACCTCAAAACTGCGGGTGATCACAGAAAAGTTCAAATGAATGAATTAAATGAACTACGTGATCAGGCTTACGAGAACTCTTTAATCTATAAAGAAAAAACAAAGAGAATACATGACTCAAAAATAAAGAACCGCGTTTTTAACGTTGGTGATCGAGTACTTCTCTTTAATTCTAGATTAAAGATCTTCTCGGGTAAATTAAAAACCCGTTGGACTGGTCCATTTACTATCACTAAGGTTTATCCATATGGTGCCGTTGAGTTATCTCAAAATGACGGTCCATGTTTTAAAGTAAATGGGCATCGTGTGAAACACTACTTTCGAGAGGACGTACCAAATATGGTTGTCCCGGATCTCCAAACTTTCCCCAAGGGCAATTAAATTCAGGGTCGAGTCAAGCTAGCGACTCGGTTAACAAAAATAGTAGCTTCCTCATGGACAAATCAATTCGAGGTCGAGTCAATCTAGCGACTCGGTAATCAAAAGCAGTAGCAATATGGGTTTTCACTCATATTTCTGATTTCTTTCTCTTTTCTACCACCCTAGTGTGGGGGAGATGCCCCACATGTTGTATATATGTATATATCTTGAAAAAAAAAAGTCAAAACAAAAGAAAAAAGTGAGTTTGTATGTAAATAGCCTAAAATAAAGGTTATTAATATTTCCTTCTTACGTTCTAAGTAACGGTTTAACACCCGGTGTTTTGAATATTGAGGGCAATATTCATTTCTAAGTGTGGGGGGGGGGGGGGGGGGGATTCTCACGAATTCAAACACATGTTCCATTAAGCACCCTCATTTGATCAAAATTTAAAGTTTTTTCACTCAGTCCGCCATGTCTAACCCACATAAGGATTGGCTAATCCAGGAGCAAACGGCTCTTGGTAAAGATAACCCAAACCCGTTGATGGCTTGCAATTTGCCAAAAATTGTATGGTTCCTCAACTCCCCATCATCCTCAAAAGATAATGAGTTGGCTAGCCTGCAAGATTATGGCTTCTGGTAAAGTCCGTGGAAAAACCATATTTGGTAATCAGCTCACCAAGATGTTGACTATTCCATCAAGAGTTGGCTAGTCCAGAAGCAAATGACTTTTGGTAAAGACAAATCAAATCCGTTGACAGCTGGTGGTTTGCTAAAAATCACACGGTTATCAGGTGTGCCACAGTTCTTACACCTGGCTACTCCAGAAGTGATGGCTTTTGGTAAAGAGTAAAAATCTATTAAATTTTCTCAAAAAGATTGCTAGGGACTAGCAATAGTTTAGTGTGGGGGATTGATGAGTGTGTAAATACTCATCATTTCTGTTATATTTAAACTGCAAAAACATATAAAAACACACAGGAATGCCTTAAAATACATAAAATATCCCTGGATTGTGTTTTATGCAAAAGGATTGAAAACTGATGAAAAACAAAACATTTCACATAATTTACAGTTTCAGTCCCTGAACTTTGAAAAATTGGCAAAACTAGTCCCTGGTAAATCAAAACATGAAAAATATCATCAAAGGTCGTTAGGGATTCATAAGTTGTCAAGTATAGTCCTTTAAAGTTAAAAAATTACAAAATGACAACTTTAGTCCCTCAAGTTTTGAAAATGTATAAAATAGTCCCTAAGGTTTTGTAAATACAAAAATATGGAAAATAAGCCTTGTACTATTCCTAATTGACAAAAATGGACCTTATGATAACTTTTGAGAAGTTACAAGTTAAACCCTTCAAAATTCAGAAAATTACAAGTTAGGTCCCTGGAGTTTGTGGAATATGAAGAAAAGGTCCCTCGTATTTGAAAAATTAAAAATCATACTTTTGGTCCTTGGGTTATTAATAATTGACAAAAATAGTACTTGAAACTACTTTGGGAAATTACAAAATCAGTCCCTCTATTTTTGTCAAATTACAAAAGTGGTCCTTGTGTAATCCTTAACCAAACCGGACCCTTGTTATTATCCTTAGCCCATTTTAACCTTAACCCAAAAATAAATAAAACTAACAAACACCCCTAGGCCCATTCCATGTTCTGGCCCATTAAACAAAACAACCCACACCCCGTTTATTAATAAAACGTGGTCAAACAGTCAAACTCCCACCCAAACCGCCTTCACTATTCACCATCCTCCTCCTCCCCTGCATCACCAATACCAGGTGGTTTTTGCCACCTTTTACCACCACCTCATCACTTCTAGCTCACCACCTACCCTCCACACCTCATCACATCAAACCACTTCTACATTAAATGCTTTCTCCACAACTTTTTCCTCCAAATCTATTCACTGCCTCTGTTTTTCTTACTAACTCCCCCAACTTGCTCAAATATCTTCCAAACTTTCTCTATACTCCACCACAATCCTCCAAGGAGCTTTAATTGGAATAAAGCTGTCTCTATCCACGTGTATTGAAATTGGCGCCAAAAAAGAATTTAAAGGCTAGGATGACTTTCACTAATCCAATGGCTGAGGTTAATGATGGGAAATGCTCAGGATCACATGGGGAGTCCAAAAGTCTATAAAGTTGAAGAAAGAAGCATTGTGGAGTAGTATCTAGTTTAATTTTAAATTATGTATGTCGATTAGCTAAGTTTTCAAATTCCAGTGTTGTATTAAGCTCTAAGTTACTTTGTCAAGTGTTTTCATATTGTAATCAAGCTATTTCAAGTACTCAATTACATTATAAACCTCAATAGACCTGTCTCAGCAGACCCCAGCTCACCCACCACCTTTGGTGGTGTTTTGTGGTTAACCCAGTGGGTCCCACACCCCATAATTAGGCTCTATCAACCCCCCTCCTACCAGGCTTGAACCCTTGACCTTTTGTTTGACCTCTAGACCAGTGGACCCCACCTTAAATCAGCTTGGAACTTTGTCCCAATTCTGCCTCAGAATTGAAGTAAGCAAAGTGCTTATTTGTTGTTTATGGCTTATTGAATCTGCTTATTTGATATAATCTTGCTCAATATAGTTCATCTAACTAATAGGAACCAGAATTCACCTTGTGGACCCCACACAAGCTCAGTTGAGCTTATTTCTTAGCTAAGTCAACAAAAGTCAAACTGTTTTGGTAATAAGCACTCTTAGTGCTTATTCTGTGTTCATAAATTATTTTCCTTTACAAAAGTTTCTTATTTTAAGTATTTTATTAGTTTTATAAAAGAAAAACAAGAAAAAACCAAACTTAATTATAGTGATAGCTTCTATTTAATAGAAATTATCTATTTAATTTTCTTTTTAGCTTATTTATAAGCACTTCTACTATTTTATATTTTTATTAAATCTCTTATATATTAAAGTAATTTTATAATTTTTTCCAGAATTTTCCTTTGTCATTTGGTATTATTTAGAATTAATATTAGTTAAATTAATAATTAAATAATAAATAAGAATTAAATAGCATAATTATATTTTATAAAGTACCACATAGTTTTTATAATTTTTATAGCTTTTATATAAGGTAAAACAATTTTATAAATTTTTCTAGGATTTATAATGTTCATTTTCTATTTTTAATAATATAATTAGTTTAATTGATAATTAGTTAATAAATAGAATAATAATTAGTAAATAAGATTAAAAGTACATAATATAAACTTTTTATAAATTTTTAGGATTCCTGTGATGGTTAATTAGATATATTAAATTTTTCATAATTATCTAAGTCTATTTAGTATTTATAATAATTTAAATCAATATAATTAGTTAAATAATAATCAAATAATAATTAATTAATAATAAATAGATAAATGGTGTGAAAAATATAATTTTAGTTTTAAAATAAGTTTTATAATATTTTAGATTTTTAGAAATTTTAATTTTAATTTTCTAGACTTATTTCATATTTTCTTAATTATTAGTGAATTATTAAATAATTAATAATAGTTATTAAATAAAAATAGTTAATTAAATGGTTATTAATTATAAAATAAATATTTTAAATTTATTTAATTTGCATTTAAGCCCCTAAGGCTTATAAACTCCTACTATTGTTAAAAGTTGTTTTTGTTTACGTTTAATTATTAAACGTTTACGGTTTTCAGTCCCTTTTTCACTTGTACTTATCTGATTTCACGTATTGATTGATATAGCTTATTAAAGCTATTCACTCTTATATTTCAGTAGTACAATCACTTAAACCCTTTTCCTGTTCAATTCACCTGATCTCGAAGTCGTTTTATTTCAGATTTCACATCTCGTTGGGATCTAACGATCCGGGGAAACACTAAACTCACCGGAGTATTGGCCTAAGCTGTCTGATTTGTTGACAATAACTTGGTTGATATTATCTGACTATTTCAGACCAATCAGGCTCCTTGGCCATAAACACACCGCCGGATGACTTGATCCGCACAGATTTTGAACAGGTAGGGGTCGTCCCAGAAGTAATGTTTTACATCTTTGAAGAATTTATTTTTCTATTAGGACGACATCCCTTTCACCACAAAGTTACCCGCATGGTAGTTTTCAAAATCGGCAAACCATGGGGTAATAGAGTCTCCATGAAAGGTAACCGCATTAAGTGTCTTGAGAGGGAAGGTTTCATTAATTTCTTTCCTCTCGAAGACATCTTGGTGGGGGTTTTCCAAACGGGAGTGATGATCAGCAGCTAGGTTCTCAGCTCCTTTTTTATCACGAATAATGATATCAAATTCTTGCAAGAGGAGAACCCAACGGAGTAGTCTCGACTTTGCATCTTGTTTTGCAAAGAGGTACTTCAAAGCCGAGTGATCCGTATACACTATGCTCTTGGTCAATATCAAGTATGGCCAGAATTTTTCAAAGGCATACACCACAGCTAATAATTCTTTTTCAGTGGTGGTGTAACGACTTTGAGCCTCGGTCATTGTTTTGCTTGCATAATGTATAGGCTGAAAGTGTTTTGTTTTTCGTTGCCCCAAGACTGCCCCTATTGCATAATCACTAGCATCACACATGAGTTCAAAGGGCAAGTCCCAATCGGGGGCAACAAGAATCGGCGCCTCAGTAAGCTTTTTCTTCAATGTTTCAAAAGCTTCGATGCACTCGGGGGAGAAGATAAAAGGAGCATCCTTTTCGAGGAGATGGGTCATAGGCCGGGTGATTTTAGAAAAATCTTGAATAAACCTACGATAGAAACCGGCATGACCCAAAAAGCTCCTAATACCCTTGACGGTAGTGGGATGAGGTAATTTTGCGATGACATCCACTTTGGCTTTGTCAACGTCAATCCCATTCTTTGAAATTTTATGGCCTAGGACAATGCCCTCTTTGACCATAAAGTGACTCTTCTCCCAATTTAGACATAACCTTGTGTCTTCACAACGTTTGAGCATGTTGTCTAAATGGGAGAGACATGATTGAAACGAATCCCCAATGACCGAAAAATCGTCCATAAAGACCTCCATAGTTTTCCCGATCATGTCGGAAAATATGGCTGTTGGGTCACTGAATTCCCCAATCTTCTTCTAACAATGATTTGAACGTAAAATAACCTAAGTATAAACAAGTCACTGAGTGAACAGTAACTCAGTGAGTCATCTTCAGGATGCTTAGACCGAGCCTAAGAAGAAAGGTTCTCCATTCAGTGAGGCGGAACTCAGTGAAGTGTGATCTAAGCCAAGAAGAAGGTGATGGGTTCAGTGAGGATGACAATAACTCACTGAATCCCATGACTCCTCAACAACTTCGTGGTACTGAAGACTGATGACTAGAAGACTGAAGTTTTGGCGGGACTGGGCGGGAAAGTTTGATCTGTTTCACTAAAGTGCTTTATCACTTTAAGGTTAAACTTTCCTCAAATGGCTAAAACCAGGTTGTCATCAGAAAGTGCCTTTTGGACTTAACCCAAAGAAGTTTCCCTTGCCAGAGAATAAAATCTATCAAGATTTTATTGAGGAATACTTACGTCCATTGTATAATAGAGTTGTTCACATTTGTGTATAAATAGGTAGCATAAGAGAGGAGTAAAAGTTGACAAGTTTGTGCAATTAATGCAAAGCATTCACAAACCACTTTTACTCCTCCAAATAACAACATAACCCCTGAGATAGCTCAGTGGGTCCTAAAAGTTGTTACTCAACATTGATTGAGTTTAGTGAGGAGTCTATACCATACTTGTCGTTTTCAATCCCAAGTGTTATTCCGCAAACACTTGGGTACGATTCTTTTTGATTAACTTCTAATAAAGAATTAAACATTGGAAAATATTGTCTCTTATGTTTACGTTTCTTTATTGTTAATCTTTTTATATATCTTTGTTTAATGTCATAGAACTTGGTTACTTTAGCTTTGTAGTTATAGTTAACCAAGTAAAAGGGACGAACAAGTGGTATCAGAGCCTCTGATTTGTAAAACTTAAACCTGTTTTCAAAACTTAAGAGTGCTCAAGTTTTTAAAATCAAGATCCCACTATGACTGACATAGATGTTCCCCAACTTGTCGACAAAAAGGGTGGAAGTTATTCAGCAACTGCCCCTCGACTTGAAGTTGGCAAATTTAATAAGTAGAAAAAGCGAATGCTTTGCTACTTAAATGGGATGGAACCATATTACATTTAGTTGATTAATGATGGTCCATATGTCCCAACAACTGCCCAAGGTTTAATTAAACCTGAAGCTCAGTGGACCCCAGATGAAAGGAGGGTGGTCAATCAAGACCAGCGCCTGAAAAGCATCATTATATCATGCCTTCCTGTTGATATAATGGAATCAGTGATCAACTGTCCCACTGCCCGGCAGACGTGGACTGACCTAGTTCATAGCTATGAAGGGCCTTCTGATACCAAAGAGAATAGAATCACGGACCTGAAGCTTGAATTCAATACCTTCAGGGCCAAGGATTATGAAAGTCTCTCTGAGACTTATACTCGGTATAAGACCCTCCTGAATGAGCTGACCAATGATGGTGTTATACTGTCAAAACATGAGATCAATGTTGGTTTTGTAAACAGTCTCCCTGAGAAGTGGTTAAACTTTTCTCAGGGATTGAGAAATGCAAACCACATTCAGAACCTAGAGCTCCTTGCCATCTATGGGAAGTTTGTCTATGAAGACAATCTTGTCATAAGGAGATACCCTGGTAAAGCTCAGGAAACCAAAAAGGCCTTGACAATTTCACCCATATCAACTGCTTTCTATTCAAAAGGTGTTGTGCAGGATTTTCAGGATGGATCTGATGATGAGGTTGACCAAAGAACCAGTGAGGAGTACCTAAATGATCTTCAAATTGAATTTCATGAAAGGGCACTCCTTGCTAATTCAAAAAAGTTTTTTAAGAAGAACAAATTTCCTTCAAAAGCAAATGACAACACTGAATGCTTTAAATGTAGCAAAATGGGCCATTTTGCTAAAGATTGTTTTTCAAAAACAACCTCAGAACCATCCTTCAAATTTTCAGGAAATAACTCTTTTTCAGGCCCCAGCAAATTTCAACCAAAAATGCTTCAGTCTAGTCAAAGATTTGAAAAAGTTCCTCAAATTGACTATGAAGCCAAGTACAGAAAGGCAAAAGCTAAACTTGCCCTACTTGAATCATCCTCAACAGTCTCTCAGCCTCCTCAGGCTCCAAAGCCTACTCAAGCCAAGAACAAAGGGCTTGTTGCTGAAACATATGACTGGGATGAGGTTGAAGTGTCCTCTGATGATGATGAAGTTCACATCAGTGCCCTGATGGCTTTGTCAGATGACAACAAACTTGCTGTGGGGAAGAGTCATGCAAGAAATGGTGAATGGGTTAACATCACTATGAGGAAGGTAAATCTTTTACTTTCTATGGATGATAATGATGATTGGAAATCTTACTTAGATCATATTAATGTTGATCTTAAGTATGTTGAAGAGAAAAGACTTAATTTGTTTTCTAAATTTAACAAACTGAGTTTTGAATTAAATCATTGTAGAGATGAATTACTTGCTTTAAAACAAGCCAAGCTTGAAAGTGTTACACTTCAAATTCAAAACTCTGAACTTGTAAAACAAAATCAAGCTCTTCAGGAAGAAATTAAGAAAGAAAAGGAAATTATTTGGAAATGGACTCAGAAAAACCCCAAACTTTATGAAACACTGAGTCTCACACCCAGCCCCAAAAAGGCAGGTCTGGGTGATGATCAACTCACTGAAGTTTCTGGGGAGAATAGCCATTCTACAACTTTTCTATTAACCAACATACTCTCTAGCAAAGAACTTGCTCCCAAACCCAGTGATTGGATTGAAAGAAACAATCCTGATAGTAAAATGCCAAATTTTAATACTGGAAGAATTCTGGAGCCTGAAAGTCAGGCTATCAAGGAACTGCTAGGAGTCATTGATGAACTTAGTCCTACTGAGTCCATCACTGAGTCTAAGTCTGATTCACCACTCCCTCCACTGAAACAACTTCAGGGAGCGAAACCCAATTCTGACCTTGCACCATTAGTCTATCAACCACATTCTCCCAAAGAGAAATCAGGGTTAGGAAAGACTATTCTGAAAAGACCTACTCCTGCACCCACTGAACACCAAAAACCTTCAGTACCCACTGAAGTGAAGCATGAAAGCACTGATTCAAAGGTTGATCAGCTTACTGAACTTGTTAGGATGCTGAGTGAGAAAATCGAGTCTACTGAGAAAAACTCTGACTCAAAATCAACAAAGCCCTCAGTATCCTCAGGTTCTTCCAAACCAAAAACCACACCCAGACCCTCAGGGAGATGTGAACTGTGCAATTATCCAAATCACAGCACTGATAAATGCTATAGAGTCTTGTTTTGTATGATATGCAAACAAGAGGACCACAGAACTTGTGATCACATCCCCCACACTGCTTCTTTAAAAGCAAGGGGTCTATACAAAAACCAAGGCTATCTGTATGCCACACCTTCTAAACAAAGACTGAAGGCTAAGCCTTTCTCACCATGTCCTCACTGTGGTTTCAATGATCATCTTCCTGATGATTGTATGATGAAAGATTGCTGTGACATCTGTGGAGATCCCTCCCATGAAACCAGGGGACATGACAAAGTTATTCAGTCCAGAAGGAAAAACCAGACCAACACTTCTCAGTCACCTGAGGCATCATCCTCCACAAAATGTAAAACATGTGGAAGCTCAGGCCACACAACTTCAGACCATGATTCACTAACTGAGTTCAAAAAGTCCATGAGGACCAAGCCCACTAGAAAGTGGGTCAACAAGAAAAACTAACCCAGTTTACTGTTTGTGCAGAAACACATCAAGGATCCTACTTGGCATCTAGACAGTGGATGCTCCAGAAGCATGACTGGTGTGAAAAGTTTTCTGCACAAATATGTGGAAGAACCAGGACCCAAAGTAGTATTTGGTGATAACTCATCAGCTCCCACTGAAGGTTATGGTTCAGTAAACTGTAATGGTATAGATTTTACAAGAATAGCTTATGTTAATGGTCTCAAGTACAACCTGATAAGTGTTTCCCAACTATGTGATGCCAAATACATAGTTCAGTTTGATGACAAGAGAGGGACCATCTTTAATGCCAATAAGGAAGTTGTGTTGATTGCCCCTAGAAGGGATGATGTATATGTCCTTGACATGTCATCCCTGACTCAGAATGGGACTTGTCTATTCTCAAAGGCAAGTGCGACAATCAACTGGCTATGGCATAGGAGACTCTCTCATCTCAACTTCAAGAACATCAACAACTTGGCCAAACAGAACAAAGTTCTGGGCCTTCCATCCCTGGTGTATACCAAAGACAAGCCTTGTTCTGCTTGTGAAAAAGGAAAACACCACAGGGCATCATTCAAAACCAAACAAACCTTTTCCATCAAAAGCTACCTACATCTTCTTCATATGGATCTTTTTGGACCTGTCAGTCCAATGTCCATGCACCATGAGAAGTATACTCTGGTCATTGTGGATGAATACTCAAGATATACTTGGGTTTATTTCCTGACCAAGAAGAGTCAGGCAGCTGAAACCATCATGTCATTTGTCAGGAACGTTGAAAATCAAAATGATGTCAAAGTTAAACAGATCAGGACTGACAATGGCACTGAATTCAAAAAACCAAGACCTTGAGTGTTTTTGTGATGAGAAAGGAATTTCTCAAAATTTCACTTCTCCCTATACTCCTGAACAAAATGGAGTAGCTGAAAGAAGAAATAGAACACTCATTGAGGCAGGAAGAACAATGTTGAATGGCTCAGTCCTCTCAAAACATTTTTGGACTGAGGCAGTTAAAACAGCCTGCTACACTCAAAATAGGTCAATCATTGTGAAAAGGCATAACAAGACTCCTTATGAAATATTCAAAGGAAGGATTCCTGACATCAGCTACTTTCATGTATTTGGGTGTCCTGTGTTTATACATAATCACAAGGATCACTTGGGTAAATTTGATGCCAAAGCTGATGATGGATACTTCCTGGGATATTCCCTGGTTTCTAAAGCCTTCAGGGTGTTCAACACAAGGAGACAACAAACTGAGGAAACTTATCACATTACTGTTGATGAGAGCACTGAATCCATCAGGTTCTCAAATTCCTCAGTAGAAGAAATTGGTATTGATGACTCATCAAGGTATCCTCCTGATGAGTATCATCCTGAGAACAATCCCTCAACCCAATACCAAGCTGATGCTGACGTCTCCTATTACATCATCCCTCACAACCTTCCCCAACCACCTATCAGTGAGTTCATTGAAACTCAGCCTGTCTCAAATGAGACTGACACCACTAAACAAATTGTTCAGGAACCCTCAGAACAAATTGTTCCTATAGTAGTAACTGAAGCTCATATTGATGAGTTACCTCATGTTCCTGAGTCTGAACCTAATCAGGCTCCAACAAGCTCAAATTCCTATCCCAAACCTCAGGATAGCTGGACTAGATCCAAAATCATTGAGCTTGTGAACATCATTGGTGAACCCACTGAAGGCATGCTCACAAGAAGCAAGGCTGCTAAACTCAAGGCTGCCACTGCCAATATATGTATTTATGCTGACTATCTCTCAGAGATTGAGCCTAAAAATGTCAAAGAAGCCCTGACTTATGAAAGTTGGGTTCAGGCCATGAGAGATGAATTGGAACAATTTGACAGAAATGATGTCATGACCCTTGTTGAATGCCCCCAGGGTGTTTTAATCATTGGTATGAAATGGGTCTTTAAGAACAAGACTGATGAGAATGGCACAGTCATCAAAAACAAAGCAAGACTGGTTGCCAAAGGATATAATCAACAGGAAGGTATAGATTATGAGGAAACCTTTGCACCGGTTGCTAGAATGGAAGCCATCAGGATCTCCCTTGCCTATGCAACTTACATGAACTTCAAAGTTTACCAAATGGATGTTAAAAGTGCATTCCTGAATGGTAACATCAAAGAAGATGTTTATGTGCAACAGCCTCCTGGTTTCGAAAGTAGTGAATACCCCAACCATGTCTACAAGCTTAACAAAGCCCTTTATGGACTAAAACAAGCACCCAGGGCATGGTATGAAACTCTTTTAGCCTTCCTGATCCAAAACAAGTTTGTCAGAGGAAGAATTGACAACACACTGTTCATCTACAGAACAAAGGATGATGTCATTCTTGTTCAAGTATATGTTGATGACATCATCTTTGGCTCAACAAGTTACAAACTTTGCAAACAGTTTGAGAAACTGATGACCACAAAGTTTGAAATGAGCATAATGGGTGAACTCACATACTTTCTTGGACTCCAAATTAAACAAACTGAAAAAGGAATATCCATTTGCCAAGAAAAATACCTCAGGAACCTACTGAAGAAGTATGAGCTCACTGACTGCTCTTCAGTAAAAACTCCTATGGTTCCTCCTAACAACCTTGGCCCTGATCTAACTGGAAAATCAGTGAATCAAACCCAATACAGAGGAATGATTGGCTCCCTGATGTACTTACTTGCCTCAAGGCCTGATATCCAATTCTCAGTCTGCCTGTGTGCAAGATACCAGGCTGACCCTAAAGAATCACATCTCACTGCTGTCAAGAGAATCATCAGGTACCTGAAGGGTACTCCAAACCTTGGTTTGTATTACCCAAAATGTTCAGGATTTGATCTCAAAGGGTACACTGACTCTGACTATGCAGGATGTAATATGGATAGGAAAAGTACTTCAGGATCCTGCCAATTTCTTGGTGGTAAACTTGTGTGTTGGAGTACAAAGAAACAACAGTCAGTGGCCATGTCCTCAGCTGAAGCTGGATATATGGCTGCTGCAGGATGCTGTGCAAATGTACTATGGATGAAGAGCCAACTAAGTGACTATGGCATTCAGTATAAAATGGTACCTATCTTTTGTGATAATACAAGTGCCATAGCCATCTCAAACAATCCAGTACTTCATCAAAGAACCAAACACATTGACATCAGATACCACTTCATCAGGGACCACATCACTAATTGAACTACATTTCATCCCCACTGAATATCAGCTAGCTGATATCTTCACAAAACCTCTGGATGAACCCACTTTCACAAGATTGAAAGCTGAATTGGACATGTTGGACATAGAATCAGGAAACTGATCAAAAGTGTTCCAACCTGATGTATTTTCTCTAGGTCCTTGATCACACCCTTCCTGAAAACTTTTTGAATGATAATTCATTCAGGGGGCTCAGGATGAAATATGGCATTGAATACCCTAACTAAATGCTCTAAGTACTTAGTTAGTTAATGTCCCAGGTAGGTAACTGAATCCTATTAAATATAGGAATAAATGTCACTTACACAACTGGCATCCACTCCTTGGGCCCCCACATCTCTCTCACCAAACACCACTGAGCATTAAATGCTCCCTCACACACAAAAGTTGTGATGATTTTCAATCTGCAAAAGTGCATTTTTTTGCAGAGCCGCACAATTGTTCACCCACGATGTGAGAGAAAATAGGGTAATGGGAATCGTGATATTTAATGCGGATATCAAACCAACATTATTATGCCGTTTCGGTTAAATAAATTTAACCTTTGGTATCCGCAACATCACCACCCTAATTCCCACCCTATAAATACCCCCACAAAGAAGAACACACACACGCTTTTAAAATCTTAACAAAACTCTTGCAAAATTATTTCAAGAACTTTTGCTTTCAAAATCTGTGTGTGCTTCTTCTTTATACAAAACCAGACCTTTTAAAACAAAAATGGCATCTTCTAAGGTCATAAAATACGCACCCAATGTGGAATTCCAAATGGAAAGCGTAGACCTCACCAAAAACAATGTGGTGGGAAACTTTGCCAACCCAGAAGGGTTCCCTACTTACAGGGATGTGGTAAAATTTCTACAAAACTGTTTTCTCACCACCACATTCACAAAGACCCCCTCAGTCATCTATCATGACTACTTGAGGGAATTTTGGTGCTCAGTGGTGGTTGAAAACCCTGATGCACCAAAGGAGGCCAAAATTAAGTTCTTAGTGAAGAATGGGACAAAGTCCCTTGTTCTTGACTACAAAACCTTTGTCAAAGCCACTGGCCTTGACTACACTGAGACTTTTGTTGCCCCACCCACTGAAGAGGAGGTTAAACAACTCCTCTTAGAACTAGGGCCATATGATAAGAATCATCCTGATGTTGCTCCAGGGGCCCTATTGAACAAAGCCCCCATCATCAAAACATGGTTCCCTGCCCCTTGGAGGATCCTGATGACATTCGTTATTCAGGTCCTTGGGGGGAATAAGTCCTCAACTGAGCAACTGAACACTACTCAATCAATGATAGTGTACTGTCTCATTGAGGGTAAAAAGATTGACCTTGGAGAAATTATCTTCAGGGACCTCATAGGCAAATTGGGTGGGAAGTCTAGGCAAAAACACATGTCTTACCCTAGATTTATTTCCTGCGCCCTGAATGACCTACTAGGGTCTGAGTATATCAAGCCTGACAGTGTCGGCTTTGAACCTGAAGTCTTGCATAAGGCAAACTACTCACGTGACCCTAATGAGGTTACACCTGTCGCCCTGACCACATACATGCTGACTGCTATCCAGGGTGACAACGTTGTTTCACCAATTCCCTCTCCCACCAAAAAGGTGAAGAGGAAGAAGGGACAGGGGTCCAGGAAGGTGGCTCAACCCAAGTCACTCGCCACTGAGACCTCTGCCCCTAAGCCTAACAAAAGGGGGCAACAACAACAGACCCTGACTGCTGACACCCTCAGGATCATAAGCCAATCTTTGGCCCCAAAACAACGGCCAACGGAGGGCACTGAGACATCACACTCAGTGTCCTCGGGCGAACCCGTTCCCAAAGGTCCTGCTGGCATAAACAAGTCAGTAGGGTCGGAACCAACTAAACCTTCACATCCTGCTAAAGACTCTGGCAAATCACAACCAGAGTATCTGGGAGTAAGGGGTCCTATACCCTCGGTGGGGCAGCACTACTCCACTGAGAAGGGGACCCACAAATAATCATATCCTGCCAAAGGCTCGGGTAAATCACAACCCAAGCAACAGGGAGTTCTAGCCCCTAAATCTTCAACAGGCCAGCACAAGTCTGTTGGAATGGGGGGCATAACCACTCAGGTGCCTGATGAGGACATTCGCCAATCAAAGCTTTTGTCTGAGGGCACAACAACTCATCCCAAAGACTCAGAGGGAAACATACAACCCGCTGATATGGACACAACAATCACGACTCCTAGTGATGGTACTGAAAAATACCCATCAGTACCTGAAGGGGTCACGAGGGACAAAGACTCAGAGGGAAACATACCACCCGCTGATATGGAACTCACAACCAACCCCGAAGGAGCGCATAACTCGGGAACTGACCCTTAAGACCAGGTAGGTAAAACCCAACCTACCGGATTTGAGGGGTCAGGACCTGGCCAAAACAAAGGCGAGTCTTCTTATGAAGAGGAGCCGGCTAACCCTTTTTTGCATATTCAGTCCCTAGCTGAAGCTCAGGCTGTTTTGTACTCTGATGATGAATTTAACAGTGATGAGGAAGTCTTCAAGGCCGGAGAGGATATGGAGCTTGAGGAGACAGTCCCTGAACCAATTCCTCAGTCTCCTCAATCTTCAAACCATGACGATGCTGACACTCAGTCCAAGCCAGAGTCCTTAGGAGATGATAAGGCTCCTCTCACTGTGAAGACCTTCACCAAATTCATCCAAAAGATTACTAACATTTTGTACAGGGGGATCTCTGATGAGGTCTTTGACATACACACTGAACAGGTGGTTCACTTTCACAATCTCAAAGATGCTGTCGAAGACTTCGATGAAGATGTCAGGGAACAAAATTCCTCAGTCAATCATTCCCTGACACAGATGATCACCCGCCTGAACCAGTTTTTGATAACCCTAAACCAGCTGAATGTAGGGGTTCAGTCGGTTCAAGAATCAGTCAAGGATGATCCTAAACTCACCAGGAAGCTACTTCAGGCATCCGAGACGTATCAGGTAAACTCAATGGCTCTCACTGAATTACTTGACTTGGTGAAGGGTTCTAATCTTCAGGGTCTCACCACTGCTGTGGAGTCTCTCAAATCTTCCTTCATCAAAATGGAGGAATCAGTGACAGCTCAGTCCCAAAGGTCTACTTCTCTGGCATGGACCTTGGGATCCAGGATGACTGCTCTTGAAAATGCACAGGCTGCACTTGACTCCAGGGTGTCCATCATTCAACAGGATACTCAGGAGATCAAGTCTATGATAACCGAAATCTTTCAAGCCTTCAAGGGTGCATCTACTTCTTCAGTACAGCCAACACTTGCCATCACTGACATTCAGGCAAATGTTGAGGGGGAGAACACTACTGAAGCCCCTAATACTGTTGAACAAGAAGCTGGACAGCCCTCTCACACTGAGGGGGAGCATGTCACTTAAGAAACACCAATCACTGAAGTTCCACCACAAGAGGAACCAGTCTCCTCTTCTCTCGGACAGGACAGAGGCAAAAGTATTGCTACCACCTCTAGTCCTGAAAATGTTCTCAAGCCAGCCTCTACCATGGTCAAATTTGACCCTGATGCACCTGTCAGGGTCCCGTTTGAAATCAATGGAGTAGTACAACTTCTCACACATGACGAAATTCAAGCTCCCATGGAAAGGACTGAGACACTACTCAAGGTAGCTGAGGAAGAGAGAATGACCAAGCCTGCTTTCATTAAGGTTGTTCATGAGGAAGCTGAAAAGATTGGTTTGAATACTGAGGCACTAGCAACTGTACAAGTTGGTGCTGTCTTTAAAAATGCTCAGGAAGAAGAGCTAAATGCTCTCAAAATGGAAAGGGAAAACAAGCTCAGGAAGGATGCTCAAATCAGAAAGCACAGGATCGAAAAATATACTTGGGTGATGAAAGAAATGTTAAGACCTGAAACCATCACTGACGTTCAAATCCACAGAAACACCGATCCTGCAATGGTCACCGTCTTCAGGGGACGTGATAAAAGAATAATGGACATCCATAAGCCTTTCAAGTTTGCAGACTTTGGCATCACTGAGCTTGATGAGCTTCGATCAATCATTGCCAAAAAGAACAATGTTGTAGTTCCTAAACTTCTCGAATCACTGAAGGATAGGTATGACAGACTGAGAGCAATGCCTGAGGCTCTTAACATTCCCTCACTTTTTCCTGACTCAGTAGGAGAGACTGCTCCATCTAAGGCTTCCAAGAGGAAAAGGAAGCAAATTGAGATGGAGCCTGAGATCAAAGTACCAGGGTTAGAGTGTGACAGGTCGCTTCCTGAAGGGATCACGTTCGTGAACAATGCGGTCCTTGAAGCTCATGAAAGAGGCTTATGCTTTACTGATGAGTATGGAAGCCTGACGTTCCAAAGGTGGTCTGATATGGATAAGGCAGGAATCAAAGCTATGCTCATGTACCTCATGTTGGCGTCCTCCATCAAGAGTGATGAGAACAAAAGATTCTGCCAGGACTTGGAAGCAATGATCAATGAACATCCTGAATGACACCTACTCAGATCAAAGAAAGCAAAGATTGAAAACCATGCATACCGCCTGAACATCTGATCTGCAACAACTATCTTTTTATTTTTATTTTTTTGTAATTTGTAGGACTTGTAATAACTATGAATAAACTTTGATGTTTTGTTTAAAATTATGTGTCCTACTTATAATTACAACAACATTCAGTAAGAGATGAAGACCCCTACCAACTCACACTGAATCAAGAAACACTTAAGCTATTTGTATGTTCAAATAGGGGGAGATTGTTGGGTCACTGAATTCCCCAATCTTCTTCTAACAAGGATTTGAACGTAAAATAACCTAAGTATAAACAAGTCACTGAGTGAACAGTAACTCAGTGAGTCATCTTCAGGATGCTTAGACCGAGCCTAAGAAGAAAGGTTCTCCATTCAGTGAGGCGGAACTCAGTGAAGTGTGATCTAAGCCAAGAAGAAGGTGATGGTTTCAGTGAGGATGACAATAACTCACTGAACCCCATGACTCCTCAACAACTTCATGGTACTGAAGACTGATGACTAGAAGACTGAAGTTTTGGCGGGACTGGGCGGGAAAGTTTGATCTGTTTCACTAAAGTGCTTTATCACTTTAAGGTCAAACTTTCCTCAAATGGCTAAAACCAGGCTGTCATCAGAAAGTGCCTTTTGGACTTAACCCAAAGAAGTTTCCCTTGCCAGAGAATAAAATCTATCAAGATTTTATTGAGGAACACTTAGGTCCATTGTATAATAGAGTTGTTCACATTTGTGTATAAATAGGTAGCATAAGAGAGGAGTAAAAGTTGACAAGTTTGTGCAATTAATGCAAAGCATTCACAAACCACTTTTACTCCTCCAAATAACAACATAACCCCTGAGATAGCTCAGTGGGTCCTGAAAGTTGTTACTCAACATTGATTGAGTTTAGTGAGGAGTCTATACCATACTTGTCGTTTTCAATCCCAAGTGTTATTCCACAAACACTTGGGTACGATTCTTTTTGATTAACTTCTAATAAAGAATTAAACGTTGGAAAATATTGTCTCTTATGTTTACGTGTCTTTACTGTTAATCTTTTTATATATCTTTGTTTAATGTCATAGAACTTGGTTACTTTAGCTTTGTAGTTATAGTTAACCAAGTAAAAGGGACCAACAATGGCCATCATACATCTTTGAAACGTGCCCGGAGCATTACATAAACCAAATGGCATACGTTTATAAGCAAAAGTTCCATAGGGGCACGTGAAAGTGGTCTTTTCCTGATCCTGCGGATCAATGGGAATTTGAAAGAAACCCGAGAAACCATCGAGGAAGCAATAGTACTCATTTCCCGCTAGTCTTTCGAGCATCTGATCCATAAAGGGCAGAGGAAAATGGTCTTTGCGGGTGGCGTCATTTAACTTGCGATAGTCAATACAGACACGCAATCCATGACCAATCGAGTTGGAATCAACTCATTTTCCTCGTTTGTGACAACAGTAATGCCACCCTTTTTTGGAACACAGTGTATTTGGCTCACCCAAGGACTGTCCGAGATAGGGTAAATCAAACCGGCATCAAGAAGTTTTAAAACTTCTTGTTTGATGACCTCATGAATTTTTGGATTCAACCTTCTTTGTTGTTAGACTGCTGGTTTGAAGTCATCCTCCATTAAAATCTTGTGGGTACAAAATTCAGGGTCAATGTCCTTGATGTCGGAGAGTCTCCAAGCAATTGCTTGTTTATGCGACTTCAAAACCTTTATTAGAGCAGCCTTTTCCTCAACACTTAAATCTTTAGCAATTATGACGGGCAATTTATCATCACTCTCCAGAAATGCATATTCAAGATGAGGCGGCAAGTCCTTAAGTTCGACCTCAGGAAAGTCATCAGTTTTCTCAACATTTTTTACTTCCTCTTTATGAAGTGTTTGTGGTAGAACAGGAAGAGGAGAGGGATCTTCGTTTAATAATTTCTCAAGTAGGAGAATATCCCTCTCAGGGTCAATATCTTGGTTATCGATTCCATCGGGAATCGAATCACTTTTGAGAAAGGCCTCAATTTCTTCTAAGATGAAGTCACTTCCCTCAAACGGAGTGAGGGAAGGAGAAGAATTGGCAATGATGTGATGAGAAGATTGAGTGAGGTTTTCACACGAAGAATCATCAATGAAACCTAAAACCTCTTGAGCGTATTCCTCAGCAGCAACATCGATGACATCTATTTGGTTCACCGATTCAGAGTCATAATTGGAGGAGTATCTCGAAGTTTGATTTAGGTTAAAGGTGATGGCTTCCGTTCCAACACGCAATGTGATCTCTTGCTCAAATACATCGATGAGAGCATGCCCAGTTCTAAGGAATCCCCTTCCAAGAATGAGAGGGACCCTTGAATCGGCATCAAAGTCAACAATCACAAAATCTGCCGGAAAATGGAACTTTCCCACTTTAACGAATACGTCCTCGGTGATGCGTGGGAATCGCAACAGGCTTTACCTCTCGAGGGATCTCGAGAAGCTTACAACCCCCACCAGGCAGTGTACCTGATCGTTGTAGTATAGTATAGTGACAAGTACCGGGGGATTGATCGTTCAGCTTAGGAATAGTGTCGCTAGGATTAGAAAGCCTAAATACTAGTTCTAAAGGTGAGGGATGATTATTTTTGTGTTTTTATATTTTTTAGAAAGCAATTAAAAATCTCGGGTTTGAAGGATTTGGGCAGAATTAGTTGCTAATCAACTAACCCAATACTAAAGATGCAATCAAAATAAAATACTAGAAATGAAAATAAACTAAATTATACTAAAGTTATGAGCAATAAGTGGAGAAAATATGTTTAATTAGATTTCACTACTCCCTAGACATCTTTTACACGTTAATTACTTGTTATAAATGCATGGATGACGGATCGTATTCCTTAATACCATTCATGGGGTGGCACACTTAACTCCCCAATTCTATGAGCTATTATCTCCTCCTACACCATGCCCAGCACAACTATAGGGATTGTAAACAGTGGCTCATGCATTAAATACAACCAATAAAGACCTAGTGCACGTCGGTTCATGTTTCTTAAGACGTTCAAGCATGTTACCAATTGGAGATCTGCTAGTTTTCTTAAGCCTAACATATAAATCATTCATCCAAAACAAGTATAAACAAGTAATCAACACATAATTAACATCTAGGTTTCATTAGATCTAAGCAAACACAAGATAGATCTAGCCTAGCATGATGGAATTAAGACAAGAACAAGATATAGACAACCAACTCATAGACATATTGATTGAATTAAAAGAACACTTATCTCAATTACACATGTAAGGTATCAAGGGCTTGGAACCCTTGAAAAACCTGTAAAATTCGCACCAAGTTCGTACTTAGGGTTTCTCCAAAACTTCTCTCTTTAAATGTGAAAAATTAGAAAACTATATATAGGAAAAGAGGTCTGACGGCGTCAAGACAAAGCTTGTGACGCCGTCACCTCGCCGCCAAAACTATTCTCGGACTGCCTTGATCTACATTTGATGCCGTCAAGACTTAATTATTTCCAGGCCGTCATGACTTTTACTCTTGACGCCCTACCTTCGTGACGCCGTCAAATCTGTACTGGGTCGTCATGGAATTTTGCTCTTGACGCCGTCAAGGATTTACTCTTGACGCCATCACCTACTGTTCCCAGCATGGAAAATTAAGACTTTGGCATTTTCTTCACTTTTATGCTCCAAAAACGTCCTAATTGCTTCCTTTTCCAGATTTCACTCCCAAAGTACCTAAAATCACAAAAGGAACGATTTAGGGCAATATTTGATCAAATAAATTCGAATTCGGGCTTAAATGACCCCCTAAAAACGGATCATTTTTCGCCTCATCATATACCGTTACACTTGAAATTTGCTTGTCCTCAAGCAAATGCGCTTTTATTCTACTCAAAAGACAAGTTAGGGGTCATTTAACACTAATATAAAAGTAATTACAACAAATAATCGTTCCACAAAAGACCAAAGACAAGCACGGAAGTCATACACTAGCACCTCACAAATAGTGTTTAGATACTCACATCTCTCGGGTGTAATAAAGTGTAAATTACAATATGGAAACGGAAGATATCTCTCACTACCTGTCATAGCAAAATAGATTACCATAGGCTTGGGAAAGGATCAAACCTCCACCACATGGCGTAAGCACCTAGGATAAACTATCAAAGAGGTTTAAAGGGTTGTAACGTTAGGTGTAGGGATATGAAATACACGGTTTTGTTGGATAAAGGAAGTTTTACTGGTGGCGAGTTAACACTCTTGGTCAATTACATGTACAATATGGCGTTGCTAAGCCAAGACTAGACTCGACTTATGCTAATAAATGAAAAATAACAAAAACATAAAATAAACATAGAATGAAACGGGGTGGTAGTCCGTATGTTTTTTCTCTTTTTCCTTTTTTTTCTATTTTTTTTTTCTTTTTCTTGATTTTTCGATTTTTTTTTTATTTTTTTATTTTTTATTATTTTTTTTTTTTTTGCATACACTCTTACCCTACCATCCAAAATAATACATCATAGGGAATGAACATTTCCCTTACACTTGAATCTTTACATACTTTACAATTAACTAATCTAGTGACTCGAATTAAGAAAATTAAAACACTTGGAGCACTTTTAAGATTAACGTACATATGGGGGTAATAAATGATGTTCTTCCCCATTACTTCATAAAATAAGTACTTACCCATGAGTCCCAATCGTCCCAAAACAATATGTACAAGGATATGACTCGACTTAGCAACCATGTAATCAATTACAAAGTTAACTTAGGGTTTAACAAATAACAATAATGCACTAAAAATGAGCGCATACACGGAAGGCTAAGGCGATTTGGTTGTACATTTAAGTGGGGTGTAACAAATTCTTCCTTTAAGTAAAATGCTTAAAGTTAGAAACGAAAAGATAGGCTCGGAGGGGTGTACTAGGGGTTTCGTGTACTAAAAATGAGTACAACGCTAAGGGTGTGGGAAAAATTAGTTGACTTAACTAGCTAAGTAATATGACTTAAATGGTCAAGTAATTATAATACAGGTTTAACACAAGGGTGATCCTAATGCCTCTTATCATGTAGTAAATCCTACCACACGAATGTAGTCTCACTAGCGGTCTCGGGATGCATCACTAACGCAAGTTCTAGAATCTAAATGCTACCGGCACACTCATAAGCACATATTTGGGAGGAAAATTTTTTCTGAATATACGGTTATGTGCTAGTCATACAATCTCCTATCCATGAGACGCTTGCTATGGCTAAAGTTTCACTCCTAAATGTTGTAAAAAATTTTAAATTTGGCGCTAAAATTGCACTAACAAGTATTTCTCATAGTTTTATTATACATCTACCATCAAACATTAAAAACTCAAGCGAAAGTGCATATGTAAGGTATCATCTTTTTACCCTCCCCTTACACTTAGGATGAACATTGTCCCCAATGTTCAAGTAAAGAATGTAAAAGTGAAAAAGTAAAGAGAATGAAATCAAATACTCCCCTGATTCGCTCGGTATGGATAATAAGGTGGCCAGGTTAAATCTTCCTCCAAGAAAATGAACAATCAAAGCTTCCCTTCCAGAATATAAATCATCTTCTTGTCATACATAACCTGTAAAACCTGACAAAGTAGACAAGACAACCTCGCGTAAAATCGGCGGCATCCCATATAAGCTACTAAATCCTAGAAAACAAGATAAGATATAATGCTTGTGGAATGAAGTTTCCAGATCTCCTGGAGATTATAAAAATTAATAATTCACAAAAACCATAAGATTCCGTTAGAAAAACAAAACCGGTAAAATTTCCAGATTTTTACACTTTACGCCGTCAAGAGTAAACCCCTGACGCCGTCAGAAGTGACCTGCAGAAATTCTTATGTTAAGTTTCCGGAAAATTTCTGGAAAAACTTGGTCCTACTTCCTGGAAAATCCTGCAAAACTTCATTATGACTCAATACAAGCATTTGACTCTAACAAATACGAATATACATGTTCACTTAATATTGTGGAGAATCATGATCGGTTTGTTTCTTAAAAACATATTTGGGGTTTCCCCTTACACTTATCTTTTGCAAAAATACCTTTAGGTGGAGTTAAGACTAGGCCAAAACAACAAAGTAAAGTATTTCCACTATTTAGTTTAGAAACATGATCTACCAACAATAAAAGTAAAACATGCATACGGAAGCAAATAACAAACAAACAAATAAAATCACACAAAGCATGGGTTGCCTCCCAAGAAGCGCTTTTCTTTATTTACGAGTCTTGTAGCTAGACTCAAGGTCATGGGTTACTACGTGATCTCATCATTGGTTCCACTCTCTAGGTCGTCTTCTAAACTAGTATCGCTTTCATAGTGTAAGTACTTCGGGTCTTCGAACTCGAAGATAACTTTTCGATATTTAGAACCAAGCTTACTAACATCCTTAAAGAATCCACACGATAGATCGGAAGTGTCCTTACATCCTCTCCGAACATCTTCATCGCACAAAATAAGTTGGGAGCTTATCTTATCAAGCCCGTCACAATCGATTTCCTTAAGGTCTCTTCTATTGTAGGGTGTTTGGTATGAAACCCTCCTAACCCCATCAGCGAAGGCCATAATACCGTTCCGATCATCAATTATCAGATTAGTGATCTCGCAAAATGGCGCTCCAAAAACAATTTGTGATAATCTAGGGTCAACATAGTCTTCGATGTTGTCCACGATCGTAAATTCCATAGTAAATGCCATATTTCCTACAAACACCTGGATTTCATGATCCTTACCAACCACTTTCTCCCCCTTGTAAATCATTCCCCATCTACAGATATTGTTATAATGGAATAAGGACATAAAATTCTTTGGTAGGAATACGTTGATGTAGAAGTTATCGAAGTACTTATGACCAATCATGCAGGGGATTTTGAGATTATTCGGATTACGCCGTCTTATCTTCTCCGACTCCCCATCCTTCGACCCATATATATTCCCCTCAAGGGAAGGACGATACTCGTACACCTCCTCATTACCCCCACGAAAAATTACCTTCTTAACACCATTGGTGAATAATGCACTACCATCTTTCTCATCAAGAATCACTCCCGATTCATTGATAAATGGCTTCCCAAGAACAAGGTTGGTTAAAGTTTGATTGGTGAGAGGGTCTACGTCATCGACCACGGTGAGGTCAGTATTGTAAACAAGCTCTCCGACCCTGATTGATAGATTATTCATTACCCTTTCGCTCGCAATGCGTTTTGGGAAGGTCTCATGGTATAAGGAAAGGGGGATTAGGTTGACTGGGGAGCTAGGATCTATATGACTATTGGTTAGGAGCTTTTCCTTAATGGTGCAGGAGATCTTGAAAACTTTATGGTAATCTTCCTTAGTCCTATCGCTACTCCTACTAGTAACATTCTCCATTTTTCTCTCGGGTTATTCTATAATAGATTTACCCAAAATGGTTGGATTTCTCTCATGCTCTTCCGATCTCTCTTTCTCTTCATCCGATTTGCCAGATTCTCGCGCGGTGTACTGCTCAGACGACTCGGTAGGTTTTCTGGCCGAATCGTGGTCTACCCTTAAGGTCTCATCTTTAGCTATATGACCAAATTTGTTAGTTTGTTGCTGGGTTGAGTTGGGTGTAAAAGTAGATATCGTGGTGATGGTGTTTACGAAATGGGTTGGTCCTAGGGGGTTGACAGGTTCTTTTCCTTTAGGGGATAGATGTTTGAATAACTTGCTAGGGCTTTTTATTTTCACAGAGGAGGTTGGTGGACTCATGATGGTAACAGACTTAACCTCATCAACGTGAATGGGCTTATTAACAACATGCTCTTTGATAGCAGTTAATAGATCATAAATCTTGTTGTTCACATTAGCCTGCTGTTGTTTAAATTTAGCCTCGAGCGTAGAGAGCTGTAATTCTTGAGTTAGAATGAATTTTTTTAGGGTATCTTCACAGCTTTGCCTGGGAATGCCTTGTGACGGAAAATGCTCGGACCAAGTGAGTGGTGAGGAGTCATTGAAAGATACGCTCCGCGTTTGGTACCCTTTGAAATTAGGTTTATCCTTCCATGCCTCATAGGCCTCGCCAGAAGTTCGAGGGCCTTGACCCACGTGTGATGACGTGAGTTCGTTATAAGCACGTTTTGGAAGCTTCATGCAGTTATGAGTCTCGTGAGGGCCACTAAATAATTTACATGTAGAAGCGATTCTGCTTACTTGGCTTAAGGATTTTGGAGCTTCGTAAGATTTCATGAGAGACTTGACTCGACCTTCAAGTTCCATGATCCTACGGTCGGGAGTGCTAGAATTGTTCGAAGGCAAAGATATTGCCTTGACCGTTTTGTTCAAGTCACGGGGATCATTCCAACTTTCGTTGTCATAGAGAGCAAGATCTTCTATGAGTTCCAATGATTGTTCCGCACTAAGATCACGTAGCTTACCACCGGCCGATTGGTCAATGGTTCGCCTCGTGGAGATGTCGATATGGTCATAGAAGATTTGGACTTGGAGCCAAAGATCTATGCCATGATGAGGGACTTTTTGGAGTAAGTCCTTGAAACGAGTCCATGCTTCATAAAGAGATTCATTTTGACGTTGTTGGAACATCAAGATGTCATTTCTAAGCTTAGTAGTTCTCCCCGGTGGGAAAAATTGAGTAAGGAAGCGATTGGTGAGGTTATCCCATGTGGTGATGAATCCCGCGGGTAAACGCTCAAGCCATTGACTAGCTTGATCCCGTAGAGAGAATTGGAATAGGCGTAATCGGGTTATCTCTCTAGTTTCAACATCTAGGTCTATGGAATCTACGATTTTGAGGAAGTCCTTAAGATGTTGGTTTGGATCTTCGGAACGAAGTCCATGGAATGCACATCCGCTTTGCACCAACCGGATGGTGTCGGATCGCAAGGGGGTCACATTGGCTCCGGTGAGCTCAATGGTGTTTCGGTAGCCTTGATGGCTAGGTCGGGAGTACTCTCCTAAGGTTCGGGGCCTAAGGGGTTCTAATGGTGGGTTTTGTTGTGGTGGGATGACGGGTTCAAAGATGTTCCCATTGTCCATGATGTTGGGTGGTTACGAACAAAGGCACAAAGAAATAAGATAGACTAAAGAAAACCTAAAAATAAAAATAAAATCTTACTAGAAAGGAATCTAGCAAGTAGACCTAATAAAAAGAAATTCTAACCTAGACAATAACTATTCCCCGGGCTGCGGCGCCAAAAACTTGATGCGTGGGAATCGCAACAGGCTTTACCTCTCGAGGGATCTCGAGAAGCTTACAACCCCCACCAGGCAGTGTACCTGATCGTTGTAGTATAGTATAGTGACAAGTACCGGGGGATTGATCGTTCAGCTTAGGAATAGTGTCGCTAGGATTAGAAAGCCTAAATACTAGTTCTAAAGGTGAGGGATGATTATTTTTGTGTTTTTATATTTTTTAGAAAGCAATTAAAAATCTCGGGTTTGAAGGATTTAGGCGGAATTAGTTGCTAATCAACTAACCCAATACTAAAGATGCAATCAAAATAAAATACTAGAAATGAAAATAAACTAAATTATACTAAAGTTGTGAGCAATAAGTGGAGAAAATGTGTTTACTTAGATTTCACTACTCCCTAGACATCTTTTACACGTTAATTACTTGTTATAAATGCATGGATGACGGATCGTATTCCTTAATACCATTCATGGGGTGGCACACTTAACTCCCCAATTCTATGAGCTCTTATCTCCTCCTACACCATGCCCAGCACAACTATAGGGATTGTAAACAGTGGCTCATGCATTAAATACAACCAATAAAGACCTAGTGCGCGTCGGTTCATGTTTCTTAAGACGTTCAAGCATGTTACCAATTGGAGATCTGCTAGTTTTCTTAAGCCTAACATATAAATCATTCATCCAAAAAAAGTATAAACAAGTAATCAACACATAATTAACATCTAGGTTTCATTAGATCTAAGCAAACACAAGATAGATCTAGCCTAGCATGATGGAATTAAGACAAGAACAAGATATAGACAACCAACACATAGACATATTGATTGAATTAAAAGAACACTTATCTCAATTACACATGTAAGGTATCAAGGGCTTGGAACCCTTGAAAAACCTATAAAATTCGCACCAAGTTCGTACTTAGGGTTTCTCCAAAACTTCTCTCTTTAAATGTGAAAAATTAGAAAACTATATATAGGAAAAGAGGTCTGACGGCATCAAGACAAAGCTTGTGACGCCGTCACCTCGCCGCCAAAACTATTCTCGGACTGCCTTGATCTACATTTGACGCCGTCAAGACTTAATTATTTCCAGGCCGTCATGACTTTTACTCTTGACGCCCTACCTTCGTGACGCCGTCAAATCTGTACTGGGTCGTCATGGAATTTTTCTCTTGACGCCGTCAGGAATTTACTCTTAACGCCGTCACCTACTGTTCCCAGCATGGAAAATTAAGACTTTGGCGTTTTCTTCACTTTTATGCTCTAAAAACGTCCGAATTGCTTCCTTTTCCAGATTTCACTCCCAAAGTACCTAAAATCACAAAAGGAACGATTTAGGGCAATATTTTATCAAATAAATTCAAATTCGGGCTTAAATGACCCCCTAAAAACGGATCATTTTTTGCCTCATCACTCGGCAATGCCAAGTGGACGAGAAATCGATCGATCGGCAAGCTCTAAAGTCATGCACGTGGGAATGAGTTCGGGAAGAGAGAGTTTCTTCCACACATAATATGGCATCAGGTTAATGCTAGCACCTAGATCGGCCAAGGCGAAGCATTCAACCATACCCGGAAAAGTACAAGGAATGAGAAATTTCCCGGGGTCTCCAAGCTTTTCGGGAAGCTTTTTCAAAAGAACTGCTGAGCAGTTCTCATTCAGAGGAGTTCTAGCTATCTTGAAGAGTTTTTCCTTATTACTTAACAGATTCTTGATTGTTGATGCAAACTTGGGCATCAAGAGAATAGCGTCCGCGAAGCTAATGTCAAAGTGCAAATCTTGGAAGATTTGGAAAAATTTATCCATTTGGTGATTAGCCTTTTCGCGGAGCTTTTGTTCATTGAGACGTGATGGATAAGGAATAGAAGTGTTGGATTTAGGGTTGTCTACTGGAGTTTCTGGTGGTTCAAAGACAACTCCAGGCTTACATCTGGTTTCTGGAATAACCTGAGGTTGGACGTGTGTTGTACTTCGTGGGATAGGAGATTGCACCTTGTCCTTTGTCACCTCAGGTTCACGTTCCACTACCTTTGGAGGAGAGGAAGAAGAGGTAGTAGGAATTGCAGGTTCAACATATGAAGCACCACTTCTTGTTGTGATCGCCTTAGCATCGCCCCTCGGGTTAGCGATCGTGTTGCTCGGTAAAGTAGTACCTGAGCCCGAGGGTCGATCATTTAAAGACTTCTTGATATCAGAAATCTGGCTGACCAACATCTTGTTCAACTCTTCTTGGGACTTCATGAATTGCTTTAACAACTCGTCAGATGAAGGCCCAGTTGGAACAATGGCTTGATTCGGATTAGGAAAACTTGGAGCTCGATTGTTCGGATTGGGACCTTGATTTTGAAAATTACCCTGATTAGGGTTGTTGTTTCCATGAAAATATCCCGGATTGAAATTACCCTGACCTTGGTTTCGATTAAAGTTTCCTTGATGTTGGAAACCTTGATTTTGGAAACCTTGGTTTTGATTTTGAAAACCGTGACCTTGATTGAAGTTACCTTGGTTTTGAAAACCTTGGTTCACTCTATTTTGATTTTGGTTACGGTTTTGGACATTTTGGTTTTGATTAAAACCGGGAGATCCAGGGTAGTGGTGAGAACGATAGTTTGGGTCCATAGGAGGGCGATATTGATTGCCTCCTTGATTTTGGGCCCGGCAATAGCATGAGCTTCATATGGAGTACCATTAGCAGCTGTGCAATTGTAGTAGGCATGCGACCCACCACAAGTCACACAGACTTCCAATTTTTTAACCTCAGCAGGTGGAGGATGTTGTGGAAATAAAACTTTCTTTAGTTGGGCGAGAACCAAAGCTTGAATAGCTTCAGTGAGCTTGTCAATCTTAGCATCCGTGCTAGATTGACCCACAGAAGATGAAGTGGAAGGACCCGCATTAATTTGGGAAACAATCGGCTTGCTTCGTGTAGAGCGGACCTTGGACTTGTTTTCTATGATTTGCAAAGCTTCTTTGGTGGTTCTACTCAAGAAATTACCTCCCGCGGAGGCATTGAGTGAATCCTGATCAGCTTGGCTCACGCCATTGTAGAAAGTATCGAGTTGCATCAACTCTGAGAAACCATGATGTGGACACTTGCGAAGTAATTCTTTGAAACGATCCCACGCTTCACCAAATGATTCATCATACTTTTAAGTGAACTTGGTGATCTCGTTCTTAAAACTCGTGGTCTTGGAAGGTGGGAAGAATTCATTCACAAATTTTTTCACAAGATCTTCCCATGTCTCAATAGATCGAGGAGGTTGTTTTTCAAGCCAAATTCGGGCTTGTCCCTCGAGTGATAATGGGAAGAGAAGAAGTTTGATTGCTTCACAAGGGACATTCCTGTACTTGATGGTCGATGTGATTTTATTGAACCATCGAATGTGAGCATGAGGATCATCCCTCTCAAAACCGTAGAATTGACTTGATGTTACAAGATTGAGTAACCCGGTTTTGAGCTCAAAATTATCAGCCACGATGGCTGGAACAACAATGGCATCTCCGTAACCCTCGATGGGTGCTTGGAGAAGCTCACACATGGGGCGGTCTTCCGCCATGGTGACAGCAGATGTGGCAACAGTACGGATCTCAGATCCGACTGTTGGTGCTGAACGTCTACGAGGTCTTCGAGGTTTCCTAACAAGCTCATGTAATGGGCTCGTGGACCTTGAAGAACGAGTGCGCATGCACTAAAAAACAAACTCAATCAAAACAAAATCGAGGCAAAACGACAGTGAACTTAAACCAATAATCACAAGCAAGTGGCTTCTTTAAGAAAGGTACACCACTCACAGGGATACAAAGGCAAGTTTTAATCTTTTGTTTGGGAACTTATTAATGTCCACACCCCCAGTTGGTAGGTGTTCTGTCTTGGTTTGTGACGGTTTATTTTTATGTATAATTATTATTCACAAGAAAAGACGGATGTTTTTGGGTTTTTGTGTATTTGTGAAAAAACTTTTTGAATTATTTTTTTGGTATCGTTTCGTTTACAAAAATCGTATCTCTTTAAGAATCACCTTAAAAGAAACACGATATAGAAAACGTTACGATCTGTTTTGTTGTTTTTTATTTTTTTGGTGTTGTTAACACTTTAGGAAAAGTGTTAATGACTTTTTTATGTTTTGATTTAAAATTTACAAAAGTGATGGTATTTGTACAGTGATGATGGTGAAATAACACTAATCTCAAAAAACGCTGCAGAAACGCGCACACCTCCCCGGCAGCGGCGCCAAAATTTGATTGGTGCAAAAGCAGTCAACTAAAGTCAACCACAGGTGTGGTCAATATAGTCAAACTACCTAAACCAATGCTTCCGGGTAATATAGGGAATCACCAGGTCGTTATGTCCCGACGAGGTGTGAATTGTGCTTTAGCGTGCTTGTGATCGGGTGATTTTTCACAGGAAAGGGTTGTGATGAGAATTATTTGAGAATTATGAAATGAAATAGCTTAGGAAAGCTATATGATTGATTATGTGAATTTAGATTAAAAGGAAACGAGCTAAATCCTAAAAACGTACGTTTTAATTATAAACGTATACTGACGTACGTGATAAAAAGTAAAACTGATTAACTAAAAAGGCTACGAGTGTGAAATTAATGTTTTTATAATCCTAATAAATAAATAAAATTTTTAGAAAAAGAAAAATTATTTTTACACTATTTAATTATTTATTATTAATTAATTAGTACTTACTTATTAATTAACTAATTAAACTGATTTAAATTATTAAACATACCAAAATAACTTAGATAATTAAGAAAACTTTTATACATCTAATTAACCATCACAGGAATCTTAAAAAATTATAAAAAGTTGGTTTTATATATTTTTAAACCAATTTACTAATTATTATTCTAATTATTAATTAATTACCAATTAAACTAATTAAATTATAAAAAAATAGAAAATGAACAGTAGAGATTCTAGAAAAATTCGTAAAAATGTTTTAACTTATATAAAAGCTAGAAAAATTATAAAAACTAGGTGTTACTTGATGAAATCTAATTTTGCTATTTAATACTTTAATATTAATTAATAATTAATAAATCTAATAATTATTAAATGACAATATAAAATTCTGGAAAAATTTCTAAAAATACTTTAATATAAAATAAAATTAAGAAAAATATAAAAATGCAAAGGAGCTTATAAATAAGCTGAAAAGAAAATTAAAAAGTTAAATTGAATTAAATAGAAACTATCACTTATAATTAAATTGGTTTTTTCTGTTTTTTTTTTTTTTTTTTTTTTTCTAAATTATTTTAACACTAAAAACAAACAACTTTTACAAAAACAACTTTTTGGAACTTAAAAATAAGCCAAATGGATTCTAAAAGTCTTGACAGTTGACTTTCTTTGACCAAGCTAGGAAATAAGCTTGAATGAGCTTATGTGGGGTCCACAAGGGTGGATTCTGATTCAAATAAGTTGGTTGGACATGATTAAGCTAGAATCTAACAAATAAGCTCACAGGATAAGCCAAGAAGCCAAGATAAGCACTTAATTTTCTTACTTATACACTGAAAATGGGACAGAGTTTGAGGGTATTTCTAAGTGGGTCCCAGGGAGCTTAAGCTCAAAAACTTGCTCAAAATTAGAAGATGGACAGGAGGGGGGTTGAAAGAACCCAAAGGGGGCCTGTGGGACCCACTGAGGTGGGCAGGAGCAACCACCAAAGTGGTGGTGGTGGCTGCAGTGGTCTGTGCACAGGGGAGGTCCTTCCCCTGCAGCTCAGTTTGAGTGTCTGTAACTTGCACACAAAAAATCACGAAAATGTATTGAGGATAGGATTCAGTAGTTTAGCTGGTATACTACCATAGGTAAAAAGCACAAGTCTTAGATCTACCCACAAAATTCCAAACAATTCTTGCAAAAAATGAGATTTCTGAACAAATGAAATTTTTGACTTTTTCTATTTTTGATGAGCTTTGACTAAAGTGAGTTTCAATTGATCCTAGATGATTTAATATGATATACTAACTTATTATGAGACTGATTTAAGCTATAGGAACTAATTATGAAACTATTTGAATGATTAAACACTCCTTTATTTGAGTGAAAAGGTGAGTTCCAAAGGGTGTGACTGATTTAAACCATGTTATCAACTCCACATGTTCTCATATGATAGAATAAACCTTTTTAAGCTCAAAATCACAGTTGTTAACAACTCAACACAGATGAATCAAAAATAAGAAATTTTGACAGTTAAAACAAGAAACTAAGCACAAGTGAATTCTTAATGAACAAATGCTCAATTTAAGGCATCAACCTAACTATAGTAGACTAGTTAAGCACACATAACACAAAGATAAACACTGATGAACACTTATACTAGTAAATGCAAAATTTAGTCAAGAAGCTTACAATAGGCATCCAAGCTAAACACCATGAACCAAGGACCTTTACACCAACCTATAGACTTCCCATGAAGTCACTAAACCACTGCCATCCAGAATAAACAGTGCTCCATGCATTGTTTTATCTCCTTTAATGATTTTTAATTTTAAGCCTATTTATCTTGTATTCTTTTTATTTTTGGTTTTATAAATAAAACTGGATTTTATACTCCTATGAGCTTACAGAAGCTTTGTACTAAGATTATATGAGCTTATGGATCATTTAAACAACATTTTTAACAACATTTGGCTGAAATGGGAATTTCAATATAAAATGCTAAATTCTAAATTAAGACTTGAAACTTGAATTTATTGATTGAAATAGATTATAACTACACTGGAAAGCTTGGGATTACAATTTTAAACTAGGTTTACAACTGGAAATGGTTAATTAAAAAAAACAACATTAAAATTTTGGTAATAAAACTACTCCCTGCTTTATGCCTTCTCTTCTCTTTTTGTAGTAGTTTCCTAGGGTTCCTCTGAGCATCCTTGACTTTTCCCACTTCTGTTTGAGCCCTTGGATGGCTCAAATTGATCCTAGCCATTAATTTTCCATTTGGCGCCAAAAATTTCTCATGTGGCAGTTGGAGTAACTTGTGAGGGATTCAAAGGTTTGATTGGGTTTGGAAGGTTGTGGTGAGGTGGAGGGACAAGGTATGGGAGAGTGAGCTGGAGGAGGGGGGAAAGAGTGTTGGTTGAGTTTTGCAGTGAAAGGGTGAGGGTGGAAGGTCAATGGTTTGACCTTGGGTGATTATTTAAAACGGGAGGGAGTTTTTATTAGTTGTGGAGATTGGGCCAGGGTAGGGGAGTTGGGCCAGGGATAGGTTTAGTGGATTAGGATTTGTTGGGTTGGATTTGGTTTAGTAGGAATAATAAGGGTCCGGTTTGGCAGTATTATTTCACAAGGACCATTTTTGTAATTAGACCAAAGATGAGGGACTGAAGTTGTAAGTCTCCCAAAGTGTTACCAAGGACCAATATTGCCAAGCTTACTATTCCAAGGACTAAATTTCATTTTTTCCATTTTTCAAAATTCCCAGGGACCATTTTTGCCAGATTTGAAATTTTGAAGGACTAAACATGTAATTTTTGAAACTTAAGACCCAAGTATTCTATTTTGTGATATTTGACTTTCAAAAGGCTTGGGTTGTTTTTTCTTTCAAAATAAATGCATATGGACTATTTTTGACAAGTTTTGAAACTTGGGGGACTGAAACTGCCAAAATTGCAAACTTTGATCATTTTTCATTTGTTTTTGCTCATTTTTCATTTAAAACACATAAAACACAATCCCTGGGATAATTTTAGTATTTTGATGACTTTTTGATTGTTTTTGTATGTTTTGCAGTTCAGACTTGATCAAAAATGATGAGTGTTTGAGCACTCATCATTAACCAAGTGAGGTAACATATGTAGATACAAGACAATATCTATAGTCATAAGTTAGACTTGTGATTTAGATATTATATGTAATCTTTGTAAATAATGAGTCCGGATTAGTTAGGAAGTTGTCAAGTCACCATATAAGTGAGGCTAATGGATGAGGGATGAGTTAAGGATGAAAAAATGTAATAACCATGGGTAGCGATTACAAAACATTTGTGGTAAGGTACCCACGGATGGCAAGGAACCAAATAAGGTCTTCCTTCTTTTATGCAGAAGGGTTCCTTGGGTGAGTTTTGTTTAAATTGAATTTTTAGCGGGAAGTGGTTTCCTATTAGTTCTAGAGACTGAGAATGATCCTAATGTACTAAACAACTAATGAGAAATGAGTTCCCAACTAAAAAGGATGATTTGGAATTGCGTGGAAGTTGAAATTTTGAAAGGTTGAAAATTTTTTCTGCAGGTGACTGGCGGAACCAAACGAACACAAGGGCGGAACCCTGTTTTGGGTTCCGTCTGATCCGTTGGGCTAAAACTAGGTTTACCCAGAAAATGCACTGGCAGAACCTTGAATTTGGTTCCGCCAGTTCCGCCAAGTCACAGAAACGCGACAGACCAGGTTTTTCGAGGTCAAGACGATTTCCAAATTTTCCGAAAATTCCCAAAACATAAACTTAAATATAGAACTGATTAGAAAATGCAAAAATTGGATATAGAAAGATTCTAACCGTTAGACTTTGACCAGGGGCTAGCGAATTTCACTATACTTAGTGAAATATCCATAAACTTGAAAAATTGACAACATCCCAAATGTTGTCTACCTGGATATCCGTTAGTACAAAACATTGTCCAAAGATAACAAGAGATCCTAGAAGTACATATATCCATGAAACACATTGTTTAACTACCAAAATTTTCAAATTTCAAGTTATGCCCAACACTCCTTTACAATGGACATTTATCGACTTCCTGAAACTCATTCAAATATCCTAATTATACTTGGAACATATGCACCTAATTAGATGTGATAGATTAAAACCAAAAACACATATTCTAACACATGTTAGCATATAGATCAATTTGAGGATTATGAACTTACCATAAATGGAAATTAAGCCAAAGACGGAAAATTGATAACATCAACGTGTTATCGACCAAACATGATACGATTATTTTACATGATCAATCAAAGATGAGTTACTATCTTATAGCATGACACATTCATTAAACACCATAGTAGAAGCATATATACCAAACACCATTTTACATGACTACTATATGTTTATAAATGTAGTGACTCATTTAGACACTTGATCATATTTCATGATACTTAATTAGTGTTACTTAATTCTCATTCCTAAGTAATCTATGCAAAATAATCACATAACATATGCAAAGATGAAAATCTAAGACTATAAGTAATACAAAAGCAATTTATCAACTTGGTGCACAAGATCTAATCAAAAGTCCTATTGTGCATAAACAAGACATCGACAAACAAGCAAATAGAATATCATCGCAAGATTGACACTTCTAAATCACAAATAAACAAGTGCAATCACAACATTCAATAAGTACGCAACATATATGCATACAACTAAAACAAGTAGTCATTTAGCATATCATAAAAAGAAAAATATTTTTCGTCACTTTGCGTTTAAATATGACGATGTATGTCAAGCTTGATTAGTTTCATTTATATATATAGATATCACCAAATTCTTTAGTTTCAAAAGAAATTATATCAATGTTTAAAGGATCCTAACTTAAATTGTCTATCTTAAAAGTTTGAGTTTCTACGTCAAAATAAAACTTAATATTTTTGGACATACTATCGTATTTAGTTTATTATTTTGACTTCAGATTAGATTTAGCCCATTACATTATTTTTAAAAGAAAGTAGACACAATTCCCTTCAAATTGATAGGTGGCGCGACTCCTACGGACTTACGGTTAATTAGTTATGAATTTTTAAAGTTGGACAAAAACTGTGTACTGAACTGACGGATTTCAAGGAACCTTTTTTAGGGATCCGCCCATAGAGGAGAAGGGATCCGCGGGGACTGTGTTTTGAGATAGATTCAACAAAACTTGTATTTTGACTCAAAGAGAACGTGTAGGACTTACTAGATTTGATAGTAACCATATAAAACATATATTTAACAACATTTCTACTTATGTGACTTATCTAAACATTTACGGAGGTGATTTTTCAACTAAGTTTGTGGTTATTCCGAACGCTCCTTTCAAAACCGTTGTTTTTGTAAATTAGTTTTAAGCATATAATTTGACAATTACAAATTTTAAGAAATGTTTTCTTTTATTTTTCAAGGATACCTTCAAGCTTGTATACAAAGTAACATTTAATAACAAAATTTCTAAATATACTTTAGCGAAACATTTTTCATATTATATTCTGCTTCAATGGTAATTTGATACATGGATCGTACTCCATTTTAAAAAACCATTTGTTTTGAAAATAAGAGCTACGCGGCTCTGATACCAATTGTGAAAACGTAGAGGGGGGGGGGGTGAATATGTTACGGATTAAAACTTTTTAAACTTGTTGTATCAAATATCTATTCTTAGCTTGTTCTAATATGAAAGATGTTAAGTTTAGTTTATGACTAGCATAAACTTAAGACATGTTATCACACAAGCATAATCAACAAGTCACAACACAAACAATCACATAATGCAAACATTAAAGTAAAACAATAAGTAAAAGGAAAGTGCAAACCGAACACGAGGATTTATAGTGGTTCGGTCACGGATCTCCTCTCCGCCCTACTCCACTCCTCGAGTACCCAACTCGAAAGTTACTTCACTAGATCAACAACCTCCCTTCTCGTTGGAGAAAACCTTACAATCTTCGCTTACACTTTATCTGGTACAAAGCTAGATATCGAGTTCTTTTACAAGGTATAACCACTCCTATCTTCGCCTATACAATATTTCCGACACTAAGCTAGATGTCGAGTTCTTTTCCAAGGGTACAACCACTCCCGCTATATTTTGTGGCCCAACATAAAAACCTTGTGTTTTATGGCACAAACACATAAACCATCTAATCTAGTTTGGTGAATAGATTGTGATGTTACAATCATGATCCAAGACATACATGTCTAATGGATATGAATGCCTAATCTAAATGAACTTCTTGAATAAGAAGTCTTCAATCATTGAGGATGTCAAGTGCCCTTGAATCTTCATATGTTGGTATGCTTTAATGAATGATGACCTCAAGATCTTGTAACCTTCTTGATGGATCATGAAGTATGACATGCTTACAACATAATGAATGTTAGTAGCATTATGATCATTATGGAAAGGGTGATTGATGTATGTTTCTACATGATTTTCTACCTATCTACATGTGTGTAGTTTTTCATCAAGTTCATGAGTAAACCATGGACTTCTATTTATAGGTAAACTAACAAAGACATAAAACCATGTGCATAAACCATGAGCTACTTTCCAAAACTAACAAAGACATAAACCAAATATCTTTCTATATTTATGTCTAGTCAAATCAAGATTTTCTAGTCAACTACAAGATTGTAGTGTGTAAGTCTAAATAAAATCTATGACATATCTTACAAGTTTCATTCCAAGTTTAGACATGTCAAATCAAGATTCTACAAGTCAACACACAATAGTTTGAGTGAGAATCTTTCCATATGTGTAAGAACTCTTACACATGATTTCATATATATATATATATATATATATATATATATATATATATATATATATATATATATATATATATATATATATATATATATTCTATTATTAGATTAAGATATATATGAAAGTAAACTTGTAGAATGTATATATTGCCTAATTAATATTGTTTTAGTAAGTTAATGAGTTACTAAAAATGTTTTATTCCTAATGTCATCACATTTTTATCATTTGTAAAACTTACTAATATTACTTCAACACCTAAAGTGGAACTTATTCTATTTTGCACCTAAAGTGCACTTTGACACCTAAAATACTTAAAGACTCTAAAAGTATTTTAGTCATTCCAAATGATTGGTCAAGGGTTTTGATCATAATGCCACATAAAAAACATGTACGAACCTGTGTTGTAGCATACGAGGACTCGAGACGTTGAGAGGTGTTGAATGTTTGCTGAGACAAAATAAGATTACAAGTAACTTATACATTTTACGTTATGTATCAAGTTATATGTTTGTCATCAATCAAAACAAACGAGACTGTATAGATTAAGTATCGTAATATTTGCACTAACAGCTTCAATGTATAAATAGATGATAAAAAGATTAGTCAACCATATAGTAAAACCTCTATAAGGCTAGTGACAGTAAGGATATACGATCGACTTACTCGATCGATTTCCTTCGATCATCCTTGTTGTGTGTATTCGGTCATTGGACGAAAATACCCCATTTGGGTCGTGTAGCCGATCAAATGGGATTTTCTATTTACTTTGCTTTTTGATTCAAGGTTACCGTATTATTCATGTTTATAACGGTTTAAAATAATAATAATAATAATAATAATAATAATAATAATAATAATAATAATAATAACACGCTACAAAATACCACATATTAACACAACATATTACACACTTCAATTCACAAAATCTCACACTTCTTTCAATTCAAAATGGCGTTTAATAAACTCCCTCATACCGTCGAACAATTTCAAAAGTGGGTCAAAAACCAAGCCGAGAAAGACAACACGGCTCGTCAAGAAGCTATTCTCGAAGTTATTAACATGTTTGAGCTGGCAAAGGCCCTCAAACAACGAATGAGAACACGCTACACATAGTGCGATCACATTTCTGACGACAGAAAATTTGTGATCGACCAATTTTTATACGATGAATTTCGTAAAGATCATGTCGTTGTTGAGACATTGTGTGGCTGTGTGAGTCAGATACATGCCCAAAAAATAAATAAGATTCGTTGGAGTTTTGAAGAAAATGTGGAAGCTACTATGGTTGAACAACAGCAACAACAAAAATTTGTGCAAGGTGCATCAAGTTCATCTGCACCAAGAGTTGTTGAGCAACAACAACAGCTGCCTCGTCTGGATCATTTTTAGCTAAGTTTTGAGGAAAATGTGGCAGCTGATGATGGTGGCTTGAACTCTGATAAGAAACGGGAGTTGAGCAGGTTGGAAGCTCAGTTAGAAGCAGAGAGGTTGGCGAGCTTTGATTCTTACGACGACGGTTACGACTCCAACAACTCTCAAACCTAGAATCACCCAGATTATAATTGAAGTTTATGTGATGTTTAAGTTTATGTTTTCAATCGATGTACTATTTTATTTTTATTAATGAAATTAATGTTTTAATTAATAAGTTTGTAGTTTAAAATGTAAAAAAAAAAAAAAAAAAAAAAAAAAAAAAAAAAAAAAAAAAAAATTGAACTTGGTCGCCCATACTGGGGCACCCAATCGCCTGCAGGTCGCTGGAGAGAGAAAGTTGACATGACAGAGAAAAAGAGAGGGATTAAATCTCCTTACTGTGTCCAGCCTAAATTAATAGTGTTGGGACCGGAAGATTTTATTAATTTAACGAGATATTATTATATCGATAAATTAATAATTTATTAATTTAAAGAGTTTTTACATATGACCTTTAAATTTTCAAGTGTAATATACTAGTTACAATGTATACTCGTTAGAGATGAAATATAAATTTGAAAAACAAGTTCCAATTAAAATTTTATAAATTTATATTCACACTTTATGAAAATAAAATTAACGCTTTTTGTTGCAATACGAGAAAACAACACACGAACACTTTAGTGCAATAAAGAGATTTTGAGATAAACTCGATATAGATTTGATGTTCGACAACAAATAACAAGTGATAATGAATTCATTTTTTACTAAACAATCATAGGGTTTTGAAGTCTATCTCTCACACACATATATATACATATACATGGAATTTTTAGTAATTATTAATTTATAGTTTCGTTGGAACTAATATATATACATTGGGGTTTCAGAAAAGTTATTATCTTACTATTTTATGGATTGGGGTTCCAATTTGTACTGATCCCAAGTTAAGACTGAACAAATTATTAATTTTATCGAAGTTATTAATTTATCGAGTATTAAGTTATAGAACTTTTACTGTATATGGTTTTGAAAATTACTAAACCTCACTTGCGGTTTGTTAATAGTTTGTGTGTCTAGCATTTAAAAAAATCATATAATAGATTATGAAAGAATTTGTTAATATTATTTTAGTTATTCTTGTTGGAAGAAAAATTAAATGAGAAAAATAAAAAGAATTATATAGCCACATATTTTAAATAAAAAACAAAATTTTAAGTAGAGATGCATATAATTTCGTAGATGCAATAAAAATATGTGGTTGTTGTTCTTCTCACCCTTTCCATTTTAATTTTCTTCTTAGAGCATAAGGTATCGTGGCTAACCAAAACTCAGCGTCACATCATACCCTCCAAATAAAACACTAATAACTAAAACACCTCTCCTTCATAACACACTAATAACATGTTATTGGGTCTCACAAAATACCCCGTTCAAAATACTCACTCACTCATAATACAAAAAATACAAAAATAAATTAATTAATTAATAATAATAATAATAATAATAATAATAATAATAATAATAATAATAATAATAATAATAATAATAATAATAATAATAATAATAATAATAATAATAATAATAATAATAATAATAAATAAGAAAAATCACAAATGGCGTGATGCCTGGTACAACGTTTGGCGCGCCATCGGTATTTCTGGAATGCATTTGGGACGTTAACAAGCACCATACTGTGTGCTCTTATTTGATCCAAACTTAATTACATACAATGGAGGAATTTATTTTCTTCCATTAAATGTTCCTAAGACATCTCCTAAACTTAAATTAACCAATACGAATAATAAATTGTATTATACAAACCATTGAAACACAAAACAATAATTTAAGAAATAAAAATAATAAAGCTAAAGTTAAACATATTTTTCGCCAGCGTGCAAATATTTTATTCTCTACAAAACTACAATTAATACAATTATTGTTAGCCTTAAAATACTCATTATAAAATACAATTAATATACCACAAGATACAAACTAGACAAGCTACTAATGTTGTTATCATAACTCAGTCACTTAAATTTGATTGAAAATAATTGTATATGTCAAAGTACGGAAATTTTCAAGTGGTTTATACTTTATAAAGTATGAAAAATGTGTAGCGTTTTAATACCGTAATTCATATTTCATATACTACAGAACTAATGTTTACACGTTATATAATATTATGATGAATATTACACAACATTTATTGACTAGTAAGTAATTTTCACCGTCAATCATCACAGCTTCGTAATACTAGTAACTACAGTTTTTGTATAGCCATTCATCGCGATGAGAACTCTATCATATTTATATGAGATAGTATGCGATAAAGTTGTTGCTTAAAATTCTCGCCTTCGTTAAAAGTTTTGATTACAACGTACTTATCGTTGCAACACGTGGAAAACCGAGTACCCCGTTAGTTTGTAAAAAGTTCGTTTAGAGCAACTCTAGTCAGCACGGATAATTCATGTAACTGTCAGTGGGGTTAAGTCGTTAACATACTATTTTAGGGTCCATTTGGTTTCCACCTTTTGGTGGTAGGGATTTACATTGAATTTGAAAATAATTGTTTGGTTGAAGAAGAAAAGTACTCCGTATTAGATTACACTATGGGCCCACAAAACCTAAAGGAGGCAAGAGACATGACTTTTCTCTCTCATACACCATTTACACATTTTTTTTACTAATATTTTCTCTCTTTCTCTCTCACACACAAATATTTTTTTGGGAAAATTACATGTATATCATTCTCTAAATGAATAATTACATATATATCATTTTTACAAGTTTTTGATGTATAAAGTACAATGCTTTTAATGCATTAAAGGATATATATGTAATTTTTGAAATTTGTAAGAATATATATGTAAAAGCCCCTATTTTTTTTATCTTTTTATATTATATATATTTTTTATAATATATTTTCTCTTTTCTACATCAAATTTAAATCAAAATCTCAATTCAAATACAAATTCAAATCTTAAACCCATTTACAAACCAAACATGCCCTTATAAAGTAATAAAAGAAAATAATGTACTTTCTTGATTAATCCATTAGTAGTTGAGCATGCATTAAACCAAGAATCTTTGGAAGAAGCTACATTAATTTAAAATAAATGGTAATCTATCTCCCCAATACAAAAAGATTTACATTTAGTGAAGATAAAAAAGGTTTGAAGCTATATATGTATTTATTTGTAAATAAAACCACAATGACTTCATGTCTATTTATAGTGTAAAAAAAAAGGTTTGAAGATATATATGCATTTATTTGCCTTTTGTAATACATTTTATTAATAGAAAATGTTCATTAAATCTTAAACTTTTAATATTTTACCCAAACTTTTAGAAACAAGTTCTTGCCACTAAAATCAGTTTTCTTGTAATGTGTATAATAATAATTAAGAGGGTTAAGCAAAATTATAACATAGTAATTGGAGAAAAAGTTACGATCTAACACTCTCTTTGTGTTTAAGTTTGTAAATGCTATTAAGTGTTTTGTCACTTGAATTTAACTTGTATTATAGAAAGTTTTTTTTTTGGCTATTTGACTTTTATGATAATATGTTTTAACCAATATTAAACATATCAATAAAATGTAAATGAGTATACAAAATTCGGTTTACAGTCTCTATGATTTAAATAATTGTAATATCAAAGCTTAATATCAGCACATGATAATAAATTATTACTTTAAACTAGCAGGGTAGCAGCGCGTTGCGACATCGAATACCCTGTAAATAATGTGAGTAATGTATCTGATTATATGTTTTTTGTGACGTTAGTATAGAAGCCTACGGTTCCATCTTGTTGTTGTTGGAGGTACGCATCCATTTTCTCGGTGTGGAGTGATATACGAGAAATAGATGCTCAGCCTGAAATGTTCGATAACGGTGCTGAAGTAGTGAATTTATTGACACCATAGCTATGGCATACAACTTTGGACCTAAAGGTCGGCCCAATATATAAAATTAAGAGGTACCCTTACGATGATAAATATAAAAAGGGGCATTTAATTCAAAGCTAGGTTTAAATAACACCTCAATTACCATAAACCCTTATGTTGACATAAATAATTGCTAAAAACATTGTTAACATTCATCGATATCTCTGTTAGGTCACCATTTTACAACATAATCACTTAGAGATCTAGAGAGAGAAAGTAAGTAGAGAGAGTGTTGGACCGTAGAACAACCTTATCACTTATGAATCTAGGCTAGATCTAGAGAGAGAAAGTAAGTAGAGAGAGAGAGTGGAAGGGAACTCCTAGTGTGTGAAATAATAACCTTGATATTACTAAGAGAACCAACCTCAAAATGAGGCCTTACATTGGTATTTATACTTGTAGTCTAGGGCTTCACATATCTTTGACCATATTACATAACTAGCCCTTAGACTTTATACAAGCATGAATAATACACATAAACTTAATAAACTAGCATTTACTAACTATTACATGAATATATTTAACTAACTATTGGACTCAATAATGATCGTCACTTTTAATCCTAACAATCTCCCCCTAAGGGACGATCATTGAGATCTCTCTTTGATTTCTTAAATGATCAACACTTCTAATGCTAACAATCTCCCCCTAAGGGTGATCATTGAGATCTCTCTTTTGTGACTTTGATCTTTGATCTTTGAAGATTGTTCTCTTGAACTTTGAGTCCTTGTGTAACACCAAACTCGATAAACAGACACCAAACTCGATAAGCCTAACTCGGTAAGCAACACCAAACTCGATAGAAATCCAAACTCGATATGACAAAAATCCTAACTCGAAAACAATTTTTTCTAACTCGAAAAAAATTTTGTCAAACTCGATAACACTTTTTCCAAACTCGATAAGATGTTTCAAACTCGAAAAGTTTTTCTCAAACTCGAAAAAAAAAATGTTTCAAACTCGAAATTTTTTTTCAAACTCGAAAATTTTTTGATGAACAGTAACGAGATCCGAAAAATCACCTAAAAACATGATTTATTCACCACAAAACAATCTAAAACAACCTAAAATTATCCCTAGGCTCTTGATACCACTTGTTGGACCGTAGAACAACCTTATCACTTATGAATCTAGGCTAGATCTAGAGAGAGAAAGTAAGTAGAGAGAGAGAGAGAGAGAGTGGAAGGGAACTCCTAGTGTGTGAAATAATAACCTTGATATTACTAAGAGAACCAACCTCAAAATGAGGCCTTACATGAGTATTTATACTTGTAGTCTAGGGCTTCACATATCTTTGACCATATTACATAACTAGCCCTTAGACTTTATACAAGCATGAATAATACACATAAACTTAATAAACTAACATTTACTAACTATTACATTGATATATTTAACTAACTATTTGACTCAATAATGATCGTCACTTTTAATCCTAACAATCTCCCCCTAAGGGACGATCATTGAGATCTCACTTTGATTACATAAATGATCAACACTTCTAATTCTAACAGAGAGAAAGTGGAAGGAACCCTTATAATGAAATGAAAGACTAATGATATTACTAAGAGAACCAACACCCTCTAATGAGGGGTTACAAGAGTACTTATAGGTGAGGACTAGGGCTTCTCATAACTTAGAGAATATGACATATTAAGCTCTTAGACTTTTACCAAACCTATAAACTTAGCATAAAACTTAATAAAAACAAATTAAATCACTAACGTACTAACTTAATAATGCAACCTATTACAAAATTCAATGACCGACACTTGAAATAATAAATTCTATTCCCAACAATCTCCCCCTAAGTGTTGGTCATCAAAGGTTGCTCGACGTCGTCATCTTCTATACTTTGACTTTGTAGTTGACGTCCTAAAAAATTGTTAGCAAAATCTTTCATCGTTCTCTGTACTTCGTTCTTTGTTGATGTGATGGTGATCATGTTGTTAAGTTGTCTGCCGTACGTCACTTCTGTGTCGGTGGTGGTTGTCCGCCATTCCAACATGCTCATACATCTTTGGACTTTGTCTTACAAGTGCACGAAGTTTCTTTACATACAAATTGATCTTTGGTCTTTAAACTTTGTAGATTCTTCTTTTTGGCGTAGAATATTTCTTTGAACTTTGTAGTGCTTAGATCTTTGGGGGAGCTTCATTGGCTTCAAGATGTATGCATGAGCATGCTGGAATCTACCATCATGGAGGTGATGTACGTGCAAGTAAGCAGTTAGCAATAATCAACCGGTACTTACAGATAGGGAATTAGAGCTTGTCAACAGCATATTGTGAAGACTCCTTCTAATCCTTATCCAGGCCGTTCCCATATTAGATACCCCCGAAGGAGCTTACGAGACCTACTAAGTAGCTCAATGACTGGGTGAGTCGCTGGGGATCACTCCACGACTGTAGACCGCTAAAGAACCACCGTGAACACTAAGCGTCACCCGAGTGGGGTTACCGAAGTGACCTGCTGTCAGCGCTGTTTAATGTTGACCATGGCAGGAATTTCCGTTCAATCATTGAGAAATACATTTGTAATTCTCTCATAAACGTTCTCGGCAGATTGCTAAGATCTGCGAAAGACTCAATAATTTACAGCTGGTGTCCATTGATGTAGAACACCAGTTGTAGAAATAGTAAGTGTTCCTAAGAGATTTTTGATGTATCTCATGGCTCTAGACTCGATAAGTGCACACTTAGGTTTCCTATGCGGAGACTAGGGAGGGGTCTCCTGCTTCAATATCAGCCATCCCTAAGAGATAAGTCGATAGATTACACTGGTTCCCCGTGAGAATGAAACAAGTTCTTTTAAGAGAACTTGAGTGGTTAAGAAGGTTTAGTGCATTGCGTCACTGGGTCCATGACGACTTTATCTTCAATACCGGTGTTGCCTTAGCAACAACCAGTAGCATACGAATTGAACCCGGTGTCTGCCCTAAGGTTGAACATATGGAGGGCTATTTCTTTTCACCCTTTTCTTTACTTTTCTTTTTAATTCTTCAACTCCTTCTTTCCCCTTTCATTATTTTCTCCCTTTTTTCGTATCATACCTAAGGACTTCTAATTCTAACTATTGGTGATGTCCTTGGGTAGATCCCTCCGGCTCTGGCGGATCATAGCACGGTTTTTCCTATCTTAATCACCTTATAACTCCATGATTATCCTACAATTGCCATGAAACCTTTGATTGAAAATCTCTCAAAGTGCTTGTGATTATCAAACATTTTGTTTAACACTTTGAGAGTTTTGTGTTTTTGAAGGGCTCCCCCTCACATGTGCTCATAAGTATTTAATAAATTTGCACATGCGGGAGGAGCAAACACTTTTTGAATTGATCCACTTTCAGTGAACGAGACCGATTCGAGACATGCTTACATCACTAGTTATACTAGCTTGAAGTTATTACCCGGCCTGGTCAAGTCCATAGAAAGTTTCTCGAAATGGTACATTTCTACTAAGACAAATCCTTTTCAAGACACGCTTACGTGGCTAGTTAAAGAGTTCCATTGTCAGCTTTTAGGTGACAACTAGCTCTAGTAACTAACTTGATGTTATTACCCGTCGAGGATAAGTCCTTTCGATTATTAACTTTTATGTTTCGCCAATTCTTTGGTGAATCTGAGTCTAGCTCGCATGAGATTTGACTTTTAAGCAACATTGAACTTTCATATTTTAATCACTTTCACTTTTCTCCCCCTCAAAAATAGCATATGAGATGTTGTTTTTGATAAACTTTGGATTAAAATATGCTTTTTGAGTCTTATGGGGAGATATCAACAAGAACTTTTTGTTTATCAAAACGATGAGTTTTCAAGTGCTCCCCCTCAACAAGTGAATACTCATTGAGGTGAAATACTTGTCTTTTGAGTAGAACTATGAAAATTAGAAAATGTTTGATTAATTCTACTCAAAAGTAAGAAGCCTTCGCTCCTTATATTAGGATTGAGGCACTGATGCGTACCTCATGGTCCTTTAATTACAAGCACGGGTTGTACACTGCTATATGTGCACAAACCATTAAACATGATTTTGACAGAACATTTTGTTTTCGAAATACTCCCCCTCAAAACTCGCAGATGTTTTGACAAATTTAAACTTTAGAGCGAATTGGGGAGTAAAGATTTGAAAAATCTTGAGTAAAATTTTGAATAAATTTTGCTCAAGATTAAGAAGTTTTAGATAAGCTTTGCATGAGAACTTCTTGTTGTTTTCAAGGAAAAGTGAACGTTTGGTTTTAAGAAATGGTTTAGCAAGGCACTTTCCTTTCTCTGAAACCCGAGTTGTACACTGAAATGAGTGCACAAGTCGTTGTTTTCATATAAAATTAGTTTTCTTTAAACAAAATACTCCCCCTCAAATAATGAAGTTTATTCAAGAGATAGTCTTCTTGAGCAGAATTTTGAATTGTATTTTAAAATACTTTTTGAAAATTCGTGAGATGATTCTGCTCAAGGTTTTTAGAAAACATAATCAACTATTATACAACAAAGAATGCTTGAAATTCAAAACTCTTTTACTGTTAAAAGTTGTTTGAGACCCGGAGTCTCTCTTTTGAGTTTTAAAATCAGAAGAAGAAGATTTCCATTTAGAGTTGAACCTCATGGGTTCTTTTTGAAGATTTGATTTTGTGATGAATGAAAACCTTCCCGTTTTTTGGATGTTCAGATCAGAGACATTCTTTTATAGCAGCCAAAGCATTCTAGATTTTGAAAATCTGAAAGGTTTTGAACGACTTTGCTTTGGTTTCCACACTTGCTTTACTTGTGTAAAACGAGAGTGTAGAGTTTGGAAAAAAAAATTTCTCACCATTTTGAATCCTTTTACCAGTTTAGCCTTTAAACACATTTTGCCCTTTAACCTCAAAAATATGTTTCATAAGAAACATTTTGTCGAATGTTGAAATTTTCACTTTCAAAGGGATGACATGTACTTGCACACAGAGAAAATGCATCAAGCACAAACAAGAATACAGATGAATCAAAAAACTCATTCTAAATCTTCCTAAGTGCTCAGATTTCTCAGATTAACACACAAAATCACAGATTAATTCATTCTTTTGCTAGAGATTTTCCATACGATAATGGTTTGGGGTTATGATTTGAGTCTATGCACACTAGTTAGCATCATAATGCCTGAATATTAAACAAACAAACATCCTAGTAATAGCAGCAAAGACATCGACATCTTTAATCCCTAAATCACAGGATTCTAAACCTATGTTGTTCCTAATCGAGCAAATACACCAATCGAGCATTCTTTAGTGTTCTCTAAAGCTATATAAACTAGTTAATTAGACAAAACACATAAAAATGAAAGACTTGATCGATAATTACATAAACCCTAGTTTCTGATTATGCCTTTTTGACTGTTGAAAACACTTGAAACATTTAGGGAACGATTAGACAACAACAATGAAGAAATTAGAAACTCACAAATGAAAAGAAATCGAGGATAAAAAATCGTTAGTCTGATTCGTTAAGGTTTCTAATTATGTGTGAAACTTTTGAGAGCATTTGTTGAAACTTGTATTAGAGCCCATTTTAATTTCCATGCAAGATCCTTTTACCTAAGTTTAAGACATTTGTGAATATTTACTCATTAAAGGTTAATTACTTTTTCATTTGAAGTCTAAACATGGTTAAATTGGAATCCTTGCCGAAAAAAAAAATTCTTTTCTCCCCCTCGAATTAGCATTTATTTTTGTAAAACATTTTTTTACACATTTTAATTCGAGAGATCATAGAACTTTTTGAAAATGAGTTTTTAATCCGAATGATGAAGAAACATTTTATCCTTGAAGAATAATGATTAGGTGTGCAAACTTCATGATTTAGTGAAAAATTTTATCCCCCTCAAAACATGTTCCATTTTGACAATGTGAATCAAATTTTTTTTTAATGGAGGAACATAGTTTTGATGATTAGACGTTTGTACACAAAGAAAGAAGATTCTTTTTTGTAGTTTTTTTTTTTTAAATAATTTACAAAAAGAGTTAGATGTTGTAACACCCCCAATTCATGGATGCAGCGGAATTCAAACTGGGTGTTACTCGACGGCACAATAGTCACAATAATAGAAAACGAACTCCAATTGAGTCGTTTTAAAAGATGTATCATTCAAATTATATAAATATCAGAGATTTCAAAATGAGGTCCCAATTGGTTCCATGTTTACAATGTATAACAAATGAGTTTTGAATGATAATAAAATTTATAGCCCTCTTGAGTATCCGTGTCCTTCCGTGCCATCCTTGATCGTCATGAACCTGAAATACATGCTTGAGAGGTCAACACAAAGGTTGAGTGATATTCATAGAGTTTGTTAAATCGATTGAACACAATATGTTGGTAGTGTGAGTTATAGGCTCACACCAGTGTTTGGAAAACAAAACAGGTAGGCTACGTTATTATACGCCCGGAACATGTATTATACACTAAGCTTATGACACCATAACGTTAACGTGTACCAATATCGATCGGCAGATTTATCCCGGTAGGTACTTTGCTAACATACCTAAATCTCAAATATTATTGCATTTGTTTGAACTTAGTCAATACAAATGGGATTCGTCAATCCCAATAGGCCTATTAATAATATTCGCGCTCACTATTGCTAGTGACTAAATGGTTCATAATAAAGGATCTCGGTTTAGCAAGGTTGGTACTTAGTGATAATAAAACAATCAGGTAAGCATACAATTTAAAAACATTGTGCTCGGTTATAAATAGCATGTATTCCCCCCAAGGGTTTGTAAAACAATTAAGTAATCGAAAGTGGGGCTATGAACTCACCTTAAGTTAAGATAGCAAGTAATGAATGTGATGGTCGAATCGCGAAGGTTTCTACGAGCAACCTATAATAGAATGTCGCGACTTAGGATCGGAGTACAGAATATGAAGTAGTGCCTATATATATATCTTGCATTATAGTCCATGATGTGGTATGATGTATATTGTAAGTCCTTGAAAGAAAAGATTCATGAAACATGTATGTTTTGTATATCGTTTACTACCGTTCGGGCCGACATAATTCAGAAGTCATGTTAGTAAGCGTTCGAGGAGCCAGGACACTTTAACTCGTAAATCCACAACTCAACTCGACGGCTTACATAATGAACTCCTCACATGAGGCTCCCTACTATTGTAGTAGTTGATGAAATATATAGATATAAGTTTTGATCCGAAAGGTTACATGTCCGATATTTGAATAAACTTAGGAAAGTTTATTAGTACATGAAGATTGTTATTAGGGTATGTTTCATAAGTTTTGTATGACCATTTTCTCTTGGTAATATCTCATGGTTCCCTTTTAAGTGAAGTAGATCCAAATTGCTTGTTCAAGTTCTCGTCAACTCTTTGTTTCATGTTTACGCGTATGAAAGTTGGTATGGTCATTTCGTCATGGCCTAGCCATGACCTTTGGTCCTTGTTTCAAGGTCATGAGACACAACCTTGGCTCTAGCCATGGTTGTGGTCTTGATTATAGGTCATAAGACCTCTTGTTCCTTTCAAAGTATAACCATAATCTTGTGACTTTTGTCTAAAAATGGGCTGTTTAGAATTTGAAGAATTTTATCACTCGGAATGTGTTTTTAGGTCTCGAGCTTCTTTGTTCCTGAACGAAAACGTTGTTCCGGACAACTTTCGTGTTTTAACTTTTTGATGAATCGGACCAGAAGTGGGACTTTCAAAACCCAAATTTGATCAGAATGGTATTTGGCAGTTTGCCGAAAAGTTTTGGTAACTTCAAATGGGCGTAACTTTTGACTCGTATACTCGTTTTAGGTGGTTCAAATTGCTATGGTTTCCTTGTTAAGTCCTCTACTGTAATATGTAATGATCCAACATCATATTTTTACCATTTTGATCAGGTCTTACCAAGAAAGTCACTAGTTTACTTGTTTTAGTAACTTGTTGTAACAATCAATAACAATAACTTGTTTTGCTCACTTTTATACATCATGGACATAACTACAAGACATAATATAGCAAGAATAAGATGTAAATAACATGAACATGATTATTTAACAAGAATCATGTTAGGGTTTGGCTTACAACTTTTGGCTTTCAAAGATGAAAGGAAGTTAACATGTAAGGATAGGACTTTGATAGACTTGCTTCAACCCTTTTTCACCTCATGCAATCTTTCTACCCTTGGTATTCTTGAAAGAGATGTAATGAAAGTTGAGGTGAATTGAGTGGATTTAAACTCAAGAGAAATCATCAAAGTTCATGAGGTTATGGAAGTGTTTTGATAACCTAAGATCAACTAGGGTTTCCACCTTGAAGAAGCACTTGAATCTTGCTAGAAATTAGAAGGAAATGAGCAAAGGATGGAATGGTTATGGGGTTTGGGGATGCATGGCACAAGAAGGGGGGGAGAGGGCTTATATAGGGTCTTAAGGAGGTTACTTCCTTTGACTTGTCAACACTTGTTCACCAAGTTCTACACATGTACTCATCTAAGGCCTCCTAGCATGAGATTGAGCCACATGGGGGTGACTCCCCCCCCCTAGGCCGGTTTCATGAGCTTGGAGAGCAAGCTTTGGCTTTTGCTTGGTATTATCCTAGATATTGGATGAAACTTGACTCCGGGAAATGCAAACCGTAAGTTGTTACGCCTCAAAACGTAAAACCGGGTGTCGTAAAATTATGAAACTTTAAAGTATTGTTAGACATGTCCATATGTCCCATAATAAAATATAAAATGAGTGGTAGGTTCCATTTGGGTGGTAAACCCTGCTAAAAACTGGAAACACGGGTCTAAAACGCGTAATACGTAAAACGTACGAATATTGCGTAAAATTGAGAAAAGTAAAATGTTACTTTTCTAATGTGATAAAAATGATTTAAAATGACTTATAATGTCTAGACTGGGCTCAGTCTAGTGTCGGTTGGTATTAAATGTCTTTTAGACATCAAACCGTAAGCCTAAAAATCACGAATTGACTTATAACATCAAGGGATGATTTTTGGTCAATGGAGGAGGGAAAGAATATGTTGACTTTTTCTAAGAAGTTGAAAACTCAAATATTCTTAGAAACGCGTTTTGTGGTCTCACGGTTAATCGCCCATACGGTTAAGCGTGCTCATGCGAGAATAGTACAGGCTTGGGTGACCTGCTGGGAAGTCTTTGGTCATATTTTTCTCAGTCACGATTAATTCTCAAATAAATCATGAGTGTGTCAAACATTTTTCTGATGTGGGGTCACCTGACGGGGTTGAATTTCGTTGTATGTAGAATTTCTGAATGACGTTTTACCCTAAAACGTGTAATTCCGTGTAATTCCTTAATAACTTTCATGAAAATGAGCTTATGAATGTCAAACTTTTAATTTGCCATGGAAATGATTTATCACTTGAGAATATCAAATAAAAATCAACTTTCGGGAAAGTTTCAGGAAAAATGAATAGTAAAAGTGAATAGTGAAATTTTCCGGGAAAAGTAATTAACCTGAAAAATGCGAATTGTTACAGTCTCTACCCCTTACGGGGAACTTCGTCCCGAAGTTCTATGTGTGTCATATGTTGGAGTGGTGTTGATAAAGATGTGTGGTTACTTATGAGGACCAAAGTCTGGAATTACTAGTGATGTAGTTTGATTTGTCTCAGAATATGGTGTGTCAATAGAGATTGATAACATGGTTGAATATCAGTAGAGATCCATATAATAGTCGAATATCAAAGAAAATTGATATAGCAGTCGATTATTAATAGGAATCGATATAGTAGTTGAATATCAAATAGAACTCGATATAGTTGTCAAGTATCAATAGCAATTGATATAGTAGTTGAACAACAATTGCAATTGACATAGACATCGAATAATGAAATAAATGTTAAACATGTGGTTGGACCAAGTCCTGTTTGAATTGTACGGCTGCCCATGCATATGGCTACATGGCTTCACAATGAGTTCGGTATGACTGCCCATGCATATGGTTACATGGCCTCGCAATGAGTTTGTTTGTTATTGCACTATCATTATGAAAACCAAAATGTAAATCTCGTACTAATGGAAATTGGGATAGTTGTTGCAATCATAGCCTAGTAGGTAATCTGTTGTTGTATCTAGTGTTTATTGACTTCATACTTATGTTATTTCGGATATAAATAAGCCCACTTGTTTATAATTCTTTATTTACATAGAGAGGCATCCCAAACAATGTAACTAAAGGAATATAAACGTATGGTTCGATGATTTATAATTTCTTTATTTAAATGAAAAGGCATCCCAATCCATTCAAATAAGGACATTATAAATCATCCTACTCAAGAATTCCCGACACAACATTCATACTTAGCCGGTGAGTTACAAGGTAGTGTATTACGAGATGATACTAGTGTTCCAAAAGTACAAGATGAATATTCAAACTTGTAAAGCTGATGAGGGTACTTGTGGTGTAACTAAGGATGATTTGAGCTTTAAAAGTGCATCAAGATCTGTTAATGAGCTTGTGTTTGTAATGGTTGTGAAGATAATGATGTGATATGTTGATGAACAAAAGTGTGTAGTGTATGCTTAACATTAATACTCTTAGGTATAGATGTTGAGTTTGCTTTAAAAATCTTAAGAGATTTTAAAGGTTTATGATGGAATGGTATCCTTAGGACCTAAACAGGATAGTACTTCTACAGGATGAAGAGAATAATTGATAACTATCCCAGATAGTAGTTCGGATTATCTCATAAATGAAAACTTTCAAGAATGAAGTTTAGGTAGTACAAATAAAGTGTTAAGATTTCGCTGAGTGGTAAGGCACTATCGTGTCTCTAGATTGTTTCAATGTATTCTGGTGGTTTATCGTGTTCATGTAGGAAATCAATCTAAACATAACCCTAGTACAACTATTCTCAGTATTTGAAAATTCTAAGTCGAATATAGTTAGTCAGACTATATTCCACTGTCCCTAGGTTAAATATAGGTGACTAGTCTATATTTAGCCAAGGTTCGATAAAATTTTCAAATACCTAAACTAGGTATACTTTTGATATGTCCGTTGCTTTCGGGAAACTGTTCACTAAACAAAGGCGATGTCAAACCCTTAAGTTGCAAGTCCCATCCATACAAGACTTGTAACGTATGTTTTCATATTCCATTGCATAGAAGGTAGTAAGGGTAGATACGTATGGAAAGGAAGTTTTAAGTAGTTCTAAAATAGAACATACTTGGCCAGGATCACGAACTTTTAATAATGAAGGTTTCATAAGAAAACTTTGATGAATGTAGAGAAAGTTCAGCTTTTATCGATGATGGATTAGTTTGTCCTTTAGAAATCTCATATTTCTTGTTTTGAAATCGATAGATTGTGACGGGTTTTTGATATCATAAGAAATGATATTAATGATGCGATGGAATAATTCTAGAGACCATTTGCACAAAACACAATGTCTCGGAAGTAGGTTAGACCATTGTGCAATTCACAATGTCTGGGAAGTAGGTTAGGCCATTGTGTGACTCAAAACATTTGAGAAATGATTAAGACCATTGTATCATATAATGTTTTGGAAAATGAATGAGACCATTGTATCTCACAATGTCTTGGAAAATGAATGAGACCATTGTATCTCACAATGTCTTAGAAATGAATGAGACCATTGTATCTCACAATGTCTTGGAAAATGAATGAGACCATTGTATCTCACAATGTCTTGGAAATGAATGAGACCATTGTATCTCACAATGTCTTGAAAAATGAATGAGACCATTGTATCTCACAATGTCTTGGAAAATGAATGAGACCATTGTATCTCACAATGTCTTGGAAATGAATGAGACCATTGTATCTCACAATGTCTTGGAAAATGAATGAGACCATTGTATCTCACAATGTCTTGGAAATGAATGTTGGAGTAGAAACATGATTGGGAGAATCTGGTTGTGTCGAAATGCCCTAGAATAGGCATACGCAGATATGTTTAGTCCATTGTTTAGATAAATGATTGAAAATAAACCAAGTTTATATATCAATATACTAATATGTTCATGTAGCATAAAATTCCTAGTGTGTATATATCAATATACTTATATGTGTTCATGTAGCATAAAATGCCTAGTGTGTATATATCAATATAGTTATATGTGTTCATGTAGCATAAAATGCTTACGGGGAATGCTCAATTATGTTTAGGGTACATATATCAATATGCAATTATGTTTGTGTAGCATAAAAATTTCTTCGGGGAAATGCTCAAAATGGGTATATATGAATATACTAATATGTTTGTGTAGCATAACATGCTTACTAAGTTCATAATCGTCTGGAGGATGGAAGACACGGAGAGTGGAAGGCTATACAAATATTTTTGCTTGTATGTGTGGTTATAGTTTAGGTCTCAATTAGACCCGTTTCTCTATAACCATGGCTCTGATACAAATCTGTAACACCCCCAATTCATGGATGCAGCGGAATTCAAACTGGGTGTTACTCGACGGCACAATAGTCACAATAATAGAAAACGAACTCCAATTGAGTCGTTTTAAAAGATGTATCATTCAAATTATATAAATATCAGAGATTTCAAAATGAGGTCCCAATTGGTTCCATGTTTACAATGTATAACAAATGAGTTTTGAATGATAATAAAATTTATAGCCCTCTTGAGTATCCGTGTCCTTCCGTGCCATCCTTGATCGTCATGAACCTGAAATACATGCTTGAGAGGTCAACACAAAGGTTGAGTGATATTCATAGAGTTTGTTAAATCGATTGAACACAATATGTTGGTAGTGTGAGTTATAGGCTCACACCAGTGTTTGGAAAACAAAACAGGTAGGCTACGTTATTATACGCCCGGAACATGTATTATACACTAAGCTTATGACACCATAACGTTAACGTGTACCAATATCGATCGGCAGATTTATCCCGGTAGGTACTTTGCTAACATACCTAAATCTCAAATATTATTGCATTTGTTTGAACTTAGTCAATACAAATGGGATTCGTCAATTGTAACACCCCCAATTCATGGATGCAGCGGAATTCGAACTGGGTGTTACTCGACGGCACAATAGTCACAATAATAGAAAACGAACTCCAATTGAGTCGTTTTAAAAGATTTATCATTCAAATTGTATAAATATCAGAGATTACAAAATGAGGTCCCAATTGGTTCCATGTTTACAATGTATAATAAATGAGTTTTGAATGATAATAAAATTTATAGCCCTCTTGAGTATCCGTGTCCTTCCGTGCCATCCTTGATCGTCATGAACCTGAAATACATGCTTGAGAGGTCAACACAAAGGTTGAGTGATATTCATAGAGTTTGTTAAATCGATTGAACACAATATGTTGGTAGTGTGAGTTATAGGCTCACACCAATGTTTGGAAAACAAAACAGGTAGGCTACGTTGTTATACGCCCATAAAATGTATTATACACTAAGCTTATGACACCATAACGTTAATGTGTACCAATATCGATCGGCAGATTTATCCCGGTAGGTACTTTGCTAACATACCTAAATCTCAAATATTAGTGCATTTGTTTGAACTTAGTCAATACAAATGGGATTCGTCAATCCCAATAGGCCTATTCACAATATTTGCGCTCACTATTGCTAGTGATTAAATGGTTCATAATAAGGGATCTCGGTTTAGCAATTAGTGATAATAAAACAATCAGGCAAGCATACAATTTAAAAACATTGTGCTCGGTTAAAAATAGCATGTATTCCCCCCAAGGGTTTGTAAAACATTGAAGTAATGTAAAGTGGGGCTATGAACTCACCTTGAGTTGGATGATGTATAATGAGAATGATGGATATGCCGTAAGAACTTCTACGAGCAACCTAGAATAATTGTTGTAACTTAGGTTTGGAATAATGTCTAAGGAAACATAAACATGCCAATATATGTATGTCTTGCACTTAGTCCATGATGTGGTATGATGTATATTGTAAGTCCTTGAAAGAAAAGATTCATGAAACATGTATGTTTTGTATATCGTTTACTACCGTTCGGGCCGACATAATTCAGAAGTCATGTTAGTAAGCGTTCGAGGAGCCAGGACACTTTAACTCGTAAATCCACAACTCAACTCGACGGCTTACATAATGAACTCCTCACATGAGGCTCCCTACTATTGTAGTAGTTGATGAAATATATAGATATAGGTTTTGATCCGAAAGGTTACATATCCGATAATTGAATAAACTTAGGAAAGTTTATTAGTACATGAAGATTGTTATTAGGGTATGTTTCATAAGTTTTGTATGACCATTTTCTCTTGGTAAAATCTCATAGTTTCCTTTTAAGTGAAGTAGATCCAAATTGTATGTTCAAGTTCTCGTCAACTCTTTGTTTCATGTTTACGCGTATGAAAGTTGGTATGGTCATTTCGTCATGGCCTAGCCATGACCTTTGGTCCTTGTTTCAAGGTCATGAGACACAACCTTGGCTCTAGCCATGGTTGTGGTCTTGATTATAGGTCATAAGACCCCTTTGGTCTTCATAAACCATAACTTATATGTAATGACTTTGGCTAAAAATGGGCTGTTTTGATTTTGAAGAAATTTATTACTCGGAAAGCGTTTTCAGGGCTCGAGCTTCTTTGTTCCTGAACGAAAACGTCGTTCCGGACAACTTTCGTGTTTTAACTTTTTGATGAATCGGACCAGAAGTAGGACTTTCAAAACCCAAATTTGATCAGGAAGCTATTTGGCAGTTTTGCCGGAAATCTTTGGTAATTTCAAATCGCCATAACTTTTGACTCGTATACTCGTTTTGGGTGGTTCAAATTGCTATGGTTTCCTTGTTAAGTCCTCTACTGTAATATGTAATGATCCAACATCATATTTTTACCATTTTAATCAGGTCTTACCAAGAAAGTCACTAGTTTACTTGTTTTAGTAACTTATCTTGTCAATCAATAACAATAACTTGTTTTGCTCACTTTTATACATCATGGACATAACTACAAGACATAATATAGCAAGAATAACATGTAAATAACATGAACATGATTATTTAACAAGAATCAAGTTAGGGTTTGGCTCACAACTTTTGGCTTTCAAAGATGAAAGGAAGTTAACATGTAAGGATAGGACTTTGATAGACTTGCTTCAACCCACTCCACTTCATGCAATCTTTCTACCCTTGGTATTCTTGAAAGATGGATGATGAAGGTTTAGGTGAATTGAGTGGATTTAAACTCAAGAGAAATCACCAAAATATATGAGGTTATGGAAGTATTTGATGAATGATAACCTAACTAGAGTTTCAACCTTGAACTAGCACTTGAATCTTGCATGAAACTTGGAAGGAAAAGAGCAAAGGGTATGGTGTTGGTGTGTGTGGAAGTGGACGGCAACAAGGGGGAAAGGGAGGGCTTTATATGCCTTTGAGGAGGTTACTTTCCTTGACTTGTCAAACCTTGTTCACCAAGTTGAACACATGTAAGGATCTAAGAGCACAATGCATGAGATCTTGCCACAAGTGTGAAACCCCCCTCCTAGAGGCGGTTCACAAGGCTTAGGGAGCAAGAGTTGGAGTTTGGATGATATTATCCAAGTTACTAGATGAGTTTTGACTCCGGGAAATGCCAATCGTAAATGATTAAGCCTCAAAACGTAAAACCGGGTGTCGTAAAATTATGGAATTTGAAAGTATTGTTAAATATGTCCATATAGTCCATAATAAAATATAAAATGAGTGGTAGGTTCTATCGGGTGCCAAAACCCTGCTAAAAGCTGGAAACACGGGTCTAAAACGCGTAATACGTAAAATGTACGAATTTTGCGTAAAACTGAGAAAAGTAAAATGTTACTTTTCTAATGTTATAAAAATGATTTAAAATGACTTATAATGTCTAGACTGGGCTCAGTCTAGTGTCGGTTGGTATTAAATGTCTTTTAGACATCAAACCGTAAGCCTAAAAATCACGAAATGACTTATAACATCAAGGGATGATTTTTGGTCAATGGAGGAGGGAAAAATATGTTGACTTTTTCTAAGAAGTTGAAAACTCAAATAGTCTTAGAAACGCATTTTGTGGTCTAACGGTTAATCGCCCATTCGGTTAAGCGTGCTCATGTGAGATTAGTACCGACATGGGTGACCTGCTGGGAAGTCTTTGGTCATGTTTTTCTCAGTCACGATTAATTCTCAAATAAATCATGAGTGTGTCAAACATTTTTCCGATGTGGGGTCACCTGACGGAATCGAATTTCGTTGTGCGTAGAATTTCTGAATGACGTTTTACCCTAAAACGTGTAATGTCGTGTAATTCCTTAATAACTTTCACAAAAATGATCTGACGAATGTCAAACATTTAATTTGCCATGGAAATGATTTATCACTCGAGAATATCAAATAAAAATCAACTTTCGGGAAAGTTTCGGAAAAATGAATAGTAAAAGTGAATAGTGAAATTTTCCGGGAAAAATTAATTAACCTGAAAATGCGAATTGTTACAGTCTCTACCCCTTACGGGGAACTTCGTCCCGAAGTTCTTTGTGTGTCATATGTTGGAGTGGTGTCGATAAAGATGTGTGGTTACTTATGAGGACCAAAGTCTGGGATTTCCGGTAATGTAATTTGATTTGTCATTTCAGTGTATGGTGTAGGATGAGGCTTCCTTTTATATAGGAAAGGTATGGTAATAGTCGAATATCAAAGGAAATTGATATAGCAGTCGAATATTAATAGGAATTGATATAGTAGTTGAATATCGAATAGAACTCGATATAGTTGTCAAGTATCAATAGCAATTGATATAGTAGTTGAACAACAATTGCAATTGACATAGACATAGAATAATGGAATAAATGTTGAACATGTGGTTGGACCAAGTCCTGTTTGAATTGTACGGCTGCCCATGCATATGGCTACATGGCTTCACAATGAGTTTGGTATGACTGCCCATGCATATGGCTACATGGCCCCGTAATGAGTTTGGTACGACTGCACATGCATATGGTTACATGGTCTCGCAATGAGTTTGTTTGTTATTGCACTATCATTATGAAAACCAAAATGAAAATCTCGTACTTATGGAAATTGGTATAGTTGTTGCAATCATAGCCTTGTAGGTAATCGGTTGTTGTACCTAGTGTTTATGTCATGGTTTGAAGCGATGTCGGTGAAAAGATAGGATTTCTTGTGGCGAATATAATGTAGGTATCATGCCATACCCGAGCAATGTAATGTAGGTATCAAGCCATACCTGAGCAATGTAATGTAGGTATCAAGCCATACCTGAGCAATGTAATGTAGGTATCAAGCCATACCCGAGCAATGTAATGTAGGTTGACTTCATACTTATGTTATTTTGGATATAATTAAGCCCACTTGTTTATAATTCTTTATTTACATAGAGAGGCATCCCAAACAATGTAACTAAAGGAATATAAACGTATGGTTCGATGATTTATAATTTCTTTATTTAAATGAAAAGGCATCCCAATCCATTCAAATAAGGATATTATAAATCATCCTACTCAAGAATTCCCGACACAACATTCATACTTAGCCGGTGAGTTACAAGGTAGTGTATTACGAGATGATACTGGTGTTCCAAAAGTACAAGATGAATATTCAATCTTGTAAAGCTGGTGAGGGTGCTTGTGGTGTAACTAAGGATGATTTGAGCTTTAAAAATGCATCAAGATCTGTTAATGAGTTTGTGTTTGTAACAGTTGTGAAGATAATGATGTGATATGTTGATGAACAGAAGTGTGTAGTGTATGCTTAACATTAATACTCTTAGGTATAGATGTTGAGTTTGCTTCAAAAATCTTAAGAGATTTTAAAAGTTTTTGATGGAATGGTATCCTTAGGACCTAAACAGGATAGTACTTCTACAGGATGAAGAGAAGAATTGATAACTATCCCAAGATAGTAGTTCGGATTATCTCATAAATGAAAAATTTCAAGAATGAATTTAGGTAGTACAAATAAGGTGTTAAGATTTCGCTGAGTGGTAAGACACTATCGTGTCTCTAGATTGTTTTAATGTATTCTTGTGGTTTATCGTGTTCATGTAGGAAATCAATCTAAACATAACCCTAGTACAACTATTCTCAGTATTTGAAAATTTTAAGTCGAATATAGTTAGTCAGACTATATTCCACTGTCCCTAGGTTAAATATAGGTGACTAGTCTATATTTAGCCAAGGTTCGATAAAATTTTCAAATACCTAAACTAGGTATACTTTTGATATGTCCGTTGCTTTCGGGAAACTGTCCACTAAACAAAGGCGATGTCAAACCCTTAAGTTGCAAGTCCCGTCCATACAAGACTTGTAACGTATGTTTTCATATTCCATTGCATAGAAGGTAGTAAGGGTAGATACGTATGGAAAGGAAGTTTTAAGTAGTTCTAAAATAGAACATACTTGGCCAGGATCACGAACTTTTAATAATGAAGGTTTCATAAGAAAACTTTGATGAATGTAGAGAAAGTTCAGCTTTTGTCGATGATGGATTAGTTTGTCCTTTAGAAATCTCATATTTCTTGTTTTGAAATCGATAGATTGTGACGGGTTTTTAATATCATAAGAAATGATATTGATGATGTGATGGAATAATTCTAGAGACCATTTGCACAAAACACAATGTCTCGGAAGTAGGTTAAACCATTGTGCAATTCACAATGTCTGGGAAGTAGGTTAGGTCATTGTGTGACTCAAAACATTTGAGAAATGATTAAGACCATTGTATCATACAATGTCTTGGAAAATGAATGAGACCATTGTATCTCACAATGTCTTGGAAAATGAATGAGGCCATTGTATCTCACAATGTCTTGAAAAATGAATGAGACCATTGTATCTCACAATGTCTTGGAAAATGAATGAGACCATTGTATCTCACAATGTCTTGGAAAATGAATGAGACCATTGTAATCAGTTACAATGTCTTGGACATATAATGTTGGAGTAGGAACATGATTGGGAGAGTGTGGCTGTGCCGAAATGCCTTAGAATAGGCATACACAGATATGTTTAGTCCATTGTTTAGATAGATGATTGAAAATAAACCGAGTTTATATATCAATATACTAATATGTTCATGTAGCATAAAATGCCTAGTGTGTATATATCAATATACTTATATGTGTTCATGTAGCATAAAATGCTTAGTGTGTATATATCAATATACTTATATGTGTTCATGTAGCATAAAATGCTTAGTGTGTATATATCAATATACTTATATGTGTTCATGTAGCATAAAATGCTTACGGGGAAATGCTCAATTATGTTAAGGGTACATATATCAATATGCAATTATGTTTGTGTAGCACAAAAATGTCTACGGGGAAATGCTCAAAATGGGTATATATGAATATACTAATATGTTTGTGTAGCATAACATGCTTACTAAGTTCATAATCGTCTGGAGGATGGAAGACACGGAGAGTGGAAGGCTATAAAAATGTTTTTGCTTGTGATTGTAGTTATAGTTTAGGTCTCACTTAGACCCGTTTCTCTATAACCATGGCTCTGGTACCAATCTGTAACACCCCCAATTCATGGATGCAGCGGAATTCGAACTGGGTGTTACTCGACGGCACAATAGTCACAATAATAGAAAACGAACTCCAATTGAGTCGTTTTAAAAGATTTATCATTCAAATTGTATAAATATCAGAGATTACAAAATGAGGTCCCAATTGGTTCCATGTTTACAATGTATAATAAATGAGTTTTGAATGATAATAAAATTTATAGCCCTCTTGAGTATCCGTGTCCTTCCGTGCCATCCTTGATCGTCATGAACCTGAAATACATGCTTGAGAGGTCAACACAAAGGTTGAGTGATATTCATAGAGTTTGTTAAATCGATTGAACACAATATGTTGGTAGTGTGAGTTATAGGCTCACACCAATGTTTGGAAAACAAAACAGGTAGGCTACGTTGTTATACACCCATAAAATGTATTATACACTAAGCTTATGACACCATAACGTTAATGTGTACCAATATCGATCGGCAGATTTATCCCGGTAGGTACTTTGCTAACATACCTAAATCTCAAATATTAGTGCATTTGTTTGAACTTAGTCAATACAAATGGGATTCGTCAATCCCAATAGGCCTATTCACAATATTTGCGCTCACTATTGCTAGTGATTAAATGGTTCATAATAAGGGATCTCGGTTTAGCAATTAGTGATAATAAAACAATCAGGCAAGCATACAATTTAAAAACATTGTGCTCGGTTAAAAATAGCATGTATTCCCCCCAAGGGTTTGTAAAACATTGAAGTAATGTAAAGTGGGGCTATGAACTCACCTTGAGTTGGATGATGTATAATGAGAATGATGGATATGCCGTAAGAACTTCTACGAGCAACCTAGAATAATTGTTGTAACTTAGGTTTGGAATAATGTCTAAGGAAACATAAACATGCCAATATATGTATGTCTTGCACTTAGTCCATGATGTGGTATGATGTATATTGTAAGTCCTTGAAAAAAAAGATTCATGAAACATGTATGTTTTGTATATCGTTTACTACCGTTCGGGCCGACATAATTCAGAAGTCATGTTAGTAAGCGTTCGAGGAGCCAGGACACTTTAACTCGTAAATCCACAACTCAACTCGACGGCTTACATAATGAACTCCTCACATGAGGCTCCCTACTATTGTAGTAGTTGATGAAATATATAGATATAGGTTTTGATCCGAAAGGTTACATGTCCGATAATTGAATAAACTTAGGAAAGTTTATTAGTACATGAAGATTGTTATTAGGGTATGTTTCATAAGTTTTGTATGACCATTTTCTCTTGGTAAAATCTCATAGTTTCCTTTTAAGTGAAGTAGATCCAAATTGTATGTTCAAGTTCTCGTCAACTCTTTGTTTCATGTTTACGCGTATGAAAGTTGGTATGGTCATTTCGTCATGGCCTAGCCATGACCTTTGGTCCTTGTTTCAAGGTCATGAGACACAACCTTGGCTCTAGCCATGGTTGTGGTCTTGATTATAGGTCATAAGACCCCTTTGGTCTTCATAAACCATAACTTATATGTAATGACTTTGGCTAAAAATGGGCTGTTTTGATTTTGAAGAAATTTATTACTTGGAAAGCGTTTTCAGGGCTCGAGTTTCTTCGTTCCTGAACGAAAACGTCGTTCCGGACAACTTTCGTGTTTTAACTTTTTGATGAATCGGACCAGAAGTAGGACTTTCAAAACCCAAATTTGATCAGGAAGCTATTTGGCAGTTTTGCCGGAAATCTTTGGTAATTTCAAATCGCCATAACTTTTGACTCGTATACTCGTTTTGGGTGGTTCAAATTGCTATGGTTTCCTTGTTAAGTCCTCTACTGTAATATGTAATGATCCAACATCATATTTTTACCATTTTAATCAGGTCTTACCAAGAAAGTCACTAGTTTACTTGTTTTAGTAACTTATCTTGTCAATCAATAACAATAACTTGTTTTGCTCACTTTTATACATCATGGACATAACTACAAGACATAATATAGCAAGAATAACATGTAAATAACATGAACATGATTATTTAACAAGAATCAAGTTAGGGTTTGGCTCACAAATTTTGGCTTTCAAAGATGAAAGGAAGTTAACATGTAAGGATAGGACTTTGATAGACTTGCTTCAACCCACTCCACTTCATGCAATCTTTCTACCCTTGGTATTCTTGAAAGATGGATGATGAAGGTTTAGGTGAATTGAGTGGATTTAAACTCAAGAGAAATCACCAAAATATATGAGGTTATGGAAGTATTTGATGAATGATAACCTAACTAGAGTTTCAACCTTGAACTAGCACTTGAATCTTGCATGAAACTTGGAAGGAAAAGAGCAAAGGGTATGGTGTTGGTGTGTGTGGAAGTGGACGGCAACAAGGGGGAAAGGGAGGGCTTTATATGCCTTTGAGGAGGTTACTTTCCTTGACTTGTCAAACCTTGTTCACCAAGTTGAACACATGTAAGGATCTAAGAGCACAATGCATGAGATCTTGCCACAAGTATGAAACCCCCCTCCTAGAGGCGGTTCACAAGGCTTAGGGAGCAAGAGTTGGAGTTTGGATGATATTATCCAAGTTACTAGATGAGTTTTGACTCCGGGAAATGCCAATCGTAAATGATTAAGCCTCAAAACGTAAAACCGGGTGTCGTAAAATTATGGAATTTGAAAGTATTGTTAAATATGTCCATATAGTCCATAATAAAATATAAAATGAGTGGTAGGTTCTATCGGGTGCCAAAACCCTACTAAAAGCTGGAAACACGGGTCTAAAACGCGTAATACGTAAAATATACGAATTTTGCGTAAAACTGAGAAAAGTAAAATGTTACTTTTCTAATGTTATAAAAATGATTTAAAATGACTTATAATGTCTAGACTGGGCTCAGTCTAGTGTCGGTTGGTATTAAATGTCTTTTAGACATCAAACCGTAAGCCTAAAAATCACGAAATGACTTATAACATCAAGGGATGATTTTTGGTCAATGGAGGAGGGAAAAATATGTTGACTTTTTCTAAGAAGTTGAAAACTCAAATAGTCTTAGAAACGCATTTTGTGGTCTAACGGTTAATCGCCCATTCGGTTAAGCGTGCTCATGTGAGATTAGTACCGACATGGGTGACCTGCTGGGAAGTCTTTGGTCATGTTTTTCTCAGTCACGATTAATTCTCAAATAAATCATGAGTGTGTCAAACATTTTTCCGATGTGGGGTCACCTGACGGAATCGAATTTCGTTGTGCGTAGAATTTCTGAATGACGTTTTACCCTAAAACGTGTAATGTCGTGTAATTCCTTAATAACTTTCACAAAAATGATCTGACGAATGTCAAACATTTAATTTGCCATGGAAATGATTTATCACTCGAGAATGTCAAATAAAAATCAACTTTCGGGAAAGTTTCGGAAAAATGAATAGTAAAAGTGAATAGTGAAATTTTCCGGGAAAAATTAATTAACCTGAAAATGCGAATTGTTACATCAATCCCAATAGGCCTATTAATAATATTCGCGCTCACTATTGCTAGTGACTAAATGGTTCATAATAAAGGATCTCGGTTTAGCAAGGTTGGTACTTAGTGATAATAAAACAATCAGGTAAGCATACAATTTAAAAACATTGTGCTCGGTTATAAATAGCATGTATTCCCCCCAAGGGTTTGTAAAACAATTAAGTAATCGAAAGTGGGGCTATGAACTCACCTTAAGTTAAGATAGCAAGTAATGAATGTGATGGTCGAATCGCGAAGGTTTCTACGAGCAACCTATAATAGAATGTCGCGACTTAGGATCGGAGTACAGAATATGAAGTAGTGCCTATATATATATCTTGCATTATAGTCCATGATGTGGTATGATGTATATTGTAAGTCCTTGAAAGAAAAGATTCATGAAACATGTATGTTTTGTATATCGTTTACTACCGTTCGGGCCGACATAATTCAGAAGTCATGTTAGTAAGCGTTCGAGGAGCCAGGACACTTTAACTCGTAAATCCACAACTCAACTCAACGGCTTACATAATGAACTCCTCACATGAGGCTCCCTACTATTGTAGTAGTTGATGAAATATATAGATATAAGTTTTGATCCGAAAGGTTATATGTCCGATATTTGAATAAACTTAGGAAAGTTTATTAGTACATGAAGATTGTTATTAGGGTATGTTTCATAAGTTTTGTATGACCATTTTCTCTTGGTAATATCTCATGGTTCCCTTTTAAGTGAAGTAGATCCAAATTGCTTGTTCAAGTTCTCGTCAACTCTTTGTTTCATGTTTACGCGTATGAAAGTTGGTATGGTCATTTCGTCATGGCCTAGCCATGACCTTTGGTCCTTGTTTCAAGGTCATGAGACACAACCTTGGCTCTAGCCATGGTTGTGGTCTTGATTATAGGTCATAAGACCTCTTGTTCCTTTCAAAGTATAACCATAATCTTGTGACTTTTGTCTAAAAATGGGCTGTTTAGAATTTGAAGAATTTTATCACTCGGAAAGTGTTTTTAGGTCTCGAGCTTCTTTGTTCCTGAACGAAAACGTTGTTCCGGACAACTTTCGTTTTTTAACTTTTTGATGAATCGGACCAGAAGTGGGACTTTCAAAACCCAAATTTGATCAGAATGGTATTTGGCAGTTTGCCGAAAAGTTTTGGTAACTTCAAATGGGCGTAACTTTTGACTCGTATACTCGTTTTAGGTGGTTCAAATTGCTATGGTTTCCTTGTTAAGTCCTCTACTGTAATATGTAATGATCCAACATCATATTTTTACCATTTTGATCAGGTCTTACCAAGAAAGTCACTAGTTTACTTGTTTTAGTAACTTGTTGTAACAATCAATAACAATAACTTGTTTTGCTCACTTTTATACATCATGGACATAACTACAAGACATAATATAGCAAGAATAACATGTAAATAACATGAACATGATTATTTAACAAGAATCATGTTAGGGTTTGGCTTACAACTTTTGGCTTTCAAAGATGAAAGGAAGTTAACATGTAAGGATAGGACTTTGATAGACTTGCTTCAACCCTTTTTCACCTCATGCAATCTTTCTACCCTTGGTATTCTTGAAAGAGATGTAATGAAAGTTGAGGTGAATTGAGTGGATTTAAACTCAAGAGAAATCACCAAAGTTCATGAGGTTATGGAAGTGTTTTGATAACCTAAGATCAACTAGGGTTTCCACCTTGAAGAAGCACTTGAATCTTGCTAGAAATTAGAAGGAAATGAGCAAAGGATGGAATGGTTATGGGGTTTGGGGATGCACGGCACAAGAAGGGGGGGAGAGGGCTTATATAGGGTCTTAAGGAGGTTACTTCCTTTGACTTGTCAACACTTGTTCACCAAGTTCTACACATGTACTCATCTAAGGCCTCCTAGCATGAGATTGAGCCACATGGGGGTGACTCCCCCCCCCCCTAGGCCGGTTTCATGAGCTTGGAGAGCAAGCTTTGGCTTTTGCTTGGTATTATCCTAGATATTGGATGAAACTTGACTCCGGGAAATGCAAACCGTAAGTTGTTACGCCTCAAAACGTAAAACCGGGTGTCGTAAAATTATGAAACTTTAAAGTATTGTTAGACATGTCCATATGTCCCATAATAAAATATAAAATGAGTGGTAGGTTCCATTTGGGTGGTAAACCCTGCTAAAAACTGGAAACACGGGTCTAAAACGCGTAATACGTAAAACGTACGAATATTGCGTAAAATTGAGAAAAGTAAAATGTTACTTTTCTAATGTGATAAAAATGATTTAAAATGACTTATAATGTCTAGACTGGGCTCAGTCTAGTGTCGGTTGGTATTAAATGTCTTTTAGACATCAAACCGTAAGCCTAAAAATCACGAATTGACTTATAACATCAAGGGATGATTTTTGGTCAATGGAGGAGGGAATGAATATGTTGACTTTTTCTAAGAAGTTGAAAACTCAAATAGTCTTAGAAACGCGTTTTGTGGTCTCACGGTTAATCGCCCATACGGTTAAGCGTGCTCATGCGAGAATAGTACAGGCTTGGGTGACCTGCTGGGAAGTCTTTGGTCATATTTTTCTCAGTCACGATTAATTCTCAAATAAATCATGAGTGTGTCAAACATTTTTTTGATGTGGGGTCACCTGACGGGGTTGAATTTCGTTGTATGTAGAATTTCTGAATGACGTTTTACCCTAAAACGTGTAATTCCGTGTAATTCCTTAATAACTTTCATGAAAATGAGCTTATGAATGTCAAACTTTTAATTTGCCATGGAAATGATTTATCACTTGAGAATATCAAATAAAAATCAACTTTCGGGAAAGTTTCAGGAAAAATGAATAGTAAAAGTGAATAGTGAAATTTTCTGGGAAAAGTAATTAACCTGAAAAATGCGAATTGTTACAGATGTTTGACTCGCTTAGTTTTTAAGAAAATTTTGAAAATCATCTGGAGTCAAACACCACATACCAATATGGTGAACTAAATCAACCAACCTTGATGGAGGTAATGCCTTTGTAAACAAGTCCACCAACTGGTATTCGATACCCACAAACTCTAATTCAATTGTACCCTTCTCAACATGCTCTTAGATGAAATGGTAGCGGAGAGCAATTTGTTGGGCTTTGGAATGATGAATGGTGTTGCATGAGATTGCAAAAGCACACTTTGAGTCGCAGCACATTGAGATCTAGTCAAATACATAGTCGTAGTCCGTGAGCTAAGTTCTCATCCAAATGACGTGAGCACAGAAAGCAGACATGGCTACATACTAAGCTTTAGTTGATGACAGTGATGTACAATCCTGCTTCATTGACTGTATCCCTTTGTAACTAAGCAAGATTTGTTGCGAATCACTGTGCCTTCTGCGTCCAGTTTGTTTTTCCAAATCCATTTAATTCCAATGTTGTATCGAAGGGTGATGTTGGTAATTATCTCGCATGTGAGCAGGATCCAAATTGCGTGTAGATGACTCAGCAAAGTCAGGAATGAGTTGAGCCGGTGTAAACGGGTTAAAGAACGCTTAAAGTACGCCTCTGGGTCATGCTCTGCGGTTAGTGGAACTGATTTAGGTATGGAGTTTTCAGCTAATTGTCGTGAGTTGGACACAGTTTGTTCTGCTGTTGTTGGAGATGCAATTGGAGGGCCGTCTCTCCCAATAGTTGTTGTTGTTTGTTGAGGTGAATCAGGTACTTGATTGTGATCAAGATGTACAGCGGAAATTGGTGAGACCTCAGAGGGACGGTTGATAATCGTATCATCAAACAATGGAGCAAACAATGTTTCCACTTCTTGACGGGAGAGTGTGATGAGTGTCTAAATACTCATCATTTTATACTAATCTGAGCTGCCAAAACATACAAAAACACTCAAATATGCATCAAAATACTTAAAATATCTTAAAGGTGTGTTTTATATGTTTCAAATGCAAAATATGCAAAAACAGATGAAAAACGTACAAAGTTTGCATAATTGGCAGTTTCAGTCCCTCAAGTTTCATAAATTGACAAAACTAGTCCCTGGTTATTCTAAAAACATGAAAATGTCACCAAAGGTCCTTTTTAATCATAAAGTTACATATTTAGTCATTTGGTGCAAAGTTTCACAAAATTACAAGTTTAGTCCCTGTACTTTGCAAATTGACAGAAATGGTCCCTAGGATGTAAAAACTTTGAGAAATTCAATTTTGGTCCTTCTACTAATAATCTTTTGCAGGAATGGTCCTTGGGTATGAAGTTTGGTATAATTACATGATTGGTCCCTGAAGTTTCACAGTTTGGCAAAACAGGTCCCTCAAAGTTTCAAACTTGACAGTTTTAGTCCCTGGGTGTTCAAAATGGGAAAATTATTATTAAGGGTCCTAGGGAATTCATAATTGTCAATATTAGTCCCTGGATTAAAAGTTTGGAGAAATTACATGTTAAGTCCCTAGAGTTTCAGTTTTGGCAAAAATAGTCCCCGGGTAATTAAAAAATGAAATTTATCAAAAATACCCGTGTGTTATTCAATATTGGCAAGTTTGGTCCTTGTGACAACGTTGGAAGAAACACAAAGTCAGACCCTCAACTTTACCTAAATTACAAATTTAGTCCTTGTGTGAAAATAACCAAACCGGACCCTATAATATACAAAACCAAAATAAAAACCCAAAACAAAAAGCCCATCCTACTCTTTTACCCAAGCCCAATCCCAGCCCAGTCCACCCTTTATTAAATAAAACCCGGTCAACCCCAAGTCAAACACCACCACCCTTATACCGCCTTCCCTCCCAAACCATACCACCACCATCACTGCTACATACCACCTTCCACCTCACACCTTTGCCTCTCCACGCAATCTCTCCACCTCCACAACCCTCCAAGCGCCATTTAATTCCCTAAAACCCTCCCCACGTTATCCACAGTGCCCAAGACTTTTTGGCGCGAAAAAAGTAGATTTAAACGGTGTGGATTACTCAGACATCCAAGGGCTCTAAATGGTGGTGGGAAATGGTTCTGTGGGTCCCACAATCCTCAAAAGTCTTATAAAGATGAAAAGGAAGCAGAGGAGAAAGGGTATTAGTTTTAGTTTTAGTATAATTTAGTCGTAGTTAGTGTAATTCCATTTTCCAGTTGTAATCTTTAATTAAAAGCTTGTGTTTTATCATTCTCGGTGTTTTTAAGATCTTTTATAATAATCAATTTCAAGTTTTAAGTTTAATTCCAGTTTATGTATTTTCATTAAATTTCCAAAATATCAAGTTGTTGAGTTTGTTGTTATTAAGTGTTGTAGTGGATTCTCTCAGCTTACACAAGCCTTGACAAAGCTCTTATAAGCTATTGGATGCCCTAAAAGTTAGTTTAGAATAGAAAAGCAAAATTACCAAAAATAATAAATTAAATAAAGAAAAATAAAAAAATAGAGGGAAGAGAGGAAGAAGGGCTGAGCAAGGTGTGATATTGATTGTTGTGGTATTAGTTACCTCTTGGGAGGCTATAGGTTATGTATTGAGTTCCTTGGTACCCTAGTCTCAGTCATGATCAATTGTAAGCATATTCTTTGATTTTGGTCATTCCACTGTGGAATCTGTTTTATTTGCTCATCTTTGTATTTTCAGTTTTAATTAGTATATTTAGGATATTATATTGCTTATATAGCTGTGTTTGTTCATCAGATTGCATGATTGTTCATTTTTCATAATTCACTGCCTTTATAGCTTAAACTTGATTTGTGAGTCTTTGTTAGTATTACTAGTGTTTAGGTGCTAATCACAGTTTATTACATCATAATATAACCTTGGAAACTAATTTTATGGTTTAAATTTGTGGAATTCTTTGAAAAAGCAAAAACAGTCAAGTATAAAGGGTGTTTGGCTCAGCTTGATACTGAGTGTATTGGGTAGTTTTAGTTGTCTAGGATAGTCTAAGCATATTACTTTGGGTCATATTAGGTTATAGTGGTCTTAAAATTCAGGCTTCAAACAACCAATAGTCAAAATCAATAATAAATCTCAATATAGTTAACTGATAAACAGTTAGGTTCCAAGATCACTCACACCACTTCATTAGTTGTAATTTTAACTTAATTCAACCTTTAGGTATCATATTACATCAACATCAATCATTAGAATCAAGTTAAAATCCACATAAGTCAAACTAGTTCAAATTTCATAAATAGTCAAAGTACCATTCTCAGATTTTCTCAATTATTGGGTGAATTTTGTAGAATTTTGTAGTAAGTTTGAGATTCTGAAAATTCTTAGGATCATAGTCTACCACCTCTATTTAAGTTTCCCATAGTTGTCACATTTTTGTGATTTTTACCCTGGGCCCCACTCTCCATCAAACTCACTTGCAGGGCAAAGGTGTGCCCTGCACCAGCAGATTCAGGCCACACCACCACCTTTGGTGGTGGTTTGTGACCACCTCAGTGGGCCCCACCTATCAAACTTAGGTTCTTACAACCCCCCTCCTACCAGGGAACCTAGATTGACCATTTGTTTGACCTGTGCCTCAGTGGACCCCACTTGGATTAAGCCTTGAACCTTGTCCCATTTTTCTGTCTCAGTCCACAATAAGCAAGTGCTTATTGTGGCTTATTGGCTTATCAAGTGGACCCCTTGTGCTTATTCTTATTTAAACAAGTTCACATAAGTCAGAGGAACTAGATTTTACCATAGTGGGTCCCACACAAGTCAGTTTTGGCTTATTTGCTTATTTGGTCAACTATGGTCAACTGCCTAGGTTAGTAGCTTATAACTAGCTTATTAATAAGTTATAAAAATATTGTTTTTACAAAAGTTAGTTATATTTAGGTATAATATAGGTTGGAAAAAGAAAATTCAAGAAAAACAAATATAATAGTAAGTAATAGTTTCTATTTAATTTAATTTAATTTTAATTTTCATTTTTAGATTTTTATTAAGTAAGTTGTGTTTTTATATTTTTAATAATTTCATGTTAAGTTAAAGTAATTTTCATAATTTTCTCAGATTTTTATTTTGTAATTTAGTATTTATTAGATTTAATATTAGTTTAATTAATAATTAGTTAATAAGTAAGTTATAAATAGCATAATTAATTTTTATATAGTAACACCTAGTTTTAATATTTTTTATAGCTTCTATAAGTTATAAAATAGTTTTATAAATTTTATCATAATTTTCTAAGTTGATTTAGTATTATTTGTAATTTAAAATAGTTTAATTAGTATAAATAATATAAATAGTTTTTAATTAATAGAAAATTCCTAAAAAGACAAAAACATTTATTTTTATTTTTTATACTTTCTTCAAGTTCATTTTTAAGTTTAGAAATTATTTTTATAAGTTTTTAGTTTAATTTGTAGTATTTATAATTTTTAGTTTGATTTAAATTAAGTTTTAATTAAATAGTTAAATACTTTTTAATTAAATAATTAATAATAAATAATATAATAATCTAAAAAATAGTTTTCTTTTTAATTTAATTTTATTTTAAGTTTAAGTTTATAGAATTTTCATTTTTAACCCTTGTAGTTTATTTTTCTTAAAACTCACCTTTTTCTCAGTACGCAGTCGCGTCTGATTTTTAATTTGGTGTACGTTTAAACGTTTTAGATATCTAGGTTTTACGTAATCGTTTTAATAGTTATTTTAAGTTATAAAACCCTAGTTTAAACACACACACACTTTTATACCCTTACCTTTTCACATTCACTAATCACATATTCGTTTTTAATACCATCACAACCTCGTTGGGACATTACGACCCGAGAAAACACTGTATTTCACGGAAGCATTTGCCTCAGCTGTTTGACTATTACAGTTGGCCATTCACAAGTGGCTCATCAATAATTATCTGACCGTTTGAGGCGAATCAGAGTGACAAAGGTTCAGCCAAAGATTCCTGAAAGTTTAGACGGTTGGATGCGGGTCCTAAGCTGTTGTGCTCAGAAGCCATTGTTGATGTGCTTTTAAATGGTTGGTTGCGGGTCCTAAGCTGTTGTGCTCAGAAACCATTACTGAAGTGCGGGTCCGAAACTGAATTATTCCGAAGCCATTCCTGTTGAATCTGTAGAGAAAGAAAGAAGAGACAAAACAGAGAACATGGAGCCCCAAGTGTAATTGGGTTCCAGGTGTTAGAAGCATAAAGATGTAGTGTCAACTATCTTCTTGACACTCGAACACACAATTCCGATGGTTTTCATTCTTGTCTCAGAGGTAGATGTTGTGGAGATCACATTAGTTTTGGTGCAAATGTCTAAAATCTTTCCTGTAGGAATCCACCTAATACCAATCGTTTTGAAAATTCTACCCGTGGGTACCCACCTAATGTTAGATCTAGGAGATGTTTTCCTTTTAGATGCAGTGGGAGCATCACTTGGTTGAGAAAACCTACATCCTATATTGATCCAACTTTTAGGTTTCTGACTTATGATATTTGGTTCAACAGGCTTGTTTGTCTTAGTTGATTGTGCCTTTGCACGTGAATTTCCCTTTTGAAGATATTCTAAAGCACAGACATCAAGATTATTTCCCCAACTACTCTTAGATGCTAGCCAATTCCTATTAGTTTGTTGAGAACTCTTAGGTTTTAGTTTGCTACTACTAGCAGTGTTTTGTACTACAGTGGAAGGCATCACATGAGGTTTTGAACATAGAATTCCATCCTTTTGAAGTAGCGCCCTTTTTCTAGCCTTTTCTAGATCATAGTTCTTGTGCATGTCATATGTGTCATAAGACTCTTTACTTTTAGTGCTCGTTTTAGACACTGTTTTCAAACTAATCCTTGATGAACCAGGTATAATCACGTGTTGAGATTTAGCAGACACAGATGCATTTTCTTTAGGCCAAGAATGTGGAGTGACTGATTTTGTCAAATTGTTTTTCTCAACAACTTGGGAGGATAACCAAGATTTTGAAAATTTATGTCGTTCAGATTTAAATGCAGTTGGTTGACTAACCACTGATTGTTTTCTGTTTGTTTGAAGAGGCGGTTTCCCCAAGATTGATGGTTTTGCAAACATAGTATCCACACTCTGACCAGTCAGTCTTCTTAATTTGTTTTGCAATGCAGCATGTGCAAACACATTTGCTTGAATTTTACCTTTTAAAAGCTCATTTTCTTTAACTAATGTATCCACACGTTTGCTTTGTTCATTCAAAAATTGACCATTATTGCCCGAAGTTAGAGATTCGTTTAGCAATTTAAGTTCCAGTGAGATGCAATGTGCCTCTAGTTTTGAAAAATCTTTATGAAACTGGGCAATGGTATTTTTGAGAAGAATGTTTTCAGACTCAAGAGTTTGGTATGATGTTTCAGTTATTGGATTATCAGGTAAGGACTCAGACTCAGAATGTTTGTCAAGACATTGAACAGCATTCTGGTCAATCTCTCCTTCATTACTGAAGTTAGGTTGCTCAGATTGTTGTTTCTCATTTGCAGACATAATATGATCAACAGTAGATTGTACCTCATCCATGTGCTCTTTGTCAAAGTTAGGTTCTGTGTCACAGATGGGTATGACATCATCCTCATCCATCTGTTCTTTGTCAAAGTTGGGCTCTGAGTCATAGAAGGGTCTGATCTCTGCACAGTCTGCATCTGTATCATTCCCCAATCTGCTGTTGTCATCCTGCTCTTTTGATTTTGTCCCATTGCTATCCATGACAACCAAATTATCTTCCAACACATCAACTTTATGAACTTGCTCTTCTTGAATCTGCGACTTCCTTTTATTAACCCTTTTGTCATGCTCTAGTCTATGAAGTAATCTTTCAATAATTGACTTTTCAATGGCATCCAGGTGTTGGAGCAATATATCTTTGAAGGTTTGAGCCTCAATTCGAGTGTATTCTAAAAAATACTCGCTTACTACTTCACAGTCATAACAGATGAAATGTTGAAACTGTTTCTTGAGCACTCTGAAGGTGGCATTCGATTCAGTCTCGTGAAATTATTCAGTTGCAAGTTGCTTTTCAAGTTGATTCACGTTGTCTAACATCGAAGTAGTGAAAATATCAACTTTTTCTCCAAACAGTTTTGGAAATTCCCATTTGAATCCACTCTCGGAACGAGTTTCTGCTAAGTCTTTGTTTGAGAGAAGCTTAAGGTGTGAATAAAGTAATCTTAAAGATGTCATGCGTTTCTCTCTGTGTAATTTCACAAATGGATCTTCGGAATCATCAGAATCATACTCTGGGCCTGTATAATTCATGTGAAATTCCTACATGTTTGCCGTTAACATCACATCTGTTGTATCAGCTTCCAAATCTGCTGTATTGGATTCCAAATCTGCATATTCATCATCAGATGGAATATCTCCCACGAAACTTTGCAAAACAGCATTGAGATTACCCTCTTCAACTTCTATTTAACTAATTGTTGCATCATATTCAACATTAGCATCAAAGAGTGGAGTTGAATCATAATCTTGATCTTCCACATCTACAATATTTTCCGTATATGCCAAAAATGCCATGCTTTGTTCAATAAGATCTTCTTCATCATCAGTATCTTCCATTGTGTTAAAGCATTCATAAGTTGAAGTCATCATGCATTTGCCTTTATCAATAGATGCTTTTCCAAGCTTCACAAGATTTTGCAGAAGTGATTGCATATGATTATATAGTGTTGCAGAATGGTACTGTGGAATGAAGATATGCTCAGGTGCATTTTGAGGAATGAAGAAGAGACCATTTGGAGTGTAAATCAAGGATCCATGGTCAACAGCTGGAGATGGTGGAATAGGGAGAATGGTCTACAGTGGATTCATGCTTAAGCAAGATTCAAGAATTTGCTTCATTCTGATGTGATGAAGTTCTTATGTATGAGGCATAGCTTCAAGATATTTCCACATTTCATAAGCACTGGCTTGAAAGTCCATATTCATGTAAATTGAGTTGGGAAGGGCTAGTGTCATGAACCATGCAGCTTGTTGGTCAGCATCGTACTGAGCAAGTTCAATAGCATTCAAATCCTCATCATTTTGTAGTCTGATAATCCCTGTTGAGTCAGCAAGAAATATCATTTTGTATGGACCATCTTGAATGGATTTAAGCATGAGATCTGCAGTAGGACGATCTGTGAGCCATTGTAGAAATCTCCGTTTCCAATCAGTATTTGTTCCTGGTAGTAACATTGGAGGCCTTGATTCATTGCCAAAGAGCAGAACATGACGAATGAGGGAGCTGTAACTTTGTTGTTGATGATACTGTTGCTGATGAGAATATTGGTGAGGAAGGTAGTTGGAAGAAGGTACTGTTGCTGATGACTGTTGCTGATGAGAATATTGGTGAGGAATGTAGTTGGAAGAAGGTGATTGACACGTTGTAGATGACATTGCTCTCCCCCTTGATTATTGCGACGTAATCGAAATAATCAAACAAAATGTCACACGCAAGGTCGATATAGTGATTTTGAATTTTCCCTCCAAAAAATAATTTGAAAAATTTTTACTCCCAAAATTTGAAAATCACTCTGAAATGCAATTTTAAGGTTGCAAGAAAAATTTGAGTTTCAAAAATTTTGCCGCCAAATTTCACCGAAAAAAATTGAATTTTGGCCTAAAAATTTGAATTTTGGGCCAAAATTTTCACTGTTAAACCAAAATTTGAATTTCGCGTAAAAATTGAATGTATAGTCTACTGTAAAAATTAAATTTTCACTGTTAAACCAATTTTTTTTTTTTTTTTTTTTTTTTTTTTTGAAATGAAAAGAGAAAGATAAGAAGGGTAAACTTTAAGATTAGATGATTAGTGATTATGTAAAACTTGGATCTTATAGGATAAAGAAAGGTTTTAGTTTAAGGTATAACTTTCTGAACAAACTTAACTCGGTAAGAACTTCTGAGGACTTAACTCGGTAACAAGGTTTAGTCTCTTGTAACTCGATAGAAACTGTCAGCAGTGTAACTCGGTAGAACTTATAAAAAATTGTAACTCGGTAAACATCCTGATTCTGGCTAACTGGCTAACTCGGTAATTCCTGCTTGAGAGTTTAACTCGATAAACTTGATGAAAGTTCTAACTCGGTAACAATGTTAACTGCTAACTCGGTAATATATTCTGAATATCGTAACTCGATAACAACTTAACTTCAAACTTAACTCGATAAACTTAACTTCTAACTTAACTCGGTAAAATTAATTAAATTGGGCAGAGTTTCGTCGAAGTATAGAGTGCAAAAATCCTTACTCGATAAACGATAAGGAATGGCTAACTCGCCAAAATAAACTTAACTCGATATTAATTGGAGCTAACTCGCAGAAACTGAGGCTTAACTCGTTAGATCAATGAAACTCGAAAGTCAGAAAAACAATTCTAAAGCGCCAAAGTCTGTCTAACTCGAAAAAACCACGATGAACAGTAACCGAAATCTAAGAAATTCACTTTTAAACCTAGATTATTCTACCAAATCAAACCTAAAACGCCTATATTATCCCTTGGCGAATGATACCACTTGTTAGGTCACCATTTTACAACATAATCACTTAGAGATCTAGAGAGAGAAAGTAAGTAGAGAGAGAAAGTGGAAGGAACCCTTATAATGAAATGAAAGACTAATGATATTACTAAGAGAACCAACACCCTCTAATGAGGGGTTACAAGAGTATTTATAGGAGAGGACTAGGGCTTCTCATAACTTAGACAATATGACATATTAAGGCCTTAGACTTTTACCAAACCTATAAACTTAGCATAAAACTTAATAAAAACATAGTAAATCACTAACGTACTAACTTAATAATGCAACCTGTGGAAAACTAGAAGGGGGGTTGAATAGTTTACCGTTTAAAAACTTTAAACTTGTTGTATCAAATGTCCATTTTTAGCTTGTTCTAGTATAAAAGATGTTACTTGTAGTTTATGACTAACATCACTTAAAACATGTTATCACACAAGTACAATCAACAAGTCACAACACAAACAATCACATAATGCAAACATTAAAGTAAGGCAATAAGTAAAAGGAAAGTGCAAACCGAACACGAGGATTTATAGTGGTTCGGTCACGGATCTCCTCTCCACCCTACTCCACTCCTCGAGTACCCAACTCGAGAGTTACTTCACTAGATCAACAACCTCCTATTTCGGCGGAGAAAACCTTACAATCGTCGTTTACACTTTTACCGACACTAAGCTAGATGTCGAGTTCTTTTACATGGGTACAACCACTCCCGTTCGTCGCTTACACTTTTACCGACACTAAGCTAGATGTCGAGTTCTTTACCAAGGGTACAACCACTCCCGCTATGTTTTGTGGCCCAACATAAAAACCTTGTGTTTTATGTCACAAACACATAAACCATCTAATCTATATTGTTATGATACAATGATGATCCAAGACATAAAAGCATTATGATCATTATGGAATGGGTGATTAATGTATGTTTCTACATTGTTTGATACTGATCTAGATATGGGTTTTATGGTAGAGAGAAACTATGTGTGAAGTCATCAACCCAATTATAAAACCATGGGTTGCTATTTATAGCCAAAGTTTCAGCAGACCCACTGATCTGGCGGAACCCTTTTGAGGGTTCCGCCCCTTATGCCCGAAGGTTCCGCCCCTTATGCCCGAAGGTTCCGCCAGAACTGGACATACTACTTTTTGCAATAACTTTCTATACCCAACAATGTCACATCAAGTTATTTCATGCATTGACTCAATGTGGAATACTTCCAAAATGTGTAAGAGATTTATGGATAGCCAAACAAATAAACTTTCCATAAATGAACATGATGTGATGTATATATATATATATATATATATATATATATATTTCTATTTTAAGGTTAAGAAATATATATGAAAGTAAACTTGTGAAAAGTATATATTACCTAAGTAATGTTGTTATAGTAAGTTAATGAGTTATTAAAAAATGTTTGATTCCTAATGTTATCACATTTTTATCATTTGTAAAACTTACTAATATTACTTTAACACCTAAAGATACACTTAGTATATTTAACACCTAAAGTGCACTTTGACACCTAAAATACTTAAAGACCCAAAAAGTATTTTAGTCATTCTAAATGGTTGGTCAAGGGGTTTGATCATAATGCTACATAACAAACATGTACGAACCTGTGTTGTAGCATACGATGACTCGAGACGTTGAGAGGTGTTGAATGTTTGTTGAGACAAAGTATGATTACAAGTAACTGTGTTGTAGCATCCGCAACACCTTCTACATTTCCTTCTCCGTTTACACTCTTCTCCCTTTTATATCGAAACAAAAAGGGGTGTGTCCTTGGAGTTAACTTAGGTTCTCCCCGAAATGGCGAGCTTGCATCATCCCTAGTGAAGTTAATTCTTCAACTCGAATTTCCTAAGGTTGTTGCGTCCCTAAGGTTGTTAGCGGATCCATGGATCAAATTAAGTTCCTTGACCTACATCAAGGTTAGTGTTGTGCAACATAAAAATTACGAAAAATGCATGATGAATAAAAATCATTTTGGACTATGTTGACTTATCTCCTTCTTTTTGTCGAAACACAAAGGTGCGTTGAAGAATGAGAATAAACAAAAATGTGTGCATGCTTCCCCTAGATTGTAGCTCCCCCTTGATCAATACTCCCCGTTGCTAGGGTACCAACGTATATGATACAAGGATAAGAAAGCTACAAAAGACACAAGGTTAGTGTATGATTGACTCCCCCTTGATCAATACTCCCCGTTGCTAGGGTACCAACGTATATGATACAAGGATAAGAAAGCTACAAAAGACACAAAGGTTAGTGTATGATTGAATCCCCCTTGATCAATACTCCCCGTTGCTAGGGTACCAACGTATGTGATGCAAGGATGAAGAACCCTACAAAATAAAGGTTAGTATAAGACAATAATTTTCCTATGCTTGACGAAAGCTCCCCTTGTTAAAGGGCGTCAATATGAACCTACAAAAAAAATTAGTATAGTGAAAGTTTTGTCTTTAGACAAGCATGTCCTCTACAACAACGTGTATAGACGATGCAATATGAGTGCTTGATGGATATTCCTCCTACGTCAAGAAGCACCTAAAATGAAAGAAGGAAAATATTCGATGCAAACATCATCCTTAGATGATAATGCTATATACGATCTAGCGTATATAATGGTGAACCTACAATGAAAGAGTTAGTGCAATATATTTAATCTCAAAGAAAAGTAAGATGTAAATATATAAATGATATAAGCGACTCAAAGTAGAGAACCATGAAACCAAAAAAATCTCATGAGGTGTATACTTCTAAAAAGAAATGCAATCATAAGAAAAACGTGAATATAATATGATAGGAACCTATTAAGCAAAGCCTAGAAGGAAGACATGAGGTTGAAATGCTTAAAGAGGAAGGTGCTAATGGTGTTAGAGAGAATGCGAATATGAGAAAAATATAGAAATTTCTGCAGGTCTGGCGGCACCAAACGAATACACGGGCGGAACCCTGGTTTTGGTTCCGCCTGGTCCGCTGGGCCAAAACTGGGACTACCCAGAAATTACATGGGCGGAACCCAAAATTTGGTTCCGCCATATCCGCCAGACTACAAATTCTTAACAGACCAGGTTTTCGACGGTCGAAACGATTTTCTAATTTTGAAATTTTTCCTAAAACAGAAGCACACTATTAAATCTGATTGGGAAATGACAAAGAGGCAAGTAAAAACACGCGAATCAATAGAGTTTTAATGAGGGCTAACGATTTTCATTATACTTTAGTAAAAGTATAGAAAATTTGACAACATCACAAGATTAATAGGAATAGGTTTTACACTAATCCATGGTGGTGATGATTAGTGAAAGAGTTGATGAAGGTGGTGGTTATAATGCATGAACTTTGAAACTCGTATGTATAGCAAATGCTATGACGAATGAGCATATGAACTTATGCAATCTAAGATTCACAACTTAAAAGGATAAAAGAAAATGTGAATGGGCATTGATATTCAATGACGGCTATGGGTTATGATTTGATCGATTAGGATTGACGCTAATGAAAACGAAAAACGTTTAGAAGTAGTGACCTATATCGAATGACAATGAATGAAAGAGTGCTAACATGGTTTAGTCCTACATGACCTTTAATGATATTATCATCTACCAAAGATGATGTATCATGCCACAATGTATGCTTGAATGGGTTCAAAAAGAAGTGAAGACAATAGGCACCTAGGAACAAGAATACCATATGAAAAGAGAAAAAAATGCCCAATACCTATATGAGGATGGGAATGACATCATATGATGCGAGAGTGTTGGTTAGACCAACGTGTTGAGAAAGTGTTGGGAATGATGGCTTTGATTAATATATCGTTTGCGCTGACAATGACGTGCATGATATGTGTCGAGGAAGAAGAGGATGAGATCCTAAAATGGTGTTCTTGAAAATGAGGTTTTGAAGTCCTAGTTTTGAGAGAAGAATCCTAGACTCCATTTGGTTTAGTTTTTGGTTGTGGAAGTGAAGAACTTTGTCAAACACATGATGTGCTTTTCACTTGATGAGATATTGGGGGTGAAAGAGGCTTGAACTTATTAAAAAGAGAAACGGTCAAAGGCTTGAAGCACTTGTGGTTATGTGAACCGACTTTAACTAAATGGAGTGTACCTAAGTGTTGGTATTTTAGGATGTATGATACATGAGTTGATGTTCTTTAAATACAATTTGACACAATACAAATATGTGGATGAATTTCTCTCCTTCTCAATAGGTGGACATCCAACATATTGTCTAGTGCATTGTATAAAGAATGATGATGAAGTGTTTAGGAGGTTGTAGGTTAATGAAAATGATGAGCTTGGTAATGTTTTTGCGGATGTTGGTTAGCATACAAAGAACTTTATCCTTAAAGTCATGTAGCTCTTCTCTATCTAGCTCTTCTCTATCAATGCGAGATGATCGTATGATGAGGCATGTGGTTTTCTCAAAGGAGGTGGAAAGGATTAGAATATTGGTATGGAGGTGACGATGAGTGATCTTGAGGAATGAGGTTAGGAGACTCTTTGTGAATGTGGGTAATCATTAATGGATGATTGGGAATCATGGAATTTTGAGGTGTTTTGTTGGTTGACGACTGAAGGTGAATGTGTGAAATGAGGTGATGATGACTTGACAACACTTGAAGCTTGGATATCTTCTTTGTGTTCTTCACTTGCTAGAAAGTGGAAAAGACGCATTTCATAATGAAATTCACTTGACTCTCGACTACATAGACAACTATGACAATGAGTGTATGGATATAACAGTTGCCCTTTGTTTCAAAGAGCGACACAAGGGTGAATATAAGTTTATGTATCATGAAAGATGGTTTACCTTTAATGGGTTAGGTTGTAGTGGGGATGACACACTTGTTTGGTTACATGGTGGAATTTTCTTGTGAAGATGACTAGGAGTATGATATTGAATCTTGGTTTCTTTGAGGGGATGGAAATGGTGGACGACTCGATATTGGTAGAACAAAGGATAACTTGGTTTTTCAGGTCACATTGGTGGTTTAAGATTTGAGTGATGAAAGGTTATGAGAGTGATTTGATCATCAAAGACCAAGAGATGTGTTAGTGTGTGAAAATGGAATATGTTAAGAATGTTCTTAAGAAAGCTCTTTGGGACAAGAATCTAAGTGAAATTACCAACTTCAATAGATCTTGTGTATGCTCTAGAGATGTGTAGGATTAACCATGGATGTGCACAAGGTTTGGACTAGATTATGAGTAAGGTTTGGTTATGATGAACGCTTAAAAGAAAATAGACACATATGGTGTCTTTCAATAAGTAAGATTATCACGTGGAATAAAGTCACCATGCTTACGAAAAAAAAGAATGACGAGATGATGAGGAGGCTCTAGATCCTAGAACTTGCAGATGTTGATTTAAGATCATTAACCCAATGGGGTATAATGAAATCTCATGTAACACAATTGTTCATGTTCAATGATAGAATGACGCATAGGATATACAATATCCTTTTAATGATGAAAACTTGACGCATGATTTCTTAGGCATAATGCCTTTCAAGACATCATGTTTTACTTAAATGAAGATATGAAGCCAAAGTGTTTGTGAGGCTTATGGGCTGAGATATATCACAAGTTGAATGCGATGAGATGATGGTGAAAGAACAAGTGTACTTAAGTGCTAAATGTTTAAGGATGAAAACCTATTGACACTTGTTTTTGTTCCTATTGATTGGGAAAGTACTATGATGAGTGTTCAAGTTGTGATGAATGTTTTAACAAACATTGTTAAAATCCTTGGGTGTTGATTTTCGGATATGACATTTAATGACTACGGTAGTAAGTCAAGTTTACTTGAATATTTCGAACGAAATACTTAAGTTGTCAATCCTACTTAGTTGAGATTGGATAGCATAAAAGGATAGCAAGACTCGATAATACATCTATAACTTAAGAGTAAGTTATGACTCGATGTAAATCCTTATCGTCTTGAAGGATGACACATTATTTTTATGTTTACTAAGTGAGGTAACATATGTAGATACAAGACAATATCTATAGTCATAAGTTGGACTTGTGATTTCGATATTGTATGTAATATTTGAAAATAACGAGTCCGGATTGGTTAGGAAGTTGTCAATTTACAAATCAAGCTAATGAATGAGTAAAGGATGAAAGAATGCAGTGAGTGTGTATAGTGATCACAAATACTCAATGGTTCGAGTATTGCAAGGAACAAGTTTCCGGATTCCTTCCTCTAAGGAGAAGGGTATCTTGGATTATTCTTGTGGAGTTTGAAAGTATTATTATAGATGATTATCTTATAGGTGCAGGTGAGATGTCCTAATCCTAATATGAGTGAACATTAGTGAGAAGAATCCTAGTGATGAAAGTGAGTGATCTTGAATGAGGGATTTAAATGAAATTTTAAAAAGGAGTCTGCAGGACTGGCGGAACCCTGACACATCAAGGGCGGAACCCTTTTGAGGGTTCCATATGATCCGTTGGGCCAAATTCTAGAGTACCCAGAAATTACACTGGCGGAACCCTATATTTGGTTCCGCCAGTTCCGTCAGGGGGCAAAAAGTAGACAGTCCAGATTTTCGGGGGTCGAGACGATTTCCAATTTTTCCGAAAACTCCTAAAACATAAAATTTATACCATATCTGATTAGGAAATGCAAAGATTGGATATAGAAACATTCTAACCGTTAGACTTTGACCGGGGGCTAGCGAATTTCACTATACTTAGTGAAATATCCAAAACTTGAAAATTTGACAACATCCCAAATGTTTTCTACCTGCATATCCGTTAGTACAAGACAATGTACAGAGATAACAAAAGATCCTAGAAGTACATATATCCATGAAACACATTGTTTAACTACCAGATAGTTCAAATTTCAAGTAGTGCCAAACACTCCTTAACAATGGACATTTATTGACTCCCGAAACTCGTTCAAGTATCCTAATAATACTTGGAACATATGCACCTAATTAGATGTGATAGATTAAAACCAAAAACACATATTCTAACACATGTTAGCATATAGATTAAACCGAGGATTATGAGCTTAGCATAAATAGAAATTAAGCCAAACATGGAAAATTGATTACAACAAAGTGTTATCATCTAAACATGATACGGTTAGTTCACATGATCAATCTAAGATGAGTTTCTATCTTTTAGCAAAACACATTCATTAAGCATCATTGTAGAAGCATGTATACCAAACACCATTTTACAAGAATACTACATGTTTAAAAATGTAGTGACTCATTTAGACGCGTGACCATATTCCAAGATATTTAATTAGTATTACTTAATTCTCATTCCTAAGTGAATTATGCAAAATAATCACATAACATATGCAAGGAAGAGTAACTAAAACAATAAGCAATACAAACACAAATTTTCAACTTAGTACACACAATCTAGCAAATATCCTATTGTGTATAAACATGAAATCGACAAACAAGAAAATGAATATCATGACAAGATTGACACTCATGAATCACAAATAAACAATATGCAATCACACTTTCAATAAGAAAATATCATATATGCATACAACTAAAACAAGTAGTCATTTAGCATAACATAAAAAGAAATATACTTTTCGTCACTTTGCGTTTAAATAGGACGATGTATGCCAAGCTTGATTAGTTTCCTTTGTATATATGAATAACACAAAATTCTTTAGTTTCAAAGAAAATAATGTCAATGTTCAAAGGATACTAACTTATATTGCCTAACTCAAAAGTTTGAGTTTCTACGTCAAAATGAAACTTGATATTTTGGATACACTATAGTATTTGGTTTATTCTTTTAACTTCAGATTAGATTTAGGCCATGACATTATTTTTAAAAGAAAGTAGACTCAATTACCTTTAAAATGATAGGTAGCGCGACTCCTACGGACTTACGGTTAATTTGTTATGAATTTTTGAAGTTTGACAAAAACTGTATACTGTGCAGACCAAGGAACCTTCGCCCAAAGGGCAAGGAACCCTTCTGAGGGTTCCGCGGGATCCGCGGGGTCTGCTGTAACAAAATGTCACAGAATGCTAAAAACGTGTATTTCGCATAGCAAAAATGTGTAGGACTTACTAGATTTGTTAGTAAACATATAATACACCTATTTTAACATCATTACTTCTTATGTGACTTATCTAAACATTTACGGAGGTGATTTTTCAACTAGATCTATAGTTAACCCAAACACTCCTTTTAAAACCGTATTTTACGTACATTAGCTCTAACCACATAATTTGATACTTACAAATTTTTAAAAAATGTTTTCTTTTATTTTTCAAGGACACCTTCAAGCTTGTATACAAAGTAATATTTAACCACAAAATTTCTAAGTATACTTAACAAAACATTTTTCATATTATATTCCGCTTCATTGGAAATTTGATACATGGATCCTGCTCCATTTTAAAAACCATTTGTTTTGAAAATAAGAGCTACGAAGCTCTGATGCCAATTGTGGAAAACTAGAAGGGGGGTTGAATAGTTTACCGTTTAAAAACTTTAAACTTATTGTATCAAATGTCCATTTTTAGCTTGTTCTAGTATAAAAGATGTTACTTGTAGTTTATGACTAACATCACTTAAAACATGTTATCACACAAGTACAATCAACAAGTCACAACACAAACAATCACATAATGCAAACATTAAAGTAAGGCAATAAGTAAAAGGAAAGTGCAAACCGAACACGAGGATTTATAGTGGTTCGGTCACGGATCTCCTCTCCGCCCTACTCCACTCCTCGAGTACCCAACTCGAGAGTTACTTCACTAGATCAACAACCTCCCTTTTTGGCGGAGAAAACCTTACAATCGTCGCTTACACTTTTACCGACACTAAGCTAGATGTCGAGTTCTTTTACAAGGGTACAACCACTCCCGTTCGTCGCTTACACTTTTACCGACACTAAGCTAGATGTCGAGTTCTTTTACATGGGTACAACCACTCCCGTTCGTCGCTTACACTTTTACCGACACTAAGCTAGATGTCGAGTTCTTTACCAAGGGTACAACCACTCCCGCTATATTTTGTGGCCCAACATAAAAACCTTGTGTTTTATGGCACAAACACATAAACCATCTAATCTATATTGTTATGATACAATGATGATCCAAGACATAAAAGTCTGATGGATATGCATGCCTAATCTACATGAACTTCTTGAATAAGAAGTCTTCAACCATTGAGGATGTCAAGTACCCTTGAATCTTCATATGTTGGAATGCTTTAATGAATGATGACTTCAAGATCTTGTAACCTTCTTGGTGGATCATGAAGTATGATATGCTTACAACAAAGATGAATGTTATAAGCATTATGATCATTATGGAATGGGTGATTAATGTATGTTTCTACATTGTTTGCTACTGATCTAGATATGGGTTTTATGCTAGAGAGAAACTATGTGTGAAGTCATCAACCCAATTAGAAAACCATGGGTTGCTATTTATAGCCAAAGGTTTCAGCAGACCCACTGATCTGGCGGAACCCTTTTGAGGGTTCCGCCCCTTATGCCCGAAGGTTCCGCCCCTTATGCCCGAAGGTTCCGCCAGAACTGGACATACTACTTTTTGCAATAACTTTCTATACCCAACAATGTCACATCAAATTATTTCATGCATTGACTCAATGTGGAATACTTCCAAAATGTGTAAGAGATTTATGGATGGTCAAACAAATAAACTTTTCATAAATGCACATGATGTGATGTGTGTGTATATATATATATATATATATGTATATATATATATATATATATATATATATATATATATATATATATATATATATATATATATATATATATATATTTCTATTTTAAGGTTAAGAAATATATATGAATGTGAACTAGTAAAAAGTATTTGTTACTTAAGTAATGTTGTTATAGTAAGTTAATGAGTTACTAAAGAATGTTTGATTCCTAATGTTATCACATTTTTATCATTTGTAAAACTTACTAATATTACTTTAACACCTAAAGTGACACTTAGTATATTTAACACCTAAAGTGCACTTTGACACCTAAAATACTTAAAGACCCAAAAAGTATTTTAGTCATTCTAAATGGTTGGTCAAGGGGTTTGATCATAATGCTACATAACAAACATGTACGAACCTGTGTTGTAGCATACAATGACTCGAGACGTTGAGAGGTGTTGAATGTTTGTTGAGACAAAGTATGATTACAAGTAACTTGTACATTTTACGTTATGTATCAAGTTATACGTTTGTCATCAATCAAAACAAATGAGACTGTATAGACTAAATATCGTAATATTTGCACTAACACAACCTATTACAAAATTCAATGACCGACACTTGAAATAATAAAGTCTATTCCAAACAATCTCTATGTTTTGATAATCACAAAACGTAAATTCATTAAACTAAAACTTTTGTCGTAAACAAGTATTTATAGATAAATATTTCACTTTGCATCCAAATCACTTAAGGTATGAATAAACAAAGTGTTTATTGCATTCTATGATTAAAGGAAATTTTTCTATAATCACTGGAACTTTTATAAAATGTCATAAACATTTTATATCTTTTACAAAATCTTTTTTGGAATTAAAAGAATATGTTTAAATCATTATAAATATATGATTTCAAATTTCCAACCAAAAATGTCAAATATTATCTAGAAAAACCTTCCCCACAAAAGGACAAACAAATCCAACATTCTGGGGGGCGGCCCCCTTAATTATACTAGGCGGCTGATTTACGCAAAAGCAGTCAACTAAAGTCAACCACGGATGTGGTCAATATATTCAAACTCCTTAGGCTCAATCTCCGTGGAATACAGTGTTTCCCCAGGTCGTTATGTCCCGACGAGGTGTGAATTGTATTCAAAACGGGTTTGTGATCGAGTAAATTTGGACAGGAAAGGGTTGTGATTGATTACACTACTGAAATATACAAGGAAATAGTTTAAATAAGCTATATTAACAAGATTGTAAACTTATAAAACCCAGAAACATTTAAAACTTAAAAGCGCGTACGTTCAAATTAAAGTTACGTGAACGTACGAAATAAAACGCGAGTTTCTAAGAAATAAAATACTTACGAATATGAAAATTACATTTTTACAATCCTAATAATAAAAGAAAATTAATTTTTACACTAATTAATTATTTATTATTAATTAAATACTATTTAATACTAATTATTAATATTTAAATAACTTAAATACAGTATAATATTATTTTAATACTAGAAAAATTAAAAATTAAATATCTAAAATTATAAAATAACTAAAAACAAATTTTAAAATTAAAAATATATCTTTTTGTCTTTTTGTGGATTTTATATTAATTAATTAGAAATTTAATATTAATTACCTAATTAAACTAAACAAAATTATTAAAAATACTAAAAAGACTTAGAAAATTAAGAAAAATTTTATAAAACTAATTAACCATCACAGGAATCCTAAAAAATTATAAAAATTTTATGTTATGTATTTTTAAATCAATTTACTAATTATTATCCTAATTATTAATTAATTACTAATTAAACTAGTTAAATTATAAAAAAAATAGAAGATGAACAGTAAAAATTTTAGAAAAATTCTTAAAATTATTTTATAACATATAAAAGCTAGGAAAATTATAAAAACTAGACTGTGCTTAATAAAAACTAATTATGCTATTTAATACTTAAATATTAATTAATAATTAAGAAAACTAATATTAAATCTAATAAATACTAAATGAAAATATAAAATTCTGGAAAATTACTAAAAATACTTTTATATAAAAGAAAATTAAAAAAATATAAAATTGCAAATTACTTAATAAAAAGCTAAAAAGGAAAATTAAAAAGATAAATAATATTAAATAGAAACTATAACTTAATTTAAAATTTGATTTTTCTGGATTTTCTTTTTTCAAAACTAATTAAATACTTAAAATGACCAACTTTAATAAAGGAACTTGGGCTGAATGTGAAGAATAAGCAAAGTACAAGCTTATTTGATTGACAGAATAAGCCACAAGCTTATTAGGGTTTTGATTTCCTAGAATAAGCTGGAATAATGAACCACAGACCAAAATAAACTTGCAACTAATAATATTAACAAGAATTGAGCACAAGTAATCTAAATAAGTACACAGAATAAGCCACAAAAGGCAAATAAGCACTCCAATCCAACCTCAGACCACACAGGCCACATGTAGCAACCTAGGGGGTGTGTGGGGCCCACTAGGGGTGTTGGAAGACCAAGGAAAAAGCTGATATGGAAAGTTGAGCTTATGGGCTCTCTAAAAAGCCAATAAGCAGGTCATGGGACCCACTAATAAGCACATGAGAGGGCATGAAACTTGACACAATTACTGAGTGTTCAGTGTGAGTGGTGGAATGGGACAAAGTAAAAAGGAGTTGCAGCCCTATGAGATAAGTTGTGAACCTCAAAATAAGCAATGAGCATTGAAGATTGGCTTATTGGCTTTCCAATAAGCCAATAATCAAGATGTGGGGCCCACTATTGAAGTAAGGGCAAGTACATGAAAGAGGGGCAAAATGGGTGCCCTGGTGCAGGGCAGGGGTATCACTCTGCAGGCCTGTTTGAACAAATAAATAAGCCACAACAAAAAATCCTAAAAATAATATTAGGACATATTCCTAAAGCTAAGCTGGCAAACTAAAACATATAAAAAGCTTGAGGTCTGAATCCTTACACAAAAATCCCTAAAATTCCCACAAAATCTGGTTTTCTACACAAATGGTGAATTTTGACTTTTTTGATGAACTTGGAATTTTGACTTTTGTGAAGTTTGGTTGATCACAGATGATTGATTGAAGTTTATTAGACCTAAATGAAGTAAAACTTAACAAGCTAAACCATTTTAACACTAAATTCAAGGATTGGATTCACCAAATCCTCAACAGATTAACAGTAGCAAATAGAAACCTTGATCTTTGACCTTTTCTATGTGAATGACCAAAATAAGTGTTGATTGAAGTTAATTAGATCCTAGGTGCATTTCCTAAACAGAATTGAACCATAAATAAAAACTACAAGACAGTCAATCCTACAATACCAAACACTCCTTAATGTAACTGATTTGAAGAATTAAAGAAGCAAAACTACCATCTAAACCATGAAACTGAAAACTTAGTCCATACTAACATCATATAAGCTCAGAACACTGAATAGCAATGAGGATAAGTAATAAGTAGGAATTAAGAACCAAGAACCAAGAACCATGGAATTAAACTTAACCTAACACCTCCCTGAGGTTACTAACCCATGAACATCCAAAATCTCCAATGAACCATGTTTCTTCTTCTTTACAAACTGATTTTTTATTTTTTTATTATTATTTTTTTTTGTTTATTTTTCTATTATTTCTGGTATTTTTCTGATACGTGGGAATCGCACCAGGCTTTACCTCTCGAGGGATCTCGAGAAGCTTACAACCCCCACCAGGCAGTGTACCTGATCGTTGTAGTATAGTATAGTGACAAGTACAGGGGGATTGATCGTTCAACTCAGGAATAGTGTCGCTAGGATTAGAAAGCCTAAAAACTAGGTCTAGAGGTAAGGGATGATTCTTTTTGTATTTTTAGATTTTATGAAAAGCAAGTAAAAATCTCGGGTTTTGGAAGAGTGGGCGGAATTAGTTGCTAGCCAACTAACCCAAATGACTAAAGATGTAATCAAAATAAAATATAGAAATGAAATTAAATCTAATTATACTAGTGGTGTAAACAATGACGGGGAAAGTTGTGTTTACTTAGGTTTCATTACTCCCTAGATATCTTTTACAGGTTGATAGCTTGTTACAATTGCATGGATGACGGGTCATATTCCTTAATACTTGTCGTAGGGTCGTGTACAATATTCCCTAACTCTATAGGATCCTTCTTCACTCCTATGTCGAGCCGTTAGAAGCTCCTAACATGGGATCATTAGAATTCTCCTACGCATTAAATACAACCAAAAATCATAGTACACCTCTGATCATGTTTCTTAAGACATTCAAGCATGTTACCAATGGAAGTCTGCCAGTTTTCTTAAGCCTAACATCGAATACAATCATCCGTAACAACTATAAACAAACAATCAACCCATAATTAACATCTAGGTTTCACTACATCTAACCAAACACAAATGAAATCTAGCCTAGCATGTTAAATTGAAGACAAGCGTAAGATATATTCAAACAACACATAGACATATTGATTGAATTGAAAGAGTACTTATCTCAAATAGAACATGAAAGTTTCAGAGGGTTAAAACCCTTGAAAAAGCTGTGAAAATCGGCCTAGGGTTTTTCCCTCAAAGTTGCACACTAATGAATGAAATTTGGAAAACTATATATAGATTTTACAGGGTGACGGCGTCAAGAAGGAATTTTTGACGCCGTCAACTCGCCGCCAAAATAGAAATCGTATTGCCTAGATCCAATTGTGACGCCGTCATGTATAAATTTCTTCTGGGCCGTCACTAATACTTGGACCATGACAGCCTTGGGTGACGCCGTCATCTCCAATGCACAAAACACTCTGGACCGTCACGTGTATCATCCACTTCTACCTCTTTTGTTACTCTTGACGCCGTCAGGTACTGTTCCCAGCAAGGAAAATTGAGACTTTGCCGTTTTCTTCACTTTTATGCTCCAAAAACGTCAAAAATGCTTCCTTTTCTAGATTTCTCTCCAAAAGTACCTAAAATGACAAAAGGAACGATTTAGGGCAATATTTGATCAAATAATCTCGACTTTGGGCTTAAATGACCCCTTAAAAATGGTTCATTTTTCGCCTCATCATTTTCATATTTTAAGCTAACACTAATTTAAATGCTTTGTAAACCTTTAAAAACTTGTTAGTGAGCTAAAATAAGCTCAAAGGAACAGAGATTAACAGATTTAGACAACTTATAAACTAAAATGGAATTTTGAACCAAATTGAATGGACAACTGAATTTAACACTTAAAACTTGAATCACTGATTGAATTAGGTTTCAAATACATAAGAAATACTGGAATTACAACTTAGAAGCATAAACTTACACTAAACATGGAAAAGTAATTAAAACGATATTAAGTTTCTACTACTAAACTATACTACAACTATCTAATGCTTCTTTCTTCTATTTTCTTCACTTTTTAAACCCTGAAGAGTTTCTCTTTCTTTCCCACCTCCTTTTTGAGCCCTTGGATCATGCAAACCAATCCTAGTCATTGGTTTTGGTTTTGGCGGGAAAATGGAAGAAATTGCAATTGGACAGGTTGGGTGTTACAGGTGGGTGTAATTAATGAGGAGGGGACATGAGGAGTGGTGGAGGTGAGGTTGGTGAGAAAATAGGGGAGCAGGGGGAGGGTTTTCAGGGAAGTAGGTGGTGGTGTTTTTTGTGGGAAAGGGGAGGGTCAAACCAGGGGTTGACCGGGGGTAATATTAGAAAGGGTTGGGGGTTTTGGGCCAGGGATTAGTGGGCTGGGGTTTTTTAGTGGATTAGGATTTGTATTAGATTTGGACTTTGGGAGTGTTTGTTTATTTAAGCTTAAAATCACAAGGACCAATCATGTAAAATCTGAAAAATCCAAGGGCTGCAAATGAAACTTTCCCAAAGTTAACATGAGGTCTTTTCTTGCCAAGTATCTATAATCCATGGATAAAATTTGCAATTTTTCACTTTTGGTCCTTCAGGGACTAAAATTGCCAATAGGTGAAACTTCAGGGACTAAATTGCAAATTTCTTCAAACTTTCATTTTAAGGACTAAATTTGACAACTTGTGACTTTCCAAGGACCAAAGTTGACTTTCTATCCAAAAATATTTCCCAGGGACCAAATCTGCCAAATGTGAAACTCCAGGGACTAAACTTGTATATTCTCAAAACTTTTGAAATTTTTAACCAAAGGACTAAATATGACAACTTATGATTTCAAAATGACCTTTCGTGACTTTTCTTATAAAATAAGTGCTCAGGGACTATTTTTGCCAATTTTTGAAAGTTGGGGGACTGAAACTGCCAATTTTGCAAACTTTGATCATTTTTAAATGTTTTGCAATTCAGATTTGACCAAAAATGATGAGTGTTTGAGCACTTATCAGCGGCCCCCTTAATAATTAAGGGGACCGCCCCCTAATTAAGGGGACCGGCCACGCTCCAGAACAGTAATTTGTTGCCCTATAAATACTCGTTCATTTCACAGATTTTTCTCACCTTTTGCACTCCTAAACTTTCTGTTCTAGATCTTCATTTCTATTCTTTAAATCCTTTGATCATACATACATAAATCTTTGTTTCAAAGTGATCCAAACATCAACCTCTCAAGTGCAAGAGAAGAATACTTCTAGCCTTCAAGACAAGAAGTATTACAACTTGTTGTGACCTCCACATCTAAGTTGTTTGAGCATCATTCATTGCATATATTTCTTTTTGTTATTTGTTGTGAATATTTGGTAGAAGATAGATTAGCTTAGTGTGCAGATAGAGTGATTGTTTAGAAGATTGTTGTGAAGTAGATAGTTGGAAAGTAGATAGTTGTGAGGAAGATTGTTGGGAAGTAGATAGTTGAGAAGTAGATAGTTGTGAAGAAGATAGTTGTGAAGAAGATAGTTGTGAATTAGATATGTGTGAAGATAGATAGGTGTGAAGTAGTTGTGTATAAGGTGTGATCAAGTTGTGACGAAGTTGTGGTGTGTATATTGGTGTGTAAGGTTTTCTCCGCCATAAGGGAGCTTGTTGACATAGTGAAGAAAACTCTCGAGTTAGGTGCTCGGGGAGTGGAGTAGGGCAAGGAAGGTGTCCTTGTAGCCGAACCACTATAAATCTCTTGTCTTGCAGTTCGATCTTTCCATCTCTCATTTATTTCTTTACTTACATTATTATTGCTATATCATACATATTTGTTGTTGTTTATATTGTGCAAGACTTGAGATCACATAATATCGAATCTAAATTTTTGAAAGTAAAGAAAACACTCAAACAATCTTTTATAACAAATTAAAAAGACGTAAAACTATTCAACCCCCCTTCTAGTTTTCCACAATTGGTATCAGGAGCCACGTCTAGCAAGATTTTTAAAATATATTGTATTTTAAAACTTGTAACGATCTATGGAATCTGAAAAATATTTAGAAGGGCAATCTATGCAAAGACCACAACTATTTAAAAGTTATGGATTTTTATATTGGAAATATAGATTCGAAACGTATGTGAAATCTAAAGATCTTGATCTTTGGCATGTTATTACCTTTGGTGATTTTCCTCCCACTCAACAAAATCTGGAAACTAAAAAGGATGAAATTGTACCTTTTGAAAAACAAAATGATGATTTGAAAAAGAAACTAGCTAAAAATAATGAAGCTAAAATGGTAATTTATAATGCGTTACCGCGTAAAGAATATGAAAGAATTTTTAAGTGTAAAACCGTCAAAGAGATTTGGGAATCACTACTTATTACTCACTGTTGAGGCAACATGATCAAGATCTCTTTATGTTTTATTGATGACAAACAAACCATCGAAACACATAAAATAACAAACGTTAGCTCAAAATCGCCCGAGCCAATGTCTGCTCCTGGCGCGCTGCCCGCGCGTCAACACGCGGGTGACGCACCAGCAGTCTGTATGGTTCCGGGCGAATTTTGAAAGTCGGATTTCCCCATACCCGACAAATGTGGATCTTTCAATACAGGTATGAATATGTTATGTGCTTAATTGAGAACACTCAAAACGAGTTTTGAGACTTGAGAGATCCCACTTTTAGAACACCCATTTACGGGAAAATGCCAACTCATGTTTTCTAACTATCGCCTCTAGCCAAGGCTTTTCTAAACTTAGGGAGCTTATATATTTCACGTGACATCGTGTTAAAGCATCCATATGCTCATATCCCGTGCTTACGTCTTCTCTAATTACGTAACGGGTTTACTCCCTTATTGGTCAAACTAAGTCAAAGGTCACTTTGCGTAAATGCATCCTTTCCCACTTGGGTTATGCTTTACATCAAGGCAAAGCACTTAACTTGTTTGAACCAAGATATTAGTTGAGAACGTCGAGTCGTGGAAAGTCACGAGATATGAAACTATGGATTCTCGACGTTGTGTTACTTGAACTTATAAGTAACCTATGATTTTCTCAACTTATAATCTTAATTGTCTAAACCTTTTCTTCTTAATGACAATTAGATTATGTCTTAATCTTCTCTTAATCCCATTTATACAAAAGACAAAACCAATCATATCCAAATCAAATATTCTCTTACACAATCTCTTACACCCTTACATATTCCCTTACACACTACATCTAAACCATCCATTCCCTTACAACACATCTCATCCCTTCATTTTTGACACATGGGGAATTGTTTGAAACCCTAATATGGCTCCTCTCATCCAAGCCATTGATTTCAAATCACAATACATCAAAACCATCCATCCAACCCCTCATCTCTATATCATCACATGGGCTTGATCTCAGCCCTTGAATTCAAACTAAACTCATCTCAACCATCCATCCAATCTTTCCTATCTATGCCACGCTTGATCTCAACCATTGAATTCAAACCAAAACCATCTCAACCATTGATCCACACTTCTTCCCCAAGCAAAGGAGGCTCTCTTTGATCTCCACCATCTATTTCAAATGAAACCATCTCAACCCTCTATTTTCTCCTTCCCCCCCAAGCAAAGCATATTCCTTGGAATATCCTTCTCAACCCTAACCTAGGTTTGATCTTAGCCATTCATTTCAAATGAACTCATCTCAACCATCCACATTCACCACATGCCAAATTGTTTGAAAACCAAGGGAGGCTCCCTTTAATCCTAGCCATCTAATTCAAACCATTTCATCTCAACCCTCCATCACATTCTTCCCCCCCCCCAAGCATTGGAATATTCCTTGGCATATTCTTTCTCTATTTTCTATGCCATGTGAGGAGATACACTTCTACCCCTTTCAAATTACCCTATCTACACTTTATACCCTTGGTAATTTGGTTTCTCTTTAAACACTTCACAAAACATTTTCCAAATTGGCTATTTGAGTTGGTAAACCTTAGATTGATTAATGTTAAGGTTTAGTGTGAAGTACAATTGGGGGTTTAGCAAGGATAGGTATTTATAAGATCCAAACACCCAACACTTGGGAAAATCTTACAGACGCCTGGCGCGCTGCACGCGCGTTGACGCGCGGGTGACGTGCCGGCCTCGGTAAAATCTCCCTAGTTTGGGTTCTTGGCCTATAAATACCACCCTTGCCTCTTGTATTCCTCACCTCTTGCCATTATTCTTTCTCTCTAGATTCTTTCTCTCTAAACACTCTCAAATCTCTCCATCTCTCTATCTCTAATCTTGTGTTCTTGATTTTCATACTAACATCTTTGAAAGAACACATATCTTTGCAAGGGAAGAATCACAAGAACCTAATCCACTCTTGTGATTGTGTCGAGGGTCTTCTTTCTTATACCCTTTCTATTACAATCGAGTCTCTAGGTTAGGTTAGGACTTGATTGAACAAACATTCATTCATTCATTCAATTGTTTGTAAGGGAAGTCTTGTATCTTGGTGACCAAGCCTAGATCATTGGGGATCTAGTTGGGGTTTGATACTTCCGGTGGGAAGTCTTGGTAGTGGTCTTGGCGACCCTTAGGTAAATTCGAATCGTGAGATTCTTTTGGGTGGTTTCCGAGGGCGGAATACCGTTGGGAAGTAACTCCTTCTTTGTGAGCATCGATATTGGTGAATATCGGTGGAGTGAATTGTAACGGTTTGTAGTCCATCGAAAAAATTATACTAGTGAATAGTATTGGAGTCGCGGATTCGCAACTGGACGTACGGATGGTATAAACCCCCCATCCCGAACCAGTATATATTGTGGTGTCTTTCTTTACTCGCTTTATATACTTTGATTGTGTTTGTGGTTGTTTGGATTGATTATACAACCACTTGGTTTTCTTTGAGGCTTAAAGTTTTTAAACTCTTAAAAGCCGAAGAAACCGTATTCACCCCCCTCTACGATTCTACACTCACCAAGGTAATAGCCAAGTCAAAGACAACAAAATAGATCTTCTTGTACAACAATATGAACAATTTACGATTCCAGAAGAGGAATCAATTGATAATGCTTTTGCTAAATTTAACACTATTATCACAAGTTTAAAAGCACTTGATGAGACATTTTCTAGTAAAAATTGTGTTAGGAAATTTCTTAGGGCATTGCATCCAAAATGGCGAGCTAAGGTCACGGCAATTGAAGAATCAAAGAGTTTGATGACGTTATCACTTGATGAACTTATTGGAAACTTGAAGGTCCATGAAGAAATTATAAGAAGAGATTCGGAAAAGGTCAAAGTCAAGAAAGAACAAACCAAATCCATTGCTCTAAAAGCCAAAAAGTAACCTAGTGACGATGATGACTCAAGTGACGAGAGTGAAGACGAAGAATATGCAATGGCCGTAAGAGAATTCAAGAAATTCTTCAAAAGACGAGGAAGATTCACTAGATTACCATGAGACGAAAGAAAGTCGTTCCAAAGAAATAGAAGTGATAACTACGGGAAAAGAAAGTGCTTTAGATGTGGAAGTCCAAATCATCTCATTGGTGAATGTCTAAAGCCACCAGGTTATGAAAATCAAGGCGCCTTTGTTAGTGGAACATGGAGTGATAGTGACAAAGAAGAAGTGGAAAAACCAAGAGACGAAAAATGTTTTGTGGCCAAAGCAACCGACGAAATATGTTTAGGAATAGACTTGGAGCCTGACGAATGGATCAAGGATAGCGAATGTTCGAGGCGCATGACGGGGAACCACATGCTATTTTCCACGTATAAGGCATACAATGGAGGTAACGTTATTTTCGGTAGTGACTTGCGGGGAAAAATCATTGGCAAAGGTACGATTTCTCAAGACTCACTTACTATTGAAAATGTTGAGCATGTAGATAATTTAACATATAACTTGCTTAGTATAGGCCAAATATGTGATAATAAATGTAGGGTTACCTTTACCGAAGTGGATAGCGAAATAGTTAAGAATGGAAAGGTCATAGGTAGAGGAATTAGGAAAGGAGGCATATATGTTATGAAACTAGGAAACAAACCGGAAGATAGGATATACCTAACAACCCTAGACGAAAACTCCACATTGTGGCATAGGAGATTAGGACATGCAAACATGCAACAAATACAATCTTTGGCCTCTAAAGAACTAGTTAGAAACTTGCCTAACCTAAGCTATGACAAGCATTTTTGTGATGTATGTAAAATTGGAAAACAAGTTCATGCTAGTCACAAAGCTAAGAATATAGTATCCACTACTAGGTGCATAGAATTATTACATATGGATCTATTTGGTCCATCCACTTTGCGGAGCTATGGAGGAAACAAGTATACCTTAGTAATAGTAGATGACTATTCACGCTACACGTGGACTAGGTTCTTAAGTGACAAAACCCAAGCCTTTGAAAAACTTGAAATATTTAGTAAAATGATTCAAAATAAATTATGATGCACAATAGTAGCCATTAGGATGGACCATGGTAGGGAATTTGATAACGAAGTACAATTCGGAAAATATTGTGATTTAAATGGAATATCTCACAATTTCTCCACTCCGCGTACTCCTCAATCAAATGGCGTAGTAGAAAGAAAAAATAGGTCACTACAAGAAATGAGTAGAACAATGTTAAATGAACAATCCATCCCACAAAAATTTTGGTGTCACGCTGTAGATACATCAACATATATTATTAATAGGGTATCAATTAGGAGAATTTTAGGAAAAACTCCTTATGAGTTACTAAGAGGTAGAAAACCTAATTTAAGCTACTTTAGGGTATTTGGAAGTAAATGTTATATTTTAAACACTAAGGATTACCTTACTAAGTTTGACCCAAAATCATATGAAGGAATATTTCTAGGGTACTCACAAAATAGTAAAGCGTATATAATACTTAACAAACACACTATGAAAGTAGAAGAATCATTAAATGTAACATTTGATGAAACACCACCACCTCCTAAAACATTACCTTTAGAAGATGATGACTTAGTCGAAGATGAAGCTATTGAGGTTAGTAAAACAAAACCCATAGGAAATGATAATGAAGACATAGACTTAGGAAATAACAAAATTGTAAATATTAAGGAATCTAAATCACATCCATTAGATAACATAATAGGACATCTAAATCAAAGAACCCTAAGGTCACAAGCCCAAGACAAAAATAAGTTCTTTTGTTTCCTCTCAGCAATAGAACCTAAGAATATTAATGAAGCATTAAAAGATGAAAAGTTGGGTTATAGCTATGCAAGAAGAATTAAACCAATTTAAGGCAAATGATGTTTGGGAATTAGTCCCAAATCCAATGAACATGACCATCATAGGAACTAAATGGGTATATAGGAATAAGTTAGATGAAAATGGAATAGTAACTAGGAACAAAGCTAGGTTAGTTGCCCAAGGTTATAATCAATAAGAAGGAATTGATTATGACGAGACTTATGCCCCCGTAGCTAGACTAGAATCTATTAGGATATTACTTGCCTATGCATGCGCCCTAGACTTTAAGTTATTCCAAATGGACGTGAAAAGTGCATTCCTCAACGGTTTTATCAATGAGGAGGTTTATGTGGCACAACCTCCAGGATTCATTGACTTCGCAAAACCTGATTATGTTTATAAGTTAAAGAAAGATTTATATGGACTCAAACAAGCTCCTAAGGCTTGGTATGATCGATTAAAAGCTTTTTTTTATTAAACATAATTATTTCATGGGAATGCTAGATAACACTCTTTTCACTAAAAAGGAAGACCCAAATCTCATCATTGTTCAAATATATGTTGACGACATTATATTTGGATCGACTTGTCAAGAAATGTGTGATGAATTTGCATAAATCATGCATGATGAGTTCGAGATGAGTATGATGGGTGAACTAAACTTCTTCCTAGGATTACAAACAAAACAATTAGAAGATGGAATATTCTTTAACCAATCTAAGTACATTAAGGAAATGCTTAAAAAATTTGGCCTAGAAGACTCAAAACCCATGAAAACTCCCATGTCTATGGAAGTGAAACTCACAAAGGATGATGAAGGGGAGTCCGTAAATAACACTAAGTATAGAGGAATGATAGGTAGTTTACTATACTTAACGACAAGTAGACCCGATATCATGTTTAGTGTCTGCCTTTGTGCCCGCTTTCAAGAGGATCCCAAAACCTCTCACCTAGAAGCGGTTAAGTATATCTTCCGATATATTAAAGGCACTATACACTTAGGATGATTATGGTATCCTAAGGGATCCGGCATAGAAACCATCGTCTATGCGGATTCGGATCATGCGGGAGACTAGGTTGATAGAAAGAGCACTAGCGGTATTTGCACTTTTATGGGATGTTGTCTAACATCTTGGTTTTCAAAGAAGCAAACCGCTCTTGCTATTTCTACCACCGAAGCCGAATATGTAAGCGCTGGAAAGGCATGTCAACAAGCACTATGGATGAAACAAGCTCTCATAGACTATGGCATTAGGTTAGAAAATGTTCCTATTATGTGCGATAACAAAGGTGCGATAGATTTAAGTAAAAATCCGGTTCAACACTATATGACTAAACATATAGAAATACGCCACCACTTCCTTAGGGATAATGTACAAAAAGGAAACATATCTATAGAAAAGGTTGCATCGGAAGATAACATTGTGGATATATTCACTAAACCCCTTAAGCGTGAATTATTCAACCACTTGCGTTTAGGATTAGGAATGATGGAACAAGTTGACTAAATTTTATTGCATTTACACTACTTATTACTTGCATAAAATTTATTTCTCTTCCACCTCTTCATATCTAAGTATAGGAATCTATTTCGCACAAAATTAAAGATTGGGAAACCTCATTTTTATTGCATATACTCTCTTGTAAAACCCAATCAAATTTTTTTTAAAACTATTCTCACATCTAGGAAATACATGAAAACCATTTTTCTTGCATTGTTGACAAATGCTAAAAATTTTTTCTTAAATCATGCATAAAATCTCACATGAATCGTCAAAATATATAATCTAATATATAACATTGACATTCATGAATCGAGCAAAAATCGAATCAAGGAGATTTTGGATTGTTTCTTAGGAAGTTTACTTATTTGCATGTAGGAGTCGAAACAATCACAACTCCGCATTTGTTGCATATAGGCACACACTAGGACAAAATCACTCACAATGTTGTCATCTTGTTCCATCACTTGTTTTTCACTCACTAGTTGCCTTTGCCTTTGATCTAAGATAGTTGCTCTAGGAAGATTGAGTGCCCTTGCCTTTGCTTGTCTCTTCTAGATTATTATTAATTGATTGTTTGCTCTATTAATTAAGTGTTTTTAGATGCATGCTATATTATGATTAGATTAGATGCTATATTGCCTCAAAGAGTTGAAATTGCTCGAATCCAAACCCAAAAACATAACATTTCTGCAAATTTTCTGCCAAAAACCGAATTCTGGCAATCTGGAAACCACCAGATGGGCGGCCCCCTTAATTATGTAAGGCGGGCCCCTTAATCATTAAGGGGACCGCCCCCTAATTAAGGGGACCGACCATCTGATGGTTGAGTTTACAGAATTTTTTCTGCTTTTTTGCCCATTTCAACCTACATTTCCCAATTTTCACCAACATATTTTGTCCTAATCTCCCAAACAAACCTTATCCATACATAAACACACAAATCTTACACTATAAATATCCCAATCTTCAAAACTCTCCATTCATCTCATCATGACCTCTCCAAACAAACCAAAACCAAAAGCCTCAAGGCTAGCAAGGATGACGGAGAAACCCGTTTGGCGAAGAAAAAGTCCTCGAAACAAATCCATCATAACCAATGAAGTTGGAAATCACTCAACACCTCCAACTACTTACTTCCCAAACTTTACACCAAACCCACAAGGATATTCCTTTGATCCTCTTTACAAACCATACAACATTGGCCAAACATCCATTTTCATGCCAAACTACACATCTCAACCTCCAACCACTTATAATGATCCATACAAGTTTGATTAACCATCAAACTACACTTCCAACAATCTCAATTCCATCTACACAATCCCAATTCATCCATATCAACACAATGATTCTCTCCACATTGCCACAGAAAAGCAAAAGTTCCGTGATGAAAAAACCAAATTCATGATCTTAGTGATCTCCTTGCTATGCATCTTACACAACGCAACAAAGGGCAACCTCCATCATCACCCTATGCAAATTGCCTACCCCACTCTCTGAACTTGTATCAAGTTACAAACCACACTCACTTTTGCTCTTGTTGCATCTTCCTTCAAAAACAAATCCTCTACTTGAGTGAAGATATTTCTTGGATCGAATATCTTCTCACTTGTCCTCATCCAATACCACCCTTGACACGATACAACATCGTGAGATCCACCTCTTGCGCTCCATACCTCACTCCATATCCTTCTCCATCAAACAACTGAGCTCTATGCTTATGTTCCCCTCAAGCAAATAAAACACTCAACTATGGGTTGCAAGCAAGTCCAAGTGCTCTCTTTGGCAATTTAGGACTATGTTGTTTCTTTTGTTTTATTGTAATCAATATGCTTCAAGCATATTGAATGATGATCATTTCTATGTTCATCTCATATATGCTTGAATGAATCTATTTTTATTTGCATTATTGTTGCTTTGCATACATATGTATTGTTCTCCACACATATTTTTTGTAGTCAAGCATTCCATAGCTCGTTTCCTTTGTGCTCTCAAATGAGGGGGAGCATACATCAAGGGGGAGCTTTCTACTCGTTTAACTTCTTTCATGAAGCTTAATCGACATAACCTTTTTGATTTTACAAAAAGGGGGAGAACTGAATATAAAACTCTAAATACTTGTCTAAAAATTATTTTTTAGTTTTAAAGAGTTTAAAGTTTTGTAATCATCAAAAAGGAGGAGATTGTTGTCATAAATAATGCCTAAAAACATTGTTAACATTCATCGATATCTCTATGTTTTGATAATCACAAAACGTAAATTCATTAAACTAAAACTTTTGTCGTAAACAAGTATTTAGAGATAAATATTTCACTTTGCATCCAAATCACTTAAGGTATGAATAATCAAAGTGTTTATTGCATTCTATGATCAAAGGAAATTTTTCTATAATCACTAGAACTTTTATAAAATGTCATAAACATTTTATATCTTTTACAAAATCATTTTTGGAATTAAAAGAATATGTTTAAATCATTATAAATATATGATTTCAAATTTTCAACCAAAAATGTCAAATATTATCCAGAAAAACCTTCCCCACAAAATGACAAACAAATCCAACGTTCTGGGGGGGCCTTAATTATACTAGGCGGCCCCCTTAATAATTAAGGGGACCGACCCCTAATTAAGGGGACCGGCCACGCTCCAGAACAGTAATTTGTTGCCCTATAAATACTGGTTCATTTCACAGATTTTTCTCACCTTTTGCACTCCTAAACTTTCTGTTCTAGATCTTCATTTCTATTCTTTAAATCCTTTGATCATACATACATAAATCTTTGTTTCAAAGTGATCCAAACATCAACCTCTCAAGTGCAAGAGAAGAATACTTCTAGCCTCCAAGACAAGAAGTATTACAACTTGTTGTGACCTCCACATCCAAGTTGTTTGAGCATCATTCATTACATATATTTCTTTGTGTTATTTGTTGTGAATATTTGGTAGAAGATAGATTAGCTTAGTGTGTAGATAGAGTGATTGTTTAGAAGATTGTTGTAAAGTAGATTGTTGGAAAGTAGATAGTTGTGAAGAAGATAGTTGTGAAGTAGATAGGTGTGAAGTAGTTGTGTATAAGGTGTGATCAAGTTGTGACGAAATTGTGGTGTGTATATTGGTGTATAAAGTTTTCTCCGCCATAAGGGAGCTTGTTGATATAGTGAAGAAAACTCTCGAGTTAGGTGCTCGAGGAGTGGAGTAGGGCAAGGAAGGTGTCCTTGCAGCCGAACCACTATAAATCTCTTATCTCGCGGTTCGATCTTTCCATCTCTCATTTATTTCTTTACTTACATTATTATTGCTATATCATACATATTTGTTGTTGTTTATATTGTGCAAGACTTGAGATCACATAATATCGAATCTAAATTTCTAAAAGTAAAGAAAATACTCAAACAATCTTTTATAACAAATTAAAAAGACGTAAAACTATTCAACCCCCACTTCTAGTTTTCCACACCTTAAAATTGACATTAACATAAACTTGACCTGAATTTACCTTATATAGAGAATTATTAAGAACTTCTTGCAAGACTTCTTATGATTACTCCAAAACCTTCACACATGATTTTTCTATGAACACATCAAGATCAACAAAGCTTGCTACTAGAATTGTGCTCGTGATAATTTGCTTAAGGAATGAACTGGTAACAATTTTCCCTACTAAAATCCCCTATGAAGCCACGTTACACATATGCGTCTATTTATTTGGTAAATCCATGGGGTTATAAGCTTATGAGAAAAGTCCAAAATACATCCCTGAGGTATGTCAAATGATACGTTTACATCCTTTTTCTTTTTTCGTCTCAAATATCATCCCTCCGTTAGTAACTTTGGAACAAAACCATCCCTCCATTTGAAATATCAGTTAATGAGGACTAACGATGCAAATTATTTTCCGTTATCTCCAACAAGAGTTAAAATATTGGCATCGTTAGTCCTCATTGAGTTAAAATATTGCATCGTTAGTCCTCATTGACTATAGAGTTAAAATATTTGCATCGTTAGTCCTTATTGAGTTAAAATATTTGCATTGTTAGTCCTCATTGAGTTAAAATATTTGCATCGTTAGTCCTCATTGACTATAGAGTTAAAATATTTGCATCGTTAGTCCTCATTGAGTTAAAATATTTTGCATCGTTACCATTGCCACCACCCACCACCACCACCACCACCCACCAACACCCACCAACACCACCACCACCCACCAACACCCACCACCACCACCACCACCACCCACCAACACCAACCAGCACTACCTACCACCGCCACCCACCACCACCCACCACCACCACCGACCAACAACCACCACCACCACCGCCACCCACCACCACCCACCACCCACCAACACCCACCACCACCACCACCACCCACCAACACCAACCACCACCACCGCTACCCACCACCGCCACCCACCACCACCACCACCACCAACCACCACCACCCACCACCGCCACCCACCACCACCCACCACCACCACCGCCACCACCACCCACCACCACCACCCACCACCACCACCCACCACCACCACAGCCACCCACCACCGCCACCCACCACCACCGCTAAACAATTATATTGGTGGTGGGTGGCGGTGGTGGTGGTAGGTGGCGGTGGTGTGTAGTGGTGGTGGTGGGTGGTGGTGGGTGGCGGTGGTGGGTGGCTGTGGTGGTGGTGGGTGGTGGTGGTGGGTGGTGATATTGGTGGTGGGTGGCGGTGGTGGTGGTAGGTGGCGGTGGTGTGTAGTGGTGGGTGGCGGTGGTGGTGGTGGGTGGTAGTGGGTGGCGGTGGTGGTGGCTGTGGTGGTGGTGGGTGGTGGTGGTGGGTGGTGGTAGGTGGCGGTGGTGGGTGGTGGGTGGTGGTGGGTGGCGGTGGTGGGTGGCGGCGGTGGTGGTGGGTGGTGGTGGTGGTGGTGGGTGGCGGTGGTGGTGTTAGGTGGCGGTGGTGGTGGTGGGTGTTGGTCGGTGGTGGTGGTGGGTGGTGGTGGTGGTGGCGTTGGTGGTGGTGGGTGGCGGTGGTGGGTGGCGGTGGTGGTGGGTGGTGGTAGGTGGCGGTGGTGGTGGTGGGTGGCGGTGGTGGGTGGCGGTGGTGGTGGGTGGTGGTAGGTGGCGGTGGTGGTGGTAGGTGGCGGTGGTGTGTAGTGGTGGGTGGCGGTGGTGGTAGTGGGTGGTGGTGGGTGGCTGTGGTGGTGGTGGGTGGTGGTGGTGGGTGGTGATATTGGTGGTGGGTGGCGGTGGTGGTGGTAGGTGGCGGTGGTGTGTAGTGGTGGGTGGCGGTGGTGGTGGTAGGTGGCGGTGGTGTGTAGTGGTGGGTGGCGGTGGTGGTGGTGGGTGGTGGTGTGTGGCGGTGGTGGGTGGCTGTGGTGGTGGTGGGTGGTGGTGGGTGGCGGTGGTGGGTGGCGGCGGTGGTGGGTGGTGGTGGTGTTAGGTTGCGGTGGTGGTGGTGGGTGTTGGTCGGTGGTGGTGGTGGTGGCGGCGGTGGTGGCGGTGGTGGTGGTGGGTGGTGGTGGGTGGCGGTGGTGGGTGGTGGGTTGTGGTGGGTGGTGGTAGGTGGCGGTGGTGGGTAGTGGCGGTGGTGGGTGGCGGTGGTGGGTGGCGGCGGTGGTGGTGGGTGGCGGTGGTGGGTGGCGGTGGGGGTGGGGGTGGGTGTTGGTCGGTGGTGGTGGTGGGTGGTGGTGGGTGGTGGCGGTGGTGGTGGTGGGTGGTAGTGGGTGGCGGTGGTGGTGGTGGTGTGTAGTGGTGGGTAGCGGTGGTGGTGGCGGTGGTAGTGATGGGTGGTGGTGGGTGGCGGTGGTGGGTGGCGGTGTTGGTGGTGGGTGGTGGTGGTGGGTGGTGGTGGTAACGATGAGGACTAAGGATGCAAATATTTTAACTCTATAGTCAATGAGGACTAACGATGAAAATATTTTAACTCAATGAGGACTAACAATGCAAATATTTTAACTTAATAAGGACTAACGATGCAAATATTTTAACTCTATAGTTAATGAGGACTAACTATGCAATATTTTAACTCAATTAGGACTAACGATGCAAATATTTTAATTCTTGTTAGGAGATAACGGAAAATATTTTGCATCGTTAGTCCTCATTAACTGATATTTCTAACGGAGGGATGGTTTTGTTCCAAAGTTACTAACGGAGGGATGATATTTGAGACGAAAAATGAAAAAGGATGTATACGTATCATTTGACATACCTCAGGGATGTATTTTGGACTTTTCTCTAAAAGCCACAAGGGTAAAGTAGTAATTTTGCATTCTAACTATTGTTAGTCTCTGTCGTTAAATCTCATGCACCGTTAGTCCTGTTTCACTAGCTAAATTATGTTCTAAGTCCTTATTCTTGATAAAAACTAATGGGATGACTTTTCTAACATTCTAAAACAACATAAAAGTTTGTTATTAAAACTTATAAAAATTGGAGTGTTATAGAACACCACCCCTTTTTTGCACAAACCCACAAAATTTTCTCCTGCCATTATCTCTCGAGACTTTAAAGAGAGAAAATTAAAATGTGTATGTTTTCTATATTTTAATTATAAAATAATGCATGAAAATTAAGTTGATAAATAATGTCATGAGTATCGTAATTTTTTTGTGTTTGCTAACTATAGCTTTAAAGTATATGTGGGTTATGTTTGACACACAAGATTGTTTGAAGATTGTGTTTATTTTTTCAAAAAAATAAGTTACTTAAAAAATAATCTTTGTTTGGCAGACATAGCTTATAAAAGATTCTAAAAAAAATAATCTTTCATAATTTCTTAAAACCAAAGATTACTTCATGTAACTTATAAAAATAATCTCCAGCAACAGCACTATCTCCAACACCAGCACCAGTTCCAGCAACAATTACTTTCGTCAAACATACCCGTGGTAAGAAATATGATTTATTACACAAAAGGTAATGGATGATTATGAATGAATTTTGGTTCCTATAAAAATAGACAAACTGAATAATTATCCTAAAAAATATGCATTCGTAATAAATTCTTTATTGTGATTGGATGAAATTATATAAAATTGTCATATATTAAATTGTCATTAATTCTTAAACCTTTTCATATTATGAACCTATTCCCACTATGGTTAAAACTTTTAAAATCTATAAATTGTTCCAACATAAATGATATTTCCTCCGTCCCAAAATATTTGTCCATTTTTTATTTTTCAAAGTCTTCTTTTTCCGACTTTGATCTTAATTATTTTCTTTCGTGTTATATAATACTTGATAAAAAGTATAACAATGAAATTGCATTTAAAACACAAATCCATTTTTATATTTTGCATTAATTATTATATAACACAAAAAAAATAATTAAAGTCAAAGTTATAACAAAAAGACTTTGAAAATGGCAAAACGGACTTATATTTTGGGACGGAGGTAGTAATAAACACTTCTTGGATCTCTCCAAAATCCTAGACATTTTCATACCACCTACACATAAAATGGTTTTTCACTATGTTACACAAAATCTTAAACCTCTAGATAAGTTTTTAGACCTATTCTTGAAACACAATAGTAGATGCTCTAACTAAGTTAAACCTTTTAGCCACACCCTAATAACATTTGTTACCAAAACTCTTTTTTACATATCACTAGTCTCATTTTTTTGTGTGTTTTTCTGTTTTGGTTTATCTCAAATAAACCGTCCATTATTAACAATTCGTAATCAAAATTATTATTTTCAAAAGTAATTGAAAGTATTAAATAATTGCCGTAAAACTATATAGTCATGCAAAAATTCAAACCACAATGAATGCATTATTTTTAAACTGTGTATTTTGGTTTGCTACATATATTTTGAATATATATTTTATTTTAAGAGATAATTTTATATATACCCAAAAGAAACTTCACAATTTCATATTTACTCAAATGACAAGTTTTTAATGCATGAATACAATGCTTTTAAAGCATGTGTTGGGGAAATATGGAATTATGAAGTTTGTTTTTGGTATATATGAAATTGCCCCTTATTTTAAAGATTTTCGTGAGTTTTATATCTATAAAAGTTTCCAGTTAAGCTAGGGGCCAGCCAAGTGGCATAAATCACGGAAGGACAAGTCAGCCAACCAGGCATCCACATTTCAACTTTTAAAAATCCATATTTCACTTCAATCCAACGGCTCACCTTTCATCTTTATATTAAACCGCGTCCCTCATCCTATACTTCTTCTAATTAAAGTTTCACTTTTCGTACCGCTAATTATACATTTTATTTTTTTATACCCTTTGTGAGTGGGTTTTCAACATCTAAACATAACCATTAAACCATGTAGTTAAAAGTTGAGCTAGATATTTAGAATTACGTACACCGCATACTGGTTTCAGGACAGATCTATCAAAGGTACTGGATCAAATTTATATTTCATTCTTACTAGTTTTTCGTTCGTGCATGCTATACCTATTTCACAATCTTCTTTAACATGAGAATTGCTTAGAGCTTCTTATAACCTAATGATGTCTTAACAAATAAAAGAAAAGCAATACAGAATTGAAACACATCTATTAAAATATAAAATATAATGAGTAGTTTTTGTTGCGTAAAAATTTTCTCTAATATTTTATCTCGATTATTATAGAAGATGAGCGAGGCTTTTATCTCAAAAGTAACAGTGTGAAGTTCGAAGAAAAGTGTTATTGTTTATTACTTAGAAATTTGGGTTTTCTATCTCCAAAATCTTTTTTGCTCAAAAAAAAAAAAAAAAAATATCTCCAAAATCTTTTTCTTTGAAAACTTTTTTGGTTGCAGAAAATAATTAGTTGATTAAAACATGTGCTTTTCAAATTTTTTGAGATCTTTAATGTAATTTCTAGAAAGAAAATAATCTTTTCTTCGCAACTCAACACAACTTAAATTTTTTTTATCTCTTTTGCCTGTGAACTTGAGAAAACATGCATGCATGTCTACTTACATGTCCGAAAAATTTAAAGTTTTGATTCATTAATGTTGTTGGTTGTTCCAATTTGAAGATGTCTATTAAGCCACCGTTGGTATGTCATGGTCGGTAAAAATGAATGCCCTGTTGAACTTGTTATCTACTTGATTTGTCTTTATATAATTTACACCCCTATTTACTACCATCACACCATAATTGTAAACCCTTGTTTTTCCGATCCTTGGAACGATACATGCAAAAGCAACCATATATTATTTTTCCAATCCTTGGTGCTATACTTGCAAAAGCTTGAAGATTCTTAAATTAATTGTAATGAAGTATTTTGATCACTCTGATTGATCACTTTTTTTCTTAAAAATGTCTAAACTGGTTGAGAAACCTCAACTTTGTATACTCGTAAATGTCGAATGATCTGGTCTCAAGTACCAACCTCAAACGATCTTGAGCTAGTCCAAAAACTTATTTCACCATAAAAACCTTACCTTAGATCGAAATCATCAATTCATTTTATAACAACTAAAATTAAAATAAAACAAGATTTATACATATTTAAGAAGCAAGTACTTTACTACCCAATCTCAAATTATTTGTTCATTTTTTTTCACATTATGGTAAATTATTTGTACAATACTGACTATGAATAATGAAAATTGATTAAATTACTATCCTACCTTTTTGTGAATTTTTTCACAACAAAAGTTTAAGGAACACTAATGAATTAGCCATGTACGACTGCTATATTGTAAAAAAATAAATTGCAATGTTTTATGACACACGATTAATTTAAAATTTTTTCTAACTTGTACCATAGTGGCGCATGTTAAAGAGGGTTCTATAGCTTGGGTGTCATCTTTTGAGTGGCTAGCAGCCACTTATTAGTCCCCGTTATCCTCCAGCATTAAGCCCCACAACCACTTATTGGTCATTTAGAGATCGGGTGACACCCAGACTGTGAGGCCCTCTTTAACATATGCCCATAGGACACAAGTAGAAAAATCCTTATTTTAAATATGGAAAATATAGAGTTTTAAGATATTAAATTCATGATTAGAAAAGTGAAAGGACTAAAAACTTGAAAAACCAAAATAAAAGGTACCAACATGTAACATGAATCTATTTTTATACCGTTAGCATCCAATCCATCCACCTGCAACCTTAACTCTCACTCACTCCAAAACACACACACACACTTTACATAGCAGCAAAGAAGATTCGTTTGACAGAGAGAAAACATGACGTCATCACCGTCAACCATCTCTCTGAAAATTCTGTTAATCTCAGTCAGTATCATCTCAGTAGCCATGTCAGTTAGACTAAGCGTTCCCTTAATCCACACCTTTGCAGTGACTGAGTTACCAGTTATCTGGTCGGTCATTATTTCATGGCTCAAACCACCTTATCTTTACGTTATTATCAACGTCATAATATTCATAATAGGTGCATCAACTCGTTTCCAACACAACAACAACAACAACGAGGAAAATATTAATATAACAACACAACATATGCATGTGGGTCCATCGAATGATGATGTTCAGCCGTTGGATCTGATGCTGCCGGTTGGTTATGATGTAGTTGTGGACCCACCAGCGCCACCGGTGGTTGAGGTTGTTAAGGATGTTGAGATGGTATCGTCGTCGGTGAGTGATGATCATGAGTCCGAGGTTGGTGTTGTGTCGGGTCATGACACGTGGCGTCCTTTAACGAGTGTGGTTGATGGTTCTAATTTACCGGAGATGAAGGCGAAAGAGAAGCAGCTTGTGGGTTCTAGGTTTGGTCACAATCGGAAGCTGCCGTTAAAAGCCAATCCAGAAGGTATTCGTTAAATATATATCATGGTGGAGCATAAAATAGTACTCACATCTTAATTTAATGCATTTTGTGTTACTATTATCCACCTCTAAAATAAATAGCCCCTTATATGTTTCAGCTAATAATGCTTATAAATAAGGTTTTATACAAGCTTTTTTGTAAATAAAACCAATTGAATAAGAAGTTTCTTTGGGGTCATGCATGTAGACCCGTTAATTTGCCCGTTATTAAAGTTTTTCAAACAGATATATACTCTAATTTTCTATTTAAAAGTTCAAAACACAGCTTAATTAACTAACTTATTAAAATATGTGGTACCAACTTTTTTATAAGACGCTCCACCAAAGACCTTTCGTAATCAAGAGTTTCTATTTCATCTTATGTAATATTACGATCAAAATAGCATTTAATTATGTAATATTCAACAGGTGCAAGGGCATTAAGGGTTCTAAAGCCGAAAAAGCACGAAACAATGGAGAGCACATGGAAGATGATAACGGAGGGCCGTCACATGCCGTTAACAAGGCACCTCAACAAATCAGACACCTTTCAAAGCCGCAACGAGTCGTCAAATGTTACTAATAATAGAAAGGCTGTGAAGAAATCCGAGACATTTAAAGATCGAACAAACTACGAAAACGAGAACCAACATTTATCACCTTCGTCCTCGAGTAATTTGTCACCAGCAACAAGTGGCAAGCTAAAGAAAGAAGGGTCTCTGAGTCAAGATGAGTTGAATCGACGAGTTGAAGCGTTTATAAAGAAGTTTAATGATGATATGCGTTTGCAGCGACAAGAGTCCTTGAATCAGTACATGGAGATGGTTAACCGTGGTGCCCATTAATATTAAATATACATAGTTTTTCTCTTTATCTTTTATATAAATATTATTATAGAAGGAAAAGGAATATGAAAAGAAAACGAAAGGTTTTTGCCCATTAAAAATTGTGGGGTTTCAAGGGGGTATAGTTTAATGAATATAGTTATGAAAATGATGATGATAGGTGCATGAAGGATTCTTTTGTTTCTTTTTTGTTTTGTTTTGTTTTCTATATAAGGTTTCCTTTTTTCCTTTTTATTTGTTTACTGTTTTGAAGTGGATGATGGTGTGCTTGTAAATTTAATGATATGATACTTTATGATTGTGGTTTTACAATTTGTTCTCAACTGAAAATAGTTACTACTTACACCAAAAAATATAGCTAATACTGTACTATTACTAGTTTGTTTGAGAATCAGAATGAATAATTACAAGTTTATCATGAAAATAGTTAAAGTTAAAGACCAACTAATCTTCCTTCTTAGGGTGGTGGGAGTACACCACTCACTCCCATTTCCTTCACTCACTCTCAACCAATCCCCTTGCGCCACATCATTCTCTACTTTTTTCATCACTCACCCTTCACTCACTTCTTTTTTGGAGGCGCCACTTCACTCACCCTTTACTCACCACTATTTTTTTTTTTCTCTTTCTTTTTTAAATTCTTTTTAAAACCAAAATCATTTTGTTTTCTTTTCTTCTTCCCTAGCTGCTACTATGTCACTACCATCACCACAAAACCCAAACACCTCCATGACACACCACCTTGTTTTCTTTTCTTCTTCCCTCCCTCGCTGCTACTGTGTCACTACCATCCCTCGCAGCTACTTTATATACAATTTAAAAAAAAAAAAAAAAAAAAAAAAAAAAAAAAAAAAAAAACGTTAGCACCCCCAACAGTCCTCCCAAACGGTCACATTTTGCTTCCAACGTTCAAATTTTTTGCCTTCCCGTACGGTTTGTGGTCACCCAAAACACCTCCCCGTGCGGGGTACACCGAGAGGCGGCGGTGTTCCCGTGCGGGGTTCCACCCCTCACCGTGCTTCCCCGCAGGTACTCCCACCACCCTTAAAGTGGTAACTGAGTAGTGAGTATTGTCAACTACGAATTCATTGTGGGTGTAGTTATTGATACCCTCAATCTTTTTATGATTGCATTACTCCACTCCTTTTAACGAGATAATTTAAGTATTTAATTAGTTTATATTGTTGTTTTTTATTTATAGTTTTATGTCATTTAATGTTACTTTTATCATTTTTTTTATAAGACATCACAACAGTATTATTTAAAATATATAATTAAAGACAGTTTTTTTTTTGTACAAACACTAGTGAAAACAGACAATTATTATAAAACTACATGAATAATTGTTAACATAGTTAAAAAATAAAAACAACAAAACTACAAATTCAAAAACGAAAAAAAAAAATCGTGTAAAAAAGTACAAAAGTACAAAAGTCAACGTAGGGTGGGGGGAGTGTGGTTATGATATTCATTTATTAATTCTCTTAAATTATGCATGTACTATAAAATGAATGCTCTATTGATATGAGAGTTTAGATACATGTACGTTAGTATTTACCAAATGATAGATGATAGAAAATGCGGTTCGACAAGGCAAAAGCTTGGAAAAGGCAGCCTTTGGTCGTGTAGAAGATGACTTTTCTCTGCTAATAAGTTTTACGCTAGCAAGATTGTTCTTGACACTATGCAGTACACAAGAGGATAAATGGGTTTGAACTTTAAATAAAAAGTTCCTTAATAATGTTGTAGTCTCGATCCTATTTAAATGGAATTTTTAGGTTCCTCGAAAGATGAATGTATTTGTTTGGTGTATAACTACAAATCAACTTCCTACTAAATTTAATTTGATGCGTCATGGTTTATTCTGTTGTAGGGATGAGGAGTCACGAGAGCCGGTGAAGATCCCTTTCGTTGTGTAATCCGTCTTTGTCACAATTCTTAAAGGAAATTAACACAAGTTTTTTTTGTGAACAAGTGGTGGCCAAATTATTCCACACAGTTTCTATGACTTTTATGTAGCACGTTTGAAATTGGAGAAAAATATTTCTCCATGAGGCTTAGGTGTCGGAGGCTATTTTGATTCGTCATCAAGACATTTTTTTCTTCGGTTCAAATGATGTATGGGCTTCTTACCAGGTACTAAGAATCAATTTTGGTGGGATAAACAGATATCAAGACGAACTGGTTGCTATATAGTTCCTTTGGTTTATGTTAAAATACCATTCAAACTTTCAGGGACTGTTTCTGTCAAAACAGAAACTTATTTACACTAACTTTTACTTTTGTGTTTGTTTGTAATAGATTGGCGATAATCCGCCGCGTTGCGGGCGGGCCATTTTTTTGGTGAGATAGTTTTCTATAAATAAGGACATTGTAATACGAAAAGTTGTCATCCGAATACACATTGCTAGCTGTAGCAACCTGTTCGAAAACCATATATACAAATAGACATTTGGATAAGCAACCGTGATAATGGATTTGCACCTATTCAGTTTATTCCCATTTAAAATCTTGTTCCTTCATTCCCATCCTATAAAAATTCTACATATCTCATATTCATAAAATGCAAAAGCAGAAATGAAATTTTCTTTCACCTGGTTATTCAAGGCCAAAAGAAACGGAGAATAGATTTCCTGATCATAGGATCGGCAACATTCAAACATTTACTTGGATAAATGGATCTATTCTATATTAAGGTAACATTAAAACATCTAAGTATATCAATTTAGTCGTTTGTGGATAAATGGTACATGGATAAATGGTACAGATTCCAAGTATATTAAGTTACTCAGTTTCAAATATGTTGGTTTCAACATTTACTTATGCATGCAAAAATAAACCTTCAATAGCAATGGAGGCAATGCAAAAATAAACTTCTAGCATTCATTTGATTTCCTACCCAACATCTCAAGCATGCATTCAGGTTGTCTTCTAGAAACATACAAAGTCTCATGCTGTGTATTTATTTTTGGCACCTCTGTCAAGTTTCTTAGCATCCTCCTGAGATATATGATGTTAAACATGAGTCGAAATCAACTGACCTCACACAGATTACATAAACCAATGCTCGAAGACAGACACACTTACATGGAATTTGAATCCTATGATGTCGTTGTAATCAAGTAATTCCTTCCATTGTTTCCCAATGCTCATCTATAAAGAAGGCAAAATAATCTTATAAACAAACATAGCAACTAATTGTTTGTGGTTTTTTAGAAAATAACATAGTTATAAAGAAACTATTTGATAAAGTTACCAACTATAATTTGCTCCGAGTTTAGTACCTGAGCAGCCTCATTGGCAGCATTCTTAGTCCAAAGAGTTATCTTTTCCTGCCTTGATCAACATTCACATACCTGCTTGCCCCTTTCCTATTTCGGACTACAAACATAAAAATATAACTTTAGTTAGTTATGCAAAATTATTGAACTTCTGTAAATACAAACCTTCATTCTGATAGATATTTGAAGTTTTGAACCAAGAAAATGAAACAGTTGATGATAAAACATTTGGTCATAAAACATTTAAAAAACAACATTTTAAACATGCTTGCTACATACCAATTGGAATACTTTCACTTTCTAATTCGAAAGATTTCGCACTTCATGAAAGGCTAAGTGTCACAGATAACCCATTGTCTTGTGAAGCCTACTTGTTTTTTGCCTTTCGGATGACTGATGAGTGCTCAAACACTCATCATTTTTAGTCAAATCTGAGCTGCAAAACATTTAAAAACAATCAAAAAGGCGTCAAAATACTGAAAATATCCAAGGGATTATGTTTTATATGTTTTTAATGCAAAATGAGTAAAAACAAATGAAAAACCATCAAAGTTTGCAAAATTGGCAGTTTCAGTCCCCCAAGTTTCAAAGCTTGTCACAAATAGTCCCTATGCATTTTTTTTGAAAGAAAAATCAACCCAAGTCTTTTGAAAGTCAAATATTACAAAATATGATACTTGGGTCTAAAGTTTTAAAAGTTTACATGTTTGGTCCTTCAACTTTCAAAATTGGCGAAATTGGTCCCTGGGAATTTTAAAATGGAAAAATGCAAATTTTGGTCATTAGAATGATAAACATGGCATAATAGGTCCTTGTGAACACTTTGGGAAGATTACCTTTTCAGCCCTAACTTTTCAGAAAATTACATAATAGGTCCTTGTGATAAACCCAATACCAACAGGACCCTTGGTGTTATTTCAACCCAACCACAAACCAAATCCATTACCCTAAGCCCAATCCCATGGCCCAACCCCTTTTTACTACTAAAAACAACACCAGGTCAAACAGTCAACTGGTCAAAGGCCAGTCAACTCCATCTCCCCCACCCTTTTTTCCTGGTTTCCTTCCTCCCTGTCTCCCCACTGCCCCTCACCTTTTCACCAACACAGCCTCCCTTAATTAATAATCTCACCAACCCAAACCAACCCCCCCCCCTTTTCATTTAATACCTCCACCAGTTCCACTCAAGCCTGCCTCATGAGACTTTTTGGCGCCAAGTCTAAATTCAAAGGCCAAGATTGCTTGTTTCTCATCCAATGGCTGTGATTGTTGTTGGGAAATGATCAGAAGCACGTGGGAACCCTAAAGGGCCAATATATACTGAAGAAAGAGGAAGAGAAGGGTGTGTAATTTTCTTAGAAAAAATCCTAGTGTCGAATTTTATGAATTACTCATTTCCATTGTTATTTTTAGTTTAAAAATGTTTCATTAAGTCTTGTAATTGTGTTACAAACCCAGTTCAAGTATTAATCTTAGTTCCCTTGTTTAAATCCTGCTTATTCTAAATTTTCATAGAAATCTCATCTATGCTTTTTAGTTGTTAAAAGTAGCTGTTTAATACTCAATTAAGCTGATTTAAGCTCACTAATAGGCTCTCAAAAGCTTTCCAAACAATTTAACAAGTTCAAGTCAATTTCCTAGAAAATCATCAAAAATCAAAAAAAAAAATAAATAATAATAAAATAAAAATAAAAATCATGGGTTGATGTTAAAGGACAGCTGAAACAAGGTGGAATCTTGGATGTTCTTGGTTTAGTAACCTTAGGGAGGTGTTAGGTTGGTCATTGGTCCTTGAGTTATTGTCCTGTGCACAGATAGCTTTTATATGCCTTATTTCTCATTTTCACTTTTGTTGTATCTTTGCTTATTTATGCTCCTGTTTGTTTATTAGAAGTGTTTAACCCATTCTAGTGCTTAATATCATGTAGTGATTTAGCAAATGTCATTGTGCTCTTAAATTTCTTAGTTAACTGTCATTTGTGACCTTTTGTAGAAATATAAGTAGTTGTAGTTTGAACTTATGCTTATGTGCTTATTTGGGCTTACTTAATCATAATTGATCATTGTAAAACAGTTCCACAGCCTAAATTGTTCATTTGTTTAAGAAATCTAAAAATCAGTAGAAATTAGGGGTGTTTGGAATTACATGTTCCACTGAGTCCTTGTGGTTTGCATTGGCTAAAATCCACCTAAACAACATTCTCAGCATTAATTTTTCTTAGTCAAACCATAAAATCCAGTGTTTATGTGAGAAATAGTCAAAATCACTGTCAAACCCCTTTCATTTGTTAACTGTTGGATTTTAGGATCCCTTACTTGTCCATTTCAGTTTTTTATTGGTTGTTATAACTTATTTTAGCCTTCACTCAGCTTATTTCATCATATTCAGTTAGTAAAGTAGGATTAAAATTCACATAATTCAAAAGTTAGAGTTCATAGAAAAAAGTCAAATTGCATGAACTTGAAAATTGAGCAAATCTGTTTGATCTTTATTGAGCTTGTTGTTGATTTCTAGCTTGTGAGCTTGTGCATGGTTATTTAGTCCCAACTTGTGTTTACATATATAATTTTTATATATTTTTGTGATTTTTGTGTGGACCTCACCAAGGCTTCAAAGACAGGTGCAGGGGGAGAACTTCCCCTGTCTCAGCACAACTGTCATCAAACACCCCCAACTGTTAGGTATCCACAAGCCATTATAGTTGGCTCCACAGGGCATGGTTTGGTTCTTTGGTTAGTCCACCTTGCTAGCTACCTAAATCAGGCATTATTTGAGCCATAAGCTCCCTTGAGCTTGCCCTAATCTAGCTGCCATAGAGTGACAGGGACTGCATAAGCAGTGGATCAAATAAGCTTATTTGACCCCTTTTTGATTCCTGAAGAGGTTTAACCTTGTTGTTGCTGCTTCAAGATTGCCCATTAGCTAGTTTGGATCTATTTCATCAGCTTAGAGCTTATTTCAAAGCTTTTTGCTCTGACAATTGACCAAAGTCAACTATCAAGGCTTAAGCACTCCAAAGTGCTTATTGTTAAGCACTAGCTGAGTCCAATTCACAAAAGTCTCTCATTTTCAGTTTAAAGTAGGTTTTTAAAAAGATAAACCAGAAAATCCAACTTTACAAATAGTGATAGCTTCTATTTAATAGAAGTTATATTTTTCATTTTTCTTTTTAGCCTATCATTAAGCAATTTTGCATTTTCATATTTTTCTTCGGTTCCTGATAGTTTAAAGTATTTTTGAGAATTTTTCTAGATTTTTCTCTCTTTGTTTGCTATTTCTAATAATTATTATTAGTTAAATTGATATATAATTAATAATAACATATTAAATAGGATTATTAGTTTTTATTAAATAACACCACTTTTTTTATATTTTTCCTACATTCCAGGTAACTTAAAATAATTTTAGGATTTTTTCTAGATTTTCCCTTTTTCATTTAGTAATTTTTAGAATTAATATTAATTTAATTAATAATTAATTAATATTAAGGTATTAAATAGCAAAATTAGGTTTCATTAAGTAATTCCTAGTTTTTATAATTTTCCTAGCTTTTATATAAGGTAAAACATTTTTAGGAATTTTTCTAGAATTTATACTATTCATATTCTATTTTTTTAGAATTTAATTAGTTTAATTAGTAATTAATTAATAATTAATTAAAAAATCAGAAAAATACAAATTTAGTTTTAAAATTAGTTTTTAAGTAATTTAAATTTTTCCAAATTTTATTTTCAATTTTCTAGTGTAATTTCCTAATTAATTATAATTTAGGGTATTTTAATTAATTAAAAAGTAATTAGAAAATAGTTTTTAATTAATAATAATTATATAATTAGTGTATAAATTAATTTTCTTTTTCTAAAAATTTTCTTTAATCATTAGGTTTGTAAAAATATCATTTTCATATCCATAGCCTTTTTAGTTAATCAGATTTACTTTTTATCACGTACGTCTGTACCCATTTTCAAAATAAACGTACGTTTTTAGGATTTAGCACGTTTTTCCTTAATCTTAATTCACGTAATCAATCATATAGCTTTCCTAAGCTATTTAATTTCATAATTCTCAAATAAATCTCATTATAATCCTTTTCTGTGGAATTCAACCGATCACAAGCACGCTAAAGTACAATTCACACCTCGTCGGGATATAACGACCTGGTGATACCCTATATTACCCGGAGCATTGGTCTAGGTAGTTTGACTTTGTTGATCATTCCTTTGGTCAATTTAAGTGGACTGTTTAGCATCAATCAATGACCAAATGGTTGAATACCTAACCAAACTACATGGGTGTAAGTCAAGTGGTAGATGCTTCAAGTCACATTAAAATAAGGTGTCAATTTGTAGTGGGCTGTGAGCTTGCAATCTAAAATTCTATAAGACTGTGTTTTGTCGTGAATGTGTACTCTGCAAGTTCACTACATCTGGCCACGTACTTAAGCGATGCATTGACACATGTTAACAGAATCGATGCATCTAATATATTGAATTATCGATTCACATCGTTATGTTGATGATCTTGTACTATATCGATGCATCTGAAGCTCTTAAAATAGGTTACGATACTAACATTTTTTCTTATATTTCTGCATACCTTTTTTTTCCTTCTAAATATGAGTACAGTAACAGCCCGACTTACCTTGGGCCAAAGAATGCAGAGTCACACCATTCCCCTGCAAATTGCACCCGTGTTATATACTTACAACTTTAATCAAAACTCAACAAAGACGTGCATATTCTAATACCAGGTGTTATATCAACTAAATTTTAAACTATATAATCAACACAAAAAACCTAGTACTATTTTCTTATAAGAAAAACCCAACACTATTGATTATACTAACCTCATTTACGTAAATAGTCAGTGATTTTAATTTGTTACGGAAGACCCACGAAACCTATAGTATCGGATAAAGATGAACATGCCGAAGGTTGTGCCGCTCAACCACCTAAAAGAAGGGACTGGTATACCTGAAACACAAATGTAAACTTCCGTTAGAACCTAATCAAGTCTTGCATATCATTAATCTTTGCAACTGCAACTTAAAAAGGTTCATTATCAATTTATTTTCTTTGAAGCGAATCACTAAACAAACCCATTCAATGCAACCAAGACAATACTGAAACGATAAAAGATTACATGATTGCATATTATTGAACCATTGAAACCACGCTTGTAGACGACTATAAGATCGCTGAAAGAAAGTGGGTTATTCTCTCTTCTTTAAGTGACATCATGAGGTGCTTGGAATGAGGTGAAATATATAGACCCTGTCGAACAGTCATAAACCGCCTGGAACGCGTGTTGGATTACGGGAACGTGTATTGGGTATGCTAGCTTCAGCTGTAACAATGACAGTTAACACTAAATTAATTTCCACCATCATAGCATGTATTTCAAAAATAAAATGCAGAAATAAATAATAGCATATCCAAGACCAAGAGTCTGCTAAAATTAAACCAATAAAACAACTAACCTCTAGTGAACGGCTGAGCATTATCACAGCTGATTGGTAGCCGCGGGGATCCAGTAGTTGTCTGCTCATTTACATCTATACATCCGAGAAAAAACGAACACTCAATCAGGAAAAACGATCATAGTCTGCACATGTACAGAAATTCTAAACTACAAAAATGTATTGATACAATTATAAAAGAAAAAGCATAAAAATCAAAAAATTAAGCCTGCAAAACAACCAACCTTCAGTAAACGTTTGTGTATTATAACGGTTGACTGATGCCCGTGGCGGTTCGCTGGTCATTTGCGCATTTACATCTACACAGCCGAGAAATAAATGAATATTGTATCAGCATAAGTGATCACGCTCTGCACATATACAGAAACCATAGTGCCACGAATCTCTTAGCTTTCTGCATAGAACAATTATCCATGTGTTGCTTCCTAATGTCATGCGAGCTACTTGGGGTATTCCCTAAACAGAAAAACATGAAGGCGAAAAAAGACATTATACAAATATCAAGAATACGAATAATAGTGAGAGCATAATCCAAGAAAACCAATTGCAAATTCTGGAAGGATATATGTAACTGTAATGCCACTTGTAAACTAAAATAGAGTAATATAGGAGCCAATATATGAAGAACTATTTGATCAAGTTAACATATACATAGATGTAAAAGTGAGCCAAGATACGTAGATATTCAAAAAAAATTGAGTTAAAAAAATGTTGAATTATAGACTAAAAAATATAGGTGTTATTAGTTCAAGTTCAACATCCCTAGTATTCCATAATTTATATGTCAACAGTATACAATACAGACACTATAATTAAAACTGATGATAATTGTGGCAACCGATTCGTCTAAACAAAACGTTTAGTTCCGTAGCATGTATTTAGGAAACTAGATTCTTCAAAACTACGGTTTGTAGCATGCCAAAATGGCGAGAAACCTGATCACTGTTACCTGTAAAACTACTCGGCTCCCTAAACAGCAGCGATGATATTGTGGAATCGCACTTGTGGAATGACTTTGCAGCGTGCCACAATGTCGACAAACCTGATCACAAACGGCCAAATACACATAATCAAGAGTCAGTTATGCACATTAAAAAAGAAGTGTAAAGAAAATCTAACGTATGCTTCAAAATTTTGGTAAAATTATAGCTTAAAAGCAACGAACCAATTGTATAAGAAATATGAAACTGGCTTGCTATGAGTCAATGAACGTGTTTGACTGGTATTTGCACGTGTACCACTTAACCTCTGTGCTTTTCGTTCATCAGTAACTGTGTAAACATTAGCAGGCGATTGAAAATTTATTCTCTATCAAGTATCTACAAAACAGAACATTACGAAACCGATACAATCATTGTGCCAGTAAATTTTTTATGGAACTATATTGCATGATATGATAGTACTTTGAGTAACACAAAATCGGGGAGAGTGAGTATGTTGTCAAACCTCACGATACATCGCGACACCCGAATGACCGGTCGAAGTTGTCGGTATGCCCATTTAGCTCAAGATCTTTAGCCTTGGTCTGTAACCACCTATACCATATAACATACAACATTGTAAGATTTTAATTATTGACCAATTTGAAACCAAAGTAAATATGTAATAGGACCATGTATATAATATAGTCAGGTACTTAAAAGGTAAACTAATAAGCTTAAAACATTCAACATTCAACATTCAACGAATTTACTTGCCTTCAGTCATATAAGATCTTCGACTGCTGCTACCACATAAACTGCCAAAATCATTTTTTGCTCTTTGATAATTGACTACAATAACACAAGGTTGCCGACAGTTAGTACAACTCAAGTGATTGTCCGTGTATTGTGTCAATAAAACTGTTTCAAAATGCTAATATCCATACTACTTAAATGTACACGTTTGCCTACATTGTGTAGGCCACCCATGCTTCTGAAAGGACACACTGGTGCGGTTGTTCCCTCAGCCGTGCTAACAGCGAATGAATTTTGGTCTTGTTGCTTTATGTTCAGGATAAGAGATGCACCTAAACAATATATCCTCATAGACATTATACACAAACCTAATTTCAGAAGTCGTAGCGTGCAGACTTTTTATCCAAGTCGCGTAACAACCCATACTTCGTCTATAATATATTCGTCAACAGCTCTAAACCTACCCAAACGAACCAAATTAATAAACTTTATTAATTGTCCTTATAAAAAGTAGAATTTTACACAAAAGTATATGGAAACTGATAAACCTTATGGTTCCTTAATTTGGGCTCGTAAGCTGTTTATAAGACTAAGTGGTGGTTTGTGCATATAAAGAAAAGGACATCTCTCTCAATATAACGATGCACAATTTTACCAAACTCAGATGCACCACTTTGCCTAAATACAGAAAGAACCCATGTCAAGCTCACCTTATTAGGCATCATTCCTTGGTAGTACGTCGGTCCTACCTTGGCCAGTACGTTGCGTCCATGCATCATTTTCATGAGAACTACAGCTGGTATTTACTCGTCCAACGGAGCCACATGTTCCAACAAATAGTAACTTAAATTAGGCATTTTGTAGTAATTACTTATACTTTTCAGAGAGTTCTAAAGTCAAAGATATCAAGGTTTGAATTTTAAAATACAACTCTTGTTGGAATGTAAACCTATAATCTCATAATTGCTATTTACACTTTCACCATTAGTTTTCTTTAAGCTTATCTATCACAGCACATGCCCAAATAAAGATGTCCAAAAGCCAAGCTGTTTTCCACTGCTTCATCACAATCTTTAGTTTTGTGTTATTATGGGGATGTGTAAGTGCCTCAAAACATGAGGATATAAAGATTTATAAGCTAAACAATGGCCATTTTTCTGTCAAGTTAACAAATTGGGGTGCAACTATTATCTCTATTCTGATGAGTCAATACTACCTACGTTAGATCTATATCATAAAATCAATAAGTTGTTGTGATACCTTCTGTCCGATTGCAAGAACCTTTAATACCTTCAAATTAACCTTCCTCTTGCTGCAACCAATTCGATTCAAATCCTAAGATTATATAAATAAAAAAAATTAAAAATAAAAAAATAAAGTCCTTACATCCCAGGAATTATTTAATCGAATCATTTGGTTTTGATGGTAGATTATTCCTTATTCCTTATACTAAATCTTCTTCAGCCGCAACACCCAACGATTTTGTAAGGCAACTTGTTGCTTCATATCACCCGTACCTAAAATCACCGTGCACCTCAAAATCAATACCACATCAGGCGGCCCGCTTAAAATTAGGGCAAAAAAGATTAGGAAATTGAGAACCATTAAATTCATAATAGATTTTCATTGATGTTTTGAGAATGTTGTGTGTGGGTATAAGGTGGTTTTGATGTTCTGGATTTGTGGATTTGTGTTATCAGATCGGGAAAGCGAGTTCCAGAAAGGAGTAGAAGCAGAAATGCGGGCGATATCTCTTGACCTTGGGTTATAGGTGTATATAAAAAATGGAGCAGGGCTAAAGAAAGCGGCTGGGCCAGGAAAACAGGCTAATAAAATGGGCCATATTTTGGCGGGAAAATGGCGGACGCAATACGGCGTTGTACTTGATGGGAATTATATAAATGTTTAATGTTTTTATATTGTGCAGGGACTAAAGCTGGGAACATCCTAAGTTGATTGCTATATACGGAACAAGATGGATTAGGGTTTCATTATCTCAGTTGCTTATCATCTCTCATCTCATTAATATTATCATCTCTGTTGTAATCGTTTGACTGATCAATAATTTTGATTTTGTCATTCTTTCTGATTCTGTATTATAGATCATCTATTGTGATCTATTCTTTTCTAGTTTCTCATATTGTAAAGATTGTGAATTTTAATTTGAATCAAGGGGTGGTTGGTTGGATTCAGTATTGGTGTTGTTAGTATTTCTACATGGTATCAGAGCTACGGCTTTTGTTATCGTTAAGTTGGTGATTTGGAGTTCTAGGGTTTCATCTGATTTTTGGGGGTTTCTTGAATTAGAGTTAGATCTGGTTGATTCTTGGTTAATTCGACAATCTTTGTTAGGTTAATTGGTGTTGGTGATTAGATCTGGTGAATTAGGGTTTGATCTCAAAAACCCTAATTTTTCTGATTTGGGGGTTCTTTGATCTAGTGGTTTCTGGTGTTGATTGGGGCCTGATTTGTTCACAATATCTCCTAACTAAGTGAATTAAGAGTATTGTGAGTTCTTTTCGCATTCTTTTCTGTATAGCACTGTAAGCTTATTCCCTTCTTTTAAGATTACTTGGTTTTAGTTTAGAGGGTGCAAACGGCGTGACTAACATCTTGATCTGCCTCCCTGAGAGGTGTGAATACCTGCTCTGGTCACACCCAGTCCTCTAGGCTGGGCTTTGTAATTCTTGGGTGTGAGTTTATTCTTTGGTATTATTGTTTCTTGCATCTTTTATTATCTGTCTGCCTGTTTTCTTGATTATCTGTTTTTTATTTGTTCTTCTTTTATCTGTTCATTATGGCTCCTAGTAGTAGTAATGAGAATCTCATTAGCAGTCTTGATCTGAGTAGTCCTTTATACTTACATGCTAATGATATTAGTACTAGTTCTATTATTTCTATAAACTTACTGGTTCTGAGAATTATAGAGTTTGGTCCACTGCTATGAAACTTGCTATTAATACTAGAAATAAAACTGGATGTATTGATGGTACTTGTACTAAGGCTACATATGTTTCTAGTGATGTTTTGGCTAATCAGTGGGAAAGATGTAACTCTATTGTGTTATCTTGGTTGCTTAATTCTGTTTCTGAGGAGTTATATCTTGAAAGTGTTTTCTGTTAATGCTCATGAAGTTTGGACTGAACTTAAGGAAACTTATGATAAACTTGATGGGACTATGATTCTAAACTTAATGCAGAAAATTAATAACTTCAAACAAGGTGAATTAACTGTTTATGAGTATTATCATAAGCTTAATTCTTTGTGGAGAGAGTTTGATATTATGACTAAATTGCCTAAGTGTATATGTGCTGCTAGAGATGATGTTTTGAAGCATAATCAACTTATGAAACTTATACAATTTCTCATTGGTCTTATTGATGTTTATCAACGCATCAAAAGTAGTATTCTCTCTAGGGAAACTCTTCCTGATGTGAAGGATGCTTTTGCTATTGTTTCCAGAGAAGAGTCTCATAGAGGCATTGCCTCTTCTTCTTCAGGTTCTGAATCTAAACCTCAAGTATCTGGTTTTATTGCTAAAACTAATTGGCCTAATAATGGTAATAAGAGGTTTGATAACAAATTTGATAACAAAAAGTTTTCCAATTCTGATAACAAAAAATTTGGGAATAATAACAATGGGGGTAATAAAGGACCTAATCCAAACTTACTTTGTAATAATTGTGGTAAAATTGGTCACACAGTTGATAGATGTTTTGAACTTGTTGGGTATCCACCTGGTTACAACAAAAACCCTGGTCCAAAACAAAATGGTTTTAAACCATCTTTTACTGCTAATTCTGCTAATGATAATGGATCTTCTATTACTTTCACTACTGATGAGTCTTATAAATGAGGTGCCTCCTAGTGGAATGCAGGCAAACATGGCAGGTATGCCAAGTTTCTTTAATTGTAATGTGTTCTTTAACATTAACTTTCATAAATTCTTTAATAGTTATACTGTTTTGTGCAATCTTAGTATTGGCTGGATTATAGATTCAGGTGCCAACCCACACATGACAGTTTCTACTCTGAACATGTTTAGTATTATTGATATATCTAGTAGTATTATTGATATATCTAATCTTAATCTTACAGTGGGTCATCCCAATGGTACACTTGCTAAAATTAAATATGTTGGAAATCTTAAACTTTCTGAAAATGTTATTTTATATGATGTGTTGGTAGTACCTGAATACTGTGTCGGTCTTCTTTCTGTACATAAATTGATTAAGTTTGTTGGTTTTAATGAAACTAAGTGCTATATTCAGGATTTGACTCAAAACAAAATCATGGGGACTGGTAGTGAAAATGGTGGACTTTACTTGTTTGATTCTTCCTCTCCCATCACTTCTAATAATCAAACAATAGGTAATATGTCTATGCATTGTTATGTGTCTAAATCTTTATGGCATCACAGACTTGGTCATCCATCTGACCATGCTGTTGATTTGCTTCAATTTGAGCTTAAGTTCACTAAGGATTCTCATGTATCTCCTTGCGACATCTGTCATAAGGCCAAGCAGACTAGAGAGCCATTTCCTCTAAGTGAACATAAAAGCTCTGCTATTGGTGACCTTGCTCATATAGACCTTTGGGGACCTTATAAAGTCACTAGCAGAGATGGGTTTAGATATTTTCTAACTATTGTTGATGACTTTACCAGGGCTCTGTGGATTTATCTTGTTAAAACTAAAGATGAAGTTTATAATATGTTTGTGAGTTACATTAACTTGATTTTAAACCAGTTTAAATGTAACATTAAAACTGTGAGATCTGATAATGGAACAGAATTTGTTAATAACAAAATGAGTAATCTTTTTGATAGTCTTGGTATTGTGCATCAAACCACTTGTGCTTATACTCCTCAACAAAATGGGATTGCTGAGAGGAAGCATAGACACTTATTAAATGTTGTTAGAAGTTTATTGTTTCAAAGTGGCATTCCTTTAAGTATGTGGCCTGAGTGTATCTTAACTGCTGCCTACCTTATTAACAGGTTGTCTTCTTCTGTGTTGAGTGGAAAATTTCTCTTTGAGCTTGTGTATGGTAGAAAACCTAGACTGTCTCATTTGAGAAGTTTTGGTTGCTTATGTTACTCATCTATTTTAAATAATTCTGATAAATTTTCTTCTAGATCTGAAAAATGTGTTCTTATTGGGTTTTCAACTACTAAAAAGGCTTATAAAGTTTATAGTCTTGAATCAAAAATGATTTTCTATTCAAGAGATGTTCAATTTTATGAAACTATATTTCCATTTAAAATGAACAATACATTGCAGTCTGATCAGAATTTTGATACCTTTGAGACTACCAGTCTTAATTTCTTTGATGAGAAACATTTTGATCTAAGTCCCGATGATGAAGGGAGAGGTACAAATACCCCCTATGATGATGGTGGTGCCTCTTCTTACCCCAGAAGTACAAATACTTCTGATGATGGTGGGATTACTGGCATCGCAACATCCATGGGTGACAATACTCCACCTGAGGGCAATGTTCCTTCCAGTTCCAATCCTAATTTGGTTCAAAATGATTCCACTCATAACATAAGTCAAGTGCAGCCTGCTCTTAGGAGGTCTAGTAGGGAAACTAAGATGCCTGCTAGGTTCAATGATTATGTGGTTAATAGTAATGTTAAATATGGGCTTGAAAAATATGTGTGTTATTCTAATCTCAGTCCTATAAATTACTATTTTTTCTACTACTTTAAATAAATCTGTTGAACCAACTTCTTATAATGAGGCTGCTAAAAATCCTAATTGGATTCAAGCTATGAACAATGAGATTTCTACTTTAAAAAGGAATAATACTTGGACTGAGTGTGATCTTTCCAAGGGAAGAATACATGTTGGTAGTAAATGGTTATGGAAAATCAAATACAAATCCACTGGTGAAGTTGACAAATATAAGGCCAGGCTTGTAGCCAAAGGCTTTAGCTAGAGGGAGGGATTTGACTATAAGGAGACTTTTAGCCCTGTGGTTAAGATGTCTACTGTTAGATGCATGATTAATGTTGCTATTTGCAATAATTGGAGTCTTTTTCAATTAGATGTTAATAATGCTTTCTTGTATGGGGACTTAACTGAGGAAATGTATATGACCTTACCTCCTTGATTTAATACTCAAGGTTCTAAAGTTGTCAAACTTAACAAATCTTTATATGGCCTTAAGCAGGCCCCTAGACAATGGAATGCTAAACTTACTTTGGCTCTCACTGAACATGGTTGTCAACAATCTAAATTTGATCATTCTTTGTTTACCAAGAGTTCTGGAAGTATTTTTTTGGCATTACTTGTGTATATTGATGACATTGTCATTACAGGGAATGATAATAATGAGATTGAGAAATTTAAGATATTTTTGCAAACTAAGTTTCAAATCAAAGACTTAGGAAAACTAAAATATTTTCTTGGAATTGAAGTTTTGGAAAATGATAATGGTGTATGTTTAAGTCAAAGGAAATATTTTCTTGATCTTTTACATGAATATGGTTTACTTGCTTGTAAACCTGTTGATACTCCTTTGCCTGAAAACACTACTCTTAATCATATTGAGTCTATTGATGATAAAGCCTTGAGCAACATAGGGAATTATCAAAAACTGGTTGGAAAGTTGATTTATTTAACTAATACTAGACTTGACATTTCCTATGTTGTTCACTGTTTAAGTCAATATATGCATTCTCCTCTTGAATCTCATTTGAATGCTGCCCTTAGGGTGTTGAAATATTTGAAAGGCTCACCTGGAAAAGGTGTGCAATTTAAAAAAAATGGCAATCTTAAGCTTAAAGCTTATGCTGATTCAGACTGGCCAGATGTCCCGTTACCAGGAAATCTGTTTCAGGCTATTGTGTGTTTATGGGTGACTCGTTAGTTACTTGGAAGAGTAAAAAATAATCCACTTTATCTAGATCTTCAACTGAAGCTAAGTATAGAAGCATGGCTTCTGCTACATGTGAAGTCATTTGGCTTGCTAATATTCTTGGTGACTTAGTGTTAGCATTAAAAATTTATATATATAGAAGTGATGGTCATTCTCATATTGTAACTTGGTGTCGTTTGTTAAGATTAGTAATAGTTTAGTCATTGGGCTTTGGACTTGGAAAGCTAATATGTTATGTGCTATGTTTCATAAGCCTTGTTATATAATTCATGTAAACCAAGTCCAAGCCCAAATCCATTAGAAAGCCCATGAGGCCTTTCTCTCTAACTATATAAGGCACTTACCTAGTCATTTGTAAGTGTGCTTGTGTGTGTATTGTGTGTGTTTTTAATAAAAGTTCTCTTCATCTCTTATTCTCTTTATATTATCTAACGCCACATATTCATTACATCAAGTCACCATCTTTACTTCATTTACATGCTATATTGTTATTAAAGTTGATATATCTAAGGTCCTACAAGTGGTATCAATCGCCTAACAATGATTTAGGAGTGTTTTTATCAAGTTTTTTGTTAAAAAGTTGCATTTTTCATTCATTTATGCACTTTTACTTCAAAAAGTTTTGATTTTTACGTGGTTTTAGTGTTAAAGTTGTTGTTTTTATTGAAGTTTTAGTGATTCTAAGTGTTTTGGGAAAGATTTGATCAATAGAAACAAGTGGAAAAAGTGGTTTTGGTTGAAAAAATCGGATTTTTCACGTTTCTGGTCATCTTACGCGTAACTTGTGTGAATAGTATGATTTCTTAGTTGTCTACAGTACTGTTTACGCGTAAGTTTAGGCTCAAAACCCTTTTCCTACGCATAAGTGAAGATCCTACGTGTAAGTTTGGCCTAAAACCCTTTTTCTACGCGTTAGATTGAAATCCTACGCCTAAGTCTGACTTCCTACGCATAAGGTGAAATCCTACGCATAAGATCTACGCGTAAGTCCTACGCAGAAGTTCTACGCAGAAGTTCTTACGCAGAAGTTGTACTCAGTACTTCCCTGACTTGGATAAGTTTGTGGAATACTTCGACACGGGATATCTTTCGAGCTTGGACAAGTTTGAGAGATTTGTTTGGTTCTTTAACCTTACGCATAACCATATCTTACGCATAAGTTATAACTTACGCGTAAAGTTCAAGTTTACGCATAAACTTTGTGTTTACGCTTAACATTATTCTTTACGCATAACTTTTAACTTACGCATAAGATCCAAGTTACGCGTAAGATTCACTGTTTACGCATAAGATCAAGGTTTACGCGTAAGAATTTGACTTTTTGACAACCAAACTTCAAACGGCCATAACTTTTGAACCGTAACTCCGTTTTCGACGAATCAGCTGTCAAAACGACCGTGAGACAGAGGAGAACGACACGCTAAATGATTTATCAATTTAGGCAAAGTTTCGAGGCCTAAAAATGCTCCGAGAAGAAGTTATTGAGGTTTTAAGGTTTTAGATCAAATTTTTCACCATAAAAACTTGCATCAACTTACACTAATCACAACTCCTACTTCGTTGGAACGATCCAAGACTCAACTTTATCAATCTACACTTCATCAATGGCAACTCAGCAAGACATTCATGCAGCCGGTGCGGAAAACCGACCTCCAATGCTTGAAAAAGGTGGATATCTCCCATGGACAAGCCGCATGCTTCGTTACATCAAAACAAAGCCTGATGGTAAATTAATGATCAACTCCATTACAAATGGTCCATTCAAGCCAAGACAAGTTCAAATTGAAGGTAATCCAAATACAACACCTCCTACTCAACCATTCGTGCGTGAACAAACAGAAGCAGATTACACAGAGGAAGACAAGAAGCAGATCGCCGCTGATGATATGGCAATGCATTTAATCCAACTTGGATTACCACGGGAGATCTTTGCGGCGGTCGACAGCTGTGAAACTGCTTATGCTATGTGTGAACGTGTTAGAAGGATTTGTCATGAAACAGATATTGGACAACAAGACGTTGAGAACAAACTTCTTACTGAATGGGAGAATTTCACATCCACTAAAGGTGAACAGATTGAATCTTACTACTCAAGGTTTTGCACTTTGATGAATGAGTTAATCAGAAACAAGTTGACACCTCGAACAATTGCAACAAACATCAAATTCATCAATAACCTTCCAGAAGAATAGGGTCGTTATGTTACAATTGTCAATCAAACAAAGGATTTACATAAGGTGAATTATGATCAACTCTATGACTTTTTGAAGCAAAACCAAGCTGAGGCTAATGAAGTAAGGAAAGAAAGATTGGCAAAGAATCATGATCCTCTTGCATTAATTGCTACTACACCAACACCGCTACCAGTGAACACACAACAACCATCATCATCTTCCACTCACAACTACATGCAACCGTCATACATTCAACAAACAACACCGGTCTACCAACAACAGTTCTACCCACAACAACAACAACATGTTATTCCACAACAGCAATACCAACAATTCCAAGAATCAGATTTCATTGAAAATGATGAAGCTACTGCAGCATTGACCCAAGCGTTTGCTTTTCTGTCAAAGGCATTCCAAGGACGCTATTCTACACCAACAAACAACAACCAAAGAATTTCATCGAATACTCGCAACAGGCAGATTGCTCATCCGAGTTTCAATATGGGCAACGGAGGCCAAATGGTTGGAGTTTATGGGAATCAGCAAGGATATGCTACTGGAATTAACATGGGGAATCAGAATATGCAGAATGCAGGGAATCAGAATGCAGGGAATCAGAATGCAGGAAATCAGTATGGTCAGTATGCAGGGAATCAGTTGGGTCAGTTTGTTGGAAATCAAAGGGGTCAGAATGTTGGTAATCAGGCAATGGGTAATCATAATAGAAATGTTGCAGCTCCAGTAGTTAGGAATTTAGGAAATGTGAATCAGGGTAATCCGGTAAAGTGTTTCAACTGTCAGGGTGTAGGTCATATGGCAAGGAACTGTCCTACTAAGCCGAACAAGAAAGATCTCGAGTTCATGCAAAAAGCAGTGATGTTGGCACAAAAGGTTCAGGCAGGGTTTCAGTTAAACGCAGAGGAGAATGATTTTATGGCTCTTATGGATGACATGGAAGATAGAGAGGATATCGATGCGAACTGCATATTTATGGCGAATCTTCAAGAAGCTAAGTATGACACGGATTCTGACACACTTCCTGTTTATGACACCAATGCACCATCTGAGGTATCAAACTTCAACACATGTCACAATAATGATATATTTGATATGTCTCCTCATGAGGAACAGAATTCTGAGAAGCTAGCATCCACTTATGATACATACCTGGACACGCCAAGTAGTAGCAATACTCCTTCAGCAACTCCAGATGTGAATCATAATGGAGGCTTCGTTTCACAGTATGCTGAGAATGATGAGGAAACACGTGCTTTGTTTGAATCATTATTGAATAATTTTCGTATTGAAATTGAGAATGTGAAAAAGGTCAATCGCGATGTTAAGGCCGCGAATGTTAAATTGACCACTGAGCTTGAGAGTTACAAGGAAAACGTTAAAGCTTTTGAATTTCATAACAAAAGATTGTCTGAATTAGAAACTGGTTATCAAAATTCCGTTTCAAGGGAAAAACAATTGCAACTCAAGTTTGATACACTTGATGTTAATTCTTTCAAAAAGATAAAATCTTTAAACGCGGAAATTTCTGATTTACAAAACCAACTTTCTAAACAAAAATCAGCTTATACCAATCTTGAAAAAGAAAGGGACGAGCTGAAAAAGGACTTTGCAAAGAAAGAAGACAAACTTTTGGCCGAAATCGTAGAGTCAGAACACATGATTGCACATTTAGAAGAATTAGTGGTTAAGTCGGGTCAGTCAAGTCAAACAATGAAAATGATTTCAAATCAAACTAATCCGATTTACCATACGAAACATAAAGTGGCTCTTGGTAACAACACCCCCAGTAATCTCAAGAAAGCTCAGCAAGAACAGAATGTTTTGTATAATGGTAATGTGATTTACACTAAACATGATCCTCCCGTCGTTCGGGATTCTGTGCAAACGATAGAACATGTCGAAGAGAGCATAAATAAAATGAAACAAAAGGATTTGAAACCCATTGATTACAACAAATTGAACAAACTTTCGGGAATTACTTTTGTTCCACAAAAAGAACCATCTGTGTTTTCCATAAAACGACCATTCTCAAAAATGTTTTCTAAGAAAGTAATTGTTTCCAAATCTCTTTCAAAAATGGAACAAATGTCTTCTACCAACACTTTTAATACAAGTGAGGCTAGAGACATTCTGGATGACGTTAAAAAGAGAATTCAAGAACTTCAAAATATTGTTGCTTCTAAAACTACAATCAATATTAACAACTCGCATTCCAGTTTTCATATTGAGCAGAAAAAAGTTTTTGAAAACGAAATTACTATCCCACAGAATAACATCAGTGCGAGGGTAATCCATTTTGAACAAGCTTTCTTAAAAGAAACGGCCAACTTTGTCAAGGACCACAAATCTCTGGTAAACAAAGCTAATGATACTCGTGAAAACATGAATGTTTTGGAACACCTAAATGATTCTCTCTTCGAAGTTGTTATGACCACTGATATTATGTCCATCATTTTACAAACATATTATGTTCAAGACGATGAAAGACTAAGAGCTGAGACCTCCGAAATTGTTTCAAAATATGAAAATGCTCTTATAAAGCTTGAAAAAGAAAATGTGTCATATTTTAAACAACTTGATCGAAAAAAGGAAGAATGCAAGTATGACAAATTGTCGTATGAGCGTGCCTTAAAGAACATGAAAGAGCAAAATGATCTTTTGAGGGCTCAGCTTGAAAGTCAAAAAGGAAAGGGTGAGGAAACCAAGTTTGCAAAACCATTAACTTCGGAGAAACCAAATGTTTCAAACACGGTTCAAAAACCAAAAATGTCAATTTCAAGGTTTGCTCCAAAAGTCGATGACAAAAAGGATTTGACAAAACCAGTCACTCCAACACCCTTGCCTAAGAAAAGTGAAAATGTTAAGATTGTTGATAAAGGAAAAGCGGTTGTCGAAACACCTAAAGTGTTAGCACCTGGCCTTTTTAGGATTAGTCCAACTAATGCGTCTGCCTCCACATCTAAGACAAATGCGTGCAAAAAGGATAATTCTAAAGAGTCTAGTGATGCTAAAAAGGACAACAATATAAATCCTAACGCGTGTGCCTTACCTTCTACAGGATTAGAAAGCACTTCTAGGAGCAGCAGACTAAAGCCTAAGAGCAATACAAGGAACAATAGAGTCTCACCTGCAACTAAGAGTAGTAGCAAGAATAAAGTTGAAGAAGTAGAAGAACACCCTAGGAATTTATCGCTTTGTAATAAGAAACATGATTCATCTGAATGTAATGTTGAAAGTACTGGTTCTAATGCATGTAATGACTTTGTTTGTTTAATATGCAAGAAATGTTTAATTAATGATGTTCATGATGAATGTGTTTCTAAGAATGTGAATGTTACGCCTAAACAGAAGTATGTTCCAAAGGGAACTAGTGCTAGATCTAGATCTATAGAAAGACTAGCTGCACGCTTTAGGTCTACCACTAGTAGTCGAATGCCTAGGAACTACCTTAAGTTTTGTATGTGGATACCTACGGGAAGAGAGTTCATTCTTCAGAATGGCAAATTAGAAGTTGTTCAAAATAAACATGTAGCAACCTTTGATGTGTGTGATTCGGAATTTACTCCTAACCCCATGGAACCAAATTTAAAACGGTTTCCAAATACAAACTCTTCTGTTCTTGGCAGGTTATCGAAATATGTCTTTGGATCATCGACTCGGGTTGCTCCAAGCACATGACCGGGAATTTAAAGCTGCTGATCAATTTCGTCTGGAAATTCATGGGAACTGTACGCTTTGAAAATGATCATGTAGCAGCAATTCAGGGTTATGGAGATCTTCGGTTTGGGAATTTTTTAATCACTCGAGTTTACTACGTCGAAGGGTTGGGACACAACTTGTTTTCAGTTGGGCAGTTTTGTGATGCAGATTTAGAAGTTGCATTCAGAAGAAACACGGTTTTTATAAGAAATTTGGTTGGTGATGATCTCTTAACTGGTAATCGTGGTACAAACTTGTATGCTATCGACATCAACCAAATGGCTTCTACATCACCAATTTGTCTTATGACAAGGGCAACCGAAACTAAGTCCTGGCTGTGGCATAGAAGATTATCCCATCTCAATTTCGACACGATCAACAAGTTAGCCAAAGACAACATCAGCACCGGACTTCCTAAGTTCAAATACACCAAGGAACACCTTTGTCCATCATGCGAACAAGGAAAAAGTAAAAGAGCATCATATAAACCCAAAACCGTACCTAGTTCGGAAGCAAGGTTACATATGTTGCACATGGACTTATGTGGCCCAATGAGAGTTGAAAGCATTAATGGGAAGAAGTATATTCTTGTTATTGTTGATGATTATTCAAGATATACTTGGGTAAAGTTTTTGAGATCAAAAGACAAAGCACCAGGCATCATCATCACCTTTATGAAGCGTATTCAAGTTCTACTTCAAGCTCCAGTAAGTATTATAAGAACAGATAATGGCACAGAATTCACAAATCAGGAGTTAAGAACTTACCTCGAAGATGTTGGAATTACACATCAAACATCAGTTGTTAGAACTCCACAGCAGAACGGGGTAGTTGAAAGAAGAAACCGAACTCTTGTGGAAGTTGCTCGCACAATGCTGATTTTTTCTAGTGCACCACTATTCTTATGGGCTGATGCTGTAGCCACTACTTGTTTTACTCAAAACCGATCCCTAGTCCATCCGAGATTCAATAAAACCCCATATGAGCTAGTGAACAACCGTAAACCTGACATCTCTTACCTTCACGTGTTTGGCGCTTTGTGCTATCCGATGAATGATAGAGAAGATCTAGGAAAGTTAAAAGCTAAGGGTGATATTGGAATCTTCATTGGATATTCAGAAAACTCGAGGGCATTCAGGGTGTATAATAGAAGAACGAAAAAGATAATGGAGACGATGAATGTGAAGTTTGACGAGATTTCACAAATGGCTTCTGAGAGATACGCTCTAGAACCCACGCTTAATCCAATGGCTTCTAATCAAACCAGATTAGGACCCGCACCAAACCAGCAGACTTCTGGACACATCAGTTCAGGAATCGTGCCTCAAGGAGCTCAGTCAACAAACACGGATAAACCTTCAGAACAAGAACTGGAAAATTTCTTCCAGTTAATGTTTGATGAATACTATGGTGGAACTTCGACAAATGCATCAAATCAACATTCCGCTGCACCCGCTCAAAACCATCAACCACCACCACCACTAGATGCATCTACAACAATCGAAGCTGAAGCACCAACTACATCAACATCATCTACATCTACTCAAGCAACTCCAGTAATTGAAACTGAACTACCAAGAGTTGATGAGCAAAACCAAAATACAGATTTTCAAGAAGAACCTACAAATAATTCAAACGTTGTTGCGTTAGAAGAAGAAGAAGTATTTGAAAACCCATTTGCAACAGACTCTGCTGAATCTTCTTCAAGGTTACAAGAACCATCTAACACACATATGTTTTACCCAAGGTACCCTTCTACGTTTCAATGGACAAAAGACCATCCAATAGAACATGTTATTGGTGAACCTTCAAAGCCAGTTCAGACAAGGAGACAACTTGCCACCGATCTCGAATTGTGCATCTATATTTGCTCAATCAGCCTCAAAGAACAAAAGAACATTCGGGAAGCAATGGCAGAAAACCCTTGGATTGAAGCGATGCAGGAGGAATTTCTTCAATACTTGTTACATGATAGTTGGGAACTTGTTGAACGACCACTTGATAAACGTGTTCTTGATCTCAAGTGGTTGTGGAAGAACAAACTGGATGAGTAAATGACTGTTATTCGCAACAAAGCTCGTCTCGTGGCTAAAGGTTATCCACAAGAAGAAGGGATAGACTTCGAAGAATCATTCGCGCCTGTAGCTAGAATTGAAGCAGTCCGGATTTTCTTAGCCTATGCAGCTTACAAAAACATCACAGTCTATCAGATGGACAATAAGACTGCTTTCTTAAATGGAACTCTGAAAGAAGAAGTGTATGTGAGTCAGCCAGAGGGATTCATCGACAAAGGTCATCCAGACTACGTCTACAAGCTAAAGAAAGCAATTTATGGTCTAAAACAAGCTCCAAGAGCGTGGTATGACGAACTATCATCTTTCTTGCTCAAAAACAACTTCACAAAAGGAACGGTTGATGACACCTTGTTTATCAAAAAATTCAAAGATGACATTTTGATCGTTCAAATTTACGTGGACGACATTATTTTTGGATCAACCAATCCTAACCATTCAAAACATTTTGAAAATCTCATGAAAAGCAAATTTGAAATGTCCATGATGGGGGAACTAAAATTCTTTCTTGGTTTACAAATACATCAATCCCCTCGTGGTATTTTTATCAATCAAGCTAAATATACAATAGAGATTTTGAAGAAACATGGAATGGAAAATTGTGATTCTGTTGGTACACCAATGGTCACTTCACCAAAAATAGGTTCTGATTTGTTTGGAAAACCCATTGATCCGAAAAAATATCGGAGCATGATCGGTTCTCTCATGTACCTAACTGCTAGCCGACCCGATATTCAATTTGCTGTTTGTTTGCTAGCACGGTTTCAGGCAAAGCCTACAGAACTTCACCTCAAAGAGGTTAAACGGATCTTTCGGTACCTACGAAGCACCATTAACATGGGACTTTGGTATCCGAAGGATTCGGGGTTTAATCTAACAGCATTTTCAGATGCAGACCATGCTGGTGATCAAGTTACAACAAAGAGTACATTAGGTGGAGCACAATTTTTGGGTGAAAAGCTAGTAAGCTGGTCGTCAAAGAAACAATATTGTACTACACTATCAACCGCCGAAGCCGAGTATGTGTCTCTATCTGCATGTTGTGCCCAAGTTCTTTGGATGCGGACACAACTCACAGATTATGGCTTTACTTTTGATAGAATACCTATGTATTGTGACTCAAAAAGTGCCATAGCCATCTCGTGCAATCCCGTACACCACTCTAAGACGAAACATATCAAAGTCCGCTACCATTTCATCAAAGAACACGTGGAAGAGGGTACTGTTGAATTATTTTTCGTTAAGACTGATTACCAACTCGCCGATCTATTTACTAAAGCCCTTCCAAAGGAACGGTTTGACTATTTAGTTCGACGAATTGGCATGCGAAGCCTAACCCCTGAGGAGTTAGAACGTCTTCTCGAATCTTCTTGAAAAATTATCTCAAAATCGCTTCGCTGTAAATATTTTTGAAAAAACAAAATACAAAATTTGAAAAACCAACAAAAACAAAATACAAAAATATAAAATTTCAAAAAATACAAAAACAATATAAAATCAAAAAATCCAAAAATATTCTTCTCACGACATGTCTCTCGTATAAATCAATATTCTGTACGTTTCTAGAAATGTCATTCAACAATGATACGGACATGTACAGATGCTTGAACGGGAGTTCTTTAAAATGTTTTTCTAAAACATGTCGTTTCTAAAAAGTTTCTTGACAATGGCTTTCGTATACTTCAGTACGAAACCCGGGCTTAAATGATGACTTCTGATTATTTTCAAATCAAGGACTCGTACGTTCAAAGATGAAATCATTTTCAAAAGTTCGAGTATAAACAAACGAAAAGGATTTCAAACATAAACTCGTTTTTCAAAACACAATTCTTGAGCACTTTTTCAAGATTGTTCAAAAGATTTCTCAAAATCTTTCAAATGAGTGCTCAAGATAACTCCCTCAAAACCCTTAATTAATTTTAAAATGTGCTATCATTAAGGGGGAGTACAAAAACAAAATTGTTCCAAATTCATGCAAAATGAATCTGTCTTTCTCTCCAAAAAGCCTTTTCTTAATCTGTTGATATCAAAAATATCATAATATGCTATTTTTGAGGGGGAGAAGACATGATTAAAATGTGATCAAAGATGTTTAAAGTTTGTGACTGAATCTCGAAAGAGCTCGACTCAGAAAGTACCAATGAATTGACGAAGCTTAAAATGTCAGTAATCGAAAAGACTTGTCCTGGACGGGTAATAACTTCAAGCTAGTCTAACTAGTGATGTAAGCGTGTCTCGAATAGGACTTGTCTGAGTAGAATGTACCGTATCGAGAGACTTTCTTTGGACTTGACCAGGACGGGTAATAACTTCAAGCTAGTCTAATTAGTGATGTAAGCGTGTCTCGAATCGGTCATGTTCACTGAAAGTGGATCAATTCAAAAAGTGCAAACTCCTCACGCATGTGAAAATTTCTTAAAAAATTCATGAGCACATGTGAAGGGGGAGTCCTTCAAAAGAAATGCAAAACTCTCGAAGTGTCAACAATGTGTTTTATTATCATAAACACTTTGAGAGATTTTCATAAACGGTTTCATGGCAATGATAGGATAGTCATGGAGTCATAAGGTGACTAAGGTTAGGGAAAACCGTCCTATGATCCGCCAGAGCCGGAGGGATCTACCCAAGGACAATTCCAATAGATTAGAATTAGAAGTCCTTAGGTATGATTGAAAAAAGGAGAAAGAAGGGGTTGAAGAATTAAAAAGAAAAGTTATCAAAAATGGTGAAAAGAAATAGACCTCCAAATGTTCAACCTTAGGGCAGACACCGGGTTCAATTCATATGCTACTGGTTGTTGCTAAGGTGACACCGGTATTGAAGATAAATACGTCATGGACCCAGTGACGCATTGCACTTAACCTTCTTAACCACTCAAGTTCTCTTAAAAGAGCTTGTTTCATTCTCACGGGGAACCGGTGTAATCTATCGACCTGTCTCTTAGAGATGGTTGATATTGAAGCAGGAGACCTCTCCCTAATCTCCGCATAGGAAACCAAATGTGCACTTATCGAGTCTAGAGCCCCGAGATTCATCAAAAGATCTCATAGGAACACATGATCTTCCTACACTAGTTGTTCATCATTAAGGACGCCAAATGTAAACTTTAGAGTCCTACGCAGATCTTAGCAATCTGCCAAGAACATTTATGAGAGGATTCACTTTAGTGATTCTCAATGATTGAATGGAAATTCCTGCCAGGGTCAACATCAAACAACCCTGACAGCAGGTCACTTCGGTAATTCTTTATGGATTACGCTTAGTGTTCGCGGTGGTTTCAAACGGTCTACAGTCGTGGAGTGATCCCCAGCGACTCACCCAGTCATTGAGCTACTAAGTAGGTCTTGTAAGCTCCCTCGGGAGTATCTGACATGGGAACGACCTTGGTAAGGGTTAGAAGGAGTCTTCACACTATGCTGTTGACGATCTCTAATTCCTTATCTGTAAGTACCGGTTGATTTATTGCTAACTGTTTTCATGCAGCTACACATCATCTCCATGGCGACAGATTCCGCATGCTCATACATACATCTGGAAGTTAAAGAAAGCTCCATCAAAGATCTATACAACACAAAGTTTAAAGAAAGATTCTACGCCAAAAAGAAGAATCTACAAAGTATAAAGACTAAAGATCAAAGTGAAAGAAAGGGAACTACGTGTATATGAATATCAAAGTCCAAAGATGTATGAGCATGTTGGAATGGCAAACAACCACCTCAGACACAGAAGTGACGAAAGGCAGATAACTCCACATCACAAAAGAACAAAGGACGATGAAAAATCAGTTATCAAAGATCACAAAGCATGAAGGAACAAAGACTAAAGACTATTCTACAACGACACACAAAGTTAAAGACAAAGAACACGGAAGACCCACTCACGTGGAGCATCATTCGAATGACCACCCCTTAGGGGGAGATTGTTAGCATTAAAAATTTATATATATAGAATTGATGGTCATTCTCATATTGTAACTTGGTGTCGTTTGTTAAGATTAGTAATAGTTTAGTCATTGGGCTTTGGACTTGGAAAGCTAATATGTTATGTGCTATGTTTCATAAGGCTTGTTATATAATTCATGTAAACCAAGTCCAAGCCCAAATCCATTAGAAAGCCCATGAGGCCTTTCTCTCTAACTATATAAGGCACTTACCTAGTCATTTGTAAGTGTGCTTGTGTGTGTATTGTGTATGTTTTTAATAAAAGTTCTCTTCATCTCTTATTCTCTTTATATTATCTAACTCCACATATTCATTACATCAAGTCACCATCTTTACTTCATTTACATGCTATATTGTTATTAAAGTTGATATATCTAAGATCCTACACTTAGGGGTGAAAAATCTTTTGCCTATGGTCTTGTATTGTGACAATTGTTCAGCTTTGCAAATTGCTGGAAACCTATGTTTCATGAAAAAACAAAACATTTTGAAATTGATGTTCATCTTGTTAGAGAAAAGGTTTCTGCTGGTGTTATACAGACTGAGAAGATTCATACTTCTCAGCAGATAGCTGATGTGTTGACAAAAGCTTTATACTATAAATGTCACAAGTTTTTGTGTGATCAATTGGGTATGATGGATATGTTTGGTGTGAGAGATTGATGGTTGGTGTGAAAGTTAGAGGGAGGGTGTTAAAATACCATTCAAACTTTCAGGGACTGTTTCTGTCAAAACAGAAACTTATTTACACTAACTTTTACTTTTGTCTTTGTTTGTATGTTTTTATATTGTGCAGGGACTAAAGCTGGGAACATCTTAAGTTGATTGCTATATAAGGAACAAGATGGATTAGGGTTTCATTATCTCAGCTGCTTATCATCTCTCATCTCATTCTATTCTCTGAAGAAGAAATATTATCATCTCTGTTGTAATCGTTTGACTGATCAATAATTTTGATTCTGTCATTCTTTCTGATTCTGTATTATAGATCATCTATTGTGATATATTCTTTTCTAGTTTCTCATATTGTAAAGATTGTGAAGTTTAATTTGAATCAAGGGGTGGTTGGTTGGATTCAGTATTGGTGTTGTTAGAATTTCTACAGTTTCTTCCTAACATAGGCGTTCATTGTTTTGGTGTTATTTTTGTTATTAGTTTTGTGCCTTAGAGCTTATATTATAGTTCGATATCTAGAGTGGAACCACAAATTAAGAGCTTCTCAAACAAGAAGTCGAAAAAGGGATAGGATCTCCTAATGTAGATTGGAACCAACACACATACAATACAATTAGACCTAACCATTTATTAATGATGAGACCCAAAATGTACTAATTTTCAGGGAGTGTTATAACTATTTTTACATGCTTTTTTGTTGGTTTTCCTCGTTTACTTTCCAAACTGTTGATGATTGCAGGTTGTTGGTGATTTTGGACTTAAAAGTGAAGATATACTCAAAACAAGCTAAAAGACGACCATCTACAAGGTAACGACTAGTAGACGTGTCAGGTATAAAAAAAACGAATATTCCAGAGAGTTTGTTATTTTGCACAAAAGACGAGACGCCATCACAAGCTTTTCAAATGCTGTCACACCTAGAAATAATGAGCAAGACACTGTCACAAGATGAACACGACACTATCACGCTCAAGCATGACGTCATCCAAAAGGACCCTTGACGCCGTCTAGCCGCCGGTTATTGGACCAACATAAAACCCTATTCGACCTCTGACGTTGTCTGGGTAACACTTGACTATGTCTGACCCCTAAAATCTATATATATGATCTTGGGGATTCATAATTTTTAGGCAACATTCGGGAACTAGGGTTTAGAGACGATTTTTCCAGTCAGTGTGAAAGGTTTCATTCATTTTGTTCCTTTGTAATCAAGTGAAACATCAGGTTACCATCCTTATAACAGTAGTTCTTCAATACACTCATTTGTTTGATTAATCATGTCTTCTTCTATCACGTTTTCCTTGTTTATTTTTGTGACCATCATTAATATGTTGGGCTAAACTTGTTAGTAACATATTAGGATTGCATGAAACCTAGATTAAGATGAATTAATAACTTGTGACACCTTGATCTATGCAGCCAACTAATTTTTACTATTTGTTCCATTATCAATGTTAAACGCGTGATTTATTGCTTTAAGTTTATGACCATTATTATTTGTAATGAAATCGTTTATATGACACCTAGATCTAACCCATATCTAGGAAACAAATCGGTTTAAATCTTATAAATTTAATAAACCAGATATATCCAAATCCAATTAATCCTGGTATGCTTTAAAATAGGTTTGACTATTGACCATTTAGCGAACCTAAGCTAGTTGTGACACTCGTGCTAGCAATTGCATGTCTAGGTTAGTTATCGTGCTAGGATAACCTCCTTTGAACGCACTTGATTTGGTTTACTTGAATTGGGAGCTGCGTAGAATGCATGTGTAGTTTAAGTTAGGTTAAGTTGATCCAACCCTTGTCTTTATTCACCCATAGTTGTTGTTCTTTGATTAACCAAGTCAAGATCACCATATTTAAGTTTGTTCCCCGTATTTGTGTTTGGTTGAGTTGTTGTTAGTTTATCCGAAGTCTAGACAGACTGTCCCTAAGTAGTTGTCTATATCCCTCTGACTGTCTTCTCTTTTATTTTAATGCATTTTCATTTTTGTTTAGTTAATCAAACCAATTCAAAACCTAATAATTAAACTGCTTCTATAAAAAATACAAAAAATAACTTCATCCCATTGAATATTAGAAAGTTGCCTTACATCCTCCTCGCCATTCCCCTAAAGAACGAACTTCCTCCGACCATTTACATATACTACGCTACCACAATTAAGTATACTGCTTAAAGGCTGAAAACTTAAATCCCTCGTCAATTATACACAAGCAAGAGAATGAAGGTACAATTTATGCCTCACCCCCTCATCTCTACTTATAGAGAATGAAGAGGGAGAAACCTAATCTCAATAAGATTCGAAAACCACAAGAGGAGGCTAAGAGATTTCTAAGTATATTAAAAATCCTTTTAAGTTTGAGCTAAACTACGCTAACCCCTAAACTTATACCCTAACTATAACCACTAATGTACTAACAATTCATTTTGATGTTCTTGTTGTTTTGGTTCTTGCCTTGATGGCTCTTTAATTATATATTTCTTTTCAAAAAAAATTGAGGGTAGCTAGCATGCTTAGAACATCTTTCTTCATTTATTTACTCTCACTTGTTGCATAATGCGTGTGATTAAATATGCCTTTCAAGTGATGACTACTCAGGACTTTCATGCACCTTGCGTCAACTTCTTATTCATCCTCTAGAACCAAGTTCTTGAAACTTCGTACAACTTTAACTTATGATAATCAAATTTGACACGCATCGAAAATTTGAGATGCAATAAGAGATTGTTATGTTGCATGAAATCTAAATTGCTCGTAAGAAATAACTAGAATTTCGTTACAAGTACACGTATTCACCCAAAATCGTGTAGTTCCGGATCTATATAAAAGCGTAGACCCTAATGTCTGGGATTATATATTAGGCTACCCGCAGTAAGGGGTAGCGATCGACATATGTGATCGATTACAAGTCAATCTCCTTACTGTTGAGATGTCGATCGAGTGAGCATTTGGAGGATCTTGGTCGTGTACACGATCGAGTTACATTACTATTTTTTTTTTTTTTTTTTTTTTTTTTTTTTTTTTTTTTTTTTGTAGAATAGGTATTTTTGTCGGGTATGTTTTTTGTAGTGTAGGTTGCTTTTACTGGAGCACCCATTCGCTGTAGAGAGAAAGCTGACGTGACAGTGAAATTGGGAGGGATTGTCTCTCCTTACTGCATCCAGCCTTAACAAAACAAAGCGTAGACCCTAATGCATGTGTATGGGATTTTATATTAACAAAACAAAACACAAGTACCATTCACAACATTTAATGAAAGTGGCTTGAATTGCTCGTTAGAAATAACTAGAATTTCGCTACAGGTACACGTATTCACCCAAAATCGTGTAGTTCCAATCTATATAAAAGCGTAGACCCTAATGTGTCTGGGATTATATATTAACAAAACAAAACGCAAGTACCATTCACAACATTTAATGAAAGTGTATCGCGAAACATAATGTCGACAACAATTAAGGACAACGTTAATTCCATGCATCACACGTATGGTAACATACAAAAATGATGAAGAGTTGAACTCATGTTATGTTTGTCGAAATGAGAAACAATCAAATCAAAGAAAGCAACCCAATTGACAATTCTATCACTATGCACATGAAGAATATCGTATTCGAACTTTTATACCTGTGGAATCAAGGCATCTAGTTGAATTTGTTGTGTAGAGAGTCGTATTTAGGCAAAGACAATTTATTTTTTGTGGCTTTGCTTTCTTTTATTATTTATGTCATTTGATGAAAATGATTTAATGATATTGAATGCTATGTCTTGTTGTAGGTCAATGGTGACCAAAAATGGAACAAACACGAAGGATGTTACATAGATATCCTTTCGGGTTGCATCAAATGAGAGTTGCTTTAGCTGTTATTATATCTAGGTCCATAGTAGATATTGTTCATTCATTACCGTTAATCTAACATGCCAATTCATAATGTGCTAACTAAATATTTTGAACTTGTCGAGTTGTCTCCCCTCTTAAATTGCCATCATGATCAACTTTGATATGTTATGAACAATGACTGCGAAATGTGTATGCTTTGCATCTTCTGAACTCCAGTTCCAGTGTGAGACTAATAATTACATGCCTTTTCAGTATTAAGTTTTCTCAAAGATATATGTTAAAAAGAAGTTATATCGTTTTTATCCTTCAACGAGTTATGCATAGTAATGTTATGACATTTAAATCTATAAATGTTGTTCACAAAAAATAAGTTTTGCAATCCAAAAAGGGCTTGCGTTTGTGAGGAGGGTACATCTTAGGTCTCATCTTCTAATTAAGTCGTATAATTATTCAGTCGTGTCAAGTTAGCACTCAAAAGTCAAAACTAACGCCCAATTACTATAAATTGAATTGATAATTAGTCGATACAAGGCGGAGAAAGTCGACCATCGGTTGTGGGGATTAATCCCTTTACCGGATTTGTACTTTAGTCTTCAAATCTGACTCAGCTCAATTCTACTGAACCTTGGCTTTACTCGACTCGAATTGGTTTGGAAAATAACATATGGTCATGCAGATGCACTCTTTTTTCACTCTTCCACCATTGACGTTAACATATGAGTGAAATGGGCCCAATGCCGACAGTGTAAGTTCGGCCCGTTATCACGCTTAACAGTAAATTAATACAGTACTTTATTATTTTAGAACAACTATAATTACCAGCATGCTTGATTCTAGTTTGATCATCTATCATGTTACCATCAACTTGAAATGCTATTGATCCTTATTTTTGGATGAGAATTCTCTCAAGTTGATTTAAATATGATATTTCATGTTGAATTTATTGTGAGATTAATTGAACAAGCGAGCCTTCAAATTTGATTAAAGTTTAGGTCACAAACAGCAATCAACTTTTTCTAAAGTCCCATTTTGGTACGTGAATTATAAAAAATATAATTAAATGCAACGAACTTTCATAAAATATTTTTCAATATTCACATTTTGATGTGTTGTCAACTTGTCATACCAGAAGACTAACACATGTCATTGTTAATGTGAATATTTTGTGAAAGTTTGTTGCATTTAATAATATTTGTTATAGTTTAAACTTTAGAAGGAAAAAAATTGTTGGTAATTTGTGATCTAAACCTTGTTTTAAATAAATATCGTACCTTATTTTTTATGTATACATTATAAAAGTTACAAAAAATGTAGTAATGATTTTAAAAGCCAAAAAACCCGGTTAAAATTTCGTTCTTTCATTTGCATAGTGGAAATAATTGACAAGACTTTATAAACTTCCAGCATCAATAATGAAGTACAATCATCAATGGTCTTTGAAATGAACATTACTTATCAATGATTACTTCAACTTTATTTTGTTTTCTTATCGCATATAGTGATCCAGTTTTACCCGGACCAGGGAATAGTGATGATGAAGTACAATCCGTTATTTAACAAGTAAACATGCAAAATAAACGATCAAATTGTTGAGCGTTCTTTAATTGGGCCAATAGTAAAACTTGATTTTGCCATGTTTCTGTCATTTTATTAGACAATAAAAAGAAATTTGGTCAAATTTATTTAAATTTCATTGAACATAAAAAGTATGTATAAAGACCCATGCGTCGATTTTAGAAAAAAGAAAATAATAATAAAAATAAATAAATAAGCTGCTATTTGAACTTAAGTCTGCACACAATAATACATATTCAATCGATCAATCCATCAAACACTCGATCAATTCTTAGTGTGACACTAAATCACCACTCGATCAATCCCATTTTTTTTGGATGTGGGTCGTCCAAGCGATCTAGATAGCCCAATTTTGTGTGTGTGTTTTTGTGTTTTAATTAAATGAAAAAGGTATTTCCTGTGAGATATGTTTTTTTTAGTGTAGGCCGTCTTACTGTGACAACCAATCATCGGATAGAGAAAGCTGACGTGACAAATAAAATGAGAGTGATCGACCCTCATTACTATGTTTAGCCTAAGTAAAAATATCAGTTTACATGTTTTAGTTTTAATAAATAACCCAAGACTTTAAATAAATATATCAGCATCAGATTTTGTTTATTTAAAGTACTTAAAAGTTAAAACAAGTGTTTTTCTTAACGGAAACTTTCACCGTATATACCATATTTCTTTTAAATAACTCTTGAACCTATAACACGTAGGGTAGTTTGGCGAAATGGTCGTGACTTGAGTTGAGACTGAAGGTGGAAGTTAGGTCGTGTGTTTTTTTTTCTTTAAAAAATGCTTCTTAACAATATCTTAATCTAATTCATTTAAATGTGGTAAGACATTTAGGTCATTAAGATTTTTTGTTTTTCTCATTTCATTCAGAGGCGGTAAGAGACAATATGTGTTAAGAGCGTTTTTTCCCCTTCTTCTGATCATTAAGAGACAGTAAGAGGCATAGGTGAGGGATTATTTACAAAGTGACAAAAGTTTAAAAAACCTAAAAAGTATTTACAACCGTTAGATCATAAATCAAGATCCGATCAAATTAAAGAGAGAAATCTACACATAAGGGCTTGATGGTCATTCCAATAAAATAATATCATATATTTTCCATCTCCTGTCCCATCTTTATCTCTCTTTATTCCCAATCTCAGATCCGTCGTTATTCCCAATCTCAGATCCGACCATCAGATTCGGCGATCTTCTTCACCGTCACCACCGTTGCACCATCACCAGCACTAATTGGTCACCGTCAGCAATAATTGATCCGACTAGCTGCCAAGAGGTGCTGGTGTGGTGGAGGCCGGAACCAAGTCGAAGACGATGACAAATCCTACACCCTATTTGCTAAAAAAATGTCGATGCAGGTTTAGAGTTGAGTATATTTTTTAATATATTGTTGTTGGATCCTCTCTTAGATATTACAGTAGAAGTCTAGCTAGAATGGAAGAAGTAGAAATCTAGCTAGATGAATCATGGATGTATGGACATTTCCCTTCATCTTTGTTGCATTTTCCAAACATTGTAAAAAATTGACAATACTTTTTCTTTTTAGCCAACCGAGATATTGCTGTGTGCAAGCTCCAGTTGCCATTTCCCAATCCGTACATATCAAATGGTAGTTTATTTTTTAATATATTGTTATTGCCAATAACAATATATTAAAAAATAAACTACCATTTGATATGTACGGATTGGGAAATGGCAACTGGAGCTTGCACACAGCAATATCTCGCTTGGCTAAAAAGAAAAAGTATTGTCAACTTATTGGTTTTAGATGGTGACTTCATTTTATTATTTGTTTTTGGTTGTGAGTGTTTGGTTGGTGTGCATCAATTAAGTAGTCATGACTTGGTACTTACAGTAATATTTAAAAGATTCATTAATAGTGGTGTGTTTTAATTTACACACCTTTTATTCGACCAAAACCGGACCAAAAAGACCAAAAACTAATATAATTATGCAAAATATGTAGTGTTTTTGTGTTTTTGATTGTGCAGGTACGGATATGTGAGAAATGGACAAAATCGAGCTAAAAACGACAACACAAGCACGGGAAATGGAAAAGAGAGTTAAAAGCCGAGGCCGGGAAGGATTTTGCATAGGAGGATTATATCTTTGCTCAAATTGTCAAAAGAAGCCCTTGGATTAATTTTTCACAATTGGCAGAACCAGTCCTTGAAGTTTACTAAGATTACAAAATTGGTCCTTATCTTAACCTTAAAATTAAGCTTAATTTCAACTACAAAAGCAAACCTGCCTTTTTATTTACCAACCCAAAACCCAAAAGCGCAAAACTAAACTAATAATAAAACCAAACCTATTCTATCCTAGCCTGTGACCCATGCCCATTTCACTACCCAAACCCGAAATAAATTCACAAGTCAAATCCCCAATTAACTTGGTCAAACAAACAATAAAAATAACCAACGCGCTTCTTTTTCCCAATTATTGTACATCCCTTCCACCCAAGTTACCCTGTTCCCATGAAATTAACCCGTACACTTAAATGGTTCTAGAAGGGTCTGACAAGGGGCTGACACATGGAATGACACCCTGGCAAACCTTTGTATTCCTATTGGTTGTGACGCGTGGAATGAAGATCCAAGGGATGAGATTAAAGCTCATTATTGAGATATAATTGAATGGCTATGATTAGAGTTCCAGATGCTTCCACAAGTTATCCCACGCTCCTCTCCTCAGGCTATAAAAGGACCCTCACTCACTCTTTTAAAGGTTGTTAGCTTATTAGTTAGATATTAAGAGTAGGAGTAGAGTAATGTAGTAGGGTTAGTTTTAGCTAAATTTCGCGTTAATCTCAGCTTATTGTAGCTTATTTCTGTACTCATTAAAGTTTTTAATACAACTATAGTTTTCATTTTAAATTCCTTGCCATTTAATTTTTCAGCAAATCTATTGTCTTTACATCTTTTTCAAGCTTTCTATTATAGTTTTCTTAAGCTCATCCAAGTTCAATCATAGCTTGTGGTGAGTGTTGTTTATTAGTTTTTGCTTTAAATTGTCAATATGATTACTGGTCAACGAAAGTCAATGGTGTTCACGATTATGATTATGAGATTACTAGTGTTTGATTCATGATTCCTGGTCTTATAATAGCCTATCCAAAGATAGGCTTAGTTGAAGTTAGACTCCTGTTCAGCTGGGGTAAGATTGTAAGTTTCAATCTCATTTTCATTTTTTGCAATTGCTTAATTTACTGCTTAAATTTGTGTTTAACTGAACTTGTCATGCTTATTTGGTTAAAGTGAGTTAGTTAGTTGCTTTATCACTTAGTTATAGCTGCTAGTTTTAATGTTTGTTGATTCTAGCTTTTAATTGTCATAATTAGCAATCATAGGCTTAGCTAGTTTAACTACTTATTTTTCTTGTTAATTAGCCTTTTATCAGTTCATAGAGGTTATATTTCATATTAGAATTAGTTTCATAGCTTAATATAGCTTAGGTCTATAGAAATCCAAAAATAGTTAGACAGTTAGGGGTGTTTGGATCATGTTGACTTTTCTGAGTCAAACTTGGTTAGGCCACCACTTGAATTTGAATAGCTTAAATCTGATCTTTTAGGTTGTTTAGAGGTCAATTAAAGTAGTTTAGGTTAGATTTGCAGCTTTTAAGTAAAATTTTGGAAGTTCCTGGTCTTGTCTTTGTTACAACAGCTTAAATTTGAGTTTATAGCTTTAGGTCTATTTAGGTGTAATTTTCTAGTCATTTGAGTTCATTTAAGTGTGTCTTTAAAGTTTGCATAAGTGACTCAGTCATTTCCATTTTTTGAGTCAGAAATAAATCAAAAACACAAAAACAGTTTCTAATGGGCCTTATATCAGATGTATTTTGAGTTAGTAAAATGTTTGGAAATCTTTTAATAATGATTCTAAGTAGACTTTGGATTTGTCAAGAGTTTTCTCATATTTTGTAGATGTTTAGAGTGCTTATCTATAAGCTTGAATAAGACCTTCTGGCCTGTTGTCCCCTGCACAACCAGTAAGCTGGTGTGATCAAACTTATTTGTATCCCTTTATCTGCTTACTCATAGGTTAGACTAGGTTGATATTTGGCGTAATTGAAGTTTGTTAATTGTCTTTACTAGTTCTGAGCTTATTTGAGATTTTTTCTTATTTTATTGAGTCATTTTGACCTACTTGTTTGCTCCCCTGGCTGTCGGACATGTAGTAGTGATTTTTAGCTTATAGCCTTAGCTTATTTTTTGTATCTGAATTCATGTGATAGTATTTTAGTGTTTTTCATTGTTCATTTGCTTCTAGCTTATTTTGTGTTGGAGCTGCTTTTTCATCAGCTTATTCTCAACTGCTTTTTGCTCTCAGCTTATGTTCCTGTGTTTTATCTGTTCTGATTTTAGTTTCATATTTCTTATTAGTGCTAAATACTTCTGTGTTTTCAAGTTTCAATCAGTTTTGTGGCAAGTGCTTATTAATAAGCACTTGTTATAAGCTGTTTTCAGCTGAATAAGCACTTCTACTGCTTATTTTCTTTTCAAAATTTTTCTCCAAGTTCTTTTTAATATTTTAGATTTTCTGTGAATTTTTCATATTTTTCTAAGTTGTTTTACTATTTTTCTTAATATTTCTGTAACACCCCCAATTCATGGTTGCAGCGGAATTCAAACTGGGTGTTACTCGACGGCACAATAGTCACAATAATAGAAAACGAACTCCAATTGAGTCGTTTTAAAAGATTTATCATTCAAATTGTATAAATATCAGAGATTACAAAATGAGGTCCCAAATGGTTCCATGTTTGTAACACCCCCAAAATACCGCAGCGGAAGACTGTGTCATAGGGGTGCTACTTCATAATACAAAGTACAAGTTATAGAAAACGAACTCTAAATGAGACGTTTTGAAAAGTTACCATTCGATTAATGAATTCAAAGTTACAAACATGAGATTCCAAAGTATGATACATAAATGTATACAAAATGTTTTGAATGGTAAATGATAAAAGCGTAAGTCTTCAGAATATGCAGCTTGACTCTATGTTCCATGCACTAGCTATCGCCTTACTAACCTGAGATAAACATGCTAAAGTGTCAACACAATGATTGGTGAGTTCATAGAGTTTGTCTTAAAACAGTTGAAAAAGCCTCAAAAGAATGTTCACACAGCAAAGGCATTGAGAATCCACTCAGTTACAAGTCCCGCCATAAGAGACTTGTAACCTGTGTGTTCACAACCCACTGCTACAAATATAGTATAATAAAGACATGTATAAGTTCATCAAAACAATTAAGCAATTAGTCGTGAGTCTACACTTCATCTCCGAAGACCTCACGTTTATGATGTATCCAACATTCGCAAATGTTAGGATGTATCAATAGCCTCAATGGTCATCCAAGGTCTTAATTTGGAGCCACCGGAAGTCTCAATGGTCATCCAGCAACTTAATCTGGAGCCACTGGTAGTCACACAATCAATTATAACGCAGTTAAGTATAACATAATCATGTATGTATGAAATCAAGTATAATGCCATCAAGTATAAGACAATCAAGTATAAAGCAATCAAGTATAAATGTTTTGAGTATTTGTACAAGTAAGCAAGTAGTTGAGCATGTATCCCCCCCAAGAGTTAAAACAAGTACAAAAAAGTAGGGGCTATGACTCACCTTAAGCTTATGTAATGAGAAATGATAATGGTAGTCGAATCGCGAAAGTCTCTAAGAGCAGCCTATAATAGAACGTTGCGACTTAGGTTTGGAGTAACGTCTAAGAGTACGACGAATTGCCAATATATGTCTTGCATAATGTTCATGATGTAGTACTTTAGTATATAGTGTAAGTCTTTGAATATAAATGGTCTATGAAACATGTATAGGTTGTAAATCTCTTACTACCGTTCGGGCCGACATAATTCAGAAGTCATGGAGTAAACGTTCGAGGAGCCAGGACACTTTAACTCGTAAATCCACAACTCATCTCGACGGCTTACTCAATGAACTCCTCACATGAGGCTCCCTACTATTGTAGTATTTGATAACATATATATAAGCTTTTTGATCTTTAATAGTTATATGGTCTTTAGCCGTGGCTTTGCCGTGACCTTGGTCATTGTTACCATGGTCTTGAGACTCAACCTTGGCTTTAGCCATGGTTGTGGTCTTGGCTTTAGGTCATTAGACTTCTTGGTCTCATCTAATTATAATGATTATATAGTAACTTTGGTCTAAAAATGGGCTGTTAAGAATTTGAAGAAAATATCACTCGGAAAGCCTTTTCAGGGCTCGAGCTTCTTTGTTCCTGAACGAAAACGTCGTTCCGGACAACTTTCGTGTTTTAACTTTTTGATGAATCAGACCAGAAGTGGGACTTTCAAATTGGCAGAATGCAAACAGTAAGGTTTAGGCAGTTTCGGCGTTTTGGTTTCGCTAACTTCAAACGGTCATAACTTTTGACTCGTGTACTCGTTTTGGGTGATTAAAATTGCTATGTTTTCCTTGTTAAGTCCTCTTTAACAGTATGTAAGTGTCAAATATCCAAGTTATACTATTGTGGTCTTGGTTTTCCATAAAAATCACTAGTTTGCTTGTTTGCTTGTCATAAGTTAACATATGTATACCAATACTCGTTTTATCCATTTTTAAACATCATGAACACAATACAAAGACCATATATAGCATGAAAGAAACATAATAAGCATGAAATGATATTGAGCAAGAAAGTGTATAAGGGTTTGCTTACAACTTTTGTCTTTCTAAAGAAAGGAAGTCAAGTATAGAACTAGGACACTAAACCTAAGCTTGTAAACCCTTCACCATAACTCTTGTAACCATTGATAGACTTGATATAGACCTTGTGAAAACCCATTAACTTCAGCCCTAGTAACCTTGTGTAGCTCCTAATTCAACCATGGAATCACCAAACAAACTTAAGAACTAGGTAGAGAATACTAAGACCTTGAACTTTGTAGTGTAACTTGTATATTGAAGATCAAAGGATCATGGTGCTAGGTACTTATGTTGTGGCGTTTTTGTTGATGAAGAATGGAAGAGATTAGCTTGCTATTTATACTAAGAATGAGGAGGTTAGGAAGGTGGCTAGGAAACTACATAAACTTGGAGACAAAGTTGTAAATAAAAATGATCCAATGGCTAAAGTCATGAGATGATGCCACAAGTGTGAATGCCCCCCCTAGTGGCGGTTTGAAGAACTTGGAGAACAAGGTGTGGACTTTTGATGGTATTATCCTAAGTATGTAGCTAGTTTTGACTCCGTAAATCGCTAACCGTAAATGATTAAGCCTCAAAACGTAAAACCGGGTATTCTAAAAATATGAAACTTATAAATATGGTTAAACATGTCAATATAGTCCTTAATAAAATATAAAATGAGTGGTAGGTTCTATCGGGTGCTAAAACCCTGCTAAAAACTGGAAACACGGGTCTAAAACGCGTAATACGTAAAACGTACGAAAGTTGCGTAAAATTGAGAAAAGTAAAATGTAACTTTTCTAATAGGATAATAATGACTTAAAATGACTTATAATGTCTAGGCTGGGCTCAGTCTAGTGTCGGTTGGTGTTAAATGTCTTTTAGACCTAAAACCGCAAGCCTAAAAATCAAGGAATGACTTATAAAATCAAAGAATGATTTTTGGTCAAAGGAGGAGGGAAAAATATGTTAACTTTTTCTAATAAGTTGAAAACTCAAATTGTCTTAGAAACGCGTTTTGTGGTCTAACGGTTAATCGCCCATACGGTTAAGCGTGCTCATGCGAGAGTAGTACAGGCTTGGGTGACCTGCCGGGAATAGTAATTAATCTGAAAATGCAAATTGTTACAGTCTCTACCCCTTCAGGAAACTTCGTCCCGAAGTTTAGTTGATGTTAACTACTTATGGTGTGTCTAAGAGAATTCGGGATCTCTAATATAGTGGTGTTCACTCTGATTCGTCTAAGATTCTGGTTAAGGAGTTGTATCGGCTACAATTAAGCCCACTTATTTATAACACATTACTTACATAAAGAAGCGTCCAAATTTATGTAAGTAAGGGATCATAAACTTATGGTTCGGTGATTTACAATTTCTTTATTTAACTGAAAAGGCGTCCCAATCCATTTAAATAAGGAGATTCTAAAACATCCTACTTAAGAATTTCCGACACAAAATCCGCCTTCTGAGGCCGATAGTAAGATAATCAAGCCATCAAATCCCTAAAGCTAAGCAATAATATTATTTAACTCAAATTTTGTGTCTCATCAAACAAGAACTGTCACAAGATCAAGTTAACTAATTAGTTATTACTGAGCTCCATGTTTTTAATGACTCGGCTAATCTCTGGGGCTCCTTATAATACTAAAGTCACATCATCTAACAGCGTGGAACTAAGCAAACCTCTAACCAAAAAGCATATGTGTATGTATTGTGTGTAAGGCAAATAAAGAGGAAGGTCCCAACGTATATAGCAGTTATGGTCTAGGCACTAAATGCAACCTAGTTCTCTATAACCAAGGCTCTGGTACCAATCTGTAACACCCCCAAAATACCGCAGCGGAAGATTGTGTCATAGGGGTGCTACTTCATAATACAAAGTACAAGTTATAGAAAACGAACTCTAAATGAGACGTTTTGAAAAGTTACCATTCGATTAATGAATTCAAAGTTACAAACATGAGATTCCAAAGTATGATACATAAATGTATACAAAATGTTTTGAATGGTAAATGATAAAAGCGTAAGTCTTCAGAATATGCAGCTTGACTCTATGTTCCATGCACTAGCTATCGCCTTACTAACCTGAGATAAACATGCTAAAGTGTCAACACAATGGTTGGTGAGTTCATAGAGTTTGTCTTAAAACAGTTGAAAAAGCCTCAAAAGAATGTTCACACAGCAAAGGCATTGAGAATCCACTCAATTACAAGTCCCGCCATAAGAGACTTGTAACCTGTGTGTTCACAACCCACTGCTACAAATATAGTATAATAAAGACATGTATAAGTTCATCAAAACAATTAAGCAATTAGTCGTGAGTCTACACTTCATCTCCGAAGACCTCACGTTTATGATGTATCCAACATTCGCAAATGTTAGGATGTATCAATAGCCTCAATGGTCATCCAAGGTCTTAATTTGGAGCCACCGGAAGTCTCAATGGTCATCCAGCAACTTAATCTGGAGCCACTGGCAGTCACACAATCAATTATAACGCAGTTAAGTATAACATAATCATGTATGTATGAAATCAAGTATAATGCCATCAAGTATAAGACAATCAAGTATAAAGCAATCAAGTATAAATGTTTTGAGTATTTGTACAAGTAAGCAAGTAGTTGAGCATGTATCCCCCCCCAAGAGTTAAAACAAGTACGAAAAAGTAGGGGCTATGACTCACCTTAAGCTTATGTAATGAGAAATGATAATGGTAGTCGAATCGCGAAAGTCTCTAAGAGCAGCCTATAATAGAACGTTGCGACTTAGGTTTGGAGTAACGTCTAAGAGTACGACGAATTGCCAATATATGTCTTGCATAATGTTCATGATGTAGTACTTTAGTATATAGTGTAAGTCTTTGAATATAAATGGTCTATGAAACATGTATAGGTTGTAAATCTCTTACTACCGTTCGGGCCGACATAATTCAGAAGTCATGGAGTAAACGTTCGAGGAGCCAGGACACTTTAACTCGTAAATCCACAACTCATCTCGACGGCTTACTCAATGAACTCCTCACATGAGGCTCCCTACTATTGTAGTATTTGATAACATATATATAAGCTTTTTGATCTTTAATAGTTATATGGTCTTTAGCCGTGGCTTTGCCGTGACCTTGGTCATTGTTACCATGGTCTTGAGACTCAACCTTGGCTTTAGCCATGGTTGTGGTCTTGGCTTTAGGTCATTAGACTTCTTGGTCTCATCTAATTATAATGATTATATAGTAACTTTGGTCTAAAAATGGGCTGTTAAGAATTTGAAGAAAATATCACTCGGAAAGCCTTTTCAGGGCTCGAGCTTCTTTGTTCCTGAACGAAAACGTCGTTCCGGACAACTTTCGTGTTTTAACTTTTTGATGAATCGGACCAGAAGTGGGACTTTCAAATTGGCAGAATGCAAACAGTAAGGTTTAGGCAGTTTCGGCGTTTTGGTTTCGCTAACTTCAAACGGTCATAACTTTTGACTCGTGTACTCGTTTTGGGTGATTAAAATTGCTATGTTTTCCTTGTTAAGTCCTCTTTAACAGTATGTAAGTGTCAAATATCCAAGTTATACTATTGTGGTCTTGGTTTTCCATAAAAATCACTAGTTTGCTTGTTTGCTTGTCATAAGTTAACATATGTATACCAATACTCGTTTTATCCATTTTTAAACATCATGAACACAATACAAAGACCATATATAGCATGAAAGAAACATAATAAGCATGAAATGATATTGAGCAAGAAAGTGTATAAGGGTTTGCTTACAACTTTTGGCTTTCTAAAGAAAGGAAGTCAAGTATAGAACTAGGACACTAAACCTAAGCTTGTAAACCCTTCACCATAACTCTTGTAACCATTGATAGACTTGATATAGACCTTGTGAAAACCCATTAACTTCAGCCCTAGTAACCTTGTGTAGCTCCTAATTCAACCATGGAATCACCAAACAAACTTAAGAACTAGGTAGAGAATACTAAGACCTTGAACTTTGTAGTGTAACTTGTATATTGAAGATCAAAGGATCATGGTGCTAGGTACTTATGTTGTGGCGTTTTTGTTGATGAAGAATGGAAGAGATTAGCTTGCTATTTATACTAAGAATGAGGAGGTTAGGAAGGTGGCTAGGAAACTACATAAACTTGGAGACAAAGTTGTAAATAAAAATGATCCAATGGCTAAAGTCATGAGATGATGCCACAAGTGTGAATGCCCCCCCTAGTGGCGGTTTGAAGAACTTGGAGAACAAGGTGTGGACTTTTGATGGTATTATCCTAAGTATGTAGCTAGTTTTGACTCCGTAAATCGCTAACCGTAAATGATTAAGCCTCAAAACGTAAAACCGGGTATCCTAAAAATATGAAACTTATAAATATGGTTAAACATGTCAATATAGTCCTTAATAAAATATAAAATGAGTGGTAGGTTCTATCGGGTGCTAAAACCCTGCTAAAAACTGGAAACACGGGTCTAAAACGCGTAATACGTAAAACGTACGAAAGTTGCGTAAAATTGAGAAAAGTAAAATGTAACTTTTCTAATAGGATAATAATGACTTAAAATGACTTATAATGTCTAGGCTGGGCTCAGTCTAGTGTCGGTTGGTGTTAAATGTCTTTTAGACCTAAAACCGCAAGCCTAAAAATCAAGGAATGACTTATAAAATCAACGAATGATTTTTGGTCAAAGGAGGAGGGAAAAATATGTTAACTTTTTCTAATAAGTTGAAAACTCAAATTGTCTTAGAAACGCGTTTTGTGGTCTAACGGTTAATCGCCCATACGGTTAAGCGTGCTCATGCGAGAGTAGTACAGGCTTGGGTGACCTGCCGGGAATAGTAATTAATCTGAAAATGCGAATTGTTACAATGTTTACAATTTACATTAAATGAGTTTTTGAATGATAATAAAATTTATAGCCCTCTTGAGTATCCGTGCCTTTCCGTGCCATCCTTGATCGTCATGAACCTGAAATACATGCTTGAGAGGTCAACACAAAGGTTGAGTGATATTCATAAAGTTTGTTTAATGTTTGAACACAGTATGTTGGTAGTTAAATCGTTGAACAAAATAATCGTAGTGTGAGCTATAGACTCACACTCATAGTTAGAAAACAAAGATGGGCTACGTTGTTATATGCCCGGAAAGGTTATTAATTCACTAAGCTTATGACACCAAAACGTTAACGTGTACCAATATCGATCGGCAGATTTATCCCGGTAGGTACTTTGCCGTCATACCTAATGTCTCAAATATTAATGCATTTGTTTGAACTTAGTCAAAACAAATGGGATTCGTCAATCCCAATAGGCATATTCACAATATTCGCGCTCACTCGCAAGTAACCCTCGCAAGTGATTAAATGGTTCATAATAAGGGATCTTGGTTTGGCAAGGATGTTACTTAGTGATAATAAAACATAGTCGAATAGCATACAATAGAAAGCATTGTGTTCGAGTAGAAAAATAATAGCATGTATTCCCCCCAAGGGTTTGTAAAATAGTTAAACAATAGAAAGTGGGGCTACGAACTCACCTTAAATTATGTAGTAAGTAGTGAATGTGATAGTCGAATCGTGAAGGTTTCTACGAGCAACCTATAATAGAATGTTGCGACTTAGGATTGAAATAATGTCTAAGAATATGAATAAGTGCCTATATAAATATCTTGCATTTAGTCCATGATGTGGTATGATGTATATTGTAAGTCTTAGAAAGAAAAGATTCATGAAACATGTATGTTTTATATATCGTTTACTACCGTTCGGGCCGACATAATTCAGAAGTCATGTTAGTAAGCGTTCGAGGAGCCAGGACACTTTAATTCGTAAATCCACAACTTAACTCGACGGCTTACATAATGAACTCCTCACATGAGGCTCCCTACTATTGTAGTAGTTGATAAAATATATAGATATAAGTTTTGATTCGAAAAGTTACATGTCCGATATTTGAGTAAACTTAGGAAAGTTTAGTATTACATGAAGATTGTTATTAGGGTAAGTTTCATAAGTCTTGTATGACAATTTCTCTTTGTATTATCTCATGGTTCCTTTTTAAGTGAAGTAGATCCAAATTGCTTGTTCAAGTTATCGCCTAATTCCTTGTTTCATGTTTACGCCTAAGTAAGCTTACATGGTCATTTCGTTATGGCCTAGCCATGACCTTTGGTCCTTGTTCCAAGGTCATGAGACTCAACCTTGGCTCTAGCCATGGTGGTGGTCTTGATTATAGGTCATAAGACCTCTTGTTCCTTTTAAAGTATAACCATAATATAGTGACTTATATATATATGTAAATAGCTGTTAAGAAACTGAGAAATATCTCACTCGGAAAGCGTTTTCAAGGCTCGAGCTTCTTTATTCCTGAATGAAAACGTGATTCTGGACAACTTTCGTGTTTTAACTTTTTCATGAAACGGAGCAGAAAAGCCTCTTTTTGCGTGTTTTAGGTTCTGTCACAGAAACTATTTTGGCAGTTTTGCCGGAAAGTTTTGGTAACTTCAAATCGCCATAACTTTTGACTCGTATACTCGTTTTAGGTGGTTCAAGTTGCTACGGTTTCCTTGTTAAGTCCTCTACTGTAATATGTAATGATCCAACATCATATTTTTACCATTTTGATCAGGTTATACCAAGAAAGTTACTAGTTTACTTGTTTTATTAATTTGTCTTATCAATCATGTACAATAACTTGTTTTACTCACTTTTATACATCATGGACATTTATACAAGACATAATATAGCAAGAATAATAGGTAAATAACATGAACATGATTATTTAACAAGAAGCAAGTTAGGTTTTGGCTTACAACTTTTGGCTTTCAAATAAGAAAGGAAGTTAACATGTAAGGATAGGACTTTGATAGACTTTTGCTTCAACCCACTTCACTTCAAGCAATCTTTCTACTCTTGTAATCTTGAAAGAGAGATGATGAAAGTTGAGGTGACTTGAGTGGATTCAAACTCAAGAGAAATCACCAAAGTTCTAAAGATTAGAAGTAGTTTTGATGAATCAAAACCAAACTAGTGGTTATGTGTTGTTATGCTCTTGAATCTTGCATGAAACTTGGAAGAAATTAGCTAATGAAAGGGTGCTGGTGTGTGTGTGATATGGGACAGCCAAGGAGGGGGAGAGGGGCTTTTATATGGCCTTGAGGAGGTTAGGAAGTCACTAGGAAATTTCCTAAAACTTGGTGACCAAGTTTAACTTGGAGAGAAAGTTTGGACAAATGTAATCATCCTATGAGCACAAGACTTTTCACCAAGCCACTTTGCTTGGTGAATCACTAGAAATTTCGTCCATGGTCTTATCTAGGATGACTAGATGAAGTTTTGATTTTATCTTGCATTTACGGAGTGAGTTTAGGTCCCGTTAATCACTAACTGTAAGTCGTTAAGTCACGAAACTTAAAACCGGGTATCGTAAAAATACGAAACTTGGAAGAATGATTAAACTTGTCAAAATACTCCATAATAAAATATAAAATGAGTGGTAGGTGCTAAAACTGGAAACACGGGTCTAAAACGCGTAATACGTAAAACGTACGAATATTGCGTAAAATTGAGAAAACTAAAATGTTACTTTTCTAATAGGATAAAAATGATTTAAAATGACTTATAATGTCTAGACTGGGCTCAGTCTAGTGTCGGTTGGTATTAAATGTCTTTTAGACATCAAACCGTAAGCCTAAAAATCAAGGAATGATTTTTGGTCAAAGGAGGAGGGAAAAATATGTTGACTTTTCCTAATAAGTTGAAAACTTAAATCGTCTTAGAAATGCGGTGCAGGTATAGGCTAAGGTTACGGCTGAGTAAAAACGCTTAAAAACTGAAAATTCTAGTTTTTCATGGCCGAGGCTTATTTTGGTCATGTTTTTCTCAGTCACGATTAATTCTCAAATAAATCATGAGTGTGTCAAACATTTTTCTTATGCGGGGTCACTTAACGCGGTCGAGTTTCGTTGTGCGTAGAATTTCTGAATGACGTTTTACCCTAAAACGTGTAATTCCTTAATAACTTTCACGAAAATGAGCTTATGAAAGTTAAACTTTTAATTTGCCATGGAAAAGATTTATCACTCGAGGCCAAGAAACAAAAATCAGATTTTGGGAAAATTTCGAGAAAAATGAATAGTAAAAGTGAATAGTGAAATTTTCCGGCAAAAGTAATTAACCTGAAATTGTGAATTGTTACAGTCTCTACCCCTTACGGGGAACTTCGTCCCGAAGTTCTATGTGTGTCATATGTTGGAGTGGTGTCGATGAACAGGTGTGGTTACTTATGAGGACTAAAGTCTGGGATTATTAGTGATGCAGTTTGATTTGTCATTTCCGTGTATGGTGTAGGATGAGGCTTACTTTTATGTAGGAAAGGTATGGTAATAGTCGAATATCAAAGGAAATTGATATAGCAGTCGAATATTAATAGGAATTGAGATAGTAATTGCAATCATAGCCTAGTAGGTAATCGGTTGTTGTACTTAGTGTTTATTGACTTCATACTTATGTTATATCGGATACAAATAAGTCCACTTATTTATAATTCTTTATTTACATAGAGAGGCATCCCAAACAATGTAAATAGGAAAATATAAACTTATGGTTCGGTGATTTACAATTTCTTTATTTAAATGAAAAGGCATCCCAATCCATTCAAATAATTATAAATCATCCTACTTAAGAATTCTCAACCCAACATTCATACTTAGCCGGTGAGTTACAAGGTAGTGTATTACGAGATGATACTGGTGTTCCAAAAGTACAAGATGAATATTCAATCTTGTAAAGCTGATGAGGGTACTTGTGGTGTAACTAAGGATGAAAGTGCATCAAGATCTGTTAATGAGTTTGTGGTTGCAACGGTTGTGAAGATAATGATGTGATATGTTGATGAACAAAAGTGTGTAGTGTATGCTTAACATTAATACTCTTAGGTATAGATGTTGAGTTTGTTTTGAAAATCTTAAGAGATTTTAAAGGTTTATGATGGAATGGTATCCTTAGGACCTAAACAGGGTAGTACTTCTACGGGATGAAGAGAATAATTGATAATTATCCCAAGATAGTAGTTCGGATTATCTCATAAATGAAAATTTTCAAGAATGAATTTAGATCATACAAATAAGGTGTTAAGATCTTGCTGAATGGTAAGGCACTATCGTGTCTCTAGATTGTTTTAATGTATTCTGGTGGTTTATTGAGTTCATGTAGGAAATTAACCTGAACATAACCCTAGCACAACTATTCTCAGTATTTAAAAATTTTAAGTCGAATATAGTTAGTCAGACTATATTCCACTGTCCCTAAGTTAAATATAGGTGACTAGTCTATATTTAGCCGAGGTTCGATAAAATTTTCAAATACCTAAATTAGGTATACTTGTGATATGTCCGTTGCTTTCGGGAAAACTGTCCACTAAACAAAGGCGATGTCAAACCCTTCAATTGCAAGTCCCGGCCATACAAGACTTGTAACGTATGTTTTCATAATCCATTGCATAGAAGATAGTACGGGTAGGTACGTGTGGAAAGGAAGTTTTAAGTAGTTCTAAAATAGAACATACATGGCCAGGATCACGAACTTTTAATAATGAAGGTTTCAGAAGAAAACTTTGATGAATGTAGGGCTGAACTTCAGCTTTTGTAGGTGATGGATTTGTTTGTCCTTTACAAATCTCATATTTCTATTTAGAAATCGATAGATTGTGATGGTTTTTGATATCATATGAAATGATATTGATGATGTGATGGAATAATTCCAGAGACCATTACGCAAATCACAATGTCTCGGAAGTAGATTGGACCATTGTGTGACTCAAAACATTTGAGAAATGATTAAGACCATTGTATCATACAATGTCCGGGAAATAGAAAAGACCATCGTAATTCGTTACAATATTTTGGACATAAAATGTTGGAGTAGGAACATGATTGGGAGAATGTAGTTGTGCCGAAATGCCCTAGAATAGGCATACGCAGATATGTTTAGATTAAATGATTGAAAATAACTCGAATGTATATATAAATATACTAGTATTTGTTCGTGTAGTGTAAAATGCCTAGTGTGTATATATGAATATACTTATATGTTTGTGTAGCATAACATGCTTACTAAGTCCATAATCGTCTGGAGGATGGAAGACACGGAGAGCGGAAGGCTATAAAAATGTTTTTGCTTGTATGTGTAGTTATAGTTTAGGTCTCAATTAGACCCGTTTCTCTATAACCATGGCTCTGGTACCAATCTGTAACACCCCCAATTCATGGTTGCAGCGGAATTCAAACTGGGTGTTACTCGACGGCACAATAGTCACAATAATAGAAAACGAACTCCAATTGAGTCGTTTTAAAAGATTTATCATTCAAATTGTATAAATATCAGAGATTACAAAATGAGGTCCCAAATGGTTCCATGTTTACAATTTACATTAAATGAGTTTTTGAATGATAATAAAATTTATAGCCCTCTTGAGTATCCGTGCCCTTCCGTGCCATCCTTGATCGTCATGAACCTGAAATACATGCTTGAGAGGTCAACACAAAGGTTGAGTGATATTCATAGAGTTTGTTTAATGTTTGAACACAATATGTTGGTAGTTAAATCGTTGAACAAAATAATCGTAGTGTGAGCTATAGACTCACACTCATAGTTAGAAAACAAAGATGGGCTACGTTGTTATATGCCCGGAAAGGTTATTAATTCACTAAGCTTATGACACCAAAACGTTAACGTGTACCAATATCGATCGGCAGATTTATCCCGGTAGGTACTTTGCCGTCATACCTAATGTCTCAAATATTAATGCATTTGTTTGAACTTAGTCAAAACAAATGGGATTCGTCAATCCCAATAGGCCTATTCACAATATTCGCGCTCACTCGCAAGTAACCCTCGCAAGTGATTAAATGGTTCATAATAAGGGATCTTGGTTTGGCAAGGATGTTACTTAGTGATAATAAAACATAGTCGAATAGCATACAATAGAAAGCATTGTGTTCGAGTAGAAAAATAATAGCATGTATTCCCCCCAAGGGTTTGTAAAATAGTTAAACAATAGAAAGTGGGGCTACGAACTCACCTTAAATTATGTAGTAAGTAGTGAATGTGATAGTCGAATCGTGAAGGTTTCTACGAGCAACCTATAATAGAATGTTGCGACTTAGGATTGAAATAATGTCTAAGAATATGAATAAGTGCCTATATAAATATCTTGCATTTAGTCCATGATGTGGTATGATGTATATTGTAAGTCTTAGAAAGAAAAGATTCATGAAACATGTATGTTTTATATATCGTTTACTACCGTTCGGGCCGACATAATTCAGAAGTCATGTTAGTAAGCGTTCGAGGAGCCAGGACACTTTAATTCGTAAATCCACAACTTAACTCGACGGCTTACATAATGAACTCCTCACATGAGGCTCCCTACTATTGTAGTAGTTGATAAAATATATAGATATAAGTTTTGATTCGAAAAGTTACATGTCCGATATTTGAGTAAACTTAGGAAAGTTTAGTATTACATGAAGATTGTTATTAGGGTAAGTTTCATAAGTCTTGTATGACAATTTCTCTTTGTATTATCTCATGGTTCCTTTTTAAGTGAAGTAGATCCAAATTGCTTGTTCAAGTTATCGCCTAATTCCTTGTTTCATGTTTACGCCTAAGTAAGCTTACATGGTCATTTCGTTATGGCCTAGCCATGACCTTTGGTCCTTGTTCCAAGGTCATGAGACTCAACCTTGGCTCTAGCCATGGTGGTGGTCTTGATTATAGGTCATAAGACCTCTTGTTCCTTTTAAAGTATAACCATAATATAGTGACTTATATATATATATATATATATATATATATATATATATATATATATATATATATATATATATATATAGCTGTTAAGAAACTGAGAAATATCTCACTCGGAAAGCGTTTTCAAGGCTCGAGCTTCATTATTCCTAAACGAAAACGTGATTCCGGACAACTTTCGTGTTTTAACTTTTTCATGAAACGGACCAAAAAAGCCTCTTTTTGCGTGTTTTAGGTTCTGTCACAGAAACTATTTTGGCAGTTTTGCCGGAAAGTTTTGGTAACTTCAAATCGCCATAACTTTTGACTCGTATACTCGTTTTGGGTGGTTCAAGTTGCTACGGTTTCCTTGTTAAGTCCTCTACTGTAATATGTAATGATCCAACATCATATTTTTACCATTTTGATCAGGTTATACCAAGAAAGTTACTAGTTTACTTGTTTTATTAATTTGTCTTATCAATCATGTACAATAACTTGTTTTACTCACTTTTATACATCATGGACATTTATACAAGACATAATATAGCAAGAATAATAGGTAAATAACATGAACATGATTATTTAACAAGAAGCAAGTTAGGTTTTGGCTTACAACTTTTGGCTTTCAAATAAGAAAGGAAGTTAACATGTAAGGATAGGACTTTGATAGACTTTTGCTTCAACCCACTTCACTTCAAGCAATCTTTCTACTCTTGTAATCTTGAAAGAGAGATGATGAAAGTTGAGGTGACTTGAGTGGATTCAAACTCAAGAGAAATCACCAAAGTTCTAAAGATTAGAAGTAGTTTTGATGAATCAAAACCAAACTAGTGGTTATGTGTTGTTATGCTCTTGAATCTTGCATGAAACTTGGAAGAAATTAGCTAATGAAAGGGTGCTGGTGTGTGTGTGATATGGGACAGCCAAGGAGGGGGAGAGGGGCTTTTATATGGCCTTGAGGAGGTTAGGAAGTCACTAGGAAATTTCCTAAAACTTGGTGACCAAGTTTAACTTGGAGAGAAAGTTTGGACAAATGTAATCATCCTATGAGCACAAGACTTTTCACCAAGCCACTTTGCTTGGTGAATCACTAGAAATTTCGTCCATGGTCTTATCTAGGATGACTAGATGAAGTTTTGATTTTATCTTGCATTTACGGAGTGAGTTTAGGTCCCGTTAATCACTAACTGTAAGTCGTTAAGTCACGAAACTTAAAACCGGGTATCGTAAAAATACGAAACTTGGAAGAATGATTAAACTTGTCAAAATACTCCATAATAAAATATAAAATGAGTGGTAGGTTCCATTGGGGTGCTAAAACCCTGCTAAAATTGGAAACACGGGTCTAAAACGCGTAATACGTTAAACGTACGAATATTGCGTAAAATTGAGAAAACTAAAATGTTACTTTTCTAATAGGATAAAAATGATTTAAAATGACTTATAATGTCTAGACTGGGCTCAGTCTAGTGTCGGTTGGTATTAAATGTCTTTTAGACATCAAACCGTAAGCCTAAAAATCAAGGAATGATTTTTGGTCAAAGGAGGAGGGAAAAATATGTTGACTTTTCATAATAAGTTGAAAACTTAAATGGTCTTAGAAATGCGGTGCAGGTATAGGCTAAGGTTACGGCTGAGTAAAAACGCTTAAAAACTAAAAATTCCAGTTTTTCACGGCCGAGGCTTATTTTGGTCATGTTTTTCTCAGTCACGATTAATTCTAAAATAAATCAAGAGTGTGTCAAACATTTTTCTGATGCGGGGTCACTTAACGCGGTCGAGTTTCGTTGTGCGTAGAATTTCTGAATGACGTTTTACCCTAAAACGTGTAATTCCTTAATAACTTTCACGAAAATGAGCTTATGAAAGTTAAACTTTTAATTTGCCATGGAAATGATTTATCACTCGAGGCCAAGAAACAAAAATCAGATTTCGGGAAAATTTCGGGGAAAATGAATAGTAAAAGTGAATAGTGAAATTTTCCTGCAAAAGTAATTAACCTGAAATTGTGAATTGTTACAATTTCTTAGTTTAAATTCATTTTATAATACTTTTTAATAAATAAAAATCAAATAAAAATCAGAAAAAGTCTTAAAAAATCCAAAAATATTTTAGATAATTCTTTTCTATTATTTTAGATTTTTCAATTTTAAATTTGCATTTTTCCCATTTATTTTTACATTTTCTTTTATTTTTAATTACTTTTTAATTCCAAAAATAGAAATTAATTCCTAGAAAATAAATAAAAAGTCAAAAAAATATTTTTCTTTTTCTCAAAATTATTTTAAGTAGTTTAAGATTTTTAGAAATTTATTTCATATTTTAAGGATCATTTTTCAATAATAGTTACGTTTTATTTCGTACGTTACGTTTTAAACTTGCATTTGAATCACCATTTTGAATCTTTAGATCATTGTGCATACTTAGCTTGTACTTTCTGCTTTATTTGTGATTTCTTTTCATTATTTGAATTTTACCATCACTATTTTCTCTTTTCCACTTTTCACGACACGATTCACAAATCAATATTCTAAGATTCCATTCACGCCTTCGTTGGGAAACGACTCGGGTAATCCGTATTTCTTGCGGATTTCCTCGGTTTGGCGCCGCTGCCGGGAAAGGTTGTGAATTTTTGAATTTCATTTTGAAAAATCGTGTTTTGATAAGCCTTCCTCTATCTTGTATATATTTTCTATAAAAATATAAAAATTAAAAAAGCAAAAACACTTTTCCTAAAGTGTTTTCAAAAAAATACAAAAAGAAAGTTATAGCCTTGACTCCCTCGTGAAAGAGGGGGCGTTGTAAACCAAATAAGCATACCAACATAAGAACACGTGAAATTAGTTGTTAATTGGATTACTTTGATCTACAACTGAATAAGCGGGAAAATTCTTTTCTCCTGTTTCGTCGCGAGTAGTTTTGAAGGAAACGATTACAATTAACGTAACGGTTTAAAAAAAAGTTTGTGATTTGTTTTTCAATAAATAATAAAAATCCAAAAATATTTTTCATTTTCATATTTGATTTTCATTTTTATTTTGATTTGTTTTTATAATACGAAAAACCAAAAATAATCTTCTTATCCTCTTATACGTATAATTCTTCTTCTCACACCCTCTATCTATTTAATTCTCATTTATGTCTTCATTTTATCATTATGGGAAGTTTTATAATATTCCAACAATCGAAGATGATGGAAGAAAAAGCATTGAAGAATTGTTCTTGAGGGGCATAGGCAGATTATAAGAACGTTATTTTGTAAACATGACATCGATTCTTCGAGTAGCAATCCCACTCCGTCTTTTGAATCTAACATCCCCGACTCTTCCCGTCCTTCTCTCACACCGGTTGAGGGAAGTGACCCCATTTCGAAAGATGTTGATATTTCTCTTAATGATTCTATTTCAACTGAGATAGTTACGCCGTCAGATCCTTTGGAGCCCGCGCTCAAGGATTCTTTACCCGATTTTGAGAAATATTTTTTTATGCGGCTGAAGAATGTGAGTTATCTCCGATTGATAATTCGATTGATCATGATGAGATGTTCTCCGATTCTGACGATGATGATTCTATATCTTGTGGAGACATCGAATATGTTGAAGAAGTACCTTTTGAGCTCGTCAGTTCAGAAGAAGAGAATGATGAAGATATTGAAACGAAAATCCAAGATGAAGCTCTTCGTGAAAAATTATTAAATATCAATCTTCTCATTTCTAAGATCGAGGCATTGAAAGATCCTCCGACTTTTTCTCCTATCCCCGTTATGGATAGTGATTTCTTACCCGAGCTTGAAATTTTTAGATTTGAAGAGAATAGTAGTGGCAATCCCACTATTCATGATATCTCTTTTCCAGATTATGAGCGTTTTGAGTTTGAGATTGATTCTGAACTTATTTTGAGTGCTATTTCCGATAATCCGTCACGTGACCCTCTTTTAGAGGATATTGATCTATTTCTTGCTGCGGATAACTTGATACCACCAGGTATTGAGAATGACGAGAATGACATTCAAAGAAATATTCTTTCCAATTTACCTTCTTCTCGTTCACCCGCAAAACCACCCGATGTAGATTATGAATCAGATACGGATAAAGATATTTTTGGAGTGGTGGACGAGATTTCTGAACAAGATGTTCCTATGCTTGATATTTTACCCACCCAACCCACCCGTGATTCTGAACTTGACTTTGCTTTTGTCATCCGAGTGTTTCACCCATTCTTTACTTATCCCCTCATTTCTTCACTTTTCCACTCCACCAGGAGTGAAGATACCGTTTTTGACCCCGGCATCTCCATTTATCATGCTGGGTGTCCATTCCATTTGCTCCCCCAAGATTAAGTAAATTCGGGGCGAGTCTAAGCTATATGACTCGATAAAAAACAAGCGCTTCGTGGGAGGCACCTCATGCTTATCAAATTCATCTTCTTAAAATTCTTATTTCTAACAAATAACGTGAGGAGGGAATCCTCTTCCATTTTCTCGTGTTTTGTGCTTGTTTTTGTGAATGTTTGTCCAGGATTTGCCCGAATAATGAAGACTCTCGTGCTCGTCGTGTTGTCCTTTCTTCACTCGAGTTTCATCATTCGTTACTCATCCATATATCCTAATCTTATCGACTAACATTTATCTTTTGGCATAATTAATAAATGGCCTTAGATTTATGTAGGAGAATCCTTACCTTTTAAACATTGAGGACAATGTTTCGTTTTAGTCTGGGGGGTGATCTTTCGATCTGATTTTTGCCTTGCACTTTGCTGTGAACTCTCGCAACTCCGTTTTTCCCAAAAAATGAAAATTTTGAAAATTTTTGAAGAAAAATCAAGGAAAAAAGTCATTAAAAAGCACAAAAAAATGAGAAAAATTGAAAAAATTATGCAAAAATATAATAGAGTTTGAATAAGTGTTTTGACACCTTGTTGACTTTCCAGCTGGCGAGAGTAAGAATAAATATTTTGACTTGACCGGGCGTGTTGAGCCCTAGCTTGTTCCCTTAACCAATGATAATCACATAAGCTTGTGCTAGTCTTGTACACCAGGAGCTATAAAATGCGAATTCTTTCTTAAGAATATGCAAGTTCCCGTACTTGACTTTATACATGCGCAGCTTAAAAGCTTTCGCTAGTCTTTTACATAAGGAGCTAGAAAACGCGAATTCTTCTTCTAGAATTTGCAAGTTTCCGTATCTGACTTTATGTATGCGTGGCTGATTATCGGCTAAGTATTCGCTGGTTTCATTACTTGGAATCTTAAATTGCGAAGAGCGAGAAATGATAGAGTTTATTTAGAAGTTAGATGCTAAACGTGGAGTAGTTGGTTCTCTTTAGAGCTCATGAGAGGTACTTGTGGCTTTTTACTCCCGCAAAATTGTTTCACTAATATATAATAGATGTTCTAGGTTAATTAGTGATATTTAGGTTTAGATAATATTAAGTTTTTTATTTTCTTAAAAGAATCTTTGCTTTAAAAGTTGGGTACATATTAAGGAACATCAAAAATAAAAGCAAAAATGAAAAAAATCAAAAGTTGATTATGTATGTGGTTTTGGAGCTACCCAATAAGCTTCCATTGATGATGAAAAAAGTAAAGAAAGAAAAGTATGAAAAGTGAAAAATGAAAAAAATGAAAAATGAAAAAAAAATGAAAAGTGAAAGTTTGTATTGAATAAGAGCTTAAGTGTATAAAAGTTGTTGGTGCGTGAGGTGCATGTGGATGATTCTGAATTGGACACATGAGGTGCACGTGTAGTACTCCACAACTTATATATGAGATTGTATGTACTCAATTCCTTGATGTAGACCGAATTTTTAAAGCAGTGGTTCTTGAGGGAAAATGAAAAACTACTTATCGTTTAAACTTAGTATCTCTATCGGAATAAAAAGTATTGAAACGAGAAAATATGAAGAAATTCATTTCTCAACAAAAGTAAAATATTGAGATACAAAACTTAGGACATGGGAGTAAGAGGTTTCCACAAGTAACTTTTATGAGTAGTGTTAGCATCTAACTTGTAGATAAGCTGTGATCTCGTTTGTACGCTTAGTTTGGGGGCTTGTGAAAAAGCAAGGATGACGATTTTTATCCATATGGTCACTTTTCTATGAAAAGTGTTTCTACTCGTTGACCCTAAAAAATTATTGCAAAATAATGAAAGTTCAACAAACCGTCACAAGAATGAAGTGAGAAAAGTTCAAAAAATAGAAGTAAAAAGTAGAATAAAGAATAAATTTTAGAAAACGGGGCGTTTTTGGGAATAAATGATTTTCTAACTTCTTTTGAACCTCCTTGCTACTTTATAAAGTCAGTAGGAAGAGTTATGAAATCATTTATCCCAAAAGCGTGAATTGATCCCATTGCGTAATAGCACGACAATACTTTAGTCGGGGGGATTTTGGTGTGTGTTAATTTACACACCTTTTATTCGACCAAAACCGGACCAAAAAGACCAAAAACTAATATAATTATGCCAAATATGTAGTGTTTTTGTGTTTTTGATTGTGTAGGTACGGATATGTGAGAAATGGACAAAATCGAGCTAAAAACGACAACACAAGCACGGGAAATGGAAAAGAGAGTTAAAAGCCGAGGCCGGGAAGGATTTTGCATAGGAGGATTATATCTTTGCTCAAATTGTCAAAAGAAGCCCTTGGATTAATTTTTCACAATTGGCAGAACCAGTCCTTGAAATTTACTAAGATTGCAAAATTGGTCCTTATCTTAACCTTAAAAGTAAGCTTAATTTCAACTACAAAACCAAACCTGCCTTTTTATTTACCAACCCAAAAGCCCAAAACTAAACTAATAATAAAACCAAACCCATTTTATCCTAGCCTGTGACCCATGCCCATTTCATTACCCAAACCCGAAATAAATCCACCAGTCAAATCCCCAATTAACTTGGTCAAACAAACAATAAAAATAACCAACACGCTTCTTTTTCCCAATTATTGTACATCCCTTCCACCCAAGTTACCTTGCTCCCATGAAATTAACCCGTACACTTAAATGGTTCTAGAAGGGTCTGACACATGGAATGACACCCTAGCAATCCTTTGTATTCCTATTGGTTGTGACGCATGGAATGAAGATCCAAGGGTTGAGATTAAAGCTCATGATTGAGATATAATTGAATGGCTATGATTAGAGTTCCAGATGCTTCCACAAGTTATCCCACGCTCCTCTCCTCAGGCTATAAAAGGACCCTCACTCACTCTTTTGAAGGCTGTTAGCTTATTAGTTAGATATTAGGAGTAGGAGTAGAGTAATGTAGTAGGGTTAGTTTTAGCTAAATTTCGTGTTAATCTCAGCTTATTATAGCTTATTTCTGTACTCATTAAAGTTTTTAATACAACTATAGTTTTCATTTTAAATTCCTTGCCATTTAATTTTTCAGCAAATCTATTGTCTTCACATCTATTTCAAGCTTTCAATTATAGTTTTCTTAAGCTCATCCAAGTTCAATCATAGCTTGTGGTGAGTGTTGTTTAATAGTTTTTGCTTTAAATTGTCAATATGATTACTGGTCAACGAAAGTCAATGGTGTTCATGATTATGATTATGGGATTACTAGTGTTTGATTCATGATTCCTGGTGTTATAATAGCCTATCCAAAGATAGGCTTAGTTGAAGTTAGACTCCTGTTCAGCTGGGGTAAGATTGTAAGTTTCAATCTCATTTTCATTTTTTGCAATTGCTTAATTTACTGCTTAAATTTGTTGTGGAAAACTAGAAGGGGGGGGGGGGGGGGGGTTTGAATAGTTTTACTTCTTTTTCGTTTTATAAAAGTTTGCCTCTAAAGAATAGACATAAATTTCAAAAATCTTTGATACAAAAATATAGATACCAGTTTATTCACGGTTTTTGTATAAACACTACTTATATATAATGTTGAGTAAAAATTTATAATTTCATATATCACATATATATATATATATATATATATATATATATATATATATATATATATATATATATATATATATATATATATATATATATATATATATATATATATTTATATATATATATTTATATATATATATATATATATATATATATATATATATATATATATATGTATGTATATGTATATGTGTTTTAATATGAGTTTATCTACTTGGTTTGTTTGTATAAAATTAATGTTGTGAATGGAGCCTAGTTTGATCTTTATGTGATATCAATATATGCACAACACAAGCAATTATAACTATATATGAAATGCTAACAAGTAAATAAACAAAGAGTGAGAGATGGAAATATCAAACCGAGAGACAAAGGATTTATAGTGGTTCGGCTACAAGGACACCTTCTTTGCCCTACTCCACTCCCCGAGCACCAAACTCGAGAGTTTTCTTCACTAGATCAATAACCTCCCTTATGGCGGAGAAAACTGTACACACCTTAGCTTACACCAATTTAACGACACAAAGCTAAACGTCGAGTTCTAATCGTAGCTAGAACCAATCTCACAACTATAATCACAACACAATTTCTTCTACACTCTTTCACACCTTCTACACTTCTTCACACCACTTGTTTCTTCACACCTTCACAACTTAGATCTATCCACTACTTCAAGATTTATACTTCTTCACAACTTCTAGGCTTCTATTTCTTTTCAACTTTAAGGCTTCAACTTCTTTGTCTCCACAACTAATCTCTACTTCAATATACTACCACTTCTTATATCTTCTACCACTAATCCTATGCACCTCTACTTCTTCACTTCTAGTACCACTTCACACCTTCAACAAATCTAGATCCTATATATAAATCTAGCTAACCAATGTATACACTTTATACACCAAAGAATCAATGATTTACAAGATGAAATGATCAAACAACTTAGATAGCAAGATGATACTAAGTTGTAATACTTCTAGTCTTGATAGATAGAAGTATTCTTCTCTTTGCACTTGAGTGGATGAAGCTTTGGATCACTTAGAAACAAAGACTTATGAATTATATGATCAAAGGATTTTTGAGATAGAAATGGAGGTTTGAATCAGAAAGTTTTTAGTGCAAAAAGGTGAGAAAAATATGTGGAATGATCCAGTATTTAAAGGGCCAGAAAACACTGTTCTGGTGCGTGCCGGTCCCCTTAATGATTAAGGGGGCCGCCTAGTATAATTAAGGGGGCCGCCCTCTGAACGTTGGATTTTCTTGTCCTTTTGTGAGCAAAGTTTTTCTTGATTAGATTTGCCATTTTTGGTTAAAAATTTGAATTCATAAATTTGTAATGAATTAAACATATTCTTTTAATTCCAAAAATGTTTTATAAAAGATATAAAATGTTTTGTGACATTTTATAAAAATCTAGTGATTAACAAAAATGTTCCTTTGATCTTATAATGCATTAGACACTTTGTTTATTCATACCTTAAGTGATTAGATGGTGAAAGTGAGTATTTACTACTAAATACTTGTTTACGTCATGATCTTTGGTTTTATGGGTTTTCATTTTGTGATTATCAAAACATAGAGATATCGAAAGATATGAATAACGTTTTTAGTCATTTATTTATATCAACATTTGTGTTTAACTGAACTTGTCATGCTTATTTGGTTAAAGTGAGTTAGTTAGTTGCTTTATCACTTAGTTAAAGCTGCTAGTTTTCATATTTGTTGATTCTAGCTTTTAATTGTCATAATTAGCAATCATAGGTTTAGCTAGTTTAACTGCTAATTTTTCTTGTTAATTAGCCTTTTATCAGTTCATAGAGGTTATATTTCATATTAGAATTAGTTGCATAGCTTAATATAGCTTAGGTCTATAGAAATCCAAAAACAGTTAGACAGTTAGGGGTGTTTGGATCATGCTGACTTTTCTGAGTCAAACCTGGTTAGGCCACCACTTGAATTTGAATAGCTTAAATCTGATCTTTTAGGTTGTTTAGAGGTCAATTAAAGTAGTTTCGGTTAGATTTGCAGCTTTTAAGAAAAATTTTGGAAGTTCCTGGTCTTGTCTTTGTTACAACAGCTTAAATTTGAGTTTATAGCTTTAGGTCTATTTAGGTGTAATCTTCTAGTCATTTGAGTTCATTTAAGTGTGTCTTTAAAGTTTGCATAAGTGACTCAGTCATTTCCATTTTCTGAGTCAGAAATAAGTCAACAACACAAAAACAGTTTCTAATGGGCCTTATATCAGATGTATTTTGAGTTAGTAAAAATGTTTGGAAATCTTTGAATAATGATTCTAAGTAGACTTTGGATGCTGAACTTCATTTGTCAAGAGTTTTCTCATATTTTGTAGATGTTTAGAGTGCTTATCTATAAGCTTTAATAAGACCTACTGGCCTGTTGTCCCTTGCACAACCAGTAAGCTAGTGTGATCAAACTTATTTGTATCCCTTTATCTGCTTACTCATAGGTTAGACTAGGTTGATATTTAGCGTAATTGAAGTTTGTTAGTTGTCTTTACTGGTTCTGAGCTTATTTGAGATTTTTGCTTATTTTATTGAGTCATTTTGACCTACTTGTTTGCTCCCCTGGCTGTTGGACATGTAGTAGTGATTTTTAGCTTATAGCCTTAGCTTATTTTTGGTATCTGAATTCCTGTGATAGTATTTTAGTGTTTTTCATTGTTCATTTGCTTCTAGCTTATTCTATGTTGGATCTACTTATTCTCAACTGCTTTTGGCTCTCAGCTTATGTTCCTGTGTTTTATCTATTCTGATTTTAGTTTCATATTGCTTATTATTGCTAAATACTTCTGTGTTTTCAAGTTTCAATCAGTTTTGTGGCAAGTTCTTATTAATAAGCACTTGCTATAAGCTGTTTTCAGCTGAATAAGCACTTCTACTGCTTATTTTCTTTTCAAATTTTTCTCCAAGTTCTTTTTAATATTTTAGATTTTCTGTGAATTTTTCATATTTTTCTGAGTTGTTTTACTATTTTTCTTAATATTTCTTAGTTTAAATTCATTTTATAATACTTTTTAATAAATAAAAATCAAATAAAAATCAGAAAAAGTCTTAAAAAATCCAAAAATATTTTAGATAATTCTTTTCTATTATTTTAGATTTTTCAAATTTAAATTTTCATTTTTCTCATTTATTTTTACATTTTCTTTTATTTTTAATTACTTTTTAATTCCAAAAATAGAAATTTATTCCTAGAAAATAAATAAAAAGTCAAAAAAATATTTTTCTTTTTCTCAAAATTTTTTTAGTAGTTTAAGATTTTTAGAAATTTATTTCATATTTTTAGGACCGTTTTTCAATAATAGTTACGTTTTATTTCGTATGTTACGTTTTAAACTTGCGTTTGAATTACCATTTTGAATCTTTAGATCATTGTGCATACTTAACTTGTACTTTCTGCTTTATTTGTGATTTCTTTTCATTATTTGAATTTCACCATCACTATTTTCTCTTTTCCACTTTTCACGACACGATTCACGAATCGATATTCTAAGATTCCATTCATGCCTTCATTGGTAAACGACTCGGATAATCCGTATTTCTTGCGGATTTCCTCGGAACTTATAATATGCATACTAAATTGTGAAAATCAAATAGATATTCACAAAAGAATGTGTTCATCAGTTATTTTTGATAATATTCATCAATTCAAGTTAATATTGTCATCGGTTCATTAATTTTTCTAATAAAACCACAATGTTTATTGGTTCATCAGTTATTTTTGATATTGTTCATCGGTTATTTTTACAATTTTCATCAGTTATTTTTTTTATAAAGTTCAGCAGTTTTTGAAAAAATAACGTTCATCAGTTATTTTTAATATTGTTCATCAGTTGTTTTTTTATAACGTTTATCAGTTATATTTTAATAAAGTTTATCAGTTATTTTTTATAACGTTCATCAGTTATTGTTCATCTTTAACGTGCGATATCTCACTCATATCATATCGGATTTGAGTGATTCAAATTTTTGGGTAAAGAATAACGAAAAAGCTACAACTTTCGTGTTTTAAGTTTTGCAAAATTCGGCCTTTAAACTAGACAAAATTAAAGCCGAAGTGCCGAACATTTCAAGAAAATCAACAGCCACTTAAAAAGTTGAAAATCAAATTTGCGATTTATACATCATAATGCATACCAAATTAAAGAGAATTAAATTTTTAAAATTATAGTGAAATCGTTTTTTCATAAAAGTTTGTTGTTTGAAAGTTATTTACGTTTGATATTTTGAGGTGGAATAAAAAACGGCTTAAAATGACCAAAATGCCCCCTAACAGAAATTAATAAGAAAAAATGGAGGAAATGGGTGGGGGGACACGTGACATTAGATGATAGGCTTTATAGACATTTTAATATTTTTTCCTTTTTAAGGGATTGCAACTCTAGAGACATAAACCTCTCATTGAACTAGATGTGGAGGGATGTCTTAACACATTTTAATATCTATTTTTTTATTCTTAATTTTTTTCTTGCCTTTTTTATTTTTATTTATTATTTATTATGAGATATATATATATATATATATATATATATATATATATATATATATATATATATATATATATATATATATATATATATATATATATATAATCTAGATCAAATAAGATCAATCTTAAGGTTGTAAAAATAAGATCCAACTAAAATTTGACAAATGACACTCTTGTTAAAATAAAATATATTTTTTTTTATTGAGTAGAACTAAAATTGTGAAAGTTCCGATGGTTTTCTTTTTTAAAATGACGAAAACAAGGTGATACACTTTGATTCGACATGTAATGTATCAGGTTAGGATGATACACTTTGATTCGACATGTAAATTTATAGTTGTGTATCACTAATCTAAACTCATGTATCATTTGGTTATTAGTTGCTAAAATATTAATTCGTATTAATACTTTATTTTTTGTGTATTATTGCTAATATGGTTATTTATAAAATGGTTTTAGTGGTTGTTTATACTAGATCTTATTTTTACTACTTTAAGTTTGATCTCACATTAACCCTCCCCTATATATATATATATATATATATATATATATATATATATATATATATATATATATATATATATATATATATATATATACACATACATATATATATATATATATACACATACATATATATATATACACATACATATATATATATATATATATATATATATATATATATATATATATATATATATATATATGTATGTATGTATGTATGTGTATATGATGAGTGTCTAAATACTCATCATTTTGTACCAATCTGAACTGTCAAAACATACAAAAACACTCAAAAATGCATCATATTACTTAAAATATCTTAGAAGTGTGTTTTATATGTTTCAAATACAAAATATGCAAAAACAAATGAAAAACGTACAAAGTTTGCATAATTGGCAGTTTCAGTCCCTCAAGTTTCAAATATTGACAAAACTAGTCCCTGAAGGTTTAAAATGAATGAAAAGTCAACTTAAGTCCTTGGGAAACCAAAAATATTCAAAAATGATCCCTGGATGAAAGTTTATACAAACTGGCAACTTTTACCCCTCAAGTTACAAAATTGGCAAAAATGGTCCCTGGGTATTCAAAATTGGAAATTTACAAATAATACCCTTGTACTATGCATGAATGACAAAATGGAACAATTTTGATAATATTTTGAGAAATTACAATCACAGTCCCTTAAAAATCCAAATTTACAATAATGGTCCCTGGAGTTTGAAAAATTACAGAAAAGGTCCCTGGATATTTTTAAAATGGAAAAATCATAAATTTGGTCCTTGGTTTATCTAACTTTGCAGGTTTGGTCCTTATGTTAAAAGTTTGGAGAAATTACAAAAAGGCCCCTCAACTTTGCAAGTTTGGCAAAAATAGTCCCCGGTATTTTAAATAATGAAAAAAAACCAAAAATAACCGTGTACTATTCAATTATGGCAAAATAGGTCCTTGTAATTACATGTGGGAATTTACAACAACAACCCCTCAACTTTGGAATAATTACAAAATTGGTCCTTGTGATTTTCTAAGCTAAAAACCAAACCGGCCCTTTTTATTTATATAAACCAAAACCAACAAACCTTACCCAGCCCACACACACCCCTAGCCCAAACCTAAGCCCAATCCAACACCCCTTATATTAAAACCGGGTCAAACATAGTCAACCCCCGCCCAAAACCATTTCCACTGTTCATCCCCCTCCTTCCTCGCTGCAAACCAAAACCAGGTGGTTTCACCACCACCACCTCACCTCTCCACCTCACCCCCTACTCCCCTAACCCCTCCTTTCCACCTCACAGCAAACCCATACCCATTTAATGCTATCTACACTAGTTTTCCCTCCGAACCACCTTTTTGTCCTCTGTTTTCTTCAAAACAGCTCCAACTTGCATAAAACATCACCCTTTGCCTCCTCACACCTCCACAAGCTCCCAACAATCTTTAATTACAACCCTTTGCCTCCACGTTAACGTGGAGGACTTTGGCGCCAAAAGTGAATTTAAACGGTCTTGATCAATTGGACATAATGGATGGCTCAGATGAAGTGGGAATGGCTCAGAAGATATTTCTAAACCTAATTGAAGCCTATAAAGATAAAGAGAAGCAGAGGAGTATGATATCTAGTTTTAATTAAAAAAGTGTATGTCGTTTAATTTGTATTAGTTGTTCAAGTGTAATTTAAAGCTTTTCAAGTTTCAGTTAAGTGTTCTCAGTGTACTAGTGATCTTTTAAGTTAATAAAAAGCAAGTTTGTATTATTATCTTAGTGAATGCAATTTTCAATTTCATACTAAAAATCTCAATAAGCTTTGTACTTGTTACTGTTTGATTATATGGATTGAATAAGCTCATATAAGCTCCCATAAGCTCAATACAGCTTTTAGTAACTTACTAATCAGCTTAATATAAAAAATCTCACAAAATACAAATTTGGTCAATGATAGTCAACTGTGGCAATTTGTTCTTGATATCTGGGATTTAAAGCTGAATTGGAAGCATAAGGAAGCTTGGAGTATTGGTTTAGATCCTCAGGGGAGGAAATAAGTTGTTCTTGGTTCTTGGTTATGAGCAGGAAAGCTTATTTGTAAGTTATCAAAATTCTCACTTTTACTTTTGTACTATTGCTCTGCTTATTGCTTGCTTTTTCAGCTTCTTAATGCTTATTCAGACTTAGTTAGTGATAATACAACATAAAATTGGCACCTTGTTTGTTGAAATTAATAGTTACTAAAAAAAATAAAAATCAATCAGTCAACATAGTTTATTTTGTGTTCTTGTATATCTGTGGTTAAAATATGTTTCTAAGCACTTATTAATACTTAATATAGCATAATAAGTTAAGTTGGATCAGTAGGATAAGCTTTGTAAGCCATTTACTTCACAAATCATCTTATCAGTCAATATTTAGGGTGTTTGGATTAAGCTGAGTAGGTGTTTAATTGTTGTTGTATCTGCACCATTTCTATCTCAGTATCATGCTTGTGTTCAAATAAGTATAATTCAACTTTAACTTTGGAAGTTTAGGTCTAAAAGTCAAAATTACAAAAAACTCATCACCACAGTTAAACTGTGGTGATCTTTGAACTCAAAACCATTCATACCTATTCATAAGTCACTAATTTAGCTTAATCTAGTTTTATTTTATCATATTAAACCATTATCAGTAGTTAAATTAGGATCAAAGTTGGTTAAAGTCAAAGTTTTAGTTTTAAGCAAAATAGTCAAAGTGTTCATCTCAGATTTTTACAAAAACTCTGGGAATTGTTTTGATTTTTATGTTTGCTTTCAGAAGTTGAAACCTATTCCTATTTGTTACCTACCAGTTTAACTTTAGTTTCCCACATCTAGTTCATTTTTAAGATTTTTATTAAGCAAGATAAGCTCAACCAAAGTACCTTGCAGGGCAAAAACATTGCCTTGTGCACAGGTTTTAGTAAAAATACCAAGACCCCTAGTGTGCTCTCCAGTAGACCCCACATCCTAAGATTCAGCTTATTTATAGCTTAATACACCAGCTTATCACATCTAGGTTTAGTTTAGCTTTTAGCTTATTGTAGGATAGCTTTTAGGATCAAATTAGTGGCCTTTGTAAAACAAGCCACACTGATTACTCAGTGTATGATCACCATTTCAAGGGCTCACCTAGAGCTTATTAGTGAACCAATCAGGTAGCTTATTAGCTTAATTTGTAGCTTATCAACCCAGATTTGAACCCCTAGGTTTAGTTTGAACCCTCTTTTAATTTTGTGGACCCCACACTCATTGAAAGTGGACTGCGAGGCAAAGCCTTTCCCTGCACATCAGATACACAGCTATCACCACCACTTTGGTGGTGATTTGTGGCCAACTCAGTGGGCCCCACACCTTCTACTTAGCTTATTACAACCCCCCTCCTACCCAGGTTCAATAGTTGACCATTAGTTTGACATATAGATCAGTGGACCCCACCTAAACTTGTCCCCAAACTCTGTCCCATTTCTGAGTCAGAAGAGAAATAAGCAAGCGCTTATTTGGGATTTCCAGCTTATCCTAGGAGCTTATCTCACCATATTTAGCTTAATTAGGTGTAATTAACTTAGATAAACCAGATTTCATCATAGTGGACCCCACATAACCTCAACTTAGCTTATTTCCTAGTTTAGCCAACCACAGTCAACTGTATAAGCTTATAAGCATTCTCAGTGCTTATTTCAAGGTTCTAAAATAGTTGTCTTTATTAAAGTTTCATTATTTAAGTATTTAAGTAGTTTTATAAAAGAAAAACCAGAAAAAGCAAACATAAAAATAGTGATAGCTTCTATTTAATAGAAATTATCTAATTAATTTTCATTTTAGCTTATTAATAAGCACTTGTCCAATTTTATAATTTTATAAATTACTTAGTACCTTAAAGTAGTTAAAATAATTTTCTTAGAATTTTCCTAAGCAGTTTACTATTTATTAGATTTAAAACTAATTTAAATAATTAAATAGGTAATATTAATAATTAAATAGATTTCTTTAATTTTAATTAACAAAGGTAGAATTTTATATTTTTCCTAAGTTTTATAAAGTAGTTAAGACTTTTAAAAAATAGTTTCATAATTTCCACTGTTCATTTTATAATTTTCTTATTTAAATTAATTAAATTAGCTTAAAATTAATTAATAAGTAATTAATTAGTCAATTAGCTTAAATATAATTTTTAGCAAGTTTTTATAATTTTTTAGTATTCCTGTAGTGTTTAAATAGTTTTATAAATTTTATCATAATTTTCTAAGGTAATTTAGTATTAATAGTAATTTAAAATAATTAAAATAGTTTAATTAAGTTAAATAGTTATTAATTAATAAAATACTCATAAAAAGACAAAAATATCTATTTTCATTTTTTATACTTTCTTCAAGTTCTTAGTTAAGTTTAGAAATTATTTTTATAAATTTTTAGGTTTATTTGTAATAGTTGTTATTTTTAGTTAATTTAAATTAAGTTTTAAATTAGATTTTAATTAGTTTTATTAATTAAATAGTAATTAAATAATATAATAATAGTTTTCATAATTTTAATTTCATTTTCTATTTTCTTTAATATTAAGTTTTCAAAAGTTTCAATTTTAACCCCTGTAGTTTGTAACTTGTTAAATACCACTTTTCTCTGTCTGTTATCTGATTACCTGATTTTGTGCTTATGTCTGTATTTCTGTTATAATTTCATATTTTCCAAATATCAAGCAATCAGTAGTGTAATAAACCCTCAAATCATCTTTGTTACTGTCCTCAGTACCACTCACTCTCCTATCCGTTTACAAATACAATTTCAACCTCGTTGGGATTTAACGACCCGGGGATTTCCCTGTACTTCCACGGTCAATATTAACTTGCACTTTCTCCCAGGTGGGCCTAACAGCTGCACACGGCTGACTGGTTGATTTGGGAGGAGTCAAAATTTGGCGCCGCTGCCGGGGAGGTTGTTGCGTATTTCAAAACGGTAAAAGTTTAGTGGTTTTCAAAAACCCTCCTGTACAAATATCACCACTTTGTAAATTTTTAAGAAAATCAAAATCATATCTGAAAACGTTCATTAACATTTCTCCTGAAGTGTTAACAACACCAAACAAATCATAAACAACAAAACAAACTGTGAAGTTAAATTACTTCGTATCTTTACGATTACAACCTATACAGTTGGTTTAAGGTAAGTTCTGACATTAAATTGCGAACTTAAGAGGGATCCATTTATTTCCTCCCGCCAGCCTGCGAGTAATCTTAAAGGAACGATTTCGGTTAACGAATCAGTTTCAAAAATATTTTCCAAGTTTTTTCACCCATACACGAAAAACCAAAAACATTTTACTGTGAATATAATTACATAAAAGTTTACCACCGCAAACCAAGGCAGAACACCTACCAACTGGGGGTGTGAACATAATAAGTTCCCAAACCTAAGATTTAAAACTTACCATTGTATCCTTTTGAATAGTGTACCTTTTTTAAAGGAGCTGTTCATTTGTGATTATTGGGTTTAAGTTCACTGTAGTTTTGCCTCTATCTTGTGTTGAAAACTAATTTTTGTGCATGCGCACTCGTTCACAAGCAAAGAATAAAAAGAAGAAAAACGTACCCGAGTTACGTATTGTTGAAAAAGAACACACAACAAAAATGAACGACGAGCCCCCATTCCTTCCCAAGGATGAACCAGTTCCTGACACCCGAACTATGGAGGAACTGTGTCAACCTACCATGCAAGGGAGGGGTGGACCAATTGCACCACTCACTATTGAAGCCACGGATTTTGGATTAAAACACCACATGATACAACAGATCCAGAATACGTGCCAGTTCCACGGATTGCCGGGTGACGATGCCAACAGGCATCTCGACAAATTTTTAACTGTCACCCAAAGCATGAAACAAAATGGCGTCACCGATGACGGCCTACGTTTATACTTGTTCCCCTATTCTCTCGCTCATCATGCGACTTCCTGGTTTGATCGACTTCCAAAGAATTCGATCCACACTTTTGATGAGATGATCACTAAATTCCTGGCCAAATACTTTCCACCATCTATGGTCACAAAGCTGAGGAATGATATCAGCAACTTCAGACAGCTTCCCGAAGAGTCCTTATTTGAGGCATGGGAACGCTACAAACTTGCCATTGATCGGTGTCCTAATCATAACATGCTTCTTGTCACCATTATTGATACCTTTTATAATGGTTTGACACTCCGTCATCGTGACACCATCAATGCTGCTGCTGGGGGCACCTTTATGAAAAGGACCCCTGAAGAGTGCTACGACTTAATCGAAAACATGACTGCCCATCATAATTTTTGGGACTCCTCTGCTGAGAGGAACGACTCATTTAAGTCAGACACTCCGGCAAGCAATGAAATATCAATCCTAGCTAAAAAGCTGGATGATTTGTCTACAGCAGTTTTGCGTATCCATCAGAATAATCCTAATCAGGTCAAAACTGTTAACCCGAGTTGTGAAACTTGCGGTGGTCCACATCTGTACACAGAGTGCCCAGCCTCCGGTGGCTCGGCTCGTGAAAACGTGTATGCAGCTCAAGGTTCCTATAATACGGGAGGTAATTCTTACCAACCGCAAGGGGATCGAAACCTTTTGAGCTATCGATCTAATAACTACATCGGACCACCAGGGTTTAATCAACCTCAAAACAGGAACCAGAATTTTAACCAGAATCAGAACCAGAACCGAACGAGCCAAGGTTATAACAACCAAGGGAATTTCAACTCTGGTCAAAACCAGGTTCACCAAAATCAAAACCAGGGGAATTATAACAGAAATCAAGGTCAGAACAATTACCCACAGGGTAATTTTCAACAACAAAACCACTTCCAAGGTAACAACAACCAGCAACATGGGAATTTCCAGAACAATCGTGCTCAAAATTTTCCAAACCAAAATCAAGCCATTGTTCCAACTGGACCATCATCTGATGAGTTACTAAAACAGTTTATGAAATCCCAAGATGAACTGAACAAAATGCTGGTTAGTCAAATATCTAATTTGCAGAAGTCTTTAAATGATCGACCCTCGGGCTCAGGTACAACTTTACCTAGCAACACGATCGCTAATCCGAGGGGCGATGTAAAGGCGATCACCACAAGAAGTGGAGTTTCTTACCAAGGACCTACAGCTCCCTCTACCTCATCTCCTATCCCTGTAGAGGAATGTGAAACTGAGGATACTACGGATACGGTACTTCCTAAAAACAACGGAGGTACTAATGACATCCCTCCTCCAGTTATCCCGGTCCCAACTCCCTTTAAAAAAGTCAGGTTTGAAACTACCGAAGGTCCTGTTGAAAATCCAAAATCCAACCCAAAAACAACAATTCCATATCCCTCACGATTGCAAGACCAAAAGCTCCGTGAAAAAGCCAATCGTCAGATGGAAAAATTCTTTCAAATTTTCCAAGAACTACACTTCGATATTAGTTTCGCGGACGCTCTTCTTTTAATGCCCAAATTCGCATCGACAATCAAAAACCTGTTGAGCAATAAAGAAAAAATGTTTGAAATGGCACGAACTCCACTTAATGAGAACTGCTCTGCGGTTCTGTTAAAACAGCTTCCCGAAAAGCTAGGAGACCCCGGGAGATTTCTAATACCATGTACTTTCCCGGGTATGATTGAATGCTTTGCCTTGGCCGATCTTGGTGCAAGCATCAATTTAATGCCTTATTCAGTTTGGAAAAAGCTCTCTCTTCAGGCACTTAGTCCCACATGCATGACTCTCGAGCTTGCAGACCGTTCAATTTCACGTCCCCTCGGTATTGCCGAGGACGTATTTGTGAGAGTGGGAAAGTTCCACTTTCCGGCGGACTTTGTTGTTGTTGATTTCGATGCTGATTCAAGAGTTCCTCTCATTCTTGGGAGGGGATTCTTGAGAACGGGGCGTGCATTAATCGATGTTTTCAATGAGGAAATCACGTTACGAGTTGGCAATGAAGCAATAATGTTCAACCTTGATCAAACCTCGAGATACTCCTCGAATTATAATGCTGATTCGGTCAACCGAATTGATGTCATTGACATTGCATCCGAGGAGTATGCTCAGGAATTCCTTGGATTCGCTGATAATTTTCCGAGTGGCAATCCCACTACTTCTTCTGGTCCCGTAATTGCTAATTCTTCTCCTTCCTTCACTCCGTTTGGGGGAAGTGATTTCGTCCTTGAGGAATTAGAGGCCTTTCTCAAAAGTGATTCAGTTCCCGAAGGAATTGATTACCAAGAGATTGACCCGGAGGGGGATATACTTCTCCTTGAGGAGTTATTAAACAAAGATCCTTCTCCCATTCCTGTTCTACCTCCACAACTTCATAAGGTGGAAGTCAAATATGTTGAGAAAAATGATGACTTCCCCGAGGTTGAACTTAAGGACTTGCCTCCTCATCTCGAATATGCATTCTTGGAAGGTAACGATAAGTTACCAGTCATTATTGCAAAAGACTTAAAGGATGAGGAGAAAAACGCACTGCTCAAGGTTTTAAAGTCCCACAAACAAGCAATTGCTTGGAAGCTCTCAGACATAAAGGGTATTAACCCGGATTTTTGTACACACAAAATCCTAATGGAAGAGGACTTTAAACCTACTGTGCAGCATCAAAGAAGGGTAAATCCAAAAATCCACGAAGTCATAAAAGCAGAGGTTATCAAACTTCTTGATGCGGGATTGATTTACCCTATATCAGATAGTCCTTGGGTTAGCCCAATTCATTGTGTTCCAAAGAAGGGTGGTATTACGGTTATCACAAATGAGGACAACGAGTTAATACCAACTCGTTTGGTTACAGGGTGGCGAGTATGTATTGATTACAGAAAGCTTAACGAAGCCACCCGCAAAGACCATTTTCCTCTGCCCTTTATGGACCAAATGCTCGAAAGACTAGCGGGAAATGAGTATTATTGTTTCCTTGACGGCTTCTCGGGTTACTTCCAAATTCCCATTGATCCACAGGATCAAGATAAGACTACCTTTACATGCCCTTACGGGACATTTGCCTATCGTCGCATGCCTTTTGGGTTATGCAATGCTCCGGGCACTTTCCAGAGGTGCATGATGGCTATTTTTCATGACATGATTGGAAAAACCATGGAGGTATTCATGGATGACTTCTCAGTCATCGGGAATTCTTTCGACTCATGCCTCTCTCATTTAGAAAAAATGCTTCAACGGTGTGAAAACACTAATCTTTGTCTAAACTGGGAGAAGAGCCATTTTATGGTTAAAGAGGGCATTGTCCTCGGCCATAAATTTTCAAAAAGTGGGATTGAGGTCGATAAGGCCAAAATTGATGTTATTGCTAAACTGCCTCATCCCACCACTGTTAAAGGAATAAGGAGTTTTCTCGGACATGCCGGGTTCTATCGGAGATTCATTCAGGATTTCTCCAAAATAGCCCGGCCTATGACTCATCTTCTTGAAAAGGATGCTCCTTTTATCTTTTCCCCCGAGTGCATCGAAGCTTTTGAAATTTTAAAGAAAAGGCTTACCGAAGCACCAATCCTTGTTGCCCCCGACTGGGACTTACCCTTTGAACTTATGTGCGATGCTAGCGATTTCGCTATTGATGCAGTTCTGGGGCAACGCAAAACCAAACATTTTCAGCCAATACACTACGCAAGTAAGACCATGAACGAAGCTCAAACACACTATACCACCACGGAAAAAGAATTATTAGCCGTGGTATATGCCTTCGAAAAATTTCGGTCTTACTTAATCTTAAACAAAAGCGTGGTGTATACGGACCATTCGGCTTTGAAATACCTGTTCACTAAACAGGATGCAAAGCCAAGACTGCTCCGGTGGGTCCTGCTCCTCCAGGAATTCGATATTCTCATAAGAGATAAAAAAGGAGCAGAGAACCTTGCAGCTGATCACTTGTCCCGGTTAGAAAATCCTCATCAGGATATTCTCGAGAGAAAAGAAATTAATGAAACTTTTCCTCTGGAGACTTTAAATCTCATCTCTAACCGGGATAATACCACCACCCCATGGTTTGCCGAATTTGCAAATTACCGTGCGGGAAATTTCGTTGTGAAAGGGATGTCGTCCCAACAGAAAAGAAAATTCTTTAAAGATGTAAAACATTACTTCTGGGATGACCCCTACTTGTTCAAAATATGTGCGGATCAAGTCATCCGACGGTGTGTCCATGGCCAAGAAGCCATGGAAATTCTTAAAGCTTGTCATGATGGACCCACGGGGGGACATCATAACCCAAACTACACCGCCAAAAAGGTGTTTGATTCAGGATTCTTTTGGCCCACGATATATAAAGACGCCCATGAACTTATCAAAACCTGTGAGGCCTGCCAGCGTCACGAGAATATTTCTAAAAAGAATGAGATGCCACAAAACGCCATCCAAGTCTGTGAAATATTTGATATGTGGGGCATTGATTTTATGGGGCCATTCCCGTCTTCACGAGGGAATAAGTATATACTCGTCGCTGTCGACTATCTGTCAAAATGGATTGAGGCAAAAGCCTTACCCACCAATGATGCCCGAGTAGTTTGTAAATTTTTAAAATCTCTCTTTGCCAGATTCGGGACTCCTCGTGCCATTATCAGTGATCGTGGTACTCACTTTTGCAATGAACAATTTGCGAGAGTAATGCTGAAATATGGTGTAACTCACCGTCTTTCTACAGCATACCACCCCCAAACAAGTGGGCAGGTGGAGGTCTCAAATCGTGGTATTAAGAGAATTCTCGAGAGGACGGTTGGTGAAAACCGTGCCTCTTGGTCGGATAAGCTGGACGATGCATTATGGGCTTTCCGCACTGCTTACAAAACACCCATAGGGTGTACTCCATATAAGCTAGTGTACGGGAAAGCATGTCATCTTCCGATCGAATTAGAACATAAGGCCTATTGGGCCTTGAAACATGCAAATTTCGACCTTCAGACAGCGGGTGATCACCGTAAAGTTCAACTAAACGAACTAAATGAATTACGTGATCAAGCTTATGAAAATTCTTTAATCTATAAAGAAAAGACTAAGAAAATACATGACTCTAAAATAAAGAACCGCGTTTTCAACGTTGGTGACAGAGTTCTTCTTTTCAATTCAAGGTTGAAAATTTTCTCGGGTAAACTAAAAACCCGTTGGTCTGGACCATTTACTATAACCAAAGTATACCCATATGGAACTGTTGAGTTATTGCAACCCGACGGTCCCAATTTTAAAGTAAATGGACATCGGCTAAAACACTATTTTGGAGGGGACATACAACCAATGGTTGTCCCGGATCTCCAAACTTACCCCATGGACCAATAAATTCGGGGTCGAGTCAAACTAGCGACTCGGTTAACAAAAACTAGTTTCCCCAAGGACAATTTTAATTCGGGGTCGAGTCAAGCTAGTGACTCGGGAATCAAAAACAAGCTACCTCATGGACAAATCAATTCGAGGTCGAGTCAAGCTATTGACTCGGTAATCAAAAGCGTAGCAATATGGGTTTTCACTCATATTTCTGATTTCTTTCTCTTTTCTAACACCCTAGTGTGGGGGAGACGAACCACATGTTGTACATATGTAAAATATTTTTTCAAAAAAAAAAAAAAAAAAAAAAATGGTATAAGACAAATAAAAAGAAAAAAAGTGAGTTTGTATGTAAATAGAGTAAAATAAAAAGGTTAATAGTATTGCCTCCTTACGTTCTAGAGTCTTGGTGGGACACCAAGTACTGTGAATATTGAGGGCAATATTCAGTTCTAAGTGTGGGGGAGCGTTCTCACGAATGCAAAACACATGTTCCATCAAGAACCCCCATTTGATCAAAATTATCAGTTTTTTCACACTTAGAAATGCGAATAATGGTATCAATCCTCCATGTCTAACCCACAACAGGATTGGCAAGTCCAGGAGCAAACGGCTCTTGGTAAAGACATCTCAAATCCGTTTATGGCTGGCAATTTGCCCAAAATTGTATGGTTCCTCAGCTCCCCAAAAACAAATGAGTTGGCTAGCCCGCAAGATTATGGCTTGTGGTAAAGGCCGTGAAAAACCATAATTGGTAATCAGCTCACCAAGATGTTGACTATTCCATCAAGAGTTGGCTAGTCCAGAAGCAAACGGCTTCTGGTAAAGACAAATCAAATCCGTTGACAGCTGGTGGTTTGCTAAAAATCACACGGTTATCAGGTGTGCCACAGTTCTTACACCTGGCTACTCCAGAAGTGATGGCTTTTGGTAAAGAGATAAAATCCATTAATTTTTTCTCAAAAAGATTGCTAGGGACTAGCAATAGTTTAGTGTGGGGGATTGATGAGTGTCTAAATACTCATCAGTTTGTACCAATCTGAACTGCCAAAACATACAAAAACACTCAAAAATGCATCATATTACTTAAAATATCTTAGAAGTGTGTTTTATATGTTTCAAATACAAAATATGCAAAAACAAATGAAAAACGTACAAAGTTTGCATAATTGGCAGTTTCAGTCCCTCAAGTTTCAAATATTGACAAAACTAGTCCCTGAAGGTTTAAAATGAATGAAAAGTCAACTTAAGTCCTTGGGAAACCAAAAATATTCAAAAATGATCCCTGGATGAAAGTTTATACAAACTGGCAGCTTTTACCCCTCAAGTTACAAAATTGGCAAAAATGGTCCCTGGGTATTCAAAATTGGAAATTTACAAATAATACCCTTGTACTATGCATGAATGACAAAATGGAACAATTTTGATAATATTTTGAGAAATTACAATCACAGTCCCTTAAAAATCCAAATTTACAATAATGGTCCCTGGAGTTTGAAAAATTACAGAAAAGGTCCCTGGATATTTTTAAAATGGAAAAATCATAAATTTGGTCCTTGGTTTATCTAACTTTGCAGGTTTGGTCCTTATGTTAAAATTTTGGAGAAATTACAAAAAGGCCCCTCAACTTTGCAAGTTTGGCAAAAATAGTCCCCGGTATTTTAAATAATGAAAAAAAACCAAAAATAACCGTGTACTATTCAATTATGGCAAAATAGGTCCTTGTAATTACATGTGGGAATTTACAACAACAACCCCTCAACTTTGGAATAATTACAAAATTGGTCCTTGTGATTTTCTAAGCTAAAAACCAAACCGGCCCTTTTTATTTATATAAACCAAAACCAACAAACCTTACCCAGCCCACACACACCCCTAGCCCAAACCTAAGCCCAATCCAACACCCCTTATATTAAAACCGGGTCAAACATAGTCAACCCCCGCCCAAAACCATTTCCACTGTTCATCCCCCTCCTTCCTCGCTGCAAACCAAAACCAGGTGGTTTCACCACCACCACCTCACCTCTCCACCTCACCCCTTACTCCCCTAACCCCTCCTTTCCACCTCACAGCAAACCCATACCCATTTAATGCTATCTACACTAGTTTTCCCTCCGAACCACCTTTTTGTCCTCTGTTTTCTTCAAAACAGCTCCAACTTGCATAAAACATCACCCTTTGCCTCCTCACACCTCCACAAGCTCCCAACAATCTTTAATTACAACCCTTTGCCTCCACGTTAACGTGGAGGACTTTGGCGCCAAAAGTGAATTTAAACGGTCTTGATCAATTGGACATAATGGATGGCTCAGATGAAGTGGGAATGGCTCAGAAGATATTTCTAAACCTAATTGAAGCCTATAAAGAAAAAGAGAAGCAGAGGAGTATGATATCTAGTTTTAATTAAAAAAGTGTATGTCGTTTAATTTGTATTAGTTGTTCAAGTGTAATTTAAAGCTTTTCAAGTTTCAGTTAAGTGTTCTCAGTGTACTAGTGATCTTTTAAGTTAATAAAAAGCAAGTTTGTATTATTATCTTAGTGAATGCAATTTTCAATTTCATACTAAAAATCTCAATAAGCTTTGTACTTGTTACTGTTTGATTATATGGATTGAATAAGCTCATATAAGCTCTCATAAGCTCAATACAGCTTTTAGTAACTTACTAATCAGCTTAATATAAAAAATCTCACAAAATACAAATTTGGTCAATGATAGTCAACTGTGGCAATTTGTTCTTGATATCTGGGATTTAAAGCTGAATTGGAAGCATAAGGAAGCTTGGAGTATTGGTTTAGATCCTCAGGGGAGGAAATAAGTTGTTCTTGGTTCTTGGTTATGAGCAGGAAAGCTTATTTGTAAGTTATCAAAATTCTCACTTTTACTTTTGTACTATTGCTCTGCTTATTGCTTGCTTTTTCAGCTTCTTAATGCTTATTCAGACTTAGTTAGTGATAATACAACATAAAATTGGCACCTTGTTTGTTGAAATTAATAGTTACTAAAAAAAATAAAAATCAATCAGTCAACATAGTTTATTTTGTGTTCTTGTATATCTGTGGTTAAAATCTGTTTCTAAGCACTTATTAATACTTAATATAGCATAATAAGTTAAGTTGGATCAGTAGGATAAGCTTTGTAAGCCATTTACTTCACAAATCATCTTATCAGTCAATATTTAGGGTGTTTGGATTAAGCTGAGTAGGTGTTTAATTGTTGTTGTATCTGCACCATTTCTATCTCAGTATCATGCTTGTGTTCAAATAAGTATAATTCAACTTTAACTTTGGAAGTTTAGGTCTAAAAGTCAAAATTACAAAAAACTCATCACCACAGTTAAACTGTGGTGATCTTTGAACTCAAAACCATTCATACCTATTCATAAGTCACTAATTTAGCTTAATCTAGTTTTATTTTATCATATTAAACCATTATCAGTAGTTAAATTAGGATCAAAGTTGGTTAAAGTCAAAGTTTTAGTTTTAAGCAAAATAGTCAAAGTGTTCATCTCAGGTTTTTACAAAAACTCTGGGAATTTTTTTGATTTTTATGTTTGCTTTCAGAAGTTGAAACCTACTCCTATTTGTTACCTACCAGTTTAACTTTAGTTTCCCACATCTAGTTCATTTTTAAGATTTTTATTAAGCAAGATAAGCTCAACCAAAGTACCTTGCAGGGCAAAAACATTGCCCTGTGCACAGGTTTTAGTAAAAATACCAAGACCCCTAGTGTGCTCTCCAGTGGACCCCACATCCTAAGATTCAGCTTATTTATAGCTTAATACACCAGCTTATCACATCCAGGTTTAGTTTAGCTTTTAGCTTATTGTAGGATAGCTTTTAGGATCAAATTAGTGGCCTTTGTAAAACAAGCCACACTGATTACTCAGTGTATGATCACCATTTCAAGGGCTCACCTAGAGCTTATTAGTGAACCAATCAGGTAGCTTATTAGCTTAATTTGTAGCTTATCAACCCAGATTTGAACCCCTAGGTTTAGTTTGAACCCTCTTTTAATTTTGTGGACCCCACACTCATTGAAAGTGGACTGCAAGGCAAAGCCTTTCCCTGCACATCAGATACACAGCTATCACCACCACTTTGGTGGTGATTTGTGGCCAACTCAGTGGGCCCCACACCTTCTACTTAGCTTATTACAACCCCCCTCCTACCCAGGTTCAATAGTTGACCATTAGTTTGACATATAGATCAGTGGACCCCACCTAAACTTGTCCCCAAACTCTGTCCCATTTCTGAGTCAGAAGAGAAATAAGCAAGCGCTTATTTGGGATTTCCAGCTTATCCTAGGAGCTTATCTCACCATATTTAGCTTAATTAGGTGTAATTAACTTAGATAAACCAGATTTCATCATAGTGGACCCCACATAACCTCAACTTAGCTTATTTCCTAGTTTAGCCAACCACAGTCAACTGTATAAGCTTATAAGCATTCTCAGTGCTTATTTCAAGGTTCTAAAATAGTTGTCTTTATTAAAGTTTCATTATTTAAGTATTTAAGTAGTTTTATAAAAGAAAAACCAGAAAAAGCAAACATAAAAATAGTGATAGCTTCTATTTAATAGAAATTATCTAATTAATTTTCATTTTAGCTTATTAATAAGCACTTGTCCAATTTTATAATTTTATAAATTACTTAGTACCTTAAAGTAGTTAAAATAATTTTCTTAGAATTTTCCTAAGCAGTTTACTATTTATTAGATTTAAAACTAATTTAAATAATTAAATAGGTAATATTAATAATTAAATAGATTTCTTTAATTTTAATTAACAAAGGTAGAATTTTATATTTTTCCTAAGTTTTATAAAGTAGTTAAGACTTTTAAAAAATAGTTTCATAATTTCCACTGTTCATTTTATAATTTTCTTATTTAAATTAATTAAATTAGCTTAAAATTAATTAATAAGTAATTAATTAGTCAATTAGCTTAAATATAATTTTTAGCAAGTTTTTATAATTTTTTAGTATTCCTGTAGTGTTTAAATAGTTTTATAAATTTTATCATAATTTTCTAAGGTAATTTAGTATTAATAGTAATTTAAAATAATTAAAATAGTTTAATTAAGTTAAATAGTTATTAATTAATAAAATACTCATAAAAAGACAAAAATATCTATTTTCATTTTTTATACTTTCTTCAAGTTCTTAGTTAAGTTTAGAAATTATTTTTATAAATTTTTAGGTTTATTTGTAATAGTTGTTATTTTTAGTTAATTTAAATTAAGTTTTAAATTAGATTTTAATTAGTTTTATTAATTAAATAGTAATTAAATAATATAATAATAGTTTTCATAATTTTAATTTCATTTTCTATTTTCTTTAATATTAAGTTTTCAAAAGTTTCAATTTTAACCCCTGTAGTTTGTAACTTGTTAAATACCACTTTTCTCTGTCTGTTATCTGATTACCTGATTTTGTGCTTATGTCTGTATTTCTGTTATAATTTCATATTTTCCAAATATCAAGCAATCAGTAGTGTAATAAACCCTCAAATCATCTTTGTTACTGTCCTCAGTACCACTCACTCTCCTATCCGTTTACAAATACAATTTCAACCTCGTTGGGATTTAACGACCCGGGGATTTCCCTGTACTTCCACGGTCAATATTAACTTGCACTTTCTCCCAGGTGGGCCTAACAGCTGCACACGGCTGACCGGTTGGTTTGGACATGTTATGTGTATCAAATAAGATCAATCTTAAAGTTGTAAAAATAAGATCCAAGTAAAATTTGACAAGTGACAATCTCGTTAAAATTAAATTAAATTTTTTTTGTTAATTACAACTAAAATTGTTAAAGTTCTGATTGTTTTCTTTTTAAAATTGACAAAACCAATGTGATACACTTTGATTCGACATGTTATGTGTATCAGCTTAAGGTGATACACTTTGATCCGACATGTAAATTTATGATTGTGTATCACTAATCCAAACTCATGTATCAGTTGGTTATTATTTGCTAAAATGTTAATTCGTATTATTTTATTTTTTGTGTATTATTGCTAATATGGTTATTTATAAATGTTTTTAGTGGTTGTTTAGACTAGATCTTATTTTTACAACTTTAAATTTGATCTCACATTAACCCTCCCCTATATATATATATATATATATATATATATATATATATATATATATATATATATATATATATATAAGGTAAAAATCAAATAAAGAGACAAATTTCTGTAAAAAGAATAAAAATAATATTTTTTTAAAACAAATTTCGGGTATGTTGGTGCATGAAAAAGTTTTAAAGGAAGTTTATCTAAAAGTGGATACTTTATCAAATATATATATATATATATATATATATATATATATATATATATATATATATATATATATATATATATATATATATATATATATATATAATACTTTTGTGCATAAAATCGCTTTTTTATGCATCAAAAATTCGTTTTTGGACCCAACTTCTTTTGACTTTTTTTTTAATCAAAATAACATTGCATATCTAACTAAAAAAAGTTGAAAATTTTGTGCATTAAAATTTTTTTGCGCATTAAAATTCATTTTTTGGGTCCTGAATAATTTTTTGTGTAATTTTAGTAAGGGTAGCCATCTTGGCTATGATAATTGTAGGCAAGATATCCCCAAAATAAAATTTAGATATATTTTCACCTTTTACGTGATAATTCATTATATTTTGAAGGGTATTTAAATAAGCGTTTTGCTAATAAAAGCCCTTAGGGTTGTCGTTAAGAGAATCAATTTTATTAGAAAGTCATCTATAAATCACTATGATTGGATATCAATTCCGAAGAACATGAATACATTCCCTAAAAATCTGGATGCACAACAAACATTTGATTATGATTGGATGATTTTATTTCTTACATTAAATTATATTTAAAAAATTCCTCTTAACCAAAGCCCTAAAGGCTGTCATTAGCATTTTCCTTTAAATAATTTGACTAGCTATAAGCAATAAGCATATATAACTAACAAAGCTTAGTTTAAAAGCTAGCTTATTTTAAAAGCTAGCTTATGTTAAAAGCTAAAAATTTAATCCCAAGTCTCGCACTAAACACTGGCTGTAGACTATAGTAACTGAAACACTCGCTCTTTCTATATTTTTCGATAATGATGATTGTCATTCTATTTTAGATAGGAGAAAATATTATATTCATCGTATTTCATATGTGTAAATTGTAACATCCCAATCTTTTCAGGTACTAAACATGTAACAATTTCCTACTACAGGGGCTAAAGTTGCCAAAGTCTGAAACTTAAAATTATAACTATGAAATTACTTCAATATCATGAAACTAAAAATTCCAGAATACTCTCCCACCCTCTCCCAAACTCACGACAACACACTGCCATCATCCTTGTGATTCTAGGGTTTGAATTCAAGTTAGTTTTGAGCAAGTTATCATCCTACATAAGCTTATAAACGAATAAGCTAGGGTTTCCATCATCTAATTTAAGGTAAAAATCATGTCTTAATTCTTATTTCACATGTTAGAGCTTCCTTTTGATGGGTAATGCTTAGAGATGAAGTTTTTATGCCATTTATGGGGTTATTGTAGAATTTCACATGATTATGTGAAATTATGATTTTTGAGAAATCACCAAGAACCCTAGTAATCATGTATAGATGATTAGAAAAGGTGATGGGTACCTTATTAAGGTGCTATAACACCATTTTATGGTGTTAATTTTCAGAAATTATGTTGGTGTGGTTATATAACCCACAAACCAAACACCCCCTTATTGCTTATCTATCCTTTTAGTGCTTATTATGATAAGCTTAGTTATGTTCTAAATAAGCTCGATGTCATTTATTTGTTCCTAGGTTATAAGAGTTAGCCAGGGACGTCTTTAAGGGAGCTCGTGTTCTATTCAAGCGTTTTCGAGGTGAGTAACATATTTAAGCATAGAAACGGGTCCTTGGTAACTCGTTAGTGTGCCACTTAAATTGTGGTATTCATGGTAAGGTTCATGTATTATATTTGAGTTACAAGTTCATGGTGTTACAATTATACGTTATGTACCTAAATGAGTTACTTGTAGTATGTTTATATGTGAATTATGCTAGACGGGTCAAAACAGCCCCGAATGACCCGTTTGGGTTTAGTTATGTGATTTTAACTCTATTTCCACGATACTACTTGTATAGCGTCCTAAGTGGACGACACATGTTATTATGTCATAACATGCTCCGAAATGGAGCCTAGACATCCTTAGTGGATGACCGAGCCTTTATTAGTGTCTAATATCGTTAAATGGGACTTAGACATCCTTTGTAGATGATCAGTGTGTATAAGCGGCTCAATGTTATGGAATATATGGCTTGGACGTCCTAAGTGGACGACTAGAACATTTTCAGTTATATTGAACCAATATGGGTTCACAACGTCCTTAGTGGGCGACTAGTATATAATAACAATACGAAGCAACTATAGTATTATGCCATGTTATGATTAGTATCTTTTATATGTTATCTCACTAAGCTATTGCTTACGTTGATTCGTTATATTTATTATAGGTGAAGCTAGTGGTAGTGCAATCAAGGGTACGAAGACCGAGAACTAGACCCGATGAAATACTTGGGTATGGAGCCTTTTTCCCTACACGCTCTCCTACCAAGAAACGCCCTAGGTTGTATGCTTTTGTGTACGAACATCTAAACTCATGGTTATGTAATGATCAAGTATTTTTTTTATAGTTTTAAGGGTGTTTGGCATAGTGCCATTTTTACCCATATTGACCCATTTTGATCATGTACGGGTCAAGGCGAATGATACATCTATTGTACAGTGTTAGGTGTTAATATAAGTATGATGTTATGCTAAATTAGTAAAATAAAATTATTAGCCTGGGCGTTTCAAGTTGGCATCAAAGCTGTGGTTTAAGGGATTTAGGTATCCATTGTAGATGGGTACTTAGACTTAAACCTAGGCTCTATGGGACCTATAGTATTAGATACGTTTCCGCATTATTATGTAGCATCAGTATTAGTATTAGCATACGTTTCCGCATTATTAGTGTAATATGGTAACGGTAAGAACTTGGTTATATGATGGAATTATTACGACGTCTGGCCAACGTGGTAATAATCGCATGACATAACGGGAACTTACTGGTGTTATTTTACACTAAAGGAATGAATTATGAATCTTACAGTGAGTCTTATTATTCCCATATCGTGCAATATGTTTAACTTTCAGCGTAGATATGGCTGAAAGACCTCCTGAAAGCTCTGAGTGGCCGACTCATGTAGACATACCAGAACAGGATGATCGGGAGCCAACCCCCGATCCACCAAAAACAGATGAGCATGATAATGCTCCTATTTCTGATGTTATGGCTAGGCAGATCAGAGATATGATATCTCAAGAAGTAGCCAAGGCACAGGAAGCAGCTATACCATATTATACAGAATGTCTTAGTAAGATCATAGCTCAGGCTATCATAACAGAACTTGATCAGAAGCTGGATGCACGAGTCGGTCTAACTAAGGAAGTTACTTATACTGACTTTTCAGCTTGTAAGCCCCCGACTTACTCGGAAGAACAGGATCCTTTTAAATGCCACAGATGGATCCAGGATGTTGAAGGGGCGTTTACCACCAGCAAGGTCCCTGAGGATCGTTGGGTTAATTTTGTTATTAATCTCCTTCGCGATCGGGCTAAATCATGGTGGAATTGGACCCTTTTATCAAAAACACCAGAAATTGCTTGGAGTATGATTTGGAAGGAGTTCAAGGAATTACTCTTTCAAAACTTTGCTCCAGTGGCGGAACTTAATAAGCTTCGCCGAGACTTCTTGGGTACTTACCAGACCACGGAGTCAGTACATGATTTCTCCATGACCTTCCTGGACAGAGCACATTTTCTGCCTGAATATGCTAATGATGAAAGGTTGCTTATGAAACATTATGTGGATATGCTTCGAAAGGATATCCGTCAGTTTATTTCAGCCAGGGATTGGAAAAACATGGATCAGCTCATGAATGCAGCTTTAGAGCGAGAACAAGAAACAAAGAAAGAGGAAGAGATTCTTCCTAAGAGAAAGATGGAGCAGGCTAGTTCGTCTAGAAAGAAAGTTAAGCCAAATGAGGCTTATCCTAGCACAGGGGTTTGGAGTTTTCCACTGTGTGCGAATTGTAAAAGGTATCACCCGGGGGAATGCCGTGCAGGTAGCCGACCTGCTACAGTTACGGTGAGCCTGGCACATCAGTAAAGATTGTCCAAAACCAGCTCAGGTTTGCAGGACATGCTATGATCTGAATCATACGACTGAGTCTTGTCCAAATGTCAGACCACCTCCTCCGCGTCAACAAGAACCTAGGAGGAATATAGATAGGCGAGGGGCACCATCTACTTCTAGACCTTCAGGATCCCCTGGCTTTCCTACTACCCAAAGACCAAATAGACTGTTGAGGCAACATGATTAAGATCTCTTTATGTTTTAATGATGACAAATAAACCATCAAAACACATAAAATAACAAACGTTAGCTCAAAATCGCCGGAGCCAATGTCTGCTCCTGGCGCGCTGCCCGCGCGTCAATGCGCGGGTGACGCGCCAGGAGTCTGTATGGTTCCGGACGAATTTTGAAAGTCGGCTTTCCCCTTACCCGACAAATGTGGATCTTTTAATACATGTATGAATATGTTATGTGCTGATTTGAGAACACTCGAAACGAGTTTTGAGACTTGAGAGATCCCACTTTTAGAACACCCATTTACGGGAAAACGCCAACTCATGTTTTCTAACTATCGCCTCTAGCCAAGGCTTTTCTAAACTTAGGGAGCTTATATATTTCACGTGACATCGTGTTGAAGCATCCATATGCTCATATCCCGTGCTTACGTCTTCTCTAATTACGTAACGGGTTTACTCCCTTATTGGTCAAACTAAGTCAAAGGTCACTTTGTGTAAACGCATCCTTTCCCACTTGGGTTATGCTTTACATCAAGGCAAAGCACTTAACTTGTTCAAACCAAGGTATTAGTTGAGAACGTCGAGTCGTGGAAAGTCACGAGATATGAAACTATGGACTCTCGACGTTGTGTTACTTGAACTTATAAGTAAGCTATGATTTTCTCAACTTATAATCTTAATTTTCTAAACCTTTTCTTCTTAATGACAATTAGATTATGACTTAATCCTCTCCTAATCCCATTTATACATAAGACAAAACCAATCATATCCAAATCAAATATTCTCTCTACATAATCTCTTACACAATCTCTTACACTCTTACATATTCCCTTACACACTACATCTAAACCATCCATTCCCTTACAACACATCTCATCCCTTCATTTTTAACACATGGGGAATTATTTGAAACCCTAATGAGGCTCCTCTCATCCAAGCCATTGATTTCAAATTACAACACATAACAACCATCCATCCAACCTCTCATCTCTATATCACCACATGTGCTTGATCTCAACCATTGAATTCAAACTAAACTCATCTCAACCATCCATCCAATCTCTCCTATCTATGCCACCACATGTGCTTGATCTCAACCATTGAATTCAAACCAAAACCATCTCAACCATTGATCTCTCCTTTCCCCCCAAGCAAAGCATATTCCTTGGAATATCCTTCTCAACCCTAACCTAGGCATGTTTGATCCTAGCCATCCATTTCAAATGAGATCATCTCATCCATCCACATTCACCACATGCCAAATTGTTTGAAAACCAAGGGAGGCTCCCTTTGATCCTAGCCATCCAATTCAAACCATTTCATCTCAACCCTCCATCACATTCTTCCCCCCCCCCCCAAGCATTGGAATATTCCTTGGCATATTCTTTCTCTCTTTTCTATGCCATGTGAGGAGACACACTTCTACCCCTTCCAAATTACCTCATCTACACTTTATACCCTTGATAATTTGGTTTCTCTTTAAACACTTCACAAAATATTTTCCAAATTGGCAATTTGAGTTGGTAAACCTTAGATTGATTAATGTTAAGGTTTAGTGTGAAGTACAATTGGGGGTTTAGCAAGGATAGGTATTTGTAAGATCCAAACACCCGACACTTGGGAAAAACTTACAGACGCCTGGCGCGCTGCCCGGGTGTTGACACGCGGGTGACGCGCCGGCCTCGGTAATTTTTCCCAAGTTTGGGTTCTTGGCCTATAAATACCACCCTTGCCTCTTGTATTCCTCACCCCTTGCCATTATTCTTTCTCTATAAATACTCTCAAATCTCTATCTCTATCTCAATCTCTAATCTTGTGTTCTTGATTATCACACTAACATCTATGGAAGAACACATCTACTTGCATGGGAAGAATCACAAGAACCTAATCCACTCTTGTGATTGTGTCGAGGGTCTTCTTTCTTATACCCTTTCTATTACAATCGAGTCTCTAGGTTAGGTTAGGACTTGGTCTAATAAACATATATTCATTTATTCAATTGCTTGTAAGGGAAGTCTTGTGTCTTGGTGACCAAGCCTAGATCATTGGGGATCTAGTTGGGGTTTGATACTTCTGGTGGGAAGTCTTGGTAGTGGCCTTGGTGACCCTTAGGTAAAGTCGAATCGTGAGATTTTTTAGGTGGTTTCTGTAGGCGGAATACCGTTAGGGAGTAACTCCTTCTTTGTGAGCATCAATATTGGTGGAGTGAATTGTAACGATTTGTAGTCCACCGAAAGGATTATACTAGTGAATAGTGTCAGAGTCGTGGATTCGCAACTGGACGTACGGATGGTATAAACCCTCCATCCCGAACCAGTATATATCGTGGTGTCTTTCTTTACTCGCATTAAACACCGAAAGGATTATACTAGTGAATAGTATCAGAGTCGCGGATTCACAACTGGACGTACGGATGGTATAAACCCCCCATCCCGAACCAGTATATATCGTGGTGTCTTTCTTTACTCGCATTATATACTTTGGTTGTGTGTGTGGTTGTTTGGATTGATTATACAACCACTTGGTTTTCTTTGAGGCTTAAAGTTTTTTAAACGTCTAAAAGCCTAAGAAACCGTATTCACCTCCCCCCCCCCCATCTACGGTTTTGCATAGACCCCAAGCTCGTGTTCATCAGATGACCATGGATGAAGCTAAGGAAACATACGACGTTGTGACAGGTACCTTCTTTGTGAATCTATTACCTGCTTGTGTGTTATTTGATTCTGGTTCAGATAGATCTTTTGTATTCGAAAGGTTCAGTCAGAGATTTTCTGTTCCAATTAGCCAGCTTAAGCCACCACTAGATGTGGAAGTAGCTAATAACAAAGTGATACGTGTAATGGGTGTCTTTCAGAACTGTGAAATAGAAATTGATAATGAAAAGTATCCGATCGACTTAATTCCTATCCCTATAGGAGAGCTTGATGTAGTTATCGGTATGGACTGGCTCGGCACAAATGAAGCCATCATTTTGTGTCATCATAAGCTAGTACGACTAAGAACCCCAAGTGGGGGAGAAACAGTTATCTATGGTGAGCATAAAAAGGCTAACCTTGCTATTTGTACTTATGCTAGAACCAAGAAACACTTGGCATGTGGCTGTCAAGCCTATTTAGCTCGTGTTGTCGATATTCAGAAACCCGTTCCAGACTTTAATAAAATTCCAGTTATTCAGGAATTTCCTGATGTCTTTCCAGAGGAACTCCCAGGTCTACCGCCTGATAGACAATTAGAGTTCCGCATTGATCTTATTCTAGGGAGTACCCCTATTGCTAAAACTCCCTACAGACTTGCTCCATCAGAAATGCAAGAACTCATGAAGCAGTTACAAGAACTGCTAGACAAGGGCTTCATTTGCCCTAGTAGTTCCCCGTGGGGAGCACCAGTTCTTTTTTTCAAAAAAAGACGGTAGTATGCGAATGTGCATCGACTACCGAGAGCTCAATAAAGTTACCATCAAAAATTGTTATCATCTTCCTAGGATTGATGATTTATTTGATCAGCTCCAGGGCGCAAGCTTCTTTTCAAAAATAGATCTTAGATCAGGATATCACCAGTTAAAGGTTCGAGAAGAGGACATCCCAAAAACAGCTTTCCGGACCAGGTATGGGCATTACGAGTTTACAGTTATGCCATTTAGCTTGACGAATGCCCCAGCAGCATTTATGGACCTGATGAATCGGGTCTGTCGTCCGATGGTAGATCAGTCAGTTATTGTTTTCATTTATGATATCCTGGTTTATTCCAAATCAGCTAGTGATCATGAAACCCACTTGCGCCAAGTTCTCAGTATGTTAAGACGAGAAAAGCTTTATGCTAAGTTCTCGAAGTGTGAGTTCTGGCTCCGAGAAGTTCAATTTCTCGGGCATGTTGTAAAAAGTGAAGGCATTAAAGTAGATCCAGCTAAAATTAGTGCCATCATGAATTGGGAGCGACCAAAAACTCCCACAGAAATTAGATCTTTCCTTGGATTTTGCAAAGATTGCTTCTTCGCTCACTGAGCTCACCCGCAAGAATGTAAAATTCGAGTGGGATGAGGATCAGGAACTCGATTTTCAGACTCTTAAACAGAAGTTAAGTCAAGCTCCAGTCTTAGTATTGCCAGAAGGCAATGATGACCTGGAAGTTTATTGTGATGCATCGGCCAATGGCCTCGGCTGTGTTCTTATGCAGAGAGGCCGAGTCATAGCTTATGCTTCCAGGCAACTCAAGAAACATGAGGAAGATTACCCCACTCATGATTTAGAGCTAGCAACAGTAGTTTTTGCCTTAAAATTGTGGAGGCATTATCTTTATGGAGTAAAGATCAAGATCTTTACCGACCATAAAAGTCTCAAATACTTCTTTGATCAGCGTGACCTCAATATGAGGCAATGACGTTGGTTGGATCTAGTCAAAGATTATGATTGTGAAATTCTTTACCACCCGGGTAAGGCCAACGTTGTGGCAGATGCCTTAAGTCGAAAGACAAGGCATGATTCTCTACTAGTAAAATCACTTCAAATGGTGATTACTCTAGACTTTTATGAGAACATCAAAATAGTTCATTCAGAAGCATGGGAGAACGGTGATGTAAACTCAGAACAACTCATGGGTCAGGTGCACAACTTAGTTGTGGACTCACGAGGACTCAGAACACGCTTCGGTAGAATATGGATACCGAATAATAAAGAGCTCAAAAAGTTGTTGCTCGACGAGGCTCATAAGTCGAAATATTTGATTCACCCAGGTGCCACCAAGATGTATTATGATCTTAAACCAGATTATTGGTGGCCAGGTATGAAAAGAGATATTGTAAAATATGTCGAGCAGTGTCTTACTTGCCTTCAAGTTAAGACAGAACATCAACAACCTTATGGTAAGCTACAACCTCTCGAGATTCCTGTCTCGGTATGGGAAAGGATCACTATGGATCTTATCACGAAATTACCCAAGACACCGTGTCAGCATGATGCAATATGGGTAATTGTAGATCGTTTAACAAAGAGTGCGATTTTCCTTCCTATTAAGGAATCGATGTCCTCAGAAGCTCTCGCGGAGTTGTATCTTCGCGAAGCAGTAGCTAGACATGGAGTACCAGTCTCTAATAGTATCGGATAGAGATATCAGATTTACCTCTAGATTCTGGCGGAAAATCCAAGAGAATCTAGGTACTCGTGTCCATTTTAGCACGGCTTATCATCCACAGATAGATGGTCAGAGTGAAAGGACCATTCAGACACTGGAAGATATGCTTCGAGCCTGTGCTATCGACTTCGGTGGTAGCTGGGATAAGTACTTAGCGCTAGCATAATTCTCTTATAATAACAGTTATCATTCTAGCATTGAGATGTGGTGAGTGCTTATTCACTCACCTTTTCTAAGCCAAAATAGGACTTAATAATCCAAAAACTAACTCAAAACGTCAAAGAAAACATGTTTTTGTGATTGTGAATGTGCAGGTACGGATATCTCGCAAAATGGCGAAAAACAAATAAAAACCGATAAAAAACGAGCACGAGAGTGGGAAGAGGTCAGAAAGTCAAAGCTTGGAATCCGAAAGTCAAAGAAAGCTCAAAAAGTCAAATAAAGTCCTCAGAGTTTCAAAAGTTTACAAGATTGACCCTTGTGAGAAAGTTTGAAGAATATTCAAGAATGGTCCCTGCACTTTGAATGTTGACTCATTCAGTCCCTCTTGGAAATTGTTGAAGAAAAAGTCAAAGTTAACCCTTGGGAAATCATAGTTGTCATAATCAACCCATGGAATTTATTATGGTAAAATGGCAGAAGTGGTCCTCATGGTTTCATAAATTACACACTTGGTCCTTTGTATTAATTCTCAAATTATAAAGCCTGGTCCAATTAATAACACCAAGCCCAAACCAATAAATAAATCCCAAAGCCCAATTCCAAAAACCTATACCCGGTCCAATACACCCCTTGGTCAACTATTAATCCACGGGTCAAGGGTCAACAACATAAGTCAAACAAATAATAAAAAAAAACTTACCCAAGTTACCCACCCCCCAAATACCCCCAATTACCCAGGTCTGATGAACCCTAATTACCCGTACACCCCAATTACAACAATTAAGGGTACATATGTCAAATCAAAAGGTGTTCTAGAAGGTGTCAGTGATGTGTCAGAGTGTCAGAGTATCTAAGAAGCACAAATGGGACATGTGGCAGGCTATTATTTGAGGGGACGCGTCACTGATTTTGATCTAAAGGCTGTTATCAAGTGGCAATGATTGGATAGTGATCTCACGGCTCCCAAAGGCTTCAAAGAAACACAGAGCACACGGGTTGCTAGCTTGGCAATCCGTGAACCCTCACCTCACCTCTCCTATATATAGATGTGTTTGTAAGCTCATTTGCAAGTAGTGTAGTAAGTAGCGAAGCTATGCTAAAATTTCTATAGAATGTACCTAGACTAGTTATTGTAATGAATACTTCTTAGTTTTAATAAAATTTTAAGTTTTCTTCAATTCCAATTTGCTTACTGTTCATTTCATTTAGCTTAATTGTTTTCATATCTTTTATATTTGGAATAATCTCAGTTTCTTATTCAGCTTAACTAGTATCTTTAATAATTCAGCTTAAATCATTTGAAGAAAAATAAATAAAAATCAGAAAAAAAAAAGTTTTCAATCTGTTTTGATAAGCTTTCAAATAAGCTCATTTAGCTTTTACACAATCCATACAAGCTCTGTAACTTCCTGTGGATCTGTTTTCATTTCAATATCACAAGTACTCATAGACAGTCAATGAAAGTCAAAGGAGGATGTTTATGATGAATCATGGTGATAGAGATGGATTGGGACAGACATGGAAGGTCCCAGCCTGTCTTAAAGACAGGCTAGCTTAGTGAATCACTCCTGTTCTAGCTGGAGTGAAAGAGTTTTGTAAGATCTGTTTCTAATTCCTTTATACTGAGTATTAGTAATAAGTAGCTATTTAGATCTGCTTTGATTGCTTGTTTGCTGTAATTTTGGATTGATTTGGTTAATATTTTGTTTGTTTGACTATATTTGATAGCTTAGAAGTAGATTATATGTAGATTTATTCATCTGTTTTACTAGCATACTTGTGATATTTTGATTTTGTTGAATCTCAGTTGATTAGTTAATTGATTTAGCTTCTATTAGTGGTAGTTTAGTTGATTGGATCTTTGGATTGGTTGTTTGTAGTAGTTTGCTTTGAATCTCAGTGATATTGGTTAGAATAGGGGTGTTTGGATCAGTAAGGTTTGCTGATATTAGTTGTGTTTCAGAAGTTGATATTGAGTTAGACTGCTCACTTAGGGACTTATTTAGTGTAATCTTGCATAAAAATAGTGGTATATTTCATTAAAGGTCTAAGTAGTTATCAAGTTAGTTTAACTGTTAGTGAATAGATAAAACAGTTAGTATAATTGGTTAAGTAGATGTATTATAGAACATAGAAGCTTAATTCAGAGTAATTCTAGTTTAATAACACAAATAGAGTTAGATTAATTCAGCTGAAATTGGATAAAGTCAAATAGTGTAGGACTTATAAAAGTCAACTGTTTCATTATTAGTAGTTCACAGGCTGCTGAATTTGAATACTAATAGGGTAGTAATTGATTGAATCTGTTAGCATTAAGAATTATTTAGAAAAGTGATGGTCATTCTCATATTAGGAACTTTGTCTTTGTGTCGTTAAGTATGTAATTATTTAAGATAGTTGGGCATTGGACTTGGTAATCTAATATGTTAAGAGTTATGTTAGTAAGCCTTTTATAATTCATGTAAACCAAGTCCAAGCCCAAGTCCATTAGAAAGCCCATGAGGCCTTTCTCTCTAACTATAAAAGGCACCTTACCTCTCATTTGTAAGGTGTGCTTGTGTGTGTATTTGTGTGTGTTTTCTCTTGAATAAAAGCTCTCATATTTCATCTCTCTCTCTCTAATACACGACATACTATACTACATCAAGTCACCATCTTTTCTTCTCTACTTCTTCTAAGCTTCTATTGGTGAGATAAAGTTGTGATATTTAAGGTCCTACAAGTAGTATCAATCGCCTAACAATGATTTAGGAGTGTTTTTATCAAGTTTTTTTGTTAAAAAGTTGCATTTTTCATTCATTTACGCACTTTTTCTTCAAAAAGTTTTGATTTTTACGTGGTTTTAATGTTAAAGTTGTTGTTTTTTTGAAGTTTTAGTGTTTCTAAGTGTTTTGGGAAAGATTTGATCAATAGTAACAAGTGGAAAAAGTGGTTTTGGTTGAAAAAATCTGATTTTTCACGTTTCTGGTCATCTTACGCGTAACTTGGGTGAATAGTACGATTTCATAGCTGTCTACAATACTGTTTACGCGTAAGTTTAGGCTCAAAACCCTTTTCCTACGCATAAGTGAAGATCCTACGCGTAAGTTTGGCCTAAAACCCTTTTTCTACGCGTTAGATTGAAATCCTACGCCTAAGTCTGATTTCCTACGCATAAGTGAAAGTCCTACGCATAAGTTCTACGCAGAAGTTCTTACGCAGAAGTTGTACTCAGTACTTCCCTGACTTAGATAAGTTTGTGGAATACTTCGACACGGGATATCTTTCAAGCTTGGACAAGTTTGAGAGATTTGTTTGGTTCTTTAACCTTACGCATAAACTATATCTTACGCATAAGTTATAACTTACGCGTAAAGTTCAAGTTTCCCATAAACTTTGTGTTTACGCTTAACCTTATTCTTTACGCATAACTTTTAACTTACGCATAAGATCCAAGTTACGCGTAAGATTCAGAGTTTACGCGTAAGATTACTGTTTACGCATAAGATTAAAGGTTTACGCGTAAGATTTTGATTTTTTGACAACCAAACTTCAAACGGCCATAACTTTTGAACCGTAACTCCGTTTTCGACGAATCAGCTGTCAAAACGACTGTGAGACCGAGAAAAAGGACACGTTGAATGATCTAATCATTCAAGCCAAGCTTCGAGGCCCAAATCCACTCCGAACGGAAGTTATTGAGGTTTTAAGGTTTTAGATCAAAATTTTCACCATAAAAACTTGCATCAACTTACACTAAACACAACTCCTACTTCGTTAGAACGATCCAAGAATCAACTTTATCAATCTACACTTCATCAATGGCTACTCAGCAAGATATTCATGCAGCCGGTGCGGAAAACCGACCTCCAATGCTTGAAAAAGGTGGATATCTCCCATGGACAAGCCGCATGCTTCGTTACATCAAAACTAAGCCTGATGGTAAATTAATGATCAACTCCATTACAAATGGTCCATTCAAGCCACGACAAGTTCAAATTGAAGGTAATCCAAATACAACACCTCCTACTCAACCATTCGTACGTGAACAAACAGAAGCAGATTACACAGAGGAAGACAAGAAGCAGATCGCCGCAGATGATATGGCAATGCATTTAATCCAACTTGGATTACCACGGGAGATCTTTGCTGCGGTCGACAGCTGTGAAACTGCTTATGCTATGTGGGAACGTGTTAGAAGGATTTGTCATGGAACAGAGATTGGACAACAAGACGTTGAGAACAAACTTCTTACTGAATAGGAGAATTTCACATCCACTAAAGGTGAACAGATTGAATCTTACTACACAAGGTTTTGCACTTTGATGAATGAGTTAATCAGAAACAAGTTGACACCTCGAACAATTGCAACAAACATCAAATTCATCAATAACCTTCCAGAAGAATGGGGTCGTTATGTTACAATTGTCAATCAAACAAAGGATTTACATAAGGTGAATTATGATCAACTCTATGACTTTTTGAAGCAAAACCAAGCTGAGGCTAATGAAGTAAGGAAAGAAAGATTGGCAAAGAATCATGATCCTCTTGCATTAATTGCTACTACACCAACACCGCTACCAGTGAACACACAACAACCATCATCATCTTCCACTCACAACTACATGCAACCTTCATACATTCAACAAACAACACCGGTCTACCAACAACAGTTCTACCCACAGCAACAACAACATGTTATTCCACAACAGCAATACCAACAATTCCAAGAACCAGATTTCACTGAAAATGATGAAGCTACTGCAGCATTGACCCAAGCGTTTGCTTTTCTGTCAAAGGCATTCCAAGGACGCTATTCTACACCAACAAACAACAACCAAAGAATTTCATCGAATACTCGCAACAGGCAGATAGCTCAGCCGAGTTTCAATATGGGCAACGGAGGCCAAATGGTTGGAGTTTATGGGAATCAGCAAGGATATGCTACTGGAATTAACATGGGGAATCAGAATATTCAAAATGCAGGGAATCAGAATGCAGAAAATCAGTATGGTCAGTATGCAGGGAATCAGTTGGGTCAGTTTGTTGGAAATCAAAGGGGTCAGAATGTTGGTAATCAGGCAATGGGTAATCAGAATAGAAATGTTGCAGCTCCAGTAGTTGGGAATTTGGGAAATGTGAATCAGGGTAATCCGGTAAAGTGTTTCAACTGTCAGGGTGTAGGTCATATGGCAAGGAACTGTCCTACTAAGCCGAACAAGAAAGATCTCGAGTACTTGCAAAAAGCAGTGATGTTGGCACAAAAGGTTCAGGCAGGGTTTCAGTTAAACGCAGAGGAGAATGATTTTATGGCTCTTATGGATGACATGGAAGATAGAGAGGATATCGATGCGAACTGCATATTCATGGCGAATCCTCAGGAAGCTAAGTATGACACGGATTCTGATACACTTCCTGTTTATGACACCAATGCACCATCTGAGGTATCAAACTTCAACACATGTCACAATAATGATATATTTGATATGTCTCCTCATGAGGAACAGCATTCTGAGAAGCTAGCACCCACTTATGACACATACCTGGACACGCCAAGTAGTAGCAATACTCCTTCAGCAACTCCAGATGTGAATCATAATGGAGGCTTCGTTTCACAGCATGCTGAGAATGATGAGGAAACACGTGCCTTGTTTGAATCATTATTGAATAATTGTCGTATTGAAATTGAGAATGCGAAAAAGGTCAATCGCGATGTTAAGGCCGCGAATGTTAAATTGACCGATGAGCTTGAGAGTTACAAGGAAAACGTTAAAGCTTTTGAATTTCATAACAAAAGATTGTCTGAATTAGAAACTGGTTATCAAAATTCTGTTTCAAAGGAAAAACAATTGCAACTCAAGTTTGATACACTTGATGTTAATTCTTTCAAAAAGATAAAATCTTTAAACGCGGAAATTTCTGATTTACAAAACCAACTTTCTAAACAAAAATCAGCTTATACCAATCTTGAAAAAGAAAGGGACGAGCTGAAAAAGGACTTTGCAAAGAAAGAAGACAAACTTTTGGCCGAAATCGTAGAGTCAGAACACATGATTGCTCATTTAGAAGAATTAGTGGTTAAGTCGGGTCAGTCAAGTCAAACAATGAAAATGATTTCAAATCAAACTAATCCGATTTACCATACAAAACATAAAGTGGCTCTTGGTAACAACACCCCCAGTAATCTCAAGAAAGCTCAGCAAGAACAGAATGTTTTTGTTGGGAATTATGTGAAGTAAGAATTCTGCTGCTGTTTCTGCTGAAAGGATCCTGCTAAAGAGTTGGTTTCTGCTGAAGCAGTGTATCTGCTGAAGACTAGTTTCAGCATTATTAGTTTCTGCGGATATAGTATTTCCGTATTTTATGTAATGTAGTTTGGATATGCATGAGTTTATTTAGGAAGTGATAATGCATATCTTTTAGAAGTTTTAGAGTATACGTTTCTTGAGAAACGGTTTAGGGTTCCTTGAGTTTAAAAGGAACACACGGTTTATGTATTGAATAACTTTTAGCAAATTCTTTGAATATAATTAAAAAGATCCATAGAGGATCAAGAGTTCTTAGTATCAAGCTTGTGTTTTGTTTCCGCTTTATAAATACAAGTTGCAGAGATTGTCTATTAGTATGTTATTGATTACAGTGACATTACTAACGATTCTAGAGTGCTCAAGAAGATCTATCAAGGTCTATAGCTCAACAAGTGGTATCAGAGCCTCGAGAGAGTCTCTGCCATACTAAGAAACACAAATCTTACACCTTTACAATCCAAACAAATCACCAAACATGCCTGGATCGGATGATGATGTTGATACAACCCAGAACATTAACACCACTTCTCTTCAACAACTTAACCTCTCCAACAGTAATGCTAAGTTTCCATACTTGAAGAATGCAGAAGATTATCATCTGTGGTCCATGAAGATGCAGAACTGGATCACAAACATTGATTGGAATCTGTGGGAGGTTGTTAAAAAGGAGAATAGTCTGAAGAAGCATGTTACAGATGCTGATGGAGTTGTTACTATTGTAGGACCCAAAACTGCTGAAGAGATTCTGGTTGTGCAAAGGGAGAGTAAAGTCATAACTATTTTGCTCCAAGCTATACCAGATGATCATATGGGTGACTTCCATTTTATGGAGGATGCCAAGGACATTTGGATGGCTATAAAAGCAAGATTTGGTGGGAATGAGGAATCAAGAAGGTTGCAGAAGTCTATGCTGAAGCAGAAATTCCAAGAATTTCAGATATCTGAAGAAGAGGGAATTCATAAGGGTTATGATAGGTTTCATCGAATATTAAGTCAACTTAATCAGTTGAAGGCTAGACCCGACAATGAGGACTGTAATGCTAAATTTCTGAGATCTCTGCCGCCATCTTGGTTACAAGTATGTATTGCTCTCAAGACCAAAGGTGGATTGGACATGATGTCTTTTGATGACCTCTACAATAGGCTTAAATCACTTGAGCCTGATGTTAGAAGTCCCATTCGTCCATCCACTCATTCTGCATTTGTTGGTGCCTCTACTAAACCTGTGCATCAAGCCTCAAGTTCATATTCATCAGGAGCATCTTCTCAAACTCATAGTCAATCTGCTCCTAAATCAAAATCAAGTAGTGTGTTGGAGGATCTTATTCATTCATTTGTGGCTGAATATGAACCTCAGCAGTTTATTGCTTATGAGGATTTTGAACAGGTAGATCCATTGGAAATGGAGGAGATGCACTTGAAGTGGGAGCTTGCAATGATCTCAATAAACATTAAGAGGTTTGAAGCCAAGTCTGGAAGAAAGTTTGGTTTTAATGGAAGAGAAGCAGCAAGGTTTGATAGAAGGAAGGTTAAATGTTACACTTGTGGTCAAGTAGGACATTTTTCAAGAGAATGCAAGGAAAGAAAGGCTGGAGATGAAGTTAGATATGGCTCTTATCCAGTGGAAGCAGGGAATAACAAGACTATACCTTCAAAGGCTATGGTGACTCTGGATCACCAAATTGATTGGGCTGACCATGAACCTGCTGGAGAGGAAGCTTCTACTTCTTCACAAGTGAATCTGCTGGCATTCACACCTTCAGAAGACAAGAAAGAGCAAGTCTCCTTGATGGGAATCTCTCAGGTAACCAACTGTGTGTTTAGATGTAGTGTAAGATACAATGAGCTTAAACAAGAATTTGATGAATTGAAACCAAAATACAATGAGTGTTATGTTGAAGTAGAGTCTTATAAAATGGCTTTAAAAACATTAGAGAAACAAAAAGTCTGGTTTCAAAAGAATCAAGTTAAATATGATGAAAAAATAAGAGTTCTAGAAAGTGATTTAGAGGTTGCTAAGATAGACTTAAAACGTACTGAAAAAGAGAAGTCTGATCTAGAAAAGGAAAAACAAGAGATTCAAGCTAAATTAGATAAAGAGATAGCTGGTCGTATGAAATGGCAGGAAGGGGCATCTAATTTAAGTAAATTAATTGATGGTCGCCAATCTGTTAGGTCTAGAAAGGCATTAGGATATGAGAAATATATAGACCCTGAAGAGTTAACCTATCCTGATATGTCTAGTGTTTTTGACCCTGAACCACCCTTAGCTTATCAAACACCTGTTAAATATGTTAAGGAAGGGGGAATGAATGCTATACCTGGACCTATAAGAGGGGAACACATGCCTATAGACTTGTCCAAACCTGTTGACTTTGATGGATCACATCATTTATATGGCAAAAAGTCAACTGACTTGCAAGACCCTATTGTGAAATCTAATGACTCTGTCTCTTGTTGTAACAGTGACAAGTCTTCTGATGAAGGGTCTACCTCATTTGCTAGTTGTGATTCAAGTGAGAAGTCTGACCTGCCCAAGACCATTCCAAAGACATCACCCAAGACTCCCCACAAGCCTTCTAGAGTTGCTGCTGATAACAAGACAGATTCTACTGAAGACTTGTTTTTAAATTCTTTGCATAATAATACTTTTGGCTTTGTTAAAAACAATTCTGTTTGTCATGGTGATTTGAATACTTTTTCATGTTATGGAAATTCTTTTGGTTTGAATATATCTTCTAAAAGGAAGAAGTGTTTTGTGTGTGGAAGTAAATATCACTTGATTAAGGATTGTACATATCATGAGCAAAGAATGGGTGCATGTGTTAGTCAAAGAAAATCTAGGCAAATGTGGCAGAATATTAGTGAAATACCCTCTTTTGTTCCACATCAGCAGAAACCTAATTCTGTTGAATCTCATTCTTCATGGAGAAGAACCAGTACTAGACCATATGTTCGACCCACTAGTTCTTTCTTTTATAATGGTTATTGGCCTAATTACTTTGACTCAGGGTATTATGGTGGTGGGTATAGGAATACTGCTGTGAAGCCCTCAGCAGGTTGTTCTTGGACAAAGAAGGGACCCACTATGCAATACAGGCCCAAGAACAATGGTGGATCTAAAACATCTACATGGCCTGTTACTAATGATCCACAAGGCAGGCTCAAGTCAGCAATGACTTGAGTCTCCAATGTGTACTAATATTGTATAATTTTGTTGTTGTTTTAGGAACATCCTTTGAAAAGTACTGAAGTTGGAATTGTTGATAGTGGTTGCTCTAGAAGTATGTCAGGGAATAAGGATAAGATGCATGACTTTGAGCCCATAGAAGGAGGAGGCACTGTAACATTTGGTGGTGGAGATGGCAAAATTACAGGGAAAGGAACAATTAAGACACCCTTGTTAGACTTTGAAAATGTGTATTATGTGAAGGAACTGGAGCATTTTAATCTTATCTCTGTATCACAAATTTGTGACACTAAGAATAAGGTTTTCTTCTCTGAAGATGAGTGTCTTGTACTGTCCAAGGATTTCAAACTCCCAGAAGACACAATTGTATTGCTGAGAGTTCCTAGAACCTACAACTTATACACATTCAATCTGAATGATGTTAAGCCAGAAGGAGATCTAACATGTTTGGTAGCCAAAGCTTCCCCAGATGAATCTAATAAATGGCATAGAAGAATGGCACATGTGAATTACAAGACCATCAACAAGTTATCCAAACTTGGTCATGTTAAGGGCCTTCCTTCTAAACTCTTCACCAATGAACACAATTGTATTGCTTGCAACAAGGGAAAGCAACACAGAGCCTCTTACAAAGCAGTCAAAGCTGTGAGCACCATTTCAGAACCTCTTCAGTTGCTACACATGGATCTTTTTGGTCCAACTCCCATTAGAAGTATTGATCACAAGTACTTCTGCCTGGTTATCACAGATGATTATAGCAGGTTTTGCTGGGTATTCTTTCTCAAAACTAAAGATGAAACAACTCCAATTCTGAAAGACTTTATTATCTTAGTTGAGAACCAGCTGAATAAAAAGGTTAAAGGAATTAGGTGTGACAATGGTACAGAATTCAAAAATGCTGTATTCATAGAATTCTGTAAGTCTAAAGGGATTAAAAGGGACTATAGTACTCCAAGAACTCCACAACAAAATGGGGTTGCTGAAAGGAAAAATAGAACCCTCATTGAGGCAGCAAGATCAATGCTTGCAGACTCCAAACTACCCACAATGTTTTGGACTGAAGCAGTAAGTACTGCTTGTCATGTCTTGAACAGGGTATCCATCACTAGACTTCATGTCAAGACACCTTATGAACTTCTCACTGGGAAAGTTCCACACATACATTACCTTAAGCCTTTTGGATGCAAGGTGACTATTTTGAATACTGCTGATATACTGGGTAAGTTTGATGGGAAAGCTGATGAGGGATATATAGTTGGGTATTCAGCTCATAGCAAGGCCTATAGGGTTTATAATCTGAATGCTAAAAAGATTGAAGAGACCCTTAATCTGAGATTTCTTGAAGATCAGCCTAATATTCAGGGACAAGGCCATTCTTGGTATTTTGACCTAGACTATTTAACTGACTATTTAGGTTATACTAGGCATGCTTCTAATCCTGATGCAGGTTCCAAAGATTCCAATTCTAACCCTGCAGGTTCCATGGATGATAACTCAGAATGTGAATCTGAGCCAGAAGAAAATAACTTTGTTGTACCATCTTTTCCACCTAACCATTTTGTAGGTAATCACTCTGCTGCTAAACAAGATGATGAGTCACATTATGTAGAAGATCTTGCAAGATTGAAGAAGCAAGAACATGCTGCTACTAAGGAAGCTCAGACACTCAATGACAAGGTTACACAAGAGACTGAAGCTCTCCTCCATCAATCAGCACAAGCAGTCAGTGGAAACAAGGATACTGCTGATGATTCTACTGAAGGCATACCTCTTCCCACTGATCAGATCCCAGATGCTGATTCTGCTGATTCTCACTCTCCCATTTCTAATGAAGTATCAGCAGACTTTGATAAGCCATTTACTAGATTTCCAAGTCCTTCTGATCTTGGGAATTATCAGCCAAAGCCTGGCTTGTTTCACTCAGCTTCAAATGATACTGAGTTTGGGCCTACACTCATCAACATTGATGCCAACATTGATGTTCCACCTACAGCTACCAAAAGGATTCACAATGCTCATGTCACAACCCACAATTTCAGGTCATTTTTCCAAACTTCGATATTCTACTATTCACAAATTACTATTCATCGATCACTATTCATCGTTTTACTATTCATCGTTTTTGAGGTCAATTTGACATTCCGAGACATATTCAGAAATTTTACTATTCACATGACACTATTCATTTCCGGGAGAAAACTACTATTCATGTGCATTATTCATGTTATCGTAAAGTTAGTTTACGAGTGTTCAAATTCGCGTAACCGTATTGGTTCAGGAGCGAATTCATGCATTATTGTCAGGGACACTTCATACGGACTAGAAATAGTCTGCATGTCATCATTAGGGCACGTGCATACTATTCCACTCGTAGGATATCTAAATTACTACTTTTGGTACGATTAACGGATTACGTACGTTTATTTCAATAAACGCTAATACGCGAGCTATAAAAGTGTCTAACGTGTCCGACACTCCCGATTATGAACCTGATACGTTTTTATACTCATTTCTATAATATAAAAACTATAATATTAATTTACCCGGTATTTTGGAAATTTAACTAATACGTATCGTACGCTTAACTTAATAACGACGGTTTTCATCAAAATTGAACGATAATCACCCTAACTCTCCGTACTTGTACCCGACTTATTTTTACAACTTTTATAACTTTATTACGTCCCGAATAACTTCAACAAAACTTATTTTTAACAAACCCGGTACCCGATTAAACTTTAAACCTAAACCTAAACTAACTACACTTAACTACTAACACTAATATTTACTAATTAATCACCCAACATCCTTCCCCTTTTCCCTCACCAAAACCGGCCAAGCCCCCCCCCCCATGGTCTTCACACTTTTATTACCTCACCAAACCTATTAATTGTCCACCAAACTTTTGTCCAAATATATATTAAACTTTCTTAACTCATTTTCACTAAAATCACTTTTCTTACAAACTAGCAAAGCTTTTTCTCTCATTTTCTTTAGTGTTTGGTTCGAATTGGGGTAGACAAGGAGCAAGGAAGAAAAATTTTACAAGATCATTTCATAAACTAGTTAGTATAATCATCCTTGTTAGAGTTTTGAAATAAAAACTCAAGGATTAGTAAGCTTTTTATCATCTAAACTCTCTAAACCACCAAGTAAGTATACAAACTCATTTTTATGATTTTTACAAGTTATTATTATGTTCATATAATTTTCTTATAAGATCTTACACATGTATCAACTTGTACCACTTCATTTTGTATATTTTAACTTTGAAGCCCTAAAAATGGAAACATATGAAACTCTTGTTAGACCTAGTGGTTTGATGATATTTTAGGACCCATGACACCCTAAGAAGGTGTATGGTAGGATTAGATTAGTCTTGTGGTGTTTGAAAGTGGATTGGTGAAGGATGGAACTAGTTTAGAGACTTGGAAATGATTTTTGGAACTTTTGAAATACCTACTGTCCTTATTTTAAATTCGTGGGAAAATCAGTAAGTGATGACTAAGTTTTGACCAAAGATTTAGAAAATACATTCAAAAACGAAACTTTAGGCGAAAGAATGGATTAAAACGAGTTTATAACGAAGGAGTTATGATTTTTGCAAACTTGACGACGAAAACTACTTTTCCAGAAAACTGCTTGCTGTTGGGCAGAATACGATGGGTATTTTGAGGCCTTAAACGTAACCTAAAAGTGCCGAGTTGTCTAAAATATACTAGTATACACAAAGACGAATCCGTGGACATAAAGAACAAGGAAAACGAGCTTGACACGACAAAGTTATGACCATTCTAACATCGTCAAACTATATATATATATATATGGACACAAATAAAAATAATAACGTACGCGTTAAACGGTATATTTTCTAGTAAATATTACTAAGGACTATTTTCTTATCAAACGAATACGTACGACTCGAAGGAATACTTATACGACTTAACGACGTATTTCAAGGTTTTCAATACAAGGATTTTAACGCTAACTTTGGTACGAGTTATTATGACGAGTTATATACTTCACTAAATGGAATTATTTTTCCTAAGTATGGAAACCATTTTTCTACGACGATAACTAGTATTTTCAAATTACGAGTGGTATGAGTATCATGTGCATGTGCATTCACTTCATTTCAGCTTGATCTAAGTTAGATCATGGTTATTCATTTAGGTTGCGGCTAGTGCTCGCGCCTCGTTGTCCCGACTACTTTCACCTCATTGCACCATATTTGTACCATTATTTCGAGGTGAGTTTTCATAGCCCCGTTTTTAGTACTTATTTGATTTTAAATCCCACGGGGGAGAATACATTGCACTATTATTTTTGTACATGCCCAAGTATTAAATTCCGTACATTGCTTAAGTTGCTAGTACTACCACTGCAAGTCCCCTTTATTATCATGAACCGTTAATTATTGCCAAGCGAGAGTGAGTGGATAGATCTATCGAGGGTGACTCCTCCATTCATGTTTGGGTTGCTCCATAAGGAAAACGAATGCATTTCATGTCTAAATATAGTACGAGTGTCTGGTAAACACTCCTTTGGGGCATATTTTAGTACGTCTAGCTTCGGTGTCATGAGCTTAAGAGACAATGTAACTTTTTGACAATTTGTCACTTTACTATATACTGGTGGCTTATGTACTTACGAATTTCTTATAAACCTATGATTATTCACCAACTTTATGTTGACCGTTTTTCGCAATGTATTTCTCAGGTATCTAAGGCATTTCTCATGGCATTGCATGGAGTCACTTTGTGTATCAAGGCTGACGCGTCACTTTTGGATTTCATGCACTTTGAACTATCGTTTGATTGTACTAAACTTGTTTCTTTAAACCTTTTCTAACTTTGGGACCTATGTTTTATAACTTTGGTTATTTTAAATGAATCAAACGATGTATTTTATAAACGACACTTTAGGTCGTTCAATATATCCTGGTTGTGTGCTATGATCCGTTACACCCTCAGGTATTCCATTCCGCTGCCATTCAGGTATTTTGGGGGTGTGACAGATTGGTACCAGAGCTAAGGTTATAGCGAACTAGGTTGCATCATTGACCCTAGACTATAACCACACTATCATAGCATATCATCATTTCATCATAAGTGCATATTTACTTATTTTTGGTGATGCCATTATACGAGTTATTTATTTATTTCACCTTGATTATCTCAGAGACATGTCTTCGTATCCCGACACTGTCATACTTTACACCATCTCAGATTCTGATGATGAGGACTCTGTGTCCTCTACTGCTGTTTCACCACTTGTTTCTCCTACACCTGAGTTGCCACTTTTGGCGTCAGATGATGATACCGAACCTTTCGAGGAGGAGGAGACGGCTCCTACTCCCCATGTCCATCCTACTATACCTACTGACATACCATCATCTCCTACTACTACTATCCATTCAGAGCCGAGACTTATGTTTCCTAGGGAGAAGACTGTTCAGGGCCCTAGGAAGAGGGTTCGTATTTCTACATCTACTTATAGGAGTCTCCCGAGTCCTATTGTGCCTACACCACCACCACCAGCCTTACCCACTACTACTCCTATGCCTACCTCACTCTTGCCGCTTCGGAAGCGTGCAAGGCTTACCACTCCAGATTCACTTACCATTGAGACTGATGACTTTTCACCACTACCAGAGTACCACATAGGTGAGAGTTCTAGAGCTGCTGCGGCTAGGAGCCCTACAGCTGTCACATTAGAGGATCAGATGGGTGCTCAGCAGGAGCAAGTAGATAGGTTGGGGTATCGAGTTGATGAGATCATTACCACTAGACTTGAGGCTGTTGAGGAGCAGGTTGAGGATTTGGTTCAGGGCAGAGTTAGTATTGATGTGTCTTACCATGGACTAGAGGCACGACAGTTGAGGCATCAGGAGGAGATTGAGCTACTTAGGGATGAGTTACCTGAGATTCGAGATCGAGCTCAGGCGACACAGGAGACCCAGTGGGAGCAGGTAGATGAGTTGACACTGCTTCGAGAGAGGGTAGTTGTTTTGGAGCGTAGGGATGCTTCTTCTCGGTTACGACTTGAGCATCTTGAGGAGATTGTGGTGGCGATGGATCATGAGATTCGCCGCTTGAGGGGAGAGCCTGGACCATCTAGAGCACCGGGAGGAGCCTAGACGTAGACTGGTATTATATATTAGCTTGTATTATTTTCCTAGTCCCGGGATGTGGGACATAGTTCAAGAACTTATAATCTTTTGATTGTTGTACAAACAAATATTATCAAGTGCGACTCTACTATGTGGAAATGTTGTGCTATATATTATATCGGTCCATGTAGACCGAAATTTTCATGTATTATATTCATGTGTTGTGATTATATTTATGATGTTTCGTGGTTGCTCTTTGTTATTATTGTATTTATCCAGGTTGTGGTTGTATATACACATGTCGTGGTTGTATTCGTACGTGTTGGGTTGTATCGGCACAGATTGTGGTTGTATTCGTACATGTCGTGGTTGTATTTATATTTGTTGTGGTTGTATATTTATATACATGTTGTGGGTGTATATCTTTGGTACGATGACTATTTCTATTATGATTTTTCTCATGGTTATTTCCATTATGATTTATCAGAAATATGGCACCAAGGAAGGGTAAGACTGCACAGGAAACCCCCACTATGACTCAAGCCGCTATCCGCAAGTTGGTCAGGGATAGTATTGCAGAAGCTCTGGAGGTTGAGAGAGCTGAGGTTGCTGCAAGGGCTGCTGAGGCTGCTTCTAATACCGAGGTCGTTGAACCACCCACTGCTAGGCGTGGATGTACATGGAAAGATTTCAAGATTAGTGATCCCGTCAAATTTAAGGGCACTGAAGGAGCGGTTGCTCTAATCCGCTGGTTCGAAAAGACTGAGAATGTTTTTCTCATGTGTGAATGCCCGGAAGTTAGCAAGGTGAAGTTTGCTACAGGTATGCTTCTTGATGAAGCTATGTCTTGGTGGAATTCGTATGCTCAGCCGATTGGTATGGAAAATGCTCACAAGCTTACTTGGGAGGAATTCAAGAAATTGATGACAAAGAAGTTTTGCCCTCGTACCGAGGTGCAAAAGATGGAAACGGAATTTTATGAGCTTGTGACTAAAGGTGATGACATTGAGACTTATTTCAGGAGGTTTCAAGAGTTGGCTGCACTATGTCCAACTATGGTTCCCGATGATGAGAAAAAGATGGAAAACTTTGTTGGTGGATTGCCTGAAAGTGTTCGAGGAGATGTGATTTCTTTTGACCCTCAATCAATGGAAGAAGCTATTCGTATAACTCAGAAACTCATGGTCCAAGTAGTCAAAGGGAAATCTGCTGTCAACAACAACTACCGTTCAAACAACACCAACTACACCAACACTCGGAACAACAACAACTATAACAACAATCGGAACCGCAACTATCCCAATAACCGAAACAACAATCCAAACAACAATAACAACAACAAGAGAAGGTTCGATTACAACCAAGGTGGAAACGCTGTTCAGCCGCCACCTAAGAGACAAGAAGTGGCAAAGGCCTATGCTGCAGGACCGACTGAAAGGAGGGGATATGAGGGTAATTTACCCAAGTGCGAAAAGTGTCAGAGGCATCATAACCCAGGACGTTGCCCAAATGCATGCGGTAACTGCAAGAAGGTTGGTCATCACATAAAAGATTGCAAATTTCCAACCTTGGGTAACAATCAGAAGCCACCGGTAACATGTTTTGGCTGTGGAGAAATTGGACACTTTAGGGGTGAGTGCCCACAGAAGAAGAATCAAGGAACTGGAAATCAAGATGGAAGGGCTCGAGGAAGAGCTTATGTCATGGGAGGAGACGATGTCAAAGAAGACCCGAATGTTGTTGCGGGTACGTTCCTCGTTAATAATCGTTATGCATCCATTTTATTTGATTCAGGAGCGGATAGAAGTTTTGTGTCTATTGCATTTGCACCTTTGCTTAACATAGAACCAATCCCATTAGACATTTCCTATATCGTTGAATTAGCCGATGGATCTTTAGTTAACACCAACACCATTATCCGTGGTTGCACTATAAATTTCCTAAACCATCCATTCAATATAGACCTTATGCCTGTAGAACTTGGAAGTTTCGACGTTGTGATCGGTATGGATTGGTTATCTCGGCATCGAGCGAGAATTATTTGTGATGAGAAAGTTGTTCACCTTCCTTATAACGGTGAAACTTTGGTTGTTCGCGGAGAGCGAAGTGGAACTAGACTTAGTATTATATCGTGCATTAAAACTGAGAAGTACATAAAGAAGGGTTGTTATGCATTTTTGGCTCACATCACGGAGAAGAAGTCGGATGAGAAACGACTTGAAGATGTGCCAATTGTTAAGGAATTTCAAGAAGTTTTTCCGGAAGAATTGCCAGGACTTCCGCCTACACGACAAGTTGAGTTTCAAATTGAATTAGTGCCAGGAGCTGCACCGATTGCACGAGCCCCGTATAGACTTGCACCTTCGGAAATGCAAGAATTGTCGAATCAATTGCAAGAACTTTTGGACAAAGGATTCATTAGACCGAGTTCCTCGCCTTGGGGAGCACCGGTTTTGTTTGTGAAGAAGAAGGACGGAACCTTCAGAATGTGCATCGACTATCGTGAGCTGAACAAGTTAACGATTAAGAACCGTTATCCACTCCCCAGAATTGACGACTTGTTCGACCAGTTACAAGGTTCTAGTTTTTATTCCAAGATTGATTTAAGATCTGGTTACCATCAACTTAGAGTTCGGGAAGAGGATATCCCGAAGACGGCATTTAGAACACGCTACGGTCATTATGAGTTTCAAGTGATGCCTTTTGGATTAACCAACGCACCTGCGGTATTTATGGATCTCATGAATAGGGTGTGCAAACCGTATCTCGATAAGTTTGTGATCGTATTCATTGACGATATCTTGATTTATTCCAAGAGTAAGGAAGATCACGAAGAACACCTCAGAACAATACTGGAACTACTCATGAAGGAGCAATTGTATGCCAAATTTTCTAAGTGTGATTTTTGGATACGTAGAGTTCAATTTCTTGGTCATGTTATTGATAGCCAAGGATTACAAGTCGACCCGGCAAAGATCGAGGCAGTTAAGGATTGGGCTACGCCCAAGTCTCCTACGGAAATTCGTCAATTCCTAGGACTTGCCGGATATTACAGAAGGTTTATTGAAGGGTTTTCTAAGATAGCGAAGTCGTTGACGAAACTGACACAAAAGAATGAGAAGTACGAGTGGGGAGAAAAACAAGAGTCCGCGTTTCAACTATTGAAACAAAAGCTTTGTAGCGCGCCGATTTTGTCACTACCTGAAGGTATTGAGAACTTTGTGGTATATTGCGATGCTTCGCATCAAGGACTTGGAGCTGTGCTAATGCAACACGAGAAGGTGATAGCTTATGCATCTAGACAGCTTAAGATACACGAGAAGAATTACACTACTCACGACTTGGAATTGGGTGCGGTAGTTTTTGCACTCAAGATTTGGAGACACTACCTTTATGGTACTAAGTGTGTAATTTTTACCGACCACAAGAGCTTACAGCATATACTCGATCAGAAGGAACTTAATATGAGACAACGTCGTTGGCTAGAGTTGTTGAGTGATTACGATCGTGAAATCCGATATCACCCAGGGAAAGCGAATGTTGTAGCAGATGCACTTAGCCGAAAAGAACGACTCAAACCTTTGAGAGTCAGGTCATTGGGAATGACTATCATTTCGCCATTACCATCGAAAATTCTAGAAGCTCAGATTGAGGCTCTCAAGGAAGAAAACCGACCGCATGAGAAACTTTATGGTATGCCAGAAAGCGAAAATGGCTTTGTAAAGAGATCAGATGGAGTGTTATGCTTCAAGGACCGAAGTTGGATACCACTCTATGGTGGAGTGCGAGAATTGATTATGCATGAATCACACAAGTCGAAGTACTCTATTCATCCAGGTTCGGATAAGATGTACCAAGATCTCAAAAAGCTTTATTGGTGGCCGAATATGAAGGCAGAAATAGCTATGTACGTCAGCAAATGTCTTACTTGTGCTAAAGTGAAAGCCGAGTGCCAGAAACCGTCAGGGTTACTTCAACAACCGGAGATTCCACAATGGAAGTGGGAACGTATTGCTATGGATTTTGTCACTAAACTTCCAAAGACGTCAGGAGGTTTCGATGCTATTTGGGTAATCATCGATCGACTTACCAAATCAGCTCATTTCATACCCATTAGAGAGACTTATACGATGGAACAACTTGCTAGACTTTATGTCAAGGAAATAGTCTCAAGACACGGTGCACCAGTTTCCATCATTTCCGACAGAGATAGTCGTTTTACTTCGAACTTTTGGCGGTCATTACAAGATTCTTTTGGATCGAAATTAGACATGAGCACTGCTTACCATCCTCAGACCGATGGTCAGAGTGAGAGGACTATTCAGACACTTGAGGACATGCTTAGAGCATGTGTGATTGACTTTGGAAATGGTTGGGCTAACCATTTGCCGTTAATCGAGTTTTCTTACAACAACAGTTACCATTCGAGCATTAAGGCTGCACCATTTGAGGCACTTTATGGTCGTAAGTGTCGATCTCCAGTTTGTTGGGCCGAAGTCGGTGAAGTACAATGTACTGGCCCGGAGATGGTACAAGAAACAACAGAAAAGATCATTCAAATTCGAGAGAGACTCGAAACTGCTAGAAGTCGACAGAAGAGCTACGCAGATGTTCGACGCAAACCATTGGAATTCCAGATCGGAGACAAAGTTATGTTGAAAGTCTCGCCTTGGAAAGGCGTAATACGTTTTGGAAAACGCGGGAAATTGAACCCGAGATACATTGGACCATTCAAGATCCTGGAAAGGATTGGTCCGGTTGCTTACAAGCTTGAACTTCCGTCAGAACTTAGCAACGTACATAACACGTTTCATGTTTCGAACCTCAAGAAATGTCTTTCGGACGAGTCTGCCATTATACCATTAGAAGAAATACAACTCGATGACAAGCTTAACTTTGTGGAAGAACCAGTTGAAATCATGGATCGCAAGATCAAACAGTTGAAACAAAGTCGAATTCCGATCGTGAAGGTTCGTTGGAATTCTCGAAGAGGACCCGAGTTTACTTGGGAACGAGAAGACCAAATGCGACGCAAGTATCCACAACTTTTCACCGAGCCTAGTACCGAGACCAACACTGACTGAATTCAGGGACTGAATTCCTTTTTGGATGGGCGACTGTCACAACCCACAATTTCAGGTCATTTTTCCAAACTTCGATATTCTACTATTCACAAATTACTATTCATCGATCACTATTCATCGTTTTACTATTCATCGTTTTTGAGGTCAATTTGACATTCCGAGACATATTCAGAAATTTTACTATTCACATGACACTATTCATTTCCGGGAGAAAACTACTATTCATGTGCATTATTCATGTTATCGTAAAGTTAGTTTACGAGTGTTCAAATTCGCGTAACCGTATTGGTTCAGGAGCGAATTCATGCATTATTGTCAGGGACACTTCATACGGACTAGAAATAGTCTGCATGTCATCATTAGGGCACGTGCATACTATTCCACTCGTAGGATATCTAAATTACTACTTTTGGTACGATTAACGGATTACGTACGTTTATTTCAATAAACGCTAATACGCGAGCTATAAAAGTGTCTAACGTGTCCGACACTCCCGATTATGAACCTGATACGTTTTTATACTCATTTCTATAATATAAAAACTATAATATTAATTTACCCGGTATTTTGGAAATTTAACTAATACGTATCGTACGCTTAACTTAATAACGACGGTTTTCATCAAAATTGAACGATAATCACCCTAACTCTCCGTACTTGTACCCGACTTATTTTTACAACTTTTATAACTTTATTACGTCCCGAATAACTTCAACAAAACTTATTTTTAACAAACCCGGTACCCGATTAAACTTTAAACCTAAACCTAAACTAACTACACTTAACTACTAACACTAATATTTACTAATTAATCACCCAACATCCTTCCCCTTTTCCCTCACCAAAACCGGCCAAGCCCCCCCCCCCCATGGTCTTCACACTTTTATTACCTCACCAAACCTATTAATTGTCCACCAAACTTTTGTCCAAATATATATTAAACTTTCTTAACTCATTTTCACTAAAATCACTTTTCTTACAAACTAGCAAAGCTTTTTCTCTCATTTTCTTTAGTGTTTGGTTCGAATTGGGGTAGACAAGGAGCAAGGAAGAAAAATTTTACAAGATCATTTCATAAACTAGTTAGTATAATCATCCTTGTTAGAGTTTTGAAATAAAAACTCAAGGATTAGTAAGCTTTTTATCATCTAAACTCTCTAAACCACCAAGTAAGTATACAAACTCATTTTTATGATTTTTACAAGTTATTATTATGTTCATATAATTTTCTTATAAGATCTTACACATGTATCAACTTGTACCACTTCATTTTGTATATTTTAACTTTGAAGCCCTAAAAATGGAAACATATGAAACTCTTGTTAGACCTAGTGGTTTGATGATATTTTAGGACCCATGACACCCTAAGAAGGTGTATGGTAGGATTAGATTAGTCTTGTGGTGTTTGAAAGTGGATTGGTGAAGGATGGAACTAGTTTAGAGACTTGGAAATGATTTTTGGAACTTTTGAAATACCTACTGTCCTTATTTTAAATTCGTGGGAAAATCAGTAAGTGATGACTAAGTTTTGACCAAAGATTTAGAAAATACATTCAAAAACGAAACTTTAGGCGAAAGAATGGATTAAAACGAGTTTATAACGAAGGAGTTATGATTTTTGCAAACTTGACGACGAAAACTACTTTTCCAGAAAACTGCTTGCTGTTGGGCAGAATACGATGGGTATTTTGAGGCCTTAAACGTAACCTAAAAGTGCCGAGTTGTCTAAAATATACTAGTATACACAAAGACGAATCCGTGGACATAAAGAACAAGGAAAACGAGCTTGACACGACAAAGTTATGACCATTCTAACATCGTCAAACTATATATATATATATATGGACACAAATAAAAATAATAACGTACGCGTTAAACGGTATATTTTCTAGTAAATATTACTAAGGACTATTTTCTTATCAAACGAATACGTACGACTCGAAGGAATACTTATACGACTTAACGACGTATTTCAAGGTTTTCAATACAAGGATTTTAACGCTAACTTTGGTACGAGTTATTATGACGAGTTATATACTTCACTAAATGGAATTATTTTTCCTAAGTATGGAAACCATTTTTCTACGACGATAACTAGTATTTTCAAATTACGAGTGGTATGAGTATCATGTGCATGTGCATTCACTTCATTTCAGCTTGATCTAAGTTAGATCATGGTTATTCATTTAGGTTGCGGCTAGTGCTCGCGCCTCGTTGTCCCGACTACTTTCACCTCATTGCACCATATTTGTACCATTATTTCGAGGTGAGTTTTCATAGCCCCGTTTTTAGTACTTATTTGATTTTAAATCCCACGGGGGAGAATACATTGCACTATTATTTTTGTACATGCCCAAGTATTAAATTCCGTACATTGCTTAAGTTGCTAGTACTACCACTGCAAGTCCCCTTTATTATCATGAACCGTTAATTATTGCCAAGCGAGAGTGAGTGGATAGATCTATCGAGGGTGACTCCTCCATTCGTGTTTGGGTTGCTCCATAAGGAAAACGAATGCATTTCATGTCTAAATATAGTACGAGTGTCTGGTAAACACTCCTTTGGGGCATATTTTAGTACGTCTAGCTTCGGTGTCATGAGCTTAAGAGACAATGTAACTTTTTGACAATTTGTCACTTTACTATATACTGGTGGCTTATGTACTTACGAATTTCTTATAAACCTATGATTATTCACCAACTTTATGTTGACCGTTTTTCGCAATGTATTTCTCAGGTATCTAAGGCATTTCTCATGGCATTGCATGGAGTCACTTTGTGTATCAAGGCTGACGCGTCACTTTTGGATTTCATGCACTTTGAACTATCGTTTGATTGTACTAAACTTGTTTCTTTAAACCTTTTCTAACTTTGGGACCTATGTTTTATAACTTTGGTTATTTTAAATGAATCAAACGATGTATTTTATAAACGACACTTTAGGTCGTTCAATATATCCTGGTTGTGTGCTATATATCCTGGTTGTGTGCTATGATCCGTTACACCCTCAGGTATTCCATTCCGCTGCCATTCAGGTATTTTGGGGGTGTGACAGCTCATCCCCTATCAAAGATTATTGGTGATCCTAAAGACCCTGTTAGAACTAGAAGCACTGTCAAGAATACCAAATATGGAGAAGTTGCTTTCATCTCTTATGTCTACAATCAAAAGAGGAACAATCACACAGACTTCAAACAATGTTTGTTTGCATGCTTTCTTTCTCAGATTGAACCAACTAGTGTTCCTCAAGCACTGGCTGATTCAAGTTGGCTTGAGGCAATGCAAGAGGAGATGCTGCAATTTAAGAATCAGCAGGTTTGGATTTTAGTTCCTCTTCCTGATGGTAAATATGTCATTGGGACAAAATGGATTCTGAAGAATAAAAGAGATGCACGGGGTATTGTGGTGAAGAACAAAGCAAGACTAGTGGCTCAAGGCTTTAGACAAGAGGAAGGCATTGACTATGATGAGGTCTTTGCACCAGTGGCCAGAGTTGAAGCTATCCGGATATTTTTGGCCTATGCCTCTTACATGGGATTTATGGTTTATCAGATGGATGTTAAAGGTGCTTTCTTGTATGGTGAGATTGAAGAGGAGGTGTATGTGACTCAACCCAAAGGATTTGAAGACCCTGATCATCCTGAGTATGTGTACAAGGTTGTTAAAGCTCTCTATGGACTTCATCAAGCTCCACGAGCTTGGTATGCTAGACTTTCCTCATTTCTGCTGAAGAATGGTTACAGAAGAGGTGCCATTGACAAGACTCTATTCCTCAAGAAAGATTCAAGGGATATTATTCTTGTGCAAGTATATGTGGATGATATTATCTTTGGTTCAACCAAAGAGGCATGGTGTAGAGAGTTTGAAGATCTCATGAAGGGTGAATTTCAGATGAGTGCCATGGGAGAACTCACTTTCTTTTTGGGCTTACAGGTCCAGCAGAAACCTGATGGTATTTTCATACATCAGGAGAAATATGTAAAAGATATGTTGTCCAAGTTTGCTATGGAAAATGTCAGGACTGCCACTACTCCATATGAGGCTCCCAAACCAAAGAACAATCTTACTCCTGATCTTCCTGTGAATGTACATTTATACAGGTCTATGATTGGTTCTTTGATGTATTTGACTGCCTCAAGACCTGACATTACATTTGCTGTGAGTGCATGTTCAAGACACCAAGTAACTCCACTTACTTCTCATATGAATGTTGTCTAGAAGATTTTTAAGTATCTTAAAGGCCAACCAACCTTAGGTCTTTGGTATCCCAAAGAGTCTCCATTTCAGCTAGCAGCTTATAGTGACAGTGACTATGCTGGTGCCAATTTGGATAGAAGATCCACAACTGGAGGTTGCCAATTTCTTGGAAGAAGACTGATTTCTTGGCAATGCAAGAAACAGACCATAGTTGCTACCTCTACTACTGAAGCAGAGTATGTTGCTGCTGCCAATTGTTGTGGACAGGTTCTATGGATTCAGAATCAATTACTGGATTATGGGTATAACTTCATGAATACTACCATTTTTATTGACAATCAAAGTACCATTTGTATTGTTAAAAATCCAGTTTTTCATAATAGAACCAAACATATTGAAATCCGACATCACTTTATAAGGGATGCTTATGAGAAACATTTGGTTAAAGTGGTCAAAATTCACACAGATGAAAATGTGGCAGATTTGTTAACCAAGGCATTTGATGGACCAAGGTTTCAATATTTGGTGGTCCATATTGGAATGCTAAACCCTTAACTGCAAAGATTAAGGGGAGGCATAAGCCTCAGGGGAGGCATATGCCTCAGGGGAGAATGATGACTGTAAACTTTGTATAATATTGTATAAGTTGTATAATTTCTGAGTTTTTAACACTAACCCTCTAACAGTTGTGCAAGTTGTTTGGTGTATTTGCTTGTTTGATGTTTGTTTTGCAGATGTTCTGAGAATGAAAGTCCCATGATAAATGTCACCAAGAGCTAAAGTCAAAGGAATGTGGTCAAAGTGCTGAACATAGTTTCTACTGATTAATTGAAACATGCTGAAGGTCTTAAACAATGGATAAATTAAATAAGATCTTTTCATTCATTCAAAGAAACAAGTTACAGCTTACATTCAATGTTACAATTGAGATACGATGACCATTCCTAAACATTTGGCTAATTCAGTACTACTAGCTTCTATCACTTATTACAAAATACTTGAGGCTATGACAAGTACAATGATGAAGCTGAAGATGAAAATGTAAGAAGAAGAGAAGGAAGACTGGGAAGATGCTCATGAATCAAAGTCAATAAAATACTCAAGAACTTTATTCCATGGTTACATTCCTCAATCATCTAATTCAACTTCTCCTTTCCCTTACGTATGATCTCAGCCTTCTTGCTCTGTCCAATGTATTCTTGATGTGGAAGACCAGGTCCTGGAGCAGGAAGATTCAACACCAAATTTTGTGATGTTGGGGGAGATGGATCCCTATTACTTGATCTTGGTTGGGATCTTTCTGGTGTGGAAGGAGGAAGAAAGGTTGGATCTTCATTTTTTTCCTCTGAAGAGTCTTCATCAGAGGTATAGATGAAGGGAGAGACAAGCTCTCTCTCAGCAGGATTGGGTACATTGCTTGGTTCACCCTTCCTATGAGCATTCCATTGTCTTTCTTGTGCATCCCATCAGTTCTCAAATGCTCTTTCATAGTCAGAACCATCAAGCCCCCATGGATATGGTGGTACATCTTCTTCTGATGATGGAGAAGAGGAATTTGGATCTGAGGTTTCTGGGTGTGAAGACATAATTTGGATGGAGAATTGGGGTTAATAAAAAAAAATTAGGGTTTGAAAGATGATTTGGGGTAAATTGATGAATGAGATGTGTTATCTGGGGTGATTAAATAAGCCAATTTTAGGAGTTACGATATTTAATGCGAGTTGGGTGGCACAGTAAAACCAAGATATTGACCGAAGATATTTTTACCTTTGGTTGATTCTGCTGATGGTTGACTATGCTTCAGCAGATTTGACTTTCATTTCTGCTGAAGGGTAAATTTTCAAATTGGAAGTTTTGTCAGACTTGGTCAATAAGTTGTTCCGATAATTTTGACCACGATTGGGGAACTTCCAAATTTAACCCACTTTGCATATCTTTTCGAATTAAAATTATTCGCTTATCACTCCAAATAAACCTATTATTCTCTGGAGTAATTCATAACCATCTCACACAAGTTCATTCAAATGGCTCAACTTGAATTGAAGGGCGACCATAACAAGTATGCTATTCTGAAAACAGCACCGAGACATGAAGAATTCGACTTGATGGTGGAGTTTCTACAAAGGTCGAAGATTAATTATGCTTTGACGTATAGTCCCAATTTGGTGTGTGAATCCTTAGTGAAGTAATTTTGGGCATCTGCTACAGAGATTGTAGCTGAAATAGATGGTGTAGAATATGTGGTGACAGAAGGGTTGATAAGGACAAAGCTTCAGTTGGATGATGAAAATGGTGTGTATCATTCCAACACTGCAGAGATTCTTGCTGGGCTGAGAGAAGCTGGATATCAAAGTACTGATACATCCAAGTGGCACAAGAATCAATTTTGTCCTAAGTGGAGGTATTTGGTGCATCTGCTGCTTCAATGTATGAGCAACAAGTGTGGTGGATGGAACCAGTTCTCTCTGCAATTGGGTTGTGGTATTGTTTGTCTTTCTAAGGGTGAAACTTATAATTTTTCTAAGTTTATTTTTGATAATATGCTAGAAAATATAAATAAGCAACAGCATAAGTTTCTAATGTACCCTAGATTCTTACAAATAATTTTAGACATAACAACTGAAGATAGAACTCATATACCCATTAAAAGTCTAGGTTCTAAGTTGTTTGCCTCAATGAAAACTAATTATACTGTGGAACATCATCCTATGTTGGAAGCTATGTTGCCACAAGGCAATGCCAATGTAATTGAGGGTGATGATGCTGGCAATATGCCTGCTCCTAATACTGCTAATGATGGTAATCCATCATCTTCTGGTGTTGCTGCTGATGGTAATCCTTCAGTGGTAATGGAAGAAATGCCAGCTACAACTGCTGAACCAGTATCTGATTCTACTGACTTACCATCACCTACCCCTATACTAATGTCACCCAGTCATACCATTTCACCAGCTCAGGATGCTCCAGCTGAGCAAATTCATGAGGTTGAAGTTAATTTCCAGACTCTTGAACCTGAGAGTACTAGACTACCTTCACCCAGCCGTATAAGTGAGCCAATTAATGAAGGCTTTCCTAATGTTGTACATGAGTCTGTTTCTCCTGCTGGGTTCAATGAAGCTCCATTTCCCACTGAGCAATCTGCTGGTAGAGCAGAGGACCCTATTACTCTCACTTTTGTATATGATTCTCTTAGCAGGTACATAAAAATGACTGAAGATCTTCAGAAAGAACTTGCTGAGACCAAGACTACTCTTGGTAATGAAATTAAAAGTTTGAAAAGCAAGGTTCAAGATTTGGAGGCACAGCTAAATCAGCAGATGCAAAGTAAGGATGGATTGGGTTCTGCTGAAGTTGCTAAGGAGGCAAATTTTAATTCTCTTGAGATCCTAGCTGAAGTTGCTAGACAGTCTAATGTTGTTCCTCCTAAAGTTGCTGAAGTATCTCAATCTAAACCAAAGATACTAGTCCACAGAAGAAGAAGTACAAGACAGTATTTGGCAAGACAAGCTGCTGAAACTTCAAAAATGACTGGTGGAGATGATGATGTGCTGATGACTGAAGCTATGGATGTACTTCAGGAGAAACAATCAATAATTGGGGATGCTGCTGATAAATCTGCTGCTAAAGGAAATAAATCAGGAGCAACATATTTTGTAGCAGGGAAAGAATATCTTAGTTCCCCTGTTCATCTTTCATCTGAGAATCCACAAGTTTCTACTGATAGAGAGGTTCAAGAATTAAATGATGAACCTCTGGCAGATGTGAATGTTCCTCTTGATGATCTTGTTGAAGGAACAGATGATGATTTGGATTAGCTTGTTACAGCTGAAGAAAGAGCTGGACAAGAAGAACTACTCCAACAATGGGAAAATTATAAGAAGAATACTGATATGACTGAGGAACAGCAAGAAAAGTTTGATGCTACATATGAGTCAGTCAATCAAAGATATGTTTCTACTTTGCCTATTGCCAGACAAAGAGAATTGGATGCAGCTGTTCAAGAATTTGATGAGTCTGATTGGCAACAGATTGGCCAACAAATGATTAATAATCCTAATGTAGCTGCAGAAATTATTGGTAAAAAGGTAGAAAAGCAAGACTGGCCTTCTGAAATTGTAAAATTGATGAAGTTGAGAAAGAAGGTAGCAGATGAGTTAAAAGCCAAAGCTAAAAAAGATAAACCTATGACTCAAGCACAGCAGAAAGATTATATGAGAACATATGTGAGAAGTCAAAGCAGCTCATTATTTAATTCTGCTTGGTCTAAAGCAAAAGTGTGGGGACTTCCATATGAGAAACTGGTTGAGATTTATAACATGATCAAGACTAGAAATGAGCAGGCTGGAATGGGTGCTTCCAAGAATATTCCTCTCCTCAATGCTGATACTGTTTCATATGTTAATGTTCCTTTTGTTGCTGAAAAGGTATCTTTACCTGATCCTTTTGCTGATGTACCACATTCTGCTGCTTCATCTTGTGTGGATAAAGGTAAAGCAAAAGTGGTGACATCAGATCCTCCAACTAGAAAGAGAATTAGGAAACAATTGGAGCAAGAAAGAATGGGTGAAGAGACTGCTAGGAGGTTGACTGAGGACCAAGAAGCTGACCAAAGAGCTGAGCTTGCCAAATTTCATGAACTAAAGACAAAAGAAGTTGAAATTCAAGCTGCTAGAAACAAACAAATCAGGAAGGCTATGGATGAACAATATGCCTCTGCTGCACTTGAATCTTTTCAAGATTCTACTGATGAACAATTGGATACTCCATCAGTGGAAACTGATGATGCAGAAGGTGATTCTGCTGAAGCAGCAGTTCATGATGCTCTTTATGTTCCAAGAAGAAGAGGCAAGAGAATGGCTAAAGTCAGATCATCACATTCAAAACAAAGTATAATTAATGTGAATGATTCTGATGCTTCATTTATAAGGGAAGGATCATCTGATGATTGGCCTGAAGGAACTAGGGATGTTTTGGTTAATTGGGAGTTAAGTAAAGATGGTCAAGTGAATACAATTTACAGATTGAATAAAACTTCTGTATCCTTTACATTTCTTCAGCAGATTCTTCATCTTGTGAATTATCAAGATTTAGTCACTCTATATGAGTTGGTTATTAAGTACTATGCAACTCATACTCCTGAAGGCTCTGGATTGTATTTGTTGGGTGATCTTCAAGTGTTGTTTGATTCTTCTACTCCCACTGGTGCAAGTTATGCTATCTGGAAGAACAATCAGAAATGGAAAGTTCAGAGTTGGAAGTTCTATCCTATGCCTTATGTTCATTTGTTGGAAACTACTACTGGTCTGCGGATTATTATGGATCTTACCAACAGATATCCTCTGAAGGTATCTTTGATGGAGAAAATGTTACAACAGAAGTTGGAAATTCCTCCTGATCCAGTTGGTAATACAAGATTGTTTGCTGAATCTTTGGTGAAGGTTTTCAAACAAAGGATTAAGACTTCCAGAGCAGCATCTGAGTAGGGATATTATGTTGTAATATTTGTTTTATTTAGTAAAAATAAAAAATAAAAAAAAAATAAAAATAAAAAAAACTAACATATTGTTGTATAGTATTTGTATGCAGGTTTGGTTATCAACTTACCTGATGTTGATTATTCCATCATAAAGTTGGCTAGTCCAAAGGGTACAGCTTTGGTAAAGACATATCAAATCTGTTGATAGCTGTAATGGTTTGCTCAAAATTATAGGGTTTTCAACTCACCCATGCTTTGTTGCTGAGTAGTTGAAATGGTTGTCAATTTACCATGGATTTTTCCTTTATAGATTCCAAATAATTGGCTAGCCCACATGTATATGGCTTGTGGTAAAGGCAGTGGAAAACCATATTTGGTAATCAGTTAACCAAGATGATTTTTATCAAAATAATTGGCTAGTCCTGAGCAAACGGCTACAGGTAAAGACATCTCAAATCCGTTTATAGCTGATGATTTGCTAAAAATCATGTGGTTATCAGTGTACCTTTGAACACTTGGCTACTCCAGTAGTGATGGCTATTGGTAAAGAGACATCAAATCCATTATTTTCAATGATTCACCTCTCACAGGAGTTAACACACCTGGAAGTGATGAGAATAGTATGAAACTAATTTGTTTTGATGTACATTTGGTCATTTGTTGCTGCAAAGAATGGAGCTTTCAAGTATATGCTGATCATAGAGATTCTGCTGAAGATAATTCTTTGATGGTGCTATTTTATCACAATCCTCATGGTATGTTATTTTAAAGATCTATCAAGAATCTTGAACTTAACCAGGTCAAATTCAAGATTAGGGGAGGATTGTTGGGAATTATGTGAAGTAAGAATTCTGCTGTTGTTTCTGCTGAAAGGATCCTGCTGAAGAGTTGGTTTCTGCTGAAGCAGTGTATCTGCTGAAGACTAGTTTCAGCATTATTAGTTTCTGCGGATATAGTATTTCCGTATTTTATGTAATGTAGTTTGGATATGCAAGAGTTTATTTAGGAAGTGATAATGCATATCTTTTAGAAGTTTTAGAGTATACGTTTCTTGAGAAACGGTTTAGGGTTCCTTGAGTATAAAAGGAACACACGGTTTACGTATTGAATAACTTTTAGCAAATTCTTTGAATATAATTAAAAAGATCCATAGAGGATCAAGAGTTCTTAGTATCAAGCTTGTGTTTTGTTTCTGCTTTATAAATACAAGTTGCAGAGATTGTCTATTAGTGTGTTATTGATTACAGTGACATTACTAACGATTCTAGAGTGCTCAAAAGATCTATCAAGGTCTATAGATCAACAGTTTTGTATAATGGTAATGTGATTTACACCAAACATGATCCTCCCGTCGTTCGGGATTCTGTGCAAACGATAGAACATGTCGAAGAGAGCATAAATAAAATGAAACAAAAGGATTTGAAACTCATTGATTACAACAAATTGAACAAACTTTTGGGAATTACTTTTGTTCCACAAAAAGAACCATCTGTGTTTTCCATAAAACGACCATTCTCAAAAATGTTTTCTAAGAAAGTAATTGTTTCCAAATCTCTTTCAAAAATGGAACAAATGTCTTCTAACAACACTTTTAATACAAGTGAGGCTAGAAACATTCAGGATGACGTTAAAAAGAGAATTCAAGAACTTCAAAATATTGTTGCTTCTAAAACTACAATCAATATTAACAACTGGCATTCCAGTTTTCATATTGAGCAGAAAAAAGTTTTTGAAAACGAAATTACTATCCCACTGAATAACATCAGTGCGAGAGTAACCCATTTTGAACAAGCTTTCTTAAAAGAAACGGCCGACTTTGTCAAGGACCACAAATCCCTGGTAAACGAAGCTAATGATACTCGTGAAAACATTAATGTTTTGGAAAACCTAAATGATTCTCTCTTCGAAGCTGTTATGACCACTGATATTATGTCCATCATTTTACATACATATTCTGTTCAAGACGATGAAAGACTGAGAGCTGAGACCTCCGAAATTGTTTCCAAATATGAAAATGCTCTTATAAAGCTTGAAAAAGAAAATGTGTCATGTTTTAAACAACTTGATCGAAAAAAGGAAGAATGCAAGTATGACAAACTATCGTATGAGCGTGCTTTCAAGAACATGAAAGAGAAAAATGATCTTTTGAGGGCTCAGCTTGAAAGTCAAAAAAGGAAGGGTGAGGAAACTAAGTTTGCAAAACCATCGACTTCGGAGAAATCAAATGTTCCAAATATGGTTCAAAAACCAAAAATGTCAATTTCACGGTTTGCTCCAAAAGTTGATGAGAAAAAGGATTTGACAAAACCAGTCACTCCAACACCCTTGCCTAAGAAAAGTGAAAATGAAAAGGTTGTTGATAAAGGAAAAGCGGTTGTCGAAACACCAAAAGTGATAGCACCTGGCCTTTTTAGGATTAGTCCCACTAGTGCGTCTGCCTCAACATCTAAGACAAATGACAAGTGCATAAAGGATAATTCTAAAGAATATAGGGATGCTAAAAAGGACAACAATATAAATCCTAACGCGTGTGCCTTACCTTCTACAGGATTAGAAAGCACCTCTAGGAGCAGTAGACTAAAGCCTAGGAGCAATACAAGGAACAATAGAGTCTCGTCTGCCTCTACGAGTAGTAGCAAGAATAAAGTTGAAGAAGTAGAAGAACACCCTAGGAATTTATCGCTTTGTAATAAGAAACATGATTCATCTGAATGTAATGTCGAAAGTACTGGTTCTAATGCATGTAATGACTCTGTTTGTTTAATATGCAAGAAATGTTTAATCAATGATGTTCACGATGAATGTGTTTCTAAGAATGTGAATGCTACGCTTGAACAGAAGAATGTTCCAAAAAGACCTAGTGCTAGATCTAGATCTATAGAAAGATTAGTTGCACGCTTTAGGTCTACCACTATTAGTCGAATGCCTAGGAACTACCTTAAGTTTTGTATGCGGATACCAACGGGTAGAGAGTTCATTCTTCAGAATGGCAAATTAGAAGTTGTTCAAAATAAACATGTAGCAACCTTTGATGTGTGTGATTCGGAATTTATTCCTAACCCCATGGAACCAAATTTAAAACGGTTTCCAAATACAAACTCTTCTGTTCTTGGCAGGTTATCGAAATATGTCTTTGGATCGTCGACTCGGGTTGCTCCAAGCACATGACCGGGAATTTAAAGCTGCTGATCAATTTCGTCTGGAAATTCATGGGAACTGTACGCTTTGGAAATGATCATGTAGCAGCTATTCAGGGTTATGGAGATCTTCGGTTTGAGAATTTTTTAATCACTCGAGTTTACTACGTCGAAGGGTTGGGACACAACTTGTTTTCAGTTGGGCAGTTTTGTGATGCAGATTTAGAAGTTGCATTCAGAAGAAACACGGTTTTTATAAGAAATTTGGTTGGTGATGATCTCTTAACTGGTAATCGTGGTACAAACTTGTACGCTATTGACATCAACCAAATGGCTTCTACATCATCAATTTGTCTTATGACAAGGGCAACCGAAACTAAGTCCTGGCTGTGGCATAGACGTTTATCCCATCTCAATTTCGACACCATCAACAAGTTAGCCAAAGACAACATCGTCACCGGACTTCCTAAATTCAAATACACCAAGGAACACCTTTGTCCATCATGCGAACAAGTAAAAAGTAAAAGAGCATCATATAAACCCAAAACCGTACCTAGTTCGGAAGCAAGGTTACATATGTTGCACATGGACTTATGTGGCCCAATGAGAGTTGAAAGCATTAATGTGAAGAAGTATATTCTCGTTATTGTTGATGATTATTCAAGATATACTTGGGTAAAGTTTTTGAGATCAAAAGACGAAGCACCAGGCATCATCATCACCTTTTTGAAGCGTATTCAAGTTTTACTTCAAGCTCCAGTAAGGATTATAAGAACAGACAATGGCACAGAATTTACAAACCATGAGTTAAGAACTTACCTTGAAGATGTTGGAATCACACATCAAACATCAGTTGTTAGAACTCTACAGCAAAATGGGGTAGTTGAAAGAAGAAATAGAACTCTTGTGGAAGCTGCTCACACAATGCTAATTTTCTCTAGTGCACCTCTATTCTTATGGGCTGATGCTGTAGCCACTGCTTGTTTTACTCAAAACCGATCCCTAGTACATCCGAGATTCAATAAAACCCCATATGAGCTAGTGAACAACCGTAAACCTGACATCTCTTACCTTCACGTGTTTGGCGCTTTGTGCTATCCGACGAATGACAGAGAAGATCTAGGGAAGTTAAAAGCTAAGGGTGATATGGGAATCTTCATTGGATATTTAGAAAACTCGAGGGCATTCAGGGTGTATAATAGAAGAACGAAAAAGATAATGGAGACGATGAATGTGAAGTTTGACGAGATTTCACAGATGGCTTCTGAGAGATACGCTCTAGAACCCGCGCTTAATCCAATGGCTTCTAATCAAAACGGATTAGGACCCTCACCAAACCTGCAGACTTCTGGACACATCAGTTCAGGACTCGTGCCTCAAGGAGCTCAGTCAACAAACACGGATAAACCTTCAGAACAAGAACTGGAAAATTTCTTCGAGTTAATGTTTGATGAATATTATGGTGGAACTTCGACAAATGCATCTCCACAACATTCCGCTGCACACGCTCAAAACCATCAACCACCACCACCACCACATGATGCATCTACAACAATCGAAGCTGAAGCACCAACTACATCAACATCATCTACATCTACTCAAGCAACTCCAGTTATTGAAACTGATCTACCAAGATTTGATGAGCAAAATCAAAATACAGATTGTCAAGAAGAACCTACAAATAATTCAAACGATGTTGCGTTAGAAGAAGAAGAAGTATTTGAAAACCCATTTGCAACAGACTCTGCTGAATCTTCTTCAAGGTTACAAGAACCATCTAACACACATTCGTTACACCCAAGGTACCCTTCTACGTTTCAATGGACAAAAGACCATCCAATAGAACATGTTATTGGTGAACCTTCAAAGCCAGTTCAGACAAGGAGACAACTTGCCACCGATCTCGAATTGTGCATCTACGTTTGCTCAATCAGCCTCAAAGAACCAAAGAACATTCGGGAAGCAATGGCAGAAAACCCTTGGATTGAAGCGATGCAGGAAGAATTTCTTCAATACCTATTACATGATAGTTGGGAACTTATTGAACGACCACTTGATAAACGTGTTCTTGATCTTAAGTGGTTGTGGAAGAACAAACTGGATGAGGAAATGACTGTTATTCGCAACAAAGCTCGTCTCGTGGCTAAAGGTTATCCACAAGAAGAAGGGATAGATTTCGAGGAATCATTCGCGCCTGTAGCTAGACTTGAAGTAGTCCGGATTTTCTTAGCCTATGCAGCTCACAAAAACATCACAGTCTATCAGATGGACATTAAGACAGCTTTCTTGAATGGAACTCTGAAAGAAGAAGTGTATGTGAGTCAGCCAGAGGGATTTGTTGACAAAGATCATCCAGACTACGTCTACAAGCTTAAGAAAGCAATTTATGGTTTAAAACAAGCTCCAAGAGCGTGGTATGACGAACTATCATCTTGCTTGCTTAAAAACAATTTCACAAAAGGAACGGTTGATGACACCTTGTTTATCAAAAAATTCAAAGATGACATTTTGATCGTTTAAATTTACGTGGACGATATTATTTTTGGATCAACCAATCCTAACCATTCAAAACATTTTGAAAATCTCATGAAAAGTAAATTTGAAATGTCCATGATGGGGGAACTAAAATTCTTCCTTGGTTTACAAATACATCAATCCCCTCGTGGTATTTTTATCAATCAAGCTAAATATACAATAGAGATTTTGAAAAAACATGGAATGGAAAATTGTGATTCTGTTGGTACACCAATGGTCACTTCACCAAAAATAGGTGCTGATTTGTTTGGAAAACCCATCGATCCGAAAAAATATCGGAGCATGATCGGTTCTCTCATGTACCTAACTGCTAGCCGACCCGATATTCAATTTGCTGTTTGTTTGTTAGCACGGTTTCAGGCAAAGCCTACCGAACTTCACCTCAAAGAGGTTAAACGGATCTTTTGGTACCTATGAAGCACCATTAACATGGGACTTTGGTATCCGAAGGATTCGGGGTTTAATCTAACAGCATTTTCAGATGCAGACCATGCTGGTGATCAAGTTACAGCAAAGAGTACATCAGGTGGAGCACAATTTTTGGGTGAAAAGCTAGTAAGCTGGTCTTCAAAGAAACAGGATTGTACTGCACTATCAACCGCCAAAGCCGAGTATGTGTCTCTATCTGCGTGTTGTGCCCAAGTTCTTTGGATGCGGACACATCTCACAGATTATGGCTTTACTTTTGACAGAATACCTATGTATTGTGACTCAAAAAGTGCCATAGCCATCTCGTGCAATCCCGTACATCACTCTAAGACGAAGCATATCAAAGTCCGCTACCATTTCATCAAAGAACACGTGGAAGAGGGTACTGTTGAATTATTTTTCGTTAAGACTGATTATCAACTCGTCGATCTATTCACAAAAGCCCTTCCAAAAGAACGGTTTGACTATTTAGTTCGACGAATTGGCATGCGAAGCCTAACTTCTGAGGAGCTAGAACGTCTTCTCGAATCTTCTTGAAAAAAGTTTTCAAAATCGCTTCGCTGTAAATATTTTTGAAAAAACAAAATACAAAATTTGAAAAACCAACAAAAACAAAATACAAAAAACTTTCAAAAAATCCAAAAACAATATAAAATCAAAAAATCCAAAAATATTCTTCTCCCGACATGTCTCTCGTATAAATCAATATTCTGTACGTTTCTAGAAATGTCATTCAACAATGATACGGACATGTACAGATGCTTGAGCGGGAGTTCTTTAAAATGTTTTTCTAAAAACATGTCGTTTCTCAAAAGTTTCTTCACAATGGCTTTCGTATACTTCAGTACGAAACCCGGACTAAAACGATGACTTCTGATTATTTTCAAATCAAGGACTCGTACGTTCAAAGATGAAATCATTTTCAAAAGTTCGAGTATAAACAAACGAAAAAGATTTCAAGCATAAACTCGTTTTCAAAATAGAATTATTGAGCACTTTTTCAAGATTGTTCAAAAGATTTCTCAAAATCTCTCAAAATTAGTGCTCAAGATAACTCCCTCTAAACCCTTAATTGATTTTAAAATGTGCTATCATTAAGGGGGAGTTCATAAACAAAATGTTCCAAATTCATGCTAAATCGAATCTGTCTTTCTCTCCAAAAGCTTTTTCTTAATCTGTTGATATCAAAAATATCACGTTATGCTATTTTTGAGGGGGAGAAGACATGATTAAAATGTGATCAAAGATGTTTAAAGATTGTGGTTGAATCTCAAAAGAGCTCGACTCAGATATTACCAATGAATTGACGAAGCTTAAATGTCATTAATCGAAAAGACTTGTCCTGGACGGGTAATAATTTCAAGCTAGTCTAACTAGTGATGTAAGCGTGTCTCGAATAGGACTTGTCTAAGTAGAATGTACCGTATCGAGAGACTTTCTTTGGACTTGACCAGGACGGGTAATAACTTCAAGCTAGTCTAACTAATGATGTAAGCGTGTCTCGAATCGGTCATGTTCAATGAAAGTGGATCAATTCAAAAAGTGCAAACTCCTCACGCATGTGCAAATTTCTTAAAAAATTCATGAGCACATGTGAAGGGGGAGTCCTTCAAATGAAACAAAAACTCTCAAAGTGTCAACAAAAATGTGTTTATACTCATAAACACTTTGAGAGATTTTCAATGAATGGTTTTATGGCAATTATAGGATAGTCATGGAGTTATAAGGTGACTAAGGTTAGGAAAAACCGTCCTATGATCCGCCAGAGCCGGAGGGATCTACCCAAGGACAAATCCAATAGATTAGAATTAGAAGTCCTTAGGTATGATTGAAAAAAGGAGAAAATGAGAAAGGAGAAAGAAGGGGTTGAAGAATTAAAAAGAAAAGTTATGAAAAAGGGTGAAAAGAAATAGCCCTCCAAATGTTCAACCTTAGGGCAGACACCGGGTTCAACTCATATGCTACTGGTTGTTACTAAGGTGACACCGGTATTGAGGATAAAGACGTCATGGACCCAATGACGCACTGCACTAAACCTTCTTAACCACTCAAGTTCTCTTAAAAGAGCTTGTTTCATTCTCACGGGGAACCGGTGTAATCTATCGATTTGTCTCTTAGAGATGGTTGATATTGAAGCAGGAGACCTCTCCCTAATCTCCGCATAGGAAACTAAGTATGCACTTATCGAGTCTAGAGCCATGAGATACATTAAAGATATCTTAGGAACACTTAGTATTTCTACAACTGGTGTTCTACATCAATGGATACCAGCTATAAATTATAGAGTCCTACGCAGATCTTAGCAATCTTCCAAAACATTTATGAGAGGATTCACTTTCGTGATTCTCAATGATTGAATGGAAATTCCTGCCAGGGTCAACATCAAGCAGCCCTGACAGCAGGTCACTTCGGTAATTCTTTATGGGTTACGCTTTGTGTTCGCAGTGGTTTCATATGGTCTACAGTCGTAGAGTGATCCCCAGCGACTCACCCAGTCATTGAGCTACTAAGTAGGTCTTGTAAGCTCCCTCGGGAGTATCTGACATGGGAACGGCCTTGGTAAGGGTTAGAAGGAGTCTTCACACTATGTTGTTGACGATCTCTAATTCGAACCTGTAAGTACCGGTTGATTTATTGCTAACTGTTTTCATACAGCTACACATCACCTCCATGGCGACAGATTTCGCATGCTCATACATACATCTAGAATTTAAAGAAAGCTCCCTCAAAGATCTATACAACACAAAGTTCAAAGAAAGATTCTACGCCAAAAAGAAGAATCTACAAAGTATAAAGTCTAAAGATCAAAGTGATAGAAAGGGAACTACGTGCATATGAATATCAAAGTCCAAAGATGTATGAGCATGTTGGAATGGCGAACAACCACCACAGACGCAGAAGCGACGAAAGGCAGATTGCTCCACATCACAAAGGAACAAAGAACAATGAAAAGTCAGTCATCAAAGATCACAAAGCATGAAGGAACAAAGACTAAAGACTATTCTACAACGACACACAAAGTTCAAGACAAAGAACACGGAAGACCTAATCACGTGGAGCATCATTCGAATGACCACCCCTTAGGGGGAGATTGTTAGCATTAAGAATTATTTAGAAAAGTGATGGTCATTCTCATATTAGGAACTTTGTCTTTGTGTCGTTAAGTATGTAATTATTTAAGATAGTTGGGCATTGGACTTGGTAATCTAATATGTTAAGAGTTATGTTAGTAAGCCTTTTATAATTCATGTAAACCAAGTCCAAGCCCAAGTCCATTAGAAATCCCATGAGGCCTTTCTCTCTAACTATAAAAGGCACCTTACCTCTCATTTGTAAGGTGTGCTTATGTGTGTATTTGTGTGTGTTTTCTCTTGAATAAAAGCTCTCATATTTCATCTCTCTCTCTCTAATACACGACATACTATACTACATCAAGTCACCATCTTTTCTTCTCTACTTCTTCTAAGCTTCTATTGGTGTGATAAAGTTGTGATATTTAAGGTCCTACAGAATCACATTGGGCTTTTTGTAATTTTGGATACTCAATATAGCTGTTTAACTTTTGCCCCCATAAGTTTGTACTTCTGAGCTTATTTAGAGTACTTATTGCCTCTGCAAGTTAGCACCATAGAAAGAGATAAGCTGATTGGAATTTTAGCTCTGCTAGAGCTTATTTGAGCTTGCTCTTGTGCTTATTTGGAATTTCTTAAGTCTTTGATAGTTGTTTGAGAGATTTATATGGTTTTGTCACTTCTGGCTTAGTCTGTTTGTGATTGTGCTTATCATTAGCTTATTTTACTGCTTATATAGTTGTTTGTGGCATTCTGTGATTATAACTGATCATAACTGGGCATATCTGAGTTCTTTTGGGCATTTTACTTCTGTGTTAAAAGTTTTAGTCAGTTTGGACACAAGTGCTTAAAAATAAGCACTTGTGTTAAGCAGTTTTGCTTTGAATAAGCACTTTTTCAGCTTATTTTTGTTTCAAAATTTTTCTCCAAGCTTCTTTTATTATTCTTGATTTTCTGTTAATTTTTCAGATTTTTCTGAGTTGTTTTGCTATTTTTCTTAATTTTTCTTTGATTTTAATCATTTTTATATACTTTTTTTTAAATAATAAAAATCAATAAAAAAAAAATCAGAAAAAGCCATAAAAAATCCAAAAATATTTTAGGAAATTCTTTTCTAATATTTTAGATTTTTCAGAAGTTAGTTTATAATTTTCCCTTTTATTTTTCTGTTTTCTTTTATTTTTTAATTCATTTAAAAATACAAAAATAAAAATAAATTCATAGAAAATAATCAAAAAGTCAAAAAAATATTTTTCTTTTTCTGGAAATTCTTTTTATTAGTTTAAGATTTTTAAGAAATTGTTTCACATTTGTAGGATCATTTTTCGTTAAAAGTTACGTTTTAATTCGTACGTTACATTTAAAATATCGCGTTTGCATTTCCGTTTTTAGAATTTTAACTTTAGTGCATACATAGCTTGTAAAATTTGCATAATTCATGATTGTTTGTCATTATTTGAATTACTTGATCAGAAATTTCACATTTACCACTTTTCACTACACGGTTTGCACGAATCGAATTTCTTTGATTCCATTCACACCTTCGTACGGATACGACTCGGGTGATCCGTATTTCTTGCGGATCTCCTCGATATACTACTTATATATTATATAATTGATTTTGACACAATCAAGATGCCTCCATATGAGATGTTGTATGGAAGTAAGTGCCGAACTCCTATATGTTGGGGTGAAATCGGACAAAAAGAATTAGCTAGTTCAGATGTTGTTCAACAAACGAACGATAAGATTGATCAAATCCGAGAGAAAGGCTTAAGATGGCCCAAGATCGACATAAGTCTTATGCTGACAAGAGGAGACGACCTATAGAATTTCAAGTTGGTGATCGTGTCATGCTGAAAGTTTCTCCCTGGAAAGGTGTTATCCGATTCAGGAAGCGTGGAAAGCTAGGACCACGTTACATTGGTCCATTCAGAATAATCGACAGAGTTGGAAAAGTAGCATACAGACTTGAGCTACCAGAAGAGTTGAACAGTATTCACAATACTTTCTACGTGTCTCAGTTACGAAAATGTCTTGCAGATGAGGCACAGCATATCCCTCTAGCGGATATAACAGTTGATGAGAAACTTGGCTACGTTGAAGAGCCAGTAGAGATTCTTGACACCATAGTCAAGAAACTCAGAAAAAGAGAGGTCCTCCTTCTTAAATTAAGATGGAAGCACAGAAAGGGGTCGGAGTGCACATGGGAGCCCGAAGAGGATCTCATCAAATACTACCCCGCTTTTTATCAAGAATGGTTTGTGAGGACCCAAACCGAATAAGTGGGGGAGAATTGTAACACCCCAATCTTTTCAGGTACTAAACTTGTAACAATTTTCTACTACAGGGGCTAAAGTTTCCAAAGTGTGAAACTTAAAATTATAACTATGAAATTACTTCAATATCATGAAACTAAAAATTCCAGAATACTCTCCCTCCCTCTCCCAAACTTACGACAACACACTGCCATCATCCTTGTGATTCTAGGGTTTGAATTCAAGTTAGTTTTGAGCAAGTTATCATCCTACATAAGCTTATAAACGAATAAGCTAGGGTTTCCATCATCTAATTTAAGGTAAAAATCATGTCTTAATTCTTATTTCACATGTTAGAGCTTCCTTTTGATGGGTAATGCTTAGAGATGAAGTTTTTATGCCTTTTTTTGGGGTTATTGTAGAATTTCACATGATTATGTGAAATTATAATTTTTGAGAAATCACCAAGAACCCTAGTAATCATGTATAAATGATTAGAAAAGGTGATGGGTACCTTATTAAGGTGCTATAACACCATTTTGTGGTGTTAATTTTCAGAAATTATGTTGGTGTGGTTATATAAGCCACAAACCAAACACCCCCTAATGGCTTATCTATCCTTTTAGTGCTTATTATGATAAGCTTAGTTATGTTCTAAATAAGCTCCATGTCATTTATGTGTTCCTAGGTTATAAGAGTTAGCCAGGGACGTCTTTAAGGGAGCTCATGTTCTATTCAAGCGTTTTAGAGGTGAGTAACATATTTAACCATAGAAACGGGTCCTTGGTAACTCGTTAGTGTGCCACTTAAATTGTGGTATTCATGGTAAGGTTCATGTATTATATTTGAGTTACAAGTTCTTGGTGTTACAATTATACGTTATGTGCCTAAATGAGTTACTTGTAGTATGTTTATATGTGAATTATGCTAGACGGGTCAAAACAGCCCCGAATGACTCGTTTGGGTTTAGTTATGTGATTTTAACTCTATTTCCACGATACTACTTGTATAGCGTCCTAAGTGGACGACACATGTTATTATGTCATAACATGCTCCGAAATGGAGCCTAGACATCCTTAGTGGATGACCGAGATGGGACTTAGACATCCTTTGTGGATGATCAGTGTGTATAAGCGGCTCAAAGTCATGGAATATATGACTTAGACGTCCTAAGTGGACGACTAGAACATTTTCAGTTATGTTGAACCAATATGGGTTCACAACGTCCTTAGTGGGCGACTAGTATAACAATACGAAGCAACTATAGTATTATGCCATGTTATGATTAGTATCTTTTATATGTTATCTCACTAAGCTATTGCTTAAGTTGCTTCGTTATGTTTATTATAGGTGAAGCTAGTGGTAGTGCAATCAAGGTACGAAGACCGAGAACTAGACCCGGTGAAATACTTGGGTATGAAGCCTTTTTCCCTACACGCTCTCCTACCAAGAACCGCCCTAGGTTGTATGCTTTTGTGTACGAACATATAAACTCATGGTTATGTAATGATCAAGTAGTTAAGTAGTTTCTTTATAGTTTTAAGGGTGTTTGACATAGTGCCATTCTTACCCATATTGACCCATTTTGATCATGTACGGGTCAAGGTGAATGATACATCTATTTTACAGTGTTAGGTGTTAATATAAGTGTGATGTTATGCTAAATCAGTAAAAATAAATAAAAATAAATAAATAAATAAAAATTATTAGCCTGGGCGTTTCATAAATCCGTACATCCATTTGTTGTATGGTCTTCGGATCTTCCCTTGAATGCAAATATCTTTAGAGGGAAAACAATAAAGTATTGAAAAATGAATATGTTCGCGACCCGACGACAAGTCGTCCCCAAGTATCCGGTTTACATGATTAAGCTTTTTGGCAAAGTCCAAGTCCGAAAAATAGGGTTTTAATCGTCACTCGTCACCAAGAGTATGGTCACCCGTTGTCCTTCTTGTTGCGTCTCTTTTTCGTTTTCATTTTTTTTCATCACATTTAACTCCATATATATTCTACTGAATATCTTATATGTTTTGCACACACTGGGAAAATTATCTAAGAGTGATGAGGCAATTTTTAGTTCATATTATTAGTTAAATTACCTTTTGCCAAATAACAATCGGTCAATATAAGTAACGTTAAATTTGTCACTTTGGCTTTTCAAGAAAAACAACTCCGAGAGCTGCTAAGTTGTGTCACTCTGTTTGTTGCGCCACTATGTGGGAGTTAGGCCAACAAGAAAGGTCAAGGAGTAACGTTCTCTTCTCTAGCAGCTCGTGTTGGAGTTTATATATATATATATATATATATATATATATATATATATATATATATATATATATATATATATATATATATATATATATATATATATATATATATATATATATATATATATATATATTAATAAACGTATGTCTAGAATCGAACTCGAGACCTCAGGATTGCACACGTTACGAATGAGTATTAAGAAATAAATAATTAATATATATTAATTGTTACGTATATATATTTATTATTTGATTGCAAGAATTGACTAACGGTCGTTAGTACTTAACGGAATTGACTAACGGGCAAAGAATAAGGACTAGATTGTAATTGGATGACAAGAAGGTTCCGGAATACCCTCTTGGAGTGGTATGGCTAGCCAACCCAACCCAAGGGGCATCCCTTGCCCTAACTTGTCCACCAAGATTACAATTAGTATATAAACACATCAAGGGTTAAAGGTTTTGGCTAATCTCTTGCACACACTAAACCCTAAAGTGTTTTTCTTCTTTTCTTTGCTTCTTAAACATTCGACCAACACCCATTAGGGTTGTTAGTTGATTTTTGTTAAATAAAAAATCATTCTTGTGTTGTTACTAGCATCACCTTAATACGGTTTAATTCGTGTGTACAAGAACGAGGTAACAACACACTATTGTTGTTATCAAGGGATCGATTAACAAAATGATAAGGGGTTAATCATTGATCCATATAAACCCTAATTAGGGTTCTTCATATTGTTCAAGACAATTGCTTTTGATTCTTGTTCGGGCTAGAATCATCACGGTATGTTCCTATTTAATTTATGTTAATCTCTTATGTGTTATAGATGTTCCTACGCTTCCGCATATGTGTTTACCTACTTTATGATTGTCATGACTCTCATATTTTAATAGTGGTATCACGAGCTTGCTATAACATGTAATTGATTACATAAAACACATAAAAAAACGAATTTTGATTGTTTTAGATACATGTTAGGTTGTTTTAATAGATCTAGGGTTCTTTTAAATTTCCTAAACCCTAAAAATTTGGGGGGGGGGGGTCGATTACCTCTTTATCCAAATTAGGGTTTTGTGGTTTTTAATATTAATTGGATTAGAAACCCTAGGTTGCCTACATGTTTATGTGTTATTTGGGCGTATCCTATGACCTAATTGGTAATTGTTATGCTTTGATCCATGACGAAACATGCATGTTAGTCATGGGTTATTAATTGTTTTAATTGTTAAGATATGTCACATGTTTTAGATAGATCTAAATTGGGGAAGACCCTATAATTATTAAAATCAATTTATGTGCTATGTGGTATGTAATTGACTTTGGCTTACGCAATTGATTCGTCAATGTATGTGGCTCACTTCCATTAAGAGGTGAAGGCCCTAGTTAATTATATGCATATTGAAACCTAGAATTGATTTTATTAGGATTTTTTCTAATCAAGATTGCATGTGGCTATGTGTTTCACCTATAATTGTTATGATTTATTAGTTGTTTTGATTTGTTTTTGATTACTTGTTTTATTGTTTTATTTTGTTGGACATGATTGTAAGCAATAAAAGGGTAATTTTTTACAATGAAAATAAATGGACTAATAATGGTGAAATTTTAAGTGATAAAGATTGAATCTTGCGGTGTCTTATGTGCCAACAACGGTTCGCTTCGCACGGTAATTCGCTCCAAGGCGAGACTAGCAAGATTCATACTTTGTTACATGTTTTAAGATTTAATCCAAAATTTTTGGCTTGATTAATGTTTTGTACACATGGTTTTAAAAGTAACTCCTTTAAGACAAATTCATAGTCGTGGTAAGAAGGCTTGGAAAGAGCCTTAGAGTCTGCCTTAGTTATCACACTTACGAATGCGTCTTAAACGATTTTCTTTTAAAGTCATTATTGTACAAAGTCATCTTAAGGTATTTTACCTCAAGTAAAACTTTTTGTATTAATCTTAAGAATTGGTAATAAAAAGGTTTTGAAAACTTATGTTATAAAGATGAGTGCATGCATCTTTATACATGTTTTGATTTTCACATCAAACTAAATACCCTTAAAATTTAAGTTACATGCCATCTAACTATAAGAAACACTTGAAGTTATTATTTAGTAAACATGAAACGCAGGCTAAATTTTAATGACAAGGTAAATTTCCGAGTGTGCGTGAGACCACACATGGAGAATTTACAGTTTCTAAGTTAGAAGAGTTAATTAAGTTGATGTGTGAGACCTAGAACTTAAGGCATGAGATGGGATGAAACATGCTTACATGACAAATTGATGAATCAATTTGATGTAAATCCCATAATGATCTAGGAATTGGAAAATTGTTTGCCAATTATTGTTCGACAGATTACCATCTTTTATACTTTCACCACTAGCAGATCAACTGATGTGGTGGAATCTATGTAAAGTTGGATCCTAGATTTTCAAGAAAATATGTTGGTTATATGAATATATCATTGGGTATTATGTTTTCTTGAAAATTGATTATCGAAAATACTAAAATTGAATTTTGTAAATTCTTTTAAATGTATTAATGCAACACTAAAACCGTAAATGTAAGTTATTCTTCTTACACAAGTAAATTGATCTACACCCGTAAGGGTTTTTGGTTAGAGTCAATTTTACTAAAAGAATAAACCAAGTCTTCTTTCCATTAGGAGAAGTGTGAGACTTAATCCTATTCTTTCCATAGGATGATTAGAATAGTCGAAATTCTAAATACATAACTCATAGCAAAATTTAATAGTAAGATTATTTGCACTTTATGAGTTGTTAAATTAGAAGCTAGACTGATTACTGCACAATGGTAAAAGACGAATTAGATTATTTTATCTAGTTGTTTTGATTTGACCATTTAAAGATACTACATACAATTGTTGGTATGGTAGATCTATACAGGAAGAAATTGCATGCTCAATTTTTCAAGTTAAAAATTTGGAATGTGATGAATCACATTTATGTAGAAGAATACATTCTTTTAGAACCTAATTAATTGTTACGAATGGGTTTTCTCAAGGATGTAGGAAAGTGAATAGCACACTATTTCCTTTCACTGGATTAATGAAGCATTTACAATGTTGTCAAATTCAGTGGGAGTATTGTGTTCTTATGGATGAATAAGGGATTATTGTAATGTTCTCTAATTCAGTGGGAGTTATAAGACTTATTGACTTAATTATAACTCAGATTATCTTTTGAATGTCACAAGATAATTACTTTCCAAATATAGACACTAATATTTTCAAGGATAGTCATGTACGTTTCCTTGATTGATTGAGTAAACTCTATATCTACTAAGTTATGTTAATGACACAAATCATATTGTTCACATTAACAAACACGTGCGTGTTGTTTATGTGGTACATGATGTTGTTCCATGCACAAGTGGGAGAAATCTACATTGTGTGCAAGGTACAACACATAAGAATATGATTTAATGGATTCTCTTAACTGCAAAGTAAGAGACTATAGTTCTAATATGATTAATATACATCTAATCTAAGAAACACTTGGTGTTAAAATTTAGTAAACATGAGACGCAGGCTAAATATTAACAACAAGGTGAATTTCCATGTATGCGTGAGACCAACATGGATAATTTACTGTTTCTAAATTAGACATCTATTAGAACATGTGTCAATAACAATACTACTTCAACTTTAATATTTATGTATTATTGAAATGACATAAATGCATGAAGTAATATAATACTACTTCAATAATTATGTATTCTTAGAATGACATAAATAAATGAAGTAATGTGTTAACTTGAAAATATTATTGAAACCAAATGATGGTGTTCATGATTACTTTAATTACACATGTTTATACTTTATTGTATAGTTATAAACATGAAATCTTTTAAGTATTACAAGACTTATAATAAAGTAAGACGTCAGCTTGTTATGGTCTTTTAATTAAGACATATACAAGAAGTCATTGAGTTGATCAATGATTTATAACGTTTAGTGGGATTATAACAGTTTATGTCTTCTTTCAAAGACATGAACATGAAGTGACTTGATTAATAAGTACTTGGGTTATAAAACATGCAATTGGTTTGAAAATAATATTATACCATTAAGTTGATTTAGTTGGTAAATAGATAGGCTAAAAGATATATGGTTATCTTACATATTGTTAGGTTGTCTTACAATATGAGTTCTAATGAAATACTAGATTATAGTATGTTCAGTTAGGAAATCAAACTCTTGTTGTAGTGTTTGGTTCAAGATAACTACATCTTCTTTTCTTCCAAAAGTTATCAAGGTTAGAAAATTGAGTATGGATTGAATATACTCAATTAGACTCCTAGAAGATTAATAAGACATCATTGAATTATGAAATGTGATGAATCACATTAAGTCTTAAATTAGAGTTCTGAATTTGTTAAGCTACTTATAAGTAGGTTGTTAACAAAAGAATGTCAGGAACTGTCAATGTGTATTTGTAATATCCTAAAAGAGAACGTTGGATTGTTGCTCTAATTGCTAAGTATTTATATTCTATATAATAATAAAGGTAAGTGGGAGTATTTTATCTTGGAAAGATAGAATTACAAGATACATAATCTTCTAAAATCACACTAGTGAAAATCATGATGAGGCTTAACATGTAAATGATAAACCTCAAGATGATGGAATTATCATTCATAGATCCACTTGGATATCTCAGATATATAATTAATATGCTGATGATTATATGATGTAGTATTACCAAAATAATGAATTGGGTAAACTACTCATAATATGAATGTTATAGATGCTGTTCATAAAGATATTAAAATTTTGAAAATTTGGTTTATCTTAATTCTTAATAGTTAGATAATGAAGATGAGTTTATTCAAAGATTATATAACCCTAGTGGTTTATATCTTTGTGTAGAAATCATATGGACAAAATTGTATACATATTTTAATGCATGTCTTATGACAAGATTACTAATCATACTTAAGCAATTAACTATGGTTGAATATTCTTTCCTAAGAACATTAAATATACAAAGATGGTAATTGTCATATTTTCATGTATATGAAACTTGACAATGAATATCAAAACTCTTTCTTTTATGATTACTTGAGCGAGGACGATAAGTAATCAAAAGGAGTTTATGAATTCAAGCAAATCTTTGGAAGTGTACAAAGTGCAATAATCCATGAATGGATAAATGCATGCATCTAGGAAATTGCTCTTATGTTTAATTATTAAATCCATGCATTGATTTGTAATTGAAATAAGATAATTTCTAAGTATTCCTGAATTGCTCTTATGTTTGATTTACTAAATCATATATGTTGTATGACATATAAGAAGTTACATTCCATATACGTAAAATGTTAAGACTTAGTTTGGAATGAAACTGTATTTGAAAGATTTAGAAAATAAAACATACAACCTTGGAACAAAAGTTTATTATTTAATAAACATGTGCGGTAAGTAAATCTAATATAATATGATATATCATGTTGAAAGATTAAATTGGTAATGATAGAACATGAATAAAATCTAAGTATGACTGAAGGATTTTTCATGTGCATCATATTATTGTTGTATCATTCTTAAGTGCTCGATGATTTGACAATATTTGATATCCAATTAAAAGTTATTATATATATATATATATATATATATATATATATATATATATATATATATATATATATATATATATATATATATATATATATATAACTTGTGTAATAGATATTCTAATGGAATATGTTTGAACTTAGAATAATGATCCTCAACCTGGAAGAGCTCCTAAACATTACACAATGGATATTAAGTTTACGAAATTTAAAAAGCATATTGGAATTTGTATACAATGATGCTGGTTTAAATTGAGACGACACTCAATAAATAGTCATGGAAGAATTTCACCCTTGTTAATGGCCATGTGAACTAGTTATGCTCAAATAAGAGCATAGTTGCATTATACATTAAAGAATTATAATACTTTAAACTTTAAAATGTTTGAAAGTTTAATTGTCATAAATTAGTGATTGAGGATGTCACACTATTTATGAATATTATGTGTAACTATATCAAGATAGTTGGATATACACATACAAGAATTTTGCTAATTAAATTCTTGAAATGAGTATTCTTAAAATTATGATAGATCAAAGTTAGTTGAATAATGCCTTGTCAACAAGTGTGATTGTCATTACTTGAGGCATAATTGTCAACAAGTCATTACTTGAGATAAATTCATTAACTAGAATTATCATGCATTGATCTATTTAGTATTTGGATAAAGGACATTAAGCAATTATTATTTATAATGAATTAAAGTACTTAGTACGTTTGCTTTCATTAATAATAAATTGTGTCCTATATTTGCATGTTTAAATCCGTGAATAACTTATGTTATTCAAAATTGTCCGTTGTCAATTAATGATATGAGAATATCATTAAACTAAGACAAATCTGAGTATTGGTTAGAATATACTTGAAAGTATATTGATTCGTTGACATACCAATTTCACATGATATTCAATGAATTGAATATAAGACTTATCTCAACTACATGATTTTACTTTATGGATCTTGTCAGTAAGTAAATCATGAATTTGTTATCCTCAGACTTAAGATACCAGATAAGTGTCATGGATGTAGTGCATTTTTGTAAAGCAATCTACCGCTCACCGTAACAGGGAGTTATAAGGGTTGTTTTCAGAAGTGTTGCAAAGTCCATGGGTTATTCTTGTAGTCAAGAAAGAATTTGTTCCTTCAAATTTGTTTTGAAGTTTAATACTAATGGGCCCCTCGTAGGGTTGACAAGATGTATGCGTGTGCACGCCCAAAGTCTATCTGGAATATGTTCAGATGTTTTGGTAATCTTGCTCAATCATAAACAACGAGAAACAGAATTGTTAATTAAAGAATGACTAAGATCCATATCTTTATTAACGTGGTATTAGAAACAAAAGGATGATAATAATAATGATGAATCATTATAGGTTTTTCCAGGAAACCTTCCTCAAGTTGATCTAGGGGCATTGACATGTTGCTAGACTCTTACCAATGTCATTATGTTATTAATAGATATCCAAGTAGGAGCTGTTGGAGTTTATGGATATATATATTAATAAACGTATGTCTAGAATCGAACTCGAGACCTCGGGATTGCATACGTTACGAATGAGTATTAAGAAATAAATAATTAATATATATATTAATTGTTACGTATATATATTTATTATTTAATCACAAGAATTGACTAACGGTCGTTAGTACTTAACGGAATTGACTAACGGGCAAAGAATAAGGACTAGATTGTAATTGGATGACAAGAAGGTTCCGGAATACCCTGTTGGAGTGGTATGGCCGGCCAACCCAACCCAAGGGGCATCCCTTGCCCTAACTTGTCCACCAATATTATAATTAGTATATAAACACATCAAGGGTTAAAGGTTTTGGCTAATCTCTTGCACACACTAAACCCTAAAGTGTTTTTCTTCTTTTCTTTGCTTCTTAAACATTCGACCAACACCCATTAGGGTTGTTAGTCGATTTTTATTAAATCAAAAATCATTCTTGTGTTGTTACTAGCATCACCTTAATACGGTTTAATTCGATGTACAAGAACGAGGTAACAACACACTATTGTTGTTATTAAGGGATCGATTAACAAAACGGTAAGGGGTTAATCATTGATCCATATAAACCCTAATTAGGGTTCTTCATATTGTTCAAGACAATTGCTTTTGATTCTTGTTCGGGCTAGAATCACCACGGTACGTTCCTATTTAATTTATGTTAATCTCTTATGTGTTATAGATATTCCTACGCTTCCGCATATGCGTTTACCTACTTTATGATTGTCAATGTGGTTAAGGATAATAAGAAGAAGGGTATGGCTAAGGATAATAATGTTGTTAATGTGGTTAAGGGGTTCCCTGTGGGTAAGAACATGTACTATAGACCAAAAGCTGCTGCAACTCCATCTCAACCACCATCAGGTGTAGCTAGTACTAGTTCTGGTCCTCCCCCTGAAAAGGTGGATGTCGCTTCATCTAGCAGTACTTTTCAGTCCAATGAGAGTATTAGTCCGTCTCATAATGAGAATGTTACAACAAACAACCAAACTCCCAAGGTAAGCTCATCTAAACCGAATGCTAATATTTCCACATCTAATCCTTTTGATGCTTTGGTGGTGGATGAGGGTGGTCAGTAGGATACAAAGCTTGATGAGGAGGAGGTTGTTAATGTTTTTGATGAATCTGGTAATTTATTTGATCAATCGGGGGCAAGCACTTCCGTTCTCAATGTTCCCGATGTTTAGTATTGCTTCATGGAATATAAGGGGTCTGAACCGTTCCCCTAAACAAAAAGAGGTTCGTCAAGTTGTTAATGAGAATAACCTTAGTGTGTGTGCTGTTTTGGAATCTCATGTGGATGCTTTGGGTGTGTATGATACTTGTCGTAAGGTCTGTCATCGGTGGAAATGGACGTCTAATGGGAATCTTTGTAATAAGGGTTCTCGTATCATTCTTGGCTGGAATGATGATATTGTTGATGTTATGGTTATGCCTTCTACTAACCAAGTTATGCATGTGCAGGTTAATGTTCGTAATGAAAACAAAACCATTTTTTGTTCTTTTGTTTATGCAGATAATTATTATGTTGATCGGAGAGCGCTTTGGAGTAACCTTGATAGCCATGCTAAATTCATGCGTAGTAGGCCTTGGGTGTTATTGGGAGATTTTTATGCTGCTCTTAATTTGGAGGATCATTCGTGTGGTGGTTATGCTCCTGATATTGCTATGCATGAATTTAAAGAATGTGTCTTGAATATGGAGGTGTCGGATGTTAATAGTACGGGGCTGCATTTTACATGGAATCAAAAACCAAGAGGCTCTAATGGAACGTTAAAGAAGATTGATAGAATTATGGGTAATTTAAAGTTTGGTGATGATTTCCTGGGGGCGTTTGATATATTCCAACCTTACCGTATTTCAGATCATTCTACTTGTGTCCTTCGTATTCCTCAAGTGGCTAAGCTCAAACCTAAACCTTTCAAGTTCTCTAATTTTCTGGTGCATAAAGAGGGTTTTATTGATACTGTTACTTCGGGATGGAACCTTGGTGTTAATGGGTGTGCTATGTATCGTGTTGTTAAACATTTGAAGGGGCTGAAATCTTCGTTTCGTAAGCTTTTGTATAACCAAGGGAATCTTCATGAGAGGGTTAGTATTCTTCGTAAGGAGTTAGATGAGGTCCAAAGTGCTATTGATAAAGACCCGTTTAATTCAGCCCTTCGTGAAGATCATGCTCATTACCTGCTTGCTTTCAAGGAGGCAATTTTAGATGAGGAACGGTTTTTAAAGCAAAAATTTAAAGTTCAATGGCTTCAAGAAGGTGATTCTAATACGGCTTACTTTCATAATGTTGTTAAAAGTAAAAGTGCTCGCAATCGAATTGATGTGGTTCGGGATGCGGCTAATGTTTTGTATGAAGGGAGTGTTGTTGCCGGGGCTTTTGTTTCTCACTATGAGCAGTTTCTGGGTATTGAAGGGGATTGTTCCCCTCTTGATGATCATGCTTTATTCTCTAATGTTCTTAATCCTCAAATGGCTGATTTTATGGTGAGAGATGTTACGGATTCTGAAATTAGGGAAGCCATTTTTTCGATGGGGGATGATAAAGCTCCTGGGCCGGATGGGTACACTGCTGCTTTCTTTAAGAAAGCATGGAATGTTGTGGGTCTTGATGTCATGAGTGCTATTCGGGATTTCTTTTCTAATGGTAAGCTTCTTAAGGAAATCAACCACACGATTATATCTTTGATTCCTAAAGTGTCTACCCCGTCTAAGATTACTGATTATAGGCCTATCTCTTGTTGCAATGTGTTGTTTAAATGCATTAGTAAAATAATTGCGAATCGTGTGAAAGATAGTCTTGGTCATTTCGTTAGTATTAACCAATCTGCGTTTGTTCCTGGGCGGCGTATTTCTGATAAAATTTTGCTTACTCAAGAGCTTATGAGGAATTATCATAGAGGGAGAGGTCCGCCTAGATGTGCTTTTAAAGTAGATATTCAAAAGGCGTATGATACGGTTGATTGGGCTTTTCTTAGGTCTATTCTAATTGGTTTTGGTTTCCATCCTAAAATGGTCGATTGGATTATGGTTTGTGTCTCTACTACATTGTATTCCATATGTGTTAATGGGGATCTTCATGGCTGGTTCCAAGGTAAGCGAGGTCTTCGGCAGGGTGACCCGTTATCTCCTTACTTGTTTACTTTGGTTATGGAGGTTTTAACCCTTATTCTACAGAAAAAGGTTGCTAATACGGCGGAGTTTCAGTTTCATCATTTATGTGAGCAGCAACGTATTATTAACCTTTGTTTTGCAGATGATCTTTTCTTATTCTCTAGAGGCCACCCTGATTCGGTTAATGTTATTATGCAAGCTTTGGAGGATTTCAAGAATGTTTCGGGTCTTGTTCCTAGTATTCCCAAGAGTACTGCTTTTTTCTGTAATGTTCCTAGTGTTTTGAAAGCTATGATTCTTCAGTCTATGCCATTTGCAGAAGGTTCTCTTCCGGTTAGATATTTGGGTGTTCCTCTCATTTCGTCTCGGCTTCTTTATAGGGATTGTAAGGTTCTTGTGGAGAAATTAGAAGGGCGTGTGAATGATTGGCGTAATAAGTTTCTTTCGTTGGCAGGTAGGCTTCAATTGATCAGATCTGTGTTGTCTTCGATGCATATTTATTGGGCCTCTGTTTTCATCCTTCCTGCTCATATTATTCATGACTTAGAGCAACTCATGAGGGGTTTCTTATGGTGTCAAGGGAAAATAAAAAAGGGTAAGGCTAAAGTGGCGTGGGATTCTGTTTGTACGCCTCAAAGTGAAGGTGGTCTTGGTATTCGTAGACTTGCTGATTTTAATATTGCTCTTATGACTACGCATATTTGGAGTATTTTAACTCATAAAGAGTCTTTATGGGTTCAATGGATTCATTATTACAAACTTCGTGGTAGGAGTTTTTGGGATGTTCCTTGCTTGGGAGATGTTAGTTGGGGCTGGCGTAAACTGCTTGCTATTAGACCTAAGGTACGTCCGTTTATTTGGCATATGATTAACAATGGTAGGTCTACTTCTGTTTGGTTTGACATGTGGTGTGAAATTAGCCCTATTCGCGATATTCTCACTCCTAGAGACATTAGTCGGGCTGGTCTTACCTTATCGGATTCTGTTTTTGATGTTATTGTTAATGGTTCTTGGAGATGGCCTACTGATTGGTATTCTAGATTTCCTGATTTAGTTAATCTCCCGGTTCCTAATCTAATGGATGATGCTGATGATGGTTTATTATGGCGGGATTTGGATGGCAATGTTAGGCCTTTTTCGGTTGCTTTAGCTTGGGAATCCCTTCGTGCTAGAGCTGATCGTGTCGATTGGTTTCAAATTCTGTGGTTTCCTCATTGTATTCCTAGGCATGCGGTGCATTTATGGCTTGTTATTAGGCAGAAATTGAAAACTCAAGATAGACTGCGGGAATCGGATGTTGGGCCTAATGTTGATTTAAGTCTCCTTAGATGCCCGCTTTGTGAAACTGTTCCGGATTCTCATACTCACTTGTTTTTTGAGTGTCCATTTTCTTTGCAGGTTTGGTTGAAGGTTCGGTCTTTAGCTGGCATGGATGGTATCTCGCCTTTGTTGGATGATGTTATTGCTTTCATTATTCCTATTGCTAACCGGCGTTCTGTTGTTAGCATTCTTTATCGGTTATTGCTTGCGGCTACTACATATTACATTTGGATGGAACGTAATTCTAGGCTTTTTAATAAAAAGAAGTCTAATGTTGATGAGGTGGTCCAAGTTATTGTCTCTACCCTTCGGTTGAAGCTGGTTACCTTCAAGTTCAAGAAGTTAACCACTCGGTCTCGTCTACTGCTGGATGAATGGAAGATTCCAAGTGCTTGTTATTTTCACGAAGGGAGTGCCAGGTAAGGGTTGTACTCTTTTTCCCTACTCCAAGGTTTTTCCCTATGGGTTTATTTTCTTGGAAAGGGTTTTTAAGGAGGCAAACTTCCTGGGTCGCCTTGCTCCTTTTCGTGCTTATGGGTGGATGCGGGACGTTCGCTTGATTCAAGATTTTTCTTGTTTTTATACCTAGTTAGTTGCTTTGTAATATAGCTAAGGTTGTTGTGTTTATGGCCTGTCATAATCACTAGTTTATCAAGCTTTTGCTTGAGGTTAATGTGGTACTTCAGCCACATTTCATTTGTACTTAACCATTTTTTGGTTATATATTTACCGGGGTTAACCCCTTTACCAAAAAAAAAAAATACTTTATGATTGTCATGACTCTCATATTTTAACAGCTCGTTCCTTGAAAGAACTATACTGGTATGATCCTGGCGGAGTTTTGACGAGTTCGCAACTTAGAGATATAACCCTGAAGTAGTTATAAAACATAAAATTAAGATTATTAAGATTGAGTTGGTAATATGATCATGAATATAGGTCATCTGGTTGAACTAATAAACCACATACATCCTATATTCTAGTTTTTGGTTTTACATTTTACATTCCTATATGGAACCAAACATTTTGTCGTTATTTAGTCATGTGAACATGTTACTAAAAAGATTATCCTAGCTAGTGCAATATCATCACTTCGAATAAAGTTGGACAAATAATTAGTTGTAGCTAAAAGCCTAAGAACCCTACCAAAAAGATCCTATGTTTATAGGCTTATGACAATATAACACCCACATACAGAATAGTAGTGTTACAGTAACTTCTAAGCATGATTTACAGTAACATTTTGGTAATACTGTGGTGTCTTTTTTTATCTCAAAACACACAAGCAGTATCCACTAATAAACATAGTACTTAACCAACATGAACAGAACCTAAATTGCGTAATCTCATGATGACACTATTACCCTTTTCAGTTGTTTATGACAAAAACTAAACGCGGCATGCATTTTGTTACTCCTTCCGGCTTGAAATCATAAAATTCACCCATGGTATATCTCAACCTATATCAACAATGTGATTTATCCACAACACTGATCTTGCGGTTTGCTATAGGATATATAGAAAATTAAGAGTTCACCTAAGCCGGTAATGTTCAAGTTGCAAGTAATGACAAAATAAAGAGATGTTGTGGACTAAAAATCAAAGATTATAACTACCGAAAAATATAAGTAATTGCATTAAAGAATCTACCAGGAAGGAGTTGTCGAATTTATCTTTAATAATCACAAAGAGAGAATGTTACCACAACACATTTACAAAACAAAGAGAGCATAACGCGTTTGTGTGTACATTATGTGTGCGTTGCGCACGTTTTGCAGACATCAAACGTAAGTATTAGGTCATACTTGATAAGATGAACAAACGAAATCATTGTATATTCTGCGTATATATACGTAGCAAGAAACCGTATTTTTCACTTTCAGTTTTACCGAATTTGTATTCGGTTAAATAGGGGTGAAGAGAGTGGCTAAACCTTGGTCCACCACGACTTGCATCTTATCGTATACCATCAAGGATTTTAAATTTGACTTGTAAGTTCCTTTCCCTCTAGCCAACACTTCCCCATCAGAATCTATGATCCCCTCCTTCATTGTCTTGTCTGTTCGCGTCCCAGGCTCCAAGATCACTGCTTTCACCTGTTCATAAACAAAATCCATCGAGATTGAGTAGGTGGTGTTTATAGTTTACATAGTAATTAAGTATATTTGTATCCTCCAAATATGAATGTTACTGGTTTTTTACTGATTTAATGGGCTTGCTAGTGTGCACAAGTATCATATTATTGTTTTCTGAAAGTTATTGGTTGATTTTTTAATCACTCAACTCTTTACCTCAACGTTCTAGGTGGTGCTCCAATTATTGAACATGCACTACCAAATATAGTTTTATCCGGATAACCCAAATCCAAATTCAAAACTCCTCTAATATGGGTCATCCAAACCCCAACTGAAAACCCGAACCCTCTTACTTGGGTCATCCAAACCCCACCTGAAAAACCTGAACCCTCTTACTCGGGTAATTTAGATTGAGCAGCCCAATTTCAATTGAATCTCAGGTGGATTGTTGGTTGTTCAAAAACCTAAATAACCAATTTAACCCGAAATCAACCTAGTAAACACCCTTTCTCAGATTGTGTCAAGCATATATATATAGTCGATTATCTGATTATAAAAACTTTAAATATCACAAGCACATCCATACAAGCAAACACCATCTTGTAACACAGCTTTATTCCAACAGGTTATAATTATTATAATTATTCAATATCACTTAATCAGTTTCAAAAACAGGTTAAAACACCCCTTCCTAGCATAAGTACAACTTAAATCCTAGTTTTTGGAATATATCCACTGAGGATTGGTTCTTTATGTCTGCATCAGCAGTTTCATTTTTGAAGGGGAGTGCTAATACTTAATAGACACGTATTAGGGTACTGTTGATTCTTAAGGAGAGTGCTAATACTTAATAGACACATATTAGGGTACTGTCGAAGGGCAACAAGGTGCATCTGTTAACAATTTTAAGAAAGTCAGCAATGAAAAATCGTGGTTATTCTTAATGGATGAAAGATGCACTTACCTTGATGTACACAACATATGGTGATTTCACATGACCTCCACTGTTCAATTCAGAGATTAGGGATATCAAGGCTAACTTGGGGCAATCCCGCATTACAATGAAGTCCAAATAACCATCTTCAAACTGAAAATTTAAAAGCAAAACAAGGAAACAACAATTATCAGTTTCTTTCAGAACTCTACCAAATAAATCTCACAAACTGTAAACAACTTCATGTTTTCTATTGAGCCATAAAAAGAGTAAATAACCTTGGCATCAGGTGCTGCCAAAGTGTTTTCAGCACCCCAAGGAACATTATGAAGCCAAACAGATACAAACGGACCATTAAGCTTTCTCCAATTTGCATTCTGTAAATCAAATTTGGGACCTTGGTATCCATGCTGACTAGGCTTCAGAGGTTGCATAGAATCAACACACGAACCACTTGCCTCTCCTACATCTTCAAATCCCGGTGCAGGTACAAAACATATACTGCCATTATATTTTCGCAGTCGTAGAATTCTTTGAAGAGCCTGAATTTTTTTTATATCTCAACTGAATCAGCTATTAATTTTTCAGAACATGATTGACATAAAGCATTCCTTTATAGAGCCTTTACTGTCGCTTTCCAGTGCAATCTTAAATGAAAAGGTATAAACTTACATAGAATTCTAATCTAGCACTTCCCATCCACCGATACTTCTCTGACTCGATGTCTATATCTGATATTAGTCCTTCAAAAAGACAATAAGAAAACAAACCCCGGATGGTTAAGTTAAAAGGACCACAATCTGTACTTTAGATGATGGAATGATTGAAAGAATTTAGAGTGGTTTTTAATATATACCCCATGCAAGCATCAAGACACTAAAAAATACAGTCTCTCCTTGCCAGATTGTAGCTACATCCAAAGAGCGTTTATGCCCTGCCCAGATATAAGCAGGAACATTAAAAGGTCTGAATACATACAAATAACAGCCCAGGAAAGAAAAATAGAGTACTAAAAGCATATTGATCAAATGAACACATACCTCGAATTGCAGCAAGAATGGCATTAACTGGTGTGCATGGCTCGCCGACTGAATCTAAAAGAGATTTAATCATACCATTTCCCGTACCTATGTCATACTAATGTTAGGTTTTAAACCTATTAAAATAAATATTCATGAAGAAGTTGTGAAAAGACCTGCGGGTATGGTGCCAAGAGGAATTTTCATTGCAGCTGCCCAGTCTTCTCTTTCAAGCAATCCATTCACAACCTACTACAATTTCCATCCCGTTGGTGATCAGGTAAAGAGGTTAAACAGTTATTAAGCTTTAGCAATGAAAGTAATATTGCTTTCAAAAGTGTACATGATGTTTATTTGACTAAATTTTCATAATAACAGGTAACAAACCAACCTCAACCAATATGCCATCTCCGCTTACACAAATTATACCATCGTATTTTGTAAGATCCAATGAACGAGAAACTTCTTTCGCGTGAAGCTGATATTCGGTTTCTGTAGTTAAGAAGATTAAGGCCAATAAGCACCCTTTTGCATATGGAAAATGAAATAGGCAAATACATGCTTGAATTACGTGACTAGAATGCACCTTGCATTGTATATTCGATATTAGCATCTTCAAGTAATGGTTTTACATCATTGCTGAAAATTTTGGAAGCAGATTTCTTCCCGCCATATGGATTAACGAATATATACAGCTTCTTCGGTCGACCTGTTGCAACAGTCATAGTAAGTGAATAAGGGCTGTTCCGGAATTTTGGAGTTCATTGGCAAGAATTAAAAGTGGGGCCCTAATGTAAAGCCTAAATGAAAATTGTATTTCTTTTTAACACATACAACGAGAACTATCTACAAAAAAAATGTCATTCCGTAAGTATTATTGTATAAAGTCGTTACTTCGTTTAACTATTTATAATGTATATTTATAACATCTTCATATATACATTGGACATAATTTTTGGGCCCTAAGAAAATGGGGGCCCTAGATGATCGCCCACTTCGCCTACCTTCGAGGACGGCCATGCTTAAGTGATACAAAAAGAGATACAGTACTATACTTGGAAAATCAAACAGTCAAAAAGAAATTAGAAATGGTTTAGAAAGATATTAGGACTTATTGAACCAAAACGCAACAGCTTTCACCTTTTTTCTGATATACGTAACATACTCAGTTTAATACCTTTACTACTTACAATCTGTTACCAACGAATATATGTATATATAATTGCTCGTAAATGCAACAAGATTTAACATTCTGACCAATTATCATGACATAACTATGCCTATCAAATTAAAAGGTAGAAATATAAATACATAACATACCTTAAATAAAACTATGTAACATTTACCCAAGGCCTTTGGTCTAGTGGTATGTGAGTTGGCCACCAGCCTAGAGTTTGTGGGTTCAAGCCTCGCTGAAGGCATTTGTGAGATAGGTGGTATAGGGTGTGAAAAATAATTGCCGTTCAAAAAAAAAGTATGTACAGTAACATTTTGGTTCGATAAGTAAGCAACCCAAGATACAGAGATGAAAGGTTCTAGGCTTCTTTAAAAAACATCAATTTATTAGAATAGTCAGCCTACACGTAACACACTAGAACGTGTTACAATATAATAAACACTAACCAAACACAACACCTGAAATCGGGACACAGAGTCCAACTTTGACATTCATACTACAAACTCTGAAGTGACAAAAAATTTACTACAATCAAATTAAAATCACACCGGATAAACAAAACCCAGTCATCGAGCGCAAGCAGACTCGCTAAAAATCTAAAAACTATGCAAAATAACTTATCCAACAGATATTTTTTTAATAACTTCTTACACACTTTACCTCCATGATCTAACTTATTCAATAAAACAATATGCAATATGATAAAAAAAAATATACGTAGTAATTCATACCATAATTTATCTAATAACAACACCTACATACACCAAAGGGCTTGTGTCCCAATGGTACCCCATGTTATGTGAGAAGCTCCCTAACCTAATGGTTGTCTTAGGACATGTGAGATAGATTTGTGGTATACACATCTTGAGATAGTTAAAATTTTCTAGAAAAACAAAAAAACCTATATGATCATATCAACAGTTCAATAACATTAACAAAATAATCATTCACTCCAAATAAACAAATAAATAAATATTACCTAAGGAATCAATATACGCTTGAATGTTATGAGAAAGAATCCTTAAAGAATCAGCCGACAAAGCCTGAAACACAAAGCTAGTCCTAACCAAACCCCCTCTGCCCAAACAAAACACACCACCACCTTTACTAACAACTGTGTTAATAGTAATGAGCATCCCAACAGTGGTTAATCCAAGTACTTGTTTCTCAACACACAAACTAGATAGTTTTCCATGTTGATCAAACCAACGGAGTGTTCCATCACTAGTGAGTGTTAGTGTTGTTCTGATGCCGTTGACTAATACTTCATCGGATACTATGTTGTTTTCTTGTTGTTGATGTTCCATTGTTGTTGTTGTTGTTGTTAGTGGTGAGAATGAGGTGGCGTGCGGTGTAGGTATGAATATATCGAAGAAGGAAGATGGTTAGTCAACATTTTAAGTTTTCTAGACTTGTGTTGTGTCGTCGTATGGTTGCTTCTTTCTTCAGTTTCAAATACTTGTCAGACTCATTTTGGACCTTGCTTTTTCACAATATTATCAGATTCCTCCCTATTGCTTTCTTTTTCTACTTGTTTGTACTATTTTATCTAAATTTAGTTATGTTTCGATCAAACGAGAAATAAAATTAAAATGAGAAAACATGAGAAGAAATTACAGTGCCATATTTCAGATGCACCTGTAAAACTAGATGTAATCCTTTTTAAATTTTTTTTCCTTATTTGAAATATGTGGTTAAAATATCTTCTTATTAAAAAGTTTCTTTTCACTAAATCTCTTCTCATGTTTTGTATTATACAAAACTTACTTTTCAGTTTTGATGTCAGACAGATGTATATGGAGCGGGAAAGATAGAAGAAAACATATTTTCCAATGCAGAAACCCACGAAAAGCTACACATTCTTTTGAAGGAAAATAAAAATATTCAACTTGCGGGACTCAAGTCCCAAACATCTGAAGAGAGAGAAACTTCAACTTTGAGAGAGAGAATTTATTTTATTGGTTGTTGTGGGTGGATATGTGTGTATTTGATGTATTTTTAAATGATAAAAATATAAAAAGTTGAAAATAGTGAAAAATTGTGTTACAATAGTTGAAAGAAAAATTAGAAAGAGTAATTTTTTTGCGTTGTGAAGCAACTCATCACACCCACTATCCTTACAAAAGATTAAAATAATGTCATTATGTATATGTAACCTGTTAAATGCGGCAACTTAGACACTATAGGATAGGCGCATAGCTAAAGGTGTATATATTTTCAACTTAGCTATTGATGAATTGTTGTAGTTGTGTCAAATCAAGCCATCTCCATTTTAATAATTTAAAGTTTACACGATACGAGCTTCATTCGTTTTGCGCTATTTTATACTATGCAACTTTTGAAACTTTTGATCTTTGATGCTATTCTAAATTCTTGTTAAGAGGATATAGAAACGGAGTCATAATCGGTTACGTTTTACAACTTGGATGTTCACAAGTGAATAAATGTCAATAATGACAATGTGAGATAGTTTAGCTTAAGCTTTAGATTGAGATTGATAACTTACAAAAAAATAATCTTCTTTATTTTATTATTATTATTATTTTCTCGTACTCTTGATATTTAGTAATAAAAGTTTGTTTTTGTTCAAAAGAGTAATAAAAGTGTGTTTTATAAAGGAGACTATAAATTTTCATTGTCGGTGTGGCACTTAAACTTAAGCTAGTATCCACGTAGAACAAATAAACTGTGGCACAATTTTGACTCGATAGATCCGATAGTTACATCGAAAATCAAATAAAAATCAAATTAAAACAAACGGATGAATGTTTAATTGAACCATCACACAAACATACAATAAGCTCAACAATATTTTGTATTTGAGCATAATAAGAAATTAAGAATAAGCATAAGGTGTGGAATCATATCAATTACCCATGTCATTTTTCATTGTTACACGCACGTACCCCTCATTTTTTTAATGTATATATAATTTTTTAAAAGTACACAGACACGTCGATTAGCATAAGCAATCACTTTTTGACACATTGTACGTCAGAAAATAGGCAAGGGGAGTTGGTATGCCGGTCTACCCGGCCTCCACATAATTCCAACACGTATCAAAATTTAGCCACATCACGTTGTTGAGTATGATATATTTGAAGATACCAATTTATAATATCTGTCTTCTAAGAAATGATTGGCAGGTTGATAACACATATGAATGTATTATGAGTTAGCCACTTATGAGTCATTTGCAATTCATAAACGTTTGACGGATGAGGTTTTACTTGTTCGAATAAAGCCAGCCTGACTTTATATGTCTTAATCGAGGTATCCTCGTGACTCTTTTCGAACCTTTTCTCTGACTACTCTTAAATAACTCTCAATAGCGAGCTTTGAACCTTAAACCTTGTACAAAATGAAAATTGTTTGGAAAAAATAAAAAGAAGAGTTAAAACCCAATATTAACATCCCAAAAATTTGCAAGGGTGGCATATGTACACAAACTCTGCACATAGTACAACAAAAAAAGGGTTAAACGAAAAAACATTGAGTGGGTTTTAAGGAAAGGGTTTTGAGAAGAGTTAACCGGCGGCGACGATAATGGAGGCTGACGGCGGTGGTTTAGAATCAGAAGTACAAGCTCATCATATCAAGAAAAGAGCTCTTAAAAACAAAGCCCTTTCTGTTTCCTTCAATGAAAAAGACCTTTGGTATGAATTTGATTTCTTTTTTCTTTTTTTTTTTATAACTTTTTTATGCTAATGTGACTGTTCACATAGATTATAGTATGTTTTACATGTTTAGCGGGTGATTGGATTAGCTTATTTTCCGGGCTTATGAGATTATTTGATATTGGAAAACCATAAAGCTATTGATAAGCCGAAAAATGGCTTATGAGGTTTCCCAATATCAAATAATCTCATAAGCCCGGAAAATAAGCTATTCCAGACTTTGATATGTGATGAGGATTTGTAGAAATTTGATATGTATGTATCAAGGTCAAGGTTTTTACACTTATGGATTTGGCGTGTTTATTGAAGTTTGCAACTTTTGTTATCTTTTTTATTTGCTAAGTTTAAGTGTTTTACCAGCAGAAACTGAATGCTTGTCTAAATGTGTTTTGGTTCGTGTAATTGCTAATGGATGACAATGGTCTATACTAGTATGATGGTGTTTAGAGTTTATCGATTTTGATTATGCTACGTGTAAGGGTTTCACGCAAACGAATACTCTTTCTATCAGAATTTTTTAATCTTGAAATGTCAATTAATGCAATGTTAGGGCCATCTTGTTAATTTTGGAGGCCGTGTGCGTTAACTAGAAAGTAGGCCCCATGTAAGGACGTAAAAAAAAATACAAACTCAGACATATGTAAAAGAAGTTCATGTTAATAAAAAAAATCCTTAGATGTAAGTATCATATGTATGTATAGCGGACTATATATAAGTAGGAGGCCCTTCAAAATCGGTGGCCTGGTGCGCTGGCTCCATTCGCACATGATTATCACCTCCACTTTGTCTCTTTTACATTTTCGCCTATAAACGACATGTGGATAGGAAGTGTATTGTTTAAGAAGCTTGATCCTTTAGCCTTTTCTCAAGGCTATATAAAATGTCGATGTGTTTTTTTGCCAGTATTGTAAACAAGGGTTACAGAGCCGAGTAATCCACGCGGTAAAAAATAAGTCAAAACTTGGGGTTAACTCAGGGTAAACTCGGCCAAAACTTGGTTCGAAGTATGTGAACAATTGTGTTAGTGTTTATGCTCCAATGAACAATTTATATGGTCCTATTAGTATTAAATTTTCATGCTTATACTTTTGAAATTTATATATGAAAATTCTAATCCTATTAACCCTGATAACTCCCCACTTTAGGTGTATTCTAAGCTACAAGGTAGTTGCCCGCCCGACCATGGTTTAAAAAAACGGTGTGAGGCGACGCCTCGAGGCGCGCCTTGAGGCGAAGCGGCCGGAAAACGCATATGAGGCGGCGCCTCTGGTGGTTGATTTGGAACGTACGCCTCGGTTGGGTGAGGCGGTGGTGAAGCATGTGAGGCGGTGAGGCGGGTACGAGGCGGATCATTCGTTTTTTTGGCGGTGGATCTGGTGGATCTGGTAGAAAAAAAAAGAAGACATGAAGAAGAATCTGAAAATGGGAGATGAGAGAAGATGGATGGTTATTGTTTCTGGAGAGAGAAATATAAACAACTTGGTTAATATTATTTAATAGGGTCCCCGTGGAGAGAGAAATATAAACAACTTTACTTTTTCAAACAAAATTAAATAACTTGGTTCTTTAATTTACAAAATGTGTATTGTAATGTGTCATTTAACTTTTAACATTATGTCTTGTTTTTAGATTTCAGTATTAGTATTATCAACTATCAAGTAATATCGAATTTAATATTTACTAGTAATATATAAAATGCGAGTAACGATTCTATGTTAGCGACGAGTCATTTTTTAATTTGTCTTTTGACATTGTTGGGACAAAATTTAAGTTTATGTTAATTAAGAGTGAGTTTTACTCAAATATACAACTAAATGTATATATAATGTAAATTTTGCAACATTTATATAAAATATATAATTCAAAAATACTAAATAAAATAAAAAAATTAATAAAAGTTTATAAAATATGTATATAAAATATATAAATACATATTAAAACTTATATATATAATTTCTATATTTTTTTTTTAATTCCGCCTCGACCTTACGCCTCGTTCCGCCTCGAGGCTTACGCCTCTTGAGGCGGAGGGAAAACGCCTCGAAACTCGTTTCCGTACTTTTAAACCTTGCGCCCGACTAGCTCTTAGTGTCTTTACAACCTTGATTTTTGCATGAACCTTGGATGGTTTTTAATAATTTATAATGACACTTGAATTGTTATTAAGTTGTCATTAGGATTATCACTTCTTTTGGGCCTACTCAAGCATTGTTCTGTCCAATCACATTGTGGGTTGTCTTGTTATTGACTCGTGTATACAATACCCTAAGGGTTCAAATTGTTGTAACTTGTTTTACATCTCTAATTGTTAACCGCATGTATAGTGATTTCGTGACTGGCTTTCACAAGAGAAAGAAGAAGAGGAGAAAAGAAGCACAAACTCAACAACAGGAAGCCTTACGTCGCAAGCGTATTGAACTTCGCAAAAAGGTAAATGAGTTTTTTTGTTCGTGACTTTGTATTAGATTATTCATTTCTACTGTGGTGGTACATTGTCTCCAAACACATACTTTTGAAAAATCGTCTCTTCCACTGCAACAGCTCTCAAAGAATTCTCATTCAACTATAACAGTTCTCTACATTTCTATTACTAGCCTAATAATAATTTAATGAGATTACTCCATTTTCATAATAATTTCATGTATGGGAGCAACTATATAAAATGAAACCTGACAAGTGTCCACAGAGGAACTAACTGGGACATGTCATGTTTTGCAACTGGATTATGTAAAATTAACGCAGCAAGTATCCATATCAAGAAATAGATAAATCTATGTTCAGCATCAACTTCACCATTGGGCTTGCCATCTTTTTTCTCTACTTCTTGAGTTTTATATCACTTGCTTTTTGCCTTTTCCTGCTTATAGCATTTGTGTTGAATTTAGTAGTAACTGGTAAGAATACAAATTGTGTTGAGTTCAGTAGGAAGAATAGAAATTATTGGGTTTAGTGGTAAAAATGGTGGTTATAGATTTCTCCAGTGCAAGAAATTGCGGATTTCAGCATATTTTCATAACACCATATTGTTAGGATCAACAATCAGACACACTAGTAAATTGCAGGGGAAAAAGATTAAATCCAGTGTATTTATGACTGTAATCATCATAGCTTTTCCCGTTGTTTTCAAGTAAACTCATTACAAAATTACAAAATTTGAAGGTTTACTTATATTATATAGAGAATTCAGACCTTAGTAGAATAAATATAAATCTGTTATCGTAAATTTCCGTAGATGTATTTGGTAAGGTCTTTTTGTTCATATAAAAAAGATGATGCCTTGCAATTTCAAAATGCTAGCCAACATGCCTTTTAGTATTTGAGTGATTTATTTTATGATATAAGCCTATTTGGTAGATTATACATGTAGAAATATTGTTTTTTAGAACTTTTAGAAACCACACTCCTTAGCATAAGGCCCTCATGTCATGTTTATTTCAAACCACACTCCTTAGCATAAGGCCCTCATGTCATGTTTATTTCAAGCAGTAACATATGCAGATATTCTATGTTTAAGCTTAAGTCTTAAAATTCTATTATTTTGTTTTCTAGAACTTTTAGCATTTTCATTTCAAGGGTCTTGTTTATCTAGTGTGAGGGTGAATAAAGATAACAAAGAAACTGATATCAAATGACACTTAACCTCTTGCCTTGCTGTTATCTTCTTTTTTGGCAGAGAAAAGAAGATAGAGATTATGTTCTTTACGGTGGAGCTAAACCTGATCCAGATGTGGAACTTAATGAAAATGATGAAGTCAAAGAAGCTGGAGATGATGACGGAGAAGAAGATGAAGATGATGATGAGCAGAAGACATCGGTTTCTGGTACGTGCAGAATTGTATATCTGTTGAAAATTGAAAATAATCAAGATGTGCTTCTTGATGATGTATATGACATCAACCATCCTTTTTCGTGTTTAGAGGGTGTTTGGGATTGTTTATCTTGTCTGCTTAGTGCTTACAAATAAGTATTTCAGAAAAATAGTGTTTGGGTTTGCTCATCTCACATTTATCTTAAATTAATTTCTGAGAACGTTAGAGGGTTTTTAGGAGTACGAGGGTAAAAACCCGATTTATTCCAAAACAAGCAGGTAAGCAGGCCTTTATCGGATTATTGAAAACTGCTTATTTTACCTCAAAATAAGTATATAAGTAGTAGCATGTTGGATGATCCAAAACTTCAAACTGCTTATCTGCTTAAAAAGTCAGTTAAGTAGAAAACACAAGCAATCCCAAACACCCTCTTAGAGGGAAAGAAGAATCATATATTGTTTGACTAGTAGGCAATTATATTATATGCACTCCAAAAAGGCAATTCAGCAATCTGCAATCTGCAATCTTGATGAGGCGGACGGCAGAGGGACTATTTGCAAAATAGTTAATTCTTACTTCCTTATGCTTCATTTTTTAGGGAACGTCGTATCTGTTATCCCAACTCAGCTCTTTGACGTTTTAGTAGTTAGGAACAAGATAGTCATTTTGTAATGGTCTTTCAACTTTATCTGACTTCTCATCTTTTGACCACAGGAACAAAAGTGTACGATACTGGTAGTGTCAAGGTCATGGTGACAACAAGTGAGATCTCTCGTGAAGATGACACTTTGGATGTAAACCAGAGGGTTGACGAAGTACCCAAATCGAACTCAGGACCCGAAAAGAAGCAAAATTTGCCAGTGATCAAGAAGAAGCCATTCAAGAAAGTTGAGAAAAGAAGATCACAGCCAAAGACTTTAACGAAAAGAGATAAAAGAATGGGTAAGAAAGTCGAAAAGAGGTGCTAGTAGTTTGAATACTTGTCAAATTTTCAGAAACTCTCATTTTGTAACCCTGAAATGGTCAAAAATGTTTTAAGTTTTATGCAGATTACATCTATTTATTCATGGTATACAAGATGTGGATTCCTTGGCAATTGCTTTAATGCTAGATTGATGTCATTTTGTGCAATATAGCTGTGTTTGTTCATTGAAAGTGAAGCCCAGATGTTTGTTGCAACTGGTTCTGTCAAACATGAAACATGTGACAATAATTTGCAAAAGGGTAATTCCCATTTTATGCATTTTGCTCAACCAACTTGTAAAGTATTGAACTAAAGGTTGTATCCATTTATGTCACCAAACACAATGCACGATTTATCTATCTACCCATTATTACTATTTGAAGTCAGTCTTTTAAGGTTGGCTTTTTTGGCTTATGTCAAATTTATGGTAATGGACTACAGAAGGGGTTGCTTTTTTGGCAGTGTGTTATTGTATAGGTGTGTCCTTTGTGCATTAATGATAGTACTTAGCAATATATTGAATTAAGTGGAGTGCAAAAAGTGAGAAAAGGTCAATGGACCATAACCAGCGCACAAGCAGATATGCCAAACTGATGGGGCCAGATGGATACACTGAATGTGTGTGCTTGTAGTTTGGAGTGCTAGACATTTTAGTCCTTCCATTTTAATACTACTCAAGTTGAAGTACTATTATTGGCCAAGTAGATAAAGTAGTTAGGCAGTCTTTTTAACTTGCTTATGATAATAAACTATTATTGAGCTACACATAAAAATAACAGTAGGGTTACATTATTCTATACATATATCTTTCTGTATAAGGATTATGACATTCATATTTATGTTTTCTTTTATAAAAAAGAGAAAGAAATCCCACGCGCGTTGCGACGGGTCTAAAACTATACATGTTTGTAGCAAGATAGATGATACGCGCATGAATAGCGAAAAGTTTAGCAAAATAGCAAATTAACTCGTAAAAGAATTAGACTATATATTTTAACATCCAACTAACCAATATATTCTAACACCCAACTAACCAACAAAGTTTTCTTTCCGTCCAACTTAATATGTGAATTATGAGAGAGTAAAAATCTTTCAATTTTTACGCACTTATAAGTGTGTAAAAGTTTGTTAAGTTTATAAACGTTAAAAAGAAAAAAAAAATTATATTTTTCACATTTATAATTGTATAAAAAAAAAAGTTCACTGAGTGTGTCCAAATGCAAACTTTTCCAGCATCAGTTGCAAAAACATTTATTTTGTAGGTATAAAATAAAGTTTAAACAAATATGAAGTTTAATGGGTTTATGTGTGCATTTGATATATTGTTGGACTTAAGGGTGATAATGAAATATAAAAGTTAATGTATTTAACTATTTATAAGTTATTTGGTATTAGTTGTAAACTTGGGGGTAAGTTTATAAAATGTGATAAGTTAATGATTTTTTTTATTTTTTTATTTTTATTTTTTTATCTTGCTGTCAAATTTGAAAAAGGATGTTCTTGGTTCTTGCCTTTTTTTTTAAGAAGTATTGATTTACACACTTTTGAATATGATTGTAACACTCAACTTTGTGCATTACATAATTGTATTATGTTTACAGTGTGTTTTATCTATTTATACAGTAGAGTGTCCCAATTATTTTTGAAAGTATGCAAATCATTTCGTTTTTCAAAACTTTACTCAGATCTACACTAAAACACATTTGATAAATGCGGTTATTAGAATAATGAATGATTATTGTTATTCTGACACCACATGTCAAAAAGTAATGGTAGATTTTGATATTTGATTGAATATTGAACGACCAATGTTTGAAGTAGAGCCTCAAGAGATTATCTCGTTGTGCAATAAGTGATTCAGACTGTGTTAATATATCACAATATGTTGATATTCCATGTTTGTTAAACTTAGGCGTTCTTAGATGTGATTTTAAAATTATTTTGTATGATTAAGCCGTAATGAAAAATATATACTCCTCTATAACTTTAAGATGTTGTAATATACAAAATTTTATATTCAAATTTCGGATATAGAATTTGAAATTTCAAATTTATTGAACACCCTTAACTATATGCAGTAGAAAGTGGTGAAATTACATGCTTCGAAATTTGATGATATAGCCCATCCAAACCTATATATGGTGCATTTCAGTACGACTTCTTCTTGTATCTTAGTTTATAACACCCTTACTAACATTAGCGTTTTGACACACTTTCCAACATTTCAGTACGACTTCTTCTTGTATCTTAGTTTATAACATCACGAACTTCACAAATCAAACTTCTAAACATCAATAGATAAGTACTTTTTTTGGGGGTAAAGTGTATTACCCTGGTAAATATATAACCAAAAAGTAATGTAAAATACAAATAGAATGTCGCAGATGTACCACATTTACCTCAAGTAAAACACTTGATAAACTAGTACTTCTGACAGGCCATAAGCACAAAAAACCTAGTTATATTACAAATTACCTAACTAGGTATAATAACAAGAAAAATCCTGTAACAAGCGAACATCCCGCATTCACCAAAAGCACGAAGGGAGCAAGATGACCCAGGAAGCTTGCCTCCTTAAAAACCCTTTCCAAGAAAAAACCCGAAGGGAAAAACCTTGGAGTAGGGAAAAAGAGTATAACCCTTTCCTGGCACTCCCCTCGCAAATAAGACAAGCACTTGAGAACTTCCATCAGGTCGTTGAACTACTAGCAATGATCACCGATCCAGGTAGCTTCCATGTATCCAAAATCCTTCTAATCTGCGAAGAGTTCTTCGTAAAACGAAATGAGAGAATCTGCAACCGAACAATGGTAACAATATCATCAAAAACCTGTGTATATGACTTTATTCTCTTCTTAAGAAGCCTCGAATTCCATTCATGCTAAATAGAATAGCAAGAAGCAGCAAGGAGAAGACGAGATATCACGCTAGTGGCAGAACCTCCTTTAGACAAAGGTATAAGGTACGAGACAACATCCTCAAGTCTAGTTGGAATATTATCCATTCCACCTAGAGCACGTACTTTTGTCCAAACCTGTAAAGAAAAAGGGCACTAAAAAAAAGGTGAGCATGAGAATCAGGTTGATTATCACATAATGGACAATGAATCAGGTTTAAGTCAGTAGCAGGACCGACATCCCATTGTCTCAGCCTATCTTGTGTTTTTAGCTTGCAGTTAACGACAAGCCAAAGATTAAATGCATGCTTCGGGATACACTAAGGGAGCCACACAACATGAAACCACAGAACCAGATTTGTACTATCACAAATAGAATCCCATACACGAGAAATGGTGAAAGGCTTGAATTCACCGTTCGGCACTCTCCAAACCATCTCATCATCAACACCTTCAATTAATGTCGGTGGGTTAATAAGCATTAAAGCAGGAGTCCTATCAATCCACTTACTAGGCCATCTCCAAACACCATCAATAAGTAAATCACCTACTGAATTATTTAAAGAAAACCCAGAACGAGGTATATCTCTAGCAGTAAACAAACTCTTAAAAGGGCTCAAGGAACACCAATTATCAAACCAAATAAATGCCCTCTTACCATCATGAATATGGAACCAGAAAAATGGCCGAATAGTTGGACGAATCAGAAGTAGTTTCCTCCAGCCCAAACTCATATCACTCGTATACGGGACATCCCAAAAACTTCTAACACGAAGTTTATAAGCATGGATCCATTTGACCCATAAGGATTCCTTGTGGGTCAAAATACTGTAAACATGTTTCGCCATAAGCGCCACATTAAACTCATGAAGGCTACGAATGCCTAGACCACCCTCCTCTTTAGGCTTACAAATATCCTCCCACGCCACCTTAGCCTTACCCTTTTTCGTATCACCCTGACACCATAAGAAGCCACACATTAGATGTTCAAGATCATGGATGACACGAACCAGAAGGATAAAGACAGAAGCCCAATATATATGCATAGATGATAACACATATATAACGAGTTGTAACCGACTTGTCATAGATAAAAAATTATTCTTCCAATCCGTTATTCTGTTTTAAACCCTTTCCACAATAACTTTACAATCTCGATACAGCAACCGTGAAGATATAAGGGGAACGCCCAGATATTTAACAGGAAGAGTACCTTCATTAAAAGACAAAGAGTTCAAAATAGACAACTTCACCTGATTCGGCACATGACAAAAAATGTTGTGCTCTTCGGAATACTTGGAACCAGGCCCGAAAAATTCTTGAACTCATCTAAAGCATCCATAACCACACTAGCTGAAACAACATCACCACATCACCATGTGTAAAAATAAATGATCATTAGCAAAGCAGAGATTAATAATTTTCTGCCTTTCACAACGATTGTGGTATTGGAAATCATTCCTCTGCTAAACCCTTTGCTGCAATAAAAGAGTTAAAACTTCCATAACAAGTGTAAATAAGTAAGGCGACATAGGATCACCTTGTCGTAAGCCCCTTTTACCCCGGAACCACCCACAAATATCGACATTAATACAAATGGAGTACGACGCACTAGTCACACATGCCATAATCTATGAAACCATCCTAGTATGAAATCCAAAGCCAACCAGAATAGTTTCAAGAAAACACCAATCAACAGTATCATACGCCTTCTGGATATCAATCTTGAAGGCACACCTCGACGGTCCTCGAGGACGGTGGTGGTTACGCATTAATTCTTGAGTAAGAAGAATGTTATCAGAAATACTGTGCCCCGGAACAAAAGTCGACTGGTTAATACTAACAACATCTCCAAGCCCCTCTTTAATCCGATTAGTAATGATTTTGCTAATGCCTTTATAAAGAACACTACAACAAGAGATAGGCTTGTAATCATTTACCTTAGCAGGCATGGATACTTTAGGGACAAGAGCAATAATAGTGTGATTTAGTTCCTTTAGCAGTTTCCCATTAGAAAAGAAATCCCGAATCACCAAACATACATCATTACCAACAATATCCCATTCCTTTTTGAAAAAAGCAACCGTTAATCCATCCGGACCCGGGGCCTTATTATCACCAATGGAGAATATATCATCCTTAATTTCCGTATTAGTCACATTCCTCACCATCCAATCAGCCCTACCCAAGTCAATAGAAGAAGAAAATAACACATGATCGGAGAACTGAATGGTATTACCATCCACACCAAGAAAACTCTCATAATGTTGAACAAAGACATTTTGAACTTCATTACCTTGGTGCATAATATTATTAGCATCAGTAACCAGCTCAATACGACTCATATGATTCCTACTCTTAACAATATTTTAAAAATAAGACGAGTTAGAGTCGCCCTCACGAAGCTAATCTACTTTAGCCTTTTGTTTCAAAAAGCGTTCCTCATCCATTAGAGCATCTCTAAAAGCCTCAAGATAAACAACCTCCTCTTCCCGAAGCACGGTATTATTAGGGTCCTTATCAAGAGACTTTTGAACTTCATCTAATTCCACACAAAGATTAGTAACACGGGCATGAAGATTACTGTTATAACCAAGAAACACGTTCCGGAGGTCGAGGTTGATCGAAATACAACATTATTCTAGAGAGAGAAAGGTGAAGAAAATATGTGTTTTTTAGATTGATAAATGAAAGAAGCTTACACAATTTCCCACACCCCTCATGGAGAGTCATGAGGGGTATTTATAGGCTCATCACACTACATGTTTGCCTAATCTACACAAGTAGTCCCTAAGGACACGACATGCTACATATCTAGTCCATTTCACTTGTGTGCCGTTATCTTTATAAAATAGCGAGGCTAACAATCTCCCTCCAAGATATCGTCACACGTGAATGGTTACAATAAGACCTATAAATACATAAACAATGTAAATTACAACAATAGTAAACTATGTTGACGTTGTTGAAGTGCAGAGTCTCTGTAGTCTAGATACTGAGGCAGACTTGAAGTTCTCTCTTCCGATGATCTCGGCGTACTGACGGCAAAGGTCTTTGTAGCTCTGAACTTCAACTGTAATGGTCTAGTTAGGTTATTACTCCCTCCTAACTAGTGAGCCTTTATTCTTTTTCCTGCTCCCTCCTGAACAGACAACTCTTCTTTCATCTCGCAACGGATAAAGTAGATTCAAAAGTGTAGGAACATGGTTGTCGTTCGGGTAGCAGCATAACAACATAACTCACATAACATTGCATCCAAGTTGGTGATAAGCCCTTATGTACATACACTACTTTTCCATTCACGATGTTAAGCACAATTCTCTCAGTCAATCCAATCACTGAAGACGAAACACTACTTCTTTTGGCATGTTCTTCTCCCTCCTGATGGTTGCGAGGTATTGGAATCATCATAATGTATTGTACATGCCATATAATCACCTTGTACTTGATTCAATTTAGAAACCATAACAGCTTTTTGAAGCACATTCTGTGAGTATATGTTGCTAAGATATGACTCTCTTTTTCTACAATCTCATCTCTTCTCTTCAACCTATAAGCGACCTCTTCAAATTCCAAACAGCTAGTAAATGACCAATGACTAGTGAAACAACCCAATATAACGAATCTGAAAATGAAGTAAACATCCCTTAGATATGTGACTTAATCTTGTACGATGGTGTGACTAAGAACCTGTACTGAGCACTAAAACGTAACTCCTTTAAGCATAGGTAGTGCCATATACTCAAACCCACAAACAGTATATGAAATCTCCGCCTCTTGAACTATCCACAACTTCGTGTGACACTGAGTACTACAATGTAACTCCTTAAAGTGATAGCTATAACCTGTGAGCACTACAATATAACTCCTTACATCGGGTATAACTAGATAATCCAAGTCTAAATCACTATCATTACCAGTGAATGCACAAACAAGCATCTTCGAAAGTCATGCATCCATCCACCCCTAGACTTTGAGATAAATAAATCACATGCCCTTGAAATGAACTTTAAACCCAGAAAAGTGATAAAGAATTATCCCCATAGTCACAAAAATCCGATACTAGTCGTTGTCATTTGATTGTGATTCTTGATCAGGATCTTTTAAGCTATACGTGGTGTGTTTTTGGTGAAGTTTGAAATTCTATCTCGTTGATCTTAGTGATTTCGTATTTTCCCTCCAAAAATAGAATTTGAAAATTTTCTCTCCCAAAATTTGGAAATCACTATGAAATGCAATTCTAAGGTTACCAGAAAAATTTGAGTTTTAAAATTTTGACGCCAAATTTTACCGAAAAAATTTGATTTTGGCCTAAAAATTTGAATTTTTGACCAAAATTTTCAACGTTATACCAAAATTTGAATTTCGCGTAAAAATTGAACGTTTAGTCTCCACTAAAAAATAATTTTTTTTTCTCTCTCTCTCTTACTCGATAATATGGTTTCTTGGGCTTACTCGACAACCTTGTGAAATTGAAACTCGATCAGTTCCTTACTCGATATTCAAAAACCTTACTCGATAATCCTAGGTTAAACCGAGTAGAGTTTCGTTTAGTATTAACCAAGAAAAAGCCTTACTCGATATACGATAAGGTAAAGTGCCTTACTCGGCAAATGAGGACCTTACTCGGTAAACACAGAAACCCTTACTCGATGCTTTCCTTACTCAATAAAATCCAACCCCTTACTCGATATATCACATCCCTTACTCGACAAGAAAAGTTGCTTACTCGATAAGAACATTTGCATACTTGATAGTCACTGTCCTTACTCGATAGCCCGAGAAAATAGCTAAACCTTACTCGATAAACTCATCCTTACTCGATAAAAAACGTAACATCAGCTCAAAAAACACGATTTTTCACCCAAAAACACCACGATTTGCCCCTGGTTATCTCTGATGCCACTTGTTATAACCAAGAAACACGTTCCGGAGGTCGAGGTTGATCGAAATACAACATTATTCTAGAGAGAGAAAGTAGAGAGAGAAAGGTGAAGAAAAAATGTGTTTTTTAGATTGATAAATGAAAAAAGCTTACACAATTTCCCACACCCCTCATGGAGAGTCATGAGGGGTATTTATAGGCTCATCACACTACATGTTAGCCTAATCTACACAAGTAGTCCCTAAGGACACAACATGCTACATATCTAGTCCATTTCACTTGTGTGACGTTATCTTTATAAAATAGCTAGGCTAACAATTACCTTGATCTCTAAGGAGCTTACGAATAGGCAATTTCAGACCCTTAAGCCGTTTGACCACCTTGAACATATTATGCCCTTGAACATCATTGCTCCAACCTTCACGAACAACATCCAAAAACCTTGCTTATATGTTAGGAAATTAAAGAACTTAAACGGCTTTGGGTTCTTCTTAGTTAATGTGGGAATTCTAAGAACACAAGGCGAATGATCAAAAATGCGATAAGGTTGAAATATAGCAAAAGATCCCGGAAAGTCATCACTAAATTTAACGTTACCGATAACACGATCAAGTTTCTTCAAGACACCATTACCTCCCTTCGGTTTCTGATTCCAAGTAAAATTTAAACCCGAAGAATTGATATCCGAGACTTCAATATTTTTAACACAATCTTTAAACACAGTCATAGCAATTGTAGGCTCGTAGCCACCACCAGATTTATCTTCCAGAAACAAGGACGCATTGAAATCACCAAGAAGAACCCAAGGTTTGTCACGCATAAGACTACCATGAACCTCTAACTCATGCCAAAGCACACGAAGATCAATATAGTAGTTGTGAGTATACACAAATGAAACAAAGAAAGCTTTATTATCAGCTTTAACATTGACCTGCACATGCATAACTTGGTTAGTTTGGGACATTAGTAAGACATTAATGACAACATCATCCCAACCAAGAATAATACGAGATCCCTTATCACACAAAATCCCATTAGAAGTCCACTTCCAACCACGATAAACCTTAGCACATGTATCATAAACACAAGACGCATCAACATGAGATTCCAAAATAGCACATAAACACAAGTTATTCTCATTAACCACCTGACGAACCTCTTTTTGTTTAGGGGAGCGGTTCAATCCCCTAATATTCCAGGAAGCGACACTAAACATTAAAAATAGTCGAATTAGGAGTGCTTGCCCCTGTAGTATTAGTATTACCCATAGAAGTAGAAGCCATAAAACCCGATGTTTCACCATAATCATGTAGCATGTCATCCTCACCATCAGAATCACCCACCAATTTTTTTGTGTCTTAAAACCTTGGTTTCTCTTTCTCTAGGAAAAATTGGCGACCAAAAAAAAAGAAACCATAACATTCATTTTATCTTGATCTGGTCAACTAATTCTAATTCGTTAGTTTTATTATTCTTGCTCATTGATTAATCATAAGGTTAATTCTTAGACTTGATTGATTCTTCTAATCGATTTAGGGTTCCTTAATCATGATTTAGGGTTTCGTTTATTAGGGTTTAATCATAATTTCGTTGCATCTAATTATGTTGGTTTGTGCTTAATTTGATCTTTGGGATACGAAGAAGATTCAAGGATAGGGGTCAAATTAGGGTTTTTAACTGTAATTTCGTCTTGACTCTGAAGTTGCACAAAATTTGGTACATGGGATTGCTGGTCCTGGTCTAGATTCGTATGGAGAAGGGTTTTATAAATGAGAGAGGTGTAAAAGAAAAGGACAGTAAATCTAGTTTGAAGAGTTCATAAGCTAGTGTAAAATCAACTAGCTTTAATTTGGTTCATCAAGCTAGGGAAACATTGATAGATATCGAGGATGAACAAGCTAGTGTAAACAAGGAGTTTCCAAGCATGAATGATGTATGTAGGAATGTTTCTAATATAAGTTCTACTAGTATCAGGTGTCAAACCTATGCTAAATTACTTAAACGAGATTCGTCCATGAAAAAGATCAATTTTCGCACCCTTGAAGCGCCTACATGTGATGGGGCTTATACTGTAATACTTATTTCATCGGCCGTTGAAGCCAATGATAGGTTTGAAAATACAGTGTATGGGTACTTTCTGGGAAAAAGGGTTGCATACCCGATAGTGGAGAATTATGCGAAGAATGCCTGGACTAAATTTGGCCTAATTTAGATAATGATGAACTCTAATGGCTTCTTTTTCTTCAAGTTTTATACAGTTTGGGGTGTGAAAGAGATGCCTGAAAATGGTCATTGGATGATTCACAACATCCCTATTGTGCTAAGGAAATGGACTCCTAATTTAAATTTGTGTTAAGATGACATGACTTCGATTCCAGGGTGGGTGAAAATCCACGGCTTCCCTAATACAACCTTCACAACTGATGGTTTAAGTGTGATTGCAACTAGACTTGGCACCTCAATGATGTTTGACTCTTACACTTGCTCTATATGCAAGGATTTGTGGGGTAAGTCTAGTTTTGCTAGAGCTTTGATTGATTTTAAGGGCTGATGTTGATTTGAAAGAGAGCATGGTTGTGGTTATCCCTAGATTGGTTGGGAATGGTACTAGTCTTTGTAATATTCGTAGTATATACGAGTGGAAACCTCCGTGGCGTGCTACATTCAACACTTTTGGTCATTGTAATGAACAATGCCCAAAGAAGATCATCTATAATATTTTGAAGAATGCTCCAAGAAAATATTTGTTTGGTGTTCAAGTTGGGCAAAAAAGCTGTATTCACTTATAGGCCTAAAAAAGATGTTGAAAAGACTAAAAAGGAGAATAAATCTAAAAAGATAATTAATGATAAAACGGTTGATACTAATACCAAGGTTTCTAATGCTTTTGACGTCTTGAGTAGCATGGCTGATGTGTATGATGATTTTGGCATGAATTTAAATGTTCCTCCAATAGAAAAAGGTAGTAAACGAATGGGAAGATAAAAGGCTTAAATGAAGAACAAGGAAGAGTTTGGTAAACCGAGCACTGCAAATGACTAAAAAGTGGAAGATAAAGTTATTGACGAGAAAAGATAGAAAAAATTGTGCGGTTTACTCTGCTTACTAATATTTACGTGCATGAGACAGATGAATAATATGATTATATAATGAATCTGATTGCTACTACCAATGTGGAGGATGACATATATGATGACGACAAGAGTGAGGATACTAACGTGGAGGATGAGAGTGAAGATGGTTGATCTGAAGATCATTGATCTATGTCTGGTGTTTTTTTTATTGCTTATCTTTAGTCAAATATAGTTTACTAGTTATAAGTCTCGTGCACGCACTGGGTTTACACATAAATTAAATTTATTTTAAAGTTTTGGTTTACTATATGAACATATAAGAAATTTACCCATGAAAATTGTGATATAACTAAAACTAATAAATATGCATGAGTTTGTCATTATGTATTAATATCTCTTAATATTTTGTACAAAATTTTATTGGATGAAAGATTTAACTTTGTTTAACTAACATAGATGTTGAGGTTGAGGTTGATTTTGTTGTTGTTGTTATTGTTGTTTAACTTTAACTATTGATATCATGTTGTACAAAATGTGCGAGTTTAGCATAATCTAATGAGCGTTGATGAAATTAAAATATACTCCGTAAAGTTTTTTAAAAATGTTTTTCCGGATATCCGTATATAAACTTTAAATAATAATCACATGAGTTGTTGTTATAAGTACAATCGCATATATTTGATATCATGTTGTACAAAATGTGTGAGTTTAGTAGCACGAGTGCTGTCGTTGTTATAAGTTAAAATATATCTATATATAAACTTTTATTTAGCTGATATAGATGTTGAGGTTGATGTTGTTCTTTAACTTTTAACAATTGGTATCATGTTGTACGAAACGTGCGAGTTTAGTTGCACATAATGAACTGATGAAGTTAAAATATACTCAGCAAAGTTTTTCAAATATTTTCAGGATATCCGTTTATAAACATTAAATAATAATTACATGAGTCGTTGTTATAAGTACAATAAAGTATATTTATTTTCATATCACAGTAACTCGTGATTAAAATTTGATATTTATATTACCGTTAATAATAATTTAGCCGTATTTAATATTCAAACGTGTACGCATAGGATAACATGCGTCCTTATTTAACGTGCATAGTAAAAAGAATATTTTAGTAGATGAAAGTTTAAAACTAATATTTATTTCAAAAACATTTAACCTATATTAAAACTAACTAGTATATTTATAAAATTTGTAAGTTTAATGGATGGAAGTCTCAAGCTAATATTAATACTCATGTAATTGTAAACAAAGTTCATATTATAAGGTATATGGGTATAAAGTGTAAGGGATTATTTGTTTATTATCTAAAGTTATCAAAAAATATGGAGATTTATAATTTTACACTTAACTCCATATAATATATTTAAACTCAACCACTAATGTTTTATTAATTACGTCATCTTTTTTTAAGTTTTTATTTTCATAAATTTGACACCTATATTTTTATGTGTTTTTTCCCTCAATCAAATTCTCTATCAAATTTATTAAAGTTTAACCAAAATCAATCAATTTTGACTTTTTATTAGCCAATCATATTGCTCGATTTCGCCTATATGTCAAAATCGAGCTTTCCTATTGGTCAAATTTTTTCCACTAAGATTGATTTTGCAAAATTACTCCGAAATGATGTAATTCCTTTATTATATAAAGGATTAGCTTTTCATTGTGATGTAGTTTTATCTCTAACTAGCTGAGATGTGGGACATACCCACATCCTATGCATTTAATTTTTTTTTGAAGTAATATATTTACCGGGGTAAAACCCTTTAAAGAAAAACAAACATATGCATTGCATAATAACAACATATATAGCAATGATTCAAAATAAGAAACAATAACATATATCCCTACTATATATAAAGAAAAATTATTTATGCTTAAGAACTCTCAAAATGAAAAATGATGAATTGCTATTATGACCTTATCTTTTCCGTCAAATGGTTTTTTATTTTTTATTTATTTTTTATTTTTTATTTATTTTTATAAATCTTAATATTGCTTTTAAATTGACAAAAGATTTCTTCGTGACTGGATCGACAAAAGATTCAGGGTTAATCCAGTCAATATCGCTTGACATGGCTCGAGCAATATTTTCCAGATGATACTCAAGCTCGATGGAGTCAGCAGACCGATCTTTGAGAAGTTTAAATGCTTCATTCTTAATTCTTCGCAGCTCTTTCTTATTCATCTTTTTCATCTGAAACTTGTGCTGAATTAATTGAGCAAACTCCACTGTTCGACCATCTTGAGGTTCCTGATTGTCTCCCAGTGGTGGTTGTGAATTGATCATCTTCTCAAACCAGGAATATTCGGCAGTCTCATCTTTTTCGAGCCATTGGAGGACGGTTTTAGGTTTCTTAGGTTCCTTATCCTTTGATGAGGTGTCCGGTTTGGGTTGATGATGCTTTCCTTTCCTTTCTTTCTTCTTCTTCTTGGTTGACGGTTCTGGAACTTCATCGGTTTGAGGAATGTCGTCACCACCGGTGTATTCGAAATGGTCGTGTGCCTTGGGAGCAGAACCTGATGCCTTCGGTTGTTGAGAGGAAGTTGTTGTGGTTGGGGGGATGACCGGTGTATGAGATGAGGGTCCTTCGGCTTGTTTTTGTTTCTTTGCCTGAGAATTCGGATCCCTGTCTTCGTCATCTCTTTGACGTTTCAGCTTATCGGCCTCTGTGCTGCAAGACTCTTTGTTCATTTTGTCTTTCAGTGCTTCCAGGACTTTTGCTTCTTCAGGAGTCAAGGTGAACTTGTTTGCAAGCTTTTCTAGGAGTTGAGCTTCCAAATCATCCAGAGAAAGTCCTGGTAGAGGAGCAGTAGATTTGTCGGCACGAAGAGTAAAGGTTGTTGATCGGATTACTTTCTTGACTGCTTGCTCTGCGAACTTGGTGAGTTCATCTCTCATAGGTGCCAGCAGATCTTTCAACTCAGCAACTAAGTGTTGTGCCATGTATTCTTGTGCTTGAGCTGCTAGAGCGGCTTCCAAGTTCTCTTGTACGTCTTTAGCTAAGAAAGTATCAACTTTGTCTTGTAGCTCTTGGACGTTCGAGTTCAGCTTCGTCAATTCAGCAACTTGGGTTACAAGTGTTGCAACCTGATCTTCTAGTCTGCTTCTCTTCTTATCATGTACTCTCTTGAAAGCTGACTTGAGTAACTTTGATGCAGCAGAGGCTTTGGTGCTTGGTTTCTTGATAGATTTGTCATGTGTTGATTCAGATGCAGGAGGAGATGACTGTGTAGATTCAATGATGGTGGTATTGTCTTTGTCATCTCTTTTCTGTGGTTCGGGTTGTACAACTTCCTTGACTTTGGATGCTTCTTCTTTCAACCTTTGTTCTTCAGCTTCGGCTTTAAGCCTTAGTTCATCAGCAAGCCTGGCTTCTTCTTCTTTCTTTAACTTTTCTTCGGCCAGCTTGGCTGTTTCATCAGCCTTCCTTTGTGCTTCAGCAAGATTGGCAGCCTCGGCTTTAAACCTTAATTCTTCAGCCAGCCTAGCTTCTTCTGCCTTTTTCAGTTGTTCTTCAGCCAGCTTGGCTGCCTCCTCTGCTTTCCTGCTCTCTTCCATTCTGATTGATTCTTCCAGTTTGGCTTGAGCAATCTCTTCCAGCCTGGCCTCTTCTGCTTCTTGTTTTCTTTTCAGTTCCTCTTCCTGAGCCCTTTCTCTGAGCTCCATTTCTTCCATAGACATAAGCCTTGGAGCATCAGTATCCATGGGATCTCCCTCTTCATTCTCTCCCATAGTCATTTCAATGTCGGTGGGAGACACTGAGGGATTGTCATAAGCCACTAAGTCTGAGGTGATTCCTGTGGTAGGCTCAGGAATGCTGCTTGATCCGCCAGCTTCGGTGGTCTGAGAGAACACTGGAGGTGGAGGTAAATCAGCATTGAATGCATCAATTCGGCTGTGGAGGAGACCTAGATTGAGAGCCCTTTCATTTTCTTCTTCGACTGAAGGGCCTCCAGTCTCTGGTTCAGCAGTCACTTGTTCTTTCATCTTCTTTCTCCTGATCATTTCTTCTTCCAAGATAGTCTGTGCTTCGGTAAATGGTCTTTGAGTGAGGTAAGATGGATATACGGCATTGTCAGCAAATGCATCAATGTCTTTATCCCAATCGATGTCTTCAGGATTCTCATCTTTCTCAATATTAGCATATGCTTCCCTATACTGTGGACCTTCGTCAGATTCGGTTCGTTCAGAGTCAGACGGCTTTGGAGAAGATTGTGGTGAGGGAAACCATCCAGGTTCGGGAATAGAAGCGGGCTGCTTGGTAGGAATCCTTCTCTTAGGAGTACCCTTCTTCTTATGTTTGGACTTTGTTGAGCTGCCGGAGCTTCCAGTCTTGGTACCTGTCTTTCCCCTGTATGGTTGAACTTCATCCAAGAAACCAACTTTGTCTTCCTGAAGAGCTTGTTCATAATACTTGTAGTTTGTGCAAGCCTTCACTTTTTCAGTCAAGAGGCAATCGGGAAGTTTCTTTCCCTGCTTGCGTGTGCTGGTGTCCATTCCCTTGACGACTCTGAGAGTATGTTCATTTCTGAATGTGTTCTTCTCTTGGTCATCGAGTCTCTGTGGGATATCATCGTACTCACGAAGGAAGCTTTCGATGAGCAGTTTTGTGAATCGGACAAACGGGATGTTAGTAGATTTGTGTTGAATGTGCCATACCAGGTCTTCCCAAATGATGCTGGCATAATCAACTTTCTTCACGTTAGCCACTGCCTAGAAGAGTTTGAGGTGTTGGAGCTTTGGATGTTCATGCCCAGAATCTCTGCCAGATAAGGACTTGGCAATCAGTATGTATAGGGTTCTCCATGGTTGTGGAAGATACCTAATGTTGACCCTAGAATGTCTGGTAATAACTTCTTCTGATTCGTCATACCCAATATGTCACACCCCCAAAATACCTGAATGGCAGCGGAACGGAATACCTGGGGGTGACTGTCATAGCATCACAGTTACAGTTACATTGAACGACCTAAAGTGTCATTTGGAAAATACGTCGTTTGATCAATAAAAACATTCAGAGTTTACAAAAACATAGGTCCCAAAAGGTGTTGCCAATTTAGATAAAATGAGTTCAACAAGATCAAACGTATCATAAGTGCAGAAAATATAAGGTGAGACGCGTCGACTCCGCGACTCCATGAAGGTCCAAATGTATGCAACATGAGCTACCTTAGTTACCTGAGAAATACATTGCGAAAACGGTCAACATAAAGTTGGTGAATAATCATAGGTTTATAAGTTAAATCGTATGTACATAAGCCACAAGTATAAAGTAAACCGACAAAAATGTCAAAAATGCTACATTGGCTCTTAAGCTCATGACCCCGAAGCTAGACTTTGTAATGGCCCCACCAGAGTGTTTACCAGACACTCAATTTGTTAAGACATGAAATGCATTCGTCCCGTTGGAGCAACCCAAACACGAATGGAGGCGTCACCCTCGATAGATCTATCCACTCACTCTCGCTTAGCAATATAATTAACGCTCCATGATATATAAGGGGACTTAACTTGGTATTAAGGCAACTTAAGCAATGTATGGAATTTGTAATACTTGGGCATGTACAAAAATAATTGTGCAATGTATTCTCCCCCGTGGGATTTAAAATCAAATAAGTAATTAAAACGGGGCTATGAGAACTCACCTCGAAAGGATGGTACAAAGATGGTACAATGATGGAAATGTAGTCGGGACAATGAGGCGCGAACACTAGCCGCAACCTAAATGAATAATCGTGATCTAATTTAGATCAAGCCGTAATGTAATGAATGCACATGCACATGATACCCATACCACTCGTAATTTGGAAATACTAGGTATCGTCATAGTAAAATAGTTTCCATACTTAGGAAAAATAAGTCCATATATAGAAGTATATAACTTGTCGTATTATCTTGTATGAAAATGTTAGCGTTATACTCCTCGTATCGAAAACCTTAAAATAACGTCGTTAAGTCGTATAAATATTCTCTTGGGTCATACGTATTCATTTGTTAAGAATATAGTCATTAGTAACATTTCTAGAAAATATACCATTTAGTGCGTAAGTTATTATTTTTATTTGTGACCATATATATATATATATATATATATATACATATATATATATATATATATATATATATATATATATATATATATATATATATATATATATATATATATAGTTTTGACGATGTTAAAATGGGTATAACTGGGTCGTTTTAAGCTCATTTTCCTCGTTCTTTATATCCACGGATTCGTTTTTGTATATACTAATATATTTTTGATAACTCGGCTCCTCTAGGTTACGTTTAACACCTCTTTTTACCCGTCGAAATCTGCCAAACAGCAAGCAGTTTTTATAAAAATAGTTTTCGTCGTTAAATTTGCAAAAATCATATCTCCTTCGTTATAAGCTCGTTTTAATCCGTTCTTTCGCCTAAAGTTTCGTTTTTGAAAGTATTTTCTAAATCTTTGGTCAAAAATTAACCACTAACCACTGATTTTCCCACGAAATAAAAATAGGGACAGTAGGTATTTCTATTGTTTCAAAAATCATTTCTAGGGTTCTAATCTAGTTCCATCTTCAATCAAACCACTTTCAATCACCACAAAACTAGTCTACTCCTACCATACACCTTCTTAGGGTGTCATGGGTTCCTAAACATCATAACCAAGTAGATTTAACAAGGATCTAACCAAAAATCACTTTCTAGGGCTTGAAAGTTAAATATATACAAAATGGAGTAGTATAAGCCAATATATGCATGAGTTCTTGTAAGAAAAATATATAGCCATAGTAAATACTTGTAAAAATTATGAAATGAGTTTTGTTAACTTACTTGGAAGATTAAGGAAGTTTGAATGGTGAAAACCTAACAATCCTTGAGTTTTTATCTCAAAACTCTAACAAGGACAACTATAAGAACAAGATTATACTTAGATCTTTGAAAAATGATGTTTCTTGCTTACCCTAGGCCGAGCACCCTTTGAGAGAAAAAGAGAAGAAAAACTTTTCTTGACTTGTGGATAAATGAGGTAAAAGATCTAGTTTTAGTATATGAATTATTAGGATTTATATTATTATATGGAGTTAGTAAGAGGTATTAATGAAGTTGGAGTAAGTTAGTAAATTTGTAAGAGATTGGCAGGGGGGGGGGGGCGGCAAGTCAAGGGGGGGGGGGGATGAATGTGTAAGACTTGTAAGACTTTGGTGTTTTAAGTATTATTTTGTGTTATTTAGTAGTTTTAAGGTGTACCGGGTACCGGGTTAACTAAAAATAAATTTTAACGGAGTTAACCGGGATAAAATAAAGTTATAAAAATTATAAAAATATGTTGGGTACAAACATTAAGTGTTTAGATAATTATTGTTTAATTTTTATGAAAACCGTCGAAATTAAATTAGTCGTACGATACGAAATAAATAAATTTCCAAAATACCGGGTAAATTAATATTATAATTTTTATATTATAAAAATGAGTATAAAAATATATTGGGATCATAGTTGAGAGTGTCGGACGTGTTAGTCACATTTATAGTTCGCGTATTAGTGTTTATTTAAAATAAACATACGTAATTCGTTAATTATATTAAAAATATAATTTGAATACCCTACGAGTGGCATAATATGCAAGTGCCCTAATGATGATATGCAGACTATTTCTAGTCCGTATGAAATGTCCCTGATAATAATGCATGAATTCGCTCCTGAACCAATACGGTTACGCGAATTTGAATACTCGTAAACTAAATTTATGATGAAATGAGTAATGCACGTGAATAGTGATATTCTCTCGGAAATGAATAGTGTCATGTGAATAGTAAAATTTCTGAACGCTTCTCAGAATGTCAAATTGACCTCGAAAACGATGAATAGTGATCGATGAATAGTAACTTGTGAATAGTAAATTGTCGAGGTTTGGAAAATGACCGGAAATTACGAGTTGTGACAGTCTTCCCCTCTAACAGGAACTTCGTCCCGAAGTTCAGTTTGTGTTGGTCTCTGGAGTGGTATTGGTGAAAAGATGATAATAATTGAGAATTCCAGCGAACTTCCACGATAGGAATTCGACTCTGCTTCAAACGTTCGACCTAATAGTCCATGATTTCTATTGGTTCTTACCAATTTTACGTTTGTCTTTGGGTTGGATTCCTTTCCAAATGGGATTATGAGTGACTAATCTGAAAGTCATTTCCTGGGATTTGAATAGGTGAAACATAGTTGTGTAATCCGGCTGTTCTTTAACAAGGCTCAAGTCTGACGGCCACTAGGCCTACTCTGTCTGAACTATTAAGTGGTCCAGTGTATATCGGTTTTAACTTTCAAAATTTTTCCGAATAATATCATGCCTTTCCTAGGCAGAACTTTCAACATGATCTGGCTACCAACTTGAAGTTTTAATGGTTTACAACTTGTAGAATTTGTAATTGATTCTTGACTTGTAGGAAATTTCTGGTTATTTCATGAATGCCTACAGGAATAGTGAGTTTGGCTTTTTCCGAATTTGGTTCGTCAATAGATGATCAGTGCTTTTTCAGGTTTATAATGTAATATGGGTAATATATGTTGCTGAACTCTGTCAGAACTCAAATCTTATATGTCAGCTGGTCGATTCTAACATGAATCTGAAAGGGTCCAATATACTTAAAGGTTCAATCTCTCGTGTTACCAAAATCTTATCATGCCTCTCCAAGGCAAAGCTTTCAACTTAGCTCGTTCTTTCACGTGAATCTGGTTAGTTTGCTGTTCAAGGATACCCAATCCGTATGATGTGCGTCATGTACCAACCTAACTTCTACCAGTTTCTCGTTGCTTGTAAATGGTTCTTGACTTGTGAAATTTCCTTTGTTGTTCCATAGTTTAGTTCTAGACCAGTGAATTTAACTTTCCGATTTCGGTCTGTAAATGGGTAATTGGTACTTCGACCATAAAGTGCCTCAAATGGTGTAGTCTCTATGCTCGCGCGATAACTATGGTTGTAAAAGAATCTGATTTATGGTAAATGGTTAGTCCAACCATTTCTAGAGTCAATCACTCATACTCTGAGTATAAATTTCCTATGTTTGAATCGTTCTCTCGTTCTGACCATCAGTCTGAGGATAATAGGCGGTGTTTACATCTTAATGAGGTTCCGAAGGAGATCTTAGAATGATTGTTAGAAGTCTGAGGTGATTCGATCACCTTTATCGGGAATAGTTGAAACGGTTACAATAAATCTTGTGACTAATTCTACCACGTTACATCTTTCGAACACGGCGTTATACGAAGAAGATAGAATATGGGTAACAATGTTTGATTCTTTGTGTTTTGGTCTAATGGATTGCTAAGACATGTGTCATTCTTTGCCTACTGTGCTTGGTCTCCATTACTGACGTTTGTAATCGTTCTATGGTGTTCCTCCTAATTTCCTTCATCACATATTCCAATATTCCTTATTGCCAATTCACAAAGCCCTAAATGCATAAGCGATGTAGCATGGTGATTGGTTTTCAAAATTTATCTCGCGATTTTTGAGTTTTTGGTCGAAATCTTTTTCTGAATAAACGAATTTAGAAAATAGAGCAAATGGTTTACTAAATAATATCTTTCTTGATGATTCAAAATTCAATAGTTAGGAAATGTGACGCGGTTTTCAAATAGGTTGTGAATAGGACTGTTTACCAAAGTTTGATGTTTATATATTTCCCATTGTACAATGGTTTAGCTAAATATTGATTAAAAAGGATCGTATTTATTCAAAATAGGCAATTCAAAAATTATTTTCTACAAGATATGTGATTTGTATAAACACAAATTTTAAATAAACTTTACTTAAAAGTGAAAATACTAACAAGGATAAAATAATAGGATAGGTAATGTTCGCATAATGCATAGATGTCTAATGTTTGTTTCCTGATATTGGATGGTGCCTATTGGTGGGTATCTGGTAAAACTACAAGCCTAGGTATTCAACCAGCTTAAGTCTTGAAATGGTTTTATCGTTGAAATTGTCATCATGTTGGCAATATGAGGGTTTCAATTGATACTATGTCGATGAATTTCCGTATTGTCTTCACATGTAGCTGGGGAGATATTCTTGAGTCTGATGCCTCTCTTGATGTATAGGTGAGGTTATCTAGAATTTCCTGAGAACACAATGCCTCAAGGGAATCTATATCGATATCCTTAACTCAAATCAATTATCCTCGGTGAAAACTCATTACAGGGAAGTTTGCGTATGGATGAGACCATGTTAATTCAAAACACTCTACAGTATCGGTTAGAAGGCTTGGTTTATTTCTATAGTGTTGCTTAGCATACCTTCACCATGTGTTCGATCCTATAGCTCAGTCTAGCTAGTACCTTTGAATAATAAATTGGACAACTAGGTCAGAGATGGTGAGTCGGATGGTCTCGTGGTATCTTAGGATTGTTGTTGAGTTATGAATTTTTCTTACTATATACTTCTAGTCCTGGTTAATAGTTCTGTAATCCTTTCCTTGCTTTTCTGGTATTGAGGAATCCTACTCGTAATTGATATGGAAAGTCTCTCCTAGAGAAGTCAATGGAACAATCCAACTTAATGGCTAAGTGGGTGACAGGTGGGGTAAGTATCCAGGGAGAGTTTGTCAGAAAAAGATATTTATAAAAGAGTTTACTTGTTTAAAACGCTTTTAAATGAAGATTGTTATTAGCAATACTTTAAAAAGTAACTATTTCCTTCATGGCATAATCCTTCCTGAAGTATACATAGGTGATCAGGCTATGTATAGTTGAGGACTAATGATGCGATGCTTGATTTAGTCAAAATAATATTACTTTTCTCAAAAGTTTTAGATGGTGTTCAACGCATTCTTATTAAAAATGGTATCCTGATATTTCCCTTCAAAGCAATATAAAAATTGGTTCGCGTAGTAATAGTAAATATTTGGCGTAATATCGGAAAAATCAGTTTATAGTATGGTAACAAAACGGCTTATTTTAGAAATTTGGTAAAAACAATTTCCCCATAAGGTAGTAAAATAGTTTAAAATAAAACTCGTTGAATGGTTTATTGGATACATGGGTAAATATTATGGAATGGTAATAATCTATTAATCCGTCAAATACGAACTCGGCTTAATCCCTAATAAGACAATGGTATAATGTTACGAAATGATTGAAAATTGCACAATTGCAATAGAAAATGGAATAAACGAAGGTTACGATTATCACAGAGATAACAAAAGATAGTCATTACATTAGATAGGAAAGTGCTTAATACTACTAGGTTACACCAACGTACTTATGGAAAGTACCAAAAGAAAAGTACAACCCTAGAGGGCTCAAACTAAGGTTTATATAATTAAAACATAAACTTCTTCTTCCAATTCTGGTTTCCCAACTCCGGGCATTCACTCCTGAAGTGTCCCACTACACCACAGCCAAAACATGTTATTGATGGTTTCTGATTATCACCCACAATTGGAAACCTGCAATCCCTGGTTTTGTGGGTAACCTTCTTACAGTTGCCACATGGTTCTGGGCAACGGCCTGGGTTATGATGATGTTGACACTCTTCACACTTAGGTAAAATACCCATGTAATCATTCCTTTCATTTAGACCTGCAGCATAGGGTTTAGCAACTCCCTGTCTCTTGCGTGGTCCTTGTGTGGCATTCTCACCTCGGTTGTTGTTCCACTTCCTTTTATTGTCACTATTGTTTCCTGATTTCTTGGTGCGGGCTATATGTTTCTTTGCTTCGATCGCCATTCCGATAGCTGTAGGCATGGTATCAGGTTCCCATGAGTTGACCAACATACGAATTTCAGGAGAAAGTCCTCCGATGTACCTTTCAAGTTTCTTGCTTTCCGGTTCATCCATTGCAGAGCCTAGTCGAGCAAAATCATAAAAATAAGCAGTATACTTGAGAACAGCATCTCCTACCATGGTAAGGTTTAGTGTTTCCTGTTCGATTGCTTGCAATTCGCTTTTCACACAGAACTTCAAACTCATCATCCTTTTTAGTTTCTCCCAAGAGTGTGAGTAAGCAGCATCAACTCCTACTACCTGAACATGCTTAGTCCACCATTTCTGGGCATGCTCCCGAAAAGTGCAAGTGGCGAACTTAACTTTGTCTTCCTTACGGCAGTCGCCACATTGAAAGATTGTTTCTAATTCTTCGAACCATTTGATAAATTCCTTTGTGTCTATATTTCCGCTAAAGGAGGAGGGATTACAACCCATAAATTCCACGTGAGTAAGTTCCTTGGTGAGGGCGGTAGTTACGTTCCTGGCAATGAATTGTCCAACAGCGGCTTGCGTCATGCTTGGAGTGGTTTGCTTAAATATATTTTCATCAAATCATAAGAGTCCATGAGAATCTATTGGTAATAAGGATCATCCTATTCATAACACATGAATATAATACATGAAGGTTTCGGTCTATATGGACCAATATCATAGATAGCACAACCATTCCCCTATAGTAGAGTCAATACTTGGTGATTCCGTTGTACAACAATCAAAATACCACAAGTTTCTTCGAACCATGCCACACCTCTCGTGGCTAGGATAATAGTAAAAGCTAGTAAAGATATAAGGTTAGTCTAAAGACTTCCTGTAGTCCTTCTAGGTGAAATCAGGTTTATGGCATCATAAGGTCGAGATAGTCCTGAAGTGGTGTCTGAAGTTGTGCATCGATCAAGTCCTAGATAGTGTATATTCTAAGCCATTCTTGAGGAACCTGCGGATGTTCCTGTTGAGTCCGTAATCTTGGTATTATCCACAAGGTGTTATCTAATTCGTGGCAAGTGGAAATGGAAAAGGGAAATGACAATGGTGGTATTCTAAAGGATGAGAATAACATTGATGGCAATGAGATCCTAGTGATGAGTTAGGAGATAATGGTGATAATAGTGAATGGGATACTACCCTCTTTCGCGCTATCTCGCGACATCTAAGAGGTAAAGTTAAAGTACGCACTATGGGGCGACCAATAGTGAAATAAGTAACCAACGGTGGTGGTAGTACCTAAGTAGTAAGCGTCCTACTAGTGAAGGAAAGAAAACATGTTATCTCCCTTGTAATAAGCATCCTAGTAAGTCCATTAAAATTAAGTCTGAATACACTACCAAACGGCATTCTATGTATAGGCTGAATGAGAACCTTGCTCCTATGACAAATCAATAGTGCTAATGGTGGTGTAAGTACAGCTGGTGGTATAGTGGTAGTGGAAGATGACAAGGCATCTTCAATGTCGGAATCCGATGAAAAGATAACAGGATGGGTATCTGAAGACATGTCACTTGTGAACCAGGTCAACATAATCATATATATATATGAATATGGGTATAAATAACTCGAACAGTGTGTGCATGGAACAATATGTATAATGAATATGCACCTATGATGAAATGATGAGATGCTATGATGATGTGGTTATAGTCTAGGGTCCATGATACATCCTAGTTCGCTATAACCTTAGCTCTGATGCCAATCTGTCACACCCCCAAAATACCTGAATGGCAGCGGAACGGAATACCTGGGGGTGACTGTCATAGCATCACAGTTACAGTTACATTGAACGACCTAAAGTGTCATTTGGAAAATACGTCGTTTGATCAATAAAAACATTCAGAGTTTACAAAAACATAGGTCCCAAAAGGTGTTGCCAATTTAGATAAAATGAGTTCAACAAGATCAAACGTATCATAAGTGCAGAAAATATAAGGTGAGACGCGTCGACTCCGCGACTCCATGAAGGTCCAAATGTATGCAACATGAGCTACCTTAGTTACCTGAGAAATACATTGCGAAAACGGTCAACATAAAGTTGGTGAATAATCATAGGTTTATAAGTTAAATCGTATGTACATAAGCCACAAGTATAAAGTAAACCGACAAAAATGTCAAAAATGCTACATTGGCTCTTAAGCTCATGACCCCGAAGCTAGACTTTGTAATGGCCCCACCAGAGTGTTTACCAGACACTCAATTTGTTAAGACATGAAATGCATTCGTCCCGTTGGAGCAACCCAAACACGAATGGAGGCGTCACCCTCGATAGATCTATCCACTCACTCTCGCTTAGCAATATAATTAACGCTCCATGATATATAAGGGGACTTAACTTGGTAGTAAGGCAACTTAAGCAATGTATGGAATTTGTAATACTTGGGCATGTACAAAAATAATTGTGCAATGTATTCTCCCCCGTGGGATTTAAAATCAAATAAGTAATTAAAACGGGGCTATGAGAACTCACCTCGAAAGGATGGTACAAAGATGGTACAATGATGGAAATGTAGTCGGGACAATGAGGCGCGAACACTAGCCGCAACCTAAATGAATAATCGTGATCTAATTTAGATCAAGCCGTAATGTAATGAATGCACATGCACATGATACCCATACCACTCGTAATTTGGAAATACTAGTTATCGTCATAGTAAAATAGTTTCCATACTTAGGAAAAATAAGTCCATATATAGAAGTATATAACTTGTCGTATTATCTTGTATGAAAATGTTAGCGTTATATTCCTCGTATCGAAAACCTTAAAATAACGTCGTTAAGTCGTATAAATATTCTCTTGGGTCATACGTATTCATTTGTTAAGAATATAGTCATTAGTAACATTTCTAGAAAATATACCATTTAGTGCGTAAGTTATTATTTTTATTTGTGACCATATATATATATATATATATATATATATATATATATATATATATATATATATATATATATATATATATATATATATATATAGTTTTGACGATGTTAAAATGGGTATAACTTGGTCGTTTTAAGCTCATTTTCCTCGTTCTTTATATCCACGGATTCGTTTTTGCATATACTAATATATTTTTGATAACTCGGCTCCTCTAGGTTACGTTTAACACCTCTTTTTACCCGTCGAAATCTGCCAAACAGCAAGCAGTTTTTATAAAAATAGTTTTCGTCGTTAAATTTGCAAAAATCATATCTCCTTCGTTATAAGCTCGTTTTAATCCGTTCTTTCGCCTAAAGTTTCGTTTTTGAAAGTATTTTCTAAATCTTTGGTCAAAAATTAACCACTAACCACTGATTTTCCCACGAAATAAAAATAGGGACAGTAGGTATTTCTATTGTTTCAAAAATCATTTCTAGGGTTCTAATCTAGTTCCATCTTCAATCAAACCACTTTCAATCACCACAAAACTAGTCTACTCCTACCATACACCTTCTTAGGGTGTCATGGGTTCCTAAACATCATAACCAAGTAGATCTAACAAGGATCTAACCAAAAATCACTTTCTAGGGCTTGAAAGTTAAATATATACAAAATGGAGTGGTATAAGCCAATATATGCATGAGTTCTTGTAAGAAAAATATATAGCCATAGTAAATACTTGTAAAAATTATGAAATGAGTTTTGTTAACTTACTTGGAAGATTAAGGAAGTTTGGATGGTGAAAACCTAACAATCCTTGAGTTTTTATCTCAAAACTCTAACAAGGACAACTATAAGAACAAGATTATACTTAGATCTTTGAAAAATGATGTTTCTTGCTTCTTGATTACCCTAGGCCGAGCACCCTTTGAGAGAAAAAGAGAAGAAAAACTTTTCTTGACTTTTGGATAAATGAGGTAAAAGATCTAGTTTTAGTATATGAATTATTAGGATTTATATTATTATATGGAGTTAGTAAGAGGTATTAATGAAGTTGGAGTAAGTTAGTAAATTTGTAAGAGATTGGCAAGGGGGGGGGGGGGGGGGCGGCAAGTCAAGGGGGGGGGGATGAATGTGTAAGACTTGTAAGACTTTGGTGTTTTAAGTATTATTTTGTGTTATTTAGTAGTTTTAAGGTGTACCGGGTACCGGGTTAACTAAAAATAAATTTTAACGGAGTTAACCGGGATAAAATAAAGTTATAAAAATTATAAAAATATGTTGGGTACAAACATTAAGTGTTTAGATAATTATTGTTTAATTTTTATGAAAACCGTCGAAATTAAATTAGTCGTACGATACGAAATAAATAAATTTCCAAAATACCGGGTAAATTAATATTATAATTTTTATATTATAAAAATGAGTATAAAAATATATTGGGATCATAGTTGAGAGTGTCGGACGTGTTAGTCACATTTATAGTTCGCGTATTAGTGTTTATTTAAAATAAACATACGTAATTCGTTAATTATATTAAAAATATAATTTGAATACCCTACGAGTGGCATAGTATGCAAGTGCCCTAATGATGATATGCAGACTATTTCTAGTCCGTATGAAATGTCCCTGATAATAATGCATGAATTCGCTCCTGAACCAATACGGTTACGCGAATTTGAATACTCGTAAACTAAATTTACGATGAAATGAGTAATGCACGTGAATAGTGATATTCTCTCGGAATGAATAGTGTCAGGTGAATAGTAAAATTTCTGAACGCTTCTCAGAATGTCAAATTGACCTCAAAAACGATGAATAGTGATCGATGAATATTAAATGATGAATAGTAACTTGTGAATAGTAAATTGTCGAGGTTTGGAAAATGACCGAAAATTACGAGTTGTGACACAATATCCCTTAACCACATTATCAACTCTTCTTCAGTGGGGACTGTAACATACTCCTCATTAGGGCCGAGTTCTGGTAAACCGAGTACATTCCTGAGCACATCAATATCCACAGAGACCTCACGGTCATGTAGAGTACAGGTGAAAGATGCTTCCCCAAGATCTAGCTTTAGTGTGTGCCAGAACTGGTGGATGTAGAAGCAGGAAACTGAGGCTGACTTGGTGAACAGCAGCTTATTCGGGTGGTAAAGAAGAGCATCTATAGCCACAATACAAGAGGACTCGTTGCAGGTCATCTTGTTGAAGTTGATACGAAGGTTGTTCTTTCCAATCTTCCTGGTGTAGTCATTAGGGAAAGTCTCTTCCCATGAAAGCTTAGGTTCGGGCTCTGGTCCGTATGGAATGTCGTTGTGTTCTGCCATCTGAATAGATCACAAACAAACACAAACATGGCAATTTGTTGAATAGGTTAGCAAAGACATTCAATTAAGATGTATACTTCCAGAATTGCATGTTATACATTGATCAGTGGGGGTTTGTGTGTGTGAAAACTTTTGATATATGACAAACTTGAGTTATATTACTTGGTAGAAACTTAAAACAATTCAGTTACAACATAAGTTTATCATTGCAAGAAGTTACACTTTGGAAAATTTCCCAACACTTAGAAAAAATTTGGATTTTGACAAGTTTACGCGTAAGTGGGTAATTTTACGCGTAACCTGACTTAAGCGTAAGAGAAGAAATTATGCGTAAGTGCAAAAGCTACGCGTAAGTTAGAATATTACGCGTAAGGTGAATCTTATGCGTAAGATCAATTTTATGCGTAAGATAAGTCTTAGGCGTAGAAATTGAAGTTACGCGTAGGATTACCCTTAAGCGTAAATTGTAACTTATGCGTAGGTAATGACTTATGCGTAAGTTCTAGACTTATGCGTAAGGTCAGAACTTATGCGTAAGATTTTCATTTATGCGTAAACTATGTCTTATCCAAGACACAGTTTGTCTACGTGTCGAATCTTACGCGTAAGATTCAATCTTACGCGTAGGATGAACATTTAACGCGTAAAGACGCCATTTTCCAGAAATTCACCTTTCGTAATAAGAGTAGTTTGATTCCTGAAAGGTTAACACACAACCACTGATCAATAGACATTCTAACACACTTAATACCCATTATTACGCGTAAACATGCATGATACTAAGATACGCGTAAACTCGTATGAACATTCAATCACAATCACAATCAAACATGAATCTGGGTAGGAATTAACATGGGGCAAGTGATTCTAGCAACCTAAGGATCATATGGTCCAATTATTAACACAAATCATCCACAGAATCTCAAGATTAATTCTGCTAGTGACATTCGAACCCTAAACTTTTGATTCAAGAACTAAACACGATTAAGATGCAATTAAACCATATACAAATGATCCTAGGCATACACAAACGCTATCCCCATCACTAATTTCAATCCTAATGCTCAAACTCAAGAACCCCTAAATCATACGTATGAACCCTAATTCCATATCAATCGATTAAGTACGATTGGAGTTAGGATTCATGTTGATAATCATCCAAGGACCATTTCCCACTAACAAAATCAATCATAACACAACTAATCTCTGGGTTCTAATTTTACGCACAACTCAAAAAACAAATTAAACGATTGTGATTGATTGAGCCGTTGGATTGTAATGAAAATTAAAACCCTTGTTAGCAATAATGATCAAAGCATGTTATCACTTACAGATTCGAAGATGGATGATTAGATCAAGAGAATGATTGTGGATCGTTAGATTGATTACGTGAAAGTGTAAATGCTATTTGCAGGTGCAGTTAATGTGTGGGTTAAATTAGTTTTGACCAATAGTTAAAACAAGTTTGAAAACTTGACACAATTAGTCCCTTAACCTTAACTAACATTTATACTTAATGCTTTAAACACTTAATCACATGTAACTTTCGTAAGTTAACACCAAGACATGATAAGAACAACTTGTGCTACTCCCCCTCGACCTTAGATCGTAGTCAAATACTAAAAAATAATTACATAGGTCAAGGAGAGTAACCCGAAACACTTTTGAATCAACATTATTGATAAAACGTATTTGTTTTTGGTAAAATGCAAGTATAAAAAGCAAAATAATTTTGAGAAATTTGAAAAAAGATTCCTTTTCCTCCCCCTCAACACTTGTTTTAAATATTTGAAGACATTTTATAAAATAGTGTTGAAAGTGGTTTATACTTGCATTTTTTTTTATTTTTTTTTTATTTATTTATTTTTTTTTTTGATAAAAGACCAAAAATCTTTTTGAGTTTTTGATTGGTTTTATATTTTTGTATTTTATTTTTGAAAAAATATTTACAAAGATAGTTATGATGTTTGACGATCAATTGTGTTTTAAAAACTTTTCCAGATCCTCTGGAGTCAAACATCGCATACCAATTTGGTGAACTAGACTAGCAAACCTTGATGATGCTAAGGATTTGGTAAGTAAGTCCGCCAATTGGTACTCAGTCCCAACAAAATAAAGTTCAACAGTACCCTTTTCCACATGTTCTTTGATGAAGTGATATCGGAGATCGATGTGTTTGGATTTGCAATGATGTACTGTGTTGCAGGAGATAGCAATTGCACTTTTGGAATCACAGTAGATAGGAATCTTGTTGAATAGGTAGCCATAATCCTTAAGTTGTGATCTCATCCAAATGACTTGAGCACAACAGGCAGACATGGCTACATATTCAGATTCTGTTGACGACAGTGATGTGCAGTCCTGCTTCTTTGATTGCCATGACACAAGTTTGTCTCCGAGAAATTGTAATCCACCAGATGTGCTTTTGCGTGTGTCTAAACATCCTGCATGGTCAGCATCTGAAAAAGCAATTAGTTCAAAGCCAGAATCCTTCGGATACCAGATTCCCAAGTTAATGGTTCCCTTTATGTATCGAAGGATTCTCTTGACCTCACTGAGGTGTTTTTCAGTTGGTTTGGACTGATAACGAGAGCACATGTAGACAGCAAATACTATATCAGGTCTACTAGCTGTGAGATACATAAGGGACCCAATCATACTACGGTATTTGGTAGGGTCAACAGGAATCCCATGTAAATCAGCATCTAGTTTTGTGGTATAGCCCATAGGTGTATTATAAGTATCACAAGACATCATTCCATGTTTCTTTAATATTTCAAGAGCATATTTGGACTGATTTACAAAAATTCCACGGGGTGATTGATGAACTTGTAGTCCTAGAAAGAACGAAAGTTCACCCATCATGGACATTTCAAAATTATCTTTCATTAATTTTGCAAAATCATTAGAGTAACTTCTTTTTGTTGAGGCAAAAATAATGTCATCGACATATATTTGAACAACAAGTAAGTCCTCCCCGAGGGTTTTTGTAAATAGTGTTGGATCCACCGATCCTTTGGAAAATTTATTGGCCAGTAAGAAAGTGGACAGTTTGTCATACCACGCCCGTGGGGCTTGCTTGAGTCCGTAGAGTGCCTTTTTGAGTCGGTAAACGTGATTAGGACGCTCAGGATCAACGAAGCCTTCAGGTTGGCTAACATAAACTTCTTCACGGAGTTCTCCATTAAGAAATGTTGTTTTGACATCCATTTGGTAAACCACCATGTTCCTGTGTGCAGCATAGGCCAAAAAGATCCGAACAGCTTCATGTCTAGCCACTGGAGCAAAGGATTCAGCAAAATCAAGTCCTTCCAGTTGAGAGTATCCTTTCGCTACCAGACGTGATTTGTTACGTATGACAGTTCCTTCAGCATCAAGCTTATTCTTCCAGATCCATTTTAACCCGATGACAAAGACTCCGTCAGGTCTTTCAACTAATTCCTAGACTTCTAATCTTATGAATTGCTGAAATTCCTCTTGCATAGATTCAATCCAGTTGTCATAAGTCATTGCGTCTTTAATGTTCTTAGGTTTTTTCGTGACAGACTGTGAGTGCATATATGCAAGTTTCTCCATCAGTGTGAAGTCGTTGTCTTGTCATGACAGGTGCATCTGGATGGCCAATAATATGAACTAGTGGATGGTCTCGAGTCCATTTGTGTGTTGAAGGGTGTAGTTGATAAGTATCTCGCATGTTAGCAGGATCCAAATTGCGTGTTGACGACTCAGCTATATCAGGGACTGTAGGAGCCGGTGCAAACGGATTAAAGAACGCATCAGGATCATGCTCTGCGGGTTGTGGAACTGATAGTGGTGTTGGATCTTCAGCTGGATGGCGGGAGTTAGAACCAGTTTGTTCTGCTGTAGATGGTGATACAATTGGAGGACCGTCTTTCTCAACACTTGTAGTGGTTTGTTGAGGTGAGTCTGGTACTAGAATGTTTTCAGGTTGAGCAGCGGAATTAGGTGAGACCTCGGTAGGACGGTATTCAATTGTGTCATCAAATAGTGGAGCAAACAAGGTTTTTAATTCTTTGCGGTTGAGTGGCAATGGTTCAGCTGAAGATGCCGGAGAGTTAAGACGGTTGAATTCGGGTCCTAAGCTGTGTTGCTTAGAAGCCATCTGTGTGAGTTCATCAAAATTAGCGTGAATGGTTTCTTGAATTTCTCTTGTTCGACGATTCCATATCCGAAAACCTTTAGAATTTTCACAGTATCCAACGAACACTCCAATGTCAGCCTTAGCTTTAAGTTTACCTAAATCATCACGATCATTTTTCGGATAGCAAAGTGCTCCAAATACATGAAAGTAATCGATGTTCGGTTTCCTTTTGTGAACAATTTGATATGGTGTTTTGCGATGGCGTTTTGTGATCATGCAACGGTTTTGAGTATAACATGCGGTTGAAACAGCTTCTGCCCATAAGTAATCAGGTAATTGAGCATTAATCAACATAGTTCTAGCAGCTTCCACTAACGTCCTGTTGCGTCTTTCAACAACTCCATTCTGTTCTGGGCTTCTAGGAATAGATGTTTGATGTTCAATTCCCACTTTCTCATAAAATGACCTAAGTGTCTGATTCTTGAATTCAGTTCCATTGTCAGTTCTGACAATTCGTACCGTGTTGCGTAACTGAACTTGAATTTTTGTGAGAAAGGTGATGATCATCGAAGGAGCCTGATCTTTACTTCGTAAGAAATAAACCCAAGTCCATCTAGAAAAGTCATCGACGATTACTAGTATGTACCGTTTACCGTTGATACTTTGAACACGCATCGGTCCACACAAATCCATATGTAGCAGTTGAAGAACATGATTCGTACTGTGCTCAGGTTTTGAAGGAAAATGAGCCCGAGTACTTTTTCCTTGTTCACAGGCAGGACATAAGTGATCTTTGGTGAAACGGAATCTTGGAAATCCATCAACAAGTTTGAACCGAGCAAGGTCAGTCATAGTTTTGAAATTCAAGTGAGAGAGACGTTTGTGCCATAACCAAGATTTAGTCAATTCTGCTTTGGAGAGAAGACATATCGGAGATGTTGCAATCATATCTGACATAGAAATTGTATAAAGATTGGAGCCACGTGAGCCAGACATGAGGTCGTTTCCTTGTAAGTCACGAACAAAGCAAGTTTTCTCTCGAAATGCAACTTCTAGATCTCCATCACAAAATTGGCCAACAGAGAAAAGGTTGTGTCCAAGTCCTTCCACATAGTAAACACGACTGATTTCGATGTTCCCACTTACATAGTCACCATATCCCATGATTAAAGCGTAATGATCGTTCCCGAATCTGACAGTGCCAATGAACTTTGAGACAAAGTTGTGTAACAGTTTGAGATTGCCTGTCATATGTCGGGTGCATCCGCTATCAACAATCCAGAGAACAATCTGTACCACCTGCATCACCAGAAGAAGACACGGATGGAACAGAAGTAAGGGTGGAACCCAAAGAAATTGCGGGTTCCTGTTGGTTAGAAGCACATGTATTCAACAATTTAGGGATCCATTTAAAGTCTGGTTTGTGTTGTAACCAACGTTGCCAATTCCAACTAGTATTTTCTTTCTTAATGTTAAATGCACTAGTAGTTGGCTCTGTCCTAGATTTGTTCTCGGCACTTATGGGGGTAACTACAACATCATTAGAGACCGTAGAAGACGGCTTTCCTAAGTTAGACTTAGAGGCAATAGTGGGCCTAGAAGGAATGCGTGTCCTACGTTTCTTATGACGATTGAGAAGAGAATTAGCTAAACATTTTGTATGATCACCAGATGATACGCTTTTACGACAAAACACACAAGATGCATTAATATTCAAAACATTCAAAGGTTCATCATTCGTTACATTTAGATTTTGATTACAATTTGCCAGATTAGAATCTAAATCTGATGCAACATGAGTTTTATTCAAATTCCTAAGTTGGTCTTCTACTTCTTGAGCTTCTAGTTGTCCTCTCTTACGTTGCAAGATCCTATTCTTCTTTTTACTTTTTCGCTTGGGTCTGCTAACGCTATTAGTGGAGACTAGTCCTGTAGAAGTGGAGTTATCAACATTAGTGTTTTGAATGATAGACTCTTTGGCAGTTTTGTCTAATTTATACATTCCTGGTGCTATCACCGTGGTGTCAACCATCTTTCCTTTTTGAATTAGCTTGATTTTCTCTTTTAAATCAATGATGATGTGATTTTTATCCTGTATTTCAGACTCAAGTAAACCATTGCAATATTTGATGTCATCGCGGTTTTGTTGCCATTCGGTGTTTTCAATTTTTAAATCCGCAATTTCTTTCTCGTATCGAAAACAGAGACCTTTTAAAGACTCGTTGTTTTTGCAATTCTGACAAGAGTTTGAAACATTGTGACTTTGAAACTTCAATTCCCTTTCAAGACTTTTAGCTTGACACCATTCAAGCCTTTGATTGAGTTGACAAATTTGTTTTGAAAATTGTTTTGTCACATCATCATTTTTTATTCTCAGCTTTTCGTTTTCCATTTTGAGTGTCTCAATTTCCTCATTCAATAGATTATTATCAACACAATGATCATTCTCAAGCATAGAAGTACCAGAATTATAAAGATCATTCATGATAACAGACAAAATATCAGCATTGAGAACTTGTTCCAAGAGTCGATCAGCATCATTTTTTAAAACTCTATTTCTTTGCTTTTGAGCCAGAATCTCATTTTCAGTTGAGTTGAAAACGTGAATCATAATTTTCACCTCGTTTTGAAGTTCCTGATCCCAACGTGTAGCACAAAGACGGAGATGTTTGACAATTGGCAGCATTTGTTTTTGAAAAATATCTCTTTTTTCTCGCTCGTAAGCGGATTGAAAAGTTTCAATTTTAATTTCAGAATTGCGTTCAATTGTTTCCTCCAAAATTTCGATGTCTTCCATAAAAGTTTTGAAATAATTTAAGACACGACATTTTTTCGGTAAAGGTGTAAGTTCACCGGATGATGGTAAAGGACCATTTATTTGTGCTACAGTTTGGACAGGGGCCGCATTGGAGGATGAAACATATGACTCAGTAATATACCATGATTTCTCAGGTAATTCCTTTTGAGTAACAAAAGATTTGGAAATTGGTGGAGCTTTTGAGTAATCATATGTTGTCCAATTTTGAATATAACTCATTTTTGATCGACTCTCGTCTTCAAGTTCTTCTTCTTCCTCAGTATAAAAAATAACAGCACGCACAATCATATTATCAAGCAAATGATCCATACTGTAAATTTTAGGAATTTCTTTGAAAGCTGTGTGAAGAAACATTGATTTGTAATCACCAAGTGCAAAACCTTTATCGGGTCTCGGTTTTAAAGTAAATTTCTGAATTGTTGTGACTGAGTTCCCGTGTTTGTAAACAATGTTACGAAATTCTTTGAGTTGTTTTTCAAGATCAACAATATCGCCGAGTAAATCGTCGATATACTTCCTTTTTCGTATTTTATGTTCACAAAAATCCTTTTTACAACTTGACAATTCTGTTTCAGTTTTTGAAAGGTCTCTTTGAAGACGTTCAACTTGTATTTTTAATTCACACTTTTCACTTTCAAGTTTCGAAATCAACTTTCCATTTGACTCAATTAAATCTTGCATTTTGCGTTGAAGATCTTGTTCTTTGTTGTAAGAATCTTTAAAAGCTTTTTCAAAACTTTTAGCATGTTTAATCTTTTCTTCCTGATTTGAAAGTTGAATTTTATAACACTCAATATCTCTTGCAAGTGCTGCATTAGTTTCTTTTAAAACTTTGTTTTTCTCGTTGCATTTTGCAATTAGCAATTGCTGAACATTCAGTTGTTTAGATAACATTATGAGGTCAGGGTCTGGATCAAATGATGGTTCATGTTGTTCTAAATTATCATGTTTATCATTCTCAATAGGATCATCAAATGAAACAACTGTGTCATCATCGAATATGACAACTGTGCTTATTTGTTCATCTTTTTGAGGTGATGAAGATGATTTAGATGGAACAACTTGCGCCATATCTGATTCAGAGGCAGAAGGTGAGGCTATTTCATGTATTAGGCATGTTTTATGATCATGTACCTGAGACAAGCCGTCAGTGTCATACGCTGGACCTAAATCATTAAACTGAAGTTCCTGCATGTTGGCCATAAGCATCACAGCAGCATTGGCTTCCAGATCTTCCATGTCATCATCGTTGTTCACATTTGCCATGAAGTTGTAATCCTGTTCAGGGAAATGTCCATCTTTTTCATCTTGAAGAGCCATGAGTAATGCCTGGTTGTGAAACTTACTACCCCGAGTTCTCGGTTTGGGACATGCTGTCGCTATATGACCTTGTTCATTACAATTGTAGCACCACACTGCATTCCCTGAGTTGGAGTTCCTAGTAGCAACTGATTCAGACCTTTGCTGAGAAGATCCTGAGTTGTTCCTGAACCCACCATTGTTACTAAACCTCTGACCATTCCCATAATTTCCTGAAGAATTTCCTGAAACAGATCCACCATAGCTACGATTCTGAATTTCCACTCTTCCATCATTGACAACAGCTTGATTCCTTGTGTTAGAAGATGAACGTTGACGGTTGTTTGTTTTGTTGGAGAATTTGCTGAAAGCACGAGCAATAAGAGCAAGTCCCTGATTCAACGTATTGAAGTCATCATCGTCATCATCATTGGAGTTGGTGTAGTATACAGCATCATTGTTGTGTGATGGAACAAGTTGAGTAGAAGCATCTTGTGGAGATGAATCATAAGGGACCATTTGGTTCAAGGTGGAAGATTGTGGATAACTGAAGTAGTTCTGCTCTTGAACATATGCATGATTTGACATTGGTGGTGGAGCATAGGGAGATTGAGCTACGAGAGCCAAAGAATTTGATGTTGGTGTGGGTGTGTATCCTCCTCGTAGAGCTCGATCTTTTTCCACTTCAGGTTCATGGTGTTTCAGAAAATCATACAACAAACCATATGGAGCATCATGAAGATTCTTCGTTTGACGAACAAATGTCACATATTTATGCCAATCAGGGCCAAGACTACCAACAAATTTGGAGTTCACAGCGATCCTTGGTACTGTGATTTTATGACGTTCCAGATCATTGACTACATTTGTGAAACGATGATAGTAGGATTCAAGTGTCTCTCCTGGTTCAATTGTGATGTCAGTGTATTCCATGTAGAGTTTGGATTCCATGTCATCTTTGTTTAGTTGAGTGCCTTCCATAAGGAGATGAACGTGTTCCCACATAGCTTTGGCTGTTTTCTGAGCATCGACACTTCGATAGATTGGATTAGGTATACCTTGAAGTATATAAGCCATTGCATATTGATCAGCTTCACGATGTAGTTTCTGTTCTTCAGTGAGTGAAGTTTCTGGAAGAGGTCTATCACCAGGAGGACGTGGAGGATCAGCAGTAGGATCCCCAGCTTCAAATCTTGTTGGCCACTCAAATGGTCCTTCAAGTATCACTTGTTTCAAGAATTTCCCATGAGGTTTCTTTAGTTCAAGAAATCGTAAGAATCGACTTGACCATTGAACATAGTTCCCAGGTGTAAGCATTGGAGGTGTTTTAAGTGATCCTGCCTCATGTCGGGATTGTTGAGTTGTAATAACTTCACACATTCTGTCAAACCAGTGAGGTTGTTTGGAGGAAAACTGAGTGTTTTGTAGTGGCACTTGATATGGTTGTTGTTGAGGAATGATCTGATGTTGTTGCATCATTAGGTAATGATGTAGTGGATTGTATGTTTGTTTTTGAGAAGGTTGTTGATTCATTTGGTGCGGAAGGTATTGTTGTTGCTGATACTGCTGATGTTGAGGTTGCTGATACTGCTGATGTAGAGGTTGCTGAGTATGAGGGAAGTAATGATTAGGTGGTTGAGACATCTTAGAACACTTGTGTAGAAATGGATCTTTGTAGAAGATTGAAATGCACATTCCTTTGAGTAAGTTCCAAAATCCTTGGGGTAAGTTCAATTCTTACGCGTAACTTAAATCTTACGCGTAAACTTTTAAGTTATGCGTAAAGAGTTAGTTTATGCGTAAACAATAAGTTTAGGCGTAAGTTTACTCTTTACGCGTAAGCTTTGGCTTATGCGTAAGTTTAGACTTATGCGTAAGGTTTAAACAACCAAACAAATCTTCCAAACTTATCCAAGCTTGAAAGATATCCGAAGTCGAAGTAATCCACTAACTTATCCAAGCTAGGGAAGTACTGAGTCACCGGAACACAAGGAGAAGATCTTTGTTGAAGGTTAAGCGTAGAATCTGAAACTTACGCGTAAGATAGACTTATGCGTAAAGTTTAGGCGTAGGATCTGACTTGTGCGTAGAAAATCACACTTACGCGTAGAAAATGACTTTACTCGTAGGATTTAAGGCGTAGACTTCCAAGTAACGCGTAAAAACAGGGTTTTGACTAGAGTTACGCGTAAGAAAAGGGTTTTGACCTTAGTTACGCGTAAGAAAAGGGTTTTAGGCCAAAAGTTATGCGTAAAAAGGACAAAAAGTACTGTTGACAGCTTTAGAATCGTACTATTCACCTATTTTACGCGTAAACTGGTCAGAAACTTGAAAAATCTCAACTTTTTGAAGAAAAAATGCTTAGAAATAAGGTACTTTTGATCAAATAACTTCACCAATACTTAGAAAACAATAACTATTGAAGATTTAGCTACCAAAAACTAGTTTTCCAATATCAAAGAAGCTATAAAACCTTAAAAAAACCTTAAAAAATCACAACTTTATGCAAAAACTAAGCTTCAAATCACTATATCAACCTTGAAACTTGTCCAAGCTTCAAGATTTGAGTGAAAGAAACAAAGAAAAATGCAAAAAGATGAAGAAATAAGCACCAAACCCCACGTTAAATCAAAGAAACACACTTCAAACTCTAGTAGGCGAATGATACCACTTGTTAGGTCACCATTTTGTAAACACAAGTATGATTTAGAAAGAAATAAGATGAGAAATGAGATTGGTTGATTATGAGACAATATGAAAGGTGAGAGTGCAAGAGTTTCCTTAAGATAATCAAATAACCAACAAATGAAAAGTTTACATAAGCTTTCTATTTATAAGGGAGGAGTTAGGGCAACACTCCCTTCCTCCCTTATCCTTAAATTCGTGGGCTTTAAGGCCCATAGGGCTTTAACACTTAAGCCTTAAATCATAGACTAGTTAGATAAAATAACTAAGCAACCTATTACAAAAGGTAATGACCGAGACTTGACTAAAATACTAAAGTATGATCCCAACAGTGAGGTTCAAAGAGAAGTTAACAGTCAAAGAAGGATTGAAGAATTGGAGGCTAAATTGCAAAAAGCCTTAAAAAAAAGCCAGTGTTTGGAAGTCAACACTTTGTATTTTTGCAATTGCTGTTTCTTTGGTACTTGCACTCAAGTAGTCTTAGGGTAGTATGATGGATTGTGTGGTTTTTGTTGTAGTATAGGGCATTAGTTTAGGCAGTGATGGTTTTGCAGCCTTGTACACACAATCTATTGTATGCAGTCATGCTTATTTTATGCAATCAAAGTATGCTTTTCCATCCTTGTTTGTTACTTAAGAAAGAAACATTGCATTCATAATAGGGTTACAAGGGTTTTATTCTAGGCTGGTTTAAGTTATACACTTAAACCAAAAACATACATACATTGCTTGTAACCAAAAGCATTAGTACATGAAACTGCTTTTAAACCAGTTTTTTTTCCCTTTCCTTTTGGATCTTTGGGATTTTTGATGACAAATGATTTGATACCAATATCTTCACAAGTTTTTTCATTTGGCAGCCCTAGTACCTTAACCCTTGTATCAAAAGCCATCTTTGCTTCATGTTTGGTTGTCAGATTAGTGCTAGTTTCCACCCTTTTTGAAGTCACAAAATAATCCTTTGGAATATAATCCTCCCATGCTAATGGCTCTACATCAATGGTTGCTTCAGAACTGTCACTTGAAATGTCTATGATTTCTGCACAAATTTGGTAATTTTTTAAATAAATTAAAAAATTAAAAAACACTACAGGTTACTGATGTGCTTTACATATCTATTAAAAAAAATGAAAATGAGTGTTGAATACATTGTTTCCCTTTAGAAGACATTTTATTTTCAGATGTTGCTATCTTATCGATATTTGATGAAATTGCCATTCTCATCATGGCTTTATATAGTGCAAGTGTTAATGCTTTTGTAGGCTATGATGCTAGTAATGTGCAGGTAAAGATGTTAAGTCATTTCACTTGCAAAAACCCACATGCAGAATAGTAAGATTCTTGTTGCATGTGAAGTGAGAAAAAACAGTGATATGCATAACATAGCAAGTGAAATGTGACTGCATAATAGACCAAATGACAAGTATAATAAGCATAACAGACCAACACAATAAATTATTAAACATAAAGGAAATTTGCATTTATCAAATTGCAGTTGTGGGGGGCAAACATATAATTTTGGGTACAACTTTCACAAAAGCTGTGTCATTGTGCATTGTTTACTACATCCACCATTACAAAAGGTTACAATATTGATAAAGCAAATATAAAACAGTTTTCAAGGTTAATCAACAGAGAAGGCTGAATTTGGTGTAAACCCTTCCCCATTTGGACCAAAGCCTATTTTCTTCATCTTTTGTTCAAAGATCCTCTATGATCTACCCCTATTCTTGTGATAGATTCTCATTGGATCATCACGAGCTTGCCTTTTTTACCCTTATTCTTTGGTTCAGTGGTAGCAACAACTTTACCTTTGTTTGCTTCATCTTCTATACCATCTGAGCCACAAGGTGCATCAACAACTTCTGCAACAAGCATATCTTCATCTGCATTCAAGTTTGCTACAGCAGATTCTTGGGTATGAATATTAACATTAACATATACCACTTCTCTGTTGAAGGGTTCTTGGTCATAAGACTCTTCATCTGAAATATAGCATGAAGGGTGTAAGCCCATCATCTTGTCTTAATGTTCTTGTTCTCTTTGCCGATCTTGTTCCCTCTTCAACTGTTGTTCTTTCCATTTTTCCTCTGCTTCCAATGTTAACCTCAAAGCTTCTTAATCATATGCTTCTTGTTGTTGCTTCTGTTCTGATGCTAATCTTTCTTCCTCTTGAACAAGCAAATCATCCATGTACTCATTCTCCATGTTCTTTCTAATTTCATCCTCTTCCATGTACTATTTTTTTTTTTTTTTTTACAATAATGCAGTTAATTATTAAAAGATTAACACTATATTCAACATTCAAAAAATAAGACTTACCACAGTCCTTTATTGAGCTCTTCCACCACCTCTTTGACCTCTCCTAAATCCTTTCTGAGCGCTGCCACCACCTCTTTGAGCTCTTCCACCACCAGTACTTCCCTCACCCCTACCATGTAACACCCCCTAATTTGAAATGCGGCAGCGGAATAGTAATTAGGGTGTTACGGTGAGGATCGAAGTCATAATAATAGAAAATGGCTCGAAAGATACGTTTGAAACATAATTTCATTTATAAAAATTCAAATACAAGAGGTCCTTATCAGAGTATTATTATAAAAGTCTTGATGTTCTGAATTAAATCAAACATTTTTTATTTTACACCATTATTGAAATAAAGTAGATAAGTTTTGAAGTTTTGCCGCCCGTTCCATACTTGCTTCCCCTGCTAAATACCTGAGATACATGCTTAAAAGTCAACAAAAATGTTGAGTGATATCATAGAGTTTGAATTTAATAATCATTTTGATACACAAGTAAGATTGTATTGGAAAATACAATCAGTTTGAAAATATTGATATTGCAGTTTATATATTGCTCTAAGTCTCATGACACGCAAACGTTAATAAATACCGTAAAAACGGAGGTGTTTATCAAATCAATGATAATTTTGCCCTCGTGTAATAGGTGATTTGCCAATTCCTATTTTTACTCAAATATAATTATCACGATTAATACGACTAACCACATGCATAATGGCATTCCGTCAAGTATTAATGGGACAGGCTGTCAAACCTTAAATAGATCTATTCATTATATTCGTGTTCACATAACAGTGATTAATGGCTCATGATTAAGGGTCTTTTGGCAATAGCTAACTTTGTCAGGAAGCATACAGAAAATTACTTGCAATCTGTTTATAACATGTATCCCCCTCACGGAGTTTGAAAATAAGTAAATGTGAGGCTATGACTCACCTTAGATTGATACTGAAATGAAGAAAGTAAAGTCGGACGAATTTATGATAACGGCTTCGAAACACAACCTGATAAATAAATTTATCTGAGAACTTGACCAAATACTATTTGGTAAATATGAATGAATAACGAATAGTAAATATTCGTTATGACGAATAAGTGATGTGCAGTGTAATTCTTGTGATATGCATGATATGACAAAGTATGATATTTAAATTATCCATCGAAGTTTTACATTTTTAATCGTAAGTAAAATATTAACTTTTAAAATATCGTTATATATATTATTAACGTTACGTTAAATAATATATATATATATATATATATATATATATATATATATATATATATATATATATATATATATATATATATATATATTTATATATATAAAATGAAGTTTAGATGCATATGAAATAAATTGACGAAAATAGAAAATAAATAAGAATGATAAATATATTATGTTTAGTCTTTGTCTCCTTTTCCAATTTTCACATTTTTACTATAACGACTTTTGCATTACACCGTTAGTCCTTTTTATAAATAATTTCTACTATAGTCCTCTAATTTGTCCAATAATCAATACTAAGCTTAGAATATTAACCTTCATCAATTTTTACCCTTAAGTTTCTGTTTTTACATGTTTAGTCCTTTCTTTCCAATATTTACACTTTTAGTCCCTCTAGGTGTCGTCGCGTTACATTTTTAGTCCAAAATTACAAAAATAATTATAAAATATTTCTAAAATTTTCCGCGGCTTATTAAGTAAGTAATAAGCTTATTTTAACTGCTTATTTGTTGAAAAGCTTATTTTTTAGCTTATGGGCCCTTAACGAGACAATATAAGGCCCGTTAAGAGTTTTGGAGGCGAGGGCATGGAAAATGTTTTGGGCTTGGCTTTGGGCTATTTTTATGATTCTAAAAATATTTCATATGGTCCCAGTGGGCTTATGTATCTTGATTTCTTATTGGGCTTGAATGGAGCCCACTCGAAAATTATTAAGTTTTTATATGAATTTTGAAGTTGAAAACTTGGTTCTTGTCGATTCAATATGGCTCGATTTAGGTGTCAAAACGTGAGTATTTTTACAAGTTGCGTAAATGAAATTGATAGTTTTCTAGGTGGTCTATTGAGTCATGAAATAATATAGTACTCTTGTTAAGTGAATTTTAAAGTTATACCTGTAGTTTGTAGCTTGTTTGAACCGGTTATATATTTTGAAAACTTGAAAATATTACAAAGTATTTTTACTAAATTGCATACGATGGAACTTGGTTTAAAATAGGTGTGTGTGATGCATGTATCATTTAAACTAAAGTGAACTTGGTGTGCTACGTGACTCCTAGGCCTTCCAAGATAGAGGCTAGTCACGATTTGTGTACTAAGTGTTAATATATGCGTGATATATATGTGCAAAATGATATACGATCGTACAATGATAAACAAAGTGCATGACATGAATTTAACGTGTGACTTGGAATGGAAACAAGTAGAAATGACTTACAACACCTTAGAGGTGGTAGCGAGTCGAGAGAGAATGGATGAAACACAAGAATTTATCACGTTCAAAATATAACCCAAACGTTATACGTATAAATCAAACCCGATATTCCTTTTCTTGCTTCCAAACAATATAGCAAACGATTCTGGTCTTGTAAGAGTAGTTTTAAGGACGAATTTAATATGTGAAAGTGTATGAGAATGGTAAAGAGCAAGTGCATGCATGTACGTTATATATGGTTTCAATATATAACACGTATGTGAGAAAATTTCCTAAGAAACCTTCACGTACACTATTGCATGTCAGGGAAACTAGGCTAGGGTGATTTTTATATACTTAAACTATGGATTGTGAGAGCACAAATTGAGGAAAATGTTTGGGTGAATCATATGTATGTCAACCACATATATATTTATATATACGATTTACCAAATCATATACTACTTGCATATAACTGGTCATCTTCGACATTTGAACATAAAATCATCTCAGAAATATTATTAGGAACAATTAGAAACAAACGGGAATCAAAACGGTTAAGTTTTGAATAAACTATAAATCGATTTGGTTATGTATGGGTCGATCACTTTGCCTCTTAAAAATGTATCAAACGTCGTCCAATGAACTTGGAATTTGACACACTATTATTTGGCTAGGTGTTTAAAGAGATGATGCAAAAATATTGGGGGGTCGTGTGTAAGAAACGAGATTAAACGAAGCGTTTTGGGGAGGCTTGGTGCTAGTCGATCGGATGAAATATAAAGGATTTGGATTTGGGCTTTTGTTGTTGGGCTAGTGAATAGTAACGAGGGTGTTGGGCTAGAGTAATTAAGGGTCCGTTTGGCTAATTAGGTGTAATTAGGAATTTTAATTATATTTAGGAAATATAATTAGGATTAGGAAATATGTTTAGGATTAAATGAAAAGTTTAGGTTTCGAGTAACGTGTCGAGGATTAATTCCGTCATTTCGTGAATTATATTATTTTATGATAATCGTTAAAATAATATAATAAGAAAAATTTCAAATTTTTCCGAGAAAATGGGAATTAGTAACGATAACGAAAGATTATATTTTTATTAACGATTTAATTAAAATAAATTTTTACAGGGTTCTACAGTACCCACTTGTCATTCTGAATTTCGTCCCGAAATTCGATTTTAAGAAATCTAACAAGTGCGTTCTATGAAAATAAATGTGGATATTTCTCACGGAATCTATCTTCTCTTTCCCATGTATAAGTTGGTCCTCGCTTTGAGTCCCATCTAACCTTTACAATAGGGATACGATTCTGTTTGAGTTGTTTTATTTCTCTATCCATTATTTCCACAGGCTCTTCTGTGAACACTAGTTTGTCGTCCAATCTAATCTCTTTTAGTGGAATGACGAGAATTTCGTCAGACAAACATTTCTTGAGTTGTGATACGTGAAACGTAGGATGTACCCTACTGAGTTCTTCCGGAAGTTCTAACTTATAAGCAACTGAACCAATTCTCTCCAGAATTTTGAAAGGTCCAATGTACCTCGGATTTAACTTTTCACGTCTTCCAAAACGAATCATTCCCTTCCAGGGAGAAACTTTCAACATGACTCTGTCTCCTACTTGAAATTCCATAGGCTTTCTCCTAACATCAGCATAACTCTTCTGTCTGTCACGAGCAGCTTGCAAGCGTTGCTTGATTTGGAATATCTTCTCAGTAGTGTCATGTATTAGCTCTGGTCCGGTGAGTTGCATATCACCAACTTCTGTCCAACAGACTGGTGATCTGCACTTCCTTCCGTACAGTGCCTCAAAAGGTGCAGCCTTTATGCTGGCATGGTAGCTGTTATTGTATGAGAATTCAACTAATGGCAAGTGTTTATCCCAACCTTTTCCGAAATCAATCACACATGCTCGGAGCATATCTTCCAAGGTTTGGATTGTTCTTTCACTTTGTCCATCGGTTTGCGGATGATAAGCGGTGCTCATATCTAACCGAGTACCAAGAGATTTCTGTAAAGATTCCCAAAATCTTGAGGTGAATCGGCTATCTCTATCAGAAATAATAGATATTGGAACCCCATGTCTAATCACAATTTCCTTAAAATACAACTGAGCGAGTGTTTCCATCTCGTCAGTTTCCTTGATTGGTAGAAAATGTGCAGACTTGGTTAATCGATCGATGATAACCCAGATTGTATCCCATCCGGTAGAAGTCTTTGGTAATTTGGTAATAAAATCCATGGTGATTCGTTCCCATTTCCAGACCAGAATTTCTGGTTGCACGAGTAATCCTAATGGTTTCTGAGTCTCTGCCTTTACTCTAGAACATGTTAAACATTTACCAACATACTCTGCGATATCAGCTTTCATATTTGGCCACCAATCATTCTTCTTAATATCTTGGTACATCTTATTGGAACCGGGATGAATAGAATATTTGGATTTATGAGATTCATGCATGATAAGGTCTCGAATACCTCCAAAGAGAGGAATCCAATATCTTTCCTTAAAACATAACATTCCATCATTTTTTCTCACAAATTCTTTTTCATTATTTGGCATTCTGTCAACCTGATCTTCCAGGTTTGACCTTCTGTCAATTTTCTCATATTGCTGGTTTTCTTCTTGTAGAGCTTCTGTTTGAGCTTTGATGATTTGAGCTGGAAGTGGCAAATGAATTGTCATTCCTAGAGATCGAACTCTAAGAGGTTTAATTCTGTCTTTTCTGCTCAACGCATCGGCTACTACATTCGCTTTACCAGGATGGTAACGAATTTCACAGTCGTAGTCGTTGAGTAATTCTAACCATCTTCGTTGTCTCATGTTCAGCTCCTTCTGATCTAGTATATGCTGTAGACTCTTGTGATCGGTGAAAACCATACACTTTGTACCGTCTAGGTAATGTCTCCATATCTTAAGAGCAAAAACTACTGCTCCTAATTCTAGATCATGAGTGGTGTAGTTTTCTTCATTCTTATTTAGCTGTCGTGAAGCATAGGCTATGACTTTGTCTCTTTGCATTAGTACCGCACCTAAACCATGATGAGATGCGTCACAATACACTACAAAGTCATCATTTCCTTCCGGTAATGCTAATATTGGTGCTTCACATAGCTTCTGTTTCAATAGTTGAAATGCTGACTCTTGCTTCTCTTCCTAGATATACTTCTTGTTCTTCTGGGTGAGTTCCGTCAAAGGTTTTGCAATCTTTGAGAAACCTTCTATAAATCTCCGGTAATAACCAGCGAGACCTAAGAATTGACGAATTTCGGTTGGAGTGGTGGGTGACGTCCAACCTTTAACTGCTTCTATCTTCGCGGGATCTACATGGATACCTTGGTTGTTGATGATATGGCCTAAAAATTGAACGGTAGAAATCCAAAATTCACATTTGGAAAACTTGGCGTACAATTTTTCTTTCTTAAGTAACTCCAAAATAGTCCTTAAGTGTTCGGCATGCTCTTCTTTATTGCGCGAATAGATTAAAATATCATCAATGAACACAATAACGAATTTATCCAAGTATGGCTTGCATACTCGGTTCATTAAATCCATGAATACAGCTGGTGCATTGGTAAGACCAAATAGCACCACTTGAAATTCATAATGTCCGTATCGTGTTCGAAAAGCTATCTTGGGAATGTCCTCTTCCCTGACTCTTAATTGATGATATCCTGATCTTAGATCGATTTTTGAGTAAACACTGGATCCTTGTAATTGGTCAAATAGATCGTCGATACTTGGCAATGGATATTGATTCTTCACCGTGAGTTTGTTCAACTCCCTGTAATCGATACACATTCGGAACGTTCCATCTTTCTTTTTGACGAATAGGATTGGTGCTCCCCAAGGGGATGAGTTTGGTTGAATGAATCCTTTATCTGATAGTTCTTTCAACTGTTCAGATAATTCTTTCATTTCGGAGGGTGCTAATCGATATGGTGCTTTTGCAACTGGTGCTGCTCCAGGCACTAAATTGATGCGGAATTCTACTTGACGGGTTGGGGGAATTCCAGGTAAGTCTTCGGGAAATACATCAGAAAATTCTTTTATAACTGGCACTTCATCAAGTTGTTTCTTCTTTTCTTTTGTTTCTCCTCCCGTTACTTGAATTTGAAATACATGGCATCCTTTGCTTATGTATTTCATCGTCTTTGCGTACGAGATGATATTGAACGAAGTTTTAGGTTTATCACCTTGGATGATTAAGGTTTCACCGTCGAATGGAATTTGGATGACTTTCTCGTCACAAATTATTCTGGCACGGTGTGTAGATAACCAATCCATACCAATGATGACATCAAAACTTCCCTGTTGGATGGGCATAAGATTGATAGGGAAAGATTTATTTAGAAGAGTTAAGGTGCAATTTTCGATTAGGGTATTGGTACTTAAAATATTTCCATCTGCTAATTCTATTTCATAAATAGTATCTAATTCTATAGGAGTAATATTTAGAATTGCGGCAAACGAAGTAGACACAAAACTTTTATCTGCTCCTGAATCAAATAATATCTTAGCATCTTATTGATTTAATAGAAACGTACCCGTAACAACATCAGAATTCTGCGTTGTGTTTCCATCACCAAGTACATATGCTCTTCCTCGGGCAACATTATTGGCATTTTTCGGACATTGAGTTCTGTAATGTCCAACCTCACCACAACCATGGCACTTTACTACTATCGGTTGTGTGTTGGCTCCAGTTGCTCGACAGTCCCTTGTCATGTGACCAATTCTTCTGCAGTTGCCACAAGTAGCCTTACATGCTCCAGTATGATGCATGTTGCACTTGTTACATGGGGGTAGAGTTCCGGCATAACCTCTACTTTCTGCAGGCACTGCTGCATAAGCTCTGGTAGCTTCTTGTCGACGATTCTGTTGCTGATGATGATTACTACGGTTCTACTGTTGATCTCTGTTACGGTTGCTGCTGTGATTGTTGTTGTTGTAGCTCTTGTTACCACTGAAATTGTTGTTGTAGCTACGGTTGTTGCTATTGTTGTTCCCACAGTTGTCAGCACTTCTCTTATGCTCATTGATCGCGGAGGTAGAACTTCTTTTGATCACCCAGGTTAACAATCTCTGGGCAAGTCCCATAGCTTCTTCTATTGTCTGTGGATTCGATGCGGTAACATCCCCTTCAATAGATGGTGGCAGTCCTTCCACATATTTCTCCAATGCTTGTTCAACATCGGGTACTATTGTTGGGCATAACACCGACAACTCCAGAAACTTTCTGTCGTATGTCTTCAGGTCATTGTACCTTACTACTAGCTGATGAAATTCATCCTCTAGTTTTCTGATCTCTGTTCTGGGACAATACTTCTTAAGCATTTTATTCTTCAACTCATTCCAGGAAAGTTTGAAAGCTTCATCCGGACCCATAGCATTCGCAGTAGTGTTCCACCACGATAGTGCTTCTCCTTTAAGAGTTCCTGTAGCAAAGGTAACTTTGCTATTCTCAGAACAACCACTCCTTTTGAAGACTGTCTCAGTATGCTCAAACCAATGGGCCATTTCAGTCACTCCTTCAATTCCTTTGAAGTTTGTTGGCTTGCAAGTCATGAAGTCCTTGTAAGTACAATTACGAGGAGTAGACATATTAGCTTCACGGTTTGCACCATTGATGTTATTCAAACGATCCGCTTCACGAGCTGTAGATATTCCTTCAGCAATCATTCTTTGAACCTCAGTGGGGGTCATGATCACATCCGGGTTGGAGTTTTCGCTACTTGCATGCTCCATTTTTCTATTAATAATACAAAAATATAGCATTTAAAATTTTAAACAAAAATTTTTGTTTAAAGGATCTTGTGAAGTAGGGAAATGAATATTTATGAGTTCTAACAATAATTGGGCACCACATGTAGTTTTTATTTCGATACAACAGTCATAATTATTCCGATATGTTAGATGCATTTATAATACACATGAACAACCATAAGCATAAATTAACATTTGTATATAGTAATATCACAACCAACAGCATAACATTAATAACTTGATCAGTTGAGTTTTCATAACAAAACGATACAAGATTCTTTATTAATTGCCACATGCGGCAGGCTTAGATGCCTTATTACTAATACAAACACTAACTGCCTCTAATGATTAGGTATGTCCACATGTCCTCCCATCTCTAAGATCTGAATTCGGAGCTCCTGCATCTCGGTATGATGTTGAATCTGCATATCTCCTACAAGGTTTTCCAATGTATCTGCTCTTCGGTGTGCAAGCTGGGCTTCCCAAGTACGGTTCTGTCCCTCTCTTCGCAATGATATCGCGAAAGAACGTGTCTTAGAGATATCCGAATGTATCTGAGCTAACCCCTGCTGCAACTCTATCCTATTGGCTATAAGGTTATGTAATGTGTTGTGGATAGTATCCGAATGATCAAATGATGAATAATCAATCATCTAAAGAAGTGAGTCTATCTGATCTTCGTGATGCTCCAATCGGGTCACTACTACAGAAGGTGAAAGAGTAGAGGTAATTTCCATCCTAGCACTCTCGCCAGTTTCATTGATATGAGCTGGGGGAGTAAAACCAGGAGGATAGGGTAATGATGGTGAAAGTGGAGGAGTAGAATCGGAAATAAGAAGTCGGCTGGATGTAGGTATATCTTCCTCAGGAATTTGTTCTCTAGGGTGAAAAGTATATGGATAAGTTTGGCTAAAAAGATCAAATAGGTGGTCGGGTGCATATGAATCAAATTCATGACGTGGTAATGGTATAGGTGTTGGTAAAATCAAAACATCGGGATTTTCAGGCGTTGTAACAATTTCGTCTTGTTCGAAGGGTTCTGTTTCTTGGTAAACAGCGTCAGGTACAAAGGTAGAACGATAAACAGGCGAAGTAACGGACGCGACGGAAATATCAGAGTCGGAGTCTGATATACTCATATTGAAATAATACTGTAATGATTCATAAATAGTGCAGAATAAGAATTTATTGTTGTTAAAGAATACAAAATTCTAACATATCAAGATCAAAGTATCATAGCTTAATGATTAACTTACTGAGTATGGTAGCAAGCAGGTACGGCGGGCAAAAATTAACATGGTGTAAATTTAATTTATTTGAAAGCGTGGTTATAGTTCAATGTTTGAAAACATTTGGTTCTCTATAACCTGTCTCTGATACCAATCTGTAACACCCCCTAATTTGAAATGCGGCAGCGGAATAGTAATTAGGGTGTTACGGTGAGGATCGAAGTCATAATAATAGAAAACGGCTCGAAAGAGACGTTTTAAAACATAATTTCATTTATAAAAATTCAAATACAGGAGGTCCTTATCAGAGTATTATTATAAAAGTCTTGATGTTCTGAACTAAATCAAACATCTTTTATTTTACACCATTATTGAAATAAAGTAGATAAGTTTTGAAGTTTTGCCGCCCGTTCCATACTTGCTTCCCCTGCTAAATACCTGAGATACATGCTTAAAAGTCAACAAAAATATTGAGTGATATCATAGAGTTTGAATTTAATAATCATTTTGATACACAAGTAAGATTGTATTGGAAAATACAATCAGTTTGAAAATATTGATATTGCAATTTATATATTGCTCTAAGTCTCATTACACGCAAACGTTAACAAATACTGTAAAAACGGAGGTGTTTATCAAATCAATGATAATTTTGCCCTCGTGTAATAGGTGATTTGCCAATTCCTATTTTTACTCAAATATAATTATCACGACTAATACGACTAACCACATGCATAATGGCATTCCGTCAAGTATTAATGGGACAGGCTGTCAAACCTTAAATAGATCTATTCATTATATTCGCGTTCACATAACAGTGATTAATGGCTCATGATTAAGGGTCTTTTGGCAATATCTAACTTAGGCATATATCAAGTCAGGAAGTATACAGAAAATTACTTGTGATCTGTTTATAACATGTATCCCTCTCACGGAGTTTGAAAATAAGTAAATGTGAGGCTATGACTCACCTTAGATTGATACTGAAATGAAGAAAATAAAGTCGGACGAATTTATGATAACGGCTTCGAAACACAACCTGATAAATAAATTTATCTGAGAACTTGACCAAATACTATTTGGTAAATATGAATGAATAACGAATAGTAAATATTCGTTATGACGAATAAGTGATGTGCAGTGTAATTCTTGTGATATGCATGATATGACAAAGTATGATATTTAAATTATCCATCGAAGTTTTACCTTTTTAATCGTAAGTAAAATATTAGCTTTTAAAATATCGTTATATATATTATTAACGTTACGTTAAATAATAATAATATATATATATATATATATATATATATATATATATATATATATATATATATATATATATATATATATATATATATATATAAAATGAAGTTTAGATGCATATGAAATAAATTGACGAAAATAGAAAATAAATAAGAATGATAAATATATTATGTTTAGTCTTTGTCTCCTTTTCCAATTTTACCATTTTTACTATAACGACGTTTGCGTTACACCGTTAGTCCTTTTTATAAATAATTTCAACTATAGTCCTCTAATTTGACCAATAATCAATTCTAAGCTTAGAATATTAACCTTCATTAATTTTTACCCTTAAGTTTCTGTTTTTACATATTTAGTCATTTCTTTCCAATATTTACACTTTTAGTCCCTCTAGGTGTCGTCGCGTTACATTTTTAGTCCAAAATTACAAAAATAATTATAAAAATTTTCTAAAATTTTCCGAGGCTTATTAAGTAAGTAATAAGCTTATTTTAACTGCTTATTTGTTGAAAAGTTTTTTTTTAGCTTATGGGCCCTTAACGAGACAATATAAGGCCCGTTAAGAGTTTTGGAGGCGAGGGCATGGAAATGTTTTGGGCTTGGCTTTGGGCTATTTTTATGATTCTAAAAATATTTCATATGGGCCCAGTGGGCTTACGTATCTTGATTTCTTATTGGGCTTGAATTGAGCCCACTCGAAAATTATTAAGTTTTTATATGAATTTTGAAGTTGAAAACTTGGTTCTTGTCGATTCAATATGGCTCGATTTAGGTGTCAAAACGTGAGTATTTTTACAAGTTGTGTAAATGAAATTGATAGTTTTCTAGGTGGTCTATTGAGTCATGAAATAATATAGTACTCTTGTTAAGTGAATTTTAAAGTTATACGTGTAGTTTGTAGCTTGTTTGAACCGGTTATATATTTTGAAAACTTGAAAATATTACAAAGTATTTTTACTAAATTGCATACGATGGAACTTGGTTTAAAATAGGTGTGTGTGATGCATGTATCGTTTAAACTAAAGTGAACTTGGTGTGCTACGTGACTCCTAATCCTTCCAAGATAGAGGCTAGTCACGATTTGTGTACTAAGTGTTAATATATGCGTGATATATATATATGTGCAAAATGATATACGATCATACAATGATAAACAAAGTGCATGACATGAATTTAACGTGTGACTTGGAATGGAAACAAGTAGAAATGACTTACAACACCTTAGAGGTGGTAGAGAGTCGAGAGAGAATGGATGAAACACAAGAATTTATCACGTTCAAAGTATAACCCAAACGTTATACGTATAAATCAAACCCGATATTCCTTTTCTTGCTTCCAAACAATATAGCAAACGATTCTGGTCTTGTAAGAGTAGTTTTAAGGACGAATTTAATATGTGAAAGTGTATGAGAATGGTAAAGAGCAAGTGCATGCATGTACGTTATATATGGTTTCAATATATAACACGTATGTGAGAAAATTTCCTAAGAAACCTTCACGTACACTATTGCATGTCAGGGAAACTAGGCTAGGGTGATTTTTATATACTTAAACTATGGATTGTGAGAGCACAAATTGAGGAAAATGTTTGGGTGAATCATATGTATGTCGACCACATATATATCTATATATACGATTTACCAAATCGTATACTACTTGCATATAACTGGTCATCTTCGACATTTGAACATAAAATCATCTCAGAAATATTATTAGGAACAATTAGAAACAAACGGGAATCAAAACGGTTAAGTTTTGAATAAACTATAAATCGATTTGGTTATGTATGGGTCGATCACTTTGCCTCTTAAAAATGTATCAAACGTCGTCCAATGAACTTGGAATTTGACACACTATTATTTGGCTAGGTGTTTAAAGAGATGGTGCAAAAATATTGGGGGGGGGGGGGGTCGTGTGTAAGAAACGAGATTAAACGAAGCATTTTGGGAAGGCTTGGTGCTAGTCGATCGGATGAAATATAAAGGATTTGGATTTTGGGCTTTTGTTGTTGGGCTAGTGAATAGTAACGAGGGTGTTGGGCTAGAGTAATTAAGGGTCCGTTTGGCTAATTAGGTGTAATTAGGAATTTTAATTATATTTAGGAAATATAATTAGGATTAGGAAATATGTTTAGGATTAAATGAAAAGTTTAGGTTTCGAGTAACGTGTCGAGGATTAATTCCGTCATTTCGTGAATTATATTATTTTATGATTATCGTTAAAATAATATAATAAGAAAAATTTCAAAATTTTCCGAGAAAATGGGAATTAGTAACGATAACGAAAGATTATATTTTTATTAACGATTTAATTACAAGAAATTTTTACAGGGATACCACAACTCTCATCACCTCTGCCAGATCTGCCTCCCCTTGATCCTCTACCATCACCTCTAGCAGAAGCATATGATGCATAATCAGGTCTACTTGTGGTCTTAGATGGTCTTGTAGGCTTAGGTGGTTTTGGAATTGGATCTTTTTACAAGTAGCTTTGTTGTAACCTCTTTCTTGACAATTAGTACATGTCATGATTCTTCCCCTTCTTGAAACTTGTGAATTATTCTCTGTTGGTGCTATGATCCTCTTTTTCCTTGGCCTGCCTAGCATTGTTCTCATCATTGGTGGTAGAAGTGGTGGATCTCTTGTTCTTTTCCACATTATACTACCATACACAGGCCTTATGGAAAATTGGTAAGCTTCAAACCAGCTTTGTTGGCTATAACATTCTTGTACGTCTTCAACAGGGTCTCTATTCATGTGAGCATAGCCTACCACTGCATGAATACAAGGTATTCCAGATAACTCCCACATTCTACACATGCATTTTTTTCTTTGAATGTTAACTCCATAAGCTTCATTACCATTTCTGACTTCAAGTTCTTGAAATCCACTAGGAACAACCTGCCAATATCTATTTAAATGAAGAAGTGGTTAGTTTTAAATCAAAATGGATAACAATAAAAACAAGTTTTACCTTTGTTGATTATCAATCAGATAGTTTAATCTTTTTCTAATAGAAGGTGTAATGGTGTTTTCCCAATTCCTTGTAGTTCTATTCATGGACATCAATCTCTGCATCACATAAAGTCTGATGTCTTCAAGCATAATGATAATAGGTTTTGTTCTTTGAACTAAGATTGCCCTATTGAAACTCTCACAAATTCCATTCTCAAAATTTAGACACTTGGTTTCCATACTGAAGAATGCTCTGCTCCAACTATTAGGGTTCCTCTGGATCAGGTAATCATATGCCTCTTAATTGAGGGTCTTCATTTCATCCATTTTTGAGTAGAAGTGATCCTCTAAAGTGGTTGAAGAAGCTTGCCCAAAGAATCTTTGTAGCTGAACTTCATTGAACTTCCTCTTAAAGTTTGCAAAAACATGCATTGTGCACTTTCTATATTCAGCATTAGGTAGGAATTCACTTACAACATCCAATAGACCCTGTTTAATACATGAAAGTACATAAGTTGCAATATCATGTAAGTACATAAGTTGGAATATGCATTAAATTAATAAAATTAATTTACCTTGTGAGAATCTGATATGATTGTTAACCCATTACCATGATACAAATTCAAATCTTCACAAAACAAACCCAAAAACCAACACCAGTTTTCATTGTTATCGACCTTCACAACTGCCCATGTTAATGGATACATTTGATTGTTAGCATCTCTTCCCATAGCAACCAGCAACTCCCCTCTACATGTATGTTTTAGAAAACAGCCATCCAATCCTATTACCTTTCTACACCCTGCAAACCAACCATCCCTGACACCTTTGAAACAGATATAGAATCTTCTACAATAGTTGTTTCCTGAAGAGGTTTCTTCATCATCTACTCTATAAGTGGTGCATGGATTAGAATCTATAACAGTATTCCTATACTCCCACAACCTACCATAATGATCTTTCAACCCTCATTCATAATCAAAAAGTGCCCTCTGCTTAGCTCTCAGGCATTCACCAAGGCTTACATTAATGTGATATTTTGTCCTTATGTCTGATTTCATCTTCAACAAAGGAATGGAAGGGTCTGCAATGAGTTCCTTGACATAATGGTGTGCTATCCATCTGTATGTCACCAAGCTACCTAGGTTGTAATTCCTAGAACATTTATGTTTAGCCTTTAAGGATTTGATTTGGAAAGAATTCTTAGTTGACATCCAAGATGCAAATAATCTAAAGCCACAGACAGTTTTCTCTTTATCACCTGACCTAATAGATTTCCTTTTAACCCTGCCCTTTCTTGGAACCTTGTTAGGTGACTTACAACTACCCTCCCCATCTTTAGAACAACCCTCCTCTTTTTTTGAAGTACCCTGACCAGCCTTTTTATTCCTCTGTTCTGCTTTTTTTTATTATTTTTTTTATTGTGGGAGCCCCGACACACACCTGATTGCACATCCCTACCACAATAAACTAACACTTGTCTCAAATCATTTCTCATAAACCACAATTGATACCTGATATACGTGGGAATTGCGCCCTCGCAATAGGTTTTACCTCTCAAGGGATCTTTAGAAGCTTACAACCCCCACAAGGCAGTGTACCTGATCGTTGTAGTATAGTATAGTGACAAGTACCGGGGGATTGATCGTTCAACTCAGGAATAGTGTCGCTAGGATTAGAAAGCCTACTAAACTAGGTCTAGAGGTGAGGGATGATTCTTTTTATATTTTTATATTTTAATGAAAGCAAGTAAAATCTCGGGTTTTGAAGGAGTGGGCGGAATTAGTTGCTAGCCAACTAACCCAATTAACTAAGATGCAATCAAAATAAAATAAAAGAAATGAAAAATAAACTATTATACTAATGTTGTGGAAACAATAATGAGAAAAGTTGTGTTTACTTAGATTTCATTACTCCCTAGATATCTTTTACAGGTTGATTAGCTTGTTACAATTGGATGGATGACAGGTTATATTCTTTAATACCAGTCGTAGGGCCGTGTACAATATTCCCTAACTCTATAAGATCCTACTTCACTCCTATGTCGAGCCGTTAGAAGCTCCTAACATGGGATCATTAGAATTCTCTTACGCATTAAATACAACCAAAAATCGTAGTACACCTCCGATCATGTTTCTTAAGACGTTCAAGCAAGTTACCAATGGAAGTCTGCCAATTTTCTTAAGCCTAACATCGAGTACAATCATCCGTAACAATTATAAACAAACAATCAACCCATAATCAACATCTAGGTTTCACTACATCTAAGCAAATACAATAAAAACCTAGCCTAACATGTTAAAGAGAAGACAAGCGTAAGATATAATCACACAACACATAGACATATTGAATGATTTGAATTAGTACTTATCTTCAATTGAACATGGAAGAATCAAGGGGTTGAAACCCTTGAAAAAGTTGTAAAATTCGTCTAGGGTTTATGCCCTAATATCCCACACAAAGTTCCACACCTTACAATGAAAAATTGGAAAAATATATATAGACTATGCATCCTGACGGTGTCATGTGTTAGCCTCTAACGCCGTCAACTCGCTGCCAAGTTGAAATTCGTATTGCCTAGATCCACTTCTGACGCCGTCATGTAGGAATGAGCTCTGGGCCGTCACGTGTATTTGGACCCTGACGGCCTTGGTGACGCCGTCAGGCCAATATTAAAGAAAACGTTCTGGGCCGTCACGTTATAAGTTCCACATCCACCTCTTTTGTCACTCTTGACGCCGTCACTAGTATACTCCTGACGTCGTCAGGTACTGTTCCAAGAAAGGAATTTTGAGACTTTGCCGTTTTCTTCACTTTTATGCTCCAAAAACGTCCAAAATGCTTCTTTTTCCAGATTTCTCCTCAAAAGTACCTAAAATGACGAAAGGAACGATTTAGGGCAATAATTGATCAAATAATCTCGAATTCGGGCTTAAATGACCCCTTAAAAGTGGTACACTTTTCGCCTCATCAAATACCCTTACACTTGATACTTGTTTGTCCTCAAGCAAATGCGCTTTTATTGTAATCAAAATACAAGTTAGGGGTCATTTAACACTAATATAAAAATAATTAAAACAAATAATCGTTCCACTAAAAACCAAAAACAAGCACGGAGGTCATACACTAGCACCTCACAAATAGTGTTTAGATACTCACATCTCTCGGGTGTAATAAAGTATATATCACAATATGGAAATGAAAAACATCTCTCACTACCTGTCATAGAAAATAGATTACCATAGGCTTGGGAAATGATCAAACCTCCACCACTTGGCGTAAGCACCTAGGATAAACTATCAAAGAGGTCTTTTAAAGGGTTATAACGTTAGGTGTAGGGATATGGAAAACACGGTTTTGCTGGATAAAGGCAATATTTACTGGTGGCGAGTTAATCATCTCGGTTAATTACATGTACAATAAGGCGTTGCTAAGCCAAGACTCGACTCGAATTAAGCTAATAAATCAAAAATAACAAAAACATAGAATGAAACGGGATGGTAGTCTGTATGTTTTTCTCTTTTCTTTTTCTATTTTTTTTCTTTTTCTTTCTTTTTTCGATTTTTTTTCCGATTATTATTATTATTATTATTATTATTATTATTATTAATTTTTTTTTTTTTTTTTTTTTTTTTTTTTTTTTGCATACACTCTTACCCTACCATCCAAAATAATACATCATAGGGAATGTACATTCCCTTACACTTGAATTTTTACATACTTTACAATAAACTACTCTAATGACTCGAATCAAGATAATCAAAACACTTGGAGTACTTTTTAAGATTAATGCACATATGGGGGTAATAAATGATGTTCTTCCCCATTACTCCAAAACACTAGTACTTTACCCATGACTCCCAATCGTCCCAAAACAATATGTACAAGATATGACTCGACTTAGCAACCATGTAATCAATTAGATAATTAACTAAGGGTTTAAACAAATAACAATAATGCACTAAAGATGAGTGCATACAAGGAAGGCTAAGGCGATTTGGTTGCACATTTAGGTGGGTTGTAACAAATTCTTCCTTTAAGTAAAATGCTTAAAGTTAGAAACGAAAAGATAGGCTCGAAGGGGTGTACTAGGGGTATCGTGTACTAAAAATGAGTACAACGCTAAGGTGTGGGAAAAATTAATTGACTTTACTAGTCAAGTAATATGACTTAAATGGTCAAATAATTATGATACGTGTTTAACACAAGGGTGATCCTAATGCCTCTTATCATGTAGTAAATCCTACTACACGAATGTAGTCTCACTAGCGGTCTAGGGATGCATCACTAACGCAAGTTCTAGAATCTAAATGCTACCGGTACACTCATAAGCACTAATAGTAAATGCTTTTCCTATCAAATCTAAAGGCGAACCTCACATATTTGGGTGGAAAATTTTTCGGAATGGTACGGTTTTGTGCTAGTCATACAACTCCTATCCATGAGACGTTTATTAAGGCTAAAGTTTCACTCCTAAATGTTGTAAAATTTTTTAAATTTGGCGCTAAAATTACACTAACAAGTATTTCTCTTAGTTTTATTACACACCTACTATCGAACAAATAAACTCAAGTGCAATTGTATCCTATAAGGTATCATCATTTACCCTCCCCTTACACTTAGGATGAACATTGTCCCCAATATTCAATTAAAGGATGTAAAAGTAAAATAGGTAAAAGAATGAAAACAATACTCCCCTGATTCGTTCGATGTGGATAGTGTGTTAACAAGGTTAGATCTTCTTCCAAGAAAATGAACGCTCAAAGCTTCCATTTCAGAAATATAAATCATCTTCTTGTCATGTATAACCTGTTAAACCTGAGAAAACAATCAAGGCAACCTCGCGTAAAATCGGCGGCAATCTATATATACTAATAAATCCTAGAAAGCAATTTAAGATATAATGCTTGTGGAATGAATGTTTGCAGATTTTCTGGAGTTTATAAAACTAAAGAATTAACAAAAACTTTAAGACTCCGGTAGAAAAACAAAACTCGCAAAATTTCTAGAATTTTACGCGTGACGCCGTCAGGTGTTAAATTCTGACACCGTCAGAAGTGACCTGCAGAAATCTTTATGTTAAGTTTCCGGAAAATTTCTGGAAAAACTTATGTCCTATTTCCTGGAAAATCCTGCAAAACATCATTATGACTCGATACAAGCATTTGACTCTAACAAATACTAATATACATGCTAATTTAATATTGTGGCGAATCATGATCATTTTCGTTCTTATAAACAAATTTGGGGTTTCCCCTTACACTTAGCTTTTGCAAAATACCTTTATATGAAGTTAAGACGAAGTTAAACAACAAAATAAAGCATTTTCACAATTTAATTTGAAACATGATTTACCAACAATAAAAATAAAACGTGCATACGGAAACAAATAACATCAAACAAATAAAAATCAAACAAATAAAAACATACAAAACATGGGTTGCCTCCCAAGAAGCGTTTTTCATTATTTATGAGTCTTGTAGCTAGACTCAAGGTCATGGGTAATCACGTGAACTCGACATTGGTTTCATTCTCTAGGTCATCTCCAATATCGGGATCGCTTTCATAGTGCAGGTATTTTGGGTCTTCAAACTCAAAGACCTCTTCCCGATACTTGGATCCAAGCTTACTAACATCCTTAAAGAATCCACATGATAAATCAAGGGTGTTTTTACATCCTCTCCGAACATCTTCATCACATAAAACAAGTTGAGAACCTAGCTTATCAAGTCTGTCGCAATCAATTCCTTCGAAGTCTTTCATCTTATATGGCGTTTGGTATGACACCCTCCTAATTCCATCTGTGAAAGTCATGATTCCGTTCAGGTCGTCAACCATTAAGTTAATGATTTCACAAAAGGGTGCTCCGAAAACAACTTGCGATAACCTTGGGTCGATATAATCCTCAATGTTGTCTACGATCGTAAAGTCCATTGTGAATGCCATATTTCCTATGAATACCTGGACTTCATGATCTCTACCAACAAAATTTTCTCCTTTATAAATCATCCTCCATCTGCAAATATTGTTATAATGGAACAGGGACATAAAATTCTTAGGTAGGAACACGTCAATGTAAACATTATCGAAATACTTGTGACCAATCATACAAGGGATTTTGAGGTTATTCGGATCACGCCGCTTTACCCTTTCCGATCTTCCATCCTGTGATCCATATGCATTACAATCTAGTGACAGACGGTACTCATATACTTCCTCATTACCCTTTCAAAAAATTTCTTTCCTGACGCCATTGGTGAATAATGCACTACCATCCTCCTCATCAAGGATCACTTCCATTTCATTAACAAATGGTTTCCCGAGGACGAGGTTGGTTAATGTTGGATTGGTGACAAAGTCTATGTCATCGATCACGGTGAGATCAATGTTATAGATGAATCCTCCAATCATAATTGATAACCTTTTCATTATCCTGGCGTTATCGAGTCCTTCATACGAGATATGTTTAGGGAAGGCTTCGTTGTAAAGGGAGAGGGGGATTACGTTTATAGGGAGGTTAGGATCTATGTAAGTATCGGTTATGAGCTTCTTCCTAGTGGTGAAAGAAATCTTAAAAACTTCAGAGTCGTTTTCCTTAATCCTATCACTACACCCTATAGTAATATCTACCATATTTTCCTCAAGTTTCTCTATAATAGATTCACCCAAAATTACTGGATTTTTCGTGTGCCCTTTTGATCTCTCTTTAGACTCATCCCATTCGCCTGACTCTTGTGTGATGGAGTCCTCGAATAATTCGGCAAGGCTCTTGGCCACTTCGTGGTCTTTCTCTGGGGTCTCATCCTTAACTCCATGACCCTCATTACCAGTTGGTTTTTGGCTCTGGTCGGGTGTAGGAGCAGGTATTGTGGTGATGGTATTTGCAAAGTGGATTGGTCCCGAGGGGTTAGCATGGTCCCTAACTTCCTTCACCTTTGGTGACAGATGTTTAAAGAGTTTACAAGGGCTTTTTATTTTCATAGGAGAGGTTGGCTGATTCATGATGGTGGCAGATTTGACTTCTTCAGCCTGAATCGATTTACTAACAGCGTGCTCTTTTATAGCGGTTAACAGATTACAAATCTTGTTTTTCATATCGGCTTGCTGTTGTCTAAATTGGGTCTCGAGCGTGGAAAGCTGTAATTCTTGAGAGAGAATGAACCTTCGCAAGGCATCTTCATAGCTTTGCTTAGGAGTGTTCTGTGGTGGAAAATGCTCGGACCATGCGAGTGGAGGAGAATCATCGAAGGATACGCTCCGAGTTTGGTATCCTCTGAAATTTGGTTTATCCTTCCATGCATCATAGGCCTCGCCAAAGTTTCGAGGACCTCGATTAGTGGTGAGCTCTCTATCCTCTGTTTTATCAGCACGCGATGATGTGAATTCCCTAAAAGCGTGTTTTGGAAGTTCCATGCAATTATGAGTTTCATGAGGACCATTACACACTTTGCACGAAGAAGTGATTTTGTTCACTTGGCTTGAAGGCTTAGGAGCTTCGCAGGATTTCATGAGAAACTTGACTTGGTCCTCAAGTTCCATGATACTACGGTCGGGAGTGCTAGAATTGTTCGAAGGCAAAGATATTGCCTTGACCGTCTTGTTCAAATCACGAGGATCATTCCAACTTTTGTTGTCATAGAGAGCAAGATCTTCTATGAGTTCCCATGATTCTTCCGCACTTAGATCACGTAGCTTGCCACTGGCCGATTGGTCAATGGTTCGCCTGGTAGAGAGATCGATATGGTCATAGAAGATTTGGACTTGGAGCCAAAGATCTATGCCATGATGAGGGACTTTTTGGAGTAAGTCCTTGAAACGAGTCCATGCTTCATATAGAGTTTCACCTTGACGTTGTTGGAACATCAAGATATCATTTCTAAGCTTGGTAGTTCTCCTTGGTGGGAAAAATTGAGCAAGGAAACAAGAAGTGAGATCATCCCATGAGGTGATGGATCCCGCGGGTAAACGTTCAAGCCATTGACTAGCTTGATCATGTAGAGTGAATTGGAATAGACGTAATCGGATCGACTCTCTAGTTGCAACATCAAGGTCTATGGAATCTACGAGTTTTAGGAAATCCTTGAGATGTTGATTAGGATCTTCGGAACGAAGTCCATGGAATGCACATCCGCTTTGCACCAACCGGATGGTGTCGGATCGCAAGGGAGACACATTGGCTCCTTGAGTGAGTTCAATGGTGTTTCGATAGCCTTGGTGGCTAGGACGGGAATACTCTCCTAAAGTTCGGGGTCTAGGAGGTTGGTTTGCTAGTGGTGGGTTTTGTGGGTGGTTTTGTTGTGGTGGGTTGATGGGATCAAAGATATAACCACCTTCCATGATGTCCGATGGTAAAGGTTACGAACAAAGAAATGAAGAAATAAGATAGACTAAAGAAAACCTAAAAATAAAAATGAAACCTTACTAGAAAGGAATCTAGCAAGTAGACCTAATAAAAAGAAATTCTAACCTAGACAATAACTATTCCCCGGGCTGCGGCGCCAAAAACTTGATATACGTGGGAATTGCACCCTCGCAACAGGTTTTACCTCTCAAGGGATCTTTAGAAGCTTACAACCCCCACCAGGCAGTGTACCTGATCGTTGTAGTATAATATAGTGACAAGTACCGGGGGATTGATCGTTCAACTCAGGAACAGTGTCGCTAGGATTAGAAAGCCTACTAAACTAGGTCTAGAGGTGAGGGATGATTCTTTTTGCATTTTTATATTTTAATGAAAGCAAGTAAAATCTCGGGTTTTGAAGGAGTGGGCGGAATTAGTTGCTAGCCAACTAACCCAATTAACTAAGATGCAATCAAAATAAAATAAAAGAAATGAAAATTAAACTATTATACTAATGTGGTGGAAACAATAATGAGAAAAGTTGTGTTTACTTAGATTTCATTACTCCCTAGATATCTTTTACAGGTTGATTACCTTGTTACAATTGCATGGATGACGTGTTATATTCCTTAATACCAGTCGTAGGGCCGTGTACAATATTCCGTAACTCTATAAGATCCTACTTCACTCCTATGTCGAGCCGTTAGAAGCTCCTAACATGGGATCATTAGAATTCTTTTACGCATTAAATACAACCAAAAATCGTAGTACACCTCCAATCATGTTTCTTAAGACGTTCAAGCAAGTTACCAATGGAAGTCTGCCAGTTTTCTTAAGCCTAACATCGAATATAATCATCCGTAACAATTATAAACAAACAATCAACCCATAATCAACATCTAGGTTTCACTACATCTAAGCAAACACAATAAAAACCTAGCCTAACATGTTAAAGAGAAGACAAGCGTAAGATATAACCACACAACACATAGACATATTGAATGATTTGAATTAGTACTTATCTTCAATTGAACATGGAAGAATCAAGGGGTTGAAACCCTTGAAAAAGCTGTAAAATTCGTCTAGGGTTTATGCCCTAATATCCCACACAAAGTTCCACACCTTACAATGAAAAATTGGAAAAATATATATACACTATGCATCTTGACGGCGTCATGTGTTAGCCTCTGACGCCGTCAACTCGCCGCCAAGTTGAAATTTGTATTGCCTAGATCCACTTCTGACGCCATCATGTAGGAATGAGCTCTGGGCCGTCACGTGTATTTGGACTCTAACGGCCTTGGTGACGCCGTCAGGCCAATATCAAAGAAAACGTTCTGGGCCGTCACGTTATAAGTTCCACATCCACCTCTTTTGTCACTCTTGATGCCGTCACTAGTAAACTCTTGACGTCGTCAGGTACTGTTCCAGCAAGGAATTTTGAGACTTTGCCGTTTTCTTCACTTTTATGCTCAAAAAACGTCCAAAATGCTTTCTTTTCCAGATTTCTCCTCAAAAGTACCTAAAATGACGAAAGGAACGATTTAGGGCAATAATTGATCAAATAATCTCGAATTCGGGCTCAAATGACCCCTTAAAAGCGGTACACTTTTTGCCTCATCAATACCCATTGGCTACCCCATAATTAGCTAAAGCAAGTTTTAGTTGTTCATGGGTCTCAAACCTCATTCCTAATACAGGTTTCATTTTATCCCAAGCCTATGTACGATCATGTCTTGGATAAATAATACTTGGCTTAGCCCTATACTTAGGATATATATTATTTGGGTCTTCTTACACTTCTATTGCGTGTATATTGACTGGTTCATCAATGAAATCTTTAAAATGACCACTGTTAGAGCATAATTTGTTAAGAAAAGGGTCTTTTGTAGTGACAATCTTAATTTCTACATTCTCATCACCTTCAATAAACAATTCCACATCACCCAAATCTTCATCATCACTAGTGCAATAAGCATCACTAGATTCATTCCCATCAACAACGATGGATTCTGCATGGTCCCTAAGATCTAAAGCATCATCATCATCAACATGTTCAACATACAAATCAACTACCCATTTTGATTCATAACCAATAGTTAAAAATGCCTCAACATCAGTATTATTTTTAATTTCCTTAATGCCTAATCTTAATGGCGTGCCTACTTTGCAATAATAAAGCCTCCTAAGTGGATTATGCACTAAATGCCTAACTAAATTAAAAAGATTAGCACACGAAATACCTTCAAACCTAACATCTGTGATTTGTTTTTCATCGCGGGTCATATAATCGAAAGGTTTAACTGTAAAATAGCTATCGTTTTAAGTTAACCGTGAAAACACGATTCTTGTCGGGTTTACCTTTACCCATTTTGATTATTACATAGATTAGAAAATTATGGTTGTGGAATTGGGAATTAGGGTTCTTGTGAAAATTGGGGGAAAACAATTTTTTGGTAAAGTGAATAGTTGACCAACGTTAATATTATACGTTTGGCCTAAAAAGTCGTTTTTTAAACTTTATTCAATGGTAACCGGTTGCCAGTTGCAAGATTAACCCATATTGCCTAACATTGAATAAATGTGGTTCTCTATAACGGTATTTTAGAGAGTAAGTTACCCAACACTGAATTTTTTTGAAAGTTCGTTACCTATCTATGGAATTAACCTTTCTTTTGTTATGTACGAGTACTATAGTGGTAAGACAAAGTCGAAGAGCTAAACAAGAAACCATATATGGTATAATAAAAACCACAAGGGGTCCTTAAAAAACTCAATGAATCAAAGTAGGTGGAATATGTAAATTTGTTCAGCCACCACAATGGAAGTCCTTTTTATAAATTTAATTAATGGAATAAAAATAAATACCAAATATCAAAAAAGGAAACTTCGCAGATATTAAGTTGAAAGTTCTTGGTAATTACCCAAAACAAAAGGTGTAAAATCTCCATTTAATTTTCCCGCTTTCTTGATCTTTTTCAATCTTTTTTTGTATAATCAGATACCCTTTTCAGAGTTAAAGAAAACCCTTTTTGGAATTTAATTTTTGAGTGAAAATTAATAAGATTTAGATCAGATCTAAAGAGTGTTTTTATAAAAGAAAATGCAGAGAAAGATAATGGAGAAAAGAGGATTAGATCCAAGTAGTAGTGAAGAAGGTCAACCTGAAAGAAAAAGACCAGCTCTTGCTAGGTACTTTCTTTTATTTATTATTATTTTTTAATTATTTTTTTCATCTTTGTTAACTAATATAGTCATGTTTTTAGTGATTTGCAGAGTTTTTGTGTATATATGAATTGGGTATTTGTCATTTTTACTGTTACAGTAAATAAAAAGGATCATGTTAATATTTTTGTGAATATGTAAAGTGGATTTTGTCATTTATTATTAATATGGCAAAAATAATCATATTGATGGTTCATGGGCTGTGTTGATTTTTAGCAATGTTTGTTAGTTATTTTGTTTCTTGTTAGTTTTTAGAAATTCATGTCAGTTATGCAACTTTTTGAATTGGTTTTTCTACCTATGTATAGTACTTTGAGCTTATTGATTAAGTTTCTTACTCAAATAAGTCAACGAAGATCATCAAACTTACCAAAAAGTTTTGTTCATGTGGAGCTAGTGTGTAGTAATTAGGAGAGATAGCATGTGTGTTAGTTATGTGTTTAATTTGGTTCAAAAATATTAGTGGAACTACATTTATTGTGAATTCAAAGGCTATAATAAAGAGTAGAGCTTGACTATATATTTGTAAAGATGTGGGATTTTGGTCCGTATAGATGCACAGTTTTAGCATAAGTTATATAATTGTTTTCGTGAATATCTTGATGCAGTGTCATTGTTGAAGCTCTCAAGGTGGATAGTTTGCAGAAACTTTGTTCATCATTGGAGCCTATTCTTCGAAGAGTTGTAAGATGCTTACTCCCTAATGAAATGTTGTAAATATCTATATTGGAAATCAAGTTTCAGATGTTTGACATTTCTTATGTGATATTAAATTTATTAAATGACAACCAATCAATTGACCTAGTGTATCTAAATTTCTAACCAATAAATTGACCTTTGTAACTAAATTAGTTAATTATATATTCATTTGTAATTGCTACTTACACTATTTGGAATGCTGATTGAATAGGTTAGTGAAGAAGTTGAACGTGCCTTAGCAAAGTTGGGCCCAGCAAAACTTAGTGGAAGGTACGAGATTCTGCTGATCCTTGACACTCTTTTTGAGCTACTTAAAATGCGTAGTCATTCAACTTCGGATATTTTATGATGCTACTTTATGTTTTTGGCTATTTTCACGCTGAAGTACTTAATTGTCCATTGGTGTCATGACAAGATACTAAAGCTATTAAATTTTGCACCTAACTGTTCGTTATTCGCAATTTCATGTTACAAAGGAAGTATCAGTTATTAGAACTTTCTCTCTTCTTTTGAGCTTGTAGATTACATTATTTTTTATTTGCTAAGTTGTTTGAGAATTTAAACAGGGTTTCTCCTAAGCGAATTGAAGGGCCAGATGGAAGAAACTTACAACTACAATTCAGGTCCAAATTATCCCTCCCACTTTTCACAGGAGGCAAAGTAGAAGGGGAAAGAGGTGCTGCAATCCACGTCGTGTTGATCGATGGAAACACGGGTCATGTTGTGACAACGGGTCCCGAATCGTCAGTCAAACTAGACATTGTTGTGCTTGAAGGTGATTTTAATAACGAGGATGAAGAAGGATGGACTGAAGAAGAATTTGAAACTCATATGGTAAAAGAACGAGAAGGAAAACGACCACTTTTATCTGGAGAATTACAAGTAGTATTGAAGGAGGGTGTCGGGACATTAGGCGAGTTGACTTTTACTGACAACTCTAGTTGGATAAGAAGTAGGAAGTTCAGACTCGGGCTTAAAGTTGCCTCCGGATACAGTGAGGGGATTCGTGTTCGTGAGGCAAAAACCGACGCATTCACCGTTAAGGACCACCGTGGAGAATGTGAGTTATTTTGTTCTTTTTATGAAGTTTTTCTCGACTTGGAACCCTGACCAATTTACATGTAAATGGATTGATTTGAGCTATGTTCTATATATTATGGTTTAAACGCTAACAAAAGGAAAATAGGTCAAAAATCTCCCAAAACGTGTTTTCTATGCATAGTAACTCTTGGTATTGTCTTATTACAAAATAGATATTTATTGAAATAAGATTGTTTGTTACACTAAAAAATTTGGAACAAACGCGGTTGGATCAATATGACCCAACAGGTACAAGGACTGCTTATATCTTGTACCCAAGATGCTCAATTTGCCACCACTAATTATTATCCAAGAACAATCTCATGATCCAATAAAGATATCTGCTTTTGACTTGACAGTGTACAAGAAGCATTATCCACCCTCTCTAACTGACGAGGTTTGGAGATTGGAGAAGATTGGCAAAGATGGATCATTTCACAAGAAGCTTAACAAAGCAGGAATTTATAGTGTAGAAGATTTTCTTCGTCTTGTAGTGAGAGATTCAAAGAAGCTGCGAAGTGTAAGATTCATCTCCTTCTTAGCATTGCCAACCATTTTGCTTGACACTCTTTTTTCTAGTGCCAGTTAGATAATTGTAATAGAACATGCTGAGGAGATGGAGCCTGGATGTGTTTCTGCTTTTTAGGGTTTTGCTAATATGTGCCCACCAGGCACATGTTAAAGTGTATTCAATGAACATTTGTTTTCCTTTTATAACAAAAGATGCATTTAATAAACATTAATTATAGACTTAAATTACCATGTTTAGATACATTTTCTCTTTAAATACACAAAAACTTTCCATTTGAACATACACTAGCATGTGCCCGGTGGACACAAGTTAGCAAAAGCCTTCTTAAATAATAAGGTTTTCCACAACAGTAATGCAGTATCAGAATTTCTATCTGAACACTACATAATTTTCGTGTGAAATTGTTTTGTAGGTATTGGGGAGTGGCATGTCAAATAAGATGTGGGAAGTTCTCGTGGAACATGCAAAAACTTGTATATTGAGCCACAAACTCTATATTTACTATTCTGATGATGTGCGGAATGTTGGTGTGGTTTTTAACCACATCTATGAACTGAGCGGCTTGCTTGCTGATGGACATTATTACCCTACGGATAATCTTTCTGAGAGTCAAAAGGTTAGTAATTTGCAACATTTTCTTCTAACGATCTCTTTAAAAATAAACTCCTACTATGCAGCAAATGTTGTAGTACCCTAAAACAGGTGTAGATGTAATATTCTTAATATCTTCAATGCTCTTTCTTCATCTTACGTTATTACTTGGCTTCACCCTAGATGGTCCAATATCAGTAATTTAGTATAGTACCTGATATCCAAAATATGCTTCAGTATAAGACATGGAAGTTAAATTTAATAGGATTTATGTTTTGTTAATTATTGTGATGGACATAAGGAAATTGGCATGTATACTTCAAATACTTGTATTGTCAAATTTCTGTGGCATTTAGATTACAATGTTATTAAGAAACTGAAATATGTAAACAAGTTTGTCGAAGGTGATTTTAGGTTTATATACCAAGTGATCAGGGAGCCAATTGTGATAATTTTTTTTTACTAAACATAAAAGATAAAGAAAAGATCTTTACGGACCCGGAATCTTTTTAAATATGCAGGTGTATGTAGATACTTTAATGAAAAAGGCATATGATAACTGGATGCATGTGGTTGAATACGATGGAAAATCATTTTTTGGTGCTCATCAAGAAAAAGAACCTACCCCACAAATTGATATGGGAATGGGCCAACAAAATTATTCCAACTCGTTTGATCATCAACTAAGTTTACCACCACCAGCCCCTCAAGAACAACCCGCTTCAAATCAAGCTGTCACCGTTGGAGGTAAAAATTACCTATTTTGCTTATTTTCACACATGTTGCCGCAACGCCTAAAAATTTCCTTGTCATGACACGTTTATGCTTTCTTGTGTAGGTTATGACGGTAATGTTGCATCTAGATACACTGTTGAATCACACAACATGAATCTGAATGCTCCTACACAATTCGATACAACTGCATTCACTCTTCACAGTCCCTTGATCAATGGCTCTCAACAACCTCCTAGGAATGATAACAACATATTGGCCCTTGGATTGACGCAACCATCAACTCCAAACTTCCTTTCTGGCAACACCAACACGTTGAATTTAAGTTCTTCGTTTCGAGGAATAGATGACTTCTTTCCTGAAGAAGAAATCCGTATGAGAAGTCACGAAATGCTTGAAAATGAAGATATGCAGCATTTGCTTCGGTTATTCAACATGGGTGGTGGTGGGGGTCATGGTCAAACCTCTGGTACTCCTGTTAATGAAAACTATTATCCGTATTCGTCGGGGTATATGCCAAATACACCTTCTAATTTTGGGTATGGGTTTGATGTCGATAAATCACGCACTTCTGGGAAAGCTGTTGTGGGGTGGCTTAAACTTAAGGCAGCTTTGAGATGGGGAATCTTTATAAGGAAACAGGCAGCAGAAAGAAGGGCACAAATAGTTGAACTTGAAGACGATCCTTAAATGTGAATCCTTTTTAAGGTAACCTTATTTAGTGCTATAAGGTTGACATAAAGATTCCTTGCTATCGTATATAGTGATACAACTTTATTTGCATCCGTTTCAAATGCAACAATTCCGTTTTTCACTTGTTTTGGCCACAAATGATGTTGGAACCATTGGACTTATACGCTAGGAATGACATTTGCTGTACTTAATCATTTGGTTGACGAGGATCATTGAGGGCGCAGAAAAGCTGAGCGTCTGGAATGGATGTATAACCATATGGAGTTTCGGATATATAGTGATTGATTTGTTGTATCTTGTAGTTTTTCTTGTGTTGTGTTGGTTAAGATGTAATAACAACTTTTTGTTGTATGATATGATACAATATCTAATAATAGCGATGACCTTTGTTTTCATATTCATTTGACAAGGTGCATTTTTGTGTGTATTTGTAAGACATCTTCATGTCGTTCTTTATATTTCCATTTTGTAGATTTTATACTTGTTTGAACATGTGAGAGTTCACCAATATGCCTGTTATCGAAACAATTTAGGTAATGACACATCTCAAATATGTCAAATTAAAGAGTTTAACTAGACAAATAATAACGTGTACTATCTGTTGAGGTTATGTTTTTGAAATAGTTTTGGTTACTACAAATTTCGATACATATAAACTTTAGAAAAGAACGTAAGGGGAATGTGTTTCAGGACTTGCTACCAAATGATTTGTTGCCATCAAGTTTTTCTAAGTCGACAGACTCCGGATTCATACGGTTTGTTTATGTACCTTGTGACGTTCAATGCTTTTCCCGGTTAGCTTTACAGGGAAGATTACATTCTAACTGAAAAAGATGTTTCCCAACACAATACTCTGATTTCCCATCGAGGAGCAATATGTTCATTGTGCCAAGTGCTGAAAATAAATCGGATCCAAGACTTAATCTCAGACCAATGAGTCTGCAAATTAGTATGTGTTTGCAGTCTGGTACGTTCTGACTTGCACTCTGATATACTATAGTCTTCAAAAACACATTTTCATCAGGTCATCTCTGACTGTTCAATGGGTTTTACAATCAAAACTTCTCTCATGGCACCAACTGCACATCTTTTTGAGGTCATCGCAGACTTTTTATAATCAAGTAAGGTTAGTTGTATGCTTTTTCAATGGGGCACACGCGCGCACACACATAGACACCATACCAACACATTGCTCCTGACTTAACTCTTAATCATTTGGTTGATGGACACCTCATATATAGTTGGTTGAAGTTCAATTGGATTTTTCAGCTGCAAGATGTTTCGCGTACTGCTGTAATATACCCTCCAACATTGTTGAAGCATCAATTGAATCTTTTCTTGCTAATAAAAAAAGGGAACATAAATATAACCTACAATCATATCTTGATAATAACAGCCAGTCAGCCACTGCTTTATAACATGTTTTTTTTTGGGTAAAGGGGAGTAATCCTGCACCCTGGTAAATATATAAACCAAAACGTTTAAGTACAATGGATATGGGTGAAATCCCATATCTCAGCCTGTTACATAGGCAAAAAGCTTACATAACAAGATACTTCCTATTTTCTACATAAGAAAACAAGCCACTACTCAAATGATAACATAAAACATAACGAAATAAAATTACTTCCTAAGACCTTGAAGCTTGGTGCCATACATGGCATTAAAAGCATCCAAATTCCTTGAAAGATCATAAACCTGGTTCGCATAGTCATCGTAGTCATAGTCATCATAATCCTCTTTAAACTCTTGGCCACCACCAAATAGGTTAGCAGACTCATCAAATGGGTTAGCAACCACCTCATCTTCAGAATCAGAAACCACGATCTCTCACACCTTAGAAAAAGGGTTAACTCTCTTAGTAAAAGAGGTGGGCGGAATACAAGAATCACTAGTTTTAGGAGTCACAACCGACTCCTTCTCTTTCAAATCACTCACAAGGGGTTCTTGTGATGCATTACCTGTCTTAGTAGATTCATCTTCATTAATTTCCATTGTACGACCAGAATCCACATCCTTGTTGGTGTCATTAGTAGGAATACCAAAAGCATCCGTATCTTCCATATTAAGAGCATCAAACTGGTTAGATGTAGAGATCTTCGTTCCACTCGAACTAGCAACATCAGAATCATTCTTCTTATTGCCATCCACTTTCTTAGGTTCAGGACAAGTCTTTTTGGGTCGATATTGAAACTGCTTACCCACAACTGGTTTAGTAAACCCTCCTTGACCGAGAATTGTAGGACCACCTTGCTTACCTTTCTTCTTGTTATTGACAGTCTTGAAACCATCATTAGAAGGCTTAGTAGGCTAAACAGGAGGTATAACAACTTTAGGACAATCATTCAGTTTATGACCAAATATCTTACACTTATCACAACGAGGTGGTTTCCACTCGTATTCAACCCATATCTTCTCAATAGTCACACCCGACTTATCAAGTAAAGGTATCTCAACAGTGAGGCTATCCCTAAGCACCTCATCCGACTTCACTTCAAGCATGCATCTAGCAAAACTACTACGGCCCCATGATTCCTTGCACATTTGGCTGGTATAAGCATCTAACCGTTTGGGCGTACCAATCAATGTGGCAAGAAGACTAAGACCATCATCAGAAAACATAGCAAGAGGAACATCATGGAATTTAACCCACACCGGGATGTTAGTCAAATCCTCTTTAAGTAAATTGGTGTTCAATGTCCATGGTTTAAGAATAATAGGTACATTTCTAATCAACCAAGGACCGTATTCAAGAACATCATCAACACCTTTCTTCGAATTGAACTTAAAGAAGAAGAACCCCTTTGCATTCATCATTACCTTTTGTATACCAAACTTAGCCCACGCATTGCGTACAAAGTAATCAACAACAGGAAAAGCAAGGCGTTGACCAAGGAAATACCCACACAAAGTATTCTCAAACCTAGTGTTCACCTCTTCAACCACTTTCATCGGGACAGAAAGATCCACACCATTTGCTTTCTTGCTACACTCCAACGTACGAAAGTTTGACGTGTGTTGCTTAGGTTCATTAGAAGTAACACCAGCATACGATATAGAAGGTTGTTTCAAAGCATCCACACCAACCTTCTCAATACCAACAGCCCCATGTGCATTCGTAACAACCTTATCAGAACTATGAGACTTGCTTGAAGCCTCATGTGGCCCATTCAGGTCATTAACTAAAGAATCAAGTGAAACCGGCTTCACCTGATTATTCCTTTCCACAATCGTAGAAAATTCAATATCTCCATCATCAACACTCCACTCAGTAATAATAGGACCAGACGATGCAAGTATAGGCTGAGTAGAACTAGGATTAACATCCTTAGGCTTCTTATGCTTCCTCATAGTCACCTTTGACAAATCAACAGTAGCATTCAATTCATCAATATTCACCGTACACTTCTTGCCAATAGAACTTGCAACTGCAGACGCACTTTGATTACTAAGAAAACCCTTATTCAACATCTCTCTTACCCCCACTTCCAGATAACAACCTAATAAAACAATCAAACCAGCATGCACGCAACAACCAAAAGAAACAAAATAAACCCTAACTAAAGAGTTAGGGTTTTAATCGGAACAGCACCAATAACTAACCAGCATCCATGATGATACGCACCACAAACGAATAGATCGATTACAACAGGCCTTAAGGATGTTTCAACCGACTTAGAACCAAAATAAATGGGGGTGCGAAAAGAACTAATAAGCGAATATAAACAATACACAACAACCGACCCAAGATTATTATTCCAAATTGAAAAGAACAAGGTCGGTTGACATGCAAGAAAGACAAAAATGATTAACAACCAGTATCCCACAAAAGCAAAAAAGTTAAATCCAATGTCCACCGACCCACTATTGAAGCCAATTAAAGCTAGGAATTAATGGGACAATAGATATAAATTTAACAAATCGATCGACCAATAGTTGAGGGAATCGTTTTGTCGCCAGAGAGAGAGTTACGATTTAGGGTTTTTTGCTTTATAACATGTTTGTTGGACTAGATTCGGTTTCAAAGGTCCTTAAAACTAGATTGTTTACTATAACATCAATCCCAAAAGAATGTCTGAAACTGTATATGGATATGGAAAAATCTCGCCAAACCTGTCCATACCGAAGATATTTTGCATATGAGGTTTCATCTTCATCCAGGATGTAAACGAGAGCACGCATTCTCGTTGCAAAGACACAAGCAACACCTCTAGATGCTGAACATCAAATAATGATAAAGGGGTCAAAACTATAACATGTACTTTTCAATGACTGAGTAAAGAATCTGGAAACGTAATGCAAAAAAGTTGGCACCTCTGTCTAAAATCCGACCTTAAAGAAAACGTGGCCTACTTTTTTAAATGGGTTAATTGTTTGAAAATGTATTATACTTGTCACTTTTTGTTATTGTCTGTACTAAATTTTATTTACTTTTTTTTTATTTATTTTTTTTATTTTTTTATTTTTTTTGTGTATTGAACTTTCAAATTTCGATTATTATATGTATTTTGTGACCATTTTACCCTTTTTTTTCAAATTTCGAAGGGTAAAATGGTCATTTTACATGGCTGAATAGTCACAAAATACATACAATAATCAAAATTTAAAAGTTCAGTACACAATAGGAAAAAAAATAAGTTCAATACACACAATAACAAAACGTGACAAGTATGATATATTTTCAAGTAATTAACCCCTTTTAAATGTCCAAGAACTATGAATCTATGATGGTTTAAAAAGTCGTCTTTTTTCTACTATACGTAGCCCATAGTAATTTATATTTCTTCCAAATTTTTTCTTTTTCGCAAAAATGGTTTTTTCCGTGCACACAAGGAAATAAACAACTTATGAAAAAATCAGTTAGGTTTTTTTGGCAAAGAAATATAGGATGATGTATGCCAAATGCACAAAACTAGCAATGCGTAAAAGGCAAAAATATTGGATTTGCTGAAAAATATACTTATGCATGATTTGTTCCTCTTTTAAAAAGAATGATATTGTTGTCGGCCACTCGATGAATTATATGATATTAACACGGCCGTGACTAGAGTAGTGGTTAAACAATTGTTGTAACTTACTATGGTTTATCATTGATTCGTGATCAAGAAACAGATGTTAGCAATTTCAGGTTGCTTAATACATGTCTCAAATTAACATGTATTGGAACAAAGGGAATAAGAATATTACTAAAATCATAAATCATTAAGAGTTAATGATAATTGTTTGCTTCTATCAACGGACAGACAACTCATGTATTTTTGAAAGGCAAGCAAGACCGTTGCTAAATGCTTGTTTGCTTGGTATTTAATTACTAGATGTTATACAATGTCTAAGTGGGAGTTTGTAAGATTATGTACATGATATAACTGGAATTAAATACTGTCATATCAATATGCGATCCACTGGGGTCGCACACAATAGTTCGAGATTGTAGCTTTATATATTTATTGCAAATAAATAAATGATCCATTAAATGAAATAGAGTTAGGTTAATTAATTGGACTTAATTTAGGAAGAGATTGGACCAAAAGCCCAATAGGGGCGTGAACACTTGTAGGGCCACGTTGGACGACCGACCACCATAGTGGTGGATCAGGCTGGGCTAAAAGCTAAGCATCTTTTTAAACTTGATAATTATTTTTTATTTAAGCATTGAGTTAATTATTAAGTTATTATGCAATTTTGAAAACCCTAAAATTCTCTCCCCCTCCCTCTCTTGTTCGTTCGCTGGTCACACACACACACATGAACAGATTTTGTTAGTGTGTTATTGATTAGATCTTGTGTTGCTGCTGCTTGGATCAACAACTAGCACGCTGTTGCAATCGTTAGAGGGCTAGTGTGCTAAATAGTGAGGAGCCTTGCTTTAGGTTCCTAGTTATGTGTTGATCACTCATTGCAAACAAACAGGTACGCAATTGTTGTGTGTTTTATTTTGATTAATTATAAACCTTATCTGGATCGCCGGCTCGTGGAAATTGTTGTAGGGTTTTATAGTATCCCGTTGTATGAGTTCTGATAATTGTTATGAAATTTTTAAAATTATCGCCGGCTAGTGTGCTAAATAGTGAGGAGCCTTGCTTTAGGTTCCTAGATCTGTGTTGATCACTCATTGCAAACAAACAGGTACGCAATTGTTGTGTGTTTTATTTTGATTAATTATAAACCTTATCTGGATCGCCGGCTCGTGGAAATTGTTGTAGGGTTTTATAATATCCCGTTGTATGATTTCTGATAATTGTTATGAAATTTTTAAAATTATCCCCTACGTTTTCCATCACATTTTTTTCTAAAGAAGATGAAAACTAATGACACATATATCTAAAATATCGCTCTAAACTGAAACCAACTATCCAAGCTAATCATAATGACATAAAAAAACATTAAAAAAATCGTAAAAGTAACATTCCTTGTTCATTCAAGTATACCCAATGTGAAAGCTATCAATAACACACTCAAACATACCCATAAAACTCAAATACACTAATTCAAACGATCATTAAAAAAACGAAGCAAAAGAGGAGCGGGTGTTAACTTGACCTGGAAAAATGTCTGTAGCCTTTGTCAATTAAAACAAAGCAACAAAATCTTCACATCCTCGATAACCATAGGTAACAAATTTTTCTTCAGCTTCCATTCAATTATTCTAGTTTTCAAAATACAAGTATCATTTCATACAAAAGAATAACTATAATCTTTCTCTAAGTTAAATTAATATGGCGTAAATTTTAAACTTGAACTTTAAGTATTATATTAGAATGAAAATTTAGGTAACCCAACCCAATTCAATCATAAATTAAGGTTTTTAATCAAGTAAAGATGTTGCATTCCTAATAATCTATAGGGTTTAAGTAATTAAATAGCTACATACTTTTTTAAATGTACCAATATGGTACATGTACATAAACTTTCATAAACCTGCTAATATGGAACATGGAAACTTGTTTGACCTATTAATACGCGACAACCACCAAATACCCAATTTTTACCTACTAACCACCCACCACTACCACCACCAACCATGTCCGTCAAACCCCACTACTGGTGGTGGTTTGATGGCGGTGGCCAGTTGTGGGTGGTGGTGGCGGGTGGAGGTAGGTGATGGTGGTGGTGGCGGGTGGTTTTGGGGTGTGTAGAGGCTGTTTGTGAGATGGTAGGGGTGGGTGGTGGTGGTGAGTGATGCTGGTGGCAAGCGACGGGCGATGGTGGATGGTGGTGGTGGTGTGTAGTGGGCAGTGGGTTGTTGCGTTTAGTGGTGGCAGGTGGTGGTGGTTTTGGGTGGTGGGTGGTGGGTGATGTTAGGGTGTGCAGAGGTTGTTTGTGGGGTGGTGGGGGTGGGGTGGGGGGGGGGGGTGGTGGCGGGTGGCAGGCGATGGTGGTGGCGGGTGGCGGGCGGTAGTGGTGGGTGGTGGTGGCGGGTGGTAGGTGGTGCTGGGTTGTGTAGGCTGTTTGTGGGGTGGTGGTGGTGTTTGGATTTGAGTTTTAAGTGACATGGGCCCATAAAACACGAAAATGTAAGTCTTTTGCAAGTTACCAACAAGTAGCTAGTAAAAAGATGGTAATATTAGCACAAATTTGAAAGTTCATGTACTATATTGGTAGTTTTTTTAGTACATGTACCATATTGTTACATTTGAAAAAGTACATAGCTATTTAATGACTTAAAACCTAATCTATAACTCTTCTAAAATTTTAAAGTCATGCTAAATCAAAAAACATATGATGCAAACACAAATATAACCCCTATGTACAAATTTCACATTTCTTAAGGGAAAAATATAAAATTTTAACTTTCTTATTGCACTTGACATAATATTGGAAAAAGGCATAAAATTTCAAATACAAGAATAATTTAAAAATGTACATCATAAATATTGGACGGTGTTTGAGAGAGTTTTTCTCACTTGATTATCTTATTATAAGGTTAAGAATAGATAGATAAGAAGTTTGTACATTTTGGCAATTATAGTCTAAAAAGTGACTTTCAACATTTTGGAGGTCTCAAAACATGATCTTGAAAACACATCTTCGGACACGCTCATGAAGACGCGGGATGTCTGTTAAATAAGTTCAATGATAAGAAATAAGAATGTCATATAATAAAAATCAAAGTTCGAAAAACTAAGGGCCCGTTTGGTTGGGGTGTATGGGTATGAATCTATGACTTTGAAAGTCATTAATTTTGTTTGGTTGGTTATGGGGCCCACCACAATGGATTGATGATACCCAAATGTGAATGTTTCTTCATATCTTATGTGTGTAGGTGGTTTAATCATACACTCCATTGCCATTCCACCTTATACCAACACCTATACCTATTGTGATTCATAGCAACAAACCAAACGTACCCTAAAAGAGACACCAAGAGATGTATGATTGTCTTTACTATGTGTGAACTCTCAAGTTGAGACTAGTTTCGTCCTTACTTATTTATTATAAAAAAACATTGGAAAAACTTTGCGTCATGTTCTTTACTTTCGATTTTGTGTTTAGTAAAATCATTATATCTTAGTAAGGTGTTACAATATCTCAATATTGGCCAATAGGATTAAAAGCATTTTTTTCTTTTCTTTTGAATAAATAGCGTAATATTGTGATATGATAATAAAGTTTACAATCAATCACAAAACATAAAAACGGGCATTTTAAATTAAATGAGGTAAGTATAGAACTATTAATTTTCGTAAATTTTAGTAAATATGAATTTAACAAACACCTCATAAATTTTAGTAAAACAAGTTATTAGGATATGCAAACAAATACTCTACTTGAGACATTAACTTCAAATTTTAAATTAGGCCCAACAATTATAATATTTTATTTTATACAAAAAAAAATATTATTTAAAAAATAGTGAAATTAAAAATTAAAAAAACTAACACACCACCAACTCAAATCTATGAAAAATTATAAAAGCACATAAACCTACCTGACCGAATAATAAGTGTCTAAATACTCATCATTTTATACCAATCTGAACTGCCAAAACATCCAAAAACATTCAAATATGCATCATAATACTTAAAATATCTTAGAAGTGTGTTTTATATGTTTCAAATGCAAAATAAGAAAAAACAGATGAAAAATGTACAAAGTTTGCATAATTGGCAGTTTCAGTCCCTCAAGTTTCAAAAGTTGTCAAATCTAGTCCCTGGTAAATCAAAACATGAAAAATATCATCAAAGGTCCTTAGGGATTCATAAGTTGTCAAGTATAATCCTTTAAAAGTTAAAAAATTACAAAATGACAACTTTAGTTCCTCAAGTTTCAAAAATGTCAAAATTAGTCCTTAAGGTTTTAAAAATGGCAAATTAATAAAATAAACCTTGAACTATTCTTAAATGACAAAATTGGTCCTTATGATAACATTTTGAGAAATTACATCTTCAGTCCCTTAAAAATCCAAATTTACATAAATGGTCCCTAGAGTTTGAGAAATTGGCAGAAAAGGTCCCTGGGATTTTGAAAATGGAAAATTACATCTTTTGTCCTTGTGTTATGGTTTTATTGCAGGTTTAGTCCTTGGTATTGATTTGAAAAAGTGACAAATTCAGTCCCTTAATTTTCACCAAATTGCAAAAATGGTCCTTGTTTAATACCATATACCAACCGGACCCTTTATTATAAAACCCAAAAATAAAAACTAATCCAAATCCAAACACAACACAAATCCAGCCCACCCCTAGGCCCAATCTACCCTCAGCCCACACAACCCTTAATAATATAAATGGGCGTTGACCCGTTTGACCCTCCCAATACCGCCAAACCACACACACTATTCACCCTCCTCCCTCACCACTGTAAACCAGAAACCAGGTGGTTTTACCACCACCTCACCACCCCTACAGCTCATCTCCATCTCCACCTCACCCTTGCCACCTCCCGAACATCAACAGTAAACCAATAAATGCATTTCCCACCTTTTTCTCAAATCCATCCACTCTTCTCTGTTTTTGGTACATGCTTGACCCCTAGCTCACTCCTACTATCTCTTTTGTCCCCTGCCACCTCCACAACACTCCATAAATCTTTAATTGCAGAACGTTGGCTCCAAGTTACTCCTAGGACTTTTGGCGCCAAAAGTCAGTTTGAAGGTCAGGATCAAATCAGAACAATTCAATGGTCAAGATCAAGTGGGATGTGTTCAGAGTGCTCCAAGGAACCCTAATGAGAGCCTATAAAAGGAAGAAGATGCAAGGAGAAGAATATCTAGTTTAATTTTCATATCTTAAATTCGTATTAGTGCAATTTACATTTTCAGTGTATTTCAAAGCTTTCAAGCTCTTGTTTAAGTTAATTCAGTGTTAATCAAAGTCACTTTCAGTTACATCGTTACTCATTCAGTATTTACAATTTTAAGCTCAAAATCTCAAATTCACTTGTTTCATGTTATAGTTGATGCTAAGACCTGATTTAGATCACATAAGCTCCTAGATAGCTTCTTAAAGCTATTAGAAACCTTAAAACTCAGCTTTGGTTGTTAAAGAGATAAATCATAAAAAAATAAGAAAAATAAATAAGAAAATCAAAAATCATGGTTATGGTGATCATCAAGTAGGAGCAGGGTGTATTTTGGAAGGCCTTGGGTTAGTGAATCTGTGGAGATTCCATAGGATTGTTCTTGGTTCAGTGGTTTCAAGCAGGAAAGCATTTTGTAAGTCCTAAAAATCTCATATCTTTCTTTTTACTGTAGCTGTGCTTATTACTTTGCTTTTTTAGTTGTTTTGTGCTTATTCAGTCCTAAGTAGTGATAAGACAACATAAAATTAATAGCTTGTTTGATAAATTCCTTAGTTGCTTAAATCCTTAGTTTCACAGTCAACATAGCTTAAGTAGTATTCTTGTGTATTTGTGATCATTTTCTATTTCTAAGTACTTGTTTAGATCTCATATAACATACTAAGTCATTGTAGATCAGTTATACAAGCCCTTGTAATCATTTGCTTCCTAAATCATAAAACAGTCTAGGTATAAGGTGTGTTTGGATCAGGTTGTTCATCTGTGTTAGAAGTTGTTTGAGTTGTTGTTTTTGCTTGCTTTATGTCACTTAGGGTAATATTTGGTCAGAAAAACCATATAAACTTATGGTTGCTCATAACAAAGTCAAAATAACTTTTAATCTTATATAAACTGTTGTCTGTCAAGAGATTTAGGTTCATACCTCATCAAATCACCTCACAAGTAGTTGATTTAGCATAATTTAGTCTCAATATAACTTAATTCATCATAATCAGTCAATAGGATTAGATTCAAGTTCAACAAAGTCAAACTAGTTCAAGTTTTCAAAAAGTCAAAAGTTTGCATCTCAGATTTTTCCAAATATTCAAAGAATTTTTATGATTTATGAGATTGGAGTTAGGACTTGAAACTTGTTGGGTGTAATATTTATCAGTAGGTCTTTTGATTCCCACCATTGTTTGAATTTTGTGAAATTTATTGTGGACCCCACAAGCCTTGGAACACACCTGCAGGGAAGAAGATCTCCCCTGCACCAGCATACCACCACCACACCACCAACTTTGTTGGTGGCTGCAGCCCACATCAGTGGACCCCATTGGTTCAATTTTGGTTTAGACAACCCCCCTCCTACCAAGGATCATAGATTGACCCTTGGTTCGACCTAGTGATCAGTAGACCCCACCTAAATCATCCTCATAAGCCTATCCCATTTCTGACCCAGAAACCAAATAAGCAGTTGCTTATTATAGCTTATCCCATGAGCTTATCTCATCAAATCTACTTTAAATAAGTACAAATAACTTTGGTGTATCTGATTTAACCAGTGTGGACCCCACATAACTCCATTTGAGCTTATTTCTTTGTGTGGTCAACCTTAGTCAACTGTATAAGCAAATAAGCACTCACAGTGCTTATTTTGAGTTTCCAAATTAGTTGTATTTATAAAAGTTTCTTATTTTAAGTATTTTAATAGTTTTATAAAAGAAAAACCAGAAAAATCCAACTTTAATTATAGTGATAGCTTCTATTTAATAGAAATTATCTATTTAATTTTCATTTTAGCTTATTATTAATCACTTTTCCAATTTTATAATTTCATTAATTTCCTAGTACCTTTAAGTAGTTAAAATAATTTTCTTAGATTTTTCCTAAACAGTTTACTATTTATTAGAATTAAAAGTAGTTTAAATAATTAATTAGGTAATATTAATAATTAAATAGTTTTCTTTAATTTTAAGTAACAACAGTAGAATTTTATATTTTTCCTAAGTTTTATAAAGTAGTTAAAACTTTTAGAAAATAGTTTCATAATTTTCACTGTCCATTTTCCAATTTTCTTATTTAATTTAATTAAATTAGATTTAAAATAATTAATAGGTAATTAATTAGTGGAATAACCTTAAATATAATTTTTAGTAGTTTTTATAATTTTTTAGGATTCCTGTGATGGTTAAGTAATTTTTTAAATTTTTCCATAATTTTCTAAGGTAATTTAATATTAATAGTAATTTAAAATAGTTTAATTAGATTAATTAAGTTAAATAGTTTTTAATTAACATAAAACTCATAAAAAGACAAAAATATTTATTTTCATTTTTTTGTACTTTCTTCAAGTTCTAATTAAGGTTTAGAAATTATTTTTGCAAGTTTTTAGGATAATTTGTAATATTTGTCATTTTTAGTTAATTTAAATTAGATTTAAATTAGATTTTTAAATAGTTTTATTAATTAAATAATATTTAAATATTATAATAATCACTTTTATAATTTCATTTTCATTTTCAAATTTCTTTTTAATTTTAAGTTTTCAAAAGTTTCAAAAGCACCCCCTGTAGTTTGTAATTTGTTTAAACCCACTTGTCTCTGTCTGTTATCTGATTTTCTTATTTGTGCTTTTGTGTGTAACTCTGTTATTATTTATATCTTTTCATATTATCTAAATCAGTAGTATAATCATCCCTCAATCGTTTTTGGTTACTGTCCTCAGTACCACTCATTCTCCTAATCGTTCCAAAATACAATTTCAATCTCGTTGGGATTTAACGACCCGGGGATTTCCCTATATTTCCACGGTCAATAATAACTTGCACTTTCTCCCAGGTGTGCCTATCAGCTGCACACGGTTGACTGGTTGGTTTGGGAGGAGTCAAAATTTGGCGCCGCTGCCGGGGAGGTTGTTGCGTATTTCAAAACGGTTTAAGTTTAGTGGTTTTCAAAACCCCTCCTGTACAAATATCACCACTTTGTAAATTTTTGTGAAAATTCAAAAATCAAAATCATATCTGAAAAAGTTCATTAACATTTCTCCTGAAGTGTTAAAAACACCAAACAAATCATAAACAACAAAACAAACTGTGAAGTTAAATTACTTCGTTGTCTTTAAGATTACAACCTGAAACAGCTGGTATAAGGTAAGTTCTGACATTAAATTGCGAACTGAAGAGGGATCCATTTATTTCCTCCCGCTAGCCTACGAGTAATCTTAAAGGAATGATTTCGGTTAACGAATCAGTTCCAAAAATATTGTCCATGTTTTTTCACCCATACACGAAAAGCCAAAAACATTTTACTGTGAATATAATTACATAAAAGTTACCACCGAAAACCAAGGCAGAACACCTACCAACTGGGGGTGTGAACATAATAAGTTCCCAAACTTAAGATTTAAAACTTACCATTGTATCCTCGTGAATAGTGTACCTTTTTTAAAGGAGCTGTTCATTTGTGATTATTAGATTCAAGTTCACTGTCGTTTTGCCTCTGTCTTGTTTTGATTGATACCGTTTTTAGTGCATGCGCACTCGTTCGCAAACAAAGCGTAATAAAGGAAAAAACGTAACTAAGTTACGTACTGTTGAAGAAAAACAACCAATAAAAATGAACGACGAGCCCCCATTCCCTCCCAAGGAGGAATCAGTTCCTGACACCCGAACAATGGAGGAACTGTGTCAACCTACCATGCAAGGGAGGGGTGGACCCATTGCACCACTCACTATTGGAGCCACGGACTTTGGATTAAAACACCACATGATACAACAGATCCAGAATTCGTGCCAGTTCCATGGATTGCCGGGTGACGATGCTAACAAGCATCTCGACAAATTTTTAACTGTCACCCAAAGCATGAAACAAAATGGCGTCACCGATGACGGCCTACGTTTGTACCTTTTTCCCTATTCCCTCACTCATCATGCTACTTCCTGGTTTGATCGACTTCCAAAGAATTCGATCCACACTTTTGATGAGATGATCACTAAATTTCTGGCCAAATACTTTCCACCATCTATGGTCACAAAGCTCAGGAATGATATCAGCAATTTCAGACAGCTTCCCGAAGAGTCCTTATTTGAGGCATGGGAACGCTACAAACTTGCTATTGATTGGTGTCCCAATCATAACATGCTTCTTGTCACCATTATTTATACCTTTTATAATGGTTTGACACTCCGTCATCGTGACACCATCAATGCTGCTGCTGGGGGCACCTTTATGAAAAGGACCCCTGAAGAGTGCTATGACTTAATCGAAAACATGACTGCCCATCATAATTTTTGGGACTCCTCTGCTGAGAGGAACGACTCATTTAAGTCAGCCACTCCGGCAAGCAATGAAATATCCATCCTAGCTAAAAAGCTCGATGATTTGTCCACATCAGTTTTGCGTATCCATCAGACAAATCATAATCAGGTCAAAGTTGTTAACCCAAGTTGTGAAACTTGCGGTGGTCCACATCCTTACACAGAGTGCCCAGCCTCCGGTGGCTCGGCTCGTGAAAACGTGTATGCAGCTCAAGGTTCCTATAATACGGGAGGTAATTCTTACCAACCGCAAGGAGATCGAAACCTTTTGAGCTACCGATCTAATAACTACATCGGACCACCAGGGTTTAATCAGTCCCAGAACCAAAATGGCCAAAACAGAAACCAGAACTTTAACCAGAATCAGAACCAGAACCGAATGAACCAAGGTTATAACAACCAAGGGAATTTCAATCCTGGTCAAAACCAAGTTCAACAAAATCAGAACCAAGGGAATTATAACCGAAATCAAGGTCAGAACAATTACCCACAGGGTAATTTTCAACAACAAAACCACTTCCAGGGTAATAAAAACCAGCAACATGGGAATTTCCAGAACAATCGGGCTCAAAATTTTCCAAACCAAAATCAAGCCATTGTTCTAACTGGACCATCACATGATGAGTTATTAAAACAGTTTATGAAATCCCAAGAAGAACTGAACAAAATGCTGGTTAGTCAAATATCTAATTTGCAGAAGTTTTTAAATGATCGACCCTCGGGCTCAGGTACTACTTTTCCTAGCAACACGATCGCTAATCCGAGGGGCGATGTAAAGGCGATCACCACAAGAAGTGGAGTTTCTTACAAAGGACCTACAGCTCCTTCTACCTCTTCTCCTATCCCGGTACAGGAATGTGAAACTGAGGATACTACGGATACGGTACTTCCTAATAATAACGGAGGTACCAATGACATCCCTCCTCCAGTTATCCCGGTCCCGACTCCCCCTAAAGAGTCGTGTTTGAAACTACCGAAGGTCCTGTTGAAAATCCAAAAGCCAACCCAAAACCAACAATTGCATATCCCTCACGATTGCAAGACCAGAAGCTCCGTGAAAAAGCTAATCATCAGATGGAAAAATTCTTTCAGATTTTTCAAGAACTACACTTCGATATTAGTTTCGCGGATGCTCTTCTTTTAATGCCCAAATTCGCATCGACAATCAAAAACCTGTTGAGCAATAAAGAAAAACTGTTTGAGATGGCACGAACTCCACTCAATGAAAACTGCTCTGCAGTTCTGTTGAAACAGCTTCCCGAAAAGCTAGGAGACCCCGGGAGATTTCTAATACCATGTATTTTCCCTGGCATGGTTGAGTGTTTTGCCTTGGCCGATCTTGGTGCAAGCATCAACTTAATGCCCCACTCAGTTTGGAAAAAGCTCTCTCTTCAGGCACTTAGTCCCACATGCATGACTCTCGAGCTTGCTGACCGTTCAATTTCACGTCCCCTTGGTATTGCCGAGGACGTATTTGTAAGAGTGGAAAAGTTCCATTTTCCGGCAGACTTTGTCGTTGTTGATTTCGATGCAGATCCAAGAGTTCCTCTCATTCTTGGGAGGGGATTCTTAAGAACGGGACGTGCATTAATCGATGTTTTCGATGAGGAAATCACGTTACGAGTTGGCAATGAAGCGATAATGTTCAACCTTGATCAAACCTCGAGATACTCCTCGAATTATGATGCTGAATCGGTCAACCGAATTGATGTCATTGACATTGCATCCGAGGAGTATGCTTAAGAAATCCTTGGATTCGCTGATAATTTTCCGAGTGGCAATCCCACTACTTCTTCTCATCCCATAATCGCTAATTCTTTTCCTTCCCTCACTCCGTTTGAGGGAAGTGATTTCGTCCTTGAGGAATTAGAGGCCTTTCTCAAAAGTGATTCAGTTCCCGAAGGAATTGATAACCAAGAGATTGACCCGGGGAGGGATATACTTCTCCTTGAGAAGTTATTAAACAAAGATCCTTCTCCCATTCTTGTTCTACCTCCACAACTTCATAAAGCGGAAGTCAAATATGTTGAGAAAAATGATGATTTCCCCGAGGTCGAACTTAAGGACCTGCCTCCTCATCTTGAATATGCATTCTTGGAAGGTAACGATAAGTTACCAGTCATTATTGCAAAAGACTTAAAGGATGAGGAGAAAACCGCGCTGCTTAAGGTTTTAAAGTCCCACAAGCAAGCAATTGCTTGGAAGCTCTCAGACATAAAGGGTATTAACCCGGATTTTTGTACACACAAAATCCTAATGGAAGAGGACTTTAAACCTGCCGTGCAGCATCAAAGAAGGGTAAATCCAAAAATCCACGAAGTTATCAAACTTCTCGATGCAGGATTGATTTACCCTATATCTGAAAGTCCTTGGGTTAGCCCAATACATTGTGTTCCAAAGAAGGGTGGCATTACGGTTATCACAAATGAGGATAACGAGTTGATACCAACTCGTTTGGTTACAGGGTGGCGAGTATGTATCGATTACAGAAAGCTTAACGAAGCCACCCACAAAGACCATTTTCCTCTGCCCTTTATGGATCAAATGCTCGAAAGACTAGCGGGGAATGAGTATTATTGTTTCCTCGACGGCTTCTCGGGTTACTTCCAAATTCCCATTGATCCACAGGATCAAGATAAGACTACCTTCACATGCCCTTACGGGACATTTGCCTATCGCCGCATGCCTTTTGGGTTATGCAATGCTCCGGGCACTTTCCAGAGGTGCATGATGGCTATTTTCCATGACATGATCGGAAAAACCATGGAGGTATTCATGGATGACTTCTCAGTCATCGGGAATTCTTTCGACTCATGCCTCTCCCACTTAGAAAAAATGCTTCAACGTTGTGAAAACACTAATCTTTGTCTAAACTGGGAGAAGAGCCATTTTATGGTTAAGGAGGGCATTGTCCTCGGCCATAAAATTTCAAAAAGTGGGATTGAGGTCGATAAGGCCAAAATTGATGTTATTGCTAAACTGCCTCATCCCACCACTGTTAAAGGAATAAGGAGTTTTCTCGGCCATGCCGGGTTCTATCGGAGATTCATTCAGGATTTCTCTAAAATAGCCCGGCCCATGACTCATCTTCTTGAAAAGGATGCTCCTTTTATTTTTCCCCCCGAGTGCATCGAAGCTTTTTCTATTTTAAAGAAAAGGCTTACCGAGGCACCAATCCTTGTTGGCCCCGACTGGGACTTACCCTTCGAACTTATGTGCGATGCTAGCGACTTCGCTATTGGTGCAGTTCTGGGGCAACGCAAAACCAAACATTTCCAGCCAATACACTATGCAAGTAAGACCATGAATGAAGCTCAAACACACTATACCACCACAGAAAAAGAATTATTAGCTGTGGTGTATGCCTTTGAAAAATTTCGGTCTTACTTAATCTTAAACAAAAGCGTGGTGTATACGGACCATTCGGCTTTGAAATACATGTTCACTAAACAGGACGCAAAGCCAATACTACTCCGTTGGGTCCTGCTCCTTCAGGAATTCGATATTCTCATAAGAGATAAAAAAGGAGCAGAGAACCTTGCAGCTGATCACTTGTCCCGGTTAGAAAATCCTCATCAGGATATTCTCGAGAGAAAAGAAATTAATGAAACTTTTCCTCTGGAGACTCTAAATCTAATCTCTACCCGGGATAATTCCAATACCCCATGGTTTGCCGACTTTGCAAATTACCGTGCGGGTAATTTCGTTGTGAAAGGGATGTCGTCCGAACAGAAAAGAAAATTCTTTAAAGATGTAAAACATTACTTCTGGGACGACCCCTACTTGTTCAAAATATGTGCGGATCAAGTCATCCGACGGTGTGTCCATGGCCAAGAAGCCATGGAAATTCTTAAAGCTTGTCATGATGGACCCACGGGGGGACATCATAACCCAAACTACACCGCCAAAAAGGTGTTTGATTCAGGATTCTTTTGGCCCACGATCTATAAAGACGCCCATGAACTTATCAAAACCTGTGAGGCTTGCCAGCGTCACGGGAATATTTCCAAAAAGAATGAGATGCCGCAAAACGCCATCCAAGTCTGTGAAATATTTAATATGTGGGGCATTGATTTTATGGGGCCATTCCCGTCTTCACGAGGGAATAAATACATACTCGTGGCTGTCGACTATCTGTCAAAATGGGTTGAAGCAAAAGCTTTACCCACCAATGATGCCCGAGTAGTCGTTAAATTTTTAAAGTCTCTCTTTGCCAGATTCGGGACTCCTCGTGCCATTATCAGTGATCATAGCACTCACTTCTGTAATGAACAATTTGCAAGAGTGATGCTGAAATATGGTGTAACTCACCGTCTTTCAACAACATATCACCCCCAAACAAGTGGGCAGGTGGAGGTCTCAAATCGGGGTATTAAGAGAATTTTGGAGAGGACGGTTGGTGAAAACCGTGCCTCTTGGTCGGATAAGCTGGATGATGCATTATGGGCTTTCCGCACTGCTTACAAAACACCCATCGGGTGTACTCCATATAAGCTAGTGTACGGGAAAGCATGTCATCTTCCGATCGAATTAGAACATAAGGCCTATTGGGCCTTAAAACATGCAAATTTCGACCTTCAGACAGCGGGTGATCACCGTAAAGTTCAACTAAACGAACTAAATGAATTACGTGATCAAGCTTACGAAAATTCTTTAATCTATAAAGAAAAGACTAAGAAGATACATGACTCTAAAATTAAGAACCGCGTTTTCAACGTTGGTGACAGAGTTCTTCTTTTCAATTCAAGATTAAAAATTTTCTCGGGAAAACTAAAAACCCGTTGGTCTGGACCATTTACTATAACAAAAGTATACCCATATGGAACTGTTGAGTTATTGCAACCCGACGGTCCCAATTTTAAAGTAAATGGTCATCGGTTAAAACACTATTTTGGAGGGGACATACAACCAATGGTTGTCCCAGATCTCCAAACTTACCCCATGGACCAATAAATTCGGGGTCGAGTCAAGCTAGCGACTCGGTAATCAAAAACAGTAGCTACCTCATGGACAATTTAATTCGAGGTCGAGTCAAGCTAGCGACTCGGTAATCAAAAACAGTAGCAATATGGGTTTTCACCCATATTTCTGTCTCCTCACCCCTTTCTACCACACTAGTGTGGGCAAGATGAACCACATGTTGTACATATGTATATATTTTTTCAAAAAAAAAAAAAAAAAAAAAAAAGTTGCGTTTGTATGTAAATAGACTAAAATAAAAGGTTAATAGTATTACCTTCTTACGTTCTAAGTCTTGGTGGGACACCAAGTACTTTGAATATTGAGGGCAATATTCAGTTCTAAGTGTGGGGGAGAGTTCTCACGAATTCAAAACACATGTTCCATCAAGAACCCCCATTTGATCAAAATTACCAGTTTTTTCACACTTAGAAATGCAATTAATGGTTATCAATCCACCATGTCTAACCCACAAAAGGATTGGCTAGTCCAGGAGCAAACGGCTCTTGGTAAAGACATCTCAAATCCGTTGATGGCTTGCAATTTGCCCAAAATTGTATGGTTCCTCAACTCCCCATATCCCATAAAGCGAATGAGTTGGCTAACCCGCAAGATTATGGCTTGTGGTAAAGGCCGTGGAAAAACCATAATTGGTAATCAGCTCACCAAGATGTTGACTATTCCATCAAGAGTTGGCTAGTCCAGAAGCAAACGGCTTTTGGTAAAGACAAATCAAATCCGTTGACAGTTGGTGGTTTGCTCAAAATCACACGGTTATCAGATGTGCCACAGTTCTTACATCTGGCTACTCCAGAAGTGATGGCTTTTGGTAAAGAGTAAAAATCCATTAATTTTTTCTCAAAAGATTGCTAGGGACTAGCAATAGTTTAGTGTGGGGGATTGATGAGTGTCTAAATACTCATCATTTTATACCAATCTGAACTGCCAAAACATCCAAAAACACTCAAATATGCATCATAATACTTAAAATATCTTAGAAGTGTGTTTTATATGTTTCAAATGCAAAATAAGCAAAAACAGATGAAAAACGTACAAAGTTTGCATAATTGGCAGTTTCAGTCCCTCAAGTTTCAAAAGTTGTCAAATCTAGTCCCTGGTAAATCAAAACATGAAAAATATCATCAAAGGTCCTTAGGGATTCATAAGTTGTCAAGTATAATCCTTTAAAAGTTAAAAAATTACAAAATGACAACTTTAGTCCCTCAAGTTTCAAAAATGTCAAAATTAGTCCTTAAGGTTTTAAAAATGGCAAATTAATAAAATAAACCTTGAACTATTCTTAAATGACAAAATTGGTCCTTATGATAACATTTTGAGAAATTACATCTTCAGTCCCTTAAAAATCCAAATTTACATAAATGGTCCCCGGAGTTTGAGAAATTGGCAGAAAAGGTCCCTGGGATTTTGAAAATGGAAAATTACATCTTTTGTCCTTGTGTTATGGTTTTATTGCAGGTTTAGTCCTTGGTATTGGTTTGAAAAAGTGACAAATTCAGTCCCTTAATTTTCACCAAATTGCAAAAATGGTCCTTGTTTAATACCATATACCAACCGGACCCTTTATTATAAAACCCAAAAATAAAAACTAATCCAAATCCAAACACAACACAAATCCAGCCCACCCCTAGGCCCAATCTACCCTCAGCCCACACAACCCTTAATAATATAAACGGGCGTTGACCCGTTTGACCCTCCCAATACCGCCAAACCACACACACTATTCACCCTCCTCCCTCACCACTGTAAACCAGAAACCAGGTGGTTTTACCACCACCTCACCACCCCTACAGCTCATCTCCATCTCCACCTCACCCTTGCCACCTCCCGAACATCAACAGTAAACCAATAAATGCATTTCCCACCTTTTTCTCAAATCCATCCACTCTTCTCTGTTTTTGGTACATGCTTGACCCCTAGCCCACTCCTACTATCTCTTTTGTCCCCTTCCACCTCCACAACACTCCATAAATCTTTAATTGCAGAACGTTGGCTCCAAGTTACTCCTAGGACTTTTGGCGCCAAAAGTCAGTTTGAAGGTCAGGATCAAATCAGAACAATTCAATGGTCAAGATCAAGTGGGATGTGTTCAGAGTGCTCCAAGGAACCCTAATGAGAGCCTATAAAAGGAAGAAGATGCAAGGAGAAGAATATCTAGTTTAATTTTCATATCTTAAATTCGTATTAGTGCAATTTACATTTTCAGTGTATTTCAAAGCTTTCAAGCTCTTGTTTAAGTTAATTCAGTGTTAATCAAAGTCACTTTCAGTTTCAATTTCAGTTCCATCGTTACTCATTTAGTATTTACAATTTTAAGCTCAAAATCTCAAATTCACTTGTTTCATGTTATAGTTGATGTTAAGACCTGATTTAGATCACATAAGCTCCTAGATAGCTTCTTAAAGCTATTAGAAACCTTAAAACTCAGCTTTGGTTGTTAAAGAGATAAATCATAAAAAATAAGAAAAATAAATAAGAAAATCAAAAATCATGGTTATGGTGATCATCAAGTAGGAGCAGGGTGTATTTTGGAAGGCCTTGGGTTAGTGAATCTGTGGAGATTCCATAGGATTGTTCTTGGTTCATTGGTTTCAAGCATGAAAGCATTTTGTAAGTCCTAAAAATCTCATATCTGTCTTTTTACTGTAGCTGTGCTTATTACTTTGCTTTTTCAGTTGTTTTGTGCTTATTCAGTCCTAAGTAGTGATAAGACAACATAAAATTAATAGCTTGTTTGATAAATTCCTTAGTTGCTTAAATCCTTAGTTTCACAGTCAACATAACTTAAGTAGTATTCTTGTGTATTTGTGATCATTTTCTGTTTCTAAGTACTTGTTTAGATCTCATATAACATAGTAAGTCATTGTAGATCAGTTATACAAGCCCTTGTAATCATTTGCTTCCTAAATCATAAAATAGTCTAGGTATAAGGTGTGTTTGGATCAGGTTGTTCATCTGTGTTAGAAGTTGTTTGAGTTGTTATTTTTGCTTGCTTTATGTCACTTAGGGTAATATTAGGTCAGAAAAACCATATAAACTTATGCTTGCTCATAACAAAGTCAAAATAACTTTTAATCTTATATAAATTGTTGTCTGTCAAGAGATTTAGGTTCATACCTCATCAAATCACCTCACAAGTAGTTGATTTAGCATAATTTAGTCTCAATATAACTTAATTCATCATAATCAGTCAATAGGATTAGATTAAAGTTCAACAAAGTCAAACTAGTTCAAGTTTTCAAAAAGTCAAAAGTTTGCATCTCAGATTTTTCCAAATATTCAAAGAATTTTTATGATTTATGAGATTGGAGTTAGGACTTGAAACTTGTTGGGTGTAATATCTATCAGTAGGTATTTTGATTCCCACCATTGTTTGAATTTTGTGAAATTTATTGTGGACCCCACAAGCCTTGGAACACACCTGCAGGGAAGAAGATCTCCCCTGCACCAGCATACCACCACCACACCACCAACTTTGTTGGTGGCTGCAACCCACGTCAGTGGACCCCATTGGTTCAATTTTGGTTTAGACAACCCCCTCCTACCAAGGATCATAGATTGACCCTTGGTTTGACCTAGTGATCAGTGGACCCCACCTAAATCATCCTTATAAGTCTGTCCCATTTCTGACCCAGAAACCAAATAAGCAGTTGCTTATTATAACTTTTTAGCTTATCCCATGAGCTTATCTCATCAAATCTAGTTTAAATAAGTCCAAATAACTTATGTGTATCTGATTTAACCAGTGTGGACCCCACATAACTCTATTTGAGCTTATTTCTTTGTGTGGTCAACCTTAGTCAACTGTATAAGCAAATAAGCACTCACAGTGCTTATTTTGAGTTTCCAAATTAGTTGTATTTGTAAAAGTTTCTTATTTTAAGTATTTTAATAGTTTTATAAAAGAAAAACCAGAAAAAGCCAACTTTAATTATAGTGATAGCTTCTATTTAATAGAAATTATCTATTTAATTTTCATTTTAGCTTATTATTAATCACTTTTCCAATTTTATAATTTTATTAATTGCCTAGTACCTTTAAGTAGTTAAAATAATTTTCTTAGATTTTTCCTAAACAGTTTACTATTTATTAGAATTAAAAGTAGTTTAAATAATTAATTAGGTAATATTAATAATTAAATAGTTTTCTTTAATTTTAAGTAACAACAGTAGAATTTTATATTTTTACTAAGTTTTATAAAGTAGTTAAAACTTTTAGAAAATAGTTTCATAATTTTCACTGTCCATTTTCCAATTTTCTTATTTAATTTAATTAAATTAGATTTAAAATAATTAATAGGTAATTAATTAGTGGAATAACCTTAAATATAATTTTTAGTAGTTTTTATAATTTTTTAGGATTCCTGTGATGGTTAAGTAATTTTATAAATTTTTCCATAATTTTCTAAGGTAATTTAGTAGTAATAGTAATTTAAAATAGTTTAATTAGATTAATTAAGTTAAATAGTTTTTAATTAATAGAAAACTCATAAAAAGACAAAAATATTTATTTTCATTTTTTATACTTTCTTCAAGTTTTAATTAAGGTTTAGAAATTATTTTTGCAAGTTTTTAGGATAATTTGTAATATTTGTCATTTTTAGTTAATTTAAATTAGATTTTTAAATAGTTTTATTAATTAAATAATATTTAAATATTATAATAATCACTTTTATAATTTCATTTTCATTTTCAAATTTCTTTTTAATTTTAAGTTTTCAAAAGTTTCAAAAGCACCCCCTGTAGTTTGTAATTTGTTTAAACCCACTTGTCTCTGTCTGTTATCTGATTTTCTTATTTGTGCTTTTGTGTGTAACTCTTATATTATTTATATCTTTTCATATTATCTAAATCAGTAGTATAATCATCCCTCAATCATTTTTGGTTACTGTCCTCAGTACCACTCATTCTCCTAATCGTTCCAAAATACAATTTCAATCTCGTTGGGATTTAACGACCCGGGGATTTCCCTATATTTCCATGGTCAATAATAACTTGCACTTTCTCCCAGGTGGGCCTATCAGCTGTACACGGTTGACTGGTTGGTTTGGGAGGAGTCACCGAACCCTTTCTTCTTTCATCTTATCTACTTGCATACCATCAAACGCTCGAGTTTAATATCTCATACGCGCTGATCTCTACTGGCTTTTTAGACTTTTTGTATTGTTTGTATTTGTTCTCGTTATACCTTTATGCAGGTTTTTCACTTTAATTTAGGATATCATCTTGATATTTTCATATAAGTTTTAAGAGTTTTGGTTGTGATAAGGCGAAAAGTGTACCGCTTTTAAGGGGTCATTTAAGCCCGAATTCGTGTATTTGATCAATTACTGCCCTAAATCGTTCCTTTTGTCATTTTAGGTACTTTTGAGGAGAAATCTAGAAAAGGAAGCATTTTGGACGTTTTTGGAGCATAAAAGTGAAGAAAACGGCAAAGTCTCAAAATCCTTGCTGGGAACAGTACCTGACGACGTCAAGACCTCACACATGACGGCTTCAAGAGTGGAAAAAGAGGTGGAAGTGGAAAATACACGTGACGGCCCAGAACATTTTTAGTGTAATTGACCTGACGGCGTCACCAAGGCCGTCAGGGTCATTTTGTAAGTGACGGCCCAAAGCTTAATTTCTACATGACAGCGTCAAGACTGGATCTAGGCAATACGACCATTAATTTGGCGGCGAGTTGACGGCGTCAGAAGCTACAACGTGACACCGTCAGGATGTATTATCTATATATATTTTTTCCAATTTTTCATTCAATGTGTGGAACATTAGGAGAACTTTGGAGAGCTTAAACCCTAGACGAATTTTCTGTAAAAACAAGGGTTTCAACCCTTGTTCCATCCATGCTTAATTGAAGATAAGTTTTCCAATAATCATACGATATATCTATGTGTTGTGTGATTCTATCTTATGCTTGTCTTTCTTTTAACATGCTAGGCTAGGTTTTTATTGTGTTTGCTTAGATGTAGTGAAACCTAGATGTTGATTATTGGTTGATGGTTTGTTTATAATTGTTGTGGATGATTGTATTCGATGTTAGGCTTAAGAAAACTGGCAGACTTCCATTGGTAACTTGCTTGAACGTCTTAAGAAACATGATCGGAGGTGTACTTCGATTTTTGTTTGTATTTAATGCATAAGTGAATTCTAGTGATCCCATGTTAGGAGCTTTTAGTCGGCTAGACATATGAGTGAAGTAGGAGCTTATAGAGTTATGGAATATTGTACACGGCTCTACGACTAGTATTAAGGAATATAACCCGTCATCCATGCAATTGTAACAAGCTAATCAATCGGTAAAAGATATCTAGGGAGTAATGAAATCTAAGTAAACACATCTTTTCTCAGTATTGTTTTCACCACATAATTACATTAGTTTATTTTTATTTTATTTTGATTGCATCTTTAGTTATTTGGGTTAGTTGACTAGCAACAAACTTCGCTCACTCCTTCAAAACCCGAGATTTTACTTGCTTTTTATAAAATATAAAAATACAAAAAGAATCATCCCTCACTTCTAGACCTAGTTTAGTAGGCTTTCTAATCCTAGTGACACTATTCTGAGTTGAACGATCAATCCCCCGGTACTTGTCACTATGCTATACTACAACGATCAGGTACACTGCCTGGCGGGGATTGCAAGCTTCTCAAGATCCCTTTAGAGGTAAAACCAGTTGCGAGGGCGCAATCCCGCGTATCAAGTTTTTGGCGCCGCAGCCCGGGGAATAGTTATTGTCTAGGTTAGAATTTCTTTTTATTAGGTCTACTTGCTAGATTCCTTTCTAGTAAGATTTTTATTTTTATTTTTATTTTTATAGGTTTCATTTAGTCTATCTCATTTCTTTGTTCCTTTGTTCGTAACCATTACCATCTGACTTCATGGAAGGTGGTAATATCCTTGAACCCATCAACCTACCACAACAAAACCACCCACAAAACCTACCACAACCAAACCAACCTCCTAGACCCCGAACTTTTGGAGAGTATTCCCGTCCTAGCCACCAAGGCTATCGAAACACCATTGAGCTCACTCAAGGAGCCAATGTGTCTCCCTTGCGATCCGACACCATCCGGTTGGTGCAAAGCGGATGTGCATTTCATGGACTTCGTTCCGAAGATCCTATTCAACATCTCAAGGATTTCCTAAAAATCGTAGATTCCATAGACCTTGATGTTGCAACTAGAGAGACGACCCGGTTATGTCTATTCCAATTCTCTCTACGTGACCAAGCTAGTCAATGGCTTGAACGTTTACCCGCGGGATACATCACTTCTTGGGATGATCTCACCTTTCGTTTCCTTGCTCAATTTTTCCCACCGGGGAGAACTACCAAGCTTAGAAATGACATCTTGATGTTCCAACAACGTCAAGGTGAAACTCTCTATGAAGCATGGACTCGTTTCAAGGACTTACTCCAAAAAGTGCCTCATCATGGCATAGATCTTTGGCTCCAAGTCCAAATCTTCTATGACCATATCGATCTCTCCACAAGGCGAACCATTGACCAATCGGCCGGTGGCAAGCTACGTGATCTATGTGCGGAAGAATCATGGGAACTCATAGAAGATCTTGCTCTTTATGACAACGAAAGTTGGAATGATCCCCGTGATTTGAACAAAACGGTCAAGGCGATATCTTTGCCTTCGAACAATTCTAGCACTCCCGACCGTAGGATCATGGAACTTGAGGACCAAGTCAAGTTTCTCATGAAATCACTTCTTCATGCGAATTATGTAGTGGTCCCCATGACACTCGTGATTGCGTGGAACTCCCCGGACATGCTTTTGCGGATTACGCATCCTCGCGTACCGACGAAGCGGGAGACAAGTGGTGATCGGCTCCAAACGGTCAACTAAAGTCAACCACGGATGTAGTCTACATGGTCAAACTGCTTAGAGTAAATCTCCGTGGAAGTATAGGGTTTCCCCGGGTCGTTATGTCCCGACGAGGTGTGATGGTACAAAAACAGGTTTGTGATCGGGTGAATTTGGACAGGAAAGGGGTAAAAGGGTGATTTGAATGATTACGCTAAGGAAATATAAGTGAAAACAACTTAAATAACCTAAAATAACTAAAACGTAAAGTTACATTACCCTAGAACGTATTAAAAATTAAAAACGCGCGTTTATGTTAAAAAATAACGTCAACGCGCAAAATAAAAAGTGAATTTTGAGCTACGCTAACCCTACGGACATGAAAATTATATTTTTACGAACCTAATGATAAAAGAAAATTTTAGAAAAAAGAAAATTATTTTTTTTGACTTTTTAATTATTTATTATTAATTAATTACTAAATAAACTAAATTAAATTATTAAAAATACTAAATTAAGTTTGAAAATGACAAAACTTTTCCTGAAATTACTTAACACTATCAGGAAACTAGGAAAAATGGAAAAAGGTTCACAAGCTTATTAATAAGCAGTGAAATAAGCAAAGAATCAAAATAAGCTAATTAAACCAACACTACTTTATAAATAAAATGTGCATGGTTTAAACTGAAAAAGACCCTAGGGCGCTTGGTAGTGAGGTGTGTGTTGTGTATGTTCAGTTGTGAGCCAAGGGACACAGGTTCGAATCCTGCCCTTTGCTTTTTTGCAAAACTGTTTTTTTTTTTACTTTTTATTTTACAACTTTACTAAACAACTGAAAATAATCAACTTTAAAAAAAGACAACTTTTATGAAACTAACAAATAAGCTCTGTTGGGGCTTATTTTCCACAACAGTTAAGCTTTTAGCTAAAGATAGAATTTTAAAACTAGAAAAGCCATTGATAAGCTACAAGCTAACCACCAAAGTAAAAATAAACTTCAAACAAGCTAGAAACACTAAGATTAAGCTAGAAAGTATAAAGGAGTAAACTGAAAAAGCTTTAACAAAGCAAATAAGCTGTTGGGAATTAAATAATCAGAAGAATCAGCATAAAGGCTTAAGGAAATACATCAAATATGTTTCTGCTGATAAAGCACAAAGCACGTTTCCACTGATGGATTCTGCTGAAGAACGTTTTCTACTGATGGATTCTGCTGATGCTACTATGACTCATACAACAGCTGTGTAGATAAGTACGACTTATTCTACTGATTCATATACAAGAAAAATATCTTTGTTGTAGTCATCAAATTGAACACTCCAAGTGAGTTGTAATCCTAGATACATGTTGTATCTTAATTAATGACTGACATGATAAGTCATCATCTAGCTAGAATGAAGGGTAGTTATAAGCTAAGCTAGTATTTAAGATGAGTCATATAGATTGTAAAAGATCTTTCCTTGGACTATAAAAGAAAGATCTTAGATATGACTTAAAAAGTACGAGAAGAGTGTGATAGCGATATATGTGAGTAGAGATATACATAGAGAAAAACAATAGAACAAACACAAGATTCAAGGTCTTTGTAACCCTAGTGATAGTGAAGATCACTCGTATTATTTTGAATAATATTGAATCATTTGGTGAAATACTTTCATTGTTCTTTGTTAAATAAATACAAACATCACAGTTCCATTTCCAATAAACATTGTAAGTGTGGTTAAGTAGATTCCGCATACTTAATCATATTCACTCAAAGTATCACATATACACATTACAAAGGTCCAACACCTCATAGTGTGTGATCAAACCAAGTGATCCTCTCAATTGGTATCAGAGATTCCAGGTTGATATCTTTGATTTAGAAGAAGAAATGGATACAAAATCTATTTAAACAAATGTTGCTGCAAAGCTGCCAGTTCTCAAACAGAATGAGTTTGAATTGTGGAGGTTAAGAATAGAACAGTTTTTCCAGGTGCAGGATTACACTCTCTGGGAAATCATTGAAGATGGAAACTCTTTCCAACCCACAACCACTTCATCAACAGTTGAAGGTAGGGAATTTACAATTGTTAAAACTATCCCTTCAACTGCTGAAGAAAGAATAAAGAAGAAGAATGACCTCAAGGCCAGGAGTATGCTGATGATGACCATTCCAAATGATCAACTTATAAACTTCAGCAAATTCAAAGATGCCAAGTCATTATTTGGGGCAATTGTTGCAAGATATGGAGGGAATGAAGCCACAAAGAAGACCCAGAATACCCTTCTCAAGCAGCAGTTTGAAAATTTCTCGTCAACCATGAATGAATCTCTTGACCACATGTTTACAAGGCTACATAAAATTGTGAGCCAACTTGCTGTTCTTGGGGTTGACATACCTCAAGAAGATTTAAACTCAAAATTTCTGAGAAGCTTACCAGAAGAGTGGGCTATGCATGTTGTTGTCTGGAAGAATAAACCAGACATAGACACTATGGATCTTATGGATTTGTATAGCAACTTTAAAATTGTGGAACAAGAAGTTAAGAAAACTGGTGTCTCAAGTTCATATACTGGGAACATGGCTTTTATGTCATCCCTAGTATTTCAAAACCAGTTAAAGATGAAAAGGTTGAGAATGGAATTGGTGCTGCTAGTTCATCAAGCAGTACTTTTGGTATAATGAATGAAAAGGCTTGTTGTCACAACTCGTAAATTCTGGTCTTTTCCCGAACTTTCACATTTACTATTCATCGGTTACTATTCATCGATCACTATTCATCATTTTACTATTCATCATTTTTGAGGTCAGTTTGATATTCTGAGAAGCGTTTGAAAATTTTACGATTCATAAAACACTATTCACCTCCGGAGAAAATTTGTTATTTATGCGTGAGTTGCGTCATTTCTATATACGTACGGTTATTTACCTAATAAACGTTATCTTATGAGCTATTATTTTGAATAATTAATCCGACAATCCCAACTATGGTCCTGACATATTTTTATACTCATAATAATAATATAAAAATTATATTATTAATTTAACCGGTGTTTTCAAATCAACTGTTACGTTTTCCGGTCAAAGCTTATAACTCCGTCGGTTTGCTATATTTCAACCCGATCATTATTTTAACTTCCAATTCTCATCAGGAATATTATTTTACAATTTTTACAACTTCATTATATTTTATTTTATCTCGTTACAATTTATTTTTAGTTAACTCGGTACCCGGTATCCCCTAAAACACAAAATATCTACACATTATTAGCTAAATCATACACAAAATCTTCCATTTTCTCCTACTTTCTTGACTTTGCCACCCCCCTCCTTACCAATCATCTTACAAGTCTTAAATTTCATCCTAACTCATTAAAGATTGTCATAGTATGTCTAGATAATAAAATATAAAACATACACCTACACTTTTCATTCATTTGACAAGATCAAAACAAGTAAACTTCTTCTCTTTGTTTCTCTCTTGGGTTCACGGCAAACAACAACAAGGAGGTCAAGACCAAGGATTTTTCCAAGATCAAGTGTTAATCTAGTTCCTTTTGTTGTCCTTGTTTGAGTTTTGTAATAAAAACTCAAGGTTTCTTAGGTTTTACTCATCCAAATCATCTCAAATCTTTCTTGTAAGTTGTCAAACTCTTGTTCATAATTTTTTTCATGTTATTTTTATGATCATATGATTTCCATTCAAGATCTACATGCATATGTTAGTATATACCACTCATTTATATATATATCTAACTTTTGAACTCTAGAAATAGATTATTGTTAGATCCTTGTTAGATCCACTTGATTTATGATGTTTAGGAACCCATGACACCCTAAGAAGGTGTATGGTAAGATTATACTAGATTTGTGGTGATTGAAAGTGATTTGGTTGAGGTTGAAACAAGTTTGAAACTAGGAAAATGATTTTTGAAACAATAGATATACCTACTGTTGCTATTTTTAAAACGGGGGAAAATCAGTAGAGATGGGTAATTTTTGACCAAAGATTTAGAAAATACTTTCAAAAACGAAGCCGTGGGCGAAAGAACGGATTAAAACGAGTTAATAACGAAGGAGATATGATTTTCCGAATTTAGCGACGAAAACTAGTTTTCTGAAAAACTGCTTGCTGATGAACAGTTGTCACAGGCTGTTTTGGGCATAAAACTTGATCTAGCCGTCCCGACTTATCAAAAATATGTTAGTATGTTGTCCCACGATTCCGGGAATGTAAAGAACGTAGAAAACGAGCTTAAAACGACCAAGATATACACTTTTGAAACTAGGCGAACTATATATATATTTGACAACCTCTAATAGCACATATTCTCTTAAGTTATGGAAACACTATAAATCAACGCCAACACTTATTTTCAAACTACGAGTGGTATAGGCTTCATGTGCATGTACATTCATCGCATCCCCTCATAATTTAAGTAGATCGTATCATTCGTTCATTATAGGTCGCGGTTAGAGATCGAACCTCATTTCTGTGTAACCACTTTTGTCTTCGTAGCTATTCGCACCAGGTGAGTCATAGCCCCTACTCTTTTAAATTGTTTTGTCAACTTTTGGGGGAGAATACATGCTCGTTTTTACTTGAACTATTACTTGACTCTTTAAACATGGTTTTGACTTGAACTTTATTATGAATTTATGACTTGTCTTGACCTTTTGAACTTGACTTAAACTTTTGAACTTATGTACCGTACGTACTTTGACTTAAAGTCTCCCTTGTTCGGAGCAACACTATAAAGTCTCCCTTGTTCGGAGCAGCATTATAAAGTCTCCCCTGTCGACGGAGCAGCATCCTAATACGACGGTATTGGAAGGCCATTAATTTGGATACATCCTAATACTACGGTATTGGAAGGCCATTAATTTGGATGCATCCCAACCGTAAGTTGTTGGAAGACCCTAGAGGTGTGTTGTGCATCCTGACTGTATGTCGGAAGACCCTTGTGGTGACGTTTACACTTTTAACTACTATGATACACGTACATATGATTAACAATTTGACATATTATATTGACCACTTGTGCTTGACAACTAGACATAAACTAATTAGCAGTGGGTTGTAAACACACAGGTTACAAGTCTCTTATGGCGGGACTTGTAACTGAGTGGATTTACGATGCCTTTGCTGTGTGATCATTTTTCCTATAAACTTTATTTGTTAAACAAACTCTATGAACTCACCAACCTCGTGTTGACACTTTAGCATGTATTTTCAGGTTTTTAGCCAATGGCACGCTACTGGAGGTTTTGGCAGGGCATGGCATGGTCATAGAAGACTCTGATTATTTATATGGGAACCGTTTTAAACTACTTTTAAGGGCCTACTTCCGCACTACTTTTAAAATGTAAATTCAACATTTATGACTTAACTATTTTATTCTAAATGATTGAAGTGAAAACCATTTTTGAACTAGTGTTGTCATACCAATTGAGTTACACCCCAGCTACACGTATGCTTCCGCTGGACCCGATTTTGGGGGTGTGACAGATTGGTATCAGAGCTCTGGCTATAGCGAACTAAGTGTTTTTAAAACCTAGACTATAGCTACTTTTACGAAAAACTTAACCCTATGACCGTCACGTGCCTGCCTGCCAAGATGATGCCTCACTTGTGGTTTGTTGCTGACTTAGGTGATGAGATTTGTGTCTCATTATCTGGTATATTATACTCACTTAATCTAGTTGATTTCTATCATTGTCTTTCATATAAGCATGTTCACGTATCATATATGTCACCACGTTATGTTTCTCCTTGCATAGTTTCATCATTTGACCTCGAGTTTGGTCACCTGCCTTAGTCTTTCTGAACGTCTTGGTATTTATGAAGGACATAGTGTTAGTATAACTGAGCTGAGTATTTCAAAATTCATGGAACCTCGGTGGAATATAGACTAGTCACCTATATTCAACCCGGGATAGTGGGACATAGGCTGACTACCTATATCCGACTCAGAAATGAATTTTGCAACACTGAGAATGGTTATAATAAAATTCTGTCTGGATTGAATCCTCTACTCAATTTTCAAATGTTTCATTTATGTGTATGTATACCCTCGTTGTCAGAACGCTTATACTTTTCATCACCTCGTAAACCGCCACCTGAAAAACACGTCAACTAGTCATTTCATCTCATGAATTTTCATCTTTATAACACTTCGGAGACCAACGTTAACTGAACTTCGGGACGAAGTTCCCTTAAGGGGTAGAGACTGTCACAACTCGTAAATTCTGGTCTTTTCCCGAACTTTCACATTTACTATTCATCAGTTACTATTCATCGATCACTATTCATCATTTTACTATTCATCATTTTTTAGGTCAGTTTGATATTCTGAGAAGCGTTTGAAAATTTTACTATTCATAAAACACTATTCACCTCCGGAGAAAATTTGTCATTTATGCGTGAGTTGCGTCATTTCTGTATACGTACGGTTATTTACCTAATAAACGTTATCTTATGAGCTATTATTTTGAATAATTAATCCGACAATCCTAACTATGGTCCTGACATATTTTTATACTCATAATAATAATATAAAAATTATATTATTAATTTAACCGGTGTTTTCAAATCAACTGTTACGTTTTCCGGTCAAAGCTTATAACTCCGTCGGTTTGCTATATTTCAACCCGATCATTATTTTAACTTCCGATTCTCATCAGGAATATTATTTTACAATTTTTACAACTTCATTATATTTTATTTTATCTCGTTACAATTTATTTTTAGTTAACTCGGTACCCGGTATCCCCTAAAACACAAAATATCTACACATTATTAGCTAAATCATACACAAAATCTTCCATTTTCTCCTACTTTCTTGACTTTGCCACCCCCCTCCTTACCAATCATCTTACAAGTCTTAAATTTCATCCTAACTCATTAAAGATTGTCATAGTATGTCTAGATAATAAAATATAAAACATACACCTACACTTTTCATTCATTTGACAAGATCAAAACAAGTAAACTTCTTCTCTTTGTTTCTCTCTTGGGTTCACGGCAAACAACAACAAGGAGGTCAAGACCAAGGATTTTTCCAAGATCAAGTGTTAATCTAGTTCCTTTTGTTGTCTTTGTTTGAGTTTTGTAATAAAAACTCAAGGTTTCTTAGGTTTTACTCATCCAAATCATCTCAAATCTTTCTTGTAAGTTGTCAAACTCTTGTTCATAATTTTTTTCATGTTATTTTTATGATCATATGATTTCCATTCAAGATCTACATGCATATGTTAGTATATACCACTCATTTATATATATATATATCTAACTTTTGAACTCTAGAAATAGATTATTGTTAGATCCTTGTTAGATCCACTTGATTTATGATGTTTAGGAACCCATGACACCCTAAGAAGGTGTATGGTAAGATTAGACTAGATTTGTGGTGATTGAAAGTGATTTGGTTGAGGTTGAAACAAGTTTGAAACTAGGAAAATGATTTTTGAAACAATAGATATACCTACTGTTGCTATTTTTAAAACGGGGGAAAATCAGTAGATTATGGGTAATTTTTGACCAAAGATTTAGAAAATACTTTCAAAAACGAAGCCGTGGGCGAAAGAACGGATTAAAACGAGTTAATAACGAAGGAGATATGATTTTCCGAATTTAGCGACGAAAACTAGTTTTCTGAAAAACTGCTTGCTGATGAACAGTTGTCACGGGCTGTTTTGGGCATAAAACTTGATCTAGCCGTTCCGACTTATCAAAAATATGTTAGTATGTTGTCCCACGATTCCGGGAATGTAAAGAACGTAGAAAACGAGCTTAAAACGACCAAGATATACACTTTTGAAACTAGGCGAACTATATATATATTTGACAACCTCTAATAGCACATATTCTATTAAGTTATGGAAACACTATAAATCAACGCCAACACTTATTTTCAAACTACGAGTGGTATAGGCTTCATGTGCATGTACATTCATCGCATCCCCTCATAATTTAAGTAGATCGTATCATTCGTTCATTATAGGTCGCGGTTAGAGATCGAACCTCATTTCTGTGTAACCACTTTTGTCTTCGTAGCTATTCGCACCAGGTGAGTCATAGCCCCTACTCTTTTAAATTGTTTTGTCAACTTTTGGGGGAGAATACATGCTCGTTTTTACTTGAACTATTACTTGACTCTTTAAACATGGTTTTGACTTGAACTTTATTATGAATTTATGACTTGTCTTGACCTTTTGAACTTGACTTAAACTTTTGAACTTATGTACCGTACGTACTTTGACTTAAAGTCTCCCTTGTTCGGAGCAACACTATAAAGTCTCCCTTGTTCGGAGCAGCATTATAAAGTCTCCCCTGTCGACGGAGCAGCATCCTAATACGACGGTATTGGAAGGCCATTAATTTGGATACATCCTAATACTACGGTATTGGAAGGCCATTAATTTGGATGCATCCCAACCGTAAGTTGTTGGAAGACCCTAGAGGTGTGTTGTGCATCCTGACTGTATGTCGGAAGACCCTTGTGGTGACGTTTACACTTTTAACTACTATGATACACGTACATATGATTAACAATTTGACATATTATATTGACCACTTGTGCTTGACAACTAGACATAAACTAATTAGCAGTGGGTTGTAAACACACAGGTTACAAGTCTCTTATGGCGGGACTTGTAACTGAGTGGATTTACGATGCCTTTGCTGTGTGATCATTTTTCCTATAAACTTTATTTGTTAAACAAACTCTATGAACTCACCAACCTCGTGTTGACACTTTAGCATGTATTTTCAGGTTTTTAGCCAATGGCACGCTACTGGAGGTTTTGGCAGGGCATGGCATGGTCATAGAAGACTCTGATTATTTATATGGGGACCGTTTTAAACTACTTTTAAGGGCCTACTTCCGCACTACTTTTAAAATGTAAATTCAACATTTATGACTTAACTATTTTATTCTAAATGATTGAAGTGAAAACCATTTTTGAACTAGTGTTGTCATACCAATTGAGTTACACCCCAGCTACACGTATGCTTTCGCTGGACCCGATTTTGGGGGTGTGACACTTGTTGTGACTTTTTCACAAGTCAGAATGATGGGTCCATGCTCACTCATGAAGATCTTCTAGAAATCAATGATGATGATTTAGAAGAAATGGACCTAAAATGGCAAATTTCTCTTCTTAGCATGAGGGCTAAGAAATTCTATCAGAGGACGGGGAAGAAACTCACCATCAGCAGCAATGATACTGCTGGTTTTGACAAGTCAAAGATAGAATGCTATAACTGTCATATGTTGGGGCACTTCTCAAGAGAATGTAGAAGGCCAAGGCAGCAAGATAGCAAGAATAGAGGTTTTGGAAGCAAGTCCAAAACAGGGGAATCATCCAATCCAAAGGCTATGGTAGCCATTGATGGATTAGGATTTGATTGGAGCTTTACAGCTGATGACGAAGAAGCTTCTCCTTAGACAGCTCTTATGGCTTTCTCTACAGAGGTACAATCTGATAAAGTTTGTTCAAATAATTGTTCTTCTCTTAAATGTTTAGAAACGTTAACCAAACGTTATGAGAATCAAAGGACAGAGTTAATTGATACAGCTCATAGCTTAACTAATCATAAAAGAGGTATAGCTACTCTAGAGGAACAAGTCATACATTTTCGAACAAATGAATCTACCTTTACTGATGTCAAAATTCTTCTTGAAAGAGAAATAATGTTTAAAGATAATGACATTAGTAACTTGAAAGCTGAAGTAGATAGGCTTAGTAAGGCAAAAGAAAACATTCAAATGAGTGTAGAAACACTAGATTATGCATCTAAGGGTGTGACCAACTTAATTGAATGTCAAGTAATTAATAAAGCTATGTCTGGTGTTGGATACAAATTTGTTCCTCCACCATATAGAGGTATTCCTTCCCCCCCAGGAATTGACCTAGAACACACAGGCTTACCAGAATTTCAACTACCTGAATTAAAATATGGTGTTCAACCAAAATCTAATGTAGTTGTTAATAAACCTTTGAAAGAGAGTGAAAGTTTAAGTAAAACTTCACTTCCTAAGGACAAGGTGTGTTCTTGTAGAAAGTCAGATGGTCCAATCATTGAGGACTTAACATCTGATGATAAAAAGGTGAAACAGGTTATGTATAAACCTGAAGTGGTTAAGAAAGCAGGAACAAGTGTTCCTAGGATAGTCAAACATAGTACTGAAAAGCCTAAAAACAATGTTAAACATGTTAGGCAACCAGTAAGATATTGTGAACAATATAGAACCATAAACAAGCCTAGAGGCAACCAAAGGAATTGATATAGCCTCAAGTCTCTCCAACAAAGAGATAACAAAGCTTGTTACACATGTGGTAGTTTTGACCATCTTGCAGCTTTCTTTAATCAATGGGTATATGGGTATACAAACAATAGGGTGAATCTGAAAAGGCAAACACCTAAAAGTCACTCTAACTTTACTAGAACAAAACCCAAAATAGTTTCAGTTCCTGCTGATAGGAAAATGGTTTCTGCTGATAGACCATATCTGACTGTTTACCCAAAAACAACAGTTAAAAGTGCTAAAACAACTTTCAAATATGCATTAAATGTTGTTAAAAGACCCATTCTAACAAAGGCAGTAGTCCAAAAACAAGTTTGGAAACCAAAGGATACAACTGCAAAGCCATCAGTTTCTGCTGATAGCCAAACAATTCATATCACTGCTAAGGGAAACAGAGCAAATGCTGTTAAGGCCTCAGCATGTTGGATTCTTAAATCCAATGTTGAATCAACAATTCTCAAAAGATTATATTTCATTGATGCAAGAGGTGGATCCAAGTCAGAAATGGTTTGGATCCCAAAACAAAACTAATTCCTTTATTTATGTCCAGGGACATTCATCAGCAGATACTGAAGATCAAGGATTCTCAGATAGTGGATGTTCAAGGCACATGACAGGAAACAAGTCTTATCTTTCAAATTTTCAATCAGTAGATGGAGGCTATGTTACCTTTGGAGGAGGAATTGGAGGAAAAATTACTGGTAAAGGTACTATTAAAACCGGTAAACTAGATTTTGAAGATGTGTACTATGTGCAAGAGCTTAAGTATAATCTTTTTAGTGTCTCACAAATGTGTGACAAAAAGAACAAAGTTCTCTTTACTGACACTGAATGTCTTGTATTTTCTTCTGATTTTTAGATGCCTGATGAAAGTCAAGCACTTCTTAGAATTCCAAGAAAAGGCAACATGTACAGTGTTGATATGAAGAAGATTGTTCCAAAAGATTCTCTTACTTGTCTTATTGCTAAGGCCACATTGGATGAATCTATGAAATGGCATAGGAGGCTTGGTCATATTAACTTCAAAACCATAAATAAGATTGTCAAAGATGGTTTGGTAAGAGGTTTACCTCAAAAATGATTTGAAAATGATCAAACATGCATTGCTTGTCTTAAAGGCAAACAACATAAAGCCACTTGTAAGCCCAAATTTTTTAATTCTATCAATCAATCATTGTTTATGCTGCATATGGACTTATTTGGTCCTACAAATGTTAGAAGTTTGTTGCATAAGAGATATTGTCTAGTTATTACTGATGACTTTAGTAGATTTACATGGGTATTCTTTTTAGGTACTAAGGATGAGACTTCTAGCATCCTTAAGACCTTCGTTACAGAGATAGAAAACCTAGTAAGCAAAAGAGTAAAAGTCATTAGATGTGATAATGGGACAGAATTTAAGAATAGAGTTATGGATGATTTCTGCAAAGAAAAAGGTATTAAAAGAGAATTTAGTGTTGCAAGAACTCCACAACAGAATGGAGTTGCTGAAAGGAAAAATAGAACACTAATAGAAGCTGCTAGAACTATGTTAGCTGACTCTAAATTGCCTATAACTTTTTGGGCAGAAGCAGTCAACACTGCTTGCTATGTTCAAAATAGAGTTTTAGTTGTAAAACCTCACAATCAGACATCATATGAACTTTTTAGAGGTAGAACTCCTGAAATAGGATTTCTTAGACCTTTTGGATGTCATGTGACAATTCTGAATACCTTAGACCATCTTGGAAAGTTTGATGGTAAAGCAGATGAAGGATTCTTAGTTGGATATTCTATCAATAGCAAAGCATTCAGAGTATACAACATGAGAACTAGAAGAGTAGAGGAAAATCTACATGTGAAGTTTTTGGAAAATAAAACCAATGTAGAAGGTCAAGGTCCCAAATGGCTATTTGATCTTGAATCTCTATTCAAATCAATGAATTATGTACCTTTTGTTGCAGAAACTAATGAATTTTTAGGTTCACAAACTGCTGATGCAACAAATGGAGAAGGATTAGAGAATGAGGCAAATCAAGATTATGTGATAATGCCAATATGGACAAATACAAGTGTGGATTCAACTTCAATAAATGGTGAATCTTCTTCTGGTAAATCTAAAGAAGATGTTGAAAATGAATACAAGGAAGATAGAACTAAGGAACAAGAGTTTCAAGTCAGAAGTAACACTGCTGTTTCTGCTGATAAGCAAATTGTTCCCGCTGATGAGCAAAATGTTTCTGCTGATGGACCATCAGAAGAAACACAAGCAAATCTCTCAGAAAATGAGGTGGATTTCAACAACCTTCCACCTGATTATCAAGTTCTTTCTACTCCACACTCAAGGATTCACAAAGTCCACTCCCTGGACAATGTAATTGGAGATGTACAATCAGGAGTGAAGACAAGACAACAATTGATGTCTTCAGATCAACAAGGGCTTCTTGATGCCCTTTATGCTTCAAAACAGCATGAGTTTTCAAACTCTTGCTTATTTGTATGTTTTCTCTCACAAGATGAACCAAAGAATATTCATAAAGCCCTAGAGAATTCAAGCTGGTTGGAGGCTATGCAAGAGGAGCTTCTTTAGTTTAAGATTCAAAAGGTATGGGCGCTAGTTGATTTACCAAGTGGTGTAAGGGTAATTGGCACTAGATGGGTTTTTAGGAATAAAAGGGATGAAAGGGGCATAGTGATAAGAAATAAAGCTAGATTAGTAGCTCAAGGGTACACACAAGAAGAAGGGATAGACTATGAAGAGGTTTTTGCTCCAGTAGCAAAAATTGAAGCCATTAGACTCTTTTTGGCTTATGCTTCATTTATGGGATTCACAGTTTATCAAATGGATGTCAAGAGTGCTTTCTTATATGGTACTATTGAAGAGGAGGTGTATGTCTCACAACCTCCTAGTTTTGTTGATCCTGACCATCCAGACAAAGTGTACAAGGTTGTTAAAGCTCTATATGGCCTACATCAGGCACCAAGAGCTTGGTATGAAACACTGGCTTCCTACTTAATTTCAAATGGATTTCAAAGAGGCAAGATTGTTAGCATTAAAAAATATATATATAGAAGTGATGGTCATTCTCATATTGTAACTTTGTGTCGTTTGTTAAGTTTAGTAATAGTTTAGTCATTGGGCTTTGGACTTGGCAAGCTAATATGTTATGTGCTATGTTTCATAAGCCTTGTTATCTACCATGTAACCAAGTCCAAGCCCAAGCCCATAGAAAGCCTATGTATGGAACTATAAAAGGCACCTTACCTCTCATTTGTAAGGTGTGCTTGTGTGTGTATGTGTGTGTGTTTCTCTTGAATAAAAGTTCCATATTTCTTATCTCTCTCTCCATACATACGAATTACACATATACATATCAAGTCACCATCTTTCATCTCTACTTCATCTTTGCTTCTAAAATGGTGTGATAAAGTTGTGATATTTAAGGTCCTACAAGTGGTATCAATCGCCTAACAATGATTTAGGAGGGTTGAGGGGTTGTTTGTTTCGTGTTTTTTAAGCTTTCTTCATGTTTTTTGTTTCAAAAAATCATTACTTTTCATGTTTGTTTTGTGTTTTTAACACTTTTTTGATTACAAACTAGTGTTATAAACCTTTCCCAACAAGAAAGTTTCAATCTTTTGAAAGATCTTAGCTTAAAAAGTCGTAGTTGGTTTTTGTACTTGTTTTCTAGAACACGAAAAAGTTTTATAAAAATCATCAAGTTTGGAACTTTCTTCAAGTTTTGGTGTTTTTTAGCCTAGAAATACAAGAATCTTGGATTGCAAACGTCATTTGGGTGTGCTTTTAGCTTATTCAAAAAACTGTCATATTTTCGAAATCCCAACCATAATTTCGAAATTACATTTTGACAAGTTTTCGAGAACACAAGAAAAGGCTCCGTTCGTGCTCACCGTTGGATACTCGGTATTTTCTCTCTTGTATAAGAAAGAAATTACTTCGACTTTCGGGCTAAATTTCGAAATTGTATAATTTCGAAATTTCATTGTGAAATTGGGTTTTCGAAAAATTCACAATTTTCGAGAACTTTGCAAAATTTTCGAAAATTTCAAAATTTTCGAGAACACTGCTAAATTTTCGAAAAATCAAAATTTTCGAGAACACCTCATAATTTTCGCAATCACCAAAATTTCGCAATCACAAGGATTTCGCAATCCCAAACTCTCGCAAATCCAAAGTTTCGAGAACACAGCAAAGTTTCGAAAATTTTGACAAAAGTGAGGTTTTTGACGACCAAACTTCAAAAGGCCATAACTTTTGAACCGTAACTCCGTTTTCGACGAATCAGCTGTCAAAACGACCGTGAGACAGAGGAGAACGACACGCTAAATCAATAGGCGAAGTTTCAAGGCCTAAAAACGCTCAAAGAAGAAGTTATTGAGGTTTTAAGGTTTTAAGTCAAAATTTTCACCATAAAAACTTGCATCAACTCACTCTAAACACAACTCCTATTTCGTTGGAATGATCCAAGAATCAACTTTATCCATCTACACTTCATCAATGGCAACTCAGCAAGACATTCATGCAGCCGGTGCCGAAAACCGACCTCCCATGCTGTCAAAGGGTGGATACTCACAGTGGGCTAGTCGTATGATGCGCTATCTTAAGAGCAAAACGAATGGACGTCTTCTCATCAAATCCATTGTGGATGGACCCTTCAAACCATCACAAGTACTAGACCCTGGTGATCCAAATGGTACCCCCCAGTACAACCATACTACAGAGAACAGAATGAGACTGAATACACTGTGGAAGACAGAAAACAGATTGAAGCTGATGATCAGGCATTTCATTTCGTCGTTCTTGGTTAACCTGAAACCATCTATGCTACTGTTGACAGTGAAGTAAGTGCTCATGCCGTCTGGGAAAGAGTCAAGAGGTTAATGTATGGGACAGACATCGGGAAACAGGAAATAGAAACACAATTGCTTAAGGAAATATGCAAGTTTACTTCAATTCCTGGTGAATCCATAGAGACGTACTACCACAGGTTCTGTAAGATCATGAATGATTTATCAAGACACAACCTCAGTCAGACAAATATTGCTAACAACACCATTTTTCTGAATGAGTTACAACCAGAATGGGGAAGATATGTCACTATTGTTTATCAGACAAAGAATTTGCATGAAGTGACTTATGATCAGGTGTATGATTTCTTGAAGCAAAATCAAGATGAAGCTAATGAAGTAAGAGCTGAATTACTAGCTAAAAAGCATGATCCTCTAGCATTAATGGCTGATACACCAACACCTATACCAGTGAACACAAGACAACAACCATCATCATCTTCCACTCACAACTACATGCAACCATCCTACATTCAACAACCAACACCGGTATACCAACAACAGTTCTACCCACAGCAACAACAGTTCTACCCACAGCAACAACATCTTATTCCACAATTCCAAGAACCAGAATTCACTGAAAATGATGAAACTACTGCAGCATTGACACAAGCATTTGCTTTTCTGTCAAAGGCATTCCAAGGACGCTATTCTACACCAACAAACAACAACCAAAGGATTTCATCGAACACTCGCAACAGGCAGATCGCTCAGCCGAGTTTCAATATGGGCAACGGAGGCCAAATGGTTGGAGTTTATGGGAATCAGCAAGGATATGCTACTGGATTTAACATGGGTAATCAGAATATGCAGAATCAGAATGCAGGTCAGTATGCAGGGAATCAGATGGGTCAGATTGTTGGAAATCAGAGGGGTCAGAATGTTGGTAATCAGGCAATGGGTAATCAGAATAGGAATATTGCAGCTCTAGTTGTTGGGAATAATGGAAATGTGAATCAGGGTAATCCGGTAAAGTGTTTCAACTGCCAGGGTGTAGGTCATATGGCAAGGAACTGTCCTACTAAGCCAAACAAGAAAGATCTAGAGTACTTGCAGAAACCAGTGATGTTGGCACAAAAGGCAAAGGCAGAGTTTCAGTTGAATGCAGAGGAGAATTATTTTATAGCTCTTATGGATGACATGGAAGATAGAGAGGATATCGATGCGAACTGCATATTCATGGCGAATCTTCAGGAAGCTAAGTATGACACGGATTCTGACACACTTCCTGTTTATGACACCAATGCACCATCTGAGGTATCAAATTTCAACACATGTCACAATAATGATATATTTGATATGTCTCCTCATGAGGAACAGCATTTTGAGAAGCAAGCATCCACTTATGATACATACCTTGACACGCCAAGTAGTAGCAATACTCCTTCAGCGACTCCAGATGTGAATCATAATGGAGGCTTCGTTTCACAGCATGCTGAGAATGATGAGGAAACACGTGCTTTATTTGAATCATTATTAAATAATTGTGGTATTGAAATCGAGAAAGTGAAAAAGGTCAATCGCGATGTTAAGGCCGCGAATGAGAAATTGACCACTGAGCTTGAGAGATACAAGGAAAATGCAAAAAGTTTTCAAATTCACAAAGAACGCGAGTCAGAATTTGAAATTGGTTATAAGAAGTTACTTGTTAAAGATAGGGAATGGAAAAACAAGTTTGCTAATCTCGAAATAAGTTCAACAAAAACCATTAACTCTTTAAAACAAGAAATTTCTGAATTAACAAACCAACTTTCAAAACAAAAAACAGCTTATACCAATCTTGAAAAAGAACGGGATGAGTTGAAAAAGGACTTTGCAAAGAAAGAAGATATACTTTTGGAAGAAATCGTAGAGTCAGAACACAAGATTGCACATCTAGAAGAATTAGTGGTTAAGTCGGGTCAGTCAAGTCAAACAATGAAAATGATCTCAAACCAAACTAATCCGATTTACCATACAAAACACAAAATGGCTCTCGGTAACAACAATCCTTGTAATATCAAGAAAGCTCAGGAAGAATAGAATGTTTTGTATAATGGTAGTGTTTTTTACACCAAACATGATCCTCCCGTCGTTCGGGATTCTGTGAAAACGATAGAACATGTCGAAGAGAGCATTATTAAAATGAAACAAAAGGATTTGAAACCCATTGATTACAACAAATTGAACAAATTATCAGGTATTACTTTTGTTCCACAAAAAGAACCATCTGTGTTTTCCATAAAACGACCATTCTCGAAAATGTTTTCTAAAAAAGTAGTTGCTTCCAAATCGCTTTCAAACATGGAACAGATGTCTTCAAACAACACTTTTAACACAAGTGCTGCTAGAGGATATCTTGATGATCTTAAAACAAGAGTTGGGCAACTTAAAACGACTTTAGAATCTAAAACGAGACTTAATGAGATTAACTGGAATTCCACAGTTCATTTACAACTTAAAAAGATTCTTGAAAATGAATTTGCTCCTCAAATTAATAACATTCATGCTCGTGTAATTCACTTTGAACAAGCATTTTTGAAAGAAACAGCTGACTTCGTCACGGATCACAAATCCCTGATAAAGAAGGCTAATGAATCTTTTGAGCAAATCAATGTTTTGGAAAACCTAAATGATTCTCTCTTCAAAGCTGTTATGACCACTGATATTATGTCCATCATTTTACAAACATATTCTGTTCAAAACGATGAAAGACTAAGATCTGAAACCTCCAAAATTGTTTCAAAATATGAAAATGCTCTTATAAAGCTTGAAAAAGAAAATGTGTCATATTTTAAACAACTTGATCGAAAAAAGGAAGAATGCAAGTATGACAAATTGTTGTATGAGCGTGCCTTAAAGAACATGAAAGAACAAAATGATCTTTTGAGGGCTCAGCTTGAAAGTCAAAAAGGAAAGGGTGAGGAAACTAAGTTTGCAAAACCATTGACTTCGGATAAACCAAATGTTTCTAACACGGTTCAAAAACCAAAAATGTCAATTTCAAGGTTTGCTCCAAAAGTCGATGAGAAAAAGGATTTGACAAAACCAGTCACTCCAACACCCTTGCCCAAGAAAAGTGAAAATGATAAGTTTGTTGATAAAGGTAAAGCGGTTGTCGAAACTCCTAAAGTGTTAGCACCTGGCCTTTTTAGGATTAGTCCCACTAGTGCGTCTGCCTCAACATCTAAGACAAATGACAAGTGCATAAAGGATAATTCTAAAGAATATAGGGATGCTAAAACAGACAACAATATAAATCCTAATGTGTGTGCCTTACCTTCTACAGGATTAGAAAGCACCTCTAGGAGCAATACAAGGAACAATAGAGTCTCGCCTGTCTCTAAGAGTAGTCGCAAGACTAAAGTTGAAGAAGTAGAAGAACACCCTAGGAATTTATTGCTTTATAATAAGAGACATGTTTCATCTGAATGTAATGTCGAGCGTACTGTTTCTAATGCATGTAATGACTCTGTTTGTTTAATATGCAAGAAATGTTTAATTAATGATGTTCATGATGAATGTGTTTCTAAGAATGTGAATGTTACGCCTGAACAGAAGAACGTTCCAAAAAGACCTAGTGCTAGATCCAGATCTATAGAAAGATTAGTTGCACGATTTAGGACTACCACTATTAGTCGAATGCCTAGGAACTACCTTAAGTTTTGTATGTGGATTCCGACGGGTAGAGAGTTCACTATTCAGGACGGCAAATTAGAAATAGCTCAAGCTAAACAAGTAGCAACTGTCTATGAGTGTGATTTAGATTCTACTCCTAACCCCATGGAACCAAATTCAAAACGGTTTCCAAATACAAACTCTTCTGTTCTTGGCAGGTTATCGAAATATGTCTTTGGATCATCGACTCGGGTTGCTCCAAGCACATGACCGGGAATTTAAAGCTGCTGATCAATTTCGTTTGGAAATTCATGGGAACTGTACGCTTTGAAAATGATCATGTAGCAGCTATTCAGGGTTATGGAGATCTACAATTTGGGAATTTTTAATCACTCGAGTTTACTACGTCGAAGGGTTGGGACACAACTTGTTTTCAGTCGGGCAGTTTTGTGATGCAGATTTAGAAGTTGCATTCAGGAGAAACACGGTTTTTATAAGAAATTTGGTTGGTGATGATCTCTTAACTGGTAATCGTAGTACAAACTTGTATGCTATTGACATCAACCAAATGGCTTCTACATCACCAATTTATCTTATGACAAGGGCAACCAAAACTAAGTCTTGGCTGTGGCATAAACGTTTATCCCATCTCAATTTCGACACCATCAACAAGTTAGCCAAAGACAACATCGTCATCGGACTTCCTAAATTCAAATACACCAAGGAACACCTATGTCCATCATGCGAACAAGGAAAAAGTAAAAGAGCATCATATAAACCCAAAACCGTACCTAGTTCGGAAGCAAGGTTACATATGTTGCACATGGACTTATGTGGCCCAATGAGAGTTGAAAGCATTAATGGGAAGAAGTATATTCTTGTTATTGTTGATGATTATTCAAGATACACTTGGGTAAAGTTTTTGAGATCAAAAGATGAAGCACCAGGCATCATCTTCACCTTTCTGAAGCGTATTCAAGTTCTACTTCAAGCTCCAGTAAGGATTATAAGAACAGACAATAGCACAGAATTTACAAACCAGGAGTTAAGAACTTACCTTGAAGATGTTGGAATCACACACCAAACATCAGTTGTTAGAAATCCACAGCAGAATGGGGTAGTTGAAAGAAGAAACCGAACTCTTGTGGAAGCTGCTCGCACAATGCTGATTTTTTCTAGTGCACCTCTATTCTTATGGGCTGATGCTGTAGCCACTGCTTGTTTTACTCAAAACCGATCCCTAGTCCATCCGAGATTCAATAAAACTCCATATGAGCTAGTGAACAACCGTAAACCTGACATCTCTTACCTTCACGTGTTTGGCGCTTTGTGCTATCCGACGAATGACAGAGAAGATCTAGGGAAGTTAAAAGCTAAGGGTGATATTGGAATCTTCATTGGATATTCAGAAAACTCTAGGGCATTCAGGGTGTATAATAGACGAACAAAAAGGATTATGGAGACGATGAATGTGAAGTTTGATGAAATTTCACAAATGGCTTATGAGAGATACGCTCTATAACCCGCGCTTAATCCGATGGCTTCTAATCAAAACGGATTAGGACCCGCACCAAACATGCAGACTTCTGGACACATCAGTTCAGGACTCATACCTCAAGGAGCTCAGTCAACAAACACGGATAAAGCTTCATAACAAGAACTGGAAAATTTCTTCGAGTTAATGTTTGATGAATATTATGGTGGAACTTCGACAAATGCATCTCCACAACATTCCACTGCACCCGCTCAAAACCATCAACCACCACCATCACAAGATGCATCTACAACAATCGAAGCTGAAGCACCAACTACATCAACATCATCTACATCTACTCAAGCAACTCCAGTACTTGAAACTGTTCTACCAAGAGTTGATGAGCAAAACCAAAACACAAATTTTCAAGAAGAACCAACAAATAATTCAAACGATGTTACGTTAGAAGAAGAAGAAGAAATATTTGAAAACCCATTTGCAACAGACTCTGCTGAATCTTCTTCAAGGTTACAAGAACCATCTAACACACATTCGTTAAACTCAAGGTACCCTTCTACGTTTCAATGGACAAAAGACCATCCAATAGAACATATTATTGGTGAACCTTCAAAGCCAGTTTAGACAAGGAGACAACTCGCCACCGATCTCGAATTGTGCATCTACATTTGCTCAATCAGCCTCAAAGAACCTAAGAACATTCGGGAAGCAATGGTAGAAAACCCTTGGATTGAAGCGATGCAGGAGGAATTTCTTCAATACCTGTTACATGATAGTTGGGAACTTGTTGAACGACCACTTGATAAACGTGTTCTTGATCTCAAGTGGTTGTGGAAGAACAAACTGGATGAGGAAATGACTGTTATTCGCAACAAAGCTCGTCTCGTGGCTAAAGGTTATCCACAAGAAGAAGGGATAGACTTCGAAGAATCATTCGCGCCTGTAGCTAGACTTGAAGCAGTCCGGATTTTCTTAGCCTATGCAGCTCACAAAAACATCACAGTCTATCAGATGGACATTAAGACTGCTTTCTTGAATGGAACTCTGAAAGAAGAAGTGTATGTGAGTCAGCCAAAGGGATTCATCGACAAAGATCATCCAGACTACGTCTACAAGCTTAAGAAAGCAATTTATGGTTTAAAACAAGCTCCAAGAGCGTGGTATGACGAACTATCATCTTTCTTGCTCAAAAACAATTTCACAAAAGGAACGGTTGATGACACCTTGTTTATCAAAAAGTTCAAAGATGACATTTTGATCGTTCAAATTTACGTGGACGGCATTATTTTTGGATCAACCAATCCTAACCATTCAAAACATTTTGAAAATCTCATGAAAAGTAAATTTGAAATGTCCATGATGGGGGAACTAAAATTCTTTATTGGTTTACAAATCCATCAATCCCCTCGTGGCATTTTTATCAATCAAGCTAAATATACGATAGAGATTTTGAAAAAAACATGGAATGGAAAATTGTGATTCTGTTGGTACACCAATGGTCACTTCACCAAAAATAGGTGCTGATTTTTCTTGAAAACCCATCGATCCGAAAAAATATCGGAGCATGATCGGTTCTCTCATGTACCTAACTGCTAGCCGCCCCGAGTCTGATTAATTTTCAACGATGACTTCTGATTAATTTTCAAATCAAGGACTCGTACGTTCAATGACGAAATCTTTTTCAAAAAGTTCGAGTCTAAACAAACGAAAAATATTTCAAGCATAAACTCGTTTTCAAACAAAATTCTTGAGCACTTTTTCAAGATTGTTCAAAAGATTTCTCAAAATCTCTCAAAATTAGTGCTCACGATAACTCCCTCAAAACCCTTAAGAAATTTTGAGTATGCTATCATTAAGGGGGAGTACTTCATAAACACAAAAATGTTCCGAATTCATGCAGAATCTGTCTATCTCTCCAAAAGCTTTTTCTAAATCAGTTGATATAAAAAATATCACGCTATGCTATTTTTGAGGGGGAGAAGACATGATTAAAATGTGATCAATGATGTTTAAAGATTGTGACTGAATCTCAAAAGAGCTCGACTCAGTAAGTACCAATGAATTGACGAAGCTTAAAATGTCAGTAATCGAAAAGACTTGTCCTGGACGGGTAATAATTTCAAGCTAGTCCAACTAGTGATGTAAGCGTGTCTCGAATAGGACTTGTCTGAGTAGAGTGTACCGTATCGAGAGACTTTCTTTGGACTTGACCAGGACGGGTAATAATTTCAAGCTAGTCTAACTAGTGATGTAAGCGTGTCTCGAATCGGTCATGTTCACTGAAAGTGGATCAATTCAAAAAGTGAAAACTCCTCTCGCATGTGCAAATTTCTTAAATATTCATGAGCACATGTGAAGGGGGAGTCCTTCAAAAGTTGCAAAACTCTCAAAGTGGTAACAACGATGTGTTTTATTATCATAAACACTTTGAGAGATTTTCACAAAAAGGTTTTATGGCATGTGATCAATGATAGGATAGTCATGGAGTTATAAGGTGACTAAGGTTAGGGAAAACCGTCCTATGATCCGCCAGAGCCGGAGGGATCTACCCAAGGACAAATCCAATAGATTAGAATTAGAAGTCCTTAGATATGATTGAAAAAAGGAGAAAATGAGAAAGGAGAAAGAAGGGGTTGAAGAATTAAAAAGAAAAGTTATGAAAAAGGGTGAAAAGAAATAGCCCTCCATATGTTCAACCTTAGGGCAGACACCGGGTACAATTCATATGCTACTGGTTGTTACTAAGGTGACACCGGTATTGAAGACAAAGACGTCATGGACCCAGTGACGCACTGCACTAAACCTTCTTAACCACTCAAGTTCTCTTAAAAGAGCTTGTTTCATTCTCACGGGGAACCAGTGTAATCTATCGACCTATCTCTTAGAGATGGTTGATATTGAAGCAGGTGACCTCTCCCTAATATCCGCATAGGAAACCAAATGTTCACTTATCGAGTCTAGAGCCCCGAGATTCATCAAAAGATCTCATAGGAACACATGATATTTCTACACTGGTTGTTCAACATTAAGGACGCCAGATGTAAACTTTAGAGTCCTACGCAGATCTTAGCAATCTGCTAGAACATTTATGAGAGGATTCACATTTGTGATTCTCAATGATTAAATGGAAACTCCTGCCAGGGTCAACATCAAGCATCCCTGACAGCAGGTCACTTCGGTAATTCTTTATGGGTTACGCTTAGTGTTCACGGTGGTTTCAAATGATCTATAGTCGTGGAGTGATCCCCAGCGACTCACCCAGTCATTGAGCTACTAAGTAGGTCTCGTAAGCTCTCTCGAGAGTATCTGACATGGGAACGGCCTTGGTAAGGGTTAGAAGGAGTCTTCACACTATGCTGTTGACGATCTCTAATTCTTATCTGTAAGTACCGGATGTTTTATTGCTAACTATTTATATGCAGGGACACTTCATCTCCATGGCGACAGATTCCGCATGCTCATACATACATCTGGAAGTTAAAGAAAGCTCCCTCAAAGATCTATACAACACAAAGTTCAAAGAAAGATTCTACGCCAAAAAGAAGAATCTACAAAGTATAAAGACTAAATATCAAAGTAAAAGAAAGGGAACTACGTGCATATGAATATCAAAGTCCAAAGATGTATGAGCATGTTGGAATGGCAAAAAACCACCACAAACGCAGAAGTGACGAAAGGCAGATAACTCCACATCACAAAGGAACAAAGAACGATGAAAAATCAGTCATCAAAGATCACAAAGCATGAAGGAACAAAGACTAAAGACTATTCTACAACGACACACAAAGTTAAAGACAAAGAAAACGGAAGACCCACTCACGTGGAGCATCATTCGAATGACCACCCCTTAGGGGGAGATTGTTAGCATTAAAAAATATATATATAGAAGTGATGGTCATTCTCATATTGTAACTTTGTGTCGTTTGTTAAGTTTAGTAATAGTTTAGTCATTGGGCTTTGGACTTGGCAAGCTAATATGTTATGTGCTATGTTTCATAAGCCTTGTTATCTACCATGTAACCAAGTCCAAGCCCAAGCCCAAGCCTATAGAAAGCCTATGTATGGAACTATTGTCACAACCCGCTATTTCCCAGGTCAATACTAATTTCTAAACTCGAATTTAAATTCTTGACGTTTGATTTGAAACATTTTTACATGAGCTATTACTTGGACCGACACGAATTTTTGAATAAATTCTAAGTACTCTAGGACTTAGGCTAATTTTTGTCCACAACGCTCCGGTACCTTGCTCCTTCCCCAGTTCACCATTTTATTCTATAAAACGAATTTCTATTCTTTAAATACTTACGGTTTTTAAATTCTACATAACGTTAATTTTTTTTTATTCAAGAATGTAACACTCGACATACCCGACTTTCTCAACAATTATTTTTAGGGTATTTTTATACTTCCAAAATTATTACAAAAGTCCTAAAAATATTTTCCGATGTCCAAGATAAATTCTTTATATCTTACTTTTAATTACGTATAACTTCCGTTAACTACCAAACTAATACCCGATACATATTTTTACTACCCAATACATTTAATATATACATTTTATAAAAATTACATTCATTTTTTTTTTCCAATTTTCCCTATGGCCGCCCCTCCCCCTTGTTCCATAATTAATTACCACCTTTTTTTTTCTACTTGTATTAATAACCATGAAACATGCTAATTAATTTTGTGTGCTTGAATAGTGATGTGCTTCCCATCCTTTCCCCTAAAATTCGGCCAAATCCAAGGACTTTGTCCTTGGATATTTTTGACCATCTTGACCAATTTGACTATATATACACTTGAGTTTAGTTACTCATTTATACTTACAAAGAAAAATATAATCACCTCCCATCTATATACTCCATTCGACACATCCAAGGAGCAAGGGAAGAAGGAGGCTTGTTGGGTATTTCCAAGGATACTAAGGGTAGTTTAACAAGGGTTTGAACAACTAATCTTGGGGTCACACTAGTGTTTTACAACTCTCATCTCACTAATCACCTTTGTAAGTGATTTTTTTTACATTACATATACTTCATGATTTTTCATGATTTTTATGCTTGTCTAGTATATATACTTAGTATCACTTGGTACATGTTGAAAAATCTTACATCCACCTTGATCTTTTAGCAAGAAATGATGTTTTTGAACAAGTTTTAAACATAAGAAAGTTGGTTAGTAAAAAAAAAAAGAAATCACTAAAAGAAGTTGAAGATGAAAACATTATATATCTAGATGTTAGTAAACTAGTAGTTTTAAGCATCCTTGATGATCTTTTACTTGGACTCTTGACTATTGCTAAGTTTATGTTTAGATCATTACTTTTCTAGTTGAGATGATGATGGATGGACTAGTACTAGTATTGGAGTTGTTGTTAGAAGGTAGGATGACTAAAAGATTTGGTAAATATAGTTGACATTTTAGAGGTCAAATCTGTCCCATTCGGCCCTTCACAGAAAAATCAGTACTTTGGCGACTATATTAGGCTAGAAATATAGAAAATAGATTTAATAACGAGAACGTGGCCGCTTGAACGGGTTGAAACGGCCTTATAACGAAAAAGATATGCTATTTTCAAGATTGACGACGAAAACTATATTTTCTGAAAAAAAATGGTTTCTGTCCCGATTTTTGAGCTAGGAAAACTGAGGTTAAATGATATTTAGACTAGCCGAGACCTTAAAAAACCTATAGTATACTTGAATACCTTCGCGGGAATATATAGAACTTGAAAAACGGAGTTACGACGCAAAAGTTATGGCCTAGGAAAATTGCAACGAAACATATACTTTTTGACAGCTTTGGTTCAAATAATAAAAGCTGATGGAATATTTAAAAATTGACTTTTGGACATTTTAGAGTATATTTTGGCTAAAATGACGTATATAAAAATGGTAGAACATTGTGTATACTTATTAGGTGCGTTAGAGTTTTTCAAAATATATAATTACAAGACGACTAATATTTGGTCGTGAGATTTACAAGCTACGTTTTCTAAAATGGTGGATGACTTAAATACGAGATTACTTTGGTTACCTACGCTTTTGACAATAAAAATTTCAGCAACATGTACAAGTGATAATATAGTGTATGACTTGCATGCTTGACCTTGTTTTCGAACCTAAGACATATGCATTATTTAGGCCGCGATTAGAGTACCCGGACTTTATTTCCAACTACTACTTTGTCTATCGGATATTGCTTTTGCTAAGGTGAGTTCATAACCCCTACTTTTACTTGTTTTACAACTGTTTTGGGGGAGGATACATGCTCTATACTATTTAAATTCAATGCTTGTTTTACTTGAACGCGATTCACTTTCTCAAACATTACTGGATGGTTGAAATACTTGATTGAATACTTGAATACCATATGAATTACTTATTCCATCCTTGATTACTTTCTTATGGATACAAGTTCTTGCTTTTGCGGACATAAATACAAATCTGTTACTTTGCCTGAGTTACCTATTACTGCCACTGAAGTCCCCTTTATCATGAACCGTTAATTACATGCGTGTGAGCGCGAATGCTGTGGATAGATCTATTTGGGTTGACACCCCGTCCGAGTTGGTCGCGCCAACCTGTCAAACGGACGCATATCATTCGGATTACTTCCGAGTGTCTGGCAAACACTTGCAAGGGGCATTATTATGATTGATTTCATACGATTACGTCGAGCTTCGGGGTCATGAGCTTAGGCACTGTATACCTTATTTTTGGCTGTGACATTGTATTTGTTATATTGTCTTGCCTTCCGCAAAATACTTGTTTACCGAAAATACTTGTTTACGGAAATTACTTGTTTACTAAAATCTATGAACTCACCAGCTTTATGCTGACGTTTTAGCATGTATTTTCAGGTTCTTAAGGCGTTATCTTACCTTTGGTGGCTTTTGGCATGGCATGGTCATAGAAGACTCTGATAACTAATTGGGACCGCTTTAACTAAATTATGGGCCTATTTCCACACTTCTTTTATAATATGAAAAATAAATGCTTTGATAAAAATTTTCATTCTAAATAAATGAAATGAAACCATTCTTTGTACCATATGTTATGATACCAATTGAGTTGCACCCCAGTGACATGTAAGCTTCCGCTGGACCCGATTTCTGGGGTGTGACAGATTGGTATCAGAGCCTCGGTTATAGAGAATTGGGTATTTCCAAAACCCAGACTATAACTACCTTTACAAAAACTTAACCCTATGACCGCCACATGCCTGCCTGCCAAGCCACTGCCTTACTTGATATTTTACTTAATGATCTATGTGACGTAACTATGTGTTATACCTTGCTACTTGATAAACTATACTTTACATGATTTACGCTATTCACTATAAGTATTTTCTATACACTTATACATACCGTACCTGTCACACCGTTACGCCTTTTCCCCTACGTAATCTTACCATTTGACTTCAAGTTGGGACACTCATTTTGGTCTTTCAAAACAACTTTAAAAAGCTAGAGAAATATTACTAGCGTAACTGAACTAACACACACACTCGTACTTTTGAAGGTCCTCTAAACCTTCCGACATATCATGATTAATACAAATAGTCTCTAAAATTTTAAAATCATATGTGACATCGTTTTATGTGACATTAAAACTCATTACCTTACTAGTCGTTTCTGAAGACTAGTTTCAACACTCGTCCTATGCTTTTGTAACACTATACTTTTGGAACACCTACTTTCGGGACACGGCTTTATAACACCTCATTCTTCCTTACTTCTTGTGGTTTTGAAGAATCGCGTCACCAGGAATGTAACGACGGAACTCGACAGAAATGTTTACCCCTACTTAATGTATTTTTCGATTCCGAGGACAAGTTGGAAAACTTGTCGGCCACCCTCCAAACACCCATATCACTGACCTACTTACTAATGCCCGACAATGAGACGGAGCCATTCATGAGACCTCTCGAAAGATGAATAGGAGAGCCACTAATAATCTTACTCCTCCCACCCGACTAGAGTTTATCACCAGAAAATCCATTCACCACTCTACCCTATTACCGGTGACACGCATGGCGCCTCGTAAGGAACATCACGCACCAGTAGAAACTGCTTGACGACCAACCAATGGTCTCGTTAGACCAGAATAAAGCCTGAGAGGTTGAGTACAAATATTCTGTCCTTCTCAATCAACATTCGCCATACTTATTGATTATCACATTTGCTGTTGTTCTCATTCATAATCAATCAACATCCTTGATACTTATTTGACTTTGCATTTATTGACTCATTCTCGTTCATAACACTTATTGTCTTTCCCATTTATTACTGTCTTCATCCTTACTCAATCAATATTCGACTTTTCATTTGCTGTTTGCTCTCATTCGTGACATTTATTGTCTAACTGGTTATTTGTTGTTCACATTCAATCTTAATTAAAATTCGTAATACTAATTAACTTCTCGCTGATTACTTGTTCATAGTTATGACATTTATTGTCTTTCTCATTTATTGTTCGCTCTCAATTACCTTCAATCAACATTCGAAAAATTTAATGTCTCTTGTATTTATTGTTGTTCTTACTTAGCATTCGATTTGGGTAATGCTTTTCTCATTTATTGCTTGTCCTCATTTATTCTCATATGGGATGCTTATTGTCGGTCTCATTTCTTGATTTTATTCTCATATGGGATGCTTATTGTCGGTCTCATTTCTTGATTGTCCTCATTTGACACTCTGTCTTTCAGTATTTACCCCTCTTGATTATTATTTGAACACTTTGGTTCTCTCGGTTAATTTATTATTGTGTTGATATTCCTTATCCATCCTCTTTGCTATCGTAATGATTTATGATTCCTCTATTTGCGTTTATTTGCATCATTATTGGTCTTTCTTTTACCCATCATTTCGTTTGTTTCTTTGTTCATCCTGATTTCAAACATGCCTTTTAAGCATTCTTTGTTCTTAACATCTAAACCTATTTACTATTGTTATGATTTATTGACTCTTTCGTTTGCATAAATCAATCGCGTTTTCCTTCTTCATTCGTACATCTAATCTCCTTTCAATCATTCTTTGTTTTGACATCTAATTCTATTTACTATTGTTGTGATTCATTAATTCTTTTTCGTTAATCGATAGCAGTTGCTTCTTTATTCGTACGGATATTTAATCTTTCTTACAAGCATTATTGGCTCATATTAGTACGAATGTTCTTTCTATTGTTGATCTTTTCATTTGCAACCTTTCATTTTTAACATTCTCTGTTCTTAAAACATGGTACTTGACACGATTCCCTTTTTATTCTTATGATTCATTAGTTCTTTCATGAGTATTGTAATGTACTTCTCACTCCTTTCATTAGCATTGACATCTACTTCTTTTGGCTATTAGTACGCTTCCTTGGTCATTTCATTTTCATTGATCGTTAGAACACATCAGGGCTTGGAACAACGCTCCAAGTCAACAGGCTGCACATGATCGACATAAGAAGCTATACGATGTGCGACGTAAACCATTAGAATTTCAAGATTGGCGACCAAGTTATGTTGAAGGTCTTGCCTTGGAAAGATGTGATATGGTTCGAAAAATGCAAGAAGTTAAAGTCGAGATACGTTGGTCCATTTAAGATATTGGCTAGAGTCGGTCCAGTGGCCTACAGACTTGAGCTTCCGCCGGAGCTCAGCAGTGTGCACAATTCGTTTCATGTTTCCAATCTCAAGAAGTGCTTAGCCGACGAATCCCTTATCATTCCGTTAGAAGAGATTCAGCTTGATGACAAGCTTAACTTTATCGAAGAACCGGTCGAGATTATGGATCGTGATGTCCAGTAGTTGAAACATAGTCGAATTCCTATCGTTAAGGTTCGCTGAAATTCTCAACGAGGTCCCGAATTCACTTGGGAGCGAGAAGACCGGATTCGTCAGAAGTACCCCCATCTCTTCGCTAATACCACTCCAACGACCAACGCTGACTGAATCTCGCGGACGAGATTCCCTTTTTAGGGGGGTAGAATGTCACAACCCGCTATTTCCCAGGTCAATACTAATTTCTAAACTCGAATTTAAATTCTTGACGTTTGATTTGAAACATTTTTACATGAGCTATTACTTGGACCGACACGAATTTTTGAATAAATTCTAAGTACTCTAGGACTTAGGCTAATTTTTGTCCACAACGCTCCGGTACCTTGCTCCTTCCCCAGTTCACCATTTTATTCTATAAAACGAATTTCTATTCTTTAAATACTTACGGTTTTTAAATTCTACATAACGTTAATTTTTTTTTATTCAAGAATGTAACACTCGACATACCCGACTTTCTCAACAATTATTTTTAGGGTATTTTTATACTTCCAAAATTATTACAAAAGTCCTAAAAATATTTTCCGATGTCCAAGATAAATTCTTTATATCTTACTTTTAATTACGTATAACTTCCGTTAACTACCAAACTAATACCCGATACATATTTTTACTACCCAATACATTTAATATATACATTTTATAAAAATTACATTCATTTTTTTTTTCCAATTTTCCCTATGGCCGCCCCTCCCCCTTGTTCCATAATTAATTACCACCTTTTTTTTTCTACTTGTATTAATAACCATGAAACATGCTAATTAATTTTGTGTGCTTGAATAGTGATGTGCTTCCCATCCTTTCCCCTAAAATTCGGCCAAATCCAAGGACTTTGTCCTTGGATATTTTTGACCATCTTGACCAATTTGACTATATATACACTTGAGTTTAGTTACTCATTTATACTTACAAAGAAAAATATAATCACCTCCCATCTATATACTCCATTCGACACATCCAAGGAGCAAGGGAAGAAGGAGGCTTGTTGGGTATTTCCAAGGATACTAAGGGTAGTTTAACAAGGGTTTGAACAACTAATCTTGGGGTCACACTAGTGTTTTACAACTCTCATCTCACTAATCACCTTTGTAAGTGATTTTTTTTACATTACATATACTTCATGATTTTTCATGATTTTTATGCTTGTCTAGTATATATACTTAGTATCACTTGGTACATGTTGAAAAATCTTACATCCACCTTGATCTTTTAGCAAGAAATGATGTTTTTGAACAAGTTTTAAACATAAGAAAGTTGGTTAGTAAAAAAAAAAGAAATCACTAAAAGAAGTTGAAGATGAAAACATTATATATCTAGATGTTAGTAAACTAGTAGTTTTAAGCATCCTTGATGATCTTTTACTTGGACTCTTGACTATTGCTAAGTTTATGTTTAGATCATTACTTTTCTAGTTGAGATGATGATGGATGGACTAGTACTAGTATTGGAGTTGTTGTTAGAAGGTAGGATGACTAAAAGATTTGGTAAATATAGTTGACATTTTAGAGGTCAAATCTGTCCCATTCGGCCCTTCACAGAAAAATCAGTACTTTGGCGACTATATTAGGCTAGAAATATAGAAAATAGATTTAATAACGAGAACGTGGCCGCTTGAACGGGTTGAAACGGCCTTATAACGAAAAAGATATGCTATTTTCAAGATTGACGACGAAAACTATATTTTCTGAAAAAAAATGGTTTCTGTCCCGATTTTTGAGCTAGGAAAACTGAGGTTAAATGATATTTAGACTAGCCGAGACCTTAAAAAACCTATAGTATACTTGAATACCTTCGCGGGAATATATAGAACTTGAAAAACGGAGTTACGACGCAAAAGTTATGGCCTAGGAAAATTGCAACGAAACATATACTTTTTGACAGCTTTGGTTCAAATAATAAAAGCTGATGGAATATTTAAAAATTGACTTTTGGACATTTTAGAGTATATTTTGGCTAAAATGACGTATATAAAAATGGTAGAACATTGTGTATACTTATTAGGTGCGTTAGAGTTTTTCAAAATATATAATTACAAGACGACTAATATTTGGTCGTGAGATTTACAAGCTACGTTTTCTAAAATGGTGGATGACTTAAATACGAGATTACTTTGGTTACCTACGCTTTTGACAATAAAAATTTCAGCAACATGTACAAGTGATAATATAGTGTATGACTTGCATGCTTGACCTTGTTTTCGAACCTAAGACATATGCATTATTTAGGCCGCGATTAGAGTACCCGGACTTTATTTCCAACTACTACTTTGTCTATCGGATATTGCTTTTGCTAAGGTGAGTTCATAACCCCTACTTTTACTTGTTTTACAACTGTTTTGGGGGATGATACATGCTCTATACTATTTAAATTCAATGCTTGTTTTACTTGAACGCGATTCACTTTCTCAAACATTACTGGATGGTTGAAATACTTGATTGAATACTTGAATACCATATGAATTACTTATTCCATCCTTGATTACTTTCTTATGGATACAAGTTCTTGCTTTTGCGGACATAAATACAAATCTGTTACTTTGCCTGAGTTACCTATTACTGCCACTGAAGTCCCCTTTATCATGAACCGTTAATTACATGCGTGTGAGCGCGAATGCTGTGGATAGATCTATTTGGGTTGACACCCCGTCCGAGTTGGTCGCGCCAACCTGTCAAACGGACGCATATCATTCGGATTACTTCCGAGTGTCTGGCAAACACTTGCAAGGGGCATTATTATGATTGATTTCATACGATTACGTCGAGCTTCGGGGTCATGAGCTTAGGCACTGTATACCTTATTTTTGGCTGTGACATTGTATTTGTTATATTGTCTTGCCTTCCGCAAAATACTTGTTTACCGAAAATACTTGTTTACGGAAATTACTTGTTTACTAAAATCTATGAACTCACCAGCTTTATGCTGACGTTTTAGCATGTATTTTCAGGTTCTTAAGGCGTTATCTTACCTTTGGTGGCTTTTGGCATGGCATGGTCATAGAAGACTCTGATAACTAATTGGGACCGCTTTAACTAAATTATGGGCCTATTTCCACACTTCTTTTATAATATGAAAAATAAATGCTTTGATAAAAATTTTCATTCTAAATAAATGAAATGAAACCATTCTTTGTACCATATGTTATGATACCAATTGAGTTGCACCCCAGTGACATGTAAGCTTCCGCTGGACCCGATTTCTGGGGTGTGACAACTATAAAAGGCACCTTACCTCTCATTTGTAAGGTGTGCTTGTGTGTGTATGTGTGTGTGTTTCTCTTGAATAAAAGTTCCATATTTCTTATCTCTCTCTCCATACATACGAATTACACATATACATATCAAGTCACCATCTTTCATCTCTACTTCATCTTTGCTTCTAAAATGGTGTGATAAAGTTGTGATATTTAAGGTCCTACAAAGATAGATCAGACACTTTCCACCAAGAAGAATAAGAAGGATCTTTTGCTAGTTCAAGTGTATGTGGATGATATCATCTTTGGATCTACAAGGAAGGAGATGTGTTTGGAGTTTGAGAAGCTTATGCACAATAAGTTTCAGATGAGTTCCATGGGGGAACTTACATTCTTTTTGGGTCTGCAGGTTAAACAATCAAGAGAAGGAATCTTTATTAGTCAAGACAAATATGTTGCAGAGATTCTTAGAAAGTTTCAATTTGCTGATTACAAAATAGTAAGCACACCAATGGACCCTGAGAAGCCACTTCTTAAAGATGTAAAAGGAACTAATGTAGATGTACACACATACAGATCTATGATAGGTTCTTTGATGTATCTCACATCATCAAGACCTGATATCATGTTATCTGTTTGTGCTTGTGCAAGATATCAAGTAACTCCTAAGGTTTCTCATTTAACAGCAGTCAAGAGAATTTTTAGATATCTCAAGGGTCAACCTAGGTTGGGTCTGTGGTATTCTAAGGAGTCATCTTTTGACTTGGTAGCATACTCATATAGTGATTATGCTGGTGCTAGCTTGGACAGAAAGTCAACAACTAGAGGATGTCAATTCCTTGGGTGTAGACTTATCTCATGGCAGTGTAAGAAGCAGACAATGGTGGCTACTTCAACAACTGAAGCTGAATATGTAGCTGCTGCAAATTGTTGTGGTCAAGTTCTATGGCTTCAAAACTAACTTCTTGATTATGGGTACAATTTCTTACATACCATTATTCATATTGATAATAGTAGTACAATTTGCATTATTAAAAATCCAGTGCAACATTCAAAAACAAAACACATTGAAATTAGACATCATTTTATTAGAGATTGCAATGAAAAGAGGTTAATTCAAGTAATGAAAATTGCTTCAGAACAAAACTTTGCAGATCTTCTTACAAAAGCTTTTGATGTTGGTAGATTTCAGTACTTGGTAGCAGGTATTGGAATGCTTAATCTTTTAAATTTTTCAATATAATGTGTTCTTGTATATAGATTTTGTTAATGCATCTAACTTTGTCATCTAAAACTACTATTATCAATTTAAAAGTTATTCATACAGTTAGTCCTATGCATAATTCTAATTCAAGACAAGTACTTTGTACTTTGTTCTTTTGGTTTTAGACTAACAATTGCAGGTATGAATGTTTGAGCTCAAAGGCTATTTCAAGTGAAATCTATGATCATTGCTGCTGAATGCTGATCAATGCTGCTGGTATAATGGGTTCATGATAGAAAGAGTTTGGGATTTCAAAACTCTTTAAAACTTCTTTCTTGGAACCTGATTATGATGTTTCACATTGAATTGATGATTTAGTTGATCAGTACATAACTGATACAACTCACTTTCTATCATTTTATACTCTCAAGTATAATGTGAATAATCTACGGATATCTGATAGAAAGAACAGCGAGCAACAGTGAATCTAACACTTGTGTTAGAGGTAACAAATGCCACGAGCTGGAAACCCTGTAAAGAAAGCCTTTTGAATAGGTTTATCTGTACACAGGCAGTTATCTATAACTGAAAACATTGGTTCTCACACAACCAGAGGTTGCTTTAAACTGAAATTTTGATTAAGTGTTAGTTACCACACTTAATCCCTTCAAAATGGTTAGAAGCAGTATGATTTTTAATCATAAAATCATGTTCATACTGCTAAGTCAAAAATTTCTTAAAAAGGATTTTCAAAGAGGCTCAGAAAATCATCTTATGATTGATTATGAGTCAATGCTCAGTGATTCACCACTCATAGGAGGTTATACACCTAGAAGTGATGAGGGCAGCATTTAAACTCTTAAGGAATTGATGGCTTCATGTACAAATTGTCTGAAAACATGGAAATTGCTAGATCAGATGATATGATATGATTGTGAGAGATCTTCCAAACAGGGGAGGAAATTGCTCAGGAGAGAAATAAATCTCAGGGGAGGTTACAAAAAGCCCTTTAAAAGGAAGATTATCTAAATAAAAAGAAGGAAAAGATAAGAGCATACAAGATGATGACATGGTTTCTACTGATAAAGAAGAAGAACATAGCTGATAGGAGAAAGTTCTATCTAGATCAAAAGTTGAAAGGTTTCAATTTCAGTTCACTACGTTTGTTCATCACTTCCAAAGACATGCTGAAAGATAATTTCTACTTCTTGGAACAAGCATCCAAGATACACAGCATCATTGCCTCTTAAAATTCTTCAAGTTGAATATTGCACCATCTTTTAGTCCAAGATTGGAGCAAAGAAAAGAAAGCAGATGAGTTACAGAGAAAGACATTCAATCACTCAAAAGAGAAGAAAGTTCAGATCACAGTCTGACAATGAAGTGTTTGAAAGATCTTCACAAAGTCCTCATTTAATTCAGAAAAACATGTTTGAATGTAATTCACATGTTTAGGGGAGGATTGTTGGGAATTAAATAATCAGAAGAATCAGCATAAAGGCTTAAGGAAATACATCAAATATGTTTCTGCTGATAAAGCACAAAGTACGTCTCCACTGATGGATTCTGCTGAAGAAATTTTTCTACTGATGGATTCTGCTGATGCTACTATGACTCATACAACAGCTGTGTAGATAAGTACGACTTATTCTACTGATTCATATACAAGAAAAATATCTTTGTTGTAGTCATCAAATTGAACACTCCAAGTGAGTTGTAATCCTAGATACATGTTGTATCTTAATGACTGACATGATAAGTCATCATCTAGCTAGAATGAAGGGTAGTCATAAGCTAGTATTTAAGATGAGTCATATAGATTGTAAAAGATCTTTCCTTGGACTATAAAAGGAAGATCTTAGATATGACTTAAAAAGTACAAGAAGAGTGTGATAGCGATATATGTGAGTAGAGATATACATAGAGAAAAACAATAGAACAAACACAAGATTCAAGGTCTTTGTAACCCTAGTGATAGTGAAGATCACTCGTATTATTTTGAATAATATTGAATCGTTTGGTGAAATACTTTCATTGTTCTTTGTTAAATAAATACAAGCATCACAGTTCCATTTCCAATAAACATTCTAAGTGTGGTTAAGTAGATTCCGCATACTTAATCATATTCACTCAAAGTATCACATATACACATTACAAAGGTCCAACACCTCATAGTGTGTGATCAAATCAAGTGATCCTCTCATAAGAAAAACCAAGTGCCACATAAAACAAGCAGACCTGGAGGGCCTATTTGCAGGCCTCTAAAAGCTTATCAAATAAGCTTGGAAGCCAAAGGTGAGACTGGAACTAGAAAAATGATGTACTGAGCTTTTCAAAAAGCTCAAACACACAAGCTTGATCCCACTGATAAGCTCATAAAAGGCTTGTGAACCTAGCCTTTATATACTGAGGACTCAGTATACTTGGGTCAATGGTGAGATTTTGATGAGGCAAATTAAGCACTCAAATGAGCACTAAATGGAAAAATAGAAGCATTCATATCAAGCTGACCAGGATGGCTTCTAAAAACAACAACAAGCTCAAACTACAACTCACTAATGAACACTATGCAACCTAATGAGAGCAACTTATGGACCTGTGCACAGGGGAGGACCCTGCCCTGTAGGTGTGTTTGAAGACCTGTGGGACCCACAGAAAAAATCACAAAAATATAGTAGCTGTGGGATTCAAGAGTTGAGGTAGGGGGCTTCAATTGGTAAAAAGATTAAGTCCTGAATCCAACTACAAAAATCACTAAAATTCCTCCAAATTTTGGATTTTCTGCCTAGGGGTAGTTTTGACTTTTTTGATTTTAGGATCCTACTTGACTTTTGTGAACTTAGAATGATCCTAGGTGACTGAGAATGTAATTATAAGCTACTTTGAGGTTTATTTAAGCTAAATGAACTACATATGTAACCATTTGTGTGATTATGCAATGTAATAATCTAACAGTGTATGCATAAATCAAATAAAAATGAGATTTTGACTTTTAGACAAAAGAGGTCTGGTTTTTATGACTTCTACATCCTACATGCACTTATATGAGATTATTCAAACCAAAAGCAACACCTAATCTACCCTGGATCACAGCTATGCAAGTTAAACCAAACACCCCTTATATTGACAGATTTGCAAGTTTTCAAAGTAATTGAACAAACTACAACTGAAACTAGACTTAACCACTCATATTAAGCTAAAATAGGTGCAAAAAATAGAAGGCAACAACCAATGGCAACACAGATCAATCAACATATAATTTGATGAAAAAGGTTCAATTTCTTACTTGAATTCCCAAGTTGCTAATAATCTGAGAACCAAGGCTAAAGCACAACTTATATGTCTCCCAAGAGACTCTAAACCAAATTCCAAACATCCTTGCTCTGCTCCAATACCAGTCTCACCATATTTGATTTATTTTATTTTGATTTTTCTTTATATATATATATATATATATATATATATATATATATATATATATATATATATATATATATATATATATATATATATATATATATATATATATATATATATATTTTCTTTTTATTTTCTGAGTTTGTGCTTCCTTTAAACTTCAAGTAACTTTAAAATGGTTAATAAAAGCTGTATAGACCATCCAGAGTGCAATTGAGGCTTATAACAAGAAACTTAAAACCCTAAGTGAAAATTCGAATTTCATGAAACTGAAAGATGACTTAAATTAAATCGCAATCTTAAAAATACAAATGGAAATTGAGTTTAAAATGAGAAAATATACAAAGAAAGGGATTACAAACTGATATTAGGAGCTATTACACTAAAACTAATCCTACACTAAAATTACCTACTTTTTGCTACTAACTAAGTAACCCCCTTCTGCTTCTTTCTTGTTCTTCTTTTATAGAACCTGGTGCATCCCTCTTTCTTTCCCATCTCATTTTGAGCCGTTGGATGGCCTTAATTGATCACAGCCCTTGAATCCGTTTTTGGCGGGAAAATGGATACAAGTAGTTTGGGTGGGGGTTGGTAAGGTTGGTTGGGGAAATTAATGAGGAGGGGGGGAGGTAGGGGACTATTTGGTGTAGGGTGTGGAGTGTGTAGGGTGGCTGATGGCAGGGTAGCAGGCACACGTGAAGGTGGTTTTGGAGGGTGGAGGTGGTTTGGGAGTTTAGTGGTAAAGGAAGGATAGGGTGGTTTTGGGTGGGGTTTGACCAAGGGTTGACCCTGGTTTAATATCACAAAGGGGGTGTTGGGCTGGGAAAGTGATTGGGCCAGGCTTAGGTTGTGGATTGGGTTTTGTTTGTTTATTTTTAAAGGGTCCATTTGGTGTAGTACTATTAATAAGGACCAAAAGTGTATAAGCTGCAATTCTAGGGACCTGTTTTGCCAATCATCCAAAGTTGTCACAAGGTTGTAATTTGCCAAGTATGAATAGTGTGAGGACCATAAATGAGATTTTCCAAAATTACACCTCCAGGGACCAAAACTGTCAATTGTTGAAACTTGAGGGACCAAAATGTAAATTTTTGAAACTTTTTACCCAAGGACTTACTTTGAAAAATTTTGAATTCCAAAGGACTTGGGTTGACTTTTCTTACAAAATAAATGCCTAGGGACTGATTTTGTCAAGTTTTGAAAGTTGGGGGACTGAAACTGCCAATTATGCAAACTTTGTTCGTTTTTCATCTGTTTTTACTCATTTTGCATCTGAAACATATAAAACACAATCTTTGGGATATTTTTAGTATTTTGATGCATTATTGAGTGTTTTTAAATGTTTTGCAGCTCAGATTTGACCAAAAATGATGAGTGTTTGAGCACTCATCAAGTGGTCACTTTCAAACCCGAGCCAAACCCTTACGGTGATTCCTACAATCCTTTTTGGAAAAATCACCCGAACCTTAGGTGGAAACAAAACCAAAACATGCCCCAAAATAATTCTTCCAATCCACCTTCTAACCATACTTTCAACAACAATCCTTCCAATAACCATACTTTCAACAACAATCCTTCCAATAACTATGGTAGTACCAATAATCTTGAAGGATTGATGTCCAAGTTTATGGCATCTCAAGAAGCTCGCATAGCTAAGTTTGAAGCCGATTTCAAACAAAAGCAAAGTGAGATGACCAATAAAATTGACACATTGTTGAAAGCTCTCAATGACCTAGAAATAGGAGCACTCCCAAGTGACACGGTCAAGAACCTGAAACTAAACATTAATGCCATATCATCGGTTTCGTCACCTACTTCTTGTCCACAATACTATTCGGTCAAAGCAATGAACACATGTTTCAAGGAAACCCATATTCTTTAAAAGGACCAATCGAATAAAACATCCGATATTAAACCGGTCAAAAGCATAATTGAAACACCTCCTACACAAAACCTTGACGATGAATTCAAGGAACTTCGCCTTGAACGTCCGGTTATTGAAGTTTTAGCAAGGGCTCCCTACTACAACGCCCTTTTAGAAAAATATGAGGAGAAACTTAAGTTGGGTAAGAATGGGACCGCCTTCGTTCGGAATAAGTTGCCTAAGAAATTAGATGATCCGAGCATATTTGTTTTACCTTGTAGGATCGGGAACTCCGAAACTTTCGACACATTAGCCGATCTTGGGTCAAGCCTTAATTTACTTCCTTTGTCCCTTTACACCACTCTTAAGCCAGGAAAATTAGATGACACGGAGGTAATTATAGGTCTTGCAGATGGTAGTGTAGCATATCCGGTAGGGGTAGTGAAGGATGTACTAGTGCATATAGGGAAATTAACTATACTAGCTGATTTCCACGTCCTTGATATGGTTAGTGACACTACATGCCCTTTGTTAATAGGAAGAGGATTCTTAGCTACCGCAAGTGCGATGATCGATTGTAAGGAATCTAGGATAGCGGTAGGAGAAGGAGACACTTGGTCGGTCTATGATGTTAAGAAGCATGCTTATGATACTAATGAGGAACCGACACCTCATTGGGTAGATTTGAATAGGAGACCATCTCGATACGGACCTTTGGTTAATGGAGACTTTATAGGACCTCAACGCCCATTTTATTTAAAAGAGGAGTTTATAAATAAAACGCATTCGGTAGAGCAACTCATAGCTAGGGATGAAGAACTAAACCCTTTTGAGGATCCCTTAGTCTTTAGGAAAATGATTGAATTTCTAGGAGTGATGCCTATCAATTTAGGAATGAACAAGTGGAAAAGGGAAGGGGATAAGTGTAAATGGAATTGGGACAAGCCACCTAAGGAAGGTGACGGATCATGGCATATGAAGATGATTCTATATGATCCGGATGGAGAAAAGTTTGAGAAGTCATACCGTACCAAGAAAACCGATAGGAAATTGAAACCTAAGCTTGATCCCAAGAATGTCCTCGACGAGGAGCTCACACGTATAAGATAGCCCATGACCTTGAGTCTAGCTACAAGACTCGTAAATAAAGAAAAGCGCTTCTTGGGAGGCAACCCATGTTTTGTGTGTTTTTATTTGTTTGATTTTTATTTGTTTGATTTTATTTGTTTCCGTATGCATGTTTTATTTTTATTGTTGGTAAATCATGTTTCAAAGTAAATTGTGAAAATGCTTTATTTTGTTTTTAACTTCGTCTTAATTACATATAAAGGTATTTTGCAAAAGCTAAGTGTAAGGGAAATCCAAATTTTTTTATAAGAACGAAAATGAGCATGATTCACTACAATATTAAATGAACATGTATATTAGTATTTGTTAGAGTCAAATGCTTGTATCAAGTCATAATGATGTTTTGCAGGATTTTTCAGGAAATAAGGCAAAAGTTTTTCCAGAAATTTTCCGGAAACTTAACATAAGATTTTTCCAGGAACATTCTAACAACGTCAGGAGTTATAACCTGACAGCGTCAGGTACTAAAATTCTAAAATTTTTTGCGAGTTTTGTTTAAACCGGAGTCTTAAAGTTTTTGTTGATTCTTTAGTTTTATAAACTCCAGGAAATCTGCAAACATTCATTCCACAAGTATTATATCTTAAATTGTTTTCTAGGATTTTTTTTAGTATATATAGATTGCCGCCGATTTTACGCTAGGTTTGCCTTGATTATTTTCTCAGGTTTAACAGGTTATATATGACAAGAAGATGATTTATATTTCTGGAGGGAAGCTTTCAAAGTTCATTTTCTTGGAGGAAGATCTAACCTTGTTGACACACTATCCACACTGAATGAATCAGGGGAGTATTTGTTTTCATTCTTTTACCTGCTTTACTTTTACATCCTTTAATTGAACATTGGGGACAATGTTCATCCTAAGTGTAAGGGGAGGGTAAATGATGCTACCTTATAGGATACAATTGCACTTGAATTTGTTTGTTCGATAGTAGGTGTGTAATAAAACTAAGAGAAATACTTGATAGGGTAAGTTTAGCGCCAAATTTAAATTTTTTACAACATTTAGGAGTGAAGCTTTAGCCTTAATGAGCGTCTCATGGATAGGAGTTTTATAACTAGCACAAAAACCGTACCACTCAAAAAAATTTTCCACCCAAATATGTGAGGTTCGCCTTTAGATTTGCTAGGAAAAGCATTCATTATTAGTGCTTATGAGTGTACCGGTAGTATTTAGATTCTAGAACTTGCATTAGTGATGCATCCCGAGACCGCTAGTAAGACTACATTCGTGTAGTAGGATTTACTACATGATAAGAGGCATTACGATCACCCTTGTGTTTAAACCCGTTCATAATTACTTGACTATTTAAGTCATATTACTTGACTAGCGAAGTCAATTAATTTTCCCACACCTTAGCGTTGTACTCCTTTTTAGTACACGATACCCCTAGCACACCCCTCCGAGCCTATCTTTTCGTTTCTTACTTTAAGCATCTTACTTAAAGGAAGAATTTGTTTACAATCCACCCAAATGTGCAACCAAATCGCTTTGGCCTTCCTTGTATGCACTCATCTTTAGTGCATTATTGTTATATGTTTAAACCCTTAGTTAATTGTCTAATTGATTACATGGTTGCTAAGTCGAGTCATATCTTGTACATATTGTTTTGGGACGATTGGGACTCATGGGTAAAGTACTAGTGTTATGGAGTAATGGGGAAGAACATCAATTTATTACCCCCATATGTGCGTTAATATTTAAAAAGTACTCCAAGTGTTTTGATTATCTTAATTCGAGTCATTAGAGTAGTTGATTGTAAAGTATGTAAAAATTCAAATGTAAGGGGGATGCAAATTCCCTATGATGTATTATTTTGGATGGTAGGGTAAGAGTGTATGCAACAAAAAAAAAAAAAAAAAAAAAAAATCGAAAAAAAGCAAGAAAAAAAAATAGAAAAAGAAAGAGAAAAAAAACATACGGACTACCATCCCGTTTCATTCTATGTTTGTTTCATAATTTGTTAGATTTTGATTAGCTTAAGTCGAGTCAAGTCTTGGCTTAGCAACGCCATATTGTACATGTAATTAACCAAGATGATTAACTCGCCACCAGTAAATATTGCCTTTATCCAACAAAACCGTGTTTTCCATATCCCTACACCTAACGTTATAACCCTTTAAAAGACCTCTTTGATAGTTTATCCTAGGTGCTTACGCCAAGTGGTGGAGGTTTGATCCTTTCCCAAGCCTATGGTAATCTATTTGCTATGACATGTAGTGAGAGATGTTTTCCGTTTCCATATTGTGATATATACTTTATCACACCCGAGAGATGTCAGTATCTAAACACTATTTGTGAGGTGCTAGTGTATGACGTCAGTGATTGTTTTTAGTTTTTAGTGGAACGATTATTTGTTGTAATTACTTTTATATTATTATTAAATGACCCCTAACGTGTATTTTGATTAGAATAAAAGCGCATTTGCTTGAGGACAAGCAAATCTCAAGTGTAAGGGTATTTGATAAGGCGAAAAGTGTTCCACTTTTAAGAGATTATTTAAGCCCGAATTCGTGATTATTTGATCAATTACTGCCCTAAATTATTCCTTTTGTCATTTTAGGTACTTTTGAGGAGAAATATGGAAAAGGAAGCATTTTGGACGTTTTTGGAGCATAAAAGTGAAGAAAACAGCAAAGTATCAAAATCCTTGCTGGCAATAGTACCTGACGACGTCAAGACCTCACACATGATGGCGTCAAGAGTGGCAAAAGAGGTGGAAGTGGAAAATACACGTGACGGCCCAGAACATTTTTAGTGTAATTGACCTGACGGCGTCACCAAGGCCGTCAGGGTCATTTTGCAAGTGACGGACCAAAGCTTAATTTCTACATGACAGCGTCAAGATTGGATCTAGGCAATACGACCCTTAATTTGGCGGCGAGTTGACGGCATCAGAAGCTACAACGTGATGCCGTCAGGATGTATTATCTATATATATTTTTCCAATTTTTCATTCAATGTGTGGAACATTAGGAGAACTTTGGAGAGCTTAAAACCTAGACGAATTTTCTGTAAAAACAAGGGTTTCAACCCTTGTTCCATCCATGCTTAATTGAAGATAAGTTTTCCAATAATCATAAGATATGTCTATGTGTTGTGTGATTCTATCTTATGCTTGTCTTTCTTTTAACATGCTAGGCTAGGTTTTTATTGTGTTTGCTTAGATGTAGTGAAACCTAGATGTTGATTATTGGTTGATGGTTTGTTTATAATTGTTATAGATGATTGTATTCGATGTTAGGCTTAAGAAAACTAGCAGACTTCCATTGGTAACTTGGTTGAACGTCTCAAGAAACATGATCGGAGGTGTACTACAATTTTTGGTTGTATTTAATGCATAAGTGAATTCTAGTGATCCCATGTTAGGAGCTTTTAGTCGGCTCGACATAGGAGTGAAGTAGGAGCTTATAGAGTTAGGGAATATTGTACACGGCCCTACGACTAGTATTAAGGAATATAACCCGTCATCCATGCAATTGTAACAAGCTAATCAACTAGTAAAAGATATCTAGGGAGTAATGAAATCTAAGTAAACACATCTTTTCTCATTATTGTTTTCACCACATAATTACATTAGTTTATCTTCATTTTTTTTTGATTTTTTTTTATTGCATCTTTAGTTATTTGGGTTAGTTGACTAGCAACTAATCCGCCCACTCCTTTAAAACCCGAGATTTTACTTGCTTTTTATAAAATATAAAAATACAAAAAGAATCATCCCTCACGTCTAGACCTAGTTTAGTAGGCTTTCTAATCCTAGCGACACTATTCCTGAGTTGAACGATCAATCCCCCGGTACTTGTCACTATACTATACTACAACGATCAGGTACACTGCCTGGCGGGGATGGCAAGCTTCTCAAGATCCCTTGAGAGGTAAAACCTGTTGCGAGGGCGCAATCCCACGTATCAGGTTGATTTTTTATATGATTAATTTTCTTGATGTTATTGTTATTATAAAGATTGTATTTTTATTGTTATTAAACGTATAAACCCACCTGCTGACCCTTCTTCTATCTTTATCTACTTGCATGCTCGATTATAATTTCTCAAACACACGTTGATCTCCAATGGCTCTTTTAGACTTCTATCATTGCTTGTATTTTTTTTTCTACGTTTTTTTGGCAGATCTTTCACTTCTTTTCAGGATGATATCCGAATATTATCAGGTAAATTTTAAGAGCATTTTTTTATACAATTGATTTTCTTGATGTTGTTTGTTTTTATAAAGATTGTATTTTTATTATAAAATCGATTGTGTATCACAAACACCGCTCTAATTGTAACCAACAACCCAAACTAATCATAATGATAACCACCTAGGGGTGGTCTAGTGGTAAAGAGCTTGAGTAACTATTGAAATGTCTCAAATTCAATTCCTTCTAGGTGCAAACAATTCTAAATGGTTACACCAACCTTCCTGGAAAGGGGAGGGCTTTATCCGATTTGAGTTTGTATGGCGGTGGACTCAAATCCTGTGGATTATTTGGCCAAAAGGTCGATAACGATGATTATTAAAAAAAATTAATCATAATGACATTAAAAAGGATAAAAAAAAGGTAAAACTAACATTTCTAGTGCATTAAAATATACCCATTTTACAAAGCTATCAATAACACACTGAAACATACTCATAAAAATCAAATAGAATAATTCAAATGATGATACTAAAAACATAATAAAAAAAATCAAAAGAACAACCGATGTAAAATTGACCTGGAAAGATAGTCCATAGCCTTTGTAAATTAAAACAGTGTAACAAATCTTAAAAAAAACCCGGATAGCTAACAAATCTTTCTTCGGCTGCCATTCAATTATTCTAGTTGTTATAATACAAATATCATTTTTTTAGAATATACCAAATAATAACTAATATTTCTCTAAGTTACATTCATGTGGCGTCAATTTTAAAAACGATTTTTGGGTGTAACAATATATTTGTCATTAATTGAACATATAAAGAGATTGTTGAAGTTACTCAAAAATGACAAGTTTTTTTAACTCATATGCGCGGCTTAATCGAAATATTTTTGTAATCATTTTTTACCCTTCCTAAACCTTATATGCATTTATGGTACTTTATGATAAGTGTTTATGATCTTTATGACAAGTGTTTTAGCATTTGTGGTACCTTATGTAAGCATTTTGACTAATCCGAAATTTTATGTATTTTATGATAAGTTATTCAGAAATGGCGATTTTTTTAACTTATATACGTGAATTAATCGAGATATTCTGTAATCATCTTTGGCCCTTTCTAAACTTATATACCTCTTGAGAAAATATCAGTTATTTTAATACTAAAAGGTTTGGTGATAATTTCAATTTATTGTTTACACAAGGTCTTTGATCTAAGTAGTATATGAGTTGCTCACCGACATACAGGTTTGGGGTTCAAGCCTTGCCTTGCTAGATAGGGTATAAAATGTTAAAAAAAATTGCCTTTTAAAAATAAAAAATAAAAGAATAAATGAAAAAAATAAATACTCCGTAATCAAGATTAGATAAGATATGTCGGTGATAGTAACATATATAAATGATCAAAACAACCTATAATCTCTTAATCATAATTGTTGAGAAAAGAAAACAATAATCCCTCAAACGCAATCACAATCACAATCACATATTCATACTTTCAATCACACAAGATGTTTTGTCTAGTTTAATACTTGTTTTTGTATTTGTTTTTGATTTTTTCTGCAAGTATCTCATCGCTTTGCATCAAGATTTCTCGGTTTTATGATGTAAGTTGTTTATCTATCTCATTCATGTTATAAAGATTCCATTTTTATAAAAATGTGGTATATACAGTTTATGCTTATGTTTAGAACTAATTAGTTATAGATACAGTGTTTGGATTAGCTTATTTGGTAAAAGATGGTTAATAAAGATTGAATCTTTTTAAACTCATTTATAAAGGGTTTAGGTCTAAAGTATAACAACACATTGATTTGTCTAGTTCAATACAAACATTGAAAACAACACACGAGAATAAGTCAATCATGTATTACTTTTGCTTGAGCTGTTATCGGTTTAAAACTGTTTCACGTATATAATCAAGACCCAACAATTTGATTTGTGTAATTTGATGCATTATCTGTTTACATTGTATGGTCACTTAAATATGGGACGGTCCTTTAAATATCCAGGACCGTCCCATAAACTTTCACTTCTTTTCAGGATGATATCCAGATATTGTCAGGTAAATTTTAAGGGATTTTTCTATACAATGGATTTTCTTGATGTAGTTTGTTTTTATGAAGATTGCATTTTTATTATGAAATCGATTGTGTATTTGATTTAGGTTAAAAGATAATAATGTGAGTGTTTGGCAATGTGGGTTTTGTTGCTTCTTACTTTTGTGTGTTTAGGTTTGCGCTTATTCTGTAAACTTTACTTGAAAAACTTTTAAAAAATTTTCTAAAAAAGAAGGATTTTATTTTCAGGAAGTGTTAAGCATTTAGAAAACTTGTCTAGAAAAGTGAAAATGCAAAAAAAAAAAAAAAAAAATGCAAAGAAAAATGTGCAAAAGTGTGAATTATTGAAAGAAAAAAAAAACTGCTTTTGCTTATTCTTAGGCAGAAAGTGTTTGCGATAAGCAGAAAAGGAGAAATAGCATGCATCTCAAACACCCTCTTAAAAGGGTTTTTGGCAAACTCCTTATACCTTTTTTATAAGTTTGTACTCTTCTGTTTCAATTTGGTATTATGTAAAATTTTCTAGAAAAACTGAGTTAGAAAATTTTGTATTTTGATTTTTCTGAAAAAAGAAAGGGTTTTTATCTCTAGAAAAGTGTTAAACGTGTCTAGAAAAGTGCAAATGCCAAAAATGTGCAGAAGTGTAAATTGTGCTTTACAAAGTTTTACTTACGATTTGAGAAGTGAAATTTCATATTTACATAAATTTCCTGAAAAAAGAAATGGTTTTTATCTCTGGAAAAGTGTTAAAGATTAATTATTTGAAAGAAAATTTCAGTAAAACTCATTTGTAAAAGGGTTTAGTTTAAAAATAAGAGTTAAAAAAAACTCCTTTCTGCTTATTTATAAGCAGAAAGTGTTTGAGATAAGCAAAAAAAGAGAAAAAGCGAGCTCCTAAACACCCTGTTAAAAGAAAATCTGCGGTGTTTGGCAAACTGCTTATGCTTCTTTTTAAGTTCTACTTTTGTGTATAGATTTGGTTAAAGAAAATCTGATTTTCTTTTTAGGGTCCATAGTTTAAGTTTAATCATTTGGATCCATGTTGATAAAGTTTCGGTTCTTTTGTGAACTTTTTTATTGTGCTTGCTACCTGGTGACTTGGGTCATCTTTTGGCATATTTGTGTTATTTTGAGATACTATCAATTCAAAAGTTATAACACTTGTTGGTTCATCAATATTCGCGTTCTTCAGTAAAATTCTTAGTTTAACCCGCTGCATGTTCATTTTGAGTACAACAATAGGTTAATATTTGCTATTATAGAGTTACAATTAACTTTTTCCTTAATAAGATTTTATTCATCCTTTAAATTATATGTGCTATTAAGCAAAAGAAGGATAAAGAGTCATATATCACTCAAAGAGTATGATTACGAATACTATAAGGATGCATTATACTAGCACTTCAACCTTGATGAAATACAAGTGACACACCTATTTATAGATCTAAACAAACCTTCTTGAAAAAAATCTAGAATATTACACGCAAAATGCTTCTGCTATATTATATAACGTACTTACCATGGATATCTACATAATTCATTAATCTAATTGGGCTAGTTGACTAAAGATTACATGTGACATACGAGGAAACCGACAACTTGATAGTCGAGGACGGTGATCGAAAACGACGGACATGTGGGGAAATCGACAACTTGATTGTTGAGGACGGTGATCGAAAATGGGGGGCGGGTATGGGTACACATATAAACAACCATACGCAACTATCAATAACACACTCAAACACACTCATAAAAATCAAATAGAATAATTCAAACGATCGTACTAAAAACATAATAAAAAATCAAAAGAACAACCGATTTAAAATTGACCTTGAAAGATAGTCCATAGCCTTTGTAAACTAAAACAGTGCAACAAATTTTTAAAAAACCCGGATAGCTAACAAATCTTTCTTCGGCTGCAATTCAATTATTCTAGTTGTTATAATACAAATATCATTTTTTTAGAGTAAAATAATAGCTATAATATTTCTCTAAGTTACATTCATCAATTTTGAAAACGGTTTCTGGTTGTAATAATATATTTGTCATTAGTTGAACATATAAAGAGACTGTTGAAGTTACTTATATACGCGGCTTAATCAAGATATTTTGTAATCATTTTTTACCCTTCCTAAACCTTATATACATTTGTGGTACTTTATGATAAGTGTTTTAGAATTTTTGGTACCTCATGTACGCATTTTGACAAATAAAAAATTTTATGTATTTTATGATAAGTCTTTGGTGGCATGAGTATATTTGTCATTAATTATACATATAAAAGGACTATTAAGTTATTCAGAAATGGCGAATCTTTTAACTCATATACGTGACTTAATCGAGATATTCCGTAATCATTTTTGACCATTCCTAAACCTTATATACCTCTTGTGAAAATATCAGTTATTTTACTACTAAAACGTTTTGTGATAATTTCAATTTATCGTTTACCGAAAGTATTTGATATAATAGTATGTGAGTTGCTCACCGACCTACAGATTAGGGGTTCAAGCCTTGCGGGTATAAAAAGTTAAAAAAAAAAATTCTTTTAAAAAGAAAAAAATGTTGGGTCTGATTAAACCCAATCTCCTTAAACTAGGATTTGAACATAAAATATCGTAAGTGTTTAGTAACTGTAAACACTCAACAAGTCACTGAATGCATAGTCATTCAGTGAGTCATCCTCAAGATGCTCAGGACGAATCTATTAAGAAAGGTTCTCCATTCAGTGAGGCGGTTCTTAGTGAATGATGCCTGAGCCAAAGAAGAAGATGATGGATTCAGTAAGTGATGACAATAACTCACTAAATCTCCAAGACTCCTCACCAACTATGAAGACTGAGCTTACAGAGACTGAAGATGAAAAGAATGAAGTAGAGGCGGGATTAGGCGGGATAGTTTGAATGGATAAGGAAAGGTCCTTATCATGCAAAGGTTAACTACAAAGACTGAAGATGAGAAGATTGAAGTAAAGGCGGGATTAGGTGGGATAGTTTGAATGGATAAGGAAAGGTCCTTATCAAGCAAAGGTCAAACTTTCCCTGAATGAGTATTAAACCAAGAGTGTTGTCAACACTGAAGATCTGAAAGCAACCTTGTCCTTTACTACTTATAGCCAAATGTAACAGTGACAAAATGCCTATGCATTTTGTTCAAAGTAGGCTTATGTCATTCTTTGTCTTTTAGGTATCTGATAGGTTTTCACTTGTGTATAAATAGCGAACAAACCAAATCATTACTCCCTCTAAAGAACAATGGTCCACTGAGATAGCTCAGATTGATCATTGGTTGTTACTTAAGTTTAACTTAAGTTTAGTGAGGAGTAAACACCATACTTGTCATTCAATCCAAGTGTTTTTCCGCAAACACTTGGGTATAATTCTTTGATTAACTTCTAATAAGAATTAAACATTGAAAAACTTTCTATCTTTTATCTTTATGTTTTATTTACTTATTTTTAATCAATCTTACATTGTTAAGCATGGAACTTGGTTAGTTTAACTTCGTAGTTAACACTAATAAGTATAAGGGAACAACAAGTGGTATCAGAGCCTCTGATTTGTAAAACTTTTCAAAAAACTTTTCAAAAGAGTGCTCAAAGTTTTTAAAATGAAGATCCTACCATGGCTGATAATGATGTACCCCAGGTAGTTGATAAAAAGGGAGGTGGCTATTCAGTTGTTCCTCCTAAACTAGAAGCTGGTAAATTTAGCAAGTGGAGAAAGCGAATGCTTTGCTACTTGACTAGTATGGAACCATACTACATCAAATGCATCAATGAAGGTCCCTTTGTCCCAAAACTACTCAGGGTGTACCTAAACCTGAAGCTTAGTGGACTATTGATGAGAGAAGGGTGGTTAATCTAGGCCAATGCCTGTAAAGCATCATTATATCTTGTCTCTGTGACGATACAATGGAATCAGTCATTAATTATTCTACAACCAAACAAACTTGACTTGACTTGGTTCATAGCTTTGAAGGTCCCTCAGATATTACGGAAAACAGGATAATGGACCTGATGAGGCGAAAAATGATCCGTTTTTAGGGGGTCATTTAAGCCCGAATCCGACTTTATTTGATCAAATATTGCCCTAAATCGTTCCTTTTGTGATTTTAGGTACTTGGAGAGTGAATTCTGGAAAAGAAGCCATTTTGGACGTTTTTGGAGAATAAAAGTGAAGAAAACGGCAAAGTCTCAATTTTCCATGCTGGAAACAGTAGGTGACGGCATCAAGAGTTATACCCTGACGGCGTCAAACATCAAGAATAAAATACCGTAGTTGATGACGGCGTCAAAAGTCATCCTGACGGCGTCAAAGTCCCAAGAATAAAATACCGTGGTTGATGACGGCGTCACATAGGCCGTCATAAGTAGATCAAGGCCGTCCGAGGAAGTATTTGGCGGCGAGATGACGGCGTCACACCCTTGCTCTTGACGCCGTCACCTCGATTTTCTTATATATAGTTTTCTAGTTTTTTACTTTAAAAAGAGAAGTTTTAGAGAAACCCTAAAGACGAATTTGGTGCAACTTTTACAGGTTTTTCAAGGGTTCCAAACCCTTGATACCTTACATTGTAATTGAGATAAGTGTTCTTCTAATTCAATCAATATGTCTATGTGTTGGTTGTCTATATCTTGTTCTTGTCTTAATTCCATTATGCTAGGCTAGATCTCCTTTGTGTTTGCTTAGATCTAATGAAACCTAGATACTGATTATGTGTTGATTACTTGTTTATTTTTGTTCTTGGATGAATGATTTTATATGTTAGGCTTAAGAAAACTGGCAGATCTCCAAATGGTAACATGCTTGAACGTCTTAAGAAACATGAACCGAGGCGTACTAGGTCTTTATTGGTTGTATTTAATGCATGAGCCACTGTTTACAATCCCTATAGTTGTGCTGGGTCATGGTGTAGGAGGAGATAAGAGCTCATAGAATTGGGGAGTTATGTATGCCACCCCATGAATGGTATTAAGGAATACGATCCGTCATCCATGAAATTATAACAAGTAATTAACGTGTAAAAGATATCTAGGGAGTAATGAAATCTAAGTAAACACATTTTCTCCAATTACTGCTCACAACCTTAGTATAAATTAGTTTAATTTCATTTTGATTGCATCTTAGCTTTGGGTTAGTTGAATAGCAACTAATTCCGCCCACTCTTTCAAAACCCAAGATTTTACTTGCTTTCATAAAAACATAAAAAGACAAAAATAATCATCCCTCACCTTTAGAACTAGTAATTAGGCTTTCTAATCCTAGCGACACTATTCCTAAGCTGAACGATCAATCCCCCGGTACTTGTCACTATACTATACTACAACGATCAGGTACACTGCCTGGTGGGGGTTGTAAGCTTCTCGAGATCCCTCGAGAGGTAAAGCCTGTTGCGATTCCCACGCATCAAGTTTTTGGCGCCGCAGCCTGGGGAATAGTTATTGTCTAGGTTAGGATTTCTTTTTATTAGGTCTACTTGCTAGATTCCTTTCTAGCAAGATTTTATTTTTATTTTTAGGTCTTCTTTAGTCTATCTTATTTCTTCGTGCCTTTGTTCGTAACTCTTTACTCCGACATCATGGAAGGTGGTAACATCTTTGAACCCGTCATCCCACCACAACAAAACCCACCACTAGAACCCCTTAGGCCCCGAACCTTAGGAGAGTACTCCCGACCTAGCCATCAAGGCTACCGAAACACCATTGAGCTCACCGGAGCCAATGTGACCCCCTTGCGATCCGACACCATCCGGTTGGTGCAAAGCGGATGTGCATTCCATGGACTTCGTTCCGAAGATCCAAACCAACATCTTAAGGACTTTCTCAAAATCGTAGATTCCATAGACCTAGGTGTTGAAACTAGAGAGACTACCCATTTACGCCTATTCCAATTCTCTCTACGGGATCAAGCTAGTCAATGGCTTGAGCGTTTACCCGCGGGATCCATCACCACATGGGATGATCTCACCACTCGTTTCCTTGCTCAATTTTTCCCACCGGGGGGAACTACTAAGCTTAGGAATGACATCTTGATGTTCCAACAATGTCAAAATGAATCTCTTTATGAAGCATGGACTCGTTTCAAGGACTTACTCCAAAAAGTCCCTCATCATGGCATAGATCTTTGGCTCCAAGTCCAAATTTTTTATGACCATATCGACATCTCCACGAGACGAACCATTGACCAATCGGCCGGTGGTAAGCTACGTGATCTTAGTGCGGAACAATCATGGGAACTCATAGAAGATCTTGCTCTCTATGACAACGAAAGTTGGAATGATCCCCGTGACTTGAACAAAACGGTCAAGGCAATATCTTTGCCTTCGAACAATTCTAGCACTCCCGACCGTAGGATCATGGAACTTGAGGACCAAGTCAAGTTTCTCATGAAATCCTACGATGCTCCTAAGCCTTCAAGCCAAGTGAACAAAATCACTTCTTCATGCGAATTATGTAGAGGTCCCCATGACACTCGTGATTGTGTGGAACTCCTCGGAACAGCTTTTGCGGACTACGCATCCACGCGTACCGACGAAGCGGGAGATAAGTGGTACACTTTCAAGCCCGAGCCAAACACTTATGGTGATTCATACAACCCCTCATGGAAAAATCACCCAAACCTTAGGTGGAAACAAAATCAACCCAATTCATCCAACCCACCTAATCATTACCAACCAAACGGTCCACCATCCAACCGTACTTTCAACAACAATCCTTCTAACAACTATGGTAGTACCAAAAATCTTGAAGGATTGATGTCAAAGTTCATGGCATCTCAAGAAGCTCGCATAGCTAGGTTTGAAACCGAATTCAACCAACAACAAACGGAGATGACCAACAAGATTGACAACTTGTTGAAAGCCCTCAACAACCAAGCGTTAATCACACCTAGGAAGGACACTAGGGACACCAATAGTGGAAGCCAAATTAAGGACCCCTCATCATCCAAACATGTCCACTTTGTCAATGTTGTCACCATTAAGCCAATAGATAAGGAGATAGAGGAGAGTGATAAGAATGAAGTTAGAGTAGAAGCCGATAGTAAGGATGAGAGTAGGGAAGTTGAGGTTAATAAGGATGAGGAATTAGAGGAGGTGGAACCTATAGAAGAATACTTTGATAAGTTGCCAACCAAGGAAGAACGGGAATACCATAAGGATTTATTCGATAGTCCCGAGAAAACATATATCTTTGGCGACCCCCTTATCAAAATGGGAGACCCCTCTAACATTAACATCCCATGCAATATTGGGCACATGCATATATGGAAAGCTTACATCGACCTTAGATCACCCGTGAACATCATGACTAGGACTTATTACAATTGGGTGATGAAGAAGCAACTCAATTTTAGGATGATGCCCGGTAAGAATCTGATAAGTAATTTTGCAGGAAGAGTGAAGGGATTGCATGTGATTATAGGAAATCTTACCTATGAAATCGATTTCATGATAGTAGAAGACACTCGTCCGGTGATAGATGCTTGCCTAAGTCAAATAATATTCGGAAAACCATTTGTTGAGACCACTAGGATGAGTTATGATCCGACTTTAGGGATAGTTAGATTTAAGGAAGAGAATGATGAGGTTGCTTATCAAATGCCCTACAAGATCGAACAATACCGCCTTCTCTCTAATTTCGAAAAAGAACACAAGCAAGCGGCTTATTATAGGAATGAGGAAGATAGACGTAGGGGAGTAGAGTATGTTAGAAATAGAATGCTTGGTTTCTACAAAGAGTGCTTGCAACTAGGTCCGGAATACAAAACTGGTTTAGAAGACGACCTAGAGAGTGGAACCAATGATGAGATCACGTAGTAACCCATGACTTTGAGTCTAGCTACAAGACTCGTAAATAAAAAAAAAGCACTTCTTGGGAGGCAACCCATGTTTTGTGTGATTTTATTTGTTTGATTGTTATTTGCTTCCGTATGCATGTTTTATTTTTATTGTTGGTTGATCATGTTTCTCAATTAAAAAGTGGAAATACTTTACTATGTTGTTTGGCCTAGTCTTAACTCCAACCTAAAAGTATTTTTGCAAAAGATAAGTGTAAGGGGAAACCCCAAATATGTTTTTAAGAAACAAACCGATCATGATTCTCCACAATATTAAATGAGCATGTATATTCGTATTTGTTAGAGTCAAATGCTTGTATTGAGTCACAATGAAGTTTTGCAGGATTTTCCAGGAAGTAGGACCAAGTTTTTCCAGAAATTTTCCGGAAACTTAACATAAGAATTTCTGCAGGTCCATTCTGACGGCGTCAGAGTTTTACTCTTGACGGCGTCAGGAGTCAAAAATCTGGAAATTTTACCGGTTTTGTTTTTCTAACGGAGTCTTATGGTTTTTGTGAATTATTAAGTTTTATAATCTCCAGGAAATCTGCAAAATTCATTCCACAAGCATTATATCTTACTTTGTTTTCTAGGATTTAGTAACGTATATAGGATGCCGCCGATTTTACGCGAGGTTGTCTTGTCTATTTTGTCAGGATTTACAGGTTATGTTTGACAAGGAGATGATTTATATTCTGGAAGGGAAGCTTTGATTGTTCGTTTTCTTGGAAGAAGATTTAACCTGGCCAACCTATAATCCATACCGAGCGAATCAGGGGAGTATTTGATTTCATTCTCTTTACTTTTTTCACTTTTACATTCTTTACTTGAACATTGGGGACAATGTTCATCTTAAGTGTAAGGGGAGGGTAAAAAGATGATACCTTACATATGCACTTTCGCTTGAGTTTGTTTTGTTTAATGGTAGATGTGTAATAAAACTACGAGAAATACTTGTTAGTGTAATTTTAACGCCAAATTTAAATTTTTTTACAACATTTAGGAGTGAAACTTTAGCCATAGCAAGCGTCTCATGGATAGGAGATTGTATGACTAGCACATAACCGTATATTCAGAAAAATTTTCCACCCAAAAATGTGAGGTTCGCCTTTAGATTTGATAGGAAAAGCATTTACTATTAGTGCTTATGAGTGTACCGGTAGCATTTAGATTCTAGAACTTGCGTTAGTGATGCATCCCAAGACCGCTAGTGAGACTACATTCGTGTGGTAGGATTTACTACATGATAAGAGGCATTAGGATCACCCTTGTGTTAAACCCGTATCATAATTACTTGACCATTTAAGTCATATTACTTGGCTAGTTAAGTCAACCAATTTTTCCCACACCTTTAGCGTTGTACTCATTTTTAGTACACGAAACCCCTAGTACACCCCTCCGAGCCTATCTTTTCGTTTCTAAATTTAAGCATTTTACTTAAAGGAAGAATTTTGTTACACCCCACTTAAATGTACACCCAAATCGCCTTAGCCTTCCGTGTATGCGCTCATTTTTAGTGCATTATTGTTATTTGTTAAACCCTAAGTTAACTTTCTAATTAATTACATGGTTGCTAAGTCGAGTCATATCCTTGTACATATTGTTTTGGGACGATTGGGACTCATGGGTAAGTACTTATTTTTTGGTGTAATGGGGAAGAACATAATATTATTACCCCCATATGTACGTTAATCTTAAAAGTGCTCCAAGTGTTTTGATTTTCTTAATTCAAGTCATTAGATTAGTTGATTGTAAAGTATGTAAAGATTCAAGTGTAAGGGGAATTCTCATCCCCTATGATGTATTATATCGGATGGTAGGGTAAGAGTGTATGCAAAAAAAAAAAAAAAAAAAAAAAAAAAAAAAAAAAAAAATCGAAAAATCAAGAAAAAGAAAAAAAAAATAGAAAAAGGAAAAAGAGAAAAAACATACGGACTACCATCCCGTTTCATTCTATGTTTATTTTATGTTTTTGTTATTTTTCATTTATTAGCTTAAGTCGAGTCTAGTCTTGGCTTAGCAACGCCATCTTGTACATGTAATTAACCAAGATTGTTAACTCGCCACCAGTAAAACTTCCTTTATCCAACAAAACCGTGTAATTCATATCCCTATACCTAACGCTACAACCCTTTAAAAGACCTCTTTGATAGTTTATCCTAGGTGCTTACGCCATGTGGTGGAGGTTTGATCCTTTCCCAAGCCTATAGTAATCTATTTTGCTATGACAGGTAGTGAGAGATATCTTCCATTTCCATAATGTTATATTACTTTATTACACCCGAGAGATGTGAGTATCTAAACACTATTTGTGAGGTGCTTGTGTATGATCTCCGTGCTTGTCTATTGGTCTTTAGTGGAACGATTATTTGTTGTAATTACTTTTATATTAATGTTAAATGACCCCTAACTTGTCTTTTGAGTAGAATAAAAGCGCATTTGCTTGAGGACAAGCAAATCTCAAGTGTAAGGGTATATGATGAGGCGAAAAATGATCCGTTTTTAGGGGGTCATTTAAGCCCGAATCCGACTTTATTTGATCAAATATTGCCCTAAATCGTTCCTTTTGTGATTTTAGGTACTTGGAGAGTGAATTCTGGAAAAGAAGCCATTTTGGACGTTTTTGGAGCATAAAGTGAAGAAAACGGCAAATTCTCAATTTTCCATGCTGGAAACAGTAGGTGACGGCGTCAAGAGTTATACCCTGACGGCGTCAAACATCAAGAATAAAATACCGTAGTTGATGACGGCGTCAAAAGTCATCCTGGCGGCGTCAAAGTCCCAAGAATAAAATACCGTGGTTGATGACGGCGTCACATAGGCCGTCATAAGTAGATCAAGGCCGTCCGAGGAAGTATTTGGCGGCGAGATGACGGCGTCACACCCTTGCTCTTGACGCCGTCACCTCGATTTTCCTATATATAGTTTTCTAGTTTTTTACTTTAAAAAGAGAAGTTTTGGAGAAACCCTAAAGACGAATTTGGTGCAACTTTTACAGGTTTTTCAAGGGTTCCAAACCCTTGATACCTTGCATTGTAATTGAGATAAGTGTTCTTCTAATTCAATCAATATGTCTATGTGTTGGTTGTCTATATCTTGTTCTTGTCTTAATTCCATTATGCTAGGCTAGATCTCCTTTGTGTTTGCTTAGATCTAATGAAACCTAGATATTGATTATGTGTTGATTACTTGTTTATTCTTGTTCTTGGATGAATGATTTTATATGTTAGGCTTAAGAAAACTGGCAGATCTCCAAATGGTAACATGCTTGAACGTCTTAAGAAACATGAACCGAGGCGTACTAGGTCTTTATTGGTTGTATTTAATGCATGAGCCACTGTTTACAATCTCTATAGTTGTGTTGGGTCATGGTGTAGGAGGAGATAAGAGCTCATAGAATTGGGGAGTTATGTATGCCACCCCATGAATGGTATTAAGGAATACGATCCGTCATCCATGCAATTATAACAAGTAATTAACGTGTAAAAGATATCTAGGGAGTAATGAAATCTAAGTAAACACATTTTCTCCAATTACTGCTCACAACCTTAGTATAAATTAGTTTAATTTCATTTTTAGTATTTTATTTTGATTGCATCTTAGCTTTGGGTTAGTTGAATAGCAACTAATTCCGCCCACTCTTTCAAAACCCGAGATTTTACTTGCTTTCATAAAAACATAAAAAGACAAAAATAATCATCCCTCATCTTTAGAACTAGTAATTAGGCTTTCTAATCCTAGCGACACTATTCCTAAGCTGAACGATCAATCCCCCGGTACTTGTCACTATACTATACTACAACGATCAGGTACACTGCCTGGTGGGGGTAAAGCCTGTTGCGATTCCCACAAATCAGGACCTGAAACTTGAGTATAACACTTTTTGAGCTAAAGATTCTGAAAGTCTCTCTCAGACCTATACATGTTACAAAACCTTGCTCAATGAGCTATCTAATGATGGTTTAGTCTTGTCTAAGCATGAAATTAATGTTGGCTTTGTCAACTGTCTCCCTGAGAAGTGGCTAAACTTCTCTCAGGGTCTTAAGAATGCTAATCACATTTAGAATCTTGAGCTCCCTGAGATTTATGGGAAGTTTGTTTATGAAGACAAACTAATCTCTAGGAGATACCCTGACTCTAAGAAAGCTCAAGAGACCAAAAAGACCCTGACTGTCTCACCCATATCCACTGCTTTCTACTCTATTGGTGTTGTGTAGGACTTTCAAGAAAATTCTGATGATGAGGCTGATGAAAGAACCAGTGAAGAGTACCTCAATGACCTTGAAATTGAATTTCAAGAAAGGGCTCTTTTAGCTAACTCCAAACGATTTGTTAAAAGAAATCAGTTTAACTTTTAAAAAGCTAAAGCTAATGATTCCACTGAATGTTTCAAATGTGGTAAAAGAGGTCATTTTGCAAAAGACTGTTTTTCTAAAACAACCTCAGACCCATCATACAAATTTTCTAGTAACAGTTCTTCTTCAGGAACTAGCAAGTTTCAACAAAAAATACTTCAGTCTTCTCAACATTTTCAAAGTAAAAATGTACAAAATGATCAAAAAGATTTTGAAGCTAAGTACAGAAAAGCAAAAGCTAAACTTGCTCTCTTTGAGGCCACTCCCTCAGTACCTCAGGCCAGTGTTGCAAAAAAAGTTCTACAAGGCCGATTAATCACCGCCTAGGCGCTACAGGGCCACCAACCTTGCCGATTTATGTAACTGGGTGTAACAAAAAGGTCAACCGTGGTCAGCGGCGATCAATTGCGGTTAATGATGGTTAAACTTGCCGGAAATCTAAAAATCTTGCCGGAAGTACCCAAAACTCACCGTAAACTTATTTTGATCACTTATAGTAACTGTTTAAATCTATTACATGTGGTTTTTTTAGCAAAAATATTGTCGGAAATACCTAAAATTCGTCGAAAATACCCAAAACTTTCTGGGAATACCCAAAATTTGCCAGAAATGCTAATCCGATTAATCACCGATTAATCCCGCCTAGACCGATTACTAGCTACAAGGTGGTCGACCGCCTCACTACCGATTCACGATTTTTGCAACCTTGCCTCAGGCTACTACCAAACCTGTTAAAACCACGAACAAAGTACTAGTTGCTGAAGCGTTTGATTAGGATGAGGAAGAGGTCTCCTCTGATGATGAAGAAGTAAGGGTCAGTGCACTGATGGCACTTTCAGAAGATGACAAGCTGGCAGTTGGAAAAAGCCATGCTAGAAATGGAGAATGGGTCAACATCATCGTGAAAAAGGTAAACATTTTACTTTCTATGGATGATGATGTTGATTGGCAATCTTACTTGAACTATTTGAATGTTGATCTTAAGTTTGTTGAAGAGCAAAGACTGAATCTTTTTTCAAAATACAACAAATTAGTTTTTGAATTAAATAAGTGTAGAGATGAACTACTTGTTTTAAAACAAGCCAAACTTGTGGCTGTTACACTTAAAATTCAAAACACTGAACTTTTGAAACAAAATCAAGCTCTTCAGGATGAACTTAAGAAAAAAAGGCGGTCATACATAGCTAGACTCAGAAAAACCCAACAGTCTATGAAACAGTGAGTCTCATACCAAGTAGTAAGAAAACTATTATTGGTGAGAATCAACTCACTGATTCATCTAGTGAGAGTCATGGTGAGAAAGCATTTCTGCCTGATGGCATATTCTTTAAAGCGGAAATGGAACCAAAATCCAGTGACTGGGTTGAAAGAGTCAATCCTGATAGTAAATTACCCAACTTCAACACTGGAAGAATTTTGGAACATGAGAGTCAAGCCATCAAAAATATGCTTAGAGTCACTGAAGAACCCAGTTATACTGAGTCCATCACAGAGTCTGAATCAGAATCTCAAACTCCACTCCCACCTCTGAAAGTCCTTCAGGGTGCTACACCAAGCTCAGAAATAACACCTCTTGTGTATTCTCAACATTCTCTAAGAGAAAAGGCTGGATTGGGTAGAACAATCCGGAAAAGGACAACCACAAAAGTCTCAGTTCCCACTAATGACTCCACACCTTCAGTCTCTACTGAGACTTTCACTGAAAGCCCTGATTCCAAATATGATCAGTTGGCTGAACTTGTCAGGAAGGTGAGTGAAAAGATTTAAACATCTGAGAAAACTCCTCAACCCAAGGGTAAGGAAATTAAACCTACTTCCTCAAGTTCCTCCAAATTAAAAGCTACATCCAAACCCAAACAAAGATGTGAATTGTGTAAACTATGCCACTCATTCCACTGATGACTACTATAGAATCCTTTTCTACATGATATGCAAAAAGGAAGATCACAGAACCTCTGATCACTTATCATACACTGTCACATCAAATGTAGCATCCAACTTCAAAGCTCAGTCCTTTGAGTATGCCTCAGGATCCAAACAGATACAAAGAAAAAAGACAAGGCCCTTTTCGCCTTGTCCACATTGTGGTTTTAATGACTATCTTCCTGATGATTGTTTAATGTATCCATGTTGTGAAATCTTTGGTGATACAATACATGACAGTTCAGGACATGAAAAAGTCATTCAGGCAAGAAGATGCAACACCAAACCAACTCCACAATCCACTTCATTATCAAGGTGTAAAGTCTGTGGAAGCACTGTTCACACCACCACTGACCATGAATCTGTTACTTAGTTTAAAAAGGCCAACAAAGCCAAGCCCACCAGGAAGTGGGTTCACAAGAAAAACTAACTCAGTTTACATTTTATGCAGAGACATGCCAGGGAGCCTGTTTGGCATCTAGATAGTGGATGTTCAAGAAGCATGACTGATGTGAAGGAATATCTGCACAAATATGTAAAGGAACCAGGACCTAAGGTGGTATTTGCTGATAATTCATCTTGTCTCACTGAAGGTTATAGTTCAGTAAACTATAGTGGTATAGTTTTTACTAGAATAGCTTATGTTAATGGTCTTAAGTACAACTTAATCAGTTTCAGTCAACTATGTGATGCTAAGTACATAGTTCAGTTTGATGATAAGCAAGGCATCATCTTCAATCCAAATAAAAGACATTCCCACCTGAACTTCAAAAACGTACATAAACAACCTTGCCAAACAAAATAAAGTCCTTGGCTTACCATCACTTGTGTTCTCAAAGGATAAATCTTGCTCAGCCTGTGAAAAGGGAAAACATCACAGGGAATCCTTTAGAACCAATCAAAATTTCTCCATCACCAGCTGCCTTCACCTGCTTCATATGGATCTATTTAGAACCATCAGTACAATGTCAATCCACCATGAAAAGTACACTCTGGTCATAGTGGATGAATACTCAAGATAGACCTGGGTTTACTTCTTGACCAAAAAGAGTCAGGCAACTGAAACAATCATGTCTTTGATGCGTGGTTTTACAACCTTGTAAAAGGTTTTACTTCTCAAGGGGTCTTGAGAAGCTTGCAATCCCTATCAGGCAGTGTACCTGACCGATGTAGCATAGTGAGTGGCAAGTACCGGGGGGTTGATCGTTCTCTAGGGGAATAGTGTCGTTAGGATTGAATGCTAAGTCACTAGGTCTAAAGGTGAGGGATGATTCTTTTTGTATTTTTACATTTTATGAAAGAAAATTAAATCTCGGGTTTTGAAAGAGTGGGCGGAATTAGTTGTTATTCAACTAACCCAAAAGCTACTAATTAAACTAATGTGCAAGATAACTAAATTAAGGTTCTACAAGGGAAGTGAAGCGTATCTACCTATGATATATTACTCCTTGCTAGCTATCCAATTCTACCTATTGAATGTTAAACCTTGTTGTAACTGAAGGGTTGCTTTCCTTAATACCATTCATGGGGGCGTGTATGTCCTTCCCCAAATATATAAGCTCCTATCTCTTCCTATGAAGACACGTTTAGTATCCTATCATGGCCTCCTTAATAGTCACTTATGCATTAAAAACAACCAATAAAACTGTAGTACACATCCGATTGCCTTTTCTAAGACGTTCAAGCCTATTACCATATAGGAGGTTGGCCAGTTTTCTTAGACCTAAGGTGAATTAATCAATTAAACAAGAGACAATAGGAAGCAAGATTTATAAACTAAACCAATTAGATTCATTGAGAAACAATGAGATCTAATTAATTATAAACATGTTTCATGCAATCATAGGTAAACACAAGGTGAATTAGCCAAGCATAATTAATAAGGAACAATAATTGAAGACATGAATTAAGGAAGAATCAATAAACCATTACAAGATGTTTATGGCGTGATTGAAACCCTCTAAGTTGCTGGAAAAACACCTACCCTAACCCTAGAATCGGACTTAGGGTTTAAGGCTTACAAAAAGTGAAGTTACGAGGTTATATTTATAGGCAGTTTTTCTGTCGGAAGGCCCGATGGCGTCAGACTTAACAACCGACGGCGTCAGGTTATAAGTTAACACTAGATGGCCTACATGTAATTACACCTGACGCTGTCAGGTTATAAGTCTTCTGGTCCATCTCTCTTTAAGTTAACACTAGATGGCCTACTTCCAAATACAAGTGACGGCGTCAGGTGTAAATCACCAAAATTCTTTCTGGGGCATAACGTGTTAATTTTCATCGGCTCCAATCTTCAAGTTATGGCATCAGCATCCAAAACCTGATGCCATCAGGTGTAAATTCCTGACTTTCTTTGGTTTTCTTGTTTTCTTTATTCTTGAGCATAAAAACATCCAAAAAGTTCCAAAATACTTCATATTCAAGAAATCACGTCCCAAGTACCTAAAATGAGAAAAGAAATTATTTGAGGCAATATTTGAGCATAAATTCATGATTTAGGGCTTAAATGACCCCCTAAAAGCGTAACAAATAAATCCTTATCAAATATCCCTACACTTGGGATTTGCTTGTCCTTAAGCAAATGAGCTTTTGTATTAATTAAAATACAAGGGGTCATTTAACGTTAATATAAAAGTAATTACAAAAAATGATCGTTCCACTTTAATCAAAACAACCACGGAAATTATATGCTAGCACCTCATGGTGTGTGCTTATTCACACACCTTTTTCTGGCCAAATTAAAACCATAACAGACACAAACTAACCATAATTGCCAAAGATATTGTGTTTTTGTGTTTGTGATCGTGCAAGAACGGATATTTCAGAAATTGGCAAAAATCAGGCCAAAAAGGAGAAAACGAGCACGAGTTTGGAAAACGAGTCAAAAGCCAGAGCCGGGGAAGCAAATTACCACTTTTGAGCTCAGATTGTCAGAACACACCCTCGTGAATCACAAAATGCCAAAAATAGTCCTTGGAGCAAAAGTTTACAAAATTGGCAGAAATGGTCCCTCAAGTTTGGAAATTGACATAAATGGCCCCTAAGCATTGGATTTTGGTGAAAAGTCAACATGGGCCCTTGGGAAATCACAAGTTATCATGATTGGTCCCTGGGTGAAAAGTTTGAAGAAATTTCAGTTTCAGTCTCTCAAGTTTCCAAAAATGACGAGAATGGTCCCTATGTAATTCAAATGTGGAAAATTACAAAGTGGTCCTTGGGTGAATCAAACTTGGCAAGAATAATCCTTTTGTGAACTTTGGAAAGATTGCATTTTCAGTCCTTGAAATTCAGTAAATTACAAAATTGGTCCTTGTTATTTGTACAAACCAAACTGGACCCTTGTGTAAATTTAAACCCAAAATAATCCAAATCCAAACACATCACCTCCCTGGCCCAACACTTAAACAAAAACACCCTTTTTATAATTAAACCGGGGTCAAACCCAGTTTGACCATCTCCTCCCCCCCACCACTTGCTTGCACCAGTTACCTCACCTCCCCCCACTTTCACCATCACATCCACCGCCCAAACCCACCTTGCACCTAACAAAACAAGCCTCAATTAATGCTTCCCCCCTTTCCAAGTTATCAGACCCAATTGGTATAAAACGTTTTTCCCGCCAAAATCATCCAAGGGCTCAGATCACTCAAAACCCATCCAATGGCCTAAAAAAGAAGTGGGAAAGACAGAGAAACCCTAGGGGGTCACTATAAATCAAGAGAGAAGTCCAGAAGAAGAAGCAGTTGTTGGGAATTCTGTTAAGTAAGAATTCTGCTGACTGTTTCTGCTGAAGGTTACTGCTGAAGAGTTGGTTCCTGCTGAAGCAGTGTATCTGTTGAAGACTAGTTTCAGTATTATTAGTTTCTGCGGATATAGTATTTCCGCATTTTATGTAATATAGTTTGGATATGCATGAGTTTATTTAGGAAGTGATAATGCATATCTTTTAGAAGTTTTAGAATATACGTTTCTTGTGAAACGGTTTAGGGTTCCTTATGTATAAAAGGAACACACGATTATGTATTGAAAAACGTTTTTAGAAAACACTTTTATTATTATTAAAAGATCCATAGAGGATCAAGAGTTCTTAGTATTAAACTTGTATTTGTTTCCGCTTTAAAATACAAGATACAAAGATTATCTATTAGTGTGTTATTGATTACAGTAACATTGCTAACGATTCTAGAGTGCTCAAGAAGATCTATCAAGGTCTATTAGTTCAACAAGTGGTATCAGAGCCTCGAGAGAGTCTCTGTCATACTAAGAAACACAAATCTTACACCTTAAGAATCCAAACAATTCTACAAACATGCCTGGATCTGATGATGAAGTTGATACAACCCAAAACCTTAACACCACTTCTCTTCAACAACTCAACCTCTCCAACAGTAATGCTAAGTTTCCATACTTGAAGAATGCTGAAGAATATCATCTGTGGTCCATGAAGATGCAGAACTGGATCACAAACATAGATTGGAATCTGTGGGAGGTTGTCAAAAAAGGGAATAGCCTGAAGAAGCATGTTACAGATGCTGATGGAGTTGTTACAATTGTAGGTCCCAGAACTGCTGAAGAGATTCTGGCTGTGCAAAGGGAGAGCAAGGTAAGAACAATTCTGCTCCAAGCTATACCTGATGACCATATGGGTGACTTCCACTTCATGGAGGATGCCAAGGACATTTGGATGGCAATAAAAGCTAGATTTGGTGGGAATGATGAATCGAGAAGGTTGCAGAAGTCTATGTTAAAGCAAAAGTTCCAAGAGTTTCAGATATCTGAAGAAGAGGGAATTCATAAAGGCTATGACAGGTTTCATCGGATCTTAAGTCAACTTAATCAGTTGAAGGCTAGACCTGACAATGAGGACTGCAATGCTAAGTTTCTGAGATCTTTGCCGCCCTCTTGGTTACAAGTCTGTATTGCTCTCAAGACCAAAGGTGGGTTGGACATGATGTCCTTTGATGACCTCTACAACAGGCTTAAATCACTTGAGCCTGATGTTAGAAGTCCCATTCGTCCATCCACTCATTCTACATTTGTTGGTGCCTCTACAAAACCTGTGCATCAAGCCTCAAGCTCTTATTCATCAGGAGCGTCTTCTCAAACCCATACTCAATCTGCTCCTAAATCAAAATCCAGTAGTGTGTTGGATGATATTGTTCAATCATTTGTGGTTGAATATGAACATCAGCAGTTTCTTGCTTATGAGGATTTTGAACAAGTGGATCCATTGGAGATGGAGGAGATGCACTTAAAATGGCAGCTTGCAATGATCTCCATGAACATTAAGAGGTTTGAAACCAAGTCTGGAAGGAAGTTTGGTTTTAATGGAAGAGAGGCAGCAAGGTTTGATAGAAGGAAGGTTAAATGCTACACGTGTGGTCAAGTGGGACATTTTTTAAGAGAATGCAAGGAGAGAAAGTCTGGAGATGAAGTTAGATATGGCTCTTATCCAGTGGAGGCAGGGACTACTAAGGCTGCACCTTCAAAGGCTATGGTGACTCTGGATCACCAAATTGATTGGGCTGAACATGAACCTGCAGGAGAGGAAGCTTCTACTTCTTCACAAGTGAATCTACTGGCATATTCACCTTCAGAGGACAAGAAGGAGCAAGTCTCCTTGATGGGAATCTCTCAGGTACACAATTGTGTGTTTGGATGTAGTCTAAGATACAATGAGCTTAAACAAGAATTTGATGAATTGAAACCAAAGTACAATGAGTGTTATGTTGAAGTAGAGTCCTATAAAATGGCTTTAAAAACTGTAGAGAAACAAAAAGTCTGGTTTCAAAAGAATCAAGTTAAGTATGATGAAAAAATAAGAGTTCTAGAAAGTGATTTAGAAGTTGCTAAGATAGACTTAAAACGTACTGAAAAAGAGAAGTCTGATCTAGAAAAGGAAAAACAAGAATTACAAGTTAAGTTAGACAAAGAAATAGCTAGAAATAAACAATGGTTAATATCAGGTGATAATCTAGCTCGAGAACTTTATGGTAGTCAGGCTGTAAACTCTAAAATAGGTTTGGGATTTCAAAAATATGTTGGTTTAGAGGCTAAGAATGACCTAGGTAAATCAACACCAGCAGGTTTAGCTAACTTTGTCAAAGAAGGTAACTTACATGTTGTCCCTGGACCTATAAGAGGGGAACATATGCCTATTGACCTATCCATACCTAGTGACTTTGATGGATCACACCATCTCTATGGCAAAAAGTCAACTGACTTGCCAGACCCTATTATGAAATCTACTGACTTTGTCTCTTGTTGTGACAGTGACAAGTCTTCTGATGAAGGGTCTACCTCATTTGCCAGCTGTGATTCAAGTGAGAAGTCTGACCTGCCCAAGACAACTCGTAAGACCACACCAAAGACATCACCCAAGACTCCCCACAAGCCTTCTAGAGTTGCTGCTGATAACAAGACAGTTTCTACTGAAGACTTGTTTTTAAATTCTTTGCAAAATAATACTTTTGGTTATGTTAATAACAATTCTGTTTATCATGGTGATTTGAATAATTTTTCATGTTATGGAACTTCCTTTAGTTTGAATAAATCTTCTAAGAAGAAGAAATGTTTTGTATGTGGAAGTAAATCTCATTTGATTAAGGATTGTACATTTCATGAGCAAAGAATGGGTGGATGTATTAGTCAAAGGAAACCTAGGCAAATGTGGAAGAATGTTAGTGAAATACCCTCTTTTGTTCCACATCAGCAGAAATCCAATTCTGTTGAACCACATTCTTCATGGAGAAGAACCAGTACTAGACCTTATGTTCGACCCACTAGTTCTTTCTTTTCTAATGGTTATTGGCCTAATCACTTTGACTCAATGTATTATGGTGGTGGGTATTGGAATACTGCTGTGAAGCCCTCAGCAGGTTGTTCTTGGACAAAGAAGGGACCTAATATACATTACAGGCCCAAGAACAATGGTGGATCTAAAACATCTACATGGCCTATCACTAATGATCCACAAGGCAGGCTCAAGTCAGCAATGACTTGAGTCTCCAATGTGTACTAACTTTTGTATAATTTTTGTTGTTGTTGTTGTAGGATCATCCTTTGAAAAGTACTAAAGTAGGTATTGTTGATAGTGGTTGTTCTAGAAGTATGTCAGGGAACAAGGACAAGATGCATGACTTTGTACCCATAGAAGGAGGAGGCACTGTAACTTTTGGTGGTGGAGATGGCAAAATTACAGGGAAAGGAACTATTAAGACACCCTTGTTAGATTTTGAAAATGTTTATTATGTGAAGGAACTGGAGCATTTTAATGTATTCTCTGTATCACAAATTTGTGACACTAAGAATAAGGTTTTCTTCTCTGAAGATGAGTGTCTTGTACTTTCCAAGGACTTCAAACTTCCAGAAGACACAACTGTTTTGCTGAGAGTTCCTAGAACCTTCAACTTGTACACATTCAATCTGAATGATGTCAAGCCAGAAGGTGATCTAACATGTTTGGTGGCCAAAGCTTCCCTGGATGAATCTACCAAATAGCATAGGAGAATGGCTCATGTGAATTACAAGACAATCAACAAGCTGTCTAAACTTGGTATTATTCAGGGCCTTCCTTCTAAACTCTTCACCAATGAACACAATTGTATTGCTTGCAACAAAGGAAAGCAACACAGAGCCTCTTACAAAGCCATCAAAGCTGTGAGCACCATTTCAGAACCTCTTCAGTTGCTGCACATGGATCTATTTTGGTCCAACTCCTATCAGAAGTATTGATCACAAGTACTTCTACCTGGTTATCACAGATGATTTCAGCAGGTTTTGCTGGGTATTCTTTCTAAAAACTAAAGATGAAACAACTCCTATTTTGAAAGAATTCAACATTTTAATTGAAAACCAGCTTAATAAAAAGGTTAAAGGAATTAGGTGTGACAATGGGACAGAATTCAAAAATGTTGTTTTCATAGAATTCTTTAAGTCTAAGGGGATTAGAAGGGACTATAGTACACCAAGAACCCCACAACAAAATGGGGTTGCTGAAAGGAAAAATAGAACCCTCATTAAGGCAGCAAGATCAATGCTTGCAGACTCTAAACTACCCACAATGTTTTGGACTGAAGCAGTAAGTACTGCTTGCTATGTCTTGAACAGGGTATCCATTACTAGACATCATGTCAAGACACCTTATGAACTTCTCACTGGGAAAGTTCCAGACATACATTACCTTAAACCTTTTGGATGCAAAGTAACCATTTTGAATACTGCTGATATACTGGGTAAATTTGATGGGAAAGCTGATGAGGGGTACATTGTGGGTTATTCAGCTCATAGCAAGGCCTATAGGGTTTATAATCTGAATGCCAAAAAGATAGAAGAGACCCTTAATCTAAGATATCTTGAAGATCAGCCTAATATTCAAGGACAAGGCCATTCTTGGTATTTTGACCTAGATTATTTGACTGACTATTTGGGTTATTCTAGACATGCTTCTAATCCTAATGCAGGTAACCAAGATCCAAACTTTAACCCTGCAGGTTCCATGGATGATGACTCAGACTGTGAATCTGAGCCAGAAGAACATACCATTGTTGTACCATCTTTTCCACCTAACCATTTTGTAGGTAATCACTCTGCTGCTGAACAAGATGATGAGTTGGATTTTGGTTCCTCTTCCTGATGGCAAATATGCTATTGGGACAAAATGGATTTTGAAGAATAAAAGAGATGCCAGGGGAATTGTGGTGAAGAACAAAGCTAGACTTGTGGCTCAAGGGTTTAGACAAGAGGAAGGCATTGACTATGATGAAGACTTTGCACCAGTGGCCAGAGTTGAAGCAATTCGGATATTTCTGGCCTATGCCTCTTATATGGGCTTTATGGTGTATCAGATGGATGTTAAAGATGCTTTCTTATATGGTGAGATTGCAGAGGAGGTTTATGTGACTCAACCCAAGGGATTTGAAGACCCTGATCATCCTGAGTATGTGTACAAGGTTGTCAAAGCTCTCTATGGACTTCATCAAGCTCCCAGAGCTTGGTATGCTAGACTTTCCACATTTCTTCTGAAGAATGGCTACAGAAGAAGAGCCATTGACAAGACTTTATTCCTCAAGAAAGATTCCAGGGATATTATTCTTGTGCAGGTGTATGTGGATGATATTATCTTTGGTTCAACCAAAGAAGCATGGTGTAGAGAGTTTGAAGATCTGATGAAGGGAGAATTTCAAATGAGTGCCATGGGAGAACTCACTTTCTTTCTGGGTTTACAAGTTCAGCAGAAACCTGATGGTATTTTCATACATCAGGAGAAATATGTAAAAGATATGTTGTCCAAGTTTGCTATGGAGAATGTCAGGACTGCCACTACTCCCTATGAGGCTCCCAAACCAAAGAACAATCTTGATCCTGATCTCCCTGTGAATGTTCATTTATACAGGTCAATGATTGGTTCTTTGATGTATTTGACTGCCTCAAGACCTGATATTACATTTGCTGTGAGTGCATGTTCAAGGCACCAAGTCACTCCACTTACCTCTCACTTGAATGCTGTCAAAAAGATTTTTAAGTACCTCAAAGGCCAACCCAAATTAGGTCTTTGGTATCCCAAAGAGTCTCCATTTCAGCTAGCAGCTTATAGTGATAGTGACTATGCTGGTGCAAATTTGGATAGAAGATCCACAACTGGAGGTTGCCAATTCCTTGGAAGAAGACTGATTTCTTAGCAATGCAAGAAACAGACCATTGTTGCTACCTCTACTACTGAAGCAGAGTATGTTGTTGCTGCCAATTGTTGTGGACAGGTTCTATGGATTCAGAATCAATTGCTGGATTATGGGTATAACTTTATGAATACTACCATTTTCATTGACAATCAAAGTACAATTTGTATTGTTAAAAATCCAGTTTTTCATAATAGAACCAAACATATTGAAATCAGGCACCACTTTATAAGGGATGCTTATGAAAAACATTTGGTTAAAGTGGTAAAAATTCACACAGATGAGAATGTGGCAGATTTGTTAACCAAAGCACTTGATGGACCAAGGTTTCAATATTTAGTGGTTCATATTGGAATGCTTAACCCTTAACTGCAAAGTTTAAGGGGAGGCATAAGCCTCAGGGGAGGCATATGCCTCAGGGGAGGATACTGAGTGTAAACTTTGTATATTTGTATAAGTTGTATAATTTCTGAGTTTTAACACTAACCCACTAATAGTGTTGCAAGTTGTTTGGTGTATTTGCATGTTTTATGTCTATTTTGCAGATGTTCTGAGATTGTAAGTTATATGTTAAAGTCACCAAGAGCTAAAGTCAAGGGAATGAGGTCAAAAGTGCTGAACATGGTTTCTTCTGATGAGTTAATTATGCTGAAGGTCTTACACAGTTGATTAATTAAGAAGATCTTTTCATTCATTCAAAGAAACAATATACAACTTACATTCAAAGTTCTAACTGAATTACAATGACCATTCCTAAACATTTGGCTAATTAAGTACTACTAGCTTCTATCACTTATTACAAAATACTTGAGGCTATGACAAGTACAATGATGAAGCTGAAGATGAAAATGGAAAAAGAAGAGAAGGAAGACTGTGAAGATGCTCAAGTACCAAAGTCAAGAAAATACTCAAGAACTTTGTTCCATGGCAACATTCCTCAATCATCTACTTCAGCTTCTCCTTTCCCTTACGTATGATCTCAGCCTTCTTGCTCTGTCCAATATGTTCTTGATGTGGAAGACCAGGTCCTGGAGCAGGAAGATCCAACACCAAATTTTGTGATGTTGGAAGAGATGGATCCCTCTTACTTGATCTTGGTTGGGATCTCTCTGGTGTGGAAGGAGGAAGAAAGGTTGGATCTTCATTTTCTTCCTCTGAAGAGTCTTCATCAGAGGTATAGATGAAGGGAGAGACAAGCTCTCTCTCAGCAGGAATGGGTACATTACTTGGTTCACCCTTCCTATGTGCATTCCATTGTCTTTCTTGTGCATCCCATCATTTCTCTAGTTCTCTTTCATAGTCGGAATCATCAAGCTCCCATGGATATGGTGGTAAATCTTCTTCTAAAGATGAAGAAGAGGAATTGTGATCTGAGGTTTCTGGTTGTGATGACATGGTTTTGGTGGAGAATTGGGATTAATTGAGAAATTAGGGTTTGAAAGATGATTTGGGGTAAATTGGTGACTGAGATGTGATTTGGGGGTGATTAAATAAGCCATGTTTAGGCGTTACGATAATTAATGCGAGTTGGGTGGCACAGTAAAACCAAGATATTGACTGAAGATATTTTTACTTGTGGTTGGTTTCTGCTGATGTTGACCATTCCTCAGCAGATTTGACTTTCATTTATGCTGAAAAAAAAAACTAACATTTTGTTGTATAGTATTGTATCTATTGTCTGCAGGTTTGGTTATCAACTTACCTGATGTTGACTATTCCATCACAAAGTTGGCTAGTCCAAAGGGTACAGCTTTGGTAAAGACATATCAAATCTGTTGATAGCTGTAATGGTTTGCTCAAAACCATAGGGTTTTCAACTCACCCATGCTTTATTGCTGAGTAGTTGAAATGGTTGTCAATTGACCATGGATTTTTCCTTTATGGATTCTGAATAATTGGCTAGCCCACATGTATATGGCGTGTGGTAAAGGCAGTAGAAAACCATATTTGGTAATCAGTTAACCAAGATGATTTTCATCAAAATAATTGGCTAGTCCTAAGAAAACGGCTACAGGTAAAGACATCTCAAATCCGTTTATAGCTGATGATTTGCTAAAAATCATGTGGTTATCAGTGTGCCTTAGAACACTTGGCTACTCCAGTAGTGATGGCTATTGGTAAAGAGACATCAAATCCATTATTTTCAATGATTCACCTCTCACAGGAGTTAACACACCTGGAAGTGATGAGAATAGTATGAAACTAATTTGTTTTGATGTACATTAAGTCATTTGTTGCTGCAAAGAATGGAGATTTCAAGTATTTGCTGATCATAGAGATTCTGCTGAATGTGATTCTTTGCTGGTACTATATTATTACAATCCTCTTGGTATGTTATTTCGAAGATCTATCAAGATTCTTGAACTTAACTGGTCAAATTCAAGATTAGGGGAGGATTGTTGGGAATTCTGTTAAGTAAGAATTCTGCTGACTGTTTCTGCTGAAGGTTACTGCTGAAGAGCTGGTTCCTGCTGAAGTAGTGTATCTGCTGAAGACTAGTTTCAGTATTATTAGTTTCTGCGGATATAGTATTTCCGCATTTTATGTAATATAGTTTGGATATGCATGAGTTTATTTAGGAAGTGATAATGCATATCTTTTAGAAGTTTTAGAATATACGTTTCTTGTGAAACGGTTTAGGGTTCCTTATGTATAAAAGGAACACACGATTATGTATTGAAAAACGTTTTTAGAAAACACTTTTATTATTATTAAAAGATCCATAGAGGATCAAGAGTTCTTAGTATTACACTTGTATTTGTTTCCGTTTTAAAATACAAGATACAGAGATTATCTATTAGTGTGTTATTGATTACAGTAACATTGCTAACGATTCTAGAGTGCTCAAGAAGATCTATCAAGGTCTATTAGTTTAACAGCAGTTAGTTAATTCAGTTGTAGCTTAGTTGCATTATGTCATTTCTAGTGTAATTCAATCTCCAATTGTAATTTTCAGTTTAAAAGAATTGTAATCAACATCTTTAGTGTAATTTTAACTTTCTTGAACTTTAATTTCACATCTTGTTATTTAAAATTTGAATTTGCAATTTTCACATAAAAATCCCAATTCAATCTTATGATGTTAAAAGTTGTTGTGAACTGGTCCATTAAGCTTACTTGAGCTCAGTTATAAGTTTTTAAAAGCTTTCAGTGCATTTAAACCTATTTTATTCAATAAATCAAAAATACAAGAAAAATACTCAAAAATAGCTCATAATTCAAAAATCAATAGAAAAGAAGATTGAAACAAGGAATATGGTTGATTATGGATTGCTATGGTATTAGTACCTCAAGGGAGGCTATAGGAAGTGTTTAGGGGCCTTGGTTCATTGTTCTGCCCATTGGAATCACTTGTAAGCCATTTTCCATTTTTACTGTAGCTTAGCTTTTTTTCTGCTTATTGGATTTATTTGTGCTTCTTTTATGATTGTTATGCTTGTGTTAGATAGATTTTAGTTTAATATAGCATACTTCTTTGGTTTGTGTAATTTCACTAGTTAACTATAAATTTAATTTAATATAGCTTAGTGTAATTTGCTTAGTTAGACTGCTTATTATTTGTTCCATTTTGCTTTATTACTCTTATTGTAGCTAGTTTAGTAGTTGTCAATCACTTTGTCAAGTTCAATTTATCACTTCCTTTGTAAAAATCAAAACAGTTTATATTAAATGGCTAGTAAGTTTAATCTGTGGTGTAGAAGGTTTCAAATAGCAAAATCAGTTTCATTAGCTTATACAAGGTTACTTAACATTGTTTTAGTGATAAAATTGGGTGTCCATTTGAAAAAAGTCAAAATTCTCTTTGATTCTTCCTCACAGTTTCACTGTCATGATTCTTGGGTTCTTCATCACTCAAAACATTGCATAACTTGTTGTACTAGCTCATTTTCATTTCACTATAGCTTATATTATCCTAATCAGTCAATAAATTAAGTTAGAATCTCATTTTAGTCAACCTTTTCAAAAATAGTTAAAAAGTCAACATTGCATAGTATGTCAGTTTTTCCAGTTTTAATTGGATTTTTCATGGATTTATTTCTTGATCATTTGTTCTAAATATTTGGGAGAATCAAGTCTAGTAGCTCATCTATGCAGTCCTTATTTTAGATTAATTTTTGGAATTTTTCTCATAGCTTATTTGGTCCCTTGATTTGGCCTGGTTTGCACAACCATCCCCTGCACCACAACTTTTGCCCACTTTTCATAAGCTCACTGTTAGCTTACCTGTGGACCCCACCCCTAGACCCTTAGCTTTTTAAGAATCTCCCCAGCCTAGCTTCTTGGAGCACTGCTTATTTTAGACCTTAGACCTTTTGCCCCTAGCTTATTTGACCCTGCATCTTGTCCCATTTCATTATACACACCGACCCATCAGTGTGATAAGCCTGTTTTCATAAGCTCCTGTAGAGCTCATTAGTGGGCCCCATCCTGTGGTTCTTGGCTTTTTGAAAACCTCAATAAGCCAACTTATCACATCCAACCTTACTTTGGACCTTGGATTCCATTTGGACCCCTAAATCTTGGCCTGCAAAGTACCATTTCTAGCCTGTTTGGTCTATATGAACTTGGATATGCTTATTTGCTTATTGAAGCTTATAAGTATGCTTATTTGTACATTTTAGCTTATTCACAATATCCATGAGTCACTTGTAGCTTAAAATACCTTAGGTTTCCTGATGCGTGGGAATCGCAACAGGCTTTACCTCTCGAGGGATCTCGAGAAGCTTACAACCCCCCCAGGCAGTGTACCTGATCGTTGTAGTATAGTATAGTGACAAGTACCGGGGGATTGATCGTTCAGCTTAGGAATAGTGTCGCTAGGATTAGAAAGCCTAAATACTAGTTCTAAAGGTGAGGGATGATTATTTTTGTATTTTTATATTTTATGGAAAGCAAGTTAAAATCTCGGGTTTGAAGGATTTGGGCGGAATTAGTTTCTATTCAACTAACCCAATACTAAGATGCAATCAAAATAAAATACTAGAAATGAAAATAAACTAAATTATACTAAAGTTGTGAGCAGTAATTGGAGAAAATGTGTTTACTTAGATTTCACTACTCCCTAGACATCTTTTACACGTTAATTACTTGTTATAATTGCATGGATGACGGATCGTATTCCTTAATACCATTCATGGGGTGGCACACATAACTCCCCAATTCTATGAGCTCTTATCTCCTCCTACGCCATGCCCAGCACAACTATAGGGTTTGTAAACAGTGGCTCATGCATTAAATACAACCAATAAAGACCTAGTGTGCGTTGGTTCATGTTTATTAAGACGTTCAAGCATGTTACCAATTGGAGATCTGCCAGTTTTCTTAAGCCTAACATATAAATCATTCATCCAAGACAAGAATAAACAAGTAACCAACACATAATTAACATCTAGGTTTCATTAGATCTAAGCAAACACAAGATAGATCTAGCCTAGCATGATGGAATTAAGACAAGAACAAGATATAGACAACCAACACATAGACATATTGATTGAATTAAAGGAACACTTATCTTGATTAAACATGCAAGGTATCAAGGGTTTGGAACCCTTGAAAAACCTGTAAAGTTACACCAAAATCGTACTTAGGGTTTCTCCCAAAACTTCTCTCTTTAAATGTGAAAAATTAGAAAACTATATATAGGAAAAGGGGTCTGACGGCGTCAAGACAAATCTTGTGACGCCGTCACCTCGCCGCCAAAACCATTCTCGGACTGCCTTGATCTACATTTGACACCGTCAAGATAAAACCATTTCCAGGCCGTCATGACTTTTACTCTTGACGCCCTACCCTCGTGACGCCGTCAAATCTGTACTGGGTCGTCATGGACTTTTGCTCTTGACGCCGTCAGGAAATTACTCTTGACGCCGTCACCTACTGTTCCCAGCATGGAAAATTAAGACTTTGGCGTTTTCTTCACTTTTATTCTCCAAAAACGTCCGAATTGCTTTCTTTTCCAGATTTCTCTCCCAAAGTACCTAAAATCACAAAAGGAACGATTTAGGGCAATATTTGATCAAATAAATTCGAATTCGGGCTTAAATGACCCCCTAAAAACGGATCATTTTTCGTCTCATCATATACCCTTACACTTGAGATTTGCTTGTCCTCAAGCAAATGCGCTTTTATTCTACTCAAAAGACAAGTTAGGGGTCATTTAACACTAACATAAAAGTAATTACAACAAATAATCGTTCCACTAAAGACCAATAGACAAGCACGGAGGTTATACACAAGCACCTCACAAATAGTGTTTAGATACTCACATCTCTTGGGTGTAATAAAGTGTAAATTACAATATGGAAACGGAAGATATCTCTCACTACCTGTCATAGCAAAATAGATTACCATAGGCTTGGGAAAGGATCAAACCTCCACCACATGGCGTAAGCACCTAGGATAAACTATCAAAGAGGTCTTTTAAAGGGTTGTAACGTTAGGTGTAGGGATATGAAATACACGGTTTTGTTGGATGAAGGAAGTTTTACTGGTGGCGAGTTAACAATCTTGATTAATTACATGTACAATATGGCGTTGCTAAGCCAAGACTAGACTCAACTTAAGCTAATAAATGAGAAATAACAAAAACATAAAATAAACATAGAATGAAACGGGATGGTAGTCCGTATGTTTTTTCTCTTTTTTCCTTTTTCTATTTTTTTCTTTTCTTTTTCTTGATTTTTCGATTTTTTTTTTTCATACACTCTTACCCTACCATCCAAAATAATACATCATAGGGGATGAACGTTCCCCTTACACTTGAATCTTTACATACTTTACATTAAACTAATCTAATGACTCGAATTAAGAAAATCAAAACACTTGGAGCACTTTTAAGATTAACGTACATATGGGGGTAATAAATGATGTTCTTCCCCATTACTCCATAAAATAAGTACTTACCCATGAGTCCCAATCGTCCCAAAACAATATGTACAAGGATATGACTCGACTTAGCAACCATGTAATCAATTAGAAAGTTAACTTAGGGTTTAACAAATAACAATAATGCACTAAAAATGAGCACATACACGGAAGGCTAAGGCGATTTGGTTGTACATTTAAGTGGGGTGTAACAAATTCTTCCTTTAAGTAAAATGCTTAAAGTTAGAAACGAAAAGATAGGCTCGGAGGGGTGTACTAGGGGTTTCGTGTACCAAAAAATGAGTACAAAGCTAAGGGTGTGGGAAAAATTAGTTGACTTAACTAGCCAAGTAATATGACTTAAATGGTCAAGTAATTATGATACGGGTTTAACACAAGGGTGATCCTAATGCCTCTTATCATGTAGTAAATCCTACCACATGAATGTAGTCTCACTAGCGGTCTCGGGATGCATCACTAACGCAAGTTCTAGAATCTAAATGCTACCGGTACACTCATAAGCACTAATAGTGAATGCTTTTCCTATCAAATCTAAAGGCGAACCTCACATTTTTGGGTGGAAAATTTTTTCTAAATATACGGTTATGTGCTAGTCATACAATCTCCTATCCATGAGACGCTTGCTATGGCTAAAGTTTCACTCCTAAATATTGTAAAAAATTTTAAATTTGGCACTAAAATTGCACTAACAAGTATTTCTCATAGTTTTATTACACATCTACCATTAAACAAAACAAACTCAAGAGAAAGTGCATATGTAAGGTATCATCTTTTTACCCTCCCCTTACACTTAAGATGAACATTGTCCCCAATGTTCAAGTAAAGAATGTAAAAGTGAAAAAGTAAAGAGAATGAAATCAAATACTCCCCTGATTCGCTCGGTATGGATAATAAGGTGGCCAGGTTAAATCTTCCTCCAAGAAAATGAACAATCAAAGCTTCCCTTCCAGAATATAAATCATCTTCTCGTCATACATAACCTGTAAAACCTGACAAAATAGACAAGACAACCTCGCATAAAATCGGCGGCATCCTATATAAGTTACTAAATCCTAGAAAACAAAATAAGATCTAATTCTTGTGGAATGAAGTTTGCAGATCTCCTGGAGATTATAAAACTTAATAATTCACAAAAACCATAAGACTCCGTTAGAAAAACAAAACCGGTAAAATTTCCAGATGTTTACTCCTGACGCCGTAAGAATTGACCTGCAGAAATTCTTATGTTAAGTTTCCGGAAAATTTCTGGAAAAACTTGGTCCTACTTCCTGGAAAATCCTGCAAAACTTCATTATGACTCAATACAAGCATTTGACTCTAACAAATACGAATATACATGTTCATTTAATATTGTGGAGAATCATGATCGATTTGTTTCTTAAAAACATATTTGGGGTTTCCCCTTACACTTATCTTTTGCAAAAATACTTTTAGGTGGAGTTAAAACTAGGCCAAAACAACAAAGTAAAGTATTTCCACTATTTAGTTTAGAAACATGATCAACCAACAAAAAAAATTAAGCATGCATACGGAAGCAAATAACAATCAAACAAATAAAATCACAGAAAACATGGGTTGCCTCCCAAGAAGCGCTTTTCTTTATTTATGAGTCTTGTAGCTAGACTCAAGGTCATGGGTTACTACGTGATACCATCATTGGTTCCACTCTCTAGGTCGTCTTCTAAACTAGTATCGCTTTTATAGTGTAAGTACTTCGGGTCTTCGAACTCGAAGATATCTTTTCGATATTTAGAACCAAGCTTACTAACATCCTTAAAGAATCCACACGATAGATCGAAAGTGTCCTTACACCCTCTCCTAACATCTTCATCACACAAAATAAGTTGGGAACTTATCTTATCAAGCCCGTCACAATCGATTTCCTTAAGGTCTTTTCTTTTGTATGGCGTTTGGTATGAAATCCTCCTAATCCCATCAGTGAAGGTCATGATTCCGTTCAAGTCATCCACTATTAAATTAGTGATTTCACAAAAGGGTGCTCCAAAAATGACTTGTGATAATCTAGGATCGACATAGTCTTCTATGTTATCCACAATCGTGAATTCCATAGTGAATGTCATATTTCCTACGAACACCTGGATTTCATGATCCTTACCAACCACTTTCTCTCCCTTGTAAATCATCCCCCATCTGCAGATATTGTTATAATGGAATAAGGACATAAAATTCTTTGGCAGGAATACGTTGATGTAAACGTTATCGAAGTACTTATGACCAATCATGCAGGGGATTTTGAGATTATTTGGATTACGCTGTCTTATCTTCTCCGACTCCCCATCCTTCGAACCATATATATTCCCCTCAAGGGAAGGACGATATTCGTATACCTCCTCATTACCCCCACGAAAAATTACCTTCTTAATACCATTGGTGAATAATGCACTACCACCTTTCTCATCAAGAATCACTCCAGATTCATTGATAAATGGCTTCCCAAGAACAAGGTTGGTTAAAGTTTGATTGGTGAGAGAGTCTATGTCATCGACCACGGTGAGGTCAGTATTGTAAACAAGCTCTGCGACCCTGATTGATAGATTATTCATTACCCTTTCGCTCGCAATGCGTTTTGGGAAGGTCTCATGGTATAAGGAAAGGGGGATTAGGTTGACTGGGGAGCTAGGATCTATATGACTATCGGTTAGGAGCTTTTCCTTAATGGTGCAGGAGATCTTGAAAACTTTATGGTTATCTTCCTTAGTCCTATCACTACTCCCACTAATAACATCCTCCATTTTTCTCTCGGGTTCTTCTATAATAGATTTGCCCAAAATGGTTGGATTTCTCTCATACTCTTCCGATCTCTCTTTCTCTTCATCCGTTTTGCCGGATTCTTGCGCGGTGTGTTGCTCGGGTGAGTTGGTAGGTTTTCTGGCCGAATCATGGTCTACCCTTAAGGTCTCATCTTTAGCTATACGACCAAATTTGTTAGTTTGTTGCTGGGTTGAGTTGGGTGTAAAAGCAGATATCGTGGTGATGGTGTTTACGAAATGGGTTGGTCCTAGGGAGTTGACAGGTTCTTTTCCTTTAGGGGATAGATGTTTGAATAACTTGCTAGGACTCTTTATTTTCACAGGGGAGGTTGGTGGACTCATGACGGTAGCAGATTTAACCTCATCAACGCGAATGGGCTTATTAACAACATGCTCTTTGATAGCAGCTAACAAATCACCAATCTTGTTGTTCACATCAGCCTGCTGTTGTTTAAATTTAGCCTCGAGCGTAGAGAGCTGTAATTCTTGAGATAGAATGAATTTTTTTAGGGTATCTTCACAGCTTTGCCTGGGAATGCCTTGTGACGGAAAATGCTCGGACCAAGTGAGTGGTGAGGAGTCATTGAAGGATACGCTTCGCGTTTGGTACCCTCTGAAATTAGGTTTATCCTTCCATGCCTCATAGGCCTCGCCAGAAGTTCGAGGACCCTGACCTACGTGTGATGATGTGAATTCGTTATAAGCACGTTTTGGAAGTTCCATGCAGTTATGAGTCTCATGAGGGCCATTGCATAATTTGCATGCAGAAGCGATTCTGCTTACTTGGCTTGAAGGTTTTTGAGCTTCGTAAGATTTCATGAGAGACCTGACTCGACCTTCAAGTTCCATGATCCTACGGTCGGGAGTGCTAGAATTGTTCGAAGGCAAAGATATTGCCTTGACCGTTTTGTTCAAGTCACGGGGATCATTCCAACTTTCGTTGTCATAGAGAGCAAGATCTTCTATGAGTTCCCATGATTGTTCAGCACTAAGATCACGTAGCTTACCACCGGCCGATTGGTCAATGGCTCGCCTCTTGGAGATGTCGATATGGTCATAAAAGATTTGGACTTGGAGCCAAAGATCTATGCCATGATGAGGGACTTTTTGGAGTAAGTCCTTGAAACGAGTCCATGCTTCATAAAGAGATTCATTTTGACATTGTTGGAACATCAAGATGTCATTTCTAAGCTTAGTAGTTCTCCCCGGTGGGAAAAATTGAGCAAGGAAACGAGTGGTGAGATCATCCCATGTAGTGATGGATCCCGCGGGTAAACGCTCAAGCCATTGACTAGCTTGATCCCGTAGAGAGAATTGGAATAGGCGTAATCGAGTAGTCTCTCTAGTTGCAACATCTAGGTCTATGGAATCTACGATTTTGAGGAAGTCCTTAAGATGTTGGTTTGGATCTTCGGAACGAAGTCCATGGAATGCACATCCGCTTTGCACCAACCGGATGGTGTCGGATCGCAAGGGGGTCACATTGGCTCCGGTGAGCTCAATGGTGTTTCGGTAGCCTTGATGGCTAGGTCGGGAATACTCTCCTAAGGTTCGGGGCCTAAGGGGTTCTAATGGTGGGTTTTGTTGTGGTGGGATGACGGGTTCAAAGATGTTTCCGTTGTCCATGATGTCGGGTGGTTACGAACAAAGGCACAAAGAAATGAGATAGACTAAAGAAAACCTAAACATAAAAATAAAATCTTACTAGAAAGGAATCTAGCAAGTAGACCTAATAAAAAGAAATTCTAACCTAGACAATAACAATTCCCCGGCAGCGGCGCCAAAAACTTGATGCGTGGGAATCGCAACAGGATTTACCTCTCGAGGGATCTCGAGAAGCTTACAACCCCCACCAGGCAGTGTACCTGATCGTTGTAGTATAGTATAGTGACAAGTACCGGGGGATTGATCGTTCAGCTTAGGAATAGTGTCGCTAGGATTAGAAAGCCTAAATACTAGTTCTAAAGGTGATGGATGATTATTTTTGTATTTTTATATTTTATGGAAAGCAAGTTAAAATCTCGGGTTTGAAGGATTTGGGCGGAATTAGTTGCTATTCAACTAACCCAATACTAAGATGCAATCAAAATAAAATACTAGAAATGAAAATAAACTAAATTATACTAAAGTTGTGAGCAGTAATTGGAGAAAATGTGTTTACTTAGATTTCACTACTCCCTAGACATCTTTTACACGTTAATTACTTGTTATAATTGCATGGATGACGGATCGTATTCCTTAATACCATTCATGGGGTGGCACACATAACTCCCCAATTCTATGAGCTCTTATCTCCTCCTACGCCATGCCCAGCACAACTATAGGGATTGTAAACAGTGGCTCATGCATTAAATACAACCAATAAAGACCTAGTGCGCGTTGGTTCATGTTTGTTAAGACGTTCAAGCATGTTACCAATTGGAGATGTGCCAGTTTTCTTAAGCCTAACATATAAATCATTCATCCAAGACAAGAATAAACAAGTAATCAACACATAATTAACATCTAGGTTTCATTAGATCTAAGCAAACACAAGATAGATCTAGCCTAGCATGATGGAATTAAGACAAGAACAAGATATAGACAACCAACACATAGACATATTGATTGAATTAAAGGAACACTTATCTTGATTAAACATGCAAGGTATCAAGGGTTTGGAACCCGTGAAAAATCTGTAACGTTACACCAAAATCGTACTTAGGGTTTCTCCCAAAACTTCTCTCTTTAAATGTGAAAAATTAGAAAACTATATATAGGAAAAGGGGTCTGACGGCGTCAAGACAAATCTTGTGACGCCGTCACCTCGCCGCCAAAACCATTCTCGGACTGCCTTGATCTACATTTGACACCGTCAAGATAAAACCATTTCCAGGCCGTCATGACTTTTACTCTTGACGCCCTACCCTCGTGACGCCGTCAAATCTGTACTGGGTCGTCATGGACTTTTGCTCTTGACGCCGTCAGGAAATTACTCTTGACGCCGTCACCTACTGTTCCCAGCATGGAAAATTAAGACTTTGGCGTTTTCTTCACTTTTATTCTCCAAAAACTTCCGAATTGCTTCCTTTTCCAGATTTCTCTCCCAAAGTACCTAAAATCACAAAAGGAACGATTTAGGGCAATATTTGATCAAATAAATTCGAATTCGGGCTTAAATGACCCCCTAAAAACGGATCATTTTTCGTCTCATCATTTCCATTGTGTAGCTTATTAGTAGCTTATTCATCACCAAAACCCACTTTAAGCCTAAAAAGCTATTCTGTGGTGCTCATAAGCTCCCACAGAGCTTATTTTTAAGTTCTAATCAAGTTGTCTTCATTAAAGCTTCATATTTCTAGTTGTTAAATACTTTTGTAAAAGAAAAATAAGAAAAATCAAACATAAAAAAAGTGATAGCTTCTATTTAAGCCATTTGGCTTATTTTTCTGCTTTTCCAGAAAGCATTTTCCAATTTTATATTTTTCTTAATTTGCTATCATATTAAAATAGTTGTGTAAAAATTTTTATAATTTTCTGATTAGATTTAGTATTTATAATAACTAATTTTAGTTTATTTAGTTTTAATTAAAAAAATCAAAAATAAAAATCATTACTGCTTATTTTTAATCTCTAGTACTTTTTTATATTTTTGCTAGCTTTTATAATTAATAAAGTGTTTTTAGAAAAAAATTCATAATTTTTACTGTTCATTTAGTATTTTTTATAATAAAATTAGTTTAAATAGGTTTTAATTAATAAATAGGTAAATAATTATTTAAATAGCCTAATTATAATTTTTATAAACTTTTTATAATTTTTTAGGATTCCTGTAATGGTTAATTAGTTTTAAAAAGATTTCATAATTTTCTAAGTCACTTTAGTATTTTCCTTAATTTAAATTTGTTTAAATTAGTTTTAATTAATTATTAAATAATTTTTAATTAATATTAAATAATAAAATAATCAAAAAAATAATTTTCTTCTTTATAAAATTTTATTTTAATATAAAGTTTGTAAAAAATTCATTTTCACCCCCTCTAGTTTATTTTTGCTTAAATCTCATCTTTTTCTCTGTACGCAAATATGTTTATTTTAAATTTGGTTTACGTGTTAGGTTTAGTTACGCATCTGAAATCTTGAAATTGTTAATACTGTTAATTTAGCTTAATCTTAATCATTTCCATTAGTTTAAACCAATCCAAATCTTTATCTGGTTACTTTCCCAATCACTGAATCCCTCAAACGTTTTCCAAAATACAATTTCAATCTCGTCGGGACATAACGACTCGGGAACACACTGTTCTTACACTGGATCATAAATTGATCACTTCTCCTACTCCCTTATTAACTTATTGACCATACCTGGTTGACTGGTTGGTTTAGGAAGAGTCACCTCACATATAGTGTTTGGATACTCTCATCCCTCGGGTGTTATAAGTGTATATATATATCAAAGGGAAATGGAAGAAATATCTTTCACTACCTGTCATAGCAAATAGATTACCATAGGCTTCGGAAAGGATCAAGCTTCCACCACTTTGGCGTAAGCACCTAGGATAGACTATCAAAGAGGTCTTTTAAAGGGTTATAGCGTTAGGTGTAGGGATAAGGAAAAACACGGTTTGTCGGATAAAGGGATATTTAACTGGTGGCAAGTCAATTGTCATAGTTAATTTCATGTACAATGCGGTGTTGCTAAGCCAAGAATTGACTCAACTTAAGCTAATTATGAAATAACATAAACATAAATAAAATAAAAAGAACGGGATGGTAGTCCGGATGTCTTTTCTACTTTTCTTTCTCTCTCTCTTTTTATTTTTTATTTTTTTTTATTTCTTCATATTTCTTGCTTTTTGATTTTCTTTTCGATATTTTTTTCATACACTCTTGCCCTATGATCCAACATAATACATCAAGGGTGATCGTTCCCTCCCCTTACACTTGAACTTTTACATAAATCAAAATAAAGACTCGAAAAAAGATAATCGAAACATTTGGAGTACTTTAAAACATTAACGTATCTATGGGGGCAATAAATGATGTTCTTCCCCATTACTCCATAACACTAGTACTTTACCCCATAAGTCCCAATCATCCCAAAACAATATGTACAAAATATGACTCGACTTAGCAACCATGTAACCAATTAGACAATTGACTAAGGGTTTAAACAAATAACAATAATGCACTAAAGATGAGTGCATACAAGGTAGGCTAAGGCACTTTGGGTGTACATTTGGGGGTGGATTGTAAAGAAATTCTTCCTTTAAGTAAAATGCTTGAAGTTAGAAACGAAAAAGATAGGCTCTGAGGGTCTAGGGGTATCGTGTACTAAAAATGAGTACATCGCAAAGGGGTGGGAAAATTACTTGACCAATGAAGTCAACGTAATTATAATACAGGCTTAAAACAAGGGTTATCCTAATGCCTCTTATCATATAGTAAATCCTAACTACACGAATGTAGTCTCATTACCGGTCTCTGGATGCATCACTAACGCAAGTTCTAGAATCTAAATACTACCGGTACACTCACAAGCATTAAAGATAAATGCTTTTCCATAAAGATCTAAAGGCGAACCTCACATTTTTGGGGTGAAAATTTTGAGTGGTACGGTTTTTTGTGCTAGTCATATAACTCATATCCATGAGACGCTTACTAAGACTAAAGTTTCTCTCCTAAACGTTGCAAAAAAATTTAAATTTGTTGCCAAAATTACCTTAACAAGTATTACTTTCAGTTTTATTACACATTTACTATTAAACAAAACAAAAATCAAGTGGAGTTATAGTTTCTAAGGTATCCTAATTTCCCCTCCCTACACTTAAATCGAACATTGTACCAAATGTTCTAAATAAAAGATATAAAAGTAAAAATAAATGTGTAAAACCCTCAGATTCGAAAACCTAAAAATACTTATAATTTAAAATGTTTACTTTAACTTTGTAATAATCAAATTTCACCCTATACTTTATTTTATGTCTTAATTAAAAACTAACCAACGTTACCTAATATAAATATTTGTTACATGATTTGAACCTTCCTAGTATACATTTACTTCACGTGTTTTATTAGCTTTGAAACCTCAGAATTTTATATACATTGAATTCCCTAATACACACTTTGGTCAAATAACTTCCACAATAATCAGCCCATTAATGTTTTCCTTTAAAGCCATAGCTGACACCCCTCTTAAAAAGGATTTTAAAGCCCAAAGTTAATCCTAAAACCGACCACTTTATGTCTCATAAAAGCTCATATTAAAAACACTAAAAGTTTTTAATCCAGGGCACGCTCTTTTGTCTTGTTTAAAAGGGTCGAACTTGTTTTTTTTTCTCCATTTGACAAACAGCAAACAAAACGAGTTCCTGGGTTCTCTTTTTCTTCATTCGACAAACAGAAAACCAACACAAACAAAAACCGCTGCTGCTACTTTTCTTATTTGATCGAACAAGAATATTGGGTAGTTAATCGTGGGCTAGCACCTTGTTCTCGGCCTCATCAGATTCGTTGAACAAAACATAACGTCCATTGATTCGTTTGTTTTTGTTCAATTGCATTAAGGTACGGATATCCGGTCTTTCTTTTAAAGATTCTTTCATTTGCGTTTGTATTGGTACGGATATTCAGTCTTACTTTTAGACATTATTTCATTTGCATTTCGTATTGGTACGGATATTCTGGATACTCGTTTCTATTTACATCATTATCGGTTGGTTCGTTTGTTTAATTATTCATTTCTCATGATTCGTATTCATTGACTTTGATTCGTTTACTTTGATATGAACCTTTAATATGAACCCTTGATCTGAACCATTGATATGATCCTTTTGTTATGATCCATTTGATATGATCCTTTTGTAATGATCCATTTGATATGATCCTTTTGTATGACCCATCTGATATGACCCCTTTGTTATGACCCTTTGTTTTGATTCATTTGATTTGACCCATTGCTCAAGGTACTATTCCTAGCCATGGAGGTAACATGGCCTTGTCATTGAGGCACTAATGGCATGACACTTTCTGTGGAGGTGTGATTGATCCAAGGCATTTCCCTTATTTGTATCTGTGGCCATTATCTGTGTATGTATGCTAGACTTGAGCAAGTACACGTGCTAATCTGTTTTGGAGTGGAGCATATGGATGCCTCCTAGGTAATGTTTAATGATATCTGGTGATTGGTAGGTGTGTGACCCTACACCCCATCACAATCTGGTGCATTGGAGTCTACAGCTCCATGTACAATAAAGGAATTGACGGTATAATGAATTGTGAAATGAAATGTTTGATTTATTATTTTGGTACTTGAGCAACTTCCGTTACTATCCCTTTTACCATTTATGTAGTATTCATTGACTTTCATTCTCATATGACCCTTCATATTCTTTATGACATTGTATCTCAGCAGGTTCTCATTTGATTGTTTGTTTATTCGTTGATGTTCAGTTACCTTTCACATGTTTATATCTGTTCAATGAGCGTTAGCTCAGCCGCATTTTCATTTGCCTGTGGCAGGTATCAAGTTGGAGGCTGGGATTGAGTGATTAGAGGAGGAGCTTTTAGTGGACAAACCCCACTTTAGGATTCATGGATTTTATTTCAGATTTATGTTTAATTATTTCATTTCTTTTAGAAGTTGATTTTTATTGTATCTCTTTCATTAGTCCTTTTAGTCTCAAGATTTGTAATTTATTGAGCTAAGTCTTCCGCTTACGCGTTATGTTCTGAAATGACACCATAATGTTACACTTTAGACCCTTATCCTGTTTGGGGTGTTACAATTATGGTATCATAGATTAGGATTCGACCTGTAGAGCTTAGGCTGTGACCTGTGAGGATTTGGGTAGACATTACGCTTCCTTCTGCTTTGACGCTTTCTTATGTTTTGACGCTTCCTTTTGCTCTGACTGTTTTTCCTATCATATTCAATATTTGATATTAACTCTGAATTTTGTCTTCATTAATTCATTTATTGACCTTTTAGATGTCGGTCAATCAAACACCAGAAGAGATCGTCACTTTCAACGCAGATGTTGCTCAGGTTGTTGAAGCCCTAATGCCTGAACTCCAAGCTCGAATCTTTGAGGAATTCCGTCAGGAGGCCTCTAGTTCTGGTGGTAGGGGAACTCCAGTTACTATCTCGGGGTGGTTGGAAAAGTTTGGGAAACAGAAGCCTAGATCTTTTAGTTCCATCAACACTCCTGTTGATGTAGAAAATTGGATCGCACACATCGAAAAGATCTTCGAGGTGTTGGACTGTGGGGATGAGTTTAAGGCCTGTTTGGCTAGCTATAAACTGGAGGGTGATGCGTTGAACTGGTGGAAGGCCTACAAGCAGGCCAGAGGTGATGCGTTCATAGCTACTATGACTTGGGCAGATTTTCGTGATGTTTTCTTTACTCAGTAATTTCCTCTAGCTGAACAACAAAAGTTTGAGCGGGAGTCCATACTATCCGCCAGGAAGACAGGGAAACCACCAATGAATTTATAAAGTGGTTTATGAGGTTAGCAGGATTTTTGGGGGCTAAAAGAATGGATTTTGGACGGGATTGTGAACACAGAGTTCACCGACGTAGCTTAGCTTGCTAACGCGGGCCGTAATATCAAACTTCTCCGTGAGAGTAACAGGGAGAACAAAATAAACCGTGATGTGGACCGCATCCGATCCGCTAGTGCTTCAGGGGTACGAGATGAGAAGTACCATGATTCTGAGGCAACTCCTTGTAAAACATGTGGGAAGCTGCACCCAGAAAAACCTTGCCACTAAAATTCTTTGGCATGTTTTGCATGCGGATCGATGGACCATAAGATTGGTGATTGTCCTAGGAGGAAGTGATTTGGTGATTGTTGATCGGTTCATTTTTCCGTTTATGCCTTTCCTTCTACGTCTTGATACGTTTCTACTTTTCTGTTATATTTCTGGAATTTCTGATTTGAACCTGCTAATAAATTGAAGTCGGAATTTTCTCTTATCATCATATTAGTTCATATTCATGATTGTGATCAGTTATATGTTATATGTGTTCCGCATCTGCTGAATTCAGTTTGAAATGATCGATCATTATTGATGAATCTGAAATGTTCTGAACCTTCTAAGTCGAGTCATGAGGAACTAACCTTCCGTTCATTTGAATTGTTTTAAATTCCATTCATGACCTGGTATGTTTCTCTCCGGTTCTTTTCAATTTCGAGGAAAAAATTTTATTTTTAGAGGGGAAGAGTTGTAAAACCCTAAGATTCGAAAACCTAAAAATACGTATAATTTAAAATTTTTTACTTTAACTTTGTAATAATCAAATTTCACCCTTTAATTTATTTTATGTCTTAACTAAAAACTAACCAAAGTTACCTAACATAAATATTTGTTACATGATTTGAACCTTCCTAGTACACATTTACTTCACGTGTTTTATTAGCTTTGAAACCTCAGAATTTTATATACATTGAATTCCCTAATACACACTTTGGTCAAATAACTTCCACAATAATCGGCCCATTAATGTTTTCCTTTAAAGCCATAACCGACCCCCCTCATAAAAAGGATTTTAAAGCCCAAAGTTAATCCTAAAACTGACCACTTTATGTCTCATAAAAGCTCATATTAAATACACTGAACGTTATTAATCCACGGCACGCTCCTTTGTCTTGTTTAAAAGGGTCGAACTTGTTTTTTTTCCTTGCTCTCCATTCGATAAACACCAAACAAAACGAGTTCCTGGGTTCTCTTTTTCTTCATTCGACAAACAGAAAACCAACACAAACAAAAACCGCTGCTGCTACTTTTCTTATTTGATCGAACAAGAACATTGGGTAGTTAATCGTGGGTTAGTACCTTGTTCTCGACCTCATCATATTCGATGTAGAAAACGTAACGTCCATTGATTCGTTTGTTTTTGTTCAATTGCATTAAGGTACGGATATCCAGTCTTCTTTTTAAAGATTCTTTCATTTGCATTTGTATTGGTACGGATATTCAGTCTTACTTTTAGACATTATTTCATTTGCATTTCGTATCGGTACGGATATTCTGGATACTCATTTCTATTTACATCGTTATCAGTTGGTTCGTTTGTTTAACTATTTGTTTCTCATGATTCGTATTCATTGACTTTGATTCGTTTGCTTTGATATGAACCTTTAATATGAACCCTTGATCTGAACCATTGATATGATCCTTTTGTTATGATCCATTTGATATGATCCTTTTGTATGACCCATCTGATATGACCCCTTTGTTATGACCCTTTGTTTCGATTCATTTGATTTGACCCATTGCTCAAGGTACTATTCCTAGCCATGGAGGTAACATGGCCATGTTATTGAGGCACCAATGGCATGACACTTTCTGTGGAGGTGTGATTGATCCACGACGTTTCCCTTATCTGTATCTATGGCCATTAAATGAGAATGAAAGAAACTAATACTCCCCTGATTCGCTCGGTATGGATGATGTGATAACATGGTTAAATCTTCCACCATGAGAATGAACATGATAAGCTTCACTCTTGAAGTATAAATCATCTTCTTTTCCATTATAACCAGTAATCAACTAAGAAAACAAACTCAAAAACCAAAGCATCAAACCGAACAAAGAAAAATCACAACTAGATGTAATTCCACACTTAGAATTAAAAACAAAATAATTAAAGATATAATGCTTGAAAAATAAATGTTTACACATTCCCGGAGTTTTAAAATTAAAGATTTTACGAAACTATACAATTCTAGCAGAAAAACAAAACCTGGAAAATTTTTCAGAAATTACTCCTGACGCCATCAGGTTGTAACCCCTAACGTAAGTGATCTAACATAATTCTTTATATTTTGTTTCCGGAAAATTTCTAGAAAAATTTAAGTTTTAACACCTAGAAATTCTATAAAACATTCATTGTGGCTCAATACAAGCATTTGACTCTAACAAACACCAATATATATGCCAATCTTTAATTGCTTTTGTTCATGTTCAATTTGTTCTTAAAAACTAATATGATCTTCCTTACACTTATCTTTTTGCAAACTACTTTTATATGTAATTAAGGCGAGGTTAAAGACAAAATAAAGTATTTTCACAATTTATTTGATACATGAACAATGAACAATAAGATAAAGCGTATATATGACATCAAATAAAAGCAAACAAACAAACAAACAATTAAAAGCTTGGGTTACCTCCTAAGAAGCGCTTGTTTTCGTTCGAGTCACGAGCCTGACTCTACCATTATTTAATGGAAATAAGGGAGGTTTTCCCTACACTTAGGATAAAGTGCGGGTGAAAGTAGCGATACACACCCTTAGGGTGGAAATATGCTACGTGAGGTGAAGGGGGTGAGTGAATGGCTTCCTTCATCCTAAAACTATCCGAATAATATGGGTTGATGGGTGGGTCAGTTCCTCTTTTGTCTCCTAGATGTAAATCTAATGATGGAAAGTTGTGTAAAGATTGAGGTTCCGGTTCATCAACACTAGGAAATTCCCTAGGACTAAGAGTAAGGTTATCATTACAAGTATTCAAACCTATATCCTCTAGTGGTGCTTGGTACAAGGGTTCTACCTCCATCGGGATTCCTAAAGTTTCTTCTACTTTTTCTGGGTAAGTTACGGGCAGTGTGTGTGCCTCAATTAATGGTGGGACATGTGGAGTACCTAGTGGACTTGGACCTTTCACCTTATCCTCCATCACATCTAGATCACCTATGTGCTTATTATGTATTTTGCTGAAGTCAATCCCCAACACGCACTTAGGTATCTCAAATCCTTTTGTATTTATCTCAAATTCTTGGTCCGATTCATACGAATCATTCTCAATAACTTGATCACTATGTTCTTTTCGCCTAAAGGATTTCTCATGTTTATCATATGTCTTAGTGAAATCTAATCCAAGCATGCACCTAGGTGGTTTGACATTAACCATCTCACAATATCGGTCGGATTCATAAGAAACAATCCTAGGTGAAGGCTCATATGGTGCATAGGTTTCACTAAATGAGATATTTTGAGGGTTTGATGGAGCTCCTAAGGTGATTTTTTCAAAAGTTTTATGTGCTTGGTCTCTTTTCTCAAGGTAATCACTAAAATCAATGCAAGATCCTGTCTTCCTCATTTCAATCCATCTTGATATATCCAAATTAGTATAATTATATTTCTTCATGTAAAATTCTAGTGTCGGATTTGGTGGATTCACGTTCTCCATAATGGTGAATGGAAAAGTCAATGGAAAGGTTTTTACGCACAAAGACACAAAGAAAAGATAGACTACCAGAAAGCTAATAAAAAGAAAATAAAATCTCACTAGATAGGAATCTAATGAGTAGACCTAATAAAAATAAAATTCAACCTAAACAATAACTATTCCCCGGCAGCGGCACCAAAAACTTGATGCGTGGTTTTGCAACCTTGCAAAAGGTTTTACTTCTCAAGGGATCTTGAGAAGCTTGCAATCCACACCAGGCAGTGTACCTGACCGATGTAGTATAGTGAGTGGTAAGTACCAGGGGATTGATCGTTCTCAAGGGATTACTGTCGTTAGGATTGAAAGCTAAGTCACTAGGTCAAAAGGTGAGGGATGATTCTTTTTGTATTTTTATATTTTATGAAAGCAAATTAAATCTCGGGTTTTGAAATAGTGGGCGGAATTAGTTGTTATTCAACTAACCCAAAAGCTACTAATTAAACTAATGTGCAAGAAAACTAAATTAGGGGTCTACAAGGGAAGTGAAGCGTATCTACCTATGATACATTACTCCTTGCTAGCTATCCAATTCTACCTATTGAATGTTAAACCTTGTTGTAACTGAATGGTTGCTTTCCTTAATACCATTTGTGGGGGCGTGTACCCTTTCCCAACTCTATAAGCTCCTATCTCTTCCTATGACGACACGTTTAGTATCCTATCATGGCCTCCTTAATAGTCACTTATGCATTAAAAACAACCAATAAAACTTTAGTACACATCCGATTGCCTTTTCTAAGACGTTCAAGCCTATTACCATATAGGAGGTTGGCCAGTTTTCTTAGACCTACGGTGAATCAATCAATTAAACAAGAGGCAATAAGAAGCAAGAATTTTAAACTAAACCAATTTGATTCATTGAGAAACAATGAGATCTAATTAATTATAACCATGTTTCATGCAATCATAGGTAAACACAAGGTGAATTAGCCAAGCATAATTAATGAAGAACAAGCAACAATAATGATAATTGAAGACATGAAATAAGGTAGAATCATCAAACCATTAAAAGATGTTTATGGAGTGATTGAAACCCTCTAAGTTGCTGGAAAAACACCTACCCTAACCCTAGAATCAGACTTAGGGTTTGGGGTTTACAAAAAGTGAAGTTATGAGGTTATATTTATAGGCAGTTTTTCTGTCGGCAAGGCCCGACGGCGTCAGAATTAACAAGAAACGGCGTCAGGTTATAAGTTAACACTAGATGGCCTACATGTAATTACACCTGACGCTGTTAGGTTATAAGTCTTATGGGCCATCTCTCTTTAATTTAACACTAGATGGCCTACTTCCAAATACAAGTGACGGCATCAGGTGTAAATCACCAAAATTCTTTCTAGGGCGTCACGTGTTAATTTTCATCAGCTCCAATCTTCAAGTAACGGCGTCAGCATACAAAACCTGACGCCATCAGGTGTAAATTCCTGACTTTCTTTGGTTTTCTTGTTTTCTTTATTCTTGAGCATAAAAACGTCCAAAAAGCTCCAAAATGCTTCATATCTAAGAAATCACGTCCCAACTACCGAAAATGAGAAAAGAAATGATTTGAGGCAATATTTGACCATAAATTCACGATTTAGGGCTTAAATGACCCCCCTAAAACTGTAACAAATAAATCCTTATCAGTCCTTCATCAGGAACATTGAAAACCAAAATGACATCAGGGTCAAGATACATAGCAAAACTCCCTATGAGTTATTTAAAAGAAGAATTCCTGATATCAAGTATTTCCATATGTTTGGGTGTCCTATGTTTATTCACAGCCACAAGGATCACCTTGGTAAATTTGATGCGAAAGCTGACGATGGCTACTTTCTGGGGTATTCCCTTGTCTCTAAAGCCTTCAGGGTGTTCAATACAAGGAGACAACAGACTAAAGAAACCTTTGATGTCTCCTTTGATGAGAGTTCTGAAGCTATCAGGTTCTCAAACTTCTCAATGGATGAGATTGGAATTGATGACTCTTCAAGATACCCTCCTGATGAACATCTTTCTGAAGAAAATCTCTCTACTCAATATCAAGCAAATGCTGATATATCCTACTACATTGTCCCACATAATCTTCCACAACCAACCCTCACTAAGTTTGTTGAAACACAAACAAACCCTGACAATGTTAGTCTAACTGAACAATCTGTTCAGAATGTAACAAATCTTAGTGAACAACCTACTTTGTCGGATATTCAAAGTTCTGACATTCCACAAATTCCAATAACTGAACCTATTCCACGTCTTAATCAGGTTTCAACAAGTTCTAATCACTATCCCAGACCTCAGGACAGTTAGACTAGGTCTAAGAACATAGAACTTGTAAATATTATTGGAGGCATGCTTAGCAGAAGCATGGCTGCTAAACTTAAGGCATCCTCAGCCAATGAATGTCTATTTGTGGACTTCATCTCTGATATTGAGCCTAAGAGTGTCAAGGAGGCACTGAAACATTCAAGCTGGGTTCAGGCCATGCAAGATGAACTTGAACAATTTGAAAGAAACAAGGTCATGACTCTAGTAGAATGCCCTTAGGGTGTTTATATTATTGGCATGAAATGGGTTTTCAAAAACAAGACTGATGAAAATGGCATAGTCATTACGAACAAGGCTAGGCTTGTTTCTAAAGGGTATGATCAACAAGAATGTATTGACTATGAAGAAACATTTGTATAGTGGCAAGAATGGAAGCCATCAGGATATTTCTTGCTTATGCTACCTACATGAACTTCAAAGTGTACCAAATGGAAGTAAAAGGTGCATTCCTCAATGAGACACTGTGTTAGGTCACCATTTTGTAAACACAAGTATAAGAAGTGAGATGAGAATAAGAGATGGTTGATTATAAGAATGAGAGAAAAGTAATTGCAAGAGTTTCCTTAATGTATTCAAATAACCAACAAGAATAATGTTTACATGAGCTTAGTATTTATAGGGGAGGAGTAGGGCATCACTCCCTTCCTCCCTCTTACATCTTAAACGTGGGCTTTCAAGGCCCATAGACTAGATTACTTAAGACTAGTAACATACACATAGTGAAATAAATAACTAAGCAACCTATTACAAAAGGTAATGACCGAGACTTGACTAAAATACAAAAGTATGATCCCAACAATCTCCCCCTAAGGGTCGGTCATCACGGTTGCTTGACGTCTTCATCTTTGTCGTTGACATATGACATGTGAAACTTTAGACGTCTTCAAAATTGTTGTATAATAAATGCACTTTGCTCTATGTCTTTGTTCTTTGGTGATGATGTAGCGATTGTGTAATGAAGTAGTCTGCCATTCGTCACTCCTGCGTCTGTGGTGGTTGTCCGCCATTCGAACATACTCATACATCTTTGGACTTATACTTTCACGTACACGAAGTTCCTTTTCATACTCTAAGATCTTTAGTCTTTATACTCTGTAGATTTTTCTTATTGGCGTAGAATCTTTCTTTGAACTTTGTGGTGCTTAAGATCTTTGGGGGAGCTAACATTTGCTTCAAGATGTATGTATGAGCATGTTGGAATCTGCCATCATGGAAGTGAGGTACCTGCAAGTAAACAGTTAGCAATAAATAACCAGTACTTATAGATAAGGAATTAGAGTTTGTCAACAGCATAGTGTGAAGACTCCTTCTAATCCTTATCAAGGCCGTTCCCATATCAGATACTCCCGAAGGCGCTTACGAGACCTACTAAGTAGCTCAATGACTGGGTGAGTCGCTGGGGATCACTCCACGACTGTAGACCGCTAAGGAACCACCGCAAACACTAAGCGTAACCCTTGTGGGGTTACCGAAGTGACCTACTGTCAGGGCTATTTGATGTTGACCCTGGCAGGAATTTCCGTTCAATCATTGAGAACTACATTTGTAATTCTCTCATAAACGTTCTCGGCAGATTGCTAAGATCTGCGAAGGACTCGATAATTTACAGCTGGTGTCCATTGATGTAGAACACCAGTTGTATGAATACTAAGTGTTCCTAAGAGATCTTTGATGTATCTCAAGGCTCTAGACTCTATAAGTGCACACTTAGGTTTCCTATACGGAGACTAGGGAGGGGTCTCCTGCTTCAATATCAACTATCTCTAAGAGATAAGTCGATAGATTACACTGGTTCCCCGTGAGAATGAAACAAGTTCTTTTAAGAGAACTTGAGTGGTTAAGAAGGTTTAGTGCATTGCGTCACTGGGTCCATGACGACTTTATCTTCAATACCGGTGTTGTCTTTTGCAACAGCCAGTAGCATACGTATTGAACCCGGTGTCTGCCCTAAGGTTGAACATATGGAGGGCTATTACTTTTCACCCTTTTCTTTACTTTTCTTTTTAATTCTTCAACTCCTTCTTTCCCTTTCATTCTTTTCTCCTTTTTTTTCGTATCATACCTAAGGACTTCTAATTCTAACTATGGGAGATGTCCTTGGGTAGATCCCTCCGGCTCTGGCGGATCATAGGATGGTTATTCCTATCTTAATCACCTTATAACTCCTTGATTAACCGACAGTAGCCAAGAAACCTTTGATTGAAAATCTCTCAAAGTGTTTGTGATAATCAAATATTTTGGTTAACACTTTGAGAGTTTTGTGTACACCTTTTGAAGGGCTCCCCCTTCACATGTGCTCATGAGTATTTAATAAATTTGCACATGCGGGAGGAGCAAGCATTTTGAATTGATCCACTTTTATTGAACAAGACCGATTCGAGACACGCTTACATCACTAGTTAGACTAGCTTGAAGTTATTACCCGGCCTGGTCAAGTCCACAGAAAGTTTCTCGAGACGGTACATTTCTACTAAGACAAATCCTTTTCGAGACACGCTTACGTGGTTAGTTAAAGAGATCCATTGTCAGCTTTTAGGTGACAACTAGCTCTAGTAACAAACTTGATGTTATTACCCGTCGAGGATAAGTCTTTTCGATATTACTAACTTTTATTGTCTCGTCAATTCCTGGGTCAATTCTGAGTCTAGCTTGCTCATGATACAACTTTTATCCTTTTGACTACTTATATTTTAATCACCTTTTCATTTTCTCCCCCTAAAAAATAGCATATAAAATGATGTTTTTGACAATCTTTTTAGATTAAAATATGCCTTTTGAGTCTTATGGGGAGATTCACCAAGAACCTTTGATATTAGAACAAAGTATTTTTGTTTTTGACAAGTGCTCCCCCTCAACAACTGATTAGGTCTTATTGAGGTGAAATACTTGTCCTTTTGAGCAGAATTATGAAAATCATAAAACATTTGATTAATTCTACTCAAAAGTAAGAAGCCTTCGCTCCTTATATTAGGATTGAGGCACTGATGCGTACCTCAGGGTCCTTTCTTTACAAGTTTGGGTTGCGCACTGTAATGCGTGCACAAGCCATTATGAAGTATAATATTGACAAATCAAATCAAGTTCTTACAAATTATCTACCATTCGGATCTCTGAAATGTCAACACGGGAAATCTAGGTCTGCCCCCAACATAGCTTTCCAATCTCCGAAACTGATCCCTGCACTTCAACCGGTTCTCAATCCTTGTAATGAATCTGCGAGCTTCCCTGGCCTCATCGGTATTCCACCTTTTGGATTTACCCAGTGCAATGTCATCTAATCTGCTTTTGATTCCATCTCTGACGAACTTTAGGGTTTCATCACAGAACTTATGGATTTCTTCATAGCCCATGAAGCAGTTGCGACCGTTAACACTGCGGTATGTGAACCCAAATGCTGGATGCCTGATCAAGGAGTATTGAGATAGATGTTGAAGGTTGGGGATGTTGAACAGATTAGGTTTGGTGAGATTCAGCTTCTTCTGATAACTTTCCACTCCCAGTTGAAGATCTTCTACTCTTTCTTTGATGACTATTTGTCTGATGTAATTTAGGAGAGCTGTGATGAAGGAAAGCTGCATAGGTTTGGGTAAATTGCAAAGCTTTCCTTGAACTTTGAGCAGATACATATCTTCTATGTCATTGAGGAGTAGTCGTGGAAAGTCTGACTCGGAAATCTCATAATCTTTTTCATCAAGTCTTTTGAGTACTATTTTGCTGAGGAAGGGGTACCCAAAGTGAGAGACAGTTGCAATGAACTGAATCGAGACTATCTTCAACTCACTTGTCACATTACCCATCGTTTGATTGAGTCTGCTGCTTCGATAATACTGTGCCCGGTTATCTGGCCAATGATGTATGCCATAGAGTGCGTTCCGGTCATAGTCAACAACTTTATCGATGAACAAGTTAGAGGCTTCTTCTTCGATGGCATTGTTGAGGTATCTGGCTGCAGGGAGGAAGGTAAGCGATGTGGCGTACTTCTTCTCAATCTTGCTTCCGTGTTGAAGAAATTCCAAGTCGTTGTTGAAGAAGAACTTGTAAGGGATCTTAGGTTCCTTTGGCTTTCCAATCATAGGTAGTGGTTTCGACCAGTCAGTTATGTATGGTGCGGTTTTCCTTGTGACCGGATCGACGCGAGATTCAGGATTGATCCAGTCAATATTGCTTGACATTGCTCGAGCAGTATTTTCTAGATGATACTCAAGTTCGATGGAGTTAGCAGACCGATCTTTCAGAAGATTGAACGCATCATTCTTGATTCTTCGTAGCTCTTTCTTGTTCATATTTTTCATATGAAACTTATGTTGAATCAACTGAGCATATTCCACTGTTCGACCATCGAGAGGTTCTTGATTGTCTGCAAGTGGTGGTTGCGAATTAATCATCTTGTCAAACCAGGAGTAATCGGCAGTTTCGTCTTCGTCTAGCCATTTGAAAACGGTTTTCGGTTTCTTTGGTTCTGTGCCTTTTGACGAGGTGTCCGGTTTGTGCTGATGATGTTTTCGTTTCCTTTCTTTCTTCTTTGTAGATGACGGTTCTGGTACTTCATCGGTCTGAGGAATCTCGTCTCTGCCTGTGTATTCGAAGTGATCATGGGCTTTAGGAGCGGAACCAGATGCCTTGCGTTGTTGTGAAGATGTTGTTGTAGTTGGAGGGATGACCGGTTCTTTTGGTTGAGATGAGGGTCCTTCGGCTTGCTTTTGTTTCTTTGCCTGAGAGTTAGGATCCTGATCTTCATCATCTCTTGGACGTTTCAGTTTATCGTCCTCAGTGCTGCAGGTCTCTTTAGACATCTTGGCTTTCAAAGCTTCCAGGACTTTAGCTTCTTCAGGTGACAATGTGAACTTACTTGCGAATTTGTCTAAGAGCTGGGTTTCTAATTCGTCCAGTGATAACCCCGGTTGTGGTATAGTTGATTTGTCAGCTCGAAGAGTAAACGAGGTAGATCTGATCACTTTCTTGACTGCTTGATCTGCAAATTTGGTGAGTTCATCTCTCATAGGTGCCAGCAATTCTTTCAACTCAGCCACTAAGTGTTGTTCCATATACTGATGTGCTTGAGCAGCTAATGTGGCTTCCAAGTTCTCTTGCACATCCTTAGCTAAGAAGGTGTCAACCTTTTCTTGCAGCTCCTGGACATTCGTATTAAGCTTCGTCAGTTCAGCAACTTGGCTTGCTAGTGATGCAACCTAATCTTCCAATTTGTTTTTCTTCTTATCATGAACTCTTCTAAAAGCTTTCTTTATCAACTTGGATGCAGCAGAGGCTTTTGTACTTGCGGGTTTCTTGACTGATTCGTCATGGGTAGATTCGGATGCTGGAGGTGATGATTGAGAAGATTCAATGTTGGTGGTTACGTCCTTATCATCTCCTCTTTGTGATTCGGGTTGTTCAACATTCTTAACTTTGGCTGCTTCCTCTTGCAATCTTTGTTGTTCAGCCAGTCTGTCAACTTCGGCCTTAAGCTTTAATTCTTCTTCTAATTTGGCTACTTCTGCCTTAAGCCTAAGATCTTCTGCAAGCTTGGCTGCCTCTTCAGCCTTTCTGCTTTCCTCCATACGAATTGTTTCTTCCAATTTGGCTTATGCTAGCTCCTCAAGCCTAGCCTCTTCAGCTTCTTGCTTTTTCTTTAATTCTTCTTCTTGAGCCCTTTCTCTGAGTTCCATTTCTTCCATGGTCAAAAGATATGGAGCATCAGTATCCATAGGGTCTTCCTCTTCCTCTTTTCCAGTTACGGAAGCATTGATCATTTCTACGTCTGTGGGTGATACTGTGGGGGTGTTGTAGATGATCAAATCAGCATTGATTCCTATAGTAGATTCAGGAATACTGCTAGATCCGCCAGCTTCGCCAGTTTGAGAGAACAAAGGAGGTGGAGGTTGATCAGCTTGGAATGCATCTATCTTGCTGTGGAGGAGACCCAACTTAAGAGCCCTTTCATTTTCTTCTTCTACTGAAAGGCCTATGTTTGAGTGAGCAGACTCTTGTTCAGCAGTCATTGGTTCCTTCAGTTTCTCTTTCCTGAACCTTTCTTCTTCCAATTTTGTCTCTGCTTCAGTGAACGGTCTTTGATTGAGATTTGCTGGGTATTCAGCATTATCAGCAAATTCATCAATGTTTTTCTCCCAATCTTCGAAAGTCATGTCCCTATCATCAATATCTTCAAGGTTAACATTCTTGTCGATGTTTGCATAGGCTTCCCTATAAATTGGACCTTCGTCGGATTCGGTTTATGAGTCAGACGGTTTTGGAGAAGGTGGTTGTGTGGGTTCAGGAATGGTTTCAGGCTTCTTGACAGGAATTCTTAACTTGAGTGTACCCTTCTTTTGTTTAGACTTGGTAGAACTACCAGAGCTCCCAGACTTGCTACCTTTCTTCTGCATGCATGAAGGTAGAATTACTTCGTCTAAGAACCCAACTTTATCTTCCTTAAGTGCTTGAACGTAGTACTTGTAATTCTTGCAAAGCTTCACTTTATCATTCAAGAGACAATCGGGAAATTTCTTTCCTTGCTTACGTGTGCTGGTGTAGAGTCTCTTGATTTGTCTGAGAGTGTCCTCATTCCTGAAAGTGTGCTTGGCTTCATCATCGAGTCTTTGTGGAATATCGTTATACTCACGAAGGAAGCTTTCGATGAGTAATTTGGTAAAACGAACAAATGGAATGTTGGTGGTCTTGTGTTGTATGTGCCACACAAGGTCTTCCCAGATAATGCTGGCATAATCTACTTTCTTGACGTTTGCCACAGCCCAGAAGAGTTTGAGGTGTTGGAGCTTGGGGTGTTCATGGCCAGTGTCTCTGCCAGATAAAGACTTGGCAATCAGGATGTATAGTGTTCTCCATGGTTGTGGAAGAAATCTGCTGTTGACCCTAGAGTGTCTTGTCACTACTTCTTCTGATTCATCGTAACCAATATCCCGTAACCACTCTATCAGCTCTTCCTCGTTAGGTACTTGATCGTATTCTTCGTCTGGGCCAAGCTCGGGTAACCCAAGAACATTCCTAAGAGTATCTATGTCCACAGTGACTTGTCTATCGTGAAGCATGCAAGTGAAGGATCCTTCCCCAAGGTCTAACTGAAGTGTGTGCCAGAATTGGTGTATGTAGAAGCAGGCCACTGATGCTGACTTGGTGAACAAAATTTTTTTCGGGTGATAGAGGAGCGCATCCACAGCTACAATGCATGAGGATTCATTGCACGTGATTTTGTTGAAGTTGATTCTTAAGTTGTTCTTGCCTATCTTTCTGGTGTAATCTTCGGGAAAGGTTTCTTCCCAGGAGAGTTTTGGTTCAGGTTCTGGTCCATATGGAATGTCATTGTGTTCTGCCATCTGAATTGATCATAAACAAACACAAACATAGCAATGATATACTTTGTTAGCTCAGACATTCAATTACATGATTGTGCACATTTTGAATTGATCAGTGGGTGTTGTGTGTAAAAACTGTTGTTATATGATAAACATGTGTTTTTGGAAGTTAACACTTAGTAGAAACTTATAACAATCTAAACACAACATGAGTTAACTATTACAAGAGTTTACACTTTAGAAATTTTACAACACTTAGACAATTTCATGAATTTTGACAATGTTATGCGTAAGTAGGAAATCCTACGCATAACATTACTTATGCGTAAGAAATGAACTTAGGCGTAAGAGCAAAATCTACGCATAACATTATATGTTATGCGTAAGGTGAATCTTATGCGTAGGCTCAATCTTATGCGTAAGAAAAATCTTAGGCGTAAGAGATGAGCTTATACAAAGGATTAAACCTTATGCGTAAGATATAACTTATGCGTAAGTTCTGACTTATGCGTAAGTTTATAACTTATGCGTAAGAAATAGCTTATGCGTAAGAAAATCTCTTATGCGTAAACATTGTCTTATCCAAGACAATGTTTTTCAAGCGTGTCGAATCTTACGCGTAGGATGATAAACTTAAGCGTAGAATCGTCCTTTTTGAGAAAATCACCTTTGAAAATTAAGTCGTTTGATTCCTGAAAGTGTAAAACACAACCACTGATCAATATCTACTTAATACACATACCAAATACACATACCAAAAACACCAAAATATCACAACTTTACGCGTAAACAAGCCATTAGCCAAACTAACGCGTAGGATAGTATGAACACATAATCACAATCAGATTCAAACATGATTCTGGGTTAAAATTGGCATAGGGGAAGTGTATCTCATATGCTAAGGGTCATGTGGACCAAATTATATCAACTATTATCCACAAAATCAAAAGATCATGGCTGCTAGTGTCAACGAGCCCTAAATCATCGATTATTGTTCAATACTTGTTTCCGAAATAATTGAATCACAATAACATGATCCTAAACACTTTCTAACAATATCCTAACCAATTAATTGTATCAAAACATTGTTACACGAAAACACCCAAATCATACGAAGAACCCTAAATTTGATTATCAACAATTAATGAATCTGGTGTTTATTATCATTATAAGATCATATCCTACTAACCAATTCAACCATTATCCCCTCAAATTTCTGGGTTCAATTTTACGCAAAACCCTAGGGTAAATTTTAACGATTAAGAAAAAGCTAGCCGTTGGATTAAGATGAAATTAAAAAACATTGTTTAGAATCATGATCAAAACATCTTATCAGTTACAGATTTGAGGAACAATGGAAGGATCAATAGGATGATTATGGATCGTTGATGATGGTTGGTGTGATATTAAATGTGTGTAACTAATTTTTGCATGTGTAGTAAATGATCGGTCAATGTTAGTTTTTGTGGAAAACTAGAAGGGGGGTTGAATAGTTTACCGTTTAAAATCTTTTTAACTTGTTAAGTTAGCTTTGAAACTTTCCGTTTGATCAAAGATATATGCACAAACACAATATATAACAAGTAAGTAAATGAAAGAAACGATCAAACCACAACACGAGTATTTATCGTGGTTCGGCTACAAGGACTCTTTTTTCTTGCCCTACGTCTACGCCCCGAGTATCCAACTCGAGAGTTTCTTTCACTAGTCAACAAGCTCCTTTCACTGGCGGAGAAAACCTTACACGTCGCTTATACTTTTACCGACACAAAGCTAAATGTCGAGTTCTTTTACAAGGGCACAACCACTCCCGTTAGTTCTTTTACTAGGGTACAAAAACTCCCAACACTCTTTGTATTTTGAGGACTAAAATACTAACCACTCACTACAGAATATACACAAACAAATGAAGTGTAAACAACACAAGTTTACACAATGCTAAGCTACCAAGTCTTGCAACGTTGTGTTGGAAACTTGTAACTTTTCACGACCTTGTGAGCTTCTTTGCTACAAAGAGAAACTTCACATTAACAATGTTAAGAGGTTAGAAGAAAAGATGAGTGTGTGTGTAAAATATGATCTCAAGAGGTTGGCCAAAAATCAAGTTATGGCTTGGTATTTATAGCACATCAAACTGCATGCTTGGCGGATCAGGCGGAACCCTCAGATGGGTTCCGCCCGTGTACCCCCAGGGTACCGCCGGGTCTGCAGTAGGTTTTTGCAATAACTCTTCAAACCAAACAAGGTCTTGTCTCATAACTCCTAGCAACCAAACAATGTCACATCACTTAAATCAAGTCAAACATGAAACTTGTAAGCAACAACAAAGTTAGTCAAACACATTTCTTTCCATAAATACATAGTGACAAAACTTGCCATAAATGTGATGTGACAATTTCTAATTTAAGAAATAAACTTGTGTTGTGTTTTATGAAATGTAAAATGTAGCAAAAGTCTAGTTTATGCAAGTCTTAAAAACTAAGATTATGTTTTGCTTAGAAACTAAAGTTTACATTTTGTCGTTAACAAAACTTAGCGAAGATCGTAAAATATAAATAACGTTTTTAGGCGATATTTGTATTAACAATCTCCCCCTTTTTGTTGATGACAAAACATAAACTTTGTTTTTAAGTAACACGCAAAATCTTGGTTTTCAAGACTTAAAAAAAAATTATATTAACCTTGTTTTACTTAAGAGACGAAAAAGCATATCAAGTATTTGAAGGTTTAATATATTTCTCCCCCTTTTTGTTGAAACAAAAAGTAGAGTAGCGAAGCGGAATAATGACCATACTCCCCCTTGATCGATACTCCCCCTAAATGGAGTACCAATATGGGAAACATGGATTTTGAGACCTACAAAAAAAATGGTTAGTTGGTGATATATATAGTCAAGCTTGTAGTTACCACACACATTGCAACCACAACACAAACATGATCAACCAACAATGTACTAAACTGAGTAGAAAGAAATTTCATTCCAAGTAAAATTTTGACTATAAAAGTCAAAAGACAAGAAATGAGAACTATTCTTCTACTTGTACACAAAAACTAAAAAATAACCAAGAAAATAAAATTAAAATCCTACATTCCTAGATTGGGGCAAACGGCCTCCATAGGTTGTCTAGGATTTGTTGGGGTGGGAAAGTGCATCCAAACGTTCTATGACGTGTTGGAATGCAAAACGGGTTTCGTTTTGGAATTGGTTAAGCAATGTTTTGATGGTTTCACCCATTTGCTCACAATTTGAGCAAGCATGGGGATGAGTGGGTTGAAATGGGTTGGTTTTGGTTTCTTGGTTTGATGGTTGGTTGGTTTTTGGTTCTTGGGTGGAGGATAGATTTGGAATTGAGTCAAGCAAAGTGGTTTGAAATTCCATTGCTTGATGAAGGTGGTTGTCAACCATGCTTTGTATTTCCTCATAAGAGGGAAAGAAAGACTCAAAGGTTTGGGGTTGAAAGGGTGGTGGAGTTGGGTGATCATGGTGTTCAAAATTCGGTTCTCCATAAAGAGGACCATGGATTTCACGGTAGATTGGGTGAAATAACAACGGTTTGGGTGGTTGGTATACTTGTTGTGGTGGTTGGGTAAGTTCAAGATCTTCATCAAGGTCAAGAATTGACCTTGGTGATTGATTTGCAAAAGGTGGTGGTTGGGTATGTCTTGGTGGAAGATCATTTAAATCTTGGACATACGGGTGTGGTGATGTTGGAGGAGACCCGAAAAGCTCCATAGGTTCAATTTTTGGTAATAGTGATGGTGATGGAGTCTTTGATGGTTGGGTTGGAGCACTTGGTGGAGTTTGGTCAATAGGTGATTTAGTAGGTGGTGGAGTGTGCTCATTTGGTTGTTTTGGTGATGGAGATGGAGATTCAAGGTTCAAAAAATGTTCATTTTTTATGGGTGATGTGAATTCCTCCGATGATGAGGAGCTAAGGTTGATGGATTGATTGCACCATAGTGGTTTCACACTTATCCGGGTAGTTCTCCGGATGGGTCGTGATGGTTGAGAGGTGTTTGTTGACTTGGTCATGGTTAAAATGGTTTAAAGTTTCAGAAATTTTGATGAAGAAGGTGTGGTTTGATAGTGTTTAGGATGGTTTAATTTATAGTGATGAAGATTTGTGGGAAGGAGTGTTTGGATTTGATGTTAGTCCATACAAAAATGGTGGTTCCTAATGATTTGAAAAACTTAATTGTGGGTTGTCATGTCATGGAAGTCAATCCAATGTAAATGGTGAAGTGAGAAGACAAGTTTTGCACTAAATGCATAGTGGTTTTGGTGGATTTTTGGTAGTATAAATCTCAGGGATTTCAAGGATTCCTTAAAAGGGTTCCTTCCTATATGTTTGAGGGGTCCTTGAGGTTGTTATGGTTAAATTTGAATTTTGGCGGGAATTGGTTTTGGTTAAGTTCATGGAAGAAGGAGTGTCCTATTATGCTAAACACATTGCAAGTAATGGGTTTCTACCTAAAAGGTTTGGATTTTGGTGTTTCAATGTTGAATTGGCGAAAAAGAAAACAAAAATTCTGCAGGCTACTGGCGGCACCTTCAGAATACACAGGCGGAACCCAATTGAGGGTTCCGTCTGGTCCGTTGGGCCAAATCTGGTATACCCAGAATTTGTACTGGCGGAACCCTTTTTTGGGATCCGCCTGATCCGCCAGTGCTGCAAAAGTATACAGTCCGCGTTTTTGACCCGCGAGACAATTTTCAAAATTTTCGAAAAGTCCTAAAACCAAGAATATAATACATACCTGGTTAGGAAACACGAAAATTAGACATGTAAACACGCACATCATAAGACTTTGACTGGGGGGTAACGACATTCACTATACTTAGTGAAAATTTGATAAGCATGAAAATTTAACAACTTGCCAAAAGTTGTTTTCCTGCAACATTGTTAGTTCAAACATGTTCCAAAGTGTATCAAACGTTGTACTAACACACAAATACATCACAAATATTGTTTAAACGACCAAATTGTTTCAATAGCACCTTGTGCCAAACACTCCTAACACACCCGCACTCATTGACGGTCCATCTTCTTCTTCATCTTCCCGAGGAATCTCCCGATGTTTTTGAACATCCCCTTTGTTTGCTTGAACTCCTCCGACTCATTTGGAATATCCGGAAGTTGGGAAAGGTATTCTAGAGGTGGGAGCCTAGAGTTTGGCAAATTGTCATCTTCACTCATTGAGGAAGATGAAGATGAGGTAGGAGGATGTGGACGTTTTCCTTGGGCTTTGTAAACTCTCTTATCACTAAGTGGAACAAAGGTGTGTGGAATGAGAGTGTAGTCAAGACGAAGACCATTTGAAGTTGGTGGAATGGGTGAGATGAACCTAAAGAGACGGGTCAAGAGCATTCCATATGGCATAGCCGTTGTGCCATGCACGGGAATGTCGGCCATTCTCTTGGCCATGTAGTAGGCAAGGTTGAAGGGTTGCCTAATGAACAAGGAGTAGAGCATGTAGCAAAGGCAAAGGTTGATATGGTCACGGTTCCCTATTGTGCTAATGACATTTGCTCTAAGGACTTCCTCCCATTTCTTGAATTGGGGTTTGAGTTCGTTCATTTCCATTCCATATGGGTCCTTATCGACCTCATTCCCCGAACGGGTTCTCCTAGTGGTGGTGGTCCTAACAAAGAGGTGGTCACGGAGTATGTCTTTTGAGACAAGGGGTGTGTCATAAGGATGGATACGGTCTTGGAGGTTGTCAAGAGTTGAGAGGGAGTGCAAGTCGGAATAGAGGCAAGTACCACGGTTTGGAACACCTAGGATTTGAGCAAACTCCTCAAGAGTGAAGGAGTATTGGTGACCGCTAACCCTAAAGTGGATAGACATATGACCATAATCATCCGTTGAGAGGACGCATGATGCATAGAACTCTAGAATGAACCTAGGACAAATAGGCTCGTCGATATTCAAAAGACACTCAAAGTTTATTGTGGCAAAATCGGCGTAAAGGTTTGTGCCTTCTAGGAAAGATGGGTCTATGGTTCTACCCTCATGGACATAGTGTTTTTCTAGGGCTTTGAAAATGTTTACTTGATTTGCGGTAAGGCCTTTGGTTTTGTGGTGTTTTGGTAGGTACTTAATGGTGTCCTTGTGGTCGTAGTGGGTTAGAGGAGGCATGATGATTCCTAGAACAACAAAATTTCACATTTTAGTTTACGTAAACCACTATTATAATGTGGAAGTTCTAGTGTGTGCCTATATGAAAACAATGTGGAGGTGCGGTTATCTTGACTCATTTTGATGCTTCAAAATCGTTTTATGCAAGTTTTGTTATAAAACAAAAGATAACCCAAACGCTCCTAGTTCAATGTAGCTTCGTTTGAATGTACCCGAAAATACATATTGGTTATGTATTCCCTTTAGCATTCAAGAGACATTATGCAAGTGATGTTTTAAACATAACGTTTTGATTTTGTATTCTCAATGTGAGACGAAAAAATATTTGTCCTACTTGTAAGAAATTTTTGAAAGGATTTGACATGGGGTGTTTTAGCAAACATGTTTATACTAATTAAAGATGCAATTCCTAACTATGGGAAACATGATTTGACATGGGGTGTTTTAGCAAACATGTTTTTACTATATTAATTACCTAATCTCATGCATGAATTTCTTAAGTTAATGCATAACCCCAAGTTTTTGTTTTTGTGCAAGAAATAGAATTCCTAGACTTAGATCAGGATTGTAATCATGTTTAGAATACTTACAATGATGATTGATTTGCAATGTAAATGAATGGAGGACCAAGAATTCGTAGGTGTGGATGAGTGGTGAAGTGAATAGTATCAGCCTTGAAGTGGTGGTATAAGATAATGGGTGTTTGGTTAAATATAAACAAAGAAAATGATTCTGTTGGTCGACGGACACGGCGGAACCCTGGGTTGGGTTCCGTCCGTTATGGCTGAGGGTTCCGCTGACCCTGCTGAGAAAAATGGTTTTGGATTTGTTTTGATTTTTGTGATTTTTGTCTAATGTCCAGAACTACAATGTAGGTTCCATGAGTCCTAAGCCTATCCTAAGAAGATTAAAAGGTTCACGTTTAAGAGGTTTTGTGAGAATGTCGGCTATGTTATCTTCGGAAGAAACTTTCTCAATTGAGATATTTCCTTTTTGGACGTTGTCACGAAGGAAATGATGACGGATTTCAATATGTTTGGTACGAGCATGTAGAACCGGGTTTTTGCTAAGATCAATGGCACCTTTGTTGTCACAAAGAATTGTGATGTCGTTGAGTTGAATTCTGTAGTCAACAAGAGCTTGCTTCATCCAAAGAGCTTGTTGACATGCCTTTCCGGCCGAAACGTACTCGGCTTCCGTTGTTGAGATAGCAAGAGCCGTTTGCTTCTTAGAGAACCATGAGGTGAGACAATGTCCAACAAAAGTACAAATACCACTTTTCAACATGCTCTTTGATGAAGTGATATCGGAGATCAATGTGTTTGGATTTGCAGTGATGAACTGTGTTGCAAGAGATAGCAATGGCACTCTTGGAATCACAGAAGATTGGAATCTTGTTGAATAGGTAGCCATAATCCTTAAGTTGTGATGATGACTTGAGCACAACAAGCAGACATGGCTACATATTCAGATTCTGTTGACGACAGTGATGTGCAGTCCTGCTTCTTTGATTGCCATGACACAAGTTTATCTCCGAGAAACTGTAATCCACCAGATGTACTTTTGTGTGTGTCTAAACATCCTGCATGATCAGCATCTGAAAAAGCAATTAGTTCAAAACCAGAATCCTTCGGATACCAGATTCCCAAGTTAATGGTTCCCTTTATGTATCGAAGGATTCTTTTGACCTCACTGAGGTGTTTTTCAGTTGGTTTGGACTGATAGCGAGAGCACATGTAGACAGCAAATACTATATCAGGTCTACTAGCTGTGAGATACATGAGTGACCCAATCATACTGCGGTATTTGGTAGGGTCAACAGGTGTCCCATGTAAGTCAGCATCTAGTTTTGTGGTATAGCCCATTGGTGTATTATAAGTATCACAACTCATCATTCCATGTTTCTTTAAAATTTCAAGAGCATATTTGGACTGATTTATAAAAATTCCACGGGGTGATTGATGAACTTGTAGTCCTAGAAAGAATGAAAGTTCACCCATCATGGACATTTCAAAATTATCTTTCATTAATTTTGCAAAATCATTAGAGTAACTTCTTTTTGTTGAGGCAAAAATAATGTCATCGACATATATTTGAACAACAAGTAAGTCCTCCCCGTAGGTTTTTGTAAAGAGTGTTGGATCCACGGAACCTTTAGAAAATTTATTGGCCAGCAAGAAAGTGGACAGTTTGTCATACCACGCCCGTGGGGCTTGCTTAAGTCCGTAGAGTGCCTTTTTGAGTCGGTAAACGTGATTAGGACGCTCAGGATCAACGAAGCCGTCTGGTTGGCATACATAAACTTCTTCACGGAGTTCTCCATTAATAAATGCTATTTTCACATCCATTTGGTAAACCACCATGTTCCTGTGCGCAGCATAGGCCAAAAAGATCCGAACAGCTTCATGTCTAGCCACTGGAGCAAAGGATTCTGCAAAATCAAGTCCTTCTAGTTGGGAGTATCCTTTCGCTACCAGGCGTGATTTGTTACGTATGACAGTGCCTTCTGCATCTAGCTTATTTTTCCAAATCCATTTTAACCCGATGACAAAGACTCCGTCAGGTCTTTCAACAAATTCCCAGACTTCTAATCGTATGAACTGCTGAAATTCCTCTTGCATAGATTCAATCCAGTTGTCATAAGTCATTGCTTCCTTGATGTTCTTAGGTTCTTCATGACAAACTGTGAGTGTATAGATACAAGTTTCTCCATCAGTGTGAAGTCGTTGTCTTGTCATTACAGGTGCATCTGGATGGCCAATAATATGAACTAGTGGATGGTCTCGAGTCCATTTGTGTGTCGAAGGGTGTAGTTGATAAGTATCTCGCATGTTAGCAGGATCCAAATTGCGTGTGGACGACTCAGCTACTTCAGGAAATGTAGGAGTCGGTGCAAAGGGGTTAAAGAACGCATCAGGATCATGCTCTGCGGGTTGTGGAACTGATTGTGGTGTAGGATCTTCAGCTGATTGTCGGGAGTTAGAAACAGTTTGTTCTGCTGTACATGGTGATGCAATTGGAGGACCGTCTTTCTCAACAGTTGTTGTTGTTTGTTGAGGTGAGTCAGGTACTTGAATATTATCAGGTTGAGAAGCGGAATTGGGTGAGACCTCAGTAGAACGGTATTCAATTGTATCATCAAACAGTGGAGCAAACAAACTTTCCAATTCTTTGCGGTTGAGTGGCAATGGTTCAGCCGAAGAATCCAGAGAGTTAAGACGGTTGAATTCGGGTCCTAAGCTGTGTTGCTCAGAAGCCATTTGTGTGAGTTCATCAAAATTAGCGTGAATGGTTTCTTGAATTTCTCTTGTTCGACGATTCCATATCCGAAAACCTTTAGAATTTTCACAGTATCCAACGAACACTCCGATATCAGCCTTTGCTTTATGTTTACCTAAATCATCACGATCATTTTTCGGATAACAAAGTGCTCCAAATACATGAAAGTAATCGATGTTCGGTTTTCTTTTGTGAACAATTTGATAAGGTGTTTTGCGATGGCGTTTTGTGATCATGCAACGGTTTTGCGTATAACATGCGGTTGAAACAGCTTCCGCCCATAAGTAATCTGGTAATTGAGCATTAATCAACATTGTTCTAGCAGCTTCCACTAACGTCCTGTTGCGTCTTTCAATAACTCCATTCTGTTCTGGGCTTCTAGGAATAGATGTTTGATGTTCAATTACCACTTTCTCGAAATATGACCGAAGTGTCTGATTCTTAAATTCAGTTCCATTGTCAGTTCTGACTATTCGTACCGTATTGCGTAGCTGAACTTGAATTTTAGTGAGAAAGGTGATGATCATTGAAGGAGCCTGATCTTTACTTCCTAAGAAATAAACCCAAGTCCATCTGGAGTAATGATGCGTAGGAATCGCAACAGGCTTTACCTCTCGAGGGATCTCGAGAAGCTTACAACCCCCACCAGGCAGTGTACCTGATCGTTGTAGTATAGTATAGTGACAAGTACCGGGGGATTGATCGTTCAGCTTAGGAATAGTGTCGCTAGGATTAGAAAGCCTAAATACTAGTTCTAAAGGTGAGGGATGATTATTTTTTTATTTTTATATTTTTTTGAAAGCAATTTAAAATCTCGGGTTTGAAGGATTTGGGCGGAATTAGTTGCTATTCAACTAACCCAATACTAAGATACAATCAAAATAAAATACTAGAAATGAAAATAAACTAATTTATACTAAAGTTGTGAGCAGTAATTGGAGAAAATGTGTTTACTTAGATTTCACTACTCCCTAGACATCTTTTACACATTAATTACTTGTTATAAATGCATGGATGACGGATCGTATTCCTTAATACCATTCATGGGGTGGCACACTTAACTCCCCAATTCTATGAGCTCTTATCTCCTCCTACACCATGCCCAGCACAACTATAGGGATTGTAAACAGTGGCTCATGCATTAAATACAACCAATAAAGACCTAGTGCGCGTCGGTTAATGTTTCTTAAGACGTTCAAGCATGTTACCAATTGGAGATCTGCCAGTTTTCTTAAGCCTAACATATAAATCATTCATCCAAAACAAGTATAAACAAGTAATCAACACATAATTAACATCTAGGTTTCATTAGATCTAAGCAAACACAAGATAGATCTAGCCTAGCATGATGGAATTAAGACAAGAACAAGATATAGATAACCAACACATAGACATATTGATTGAATTATAGGAACACTTATCTTGATTACACATGCAAGGTATCAAGGGGTTGGAACCCTTGAAAAACCAGTAAAGTTACACCAAAATCGTACTTAGGGTTTCTCCCAAAACTTCTCCTCTTAAATGTGAAAAATTAGAAAACTATATATAGGAAAAGAGGTCTGACGGCGTCAAGACAAATCTTGTGATGCCGTCACCTCGTCGCCAAAACTCTTCTCGGACTGCCTTGATCTACATTTGACGCCGTCAAGACTAAATCATTTCCAGGCCGTCATGACTTTTACTCTTGACGCCCTACCTTCGTGACGCCGTCAAATCTGTGCTGGGTCGTCATGGAATTTTGCTCTTGACACCGTCAGGGAATTGCTCTTGACGCCGTCACCTACTGTTCCCAGCATGGAAAATTAAGACTTTGGCGTTTTCTTCACTTTTATGCTCCAAAAACGTCCGAATTGCTTCCTTTTCCAGATTTCACTCCCAAAGTACCTAAAATCACAAAAGGAACGATTTAGGGCAATATTTGATCAAATAAAGTTGAATTCGGGCTTAAATGACCCCCTAAAAACGGATCATTTTTCGTCTCATCATATACCCTTACACTTGAGATTTGCTTGTCCTCAAGCAAATGCGCTTTTATTCTACTCAAAATACAAGTTAGGGGTCATTTAACACTAATATAAAAGTAATTACAACAAATAATCGTTCCACTAAAGACCAATAGACAAGCACGGAGGTCATATACTAGCACCTCACAAATAGTGTTTAGATACTCACATCTCTCGGGTGTAATAAAGTGTAAATTACAATATGGAAACGGAAGATATCTCTCACTACCTGTCATAGCAAAATAGATTACCATAGGCTTGGGAAAGGATCAAACCTCCACCACATGGCGTAAGCACCTAGGATAAACTATCAAAGAGGTCTTTTAAAGGGTTGTAACGTTAGGTGTAGGGATATGAAATACACGGTTTTGTTGGATAAAGGAAGTTTTTACTGGTGGCGAGTTAACACTCTTGGTTAATTACATGTACAATATGGCGTTGCTATGCCAAGACTAGACTCGACTTATGCTAATAAATGAAAAATAATAAAAACATAAAATAAACATAGAATGAAACGGGATGGTAGTCCGTATGTTTTTTCTCTTTTTCCTTTTTTCTATTTTTTTTCTTTTCTTTTTCATGATTTTTCAATTTTTTTTATTTTTTATTTATTTATTTTTTTTTTTTTTTGCATACACTCTTACCCTACCATCCAAAATAATACATCATAGGGAATGAATATTTCCCTTACACTTGAATCTTTACATACTTTACAATAAACTAATCTAATGACTCGAATTAAGAAAATCAAAACACTTGGAGCACTTTTAAGATTAACGTACATATGGGGGTAATAAGTGATGTTCTTCCCCATTACTCCATAAAATAAGTACTTACCCATGAGTCCCAATCGTCCCTAAACAATATGTACAAGGATATGACTCGACTTAGCAACATGTAATCAATTAGAAAGTTAACTTAGGGTTTAACAAATAACAATAATGCACTAAAAATGAGCGCATACACGGAAGGCTAAGGCGATTTGGTTGTACATTTAAGTGGGGTGTAACAAATTCTTCCTTTAAGTAAAATGCTTAAAGTTAGAAACGAAAAGATTGGCTCGGAGGGGTGTACTAGGGGTTTCGTGTACTAAAAATGAGTACAACGCTAAGGGTGTGGGAAAAATTAGTTGACTTAACTAGCCAAGTAATATGACTTAAATGGTCAAGTAATTATGATACGGGTTTAACACAAGGGTGATCCTAATGCCTCTTATCATGTAGTAAATCCTACTACACGAATGTAGTCTCACTAGCGGTCTCGGGATACATCACTAACGCAAGTTCTAGAATCTAAATGCTACCGGTACACTCATAAGCACTAATAATAAATGCTTTTCCTATCAAATCTAAAGGCGAACCTCACATATTTGGGTGGAAAATTTTTCTGAAAGTACGGTTATGTGCTAGTCATACAATCTCCTATCCATGAGACGCTTGCTATGGCTAAAGTTTCACTCCTAAATGTTGTAAAAATTTTTAAATTTGGCGCTAAAATTGCACTAACAAGTATTTCTCATAGTTTTATTACACATCTACCATTAAACAAAACAAACTCAAGCGAAAGTGCATATGTAAGGTATCATCTTTTTACCCTCCCCTTACACTTAAGATGAACATTGTCCCCAATGTTCAAGTAAAGAATGTAAAAGTGAAAAAGTAAAAAGAATGAAATCAAATACTCCCCTGATTCGCTCGGTATGGATAATAAGGTGGCCAGGTTAAATCTTCCTCCAAGAAAATGAACAATCAAAGCTTCCCTTCCAGAATATAAATCATTTTCTTGTCATACGTAACCTGTAAAACCTGACAAAATAGACAAGACAACCTCGCGTAAAATCGGCGGCATCCTATATAAGCTACTAATTCCTAGAAAACAAGATAAGATATAATGCTTGTGGAATGAAGTTTGCAGATCTCCTGGAGATTGTAAAACTTAATAATTCACAAAAACCATAAGACTCCGTTAGAAAAACAAAACCGGTAAAATTTCCAGGTTTTTACACCTGACGCCGTCAAGAGTAAACTCCTGACGCCGTCAGAATTGACCTGCATAAATTCTTATGTTAAGTTTTCGGAAAATTTCTGGAAAAACTTGGTCCTACTTCCTGGAAAATCCTGCAAAACTTCATTATGACTCAATACAAGCATTTGACTCTAACAAATGCGAATATACATGTTCATTTATTATTGTGGAGAATCATGATCGGTTTGTTTCTTAAAAACATATTTGGGGTTTCCCCTTACACTTATCTTTTGCAAAAATACTTTTAGGTGGAGTTAAGACTAGGCCAAAACAACAAAGTAAAGTATTTCCACTATTTAGTTTAGAAACATGATCTACCAACAATAAAAATAAAGCATGCATACGGAAGCAAATAACAAACAAAAAAAAAATCACACAAAACATGGGTTGCCTCCCAAGAAGCGCTTTTCTTTATTTACGAGTCTTGTAGCTAGACTCAAGGTCATGGGTTAACGTGTATCGCTTATGCTCACATAACCAAGTGTGAGCCATCTAATAGTCGCCTCATCTTTCTTATAATCATCCCCTAACTCTAGGCACCCGCGATAGTATCTTTTATTCTTTTCATGAGTATACTTAAGTCCTTTTCTCTTATCATTTTCACTTAACATTTCTATAGGCGGATACCTACTACACTTTTCCATGGAGAAGTCCTTGAACCTAGGGTGTGTACGGGGCATTTGATAAACAAAATCTTCATCCCCATCCGAGAATGTAATTAACCCTTCTATGAGTTTTTCATCGAGGTTGGTCAACCGTTTGAAAGGTCTTCCAAACACAACTTGGGTCAATTTATCATTAATAAATTCTCCTAGATTCTCCATAACCATGAACTCAACAAGATAAACCAAACTTTCTACAAATACATGCAATGGTATTGCCCTAGCCACCATATTTTCCCTTTTGTATTCTAACTCATCTACCATGATTTTATTATATTCATTGCGCGAGATTATGTTCATTGGGAGAGATGAGTTAAGATAGGCGTTAAAGCTCTTAAATCCGATCTTACAAGGAAATTGCATGTTGAATGAGCTATCACACTCAATCCTAGTCCTAGGGTCGATATACCCAAGAGGGTTTATTTCTTCTTCCATCCTATTCTCATTAATCACATCACCATCATCAAGATCCTCGTCGGAGTCTGAATAGTAAAATGGACTAGCCCTACGGTCATCCTCATGATCAGACTCCTCTAACTCAAAATTATTGTCAAAGTGGTGGTTGGGCGAAAGGTTAGGTGGGTTCTCATTCTCAACTAAAGGGAGTGGGGCAGGCATTTGGAAAATCCTACGACGAAAAACACGAATAACAGGAATCAAACGATCAATGTTATTGTTATCCATCGAAATAGTTTACGAACAAAGGACACAAAGAAATAAGATAGACTAAAGAAAACCTAAAAATAAAAATAAAATCTTACTAGAAAGGAATCTAGCAAGTAGACCTAATAAAAAGAAATTCTAACCTAGACAATAACTATTCCCCGGGCTGCGGCGCCAAAAACTTGATGCGTGGGAATCGCAACAGGCTTTACCTCTCGAGGGATCTCGAGAAGCTTACAACCCCCACCAGGCAGTGTACCTGATCGTTGTAGTATAGTAAAGTGACAAGTACCGGGGGATTGATCGTTCAGCTTAGGAATAGTGTCGCTAGGATTAGAAAGCCTAAATACTAGTTCTAAAGGTGAGGGATGATTATTTTTGTATTTTTATATTTTTTTGAAAGCAATTTAAAATCTCGGGTTTGAAGGATTTGGGCGAAATTAGTTGCTATTCAACTAACCCAATACTAAGATGCAATCAAAATAAAATACTAGAAATGAAAATAAACTAATTTATACTAAAGTTGTGAGCAGTAATTGGAGAAAATGTGTTTACTTAGATTTCACTACTCTCTAGACATCTTTTACACGTTAATTACTTGTTATAAATGCATGGATGACGGATCGTATTCCTTAATACCATTCATGGGGTGGCACACTTAACTCCCCAATTCTATGAGCTCTTATCTCCTCCTACACCATGCCCAGCACAACTATAGGGATTGTAAACAGTAGCTCATGCATTAAATACAACCAATAAAGACCTAGTGCGCGTCGGTTCATGTTTCTTAAGACGTTCAAGCATGTTACCAATTGGAGATCTGCTAGTTTTCTTAAGCCTAACGTATAAATCATTCATCTAAAACAAGTATAAACAAGTAATCAACACATAATTAACATCTAGGTTTCATTAGATCTAAGCAAACACAAGATAGATCTAGCCTAGCATGATGGAATTAAGACAAGAACAAGATATAGACAACCAACACATAGACATATTGATTGAATTAAAGGAACACTTATCTTGATTACACATGCAAGGTATCAAGGGGTTGGAACCCTTGAAAAACCTGTAAAGTTACACCAAAATCGTACTTAGGGTTTCTCCCAAAACTTCTCCTCTTAAATGTGAAAAATTAGAAAACTATATATAGGAAAAGGGGTCTGACGGCGTCAAGACAAATCTTGTGACGCCGTCACCTCGCCTCCAAAACTCTTCTCGGACTGCCTTGATCTACATTTGACGCCGTCAAGACTAAATCATTTCCAGGCCGTCATGACTTTTACTCTTGACGCCCTACCTTCGTGACGCCGTCAAATCTGTGCTGGGTCGTCATGGAATTTTGCTCTTGACGCCGTCAAGGAATTGCTCTTGACGCCGTCACCTACTGTTCCCAGCATGGAAAATTAAGACTTTGGCGTTTTCTTCACTTTTATGCTCCAAAAACGTCCGAATTGCTTCCTTTTCCAGATTTCACTCCCAAAGTACCTAAAATCACAAAAGGAACGATTTAGGGCAATATTTGATCAAATAAAGTTGAATTCGGGTTTAAATGACCCCCTAAAAACGGATCACTTTTTGTCTCATCAAGTAATCATCCACAATTACCAGTATGTAGCGTTTACCGTTGATCCTTTGAACACGCATCGGTCCACACAAATCCATATGAAGCAATTGTAAAACATGATTCGTACTGTTCTCAGATTTAGAAGGAAAATGAGCCCGAGTACTTTTTCCTTGTTCACAGGCTGAACATAAGTGATTGATGAGTGCGCAAACACTCATCATTTTTGGTCAAATCTGAACTGCAAAACATACAAAAACACTCAGTAATGCATCAAAATACTAAAAATATTTCAAAATTGTGTTTTATATGTTTTAGATGCAAAATGAGCAAAAACAGATGAAAAACGTATAAAGTTTGCAAAATCGGCAGTTTCAGTCCCTCAACTTTCATAAAATTACAAAACTAGTCCCTGGATATTCAAAATATGGAAAATTATCACCAAAGGTCATTTTGAAATCATAAGTTGTCATATTTAGTCCTTTGGTGAAAAATTGGAAAAGTTTTGGAAATTTACAGTTTGGTCCCTGGAGTTTCAGATTTTGGCAGATTTGGTCCCTGGTGGGATATTTTTGAAAGAAAAATCATTTTGGGTCTTTGGGAATTCACATGTGTCACTTTTAATCCCTGGATGAAAATTTTGAGAAAATTACAAGTTTAGTCCCCGGAGTTTGGAAATTTGCAAAATTAGTCCCCGGGTATTTTATTTTGGAAAATATTAATTTTCATCCTTGTAATCTTCAAATGATGTCAAAATTAGTCCTTGTGAATACTATGTGAAAATTACAATTTCAGTCCACCATCTTTCACTAATTTACATACTTGGTCCTTGTGGTGTTTTTTAGTAACAAAACAAACGGACCCTTTAAAGTTATTAAACCCAACAATACACCTCTTATACCAAACCAGGCCCTGATCCATTAAACCCCAAGCCCAATCACCATCAGCCCACCACTTCTAAAAAACAAACAAACCGTTTTATTTAATCCCTGTCAACACACCTTCGTTGACCACCCCTTTCTTCCCCACTTGAACCTGCAAACACTGTGTACCCCCCCCCCCCTAAACCTCACCAACTCTGCACTCACCCCACTCCATGTCCCCTCCTACTACCAATAATTCCAAAACCCAATTAATTCCCTCATAATACTCCAAGTTACCCCCAACTGCCTCACCCACTGTTCCCGCCAAAATTATGTTTGAACGGCTCAGATCATTTCAAGCCTAACCAACAGTCAAGATTGAATGGGAAAGTCCAAGAAGACTTCAGGGACCCATATAAGTCAAGAATGGAAGCAAAATAGGGAGTTAGTTTTATTATCTTAGTTTAATTTTAGGGTCGAATTTAGTTAAAAATGTTGTAAACTCTTTAAATTAGTCTTGTAATCCTTTTTTATGTACTAAAGTTATCTTTTTAATGCAAGTAATTGAGTTGTGTTGCAATTCATTTAAAGTAAAATATTTTTATTTAATCTAAAAATTTTAAGCCTGCTCAAATAGCTTTTATAAGCTTGTACAAGCTCAATTCTGGTTCACTCAAGCTCAATGTAGTTTAGTATATGTGTTAGTGGTAATAGTGTGCAATATTAACTGATATAGCAAAAATTTCCAAGAAAGTCAAGCTCAGTCAACAAAAGTCAAAAGTGTTGGTTCATGTTAGAAATGGACAAATGGTGTTTGATTCATGGTTCTGAGGTGTTGTTTAAGCTTATTTAAGATAGGCTTTTGGTGGTGAATCATCCCTATTTCAGTTAGGGTACACCTATTGTAAGTTTCATTGTTCCATTTTTTTCAAGTTTCTATCTGAATCTCATTGCTAGTAGGAATAGTAGCTTATTCATGTTACTTTGGCTTATTCTCATGTTATGTCAGCTTATATTGGTACCCCTTACCATGTGGGAGTCAGTTTCATCATGGTTCATGTTAAATCTTTGAGTCTGCTAGTTATAGGTGTGTTTGGATCAGCATGGACAGCTGAGACATAGGCTGTTTTTATTTTTGTTTTTGATTTACTCAGGTGTCATTGGGTCCTTAGAGTTCAATACAAGCATAAAACTCAGCCCTCATTTGAACAAAAGTCAAACTTCCACTAATCTTGCTTGACAGTTAACTGTCATGAGTTTTAGATTCTATGATTATCAATTCTAGCTTATAAGTTGTTGTAGAATCATAATTTAGTCTCATTACAACTTTTTATAACATAATCACTCAGTAGTAATCATTGAAAGTTCAGTAAAGTCAAATCACCAAGTTCATTTGAAAAGTCAAAGTTTGCATTCCTCAGTTTTTACAAAAATGGCACGATTTATTTTGAATTTTGTGTTAGGAACTAGCCCTTGAAACTTTTAGGTCTTGTTGTCTACTACCCCAGCTATTGATCCCCCCCCCCCTTATCTCATTTTTGGGATTTTTCTTCTGGGCCCCACAACCCTCCAAAGAGGGCTGCAGGGCAGCCATACACCCTGCATCAGCAGATAGCAGTCCCACCACCACCACTTGGTGGTGGTTTTCCAGCCAATCCAGTGGTCCCACAAGCCCAAACCTTGTTCATTTCAACCCCCTCCTAGTAGGGTTCCTCCTTTGACTCATGGTTTGACCCCCAAGACCTGTGGACCCCACCTGGAACCCACCTCAAATTTGTCCCCATTTTCAGTCCTAACACAATAATCCAAGTGCTTATTTGTGGCTTATTTTCTTATTCTGTGGTCCCCAAGTATCTTTTCCAGCTTATTCATGTCCCACTAGCTTATTTAGATTAGAATTAGCAAGAGTAGGTCCCACTTAGGCCCATTTTGGCTTATTTCCCTCAACAGTTGACCAAAGTCAACTGTCTCAGCTTTTAGCTTGTTCTCAGCTTAATTTTAAGTTGTAGAAAATTTGTTTTTACAAAAAGTTTTTGTTTTTAGTTATAAAATAAGTTTGTAAAAGAAAAATCAAGAAAATCCAATTTAATATTAAGTGATAGTTTCTATTTAATTTTATTTAAATTTTATTTTTCATTTTTAGATTTTTATTAAGAACTTGTCATTTTTATATTTTTATTAATTTCCTCTTATATTAAAGTATTTATAGTAATTTTTTCAGATTTTTATTTTATCAATTAGTATTTATTAGAATTAATCTTAGTTTTATTCATTATTAATTAATAATTATTTTAAAATAGCATAATTAGTTTTTATTAAGTAAAATATAGTTTTTATATTTTTTATAGCTTTTATATGTTGTAAAATAATTTTAGAAATTTTCTTGTGATTTTTACTGCTCATTTAGTATTTTTCTTAATTTAAAATAGTTTAATTAGGTAATTAATATTTAATTTGTAATTAATTAATAGAAAATTCACAAAAAGACAAAAAGACTTATTTTTAATTTTAAAAGTTGTTTTTAGTTATTTTATAATTTTAGGAATTTTATTTTCACCTTTTAGTATTTAATTAATATTATATTGTATTTAAGTATTTTAAATATTAATAATTAGTAATAAATAGTATTTAATTAATAATAAATAATTAAATAGTGTAAAAATTTATTTTCTTTTTCTAAAAATTTTCTTTTACCTTTTAGTATCTTTGGTAAAACGGAATCTTGGAAATCCATCAACAAGTTTGTGACGAGCAAGTTCAGTCATAGTTTTGAAATTCAAGTGCGAAAGACGTTTGTGCCATAACCAAGATTTAGTCGATTCCGCTTTGGAGAGAAGACATATCGGAGATGTAGCAATCATATCTGACATTGATATTGTATAAAGATTAGAACCACGTGAGCCAGACATTAGATCGTTTCCTTGTAAGTCACGAACGAAACAAGTTTTCTCACGAAATGCAACTTCTAGATCCCCATCACAAAATTGACCAACAGAGAAAAGGTTGTGTCCAAGGCCTTCCACATAATAAACACGACTGATCTCAATGTTCCCACTGACATAGTCACCATATCCCATGATTAAAGCGTAATGATCATTCCCGAATTTGACAGTACCAATGAACTTTGAGACAAAGTTGTGTAACAGTTTGAGATTGCCTGTCATATGTCGGGTGCATCCGCTATCAACAATCCAGAGGACAATCTGTACCACCTGCATCGTAAGAAGACGACACGGATGGAACAGAAGTAAGGGTGGAACCCAAAGAAAGTGCGGGTTCCTGTTGGTTAGAAACACATGTATTCAACAATTTAGGAATCCATTTAAAGTCTGGTTTATGTTGTAACTAACATTGCCAATTCCAACTAGTTCTTGCTTTCTTTTTGGTGAATTCACTTGTAATGGGCTTGTTCCTAGATTTGTTCTCTTCACTTATGGGGGTAACTTTAACTTCATTAGAAACCGTAGAAGGCGGCTTTCCTAATATAGACTTAGAGGCAGTAGTGGGCCTGGAAGGAATGCGTGTCCTACGTTTCTTATGATTAAGAAGAGAATTAGCTATACATTTTGTATGATCACCAGATGATACGCTTTTACGACAAAACACACAAGATGCATTTTTATTCAAAACATTCAAAGGTTCATCATTCGTTACATTTAGATTTTGATTACAATTTGCCAGATTAGAATCTAAATCTGATGCAACATGAGTTTTATTCAAAGTCCTAAGTTGATCTTCTACTTCTTGAGCTTCTAGTGGTCCTATTTTACGTTGCAAGATCCTATTCTTCTTGTTACTTTTTCGCTTGGGTCTGCTAACGCTATTAGTGAAGACTAGTCCTGTGGAAGTGGAGTTATCAACATTAGTGTTTTGAACAAAATTTTCTTTAGCAGTTTTGTCTAATTGATACAATCCTGGTGCTATCACCGTGGTGTCAACAAACTTTCCTTTTTGAAGTAGCTTAATTTTCTCTTTCAAATCAATGATGATGTGATTTTTATCCTGAATTTCAGACTCAAGTTTCCCGTTGCAGTAACTAAGGTCATTGCGGTTTTCTTGCCAGTCGGCGTTTATAATTTTTAAATCCGCAATTTCTTTCTCATATTTTAGACACAAACTTTTAAAAGACTCATTGTTTTTGCAAAGCTGACAAGAGTTTGAATTATTTTTACTTTGAAGGTTCAATTCCGTTTCAATACTTTGAGCTTGACACCATTCAAGCTTTTGTTTGAGTAGACAAATTTCTTTTGAAAATTGTTTTGTCACATCATCATTCATTATTCTCAGCTTGTCATTTTCATGTTTAAGTGTCTCTATTTCCCCATTCAACAAGTTATTATCAACACAAAGATCATCCACAAGCATGGAAGTACCAGATTTATAGAGATCATTCATGATAACAGAATAAATATCAGCATTGAGAATTTGTTCCAAGAGTCGATCAGCGTCATCTTTTAAAATTCTATTTCTTTGCTTTTGAACCAAAATCGCATTTTCAGTTGAGTTGAAAACGTTTATCATAGTTTTGACCTCGTTTTGAAGTTCCTGTTCCCAACGTGTAGCACATAGACGGAGGTGTTTAACAATTGGCAACATTTGTTTTTGAAAAATATCTCTCTTTTCTCGCTCGTAAGCAGATTGAAAAGTTTCAATTTTTATTTCAGAATTTCATTCAATTGTTTCCTCCAAAATTTCGATGTCTTCCATAAAAGTTTTGTAATAATTTAAAACACGACAACTTTTTGGTAAAGGTGTAACTTCACCAGAAGATGGTAAAGGACCATTTATTTGTGCTACAGTTTGGACAGGGGCCGCATTAGAGGATGAAACATATGACTCAGTGACATACCATGATTTCTCAGGTAATTCCTTTTGAGGAACAAAAGATTTAGAAATATGAGGAGCTTGTGAATAATCATATGGTGTCCAATATTGAACATAACTCATTTTTGATCGACTCTCTTCTTCAAGTTCTTCCTCTTCCTCAGTATCAAAAACAACAGCACGCACAATCGTATTATCAAGCAAATGGTCCATACTGTAAATTTTAGGAATTTCTTTGAATGTTGTGTGAAGAAACATTGATTTGAAATCTCCAAGTGCAAATCCTTTATCGGGTCTCGGTTTTAAAGTAAATTTCTGAATTGTTGTGACAGAGTTCCCGTGTTTGTAAACAATATTACGAAATTCTTTGAGTTGTTTTTCAAGATCAACAATCTCACCGAGTAAGTTATCTATATACTTCCTTTTTTGTATTTTATGTTCACAAAAATCCTTTTTGCAACTGGACAATTCTATTTCTGTTTTTGAAAGTACTGTTTGAAGACGTTCAACTTGCATTTTCAGTTCACATTTTTCACTTTCAAGTTTAGAAATCAACTTTCCGTTTGACTCAATTAAATCTTGCATTTTGTGTTGAAGATCTTGCTCTTTGTTGTAAGAATCTTGAAAAGCTTTTTCAAAACTTTTTGCATGTTTAATCTTATCTTCCTGATTTGAAAGTTGAATTTTATAACACTCAATATCTCTGGCAAGTGATGCATTTGTTTCTTTTAAAGCTTTGTTTTTGTCGTTGCATTTTATGATTTGCAATTGTTGAGCATTCAGTTGTTTAGATAACAATAAGAGGTCAGGGTCTGGATCAAATGATGGTTCATGTTGTTTTATATGATCATGTTTATCATTCTCAATAGGATCATCAAATGAAACAATTGTGTCATCATCAAATATGACAACTGTGCTTATTTGTTCATCTGTTTGAGAAGATGAAGATGAGTCAGATGGAACAACTTGCGCCATATCTGATTCAGAAGCAGAAGGTGAGGCTATTTCATGTATTAGGCATGCATTGAGGTCATGTACCTGAGACAAGCCGTCAGTGTATGACCTGAATCATTAAACTGAAGTTCCTGCATGTTGGCCATAAGCATCACAGCTGCATTGGCTTCCAGATCTTCCATGTCATCGTCATTGTTCACATTTGCCATGAAGTTGTTATCCTGTACAGGGAAATGTCCATCTTTTTCATCTTGAAGAGCCATGAGTAATGCTTGCTTGTGAAACTTACTACCCCGAGTTCTCGGTTTAGGACATGTTGTTGCTATATGACCTTGTTCATTACAGTTATAGCACCACACTGCATTCCCTGAGTTTGAGTTCCTAGTAGCAACTGGTTCAGACCTTTGCTGAGAAGAGCCTGAGTTGTTCCTGAACCCTCCATTGTTATTAAACCTCTGACCATTCCCAAAATTTCCTGAAGAACTTCCTGAACCAGATCGACCATAGTTACGATTATGAATTTCCACTCTTCCATCATTGACAACAGCTTGATTCCTTGTGTTAGAAGATGAACGTTGACGGTTGTTTGTTTTGTTAGAGAATTTGCTAAAAGCACGAGCAATAAGAGCAAGTCCCTGATTCAACGTATTAAAGTCATCATCGTCATCTTCATTGGAGTTGGAGTAATACACTGCATCATTGTTCTTTAGTGGAACAAGTTGAGTAGAAGTATTCTGTGGAGATGAATCATAAGGGACCATTTGGTTCGAGGTAGAAGATTGTGGATAACTGAAGTAGCTTTGCTCTTGAACATATACATGATTTGACATAGGTGGTGGAGCATAGGGAGATTGAGCTACGAGAGCCAAAGAATTTGGTGTTGGTGATGGTGAGTATCCGTTTTTAGGGGGTCATTTAAGCCCGAATTCGAATTTATTTGATCAAATATTGCCCTAAATCGTTCCTTTTGTGATTTTAGGTACTTTGGGAGAGAAATCTGGAAAAGGAAGCAATTCGGACGTTTTTGGAGCATAAAAGTGAAGAAAACGCCAAAGTCTTAATTTTCCATGCTGGGAACAGTAGGTGACGGCGTCAAGAGTAACACTATGACGGCGTCAAGAGCAAAATTCCATGACGACCCAGTACAGATTTGACGGCGTCACGAAGGTAGGGCGTCAAGAGTAAAAGTCATGACGGCCTGGAAATGATTAAGTCTTGACGGCGTCAATTGTAGATCAAGGCAGTCCGAGAATAGTTTTGGCGGCGAGGTGACGGCGTCACAAGGTTGCTCTTGACGCCGTCAGACCCCTTTTCCTATATATAGTTTTCTAATTTTCACATTAAAAAGAGAGAAGTTTTGGAGAAACCCTAAGTACGATTTTGGTGCGAATTTTACAGGTTTTCAAGGGTTCCAAGCCCTTGATACCTTTCATGTGTAATTGAGATAAGTGTTCTTTTAATTCAATCAATATGTCTATGTGTTGGTTGTCTATATCTTGTTCTTGTCTTAATTCCATCATGCTAGGCTAGATCTATCTTGTGTTTGCTTGGATCTAATGAAACCTAGATGTTAATTATGTGTTGATTACTTGTTTATACTTGTCTTGGATAAATGATTTATATGTTAGGCTTAAGAAAACTGGCAGATCTCCAATTGGTAACATGCTTGAACGTCTTAAGAAACATGAACTGACGCGCACTAGGTCTTTGTTGGTTGTATTTAATGCATGAGCCACTGTTTAAAATCCCTATAGTTGTACTGGGCATGGTATTGGAGGAGATAAGAGCTCATAGAATTGGGGAGTTAAGTGTGCCACCCCATGAATGGTATTAAGATATACGATCCGTCATCCATGCAATTATAACAAGTAATTAACGTGTAAAAGATGTCTAGGGAGTAGTGAAATCTAAGTAAACACATTTTCTCCACTTATTGCTCACAACTTTAGTATAATTTAGTTTATTTTCATTTCTAGTATTTTATTTTAATTGCATCTTTAGTATTGGGTTAGTTGATTAGCAACTAATTCCGCCCAAATCCTTCAAACCCGAGATTTTTAATTGCTTTCTAAAAAAATATAAAATAAAAAAAAGAATCATCCTTCACCTTTAGAACTAGTATTTAGGCTTTCTAATCCTAGCGACACTATTCCTAAGCTGAACGATCAATCCCCCGGTACTTGTCACTATACTATACTACAACGATCAGGTACACTGCCTGGTGGGGGTTGTAAGCTTCTCGAGATCCCTTGAGAGGTAAAGCCTGGTGCGATTCCCACGTATCAAGTTTTTGGCGCCGCAGCCCGGGGAATTGTTATTGTTTAGGTTGAATTTGATTTTTATTAGGTCTACTCATTAGATTCCTATCAAGTGAGATTTTTTCTTTTTACTTTGTAGCTTTCTCGTAGTCTATCTTTTCTTTGTGATTTTGTTTGTAATTTGCTTCAAATGGACTTTACACTTAGACTTCTAAGATTGCAAGATAAGGTTGAGCGGCTAACACACCAAAGAGTTCAAAATACCTCATTTAGAGACACCTATGAATCATATGAGCCTTCACCTGGGATAGATTCTTATGAACAACCGCCATGTTTAAGATCTAGTTTTAGTGAGGCCAATAGGAAATGCGACCTAGTTTGCCAAGGAATTATGGAGAGAGCCATTGCAACAAATCATAAGTTGGATGAAGCACTAGGTTTGTTATTATCACTACCTAAGAAAACAATTGAGGAGGATTTAGCCGAGCATGATCACATTGATCAAAAATACCTAGGTTTTATGATCGATGATGATGAATCTCAAGAAACAGATGATGATTCTCTTGGGCAATTTGTATATAGCAGTCAGAATATTGAAGATGATCCATATGATTCGGACATAGAAGTTGAGATGCCTAGAGAAGCACGTGAGATACTTGGGAGAATGTTAGGGCTAGATTATAATAAAACACATGTTGAGGATATAGGTGATATTAACACATGGAATGATGAGGTAAATAACATAAGCCCACAAAATACTCAACCATCATTTGAGGCACACACACCGCCCGTGACTTACCCGGAAGAAGTAGAAGAAACTTTAGGAATTCCGATGGAGGTAGAACCCTTGGACCAGGCACCACTTAAGGATATAGGTTTGAACACTCGTAGTGATAACCTTACTCCTAGTTCTAGGGAATTTCCTAGTGTTGATGAACCGGAACCTCAATCTTTACACACCTTTCCATCCTTAGATATATTTCTAGGAGACAAAAGAGGAACCGACCCACCCATCAACCAATATTATCCTGGTAGTTTTAGGATGAAGGAAGCCATTCACTCACCCCCTTCACCTCACGTGGCATATTCACACCCTAAGGGTGTGTATCGCTACTTTCACCCACACTTGATCCTAAGTGTAGGGAAAACCTCCCCTATTTCCGTTAAATAAGGGTAGAGTCAGGCTCGTGACTCGAACAAAAACAAGCGCTTATTGGGAGGCAACCCAAGCTTTATTTGTTTGTTTGTTTGTTTGTTTGATTTCATTTGTTTCTGTATGCATGTTTTATTTTTATTGTTTGTGGCTCATGTTTCAAAGTAAATTGTGAAATTGCTTTATTTTGTTTTTAACTTCGTCTTAATTGCATATAAAGGTATTTTGCAAAAGATAAGTGTAAGGGAGATCCAAATTTGTTTATAAGAACGAAATTGAGCATGAACCACAACAATATTAAATGGACATGTGTATTAGTACTTGTTAGAGTCAAATGCTTGTATCGAGTCATAATGATGTTTTGCAGGATTTTCCAGGAAGTAGGACGAAGTTTTTCCAGAAATTTTCCGGAAACTTAACATAAGAATTTCTGCAGGTCACTTCTGACGGCGTCACGTGTAAAATTCTGGAAATTTTGCTAGTTTTGTTTATACCGGACTCTTAAAGTTTTTGTTGATTCTTTAGTTTTATAAACTCCAGGAAATCTGCAAACATTCATTCCACAAGCATTATATCTTTAATTGTTTTGTTTTTATTCCTAAGTCTGGAATTACATCTAGTTGTGAGTTTTCTTTGTTTGGATTGATGCTTTGGGTTTTTGTATTTGTTTTCTCAGGATTCACAGGTTATGTATGACAAGAAGATGATTTATATTCTGGAAGGGAAGCTTTGATTGTTCATTTTCTTGGAGGAAGATTTAACCTGGCCACCTAATTATCCATACCGAGCGAATCAAGGGAGTATTTGATTTCATTCTTTTTACTTTTTCACTTTTACATTCTTTACTTGAACATTGGGGACAATGTTCATCCTAAGTGTAAGGGGAGGGTAAAAAGATGATACCTTACATATGCACTTTCGCTTGAGTTTGTTTTGTTTAATGGTAGATGTGTAATAAAACTATGAGAAATACTTGTTAGTGCAATTTTAGCGCCAAATTTAAAATTTTTTACAACATTTAGGAGTGAAACTTTAGCCATAGCAAGCGTCTCATGGATAGGAGATTGTATGACTAGCACATAACCGTATATTCAGAAAAAATTTTCCACCCAAATATGTGAGGTTCGCCTTTAGATTTGATAGGAAAAGCATTTACTATTAGTGCTTATGAGTGTACCGGTAGCATTTAGATTCTAGAACTTGTGTTAGTGATGCATCCCGAGACCGCTAGTGAGACTACATTCTTGTGGTAGGATTTACTACATGATAAGAGGCATTAGGATTACCCTTGTGTTAAATCCGTATCATAATTACTTGACCATTTAAGTCATATTATTTGGCTAGTTAAGTCAACTAATTTTTCCCACACCTTAGCGTTGTACTCATTTTTAGTACACGAAACCCCTAGTACACCCCTCCGAGCCTATCTTTTCGTTTCTAACTTTAAGCATTTTACTTAAAGGAAGAATTTGTTACACCCCACTTAAATGTACAACCAAATCGCCTTAGCCTTCCGTGTATGCGCTCAATTTTAGTGCATTATTGTTATTTGTTAAACCCTAAGTTAACTTTCTAATTGATTACATAGTTGCTAAGTCGAGTCATATCCTTGTACATATTGTTTTGGGACGATTGGGACTCATGGGCAAGTACTTATTTATGGAGTAATGGGGAAGAACATCATTTTATTACCCCCATATGTACGTTAATCTTGAAAGTGCTCCAAGTGTTTTGATTTTCTTAATTCGAGTCATTAGATTAGTGATGCGTGGGAATCGCAACAGGCTTTACCTCTCGAGGGATCTCGAGAAGCTTACAACCCCCACCAGGCAGTGTACCTGATCGTTGTAGTATAGTATAGTGACAAGTACCGGGGGATTGATCGTTCAGCTTAGGAATAGTGTCGCTAGGATTAGAAAGTCTAAATACTAGTTCTAAAGGTGAGGGATGATTATTTTTATGTTTTTATATTTTTTAGAAAGCAAGTTAAAATCTCGGGTTTTGGAAGAGTGGGCGGAATTAGTTGCTATTCAACTAACCCAAAACTAAGATGCAATCAAAATAAAATACTAAAAATGAAAATAAACTAATTAAACTAAAGTTGTGAGCAGTAATTGGAGCAAATGTGTTTACTTAGATTTCACTACTCCCTAGATATCTTTTACACGTTAATTACTTGTTATAATTGCATGTATGACGGATCGTATTCCTTAATACCATTCATGGGGTGGCATACATAACTCCCCAATTCTATGAGCTCTTATCTCCTCCTACACCATGCCCAGCACAACTATAGAGATTGTAAACAGTGGCTCATGCATTAAATAAAACCAATAAAGACCTAGTACGCCTCGGTTCATGTTTCTTAAGACGTTCAAGCATGTTACCATTTGGAGATCTGCCAGTTTTCTTAAGCCTAACATATAAATCATTCTTCCAAAACAAGAATAAACAAGTAATCAACACATAATCAATATCTAGGTTTCATTAGATCTAAGCAAACACAAAAGAGATCTAGCCTAGCATAATGGAATTGAGACAAGAACAAGATATAGAAAACCAACACATAGACATATTGATTGAATTAGAAGAACACTTATCTCAATTACAATGCAAGGTATCAAGGGTTTGGAACCCTTGAAAAACCTGTAAAAGTTGCACCAAAATCGTCTTTAGGGTTTCTCCAAAACTTCTCTCCTTTAATGTGAAAAACTAGAAAACTATATGTAGGAAAATAGGGGTGACGGCGTCAAGACAAACAATGTGACGCCGTCACCTCGCCGCCAAATACTTCCTCAGACGGCCTTGATCTACTTCTGACGCCGTCAAGGCTAGGCCGTCACACAAATTACTCTTGACGCCCTGTGTGTGACGCCGTCATCAACTACGGATTTTTATTCTTGGGGTTTTGACGCCGTCAGGAAAACTCTTGACGCCTTTATGAACTACGGATTTTTATTCTTGAGGTTTGACGCCGTCAGGGAGTTACTCTTGACGCCGTCACCTACTGTTCCCAGCATGGAAAATTGAGACTTTGCCGTTTTCATCACTTTTATGCTCCAAAAACGTCCAAAATGGCTTCTTTTCCAGAATTCACTCTCCAAGTACCTAAAATCACAAAAGGAACGATTTAGGGCAATATTTGATCAAATAAATTCGGATTTGGGTTTAAATGACCCCCTAAAAACGGATCATTTTTCGCCTCATCATATACCCTTACACTTGAGATTTGCTTGTCCTCAAGCAAATGCGCTTTTATTCTACTCAAAAGACAAGTTAGGGGTCATTTAACACTAATATAAAAGTAATTACAACAAATAATCGTTCCACTAAAGACCAATAGACAAGCACGGAGGTCATATACAAGCACCTCACAAATAGTGTTTAGATACTCACATCTCTCGGGTGTAATAAAGTGTAAATTACAATATGGAAACGGAAGATATCTCTCACTACCTGTCATAGCAAAATAGATTACCATAGGCTTGGGAAAGGATCAAACCTCCACAACATGGCGTAAGCACCTAGGATAAACTATCAAAGAGGTCTTTTAAAGGGTTGTAACGTTAGGTATAGGGATATGAATTACACGGTTTTGTTGGATAAAGGAAGTTTTACTGGTGGCGAGTTAACAATCTTAGTTAATTACATGTACAATGTGGCGTTGCTAAGCCAAGACTAGACTCGACTTAAGCTAATAAATGAGAAATAACAAAAACATAAAATGAACATAGAATAAAAATGGGATGGTAGTCCGTATGTTCTTTCTCTTTTTCTTTTTCTATTTTTTTTTTTTTTTTTAATTTTTCGATTTTTTTTTTTTTTTTTTTTTTTTTTTTTTTTTTTTTTGCATACACTCGTACCCTACCATTCAAAATAATACATCATAGGGGGTGAACATTCCCCTTACACTTGAATCTTTACATACTTTACATTTAACTAAACTAATGACTCGAATTAAGAAAATCAAAACACTTGGAGCACTTTTAAGATTATCGTACATATGGGGGTAATATATGATGTTCTTCCCCATTACTCCATAAATTAAGTACTTACCCATGAGTCCCAATCGTCCCAAAACAATATGTACAAAGATATGACTCGACTTAGCAACCATGTAATCAATTAGAAAGTTAACTTAGGGTTTAACAAATAACAATAATGCACTAAAAATGAGCGCATACACGGAAGGCTAAGGCGATTTGGTTGTACATTTAAGTGGGGTGTAACAAATTCTTCCTTTAAGTAAAATGCTTAAAGTTAGAAACGAAAAGATAGGCTCGGAGGGGTGTACTAGGGGTTTCGTGTACTAAAAATGAGTACAACGCTAAGGGTGTGGGAAAAATTAGTTGACTTAACTAGTCAAGTAGTATGACTTAAATGGTCAAGTAATTATGATACGGGTTTAACACAAGGGTGATCCTAATGCCTCTTATCATTTAGTAAATCCTACCACACGAATGTAGTCTCACTAGCGGTCTCGGGATGCATCACTAACGCAAGTTCTAGAATCTAAATGATACCGGTACACTCATAAGCACTAATAATGAATGCTTTTCCTATCAAATCTAAAGGCGAACCTCACATTTTTGGGTGGAAAATTTTTCTGAATATACGGTTATGTGCTAGTCATACAATCTCCTATCCATGAGACGCTTGCTATGGCTAAAGTTTCACTCCTAAATGTTGTAAAAAATTTTAAATTTGGCGCTAAAATTGCACTAACAAGTATTTCTCGTAGTTTTATTACACATCTACCATCAAACAAAACAAACTCAAGCGAAAGTGCATATGTAAGGTATCATCTTTTTACCCTCCCCTTACGCTTAAGATGAACATTGTCCCCAATGTTCAAGTAAAGAATGTAAAAGTGAAAAAGTAAAGAGAATGAAATCAAATACTCCCCTGATTCGCTCGGTATGGATTATAGGTTGGCCAGATTAGATCTTCCTCCAAGAAAATGAACAATCAAAGCTTCCCTTCCAGAATATAAATCATCTCCTTGTCGATCATAACCTGTAAATCCTGACAAAAATAGACAAGACAACCTCACGTAAAATCGGCGGCATCCTATATAAGTTACTAAATCCTAGAAAACAAAGTAAGATATAATGCTTATGGAATGAAGTTTGCAGATTTCCTGGAGATTATAAAACTTAATAATTCACAAAAACCATAAGACTCCGTTGGAAGAATAAAACCGGTAAAATTTCCAGATTTTAACTCCTGACGCCGTCAAGAGTAAACCTCTGACGCCGTCAGAATGGACCTGCAGAAATTCTTATGTTAAGTTTCCGGAAAATTTCTGGAAAAACTTGGTCCTACTTCCTGGAAAATCCTGCAAAACTTCATTATGACTCAATACAAGCATTTGACTCTAACAAATACGAATATACATGTTCATTTATTATTGTGGAGAATCATGATCGGTTTGTTTCTTAAAAACATATTTGGGGTTTCCCCTTACACTTATCTTTTGCAAAAATACTTCTAGGTGGAGTTAAGACTAGGCTAAACAACAAAGTAAAGTATTTCCACATTTTAATTGAGAAACATGATCAACCAACAATAAAACTAAACATGCATACGGAAGCAAATAACAATCAAACAAATAAAATCACACAAAACATGGGTTGCCTCCCAAGAAGCGCTTTTCTTTATTTACGAGTCTTGTAGCTAGACTCAAGGTCATGGGTTACTACGTGATTCCATCATTGGCTCCACTCTCTAGGTAGTCTTCTAAACTAGTATCGCTTTCATAGTGCAAGTACTTCGGATCTTCGAACTCGAAAATATCTTGTCGATACTTAGAACCAAGCTTACTAACATTCTTAAAGAATCCACATGATAAATAAGAAATATTTCTACACCCTCTCCTAACATCTTCATCACACAAGATAAGTTGGGAGCTCATCATATCAAGCCCGTCACAATCTATTTCCTTAAGGCCTTTTATCTTGTATGGCGTTTGGTATGAGATCCTCCTAATCCCATCAGTGAAGGTCATGATTCCGTTCAAGTCATCCACTATCAAATTAGTGATTTCACAAAAGGGTGCTCCAAAGACGACTTGTGATAACCTAGGGTCGACATAATCCTCTATGTTGTCCACAATCGTGAATTCCATAGAGAATGCCATATTTCCTACGAATACCTGGATTTCATGATCCTTACCAACCACTTTCTCTCATTTGTAAATCATTCCCCATCTGCAGATATTGTTGTAATGGAATAGGGACATAACATTCTTAGGCATGAATATGTTGATGTGGATGTTATCAAAATGCTTGTGACCGATCATGCATGGAATTTTGAGATTATTCGGATCACGCCTCCTTATCTTCCCTGACTCTCCGTTCCTGAATCCGAATAGATTCCTCTCAAGGGAAGGACGATACTCGTATACCTCTTCATTACCCCCACTAAAAATCACCTTTTTAACACCATTGGTGAGTACTACACTACCACCTTTCTCATCAAGGATTGCTCCCGATTCATTGATAAATGGTATACCAAGGACAAGGTGGGTAAACGTTTGATTAGTGAGAGGGTCCACGTCATCAACCACGGTGAGGTCAGTATTGTAAACAAGCTCTCCAATCCTAATTGATAAATTTTCTATTACTCTCTCGCACGCAATGTGTTCTGGGAAGGTTTTGTGGTATAGGGAAAGGGGGATTATGTTGACTGGGAAGCTAGGATCTATATGACTATCGGTTAAGAGCTTTTCCTTAATGGTACAGGGGATCTTGAAAACTTTAGGGTTACTTTCCTTAGTCTGATTGCTACCCACACTAATAACATCCTCCATTTTTCTCTCGGGTTCTTCTATAATAGATTTACCCAAAATGGTTGGATCTTTCTCATGCTCTTCCGATTTCTCTTTCCTTTCATCCGGCTTGTCGGATTCTTGCGCGGTGTATTGCTCGGGTGAGTCGGTAGGTTTCCTTGCCGAAGCATGGTCAACCCTTGAGATCTCATCTTTCGCTGTCTGACTGAATTTGTTAGTTTGTTGTTGGGTTGGGTTTGATGTTGAAGCAGATATTGTGGTGATGGTGTTTACGAAGTGGATTGGTCCAGGGGGGTTGACAGGTTCTTTTCCGTTAGGAGATAGAAGTTTGAATAACTTGCTAGGACTTTTTATTTTTACAGGAGAGGCTGGTGGACTCATGACGGTAGCAGATTTAACCTCATTAACGGGAATGGGCTTATTATCAATATGCTCTTTGATAGCAGTCAACAGATTACAAATCTTGTTGTTTACATCATCCTGCTGTTGTTTAAATTTGGCCTCGAGCGTAGCGAGCTGTAGTTCTTGAGATAAAATGAATTTTTTTAAAGTATCTTCACAGCTTTCCCTAGGAATGCCTTGTGATGGAAAATGCTCGGACCAAGTGAGTGGTGAGGAGTCATTGAAGGATATGCTTCTCGTTTGGTACCCTCTAAAATCAGGTTTATCCGTCCATGCCTCATAGGCTTCGGCAGAAGTTTGAGGACCCTGACCTATGTGTGATGATGTGAATTCGTTATAAGCACGCTTTGGAAGTTCCATGCAGTTATGAGTCTCATGAGGGCCATTGCATAGTTTGCATGTAGAAGTGATTCTACTTACTTGGCTTGAAGGTTTTTGAGCTTCGTAAGATTTCATGAGAGACTTGACTCGACCTTCAAGTTCCATGATCCTACTGTTGGGAGTGCTAGAATTGTTCGAAGGCAAAGATATTGCTTTGACCGTTTTGTTCAAATCACGGGGATCGTTCCAACTTTCGTTGTCATAGAGAGCAAGATCTTATATGAGTTCCCATGATTGTTCCGCACTAAGATCACGTAGCTTACCACCGGCCAATTGGTCAATGGCTCGCCTCGTGGAGATGTCGATATGGTCATAAAAAATTTGGACTTGGAGCCAAAGATCTATGCCATGATGAGGGACTTTTTGGAGTAAGTCCTTGAAACGAGTCCATGCTTCATAAAGAGATTCATTTTGACGTTGTTGGAACATCAAGATGTCATTCCTAAGCTTAGTAGTTCTCCCCGGTGGGAAAAATTGAGCAAGGAAACGAGTGGTGAGATCATCCCATGTGGTGATGGATCCCGCGGGTAAACGCTCAAGCCATTGACTAGCTTGATCCCGTAGAGAGAATTGGAATAGGCGTAAATGGGTAGTCTCTCTAGTTTCAACACCTAGGTCTATGGAATCTACGATTTTGAGGAAGTCCTTAAGATGTTGATTTGGATCTTCGGAACGAAGTCCATGGAATGCACATCCGCTTTGCACCAACCGGATGGTGTCGGATCGCAAGGGGGTCACATTGTCTCCGGTGAGCTCAATGGTGTTTCGGTAGCCTTGGTGGCTAGGTCGGGAATACTCTCCTAAGGTTCGGGGCCTAAGGGGTTCTAGTGATGGGTTTTATTGTGGTGGGATGACGGGTTCAAAGATGTTACCACCTTCCATGATGTCGGATGGTAAAGAGTTACGAACAAAAGCACAAAGAAATAAGATAGACTAAAGAAGACCTAAAAATAAAAATAAAAATCTTACTAGAAAGGAATCTAGCAAGTAGACCTAATAAAAAGAAATCCTAACCTAGACAATAACTATTCCCTGGGCTGCGGTGCCAAAAACTTGATGCGTGGGAATCGCAACAGGCTTTACCTCTCGAGGGATCTCGAGAAGCTTACAACCCCCACCAGGCAGTGTACCTGATCGTTGTAGTATAGTATAGTGACAAGTACCGGGGGATTGATCGTTCAGCTTAGGAATAGTGTCGCTAGGATTAGAAAGTCTAAATACTAGTTCTAAAGGTGAGGGATGATTATTTTTGTGTTTTTATATTTTTTAGAAAGCAAGTTAAAATCTCGGGTTTTGGAAGAGTGGGCGGAATTAGTTGCTATTCAACTAACCCAAAACTAAGATGCAATCAAAATAAAATACTAAAAATGAAAATAAACTAATTAAACTAAAGTTGTGAGCAGTAATTGGAGCAAATGTGTTTACTTAGATTTCACTAATCCCTAGATATCTTTTACACGTTAATTACTTGTTATAATTGCATGGATGACGGATCGTATTCCTTAATACCATTCATGGGGTGGCATACATAACTCCCCAATTCTATGAGCTCTTATCTCCTCCTACACCATGCCCAGCACAACTATAGGGATTGTAAACAGTGGCTCATGCATTAAATACAACCAATAAAGACCTAGTACGCCTCGGTTCATGTTTCTTAAGACGTTCAAGCATGTTACCATTTGGAGATCTACCAGTTTTCTTAAGCCTAACATATAAATCATTCATCCAAAACAAGAATAAACAAGTAATCAACACATAATCAATATCTAGGTTTCATTAGATCTAAGCAAACACAAAAGAGATCTAGCCTAGCATAATGGAATTGAGACAAGAACAAGATATAGACAACCAACACATAGACATATTGATTGAATTAGAAGAACACTTATCTCAATTACAATACAAGGTATCAAGGGTTTGGAACCCTTGAAAAACCTGTAAAAGTTGCACCAAAATCGTCTTTAGGGTTTCTCCAAAACTTCTCTCCTTTAATGTGAAAAACTAGAAAACTATATATAGGAAAATAGGGGTGACGGCGTCAAGACAAACAATGTGACGCCGTCACCTCGCCGCCAAATACTTCCTCGGATGGCCTTAATCTACTTCTGACGCCGTCAAGGCTAGGCCGTCACACAAATTACTCTTGACGCCCTGTTTGTGACGCCGTCATCAACTACGGATTTTTATTCTTGGGGTTTTGACGCCGTCAGGAAAACTCTTGACGCCTTCATGAACTACGGATTTTTATTCTTGAGGTTTGACGCCGTCAGGGAGTTACTCTTGACGCCGTCACCTACTGTTCCCAGCATGGAAAATTGAGACTTTGCCGTTTTCTTCACTTTTATGCTCCAAAAACGTCCAAAATGGCTTCTTTTCCAGAATTCACTCTCCAAGTACCTAAAATCACAAAAGGAATGATTTAGGGCAATATTTGATCAAATAAATTCGGATTCGGGCTTAAATGACCCCCTAAAAACGGATCATTTTTCGCCTCATCAATTAGTTTAATGTAAAGTATGTAAAGATTCAAGTGTAAGGGGAATATTCATTCCCTATGATGTATTATTTTGGATGGTAGGGCAAGAGTGTATGCAAAAAAAAAAAAAAAAAAAAAAAATCGAAAAAATCAAGAAAAAGAAAAAAAAATAGAAAAAGGAAAAGAGAAAAAACATACGGACTACCATCCCTTTTTATTCTATGTTTATTTTATGTTTTTTGTTATTTTTCATTTATTAGCTTAAGTCGAGTCTAGTCTTGGCTTAGCAACGCCATATTGTACATGTAATTAACCAAGATTGTTAACTCGCCACCAGTAAAACTTCCTTTATCCAACAAAACCGTGTATTTCATATCCCTACACCTAACGTTACAACCCTTTAAAAGACCTCTTTGATAGTTTATCCTAGGTGCTTACGCCATGTGGTGGAGGTTTGATCCTTTCCCAAGCCTATGGTAATCTATTTTGCTATGACAGGTAGTGAGAGATATCTTCCGTTTCCATATTGTAATTTACACTTTATTACACCCGAGAGATGTGAGTATCTAAACACTATTTGTGAGGTGCTTGTATATAACCTCCGTGCTTGTCTATTGGTCTTTAGTGGAACGATTATCTGTTGTAATTACTCTTATATTAGTGTTAAATGACCCCTAACTTGTATTTTGAGTAGAATAAAAGCGCATTTGCTTGAGGACAAGCAAATCTCAAGTGTAAGGGTATATGATGAGGCGAAAAATGATCCGTTTTTAGGGGGTCATTTAAGCCCGAATTCGAATTTATTTGATCAAATATTGCCCTAAATCGTTCCTTTTGTGATTTTAGGTACTTTGGGAGAGAAATCTGGAAAAGGAAGCAATTCGGACGTTTTTGGAGCATAAAAGTGAAGAAAACGCCAAAGTCTTAATTTTCCATGTTGGGAACAGTAGGTGACGGCGTCAAGAGTAACACTATGACGGTGTCAAGAGCAAAATTCCATGACGACCCAGTACAGATTTGACGGCGTCACGAAGGTAGGGCGTCAAGAGTAAAAGTCATGACGGCCTGGAAATGATTAAGTCTTGACGGCATCAATTGTAGATCAAGGCAGTCCGAGAATAGTTTTGGCGGCGAGGTGACGGCGTCACAAGGTTGGTCTTGACGCCGTCAGACCCCTTTTCCTATATATAGTTTTCTAATTTTCACATTAAAAAGAGAGAAGTTTTGGAGAAACCCTAAGTACGATTTTGGTGCGAATTTTACAGGTTTTCAAGGGTTCCAAGCCCTTGATACCTTTCATGTGTAATTGAGATAAGTGTTCTTTTAATTCAATCAATATGTCTATGTGTTGGTTGTCTATATCTTGTTCTTGTCTTAATTCCATCATGCTAGGCTAGATCTATCTTGTGTTTGCTTGGATCTAATGAAACCTAGATGTTAATTATGTGTCGATTACTTGTTTATACTTGTCTTGGATGAATGATTTATATGTTAGGCTTAAGAAAACTGGCAGATCTCCAATTGGTAACATGCTTGAACGTCTTAAGAAACATAAACCGACGCACACTAGGTCTTTATTGGTTGTATTTAATGCATGAGTCACTGTTTAAAATCCCTATAGTTGTGCTGGGCATGGTGTAGGAGGAAATAAGAGCTCATAGAATTGGGGAGTTAAGTGTGCCACCCCATGAATGGTATTAAGGAATACGATCCGTCATCCATGCAATTATAACAAGTAATTAACGTGTAAAAGATGTCTAGGGAGTAGTGAAATCTAAGTAAACACATTTTCTCCACTTATTGCTCACAACTTTAGTATAATTTAGTTTATTTTCATTTCTAGTATTTTATTTTGATTGCATCTTTAGTATTGGGTTAGTTGATTAGCAACTAATTCCGCCCAAATCCTTCAAACCCGAGATTTTTAATTGCTTTCTAAAAAAATATAAAATAAAAAAAAGAATCATCCTTCACCTTTAGAACTAGTATTTAGGCTTTCTAATCCTAGCGACACTATTCCTAAGCTGAACGATCAATCCCCCGGTACTTGTCACTATACTATACTACAACGATCAGGTACACTGCCTGGTGGGGGTTGTAAGCTTCTCGAGATCCCTTGAGAGGTAAAGCCTGGTGTGATTCCCACGTATCATGCATCATGAGATATTGTGGTTGTGGATTAACCGGTTGTTGATGAAAGTGTGATTGTGAAGGTTGTTGATATGATTGTTGCTGATGGTATTGTTGTTGCTGATACTGCTGATGTTGTTGCTGAGGATTAGAGAAGTAGTAATGTGGTGGTTGAGACATCTTAGAACACTTGTGTAGTAATGGATCTTTGTAGAAGATTGAAATGCACGTTCCTTTGGTTAAGTTCAAAATCCCTGGGGTAAGTTGAAATCTTACGCGTAACTTTGAACTTATGCGTAGACTTAATGTTATGCATAGAAAGGTAATGTTATGCGTAAACTCAAGGTTTATGCGTAAGATTTGCCTTTTTACGCGTAAGATTAAATCTTCTGCGTAAAGCAAGTTTTGCGTAAGGTTAAAACCAAACAAATCTTTCAAACTTATCCAAGCTTGAAAGATATCCGAAGTCGAAGTATTCCACTAACTTATCCAAGCTAGGGAAGTACTGAGTCACCGTTTCACAAAGAGAAGACCTTGGATGAAGTTTTGCGTAGAACTCGGAAACTTACGCGTAAGATTTGATCTTATGCGTAAGATCTGACTTAAGCGTAAAAACTTAGGCGTAGAGGCAACTTCTGCGTAGGATCAGGCTTCTGCTTAGGATCTTTGGCGTAGGAAATAGACTTACGCGTAGGATTTAGGCGTAGAAGACCAAGTTAAAAAGAGGGTTTTGACCAGTTTTACGCGTAAGAAAGGGGTTTTGACACAAACTTATGTGTAGAAAGGACAAAAAGTACTGTAGTCAGCTTTTGAATCGTACTGTTCACGAAACTTACGCGTAAGAAAGTCAGAAACTTGAAAAATCTCAAATTTTTGAAGAAAAATGCTTAGAAATAAGGTACTTTTGATCAAATAACTTCACCAATACTTAGAAAACACTAACTATTGAAGATTTTGAGTAGAAAAAACCTTAAAAAATCAAAACTTTATGCAAAATCTAAGCTTCTAAACACTATATTAACCTTAAAACTTATCCAAGCTTCAAGATTTGAGTGTAAGAAACAAAGAAAGAAGCAAAAAGAAGCAAAACAACACCCTAAATCCCACGTTAACTTCAAGAAACACACTTCAATCTCTATTAGGCGAATGATACCACTTGTTAGGTCACCATTTTGTAAACACAAGTATAAGAAATGAGATGAGAATAAGAGATGGTTGATTATAAGAATGAGAGAAAAGTAATTACAAGAGTTTCCTTAATGTATTCAAATAACTAACAAGAATAATGTTTACATGAGCTTAGTATTTCAAGGCCCATGGACTAGATTACTTAAGCCTAGTAACATACACATAGTGAAATAAATAACTAAGCAACCTATTACGAAAGGTAATGACCGAGACTTGATTAAAATACAAAAGTATGATCCCAACACACTGAAAGAAGAAGTTTATGTTTAACAACCCCCTGGGTTTGATAGCAGTGAGTTTCCCAACCAGGTCTGTAAGCTTGACAAAGCTCTTTATGGTCTATAACAAGCCCCAAGAGCCTGCTATGAAACTCTCTCTGCCTTTCTCATCCAAAACAAGTTTGTCATAGGAAAGATAGACAATAAATTTTTTGTCTACAGGACTAAAAAGGATGTGATTCTAATTCAGGTATATGTGGATGACATCATATTTGGCTCAACAAGCTACAAACTTTGCAAACAGTTTGAAAAAACGATGACAAAGAAGTTTGAAATGAGCATGATGCGTGAACTCACATATTTCCTTGGACTACAAATTAAACAAACTGAAAAAGGCACCTCCATCTGTCAGGAAAAGTACACCAGGAACTTAATTAAAAAGTATGACCTCAGTGATTGTGCCTCAGTGAAAACACTAATGGTACCCCCAAACAACTTGGGTCCTGATCTTACTGGTAAACCAGTCAATCAAACCCTCTTCAGAGGTATGATTGGGTCACTGATGTACCTACTTGCCTCAAGGACTGACATTTAATTTTCAGTCTATTTATGTGCCAGATATCAGTCTGACCCTATAGAATCACATCTCACTGCTGTTAAGAGGATTATTAGATACATGAAGGGTACTTCTAGTCTTGGACTATACTACCCCAAATGTTCAGGGTTTGATCTAAAAGGATACTCAGACTCTGATTATGCAGGATGCAACATGGACAGAAAAAGCACCTCAGGCTCTTGCCAGTTGCTTAGAGGAAAATTGGTCTGTTGGAGTGCTAAAAAGCAATAATCAGTTACAATATCCTCAGCAGAAGTTGAATATGTTGCTACAAAAAGCTGTTGTACAAATGTGTTATGGATGAAAAGTCAACTCAGTGACTATGACATTCATTACAAGATGGTACCCATCTTTTGTGATAACACAAGTGCAATTGCAATCTCAAACAACCCAGTGCTTTATCAAAGACCCAAACACATTGATATCAGATATCATTTTATCAGGGACCATATCATGAAAGGAGACATTGAATTACACTTCATCCCCACTGAGTATCAGTTAGCTGATATCTTCACAAAACTTCTTGATGAACCTACTTTCACAAGACTGAAAGCTGAACTAGGCATGTTGGATATTGATAATCAACTCACTGATTAAATATGTCCAATCTTGGTGTATATTCTCTCTTAGGTCCCTAATCATCATCAACCCTCAGTAAATTCTTGAAACATCACCCAACACCATTCTCAGTGAGATACTCATGTCATGAACTCTCACTGAATAACCTTACCCAAAACATCACCACACTGAATGAGTTCTCATTCAGGGGGCTCAGGTCATTTACTGATGACAATCAATGCATAACTAAATGATCTAAGTATTTAGTTAGTAAATGTCCTAGGTAGGTAACTGATTCCAATTTAATATTAGAATAATTGTCTTCTACCCTTCTGGCATCCAAACCAGTGGGCCCCCACACCCTCAACACATATACCATTTGGTATTAATACCCTTCCTCACATGAAATATCTTGGGATATTTCATCATGAGGTCATACCTGCAAAAATTACACTTTTGCAGAGTCGCACACTGTTCACCTTGACAGTTGCGCAAAACCCGGGAAAGTGGAGTGGTGGCATTTAATGCGGACATCAAACGGTTATTGCATTTTGATTTTCAAAATTCTCAAACCCTTGACATCCCACTAACCCTAATCACCACTATATAAATACCCCTCTTCAAAACAAAATAAACACACACAAAAAAACTTTAAGTAAACTCTACTAAAATTTTTCTCAAAAGCAAAGTTGTGTGTTTTTCATCTCTCAAAAGATTCTTCAAACACATTTTTCTTGGTTAAGAAGATTTGTAACTAAGATATCCATCTTATTATGATCATCTTGATAACATATAAGTTATTTCACGACAGCGATCTTGTTGGATCCAACTTGTGACCATCTGGTAACTTATAATTGCAATTCAATTCTTTCAAATATTTTCTTAACCTAAAATGGCAGCTGGCCAAGGATTCAGCATCTCAATGGGAAAAGTTGACTCTGGCTAATGTACAATTCAAAACAAATAATGTTGTAGGCAATTTTCACCACCCATCAAATGTCCCTGCCTACAAAGAAATAATGAAATTTTTGTACAATTGCCTTTTGAAGGATGCCTTCACTAGTACACCCTACTTTCAGTACCACAACTACCTCAAGGAGTTTTAGGGTACTGCACAGGCCTACCATCCGACACCCTCTACCGAAGAGAACGAGCCTAGACCCCTCAGGGAGTTTCTCATCAGTTTCTCCATTTTAAATGGAGAAAGAAAATTTGTTTTGGACTTTAAAACATTTTGCTCAGCCTTAGGGCTTGATTATAATAATGGTGTTTACACCCCTTACCCTAACTCAACAATTGTTAAAACTGAGTTGGGCAAAATTGCTTTAGATTCAAAACTTTTTGACAAGACCCCTATTACCAATAATTCTTTTCCTGTGGCTTGGAAGATCATGTTCACCTTTGTGATTCAGGTTCTCCGTGGGAATGATTCATCCACTGAGCAGATTAACTCTGTTCAGTTGATGAGGCTCATAGCCTGATGACAGGGCTCACTGTCGACATTGGAGAGATCATTTATAGTGATCTCATAACCAAGCTACTGAATAAGTCTAGGCTATACTATGCTTCATATCCTAGATTCATTTCATGTGCTTTACAACGGTTACTGGGTTGTGACTACACTCAGGAATTTCATTTAGTCTATTTACCCGCTGTCCTGAGTTCATCAAATTTTTCACAAGACCCATCCTTAGTCACTGAAATTGCATTGACGGACCATATGGTTGCTGTAAACAACCTGATGGATTCAGTGTCTCCACCTTCCCTTCCTATGAAGAAAAGGGAAGTCTCAGACTGTGTCTAAAAGCAAACCAAAGGCACAGGGCCCTAGGGCTTCAGGGACACAGGCTCAAAAGCCAAAAAGAAATCCCTCAACTGATAAGACCACCCAAGGTCAGGCTCCACCACCCCCAGGGACAATGAAGGACACTGAAAAATCACAATCAGTGCCCTTGGTCCAAAATACTCCCCAAGATCTGGAGGGAAACATACAACCCGTTAGTAGGGGAGCGCCTTCCATAGTCCCTCATGATAGCAGTGGTAAACACCCATCAGTGCTTGAAGGGACAAAAATTGGAGACAAAGACTCAGAGGGATTAAAACCACCCGCTGATACGGAACCATCACTCCGCATTTTTCAGAAACTGACCCTAAGGACCAGGCAAACAAACCCCACTCTACTTGAATAGAGGAGTCAGGACTGACCAAAGCCAAGGCAAGTCTTCGTATGAAGAGGAGCCAACTAACATCTTTTTGTAGATTGATTCTATGGCTACATTTCAGGCTGTTCTTAACTCTGATGATGAAATGAGCAAAGCCAGTGAGGAGGAAGTATTTGAGGCTGGGGATGACATGGAGACTGATGCGCAAAAAACTGAACAACCACATCAGTCTCCTTCTCACCAACAGGAAGAAGCTACTAAGTCTCAGGATGCTCAACCTGATGATTCTGAACCTTCTTCCCTGGACAACCTCAGCAAGTATGATGATTCCCTTCCACTCATTGAAAGGAAGCTGGTTAAGTTCTTAAGGAGGGCTAGCAATGCTCTCTTCCGTGGGATCACTGATGAAGTATTCGACATGCACACTGAGCAAGTTGTTCACTACTTCCATCTCAGGGATTCTGTCGAAGCTTACCATGATGATGCTGCTGAACAAAGATCAGAGATCTCCTTTCCCCTGACCACTTTTGATACTCATCTCAACAGGTTCAATGCTACACTTGCCCAAATTACTAAGAGCATTGCAACTATTCAAGAGTCGGTTAAGGATGACCCTGAGCTCAACAGGAAGATTCTTCAGGCTGATCAGATTTACCAGCAAAACTCCGCTCAATTCACTGACCTGGTAAACATCCTGAAAGCTGCAAATCTTCAGGGTCTTCATTCTTCCGTGGCATCTATCAGTTCCTCCTTGGGCTTAATGGAAAATAATTTGGGTGCATGGGCTAAATCTTCAAACTCCCTGGCCTGGAATCTTGGGCCAAGGATGTCAGCTATTGAGGCCTCTCAGGCTTCCATTGATGCTAAGGTGTCCAGTATTGAACAAGACACCTATGACATCAAGTCCATGCTAACAAAACTTTATCAGGCCTTCAAGGGTTCTTCAGCTCAATCTGCTTCAGTGGATCCTCCAACTCTTGCTATCACCCAAGTTCCCGCAACAGTTGAGGGGGAGAGGGTTACTGAAGCATCCTCCAGTAAAAAACAACCTCCTACTCAGGCTGTTCCAATATCCTCATATAAGGATCCTGAAACATCTACTTCTCAGCAAGACAAGGGCAAGGGCATACTCACAACTGTGTCTGAACCCTCAATACGTTTGGTGTCGGCTTCCTCAGAAGTTGGACCTGACCCTGATGCACCTGTCAGGGTCCCCTACCATATTAATGGCATTATTTATCATCTAACTGAGGAAGAAATCCAAGCCCACTTGGGCAAAGAAGAAATGTTAAGGAAGGTTTCCAGGGAAGAATAGATCAGCAAAGATGCTCTCATTGAGGTTGTCAATGAAAAGGCCAAGTTCCTTGGGGTTGCACCGAAGGATCTTGTTAATAGGGCTGGTGGTGAAAAGTTCAAGAAGGCTCAGGATGCTGCTATGATTGCTCTCAGGGAGAAGAGGGATGCCAAAACTAAAGAGAGCTACTGAAATCAGGCAGAACATAGAGAGGTATAGGTAGATCATGACACAGAGACTAAAACCTGAAACCATCACTGATGTCAAGATTCATCATAATACCAAGCCTGCAGTATTTAGTGTCTTCAGAGGCCAAGATAAATGACACTTTGAAGTGTTCATGAACCTTTCAGGTTCTCTGACTTTGGGATCACTGAACTTGACGAATTGGGTCCTATCATAGTCAAGAAGAATAATGTTATTGTCAAGACCCTGATGAAATCTCTCAGGACTCGTTATGACAACTTGACCAAGAATCATGAAGAACTTGACATTCCCTCTTTTCTTCCACCTTCAGCCTCAGCCATTCAGGCTGCCCCATCTCAGTCTTCTAAGAAGAAAAGAAAGAAGATTGATGTTGAACCCGAAATCAGTGCTCCAGGCCTTGACTGTAATAAAGCCCTCCCTGAAGGCGTGAAATTCGTGAACAACTTGGTCATTGAGCAACCTGAAAGAGGTCTTCTCTTCACTGATGAATTCGGTGATCCAGCTTTTCATAGATAGGAAGATATTAATCGAGCAGGAATCAAAGCTATGCTTGGATAATACTTTATTGGAAACCCAATTAAGAATGCTGCAAATGCTAGGTTCTGCCATGACCTGAAGATCAAAATCCATGAGCACCTTGAATAGCATGAACTTGAATCTAAGAGACCCAAGCTTGAAGCCACGAGATTTAAGTTTTGAAGCCTGAATTAATATGCAACCACTATCACTTTTGTTTTACTTTTTTTTGTTTAGGATTGTAATAACTATGAATAATATTTGATGTTTTTATTTAACATCCAGTGTCCTGAACTTTACTTAGTATTTCAATCAGTAGAGATAATCACCTTTGCTATCTCTCACTGAACCAAGAAACACTTAGGCTATTTGTATATCCAAATAGGGGAGACTGTTGGGTCTGGTTAAACCCAATCCCCTTAAAGTAGGATTTGAACATAAAATATCCTAAGTGTTTAACAACTAAACACTCAACAAGTCACTGAATGCATAGTCATTCAGTGAGTCATCCTCAAGATGCTCAGGACGAATCTATTAAGAAAGTTCTCCATTCATTGAGGTGGTTCTCAGTGAATGATGCCTGAGCCAAAGAAGAAGATGATGGATTCAGTAAGTGATGACAATAACTCACTGAATCCCCAAGACTCCTCACCAACTATGAAGACTGAGCTTACAAAGACTAAAGTAAAGGCGGGATTAGGCGAGATAGTTTGAATGGATAAGGAAAGGTCCTTATCAAGCAAAGGTCAAACTTTCCCTAAATGAGTATAAAATCAAGAGTGTTGTCAACACTGAAGATCAGAAAGCAACCTTGTCCTTTACTACTTATAGCCAAATGTAACAGTGACAAAATGCCTAAGGCTTATGTCATTCTTTGTCTTTTAGGTATCTGATAGGTTTTCACTTGTGTATAAATAGCGAATAAAGAGAGATGTAAAGATTAAGTTTGTGCACTAAATGCTTAGACATTCACAAACCAAACCTTTACTCTCTCCAAAGAACAACGGTCCACTGAGATAGCTCAGATTGATCATTGGTTGTTACTTAAGTTTAGTGAGGAGTAAACACCATACGTGTCATTCATCCCAAGTGTTGTTCTGCAAACACTTGGGTATAATTCTTTGATTAACTTCTAATAAGAATTAAACATTGAAAAACTCTATGTCTTTTATCTTTACGTTTTATTTACTTATTGTTAATCAATCTTACATTGTTTAGCCATGGAACTTGGTTAGTTTAACTTCTTAGTTAACACTAATTAAGTATAAGGGAACAACAAAAATAAAACAATAAATGAATAAATAAATAATCAAGATTAGATAAGATTAGATAGTAACATATATAAATGATCAAAACAACCTATAATCTCTCAGTCGTAATTGTTGAGAAAAGAAAACAATAATCCCTCAAACGCAATCGCAATCGAAAAGAAAACCAGAATCCCTCAAATGCAATCGCAATCACATATTCATACTTTTGATCACACAAGATGTTTTGTCTAGTTTTATACTTGTTTTTGTATTTGTTTTTTATTTTTTCTGCAAGTATCTCATCGCTTTGCATCAAGATTTCTCGGTTTTATGATGTAAGTTGTTTATCTATCTAATTCATGTTATAAATATTCCATTTTTATAAAAATGTGGTATATACAGCTTATGCTTGTGTCTAAAGTATATAAAAAAACCATCAAGTGTAAACAAAACACCTAGAAGTGCTTTTTTGCCTACAAATAAGCACAAAAGCAGAAAAAATATGGTGTGTCTAGTTGTTCTTAATTCACCATCTTGATTTTTTTAGAAAAATGAAAAATGCAAGGGATTGTTATAAAAGGTGCAAGGAGAAAGTGTTGACAAGGCTTTTCACTTTTATAGTTGCAATGTGAAACTTTTTTTCTTAATTTCTCCAAGCTAGTTGGTTTAATTGTGAGAATGTTGGGTTTCTATTTGTCCATAGGATACTTGCAACTAAATCACTGTGATTGTCTTTTGATTCCTACTCAATTCCCAACTTTTGCAAAAGTGTGATCACTAGTTTGTTTTCTACTATGCAGTTATAATGAGCTGGGAAACCCGCGCGTTGCTGCGGGTGAGTTTGTGTCTAGATTTTATGTTTGTTGGTTTTAAAACCTTTATAGTATAAAGGTTGTATTGGCTTCCGTTTATTCCGATGTATCAGTAAGAAAGGTCTCGTCATGACAACTTAATTTGTCCGGTAATAGTTGTATACATTTTGAAGTTAAATTTGTATAATGTTTGTCATATAACCTGTATGACAGTGTTCCAATGTTGTATACAATTTGCACAATGTTCTAATGAAATATCTACTAAACGTGAAGTTTAAACTGCTCTTCAAATTGGATCATACAGCAACCACACAACACCAAATTGCAAATTAAATAAGAATGAGCTAAAATGTTCAACTATAATTGAGTTATAAAATTGCAACTTGTCGCATCATTGATGACAAAACAAAGCAAAAAGATGGTAAAGGTGCGTCTGGAAATATTCTGGCAATTCAACACGAATTCGAAAGTCATTTATTTTTAATTATATGAAATCTCAACATGAAGTCCAAATTGGATTATTGACACTATGAAGTGCATACATGAGTGTAGTGAATAGCAGTAGACCTTAAAGTTCAGAGGCTAACAGTATTTGGAGAGATGGACGTAGTAGCATTGGTGAAGAAGCTGGTGAAAGTTGCAGCCATTGCTGACATAGAGTCGGTTGGTCCAATGGCACTGGTAGAACCTCGATCTGCTCAAAATTAAAGGAAATGGTGAGGAATCCAAAAGGTAAACCAACCCTAAATTGCAGCCCAAGGTTAGTAAAATAACAACATAAGTTGAGTCGATATGACAACCAAAAAAGACAAACTTGCATCTCACATTTTAGAGGCGTTTGCCATTGTGTTTGGAAACTACCACGTTAAATGTGGATGAACAATGAAACTCTATGTTTTAGGGCGTTAAACTTTATAGCAATTCTAAATTAGGGTACCTTGTGACTGAGATGCCATAAGTTGATGCCTCTGTTGTAGATGGTTCTGTTTGTCACATGAACATGTACATTTTATTGTTATATTCAATGGCATCTTCCCTTGCCGTTATATCCTGTTCTCTCGAAGGAGTAGCGACTCGAACATTAGGATTAAAATAAAAGAATGTGAGCTAAAAGTGCACCTGCACCATGAATTAAAAAAAATGATTATCAACATTTCTATTGTATAAACGTAGTACTACATTCAGGAAAATTTTGTAACTTAGCTGATAATTTCCTTTTCATGTATAAAAACACAATGTTATCTGTATTAAATTAAGTTCATTTTGCACATTTTAGATTAAATTCATTAGACATTTTAAATTAATTTAATTTAAGAAGGATTTTCTTACATAGGTGAAATCAACAAAAAAACGCCTAAGGCATACACATTTTATCATATGTTATTGAGACAGAGTACTGAATATATATTTTGCAATTAAAGATACAATTTGAATCACAGTCATGTTTATGACAGTCTTGGGTCGAGACCCAATTCCACTTGTGATAAAAAAAAGTTACTTAGCACTCATATTGAATATAATGGTAGCAATGTTATATCTTTCTTACAATAATTTTGAGAGTTAAATGTACACGATTTAAAGTTTAAACCCTTTTGAGCTATTTATCCCATTATCTTTATAACATTTTTTTCCCACTCGACTGGTTAAAAATAGAACATGGCCCAAATTGAGTAATTGATAATTCATAAGTAAACACCTCTAAAATATAACAATGGCATGGAATTATGTGATATATTAAGTTGCCACGGCAGTCATGTATCATGGCTTACCAGTGGAGTGGTATTAGGTCCTCATTTGCCTTAGCTCTCCTCAAGATGTGCAAACTGCCACTTAAACTGATCAACACCACTCCAAACATAAAACAACAAAATAATTCTGTTAGAATAAGTAGAATAATAATATGTTAACCAAAACAATATCACTATTGTTATAGAAAGTTAGCGTAAGCAAAACATATAAGTCTTGCCTTGTTTTAGAGTAACTTATTAAGGCTTTTTTGTATTCATAAGATCCTGTGAGGATGTGGTGAAGGTAGGCTGGCTAGTCCAAATCTAACACGCAATCAGCTCTTCACTAATGCAACTGCATAAAAGTGAATAGCAATCGACAAATGCTTAAACATGCCTACAAATAATGGCCCTTTTAACCTCAATGCCCTTGCATGAACACTTGTTCCAGCATGAATGAACCACACCCTGCAGAACCCAAAAAATCAAGTAAAGGCCTTTTTTTTAATTCCAAACCATGTGAACAATGTACCTCATGTTAAAAACAATAGAGATGGAAGAAGAATTGGAAGTTAGAAAAACTTACCAATGTTCCTTTTTTCTTAATGCTTCATCATAGCAAAGCAGCCATCTTTAGCACCATGTCCTGCACTAACAACAGAGAAGAATGAACAAAAATAAGTTATAAATACGAACTTAAAGCCTAAAAATCGATACTAAAATTAACTTAAAACGTTTACTAAATTATCTTGGTCGGCAATTTTCAGCAAATAATTAAATTTTTATACTAATCGAACACTTTTTACACAACATTTCCATGAACCTATGTCAAGCAACTTATAAAGACCTATTTATACGGATAAGCATAAGCATAAGAAATTAGCAAGTCCAAAGGCTCACTTATTGCTAACCAAAATGCAGCAGTTAGAGACGAATAACATTAGCACATTACTATCTTAACAACCTTAGTCCAAAACCATTCATTCACGCAAACTAACATTTTCGCATAATCTACTGAAGTGCGCGGCAAAAACAAAAACCATAAATCTTATACCTGAGAATGACATCCGAACCCATAAACCTGTCTCCCGATACATTACAGAGGTGCAAGCGCTCCCAGCTAACTTTTCACCACAGATTTAAACCCATCTGGTATCTTAACAACCTCATCAACATGACTCATTGAAAGAACCTGTACAAATTGAAACAACGTAATCAAGACTCGTATAACGGAGGGTAATAGTTATGTCATAATTCAAATTTAGAGAAATATATTTTCTTATGTACAATGAACATATTTCTAGTTGGCAAGTCATACAACCTATTTGACGTACAACTAATTCAACCATAATCAAACTCTTGCATCATAATATTATCGACCTTTACAATTTCCTTAATCCAAAAAGAGAATTCTAAATAACAAATTGTTGTGGGATGTTTGTAAACTTGTTTTTGGGCTTATGTGTTTTCGGCTTATGTTTCATAAGCTCATTTAATTGGTTTATTTTCAAACTTATGAGCTTATAAGGTTACTTCACCACAATAATCTTATAGAAAGCTCAAGTTCCAAAATGAGTCGTAAAAATGTGCTTATGGAGCGAAGGTTACTTCACCACAATAAGCTTATATAAAGCTTAAGTTTCAAAATGAGTTGGAGAAATGTGCTTATGGAGCATAGGCTAAACCCTCATAAGCCCAAAAATAGGGTTAAACAAACAGCCCGCAAAATCATGTTAAACATGTCAACTATCTCATTCATCATCATACACATTTCGATATCATCGGTAAATGAAATTAAGTCAAACGCCACCTGAGATTTGTGGTCTCTGATCATCACAAAGTTGGAAACAAACAACTCAACAGATTAGCTGCAAATATCATCAGCAAGACAGCCTGCAAAACAAATCAAGAAAACCCCCAAATAAACAAAACCCTAATTTGAAATAAATATTTAAATTAAACAAATATCTAAATTACATCATGAATTAACCCAAAGTAAATCATAATCAAGCATAAAGAGCAAAAAGAAGTTCCATACATTCGATTTACAGAAATCAAACCAAAAAAAGAAATAAAAGTACCTGTTCGTTGCTTTCATGAATGATTAATTACCTCCAACAACAACAAAAATCCGGCGGATACACACAAACTTTTATAAATTTTGAAGGAAGTAATTTCCGGTGGCCAAGATTGGGATAACCAGAATTTGGTGTGTGTGTGTTAATCGTTTGCATGAGAAAGAGGAGGGATGGTTATGTGTAGAGATGAAAGAGAGATGTGTCTGGATTGTTCTTTAGATAACAACTAAGCATCCACAGTGCTTCAAACAGTAACTAAGGGGATTAATTAAGCAGCTACAGTGCTTCGAACAGTAACGAAACCAATAGAATTTTGCAACATGTGCAATTGAAACAGTAGAATTATGTACATGTTGATTTCCAGCCACATGTTTTACCTTAATACCCCTGTAATCACAGTTAATATAGCATAATTAATTTGGTGAAAACACCACATTGAAGACTTCACATACCCATGTTAAGTATATAGTATAATCTTATATCTTTAAATTTGAAATATCAGAGTGAAACTATAGTCATTATTTTATATCTTCAAATTTGAAATATCCAGAACAAATCAACTCGTTCTTAAGTATTTTGACATGCTCATTTAGTGACCGCCAGGATAGGTCACGACCATGAGTCTGAGTAGCGAGGTTGGCTAACCAGATGTGATGGGTTAGGGATTGGGAAACCATATACAGGAGTGACTTTGTCAAAAATAAAGTTGAATAATTTGGTCAAAATAAGTTAGGGCATTACAGTCAATGAACATTAAATTTCTTTGTGTGAAGTAAAGTCACCCGTCTACATGTCAAAATAATTTAGTAAAAAGATGGTTTTTCTACTTATTTGTTCTAAGTATAAGGCAAAATTGCATATATATCCCTGCCAAAGTGAATAATTGCGTATATATCCTTTGTACAAGTTTTTTTATGCACATAATACAATGGTTTTTATGCATGCTTTGCATATATACGCAATTATGCATTTTCGGAAGGATATATATGCAAAAACCCCTAAGTTTAAAGTGTTTAGATAAACAAAACACCTAGTCCTTTTCTGTATAAAAATACGCACAAAAGCATAAAAAGTAAGGTTGTGTCTAGTTGTAATTTTTTTTTTCTTAATTTTGATCTTGAGTTTTTTAGAAAAACTAAAAAAATGCAAGGGATTTCCTAAAAAAATGCAAGGAAAAAAGTGTTAGACAAATGTATATAGCGCTTTTCTCTTTTATAGTTACAATGTGAAACCTGAACTTTTCACTTCCTTAGAAATATTTTCAAAATTTATGACTAAATAATTTCCTTTACTTTTTAGTTTTTTGTGAAAACATTTTTAACAAAAATGCCCCATTTCTCCACCAACTAAACGCAATCTGAGGTGTGTTTAGTTGTGGAAATTTATTTTAATTTCCTAGTTTGATTTTTCTAAAAAGAAGTAAGGGGTTTTAATCTCTAGAGTTGTTCTAAGCATAGACGGAACTTGAACATTTTTTTTTACGGGGCCGAATTTATTTTGAGGAGGCCGAATCGGAGATTTGTTTGTAACCTCAACTAAATTACCCCTAAAACCTATAATATTTACATTAGGTGCCGCAAATTTTGAGGGGGTCAGGACCCTTCCATGCCCCTACATAGTTCCGTCCCTGGTTCTAAGCATGTAATAAATAAGTTTAGATAATATTTTTTTAGAAAACTGAAAAGTGCAGGGATATTCAGAAAAATATAGAAAAGTGTGAATTGCTCTTTCAAAATTTCACTTACAATTTGAAAAGTGAATATTTCGTTTCTATAAAAAGTTGCGACTAAACAAGTTTTCTATTTTTATTTTTTTGAAAACTTTCTTAAAAAAGTGGAGCATTTTTCACTAACTAATTACATCCTAAATGTTTGATAGAAAAGTTCGATAAAACTCATTTGTAAACACCAAAAAATGCTTTTTACCGTAAAACAATCACAAAAGTAGAAAAGGCAAGCAATCCCAAACACCCTCTTACACATCTATTGGATTTTCACATTCCAAAAGTCCTTGTTTGCTCAATTCTTAGTTGCTAGTTTTTGGGTCCGTAGTTTAAGTTTGAAGCATTAGGGTCCTTGGTTGGATTTTCACATTCCAGAGTTATATACCACTCAAAGACTATGATGACGGATACTATATGGATGCATTATATTAGCATTTCAACATTCATGAAATACAAATGAGACACCTATTTATAGATTTAAACAACCTTCTTGAAAAATTTGGAAAAGTGTAAAACTCATTTGTGAAGGGTTTTTGATAGAAAATTTCAGTAAAACTCATTTGTGAAGGGTTTTTAGGTTAAAAATAAGAGTAAAAAAACTCCTTTCTGCTTATTTATAAGCAGAAAGGGTTTTAGATAAGCACAAAAAGAGAAAAAGCAAGCAATCCCAAACACCCTCTTAAAAGAAAATTTGGGTGTCTGGCAAACTGCATATGCTTCTTTCTAGATTCTACTTTTGGGTTTCGATTTGGTTAAAAAAAACAGCTTTTCTTTTCAATTTGCTTCACTCAACACTTGAAGTTGAGTCTCATCTTGACATACTTCTTTGGTCACACTTGTTCAAACCCCGTTTTCTTCTTGAAATCGTACGTCACACGTGTTAACTTCTGTTATCTGGTTCTATGCATGTGACTCATTGTCAGTAACTTCATTATGTTGTCTCAAATGTGCTTCACTCAACACTTGAACTTGAGTATCGTTCAAATGTGCTTCACTCAACACTTGAACTTGATGTTTGATCTGGTTTCTGTTTGGAGCCTCGCATTGTTTTTGTTTCGTACAGTTGTTTAGGTTTTTGTCAAAGATTTTTTCCCCCTCCAGTAATAATATTAGGTCTTTGAAAAAGTCAAATTAGTTAGGCTGGATTTGTCTCATCCAGTAACTGTTCTTAATGTCACTAGCAAACATATTTTTTGCCTACAAATCTGTCTAAATGAGTGACTTTCTTTTGTATAAAATCTATAACGTTGGTCTATGATTGTAATTTGGTTGTGCTAATTACTGATAAAGTGATTATATATCATTAAAAGAGTTGGTTTACCTCGAAAGTAAACTGTGGGAGAGCTAATCGACCTCTCAAACGTTGATTAAATATATTTCCACTAATCTTCTTTCTCTTGACTGTTTGCGGATTGAATTGAACAGTAATTTTCTTTTATCATTACTCTTTTTGTTTGTTTTATTGTTTGCATTCATTGTTTATTCGAGCGGTTTGTAGCATGTGTCATTACCATTTTTTTCTATTTTATTGTTCGCTTTCTTTGGTTATCCGGGTTGGTGCATATCACTTAACAACGCCTTTAGAACGAAACTACATCTTTCTGAGGGAGGGTTGGTGGAAATAACGTTATACTTTTAAGTTTTAATGCTGGTTTATTGTATTAACAATATTGCAGGAGTATATTATGACATAAATTATTTATTATTGTTTTAAATAGTGATATATGGAGGTTATTTTAGATGAATATTGAGATTTACATTTATATTACGAATGTTTTTTCCTAAAAATCTATGAATAATGTTTATGAATGTAATTTGATTTTATTAAATATCAATAAAGTGTTTTTATATCATTTAAAGAGTTAATTTACCTCTTGACAAGTGTATGGGACTGCTCATCGACCTCCCCTCGAATGTATATTAAATCTGTCTTTGCAGTTATTGTTTTGTTTTTGTGCTTTTTCAACAAATTATCCAAAGTAGGTTGTTATGAAGGCCATTGTAGTCTATAGTTAGAAATCCATACTTAACTAATATTGATCACAGATCCATCTTGCATTTTATCTTAGGTGTTCACATGACTTTGTATGGAATTTAATGTGTCAAAAAGAAATATGTGTTGAACTACTAGTCACTTTCCTTCAAAGTCTTGTGTTTCACTTTGCTCAAATGCTAACTAGTATAACATGGTTTTTAACTTGCTACTGTGTATTCATGTGTATATACTGTGCATTATATTTAAAGCATGGTTAAGATTTAGAGTATGGTTAAGATGACTTTTAATCTGAATTTGAGTAACCAAGGACGTCGGACTTGATCCTTGCATGGAATTTAAGGTATCAAAAGGGGAAATACATTAGATTAAATTGATATTATGTTTGAATATCTTTTGTTTGAATTATTACAAAGTTTTCATATGCTTACAATATATGTTTCTTTTGGTTCACATCGATGTTGCCACAACTATTACATGGTTAACTTTAATATATTTTTCGATTAGAGTAAATTGATATTATGTTTGAATGTGTGATACGTGGGAATCGCACCAGGCTTTACCTCTCGAGGGATCTCGAGAAGCTTACAACCCCCACCAGGCAGTGTACCTGATCGTTGTAGTATAGTATAGTGACAAGTACCGAGGGATTGAGCGTTTAACTCAGGAATAGTGTCGCTAGGATTAGAAAGCCTAAAAACAAGGTCTAGAGGTGAGGGATGATTCTTTTTTGTATTTTTATGTTTTATAAAAGCAAGTAAAATTCTCGGTTTTGGAAGAGTGGGCGGAATTAGTTGCTAGCCAACTAACTCAATTAACTACTAATGCAATAAAAATAAAATAACAAAAATGAAATGAACTAATTATACTAATTTGGTGTAAACAATGATGGGGAAGGTTGTGTTTACTTAGGTTTCATTACTCCCTATATATCTTTTACAGGTTGATAGCTTGTTACAATTGCATGGATGACGGGTCATATTCCTTAATACTAGTCGTAGAGCCGTGTACAATATTCCCTAACTCTATAGGATCCTACTTCACTCCTATGTCGAGCCGTTAGAAGCTCCTAACATGGGATCATTAGAATTCTCCTACGCATTAAATACAACCAAATATCATAGTACACCTCTGATCATGTTTCTTAAGACGTTCAAGCATGTTACCAATGGAAGTCTGCCAGTTTTCTTAAGCCTAACATCAAATACAATCATCTGTAACAACTATAAACAAACAATCAACCCATAATTAACATCTAGGTTTCACTACATCTAAGCAAACACAAAAGAGATCTAGCCGAGCATATTAAACTGAAGACAAGTGTAAGATATATTCAAGCAAAACATAGACATATTGAATTAATTGAAAGAGTACTTATCTCAAATTGAACATGAAAGTTTCAAAGGGTTAAAACCCTTGAAAAAGCTGTGAAAATCGGCCTAGGGTTTTTTCCCTCAAAGTTGCACACTAATGAATGAAATTTGGAAAACTATTGATGAGGCGAAAAATGAACCACTTTTAGGGGGTCATTTAAGCCCGGAATTGAATTTATTTGATCAAATATTGCCCTAAATCGTTCCTTTTATGATTTTAGGTACTTTGGGAGTGAAATCTGGAAAAGGAAGCAATTCGGACGTTTTTGGAGCATAAAAGTGAAGAAAACTCCAAAGACTTAATTTTCCATGCTGGAAACAGTGTTTGACGGCGTTGATGAGTGCTCAAATACTCATCATTTTTATCGTATTTAAACTGCCAAAACATCTGAAAACGCTCAGAAATGCATCAAAATACTAAAAATATCCCAGGGATTGTATTTTATACGTTTCATATGCAAAATGAGTAAAAACAATGAAAAACGAACAAAGTTTACACAATTGGCAGTTTTAGTCCCCTAACTTTCAAAAATTTACAAAACTAGTCCCTGAGCATGTGTTTTGAAAGAAAAGTCAACCTAAGGCATTTAAAAGTCAAATATCATCAAATATTGTCCTTAGGTGAAAACTTTGGAAAAATTACAAGTTTGGTCCCCGCAGTTTGAAATTTGGCAAAAGTGGTCCCTGGGAAATTTAAAAAAATGAAAAAAAAAATGAATTTTGGTCCTTGGAATAGTAAGCTTTGCAATATTGGTCCTTGGTAGTACTTTGGGAGACTTACAACTTCACCCCTCAATTTTGGTGAAATCACACTTTTGGTCCCTATGACTAAATTTCTACAACCAAACGGATCCTTAAATATTATACCAAATCCAAATTAAACATAAAACACCCCAACCCACTTAATACCCAAATCCAATACAAAAACACACCCTTATTACTCCACTTCCCAAGCCCGTTTACCCCCTGGCCCAAAGCAAAAAACCCAACACTCCACGTTTTTATAAATAAAACGTGTAGGTCAATCCGGTCAACCCTCCCATCTCTTTCCCTCCTTCCCACCAAAACCAGACAACCCTACACCCTGCCATTCCCCAACATCCATGTCCCCCATGCTCTCTCCAACACACCTACTAGCCACCCTACTCCACCAATCCATAAGTCAACCCCACGTGCTAAAATCATCTCCCCCCTCATCCACGTCATCTATCCACAACACCAATGTGCAATTAAAGGCTGAGATGAAGCAAAGGTAATCCAAAGGCTTAGATTGATGGTGGGAGCATGTGTGGGTCACCAAAACCCTAAAGGGTGAGTATAAAAGAAAAAGGAGGGAAGCAGAGAAGAGTAGTAGGATTTTAGGGTTAAAAGTAGATTTAGTGTAATGTAGTTTGAATTAATCCTTGTCTTTTTCAGTTTTATTGTTACTAATGTACTCCCCTCTTTGAATTTAATGCAATTTAAGTTTTTAATTATTTCCCAAACTGCTTATTTAATTTTGCTTACTTCAACTGCTTATTCTCCTTCAGCTCATCAACTGCTTATTTTTGGATTTATTTCAGCTTATTGAGTTTAGTCATACCTACTTTAGCTTTTATGTTCAAAAGTTGATCTTAAAAATTGCTTACCACAGTCTAAACTCAAATTAGTTAGTTATAAAGGGGTGTTTGGCATAGTCCAGTTTCATAGTTTTGGTCAAAACTTCTAATTCAACTAGCTTTGATCTGATATTAGAGGCCATTTTAAGCAGTTTTTAATTAGTTTATAGGTTTGAATATTAGTTTTTCTGAGATTTGGGTGTTGTGTCAGATTATAACAGGTTATATTGATAGAATAGCATAAGGCCTTCATTTGTGTCAAATTTTGAGTTCAAATTTAGTCTCAATGGTGTATCTAGTGGTTTAAAGATAGTTGAAATGTTTTACAAGTCTAATGGGTCACTTTTCAATTCTGGGTCAAAATTCTCAAAAAAAAATCTAAAACTGTTTTGCAATATAAGTTCAGGTAGGATCTGTTTTAGGTTTATTTACTTGTAGTTTGTGCTCACAATTAGTTCTAAATAGGATATTTCAGTTGTTTGCATCTGTCATTGATTCCTTAGTCAAAAACTTTCACCTTTGTACCCATTTGAACCCATTTGCACACTGTATGCAGCCCTGCACTGCAGTCCCAAACCCCCTAAAAGATGCATTTTTCATTCATTCATTAGTGGATGTTAGGGTCTGAAAATTGTTTCATAGCTTGTCCCCTAGCTTGTCCTCATGTTTGTATTTTCAGTTTATTTTTATGATTTTTCTTTTCAGCTTATTTGAGTTGCCCAAGTGGCTCCATTTGGTCTTTTAGTTTATTGCAGCCTAGGGTTAGGATTGTTCTGTCTTATGCTTATTAGTATTTAAGGATTAGATATTGCTTATTATTTCTGTCCCTTTAGTGCTTGTTAAGCCTCCTTAGATACTTCAGCTTAAATTATATTTTTTTTTATATATATATAGCTCTTTTGATAGCTTATTGGCATGTTCAAACTTGCACTTAGGATGCTAGTGTAATTGAATTTGCTTATATAACCTAGTTTAAGTTTAGTGCTCAGTTACTTTTGTCTTTAGTTGTTTGTTGTTTCCATAGGATAACGTGTTACTGATTAGTTCATTAGGAAGTTAAACTAGCTTTTTAGTAGCTTTTGCAAGTTTATAAGCTCTTGCAGCCTAACCATTTGTTCCCCTGCACCAGGGCAACAGTGGTGATCAACCACTTTCACAAGTCCATAATTTGTTCATCATTGCACCCTAGCCTATGATTTTTGTTGATTTGAGTAGCTTGTAGCCCAGTTTGTCTATGCATGTACTTATTGTGTTAATTTATGCTTATTTTCATTGCTTATTTTGCTCTCAAAATCCACCCAACTGAATACTTTACACTAAGTCCTCAGTGTAAAGTCACCGCCTTCATAAGCTCTTTTTGAGCTTCTCAGTGGATCCCAGCTTGTGTTCTTGGGCTCTTTAGGATCCCATTTGACTCAACTTGTTGTTTCCAAGCTCATTTTGGATTAGTGAGCTCATCTGATAAGTTATAATTTGGCCTGCAAACACCTCATTTGGACCTGTGTGGATTCATTTTTTTTGGATTAGCTTGTTTCTACTCTTTAAGCTCATGTCAGTGTAATCATTGGTTATTCTAGCTTGTGTGTGCTAGCTTCTGTCCCATTTAACTTGTTTTCATTCAATAGAAGTAGCTTGTGGCTTCTTTTTAGCTTTTTAGTATCTCAAAATCTCTCTTTGGCCATTGTTGTTAACTGTTGACATAATAAGCTCACACAGAGCTTATTGTGAAGTGTTATCAAAGTCCTTTTCACAAAAGTCTTTCATTCTTAGTGTTGAAACAGTTTGGTAAAAGAAAAATAAAAAAAAAAATCAATTTAATTTCTAGTGATAGCTTCTATTTAATATAATTTAGCTTTTTAAATTTTTCTTTTTTTTTAAGTACTTATATGTTTTTATATTTTTCTTAAATTCCTAGTATATTAAAGTATTTTTAGGAATTGTTTCAGATTTTTCTCTTTTCATTTGGTATTTATTATAATTATTATTAGTTTAATAATAATTAATATTAGATAATTAAATAGCATAAATAGTTTTTATTAAGCACCTGATGCGTGGGAATCGCACCTTGCTTTACCTCTCGAGGGATCTCGAGAAGCTTACAACCCCCACCAGGCAGTGTACCTGATCGTTGTAGTATAGTATAGTGACAAGTACCGGGGGATTGATCGTTCAGCTTAGGAATAGTGTCGCTAGGATTAGAAAACCTAATTAATAGTTCTAAAGGTGAGGGATGATTATTTTTGTATTTTTATATTATATGAAAGCAAGTAAAATCTCAGGTTTTGAAGGAGTGGGCGGAATTAGTTGCTAATCAACTAACCCAAAACTAAGATGCAATCAAAATAAAATAATAAAAATGAAAATAAACTAATTATACTAAAGTTGTGAGCAGTAATTGGAGAAATTGTGTTTACTTAGACTTCATTACTCCCTAGATATCTTTTACATGTTAATTACTTGTTACACTTGTATGGATGACGGATTGTATTCCTTAATACCATTCGTGGGGTGGCATACATAACTCCCCAACTCTATGAGCTCTTATCTCCTCCTACACCATGACCCAGCACAACTATAGGGATTGTAAACAGTGGCTCATGCATTAAATACAACCAATAAAGACCTAGTACGCCTCGGTTCATGTTTCTTAAGACGTTCAAGCATGTTACCATTTGGAGATCTGCCAGTTTTCTTAAGCCTAACATATAAATCATTCATCCAAAACAAGAATAGACAAGTAATCAACACATAATCAACATCTAGGTTTCATTAGATCTAAGCAAACACAAAAGAGATCTAGCCTAGCATAGTAGAATTGAGACAAGAACAAGATATAAACAACCAACACATAGACATATTGATTGAATTGAAAGTACACTTATCTCAATTACAATGTAAGGTCTCAAGGGTTTGGAACCCTTGAAAAACCTGTAAAAGAGGCACCAAAATCGTCTTTAGGGTTTCACCAAAACTTCTCTCCCTTTAATGAAAAAACTAGAAAACTATATATAGGAAAAACAGGCTGACGGCGTCAAGAGTTACTTGTGACGCCGTCACCTCGCCGCCATATACTTCCTCGGACGGCCTTGATCCACTTATGACGGCCTATGTGACGCCGTCACCACCCACGGTATTTTATTCTTGCCACTTTGACGCCGTCATGATGCCTTCTGACGCCGTCACCACCTATGGTGTTTAATTCCTCATGTCTGACGCCGTCAAGATGGTGGTCTTGACGCCGTCACCTTGTATCTTCAGCATGGAAATTTGGTACTTAGCCGTTTTCTTCACTTTTATGCTCCAAAAACATCCAAAATGGCTTCTTTTCCAGAATTCACTCTTCAAACACCTAAAATCACAAAAGGAACGATTTAGGGCAATATTTGATCAAATAAAGTCGGATTCGGGCTTAAATGACCCCCTAAAAACGGATCATTTTTCGCCTCATCATATACCCTTACACTTGAGATTTGCTTGTCCTCAAGCAAATGAGCTTTTATTCTACTCAAAAGACAAGTTAGGGGTCATTTAACACTAATATAAAAGTAATTACAACAAATAATCGTTCCACTAATGACCAATAGACAAGCACGGAGGTCATACACAAGCACCTCACAAATAGTGTTTAGATACTCACATCTCTCGGGTGTAATAAAGTAATATAACATTATGGAAATGGAAGATATCTCTCACTACCTGTCATAGCAAAATAGATTACCATAGGCTTGGGAAAGGATCAAACCTCCACCACATGGCGTAATCACCTAGGATAAACTATCAAAGAGGTCTTTTAAAGGGTTATAACGTTAGGTGTAGGGATATGAATTACACGGTTTTGTTGGATAAAGGAAGTTTTACTGGTGGCGAGTTAACAATCTTGGTTAATTACATGTACAAGATGGCGTTGCTAAGCCAAGACTAGACTCGACTTAAGCTAATAAATGAAAAATAACAAAAACATAAAATGAACATAGAATGAAACGGGATGGTAGTCCGTATGTTTTTTTTCTCTCTTTTTTTTTTTTTTTTTTTTTTTCTTTTTCTATTTTTTTTTCTTTTTCTTTTTCTTTTTCTTGTTTTTTCGATTTTTTTTTTTTTTTTTTTTTTTTTTTTTTTTTTTGCATACACTCTTACCCTACCATCCAAAATAATACATCATAGGGGATGAGAATTCCCCTTACACTTGAATCTTTACATACTTTACATTAAACTAAACTAACGACTCGAATTAAGAAAATCAAAACACTTGGAGCACTTTTAAGATTAACGTATATATGGGGGTAATAAATGATGTTCTTCCCCATTACTTCATAAAATAAGTACTTACCCATGAGTCCCAATCGTCCCAAAACAATGTGTACAAGGATATGACTCGACTTAGCAACCATGTAATCAATTAGATAGTTAACTTAGGGTTTAACAAATAACAATAATGCACTAAAGATGAGCGCATACACGGAAGGCAAAGGCGATTTGGGTGTACATTTAAGTGGGGTGTAACAAATTCTTCCTTTAAGTAAGATGCTTAAAGTTAGAAACGAAAAGATAGGCTCGGAGGGGTGTACTAGGGGTTTCGTGTACTAAAAATGAGTACAACGCTAAGGGTGTGGGAAAAATTAGTTGACTTAACTAGCCAAGTAATATGACTTAAATGGTCAAGTAGTTATAATACGGGTTTAACACAAGGGTGATCCTAATGCCTCTTATCATGTAGTAAATCCTACCACCCGAATGTAGTCTCACTAGCGGTCTCGGGATGCATCACTAACGCAAGTTCTAGAATCTAAATGCTACCGGTACACTCATAAGCACCAATAATAAATGCTTTTCCTATCAAAACTAAAGGCGAACCTCACATTTTTGGGTGGAAAATTTTTCTGAATATACGGTTATGTGCTAGTCATACAACCTCCTATCCATGAGACGCTTGCTATGGCTAAAGTTTCACTCTTAAATGTTGTAAAAAATTTTAAATTTGGCGCTAAAATTACACTAACAAGTATTTCTAATAGTTTTATTACTCATCTACTATCAAACAAAACAAACTCAAGCGAAAATGCATATGTAAGGTATCATCTTTTTACCCTCCCCTTACACTTAAGATGAACATTGTCCCCAATGTTCAAGTAAAGAATGTAAAAGTTAAGAAGTAAAGAGAATGATATCAAATACTCCCCTGATTCGCTCGGTATGGATCATAGGTTGGCCAGGTTAAATCTTCCTCCAAGAAAATGAACAATCAAAGCTTCCCTTCCAGAATATAAATCATCTTCTTGTCACAAGTAACCTGTAAATCCTGACAAAAGTAGACAAGGCAACCTTGCGTAAAATCGGCGGCATCCTATATAAGTTACTAAATCCTAGAAAACAAAGTAAGATATAATGCTTGTGGAATGAAGTTTGCAGATTTCCTGGAGATTATAAAACTTAATAATTCACAAAAACCATAAGATTCCGTTAGAAAAACAAAACCGGTAAAATTTCCAGATTTTTGACTCCTGACGCCGTCAAGAGCAATACCCTGACGCCGTCAGAATGGACCTGCAGAAATTCTTATGTTAAGTTTCCGGAAAATTTCTGGAAAAACTTTGTCCTACTTCCTGGAAAATCCTGCAAAACTTCATTATGACTCAATACAAGCATTTGACTCTAACAAATACGAATATACATGTTCATTAAATATTGTGGAGAATCATGATCGGTTTGTTTCTTAAAAACATATTTGGGGTTTCCCCTTACACTTATTTTTTGCAAAAATACCTTTAGGTTGAAGTTAAGACTAGGCTAAACAACATAATAAAGTATTTTCACATTTTAATTGAGAAACATGATCAACCAACAATAAAAATAAAACATGCATACGGAAGCAAATAACAATCACATAAATAAAATCACACAAAACATGGGTTGCCTCCCAAGAAGCGCTTTTCTTTATTTACGAGTCTTGTAGCTAGACTCAAGGCTACGGGTTATCGTGTATCGCTTATGCTCACATAACCAAGTGTGAGCCATCTAATTGTCGCCTCATCTTTCTTATATTCTTCTCCTAACTCTAGGCATCCGCGATAGTACTTTTTATTCTTTTCATGCGTGTACTTAAGCCCCTTTCTCTTATCATTCTCACTTAGCATTTCCATGGGCGGATACCTACTACACTTTTCCATGGAGAAATCTTTGAACCTAGGGTGTGCGCGGGGCATTTGATAGACAAAATCTTCATCCCCATCCGAGAATGTAATTAGCCCTTCTATGAGTTTTTCATCGAGGTTGGTCAACCGTTTGAAGGGTTATCCAAACACGACTTGGGTCAATTTATTATCAATAAACTCTCCTAGATTCTCCATAATCATGAACTCAACAAGATAAACCAACCTTCCTACAAACACGTGCAGTGGTATTGCCTTAGCAATGACGTTTTCCCCCTTGTATTCTAACTCCTCTACCATGATTTTATTGTATTCGTTACGTGAAATTATGTTCATCGGAAGAGATGAGTTGAGATAGGCGTTAAAGCTCTTAAATCCAATCTTACAAGGGAATTGCATGTTAAATGAACTATCGCACTCAATCCTAGTTCTAGGGTCCACATACCTAAGAGGGTTTATTTCCTCTTCCATTCTATCCTCATTGATTACGTCACCATCATCAAGATCCTCATCGGAGTCTGAATAGTAAAAAGGACTAGCCCTATGGTCATCATCATGATCAGACTCTTCTAACTCAGAATTATTGTCAAAGTGGTGGTTGGGTGAAAGGTTAGGTGGGTTCTCATTTTCTGCTAAAGGAAGTGGGGCGGGCATTTGGAAAATCCTACGACGAAAAACACGAATAACAGGAATCGAGCGATCAATGTTATTGTTATCCATCGAAATTGTTTACGAACAAAGAACACAAAGAAATAAGATAGACTAAAGAAGACCTAAAAATAAAAATAAAATCTTACTAGAAAGGAATCTAGCAAGTAGACCTAATAAAAAGAAATCCTAACCTAGACAATAACTATTCCCCGGGCTGCGGCGCCAAAAACTTGATGCGTGGGAATCGCACCTTGCTTTACCTCTCGAGGGATCTCGAGAAGCTTACAACCCCCACCAGGCAGTGTACCTGATCGTTGTAGTATAGTATAGTGACAAGTACCGGGGGATTGATCGTTCAGCTTAGGAATAGTGTTGCTAGGATTAGAAAACCTAATTAATAGTTCTAAAGGTGAGGGATGATTATTTTTGTATTTTTATATTATATGAAAGCAAGTAAAATCTCGGGTTTTGAAGGAGTGGGCGGAATTAGTTGCTAATCAACTAACCCAAAACTAAGATGCAATCAAAATAAAATAATAAAAATGAAAATAAACTAATTATACTAAAGTTGTGAGCAGTAATTAGAGAAATTGTGTTTACTTAGACTTCATTACTCCCTAGATATCTTTTACATGTTAATTACTTGTTACACTTGTATGGATGACGGATTGTATTCCTTAATACCATTCGTGGGGTGGCATACATAACTCCCCAACTCTATGAGCTCTTATCTCCTCCTACACCATGACCCAGCACAACTATAGGGATTGTAAACAGTGGCTCATGCATTAAATACAACCAATTAAGACCTAGTACGCCTCGGTTCATGTTTCTTAGGACGTTCAAGCATGTTACCATTTGGAGATCTGCCAGTTTTCTTAAGCCTAACATATAAATCATTCATCCAAAACAAGAATAGACAAGTAATCAACACATAATCAACATCTAGGTTTCATTAGATCTAAGCAAACACAAAAGAGATCTAGCCTAGCATAGTAGAATTGAGACAAGAACAAGATATAAACAACCAACACATAGACATATTGATTGAATTGAAAGTACACTTATCTCAATTACAATGTAAGGTCTCAAGGGTTTGGAACCCTTGAAAAACCTGTAAAAGAGGCACCAAAATCGTCTTTAGGGTTTCACCAAAACTTCTCTCCCTTTAATGAAAAAACTAGAAAACTATATATAGGAAAAACAGGCTGACGGCGTCAAGAGTTACTTGTGACGCCGTCACCTCGCCGCCATATACTTCCTCGGACGGCCTTGATCCACTTATGACGGCCTATGTGACGCCGTCACCACCCACGGTATTTTATTCTTGCCACTTTGACGCCGTCATGATGCCTTCTGACGCCGTCACCACCTACGGTGTTTAATTCCTCATGTCTGACGCCGTCAAGATGGTGGTCTTGACGCCGTCACCTTGTATCTTCAGCATGGAAATTTGGTACTTAGCCGTTTTCTTCACTTTTATGCTCCAAAAACGTCCAAAATGGCTTCTTTTCCAGAATTCACTCTCCAAACACCTAAAATCACAAAAGGAACGATTTAGGGCAATATTTGATCAAATAAAGTCGGATTCGGGCTTAATTGACCCCCTAAAAACGGATCATTTTTTGCCTCATCAGCACCACCTACTTTTTATATTTTTCCTAGCTTTTATATGTTATAAAATAATTTTAGGAAATTTTTCATAATTTTCACTATTCATTTTCTATTTTTCTTAATTTTAATTAGTTTAAATTAATTAATAAATAGTAAATAATTAATAATAAATAGAGAAAAAGTAGGAAAAATATATTTTTAGTTTTAAAATTACTTTTATATTATTTTAGAATTTTTAGAATTAAATTTTCATTTTTTTAGCTTAATTTCATAATTAGTGTAATTTAAATATTATTAATTAGTAATTAAATAGTAATTAATTAATAGTAATTAATTAAATAGTGTAAAAATTATTTTTCTTTTTCTAAAAATTTTCTTTTATCATTAGGATTGTAAAAATGTAATTTTCACATCCATAGGTATTTTATTTCTCCAAAAGTCGCGTTTTATTTCGTACGTCTACGTAATTTTAAATTAAATGTACGCGTTTTAGGATTAACTTACGTTTTTAGTGTATCTGGTTATTAGTAAATGTTAATTTAGTGTTTCTAAGATATTTTCATTCCTCATCTCGTAGTGTAATCATTCACAACCCCTTTCTGTCCAAATTCACCCGATCACAAACCCGTTTTAATACAATCCACACCTCGTCGGGACATAACAACCCGGGAATACCCTGTATTCCACAGAGATTTGGTCTGAGACGTTTGACTTAGTTGACCATTCACCTGGTCAATTTAGGTTGACCGTTTGGCACCAATCAAATTTTGGCACCGCTGCCGGGGAGGTCGTGCGCGTTAAACTAAACAGTTTTACAGATTAGTGAATCTGGATATACACTCATTGTATATTTACCATCCTTTGTTCATATTTTCTTATTTTAAAAACAAAACTGTTCCCGAAAACATTTTAAATTAGTTTTCAACGAACACAAAAAAAAAAAAAAAAAAAGAAAAAAACAAACAAACAAACAAAAAAACAAAACAAAAAACAAAACAAAACAAAACAAAAAAACAAAAAAAAAACATTTTCTTTATCATTTGTACAAAATGTTTATCCAAAAACCCAAAAATATTCACCTTTACCCTCTCACATCTTTGATTCTTCATTCCTTACCCTCCCAAACCTTTTGATTCTTTCTATGTCTCATCCACACCTTCTGTATTGCCAGTGGTGTGGTAGTTCTTATAATGGTGGCAATTGCCTCAGTTGTGGCATGGTAGAGTCAAGAAATGGGTCTGTCTATAACCAGAATCCCTATTCCTACCATGACACCACTGATTCATTCCATCAGCTACCATACCATGATACTCAGCAGTTTTACTGTTATGAGTACTGTGGTGGTTCACACTACAGTTCTGATTGTCAATCGGGAAACACGCTTGTCTATGAGCAGTCTCCTAATAACAATTATAACTCTAGCACATACAACCCACAGCCACATCAGTTTTACTATTGTGATTACTATGGAGGTCCACACTTCAACTCCGATTGTCAAACAAGGAATCCATTTCCTTGTAACAATTTTGACACATCGTATTATGACGAACCTCCACCTCAGCCAATTCCTCAAAGTCTTCTCCTTAATCTTTTAGATTTAGTGAAAGATTTGAAAGGAATTACACATGCCCCAGATAATCCAAAACAAAAATCGATGGAAGAATTGTTAGCTGACGAACAGGCTGCTAAAATAAATTCCCAAGATGCTTATGAAAGATCTATTAGGGAATCAATAGTAAAAAAAAAGCAGCCAGATCTAGCTCTCGATTTCGTTTCATTCCTGATGACAGTGATGATGAGGATACACTTGATATCCTTGGATTTTATAAAGATTCATCAAGTTCATCAGATGAGATTCCATCAGTTGAGATTCCATCTAAACCCACTCTTATCACACCCGAGGTTCCCACTCACTCTTTGAGCATGGGGGACGAGCATCTTGACACTATTCCTAAAAGGGAATCGGACGAATCCATAAATTCTAGTGTTGAGAACCTTGTCTCAATCCCAAGAGAGTCACAGGGAATTCTTGATCATTTGTGTGATATTCCTCCTCCTCTTATTTTCCAGAATGATGATGTTCAGATGTTCTCCGATTCTAGGGATGACGATTCGTTATCTTGTGGAGACATCGTTTTTATGGAAGAATTACCTTCTAAGCTAGTTAGCTTAGAAGAAGAGAATGTTGAGATTGACACTGAAATCAAGGATGAAGCACTTCGTGCAACATTATTGAATGTCGATCTCCTCATTTCTAAAATCGAGGCTTTCAATATGAAACCTATTTCATCTCCTATCCCGATTAAGGATAGTAACATTTTCTCCGACGACCCAATTTCGGAGTTTGAAGCCTTTACCTTTGATCATATGGGAGAGAAGATTAATGGCCATACCACTTCGCATTCTCAAATTTCTCTCCCGGAATATGATTCATTCACCATTGAGGAGTTCTCCGGTGAACTCACTCATATCATATCTCCACCAGAGTATGATAACTTTTACTTTGATCTAGACAAAGTTGATCTTTGTGTTCCGGAGGGAAATATTCTCAACCTTGAGAATTTTATTGATATCAAAATCCCAACCCTCCCACCCATAATATGTCTAGATCATACGAGCTTAACTGATGAGATTCATGATACACCAATTATGGATTCTCTTTTTGATGATGATGACTTTATCTTGATTGTCATCAAGATCTTTCTACCATTCTTCACCTACAGGGTGACTTCTCCTGTTCTTCATTCCTTCGGGAATGAAGACATTATATTTGACCCCGGCATCACCACTTATAGTTTATACTATCTTACGCCTGGGTCTATATATCTCATCGGTGTGGAACTTTCACGTGCTTCAAATGTTTGTCCAAACATCTTGAATGAAAGTCCGATTGAGATTGTTTCTTCCACATCATGCTTCCCCAAGGACAAATGAATTCGGGGTAGAGTCAAGCTAGCAACTCGATAAATAAAAACAGTAGTATGTTTATAGGGTTTTCACCCTAAGTGTGGGGGAGTCACCCATGCTGTGGTTACCAAAAAAGTGAAAATATAAACTGATTTTTCCATATTTAGCTTGCAATGTTGCCTTTTTACGTTCAAAGAGTCGGCATAATAGTCGGGACTTTGAATATTGAGGACAATATTCATTCAAAGTGTGGGGGGGGGGGGGGGGGGGGGTATTACGCTATTCTAGCGAATTTTATCACATTTTAGTATCTTATATCCCCGTTTTTGGCAAAAAATTTAAATATTTTTCACTTGAGTTTCAAAATTTTTGTGGTTATCAGTCCTCCTTGTCTAACCGACAAAAGGATTGGCTAGTCCAGGAGCAAACGGTTCTTGGTAAATACATCTCAAATCCGTTGATGGCTTGCAATTTGCCCAAAATTGTATGGTACCTCAACTCGCCATATCCTAAAAAGCGAATGAGTTGGCTAGCCCGCAAGATTATGGCTTGTGGTAAAGGCAGGGGAAAAACCATAATTGGTAATCAGCTCACCAAGATGTTGACTAGGTCCATCAAGAGTTGGCTAGTCCAGGAGCAAACGGCTCTTGGTAAAGACAAATCAAAACCGTTGAAAGCTGGTGGTTTGCTCAAAATCACATGGTTATCTGGTGGACCATAGTTCTTACTTTAATCGATACATCTGGCTACCCCAGAAGTGATGGCTTTTGGTAAAGAGTTTCAAATCCATCAAGTTTTCCAAAAAGATTGCTAGGGACTAGCAATAGTTTAGTGTGGGGGATTGATGAGTGCTCAAACACTCATCATTTTTATCGTATTTAAACTGCCAAAACATCCGAAAACGCTCAGAAATGCATCAAAATACTAAAAATATCCCAGGGATTGTATTTGATACGTTTCAGATGCAAAATGAGTAAAAACAATGAAAAACGAACAAAGTTTACACAATTGGCAGTTTTAGTCCCCCAACTTTCAAAAATTTACAAAACTAGACCCTGAGCATATGTTTTAAAAGAAAAGTCAACCTAAGGCATTTAAAAGTCAAATATCATCAAATATTGTCCTTAGGTGAAAACTTTGGAAAAATTACAAGTTTGGTCCCCGCAGTTTGAAATTTGGCAAAAGTGGTCCCTGGGAATTTTAGAAAAATGAAAAAAAATGAAATTTGGTCCTGGGAATAGTAAGCTTTGCAATATTGGTCCTTGGTAGTACTTTGGGAGACTTAAAACTTGACCCCCTCAATTTTGGTGAAATCATACTTTTGGTCCCTATGACTAAATTTCTACAACCAAACGGATCCTTAAATATTATACCAAATCCAAATTAAACATAAAACACCCCAACCCACTTAATACCCAAATCCAATACAAAAACACACCCTTATTACTCCACTTCCCAAGCCCGTTTACCCCCTGGCCCAAAGCAAAAAAACCCAACACTCCACATTTTTATTAATAAAACGTGTAGGTCAATCCGGTCAACCCTCCCATCTCTTTCCCTCCTTCCCACCAAAACCAGACAACCCTACACCCTGCCATTCCCCAACATCAATGTCCCCCATGTTCTCTCCAACACACCTACTAGCCACCCTACTCCACCAATCCATAAGTCAACCCCATGTGCTAAAATCATCTCCCCCTCCTCCACGTCATCTATCCATAACACCAATGTGCAATTAAAGGCTGAGATGAAGCAAAGGTAATCTAAAGGCTTAGATTGATGGTGGGAGCATGTGTGGGTCACCAAAACCCTAAAGGGTGAGTATAAAAGAAAGAGGAGGGAAGCAGAGAAGAGTAGTAGGATTTTCGGGTTAAAAGTAGATTTAGTGTAATGTAGTTTGAATTAATCCTTGTCTTTTTCAGTTTTATTGTTACTAATGTACTCCCCTCTTTGAATTTAATGTAATTTAAGTTTTTAATTATTTCCCAAACTGCTTAATTAATTTTGCTTACTTCAACTGCTTATTCTCCTTCAGCTCATCAACTGCTTATTTTTGGATTTATTTCAGCTTATTGAGTTTAGTCATACCTACTTTAGCTTTTATGTTCAAAAGTTGATCTTAAAAATTGCTTACCACAGTCTAAACTCAAATTAGTTAGTTATAAAGGGGTGTTTGGCATAGTCCAGTTTCATAGTTTTGGTCAAAACTTCTAATTCAACTAGCTTTGATCTGATATTAGAGGCCATTTTAAGCAGTTTTTAATTAGTTTATAGGTTTGAATATTAGTTTTTCTGAGATTTGGGTGTTGTGTCAGATTATAACAGGTTATATTGATAGAATAGCATAAGGCCTTCATTTGTGTCAAATTTTGAGTTCAAATTTAGTCTCAATGGTGTATCTAGTGGTTTAAAGATAGTTGAAATGTTTTACAAGTCTAATGGGTCACTTTTCAATTCTGGGTCAAAATTCTCAAAAAAAAATCTAAAACTATTTTGCAATATAAGTTCAGGTAGGATCTGTTTTAGGTTTATTTACTTGTAGTTTGTGCTCACAATTAGTTCTAAATAGGATATTTCAGTTGTTTGCATCTCTCATTGACTCCCTGAGTCAAAAACTTTCACCTTTGTACCCATTTGAACCCATTTGCACACTATATGCAGCCCTGCACTGCAGTCCCAAACCCCCTAAAAGATGCATTTTTCATTCATTCATTAGTGGATGTTAGGGTCTGAAAATTGTTTCATAGCTTGTCCCCTAGCTTGTCCTCGTGTTTGTATTTTCAGTTTATTTTTATGATTTTTCTTTTCAGCTTATTTGAGTTGCCCAAGTGGCTCCATTTGGTCTTTTAGTTTATTGCAGCCTAGGGTTAGGATTGTTCTGTCTTATGCTTATTAGTATTTAAGGATTAGATATTGCTTATTATTTTTGTCCCTTTAGTGCTTGTTAAGCCTCCTTAGATACTTCAGCTTAAATTATATTTTTTATATATATATAGCTCTTTCGATAGCTTATTGGCCTGTTCAAACTTGCACTTAGGATGCTAGTGTAATTGAATTTGCTTATATAACCTAGTTTAAGTTTAGTGCTCAGTTACTTTTGTCTTTAGTTGTTTGTTGTTTCCATAGGATAACGTGTTACTGATTAGTTCATTAGGAAGTTAAACTAGCTTTTTAGTAGCTTTTGCAAGTTTATAAGCTCTTGCAGCCTAACCATTTGTTCCCCTGCACCAGGGCAACAGTGGTGATCAACCACTTTCACAAGTCCCTAATTTGTTCATCATTGCACCCTAGCCTATGATTTTTGTTGATTTGAGTAGCTTGTAGCCCAGTTTGTCTATGCATGTACTTATTGTGTTAATTTATGCTTATTTTCATTGCTTATTTTGCTCTCAAAATCCACCCAACTGAATACTTTACACTAAGTCCTCAGTGTAAAGTCACCGCCTTCATAAGCTCTTTTTGAGCTTCTCAGTGGATCCCAGCTTGTGTTCTTGGGCTCTTTGGGATCCCATTTGACTCAACTTGTTGTTTCCAAGCTCATTTTGGATTAGTGAGCTCATCTGATAAGTTATAATTTGGCCTGCAAACACCTCATTGGGACCTGTGTGGATTCATTTTTTTTGGATTAGCTTGTTTCTACTCTTTAAGCTCATGCCAGTGTAATCATTGGTTATTCTAGCTTGTGTGTGCTAGCTTCTGTCCCATTTAACTTGTTTTCATTCAATAGAAGTAGCTTGTGGCTTCTTTTTAGCTTTTTAGTATCTCAAAATCTCTCTTTGGCCATTGTTGTTAACTGTTGACATAATAAGCTCACACAGAGCTTATTGTGAAGTGTTATCAAAGTCCTTTTCACAAAAGTCTTTCATTCTTAGTGTTGAAACAGTTTGGTAAAAGAAAAATAAAAAAAAAAAATCAATTTAATTTCTAGTGATAGCTTCTATTTAATATAATTTAGCTTTTTAAATTTTTCTTTTTTTTAAGTACTTATATGTTTTTATATTTTTCTTAAATTCCTAGTATATTAAATTATTTTTAGGAATTGTTTCAGATTTTTCTCTTTTCATTTGGTATTTATTATAATTAATATTAGTTTAATAATAATTAATATTAGATAATTAAATAGCATAAATAGTTTTTATTAAGCACCACCTACTTTTTATATTTTTCCTAGCTTTTATATGTTATAAAATAATTTTAGGAAATTTTTCATAATTTTCACTATTCATTTTCTATTTTTCTTAATTTTAATTAGTTTAAAGTAATTAATAAATAGTAAATAATTAATAATAAATAGAGAAAAAGTAGGAAAAATATATTTTTAGTTTTAAAATTACTTTTATATTATTTTAGAATTTTTAGAATTAAATTTTCATTTTTTTAGCTTAATTTCATAATTAGTGTAATTTAAATATTATTAATTAGTAATTAAATAGTAATTAATTAAATAGTGTAAAAATTATTTTTCTTTTTCTAAAAATTTTCTTTTATCATTAGGATTGTAAAAGTGTAATTTTCACATCCATAGGTATTTTATTTCTCCAAAAGTCGCGTTTTATTTCGTACGTCTACGTAATTTTAAATTAAATGTGCGCGTTTTAGGATTAACTTACGTTTTTAGTGTATCTGATTATCAGTAAATGTTAATATAGTGTTTCTAAGATATTTTTATTCCTCATCTCGTAGTGTAATCATTCACAACCCCTTTCTGTCCAAATTCACCCGATCACAAACCCGTTTTAATACAATCCACACCTCGTCGGGACATAACGACCCGGGAATACCCTGTATTCCACGGAGATTTGGTCTGAGACATTTGACTTAGTTGACCATTCACCTGGTCAATTTAGGTTGACCGTTTGGGACCAATCAGCGTCAAGAGGAAGAATTTGACGACGTCAAGAGTAAAAACCATGACGACCCAGTACAAAGATGAAGGCGTCACAAGTAGAGCGTCAAGAGTTAAATGTGTGACGGCCTGCAAAAGTGGACTACATGACGGCATCAGATGTAGATCTAGGCAGTCCGAGAATTTATTTGGCGGCGAGATGACGGCGTCACAAGTTTGTTCTTGACGCCGTCACCTCCTAATATCTATATATAGTTTTCTAATTTTCATTCATTAAGAGGAACTTGTGTGGAGAAACCCTAGGGCCGAACCTTGTACGAATTTTACAGCTTTTCAAGGGTTTTCAACCCTTGAATCCTTACATGTGCTATTGAGATAAGTCTTCTCTTAATTCAATCAATATGTCTATGTGTTGGTTTTCTATATCTTGTGCTTGTCTTGATTTCAACATGCTAGGCTAGATTTATCTTGTGTTTGCTTAGATCTAATGAAACCTAGATGTTGATTATGTGTTAATTACATGTTTATGGTTGTATTGGATGAATGATTTCAATGTTAGGCTTAAGAAAACTGGCAGATCTCCATTGTGTAACATGCTTGAACGTCTTAGGAAACATGAACCGATGTGTACTAGGTTTTATTGGTTGTATTTAATGCATGAGTAAATTCTAATGATCCCATGTTAGGAGCTTCTTGCAGGCTCGACATAGGAGTGAAGTAGGCACTCATAGGATTAGGGAAGTAAGTACGCCACCCCATGAATGGTATTAAGGAATACAATCCGTCATCCACGCAACTATAACAAGTAATTAACGTGTAAAAGATATCTAGGGAGTAGTGAAATCTAAGTAAACACATTTTTCCCACATATTGCTCACAACCTTAGTTTAATATAGTTTATTTTCATTTTTAGTATTTTATTTTGGTTGCATCTTTAGTATTGGGTTAGTTGACTAGCAACTAATTCCGCCCAAATCCTTCAAAACCCGAGATTTTAATTTGCTTTCATAAAAATATAAAAATACAAAAAGAATCACCCCTCATCTCTAGATCTAGTATTTAGGTTTTCTAATCCTAGCGACATTATTCCTAGCTGAACGATCAATCCCCCGGTACTTGTCATTATACTATACTACATCGATCAGGTACACTGCCTAGTGGGGGTTGTAAGCTTCTCAAGATCCCTTGAGAGATAAAGCCTGGTGCAATCCCTACGCATCAAGTTTTTGGCGCCGCAGCTCGGGGAATAGTTATTGTCTAGGTTAGAATCTCTTTTTATTAGGTCTACTTGCTAGATTCCTTTCTAGTAAGATTTTTATTTTTATTTTTATAGGTCTTCTTTAGTCTATCTTTTCTTTGTGTCTTTGTTTGTAAAAAAAAAATAAAAAAAAAAAAAAAACCTTTCCATTGACTATTCTGTTAGCCATTATGGAGAACGAGAATCCACCATACTACCAACCACGAAATTCACCCACTCCAAATGACATCTTGATGTTTAAACAACATGAGGATGAACCTATCTATGATGCATGGGCTCGTTTTAAATATTTACTCCGAAAAGTCCCTCATCATAATTTCGATATGTGGTCCCAAATTGAAATATTTTACCATCGTGTCGACCACTATACCAAAATGGACATTGACCATACCGCAGATGGGGACCTTTGGGGATTAAGTGCTGATAAAGCATGGGAAACCATAGAGAATTGTGTCAGGCTTGCCAAAAAAATGGACAACCCAACAAACGTTGTTACGGATCAATTGATAGCAAGTTTAAGGGAACAAGCAAGAAGATTGTTTGGGGATAAGCGTATAGATGAGATAACTGGGAGCACGGAGTGGTTTGATTTCACCACAATACAAGCTGAGCACATTGGTAATTTTGATAAGATAGATGATAGAGTTGAAAATTTAAGCCCACTGATTGATATCAAAATAGTCAACCTAAATTGACCAGGGAATGGTCAACCAGGTCAAACAGCCTAGAATCAATCTCCGCGGAAGTATAGGGTTTCCCCGGGTCGTTATGTCCCGACGAGGTGTGATGGTTATTAAACGGATCTGTGATCGGGTGAATTTGGATGAAAAGGGGGTTTGTGATTGATTACACTACTGATTTGTACAATAAAATAGCTTAAATAAGCTATATGAATAAGACGGGAAAGTTAGAAAAACCAGAAACGTTTAAAACCTAAAAACGCGTACGTTCACGTTTTAAATAACGTAAACGTACAAAATAAAATGTGAAAACTGAAATCTGAAAACCCCCAGGGGGTGAAAATGACACTTTTACAAACTTAAAATAAAAAGAAAATTTAAAATGAAAATGAAATTATTAACATGATTATTTTAATATTTAAATACTATTTAATTAATTAAAACTATTTAAAAAGTAAATTAAAAGTAATTTAAATAAACTAAAAATGATAAACACTACAAATTAAACTAAAAACTTGCAAAAATAATTTCTAAAACTTAAAATGAACTTGAAGAAAGTATAAAAACTTAAAAATAAATATTTTTGTCTTTTTATGGATTTTCTAGTAATTAAAAACTAATTAATTATTAATTACCTAATTAAACTATTTTAAATTATACAAAATAGCAAATGAACAGTAAAAATTCTAGAAAAATTCCTAAAATTATATTATATTATATAAGAGCTAGGAAAAATATAAAAACTAGGTCTTGCTTAATAAAAACTAATTATGCTATTTAAAACTTAATTATTAATTAATTACTGATAAAACTAATATTAAATCTAATAAATACCAAATGATAAAATAAAAATCTGAGAAAATTACAAAAACTACTTTAATATAAAAGGAATTTAATAAAAATATAAAAAAGCTAAGTGCTTAACAAAAATTTAAAAATGAAAATTAAAATTTAAATTACATTAAATAGAAACTATCACTTAAAATTAAATTGACTTTTCTGGATTTTTCCTTTACAAAACTATTTTATAACTAAAAACAACTAACTTTTATGAAAACAACGTTTTTGTAGCTTAAAAATAAGCACTGTGGAAGCTTATTTGCTCCACAGTTGACTTTTATTGACCAAAGAAGGAAATAAGCTCAAATGAGCTTAAGTGGGGCCCACTATCGATGATTCTGATCCAAATAACTTATTTGGACATGATTAAGCTGGAAAAGGTACTTGGGATCCATAGAATAAGCAATTAAGCCACAAAAAGCACTTGGCTTATTGTTTCTAAACTGAAAAATGGGACAGATTTGGGGAGCTGATTCAGGTGGGTCCCAGGGCTTTTAAGATCAAACCACTGGTTGGAATGTAGAGAGGGGTAGGAGGGGGGGTTGAAAGGAACAAAGTGGATGGGCTGTGGACCACTGTGGTGGCCAGAAACCACCACCAAAGTGGTGGTGATGGTGGTGATATCTGTGCAGCAGGGCAAGGGGTCTCCCCTGCAAGTGTCTTTGGAGCTCAGTGGGGCCCAGCAAAAAAATTACAAAAATGAGGAAGCAATGGGACCTTAAAGATGAGGTGTTAGACAACAAATTTAAACAAGTTTCAGGGCTTAAATCAACTCACATAAATCATAAAAATTCCTTGAATTTTTGGAAAAATTTAAGAACATGCAACTTTGACTTTTTCATATGAACTAACAAATTGACTTTGGTGACTTTTGTTTGATCTCAATTGATTGAAAACATGTTTCTAAGCTAAAATGGGACTAAGTTAAGCTAATACAACAACTTCTAAATTGAAATGGGTAAGATTTGAACTCAAAAGTTCCAACAGTGGAACTGCCATGGTTCTTGGGTGCTGATTTTGACTTTTTAAGGAAAAACACTTAGGTTTTAGTGTTTAACTGAGATACTTGGTACATTTGTAAAGTACATTAAACAAGAACAACCATAAAAATACCCTCTAACACAGTAAACTCCTTAGAACCAAACACTCCCTTATTGATTGACTGTGCGGATTTTTCAAAGGAACTTACTGTATTGGACTTCCAACATAAGAAATAAGTGCTCACTATCCCATTTTATTACAAATTAAGCACTAAGGATTCAATAGTAGGCAGTACATAATAAACAAAAATGAAAAGCTTAAAATGGCACAACTAGCAGTTGAGAAATAAACTTCAAACTAAGTTACTACAGGCTTCCTAGTAAGCATAACTTGCAATTATATGTACAAATAAGCAAAGAGAAACGGGTAAAAACAGCAAATGAGTAGGTGAGCAGTATGATGCCAAGAAATTAAGAAAAATACTCATAAATGGATTCCAAACTTAGGAATGGAAGAGAAAAGCTGCAACAACTTATGAATCAACTCCAGGAGACCCTATGTATCTTCTTAAACTATTATGAATAAGTAAATGCTTATTACTTTATAACCTTATGATCACAGTTGACTATTTGTTGACTGTTTTGAAACCTTGTGAATAAGCAATATTTGTGGAACAATTGATTAACCAACAGTTATAAGCAGCTAAGATAAGCTAAAACCCACAGAAAACTAGTTGGTGAGGATTCATTAAACCTATACTAACATCCTTGAAGTCATAAGCTCAATTCCTGAAACTTGTTACAAGAAGCTTAAAGAAAAACTGACTTAGATTAAAAAAAGCTAAAATTGAGATTACATAAAGTTTATCATACACTTAGAAAAACAAATTACAACCTTAGTTAACTAAGTTTTACAACTGAATATCAAAATTACTCTAATGTGACATAGTTAAGCTAAAACTAAAACTAATTTCTACTCTAACAACTTTCTTCTGCTCTTTTTATTTTCTTTTATAGACCTTGGGCATCCTTCTCTCTCTATCCCACTTCATTACAGCCATTGGATGGCTTTGAGATGATCACAGCCCTTGAAATATAAGATTGGCGCCAAATTGATTTTTGCAAAAAAGTCTTGGTAACTTGGATGATTTTAAGATCAATTAATGCATTTTGGATTATCTGGAAGAGTAGGGAACATGGAGAGGTGAAGGTGAGCTGGAGGTGAGGGCTTGGCAGGGGGTAGCAGGTGCAAGTGGTGGTGGTATTTGTGGGAGGGAAGAGAGTCAAACCAGGGGTTGACTGGAGTAAAATATAAAAACGGGGGAGAGTTTATTTGTGGGTGGATTGGGCTGGTGGTGTGAATGGGCTGAGGGTGTGGTGGATTGGGCTTGGGGGTGTGTTTGGATTTGGTATTTTGGGGTATATAATAAACAAGGGTCCGTTTGGTAAGTAACAAATCACAAGGACCATACAAGTAATTTTCAAAAAATGAGGGGTTGGGTTTGTCATTTTTCCATAGTTATCACAAGGGCTAAACATAACAAGTCCGAATAGTATAAGGGTTATAAAAGATAATTTTCCATTTTTGAAAACCCGGGGGACTTGTTTTGCAATTTATGAAACTCCAGGGGCCAAATTGTAACTTTCTTCAAACTTTTTACCCAAGGATCACATTTGCCAACTTTTAATTTCCCAAGGACCAAAATTTACTTTTTTTACCAAGAAATACTTCCCAGGGACCAAATCTGTCAATTTATGAAGTTGAGGGATTTAATTTGTAAATTTCCAAAACTTTTGAGATTTTTCACCAAAGGACTAAATATGACCACTTAGGATTTCAAAAGGACCTTTGGTGATTTTTCTTTCCAAATAAGTACTCAGGGACTATTTTTGCCAATTTTTGAAAGTTGGGGGACTAAAACTGCCAATTATGCAAACTTTGTACGTTTTTCATCTGTTTTTGCTCATTTTGCATCTAAGACATATAAAACACAATTTTGAAATATTTTTAGTATTTTGATGCATTATTGAGTGTTTTTGTATGTTTTGCAGTTCAGATTTGACCAAAAATTATGAGTGTTTGAGCACTCATCAATCCCCCACACTAAACTATTGCTAGTCCCTAGCAATAAAATGTTTTTGAAAACTTAATGGATTTTAAACTCTTTACCAAAAGCCATCACTTCTGGAGTAGCCAGATGTATCGATTCAAGTAAGAACTATGGTCCACCTGATAACCATGTGATTTTGAGCAAACCACCAGCTGTCAACGGATTTGATTAGTCTTTACCAAAAGCCGTTTGCTTCTGGACTAGCCAACTCTTGATGGACAAAGTCAACATCTTGTTGAGCTGATTACGAATTATGGATTTTCCACTACCTTTACCACAAGCCATAATCTTGCGGGCTAGCCAACTCATTCGATTTATGGGATATGGCGAGTTGAGGTACCATACAATTTTGGGCAAATTGCAAGCCATCAACGGATTTGATGTATCTTTACCAAGAGACGTTTGCTCCTGGATTAGCCAATCCTTTTGTCGTTTAGACATGGCGGACTGATAACCACAAAAAATTTGAAATTCAAGTGAAATTTTTTTTTAAAATTTTTGAGATTTTGGCCAAAAACAGGGGTACTAGATAGTAAAATATGATAAAATTCGCTAGAATACCCCCCCCCCCCCACACACACACTTAGAATGAATATTGTCCTCAATATTCAAAGTCCCGGCTATTATGCCGACTCTTTGAACGTAAAAGGGCAACATTACAAGCTAAATGTGGAAATACCAGTTTGTATTTTCACTTCATTTGTAACCACAGTGTGGGTAACTCCCCCACACTTAGGGTGAAAACCCTATAAGCATGCTACTGTTTTTGTTTTCCGAGTCGCTAGCTTGACTCGACCCCGAATTCATTTGTCCTTGGGGAAGCATGATGTGGAAGAAACAATCTCCATCGGACTTTCATTCAAGATGTTTGGACAAACATTTGAAGCACGTGAAAGTTCCACACCGATGAGATAAATTCCCGGCTTAAGATAGTATAAACTATAAGCGGTGATGCCGGGGTCAAAGATAATGTCTTCATTCCCGAAGGATTGAAGAACAGGAGAAGTCACCCGATAGGTGAAGAAAGGTAGAAAGATCGTGATGACAATCAAGATAAAGTCATCATCATCAAAAAGAGAATCCATAATTGGTGTATCATGAATCTCATCATTTAAGCTCGTATGATCTAGACATATTATGGGTGGGAAGGTTGGGATTTTGATATCAATCAAATTCTCAAGGTTGAGAATATTTCCCTCCGGAAAACAAAGATCAACTTTGTCTAGATCAAAGTGAAAGTTATCATACTCCGGTGGAGATATGATATGAGTGAGTTCACCGGAGAACTCCTCAAAGGTGAATAAATCATATTCGGGGAGAGAAATTTGAGAATGAGAAGTGGTACTGCCACTAATCTTCTCTTCCATATGATCAAAAGTAAAGGCTTGAAACTCCGGAATAGGATCATCGGAGACAATGTCACTATCCTTAATTAGGATAGGAGATGAAACAGGTTTCATTTTGAAAGCCTCGATTTTAGAAATGAGGAGATCGACATTCAATAATGTTGCACGAAGTGCTTCATCCTTGATTTCAGTGTCAATTTCAACATTCTCTTCTTCTAAGCTAACTAGCTTAGAAGGTAATTCTTCCATAAAAACGATGTCTCCACAAGATAACGAATTGTCATCAGTAGAATCGGAGAACATCTGAACATCATCATTCGGGAAGACAAGAGGAGGAGGAATATCACACATATGATCAAGAATTCCCTGTGACTCTCTTGGGATTGGAACAAGGTTCTCAACACTAGACTTTATGAATTCGTCCGATTCCCTTTCAGGAACAGTGTCAAGATGCTCGTCCCCCATGCTCAGAGAGTGAGTGGGAACCTCGGGTGTGATAAGAGTGGGTTGAGATGGAATCTCAACTGATGGAATCTCATCTGATGAACCTGATGAATCTTTATAAAATCTAAGGATATCAAGTGTATCCTCATCATCACTGTCATCAGGAATGAAACGAAATCGAGAGCTAGATCTGGCTGCTTTTTCTTTTGCTATTGATTCCCAAATAGATCTTTCATAAGCATCTTGGGAATTTATTTTAGCAGCCTGTTAGTCAGCTAACAATTCTTCCATCGATTTTTGTTTTGGATTATCTGGGGTATGTGTTATTCCTTTCAAGTCTTTCACTAAATCCAAAAGATCAAGGAGAAGACTTTGAGGAATTGGTGGAGATGGAGGTTCGTCATAATACGATGTGTCAAAAGTGTCACAAGGAAATGGATTCCTTGTTTGACAATCGGAGCTGAAGTGTGGACCTCCACAGTAATCACAACAGTAAAACTGATGTGGCTGTGAGTCGTATGTGCTAAAGTCATAATTGTTATCAGGAAACTGCTCATAGACAAGCGTGTTTCCCGATTGACAATCAGAACTGTAGTGTAAACCACCACAGTACTCACAACAGTAAAACTGCTGAGTATCTTGGTGTGGTAGCTGGTGGAATAAATCAGTCGTGTCATGGTAGGAATAGGGATCTTGGTTATAGACAGACCCATTTCCTGACTCTACCATGCCCTAACTGGGGCAATTGCCACTATTATGAGGATTACCACACCAGTGGCAAATAAGAAAGTGTGGATGAGACATAGAAAGAATCAAATGTGTATAGAGGGGTAGGGATAAAGAATCAAAAAGGTGAGAGGGTAAAGGTGAGTATTTTTGGGTTTTTGGATAAAAATTTTGTACAAATAGGAAAGAAAATGTTTTTGTGTTTTTGTGTTCGTTGAAAACTGATTTAAAATGTTTTCGGGAACAGTTTTGTTTTTATATGATAATAATAAGATAATATGAACAAGGGTGGTAAATATATAATGGATGTATATCCCGATTCACTAATCTGAAAACCGTTTTAGAATAACACGCACAACCTCCCCGGCAGCGGCGCCAAAATTTGATTGATATCAAAATAGTCAACCTAAATTGACCAGGGAATGGTCAACCAGGTCAAACAGCCTAGAATCAATCTCCGCGGAAGTATAGGGTTTCCCCGGGTCGTTATGTCCAGACGAGGTGTGATGGTTATTAAACGGATCTGTGATCGGGTGAATTTGGATGAAAAGGGGGTTTGTGATTGATTACACTACTGATTTGTACAATAAAATAGCTTAAATAAGCTATATGAATAAGACGGGAAAGTTAGAAAAACCAGAAACGTTTAAAACCTAAAAACGCGTACGTTCACGTTTTAAATAACGTAAACGTACAAAATAAAATGTGAAAACTGAAATCTGAAAACCCCCAGGGGGTGAAAATGACACTTTTACAAACTTAAAATAAAAAGAAAATTTAAAATGAAAATGAAATTATTAACATTATTATTTTAATATTTAAATACTATTTAATTAATTAAACTATTTAAAAAGTAATTTAAATAAACTAAAAATGATAAACACTACAAATTAAACTAAAAACTTGTAAAAATAATTTCTAAAACTTAAAATGAACTTGAAGAAAGTATAAAAATTAAAAATAAATATTTTTGTCTTTTTATGGATTTTCTAGTAATTAAAAACTAATTAATTATTAATTACCTAATTAAATTATTTTAAATTATAAAAAATAGCAAATGAACAGTAAAAATTCTACAAAAATTCCTAAAATTATATTATATTATATAAGAGCTAGGAAAAATATAAAAACTAGGTCTTGCTTAATAAAATCTAATTATGCTATTTAAAACTTAATTATTAATTAATTACTGATAAAACTAATATTAAATCTAATAAATACCAAATGATAAAATAAAAATCTGAGAAAATTACTAAAATTACTTTAATATAAAAGTAATTTAATAAAAATATAAAAAAGCTAAGTTCTTAAAAAAAATTTAAAAATGAAAATTTAAATTTAAATTACATTAAATAGAAACTATCACTTAAAATTAAATTGACTTTTCTGGATTTTTCCTTTACAAAACTATTTTATAACTAAAAACAACTAACTTTTATGAAAACAACTTTTTTGTAGCTTAAAAATAAGCACTGTGGAAGCTTATTTGCTCCACAGTTGACTTTTATTGACCAAAGAAGGAAATAAGCTCAAATGCGCTTAAGTGGGGCCCACTATGGATGATTCTGATCCAAATAACTTATTTGGACATGATTAAGCTGGAAAAGGTACTTGGGATCCACAGAATAAGGAATTAAGCCACAAAAAGCACTTGGCTTATTGTTTCTAAACTGAAAAATGGGACAGATTTGGGGAGCTGATTCAGGTGGGTCCCAGGGCTTTTAAGATCAAACCACTGGTTGGAATGTAGAGAGGGGTAGGAGGGGGTTGAAAGGAACAAAGTGGAGGGGCTGTGGACCACTGTGGTGGCCAGAAACCACCACCAAAGTGGTGGTGATGGTGGTGATATCTGTGCAGCAAGGCAAGGGGTCTCCCCTGCAAGTGTTTTTGGAGCTCAGTGGGGCCCAGCAGAAAAATCACAAAAATGAGGAAGCAATGGGACCTTAAAGATGAGGTGGTAGACAACAAATTTAAACAAGTTTCAGGGCTTAAATCAACTCACATAAATCATAAAAATTCCTTGAATTTTTTGAAAAATTTAAGAACATGCAACTTTAACTTTTTCATATGAACTAACAAATTGACTTTGGTGACTTTTGTTTGATCTCAATTGATTGAAAACATGTTTCTAAGCTAAAATGGGACTAAGTTAAGCTAAGACAACAACTTCTAAATTGAAATGGGTGAGATTTGAACTCAAAAGTTCCAACAGTGGAACTGCCATGGTTCTTGAGTAATGATTTTGACTTTTTAAGGAAAAACACTTAGGTTTTAGTGTTTAACTGAGATACTTGGTACATTTGTAAAGTACATTAAACAAGAACAACCATAAAAATACCCTCTAACACAGTAAACTCCTTAGAACCAAACACTCCCTTATTGATTGACTGTGTGGATTTTTCAAAGGAACTTACTGTATTGGACTTCCAACATAAGAAATAAGTGCTCACTAACCCATTTTATTACAAATTAAGCACTAAGGATTCAATAGTAGGCAGTACATAATAAACAAAAATGAAAAGCTTAAAATGGCACAACTAGCAGTTGAGAAATAAACTTCAAACTAAGTTACTACAGGCTTCCTAGTAAGCATAACTTGCAATTATATGTACAAATAAGCAAAGAGAAACAGGTAAAAACAGCAAATGAGTAGGTGAGCAGTATGATGCCAAGAAATTAAGAAAAATACTTACAAATGGATTCCAAACTTAGGAATGGAAGAGAAAAGCTGCAACAACTTATGAATCAACTCCAGGAGACCCTATGTATCTTCTTAAACTATTCTGAATAAGCAAATGCTTATTACTTTATAACCTTATGATCACAGTTGACTATTTGTTGACTGTTTTGAAACCTTTTGAATAAGCAATATTTGTGGAACAATTGATTAACCAACAGTTATAAGCAGCTAAGATAAGCTAAAACCCACAGAAAACTAGTTGGTGAGGATTCATTAAACCTATACTAACATCCTTGAAGTCATAAGCTCAATTCCTGAAACTAGTTACAAGAAGCTTAAAGAAAAACTGACTTAGATTAAAAAACCTAAAATTGAGATTACATAAAGTTATCATACACTTAGAAAAACAAATTACAACCTTAGTTAACTAAGTTTTACAACTGAATATCAAAATTACTCTAATGCGACATAGTTAAGCTAAAACTAAAACTAATTTCTACTCTAACAACTTTCTTCTGATCTTTTTCTTTTCTTTTATAGACCTTGGGCATCCTTCTCTCTCTATCCCACTTCATTACAGCCATTGGATGGCTTTGAGATGATCACAACCCTTGAAATATAAGATTGGCACCAAATTGATTTTTGCAAAAAAGTCTTGGTAACTTGGATGATTTTAAGAGCAATTAATGCATTTTGGATTATGTGGAAGAGGAGGGAACATGAAGAGGTGAAGGTGAGCTGGAGGTGAGGGCTTGGCAGGGGGTAGCAGGTGCAAGTGGTGGTGGTATTTGTGGGAGGGAAGAGAGTCAAACCAGGGGTTGACTGGAGTAAAATATAAAAACGGGGGAGAGTTTATTTGTGGGTGGATTGGGCTGGTGGTGTGAATGGGCTGAGGGTGTGGTGGATTGGGCTTGGGGGTGTGTTTGGATTTGGTATTTTGGGGTATATAATAAACAAGGGTCCGTTTGGTAAGTAACAAATCACAAGGACCATACATGTAATTTTTAGAAAATGAGGGGTTGGGTTTGTCATTTTTCCATAGTTATCACAAGGGCTAAACATAACAAGTCCGAATAGTATAAGGGTTATAAAAGATAATTTTCCATTTTTGAAAACCCGGGGGACTTGTTTTGTAATTTATGAAACTCCAGGGGCCAAATTGTAACTTTCTTCAAACTTTTTACCCAAGGATCACATTTGCCAACTTGTAATTTCTTAAGGACAAAAATTAACTTTTTTTTACCAAGAAATACTTCCCAGGGACCAAATCTGTCAATTTATGAAGTTCAGGGATTTAATTTGTAAATTTCCAAAACTTTTGAGATTTTTCACCAAAGGACTAAATATGACCACTTATGATTTCAAAAGGACCTTTGGTGATTTTTTTTTCCAAATAAGTACTCAGGGACTATTTTTGCCAATTTTTGAAAGTTAGGGGAGTGAAACTGCCAATTATGCAAACTTTGTACGTTTTTCATCTGTTTTTGCTCATTTTGCATCTAAAACATATAAAACACAATTTTGAAATATTTTTAGTGTTTTGATGCATTACTGAGTGTTTTTGTATGTTTTGCAGTTCAGATTTGACCAAAAATTATGAGTGTTTGAGCACTCATCACCCACCAAGTACCCCACAAGTCCTACCATCATTTGAGGCACACACACCACCCATGACTTACCCGAAAGAAGTAGGAGAGACTATGGGAGCCCCGATTGAGGTAGAGCCCTTGGACCAAACACAACTAGAGAATATAGGTTTTAACACTTATAGTGATGACCTTTCTTTTAGTTATAGGGAAGTTCCTAGTTTTGATGAACCGGAGCCTCAACCAAAACCGTTACCTAATCTTCTATCCTTGGATGAAAATTTAGGAATTGAAATAGGTCCCGATCCACCCATCAAACCATATAGTCCGGGTAGTCTTAGGACAAAGGTAGTGGACTCTAAGCCTTGTAGAGAGGAAGCCAATATAGGAATGGAAAATGACCTTACATGCTTACATCACCCATTTATGATTGATCACAAGAAACATTATGGGTTTAAACCGGGTTTATTAGGTCAAGATGGATCCCCAACTAGGAGTCTCTTGAAGTTGATTGAAAATGATCCCTTTCTAGGAGAAAATCTTAATCCACCCATTAACCCGATTGAATTACGTAAGGTTATGATGATAGGAGCACACCCCTTTGAGCATATAATTCATCCACCACTCTTTTCTAACGTGGCATATTTCCACCCTAAGGGTGTGTATCGCTACTTCCACCTGCACTTAATTCAAAGTGTAGGAAAAACCTCCCCTATTTCCTTTAAATAAGGGTAGAGACAGGCTCATGACTCGAACAAAAACAAGCGCTTCTTGGGAGGCAACCCATGTTTTGTGTGTTTTTATTTGTTTGTTTGTTTGTTTGTTTGTTTGATTTTATTTGTTTCCGTATGCATGTTTTATTTTTGTTGCTTGTGGCTCATGTTTCAAAATAAATTGTGAAAATGCTTTATTTTGTTTTTAACTTCGTCTTAATTGCATATAAAGGTATTTTGCAAAAGATAAGTGTAAGAGAGATCCAAATTTGTTTATAAGAACGAAATTGAGCATGAACCACAACAATATTAAATGGACATGTGTATTAGTACTTGTTAGAGTCAAATGCTTGTATCGAGTCATAATGATGTTTTGCAGGATTTTCCAGGAAGTAGGACATAAGTTTTTTCAGAAATTTTCCGGAAACTTAACATAAAGATTTCTGCAGGTCACTTCTGACGGCGTCACGTGTAAAAAATCTGGAAATTTTACCCGTTTTGTTTTTCTAATGGAATTTTAAAGTTTTTGTTGAATTATTAGTTTTATAATCTTCAGGAAATCTGCAAACTTCATTCCACAAGCATTATATCTTATTTTGTTTTCTAGGATTTAGTAACTTATGTAGATTGCCGCCGATTTTATGCGAGGTTGCCTTGTCTGTTTTCTCAGGATTTACAGGTTATGTATGACAAGAAGATGATTTATTTTTCTGGAAGGGAAGCTTTGATTGTTCATTTTCTTGGAGGAAGATCTAACCTGGCCACCTTATTATCCATACCGAGCGAATCAGGGGAGTATTTGATTTCATTCTTTTTACTTTTTCAATTTTACATTCTTTACTTGAACATTGGGGACAATGTTCATCCTAAGTGTAAGGGGAGGGTAAAATGATGATACCTTACAGATAAACTTTCGCTTGAGTTTGTTTGTTTGATAGTAGATGTGTAATAAAACTATGAGAAATACTTGTTAGTGCAATTTTAGCGCCAAATTTAAATTTGTTTACAATATTTAGGAGTGAAACTTTAGCCATAGCAAGCGTCTCATGGATAGGAGATTGTATGACTAGCACATAACCGTATCATTCAAAAAAAAATTCCACCCAAATATGTGAGGTTCGCTTTTAGATTTGATAGGAAAAGTATTTACTATTAGTGCTTATGAGTGTACCGGTAGCATTTAGATTCTAGAACTTGCGTTAGTGATGCATCCCGAGACCGCTAGTGAGACTACATTCGTGTGGTAGGATTTACTACATGATGAGAGGCATTAGGATCACCCTTGTGTTAAACCCGTATCATAATTACTTGACCATTTAAGTCATATTACTTGGCTAGTTAAGTCAACTAATTTTTCCCACACCTTAGCGTTGTACTCATTTTTAGTACACGAAACCCCTAGTACACCCCTCCGAGCCTATCTTTTCATTTCTAACTTTAAGCATTTTACTTAAAGGAAGAATTTGTTACACCCCACTTAAATGTACACCCAAATCGCCTTAGCCTTCCGTGTATGCACTCATCTTTAGTGCATTATTGTTATTTGTTAAACCCTAAGTTAACTATCTAATTGATTACATGGTTGCTAAGTCGAGTCATATCCTTGTACATATTGTTTTGGGACGATTGGGACTCATGGGTAAAGTACTTATTTCATGGAGTAATGGGGAAGAACATCATATTATTACCCCCGTATGTGCGTTAATCTTAAAAGTACTCCAAGTGTTTTGATTTTATTAAATTCGAGTCATTAGATTAGTTTATTGTAAAGTATGTAAAAATTCAAGTGTAAGGGGAATTTTCATTCCCTACGATATATTATTTTGGATGGTAGGGTAAGAGTGTATGCAAAAAAAAAAAAAAAAAAAAAGAAAAAAAATCAAAAAATCAAGAAAAAGAAAAAAAAAATAGAAAAAGAAAAGAGAAAAAACATACGGACTACCATCCCGTTTCATTCTATGTTTATTTTATGTTTTTATTATTTTTCATTTATTAGCATAAGTCGAGTCTAGTCTTGGCATAGCAAAGCCACATTGTACATGTAATTAACCAAGAGTGTTAACTTGCCACCAGTAAAGACTGCCTATATCCAACAAAACCGTGTATTTCATATCCCTACACCTAACGTTACAACCCTTTAAAAAGACCTCTTTGATAGTTTATCCTAGGTGCTTACGCCATGTGGTGGAGGTTTGATCCTCTCCCAAGCCTATGGTAATCTATTTTGCTATGACAGGTAGTGAGAGATGTTTTCCATTTCCATATTGTAATTTATACTTTATTACACCCGAGAGATGTGAGTATCTAAACACTATTTGTGAGGTGCTAGCGTATGACCTCCGTGCTTGTCTTTGGTCTTTAGTGGAACGATTATTTGTTGTAATTACTTTTATATTAGTGTTAAATGACCCCTAACTTGTATTTTGAGTAGAATAAAAGCACATTTGCTTGAGGACAAGCAAATCTCAGGTGTAAGGGTATATGATGAGGCAAAAAATGAACCACTTTTAGGGGGTCCTTTAAGCCCGGAATTGAATTTATTAGATCAAATATTGCCCTAAATCGTTCCTTTTGTGATTTTAGGTACTTTGGGAGTGAAATCTGGAAAAGGAAGCAATTCGGACGTTTTTGGAGCATAAAAGTGAAGAAAACGCCAAAGACTTAATTTTCCATGCTGGAAACAGTGTTTGACGGCGTCAAGAGGAAGAATTTGACGGCGTCAAGAGTAAAAACCATGACGACCCAGTACAAACATGAAGGCGTCACAAGTAGAGCGTCAAGAGTTAAATGTGTGACGGCCTGCAAAAGTGGACTACATGACGGCGTCAGATGTAGATCTAGGCAATCCGAGGATTTATTTGGCGGCGAGATGACGGCGTTACAAGTTTGTTCTTGACGCCGTCCCCTCCTAATATCTATATATAGTTTTCTAATTTTCATTCATTAAGAGGAACTTTTGTGGAGAAACCCTAGGGCCGAACCTTGTACGAATTTTACAGCTTTTCAAGGGTTTTCAACCCTTGAATCCTTACATGTTCTATTGAGATAAGTCTTCTCTTAATTCAGTCAATATGTCTATGTGTTGGTTGTCTATATCTTGTGCTTGTCTTGATTTCAACATGCTAGGCTAGATTTATCTTGTGTTTGCTTAGATCTAATGAAACCTAGATGTTGATTATGTGTTGATTACTTGTTTATGGTTGTATTGGATGAATGATTTCAATGTTAGGCTTAAGAAAACTGGCAGATCTCCATTGTGTAACATGCTTGAACGTCTTAGGAAACATGAACCGATGTGTACTAGGTTTTATTGGTTGTATTTAATGCATGAGTAAATTCTAATGATCCCATGTTAGGAGCTTCTTGCAGGCTCGACATAGGAGTGAAGTAGGCACTCATAGGATTGGGGAAGTAAGTACGCCACCCCATGAATAGTATTAAGGAATACAATCCGTCATCCACGCAACTATAACAAGTAATTAACGAGTAAAAGATATCTAGGGAGTAATGAAATCTAAGTAAACACATTTTGCCCACATATTGCTCATAACCTTAGTTTAATATAGTTTATTTTCATTTTTAATATTTTATTTTGATTGCATCTTTAGTATTGGGTTAGTTGACTAGCAACTAATTCCGCCCAAATCCTTCAAAACCCGAGATTTTATTTTGCTTTCATAAAAATATAAAAAAACAAAAAGAATCACCCCTCATCTCTAGATATAGTATTTAGGTTTTCTAATCCAAGCGACACTATTCCTAGCTGAACGATCAATCCCCCGGTACTTGTCATTATACTATACTACATCGATCAGGTACACTGCCTGGTGGGGGTTGTAAGCTTCTCAATATCCCTTGAGAGGTAAAGTCTGGTGCAATCCCTACGCATCAACTATATATAGATAATACAGGGTGACGACATCAAGAAGGAATTTGTGACGCCGTCAACTCGCCGCCTATAATGAAATCGGATTGCCTAGATCCACTTTTGATGCCGTCATGTGTAAAATTGTTCTGGGCCGTCACTAATACTTGGACCATGACGGCCTTGGGTGACGCCGTCATCTCCTATGTACAAAACTATTTGGATCGTCACGTGTATTGTCCACTTCCACCTCTTGTATTACTCTTGACGCCGTCACTTGGAAACTCTTGACGCCGTCAGGTACTGTTCCCAACAAAGAAAATTAAGACTTGCCATTTTCTTCACTTTTATGCTCCAAAAACGTCCAAAATGCTTCCTTTACCAGATTTCACTCTAAAAGTACCTAAAACGATTTAGGGCAATATTTGATCAAATAAATTCGAATTCGGGCTAAAATGACCCCTTAAAAACGGTTCATTTTTCGCCTCATCAAATACCCTTACACTTGAGATTTGCTTGTCCTCAAGCAAATGCGGTTTTATTCTAATCAAAATACAAGTTAGGGGTCATTTAACACTAATATAAAAGTAATTACAACAAATAATCGTTCCACTAAAGACCAAAGACAAGTACGGAGGTCATATACTAGCACCTCACAAATAGTGTTTAGTTACTCACATCTCTCAGGTGTAATAAAGTATATATCACAATATGGAAATGGAAAACATCTCTCACTACCTATCATAACAAAATAGATTACCATAGGCTTGAGAAAGGATCAAACCTCCACTACTTGGCGTAAGCACCTAGGATAAACTATCAAAGAGGTCTTTTAAAAGGTTATAACGTTAGGTGTAGGGATATGGAATACACGATTTTGTTGGATAAAGGCAATATTTACTGGTGGCGAGTTAATCATCTTGGTTGCTAAGCCAAGACTAGACTCGACTTAAGCTAATAAATCAAAAATAACAAAAGCATAAAACAAACATAAAATGAAACGGGATGATAATCCGTATGTTTTTTTCTCTTTTCTTTTTCTATTTTTTTTTCTTTTTCTTGGTTTTTTCGATTTTTTTTTTTTTTTTTTTTTTTTTTTTTGCATACACTTTTACCCTACTATCCAAAATAATATATCATACGGAATGTACATTCCCCTTACACTTGAATTTTTACATACTTTACAATAAACTAATCTAATGACTTGAATTAAGATAATCAAAACACTTGGAGTACTTTTAAGATTAACGCACATATGGGGGTAATAAATGATGTTCTTCCCCATTACTCCAAAACACAAGTAGTTTACCCATAAATCCCAATCGTCCCAAAACAATATGTACAAGATATGACTCGACTTAGCAACCATGTAATCAATTAGATAATTAACTAAGAGTTTAACATGTAACAAAAATGCACTAAAAATGAGTGCATACACGGAAGGCTAAAGTGATTTGGTTGCACATTTAGGTGGATTGTAAACAAATTCTTCCTTTAAGTAAGATGCTTAAAGTAAGAAACGAAAAGATAAGCTCGGAGGGGTGTACTATGGGTTTCGTGTACTAAAAATGAGTACAACGCTAAGGTATGGGAAAAATTAATTGACTTTACTAGCCAAGTAATATGACTTAAATGGTCAATTAATTATGATACGGGTTTAACACAAGGGTGATCTTAATGCCTCTTATCATGTAGTAAATCCTACTACACGAATGTAATCTCACTAGCGGTCTCGGGATGCATCACTAATGCAAGTTCTAGAATCTAAATGCTACCGGTACACTCATAAGCACTAATAGTAAATGCTTTTCCTATCAAATCTAAAGGCGAACCTCACATATTTGGGTGGAAAATTTTTCTGAATGGTACGGTTTTGTGCTAGTCATACAACTCCTATCCATGAGACGCTTGCTAAGGCTAAAGTTTCACTCCTAAATGTTGTAAAAAATTTTAAATTTGGCGCTAAAATTACACTAACAAGTATTTCTCTTAGTTTTATTACACACCTACCATCAAACAAACAAACTCAAGTGTACTAGTATCCTATAAGGTATCATCATTTACCCTCCCCTTACACTTAGGATGAACATTGTCCCCAATGTTCAATTAAAGAATGTAAAAGTGAAACAGGTAAAAGAATGAAAGCAAATACTTCCCTGATTCGTTCGGTGTGGATAGTGTGGTAACAAGGTTAGATCTTCCTCCAAGAAAATGAACATTCAAAGCTTCCCTTCCAGAAAAATAAATCATCTTGTTGTCATACATAACCTTTTAAACCTGAGAAAACAAACAAGGCAACCTCGCGTAAAATCGGCGGCAATCTATATATACTAACAAGTCCTAGAAAAGAAATTAAGATATAATTCTTTTGGAATGAATGTTTGCAGATTTCCTGGAGTTTATAAAACTAAAGAATTAACAAAAACTTTAAGACTCCATTAGAAAAACAAAACTCGCAAAATTTCCAGAATTTTACACATGACGCCGTCAGGAGTTAACTCCTGACGCCGTCAGAAGTGACCTGCAGAAATCTTTACGTTAAGTTTCCGGAAAATTTCTGGAAAAACTTATGTCCTACTTCCCGGAAAATCCTGCAAAACATCATTATGACTCGATACAAGCATTTGACTCTAACAAGTACTAATACACATGTCCATTTAATATTGTGGAGAATCATGATCAATTTCGTTCTTAGAAACAAATTTGGGGTTTCCCCTTACACTTAGCTTTTGAAAAATACCTTTATATGAAGTTAAGACGAAGTTAAACAACAAAATAAAGCATTTTCACAATTTTAGTTTGAAACATGATACCAACAATAAAAATAAAGCATGCATACGGAAAAAAATAACAATCAAACAAATTAAAATCACACAAAACATGGGTTGCCTCCCAAGAAGCGCTTTTCTTTATTTACGAGTCTTGTAGCTAGACTTAAGGCCATGGGCTACCGTGTATCGCTTATGCTCACATATCCAAGGGTGAGCCATCTAATAGTCGCCTCATCTTTCTTATAGTCATCACTTAGCTCTAAACATCCGCGATAACACCTTTTATTCTTTTCATGAGGATATTTAAGCCCTTTTCTTTTATCATTCTCACTTACCATTTCTAGGGGTGGATACCTGCTACATTTCTCCATAGAGAAATCCTTGAACCTAGGGTGTGCACGGGGCATTTGGTAAACAAAATCTTCATCCACATCCGAGAATGTCATTAACCCTTCCATAAGTTTTTCATCAAGGTTGGTCATCCTTTTGAAGGGTTTCCCAAACACAACTTCGGTTAACTTACTATCGATAAATTCTCCTAGATTCTCCATAACCATGAACTCAACAAGTTAAACAAAGCTTCCTACAAACACATGCAATGACATTGCCCTAGCAATAATATTATCTCCTTTGTATTCTAACTCATCTACCATAATTTTATTGTATTCACTACGCGAGATTATGTTCATTGGTAGAGATGAGTTAAGGTAGGCATCAAAGCTCCTAAATCCAATTTTACAAGGAAATTGCATATTAAATGGGTTATCATTCTCAATCCTTGTTCTAGGGTCGACGTACCTAAGAGGGTCCACTTCATCATCCATCCTATTCTCATTAATTGCGTCACCATCATCTAGGTCCTCATCGGAGTCCGAATAGTAAAAAGGACTAGCCCTATGGTCATTATCATGGTTGGACTCCTCCATCTCAGAGTTATTGTCAAAGTGATGGTTAGGTGAGAGATTAGGTGGGTTCTCATTTTCCACTAAAGGAATTGGGGCGGGCATTTGGAAAATCCTACGACGAAAAACACGAATAACAGGAATCAAACGATAAATGTTATTGTTATTCATCGAGTTAGTTTACGAACAAAGGAAACAAAAGAAATAATATAGACTAAAGAGATCCTAAAAAAAATAAAAAATAAAAAAATAAATAAAAAAAAAATCTTACTAGAAAGGAATCTAGCAAGTAGACCTAATAAAAAGAAATACTAACCTAGACAATAACTATTCCCTGGGCTGCGGCGCCAAAAACTTGATACGTGGGAATCGCACCAGGCTTTACCTCTCGAGGGATCTCGAGAAGCTTACAACCCCCACCAGGCAGTGTACCTGATCGTTGTAGTATAGTATAGTGACAAGTACCGGGGGATTGATCGTTCAACTCAGGAATAGTGTCGCTAGGATTAGAAAGCCTAAAAACTAGGTCTAGAGGTGAGGGATGATTCTTTTTTGTATTTTTATGTTTTATAAAAGCAAGTAAAATTCTCGGTTTTGGAAGAGTGGGCGGAATTAGTTGCTAGCCAACTAACCCAATTAACTACTAATGCAATAAAAATAAAATAACAAAAATGAAATGAACTAATTATACTAATTTGGTGTAAACAATGATGGGGAAGGTTGTGTTTACTTAGGTTTCATTACTCCCTAGATATCTTTTACAGGTTGATCGCTTGTTACAATTTCATGGATGACGGGTCATATTCCTTAATACTAGTCGTAGGGCCGTGTACAATATTCCCTAACTCTATAGGATCCTACTTCACTCCTATGTCGAGCCGTTAGAAGCTCCTAACATGGGATCATTAGAATTCTCCTACGCATTAAATACAACCAAATATCATAGTACACCTCTGATCATGTTTCTTAAGACGTTCAAGCATGTTACCAATGGAAGTCTGCCAGTTTTCTTAAGCCTAACATCGAATACAATCGTCCGTAACAACTATAAACAAACAATCAACCCATAATTAACATCTAGGTTTCACTACATCTAAGCAAACACAAAAGAGATCTAGCCGAGCATGTTAAATTGAAGACAAGTGTAAGATATATTCAAGCAACACATAGACATATTGAATGAATTGAAAGACTACTTATCTCAAATTGAACATGAAAGTTTCAAAGGGTTAAAACCAAAAGCTGTGAAAATCGGCCTAGGGTTTTTCCCTCAAAGTTGCACACTAATGAATGAAATTTGGAAAATTATATATAGATAATACATGGTGACGGCGTCAAGAAGGAATTTGTGACGCCGTCAACTCGCCGCCTATAATGAAATCGGATTGCCTAGATCCACTTTTGACTCCGTCATGTGTAAAATTGTTCTGGGCCGTCACTAATGTACAAAACTCTCTGGATCGTCACGTGTATTGTCCACTTCTACTTCTTGTATTACTCTTGATGCCGTCACTTGGAAACTCTTGACGCCGTCAGGTACTGTTCCCAGCAAGGAAAATTAAGACTTTGCCGTTTTCTTCACTTTTATGCTCCAAAAACGTCCAAAATGCTTCCTTTTCCAGATTTCACTCCAAAAGTACCTAAAATGACAAAAGGAATGATTTAGGGCAATATTTGATCAAATAAATTCGAATTCGGGCTAAAATGACCCCTTAAAAATGGTTCATTTTTCGCCTCATCAATGTGCTTGAGAACTAGATTACATTTTTTCCCAAGTTTCTTGTCTTGTGATGTTTAAGACACACACATGTAAATTATGATTCTTTCACTCTACCCACCGAGGCAAGTCTATGCGCATGATTATATAGGTGTTTTTGCTTACATCTTCTCTAGCTTCCTCGAAGATGTTCATCTCAATTTTTGTAGTGTCTCGCTCGTTTTAATTACAGCTATCACTAGGTCTTTTTTCTTATATAATTTCAATTTTAGAATATGTAGATAGTCATCCTGACTTGTATTCTATCACACTTTTTTTTTCATTAATGCTCTTTAATTTACGACTAACCATACACCGATGCCTTTTCTCCAACTAACATACTTGTCATGGTGAAACTTTCATTAATATTCAGTAGTACTGAACTCGTTGATAAAATGTGTTTTGGGTCAACCCAATCCCCCACACTCTCCATTTGGCAATAACCTGTATTGTCAGTGCCAAGATTCTGCTTGTTAGTTGTTCTCACTGTTATTCATCTCCCCATCTCTCAGGTTATATGTCATGCCTAGTTGTAGAATATATTTTCTCTTTGTACGTCTTTCCGGCAGACACTTCTAATGATGGTAAGCCTATTAAAATTTTTAACAAGGTTGAAGCTGGATCATGCTGATTATGTCAGCAATGTGCTTTGTTTCCTGCAGTTTGGATTTAAAACTTGTCCATCATGAAAATCAATCTCGTCAACATCCCAAAATTACAAGTTACAAAAGTTGCTTGAAGTTGATTTTGTTCACTGAACCTGGTGAGGTTTCTTAGTCAATCATTTGATTTCTAAACAATTTAAGAAAACAATCAGCGATTCTCCTCTTGGTCATATATCTATTGAAGAGGTATCAGTTGTGGAAAACTAGAAGGGAGGGGGGGTTGAATAGTTTTACGTCTTTTTCGTTTTATAAAAGTTTGCTTCTAAAGAATAGATGCAAATTTCAGAAATCTTTGATACAAAAATATAGATACTAGTTTATTCACACTTATCGTATAAACATTACTTATATAGAATGTTGAGTAAAAATTATGATTTCATATATCACATATATATATATATATATATATATATATATATATATATATATATATATATATATATATATATATATATATATATAGACCGAGGATCAGGTGCGGAATTCAATTTTTAGTGCGGATGTGCGGATGGATCTGGACCGCCCATTCCAGATCTGATCTTGACTTTTTGTAAAAAAGTCAAGATCTGACGCTAATATCACGGTACCAATTGATCATGAAAACGATTTTTTTGATTTTTTTCCTTCTCAGCGATCCTTACTCTAGTTGTGTTCTTTTATTTTTTTATTTTTTCAGATTTTTCTGAGTACCTTTTTCTTTTTTGATTATGAGTGCTAATGTGATATTAACGATATTATGAGTGGTACCGTGATTTTAAGCTTTTTTACATGTAAAAATGAACCGTGATATTAAAAACCCATGATAGTTACTGTGATATTATAAAACCAACGTGAAATTAAGCTTTTTTACATGTAAAAATGAACCGTGATATTGAAAAAGTTACTTTGATATTAGTAAAAAACTTAATATCATTGTTTTTTTTATTACGATATTAAGAAAAAGTTAAAGTGATATTAAAAAAAATTAACTTTGATATTAAGAAAGCATGATAGTTACGGCGATATTAACAATTTTTATTAGAATCTGATTTTGACTTTTTTACAAAAGTCAAGATCTGATCTTGACTTTGTCAAGATCAGATCTTGACTTTTGTAAAAAAGTCAAAATCATACGCTAATATCACAATACCTTTAACGATGAAAATGATTTTTTTTTTTTTAAATTTTTTTCAGCGATTTATAATTATTTGTTGTTCTCTTTATTTTTTCAGATTTTTTTGAATTTTTTTCAATAAAAAAATCTACTGTGATATTAACGATTTTTAAAAAAGTCGGGATATTTACGATAATGCCACTCCGCTTTTTTCAGATGGTTGACTAGATGGAGGGCTGAGATTCGTCCGTACATCCGCACTAAAATCCAAAAATGTACCGGATCCCTTTCCTATATATATATATATATATATATATATATATATATATATATATATATATATATATATATATATATATATATATATATATATATATATATATATATGGATATGTGTTTTAATATGAGTATATCCTTTTGGTTTGTTTATATAAAACTAATGTTGTGAATGGAACCTAGTTTGATCTTTATGTGAAATCAATATATGCACAACACAAGCAATTATAACTATATACGAAATGCTAACAAGTAAGTAAACAAAGAGTGGGAGATGGAAAGATCAAACCGAGAGACAAAGGATTTACAGTGGTTCGGCTACAAGGACACCTTCTTTGCCCTACTCCACTCCCCGAGCACCGAACTCGAGAGTTTTCTTCACTAAGTCAATAACCTCCCTTATGGCGGAGAAAACCGTACACACCTTAGCTTACACCAATTTAACGATACAAAGCTAAATGGCGGGTTCTAATCGTACCTAGAACCAATCTCACAACTATAATCACAACACAACTCCTTCTACACTATTTCACACCTTCTACACTTCTTCACACCACTTGTTTCTTCACACCTTCACAACTTCGATCTATCCACTACTTCAAGACTTATACTTCTTCACAACTTCTAGACTTCTATGTCTTCAAACTTCACTACTTCTTTGTCACAACTTGAAAACCTTTATCTATGTACTTCTCCAAGGGTTCTTCTATTTAACAAGCTTCTATGTCTTTCCCACTTCAAAGCTTTTACGTCTTCACACCTTCTAAGCTTCTATGTTTTCTCAACTTTAAGGCTTCAACTTCTTTATCTTCACTACTAATCTCTACTACAATATACTACCACTTCTTATATCTCCTACCACTAATCCTATGCACTTCTACTTCTTCACTTCTAGTACCACTTCACACCTTCAACAAATCTAGATCCTATATCTAAATCTAGCTAACCAATGTATACACTTTATACACCAAAGAATGAATGATTTACAAGATGAAATGATCAAACAACTTAGATAGCAAGATGATACTAAGTTGTAATACTTCTAGTCTTGATAGATATAAGTATTCTTCTCTTTGCACTTGAGTATTGAGACTTGAATCACTTAGAAACAAAGATTAATGTTTATGTGATCAAAGGATTTTAGAGGATAGAAATGGAGGTTTGAATCAGAAAGTTTTTAGTGCAAAAAGGTGAGAAAAATATATGGAATGATCCAGTATTTAAAGGGGAAGCTGGGGGGAATCAGGAGCGTGCCGGTCCCCTTAATTAGGGGTCGGTCCCCTTAATGATTAAGGGGGCCGCCTTATATAATTAAGAGGGCCGCCCTCCTGAACGTTGTCCAGCTTTGTCTTTTTGTGAGGAAAAATTTTCTGGATTAGATTTGCCATTTTTGGTTGAAAATTTGAATTCTTATATTTTTAAATGAATTAAACATATTCTTTTAATTCCAAAAATGTTTTATAAAAGATATAAAATGTTTTGTGACATTTTATAAAAATCTAATGATTAATAAAAATGTTCCTTTGATCATATAATGCATTAGACACTTTGTTTATTCATACCTTAAGTGATTAGATGGTGAAAGTGAGTATTTACTACTAAATACTTATTTACGTCATGATCTTTGGTTTGATGAGTTTAGGTTTTGTGATTATCAAAACATAGAGATATCGAAAGATATGAATAACATTTTTAGACACTTATTTATATTAACAATCTCCCCCTTTTTGATGATTACAAAACCTAAACTCATTAAATCCAAAAATTAATTTTTAGACAAATATTTAGTGATTTTATATTCACTTCTCCCCCTTTTTGTAGAATCAAAAAGGTTTAAGCCGAAAAGATGAAAGCTCCCCCTTGATGTATGCTTCCCCTCGTTTGAGGGCACCAAGGGTTCGAGCTATGGAATACTTGCAAGAAAAATATTAGAAGCACAAGCAAAATTACATAACATGCTAATAACAAATAACAAGCATGGCAAAGGAGAATTTGAAACACATATAAAAGCATTCACTAATTCAAAGTGATTATGTCAACCACGTAATCATTGTTACATAAACCATAATGCTAGAATTCTAAACCAAGTAGAGTATCCTATTGCGCCAACAAAGAGTGTCACTAAACTTTCTTGCATCCCAAAACGGTTGAGGTGTTTTATTTGAAAAATAAGAAACATAAGCATATAGAATGCTTGGGTGAGAATGGTAAATGATGATGATGTTGGTGGCTTAATGGAGGTAAACTTTTGGTTTCATAGATGTTGGTGAGTTTGGTGATGTAGAGCTTGGAGGGGGTGAATTTGGAGTTGGGTTTGTTGGTTGATGGTTTTGATGTTGTTCAAGTGATGGAGTTAGTTGAGATCTAGTAAGAAGATACTCAATCCAAGTAAAGTGCTCATTCAATGCAATTGTTTGTTGTTGGAGGAAGATGCAACAAGGGCAATTGTTAACATGCTTCTCAATTTGGTTAATGTTGTGTGGTGAAGAGGGTGAGCTTGATTGAGGTGGATCCAAATTGCGTTGAGCAAGATGTAATGCTAAGAGAGCGCTAAGCTCATGAGCTTCTTTTAGCTCCTCAACGAACTTCAAGTGTTCGGAGGAAGGTGATGGTGGAGGAGCATGATAGTTATCTTGGGTGAGGGTTTGAACATGCAACATAGTAATGGCATGTGAGGTTGTAGGATGTGGTGGTGGTACTCTTGGTGGTGGAGACATGATTGAGCTTGGGTAATCATGAAAACATGATATGGGTGGAAGAGGTGCTTCATGAGTGGATGGTGTTTTTGTTGAATGAGCAACGTGTGAAGTATTGGTTGTGAGATTGGGATTGAGCATGCTCATCATATGAAGAAACATTAATGAGGGCATGAGTGGATGATAGGTTGTGAGATGATTCATTAGTGTGGGTTTGAGGTTTAGTTGTTGGTTGACTTGGAACAACATCACTTGAGTTGTGACAAGAATCAAGTTTCCTCCTCCAAACGGGTTTGACGGAGATCCTTGCGGTTCTTGAAACCTTAGGATTTTGGTTGTTGGGGGATGACATGTTTGGATGTGATAGCATTTATGATGGGAAGAAGGTATTTATAGTGTAAGAAAAATGTGGTTTAGGAAGGTAAATTGTGAGGGATAGTATGGGACAAAATATGTTTGTGAATTTTGAGAAGTATAGGGTGAAGAGGGTCAAAAAGTGATAAAGAAAACAGTAACCCTGACCATCAGATGGCCGGTCCCCTTAATTAGGGGCCGGTCCCCTTAATCATTAAGGGGGCCGCCTTATATAATTAAGGGGGCCGCCCATCTGGTGAATTCCAGAAAGCCAGAATTGGGTTTTTGGCAGAAAATTTTCAGAAAGGTTGTGTTTTTTGGGTTTGAATTCAAGTAAGTTAAACTCTTTGAGGCAATATAGGATATACCAATCATAAATGTAGAGAATGTTATTAAAACAAATTAAGTAGACAAGTAATTTCTAATTTTCATGCAATCTACTTATTGGCCAATTAAGTTAAACAACCGAGGAAGCAATAAAACATACTAATCATATACACAACTATATGAAAATGATAATATATGGGCTAGTTCAAACATATTGATGAGTGCTTACAAGTAACAAATGGGAAGATATGATTGTATGGACTTCAAGACTTGTTACAAACAAGATCCATATGGGCAAACCATGATTCTCATGAAATGATTTGATTAAATTGTGAATGTCATTTTTATAGAAGTGTATGACACATGTGAGATAATCAAATATAGTTTTAATAAAATGTTTTTAGTTTTATTCAACAATGCTTTGAAATAGATTCAAGTGTGTATTAGAGTAAAATATATTGAGTTTTGCTTCATAACATGTTGACAAATTGGATAAGAAAAATTTTCCAATCTTGATTTTGATTAAAATAAAGTTATGGTAGCTTATAGTTAAATATGTTGTTTGAAGAAAGATGAAATAGATATTTGAAAGATTATTTTTCAAAGTGAGAGGTTTTAAACATGATATTTTATTTTTGATAGCAAGAAATCACAAGTAAAGGATTTGAAATAGAAACTTACAATATTCAAGAGAATCGGTTGAGCCCATTGTCACATATAATCATCCTTAATGGCAACTAAAGACATGGATGAGTGATTGTAAATTCTAATGATCTTAATGCAATATTATTGAGAGGGATAAAGCTAATCATCTATGGATACAAGATTAACACATGTATATATATACTAAACTCATCATAGTATTAAATGCTAACTAGTCTTAATTACAGCACATCAATTAATGCAACTAGAATGGTCATTTAGCCTAAATGATAAGTATTCTACTATTGGTCATAGATGATTTCCAACATAAATGATAAATAAGAGAAAGGGCAATAGACTTAAAATCAAGAGGGTCAACTAGCCTAATTTCATGTATACATATATTAGTATTAATGATATATGAACAGGGCAACCTATAGATTTAATCATATTAATATACTAATCATGGTATACTTTAATATAATGTGATATTGACAAGTTTTTGAAAAGAAAACTTACCTCAGGTCTAGCTTTTCCTTAAGAGTGGGCATGAGAGTGTTAGTAGACATCTTCAAAGTTTGCCCAAAGCATGTCGAAGTAGCAAGGTTAAATCCCAACGCAATAAAAATCAAGGAGGCATAAAACCAATACTCCAAAAGTGAAGAACATAACGCCAAAACAATAAATGGCCGCAACAGCGTCATAAGCAAATCGTGTGTAGAATGTGAATCAGAGTAATAGGAACCAATAGTCATCAAATGTAAGATAGCAAAGTGAGCGATCCAACAAGTAATTGTCTCTTCGTTCATCTATTACCTAAACATGAAAAGGAGCTTGGTACCCAGATTCTTATGGGTCCGAGATGGTTAGTTGAGGACATGCATTACATTTAAATGCACATGATGAGGATGTCGCCGACAAGTACAAGAATTCATCAATAGTTTGTTTTAACTAACAAACAATGACTTTCTTGACTAGTGTAATAAATAATGGATGTAAATAATATTAATTCTAAATTTCTCCACTAGATTTAACAAATTTTATTTGTTTTGATATATTTGTTAAAGGATCATTTGCAGTAAATCCTAAACCGGTTTTATCATAAAATGACTTTTGAATGTTAAGTAGATATTTTAAAGATTTAGAACTATTTTCGAATTTAGCTAATATTTTTTCATTTTCCATTTTAATTTCATGTTTGTAGTCTTGACATTTTTTACATTCAAGATCAATTTCAATATTACTTTCAAGTCTAGACATTTTATCTTCTAAACTTATTTCTTTTTCAAAGTTATTTTCAACGGATATTGAAGATTCATTTTTAAGGATAATTTTTGCGTCAATGTTGCAAAAATGTTTGAAGTTGTTTTCCAATTTTGAAAATTCTAATATAAATTGATCATAGCAAAAATGTTTGGTTTCGGATTGTACCTCATTTGTAGTTGTACAGTCTTCACATGCTATACGGTGATCAATTTCATCGTCCACGTCGCTCCATATTTTATTTGTAGTTTCGCTTGGATCTTGGAGCATGTAATCCTTGCCATCAATACTTGTATTTACATTTGTTTGAATATCTTCACAAGCCATGTTTTCATCATCTTCTTCGTTATTGATACCTTCAATGACCACATTTGAACTAGTAGTACTTGTGTTTATTTCAACTAAATATTTATCTATCAAATTTTCTAGAGTGACTAATTCTTGTGCAACATTAAGTTTGTCATCTTTGGTTTTACATTTCTCTTGGTGAAAATTTAAAAGACATTTCCAAATATCATTTACCGTTTTACAAAAGAATACTCTTTCATATTCAACTCTTGGTAGAGTTTTGTAAATCACTAATTTAGCTTTAGTATTTTTATCGATCTTTGTTTGAAGATGATTATATTGATTTTCAAAATCCATTTTAGTTGGTTGAAGATCACCAATTGAAATGATATGCCAAAGATCAAGATCTATTGATTTCACATAATTTTCAAATTTGTTTTTCCATTCAAGAAAATGATCATTTTCAAATAATGGTGGTTGTTGCGTAAATTCCCCTTCTAAATATTTTTTAAATTCCATAGATCGTTACAAGTTTTAAAATACAATATATTTTAAAAATCTTGCTAAACCTGGCTCTGATACCAATTGTGGAAAACTAGAAGGAGGGGTTGAATAGTTTTACGTCTTTTTCGTTTTATAAAAGTTTGCTTCTAAAGAATAGACGCAAATTTCAGAAATCTTTGATACAAAAATATAGATACTAGTATATTCACACTTATCGTATAAACACTACTTATATAGAATGTTGAGTAAAAATTATGATTTCATATATCACATATATATATATATATATATATATATATATATATATATATATATATATATATATATATATATATATATGTATATATATATGTATATATATATATATATATATGTATGTATATATATGTATATATGTATATATATATATATATGTATGTATATATATATATATATATACATATATATATATACATATATATATATATATATACATATATATATATATATATATATATGTATATATATATATATATATACATACATATATATATATACATACATATATATATATATATATATATATATATATATATATATATATATATATATATATATATATATGTATATATATATATGTATGTATATATATATATGTATGTATATATATATATATGTATATATGTATATATATATGTATATATGTATATATATATATATATATATATATATATATATATATATATATATATATATATATATATATATATATATATATATATATATAGAATTGAGATCAAATGAGAACTTTCTTAAAGTTGTAAAAATGAGAACCAACCAAAATCTCATAAATGACACTCAACTTAAAAGAAAATAAAAACATAATTAATTACAACTAAAACTGTTAAAGATTTGATGGGTTTTCTTATGAAAATTGACGTAAACTAGGTGATACACTTTGATTCAACGTGTAATGTGTATCAAGGTTGAGTATTGTGTATCAAGTTTTTAGTGGTTGTTGTGTATTAGGTGTATCAATTTATGTATAAGAAATTAGTTTTCTGAGATTTTAATGTATATGTATCAAAATTTTAATTGTGTATCAGTAATCCGTTTATCATGTATGAGTTGGTTATTAATTGATTTAATGTTAACTTGTATTAATATATAATATTTTGGTGCATCTTTGCTAAAATGGTTATGTATCAATGTTTTAATGGTATTTTAGAATAGTTCTCATTTTTACAACTTTAAGAAAGTTCTCACATTAACCTTCCCCTATATATATATATATATATATATATATATATATATATATATATATATATATATATATATATATATATATATCCACACTTCAAGACTTATACTTCTTCACAACTTCTAGGCTTCTATGTCTTCAAAACTTCACTACTTCTTTGTCACAACTTGAAAACCTTTATCTATGTACTTCTCCAAGGGTTCTTCTATTTAACAAGCTTCTATGTCTTTCCCACTTCAAAGCTTTTACGTCTTCACACCTTCTAAGCTTCTATGTCTTCTCAACTTTAAGGCTTCAACTTCTTTATCTTTACTACTAATCTCTACTACAATATACTACCACTTCTTATATCTCCTACCACTAATCCTATGCACCTCTACTTCTTCACTTCTAGTACCACTTTACACCTTCAACAAATCTAGATCCTATATCTAAATCTAGCTAACCAATGTATACACTTTATACACCAAAGAATGAATGATTTACAAGATGAAATGATCAAACAACTTAGATAGCAAGATGATACTAAGTTGTAATACTTCTAGTCATGATAGATAGAAGTATTCTTCTCTTTGCACTTGAGTATTGAGACTTGAATCACTTTGAAACAAAGACTAATGTTTATGTGATCAAAGGATTTTAGATGATAGAAATGGAGGTTTGAATCAGAAAGTTTTTAGTGCAAAAAGGTGAGAAAAATATGTGGAATGATCCAGTATTTAAAGGGGAAGCTGGGGGGAATCAGGAGCGTGCCGGTCCCCTTAATTAGGGGCCGGTCCCCTTAATGATTAAGGGGGCCGCCTTATATAATTAAGGGGGCCGCCCTCCTGAACGTTGCCCAGCTTTGTCTTTTTGTGAGGAAAATTTTTCTGGATTAGATTTGCCATTTTTGGTTGAAAATTTGAATTCATATATTTGTAAATGAAATAAACATATTCTTTTAATTCCAAAAATGTTTTATAAAAGATATAAAATGTTTTGTGACATTTTATAAAAATCTAATGATTAATAAAAATGTTCCTTTGATCATATAATGCATTAGACACTTTGTTTATTTATACCTTAACTGATTAGATGGTGAAAGTGAGTATTTACTACTAAATACTTATTTACGTCATGATCTTTGGTTTGATGAGTTTAGGTTTTGTGATTATCAAAACATAGAGATATCGAAATATATGAATAACGTTTTTAGGCACTTATTTATATCAACATCAGTTTTGACCCATTTATTTATGAATGGGTTTGATGTGTGTTCTATATTTGATACTTGTAGAGTATCTTTAAAAGTATTCTAGTAATCGTAGCAGGTCTCATGACTCCAAAAGAAGGTATTGTTATGTCATTGATATTTTTTGACCGTTCATTCGAATATGTACTCTGATAATGTTCACAAGGACTCATACAAGAATTTAATAAGCTTCCAACAAGTTAGTTCCAGTATACATTTTTTTTCCGTTACCAATCATGCTGGCTTTTCCTACATGTTTGTTACTCTATGTAGATGCGGAATGGGTCAAGATATTTGTGAAGGTGGTTTCATACTTTCATTTGTTGTCCTTACCAGGTGATGAAAATTAAGGCGTAATGCTGTAAGTTCTCATAAAGATATAATGTGTATATGTGTGATTTTGATTCAATGGGATGCAAGTTATGTATGTTTGCGTTTAGAACCTTGTAAAAGAATATGAATGAAGATGATGGACAAGTAACTATATAACCAGATTTCATGATTTCATGGTTTTTAATGTACATTTTGGTTAGAAACATTTCATAAGAGTTTGTTGATGTTTTCTTTGTTGTTATGTTTTTCCTTGACATCAAGGTCTACATAAATGTAGTACCCATAAAGTGTACAAGTATTAAAGAATAATACCTTTTTGACTCATGTTTTATTAGAAGAGTTCTTATCATTAGAGCATGTACAACAGTAAAGCACGAAGGGCGTTAAAAGGGATTTAACGCACGTTAAACCTGAGTGAACCGATGCATGTTGTTGCGTTAATATGGCATTAACATGCAGAGTTAAAGAAATAACGCCTCGTTAAGCGTGAAAGTTAAAAAAAACCAATTCCAGCCCCTGTACTGTATTAATAACGGCTATATTTCATATTTTATATAAAAAAAATCAAAATCATTTACCCACCACTATAAATACCAACTAAACACATAATTTTTTTCACACATCCACTACTAATTCTCAACTCTTTATACTTCTTCTATAAAAAAAAACCTTCTTTATTCACATTGGATCCAAATCAAAATGCCGAATTATCTCGGACTTGGTTAGACATAGATGACGAAGAAGATATAGAATTTATGATTGCTGCGTACGAGTTTCAGCAACACTTAGAACAAGAAGAAGCTCATCCTTAGGTGCCTCGTACCCACATATTTCGTGAACGTGAACATGCTGAAGAACGTTTGCTAAATGACTATTTTGTTCAAGGTTGTAAGTATACGCCTCGTAATTTTCGTTGAAGGTTTCGCATGCGCCAGAAACTATTTCTAAAAATAGTCAAAGGTATTGAATCTTATGAATCCGATGTTATTCCAGATCACTTTCAATACTTTAAGGCAGGACACGATTGTACGGGTCGGGGGAGTATTAGTACTCTTATGAAGTGTACAACTCCCATACGCCAATTGGCATACGGCAGCGCACCCGATGCGTTTGATGAGTATTTGCAAATGGGTGCGAGTACTTCACGTTTATGTCTTGATAATTTTAACATGTGTGTTATGGATTTGTTTATGCCTGAGTTTTTAAGAAAACCAACATCGGTGGACGTTCAAAGTATTTACCAAAAGCATGAGCGGGAACATGGTTTTCCGGGAATGCTTGGTAGCATTGACTGCATGCATTAGGCGTGGAAAAATTGTCTGGTGGCTTGGCAGGGGCAATTTGGTAGGGGTGATAAAAGATATCCAACAATAATGCTTGAAGTTGTTGCTTCACAAGATTTATGGATTTGGCATGCATTTTTTGATATGGGAGGGGCAAATAATGATATTAATGTTTTAGATAACTCTAATTTGTTCGACGAACTTCTTGCTAATGAATCCCCAAGGGCACCCTATATGGTAAATGGAAGAAGGTATGAACATGGGTATTATTTAGCTGACGGAATTTACCCACAATGGGCAATTTTTGTCAAATCTTTCTCGGCAACGACTGACGAGAAACATAGTTATTTCAAAAAGAAGCAAGAAAGTGCACGAAAGGATATCGAACGTGCTTTGTGTGCTTCAAAGACGTTGGGGTATACTACAACAACCGGCACGTGCACTGAAAATTGTCAAGATACAGCGAATCATATATACATGCATTATTTTGCATAACATGATTTTGAAAGATCAAAAGTTTACGCTCCGTGAATATGGCGAAATATGGGTGGATCCGGTACCACATTTGAGGCAAGAAAGGTCGGTCGACAGATGTGATACCCAGCAACGCAAGTCAAGGGAAATGCGCGACTCAGAAATGCATTCTCAACTCCAACGAGACCTTATGGAGCATGTTTGGCAGAACGTCTTTAACGCCAACAACAACATGAAGAAGAATATTCCGAGGACGATGAATAAGTAGTTGTAATTTGTATGGTTTAATTTCCTATGTTTCGGTTTTTTTTTTTCTTAATCGTTGTTATTGTTATTTTAAGTTTTTTTATATTTCGTATTGTAATGTTTAACTTTTAATGTTATGTGGTTTATTAAATGAATTGTTAGTTTTAGTTTAGGGGTTGAATTTGAAAATAGTTGAGTTAAAGCTGAGTTAAAGCTAAGTTATGAATGTGGGTGTTTTTTTGTGAGTTAAGACGAAAATGTTAAAGCTGATGTGACGTTGACATGGCACTTTGTTAAAATTTAACCACGTTATTGATGGACATGCTCTTAGCCAAATCACTTTCACATCTTTACTTTCTAGTAGTGTTTGACTTGGTGCACAGTTTTCTATTTGGTTAGCAAAATCAATTTCAAGTAGCGTTTGACTTGGTAATGGTACATACAGGTAAACATTCAAACAGTCGTTTCTTTTCTTAAGCTGTTCCCAAGTTTGGATCCAGTTGACAAAAGCTGTCGTTGTCGTTTTAATCCAATACACATACTATCAATCAGTGATAAGTTTTTACAAGTGTGGGCCTTCAGTTTGCTCATAGTTTAGTATATGGTTAAGCCGTTTTCAACGAAAAGCGGCCAAACAAAGACGTGTTACTTACAAACATGAAGATTGAAGACAAATTCTTTCTTTGGTTTAAACATGGATGGAAAAATGTTTCTATGGGTTGGCTTGATTGGCATTACAAACCATCACCGAGTCTATTTTCTCTCTTTTAAATTTCTATTATTTCGCTAGTTTTAATGTGAGCCATACTAAACTCTCGTGAAAAAAAGAAGAAATTCAAGTTGATTAAAAACTCAAAGCTTGCTAAACAAATTCAATTAACTTACATAATCGTCGTGATATGTTGAAGTTATGGTTTTAGTCATTTTGCAAAATCTAACAGACTCTACCTAGTGTGAACATTTTGCCCACACAATGTACGTTCGCGAATATACCAAAATAGATATATCAACTTATTTTGCTAACACCTCTTTACCTTCTAAAAAAAACCTATTCACCTGTTCTATTTTCAATAATACGGAGTACCAAACTACGGTCTGCATAAGTGTTCATTTTAAACAGATTCACATTCAATGGTCGCATTGGTCTCATAGATGCTAGTACCAAATTAGTCTACATAAGTGTTCACCAGTAAATAGTTTTAAATACAAATCAAGATACAGAGTATGTTTTTCAAAATTAACGATAGCAGTGTCTTATTTTATAAAAGCAAATGATAATATACTTAAATTATAATGTGTAAAATGGAGTAAAAGGAGCGATACAATTTTCAAGTTCGTTTTAATGTTAATGCTTATTTCCACTACTTGTTATCAAAACAAGCTTTTATCCTAATTGCTAAACGCTAACCCCTAACTGCTTCAAATACCTTAATTACTCCGCACCAACAACCGGGATAAAGATTTATTAATACAAAAGATGGAAATGGAATAAAAATTAATTTTACTCGGTCTCATATTCACTCGCCACAAACTACAAATATCTAAATTTAGAGCAAAGGTTAAAAACAGCCTAATCAAACATACTCATTAATTCTAACTTTCCTTAACTAACAAGTCAAAAATCCAATTACAAAAAATAAAATCTTCATTAAACAACTCATCATTGAAATTTAACCGCGTAATTAAAACCGAGTAAAAAAAACAGCCGTCAACAGCCGGCAGCCATTTTAGAACAAACAAACTCACCGTAATTGACTCTTTCACACGTCCAATCCACCAATTAATCCCAACCGTACACGTGTCACACACTCATTCGGTGAATCACATAGGATACCCTTAAACTAAAAGACGTGTTCATAAAGAAGCCGACTTAAACCGACCAAATCCTCCACGTCAGCACAAACCCCACCCACCAAGTTTTTTATTAAACAAATCACAACCTCACACGTTTCCCATTTCTCTAACGGCTACTTTTCCCTCTTATGAATATATAAAAAAACATAGACCTCAAAAATATCAGAATAATCTAGTCATTTCCACACTTGATAAAAAAACACATTTATAAACCTTAAATCACTCCACAAGAATTGCAGCAGATTTTGGTCTTGTTTCATTTTGAACAACAAACGTTACATCAGTTAATACACTTCTGTTTCAAGGTATGTGACATGTTTTTTAATGTTCTGTTTCAAGGTACTAATTTAAAATATAAATTGTTAGGTGATTTTGATTTTTAGTTTTCTGGATTAACAGGAATTAAGACAATGGCAATGGGAAAGAATTGTGGGTTGGGGTTAGTTAGAAGAACTAGTTCCTTTGGTAGAAAAAGGATATTTATTTTGAATGAAATGGATATGGATATCGATATGGTTTCGCCTAAGAAACGAGCGGTTGGGAACTGTTTTGGGGCCGAAAGATCGTTTTTAGAAGCTCTGCCTCAGGATGTACTCGTAAGTTTGTTTTGAATGTTTAATCCTTTTTTTCATTTGGTGTAATTGATTTAATTTGTTCACATATTGATAGTGTTTGTGTGTTTTTGCAGATTAAGGTTTTGTGTGGTGTAGACCATGATGATCTTAAGAGGCTCTTTCATGTATCGAAACCAATTAGAGAAGCTGTAAGTATTCGCTATTTGTCGATTTTGTAATTTTGGGGGTTTATGTACTGTTTCTAATATGTGAATTGATTTATCTTGCAGGCTATGATTGCAAAGAAGTTGCATTTTGAGTATAGTACACCGAAAAAGATCCCTGCTTTTAGGTGTTTGTTGGATCAATCTTCGCTCGAGTTTGATGAAATCGAAGCTCCAAATGCTCCAAGACAATCGAGAGTAGCTCGTTCTCGATTAAATAAGAAGAAACTAGCCAATCTCTCGGTGGCCTTGTTTGCTTCGTCCGATGAAGAGTGAATGTAGTCGAATAAGGGGTTCAATTTTTTTGTGTATAAGATCTTGTCTATGGTGTTGTAGGAAATGGTAAAGAGTTGTACATTAGGCAATTTGGGTTCTTCAATTGTTGTATTGAAGATTAGGGGTTTTTGATGGGCTGGTTTGTACTTAAATTGCTTGTACATTTAGGACAGAGAAAGTATACACAATAGCTTTGAGATAGTAGTGTAGGATATATGTAACTTATATATCTTAGTTTTATGTTAAAACTTAAGAGTTCAATGTAACATCTTTTCTATTTGTATATTGAATCTCGACACAATAATGCTTATTATGTTCATGTTACTCATCTTGAAGAAGCAGCTTGTTGTGTTCATGTTACTCACTTGAAGAAGCAGCTTGTTATAGAACCAGCTTTATGCAGTAATTGTTGTTGTTTACTTTGATAAATTTGTCAGAAAGATCATTTTTGCTATTATACATACTCTTCCACATTTTTTGGAAAGATCACTATTGCTAAGAAGACATCCAGTCACAATCTAATTATGATTCTCTTTGCACATAGTTTATCTTGATCTGCATAAAAAAGCAACTAAGAAAGTACAACACTTGTATTATAATCAATTTTTCTTCTCTTTTCAACAAAAACAAGAAAGTATAACGGAGTATACAATTTCTTAATTACACCAAGATTGCAATGTTCCAGCCACAATAAGACCACCAGTGTCTCATAAGGACATACAGTCATAGTGGAAACATAGTGTAAAACTATATTGCTCAACAACCTTGAACAAAATAAAAAGAAGATTATAATGTTAAAGAAACAACCTACAACAACCTTGTAAAACAGTTCGTTGTATACAATATTGTTGTACAAAGAAGTAGTTCATAGCAAGGCTGTCAAGATCGCGATCCCACGTGAGATCGTTTTTGTCTTTGCAAGATCGAGATCGTAGGATCGGATCGAGATCCTACGATCCTACTTAAATGTCTAAAAATCTTATTTTTCTAGTAATTCGTATTCAAAGATGATTGTATAACAAATTAGAAAAGAAAAAAGAGTTCTGAAAGTTATAGTAATATGAGAATGCGACGCGTAATACTCTAAAATACAAAAATATTTAATCGTTAATTAAGGACGCTGAATCTTTTAATCAAAAAATCTGTATAGCTTGATCTTATTAGACATTTACAGTAATTAACATATGCTATATTGTTTTAATTTAACAAAATTCATTCATTTATAGTTTATTAGTTAGTTAAATTAAGGGAAGTAGGATCGAATCGGATCGAGATCTTACGATCTTATGGTAAGATCAAGATCATACTTAAGATCCTATGCTATTTAAGATCCTACGAAGGATCGACTCGTTTTTTCTTAACGGGATCGTAAGATCGGAAGATCTTAAGAGCTAGATCGAGATCTTAACAGCTATGGTTCATAGCCTATGAAGCACCTTGTTGTACACAAGGTTGTTGACTTGTTTCCATAAGAAGCCAGCTGCTGCACTCTTGCATATCAACCAACCATTGTACCATCAAAAGGTGTCAAAATCATCTCCATGATATCCTCCATCCCGTGAACAGGTCATCTGAAAATTGTAGGACACGGATCTCCAACGCAAAGTGATATATATCCATTCATCCCACCACTGTTCCAAACACCACTGTTCAAAACAAAAAATCATATCAGATAAGAGTAATGCTACAATATGCATAAGTAAGCATTACAAACCTTGCAATTGGGTCAATTTGTTCCTTGACCTTGATTCGGTCCTTGTCTGACAATTGCTTACAACGGCTACCCAAAGAATATATGTATAGAGACGGTTTGTGTGATAATGCTATGAAAAGCATGTCAGGCATCGTGCTATTTCCATGTGCTTCTTCCTCCTGTGAAAATAATCAGTATAATGGAACCAATTAACATGCTTTCCAAAACATTACAGATTTTCTGCATTCGAAAAAAGCATGTGAAGTTTTCCACTTTTGCAAGCAGATGATGCACATCCATAAATGGTAACTTTGCTATACCCTGAAAATAAGCAGGCAGAACAATGGTAAGTGCACACATCATCTAATTAAGATAAAAACAGGACAATAAACAAAGAAAACACACCTGCCATGCATATCACTTCCCGTTCATGTCCACTTCAAAATCTGAAAATAACATAAAAAGAAAATCTATAGTTTCAAATTACAAAAGGTAACAACAATAAGCATGTTTTATAATCTGCAGCACTAAATGCACCTTTTGGGGAAAATCAATAATAGGTGAGTATGGATCTGTGATTAATTTCCTGTAATGCTCTGGAAGTGCATAAGAACTGCATAAATATTCAGTTAGAATCGTGATATGGATAGGAGCTAAGAGTATAAGTATATTGCAGCTAATACCTGGCAGCAGGAAAAACTGCCAACAGCTGAGTAAATGGTTTGAACGGAGAACCTAATTCAAATCTTATCTTTAGTTTTCCAAGATCCTTGAGAATTTGAGATCAGATGCAAATGGAGCATAATGGTAAGGATAAAACCTGAAAGAGAAGCCACATCATAAGATAATATTACAAATAATTAACTTCAACTCAGCTCAACACACGAAAACCTGAGATGATGCTTGATAGCTGATAAATGCTTGTTTGTAAATGAAAACACAAAACACGTGGTTGTTAATTAGTATGATAGAGAGAATTACCACTGCCAGGAACATAAACCTTCATAATAATACTGCATCACCCAACATAATCCTTCAGTATATGTTAGAACCTGTGGGGTGTCATTATAAACTTTAGAAGATTCATATTATGTGACTTTTCGTAAGAGACTTGCAGGTGGAATAGCTAATTGCCTGATTAAAGTGTAAATCAAAATTTGCAACTTACAACATCTCTCCGTATTTGACTCGAGATCTTCTGAAGACTTTGCAGAAAACTTCTCTTCATAGTTATTGATCTTGTCTATGTTCTTCCTATTGTTGAATGACTCATACCACTATGTGAACCTGACATAACCCTCAGCTTAAAGTCCACCAGTTCAACAATGTACAATGATTGCAAAAACTTCAAATATAAGTACAATGCCTCACACTGGTTGGGACTGGACCATGAATCATCCACCATGGAAACCATTTCTAGCCATTGTTGGACAAGCTTTCATGACCTCTTTTACATATGCCGAGACTCACGTGTATTTGGTAGGAACCAAAATACCAGATACTCGAGAGTTGAGATAATAGGAGCAAAAAGGACCAAATGGTTTAAAGACTGTTTCAGGAACAAAAGCTATTTGATTCATTACCTTTTTGACAGCAGCAACCAAATACCTTTTTGACAGCAGCAACCAAACACCCCTTAATACAGATTTGCCATTTATAGGTGAAAAGTTCACAAACCTCTCTCGCACAGCACCAGAAGACTTGCCATTTATAGGTGCAAAGGTTCAAATTAGGACATAATTAACTATATACAAACAGTTGGAAATGATGGATAATTAGATGCAGACTCAAATTAGGACATGATTAACTTTATAAATTTTGGTTCAGGTTTTTGATGATTCACCAGCATTGTCAATCATCACAGCAACCTTTCCTTTAACATCACCAATCAGATTCATTACCTAAAAGTACATGTAGAGTGTTTGGAAATGAGTACAAAAAAGCAGTTTACATACAATTAGATACAAACAGACATGATACAAAATACCAATATGCCAGTTACCGGTGCCGCCAGTCCTATTTCATAGGTCTGGTGCACAAAATGATCGTTAGACAACAGATGTTTGAAGTGCTAGAAGCTGATAATGTACTTTTCTCCCAAAGTAAAATATAGATATTGGTAATTAGGATTCTTTTATGTTTGTTTGGGGACATAAAAAAAAAGTAACCTTTTCGACGCCTTAATGATTACCTTCAAGTAGAATGATACTGCTGCTAGTAAACAACCCATAACCAATCCAGCTCCTGAAACCTTGCATACATATATGTACTTCAGAAAAGGCCTTGAAAGAAAACAAACAGCAAAAAGCTTAGAACGGTGTTGGCATCTTACCAGTAACAATCGCTTTCTACCGGCTTTATCAACAAAGAACGCATTTAAGGCAGTAATGATGACCTGCAAAAAACAAAAAGAAGAGAGATTCAACACTTCTTAGTGAGCAATTCATCTAGATTGTAAAAGAGTAGACGTGAAAATTTTTGACCCATTTACTAATAATTTGGTCAGTTTGGGTGGTCTTTCAACACAACAGGTCAAAAGGGGCTATCGGGTCAAGTGATTGAAAGTCGTCGCAAGTAATTTTATAAATTGTGATGCATACAGTTTCCTAAGCTATTTTATACAAAGATTTTTATATAAATCACATGGAACTAACTTGACAGTTATTGCGCTAAAGAGAGAACTAATCATTATCAAAACACAATGCCAAACACCCCTTGATACCGTTTTATAAAAATCAAGAAGGTAATTCAATTAAGGATGGTCGAAAATTATTAGGTCAGTGGTCTAGTGGCATCCTTATTACCTCTATGTCGTCCATCCACACTCTGTCTAATGGAATCCCGATTACCTATGGTGGCCTTTGACCACCAGGAAATCACCTAGTACATAAGTGGACAGCATGCTATACTACACGTGCACCTAACTATCGGCCATCAAACAATCATTGTGGCCTATTCGCCACCGCCACCTAACAGACCAATTTTTTTAAGACCAAGAAGCAACAATTTCAGATTTTCCTTTGCTGGAAAAGTAGCGATTATCGAACAAAGGGCCAGGTTGAATAACAGGCATCAATATTACACTCACCGACTCTCACACATAACTGGTGTTTTTTAGAAGGTCTTTTAAAGTGCTTGATCGGGGATATAATTAAGGATTTCTGAAAATAATAGGCCGGTGGTCTAATGGCCTCACTATTACACTAAGCAAAATGATGTTTAAATTCCATGAGCTCGTTCCGTTTTGCTATTCTTCATAGGTGAGATGCCGAGGGAACACTTAAACGACAATTTAAGGTAAGTCTTTCTGTCATCCACACTTTCTGTTTGAGCAAAAACTAAAGGTATGTCAGGTTTGTAAATGGGACTGGAAATGGGTGTGTGATTGAGAAAAAAAATAAGAAACTTAATAAGAGATTGTTTTTTAGTTATATCATATATAACATCTTTCAAAGTAAAAGAAACTTCTATAACTGCATGACTATACCTACAGATTATACTACTCTTTAACATTGTTATGGTTTCGAGCGATAAATATGATACTTGAACTAGAATCTATGATGTTAACTTGTGAAGATGAATTGATGTGATTGTGCATGTTAGTATGGTTCAAACTAAAATTATATGTGTTTCTTTATCCAAAGCAACCCCTGTCCGAGGTTAACCAGTCTTCCATAACTAAATGTAAGAGCTTGTAGAACTGACCTTGGCATCATCATATAGCACAAGTTTGCAGCAGTAGATAAAGATGTTCCTCAAGCAACATAACATCCAAATAACTAACCCACGTATAAGGCTTAAGAAAAGTAGCAATGGGCCTACGTTTGCTTTAAGTTTCAGAAGAATAATGTTGTTGAGCCAATGAACACTTTTTTAAGAAAGAAAAATGTTTATTTTGTAGAATATAACGGAAGTCTAATCACGTTTCTGTAACATCTAGCCAAATTGGAATATTGTTTCGAAATTTTTTTTGTTTATTGATTGTTTATATAAATTAAAGTGATTGAATATATGAGATGAGACCTAAAATTTTTCCAAGAATTCATGTATAAAAAATATATTGAAGCGTTTCCCCTTAGACCTGCAAATACTAAATCAACCAAATCAACATACATGTACCATGGGGGATGATAGTTGTTCCTTATCAGTTATCAGAACAGTCAAGCCACCAATTATGATTAGTGTGTTCCCTCGGCATCTCACCTTTGAACCGAATAACCCAAAATATATATAGGGTCGGGTTTTGGGTTTAATATATGTTTCTTATTCGGGTTCGGGTTAACGCGAGTTTTATTTTATTTTTATTTTTTTTTCCTTTCTGATTTTGATGTTACTGTAAAATGGAGCATTTTAAAATGCTCCTTGGAGCATGTTTTGGACCCCAACGAAGAAAAATCAAGACTTTGAAGACGTTTGGTGTAATTTTGCAATTCTTATGACTATATCCGCAATAAAACCTAACTTGAGGGACTAACGGTGTAATTTACTCTAGTTTTTAACAAGGTTGTAAAAATCGCTATGCGCTAGTGAGACGATTGGGTAGGGCCTAGCGATTAATCGATTAGGCGGGGATTAATCGGATTGAATTTTTATGCATAAAACTGTAATTTTAAATATTATATTATATTATATGTATGAGATAACCATAGTGCATCAAAGTTCAAATATTTCAAGTGTTCAAATATAAACATAATCCATATTTCTTCAAAGTTCAAAGTCAAACATAGATATTACTCGGTTTGTTGACTATTTTTAAGATCTTTGACCGATTTTGTCCGATTAATCGATTTGTTGACCGCTTTTTAAGTGATTTTGTTCAATTTTTAAGTGATTTGTTGAACGATTTTTAAGCGATTTTGTCCGATTAATCTGATTAGACCGATTTGGTCCGATTAATCGGTTTGTTGACCGATTTTTAATCGATCTTTGACCAAACCGATTAAATAGGCCGATTATGATAAATCAAGGCGCTTAATGAGCGATCAGCGATTATGCGGGGATTAACCGGCCGCCTGGGCCGATTTTTACAACATTGGTTTTTAATCTTTTATAAGATGATTCATATTGTCAAGGGTTAATTGCACGGAAATGTAGTTTATTTCTCACCTTTTATAGTCTTATGTTGCCTTCTATTTTTATCTAGATCTATGTAGCACATTGAGTCCGGTCTCTTGGTGTATCGTATGACCAATTGTGTGTACTATTTGACCGATTTACTCCTCCTTTGTTTAAACACGAGTGTGTAAATTGAAGGGTAAAATGGTCGAATAATACACACGATACACCAAAAAGATCGAATTTCAAAGTGCGCTATATACATTAAAAATAAAAATAGATGGCAACACAAAACTATTTGAGCAATTTAATTACTATATCTATGTATTATGTAGGGCAAATAGCAAAAAAAAATATTTCAATTTTGATTTTAGCTACTTGACTTTATTTTTCTTAATTTAAGGTATTTAAGTTATTTTTTATTCGATGTAAACCATTTTCGACTCTTCAAAAGATGTTATCTTTCATTTTTCTCACCTGAAATTGGTAATTATGTGACTTATCGTTACAATTGAGCATTTAAAAATCATTTTGGCTAAGATTATAACTAGTAATCACTTTTAAAAAGTCGAAAACACCTTGTATTGCACACAAATTAACTTTGGCATTTTTTTTTTTTGGAAAGGCAAAGATATTATTAAAATAAAGCAAAATGCCAAAGCAAAAAACAGAAGACAGCTCTAAGCAAGAGCCAATAGGAAAGAAAAAATACAACCAAACATCACCACTACACTAAGATAAACACCCAAGCACCAACTCCAAGCTAAGTCGGATCTGCATACTATAAATTAGCCACTTCTATAGGAGCTCTAATCCAATGACACCAAGTAAAGCGGCATTTAGAGGCACGGTTTGAAGTCCACAACAGAGATAATCTTTGGATCGCTGGGAATATGTCCTCTTGTTGGGCCGAAGATGCCTCCTCATCTGACGAAGCATGCAATAGTTTGACACTTTAATCTGGAAATTGAGTACCTCAAATTTAAATTGATACATTTTTTTGACATTTGGCTTATCTCGTATGCTAGAATTTAGGGTAAATTGCAAATTTAGTCACTCAGCTTCTACGAAAGTGCAAGAATAACCTCGAGTCATAAAGGCATGCAAAAAAGCCACTCACGTTATGGATAAGTGCAAAAAAGCCACCCAGACCTAACTCTCGTTACTTTCCTCGTTAAGTGCCACGTCACTGAGGGTATTATTTTCATTTCACGGTTCCCGCCTAAACCAATATAACACCCACCGATTATCTCTAAACCCAATTGTTCAAAGTCAATTGCAATTTCTGCCCTAAACTTTCCAAATACGTGTTCCGATCTGTGGAAAACTAGAAGGGGGGGGGGTTGAATAGTTTTGCGTCTTTTTCGTTTAATAAGAATTTGCTTTTCAAAGAATTGATGGTAATTGTAAAAACCTTTGAAGCTAAAGTATAGATACAAACTAATTCACATATATCATATATACACTACTTATTTAAAGTGTTGAATAGAAATTATAATTTCATATATCTCACTTAATTACAAGTTTGTACTAATATAGATATATGTGTCTTAGTAATTGTTTATACTTATATTTTACTAAAGTATAATTAATGTTTTAAATGGAACCTAGTTTGATCTTTATGTAAAATCAATATATGCACAACACACAATATTAACAATATATGAAAAGCTAGTAAGTAAGCAAGCAAAGAGTGAGAGATGGAAAGATCAAACCGAGAGACAAAGGATTTATAGTGGTTCGGCTACAAGGACACCTTCCTTGCCCTACTCCACTCCCCGAGCACCGAACTCGAGAGTTTTCTTCACTAAGTTAATAACCTCCCTTATGGCGGAGAAAACCGTACACACCAAAAGCTTACACCAATTAACGACACAAAGCAAGATGTCGAGTTCTAATCGTAGCTAGAACCAATCTCACACCAAATATCACACCACTTCTTCTTCACACCTTTGCACTACTTCAATACTTCTTCACACCACAAGTATCTTCACACCTTCAAGGCACTAATGTCTTGACACCTTCAAGCCACTAATGTCTTCACACCTTTAAGGCACTAATGTCTTGACACCTTCAAGTCACTAATGTCTTCACACCTTTAAGCCACTAATGTCTTGACACCTTCAAGCCACTAATGTCTTCACACCTTCAAGCCACTAAAGTCTTCACAACTTCAATCTACTAATGTCTTCTAGTCTTCTTCACTTGGAACCCTCAATATCTTCACAACAAGTCCCTATTGCTACAATCTCCTATCACCAATACTATCTAACCCTTCTTCTTCACTTCAAGTTCCACTTTTCACTTACAACAATTCTAGATTCTTCAACTAAATCTAGCTAACTAATACACACACCTTATTCACCAAAGAATGAAAGATTTACAAGAAAATATAAACAAGCAACTTAGATAGCAAGATGATACTAAGTTGTAATACTTCTAATAGAAGTATTCTTCTCTTTGCACTTTGAATGTTGAGACTTGAATCACTTTGAAACAATGATCAAAGTATATAAGATCAAAGGATTTTTAGAGAAAGGAAATGGATGTTTAGATCAGAAAGTTTCTAGTGCAAAAAGGTGAGAAAAATATGTGGAATGATCCAATATTTATAGGGCCAGAAAATACTGTTCGGGAGCGTGCCGGTCCCCTTAATTATAGGCCGGTCCCCTTAATGATTAAGGGGGCCGCCTAGTAAAATTAAGGGGGCCGCCCTCCTGAACGTTTGAAAAGTTTTTCTGGATAAAATTTGCCCTTTTTGGTTGGAAATTTGAAATCACATTTTTGTGGTTTAATAAAGCTATACCAAAAATGATTTACAAATATGTATAAAATGTTAAAAACATTTTATAAAATGTTATGTTCTTAAGACAAGATTTCCTTTGATCTTATAATGCACTAATCACTTTGTTTATTCATACCTTAAGTGATTAAATGGTGAAAGTGAGTATTTACTACTAAATACTTGTTTACGTCATAACCTTTGGTTTGATGAGTTTTCGTTTTGTGATTATCAAAACTTAGAGATATCGAAAGATATGAATAATGTTTTTAGTCAATTATTTATATCAACAATCTCCCCCTTTTTGATGATTACAAAACCTAAACTCATTAAATCCAAAAATTAATTTTTAGACAAGTATTTAGTGAGTTTATATTCACTTCTCCCCCTTTTTGTAGAATCAAAAAGGTTTAAGCCAATAAGGTAAAGGCTCCCCCTTGATGTATGCTCCCCCTAATTTGAGGGCACCAAGGGTTCTAGTTATGGAATTCTTGCAAGAAAAATATTAGAAGCACAAGCATAGCAAAAGCAAACTCATATATCATAATACCAACAAGTAATAAGCATGGCAAAAGATAATAAGGAATACATATTAAGTCATTCATTGATAGAAGATGATTATGTCAACCAATAATCATTGTTACAAAAGCCATAACTATAGAATACTAAGATTAAGTATAGCATCCTATTGTGCTAACAAGGAGTGTCACCAAACTTTCTTGAATCCCAAAATGGTTGAAAGGTTTTATTTGAAAATGAGAAATATAAGCATATAAAAATGCTTAGTGGATTAGTGGAAATAAACTTTTGGTTTCATGGATGTTGGTGAGCTTAGAGATGTGGAACTTGTAGGTGGTGGATTTGAAGTTGGGTTTGTTGGTTGAGGGTGTTGATGTTGTTCAAGTGATGGTGTTTGTTGAGATCTAGTAAGAAGATACTCAATCCAAGTGAAGTGCTCATTCAAGGCAATGGTTTGTTGTTGAAGGAAGATGCAACAAGGGCAATTGTTAACATGCTTCTCAATTTGGTTGTTGTTATGTGGTGATAATGGTGAGCTTGATTGTGGTGGATCCAAATTGCGTTGTGCAAGATGTAATGCTAAAAGAGCACTAAGCTCATGAGCCTCTTTTAGCTCCTCAACGAACTTCAAGTGTTCGGAGGAAGGTGATGTTGGTGGAGCTTGATAGTTGTCTTGGGTGAAAGATTGAACTTGCAACATGGGAGAGTCATGTGAAGTTGTAGGATGTGGTGGTGGTACTCTTGGTGGTGGAGACATGATTGAGCTTGGGTAATCCTGAAAACATGATATGGGTGGAAGAGATGTTTCATGAGTTGATGGTGTTTTTGTTGAATGAGCAACATGAGAAATGTTGATAGAGAAATTGGGATTATTGTTTTGGGATTGAGCATGCTCATCATAAGAGGAAGCATGAATGAGGGAATGAGTGGGTGATAGGTTGTGAGATGAATCATTATTGTGGGTTTGAGGTTTGGTAATTTGTTTACTTGGAACAACATCACTTGAGTTATGACAAGAATCAAGTTTCCTCCTCCAAAAGGGTTTGACGAAGATCCTTGCGGTTCTTGAAACCTTAGGTTTTTGGTTGTTGGGAGATGACATGTTTGAGTGTGATGGCATTAATGATGGGATAAGGGTATTTATAGTGTATGAGAGATGTTGAAAAGGAAGGCAAATTTTGAGGGATAGCATTGGACAAAATATGTTTGTGAATTTTGGGAAGTATAGGCTGAAATGGGTCAAAAAGTGATAAAGAAAACAGTATCCTCGACCATCAGATGGCCGGTCCCCTTAATCATTAAGGGGGCCGCCTTATATAATTAAGGGGGCCGCCCATCTGGTGAATTCCAGAATCCCATAATTGGGTTTTTGGCAGAAAATTTTCAGAAAGGTTTTGTTTTTGGGTTTGGATTCAAGTAAGTTCAATTCCTTGAGGTAATATAGGATGTACTAAACATATATATAGGGAATGTCATAATAACAAATAAAGAAGACAAGTAATTACCAATTTTCATGCAATCTACTTATTGGCTAATTATGTTATACAACTTAGGAAGGCAATGAAATATGCTAACCATATATTCAACTTATTGGCTAATTATGTTATACAACTTAGGAAGGCAATGAAATATGCTAATATATGGGCTAGTTAGAACATATAAATGAGTGCCTACAAATGACAAAATAAAAGTAATGATTGTATGGACTTCAAGATTTGTTACAAACAAGATCCATATAGGCAAACCAAAATTCTCATGAAATGATTTGATTAAGTTGTGAATGTCATTTTATAGAAGTGTATGACACATGTGAGATAATCAAATATAGTTTTAAGAGAATGTTTTTAGTTTTATTCAACAATGCTTCAAAATAAATTCAAGTGCATATTAGAGTAAAACAAAATTGAGTTTTGCTTCATAACATGTTGTCAAATTGGATAAAAACAATTTCAAATTTTGACTTTGATTATCATAAGGTAATGGTAGCTTATGTTGTTTGAAGTAGAAGCAAATCATGTTCAAGAGAGTTGGTTAAGCCCATTGTCACACATAATCATCATTAATGGCAACTAAAGATATAGATGAGTAATGGAGAATTCTAAAGATCTTAAAGCAATAAGATTATGAGGGACAAGGCTAATTATCTATGGATGCAAGATTAATACACACACACACACATATATATTTATATATATATATATATATATATATATATATATATATATATATATATATATATATATATATATATATATATATATACACACAATACATCATAGAGTTAAGTGCTAACTAGTTTTAATTTTAGCATATCAATTAATACAACGAAAAATGGTCATTTAGCCTACAAGATAAGCCTTCGACTATTAATCATAGATAACATTCAACATAAATGATGAATAAGAGAAATAACAGGCTCAATTACATGTATACATATATTAGTGTTAATGACGGGAGAACAGAGCAACTTATAAATTTGATCATACTAATATACAAATCATGGCATACTTAGATATAAAATGACATTACCAAGTTTATGAAAAGAAAACTTACCTCAGGTCCAGCTTTCCTTTAAGAGTGGGCATAGGAGCAATAGAAGATGTCTTAAAATTTTGCCCAAAGCATGTAGAAGTAGCAAAGACGAATCCCAGCGTAATAGATATCAAGAATGGTACAACAAGAATTCTTCGTCATGAGGTAGTAACTAACACACCATAAAGTCAATGCTCCAAGAGTGAAGAGTAAATCGCCAAAACCATAGATGACCGCAACAAAGTCATAAACACCACGTGTGTAGAATGTGAAACAGAATAACGGGAACCAATGGTCATCAAAAGAAAGAGAGCGAGGAGAGCGATTCAAAAAGTAGTAAACCCTTCGTTCGTTAATTACCTAAACATGACAAAGAGCTTGGTACCCAGATTCTCATGGGTCCGAGATGATTAGTAGAGAACATCCAATGCATTTAAATGCACATGATGAGGATGTCATCGAGAAGTACAAGAATTCATCATTTGTTTGTTTTGACAAACAAACAATAACTTTCTTGACTAGAGAAATAAACAATGGATATAAATAATAATAGTTCTAAATTTTTCCACTAGGTTTAACAAATTTTATTTGTTTTGATGTATTTGTTGAGTAATCATCTTCAGTAAATCCTAAGCCGGTTTTATCATAAAATGACTTTTGAATGTTAAGTAGATATTTTAAGGATTTAGAACTATTTTCAAATTTAGCCAATATTTTTGCTTTTTCTTTTTCCATTTTAATTTCATGTTTGTAGTCTTGACAATTTTTACATTCAAGATCAATTTCAATATTACTTTCAAGTCTAGACATTTTATCTTCTAAAATTATTTCTTTTTCAAAGTTATTTTCAACGGATGTTGAAGATTTATTTTTAAAAACAGTTTTTGATTCAATGTTGCAAAAGTGCTTGAAATTGTTTTCAAGTTTTGAAAATTCTAATATAAATTGATCATAGCAAAAATGTTTGGTTTTGGATTGTACCTTATTTGTAGTTGTACAATCTTCACATGCTCTACGGTGATCAATTCTGTTGTTCATGTCGCTCCATGTTTTGTTTAAAGTATTGCTTGGATCTTGGAGCATGCAATCCTTGTCGTCACTACTTGTATTTGCATTAGTAAGAAAATTCATGTAAGCCATATCTACGTCATCTTCATCGTCCTTGTTGCACCATGGTTTATTGACATTCTTTCTTCGGATTTGACACATGTGTTCTTCGTTATTGGTACCTTCAATGACCATATTTGAACTAGTAGTATATGTGTTTATTTCAACTAGATATTTATCTATTAGGTTTTCTAGAGTAACTATTTCATGTGCAATATCAAGCTTATCATCTTTGGTTTTACATTTTTCTTGGTGAAATTTTAAAAGATATTTCTAAATATCATTTGCCGTTTTATAAGGAAATAATCTTTCATATTCAACTCTTGGTAGAGTTTTGAAAATAAGTAGTTTGGCTTTAGTGTTTTTATCAAATTTGGTTTGAAGGTTATTATATTGATTTTCAAAATCCATTTTGGTTGGTTTAAGATCACCAATTGAAATGATATGCCAAAGATCAAGATCTATTGATTTCACATAATTTTCAAATTTGTTTTTCCATTTAAGAAAATGATCATTTTCAAATAATGGTGGTTGTTGCATAAATTCCCCTTCTAAATATTTTTCAAATTCCATAGATCGTTACAAGTTTTAAAATACAATCTATTTTAAAAATCTTGCTAGACGTGGCTCCTGATACCAATTGTGGAAAACTAGAAGGGGGGGGGGTTGAATAGTTTTGCGTCTTTTTCGTTTAATAAGAATTTGCTTTTCAAAGAATTGATGGTAATTGTAAAAACCTTTGAAGCTAAAGTATAGATACAAACTAATTCACATATATCATATATACACTACTTATTTAAAGTGTTGAATAGAAATTATAATTTCATATATCTCACTTAATTACAAGTTTGTACTAATATAGATATATGTGTCTTAGTAATTGTTTATACTTATATTTTACTAAAGTATAATTAATGTTTTAAATGGAACCTAGTTTGATCTTTATGTAAAATCAATATATGCACAACACACAATATTAACAATATATGAAAAGCTAGTAAGTAAGCAAGCAAAGAGTGAGAGATGGAAAGATCAAACCGAGAGACAAAGGATTTATAGTGGTTCGGCTACAAGGACACCTTCCTTGCCCTACTCCACTCCCCGAGCACCGAACTCGAGAGTTTTCTTCACTAAGTCAATAACCTCCCTTATGGTGGAGAAAACCGTACACACCAAAAGCTTACACCAATTAACGACACAAAGCAAGATGTCGAGTTCTAATCGTAGCTAGAACCAATCTCACACCAAATATCACACCACTTCTTCTTCACACCTTTGCACTACTTCAATACTTCTTCACACAACAAGTATCTTCACACCTTCAAGGCACTAATGTCTTGACACCTTCAAGCCACTAATGTCTTCACACCTTTAAGGCACTAATGTCTTGACACCTTCAAGTCACTAATGTCTTCACACCTTTAAGCCATTAATGTCTTGACACCTTCAAGCCACTAATGTCTTCACACCTTCAAGCCACTAAAGTATTCACAACTTCAATCTACTAATGTCTTCTAGTCTTCTTCACTTGGAACCCTCAATATCTTCACAACAAGTCGCTATTGCTACAATCTCCTATCACCAATACTATCTAACCCTTCTTCTTCACTTCAAGTTCCACTTTTCACTTACAACAATTCTAGATTCTTCAACTAAATCTAGCTAACTAATACATACACCTTATTCACCAAAGAATGAAAGATTTACAAGAAAATATAAACAAGCAACTTAGATAGCAAGATGATACTAAGTTGTAATACTTCTAATAGAAGTATTCTTCTCTTTGCACTTTGAATGTTGAGGCTTGAATCACTTTGAAACAAAGATCAAAGTATATAAGATCAAAGGATTTTTAGAGAAAGGAAATGGATGTTTAGATCAGAAAGTTTCTAGTGCAAAAAGGTGAGAAAAATATGTGGAATGATCCAATATTTATAGGGCCAAAAAATACTGTTCGGGAGCGTGCCGGTCCCCTTAATTATAGGCCGGTCCCCTTAATGATTAAGGGGGCCGCCTAGTAAAATTAAGGGGGCCGCCCTCCTGAACGTTTGAAAAGTTTTTCTGGATAAAATTTGCCCTTTTTGGTTGGAAATTTGAAATCACATTTTTGTGGTTTAATAAAGCTATATCAAAAATGATTTACAAATATGTATAAAATGTTAAAAAATTTTATAAAATGTTATGTTCTTAAGACAAGATTTCCTTTGATCTTATAATGCACTAATCACTTTGTTTATTCATACCTTAAGTGATTAAATGGTGAAAGTGAGTATTTACTACTAAATACTTGTTTACGTCATAACCTTTGGTTTGATGAGTTTTCGTTTTGTGATTATCAAAACTTATAGATATCGAAAGATATGAATAATGTTTTTAGTCAATTATTTATATCAACACGATCAACCAGAAATTGAAGAAGATGGCTCTAACATTTGGGAAAAACCGCGCAAGATCTTCCTCGATCTTTGATCGTCATAAACTATATGGTATGTTTTGGGCATTGTTAATTGTATCGATATTTTTAGCTACAGTCATATGTTAACCTCATGAACCGTACGAATAGGCATAAGATTATACATTAAGATGTTTTTTTTTATATATTTTTAGTGTGTGTGTTGATGTTTATTGTTTCTACACAGAATCAAACTAGAACTTGTTTACTCTCAAAATCACCCACAGTGGAAACTTTACCTCACCACAAGGAAGGGTGTATCCTGATTCAGTTATAGATTGGTATGATTGTGTTGATTGCGACCTGTTTACTTTTTACACCTTTGAATCGTTGTTACATGACATAGGTGTAAAAAAGGGTGAGGTTTCGTCTCATTAAAGGATACCAGGTGAGACACTAGATGTTGGGTTGTTACCGTTGTAGAATGATGACGATGTCATGAACAAGTTGGATTTAGTTCCAACACATAGAGAGATAGAGGTTTATGTTGAGGTTAAACCCAAAAGAGCCAAAAAATCTTATGAAGCGAAAAGTATACCGATTTTGGGGGGGGGGGTCATTTAAGGCCAAAGTCGAGATTATTTGATCAAATATTGCCCTAAATCGTTTCTTTTGTCATTTTAGGTACTTTTGAGAGGAATTTTACAAAAGGAAACATTTTGGACGTTTTTGGAGCTAAAAAGTGCAGAAAACGACAAAGTCTCAAAATCATGCTGGAAATTGCACTTGACGGCGTCACATATTGCTAGTGACGGCGTCATGAGTTGACAAAAGGGTGGATAAATCAATTACACGTGACGCGCCAGAATGTTTTGTGAAGAGTTCGTGACGGCGTCACGTACAAAATTTCCAAGGCCATCAAGAGTTATTGCAAAGAGTGATGGCCCAGAACCCATAAAGAGTGACGGCGTCAAAAGTGGATCTAGGCAATACGAGTTTATTTTGGCGGCGAGTTGATGGCGTCACAAACTACTCTTGACGCCGTCAGGAGACAAAATCTATATATAGTTTTCTAGTTTTCATTCATTGTGTTCAACTTTGAGGGAATAAACCCTAGACGAATTTTACAGCTTTTTCAAGGGTTTCAACCCCTTGTTTCTTCCATGCTTAATTGAAGATAAATACTTTATCAAATCATTCAATATGTCTATGTGTTGTTTGATTATATCTTACGCTTGTATTCTCTTTAACATGCTAGGCTAGGTTTTCTTCGTGTTTGCTTAGATGTAATGAAACTTAGATATTGATTATGGGTTGGTTGTTTGTTTATAATTGTTGTGGATGAATGAATTCGATGTTAGGCTTAAAAAAACTGGCAGACTTCCAATTGGTAACATGCTTGAACGTCTTAAGAAACATGAATCGGATGTGTACTACGATTATTTGGTTATATTTAATGCATAAGTAACTTCCAAGGATGCCATGTTAGGAGCTTTTAGTCGGCTCGACATAGGATTGAGGTAGAAGCTTATAGAGTTAGGGAAGATCGTACATGGCCCTACGAATGGTATTAAGGAATATAACCCGTCATCCATGTAATTGTAACAAACTAATCAACCTATAAAAGATAGCTAAGAAGTAATGAAATCTAAGTAAACACAATTTTCTCTCATTATTGTTTACACCACAAATTAGTTTAGGTTTAGTTTATTCTATTTTGATTGCATTTTTAGTTAATTGGGTTAGTTGACTAGCAACTAATTTCGCCCACTCCTTCATAACCTGAGATTTTTAATTGATTTCCTTAAAATATAAAAATACAAAAAGAATCATCCCTCACCTCTAGACCTAGTTTTAGTGAGTTTTAACCCTAGCGAACACTATTCTTTGAGTTAAACGATCAATCCCCCGGTACTTGTCACTATACTATACTACAACGAGCAGGTACACTGCCTCGTGGGGATTGCAAGCTTCTCAAGATCCCTTGAGAGGTAAAACCTTTTGCGAGGGCGCAATTCCACGCATCAAGTTTTTGGCGCCGTTGTCGGGGATTGTCTAGCTTTACATTTATTCCTCAACTTTCGCAAAAGAGTGCGGCGCTATCAAGTTTTTGGCACCGCAGCCCGGGGAATAGTTATTTTCTAGCTTAAAATTTCTTTTTATTAGGTCTACTTGCTAGATTCCTTTCTAGTAAGATTTTTATTTTATTTTTATAGGTTTTCTTTAGTCTATCTTTTTCTTTGTTCCTTTGTTCGTAACCTTTGCCATCCGCCATAATGGAAGGTGGTAATCTCTTTGTCCCATCAACCCACCACAACAAAACCACCCACAAAACCCACCACTACCAAACCAACCTCCTGGACCCCGAACCTTAGGAGAGTACTCCCGTCCTAGCCACCAAGGCTATCGAAACACCATTGAGCTCACTCAAGGAGCTAATGTGTCCCCCTTGCGATCCGACACCATCCGGTTGGTGCAAAGCGGATGTGCATTCCATGGACTTCGTTCCGAAGATCATAATCAACATCTCAAGGATTTCCTCAAAATAGTGGATTCCATAGACCTGGATGTTGTAACTCGAGAGACGACCCGATTGCGTCTCTTCCAATTCTCTCTACGTGACCAAGCTAGTCAATGGATGATCTCACAACTCGTTTCCTTGCTCAATTTTTCCCACTGGGGAGAACTACTAAGCTTAGAAATGACATCTTGATGTTCCAACAACGTCACGGTGAAACTCTCTATGAAGCATGGACTCGTTTCAAGGACTTACTCCAAAAAGTCCCTCATCATGGCATAGATCTTTGGCTCCAAGTCCAAATTTTCTATGACCATATCGATCTCTCCACAAGGCGAATCATTGACCAATCGGCCGGTGGCAAGCTTCGTGATCTAAGTGCGGAAGAATCAAGGGAACTCATAGAAGATCGTGCTCTCTATGACAACGAAAGTTGGAATGATCCCCGTGATTTGAACAAAACGGTCAAGGCAATATCTTTGCCTTCGAACAATTCAAGCACTCCCAACTGTAGGATCATGGAACTTGAAGACCAAGTCAAGTTTCTCATGAAATCCTACGAAGCTCCTAAACCTTCAAGCCAAGTGACCAAAATCACTTCTTCGTGCGAATTATGTAGTGGTCCCCACGACACTCGTGATTGCATGGAACTCCCCGAACAAGCTTTTGCGGATTACGCATCCTCGCATACCGATGGAGCGGGAGACAAGTGGTACACTTTCAAACCCGAGCAAAACCCTTACGGTGATTCATACAACCCCTCTTGGAAAAATCACCCGAACCTTAGGTGGAAACAAAACCAAAACATGCCCCAAAACAATTCTTCCACTCCACCTAATCGATTTCAATCAAACGGTCCATCCTCTAACCGTGCTTTCAACAACAATCCTTCCAACAACTATGGTGGTACCAATAATTTTGAAGGATTGATGTCCAAATTTATGGCATCTCAAGAGACTCGTTTAGCAAAGTTTGAAGCCGATTTCAAATAAAAGCAAAGTGAGATGACCAATAAGATTGACACATTATTGAAAGTTCTCAATTACCGAGAAATGGGAGCACTCCCAAGTAACACGGTCAAGAATCCGAAACTAAACGTTAACACTATATCATCTATTTCGTCCCCTACTTCTTGTCCACAATACTATTCGGTCAATGCCATGAGCACATGTTTCAAACAAACCCAAATCTTTCAAAAGAACCAATTGAATGTAACGGCCAACATCAATTCGGTCAATAGCATAGTTTAAACACTTCCTACACAAGACCTTGGCGAATAATTCAAGGAACTTCACCTTGAGCGTCCCGTCATTGATGTTTTAGCCCGTGCTCCCTATTACAATGCCCTTTTAGAAAAATATGAAGAGAAACTTAAGTTGGGTAAAAACGGGACCGCCTTCATTCAAAACAAGTTGCCTAAGAAATTAGATGATCCGGGCATATTCATGTTATCTTTTAAGATCGGAAATTCTGAGGCTTTTCACACACCAACCGATCTTGGGTCAAGCCTAAATTTGCTTCCATTGTCTCTATACACCACTCTTAAGCCAGGAAAGTTAGATGAAACAGAGGTAATCATAGGGCTTGCAGATGGAAGTGTAGCATATCTGGTTGGGGTAGTGAAGGATGTGTTAGTGCATATAGGGAAATTGACAATGTTAGCTAATTTCCACGTCCTTGATATGGTTAGTGACACTACATGACCGTTATTAATAGGAATAGGATTCTTAGCTACCGCAAGTGCGATGATTGATTATAAGGAATCTAGAATAGCGGTAGGGGAAGGAGAAACTTGGTCGGTCTATGATGTTAAGAAACACGCCTATGATACTAATGAGGAACCAACGCCCCATTGGGTAGATGTGAATAGGAGACCATCTAGATACGGACCTTGGGTAAATAGAGACTTCATAGGACCTCAACGCCCATTTTATTTAGAGGAGGAGTTTATAAACAAAACGCATTCGGTAGAGCAACTCATAGTTAGGGATGAAGAGCTAAACCCCTTTGAGGATCCCTTAGTCTTTAGGAAAATGATTGAATTCCTAGGAGTGATGCCTATAAATTTAGGAATGAACAAGTGGAAAAGGGAAGGTGATAAATGTAAATGGAATTGGGACAAGCCACCTAAGGAAGATGACGGGTCATGGCATATGAAGATGATTCTATATGATCCGGATGGAGAAAAATTTGAGAAGTCGTACCGCACCAAGAGAACCGATAGGAAATTGAAACCTAAGTTTGATCCCAAAGATGTCCTCGACGAGGAGCTCACTTATATAGGATAGCCCATGACTTTGAGTCTAGCTTTAAGACTCGTAAATAAAGAAAAACGCTTCTTGGGAGGCAACCCATGTTTTATTTGTTTGATTGTTTGTTTGTTTGATTTTATTTGTTTCTGTATGCATGCTTGATTTTTATTGTTCGTGGATCACGTTTCATACTAAATTGTGAAAATGCTTTACTTTGTTGTTTATCTTAACTTCATAAAAGGTATTTCGCAAAAGCTAAGTGTAAGGGAAATCTTAATTTGTTTCTAAGAACGGAATTGGACATGAACCACAACAATATTAAATAAACATGTATATGTATTTGTTTGAGTTAAATGCTTGTATCGAGTCATAATGATGTTTTGCAGGAAATTCCAGGGATTAAGGCATAAGTTTTTCCAGAAATTTTCCGGAAACTTAACATGAGAATTCTGTCAGAACACTCTGACGACGTCAGGATTAACACCTGACGGCGTCAGGTGTAAAAATTTGGAAATTTTGCAAGTTTTGTTTTTCTAACGGAGTCTTGAAGTTTTTGTTAATTATTTGGTTTTATATATTCCAGGAAATCTGCAAACATTCATTCCACAAGCATTATATCCTTATATATATATATATAGATTGCCGCCGATTTTACGCGAGGTTGCTATGATTGTTTTCTCAGGTTTAACAGGTTATATTCGACAAGAAGATGATTTATTATTTCGGAAGGGAAGCTTTCAACGTTCATTTTCTTGAAGGAGGATTTAACCATGTTAACGATTTATCCACACCGAACGAATCAGGGGAGTATTTGTTTTCATTCTTTTATCTTATTTACTTTTACATCTTTTTATTGAACATTGGGGACAATGTTCAGCCTAAGTGTAAGGGGAGGGTAAATGATGATACTTTAGAGAATGCAATTGCACTTGAGTTTGTTTGTTCAATAGTAGGTGTGTAATAAAACTATGAGAAATACTTGTTAGGGCAATTTTAGCGCCAAATTTAAAAGTTTTTACAACATTTAGGAGTGAAGCTTTAGCCTTAATGAGCGTCTCATGGATAGGAGTTGTATGACTAGCATAAAACCGTACCACTCAAAAAAAAAATCCACCCAAATATGTGAGGTTGGCCTTTAGATTTGCTAGGAAAAGCATTCATTATTAGTGCTTATGAGTGTACCGGTAATACTTAGATTCTAGAACTTGCGTTATTTGTCACACCCCGCCACGGCAGAAACGCGAGTGTGTAACTTCATGGATATCATCACAACACATGGTGTCTATATAGAGAATAACTACATGCATAAAATAGAGCAAGTACAGACACGAAGTGTCGTAACAATACCCCAAAACAACATAACCAAAACATAAATCCAAAAATCCAAGCATAGATGATAAACCACTTCCAATGCAACTAGGGTCTCGTCTAACCACATCCTTCTATCTTAGCCTTAGAATGCTCACCTGAAAATGATGATTAAAACATCAACATAATGTTGGTGAGATTTATAGGTTTAGACACACAAACACTCACAAGGAAACCAGTTTACTGTGATCATAAAATATAGCTGTACAAATAAATTACAGTTATCATATAGCTACACGTATTTGCAAGTCAATAATCACATACAAAGGCAACAACACACATAAGGCAACATCAGGACGGCTCGTGTCCTCCGATCCCACAATAAACCACAATTAGGTCGCATGCGAGAGCAACAGGATAAGCATCCTCCTAATTGGAACACACATATATCCACACAAGCAAATAATCACACATAGCATGCGTACGATAACATTATAAGTCCAAGCTCTGTTGACACACACATAATCACAATAACTCAAATATTTAAGACAAGCATCATTCCCATCCCAAGTTTAAAACAAAGTAAAAAAATATGGGACTATGAACTCACCTTAAACTTCACAGCTTCCACAACACAAATCACAAATCTAAACAACACAAATAAGTCCACATTACACAAGGCCAAGCTAAAATCTAAAACCCATGTAATACTCATATGATGGATGTCTAAGACTCATATGACCCACCATGGATCTCCTAGACACCATACTAACCACTATCATAATCTAACACTCACTAAATCCCTTGCACTTTTAAAATCAGAAAACCGCAGAATTTTTGGGTACATTCGCCCACATGAAATTATGACAAATAAAGCTCAACAACTCACACAAAAAATTTAACATGGTCTCTCATAAGCATACAAGCTAATCCCAGAAGACCATGGACCAATAACACACACAAGTACTCAAAAGAAAATCAAACTTGTCAACTACTCAAATTCGGATCTGGACGCACACCAAAAAGTTTTAATTAGCATAAAATACTTCCACAATTTTTTATCGCGAATCCTTTTCGTGGTAGTCTAATATAACCTAAAACTTAACTATTCCAGAAGGCCTAGTCAAAATACCACTTTTACAACCACAAAACACCCTCAAACTTTTACCCAAAATCTGTCCCGGTTTGACAGCTTTGACACCTTAACAAAGAAAAATCAAAAGACCAACTTCCCGACCTTGAAATCAATCGTGGCTGGACTTTTTGGAAAGCTCTTTCATTAAACTTCAATTTAGACCTAAAATGCGTGACTTAACTCTTCACCATCTGTTATTTACACTCACATCTTTACAGCCATAGTTTTCTGTCCAAACCCTAACTCAATGTTTAACATGTTTTATAACCAAATCTCCTTCACTAATCATCATACTATTATTAACTAATGATCCTAACATGTTTTACTTAATTAATTTACAGAAGTTTACAAACCCTAGATCCATCATAACTTGTATTACATGAATCTAATCAATAATTAAACAATTAAGGGTTTACTAGGCATACCTTAAGCTTGTTTTCTTCACATAATTGAAACCCTAACTTTTCTCCTTCTCCTCCTCTCCCCCTTGTCGACTTTTCCAGAGAAAAAGAGGATTTAGGTCGTTTGGTTTGGCTTATATGGGTAGGGGTTGGGCTTGGTTGGGTTAGATTAGGATTCCTTGGGCCTAAGAGTCATATTTGGAGTCAAATTGAGTTTCCTTTTTCCCCCCTTATCCCTTCTAGCCGATTTTCTACATACATATATATATATATATATATATATATATATATATATATATATATATATATATATATATATATATATATATATATATATATATATATATATTTATTTTTTTTATTAAATTTATTTATTACACTCAAAACCTCATATTTTATAAATACCCGTAACCAATCCTAGCGTCTTACGCGATAAACCTCAGTTTTTACGACAACCCGAAAAAATATCATTTCCAAAAATAAAGTTTCCAAAAATAGAATTCCACACTCTTTTGAAACATAACTCATAAAAACAAACTCCTCGTAACCCGCTAACGCTCAAACACTGGAACGAAGACTCGTTACACAAAAACACCAAAACTAACACAAGTCATTTCTACACCACAAAGGTGATCAAAATGAACTTTCTCAAATTCCAAACTTTTCAAATCACAATAAAACCATTTACGCAAAGGGATTTAGTGCTAAAAATCATCTATATCACTTCAAACACCTAAGACACACCAAACAAACGTCAACCGAGTCAAGACTATCAGTCAAACTGACCTGCCAAAACCACGGTTGTTACATCATCCCCCATTTAGGGAATCGCGTCCCGAGATTTCAACTACTTGTCTCACCAAAAGCATCAGCAAAAGAAAATTTATGGGTATTTAAGCGGAAAAATACCACTCCATAAAATCAAAGAGAAAGAATCGCAAAAATGTAAACAAACTAAATACTCGAATTCATATGATAGAAAAACATTCCGTCACTCCAACGATACACACAAATAGATACACTCCTCGATCAATAACACCAATGATCAAAACGACTTCTCACATGTAGGTATGATACCCTTGAACCAAAAGAAAATCCAAATGGTAACCGCAGGAAACACCACATATAATGGATACACACAAAACAAACATTAATTACATCTGACCCTCACGTTCCCAAGTAAACTCAGGACCACGCTTAGAATCCCACCATACCTTTACCAACGCTATCTCACCAAACTTCAAACCCTTAACATCTCGATCCATAATCTCAATAGGTTTCTTGACAAAACGGAGGGTCTTGTCAACCTTACTTTCATCTATTGGCACATGCGGACTAGCATCCACCAAACACTTCTTTCAATTAGATACGTGAAACATATCATGTACACCACTTAATTTCCTCAACTTACTTCAACTGGTATGCCACAAATCAAATCCTTTCCGTAAATCTCAAATGGTCCTGCGTATCACGGTGCTAGCTTGCCTTTCTTACCGAAATGCACAACACCCTTCCAAGGAGATACTTCACAATATCACCAACACCAAACTCTAAGGGCTTACGGAAATAATCCGCATAACTCTTTTGGCGATCTCTTGCTGCCTTAAAACTCTCTCTTAAATCTGAAAATCTTATTCGTAATCTCTCTTTCTAGTTCAGGACCAATTAGTTGGCTTGTTCCAACCTTTGCCCACAGAACAGGTGACCTACATTACCTTCCATACAACTTTTCACACGACACATACTCCACACTAGAATGATAACTGTTGATATAGGAGAACTCAACTAAGGGTAAATGTATACCCCGGCTTCCTCCAAAATCAAACACACCCATGCTCTCAGCTCACCATCCAACGCCTGATTTGTACGCTCACTTAGTTCACTCATTAGAGAATGATAAGTCGTACTCATCTACATACACGTTCTCAAGACTCTATAACATGTTTACCACAATCGCGAAGTAAGTATTTCATCATGTTTCTTGATGATCAACGCGACACCCCATGGCTCTTTACCAACTCACCGAGCAAAAAAGTCTCGCCTACTCCTCCATACATTTCTTGCTAAGGTAATAATACGACTTATCCATTCTCGGATGTATCAAATACCTTGCATAATTGATGTCCTCATGCTTCCTCTCAATGAAACCAATAGCTGGTCCGCAAAGTACATTCCTCCATCTTCGTTCCTTTCCATTTACTGGTCTAAACCAAGTAATCATTCTTCTTATATGTTCTCATCCTCGAACCACTCTCTCTAGGCTGTCAACATCATCCCCGTAACTCCGAACTGAATTATCATAATCATTGCTCACCAACATCTAAGTTTCACTCGTTCACTCCCACTCAGCGCTCTTACCACGATGTCCGCCCTTCCTTGAAAGTGGCGAATCAGACAATCGTAGTCACTGAGAAATTCCACACCCAACTTTTCTTCGACATATATTAGCCTCTTGTCAAATATATGCTAAAAATTCTTATGATCTGGGTAGACCACACTCTTTGGTCCATAAAAATATCATCTCCACATCCTACTCGCAACTCTAAGTCATGTATCACACAGTTCCTCTTATGGATCTTCCTCCTCCGCGATGCCTACGCAATCTATAAAAAGATAAAAATGAATCGTCAATAGTACCTGCCAATCCTAAGGACAATCGTCTCTCAGATGGTGTCTTAGGTACTTTCCACTCTTCACCACTTTTATCTTACTAATGTCCACAAACACTCGCTATCGGTGACCACCTTCATGAAGAACGTACATCTTAAAGCTACACCTCTCACTTGAACAACTTGGCAAACACCCTCTTCTTCTTCATCGAACCAATTGATAATCAAAACGACAATCTATCCTAAGTTAACGACGCGAACCATGAAACCGATCGAACTAAAACGTATATCAACGAACTCAAAAGGGGTACGAATTACCGACTAGCGAAGTAACGAACATCAAAATCAAAGCTAGAAAAACACAATGAGAAATTTTCTCCAATAAAAGTACAAACGGATAAAATGTTAATGAAAACCAATACAAAGAAAATATAAAATACACGTACCCATAAAACATCCACAAACGTACCTCAACGAAATAAACACTCGATGAACCAAATACATAACAAGTTTGGTAAATGAGAACCATAGACAGTTCTTATTCCCGTACTCGACCTTCCCCAAAACAAATGAACACCGTTTTTTTTTCACAAGATAAATCTTAAACTTATACACTTTTTTTAAAATATATATATAAACCATTTTATGTAAGACATCAACATAACCATTTTTTTACACTTCATTTTCACCATAAAAATAATAGTTTCCAACAAATGACCTTGAAATATGATGAGTGCTCAAACACTCATCGTTTTTGATATATTTAAACTGCCAAAACGCACAAAAACAATCAAAAAGATATCAAAATACTTAAATTATCCCAGGGATTGTGTTTTATGTGTTTTAAAAGCAAAATGTGCAAAAACAAAGTAAAAACGTACAAAGTTTGCAGTATTGGCAGTTTCGGTCTCCCAAGTTTCAAAACTTGTCAAATTTAGTCCCTAAGCATTTATTTTGAAAGAAAAAGTCAACCCAAGGTTTTGAAAGTCAAATTCACAAAATATTACATTTGGGTTGCAAGTTTTCCAAAATTACATATTTAGTCCCTGAAAAATCCAAAAAAGGCAAAAGTGGTCCCTGGGAAGTTTTGGAATTTTGAAAATTAGGAAAATACAAAAATGGTTCTTGGAGTTATGATTATTGGCAATATTGGTCCTTATGTTACTTTGGATAAAGTTACACTTCAGTCCTCAAAGTTATGGGAAATTACAATAATGGTCCTTGTGTTCATAAACTAAACAAACAAACCGGACCCTTTAATATCTTAACCCAAAACCCCATCCAATCCATTTCCCAATCCAGTCCACCAACCTGATCCACCCTTTCCAGCCCATCTCCCATGTCCAGGCCCAGCTTCCCTTTTATAATAAAACCCACCCAGGGTCAAACGGTCAACCAAGGTCAACAGACCTTTGACCCGTCCTTCTTCCCCAACAATACCGCGCAAAACCAGGCTTCATTGTCTCCCCCCTCCTCACCTTTTTCCACCTTTTAGCCACCACAATTAATACCCTTTCACCAACTCAACCAACCCACACCACCACATTTAATGCCTCGCCTAACACCACTCATTATTTCCCTATAAGTATTTTGGGCGGGAAAATCCAATCTATGGCTAGGATGGCTTGAAGATCAAATTGACGGTTGGGATATGGTCAGAGGTCAACAAATCATCCAATGGGAGTGCTAATTTTCAGGGAATAAGCCATGTGGAGGAGTGTAGTATCATGATAGTCTCGTATTATAAGTAGAAAGCTCTTGTAAGCTTTGGAGGCATGTAATGTATTAGTTTTTAGTATAAAAATACTTAGTTTATCTTATGTAACCAGTTTTTAATCAATATAAGTTTTTATCTTTTAAATTGCAATTTTCAGTTTTTCATTAAGTTTTTCAAGTTTCTTGTCTCAGTGGATTGTTGAATATAAGCTTTATATTAGCATTCTTATTCCAACCTATTATCTAAAATGTGAAAAGAAAACAGAAAACAATATAGAATCAGTAGCAGGGTACCTTTGCTCATTGTGGAAAGCTTATGGAAGCACCAAGTAATGGAATTGGTGGAAGGACTTGTACCTAGCTTATCATTGATAAGCTAGGAGCTAGTAGCTGAGAAAGAAGCCCTAGTAAAAGCTAGGGAAGGTTCAAAGCTGTTTCCTTTTTAATCTTAGATTTTTAGAGTATTTTGTGCATAATCTGTGTTTTAACTTATTGGTGATATCTATTTGCTTAATCCTGCTTAAAGTGCTTATTTATAAGTTATTAGATAAGTTGTATGTAGTATCTTGTACTGTGGCATCTGTTTTATCTAGTTTTATATAAAACTGTCAACTAGAGGGGTGTTTGGCATAAGCCTTTCAAGTAGGCTTAAGGAGCTAAAGTTGTTGTTTTCTGGTTCATACATGCTACATTAGTGTTATTTAGGGTAAACTAACCATAAAATCAGTGACAAATTGAGTAGAAGTCAAAATCACAAGGAATCACTCACCACAGTCAACTGTGGTGAGTTTTCAAGTCCAAAACCCACAAAACCTTTTCATAAGTTGAAGTCTTTGCCTAAATTAACTTTCATATAGCTTATTTTAACTTATGTAATCACTAAATCAGTTGTACAAGTTCACAAAAGTCAAAACTTGAAATTTCTCCAAAAGTCAAAAGTACCAAACTCAGATTTTCATCAAAAGTGGGTGATTTTTCATGAATTTTGTACTAAGATTGAGCATTTGAAACTTGTTAGGGGTGTTTTCTACCAGTTGAACTTTTGATTTCCATCTTTGTTTGATTTTTGTAATTTTTTCTAGTGGACCAAATTGTCCCTTGAATTGGACTGCAGGGCAAGGACTTGCCCTGTATCAGCAGACCATCTCCATTACCCCACCTTTGGTGGTGTTTTGTGATTGACCCAGTGGGTCCCACAGTCCCTATTTTGCATCATTCAACCCCCCCTCCTACCCAGGATCAAGGGTTGACCCTTTATTTGACCATAAGATCAGTGGACCCCACCTGGTTTGACCCCAAAAGCTTGTCCCATAACTGTCTCAGAAACAAGTTAGCAAACAGCTTATTTGTGTTTTCTTGGCTTATTGAAGCCACAAGTTTGGCTTATTCTTGATTATTATAGTGTAACAAACTCAGAGAAACCATAAAATACCATTGTGGACCCCACATCATCCATTTGAGCTTAAAATCCTCCACAGTCAACAAAAGTCAACTGTGGGGTTAATAAGCACTTCAAGTGCTTATTCCTAGGGTTAAAATAAAAGTGTCTTTGTTAAAAGTAGTTTTTTTTAGTTTATAATTAGTTTAGAAAAATAAAAAATCCAAAAAACCAACTTTTAAATTAGTGATAGCTTCTATTTAATAGGATTTATCAATTTATTTTTCTTTTTAATTTATTTCTAAGTAATATATCACTTTTATATTTTTAGAAATTATATTTTAGGTTAAAATAATTTTACAAATTTTTTCAGATTTTTATTTTGTCTTTTAGTGGTATTTCTAATTAATTTTAGTTTAATTTAGTTTTAATTAATATTAATCAATTAAATAGCATAATTAGTTTTTATATAGTATAACCTAGTTTTTATAATTTTTCTAGCTTTTATTTTAGTTAAAACATTTTTATAAATTTTTCTATAATTTTTACTGTTCATTTTCTGTTTTTTATAATATAATTAGTTTAATTAGAAATTAATAAGTAATTAGCTTAATAATTATTTAATTTGCTTAAAAATACTTAGAATTAATTTTTTATAATTTTTTAGGATTCCCATGATGGTTAATTAGATTTATAAAATTTTTCTTAATTTTCTAAGCCTTTTGTAGTATTTTTGGTAATTCTAATTAATTTAATTAGTAATAAATAGATAATTAGTAATTAATTAATAATAAATAATTAAATAGTGTAAAAATAGTTTTTAATTTTCTTAAAATTTTCTTTGATTAATAGGATTGTAAAAATACCAAATTTACACTTTTAACCCTCCCAGTCCATCAGTTGTACTTTTTGTTTTGTTCGTCTGTATACGTTTTTTAATTAAAACGTACGTTTTTAGGTTTTAGCTCAAATCTTCGTAATCCAAATTCCCGTAATCAATCACATAGCTTTCCTAAGCTATATTTGTTAATAATTTCCAAATAATTTTGATCATAACCCTTTTCTGTGAATAATTACCCGATCACTAATACGCTAAAGTTACAATTCACACTTCAACGGGACTTAACGACCTGGTGATACCTTATATTACCCGGAGCATTGACCTAGGCTATTTGACTTTGTTGACCATTATTTGGTCAATATAAGTTAGGTGGTTTAGCATCAATCAAAATACCCAAAATGATTTTTTTTAAAATACCATAAAGACTTTAACACAACCCCTTTATTGGATGCGAAAAACACAGAAGAATCGCATAATCAAAATAATCATCAAACGAATCTCATACCAGTGAACACTCACGCAAATACATTGCAAACAAAACGATGAACTTACAGACTCATTTGTACAACGATCAAACCAAATCATAAAAAAAAACACCGATACTAACAAGTCAAAAAACATGTCACAAAATTCAATTGGTGTGTGTAAATGAGGGATCAAATATCCATACTAACTCGTCACGAACCAACAATACTTGAAGAATAGTATAACATTCATTCGCGGAATGAATGCAAGGAATAACCAAAGAAACGAACCAGTATCCAACAAAACGAATTCGATTACCCAACACCTATCATGACGTCAAATAGAAAGAATATGGCATCTGTACCATCATGGTACGGATAGGAATGCCAACTAAAGAATTAGGTATACAAACGGAGCGTCTAGCAAATGAATCAACTTAAATACCACAACATAATTACCCACCGATAATTGAGGTATCAACATATGATAGGTAGGATGGAATCTTACCACCTACACACCCCAACATATAACGACTGCCCTAACGGTTAAAAGAATACTTCTCTAACCATACAACCATCACCAATCATGATATCACATACCATCTACCACAACATATAACAACAAACATCAATCAATGCAATAATTGTCACAAGTCCACGTGTGTGATACCCTTATAATTATGTTCGCGGCCATAGTTATAAGCCTATTCCACACGCATACTTACTTCCAAAACCACACATCTCAATGATAACGCACATATACCACATAGCACCTAATACGACATGCAATCCATGCTATCATACTTGCAAGTCCACTTGTGTTGTGACGCATGTATAATTATGTTGGCCACCATAATTATCTATGCCCCCTTTCATAAGTGTACTCCCTCCTATGACAACACATCATGCAAACAAACATGCAAACAAAACAAAAGACGTCGCAAATAATCATCTCGCATGGAAAAATTCCAACGATCACGTAAACTCTATAATCAAAATTACTTGGATAAGGCGATCCAATATCCAAGAGTAATCACACTCCAACATGGCTCCAGACGGCAAAAGACAATATACAAATTCCAAAACATAACACAAAACAAAAGACGTCGCATAATGGCTCAACTCCACTCTCGCACTTATCTCTCCACTCAGATCAATTCAACTTACTACTCGCTGTGGACTCTAGATCCGAATCCACACCATTCCATCCTAACTCCCTTTCATCTTTACTCAACCACCCATTCATGTTTCCTACATGTTGAGGTAGTCGACAACATGCAAAACCATCTCTATTTCTTTCTTCCAATTCCGTATGATTCACAAGTGCATACAAATCACGAGGTTTAGACTAAACTACCTCTCCTTCCTATGTGAAATGGGGACACTACCAAGGGTAATTGGTAATGGCTCCATCTCCAGAAGTCACCATGGTTCCAAACCTCTCCACTTCTTCTCCACCAATTTTTCCCATAAACGTCCTCTCCTTGTCCGAACATGGATACATGCTATCGGGAACTTGGATTCTGCGGTTAGTCCGCTTCATCCTACCACTTCTCTCGCATCCGATAGTGACAACGGTAGTCCAACGATGCATCTTACGCGCGGAAGACGATATAATAAAGTCGATATATACAATACTACGTATAAGGGATAGAATAGACGTCCGAAACTCAATAAAACATCTCATAAATATAGGAAAATAGACATATAAAATACTATACTTACACAGAGATCCTAAATGCAACTATATAAGGGACTCCTAAGTTATAGTCTAGGTTCAACCACCTAATTCTCTATAACCAAGGCTCTGATACCAATCTGTCACACCCCACCACGACGGAAACGCGAGTGTGTAACTTCATGGATATCATCACAACACATGGTGTCTATATAGAGAATAACTACATGCATAAAATAGAGCAAGTACAGACACGAAGTGTCATAACAATACCCCAAAACAACATAACCAAAACATAAATCCAAAAATCCAAGCATAGATGATAAACCACTTCCAATGCAAATAGGGTCTCGTCTAACCACATCCTTCTATCTTAGCCTTAGAATGCTCACCTGAAAATGATGCTTAAAACGTCAACATAATGTTGGTGAGATTCATAGGTTTAGACACACAAACACTCGCAAGGAAACCAGTTTACTGTGATCATAAAATATAGCTGGACAAATAAATTACAGTTATCATATAGCTACATGTATTTGCAAGTCAATAATCACACACAAAGGCAACAACACACATAAGGCAACATCAGGACGGCTCGTGTCCTCCGATTCCACAATAAACAACAATTAGGTCGCACGCGCGAGCAACATGATAAGCATCCTCCTAATTGGAACACACATATATCCACACAAGCAAATAATCACACATAGCATGCATACGATAACATTATAAGTCCAAGCTCTTTTGACACACACATAATCATAGTAACTCAAATATTTAAGACAAACATCATTCCCATCCCAAGTTTAAAACCAAGTAAAAATATATGGGTCTATGAACTCACCTTAAACTTCACAGCTTCCACAACACAAATCACAAATCTAAACTACACAAATAAGTCCACATTACACAAGGCCAAGCTAAAAGCTACAACCCATGTAATACTCATATGATGGATGTCTAAGACTCATATGACCCACCATGGATCTCCTAGACACCATACTAACCACTATCATAATCTAACACTCACTAAATCCCTTGCACTTTTAAAATCAGAAAACGTAGAATTTTTAGGTACATTCGCCCACATGAAATCATGACAAATAAAGCTCAAAAACTCACACCAAAAATTTAACATGGTCTCTCATAAGTATACAAGCTAATCCCAGAAGGCCATGGACCAATAACACACACAAGTACTCAAAAGAAAATCAAACTTGTCAACTACTCAAATTCAGATCTGGACGCACACCAAAACGTTTTAATTAGCATAAAATACTTCCACAAGTTTTTATCGCGAATCCTTTTCGTGGTACTCTAATATAACCTAATACTTAACTATTCCAGAAGGCCTAGTCAAAATACCACTTTTACAACCACAAAACACCCTCAAACTTTTACCCAAAATCTGTCCCGGTTTGACAGCTTTGACACCTTAACAAAGAAAAATCAAAAGACCAACTTCCCGATCTTGAAATCAATCGTGGCTGGACTTTTTGGAAAGCTCTTTCATTAAAATTCAATTTAGACCTAAAATGCGTGACTTAACTCTTCACCATCTGTTATTTACACTCACATCTTTACAGCCATAGTTTTCTGTCCAAACCCTAACTCAATGTTTAACATGTTTTATAACCAAATCTCCTTCACTAATCGTCATACTATTATTAACTAATGATCCTAACATGTTTTACTTAATTAATTTACAGAAGTTTACAAACCATAGATCCATCATAACTTGTATTACATGAATCTAATCAATAATTAAACAATTAAGGGTTTACTAGGCATACCTTAGGCTTGTTTTCTTCACATAATTGAAACCCTAACTTTTCTCCTTCTCCTCCTCTCCCCCTTGTCGACTTTTCTAGAGAAAAAGAGGATTTAGGTCGTTTGGTTTGGCTTATATGGGTAGGGGTTGGGCTTGGTTGGGTTAGATTAGGATTCCTTGGGCCTAAGAGTCATATTTGGAGTCAAATTGAGTTTCCTTTTTCCCCCTTATCCCTTCTAGCCGATTTTCTATATATATATATATATATCTCTACATTATATATAACAGGAGGCATTTGAAAGATATGTCCAGTCATTGTCCAGTCAATGCCCAGTAATTCAATTTCAGCCATGTCATCTGCCATGTCATCACATGTAAACTATTTTTTAATGTATTTATTTTTTTAATTTTTAAATGAATTTTGTAAATTGATATTTTATATACAATTTAATATTAGGCGTGTGAAATAACATAGGATTTAGTGAAATAACAGAAATTTAATTAATTTTGTTTTTTTAATTAAATTCGTATATTTAATACATTAAATTCGGATTAGATTTTTAAAAAAATTGTCCTCTGCAAGATTTGAACCTGGGTAAGGTAATCCAGGTACAAATATGCTTCAACCACTAGACCAAGACATTTTTTTTGTGATTTACAATACAAAATAAGTAAGTCATGCTTAAAAAATTGATATTGTTAAGCTATATTTAAGGAATAGATTAGGCATATAATCGGTTAATATGATTCTCCTAATAACATGAAACGTATACAGGAAATTTTTTTGGGTTTTTGTTTGGCTGTTCACATACACAAAAAAGGTACCACTCTTTTCTCTCAAAACCCTAATGATGAAATTTGTTACTTTGTGTTTCTTTGCAGGTTAGACCTCTTCCCTACATGTTGGTAAGTTGTTATTTTCAGTTTACCAAACATCTCCTTTTTATGGTTCAAGGTCAGTTGACTCAAGCAGTGATTCAAAAACTGTTATGTTTAATGTTACATGTTGAATTCTTATAATATAATAATATTATGATGATGCTTAACCTAATATTATATCACTTTTTTTTAACAGATCCAAAAACGTATGCTTCTTAATATGATTTTATTTATAATTTTTTTTTCTTTGGTTTTGTTTTTTAATTTGATTTGTATGAATTGATTCGACAATTATTGTTTCATGCACAACTGATCACAATGAATCGATTTGTGCATGGCATGTTTATAAATGTATTGTTATTGTATGATTTTGTAGGTCATGAACTATGGGCACAATTGATATGTCACGACAACATATGTAAAGGTAATATCAATAGCTTTAGTTGTAATATATATGTATGAAGATGACCCTGATATATGTATTCTTGATTGTCTGACATTAGCAAATTAACAGTTTTAATAAGAAATCCAAAAAGGTCTTCATTTGTTACTCCTCCAATCCAACACATATCAGATTGAATAATGCAAGGGTTAAGGTAAACAATGAACAAATTGTATATCGAGTTGCATATGTTGCAAGAAAAACAATATCCGTTAATTCATATTCATTTTAGTAACGGGTGCTATTTTTACAGGCAAGTGGGAAACACAAGATATCAAGTTACCGAATCTCAATCTTGGCTGGGATATTGACAATTATTACGTGTGGACAAGACTATCTTATCAAGGTTTGTTAACTACAATCCAAGTAAACACACCACCAGTGTAGAATCATAACCCCTACCCTTGGATTGAAAGAGATTTAGGCAACAAACTTACATATGATAACTTAGGGTTACTTTGCAGGTGGTGAGGTAGCAAACTTAGCAACCTGCTCCGTCAGACACTCAACTGCAAATGGTCAGTTTGGTCGACTCAATTTTTAGATTTTCATATATTTTGCTTCTAAGATGAATTAATATGTTGTGATGTGATACATGGCATTATGTTGTTGGACCTAAAGTCAGTCAATGACTACTGATGCTGCAATACCCATATATGCTGCATTTACTTTAAATATACAAACAATATCTATCCTACTGAAATGGCTATACATTAATGGTATTTTTTGAGAAGCCTGAGTTTAGCCAAACACCCCACCTGAAAAACAGACATATCACAAATTCAATAACAAGACACATGTGGGAGTAGATAATGTGGGAGTGCACCTTCTTCATATATTAGGTCGTGTCTTGAGGTTCGGTTTGGATGCATTTATTGAATGTATTTATGAGAAGTTCCTAAATTTTAGTCTATCGTTTGTTATTTTCAGAGATGACGAAGCACCATTACGTGGAGAGTAACTTACGATCAATATACGATACTAATGAGAGATATGTGAGTTATGTTGTTCTCTCTATCACTATCTGATATACATAATTTCCTTTCCTAGAAATAGTCCCATACATATAAATGGGCTTTTGAATCACGTTAGCAAAATATCCAGAACTATACCTATATATTATCTTTATTTTCTTAAGCCGGAAAGAATCAGTGGGGGCGCTTATGACTATAAAAGTGACATTTGGAGTTTGGGACTGATGATCCTTGAGTGTGCCATAGGACGTTTTCCCTATATACAAACTGAAGATCAAAAAGTCTTGCCAAGTTTCTATGAGATATTAGATGCTATTGACTCAAAGCCACCACCTTCAGCACCAACTGATCAGTTTTCACCAGAGTTCTGTTCATTTGTCTCTTCCTGGTAAGTTAAAGTTACAAAATTTCGTCTTAAAAGGTTTATACTTCTTCCGAAAGTTATCTAAATCTTTTTAGGGTAGTTCTTTATGTTAATTATAACCGGAAATCATGTCCAACCACCAACAATGTCCAACGAACAAAAATTTCCAAAAGTTACTGCATACATTCCTCCTGAGGTTGTTTCTTGAAGAGAATATGATAGCAAGGTAAGATACATTGCACACCGAAATTGTTTTCTTATTAAAATACATTTTCGGCGAAAAGGCGGCGATTTCGAGAAGCAATCATCTTCATTTTGATCCTCTGGCAACTGATAAACATGTAAGATTCTCTTCATATAGTTGATTATTGAACATAAACCAACAGGCTTTAGGGGTTAAGATTAGGAAAATATAGTTTTTGGGACTGCTTATGAAAACTGTTAGTACTGTTTGAAATAATCAAAACGTCATAAGCAGATTAACCTGTTCACAAAGATATCGTCTTTGTATTTTTGGTTGTACAAATAGTTAAGTCTTCTTATATTGTCAAGGCATCCTAAACTGTAGTTTTAACGGGTATTTGGGTTATTTTAAGGGCTTTTAAAAACTGCAGTTTTAAGGTTGTTTGGGGCAGGCGTTGCTCTTTTAAGGTCAATGAGAAACATGCTTAATGATAAGTGGATAGGCACGGGTTTAATTTAGGCAGTGCTGGTATGAACAAAGCAACTTTTAACGATAATGTGGTCATTATTTGATATGTGCAGGTTGATTTCAGCTATGCCAACAACTATTTTATTTAGGTACTTTTTCTTATCCTTTGTTGAAAGAATTTTAAATTGCAAACTCACAGCCCACTACAAATTGGCACCTTACTTTAATGTGACTTAAAGCATCAACCACTTGATTTATGCCCATGTATTTTGGTAAGGTATTCGACCGTTTGGTGACTGACAAAAATAAGAATGACTCAGGAACTATTCAATTTTGGAACCCTTGACCTCCTCTTTGGAACCGCTAGGTCACCCCTTATGGTTGTGTTTGTATCATTATTATGCCGGGATGGGACAACTTATAATGTATACGATTTTCTTGATTTACCTCCTCAAGCATAATCCACAAACCACGAGTTACTTATTAAAATTGCTTATTTGTTGACCCGTTATTTGGTTTTGATTACAGATCTCTCGACTGTTAAACGTTGATGTTAGGAGATTAGCCGTTAGTGAATTAGAATTAGAGAATCGGACAATTAGTCTATCTTTATTAGCATTTTGCTTAGCTTAACTCCTTTGCGTCTCTCAGTTTGATTAATTAAAAAATCAGGTGAAGGATCAGTTTTTGTTAAACACTGAAATCTGATTAATCAGAAGTCAAAACAATGACTTTAAAACCATAAAAAATCAGATTAAGGATCAACTTTTGTTAAACACTAAAAACTGATTATTCGGAAATCAAAATAATGACTTTAAGAACAAAACCAAAACACCCTTTAGCTCACTGGGAACTGGGCAAATTTCGTTGTTCATTGATGGTACAACAATTGAGAGTTCGTTTGGAGTTCAACTAGCATTGTATTGAATATTCTTTGAGGAATATCTATGTGTAGACATAACTGTATTCAGTTTATATGTGTGTTTCGAGTGAAAAATGCTTAGGAAAGGAAAATTTGCAGTTTGAATGTCGAATGTCATATATGTACAACTTTTGGCATTACATTTTTAACTTGCAATGCAGCCTGATGTAGCGGTCAATTGTGCTGCACTTTCCATACCTTGTGCTTGTGAAACAGACCCTTCACTTGCCATGTCTGTAAACGTTCCTTTTTCACTCGTGAAATGGCTATCATCTTTCACTGAAAGCATTCTTTTCTTATTCATTTATCAACCGATCAAGGTAGCACAACTGAATCCTTTCCTGTTTACTATTCATTCCTTTTAAGTGTATATTATTCTATCGTTCTAATAACAAACTCTTTAATCAGTTTATCATGGGAAAAAATCTTACTATAAAGAAGAAAATGAGACACTTCATGTGAACGTATATGGGAAGTCAAAAGTGGCAGCAGAAGAATACATCTCTTCAAACTGGTCAAACTTTGCAATTTTAAGAAGTAGCGTTATTTTCGGACCATAAATTATCTCACCTGTCCCAAAAAGACTTCCGATTCAGGTGGACGGGCTTGCTTCTTACAATATTAGATCATTTTAGTATGTAAATATAAGTAGAATGAAACTCATTCATTACACGGTTTCTGATTATCACAACTTACACATGAATTGCAGTGGATGGATAGTATCCTTGCTAAAGGACAACTAACTGAGTTTTTCCACGATGAATTTCAATGCCCAGTTTATGTCAAGGATGTCGTAAATATCATACAAATATTAACCACCATAAGGATTTCAGGTTACTTATTCCTCTGCTTTGTAAACAAGCTTAATTTGTTGTTTATGCATTATCCGACTCATGTTTGACTTTAATCATCAATCACACATGTTTCCAACTTCAGTTTCAAGATGTTTTCATTTTGCTTTATAAGTTTTTTAGCTATTGTATTTAACTTCATATGAAGTAATAGAGACATTTATCTCCAGCTTAAATTTAAAAGGTTGCGTGTTTGACCTCTAAAGTCAAACACTATATTATATATTTTATGTTTCTATTTTGATTTTTTTTTTGTATGAAACGTTCACGGAAATAAATTAGAATAGGAAAAATATATAGAAGGGAAGGATATGGAAGAAGAGTTGAAAGAGCATGCGGTTATACTAAGAAAAAGTGAACTAAGATGAAAGGAAGCTGAAAAAGAGCTTAAGCTTAGACAAGATCAAACTGTTACTAACTTACTATGCACCGACTTCATAAAATGTGCATATCACCACCAGGGAGTATAAGAGGATGATGTCGTATGTGCCTGCGGCTCAAGTGCATATACTCATTATAATATGCTGAAAATGTGAGTTTCTATTGGCTTTTAGAAATCTCAGTATGCTGGCACAAAGTTAATGAGTTTGACTAGATTTAAGTGATTTTTTTTTTGTTTCATGAGGTTTATGATGGTTGTGTGTAACTTAATTGATTTAGTGAGTTTGATTATTTGCATGTACAACGTACCATGGATATCCACTTTTGTTATCGATTGTAAAAAAATTAACAGTCTACTTTTACGTTGGGAGTTAATATCTGTTAGTGGATCACTGAGTTACTGAGCGAGCTACGAGTGTGTGATTTGCCTTTTGAAATAACATATTAGAAATTTAGCTACTTCATCATAAACATACAAGGAGATTAATGTTTTACCAGCTGATAATATCTTGAATTTTACATGTAAGCCTGCATGATTAACGTCTTAGTCATGCAGAAAATAGGAAATTTCGGGTTTCGTTCATAGTTCTCAATCATCATATACTTTATAATCTAAATGTAGTGGTGACAAAAGGTGGGATGGGCGGATGGTGACTTCAATAACAGGTTAAACACTTTTGATGAGCTTCAAGAAGCAAGGATAACAATATAAGCAAGAAATGCAACAATGCTGCAATGAGCTCGAAAGGGTGGAGACCGAATGCCAATGCAAGGCTTTGTAGGAGGTTTACAAGCAGGCCAATCATGTGACACCACATTTTGTTCACCATGGCCCATGGTTTATTCGTCATAGGACTAAGTTTGCCAACGTGATTTTTAAGTTGGTTTTTGGGTAGGTACTTAGGGATTTTAGTACAATAGTCGATCATTGCCCTGTATTGAGCTAGAATTTTATTTCTGATGACTTACATCAGCAACCCAAATCAGTAAAAAAGGTAGGGTCTCCTAACCAGGTCATATGTTGTTGCTGATGACTTGCAGTCCGCATATTGTTTTATGGGTAATTTTCATGTTCCTAATAGTATTCAAACCATCGCTTTAGATAGATTAAAGGTAACATACATACCTACACATACATTCTACCATACGAAACTCCTTTGGCAATAAGAAGCTAATGTTAATATATCAATGACGTTGGTGTGTTTATATATGTTGCTTAGATGAGAACCTAAAAGCAGTGGGAGGCAGAGCTAAACAGCAAGACTGAATATTGAAATATCACGTCAAAAATCAATGATCACTTCCCAGGCTCTTAAACGGTAACGATATGGAAGGACAAGTGCTAACATTTTACTACTACTATAGACAATTTGATCACTGCATTTGAGAAGGCCACAATTAGACAAATTTCGTATCACACAATTGACCCCTGTTGAAGATACAGGTTTGCAAGAACCAAAGTTAATGGCAATGCAAAAATCAAGCAGAAAACGAACAGCAGTTGTTGGCAATGTAAGTGTGAAAGTTGAATTGGTCATACTTTACTAACATTAATATAGGACCACTAATATAAGTTATCTTTAGTTATTTTTAATTCTTAACTTTCAAATGGAATGATATAGGAGGTTTATGATTTAACTTTACACCTGGGTCCCTTGCAGAGCAACTTGAACTATTTAATTAGTTATCTTCTAAAACTATGTTTTGTTTTTTATTCTCCATCTGGTCTAACTCAGTTTATCTTTCAAAGCTTTTGTCTAGATTAATTTACCTAAAACTTTTGATTTTAGCATGTAGGTGCTAAAATAGTTGAATCAGATTATAATGGATCATGAGTGGACACCACAATTTAAATCCTACATTCTGTCGACGTAATGAAATTACCCAACACGGGAGACGTATAATGCAATTAAACAGTTAGTATTCCTAAGATACCAGATCATCCATAATAGTCACCACAAACTCCATCAGATTTCTAGAATTGAAAGGCATAATAATAATAATATATAATTTTACAAGAACCTATCGATAATATACTATAATAAAATCTATATGTGTGAAAATGCATAATAAGGCAACAATGTCAGCTAACAGGAACACATGTGGTTTAAATGAGAACGCAAGCAGGTCTCTTTTTCTCAATCACCATCTGTTAAAACTCTGTATTTTTTCTTATCAGTGTTTGTTCAGGTGTACCAAGCTGAACTCGAGTCATTAGCTTTGAAATTAGAAGAGGAGAACCATACATTGATGATTATTCACAGTCTCTAGCTAAATACATACTAATTAATATTGGTATAATAATTTTTGGCTTAAACTGGATGAGTGGATGAGATTTCATTGACTGGAATGTACTTCGATTGTAGATTTCTGATTCAATGAATTCTTTGCAGGCCTTGAAAACCTTTTGAGCCACGCTAATAGGTGGGAATACTCCTGGTCTAGGTTGGTATCGATAATGATAAACTTAGCCCTTCAATATCATTCTTTACTTTACATGCGAGTTATTAGCATGGTTCATATCAACATCATTCAGTTCTACTTGGTCAAATGGTTGAGACCTTTATCCTTTTTTGTTCACATTTCTAACGAAAACTTCAAAAATCACTTATTCAGTAGCTTATCACTAGGTGTATTTTACCAAGTAAAAAAAAACAACTGCTTTCATCTTTTTTGACATTTAATACATTTTTATATGCATGTTTTGGTTTTGCAGTTTAGTGTTGTTTTTTTTTACTGCAAGGACATGGCTTAACAGAATCAGGTGGTCATATCGTAAATAATCATCCGGTGCTTCGATTGTAGGAACAAGTCATGTATCATTTGTTACACGTTCATTAATGACTAACTTTTTAGGTAATGAGAAAAAACAAGTCATGTCCACACGACGGGTGAATACATAAGAAATACCTATAAAATTCACTATTATCCGTACATTATTAAATTAAAATGTAAAATTACAAGTCATGCCCGCCCATCGGGCGGGCTTCGAAAACTAGTATATATATATATATATATATATATATATATATATATATATATATATATATTAAATTTATTTATTACACTCAAAACCTCATACTTTTCATATTTTATAAATACCCGTAACCAATCCTAGCGTCTTACGCGATAAACCTCAGTTTTTATGACAACCCGGAAAAATATCATTTCTAAAAATAAAGTTTCCAAAAATAGAATTCCACACTCTTTTGAAACATAACTCATAAAAACAAACTCCTCGTAACCCGCTAACGCTCAAACACTGGAATGAAGACTCGTTACGCAAAAACACAAAAACACCAAAACTACACAAGTCATTTCTACACCACAAAGGTGATCAAAAGGAACTTTCCCAAATTCCAAACTTTGCAAATCACAATAAAACCATTTACGCAAAGAGATTTAGTGCTAAAACTTATCTATATCACTTCAAACACCTAAGACACACCAAACAAACGTCAACTGAGTCAATACTATCAGTCAAACTGACCTGCCAAAACCACGGTTGTTACATTAGTGATGCATCCTGAGACCGCTAGTGAGACTACATTCGTGTAGTTATGATTTACTACATGATAAGATGCATTAGGATCACCCTTGTGTTTAAACCCGTATCATAATTACTTGACCAATGAAGTCATAATCACTAAACTAGTAAAGTCAATAAATTTTTCCCACACCTTTGCGTTGTACTCATTTTTAGTACACGATACCCCTAGTACACCCCTCCGAGCCTATCTTTTCGTTTCTAACTTTAAGCATTTTACTTAAAGGAAGAATTTGTTTACAATCCACCCTAAATGTGCAACCAAATCGCCTTAGCCTTCCGTGTATGCACTCATCTTTAGTGCATTATTGTTATTTGTTTAAACCCTTAGTTAATTGTCTAATTGATTACATGGTTGCTAAGTCGAGTCATATCTTGTACATATTGTTTTTGGACGATTGGGACTCATGGGTAAAGTACTATTGTTATGGCATAATGGGGAAGAACATCATATATTACCCCCATATGTGAGTAATCTTAAAAAGTACTCCAAGTGTTTTGATTATCTTGATTCGAGTCATTAAAATAGTTGATAGTAGAGTATGCAAAAGTTTAAGTGTAAGGGGAATGCAAATTCCCTATGATGTATTATTTTGGATGGTAGGGTAAGAGTGTATGCAAAAAAAAAAAAAAAAAAAAAAAAAAAAAAAAAGAAAAAAAAACCGGACTACCATCCCGTTTCATTCTATGTTTGTTTTATGTTTTTGTTAGTTTTTGATTAGCTTAAGTCGAGTCTAGTCTTGGCTTAGCAACGCCATATTGTACATGTAATTGGCCAAGATGATTAACTCGCCACCAGTAAATATTGCCTTTATCCAACAAAACCGTGTTTATCCTATCCCAACACCTCACGTTATAACCCTTTTAAAATACCTCTTTGATAGTTTATCCTAGGTGCTTATGCCAAGTGGTGGAGGTATGATCCTTTCCCAAGCTTATGGTAATCTATTTGCTATGACAGGTAGTGAGAGACGTTTTCCATTTCCATATTGTGATATATACTTTATTACACCCGAGAGATGTGAGTATCTTAACACTATTTGTGAGGTGCTAGTGTATAATTTCCGTGCTTGTTTTTTGTTGAAGTGGAACGATTATTTGTTGTAATTATTTTTATATTAGTGTTAAATGACCCCTAACTTGTATTTTGATTAGAATAAAAGCGCATTTGCTTGAGGACAAGCAAATCTCAAGTGTAAGGGTATTTGATGAAGCGAAAAGTGTACCGCTTTTGGGGGGTCATTTAAGGCCAAAGTCGAGATTATTTTATCAAATATTGCCCTAAATCGTTTCTTTTGTCATTTTAGGTACTTTTGAGAGGAATTTTACAAAAGAAAGCATTTTGGACGTTTTTGGAGCAAAAAAGTGCAGAAAACGACAAAGTCTCAAAATCATGCTGGAAATTGCACTAGACGGCGCCACATATTGCTAGTGACGGCGTCATGATTTGACAAAAGGGTGGATAAATCAATTACATGTGACACGCCAGAATGTTTTGTGAAGAGGTCGTGACGGCGTCACGTACAAAATTTCCAAATCCATCAAGAGTTATTGCAAAGAGTGACGGCCCAGAACCCATAAAGAGTGACGGCGTCAGAAGTGGATCTAGGCAATACGAGTTTATTTTGGCGGCGAGTTGACGGCGTCACAAACTACTCTTGACGCCGTCAGGAGACAAAATCAATATATAATTTTCTAGTTTTCATTCATTGTGTGCAACTTTGAGGGAATAAACCCTAGACGAATTTTATAGCTTTTTCAAGGGTTTTAACCCCTTGTTTCTTCCATGCTTAATTGAAGATAAATACTTTATAAAATCATTCAATATGTGTATGTGTTGTTTGATTATATCTTACGCTTGTCTTCCCTTTAGGTTTTCTTCGTGTTTGCTTAGATATAATGAAACTTAGATATTGATTATGGGTTGGTTGTTTGTTTATAATTGTTGTGGATGAATGAATTTGATGTTAGGCTTAAGAATACTGGTAGACTTCCAATTGTTAACATGCTTGAACGTCTTATGAAACATGAAACGGATGTGTACTACGATTATTTGGTTATATTTAATGCATAAGTAACTGCCAAGGATGCCATGTTAGGAGCTTTTAGTCGGCTCGACATAGGATTGAGGTAGAAGCTTATAGAGTTAGGGAAGATCGTACACAGCCCTACGAATGGTATTAAGGAATATAATCCGTCATCCATGAAATTGTAACAAACTAATCAACCTATAAAAGATAGCTAAGGAGTAATGAAATCCAAGTAAACACAATTTTCTCCCATTATTGTTTACACCACAAATTAGTTTAGGTTTAGTTTATTCTATTTTGATTGCATTTTTAGTTAATTGGGTTAGTTGACTAGCAACTAATTCTGCCCACTCCTTCATAACCCGAGATTTTTAATTGCTTTCCTTGAAATATAAAAATACAAAAAGAATCAGCCCTCACCTCTAGACCTAGTTTTAGTGAGTTTTAACCCTAGCGAACACTATTCTTTGAGTTGAACGATCAATCCCCCGGTACTTGTCACTATACTATACTACAAGGAATATGTATACTGCCTGGTGGGGATTGCAAGCTTCTCAAGATCCCTTGAGAGGTAAAACCTTTTGCGAGGGCCCAATTCCACACATCAAAATCCAAAATAATTGATGAAGTACTGGAGGAGCCTTCAACTGATGGAACCATTGGTACAATGTTGTTAACTGACACAGACACTGCTATTCAATCACCTGTGAGTCTGGTTGCTGGTCCAAAAGAAGCTGAGCAACAATCACATGTAATTGATGAAGTACTGGATGAGCCTTCAACTAGCAAACTTGATGGAACCATTGGTACCAGGTTGATAACTGACACAGACACTCCTGCTGCTCAACAACCTGTAAGTCTGCATGCTGGTCCAGAACAAGCTGTAACACCCCCAATTTTAAAATATTCGCAGCGGAAATAAAGATTGGGTGTTACTTCACAGCTCACAGTTTTTCAGTAGAAAAATGATTTTTAGTTTAGTAAATCTAAAACATTTATCATTCGAATTTTTATAAATATAAGAGTTTTCAAAATGAGGTCCCAGTGGTTTCAAAATTTGTTAAATAGGTTTTCGAATGATAATAAAAATTTATAGCCCTTGTGAGAATTTCGTGCTCCTCCGTCCCATCATTGCTCGTTATAGACCTGAGATAAACATGCTAAAAATCAACAAAAGTTGAGTGATATTCATAGGTTTAAGTTTAATAGTTGAACACAAGTTATAAGTGATAATTGCACCGTCATACAATTAAAAGTTAAAAACAGTTGTTATTGCATTAAGCTCATGACACTCATCCGATTAACAGATCTCATCATAAATGATGGATTATAGTAAAAGTGGCCCTCGGGATAGGTTCTTGCCAGTAACCTATTAGATTTCAAATAAAGTGCGTTTGGTAGTTTTCTCGAACGACCAAACGGGGATTGTCAATCCCTAATAGATCTATCCACAATTATTTACGTTCACCCTACGAGTGACTAAGGCTCATGATATGAGGGACTTTTGGCAATAAGGTACTTAAGCAATAACGATATCAGGTAAAGCATACCAAGAAAAATACTTGTGTTGAGTTTGTAAAAACTAGCATGTATCCCCCTAGCAAGGTTTATAAAACATTTAAATAAGTAAAGGCGAGGCTATGAACTCACCTTAGTGGTATAGTGGTAAAAATATCGATACTCAGTTTGCAATAAGGGAACGGCTCCACACACGACCTAGATAATATATGGCAAGTTTTAGTATTTGATAGTCTTAATGGTTTAATCGCGAGTAGTTTTTGAATACGTGAGTTGTTAATTTAACGATAGTAAAACTTGTGGTTTGATAAAATATCGTAAGTTTAGTTAAGTTATATATATATATATATATATATATATATATATATATATATATATATATATATATATATATATATATATATATATATATATATATAACGTAAAGTTTAATAATAATAATAATAATAGTTTGAAATAAAACGTAACGTCGTGATGTGAAATCGTAAAATGGAAAGTAAAATAAAAATATTAATTATATTATACGGCCCTTGTCTTTTCCAGATTTTTACACTTTTTACCCTAACGGCGTTAGCGTTACACTGTTAGTCCACAGTTAAATATATTTACGTTTTACGTCCAAAACTTTATAATTTTTACACTTTTCATCCAAAATTTTATAAAATCTGTTTTTCAGCCTCAAGTTTGTGAAATGACAGTTTTTACCTCAAGTTTATAAAAGTGACACTTTTAACACGAAAGTTATAATTTTTGCAAATTTAGTCCAAAATTCACCAAATTCGAAACTTAACATTTTTATTTCTTAATTAAGCTAAAAACAGCTTATTTAATTTTTCAAAACTGCTTATTTTTCGAAAAAGCTTATTTATAGCTTATGGGCTTTTAACGAGATATCTAGGGCCCGTTACGCTTTTTAAATTCAATGGGCTTACGAAAGTTTTGGGCTTGGTTTCGGGCTTATTTTAGGATGCTAAAAATGTTCCAGGACTGCTTATTAGGACTGCTTATTCGTTAGCTTATTTTCAAAGGATTGGGCCTTAAGGCCCAATCGTTGTTTATTTGTGTTTCAAAAATGGTTCAAGGTCGCGATGCTTTGCATCATTTAAAGGGTCAAGACGTGATTTTTAACACAAGGTCTTTTTATGAAAATGATTGTTAGTTAGGTTGTCAAATAGATTGTGAAATAAGATAGTATGCTCGTTACATAGAATTTAAAGATATACGTGCGTTTCGGTTGAATGGGTCGAACTTTTAAGTAAAAAGACTTAGAATTATTTTTAAAGATTTCACGACTAGTTGTTACACGTTAGAAAGGTATCTAAAAATAGTTTATACGTAGCTTTTAAGGTTCAAATCTTTATACAACTTGGTTATTAAGGTAGTAAATATGTAGATGAGATAATAATACGTGAGTGTTGTGTATATAGATTGCGAGTAATCTAGTGCAAGTGATAGTACTTTATACGTAAAAATCAAAAATACGTTTTATGTAAGAATGGAAAAAGTTTGTGTGAGACTTACTACACCAAAATGGTGGGGTAAAACGAGACGTAGAGTCGAGGTAAAGTGAATACGAGAGTGTAGTGTGTATGTTGTTCCACCAAGGTTCACAAACAAGGATTTGTTCCTCCTAAACACCACACGAAGGACTTGTGCTATTGCCAAAGTGAGTCGAATCTAGAAACGAGGACTAAGAACTTAGAGTATTTGATATTTGTTTTGTATATGGGAGTACGAGTGCATGCATGCATGAAGGCTTATATAAGAGACTTGGAGTAACCTAGTGACCAAAATTTATGTGATGGGATGTTAACGTGTATACCTAAAGTCTTGAGAGTGTGTAAGACGCAACATTTACTTTCTCGTTTGTTTTCATCTAATCGACATTTCAAATGTTCAAAAGAAACGTGTGTATGATCATTGTAAAAATGAATTGTACTTGTAGGTTCTCTATTTAAAAATGAGCTAGTACCTTGTCTAAGGTCATAAAATATATAGTTGTGTGTGCATGAAATAGGGACGTACCATCTTTGTTTTTAAAATATATGTCGACACATCTTTTGTTTTGGGTACACGATTTGAAAATCGTGTATGACTTGGTGATGGTGGATCAAATTTAATATTTAGACTTAAGTTTGTGTTTAGAAACGGTTTTAGGACTTTATAGAAACAAACGGGACTTAAAATGGTTTAGTTTTGGATTAGTTAAAAATCGAGTGGGTTTGTTTTTGGATGACTTACTTTGCCTCGTAAAAATGTATTTAGACTCGACATGGGAAGCTGGAATTTGACATACTCGGAGTTGGCTAGGTGAGGAATGAGGGAGTGTAAAAATATAGAGGTGTCGCGTGTAAGAATAAGGCGTACGAGGTGTGTTCTTGGCTTGTTCTAGTCGAGTATTAGTAAAACTAATAAAAGGGTTTTGGGCTCAAGTGTTGTGGGCTGTGAATAGTAACAGGCCGAAACTTTTAGTTGGGCTTAGGATATAATTAAGGGTCCGGTTAGGTGTAAGTTAGGATTAGTAAAAATTGAATTTGTGATTAGTGAAAGTTTAGTTAATATTTAGTGAAACGTTTACGTGAGTCCGGGGGTTGTCGAATGTGTTTTGCTAAAATATGTTACGTAAGTTTGTAAATGGTAAAAGTTTATTATTCTCGCGATTTTAGACTATAGTGGTACATGTGTGAGCATCGTTCCAAGAAAAAAGGAATCATGAATATCGTAGTGATTTTAAGTAACATAGCATATTCGATAAGAAAAAAAAATTTGTTATTGGTAAAAAAAAAAAAAAAAAAAAAAAAAAACGTTATTAATTAACGTAATGATATATTAGTCTTTGATTTATTTTTACTATTCATAGGAAAATTTACGGGAGTTTACAGTACCTACCCCTCATTCTGAATTCCGTCCCGGAATTCAAGTTTAACGAAATTTTTGTATTAGGGAAATTTCGATCAGAGGGTTGTCGAGAGATTTTTATTATTAAGATTTAGGAGACGTGGTTTAGTTAGACTTATTTGTGCTAGACAAGATCAAGTAACTGGTGTATTTAAGGGCTGTGAATATTGAAGGTAATGGTTATGAATAGTAAATTAACGGCTAGGTGTACTGTGTCCAACGGTCGTGAATAGTACTTTCCAACGGTCCGGAATAGTAATCCAACGGGTAGTTTTCTTCCTACATATACCCCTTTCAAATTTCCATTTCTTCCACCCACCATTTGCCTCTCGTTTCCCATCTCCAAAATGCCGCACCTCATCACTATACTAGCGATTGTGTATGTCGTCCTTGCCGCTATCTACTTAGCGTATGTTCCAGATGAAGACTTTGGATTCTTGGTTGCGATCTTGTTGTTCGTCGTACCCCTCACGGTTCTAGCCATTACCGTGGACAAGATATAGGGGTAATAATCTTGAGCTAGGGTTGTTTTAAATTAAGTCTTTGTCATGTTTCTATGTATTTTTAACGAATAAGGAATAAAACTTGTTTTGTTTTTAGGAATTTGTCTTGTTATTATTTTTAGTGATTTGTTTATATTTATCTTTCAGCATAATTAAGGTGATTCATCCTGTGGTGGCTCTTGCTATGGTTATGTTGGTGGGGGTTTTTGTTGTCATAGCGGATCAACCTATTGAAGATTCTATGGTTTATATTGTAATTATTGTGACGTTAGCACTTCCGATGCTAATTATTTATTTATTTATTAATTTCCATGGATTTGGATAAATTTTTCGTTATTGGAGTTTTTTGTTAGTCTTTAGGGTTTTTCTAATTCCTAATTGTACCTTTGTTGGCTTCTCGTCCTAATGACAAAGGAATAAGATAGGTATTTATTGTAGTTGTAATATTTATGAACAGTTCAGTTGATCTCTATTTGTTGCTTTTGCATGAAGATTGTTATTTAGAAAATTTGACATTATGATTGTTCCTTCATAACATGATTCTTCCTAAATTAGACATAGTTGATCAGGCTATGTTTAATTGAGGACTAAATGATGTGATGTTTGGCCCAGTCACAGTGGTGTTTATGCTTTTCTTTAAATTGTTTTAGATGGTTTTCAACGTGTTGTTTTTATAATATAACACGTAATTTCTTTTAAGAATAAAGTAGGAAATTTTTGTTCGTATTTTGATGATAAGTCAGAAATTTCTAGTCAGGAATTTCTAGGGTAATAACAGTATACTGTTAATTGGTAAATGGAATAAAATTTGAAATTGACGTAGATTATAATTATTTCGGAAATATTACAAGGCAGATTTTTCGATACTGTAGAAGGATAGTTGTTATACTTTAGGTTACATCCATCGTAACTTAAAGTAGAAAACAAGGGAGAGGTACAATCAGGAAATTTTTGAACTAGAGTTTATTTATTCACCACAGGAATTTATTCATCTGCATAAATCTAGTAATCATTCCCTTGATACCACCGAAGTCCTTGTGGAGTTTTCATTTCCTTGTGAAAGTCTTGGCTTTCCAATTTATATTGTAGTTTGGACATCGGTTCTTGTAGTGCCCTTTTTGCACCACACCCGTAGCATATTACAGTTGTTGTTTGTCCCTTGTTTTCCGAAGTCCTACAGTTAGTTGCCTTGTGTCTTGTTTTCTGACACTCCATGTACTTAATCTTGTAGATTCCTGTGTGATGCTTCTCGCATTTTCGACACAGGGGTTTACCTCCAAGATATACCCTTCTGGAAACAGGTGTGACGAGGCAGTATCTATTGGCTTTTTGTTTGTATCCTAGTCGGTGATGATAGTTGATACGATCTTCCCGATGTTTATGGTAGCAGTCTTGGGCATTGGTGAAGTTGCAGTGGGTGGGGTTGCTGGTTCCTATTTCAGTGAGTTTTCGCTTTTGTTTATTTCCATTAGGTCTAACTTCTTGCCTAATCCCTTGGTTATGGTTGGTGATAGGGTTAGTCGTTCTTTCTGGAGTTCTAAAGGGGTTTGGCCTATATTCCATGTAGTTTTCCTGGTTGTGCTTGTCAGACGTATCCGACTCTCCTCTTGGATAAACTATGGTGGCCCCTTTAAGTACTACTGACATGATGTTGCTTACCAATTCCCTGACATCTTCAGTAGTCATGTTGATTTTTGATGATGATGGAGTACATGTATTGTTTACGTTGTCTATCTTCTGAAATCATTAATGAAACTTAACTTAGAATCCATCTGATGTCAGAATAATTTAAATAATGAATTCTAATTATTTGATTGATGATAGACTGAATTGACTCCTTACTGTAATCTAATTTCAAGATATGTCTGGGTTGTATCATAGATAGATAATCAACTCTTGATATGGGATTACTAAGGAACAAACCGATTCGTCCACTAAAAATAAATTTTCTCTCCATTTTTCAAGTTTTCTCTTGAAAATTTATTTTTAGACAATCCTTTGGTTTCTGGTGAATTATAGTATGTTTAAGAAGTCTTAACAATTGTAAGAAATCTTACGGTAGATTTGAATAGTATAGTAGAAGTCATCATAATATTAATAACTTGACTAATCGTCTTTGTAAAACAATTAGTACAAGGTCTCTTATTAATATGTCATGGATCTACGTGGAGTTATTTGTTCATAAAGGGAGGTAACAATTGATGAGATTTTTGCATGAAAGTATGAGGATGCATGCTTGATAAGAAACGATTGATTCATAACAGAGAGATGTAACGGAAGAGGAGGTTATTATATATTGTGATTTGATTACAAATTCTGAAAGGTTCAGATTTATTGAACATTACATGAAACACTAACCAAGTCTGTCTGGTCTAGTAGTATAACAGGGATACTTGTAAACTTAAAATTAGTTACGCCTCTGACGTAAATATCTAATCTCTTTCTCAAGTTCAAGTTGTGCTGCATCCATGTTTGAGAAACGTTCCTGACACATGTTCATTTGATTAGCCAGCATAGTCTCTAATGCGGCAATCCTTTGACTCTGGTTTCTTGCTGTGTCTCTGGCCATCCATAGGGTCCTTTCAATGTCTTCAATTCTACCATGTGTATGGCCGTGTTCTCTTCTTGCAGAACGGACCCTGGAATCCAAGCTTCCAAGTTCCTGGTCGGTGTTGTCCTTTATCTCATTAATCTTTATTCCTAATTCACATATTGCTCGTCTCTCAGCATCCGCTCTTTTGAACAATGCGTCAAGGTTACGGTCGTACCATTTAAATTTTGTTGGTTGTAAACCTTTCAGCTGTTCAGTGTGAGCCTCTAATATGCTGGCTTGTCGATAAACAAGAGTCCATGTTGAATCAGGTGTGCTTATATTGTAGTTGGGGGAATTAGGTGAGGATAAAGTATTTGGGATATCTGGTATTGGGGAATCTGAAGTGTAGGGTAACGGAGAATTTGGCTCAACATTCTTCCACGGCCTCTCTTGATGTGAACTTTGTCCAACTTCGAATGTTGCCTGACCACCAATCACATCTTCATATGATTCAGTCGTTCTCCTAAGTTTTTGACGTAGAGGTGAACAAATAGGTGACGATGGAAGTGATCCCTGAGTGATTTCTATATTAAGTTGGGGCTGTGATATTTGTACGTAGGGATCTTCAGTATTCGGAGAATTTTGATTGATAGGTGATGTATTAGTATTACGGAGAGTAGTTTTGGCGTTCACGAAAGTTTTTGGAGACATGTTACTGTAGTAACCGAGAATAGTATTTTACAAGTAACTTTTATGTTAAAGATATAATAGTACGGATGAAATAATAATTGTGTAAGCGCAATTTCTAAACATGCAGAATAATCTTAACAGGTAATGTACTGAGCAAGGTAGTCTGCAGACACGGAAGGCACGGAGAGTGTAATGCTATAAAATGTTTTGGTTTGTAAAAACGGTTATAGTTCGGATCTGTATTAGACCCGTTTCGCTATAACTAAAGCTCTGATGCCAATCTGTAACACCCCCAATTTTAAAATATTCGCAGCGGAAATAAAGATTGGGTGTTACTTCACAGCTCACAGTTTTTCAGAAGAAAAATGATTTTTAGTTTAGTAAATCTAAAACATTTATCATTCGAATTTTTATAAATATCAGAGTTTTCAAAATGAGGTCCCAGTGGTTTCAAAATTTGTTAAATAGGTTTTCGAATGATAATAAAAATTTATAGCCCTTGTGAGAATTTCGTGCTCCTCCGTCCCATCCTTGCTCGTTATAGACCTGAGATAAACATGCTAAAAATCAACAAAAGTTGAGTGATATTCATAGGTTTAAGTTTAATAGTTGAACACAAGTTATAAGTGATAATTGCACCGTCATACAATTAAAAGTTAAAAACAATTGTTATTGCATTAAGCTCATGACACTCATCCGATTAACAGATCTCATCATAAATGATGGATTATAGTAAAAGTGGCCCTCGGGATAGGTTCTTGCTAGTAACCTATTAGATTTCAAATAAAGTGCGTTTGGTAGTTTTCTCGAACGACCAAACGGGGATTGTCAATCCCTAATAGATCTATCCACAATTATTTACGTTCACCCTACGAGTGACTAAGGCTCATGATATGAGGGACTTTTGGCAATAAGGTACTTAAGCAATAACGATATCAGGTAAAGCATACCAAGAAAAATACTTGTGTTCAGTTTGTAAAAACTAGCGTGTATCCCGCTCGCAAGGTTTATAAAACATTTAAATAAGTAAAGGCGAGGCTATGAACTCACCTTAGTGGTAAAAATATCGATACTCAGTTTGCAATAAGGGAACGGCTCCACACACGACCTAGATAATATATGGCAAGTTTTAGTATTTGATAGTCTTAATGGTTTAATCACGAGTAGTTTTTGAATACGTGAGTTGTTAATTTAACGATAGTAAAACTTGTGGTTTGATAAAATATCGTATGTTTAGTTAAGTTATATATATATATATATATATATATATATATATATATATATATATATATATATATATATATATATATATATATATATATATATATATATATATATAACGTAAAGTTTAATAATAATAATAATAATAATAGTTTGAAATAAAACGTAACGTCGTGATGTGAAATCGTAAAATGGAAAGTAAAATAAAAATATTAATTATATTATACGGCCCTTGTCTTTTTCAGATTTTTACACTTTTTACCCTAACGGCGTTAGCATTACACCGTTAGTCCACAGTTAAATATATTTACGTTTTACATCCAAAACTTTATAATTTTTACACTTTCCATCCAAAAGTTTATAAAATCTGTTTTTCAGCCTCAAGTTTGTGAAATGACAGTTTTTACCTCAGGTTTATAAAAGTGACATTTTTAACCCGAAAGTTATAATTTTTGCAAATTTAGTCCAAAATTCACCAAATTCGAAACTTAACATTTTTATTTCTTAATTAAGCTAAAAACAGCTTATTTAATTTTTCAAAACTGCTTATTTTTCGAAAAAGCTTATTTATAGCTTATGGGCTTTTAACGAGAAATCTAGGGCCCGTTACGCTTTTTAAATCCAATGGGCTTACGAAAGTTTTGGGCTTGGTTTCGGGCTTATTTTAGGATGCTAAAAATGTTGCAGGACTGCTTATTAGGATTGCTTATTCGTTAGCTTATTTTCAAAGGATTGGGCCTTAAGGCCCAATCGTTGTTTATTTGTGTTTCAAAAATGGTTCAAGGTCGCGATGCTTTGCATCATTTAAAGGGTCGAGACGTGATTTTTAACACAAGGTCTTTTTATGAAAATGATTGTTAGTTAGGTTGTCAAATAGATCGTGAAATAATTTATTATGTTCGTTACATAGAATTTAAAGATATACGTGCGTTTCATGGGTTGAATGGGTCGAACTTTTAAGTAAAAAGACTTAGAATTATTTTTAAAGATTTCACGACTAGTTGTTACACGTTAGAAAGGTATCTAAAAATAGTTTATACGTAGCTTTTAAGGTTCAAATCTTTATACAACTTGGTTATTAAGGTAGTAAATATGTAGACGAGATAATAATACGTGAGTGTTGTGTATATAGATTGCGAGTAATCTAGTGCAAGCGATAGTACTTTATACGTAAAAATCAAAAATACGTTTTATGTAAGAATGGAAAAAGTTTGTGTGAGACTTACTACACCAAAATGGTGGGGTAAAACGAGACGTAGAGTCGAGGGAAAGTGAATACGAGAGTGTAGTGTGTATGTTGGCTCAACCAAGGTTCACAAACAAGGATTTGTTCCTCCTAAACACCACACGAAGGACTTGTGCTATTGCCAAAGTGAGTCGAATCCAGAAACGAGGACTAAGAACTTAGAGTATTTGATATTTGTTTTGTATATGGGAGTACGAGTGCATGCATGCATGGAGGCTTATATACGAGACTTGGAGTAACCTAGTGACCAACATTTATGTGATGGGATGTTAACGTGTATACCTAAAGTCTTGAGAGTGTGTAAGACGCAACATTTACTTTCTCGTTTGTTTTCATCTAGTCGACATTTCAAATGTTCAAAAGAAACGTGTGTGTGATCATTATAAAAATGAATTGTACTTGTAGGTTCTCTATTTAAAAATGAGCTAGTAGCTTGTCTAAGGTCATAAAATATATAGTTGTGTGTGCATGAAATAGGGAGGTACCATCTTTGTTTTTAAAATATATGTCGACACATCTTTTGTTTTGGGTACACGATTTGAAAATCGTGTATGACTTGGTGATGGTGGATCAAATTTAATATTTAGACTTGAGTTTGTGTTTAGAAACGGTTTTAGGACTTTATAGAAACAAACGGGACTTAAAATGGTTTAGTTTTGGATTAGTTAAAAATCGAGTGGGTTTGTTTTTGGACGAGTTACTTTGCCTCGTAAAAATGTATTTAGACTCGACATGGGAAGCTGGAATTTGACATACTCGGAGTTGGCTAGGTGAGGAATGATGGAGTGTAAAAATATAGAGGTGTCGCGTGTAAGAATAAGGCGTACGAGGTGTGTTCTTGGCTTGTTCTAGTCGAGTATTAGTAAAACTAATAAAAGGGTTTTGGGCTCAAGTGTTGTGGGCTGTGAATAGTAACAGGCCGAAACTTTTAGTTGGGCTTAGGATATAATTAAGGGTCCGGTTAGGTGTAAGTTAGGATTAGTAAAAATTAAATTTGTGATTAGTGAAAGTTTAGTTAATATTTAGTGAAACGTTTACGTGAGTCCGGGGGTTGTCGAATGTGTTTTGCTAAAATATGTTACGTAAGTTTGTAAATGGTAAAAGTTTATTATTCTCGCGATTTTAGACTATAGTGGTACATGTGTGAGCATCGTTCCAAGCAAAAAGGAATCATGAATATCGTAGTGATTTTAAGTAACATAGCATATTCGATAAGAAAAAAAAATTTGTTATTGGTAAAAAAAAAAAAAAAAAAAAAAAAACGGTATTAATTAACGTAATGATATATTAGTCTTTGATTTATTTTTACTATTCATAGGAAAATTTACGGGAGTTTACACAAGCTGAGCAACAATCCCAAATTACGGATGAAGACTTGTTCTAGTTTTCCCCTCGTGCAGAATATGTTGGTGGGGAAGAAGACTATACAGACATGGTCGAAGAACTTCAGGGTGAGGATGTGGTTTTAGAGATTAACAATATTGATTTTGAAGAGCTAGTTGAAAGGGATGATGTGGGCACCTCCACACAGCAGGATAATGAGGAAGAACATGAATTCGAAGTGTCTGATTTTGAAGAGGATGATGTTGGAACCCCCAGTGAGCCACCGGTTGACATGAGTAGGTTTAAGTTTGATATTGATGACCACTTTGACCATGTTTCAAAATTAGCTGAAAGTATGGCAGAGGATGTGGATCGAAATGTTGCCTATGACTTTGATGAGTTTCATAGTGAGGAAGAAGGCAATTCTCACAGACTTGTAAACTTACCCAAGAAAAGGTTGAAAGAAATCAGGAGTTGTGAACTTACGCAAGAAAAGGTTGAAAGAAATCAGGAGGGAGTACGAGGGTAGAGAAAATATTAAGAAGGGTGAGTTTTTTGTAACAGAAACATTTTCGACACCCAAGGAAATCAAATAGAAGATCAGAATGTATGCGTTGGAGTGTAGAAGAGATATTATGATTGAAAAATGTGACATAGAAAGGGTTAGACCGTATTGTAAAGGGACTGTTGTGGGTTATGGCAGAAATGATATTGCAAGTTGTCAAACATCGGCTTCTTGTTCACAGTCAAAGGGCAATTTGCCACTTCCAAAACCTACAATAAAAAGGCCAAGGCCATGTGCCCATGGTCCCTACATGTGTCAAAAGTTGGTGATGAACGTTGCTGGAGTGTCAAAACATTAAATGATGAACATAAATGCCTCCAAACAAGAAAAATTAAATTGTTGACTACAAGATCCATTTCATCAGAGGTTGCTAAAATTCTTGCCAGGGACCGCACAACCCCAACCTCTGAATAGCAATTGAAATAAATCAAAAATTTCAAATTGAAGTCCCTACGACAAAGATATCCAGAGCAAGGGATTTTGCAATGAAAAGGATTTCGGGTGACCATGAAGAATAGTATGCCAATCTTAGAGATTACGCTTTGGAATTGAAAACTAAAAACAAGGATACAACTGTGAAGATTCAAGTTGAAACAAACCCTGATTCAACTGATGCTTCAAGGGTTTTCAGACGGATCTATGTTTGTTTTGCTGCCTTGAAAAAAGGTTACAAAGCAGGAAGGAGGGACATACTAGGTTTGGATGGGGCTTTTATCAAAGGGCAATACACTGGTCAAGTCTTAACTACTGTTGGTGTCGATAGTAATAATGGCCTCTATCCACTTGCGTACGCGGTAGTTGAAGCTGAGTCCAAGAGTTCATGGTTATGGTTCCTTAGCAATCTTGGAGAGCTTGTACGGGTCAAACAGACAACCAAAAGAAAGGTAGGGGAACAAGAAAGGAAGGATTACCAGATGAGGTACTAGGAAGAACTACTCAGCCAGTGGGATCTTCTGCAACAGAGGTGAGAGCAGGGCCAAGACAGCCAATTGGAACACAAGCACGCGAGGTAGCAGCAGGGTCAAGTAAGCCAGTTAGAACACAAGCAAGTGAGCTATCAACAGTGAATGGTGGAGGTCAAAGGAAGAAGAGGATCTAGAAAAAGGCCAAGATCGTTAAGTGAGTCAAAACCATTGTGATGGAGCAATAAACTTATTTGGATATTTGTTTATATGTGTTTAACAATGAGTGTATGGATTATGTAACTGAGTTTCTGTCTTCTAGACAATAATTTGTACGAGATTTGTTTTTAGACTTAGATTGATTAGGAATGATATTTGTTTTCATTTGTGTTTACCATGGTCTTCACGCAAATTTATTGTTCCACTATTTGCTGCATACCCAAAGTTGGTGCATCCTTATTAAGCAAACGACCATTTTGGTGCAACCAAAACGACAATTTTGGTTATTATGCAACCAAAACGGTAATTTGCTGCATAATGCTCTGCACAATTCAAAGTCTTTGTTGTTTGACATCATCATATACTTACGATGATCTCGCTATAATGCCAAAAACAAAAACTTTTTATTAACATTATAAAGTTAATACAAACCAGGGATGACCTTATTCCCTGTAATGATATAACCCAGAAAGATATCACACCACATCCATACCAACCTAAACCAACTTAAAGACAATGAAAAAAAAAGAAAAAAAAAAGACCCAACTTAAAAGAAAAAACTTGTTGAGCTTTTTCAACTACTGATCCTTCTCCCTCATCAACCTCAAGTACTCCTCCAACTCTTCTTCAAGCTCATTCATCGCTCTCAACAGGCTAGGAATCACAGAGATTGCTCGGCGACACATTGGAGGATCCGTCCATCCAATAAACCCACATGATGAACAATAGTAGAATCGTCGTCCTGGGTTCCTGTTTGTCCAACTTGTTTTGATTTTTGTTTGTTTCCCACACTCACAAATCACAACCATTTTTTCACCGGAATTTGGAAAGTGTAAAAACTTTGTGTGGATTTGCATGATGAAACGGTCATATTTAATTACTGGATAGTGGAAAGTGTGTAAAAAGTTAAAACTTTGATTGCAAATTTGGTCCTTATATCTACAGTCTAATGACACGTATACATAGCACCTCGGTAACAGTAAAATGACAATAATACCCTCAGTGACATGACACTTAGCGAGGAAAATAACGAGAGTTAGGTCTGGGTGGCTTTTTTGCACTTATCCGTAACGCGAGCGGCTTTTTTGCATGCCTTTATGACTCGGAGTTACTTTTGCACTTTCACAAAAAGTGAGTGACTAAATTTGCAATTTACCCTAAAATTTATCAAGATGTTACTTTCATTGGCCCTTTTAGATGAGAAGCCCATGGCTTGTCCCAATTCGAAGTACCACAAAAAAGTGCCAAAAGTTGATGCTTGAATATAAAGCTATGCACCCATCCCCCTTTCCATTATTTTCTTTATGCATATCACTTAAATTATATGTTTTTCACTTTCAAAACATTACATGCCTCTACTTTTCAATAATTCACATGATGCTTTACTTGTCACATTATTGAAAAGGAATATCATAGAAAGATTATATTGATGCAATTCTCATTAAGAACCGTATATAGTCAAGTTCTGAACAAAATTATATTATTACATTATAAAATATTCAAATCCACTAATATACTATGAACATCAAGTTATGGAAGATTAATACATCATATACTATTAAAGCTGTATGCTGACCAAGATTCCTTATTGCAACGAAAAAAGGTTACATGCTTTTCCATCCTATCTTCTGTTTAGGATTTTCAACTTTATAACTTTTAAGTTTAAAGGGTAAAAAAATATAATTGAGTGATATAATTTATATTTTAATGATTTGTTTTGAAATATCATGATTCAGGACAAAAGATTAAAATACAAAATGATCGGATTATGTGATGAATTACAAATGTTCACACGAAAACAACCAATCTTTTATATAATAAAATAAAACCCCTATTGAAAATTTTGCATTTCAAAAAAATCAATTCATACCTGATTTAGTAATAATTTTATTTAAAAAAAAAAGATTATTTTCTTATTAGGTAATATTGTATATTTATCATAACACAAGTGAAAGATAAATACAAAAAATATAGATAAGATATTTAAAAAAAAGATTATTTATTTTATATTTATCCACAACTTAGAACATAAATAAAAAAAATATAGATAAGATGCAATTAACAATTGGATTAAAATTTTTAAATAATTATTTCAAAAAATTAAAAAAAAAACCGCGCATGCGCGGGTATAATAACTAGTATTTACAACAACAAAATTTAAAATAAGAAAATAAAAAACAAAAAACTAAGCCAATTAAAACTAACTCTGAATTATAGAATTGCTAGGTTCATGTGGCAAGTTTTTAGTTTAGGTTATCTTCAAACAAAACTCGTACTAATACAAAGACATGAATTTGTTTGTGTCTTCACTTAAAACAAAACACTTGCCATCTAGTTTGAAACTTTTGTCTAAACCGAACTAATATGCGTTATCCGAAGGGCAAACTGATTTGTTTGGTTCTCTTAAATTTAGAATTTCATGAATGAATCTACATGTAATCATACTACAGACGATAAAGTTAAAACGTTACCAATGTCAAACAAAAAATGTGGAACGCACCTTATTGCTTCTAAAGGCTTCGTTCCTTTGTTTTTTGGGGGCTGGCTAACAAGTCTCCTACAAAATGATATACTGTATGCCTTTTTGGTAGGGTGAGTCAAACACATCATGTGCTTGTATAGTTAAGTGGGTTGGGCCCAAGTACTATAATTTACTTACAAAATGATACTGTATGTGTTCATAAATACAGTAGCATGTGATACTCAAGCAAAGTGACGTTGGCAAATAATTTCTTGTTATTACGTATTTCGTTTCTTTTGTGATTTCAGGTGATATAAGTTAAGTTCGGAGTTTAGGTAGCCAACAAGTGCTACAAGTTCGTCGACAGAGGTCTCAACGGTGTCCAACTAACTTTTGTTGCGACAGTTACATTCCTTTAAGATCAGGGGCGGAGCCAGGATTTCAAGTTAGGGGAGGTTGATATAAAATTTTAGAATGATAACGATATAATTCTAACAAATATATCAAAGCATGAAAATCTATAAAAGTAAACGAAGAGCCAAAGGTATAATAAATTAAAGAAACACGTGTTTTACACTAACACATAACCTTAATCAATATTGGTAAGAATTTCAATGACCATTAGAAACTTAGCGATTAGCATTTGGCCTCCTTACTACTAATAAAAAAACACAATACCTCTTCGGTAGTTAATTTATGATTCTTCACTGCCAAACAAGTGTCATCTGTAAAGGATATGGATGTAACAGTACCTAGAACATCAAGGGGAGCATTTGACCAAATAAAGTCTATAGCTAAACAAGTTTTCCTCAACGTTGTATCACTATCTTCAAATCCTTTGTCTCATGAACTCACATGCAAATAGTTTGCTCTGTTATATTTATCTTATGAGTTAATACTTAATATTATCATTAATAATTCTTAAAGGCAAATACGTAATCAGGCATATAACAAGTGATAGATTGATAATCATACAAGACTACAAGCAATTAATACTTTAATAGTTATCAAGTTAATGAAGTGATCAATTTTGAAAGAACAAAAACTATCAATTAAATTACAATTCAATATTTCAACAAAGTTTTAAAGAAGTGAATAAGTAATTGTGATAATTAATGAAAGAACAAATCAATAAAAACATTCAATACATTATTAGAAAAAGCAATTCTTTTGATCGGTTTATTCACTTGTTACACTCGTTTCCTTCTTGACTCTTGAGTTCAAGCAGTTACAAAACTTTTTCCAAGAAACGCAATATTGAATCGGTAATATTGGTACGGGCCGATTGTTCATATTCTTAAAATATTAGGCTTTTAGACTATATTATAGTGGAGTTATTGGGCTAGTTGGGGGAGGCTTAGCACCCACTAGTCCCCTTATTGCCTCCGCCCCTGTTTAAGATGTCCAATATGTATCGATTATGTTAACTTATACACATATATACTACTATATTTTAGTTAGTATACAAAATATATTAGCTAGCTTCTATTAAAATATATGAGATTGAATTGTCTATGTCATTGAAAATCACAAGTGGGAAGCTACCTTTTGCCATCGAAGAGTTGGATCATCAAGAGATGTGAATAGTACATTAACAATGGAAATGGTGGTCATATGGCAATGACACCTCCACTTCCACAATCCCCACAAGCACATGCTCATTTCTTCTTAGCAATACACAACTCAACCTCATCTATACATAACGGTCCAACTCTGAAGTCTTCCAATCAACACTTTGGAAATTACGCAAGTCATACTTTTTGTTCTTGTAACGAACAAATTTGTTTTAAAATACTTTGGTTAACTTCAGACTAAACACATGATATACACAAAAGAATAACCGTACTTGATACATATTTACAAAACATTTGTTCTTATAGGAATTTTTTATTTTAAATACATCGAACTTTGCACTTTTTACTATTTTATGCTATGAACTTTTTTTTTCCTGTTGTATGCATAAACTTTCTTAATCATCATATTGTATGCATAAACTTTCTTAATCACCCTATTGTATGCATCGTTAGTCCTAACCGAGTTAAAATATTTGCATCGTTAGTCCTCATTGACTATAAAGTTAAAATATTTGCATCGTTAGTCCTCTTTAAGTTAAAATATTTGTATTGTTAGCAGTGGCGAAGCTTGGATTTTGTAAGTGGGGGGTCGGGATCTAAATTTTTTTTTTCCTAAGGCTATATTTCAGGTATACCGAAATTTTTGGGAGGTCGAAACCGAATATACCGAAATTTTTCTACATGAAAACTATATACCCCCTACATCGCAAAAAAAATTTCGGGGGGTCGGGCGCCCCCCCCCCCCCCCCCCCCCCGGCCCCTATGAAGCTTCGCCCCTGATCGTTAGTCCTCATTGACTATAAAGTTACAATATTTGCATCGTTAGTTCTTATTGAGTTAAAATATTTGCATCATTAGTCTTCATTGACTATAGAGTTAAAAATATTTGCATCGTTAGTCCTCATTGACAATTCTTACGTTTTTATCAGTTTCATCCGTTTTTTTACATTTTCATCTCTCATGTTTTTATCAAATCTTTTGCCACATTTTTTTTATCAAATATTTTGCCACAATTTTTATTCATTTTCGTTTACGGTTTAGAGTTTAGGGTTTAGGGCCTAAACCCTAAACCCTATAGAGTTAAAATATTTGCATCGTTAGTGCTCAGTGAGTTAAAATATTTGCATCGTTAGTCCTCATTGACGATTCTTACGTTTTTTTGTTCCTTTTTCATCCGTTTTTCATATGTTTTTGTCCGTTTTTCTCATGTTTTCATAGGTTTTTATCAGTTTTCGTCCGTTTTAATACGTTTTTATCCCTAAACCCTTCACCCTTCTGATCCGAATTATTAAAAGTGTAAAACACGAACGTTATCCGGAATGATGCTTTACATCAAAACTCGTGAGACTTTAACCTAAACCCTAAACTCTTCTGATCCGAATTATTAGGGTTTAGAGTTTAAACCCTAAACACTAAACTTTAAACCCTAAACCCTAAACGAAAATGAATAAAAAATGTGGCAAAATATTTGATAAAAAAAAGTGTGGCAAAAGATTTGATAAAAACATGAGAGATGAAAACGTATAAAAATGGACGAAACTGATAAAACGTAAGAATGGCCAATGAGAACTAGCGATGCAAATATTTTAACTTAATGAGGACTAACGATGAAAATATTTGAACTCTATAGGGTTTAGGGTTTAGTGTTTAGGGTTTAGGAAACCCTAAACACTAAACCCTAAACCCTAAACCATAAACGAAAATATATAAAAAATGTGGCAAAATATTTGATAAAAAAAAGTGTGGCAAAAGATTTGATAAAAACATGAGAGATGAAAACGTATAAAAACGGGCGAAACTGATAAAAACGTAAGAATGGTCAATGAGGACTAACGATGCAAATATTTTAATTCAATGAGGAGTAACGATGCAAATATTTTAACTCAATGAGGACTAACGATGCAAATATTTTAACTCTATAGTAAATGACGACTAACGATGCAAATATTTTAACTCAATGAGGACTAACGATGCAAATATTTTAACTCTATAGTCAATGAGGACTAACGATGCAATTATTTGTACTCAATTAGGACTAACGATGCATACAATAGGGTGATTAAGAAAGTTTATGCATACAATAGGATGATTAAGAAAGTTTATGCATACAATAGGGAAAAAAAAGTTCATTGCATACAATAGTATAAGTGGCAAGTTTGATGTAGTTTTAGACAATTTTCCCGTTCTTATATTATACTTTAATTCTAAAGAACGGTAAAACACATAAAGGTTCTTTAACTTTGTATTCTTGATTAATTAAGTTACTCAACTATATATTTTAATTCACTTAAGTTACTAAACATATAAAACACGATGTTTATGTTGCTTAACTTACGAAAACTATATGTCCAAATAGCTGAATTTATTAAACACGATATTTAACCTTTTTTTTTTGAACTGCGATTTTATTAAAGAGCTTAGCAAGGAGCTAAAAGCTCAAACAAAATTACATAAGAGCAAATAAAGGGCTTTTAGCCAACTAACCTAATCAAGATTTCTCCTAGCTCTAGCATTACACCATATAAAGGAGTGGTGAATAATAAGATCAACTAAAGACGCCTTCAAAGGAACCTCGGACGAGAAAAGAAGCTTGTTCCTGAAGCTCCATATAGTCCACCATGAGACGAAAAAATATGGCTTCAACATAAACTTTCATCTCTCGCTTAATCTTCAGCCCATCAAACCATCTTTGCCAATCTTGGAACGTGGAGAACCCAATAACCGGAAGCTCCACCCACACTAAGATCCGAGAGATAATATCGGAAGCAATCTAACAAGAGAAGAACAAATGGTTTGTGGTTTCCACCCCCTCTAAACAAACTGGACACTCTATAGAAGGAATTTCCAACCCCCTCAGAGACATATTAAACCTAGATGGAAGCTTATTCAACGCTATTCTCCAAGCCAATATATTCACTTTGATTAGAACTAACTTACTCCATCTAGTAGGCGTCCCTTCCAATAAGTATAAGCTCTCGTCTATATGCTTCCTAGCTTATGCTACAAAGAACTCTCCATCACCAACCAAAGACCATGACCACCTATCGAGCCCTTCAGGAAGAGTAACAGAATTAACCATATTAGTTAATTCCTCCATTTGCACACTTTCTGCCCCTTCCCTAGGCGTTCTTCTAAAGCTCGACGTCACTCCATTCTGAAATTTTTCAAAAACCGTTATTTCTTTGTTCTCCTCTAGAGCAAACAAACGGGGAAACTTATAATAAACATATACGTAGTAATAATTTTTAACTTACTAAACTTATAATAATTTTTACATCTGATCACTCGATTTAACACAAAATTTTTGAAAGAGTGATCTAAATAGCGTTAATAAAGATTCAGTCACGTAGCGAAAAGAAAATGATAGATTAACATAGGTGAACAAAATCGCAAAGTTCAATATCTTTTGTGTACATTAGTATTTATGAAAAAATTAATCCAGTGAGTTAAATTTGGTTGTGCATGATCGAAGGTTACCAACAATGAATACTGAAAAGCACTCACATGAGTTTATGAAAGAAGTGATTTGATCAAACCTATCCTCACACCAAATTAAAATTTAGCAACAACATGTAATAAAAAAGCTTTGATCAATTTTTTTATTCGTTTTCTTCTTTTTTACATTTGAAGTCAATTTAATATAATGCTTGAAAAAGAAAGCATTTGCAAAAAGTTTATGCATTGAAGATACGCTAAATTCGATCAACTTTTGCCATAAAAAATGTAATGCTGTCAAGCTATCAGATTATAATTTCTATCTTGCGTCCCCTTTGTTTTTATCTTTAATAAAGACCAAGATTTTTTGCCCCCCCTAAAGGTGCGTACGAACAAACCCTTGTGATCTTATTGGTTTTCTATCATTATTATTATTTTTTCTTTTAACATTATTTTCCATCAATTTAATAGTTACAATTACAACATGTTTAAATCTTCAATTTTAGACAAGTATTTTTTTAAGAGAGTTAACATCAATATATAACCAAAATTATTTAAAATCTAATAAACCAATTTATCCACTCATTTTTTCATAAAAATAAAATAAAATAAAATAAAATAAAAACTAATTTTCACATATTTTTTAAAAATAAAATATCTTGCAAACGATAAATCGCAAGTGAAAATAAATATATCATCACGACGGGTATTTTTTTATCTTTCAGCAGCCGGGCACTTTTATATATTTTTGATATTTTTTTTTAATTACGTCCGAAAAAATCACATGTGATTTGCATCACAAATCACATATATGATTTCATAAATCATATGTATGATTTCATAAATCACATCTCACATATGATACAAATCACGTGTGATTTTTTCAGACATAATTGGAAAAAAATAATAATAAAAAAAAGTTAGTCAAAAGTATATAAAAGTTCCCCTCTATAGAAAAATAATTTAATTATCGTCGCGATTATATGATTTATATTTTGCGTAATGATACGTGGGAATCGCACCAGGCTTTACCTCTCGATTGATCTCGAGAAGCTTACAACCCCCACCAGGCAGCGTACCTGATCGTTGTAGTATAGTATAGTGACAAGTACCGGGGGATTGATCGTTCAACTCAGGAATAGTGTCGCTAGGATTAGAAAATCTCCTAAACTAAGTCTAGAGGTGAGGGATGATTCTTTTTTGTATTTTTATATTTTATGAAAGCAAGTAAAATCTCGGTTTTTAAGAAGAGTGGGCGGAATTAGTTGCTAGCCAACTAACCCAATTTACTACAAATGCAATTAAAATAAAATAACAAAAATGAAATGAAACTAATTATACTATTGGTGTAAACAATGATAGGGAAAATTGTGTTTACTTAGGTTTCATTACTCCCTAAATATCTTTTACAGGTTGATAGTTTGTTACAATTGCATGGATGACGGGTCGTATTCCTTAATACTAGTCGTAGGGCCGTGTACAATATTCCCTAACTCTATAGGATCCTACTTCACTCCTATGTCGAGCCGTTAGAAGCTCCTAACATGAGATCATTAGAATTCTCCTACGCATTAAATACAACCAAAAATCATAGTACACCTCTGATCATGTTTTTTAAGACGTTCAAGCAAGTTACCAATGGAAGTCTGCCAGTTTTCTTAAGCCTAACATCGAATACAATCATCCGTAACAACTATAAACAAACAATCAACCCATAATTAACATCTAGGTTTCACTACATCTAAGCAAACACAAAAGAGATCTAGCCGAGCATGTTAAATTGAAGACAAGTGTAAGATATATTCAAGCAACACATAGACATATTGATTGAATTGAAAGAGTACTTATCTCAAATTGACATGAAAAGTTCAAAGGGTTGAAACCCTTGAAAAAGCTGAAAAAATTCGACCTAGGGTTTCTCCCTCAAAGTTGCACACCAATGAATGAAATTTGGAAAACTATATATAGATTATACAGGGTGACGGCGTCAAGAAGAAATCTGTGACGCCGTCAACTCGCCACCCATAATGAAATCGGATTGCCTAGATCCACTTTTGACGTCGTCATGTGTAATTTTGTTTTGGGCCGTCACTAATACTTAGACCATGACGGCCTTGGGTGACGCCATCATCTCCTTAGTACAAAACTTTCTGGATCATCACGTGTATCATCCACTTCCACCTCTTGTATTGCTCTTGACACCGTCATGTAGAATCTTGTGACGCCGTCAGATATTGTTCCCAACAAGGAAAATTAAGACTTTGCCGTTTTCTTCACTTTTATGCTCCAAAAACATCCAAAATGCTTCATTTTCCAGATTTCACTCCAAAAGTACCTAAAATGACAAAAGGAACGATTTAGGGCAATATTTGATCAAATAAATTCGAATTCGGGGACCCCTTAAAAATGGTTCATTTTTCGCCTCATCACGTAACGATTAATGGTTTGTGAGATATTTATTTACTTATTTTTTTAAAATGTCAAAATTTATTTTATTTGTTTTGATAAAAAAAATAATGACAAAGATTGATTTATTGAATCTTCAAAGAATATTCGATCTGTATTAAACTTTTCTCTTGTCACAATATATAGATGGTGGAGAAAAGTTCATTTAGGGACTACCTTTTTGTTACATATTGAGGGACAAATCCCAACCATCCATTTAGGGACTATCTTTTTGTTACACTTGTGATATTCAGAATATCACTTGTGATTTTCTGAATATCACTTGTGATTTACCACAAGTGATATTCAACTAATGTTTTGTAACATGAAAATCACAAGTGATAATCTGAATATCACAAGTGATATTCAGAAAATTACAAGTGATATTCATGTTACAAAACATTAGTTGAAAATCACTTGTGATATTTAGAATATCACTTGTAATTTTCATGTTAAAAACATTAGTTGAAAATCACTTTTGATATTCGGAATATCACTTGTGATATTTAGAATATCACTTGTGATTTTCTGAAAATCACTTGTGACATTCTGAATGTCATAAGTGATTTTCATGTTACAAAATATTAGTTGAAAATCACGTGTGATATTCAGAATATCACTTGTGATAAATGTCACAAGTGATTTTCATGTTACAAAATATTAGTTGAAAATCACATGTGATATTCAGAATATCACTTGTGCTATTCTGAGTATCAAAGAATAATACTTTTGATATTCAGAAGCGTATGAGAACGTCTGAAAATGGCCGAAAATATTTTAAAATTGACGAAAACGTATGAAAATGGACGAAAATGTAAGAAAACGGATGAATATGTACGAAAACGTTTGAAAGGACAAAGATGTATAAAAATGGACGAAAACGTCTAAAAACGGACGAAAACGTAAGAAACTGGACGAAAACGGATAAAAATGGACGAAAACGTATAAAAATAGACAAAAACGTCTGAAAACAGACAAAAACGTATAAAACAGACGAAAACATCTGAAAACGGATAAAAACGTATATAAACGTTTGAAAACAGACAAAAACAGACGAAAACGTAGTAAAGTGAAAAAAATCATGAATTTATTAAAAAAAACTTGATTTAAAAAAAACGTGAATTAGAAAAAAAAACACAAAAAAAGGAAAAAAAACGTTAATTGGAAAAAATGCAAATAAAAAAAGAAGAAAAAAAAGAAAGAAATAAAAAAAGTGAATAATAAAAAAGACAAAAAGAAAAGGAAAAAAAAACATGGACTTATGTTTCCATATTTAATCTTAGGTTAATACCCACCATTAGATCAAATTAGATGAATGGTGGAGATTTGTCCTTCAGTATGCAACAAAAATTTGATCTTTAAAATAACTCACCTTATAGATAGGGGTGGCAATCGAGTCGTGTTCGTGTTGACCTATTCGGGTTCGCGTGTTGGCGGGTTAGCATAAACTCTACCCAAACACGACCCATTTATTAATCGTGTCAAGAAACTCAACCCTAACACGCACCTGCATAACACGTGTAACCCATTTTTGACCCGTTTAACCTATTTAAATAAATATGTCAAGTAGTGAATAAGGTTGGTGGTTTATTGATTTAACTATTTCAAATGCCAAAATGATATAAGGATTTAAAATATGATAAAAATAACAGACAAATAACTATACGACAAATTTTCTCAGTTATAAGCGTCAATTTTTATGATATATGAGGTATGATCGTAATTCAATTATATTAAGTACATAACAGAATACATTTAATCCACATCCAACATAAAAAGGCATGTTATGTATTTTGTTTTTAGAGTCTTATATACTTAAACGGGTTCACAGGTTGACCTGTTTAATATTTACTCAACCCAAACACGACCCATTTATTAAACGGGTTAGACGGGTTGACCTGTTTTTGACCCAAACCTGTTTAACTTCGTGTCGGGTTCGTGTCGTTTATCGTGTCGTGTCGATAATTACCACCCCTACTTATAGATGGTGTTAGGAATACAAATATTCCTGTAAAAGTCTCGGTCACCTAATCATTGTAATAGCATTAAGTTATCTCGTAGTTAGTTTAGTTATTAGTTATTAGTTAGAATTAGATTAAGTAACATCGTGGAAGAAGGACGGGTCTTTACCCACTGTATGTCTGATCCACAGCCCGGGTGTGGGCGTTTTATCATTTGTTTGTTAGGAACTATAAATACCCCTCTCCACATGTGGAGAGGGTTGGACCTTCTCATACACTTAATCTAATATTTCACTTTCTCTCTCAAGGTTCCAAGTTCTCTCTATTCTTCCTATTTCTCTGAAACCATACGCCACCTTAATCACTTGTAACACCATGTTTGTGACTTAGTTGATATTCTACAATTGGTATCAAGAGCCAAGGTTTCATCTTAGGTCCTTGGTGAATCTTATTTGGTGTGGTTTTGTGAGTTAGTAGTGTTTTTCTTGAAAACATCTTGGTTTGAATTATCTAGTGTTAGTTGACATGTTAGAGGTGCACTTTTATGATCATTTGTGTTAGGGTTACATTATTTCTCAGTTGGTTTTGCCATATCATACGTATTTTTGAAGATTAGATTGGGTTTAGGTCGAGTTTCTTGACTGCGATTAGCTCCACTGTTCCATTGCTTGTCTGAGGTTTGCTCTAGATTTCTGTGGTTAGCTGTCGGCGATTACTATTTTGAGTTAACGGACAAAACGCAAGGATAGTGACAGATTTGGACTATTGTAGACTGCGACTAGCTCCTGTGGTTAGGTGGTCTGCGTTTTAGTATTTGTAGTTTGCTATTGTGGTTTGCTTTTCCTGCGGTTACCACACTTGCGGTTTTGATCATCCTGCGGTTTGCTTCTTGCTGTGGTTAGTGCCTTGCGTGTCACTCACCTTGTGGTTTGTTTACTCTGCGGTTAGTTACTCCCTGTGGTTATCTCACCTTGTGGTTAACTCACCTTGTGGTTACCTCTCCTTGTGGTTATCTCTCCTGCGGTTAACTCGTGAAGTATCCTGCGGTTAACTTTCCCTGCGATCTGCTCACCTTGCGATTAACTCCTCCTGCGATTTGTTCATTTTGTTTTTTTTTGGGTAAAGGGGAGTAATCCTGCACCCGGTAAAATACATTAATAAAAAACGTTTAAGTACAATGGAAGAGAGTGAGTCTCTCATCGAAGTCCCTAACGACACTACCACTACCACTATATAAGAATGACAGACCATTCTTATAACTACCAGATCTAAATACAACTAACGATGACTAGTAATAAAAATACAATACATCACAACTCAAATAAAATTGAAATCTTCTTAGTCATCCTAGCGATCCAGATCATAAACATGCGAACTTCCAGCTTCAACAAATTGCGTTTTCTATTAATATTATGCAAAGCATAATCTAATAACCTAATACGAGTGCAATCCGTAGCAAATGAGATTTGAAGCATAAACATGGTCTAAGCGACCCTAACTTCCAGCACATGATAACTTGAACCAATCTTCAAAACAATCCGAATGAAACTCATGAAGACAAACAGGCTCAAGTCCAATGGCACACACTTCCATGATCACACAAAGACTGAACTAAGTAATTAAAAATCAAACACCAGCCCTTGAAACGTGAGTGATTACAAATAACACTATGACATGAGTAGCATACCAATAAGCTGCCAAAAGCAACCATGATCATAATGCAAGTATATGGTATCATAACTGCCATAGATAAACACAAGGGTTATTAGCATACGCAGCAAACCCTAACATCCCTAGAAACCTGTAGCATCGATCCCATGATTAAGTAAGAGTGGTAACATGATTAGAACGATGAACAAGGATCCCTAAACTTGTCAATCAGCACCAACAATAACAAGACCGATTAGTATATCTTGAGTGAAGAACAGGTCTTGAGTCGAAAAGGATTTTTGAACAAGGTACCCTCACAAACTTGTCTACCATCTCTCTCATAACCCTAAAGCACAATCACAAACATCATCGAATAGACTTCCAAGCAGAAACCATTACCCCAACAACCAACCTTCCGGCAAAACCAACCCTAGCAAAGGGTTATGAACCATTAAGATACAAGTCGAATATAACAAAACCCAAAAGTTTTGTTTAAGCATTCAAAGATTCCACCATAGCCGCAAAAACCAGTCGTAGCCACAAACAACCAGATCGCACCATGATATATGTAATCGATTTATAATAAACCGACATCAAATAGCAAACATGAAGCAATCACCGATCATCAAACCAATCACCAACACAAACAAATCAAAACTGATAAATATAAAACCCTAAAAAGGTTTTCGTACATGATAAACCCTAAAAATCGCCAAGAACGACTTAGGGATCAGTTTTAATTACCAGATCGTATCAAAACAATGGATCGACTTAATAAAGGAATTAAACCGACATGAATGAAGCCCAGGGAACATATACGATCGACCAAAATACCAAACCCTAAAACGGTTAATATCAAGTAATGACCAGGATAGTTATTTAGGGTTTCGGCAAAACAATCAAAGCCACCCAAACACATCGTATGATAATACACAACCCATGAACGATTGCAGACAAACAAACAATCAAATCGTTTGATGTAGAGAGGCGTTTTTAGGATTGAGATTGAAAAATAAAGAATATGGCGGCTGTATAAAAAGGGGACGATTTGAAGGATATGTAAATTAAAAACCGACTCCTATCCCTAACAATCAAATCAATCATTTTATCAATTAACCCAGCGAAGAATTAAAGGAAAAACGTTAATATTAAGGCCGGAAATTGTTAGGGATAGGGCTGCCGGAATTCGCCCCCTAGAGAGAGAATATTTTAGGGTTTTTGTTGATGTTGGACTACGTTGCGGTTTGGTCATTTAGGTTGCGACTTTCTCAACTTGTTTGGCAATTTACTAAGTGATGAGATTCATGTGATAGGTTAATCATTTTGCAATTCGTGAATTGTTGTAACTTTAGTCGTTTCAATTAATCTAATTGTGATATGACGTTGTGAGTTAATCCTTACGACTTGACTAATCTCAATTGGATATATTGCAACTTGACTTGTCACAACTTTACACTTGATGTAAACTGTGACTCATATGGTATCTCTCTATTAGTTTAATCTGCTGAATATATCTTCCGGTTTCTTTTTTTGACTTTAGTAAAATCCCTAGAAAGAACCATTTCTCGGTTTAAGTCACAAAAGCTGTAAAATCCCATTTGAAGACTTTGAGATGTCGACAGTTTCAGATGACATTCAAGCTGCTGGGTCTGACACCCGACCTCCGATGCTTGACAGGACAGATTATGAATCATGGGCACAAAGAATCAGATTGTATTCCTTGGGTAAAGAAAATGGTGAGAACATTCTGTGATCTATCGATGAAGGTCCTATGCAGATGGGTACAACCAGAGATGCTATCTCCACGGCTGAGGATGGTTATGTCATCCAGGGAATTGATAGACCACACACTTACAATGATCTCAATGATGTTGAAAAGAAGCGCTATGATGCTGACATTCGAGCCTCCAACATCGTGATACAAGGGTTACCCAAAGATGTTGATGAGGCGAAAAATGAACCATTTTTAGGGGGTCATTTAAGCCCAGAATTGAATTTATTTAATCAAATATTGCCCTAAATCGTTCCTTTTGTGATTTTAGGTACTTTGGGAGTGAATTCTGGAAAAGGAAGCATTTTGGACGTTTTTGGAGCATAAAAGTGAAGAAAATAGCAAAGACTTAATTTTCCATACTGGGAACAGTACCTAACGGCGTCAGGAAGGAAAATATGACGGCGTCAAGAGCAAAATCCATGACGTCCCAGAGAAAACCTGAAGGAGTCAGAAGAAGGGCGTCAAGAGTTATTTTGGTGACGGCCTGGAGCAGGATTACACATGACGGCGTCAGACCCAGATCTAGGCAGTCCGAGAACTTTATTGGCGGCGAGATGACGGCGTCAGAAATTTACTCTTGACGTCGTCACCTCACAAAATCTATATATACTTTTCTATTTTTCATTCATTAAGAAAGGAACTTGTGTGGAGAATACTAGGGCCGAACCTAATAAACCCTAGGTCGTTTGTAACAGTATTTTCAAGGGTTTTCACCCCTTGAAACCTTTCATGTTCAATTAAGATAAGTCTTCTTTCAATTCATTCAATATGTCTATGTGTTGTTTGAATATATCTTATGCTTGTCTTGATTATAACATGCTAGGATAGATTTTTCATGTCTTTGCTTAGATGTAATGAAACCTAGATGTTGATTATAGGTTAATTGCTTGTTTATAGTTGTAATGGATGAATGATTTCAATGTTAGGCTTAAGAAAACTGGCAGATCTCCATTGTGTAACTTGCTTGAACGTCTTAAGAAACATGAACCGATGTGTACTAGGTTTTTATGATTGTATTTAATGCATGAGCGAATTCTAGTGATCCCATGTTAGGAGCTTCTTAGCCGGCTCAACATAGGAGTGAAGTAGGAGCTTATAGGATTGGGGAAGTAAGTACGCCACCCCATGAATGGTATTAAGGAATAAAATCCGTCATCCACGCAACTGTAACAAGTAATTAACCTGTAAAAGATATCTAGGGAGTAGTGAAATCTAAGTAAACACAATTCTCCCATATATTGCTCACACCACTATCTTAATTTAGTTTATTTTCATTTTTGTTATTTTATTTTGATTGCATCTTAGTCATTGGGTTAGTTGACTAGCAACTAATTCCGCCCACTCCTTCAAAAACCGAGATTTTTATTTGCTTTTCTAAAAATATATAAATACAAAAAGAATCATCTCTCATCTCTAGACCTAGTCTTTAGGCTTTCTAATCCTAGCGACACTATTCCTAAGTTGAACGATCAATCCCCCGGTACTTGTCACTATACTATACTACAACGATCAGGTACACTGCCTGGTGGGGGTAGTAAGCTTCTCGAGATCCCTCGAGAGGTAAAGCCCGGGGAATAGTTATTGTCTAGGTTAGGATTTCTTTTTATTAGGTCTACTTGCTAGATTCCTTTCTAATAAGATTTTATTTTTATTTTTAGGTTCTCTTTAGTCTATCTCATTTCTTCGTGTTTTTGTTCGTAATCTTTACCATCCGACATCATGGAAGATGGTAACATCTTTGAACCTATCAATCCACTACAACAAGACCACCCACAAAACCCACCACTAGCTAACCAACCTCTTAGGCCCCGAACCCTAGGAGAGTATTCCCGACCTTGCCACCAAGGCTACCGAAATACCATTGAGCTCACCCAAGGAGCCAATGTGTCTTCCTTGCGATCCGACACCATCCGGTTGGTGAAAAGCGGATGTGCATTCCATGGACTTCGTTCCGAAGATCCAAATCAACATCTCAAGGACTTCCTTAAAATTGTAGATTCTATAGACCTTGATGCTACAACTAGAGAGTCAACCCGATTACGCCTATTCCAATTCTCTCTACGTGATCAAGCTAGTCAATGGCTTGAACGTTTACCCGCGGGATCCATCGCCTCATGGGATGATCTCACCACTCGTTTCCTTGCTCAAATTTTCCCACCGGGGAGAACTACCAAGCTTAGAAATGATATCTTGATGTTCCAACAACGTCAAGGTGAAACTCTATATGAAGCATGGACTCGTTTCAAGGACTTACTCCAAAAAGTCCCTCATCATGGCATAGATCTTTGGCTCCAAGTCCAAATCTTCTATGACCATATCGATCTCTCCACAAGGCGAACCATTGACCAATCAGCCGGTGGCAAGCTACGTGATCTAAGTGCGGAACAATGATGGGAACTCATAGAAGATCTTGCTCTCTATGACAACGAAAGTTGGAATGATCCCCGTGATTTGAACAAAACGGTCAAGGCAATATCTTTGCCTTCAAACAATTCTAGCACTCCTGACCGTAGGATCATGGAACTTGAGGACCAAGTCAAGTTTCTCATGAAATCTTACGAAGCTCCTAAGCCTTCAAGCCAAGTGAACAAAATCACTTCTTCATGCGAATTATGTAGTGGTCCCCATGACACTCGTGATTGCGTGGAACTCCCTGGAACAGCTTTTGCGGACTACGCATCCTCGCGTACCAACGAAGCGGGAGATAAGTGGTACACTTTCAAACCCGAGCCAAACCCTTATGGTGATTCCTACAACCCCGCTTGGAAAAATCACCCAAACCTTAGGTGGAAACAAAACCAAACCAATTCTTCAAATCCGCCTAATCGTTACCAACCAAACGGTCCACCCTCCAACCGTACTTTCAACAACAATCCTTCCAACAACTATGGTAGTACCAAAAATCTTGAAGGATTGATGTCCAAGTTTATGGCATCTCAAGAGGCTCACATAGCTAGGTTTGAAACCGAATTCAACCAACAACAAACGGAGATGACCAATAAGATTGACAACTTGTTGAAAGCCCTCAACAACCAAGCGTTAACTACACCTAGGAAGGACATTAGGGACGCCAATAGCGGAATCCAAACTAAGGACCGCTCGTCTTCCAAACACGTCCACTTTTTCAATGTTGTCACCATTAAACCAATCGATAAGGATATAGAAGAAAGTGACAAGGATGAAGTTGGAGTAGAAACCGAGACTAGGGATGAAATTAGGGAAGTTGAGGTTAATAAGGGAGAAGAGTTAGAGGAAGTAGAGAATGTAGAAGAGTACTTTGATAAGTTGCCCACCAAGGAAGAACGGGAATATCATAAGGATTTATTCGATGACCCCGAGACACAATATATCCTTGGCTCACCCCTTATCAAAATGGGAGACCCCTCTAACATCAACATACCATGCAACATTGGGCATATGCATATATGGAAAGCTTATATCGATCCTAGATCTCCTATAAACATCATGACTAGGACTTATTATAATTGGGTAATGAAGAAACAACTTGGTTATAGGATGATGCCCAATAAGAATTTGATAAGTAATTTTGTAGGAAGAGTGAAGGGATTGCATGTGATTGTCAGAAATTTCACCTATGAGATCGATTTTATGATAGTAGAGGATACTCGTCCGGTGATAGGTGCTTGCCTAAGTCAAGTAGTGTTCGGAAAACCATTCGTTGAGGCCACTAAGATGAGTTATGATCCGACTCTAGGGATAGTTAGGTTCAAGGAAGAGAATGATGAGATTGCCTACCAAATGCCCTATAATATTGAGCAGTACCGCCTCCTGTCAAACATAGAAAAGGAACACAAACAAGCGGCTTATTATAGGAATGATGAGGATAGACGTAGAGGAGTAGAGTATGTGATGAATCGGATGCTTGGTTTCTATAAAGAATGCTTGCAATTAGGTCCGGAATACAAAACTGGTATAGGAGATGACCTAGAGAGTGAAACCAACGATGAGGTCACGTAGTAACCCATGACCTTGAGTCTAGCTACAAGACTCGTAAATAAAGAAAAGCGCTTCTTGGGAGGCAACCCATGTTTTGTGTGATTTTTATTTTGTTTGATTGTTATTTGTTTCCGTATGCATGCTATATTTTTATTGTATGTTTCAAAACTAAAATGGTGAAAATACTTTACTTTGTTGTTTGGCTTAGTCTTAACTTCATCTAAAGGTATTTCGTAAAAGATAAGTGTAAGGGGAAACCCCAAATATGTTTTTAAGAAACAAACTTGATCATGATTCTCCACAATATTAAGTGAACATGTATATTCGTATTTGTTAGAGTCAAATGCTTGTATCGAGTCATAATAATGTTTTGCAGGATTTTCCAGGAAGTAGGACGAAGTTTTTCCGGAAACTTAACATAAGAATTTCTGTAGGTCACTTCTGACGGCGTCAGGAAGAAATTCCTGACGGCGTCACGTGTAAAATTCTGGAAATTTTACCAGTTTTGTTTTTCTAACGGAGTCTTAAAGTTTTTGTTGAATCTTTAGTTTTATAATCTCCAGGAGATCTGCAAACATCATTCCACAAGCATTATATCTTATTTTGTTTTCTAGGATTTGTTAGCATATATAGATTGCCGCCGATTTTACGCGAGGTTACCTTGTCTGTTTTCTAAGGTTTAACAGGTTATATATGACAAGAAGATGATTTATATTCTGGAAGGGAAGCTTTGATTGTTCATTTTCTTGGAGGAAGATCTAACCTGGTTACCATATCCATACCGAGCGAATCAGGGGAGTATTTGATTTCATTCTTTTACCTGTTTTACTTTTACATTCTTTACTTGAACATTGGGGACAATGTTCATCCTAAGTGTAAGGGGAGGGTAAAATGATGATACCTTACATATACACTTTCGCTTGAGTTTGTTTGTTTGATGGTAGGTGTGTAATAAAACTAAGAGAAATACTTGTTAGTGCAATTTTAGCGCCAAATTTAAATTTTTTTACAACATTTAGGAGTGAAACTTTAGCCATAGCAAGCGTCTCATGGATAGGAGATTGTATGACTAGCACAAAACCGTACCATTCAGAAAAATTTCCACCCAAATATGTGAGGTTCGCCTTTAGATTTGATAGGAAAAACATTTACTATTAGTGCTTATGAGTGTACCGGTAGAATTTAGATTCTAAAACTTGCGTTAGTGATGCATCCCAAGACCGCTAGTGAGACTACATTCGTGTAGTAGGATTTACTACATGATAAGAGGCATTAGGATCACCGTTGTGTTAAACCCGTATCATAATTATTTGACCATTTAAGTCATATTACTTGGCTAGTTAAGTAAACTAATTTTCCCACACCTTAGCGTTGTACTCATTTTTAGTACACGAAACCCCTAGTACACCCCTCCGAGCCTATCTTTTCGTTTCTAACTTTAAGCATCTTACTTAAAGGAAGAATTTGTTACACCCCACTTAAATGTACAACTAAATCGCCTTAGCCTTCCGTGTATGCGCTCATCTTTAGTGCATTATTGTTATTTGTTTAAACCCTTAGTTAATTATCTAATTGATTACATGGTTGCTAAGTCGAGTCATATCCTTGTACATATTGTTTTGGGACGATTGGGACTCATGGGTAAAGTACTAATATTATGGAGTAATGGGAAAGAACATCATTTATTACCCCCATATGTACGTTAATCTTAAAAGTACTCCAAGTGTTTTGATTATCTTAATTCGAGTCATTAGATTAGTTTATTGTAAAGTATGTAAAAATTCAAGTGTAAGGGGAATGTTCATTCCCTATGATGTATTATTTTGGATGGTAGGGTAAGAGTGTATGCAAAAAAAAAATAATAAAAAAAAAATAAAAAAAAAAGAGAAAAAACATACGGACTACCATCCCGTTTCATTCTATGTTTGTTTTATACTTTTGTTATTTTTCATTTATTAGCTTAAGTCGAGTCTAGTCTTGGCTTAGCAACGCCATATTGTACATGTAATTAACCAAGATTATTAACTCGCCACCAGTAAAGATTGCCTATATCTAACAGAACCGTGTATTTCATATCTCTATACCTAACGTTACAACCCTTTAAAAAGACCACTTTGATAATTTATCCTAGGTGCTTACGCCATGTGGTGGAGGTTTGATCCTTTCCCAAGCCTATAGTAATCTATTTTGCTATGACAGGTAGTGAGAGATGTTTTCCATTTCCATATTGTGATATTACTTTATTACACCCGAGAGATGTGAGTATCTAAACACTATTTGTGAGGTGCTAGTGTATGACCTCCGTGCTTGTCTTTGGTCTTTAGTGGAACGATTTTTGTTGTAATTACTTTTACATTAGTGTTAAATGACCCATAACTTGTATTTTGATTAGAATAAAAGCGCATTTGCTTGAGGACAAGCAAATCTCAAGTGTAATGGTATATGATGAGGCGAAAAATGAACCGTTTTTAGGGGGTCATTTAAGCCCGGAATTGAATTTATTTGATCAAATACTGCCCTAAATCGTTCCTTTTGTGATTTTAGGTACTTTGGGAGTGAATTCTGGAAAAGGAAGCATTTTGGACGTTTTTGGAGCATAAAAGTGAAGAAAATGGCAAAGACTTAATTTTCCATGCTGGGAACAGTACCTGACGGCGTCAAAAAGGAAAATATGACGGCGTCAAGAGCAAAATCCATGACGACCCAGAGAAAACCTGAAGATGTCAGAAGAAGGGCGTCAAGAGTTATTTTGGTAACGGCCTGGAGCAGGATTACACATGACGGCGTCAGACCCAGATCTAGGCAGTCCGAGAACTTTATTGGCGGCGAGATGACGGCGTCAGAAATTTACTCTTGACGCCGTCACCTCACAAAATCTATATATACTTTTCTATTTTTCGTTCATTAAGAAAGGAACTTGTGTGGAGAATACTAGGGCCGAACCTAATAAACCCTAGGTCATTTGTAACAGTATTTTCAAGGGTTTTCACCCCTTGAAACCTTTCATGTTCAATTAAGATAACTCTTCTTTCAATTCATTCAATATGTCTATGTGTTGTTTGAATATATCTTATGCTTGTCTTGATTATAACATGCTAGGCTAGATCTTTCATGTGTTTGCTTAGATGTAATGAAACCTAGATGTTGATTATAGGTTGATTGCTTGTTTATAGTTGTAATGGATGAATGATTTCAATGTTAGGCTTAAGAAAACTGGCAGATCTCCATTGTGTAACTTGCTTGAACGTCTTAAGAAACATGAACCGATGTGTACTAGGTTTTTATGATTGTCTTTAATGCATGAGCGAATTCTAGTGATCCCATGTTAGGAGCTTCTTAGCCGGCTCGACATAGGAGTGAAGTAGGAGCTTATAGGATTGGGGAAGTAAGTAGCCACCCCATGAATGGTATTAAGGAATATAATCCGTCATCCACGCAACTGTAAAAAGTAATTAACCTGTAAAAGATATCTAGAGAGTAGTGAAATCTAAGTAAACACAATTCTCCCATATATTGCTCACACCACTATCTTAATTTAGTTTATTTTCATTTTTGTTATTTTATTTTGATTGCATCTTAGTCATTGGGTTAGTTGACTAGCAACTAATTCCGCCCACTCCTTAAAAAATCGAGATTTTTATTTGCTTTTCTAAAAATATAAAAATACAAAAAGAATCATTTCTCATCTCTAGACCTAGTCTTTAGGCTTTCTAATCCTAGCGACACTATTCCTAAGCTGAACGATCAATCCCCCGGTACTTGTCACTATACTATACTACAACGATCTGGTACACTGCCTGGTGGGGGTTGTAAGCTTCTCGAGATCCCTCGAGAGGTAAAGCATGGTGCAATTCCCACGCATCAGATGTGTACAAGCTAATCAACTTCGACACTGAAGCCAAAGCTGTGTGGGACAATGTCAAAATGCTTCTGTCTGGATCGAAGCTGACCAAAGAAGACCGTGAATCTCAATTGTATGATGAGTTTGAGCATTTCAAAATGAATACTGGTGAAAACATTACCGACTACTACGTCAGATTTCACAAGCTGGTTAATGACATGAGAATGATCAGAATGACAATGCCCAACATTCAACTCAACTCTAAGTTTGTGAACAACATGTCACCTGAGTGGGATCGTTTTGTCACAACTGTCAAGCTCAACAAAGGATTGAAAAATACGAACTATGAACAATTGTTTGCTTATCTACAACAACATGAGAAGCATGCTGCATATGATCGTCAATAAAGAGAGAAGCTCAATCCAACTGTCACCAATGACTCACTTGCTTTCATGACTAGTATGGTGCCAACTACTCAACCTGTGTCATCAATGGATCACTCATCTCTACAGTCATCGGCTGCCATGAATACTCATCTCGACTGAGGATACTCTCATACTGACAAGATGATTGACAATCTTTCCAATCAAGTGTCTCTGCTAGTTCGACATTTCAGGGCTGCACTCCCATCTTCCAACAATCAAGTCAGAACTTCCTCCAATCCACATAATCAGACTATTGTGGAAGATGGAAAAGTAATGGTGAAAAACGTTCAGGGAAGACAGAATGTGAATCCAAGGAATGCTGTGCGGGGTAACTTTCCGAACAGAGCTGGAAATGTGAATCAGGGACAAGGAAGACAACCAAAATGTTACAACTGTGGGGGTCTAGGTCACATCGCCAGAAACTGCACTCAGCCAAAACATCCTCAAAACTCAGATTACTTCAAGGACAAAATGTTGCTCATGCAAGCTTAAGAGAATGGAGTTGTGATAAATGAGGAAGAATTGGCGTTCATTGCTGGGGATGATGGAAAGGCATTTGATGATGATGTGGATGAACAACTAGTTCAGGATTTAGCTCTTAATGATTCAAACATCTTCCAGGTAGAGGATTGTGATGCTTTCGACTCAGTTGTTGATGACGAACCCACCGCTCAGACAATCTTCATGGCTAATCTATCATCTGTTGTCTCACCCACACAACAATCTGGTCCATCCAAATCATCCATCATATCTGAGGTACTAAAATTATATGATAAATGTGCTGACTATGATGAACAAAAGTGTCACACCCCCAAAATCGGGTCCAGCGGAAGCATACTTGTAGAGGGGGTGTAACTCAATCGGTATCACAACACAAGTACAAAAATGGTTTTCACTTTAATCATTTAGAATAAAATCGTTTAATCAAAAATGTTGAATTTACATCGTTAAAAGTAGTGCGGGAGTAGGCCCTTAAAATAGTTTAAAACGGTCCTCATATAAATAATCAGAGTCTTCTATGACCATGCCATGCCCTGCCAAAACCTCCTGTAGTGTGCCATTGCTTAATACCTGAAGATACATGCTAAAGTGTCAACACGAGGTTGGTGAGTTCATAGAGTTTGTTTAACAAATAAAGTCTATAGAAAATGATCACACAGCAAAGGCATCGTAAATCCACTCAGTTACAAGTCCCGCCATAAGAGACTTGTAACCTGTGTGTTCACAACCCACTGCTAACATATATAGTATGAGTAAAACATGTATAAGTTCATCACAACAGTTAAGCAATTAGTCGTGAGTATACACTTCATCTCCGAAGACCTCACGTTTATTGTATGTCTCAATGGTCATCCAACAACTTAATCTGGAGCCACTGGTAGTCTCAATAGTCATCCAGCAACTTAATCTGGAGCCACTGGAAAAGATTACTGGGTGCCATTTCCCAAAGTATAAGTTGCTCAAGAATACACAATCACAGTTTAGTATAACGCCGTTAAGTATAGCACAATCACGTATGTATGAAATCAAGTATAAATGTAATCAAGTATAAGACAATCAAGTATAAATGTTTTGAGTATCAAGAAAGTATGTTTTGAGTATTTGTACAAGTAAGTAAGTAGTTGAGCATGTATCTCCCCCCAAAGAGTTAAAACAAGTATAAAAAAAGTAGGGGCTATGACTCACCTGGTGCGATAGCTACGATGACAAAAGTAGATACACAGAAATGAGGTTCGATCTCTAACCGCAACCTAATATGAATGATAGTGATCTACTTAGATCATGAAATGATGTAGAGAATATGCATGCACATGATACCTATACCACTCATAACTTGAAAATAATAGTTCTAGTCAAAGTAAAGTATTTTCCATACTTAGGAAAAATAAGTCCAACTAGGCTTATAAAAACTTGTTGTAATATATCGGATATAAAAGGTTAGTGTTATATTCCTTACTTTGGAAAACCTTGAGATAACGTCTAATCGCCGTAAAGATAAACTTATAATCCTTAGTACTTCATTAGTTATGAATATAACTCTTGAATAAGAAATCTAGAAAATATAGCATTTAGTACGTAGTTATATTATTTCTAGTAGTGACTAAATATATATATATATATATATATATATATATAGTTTTGACGATTTTAAAACATGTATAACTTTGTCGTTTTAAGTTTATTTTCCTCGTTCTTTATATCCCCGGAATCGTGGGACAAAATACTAACATATTTTTGATAAGTCGGGATGGCCAGATTTAGTTTTACGCCCCGAAACAGTCGTGGCAACTGTTCATCAGCAAAGAATTTTCAGAAAAATAATTTTCGTCGTTAACTTCGGAAAATCATATCTCCTTCGTTATTAACTCGTTTTAATCCGTTCTTTTGCACATGGCTTCGTTTTTGAAAGTATTTTCTAAATATTTGGTCAAAAATTACCCATCATCTACTGATTTTCCCACGTTTTAAAAATATGGACAGTAGGTATATATATTGTTTCAAAAGTCATTTCTAGTGTTCCAATCTAGTTCTAACATCAACCAAACCACTTTCAATCATCACAAATCTAGTCTAATCTTACCATACACCTTCTTAGGGTGTCATGGGTTCCTAAACATCATAAATCAAGTGGATCTAACAAGGATCTAACTATAATCTATTTCTAGGGATCAAAAGTTATATATATATATATATATATATATATATATATATATATATATATATATATATATATATATATATATATATATATATAAATGAGTGGTATAACTAACATATGCATGTAGATCTTGAATGGAAATCATATGATCATAAAAATAACATGAAGAAATTATGGAAAAGAGTTTGACAACTTACTTAGAAAGATTATAGAGCTTGGATGAGTAAAACCTAAGAAACCTTGAGTTTTTATTTCAAAACTTAAACAAGGACAACTAAAGGAACTAGATAATGACTTGATCTTGGAAAAATGATGGATTCTTGATGTTCTTCTTGTCTTAGCCGAAAATGGTGAGAAGTGAGAAAGAGAGATGAAGTCTAGTGGTTTGATTTGGTGAAATGAATGAGAAAAAGTGTAGTTTATGTTTTATATAATTATCTCCTAGACATTCTATGACAACATTAATGAGTTAGTAGAGATTTTTCAAAGTGTAAGTGATTAGTATGGAGGGGGAAAGAAAAGTGTGATTGGTGTAAGATAGTTGGTGCAAATTTTAAGTATTAGTATGTATATATTAATAGTTTTAGAGTATACCGGGTACCGAGTTAACTAAAAATAAATTTTAACGGAGTTAACCGGGACATAATAAAGTCGTAAGAATTGTAAAAATATGTTGGGTATCAATATTGAGTGTTTGGATGATTATTGTTTAGTTTTTACAAAAACCGTCGTAATTATATTAAACGTATGATATCAATTAAATAAATTTCCAAAAACACCGAGTAAATTAATATTATAATTTTTATATCATTCTTATGAGTATAAAAATGTGTTAGGACTATAGTTGGGATTGTCGGATCAATTATTCAAAATAATAGCTCATAAGATAACGTTTATTAGGTAGATAACCGTACGTATACAGAAAAGACGCAACTCACGCATAAATGACAAATTTTCTCCGGAGGTGAATAGTGTTTTATGAATAGTAAAATTTTTGAACGCTTCTCAGAATCACAAACTGACTCTAAAAAAGATGAATAGTAAAATGATGAATAGTGATCAATGAATAGTAAAAATGAATAGTTATCCGAAAATGCGAATTGTTACAGTGTCTACCCCTTAAGGGAACTTCGTCCCGAAGTTCAGTTAACGTTGGTCTCTAAAGTGTTATAAAGGTAAAGATTTATGAGATGAAATGGCCAATTGACGTGATTCCAGGCGGCGGTTCACAAGGTGATGGAAAATATAAGCGTTCTGACAACGAGGGTATACACACACATAAATGAAACATTTGGAAATTGAGTAGAGGATTCAATCTAGACAGAATTTTATTATAACCATTCTCAGTGTTGCAAAATTCATTTCTGAGTCGGATATAGGTAGTCAGCCTATGTCCCACTATCCCGGGTTAAATATAGATAACTAGTCTATATTCCACCGAGGTTCCATGAATTTTGAAATACTCAGCTCAGTTATACTAATACTATGTCCTTCACAAATACCAAGACGTTCAGAAAGAATAAGGCAGGTGACCAAACTCGAGGTCAAATGATGAAACTATGCAAGGAGAAGGCGTAATATGAGGCGCATAAGTTATGTAAGCATACTAATAGGGAAGACAATTATAGTAATCAACTAGAATAAGTGAATATATTATACCAGATAATGAGACACAAATCTCATCACTTAAGTCAGCAACAAACCACAAGTGAGGCTTCAGCTTGGCAGGCAGGCACGTGACGGTCATAGGGTTAAGTTTTTCGTGAAAGTAGCTATAGTCTAGGTTTTAAAAAAAAACACTCAGTTCGCTATAGCCAAAGCTCTGATACCAATCTGTCACACCCCCAAAATCGGGTCCAGCGGAAGCATACATGTAGAGGGGGTGTAACTCAATCGGTATCACATCACAAGTACAAAAATGGTTTTCACTTTAATCATTTAGAATAAAATCGTTTAATCAAAAATGTTGAATTTACATCGTTAAAAGTAGTGCGGGAGTAGGCCCTTAAAATAGTTTAAAACGGTCCTCATATAAATAATCAGAGTCTTCTATAACCATGCCATGCCCTGCCAAAACCTCCTGTAGCGTGCCATTGCTTAATACCTGAAGATACATGCTAAAGTGTCAACACGAGGTTGGTGAGTTCATAGAGTTTGTTTAACAAATAAAGTCTATAGAAAATGATCACACAGCAAAGGCATCGTAAATCCACTCAGTTACAAGTCCTGCCATAAGATACTTGTAACCTGTGTGTTCACAATCCACTGCTAACATATATAGTATGAGTAAAACATGTATAAGTTCATCACAACAGTTAAGCAATTAGTCGTGAGTCTACACTTCATCTCCGAAGACCTCACGTTTATTGTATGTCTCAATGGTCATCCAGCAACTTAATCTGGAGCCACTGGCAGTCTCAATAGTCATCCAGCAACTTAATCTGGAGCCACTGGAAAAGATTACTGGGTGCCATTTCCCAAAGTATAAGTTGCTCAAGAATACACAATCACAGTTTAGTATAACGCCGTTAAGTATAGCACAATCACGTATGTATGAAATCAAGTATAAATGTAATCAAGTATAAGACAATCAAGTATAAATGTTTTGAGTATCAAGAAAGTATGTTTTGAGTATTTGTACAAGTAAGTAAGTAGTTGAGCATGTATCTCCCCCCAAAGAGTTAAAACAAGTATAAAAAAAGTAGGGGCTATGACTCACCTGGTGCGATAGCTACGATGACAAAAGTAGATACACAGAAATGAGGTTCGATCTCTAACTGCAACCTAATATGAATGATAGTGATCTACTTAGATCATGAAATGATGTAGAGAATATGCATGCACATGATACCTATACCACTCATAACTTGAAAATAATAGTTATAGTCAAAGTAAAGTATTTTCCATACTTAGGAAAAATAAGTCCAACTAGGCTTATAAAAACTTGTTGTATTATATCGGATATAAAAGGTTAGTGTTATATTCCTTACTTTGGAAAACCTTGAGATAACGTCTAATCGCCGTAAAGATAAACTTATAATCCTTAGTACTTCATTAGTTATGAATATAACTCTTGAATAAGAAATCTAGAAAATATAGCATTTAGTACGTAGTTATATTATTTCTAGTAGTGACTAAATATATATATATAGTTTTGACGATTTTAAAACATGTATAACTTTGTCGTTTTAAGTTTATTTTCCTCGTTCTTTATATCCCCGGAATCGTGGGACAAAATACTAACATATTTTTGATAAGTCGGGATGGCTAGATTTAGTTTTACGCCTCGAAACAGTCGTGACAACTGTTCATCAGCAAAGAATTTTCAGAAAAATAGTTTTCGTCGTTAACTTCGGAAAATCATATCTCCTTCGTTATTAACTCGTTTTAATCCGTTCTTTCGCCCACGGCTTCGTTTTTGAAAGTATTTTCTAAATCTTTGGTCAAAAATTACCCATCATCTACTGATTTTCCCACGTTTTAAAAATATGGACAGTAGGTATATATATTGTTTCAAAAGTCATTTCTAGTGTTCCAATCTAGTTCCAACATCAATCAAACCACTTTCAATCACCACAAATCTAATCTAATCTTACCATACACCTTCTTAGGGTGTCATGGGTTCCTAAACATCATAAATCAAGTGGATCTAACAAGGATCTAACTATAATCTATTTCTAGGGATCAAAAGTTATATATATATATATATATATATATATATATATATATATATATATATATATATATATATATATATATATATATAAATGAGTGGTATAACTAACATATGCATGTAGATCTTGAATGGAAATCATATGATCATAAAAATAACATGAAGAAATTATGGAAAAGAGTTTGACAACTTACTTAGAAAGATTATAGAGCTTGGATGAGTAAAACCTAAGAAACCTTGAGTTTTTATTATTTCAAAACTCAAACAAGGACAACTAAAGGAACTAGATAATGGCTTGATCTTGGAAAAATGATGGATTCTTGATGTTCTTCTTGTCTTGGCCGAAAATGGTGAGAAGAGAGAAAGAGAGATGAAGTCTAGTGGTTTGATTTGGTGAAATGAATGAGAAAAAGTGTAGTTTATGTTTTATATAATTATCTCCTAGACATTCTATGACAACATTAATGGGTTAGTAGAGATTTTTCAAAGTGTAAGTGATTAGTATGGAGGGGGAAAGAAAAGTGTGATTGGTGTAAGATAGTTGGTGCAAATTTTAAGTATTAGTATGTATATATTAATAGTTTTAGAGTATACCGGGTACCGAGTTAACTAAAAATAAATTTTAACGGAGTTAACCGGGACATAATAAAGTCGTAAGAATTGTAAAAATATGTTGGGTATCAATATTGAGTGTTTGGATGATTATTGTTTAGTTTTTACGAAAACCGTCGTAATTATATTAAACGTATGATATCAATTAAATAAATTTCCAAAACACCGGGTAAATTAATATTATAATTTTTATATCATTATTATGAGTATAAAAATGTGTTAGGACTATAGTTGGGATTGTCGGATCAATTATTCAAAATAATAGCTCATAAGATAACGTTTATTAGGTAGATAACCGTACGTATACAGAAATGACGCAACTCACGCATAAATGACAAATTTTCTCCGGAGGTGAATAGTATTTTATGAATAGTAAAATTTTTGAACGCTTCTCAGAATCACAAACTGACTCCGAAAAAGATGAATAGTAAAATGATGAATAGTGATCGATGAATAGTAAAAATGAATAGTTATCCGAAAATGCGAATTGTTACAAAAAGACCTTCAATGATATACGACAAAATAATGTTAGTGAATCAAATGAGGCTGAATTGGAAACCATTAATGTGTTCCCAACTGAGCAACATTCGGATCACGACAGTAATTCTGACGTATCTTGTGGAAAGTCTTCTGTTGCGTCTGATAATGATGTGATGCATGAACAAACGATATATAACGAAGTACAACAAACAGACGTTGCTGAATTAGATATTGCAAATTTGGGAAATAGCAATATTGTCCCATATGAACAATATGTAAAGCACAACGTCGAGTCTGTTGTATCAAGTAATATATCCTCTGTTGATGACGATATGTGTGAATTGGATGAGTACACTGCTGCTGCACCTGATGACACCCTAACCACTAGGATAAATACTCTTAAGGATCAAGTAAGGTTTTATGAACAACGTGCAAAATTTGAGGTAACAGAATGTGAACAAAAAATAGAATGGCAAATGCATGCTTACATCACTGAACAAAATTTAAAGGAAATGGCCTTTAAACAAGAGATTAAATCTTTTCAAAATCAACTTGATCGTGTTTTTAAGGAAAAACAGGAAATTCAGGATAGTTTAAATCTCCTAAAAAGTGAATTTCAAGAAACGGAAAATAAACTGTTAAACGAATTTTCCAACCTTAAGCAGTTGAAAAACAAACTTGAAAACAAGTTGTATGTTCAAGGCCAAACATGTCAAACAACTCAAATGATGGAAAAGCACATTAAACTACGGGATAAGCATAGTGATAAGGATTTAGGATTGCCTAAAACAAACTTCCTTAAGAGCGTTAGAGCCTCTCAACCTGCCCTCTATGATGCTAAGGTTATGCTTACTCCCAATCATGAACCACCAAATAGCTGGTCTGATAAAGAATTAGATGAACTTGATTCTGCCGATAGAGAGAGATTTGATAAAAAAATGAAGGATCCAAAGTGCATTAAACACCGAGTCATTGTTAAGCCCCATGATTATTATGAACAAAACCAAGTGACTATTTTTGCACCTCAAACTAAGTTAACACCAGAACAAGTATTTTGGCCTTTAGACGTTGAGAAAATGAAAGCTGAGGAAATTAAGGCCAAGACATCCCAAAAGTTATTTGCCCCAACGGTGTATCCCCCCAATACACCGATGCACTTAGTTCAGTTGTCACTTCCCACGCAATGTAAAACTCTTATTAGCATTTATGTCTTGTGTCAAATGTTCACTGATTTTGATAAAACATGCAAAAAGAGAATCACACCAACGGGAATCACTGAGGGTGAACGAGGATTTGAGCTAACCAAAGAGTATTACTTAACTGAAGTCATCCCATTTTTTAAACTAATCAAAGAACACTTTGAGGGTTTACGACAATCCCTTGATGTTGAGGTTAAGGAAATGAAAGAAGTGTTTAAAAATGTGGAAAACAAGTGTAAACAAAAAGCAATAGATCTTCAACATAGTGAAATTGCCAGAAAAAATATTCTCATCATGAATGACAACTTGATTGCTAAATGTATTATACAAGATGTGTTCTTCACAGCTACAGATTCTTCTCTTAATGCTTGTCAATTTCATGAAATGTCTATTGCTTTGAATAACCTTCACAATCATGTTGTTGAACTTGAGGGGGAGAATGTGAAATTGCTTGAAAAAATTCAAAATGATGATCATGACAACATGATCAAGCATCTTTCTAAACTAGAAGTTGATAATCTTAACTTACAATTAAAATATCAACATTTAGAAGAAAAAATGAAATTATCAAAGGCCAAGACATCTTCTGATGCTCCGGAATTTGATGCATATTTTGAATTAGCAAAAAGGGATGAAAAAATTCAAGCTCACACGAACACGATCAGGTTATTGAGGGCTCAAATTGCCCAATTGAAGTCTCCCATGAATGCTGTGATCGACACCCATAAACCAATGTCTGCAGATTCTCATAACTTTCAACTTCAAAACACAATCAACTTACTTAAACATGAAAATGATTGTTTTCAAGCTGAAAATTCTAAAGTTAAACAACATTACAAAGAGTTATATGATTCTATCAAGATCACTCGTGATAAAACCAATGAAAAGATACCCTCTTTGCTTAATGAAATTGCGAATCTAAAGACAAAGGTGAAAGGGAAAATGCCGATTAATGAAAGTGACAATATCAATTCTGTGGTTTGTAAATGTAAAAAATATGCATGTGAGGCTGTTTTTATTCCTCTTCCCCTTAAGAACAATGAGCTAGTCCATAGTGATTACCTTAGACATCTTAAGAACTGCCTGGACATGACCCATGAAACCATTGAAGATGATAGAATGGTGAGACCATCTGATAACTCCCTATCGGATGTTTGCTTTCTCACCAAGCGGTCACAAGAGTTGTTAGAATATGCTATAGGTACATGTCCCAAGATTCCCAACATGCATGATAAAAATGGCACATCCTTATCTAGGAATTTGAAGAAGCATGTTACTTTTGATAAACCTTTGGCTAGTTCTGATCATAGCACATCACCACCTAGAAACCAAACAACTGTGCAACAATCTAATGTTCCCCTCATCAATTCTACAGGAGTAATCAATGTCACTAAAGCTAGCAGGTCAAAGCCTAAAGGCAATACAAGGAATGATAGGACTTCGCATGCTAAGAGTGATCAAGGGAAGAAAGTAGAAGACCACCTTAGGAACAATAAGATTGATTTGAATGAAAAACATCGTGTTGATTCTAGTATTTGCGTTAAGCGTACTGTAATTAATTCAAATTCTAATGCTACTTGTAAGACTTGTAACAGTTGTTTAATTTCTGGTAATCATGATGAATGTGTTGTGTCTTTTTTGAAATCCTCTTATAAATCCCCAGTTAAATTTGCTAAGACACACAAACTAGAAAACAATACTTGGAAAGCTACAGAAAAAGTTTTTAACAAAGTAGGATATCAGTGGAAACCTACTGGAAGAAAATTCACTCTAGGAAACCAGTGCCCATTGACTTACATGCCCGACCCTAAGTCTTTAGAGGTTAAGAGATGGAAGGCTACTGGTAGAAAATTCCCTTTAGTGACCTAATGCCTTGATAGTAAGTCAGCCACTTCCACTGGCATAGGTTCATCTGTGAGAACCAATGAAAATACTGATCCTGTATCTCTTAAGTATGCGTGTGCTAACCTATTGGACCCCAATTACACTTGGGGATCCATGTTTTTCAGTTATCCATATCTATCTGGTTTCAAATGCAGGTCGTACAAATCGTCCTGTGGTATTTGGACTCAGGCTGCTCAAAACATATGACTGGGGATCGCTCTAGGCTCAAAAATTTCGTGAAAAAGTTTATCGGGACAGTTAGATTCGGAAACGACCACTTTGGAGCTATTATGGGGTATGGTGATTATGTGTTTGGTGATAGCGTGATTTCTAGAGTTTACTATATGGAAGGACTCGGGCACAACTTATTCTCTGTTGGACAATTCTGTGATTCTGATCTTGAAGTGGCCTTCAGAAAACACACATGTTTTGTTAGAGAATTGGATGGAGTTGATCTCCTTAAGGGAAGTCGTGGAACAAATTTGTATACCATCTCTATTGAAGACATGATGCGGTCCTCACCCATTTGCTTGCTCTCTAAGACCTCAAAGAGCAAATCATGGTTATGGCACCGTCGTTTGAACCACTTGAACTTCGGCACCATTAATGACCTTTCTCGTAAAGATCTTGTTCGAGGCATGCCTAGATTGAAGTATGAAAAAGATCATCTCTGCTCATCATGTCAATTGGGTAAAAGCAAGAAACAAAGTCATAAACCAAAACCCACCAACTCCAACACTGAAGTACTCCATACCCTTCACATGGATCTGTGCGGACCCATGAGAGTGCAAAGCTTCAATGGGAAAAGATATATTCTTGTTATTGTGGATGATTACTCACGATTCACATGGGTGAAGTTTTTAAGATCCAAAGATGAAACTCCCGAAATCATCATCAAAATAGTCAAGCAGTTGCAAGTAAGGCTCAACAAAACCGTTAGAATCATTCGCACTGACAATGGATCTGAGTTTGTTAACCATCAACTCACTCAATTTTATGAAAGTATCGACATCATTCATCAGAAGAGTATTCCTCGAACTCCTTAACAAAATGGAGTTGTTGAAAGACGGAATCGCACGCTAGTTGAAGCTGCCCGCACTATGCTGATATTCTCAAAGACACCAATGTTTCTATGGGCTGAAGCTATTGCTACTGCATGTTATACTCAAAATCGATCTTTGATTCATCCTCTTCACAACAAGACACCCTATGAGCTAGTGCATCTCAAAAAACGTGATCTCTCTTTTCTTAGAGTCTTTGGTGCCTTGTGCTACCCAACTAACGATAGTGAAGACTTAGGGAAGCTTAAAGCAAAGGCTGACATTGGGGTATTCGCCGGCTATACGCCAGATCGAAAAGGGTACCGAATCTACAACAAAAGAACCCGACAAATCATGGAGACAATCCATGTCACGATTGATGAGCTGACAGAGCATACGGCTTCAGGACACACCAGTTCTGAACCCTCGCATAATCTTTTATCTCTTGGACCAATAAGTTCTGGACTTGTACAGAACTCCAACCATGTCACTCCTTGTGTTCCTCCTACAAGTGAAGAATTGAAAATGTTATTTGATCCTATGTTTGATGAGTACTTCGAGTCACAGCCACCTCATGAACCGGTACAGCCGGCTGCTGAACCTAACATTATGGCTCAGAATGCACCTCATGATACAAATGGTCCATCCACCTCCATCTCTCTTGATTTGGATGCACCAAAATGTAGCAACACTCAAAATGAATCAAATATTCAATCGTCTTCTGAACACCAAGGAGTGGCATCTGAAAACTCATGGGAAGTCAATCCGTTTGCACCACCTGAGGAAGAACCATTTGAAAATGTTTTTGCACCTGAATCCTCCAATGAAGCATCTTCCTCAGAAGAGTCAAACAATACTATATCAGTTCACTATCCTTAACCTCATGAACATCTCAGAAAATGGACAAATGATCACCCCATGGACAACATCATAGGAAATCCCTCACGACCTGTGTCTACCAGAAAACAACTTGCCACTGATGCCTTGTGGTGCTTCTTCAACTCAGTCTTATCCAAAATCGAACCCAAAGACTTCAAGGATGCCCTAACAAAGGTATCTTGGTTCACCGCAATGCAAGAAGAAATCCATGAGTTTGATCGTCTTGATGTATGGGAATTAGTACCACCACCTGAATGCGCAATGATCATTGATCTCAAATGGATTTTCAAAGTTAAGCTTGATGAGCATGGTGATGTGTTGAAAAACAAGGCTCGATTAGTTGCGAAAGGATACAGTCAACAAGAGGGTATTGATTTTGAAGAATCATTTGCACCTGTCGCTCGTATCGAGGCCAATAGAATCTTTCTTGCCAATGCTACCAGCAGTAACATGATTGTTTATCAAATGGATGTTAAGACTGCCTTCCTGAATGGGGACTTAAAGGAGGTGGTTTATGTTACTCAACCTGAAGGTTTTGTGGACCCAGAACAACCTAATCATGTATATCGCTTAAAGAAGGCACTTTATGGTCTCAAACAGGTTCCGAGAGCTTGGTACGACACACTTTCCAAGTTTCTCCTTGCAAATCGATTTACCAAGGGTGTAGTTGATCCTACCTTGTTCACTAGGAAGACTGGAAACAACCTTCTTCACGTTCAAATCTATGTTGATGATATCATCTTTGCATCGTCTGATTCCAAGGAATGTGATCGCTTTGCTGTGGAAATGAGTTCCAAGTTTCAAATGTCTATGATGGGACAAATGTCTTTCTTCTTGGGGTTACAAATCTCACAAAACCCGAGTGGCATCTTTATCAATCAAGCCAAGTATGCTAGTGACATCCTCAAGAAGTTTGGCTTTGATTCAAGTGACACAGTTGATACACCCATGGTTGAAAGATCCAAACTCGATGACGACTCAACTGGAGTAACCATTGATCAGACCAAATACAGAAGCATGATTGGATCTCTCATGTACCTCACAACAAGTAGGCCAGACCTTCTTTTCGCCGTATGTATGTGCGCCAGATATCAATACAAGCCCACCAAAAAGCACTTGGAAGCAGTCAAGAGAATCTTCAGATATCTCCAAGGGACAATCCACATGGGTCTTTGGTACCCTAAAGACAATGCAATGGCTCTCACGGCCTACTCAGATGCTGATCATGCGGGGTGTCAAGATACTCGCAGAAGTACTTCCGGAGGTGCTCAATTCTTGGGTGAGAAAATTGTCAGCTGGTCATCCAAAAAGCAGACGTGCACTTCAATATCATCCACAGAAGCTGAATATATAGACATGTCCTCGTGCTGTGCTCAAATTTTGTGGATGAGATCACAACTATCAGATTATGGGTATGACTTCAACAAAATCCCAATGTATTGTGATAACAAAAGTGTCATTGCCCTGTGTTGCAACAATCTCCAGCACTCCAGAGCCAAGCATATAGACATTCGTCATCACTTCATCAGAGAACAAGTGGAGAAAGGGATAGTGGAACTCTACTTTGTGAGAACGGAGTTTCAGCTGGCTGATATATTCACAAAGGCTCTTTCTCGGGAAAGATTTCAGTTCATTCTCCCACGACTTAGGATGAAGAGCCTCACTCCAGAAACTCTTAAGTCTCTCCAGGAAGAGAATGATGATTGAAGGATTAACTTCACATATCCTTTGTACATAAGATTTATCAAAAAGAAAATAGAAAAATATAAAACCTATAAAAACCATAAAAAATCTGAAAAATCACAAAAAAAAAAAAAATACAAAAATATTCTTCTCACGACATGTCTCTTGTGTAATCAATAGTATGTACGTTTCTAGAAATGTCATTCAATAATGACACAGAATCATACATATGCTTGAGCAAGAGTTTTTCGGTTTCAAATAAAGTTTTTTTCTAAAAACATGTCGTATCTCAAAATATTTTTCAAAAATATGGCTTGCTATTACTTCAGATAGCAACCTGTTTTTCAAAATGGGGAAAACACGTCGCCAAAAAGACGGTTGTTCCTTTTACCGGGTAAAGTTCACCTGGGCATGGATTACTTTATATCCATGTTTCCTCGATCTGATGTACGCTTCAGTGCATCATTTCTTGATAAAGAAGAGAAATCTTCTTTTTATCGCCAAATATTTTCCCTTCTATGATTTTTCCGGAAAATACTTGTGCAAAACTTGGTGGTACCATGAGATTTTGATTGAAAATCAAATTGAACTCAAAATTTTGATCAAATTTTTCACTCAATCAATGACATCATTTATTTAAGCTTTAACATCCGTCATTGATTGAGGGAGAGAGTGATTTCTCAAAATTTTATGTATCATCAAAAATCTCCACACTTAGTACAAAAAGCTTGCAATAATACACTTTGTGATGGTTATGTGTCAGAATGAGAAATTTTTAAAGAGTTTTCGTTAAAACTTCAAATCTTTTGTAAACTCATCAAATCTAACACATAACAACCTCCCTCACAGATTGAGGGGGAGCAAGAAAAAGGTTCCTTTTATCAGAAAATGTTAAAACTTACCGCATTTCTCTCCCAAACGTTTTCTAACTTATTTAAATCAATTGGGATCCAAAATCTCAAAAGATTTGAAATTTTTGATCGGGGGAGAGAATGTGATTTAAATATGAAATATGATAATCAAATGTGGTCTTTTGGACTCAATAATAGGCTCCCACATATATGCTAAACTCTTTCGAATATCGATGCACATATTAAGGGGGAGCAAAAGGCGTTTGTGGAAGTAATACCAAAGACCGACCATTTATCTTTATGCATGGAGTTATAAGGATGGTTAAGATTAGGTATGAGTTCCCATGATCCACCAGAACCGGAAGGATCTTCCCAGGGACAATCCATAGATAGATTAGAAGTCCTTAGGAATGATTGAAAAAAGGAGTAAAGTGAGAAAGGGAAGAGTGTGGACTGAGATAGAGCTAGGACTGGAACAAACCCAACAAGGTTCTAGTAGTGAAGTTTCGGTAAGCACTGAAGGGGTTGAAGAATGAAAAAGAAATGAAATGAGAAAGGGTGAAAAGATATAGCCCTCCTTATATTCAACCTTAGGGCAGAAACCGGGTTCAATTCATAATCTACTGGCAGTTACTAAGGTAACACCGGTATTGAAGACAAGACGTCATGGACCAAGTGACGCACTGCACTAAACTTCCCAACCACTCAAGTTCTCTTAAAAGAGCTTGTTTCATTCTCACGGGGAACCCTGTGCAATGTATCGACCGCTCATTGCGAGCTATGTTGATACCTAAAACAGGAAACGCCTCCCCAGTCTCTAGGAGCGGATCAAAACGCACTATTAAGTCTAGAGCCATGAGATCATCCATAAATCTCGATAGGACACATTACAAATATGCTTATTGTTTCACACAATGTGGAAAATAAGATAAAATATTTAGAGTCCTACGCATTATCCTTGTAGTATTGCCAGAATATCCGAGTGATATGAAAATATTCATAATGAAGATGGAAATCCTTCTAGAGCGAACATCTTTCAAGCTCTTGGTAGGTGACATGTGAGATCCATCTTGGATCAATGATCAAGTGACAACTGGAAAGCAACAATGGTGAGATTCAACATTGAATCAAACTTGTTCCAGGACATGGATTGACGGATACTTTTGCAAAAACCTTTCAATGTGCTCACAAACTAATTTTCGAGCACATTAATTGTGTATAATCTTTCAAACAAAAGTATTTTTTTATGGAAATGTGATTCAAAACTTAAAACTCTCGTCGTGTCTCAAAAATGTTTACCATAGGACACGCGAGTGATTTCTATAAATCTATTTCTCATCAATCCGTGAATGTTTATTCACCGATTCACTCTATCGTGCTGTCTGCTTTGAGACGTTCCGGTATGAGAACATGCTTAGTATGAAGATTCCGAAGTAGATTCTTTGGAAAATTCATTACTACAAGCTGGAAATTCCTGTCAATGAGAGTATTCTTTAAAAAGAGACTCTACCTGATCACAGGTCGGTTTTCACAAAACCGGAGGGTAGTCTGTCCTCGCAGAATGAATGACAAAGCCATATTCATTCTCTATCTTTATTGCTAACTGTTTTATTTTAGGGACACATATAAAGATGGCGTTGATGGCTCCTATTTCCAGTTGAATCGTGTCAATCCATACCTCATGCTCACACATCCTCCTCACTATCAATGATGATGAGAGACTTACTACAACAAATATTGAGAGACTACCAACAACATTTCCGCAACTCTGATGAGAAAGTCTCCTGATCCGCAACTCTGATGTAAAGTCTCCAGATCCAGAAGGGTGTGAGCATGACGGTCCTTAAGTCATTACATCACATGAAGGCGTTACTACTGTGGATGAGCTTGGAGATTTACTGTGGCTGATGATCTCAAAGAAGCTCAAAGATCACACATATCAAAGGAACTCCAAATCACAAGTTCATTGCTTGAAGTACAAAGTTTGCAGAAAAGCGAAGAATTACGAGCTACAATGACTTATGAATGCTTAAAGATCAAAGAGCTTAATTTCCAAGGTGACCTCGCTTAGGGGGAGATTGTTAGGAATACAAATATTCCTGTAAAAGTCTCGGTCACCTAATCGTTGTAATAGCATTAAGTTAGCTCGTAGTTAGTTTAGTTATTAGTTATTAGTTAGAATTAGATTAAGTATCATCGTGGAAGAAGGACGGGTCTTTACCCACTGTATGCCTGATCCACAGCCCGGGTGTGGGCGTTTTATCATTTGTTTGTTAGGAACTATAAATACCCCTCTCCACATGTGGAGAGGGTTGGACCTTCTCATACACTTAATCTAATATTTCACTTTCTCTCTCAAGGTTCCAAGTTCTCTCTATTCTTCCTATTTCTCTCAAACTATACGCCACCTTAATTACTTGTAACACCATGTTTGTGACTTAGTTGATATTCTACAGATGGTGATACTTATAAATGAATTCAAAGATCGCATTGAGAGGACAAAGGTGTAGTCCCCTACTCCACTTTTGTTCTATGTTGGTGGTTATCTTATCTTAACTACTAATAAAGTATCCATCAAATCTTTTAATCTCTTAAAAAAAAATAATTTTTGAGTAATGTTTTTTCCTTATTACACGGCCTCTTATTATAAGTGTCAAGTTAACAAAAACTTAATGAATAATAGTTTCTAAAAAATCATACTACTATCTAATATACAAACACTCACTTCTTTTTTCTCTTGTTTTAATTTATGGTTAATTTTATGAAAATGAATAATGAATGATTAAGAAAATGTTAATGTTAATATCACTATAACTATTTGCAGCTATAAAATCTCGTTGATATGCACGAGTAATTGTATAGTATTGGTAATACTTTTGTGTTTGAATATATATTTGTAGAATGTGAAAGCGAATGTAAATGCTACTACGTATAACCGTATTTAATCTATATTAATTCTCATAAAACCGAAGTGTATACTAGTTTAATAATATACTAGCAGGGTACCCGCGTGTTGCAGCGGCGGGTATGCTGAAATAAAACTTTTCGTTGGAATTAATAAAAATGTCACGAGAAGTTATTCTGACACCTAAATTTGCCTCGAGAACGAAATACTAAAACATTTGGTAAACTACACTTCCCACCCTAGCATATATTTACAATCTTAGTCCCTAAGGGTGCAATAGGGTTCACACAAGGTCCAAAACACTTTCCTATATAAACCTCATTATACCCTCACTTAGGGTTTGACACCCTTTCTCTCTCAAACCAAACACCACCTCCGTTTTTCCGGCCAAACAAACACCACCGTCGGCCACTTAAACTCACCGCCACCACCACCACACTCCTTACAACCTCCCAATCATTTTGACGTACATCACATGCCAAGAAACACCTCCCAACACCACGATTAACACCACCACAGCTCGAGTTTATCACCAAAACCATATCTCTCTCGTTTTGTTGATACCGGCGGTCGAAGGTAAGAAAACCCACCACCATTTTTGCCGTTCTAGCGACAGTGGGGGATAAGCACATGAATTTTCAAGAGTTTTTGATTAAATAAAGATTAAAATTAATAAATATGAAGCTAAATAATTATTTGGTATCATTTTCTTTCTTTTTGTTGTTGTCGCGAAAACAAGGGATGCCGTGAGCTTGAGCTCATAGCCTTGTGTATCGAGTCGAGTTTTATTAAGTCGAGTCTTGGTCACAGGTTCGTGTCTAGGTTAAGATGGAGGGTTGTACATTGTATTTAATTGATTGTAATATTGGGTATAGGGGTGTTTTTAATGCTATTAATGTAGAATGAGGGTTGTACATTGTGTTTAAACGATTGTAATATTCGGTGTATAGGTGTTTTTAATGCTATTAATGTAGAATGAGGGTTGTACATTGTGTTTAAATGATTGTAATATTGGGTGTATGGGTGTTTTTAATGCTATTAATGTAGAATTCTAAGGAAAGTGGTCTGAATTTTGATTCATGCTAGTTTTTGTTGTACATAATGCTTTGGTTGTTGTAATTATGAAAATTGCTTGCTTTAAAGTGTTGTAAACGATGCATCATTTTTTGTACATCTGAATTTTTTGGAAAGAGAGTTATTTTTCCATTATAAGTAGTATAGATATAGATTATAGATTATAATCACAACTATAAACTATAAACTATAAACTTAATGTTGATGTATTAAATAGTTGGCTCTGAAGAAAGACAGCATGTAATCCGCTTAAAAATCATATAGTTTTTTTAATTATCTGAAAAACATATATTGCAACTTTATTTAATGTAGGTATTATTTGTATTTGCCATCCTTAACATGGAGTTGTTTGTTAAGCATTTTATTGCTTGTTTTTAACGTCATGTGTTTGAGGTTGGTGCCCAGAGATTTAAAAACAACAAAGATGAATGATAAATGTTTCCAACCAGAAAAACTTTAGTACAGTATTATAGTATAATTATAAATACGTAGGAGATCCATGACACAAGTTTAATTCTAGCAGTGCAACTTTTCTGTTAAAGAAAAAACAACGTTTTTGAGTTTTAGAATACTAACTATTAATTATTGAACAAAGATCATTTGAGGACTAAACATTCTTTACATACCAAGGGATCAATCCTCACCTTTCATTTATTTTGATCTAATGGCTTAGATTAGAGTTAATATTTACACTACAAGGATATTTTAGTACTATTTAAATACTTTTTTTTACTCTTATCTCTCAATTAATCGTCATTTTTTCACACACACAAAGTGTGTGTTTGTTTCTTCTCTCTCATCTAACTACCTCTTGTAACGAGCTCCTCTAACCATCTCCTTCATTGCGATCATCATAGAAACCCTAATTTTTTCTTCTAAATTCATTAATTGATCTCATTCTTCATCCCGTACATCACCTAACCCTAATTTTTTATCTTTTATTTTTATTTAAGCTTAATTCAAAGCTGAATTATAAGCTATCTGTTTCTATAAGCTGAATTATGAGCTAAGTTACTTATTTTTTTCATATTATATGCAGGTTTTATGGATTCGCTTCAAAGTTCTGTTTCTACTACTTCTGAAGAGATCGCTGTTAATGATTCTTCTACTGCTTTTGAAGAAATTGTTGTTAGTGATGATGTTTCAGCTAAGTATGCTGAGGAGATTGTTGCTTATGAACACGGTGATGAATCCGTAGCAATTAAGAGTGAGTTTTTTGATTATTTTAATTTTTTCTATAATCCATTTTTTAGTGTTAATAAGCTATGTTATTTAGATGTTATAAGCTCTGAATATGTTATTAAGATGTTATAAGCTCTGAATAAGTAGTTTTAAGCTTTGAATGAGTAGCTGATTATATTTGTAGTTTGGATATCATATATGATATATGACATGTGATATATCAATGTTTTTGTATCAAATGATATATCATATGTGATATATTAATCTCAGCTTTGAATAAGTAGTTTTAAGCTTGTCATATCATATATGATATAGCACATGTGATATATCAATGTTTTTGTCTTGCATGTGTTGTATCATATATGATATAATTATAACATGTGTCTGTGATTTCATTTTTAGTAAACCTCTGTTTTTAATTTTTTGTTTTATTATTTTTTTTTCCAGATTTGAATGCTTTGAAAACTCCTGAATCATTTGCTACTCACTCTAATTTTGATACTCCTGGTGGAAGTGTTTATTATATTCCGAAAGTTCTTGTGGATGTGTTACTTGTTAAGGGCAAAGTTTATAAGTCGATTGATGAGTGCATTGCTGCTTATATGAAATATGCTGCTAAAGCAGGGTTTGTGGTTAGGAAGTCATGCCAGAAAAGGTTGAGGAATGGTACTGTGAAGCAAAAGTATTTAGTGTGTAATAGGGAAGGTTGTCCAAAGGGAATTCATGTGGACACGTTAGACTTAGAGAATAGTGACAAGCAGGTTAGAAGTTCGAACCTGCATATCACAGGGTGCAAAGCACGTGTCATTTTTGATTTAATTCCTAGTACTTCTAAGTACAGGTTGAATGTCTTTGATAGTATTCATAATCACGAGCTTGAACGTGAAGAGTATAAGCATTTGTCAAAGACTGAGAGGCAGTTGACGTATGCTGAGCAATTGTTCATTGTTAAAGTTGCTAGCGTAAATATAGGCGCAACGAAAGCTCATCACATCTTAACTGGTTTGAAGGGTTCTTATTTGCTTGTTCATGGAACGACTGTTGATTTTAAGAACTTTTTTAGGGGTGTGAACTGCTATATAGGTGATAGTGATGCGCAGATGCTTATATCTAAGATGGAGAATAGGAAGAAGCACGTGCCGGATTTTTCATTTGATTATTTGGTTGAAAATGCTGAGCTTGCGGCTATTTTTTGGGCTGATGAAGTTTCTAAGTTCAACTATAGAGAGTTTTGTGATGTTGTTTCGTTTGATGCTACTTACAGAACAAACAAGTAAGTATATGTATGTTTAGTATGATATTTTTGATTATATGATTTTCTATTTAATCTGTTATTTTAAGTATTTTTGTTTTTTGTTTTTCAGGTACAAAATGGTGTTTGTTCCCTTTACAGCCATAGATAATCATCGGAGGTGTGTAACAGTCGCAGCAGGCTTGTTAAAGAACGAAACTACAGCTTCGTATATTTGGTTTCTGAAAGCGTTCATAAAGGCGTTTGGTAGGGCTCCAAATATTGTTGTTACTGATCAGGATGGGGCTATGAGAAATGCCATTGAAGCTGAGTTTGCGGGTTCTAAACACAGACTTTGCATGTGGCATATTACTCAAAAGCTCCCTGGAAAGGTATTTTTCTGCCTTTTTGTTTATCATATGTGATACTTTATTCTATGTGTATTTCTTATTGATTTATCATATATGATAATTTGAACTTTTTTTCAAATAATATGTTAAATCATATGTGATACTTGATTTTATTTGTATTTATTATTGGTTTATCACATATGATAACACATATCTATTTTCAAATCATTTGTTAAATCAGATGTTATTTGTTTTGTTTACAGATATGTTCAAAAATCTATGATGATACCGACTTTAAAAAGAAGTTTAATCAAATTGTATGGAATATGTATATCGGTCCGGAGGAGTTTGAGGATAGATGGTCAAAGTTATTGGAGGAGTTTAGTTTGCAGAATCATAAGTGGTTAACAAAGATGTTTAATATACGTTCGTGTTGGATTCCTGCTTATTTTATTGAATCCCCCTTGTGTGGTTTGATGAGGACGACGTCTAGATCTGAGAGTGAGAACTCCTTTTTCTCTCATTTTACGAATCAAGGTTCACTCTTATGAATTTTATGAATTGTTTTGAGACGGCAATGGAAAAGCAGAGGCATATACAAGAGAGGCTTGATCATAAGACTATTGATTCTGTTCCGAAGTTTAGAACCTATCTTAAGATTGAACTTCATGCTTCGAAGGTTTTTACTCGTCCTCTGTTCGAGCTTGTTCAAGCAGAGATTTTTGCAGGCACATGGTATTGTCAAATAGAAACCAAAAGCTTGGTTGAAGGATCTGAGGTCTCTGTTATTTGAGAAACAAAATTTGTTGATGCACTAATGGAGAAGAAGAAAGCTAAGTTGAGAGAGAAAGCTAGGAAGAGAGTTAAGGATAAAGGTAAGGATAACGATAAAGCTGAAGAAGAAGAGCCAGTTAACCTGTTTTATAGAGTTGATGGATTATATAAGGTATGTTAGCTACTTAAAAAAATATTGTTTATTTTTTTTTCATATATGATTTTTACTACCTTATCTCTTTTGTTTTATCATATATGATTTTTTACTATCTTCTTTCTTTTTTGCCCATTAAGGTGTTGCGTAACCAAGAGGATGGATCAGTTGTATGTTCCTGTCAGCTTTTTCTTCGAGTTGGAATATTATGCAGGCATGTTTTTTGTGTGTTTAAGAACGCCAATATTGAAGTGATTCCAAATCAATACATACTGAGGCGTTGGACAAAGAACCTTATACCTGCTGCTTTGAGGAACAAACGGAACAGATATGGTGAGAAGAATGAGATTGTTGAGAATTATGCAAATGAGGCAAGTTCCATTGTTGATCACTGTATCCATATGTTGAGTAAAGATGAGGCAAGGTTGTCTTCTTTTGTTGAAAAGTTGAGGTTGCTAAAGATTGATGTCGAGGCTGATTGCCCAAATCCTCCTTCTAAGAACAAGGCTGACAATTTGGAGGAACTTGTTGGAGTCCCGAAGCCAGCTGAAAAAACCATTAACAATCCAGCTCTTGGTAATCCTAAAGGCCGTAAAAAGATGCGCATAAAAGGAGGTAAAGAGCAAGCTCTTGAAAAGAATTCGAAGAACAGGAATGCATGTTCGTTATGTGGAGAGACAGATGGTCACAACAGGAGGACGTGCCCAAAAAAGTTTGCAGAAGAGGCTGAGTTGGATCAAGTTGAAGTTACAAGGGAAGATGATTTGGATCAATCAGAAGTTACAAGAGGAGAGGTCTTGGATCAAGCATGAATTTCAACATAAATCGTCTTCATATATTTTTTTTAATTTCTTTGATTATTATTTGTTTTGTCGGATTGTGTTGAAGAAATTTGAGTAACAGACCTAGACATGATTGTTTGATTATTACTGAGTTTTTATATGAAACAGATTGTTGCTGATTGTTTTTTAGAGTTTTGGGTACTTTCATTTGAGTTATCACATATGATAATCCAGAAGTAATTTTTTTAGGTGTGTTATCATATATGATAATTCTCTGATATCATATATGATTTTACACTTGGTTTTTTCCATTTTGATTTATCATATATGCTAACTTATAAAGAAGAGTATATTATGATTTTGTTCAAGTGTTTTTGTTTCTTTCGTTTCAGTTATCACATATGATAAAATTTTGAAGCAAATTTTTTAAGTGTATTATCATATATGATATTTATGTATGATACTTTTTTTTGCAGTGTGCTATAAAACAGAGTCGATTATCGATAAACAACAGCCATTAGAATTCATTTATCAATTTGTGCAATAAAAACTTAAACAAGACATTCAAAATCACATCCAGAAATGTTTCGCCATTTTCATTTCTTGACAAATGATGGCAACGTAGTACTTGGAAAGTTAAACCATTATCCTACCTGGAAATTTAAACTGTCTTGTGATATTCTAGCATACGACATACGAAATAAGACATTGTTTTAACATGTTTAAGCCATATTATATGGCATACGATATTACATAATAAAGTCTAAAGAAATTAGATCTTAATCTGCATTAGTTGCCCCAAAAAGATTCTGTACGCCTCCGTCCTTCTATTCTTTGTGTTGTTAGTCCTACTTCTGAATTTTCCACCACTAACTGCTAACCTTTTCCATCATTTTGCACTTGCAACATGCTCCTTTTTCTGCTCTTCCTTCTTGTTTCCAATCTCTTCTCTTATCAACTTCTGCAACTCTTCCTTGTTTGTGTGTTTCTTTGCAAACTCAAGTGCTTCTTCATTTATCATTTCTCGGTGATTGTTCAGTTCATGAGTTAACATCTTGGCTGCATACTTGATTCTCATTCTTATTATCTCCAACTGCTGTTCTTTTCCTTCTTTTGGAAATTCAAAGTTCCAGTTCTTCAAAGTTTCTCCACCATAGTGCTCCATATGCATCATTACGAAAATACCACAATCAATGACATTCTGTGTTGTTCCCCACTTTAGCTTCATCACTGTTGTCTTTTTTTTTTCGCTATGTCAGATGCTTTTTTATGCTTGTGGGATTCCAGATATCTTGAAAACAGTTTTTTCTACACAAAATAGAAAATTCATTTTAACAAAGACAATTCATTATCTCATATGCCGAAGGCTTAGCTGAATAAGACCCTTCAATGTAAATTTATAATATCTAATCACTTACTAGAACATCACATTGTTTTTATTTTTTATATCATATATGATACTTGATTTTCTTTTGTATTTTTTATAGGTTTATCATATATGATAATTCACATGTTTTTTCAAATCATTTGTTGTATCATATATGATACTTGATTTTCTTTTGTATTTTTTATAGGTTTATCATATATGATAATTCACATGTTTTTTCAAATCATTTGTTGTATCACATGTGATACTTTTTTCCCCATATATGTGATAGTGAAAACACAATAATAAATCAGTACGCGCCGTTACTTGAGCATAATCTGTAATTACTTACCAGAATGTCACATTCTTTCGAGTATTTTGATTCATAAGTCGCCCCTGAGTTGGAGTTGTCAAGGATGACAGAAGTACCTTTGAGTAGATTGAAAACAACCAGATAAAAGTGTTCATGTGCAATTATTGGGAAGAATGCCTGTATAAATAGATTAAGAACAATCAGATTCATTTTAATACAAGTAAAAATTTTTTCATAATAAGTCAAATTATTTTTTTACCAATTCCACATGATCCATTGATTTTTCTTCTGGATTGCCTTTAAACACGGTTGTCAAGTTTGCACAAAACTCTTCATACTGCTTCTTTTCATCTTCCTTTTTTGCTTGCACTATTTGTGTTGTCTGTTTTTATAAATCAACATATATTAGAGAAACAAATTTAAGATTTTAGCAATTAAGTTTTAATTTTTTAGGTAACTTACAAGTATTCCCGTGTGAAAATACCGTTTGATCTTTCCTCCTCGTCTGTTGTTGATTGTTTCTTCATAGCTTAAAATACAAGCAAAGCTGTCGATTACACTAGAGTCCACTTTTAATTGTGGTGCTAGTGTTTGCATGTTGTCTCTGAGTGTTGCTACGCCCCATGCCCATTCTGTTTCAAATATAAATTCGCTACACAAATAGATAAAAGCATAGTTAGATATATTTTTAGCACAATTTCACACTTTTTATTCTTTTGATTCTTTAATAGTATAAAGCATGCTTACTATGGATTTCCTTGCATGGAGAATAGAGCATTGCTTACTGTCATTTCATCTGGCTGAGATGGTGTATTTATGACAGTTTTCTTGTTCATATATGGTGAAACCAGATATCTTGAAGGCTTTTTTGCTCTTTTTTCAAGTTGCTCTTCTTCCTCTTTAGCTTCTTCAGCAACTTGATTTCTCGTCCTTTTTGGATTCTTTACTGTTTCAATTGCAGCCGCTTTTTCAATCATTGGTGTTTTTTCTTTTGCTACCATGTCAGCTTGAACTTCAGGTTTGTTGCTAACTGGGCTTATACCAAGACTGAAAGTTGGTGGTGAAATTGATTTCATTCTTCTTGTTGTCATTTTTTGTTGTGGTGAGGTGGATTTTCTTGCTGTGGTTTTTGTCGATTTCTGTTGTGATTGATTAATTTTTTCCAAATTTTCTTGTGCTTGACTCATAAAGGTTTCATAATTATCATCCACAGGGAAATAGGCATCTAGGTCATCTCCTCCTGTCATAGATGATGGTTGTTCTTTTTCGAAAATCTTTTCTGGACTCTCTTCATCGATGCCCTGTTTTGTTAGTGTCTCAAAAGAATGAATTGGGCTTCCCTTTAACTTCTCAACTGGTTTTTCTATCTCCTTTTCCACTTCTGTTTCCTTCTCAACCGGAACTTGTTTTTCCGTCTCCAATTCTGTTTCTATCTTATCCTCTTCTTCCCTATATTCTTCTTCCTCTATTTTTTCTTGTTCAACACCTGTTTTCTTTTCATCTTCAGTCTCACTCTCTTCTTCACTGCCTCTCTCTTCTTCACTCTTTTCTTCCTTTTGCATTTTATTTTTCTTCTCACGTTCTTCATTTTCAATCCCACTCTCTTCTTCACTTTCATTCTCTTCGTCACTTCCATTCTCTTCTTCACTCCCGCTTTCATCTGTAGTATGACTGACATTTTCTTCTTTTCTATCTTTAGATTCATCTTCCTTATCCTTCTCATTGTCATCATCACTTCCATGATCACTTCCATCATCAGTGTCTCCATCATCACTGTTGCTTTCTTCACTATTTTCTTCTTTTTCTTCATCAATATAAATGTCTATCTCTTTGAACATTGATTTGTATCTTTTACATAAACCTAACAACTGCTTGTCTCCTTTGAACTTAATCATACCCTCCCTCATCGTCTCAGCTAGCTGTTTCCTTTCATCTATTATGATTTCAAACTTCTCTTCTATTCTTTCAATAAACTCCTGTAAAATTAGTAATATGTATTATATTTTTTAATCTATATTTAAAATCATATGTGATATTTTTTATTTTACAAAAACATTTGAAGTATCATATATGATAATTCACATGTTTTTTCAAATCATTTGTTGTATCATATATGATACTTGATTTTCTTTTGTATTTTTTATAGGTTTATCATATATGATAATTCACATGTTTTTTCAAATCATTTGTTATATCATATATGATACTTGATTTTCTTTTGTATTTTTTATAGGTTTATCATATATGATAATTCACATGTTTGTTTCAAATCATTTATTCAAGGCGTCTTTAGCCAAAGGCATTGGCTATGGTTAAGCCGCAGGCATAACCTTCGGCTATAGCCGAAGGCTATGCTGCAATTTATAACACAATCAATTTATATAGCAATCAAAATAGAAGGTAAAATTAACCTCTATGGTTTCTGGTCTCTTTGGTGGCAATGGTTCATCGTACACATCATTTCCCTTGTATAAATTGAGACCTGTTTGCTCTTCGTCTGGATCAAATTCTTCGTGATGATCAAGCTTCCCCAGGCATTCTTCCTTCATTTCCATCCCAATCCTCTTCCTCATTGCTTGCGTGTTCCAACTTCTCAGTGCTGGATGATGACGCATAACTTGAAATGCTGGGAATTTTGTTGAGTCCAAGTACAACAGCTTTTTCATACAAAAAATAAATTTGTGTTAGATTGTAATATTTGTATAATATTGAATCACATTTGATAAATGTATAGAAACATGTAGAACAACTTACGCAGAGGAAGGTTGCTGGCCTATAAAAGTAGTCACCAATCTTCACCTTTTCCCAATTCTGCTTACTTGTTTCTAAGCAATCCATTATGTATCCACACCAGTCAATATCTGAAATTTCATCACTTTCTTTGACATGTTTTAACACTGTCTTAAACACCTTTGCACCATTATCAACTTTTCCCATCGTGCTAGCAAAGAGTGTCAAGAAGTTTATTGTGAAGGTGAAATCAGCATTGAATGTGCTAGATATCTCCGTTGATATTGCAGCTGGTGTGATTTTTTTCACTTGAGAGTATTGTTTTTCCCATTGTTTGATGAAAGGATCGTCATGATCTCTTTCTTCTAGCTCTTCCAATTTGTTTGCTCCCATTGGCACACCAAGCATGTCATTGATTTTTTGTCTTGTTACCTTTATTGAGCCCTTCTCTAATCTCAATTCCATGCTTGGTGGATGGAATTTATCAAGCACGTGGTATATCAAAGCACTTGGAAGTTCAGTTATCGGGAAGTTTATGTATCTTTCGAAACCAATATCTCTGAGACATTTCTTTCTTGGTTCTGTTAAACCAGCCATGGCATCAGACATGGCTTTCGGTGATGACCTTGTAATGCAGGTTGGGTATATCACCTTTTTGGTTGCTTTTCTTTGTTTTTCTTTTTTCGGTTTTTCCTTTTTGGCCTTGACAACCTTGCTTTCCTTCTCCTCCTCGTCCTCATTCTCTTCGTCTGCATCATCTTGTTTTTCTTTAATTTCTATTTTTCTCTTTTTTGTTCTCTTTTTCTCTTCCTCCTGTTTTTCGCTTCCTTCCTCCTCTTCCTCTTCACGCTCTTGACTACTTTCTGTTTCTTCATTTGTTTTTTTAGTGTTTTGCCTTTTCAAACTCTTAGTAGATGTAGCAGGTTTTGCTGCTTCTTTTTTTGTTTTCTGTGCACGCCCTCTTGTCATACACTTGGTCTTCACATATCTCTTTTTTTCTCTTTGAACAACTTCTTTTTTTATTTCCTTCTTTTTTGGCTCTGGATTCTTTTTGTTGTTATCATCTTCCTCCCTTTCTATTTCCATGTCTTCTACATCTTGTATATGTACTGCAAAAAAATATTAAAATTTTATCACATGTGATAAACCAATAACAAATACAAATAAAATCAAGTATCATATGTGATAAAACATGTTATTTGAAAAAAAATATGAAATATCATATATGATAAAGCATTTAAAATATACCTTTTGCAGTTTGTCTTTCTTTTGCGGATGACTTTAAGAACGGCAATGTTGTTATTACTTTTTCCACCTCATCTGTTTCGTTTGCTTTACCTTTATTTGCATTTTTAAAACACGCATGTTTAGTAATTATGTTCAAGTAGACCAATTAAGATACATTATCAATTTTTTTTTCCGAAGGCTTAGCTGCATTGATAGCCTTCGGCAAAGCCGAAGGCTATCACTGCAGTTAAGACAAGTGTTTTTTTTCAATATCATATGTGATAAAATGCATTCAATATCAACTTAATCTATTTATAGGTGAATATTTTTGATATATCATATGTGATAAAATACAGACTAAGCAGCATCATATGGCTTTTTCTATTCCAAAGTCGTAGTGTTTGTGTATGCCAAAGGCATTTACATATATGCCGCATCCTATGCCTTTTGTGTATGCCAAATGTGTTTTCATTTAAGCCAAAGGCGTCTTCTGCGGCTTAGCCGCATCCAACACCTTTGGCATAGCCGAAGGCATCTTTTGCGGCTTAGCTGCAGAAGATGCCTTCGGAATTTTCTTCTTCTGCGGTTTAGCCGCAGCCAATGCCTTCTTATGCGGCTTAGCCACAACGAACGCCTTTGGCATAGCCGAAGGCGTCTTCTGTGGCTTAGCCGCAGAAGATGCCTTCGGCTTTTCCTTCTTCTGCGGCTTAGCCGCATAAGACGCCTTGAGTAAATTCTTCTAATCTGTTTTTTTTATTTCAATATCCACTTATTTAGTATGTTAACTTTGAAAACCTAATTTCTAGTTACTTATTTCTTCACAGAATCACAATAACTTGCATAAACATTCAATAATCAATGTAAATTCATAACATCTTCAGTATACTCTCTATGCATAGTACGCATCAATATTTAAAACATATATGATAGTAAGAGATAGTAAATTTGTTGTTTGAAATGTATAAGTATACCTTTAATCGGTTTTTTAACCGTATTTTTGTTCTTCTTTTTCTCCGTCATTTTCTGTGCTATATCATCTCCGCCGCTTTCCGCCATTTTTTCCGGTGAGATTTTGGTAGATCTGGTGTTTTCTAGGGTTTGATTTTGATCGGTTTGAATATCCGTGAGTAGTGTGTGTTTTTAGTGTGTGTTTGGTGAGCGATTTTGTGAGGAAATGAAATGCGTTAGTGGTGTTTGTTGGATTTGTGATTTTACTTAATTGCCCCTCCGTGTTTTTTAGTAGTAGTATCTGTTTTGATCTCAACCATTGATCAAAAGTAAATCAATGGTCCATATTTGTCCCTTGGTATGTGAGTAAAATATGGTTTTTGAAATAACTCAACTCTTAATTATTAGGTTTTCAGATTCTTAGGATTATTCATCTTAGCTTAATTGAACATTACTATCACATGATTATGCAAATCTAATTAACATATGATTGATAACTTTTACTTAAATATATTATTAAAAAAAATACTCACCATTTTACCCCTAAAACTCAAAAAGAACGTAGCTTTAATATACCATGCCTTGCTTTTACGCACTCTTAAAAAGCTTTTACTCTTTAGTTGACTACACATGTATATATATATTCACTTTTCCTGCAAATGGATTGCTTTCCATGTTATATTGATCAATTCCTCCATTATTTTTTGGAGATCAATTCCTAAATGGAATTCAATTCCATTCCCTTGTTCAATTCTATCCATGAAGTCTTCTCCAAATGTTCATCTCTTTGCTCAAATCCTCTATTTTCCACTATTATTACTTTATACACTTTAGTTCTTATTTATACTCCTTCCTTTTTCCTAAGAATAGTATTTTCTCCGGTTCTGAATTCCACCGGGATCATACTTCTTTTTCTTCTCAAGTTAGGCGCCAACGAGAGGTCGAGAACACAATCTAGTTTTGAAGAAGCAAGAGTTAATGATTCAAGTGTAGATGGGAGGTTGGAAAAGGAAAACAACTCTTTGGAATTGAGAGTTCTTGATAACCAAGATAACTATTATGAAGAGTTGCCAAATGATGGGAGCAACTTGAATTCATATTTGGTTCTAGCATCTAATTCTTTAGAACCAAAAGTTCTTGAATTTGTAGACGAGAAACAAGCCCATGTGGAACTTGATGTTAAAAATGATTCGAGTATGGAAGCTAATCAAACCCATGCAAAGTCTGTGCCTAAATATGGTTTAGACATGGAATCCAATCAAACAGGCATAGTGTTTGCGCATGATTTAAGCTCCGAACCCAATTCCATGGAATCATCACAAGTACTGGTAAAAGAGTGGGAGGTAAAAATGGAAAGGGATCCAAACCAAATGGACACAACAATGAAAATTCTAGAATGGAATATGAAAGCACCGCTAGAGATCATATATGAAGCATATGAAGGTGAAGAGGAAGAGGACGAGGAAAATTACGAGAACAATATTGTTTCTAATGATAAACAGATTGTAGGTTGCGAGAGATATCCGTCATTATCAATGTACTACCCAGAAAGTGATACAGATAGCTCGTCGGATGGTGATTTCCCAATGGACGCAAATTGGGAAACACGAGACAGTGTGTTTTTTAAATGGGAAGAGGAAGAAGATGATAGGGAGGAGCTCATCGAGATATCATTAGATCGTTATGGGAAAACAAGTATTGAATTTTGTCACAACGACGAAGATAATTTGATTGAAATTGATATTTCTACCACAAGAAATTGATGATCGAGCTGAGGGGAAGTATTTCTTCTACCAATATCAAGGATATAGGTACAGTTTGGACAAGCACTTAGCAAATTTTGAACTATTAGCCTTTTAGTTTTTTTGTTACAAATAAATCATCTTCTTTAGCACTAAACTTTGGATAATAAGAGATATTGGATGGTTTCAAGTGTAGCGATATATTACTTTGCTGTTGCTTCTCTATCTGTATCCATATAGATCAATTATATATGCTAGAAATTGATATTAGAGGGGACGTTATCTTTAACCAAGCTACCTAGTGATATAGGTGCAGTTTGGTATAGCACTCGCTAAACTTTTGAACTATCATAAGAGATTTCTGATATATAGAAATGTAATTTAGCGATATTTTGTTTTGGAGATATCAGAAATGATTGGGAAGTTCATGCGTTAATCTACGTTAACTGTTTTATTAATTTGTGAAATTATTGAGTTTTTTTATTTTTTCTTTTTTTTTTTGCATAAAGCATATGATATATCATTCTAAAACTTTAAAACGGGTTGGAAAACATTCGCTCACAACCCTACGTGAGTTCATGTTAAAATAGATAAAAGACCCGTGAAATTTACAGATATTTTAAAAAGGTGGAAGAAAGTGTTGTATATTATGTGTATATATTGCTACTAGAGACAAACAAATAATATGTTGATCAAAACAATAAATATAAAGTGTAGAGAACGATATTGTAATTCTTTTCATTGTCGAGACTCAAAACATAAACAATAAGGAAAATGTTGAGCCCTGTGATGCTCACAGTTTTCTTAAGACAGATTCGTCCTCTTAATGGTGCTTGAGAATCGTGAACGTCTATCTCCCAGGATACAACAACAACAGATAACTTCGTTAGCACAAACGGGTTATCAAGGCGAACAAAAAACGTGACTTCCCTCTATTACGAACCGATACAACATGAATCAACATCGAGGTTAACAACAAAAGAAGAGGAATGAGTTATGTGTTTTTCGATGTGTTCAAATATGAAACAAGAGTACAGAATATATAGAAAATAAAGATGTAGGAAAATGGTTACATTAATTACCAAAAAATTAATCTTACTAATATCTCATGAATTAAAAATTAATCACACATTAATTTATTCTTAATTCACTTTAGTACTAGCAAGGTACCCGCGCGATGCGGCGGCAGGTACTCTGTGACTATATTTTCTGGTTGATGACGTATAGTCTATATTCGGGTCACGAATCCGATTAATAAACATTACTAATGCCCAAGCCCGCCACGAAGTGGGCTATCATAACAATGAATTGGGCTACAATGCTAACGGTTTGGGCTCAAGAAAGCCCAAACCCAAATACATTATTTATGGTCTAGATAAGGATCTCTTATTTATGGGATAAAGATCCATAGACCGGATAAGCATTATACGCCGAAGAGTAAGGAACACGTATCCAATAAGAATTTTGTGCCTATATAAAGAATATCATAACTCTCATTAAAGGTACGACTTACAACCCTAACTCTTCGATACAACCCTAAAATCGATTACTTACTCTCACGCCGGAGGATAATCGTGGGAGACAATCCCACGATAAGCCTAACGGTGTTTGTCTGCTTTCTTAGTGCGCAGGTCTCAAGCATTAAGATCTGATTGGTACGAGAACATGAACCCAAATAAGGAACGCCCAACTTTTGTATCAACAAGTGGCGCCATCCGTGGGACCCTACACTAAGAACTAGAATGAAGAAGCACAAAAACTCAAGCCAGCGGACTTCGCAGTTGGAAAAAACACATGGTGACCCCCAGAGAAGGAAACATCAAGATTCGACCTCTAGGCAGGCCTCTGGAACAACCAGTACGCCTGGTCACCAAGAATCGGGCCCGACTCTAATTCTCCCAACGATAGAATTACCCACAGGGGCTACCAAGGCCACCACGGTGGCCCCAAGCGCTGAAGATCTTCAGTGCACTCTCTTCACTACTCCCCATCAAACGGCACCCACTGTGGACAACACTGTGCCGCCATGCGCGCCTAATCGAGAAAGGGGACCTAACGTGGAAACAGATGTCCTAGCGGTAGAAAGGGATGCTCCGGAATTTACGCTCAGTAATTTTGTATCCCAAAATTACGAAACCCTAATTACCCTCATGCAAGAGGAAGCAAGAAGAAGGTCAAGTATGAGCCTGCAAGCCCGGCTCAACTTTGGCCCTGAGTGCGAAAAATCCCCATCGCGCTATCAGAAGGAAACCCGCCGACCCCCAGTGTTCACCAGAATTGGAAGAAAAGCTGCGGAGGATGAAACATCTGATTCGCAGTACTCGAAGGAGTATGAAGATAATGGAAGGCTTACCAATGTCCACGCTAGACTTGGTAATCGCAGGATACAAGATAGACTTGGACGGCAACGATCGCCGAGCGAGAGCTCTTCAAGGTCTGGAAGTAGAAGAATTCATGATAGGCTTGGGAGACAAGCTTTCCCAAGTGAAAGCCCTCCAAGCTCGGACTCCGAGGAAAAGCGGCGCAAGCGCCGCAAAAGGGACAACTCCTCCTCAAGTGACTCCTCGGACAACGAGGACAAAGAAACAGGACACTGGAAGTCCAGGGGAAGACATCGCGAGGAAGAAGACGAAGATATATCCCTTCCTTGGCGCCGCCAAAAAGTTGACGCATTCACGTGACGCATAAGCGATTATTCGGATAATAAGAGAAGGTGCATGCCCGCCAATATTAAAACATATGATGGGACGGGAGATCCTGATGATCACCTAAAAATTTTCGAATCAGCCGCTACTATCGAAAATTGGCCACAACCTGTGTGGTGCCATATGTTTAACTCCACCTTGGTAGGGAATGCGCGAACTTGGTTCCGCAAGCTTCCACGAAGAAGCATAAACGAGTTTGAAGAGCTGCGGAAAGCATTCCGTTTGATATTCACTCAAAGAAAGAAGTGCGCCAAGAACCCTGTTGAACTGGCCAGAGTAAAACAGCGCTAAGGGGAATCCACAAGCGCTTATGTGGAGCGCTTTAAGGATGAATGTATACACGTCAAGACGTGTCCTGAAGTGCTAAAGATCTCAGGGTTCATGAACGGGATCAATAACCCAGAACTCATCAGGAGACTGAATGATAAGGTTCCCCAAACCTTTGATAAACTAATGAAGCGCACCAGGTCTTTTATCCAAGGAGAAGCAGCTGCTGCGGATAGCAAAAAAGGTTACTCAACCTATAGGCCACAAGAACAGCCTAGGCGACAATCCAATGACCAGAGTAACAGCCGCAGCAGGAACTATCGCAATCAAGGAAGTGGACGGGATAACGACAAATACACTCCACTCACGAAGACCCCAAGGGAGATATTCGCGACAGAAGGAGCAAACTTCCCGAAACCTCCACCAATGCGCACCCCAGAAGATAGGCGCATAGGTAGTGGATACTGCGAGTACCATGGACAAAAAGGTCACACTACCAACGAATGTGTCCAGTTGCGCCAACTAATCAAAAAATTAGTGAAAGAAGGTAAAATGGATCACCTTGTTAAAAACATCAAAGAGGGGAAGGACAAACAGAAGAATGGGGGCAAAAAAGAGACACCTAAAGACAAGGCGGACACAATCTACATGATACAATCATGGCAGCGAAAGGCGAGACAAAAATTCAGCCAAAAGTTTTCCTATGGGAGCGAAATCTCTTTCCCCACTCTGGCTGCGGACAACGCAGTAGTGGAACCGCTCACCATTGAAATACATACGGGGGGTCACGATATCCACCGCATGTATATTGATGGAGGAGCATCTGCAGATATTATGTATGAACATTGTTTCAAGAGACTGCGACCTGAGATACGAAGTCAGTTAATTCCGGCCACGACGTCGCTGACTGGCTTCACATGAGAGAAAATATGGCCCATGGGGCAATTACACCTACTTGTGGTCGTTGGTAATGAACAACATTCTACAACAGCTTGGATGAACTTTATGGTAATCAAATCTCCCTCGCCGTACAACAGCATTATTGGAAGACCTGGAATATCATCCATGCACGTTGTACCGTCCACAGCGCATGGGATGCTCAAATTCCCAGTAGAAGGAGGCATTGTCACCCTCTACAATACCACTGTGTTACCTAATGAATGCAACACAGTAACCAGTGAAGTGGAGGAGGTTCCAGAACAGCGCGCAGCAAAAGTGCCAAATTTAAGGGTCGCAATTCACCCTGACTACCCAGATCAACAAGTATCAATTGGAGGGTCGCTGTCTGACAAAGGCACAGCAACTGTGTGCGCACTCCTGCAAAAGAACCTAGATATCTTTGCATGGGACCCAAAACACATGACTGGAGTGCCACGATCCATCACGGAGCACAAGTTAAAAATCCAACAAGGATATCCTCCAATACGGCAGAAAAAGGGCGGCCAGGCCCCAGAACATGCAAAAGCCATTCTGGAGGAAGTACACAAGCTTGTAGACACAGGCATCATGCGGGAGGTCTACTACCATGACTGGCTTTCTAATCCAGTAATGGTAAAAAAGAGCGATGGTAGTTGGAGAATGTGGGTGGACTTCACTGATCTTAACAAAGCATGTCCACAGGACTGTTACCCGCTACCAGAGATAGACTGGAAGGTGGAATCTTTGTGTGGATACCCCTTTAAATGTTTCCTAGACGCATACAAAGGGTACCATCAAATTCAGATGGCTGAGGAAGACGAAGAGAAAACAGCCTTCCACATAAGTCAAGGGGTCTATTGCTATACAAAAATGCCTTTTGGTCTAAAGAATGCGGGAGCAACATACCAGCGGTTGGTGGACAATGCGTTTGAAAAACAAGTAGGTCGCAACCTGGAAGTTTATGTCGATGACCTTGTTATAAAGAGTCATACCGAGGAAGAATTGGTGCGCGACATTGAGGAAACATTCAAAACACTGGGAAAGATCAATATGAAGTTAAATCCCAAAAAGTGTACTTTTGGAGCTACAGAAGGTATGTTTCTTGGGTATTTGATAGAACTTGATGGCATCAAGCCCTGCCCAGAGAAGACACAAGCTGTCATCGAACTCCCTTCACCAAGCACACTCAAAGAAGTCCAGTCATTAAATGGAAAATTAGCCGGGCTAAATCGATTCTTGTCCAAATCAGCAGATAAATCACTCCTTCTCTTGAAGACACTCACGAAGTGCACATGATGAGACGAAAAATGATCCGTTTTTAGGGGGTCATTTAAGCCGGAATTCAACTTTATTTGATCATATATTGCCCTAAATCGTTCCTTTTGTGATTTTAGGTACTTTGGGAGTGAAATCTGGAAAAGGAAGCAATTCGGACGTTTTTGGAGCATAAAAGTGAAGAAAACGCCAAAGTCTTAATTTTCCATGCTGGGAACAGTAGGTGACGGCATCAAGAGTAATTTCCTGATGGCGTCAAGAGCAAAAGTCCATGACGACCCAGTACAGATTTGACGGCGTCACGAGGGTAGGGCGTCAAGAGTAAAAGTCATGACGGCCTGGAAATGAGTTTGTCTTGACGGCGTCAAATGTAGATCAAGGCAGTCCGAGAATGGTTTTGGCGGCGAGGTGACAGCGTCACAAGATTTGTCTTGACGCCATCAGACCCCTTTTCCTATATATAGTTTTCTAATTTTTCACATTAAAAGAAAAGTGTTGGGAGAAACCCTAAGTACGATTTTGGTGTAACTTTACAGGTTTTTCAAGGGTTCCAAACCCTTGATACCTTGCATGTTTAATCAAGATAAGTGTTCTTTTAATTCAATCAATATGTCTATGTGTTGGTTGTCTATATCTTGTTCTTGTCTTGATTCCATCATGCTAGGCTAGATCTATCTTGTGTTTGCTTAGATCTAATGAAAACTAGATGTTAATTATGTGTTGATTACTTGTTTATTCTTGTCTTGGATGAATGATTTATATGTTAGGCTTAAGAAAACTGGCAGATCTCCAATTGGTAACATGCTTGAACGTCTTAAGAAACATAAACCAACGCGCACTAGGTCTTTATTGGTTGTATTTAATGCATGAGCCACTGTTTACAATCCCTATAGTTGTGCTGGGCATGGTGTAGGAGGAGATAAGAGCTCATAGAATTGGGGAGTTATGTGTGCCACCCCATGAATGATATTAAGGAATACGATCCGTCATCCATGCAATTATAACAAGTAATTAACGTGTAAAAGATGTCTAGGGAGTAGTGAAATCTAAGTAAACACATTTTCTCCAATTACTGCTCACAACTTTAGTATAATTTAGCTTATTTTCATTTCTAGTATTTTATTTTGATTGCATCTTAGTATTGGGTTAGTTGATTAGCAACTAATTCCGCCCAAATCCTTCAAACCCGAGATTTTAATTTGCTTTCCATAAAATATAAAAACACAAAAATAATCATCCCTCACCTTTAGAACTAGTATTTAGGCTTTCTAATCCTAGCGACACTATTCCTAAGCTGAACGATCAATCCCCCGGTACTTGTCACTATACTATACTACAACGATCAGGTACACTGCCTGGTGGGGGTTGTAAGCTTCTCGAGATCCCTCGAGAGGTAAAGCCTGTTGCGATTCCCACGCATCAAGTTTTTGGCGCCGCTGCCGGGGAATAGTTATTGTCTAGGTTAGAATTTCTTTTTATTAGGTCTACTTGCTAGATTCCTTTCTAGTAAGATTTTATTTTTATTTTTAATTTTCTTTAGTCTATCTTTTTCTTTGTGCCTTTGTTAGTAAATTAAAATTCATTGACTATTCCGTTCACCAATATGGAAAACGCGAATCCACCCCTTTCCCCTAGAGAAGTGGCTTTGTTACGTGAACAAATTGAGAGTGAGATTAGGGAACTTAGGGAGCTTAATAGGTTAATTAAGGTTGAGCTCGAACATGCATTTAGTGACCTAGCGATCGCCTTGTATTCGAATGAGGACATAGGGCCTAATGACTTTGTGAATGTTATTGAGGGACTTGAAAAGGGGGAAATAGATCCGAAGCTTAATGACTATTTTAATCTATACCCCACTAAGGAGGAGATTGCATATTATAATAATCTTATTGATAACCCGCGATCTCCTTTCACCATAATTGAACCTAAGATCAAGAAAGGCGATCCTAAGAATGCTAAGATACCATGTATGATTGGGTATAGGCACATTAGCAATGCTTACATTGACTTTAAATCTCCAATCAACATTATGTCCTCAACTGTTTATAATGATATAGTGAAAACAAGACTTGAACCTAGAAGAGATCCCAAATACCCCGGTGGAGTTTGTAACTTTGTCGGGAGAGTTAAAGGTTTACATGTCTTTGTTGGTAATTTCACTTTTGTCACCGACTTTATGATTGTGGAGGATCTTGCTAATGTTATTGATTGTCGATTATCCAATGTTGTGTTTGGCAAACCATTTGTTGAGGAGTCTAAGTTGGAATATAATGAGATAGAAGGAACGATCCGATTCGCAAGTAACACCGATAGTATCACTTATAGGATGCCTAATAGGATGAAAGAATTTCGCTTTATATCCCGTTTTGATAAGGACAACGTTGGTGCTTTTGAGGATACTAATGAGGAGGATAAGAAAAAGGGCATGGATTATGTATGGGAAAAAAGGAGTCTTTATTACAAAGATTGCTTGGCCCTTGGACCTAGGTATAAAGTCGATAAAGAATTTTCCCAAATGATTATGGGGGCGGTTGAGAAAAAAGTGATTGGTTTCTACAAGAAATATCTACAATCAAAGTGTGGAACCAATGATGAGGTCACGTAATAACTCATGACCTTGAGTCTAGCTACAAGACTCGTAAATAAAGAAAAGCGCTTCTTGGGAGGCAACCCATGTTTTGTGGATTTTATTTGTTTGATTGTTATTTGCTTCCGTATGCATGCTTAATTTTTATTGTTGGTAGATCATGTTTCTAAACTAAATAGTGGAAATACTTTACTTTGTTGTTTTGGCCTAGTCTTAACTCCACCTAAAAGTATTTTTGCAAAAGATAAGTGTAAGGGGAAACCCCAAATATGTTTTCAAGAAACAAACCGATCATGATTCTCCACAATAATAAATGAACATGTATATTCGTATTTGTTAGACTCAAATGCTTGTATTGAGTCATAATGAAGTTTTGCAGGATTTTCCAGGAAGTAGGACCAAGTTTTTCCAGAAATTTTCCGGAAACTTAACATAAGAATTTCTGCAGGTAAATTCTGACGGCGTCAGGAGTTTACCCTTGACGGCGTCCGGTGTAAAAATCTGGAAATTTTACCGGTTTTGTTTTTCTAACGGAGTCTTAAGGTTTTTGTGAATTATTAAGTTTTATAATCTCCAGGAGATCTGCAAACTTCATTCCACAAGCATTATATCTTATCTTGTTTTCTAGGATTTAGTAACTTATATAGGATGCCGCCGATTTTACGCGAGGTTGTCTTGTCTATTTTGTCAGGTTTTATAGGTTATGTATGACGAGAAGATGATTTATATTCTGGAAGGGAAGCTTTGATTGTTCATTTTCTTGGAGGAAGTTTTAACCTGGCCTCCTTATTATCCATACCGAGCGAATCAGGGGAGTATTTGATTTCATTCTCTTTACTTTTTCACTTTTACATTCTTTACTTGAACATTGGGAACAATGTTCATCTTAAGTGTAAGGGGAGGGTAAAAAGATGATACCTTACATATGCACTTTCGCTTGAGTTTGTTTTGTTTGATGGTAGATGTGTAATAAAACTATGAGAAATATTTGTTAGTGCAATTTTAGCGCCAAATTTAAAATTTTTTACAACATTTAGGAGTGAAACTTTAGCCATAGCAAGCGTCTCATGGATAGGAGATTGTATGACTAGCACATAACCGTATATTCAGAAAAATTTTCCACCCAAAAATGTGAGGTTCGCCTTTAGATTTGATAGGAAAAGCATTCATTATTAGTGCTTATGAGTGTACCGGTAGCATTTAGATTCTAGAACTTGCGTTAGAGATGCATCCCGAGACCGCTAGTGAGACTACATTCGTGTGGTAGGATTTACTACATGATAAGAGGCATTAGGATTACCCTTGTGTTAAACCCGTATTATAATTACTTGACCATTTAAGTCATATTACTTGGCTAGTTAAGTCAACTAATTTTTCCCACACCCTTAACGTTGTACTCATTTTTAGTACACGATACCCCTAGTACACCCCTCCGAGCCTATCTTTTCGTTTCTAACTTTAAGCATTTTACTTAAAGAAAGAATTTGTTACACCCCACTTAAATGTACAACCAAATCGCCTTAGCCTTCCGTGTATGCGCTCATTTTTTGTGCATTATTGTTATTTGTTAAACCCTAAGTTAACTTTCTAATTGATTACATGGTTGCTAAGTCGAGTCATATCCTTGTACATATTGTTTTGGGACGATTGGGACTCATGGGTAAGTACTTATTTTATGGAGTAATGGGGAAGAACATCACTTATTACCCCCATATGTACGTTAATCTTAAAAGTGCTCCAAGTGTTTTAATTTTCTTAATTAGATTAGTTAATTGTAAAGTATGTAAAGATTCAAGTGTTAGGGAAATGTTCATTCCCTATGATGTATTATTTTGGATGGTAGGGTAAGAGTGTATGCACAAAAAAAAAAAAAAAAAAAAAAAAGGAAAAAGAGAAAAAACATACGGACTACCATCCCTTTTTATTCTATGTTCATTTTATGTTTTTGTTATTTTTCATTTATTAGCTTAAGTCGAGTCTAGTCTTGGCTTAGCAACGCCATATTGTACATGTAATTAACCAAGATTGTTAACTCGCCACCAGTAAAACTTCCTTTATCCAACAAAACCGTGTATTTCATATCCCTACACCTAACGTTACAACCCTTTAAAAGACCTCTTTGATAGTTTATCCTAGGTGCTTACGCCATGTGGTGGAGGTTTGATCCTTTCCCAAGCCTATGGTAATCTATTTTGCTATGACAGGTAGTGAGAGATATCTTCCGTTTCCATATTGTAATTTACACTTTATTACACCCGAGAGATGTGAGTATCTAAACACTATTTTTGAGGTGCTTGTGTATGACCTCCGTGCTTGTCTATTGGTCTTTAGTGGAACGATTATTTGTTGTAATTACTTTTATATTAGTGTTAATTGACCCCTAACTTGTCTTTTGAGTAGAATAAAAGCGCATTTGCTTGAAGACAAGCAAATCTCAAGTGTAAGGGTATATGATGAGACGAAAAATGATCCGTTTTTAGGGGATCATTTAAGCCGGAATTCAACTTTATTTGATCAAATATTACCCTAAATCGTTCCTTTTGTGATTTTAGGTACTTTGGGAGTGAAATCTGGAAAAGGAAGCAATTCGGACGTTTTTGGAGCATAAAAGTGAAGAAAACGCCAAAGTCTTAATTTTCCATGCTGGGAACAGTAGGTGACGGCGTCAAGAGTAATTTCCTGACGGCGTCAAGAGCAAAAGTCCATGACGACCCAGTACAGATTTGACGGCGTCACGAGGGTAGGGCGTCAAGAGTAAAAGTCTTGACGGCCTGGAAATGAGTTTGTCTTGACGGCGTCAAATGTAGATCAAGGCAGTCCGAGAATGGTTTTGGCGGCGAGGTGACGGCGTCACAAGATTTGTCTTGACGCCGTCAGACCCCTTTTCCTATAAATAGTTTTCTAATTTTTCACATTAAAAGAAAAGTTTTGGGAGAAACCCTAAGTACGATTTTGGTGTAACTTTACAGGTTTTTCAAGGGTTCCAAACCCTTGATACCTTGCATGTTTAATCAAGATAAGTGTTCCTTTAATTCAATCAATATGTCTATGTGTTGGTTGTCTATATCTTGTTCTTGTCTTGATTCCATCATGCTAGGCTAGATCTATCTTGTGTTTGCTTAGATCTAATGAAACCTAGATGTTAATTATGTGTTGATTACTTGTTTATTCTTGTCTTGGATGAATGATTTATATGTTAGGCTTAAGAAAACTGGCAGATATCCAATTGGTAACATGCTTGAACGTCTTAAGAAACATGAACCAACGCGCACTAGGTCTTTATTGGTTGTATTTAATGCATGAGCCACTGTTTACAATCCCTATAGTTGTGCTGGGCATGGTGTAGGAGGAGATAAGAGCTCATAGAATTGGGGAGTTATGTGTGCCACCCCATGAATGGTATTAAGGAATACGATCCGTCATCCATGCAATTATAACAAGTAATTAACATGTAAAAGATGTCTAGGGAGTAGTGAAATCTAAGTAAACACATTTTCTCCAATTACTGCTCACAACTTTAGTATAATTTAGCTTATTTTCATTTCTAGTATTTTATTTTGATTGCATCTTAGTATTGGGTTAGTTGATTAGCAACTAATTCCGCCCAAATCCTTCAAACCCAAGATTTTAATTTGCTTTCCATAAAATATAAAAACACAAAAATAATCATCCCTCACCTTTAGAACTAGTATTTAGGCTTTCTAATCCTAGCGACACTATTCCTAAGCTGTACGATCAATCCCCCGGTACTTGTCACTATACTATACTACAACGATCAGGTACAATGCCTGGTGGGGGTTGTAAGCTTCTCGAGATCCCTCGAGAGGTAAAGCCTGTTGCGATTCCCACGCATCAGCACAAAAAAGGGAGACTTTCGTTGGACTGCGGAAGCGGAAGAAGCTTTTCAACAACTTAAGCAACATATAGCAACACTTCCCAAACTTGTCGCACCCCGACCAGGGGAAGAATTGATCATGTACTTGTCTGCAACTCATGGAGCAGTCAGCGCGGTACTATTGACAGATAGGAAATCCGTTCAAACACCCATATACTTTGTAAGCAAAGCACTCAAGAAGACAGAGACTAACTATACTGCCATGGAAAAGCTGGTCCTAGCTTTAGTATTCGCAGCTAAAAGACTGCGCAGATACTTCCAAGCACACCCAATAGCTGTAATTATGGACCAACCTATCAAGCAAGTTATCACTAAACCTAACGCATCGGGACGGCTACAAAAATGGAGTGTGTTATTGAGCGATCATAACATCTCTTATAGACCACGAACTGCGATTAAAGGACAGATATTGGCAGACTTCATCATTGAGAAGCCAGATACCGATACTCCACTATCAAAGACTGAGGTAACGTTACAAGAACCATGGGTTCTATTCACGGACGGATCTTCGTGCGTGGATGGGTCAGGCGCAGGCCTTATCCTCACTAGCCCAGATGGAATGGAATTCACCTATGCACTGCGTTTTGAATTCACATACGCACTGCGTTTTGAATTCACAGCCACAAACAATGAGGCATAATATGAGGCCTTACTTGCTGGGTTACGCATTGAAACTCAAATGGGTGTACGCAACCTAGAAGCAAATGTCGATTCCCGGTTAGTAGCCAACAACGTGTTAGGCGAATATGTGGCTAAGGAGGACAATATGATCCAATACCTCGACAAAAAAAAGTCTCTAATCCAGAATTTCGACAGGTTTACCATCAAACAAGTTCCTAGAGGGGACAACAAAAAAGCAGATGCGCTGAGTAAGATTGCATCTACAAGCTTTGCGCACCTATCAAAACAAGTATTGGTGGAAACCTTGAAGAACAAATCCATCTCAAAGATGGAGATATCCACGGTGATAGAAGAGCAGAATCCTACTTGGATGACACCTATCATCGAGTTCATAAGCAAGGGGATATTACTCCAAGAACATAAGGACGCTCGTAGGATACGGCGCACAGCGCAAAGGTTCGAACTCCGAGACGGTATCCTATATCGACGTTCATTCCTACAACTGATGAGGCGAAAAATGAACCACTTTTAGGGGGTCATTTAAGCCCGGAATTGAATTTATTTGATCAAATATTGCCCTAAATCGTTCCTTTTGTGATTTTAGGTACTTTGGGAGAGAAATCTGGAAAAGGAAGCAATTCGAACGTTTTTGGAGCATAAAAGTGAAGAAAACGCCAAAGTCTTAATTTTCCTTGCTGGGAACAGTAGGTGACGGCGTCAAGAAGGAAAATCTGACGGCGTCAAGAGTAATTTCCATGACGACCCAGTACAGAATTGAAGGCGTCACGAAGTAGGGCGTCAAGAGTAAAATGCATGACGGCCTGGAAACACATAACACATGACGGCGTCAGAAGTAGATCAAGGCAGTCCGAGAAGTATTTTGGCGGCGAGATGACGGCGTCACCAAATTGGTCTTGACGCTGTCAGACCCTATTTCCTATATATAGTTTTCTAATTTTTACACATAAAAGAGAGAAGTTTTGGAGAAACCCTAAGGCCAAACTTAGTACGAATTTTACTGGTTTTTCAAGGGTTCTCAGCCCTTGAACCCTTTCATGTGTAATTGAGATAAGTGTTCTTTTAATTCAATCAATATGTCTATGTGTTGGTTGTCTATATCTTGTTCTTGTCTTAATTCCATCATGTTAGGCTAGATCTATCTTGTGTTTGCTTGGATCTAATGAAACCTAGATGTTAATTATGTGTTGATTACTTGTTTATGGTTGTATTGGATGAATGATTTCGATGTTAGGCTTAAGAAAACTGGCAGATCTCCAAATGGTAACATGCTTGAACGTCTTAGGAAACATGAACTGACGTGCACTAGGTTTTATTGGTTGTATTTAATGCATGAGTAAATTCTAATGATCCCATGTTAGGAGCTTCTTAGCCGGCTCAACATAGGAGTGAAGTAGGCACTCATAGGATTGGGGAATTAAGTCCGCCACCCCATGAATGGTATTAAGGAATACAATCCGTCATCCACGCAACTATAACAAGTAATTAACGTGTAAAAGATATATAGGGAGTAGTGAAATCTAAGTAAACACAACTTCTCCACTTATTGCTCACAACCTTAGTTAATTTAGTTTATTTTCATTTCTAGTATTTTATTTTGATTGCATCTTTAGTATTGGGTTAGTTGACTAGCAACTAATTCCGCCCAAATCCTTCAAACCTGAGATTTTTACTTGCTTTCTAAAAAATATAAAAATACAAAAATAATCATCCCTCATCTTTAGAACTAGTATTTAGGTTTTCTAATCCTAGCGACACTATTCCTAGCTGAACGATCAATCCCCCGGTACTTGTCACTATACTATACTACAACGATCAGGTACACTGCCTGGTGGGGGTTGTAAGCTTCTCAAGATCCCTTGAGAGGTAAAGCCTGGTGCGATTCCCACGTATCAACAACCCTGGCTTCGGTGCGTCGGACCTCTTCAGGCAGATTACGTACTCCGAGAGATCCACGCTGGTTCATGCAGTATGCACTCAGGACCACGGTCTGTTGTGGCACGAGCCTTGCGGTCAGGATACTATTGGCCTACTTGCACCGCGATGCGCGAGATATGGTAAAGAAGTGCAGTGACTGCCAAGTCCATAGGCCCATTCCGCATCGACCACAACAAGAACTGACACCCATCACCTCACCATGGGCATTCTATAAATGGGGCATTGATATTGCAGGTCTTTTTCCAGTTGCAGTGGGGGGACTAAAATTCCTCATAGTGGCCATAGATTATTTCACTAAGTGGATAGAGGCAAAAGTAGTGGCAAGTATCACAGGCAACCAAGTCAAACGCTTCGTTTGGGACAACATTGTATGTCACTTTGGCCTACCTAGAGAAATTATTTCGGACAACGGAAAACAATTCTGTGACAACCCGTTCAAAGACTGGTGCGCGCAATTAAACATTACATAACACTTTGCGTCAGTTAAACACCCACAAACCAACGGTTTGGTTGAGCGCGCGAATCGTAGTCTGGGCGAAGGAATAAAAGCGCGCCTTGACAAACATAAATTAAGATGGGTGGATGAATTGTCACATGTTTTATGGTTGCACCGCACGACAATAAAAACTAGCACTGGAGATACACCATTCTCTCTTGTCTACGGGACATAAGTTGTTATACCGGCCGAGATTGGAATGCCAACTATCCGCACGGCGGAAGTCAATGTTGCAACTAATGACGACGAGGATGCATAGACTTGGATCTGTTAGAAGAAAGGCGCGAACGTGCAGCTATACGTGAAGCAAAGGCTAAGTCAAAGATGAAGAAGTATTATGATGCAAAAGTCAGAAACACTTCTTTCAGGCCAGGAGACTTTGTATACCGCGCCAATGATGCAAGCCACGCAGAAGACACGGGCAAGGTTGGATCCAAATGGGAAGGACCCTATGAAGTCATAGAAGCACTAGGCAACGGCGCATACAAACTGCGTGATATGGAAGGCCATGAGCTAGCACGCACTTGGAATATCTGCAATCTCAAGAGATTCTATATTTAGGAAAGGCTACGGCCCACACATAGACAACTCTACACTTTAGTACGTGCCTAATAAATGTCTGTGTATTTGAATTTTCTTTTTTAGGGAATTGTCTTTTATTTTCAAAAACTTGCAAGTATTAATAAAACGTTGTGGTTTCTAACTAACTCCACAACACATTTAACTTTATTGTTTACATTCTTTTATTTATGTCACAATATCGTTAATTTCTATCTTTGCCTACATGGCGTGCATGCACTTATTAAGACCCATGATGGCAGAAAGAATGAGTAAACCTACTAAATAACTCGTTGAGTAAGAGGGTTGCAAACCCATCAACATTGGATCACGTGTCCTTGCTAAACACCTTACTTTCAAGACGTTGATGTAAGTTTCATGCGCATCCCACGAAGGATACGCAATAATGCACACTGTGCACGTTTAGCAATTTAGGAGCCAAGACTCTTGGTTCCTTGCTATGGTACTTGCAGCATGCTGCAAGTTAATCCATACATTTATGAGTTTTTACTCACATACATTTATTAAGTTATGGACTTAACACAATTTTTTGCAAGTACGTTTGGTCACAACTTGATCCTTGGAAAGTCTTTCATGGAAAGGCAAAAAATCTAAGTACAACATAATACAAACATGTGTACAAAAGATAATATTATTATTATCAACCATGAGTTACATATATACAACCAAAATATGAATCTAAAGAAATCTACATGCTACGAACGCGTTTATGCCCTGAGCTACTAGCTGTAGATGCCATGTGCCCAGCCTCCTCAAGCCTTTTCAACAGGATCCTATCTTCCTGTGATACTGTTGGCACGCTGACAGGTACTCCATCAGACCTTGGAAGATGTGCCGCACCAACACCGCACAAAATAGCCTTACCCTTTATACCCTTCTTTCTTGCGAGCCTCTCTAGATGGGCTTCTAAACACTCTTTCAAAGGGACCTCCTTCTCAAGGGTGAATGGGTTAAGGATGTCACGCGGTTGTGCGAATACAGGAACATGCAGCTGCGACTCATCAGGCTTCAAAAAATAATCATTTTGAGCCTCCGCATCCTCCAGGATATGCCTCCCCAGGGTCAGTCCCTCCATAATCACCTTAATAGGCTGATCCTGGTCATGCTCCAGCTGCGCGATCCGTGGAAGCTCGAACAACTTCATTTTTTCCATGGCATCAACGAGCTCCGCATAAGCATCAGCCTTGTACCCAGGCACCTCTGCGAGTGGCACCTTCAGCATCTGAGCCTCATACAGCTCCTCCATAGCCTGCGCTTTGCTACGCGCCATGGCACACTCAACAACTTTCCCAAAGGCCTCCACAACCTCTTGGGACTCCAGCGTACCCATAGCAGCCAATCGGAGACCATGGCTGATTAACCACCTACAAACACAACATCCTCATTAAATAAAAATTCCTAAGAAACCAAAGAATGCAAGTCTTAGAAACTCAAAAGAAGCAAAAAATAAAGTATACCTACGCTCGGTGATGGTGGATAACAGATGTGGATACAGCTCCTCATCATATTCTATGCTGAGCTTACGCAGCTTACCCTCTTGACGCTCCAACGCCTCATTCACAAACTTGATCAGCTCATCCAACTTCGCGATGTGATTGCTCTTGTTTTGCTCCACGTACTTCAGAGCCCAAAGGCAATTGCTCTTATACTCATAGCAGACCGTACTCGGCTCACTTGGGCAAGCAAGGACACCTTCTCCTCAGCCAGCTTCTGAGCATACAAGTTTGTTGACCTCACCTTATCATTTGCGCCAGCCAGCTGTGCCTTCAGCATGGCGATCTCTTCATCTTTCTGCGCCAGCCGGCCGCTCACACCAGAATAGTGCGCCTTCAGTTGAGCAGCCAATTGGACCTGCTGCGCAGCGACGAGGTCCAGCTTCTCCACCAAGGAACCAAGGGGCACGCTACCCAGCGGCGTTGGCTCCGTCTCATCTCCCTTCGGCGAAAAATCATCAGAATGCACAAAACTCACCCTGGGGGCGACTTTTCCGCAGAAGCAGCAACATCAGCGGTATCTCCAACACTGCGCACATACAACAAACAGTTCAAATCCATACACTAATGTTAAGGATGGTAAAGGAATTGAAGCAATAATAGCATAAACTACTTACATGGGGGGAGGAGACTTGAGAATATCTTTGTCCGCACCAGTGGCGGACGCATCCTCCTCTGCGGATGATTCTTCGTCCGCAATAAGATGGCGTCTCCTTTTTGAGGTGCCAGCGCCATAACCACCAGACGCTCCCTTATGCTTCACGCCTTGGCTAGTCTCCACTGGCTCAAGGATTTGCGCACTATTGGACGAATTGGTGTGTGATTCAGCCACTGTTGGAGACTGTTCCCTAGATTGGGGAACACTCTGCACTGGAGTCACTTGTAACGCCGGCTGGGGAGAATCCTCAGGCTCTTCCTGGTCAAGCGCCATAGTGCGCCCCGCGGCAGCCTCTATCACTGGCGTCTCGCCTTCTCTCAGAGGGCGCACTCCTACCGTCACCAACTTGGGCTTCTCCAGGTGCACTACAGCGAACAAGTCCATCTCTGCGGAACAAATACAAAAAACAAGGATTAGAAAAGCAAATACAAAGGAAGGAGCGCTTACAAAACTAACAAAGTGAAGGACAAGCACCCACCCCGACCATCCTCGTACAAGAATGTTGGCACTTCCGTCTCCGGTTGGAAGTAGTTACGACAGATGCCCATATGCACCAGGAACTCTTCAGGATACGTATTAATGGGGATGCGGTTGGTGTTTATCGTATCCGCATCCGCTACGTTATATAAACCAGGGGGTGGGCGCTCATCCTTCGGTAAGGACCCTTGAGTATAGAACTCAAATTCCTACGGGAAAAAGACCTTATCAACCCAAAAGAACTTTTCCCTCCAATTCCTTAAGGCTAACTTTTCAGTGTAGCACTGCAAGCGCCCCGCGCGCTTGGAAAAGGACACCCACCCGTTAGACCACGACGTGTGGTAGAAGGCGCGGAACAGGTGAATAGTGGGTTTAATCGCCAACAAGCGACAATTCACTTCAAAATTGGTTATTTTCGCTGCACCTATACAGTGGAGCTGAGAAATGTGAAGGCAATAGAAACGTAAAATATCGCAAAGAAAAAGTGAAATGGGCACACGTTGGTTCGCGAATTCAAAGAAACGTGTGTATACCCCCACCTTCCCTTCGGGGAAGTCCGCTATAGATGCATCCGCATCCGGAACTTCCGGATGCAGTGCTAATGGGATATAATGATCCGAGGAGAACTGACGTAGTTCATCCTCGGTTATATTGGAAGCAATCTTGGATAATTGAAGAACCATTGTTACTAACGACACACTCGCTGTTACCTAATAAAGTTGTTGATTTCTGAATAAGCTATGAAAGGAATTAACAATGGCGGAATTGAGATTTTTTCACTGTGAGTGAAAAGAAAGCGTTGGGTTATATAGGGTTACCAAACCCTAAAATGATTGCCACGTGGATCCCATTAACTTAATCGTGTGGCTAGAATACCATGGGTTACAAGCACTTTTTCACGTTTTCCGAAGGACACGTGGATAACCTCCCCATTTACCGAAGTATTTTTGAGACTTTTTTGGACTAGATACATGGTCCAAAATTTCGGCGGTAGATATTTGAATTTTTCCCCGCCACGCTTACCGCTGACAGTATTAGTCTAGTATATGCAACTACAACCCGCGCACACTAGACTGGGGGGACATGATGACGTATAGTCTATATTCGGGTCACAAACCCGATTAATAAATATTACTAATGCCCAAGCCCGCCACAAAGTGGGCTGTCATGACAATGAATTGGGCTACCATGCTAACGGTTTGGGCTCACGAAAGCCCAAACCCAAATACATTATTTATGGTCTAGATAAGGATCTCTTATTTATGGGATAAAGATCCATAGACCGGATAAGCATTATACGCCGAAGAGTAAGGAACACGTATCCAATAAGGATTTCGTGCCTATATAAAGAATATCATAACTCTCATTAAAGGTATGACTTACAACCCTAACTCTTCGATACAACCCTAAAATCGATTACTTATTCTCACGCCGGAGGATAATCGTTGGAGACAATCCCACGATAAGCCTAATGGTGTTTGTCTGCTTTCTTAGTGCGCAGGTCTCAAGCATTAAGATCTGATTGGTACGAGAACAGGAACCCAAATAAGGAACGCCCAACTTTTGTATCAACACTGGTAATGTGATGTTATGCGGCCATATTTTTTTTAACGATTAATTTACAAATAACAATAATTTTAGGGTTGCATCAGTTGGAAAACCCCTTGCATCTTAACCTAGAGGTCAATGGTTCGATCCTCACTCCCTACAAAAGGCCGGAAGTCCTTTCCTATCTTTGATAGAACTGGAAGTAGCCTCTCTACCTTAGGTAGGGATAACACTGTCTACATCTCAACCTCCTCATACATCGTTGAAGACGGTATTGGGACCTATAAAAAAATAAAAAAAATCAGTAGTATAATTTAATTTACTGTTAACCGAAGCTACCACATACAGAAATCTTGATTCTTTCCTTCAGCACAATCACCTTTAAATTTTATGACCTACATGCGACCTTTTAGGGATAGTAAAGCGACCAACATTTAAATTTTTTTTTTTTTCAAAAAAAAAAATCCATCTTTTTACACTATATATATCCTTTACATTTTCATTTTTAATATACACTATTCACATGAACCAAATATCAAAATTAGCCCACAATCAACTATACCATACAAATAATATACAACTCAATTAGTTATTAGTCTAAAACCATTTTCAGCCTAAACAAACTTTAATCATCAATATCTATTAAGGCCCATGATAAAACTACCAAACAATTTATGATATCATTTGGCCAACCCAATTAATAACAAAACCGGTATATAACCCAAATGTTAGGACTTATAAATACGTTTACAAAACCTCGATTACCTCATTCCTACCCTAATTTCCGTCACAAAAATACGCAGCCATAATTTGCAGCCACACAAACATCACATACTCTTCCTTTCTTTCTTATCTTGATAACCGAACATAACCAACAGTCTATGTTTGCAAGAAAATCATACCCTTTTCTTGAATATCAAACGAAAATTCTCTCTAAGGTTTTATGTTGTGTTGACCGTGATGGTGGTTTTGGGGTGGGGTTAGAACTGAGGTAGATGTAGATGTTGGGTTTTATTGTTGATGTATACTTTCTGTTCGTGGACCATAGATGGAATAAGTTTGATGTTTGTTTTGGCTTGATTGATGATTGTTCTTTTCTTCTTTCGTTTCATCTTCATTTTTGTTTTGATATGTAACGGTACATTTTTTCTTCTTTTGTGGAATGCATTAATCGGTCGAGGGGGTGACTGGTTTGTGAAATTTTGAGTCGTCCGAACTTCATCGATCTTGTGGTTGCAGTGGCGGCGACTCGGTCAGTGCATGGGGGACCTGTCCGATCGACTGACCACTGTGCCCAGCCTAATGGCTTTATTTTTAAGTACTTGGCTTAGTAGCTTGATTAGCTTGTACATTATGGTTAAATGATTGTATATTTTGGTGAAGGGGTGAATTAATTAGTGTATTAATTATATGTGTTGAATAGATTGTTGACCTTAAAATCATTATGCTTTACATATTTGTGCTTTGTGTTTTATGACTTGTATTTACTTAAAAGCTATTGTACATTGTGCTTAAATGGTTGTAATTTTTGGTGAAGGGGTGTTTTTAATAGCATTAATGTTGTTTGGTAGAATTTTGGTCTTAAAATGATATTACGCTGTTTTTTGTTGTACAATATGCTTACTTTGTTGTAATTCTAAAAATTGGGTGCATTAAAGTGTTGTAAACCATGCATTATTTCTTGTAAATCTAAAATTTTTGGAGAGAGAGTGCTTCATGCATTATATGTAGTATAGATGTTTGATGACACCATCAATTGTCATTCAACACTTTGACCTCTTAATCCAACAATCCCCTACATGAATGAAATTGATGACGGGAAACAAATTTCAACGACTCAATGTTGTAATAGAGTTTTGCAGTTGATATTTGCAAAGGATCTGTAGGTGTTATCCTTTGAACCTTCCCTTGTGAAATATACTTAGACTCCTAGCAGCCAGTAGAACTCGATGTCTTTGAACTGTCTACTATTTGTGGAGACGACAATATATATTCACACAAATATCTCCTTGACACTTTTTGTTTATCATAGTTATGTTTGTTATGGTCATGAACATTAGCCTGGTTCTGCAAGAGCTGTTAAGAAATGTGCCCCAACAATTCTCTTAGAAGCGACCCCACTTCTCTCTCACATAGGTGATTCTCGATTAATCATTAAAAGCCATATACTTAACCTCATATTGTCACTGTTATAGGAATGGACTGGCAAGTTTACTAACTCCTTTAAATAAATGTGGAGTTTATTACTCCCCCACAGTGACCTCGGTTTATACAAGTAGGTTGTCCTATTGAACCCAGATCTTAGGATCTCCCGTCAGCTGGGTTACGTTTTCCTTCATATAAACTTTTCATGGGCCTTAGTCTCACCCTTCACGACTTGCTAACTAACTCTCACATCTAGCATTTCACAAGTGGATCTGCAATGTTATTCTATGACTTCACATTGTCATTAGGAATAACTCATGCTAAGAGTATTTGTCGTATCAACATAATATGTCTGTACAAATTCGAGTTTCGTTCAACTCTTTAAATATATTATGCTTCAGGTAATTCTTGAGTATTCCAACCAGGCAAGAACTTCACGTTAGTTGATGTCCTTTTGAACTCTAGCTAGGTCTGAATCCCCCACATAGAATTTATCTCAAGAATTTTGTAGAAAGGTTCTCCCTTTCAATGTATTAATCTTGTTTATAAGATTGTTCTCACAAAAATATGACATCAAGAGCATTAGTAATTTGTCACTTCACAAGTTTCATACTAGTGTATACACACCATTTGAATGTTTTATGTTAATTATTTTCCATATCATAATTAACAGACTCCAAATCTAGCATGCTATAGACCAAGTAATCAAGCGTATGACAGAAGATACATCATTCTGATTACTGAAAGCTTCATCTACTAACATTCTTCTTTTAGACAAATTACCATGTAAGTCCTACACTTACAATATGTCATTCCAGTTCACTTGTGATTATATATATAATCACATTTAATTTCTTATCATTATATGATTATCACTCCTTATTATGTGATTATAATCATATAAAATCATTGTGTAACCATTTTGCACAATCAAAATATGTCCCACTTAGCGAATAGACAATAACTCACATTGGATGACAATCACACTATTCAAGTTGGTTACATAAACCAACGTAATTTGTTGTCATCTATATGTGTATTCTTTTTTGGCATTTGACAGTGTCGTAGGCGGTTATGTTCGACATTTAGTCATTTATTACATAATGACAAACCGTTAGATTATTCGCATTATGAGTTCTAACAAGTCTTAGGAATTGTTCATTTTTCTAGAATAATAGCAAGTTGTTTGATTATTTGCAACAATATTCACAACAAAATATTTTGCAACATCTAAATTTCCCAATACTCGATACAAAAGCGAGCGACTTGTTTATCATTGCTCATAAAGAGCCTTTTTTCGGTCTTAAATCAAGACATATGAATGAATATTCATCACTCAAATATGATTACTAACACAAGTGTCAAACCACACATTTAAAATTAGGCTCAAACTCATTCATTGACTATATGGAAAATGCATTTTTTTCACGACTACATAGTTGTAACAACAAGTACTTTGGATTCCAAGTAACAACAAAGTTTGCATTCCATAAGAATGAGTTTAATCTCAATATTTAGTCATGAAACCAATACTACTTTGGATACCAAATAACACCAAAGTTCGCATTCCATAAGAATGAGTTTAATCTCAATATTTAGTCATGAAACCAATACTAGTTACACAAACCAATATCATGACAAGATTTCGCCCAACTTGCTTTGAACACTTTATTGTTCAATCATATGATTCATGAACTTTAGAAACATGATTTCAGACAACTATCAAAACCATGTTAATTGATTCAAAATATCAGTGGATATTTTGTTTGATTGAACTAAAACTTTTCAAGCAAAAAAAAGCTACATTCATCCTCTTTTAGCACATGTAAAAGGAGTACAGATGATCACATAATAAATCCTACACTATATAATAGCCTAACCATGACATGACACATAAGCTTAAGAATGCCAACTCATTGACATGTCATTACCATGTCATTGCCTACATGGCACACACAATTTATGCAGCAAATCAGGAATGTTTAAAAATTTTGCAGCTAATGGGACTCAAACCCGAGACCTGTTGAACAAACAACAAATGCTCAACCACTAGAGCACTTGAGTGTTTGTGTTGAAAGCTTTGAAAATAAAATATAGATGCTTAAAATCAACATCCAAAATTGTCGCTAATAATTAGGATCTCAATCTCTTTAATGCTGACTAGAAAAAAGTGTGATTTATTTTAAATTTAGCTAAAGTTGCGGAGCATTAATTTGAACATTCAATAAGAGGAGCGTATGATTATCAAATTCTAAACACAAATACTATCACCACTTCATTTCATCAAACCTAAAATCACCCCAAAACGTTTCAATTTCAATGACCGGTTCATCATCAAAACACCAAATTCGATTAACACATAATCAAATTGGTTAACCGTAATTTGCATGTTATTCGATCCAGGGTATAAACAATTGATCCAAGGTATGGGTTTGTATTTTAATCATTAATTCCAATCGTTTGCTTAAAAATTATTTTAGGTGCTGATCTAACAAGCTTTTACTTTCATGCTTTCTGCCAAGTTTTAGCATATGCAATTGAGGTTGCTGGTTGCGAAACTGGGTTCAAACATGGATTCGAGTCAAAGGGTGTTACCCTCAGTACTCACAGCAACATTGGGATTACCATCTTTTGTTTTGAAACTATTCAGGTACCTGACTTTCAAACTCAAACTTCATTCTCGATATTATATGGTTCTATTGCAGTTCTAACAATTAGCTTAGTCTATGTAGTTATATAGTTGTGCTCTCTCGATATGATTTTGCATTAAGTTTAGGGTATGTTTCAAAAAGAAACCTAAATTTTGAAACATAAATCACGCCAACCTTGAAACACATGTATATTAGAAACTGATATTTTGAATTTTAAAGTCATAATAATTGAATATTTTCTGGTAGTATTTCATCAAATTAAAATCACAGGAAGATATATGATCCTAACTAAAAGAGAAAACTATGATCCACAATGTCAGGAGGAGCCAAATACAATATGGTTTTTCCCAATCAACTTTGTAGGTAATTATGTGTTCTTATGATGTGGTTTTGTATTTGTAATTATTTGAATTACGTATTGATTTTCTTTATCATTTTAATCATTTGAGTGTAATCTATTTTTTTTATCATATAATGATATTCACGGCTGATTTAGTTGAAGTATAGTGTTAATTTTGAAAACAAGAGTTAGCATAGTGTTTTAAAAAAAATTGCAATAGAGTTGCAGCCACCTTGATGCAACTTATGTAACTAATTTATCATCGCAACTTTTGTGTCAATGAACATAATATTTTCATTTTTTCAAGTTATCCAGATTATAATTTTTTCCTCAGTTTTTAGTGTGCTTTCCGCAACATATATTACAGAAACTCATAAGTCATAATTTCTCCTCAATCTATAATTCTCAATGGAAAAGTAATCTTTTTTGTTGATAAATTGACTTTGGAGTGTTTGGAAGAATGAGTCAAAAGGTTTTGTATTACAAGTTAGACTAGACACGCTTTTTGGCTATTATTTTGATATTGTCATGTATACATGATCTTTTGAAACCATGATTAGCTAAAAATAAGACAAGTCAAATGCATTAAAGGTGAACAAAGTGTTTTGGGTCAACCCACCTGTGTAAAACTAGAAGGGGGGTTGAATAGTTTACCACTTTTTAACTTAATTATCTTTTAAAAGCTTTATGTGTAATTGACGATTCTAACTAATTAACAATAATAAGTATGCAAGTATAAAGAAAGAAACGATCAAACCACAACATGATTTTTTATCGTGGTTCGGCTACAAGGACTCTTTTTCCTTGTCCTAATCCATGCCCCGAGTATCCAACTCGAGAGTTTCAAGCACTAATCAACAAGCTCCTTTCACCGGTGGAGAAAGCTTTACAATCGTCGCTTACACCTTTATCCGGTACAAAGCTAAATACCGGGTCCTAGTTCAAGGTAGAACCAACCTAACGTCGCCTATCCACTATTTTCGACACCTAAGCTAGATGTCGAGTTCTTTTCACAAAGGTACAACCACTCCTTTCACTCTATGTATTTTGAGGCCTAAAATACTAACCGATCACTTCAATACAAGATACAAATGAAGTATAAACTACAAGAGTCTATACACTACAAAGCTAACAAGTCTTGCAACTTTGAGTTGAAACTTGTAACTTCTCGGATGAACTTGCGAACTCCTTTGCTACATAGGAGAATCACACAAGTGAGTTGCTACTGAGATAGATGAGAGTATATATATAACATATGACCTAAAGTGATGAGTGAATTCTTGCAAATGGCTTGGTATTTATAGCCAACCAAGCCAGCTGACTGGCGGATCCGGCGGAACCAAAACAAGGGTTCCGCCCTTGTACCCTGAGGGTTCCGCCAAGTCTGACAGTCAAAGATTAAGAAATCTTTCCATATCAAGCAATGTTAAATCATGTTTCTATAAGTCAACACATTATGGATTGAGTAAGAGACTATCCAAATATGTAAGAGATCTTTATGGAAAGTCAACTACTAGATTTAGTAAGCTTTCCATAAATGCACATGATGTAAGTTATGATATCATATTATGTTTTCTATATTAAGTAATATAGCAAAGTTGTGTTGAGAATGAAATGTATGAAATGTAAAGTCTAGTTATAATAAGACTATAACTAAAATGATGTTTTACTAAAAACTAAAGTTTACACTTTGTCATTAACAAAACTTAGCAAAGATCGTAAAATAGAAATAACATTTTTAGACGATATTTGTATTAACAATCTCCCCCTTTTTGTTGATGACAAAACATAAACTTTGTTTTTAAGTAAATCACTAATTCTAGTGTTAAGTCTTATATAAGTTTGATTTTATACTTGTTTTACTTAATTCATGATATGATATGCAAGAATTAAGGATGAGAACAAGTTAGAACAAGTTTAATATTACTTCTCCCCCTTTTTGTCAAAACAGAAAGAAGAGTTACGAAGCGGAAGACTACATGTGCTCCCCCTTGGATAATGCTCCCCCTAAATGGATTGCCAAGGTAGGAAACATGTATTTTGAACCTACAATAAAAGAAGTTAGTTGCCGCATGAGACAAGTGTAGAACAAGTCATGAAAGCCCTTTTTGTTGAAACAAAAAGAAGAGTTGCGAAGCGGAATAATGCAATTCTCATGCTCCCCCTTGAATATTACTCCCATAAATTGGAGTAACAAGGAATGGATACGTGGATTTTGAACCTACACAAAAAATGGTTAGTTGATGATAATGACAATTTGCTTAGCCATAACATAATGTGAGAATATGAGAAAATATATCAAAAGTACAAGCCATATATGAGCAACCAACAATGCAAGAAAAAATAGTAGAGAAGAAGTCATTTCAAGTAAAATTTGACTTCCAAAAGTCAATAACAAGAAAAGAAAATTTCTAGCCTACTAAATAAAAGAAAATTAAACTAACAAAGAGAAATTCTTATTTCTATAAATAGAGTAGTCCCTAGGATTTCTTAAATGAGGCAAGGCCTCTACAAAGAATGCTCTAAGCTTGAGGTGGATGAGAGATGGTGTTTAAACGCTTCAAAATGTGGTTTAAGATAAACCTCATTTCGTGTGTAAGTTCACGGATGTCCTGTCGACATCCTTTACTAATGTGAGCGGTTCTCTCACAATTTACGCAATTATGGCAAGGAAAGTTTGCTGGAAGGAGTTGATTGGTTGTTGGTGCATCATTTGATGGGGCAAAAGTGGATGGTTGAGAGGTGTTTTGATTTCCTACTCTAGATGAGTGTAATGCTGATTTAGACTCTATGACATGGTTTAGATGAGAGTCAATCAAATGTTTGAAGGCATACAGATGGTTCAAACTAGTGTTGAGCTCTTCGTGAGTGTTTGAAGACTTGGATCCTATGGATGCTTCGATTTCTTCATAAGTGGGAAATCGGGAATCAAAGTGTTGAGAATGTGTTTGAGGTAGATTGTGTTGTTGGGTATGATGGTGGTTGCTTGATTCTTCGTAAAGAGGACCATGAATTTCTTTGTAGATTGGATGGAACAACAATGGTTTTGGTTGATCATGTGGAAAGATTGAGGGTCGAGCATATCGATAATCCAAACGCTCTATTAATGAAGGTTGATGAGGTTTATGATCTAATGACTCATTTGGTTGAAACCTTGGTTGTTGTTGAGTTTCCAATTGAGCAATGGTGTCGAAAAGAAGCAATGGTGGTGGATTAGATGATCTTGGTGGTAGGTCTTCTAAGGTTTCCAAATATGGATATGGTGATGTTGGTGATGTTGGTGGTGTTTGGTAGAGTTCCATTGGTGTTAAAGTTGGTGATTGAGGTGATGAGCCTTTTGATGGTTGATTTGGTGCCAAAGATGATGTGGGATTACTAGGTGTTTTAGTTGGTGGTGGAGTAGAGATAATGTTGGTTTTGCAAGATTTTGGAGATGGTGTTGGGGTGACAAGATTAAGGAAATTAATATCATGGATGGTTGAGGAAATGTTGAGTGATGAATCACTTGATGATGATGAGCTTAGTTGGATGGTTTTGTTGAAGCAACATGGTTTTACACTCATTCTATTTCTAATGGACTTTGATGATTCAGATGAGGTGTTGGATTTAGTCATTTCAAGGTTTGAGTTAGCTAGACTTGAAAGATTAAGAGATGTGATAGTGATGGTGTGAATTGGAAGTGTGAATGTTAGTCAATATATAGGAAGATCATGGTATGGAAAGAAGTGTTTGGATTTGATGTTGTTCCATACAAAAATGGAGGTTTCTAATGATTTGGGAGAGTTATGAAGGTTGTCAAATCATTGGAAGTCAATCTAATGGAAGAGATGGAGTAAGAAGACCAAGATATGCACTAAATGCTTAGTGGTCTTGTCATTGTGTTTTGACTCAGATTTTTCATGGATATGAAGGAACCTTTTTGAGGGTTCCTTGCCTTATGAGTGAGGGTTCCTTGGGTTAGTTATGATTTAATTTGAATTTTGGCAGGAAATGGGGTTTTATTGATTCTAATGTCTAAGAATGATCCTAATCCAGGTAACTAGTTGTTAGGCATAAATTTCTAATCTTATAAGATGATTTGGAAGAATGTGGAAAACGAAATATTAAAAATCTAAGAAAAATTTCCAGGTAGTCTGGCGAAACCCTGGGAATACATGGATGGAACCCTTGTTTGGGTTCCGTCATTTCCGTTGGACGAACCTGGGTTTACCTAGAATTCCTACTGGCGGAACCCACTTTTTGGTTCCGCCAGATCCGCCAGTGCCCAGAATTAACACAGAGCGTATTTTTAGTGATCGAGACGGAATCGAAAATTTCCAAAAATACCTGAGACAAAAACTTAGAGTCATATCTGGTTAGGAAATGCAAAAAATGAATATGGAAACACTCTTACCATTAGACTTTGACGGGGGGCTAGCGAAATTCACTATACCTAGTGAAAATTTTCATATACTTGAAAATTTGACAACATTCTAAATGTCGTCGATTCTGCATAAGAGTTAGTTCAATACATTTTCCAACCATAGTAATAGAGTATAAAAGTACAAAACAACATAAGTCACAAAGTTTAACAATAACAATGTTCTAAAACTTAGTTGTGCCAAACACTCCTTACAAGCGATCCAACTTCTTCTTAATCTTTCCCAAGTACCTTCCAAAGCACTTCCACATCCCTTTCGTTTGTTTGAATTCTTCAGACTCATTCTCAATAGCGGGGAGTTCTTGAAGGTAATCGAGAGGGGCGAGCTTAGAGTTGGGAAGATCATCATTTTCACTCATTGGTGAAGATGATGATGAAGGAGAAGGAGAACGACGACGTTTCCTTTGAGTCTTAAAGACTCGTTTACCACTAAGAGGAACAAAGGTGTGAGGAATGAGGGAGTAATCGAGACGAATACCTCTATCATTTGGTGGAATGCGTGAGATGGCTCTAAAGAGACGGGTGAGAAGCATTCCATATGGAAGAGCAGTTTTTCCATTTAAAGGTAAATTGGTCATTCTTTGTGCCATGTAGTAAGCCAAATTGAAAGGTTGTCTAGTGGAGATACTATAGAGCATATAGCTTAAGCATGTGTTCACATGGTCTCTATTCCCTACGGAACTTATGAAATTAGCTCTAAGAACCTCTTCCCATCTCCTAAATTGAGTTTGAAGTTCATTAAGTTCCATTCCAAATGGATCTTTGTCCACATCCTTACCCGAGCGATCTTTACTAGTGAGGGAAGTTCTAATGAAGAAATGGTCACGAATCACTTCCTTACTAACAAGAGGAGTGGAGTAAAGGGGATGACGTTCATCGGTGTCTAAAGAAGAAAGTGGCAATTTGTCCGTGTAAAGGCAAGTGCTGTTATTTGGAACACTAAGGATTTTTGCAAACTTATCGAGAGATAGGATAGTTTCATGTTGATTGATAGAAAATTTTATGAATATCTCACCATCATCATCGCTTGTGAGAACAAAAGTAGCATAGAATTCTTGAATAAACCTAGGGCAAATAGGCTCATCAATTTCTAGGAGACAATCAAACTTGATAGTAGCTAAGTTTTGACGGATGGAGTTTCCTTCTAGGAAGGATGGGTCAATGGTTCTACCCTCATGAACATAGCGTTTCTCAAACCCCTTAAAGACATCGACTTGGTGTGGAGTAAGACCTTTGGTCATATGGTGTTTGGGTAAGTACTTGAGGGTACCTTTATGATCAGAGAGAGTTGCAGGAGGCATATTTGTTCCTAGAAATCATAAAATTATGGTTAAGATTAATATTTTTGAGTATGCGTTTTTATGCAAGCAATGTGAAGACTTGGTTGTCTATGATGTGTTTTAATGATCAAAAATGTTTTTATGATGCAACTTATTGTCTTGAAACATATTATGATCTTAGTGTTTCTTAATTAAATGTATTTCTAAAATGTAACCAATTAGTGCATATAGGATTATGCATTTTAAATGAATTTGGCCTAATGTTTTTTATTTGTTTTAACAATGTGATGAAGTGGTATGTCCTAATTATGAATGTGATTACAAAAAAAATGGTTTTACAAGGGATGTTTGGCAAATCATGATGTTGTAAGAACATAATCAAGTGAGGGTATGATTAGTTTAGTTTTCAGCTAAGGTTTTATAATTTTTCATAACTAATAACATGAACCCTAAGATTTTAGAGATTGAATGTGAATAAGGATGCAATGCGTAAATCGGTTATGCAATTAATTAGATAATACATACAATGTTGCTAGGAATGGAGAATGATTGAAGAGAATACCCAATTTTCATGTGTGGAGATGTTTTTGTCGTGAATAGTGGCAGTGAATGAGTTGTGGTTGTGGATTAGGGAGTGTTTGGTTTAAACTAGTGATAAATTTGACTGCAGAGTTGGTGGATCCGGCGGAACCAAAAGGAGGGTTCCGCATGTTTAGTCGCAAGGTTCTGCCAGTTCAGCAGAGGTGGAAAATGTAATGATTTGTTTTGATTTTTGTGATTTTATTCTAATGTTCAGAACTATGGTTTTAGGTTACATGAGTCCTAAACTAAGTCTAAAAAGGATGAATGATTCTCATTCAAGAGGTTTTGTGAAAACATCGACAATGTAGTTATCGTATGAAACTTTCGTGGTTGAAATGTTCCTCAATAAATATTTTTACCAAGGCGATGATGATGGATCTCAGTATGTTAATTGAGAGCCCATTGGATTAGATTATCACTGAGGTCGATGCTTCCTTAGTTGAAGTAAAGGATGAAAATGTTGATAAGTGAAATTCCGTTGTAGACGTGAGTATGCTTGTTCTAACGGAGCTTGTTGACATGATTTTCCGTCCAATACTTATTTGAGATCCTCAAGCTTCTTAGATAATCATTGGGTAAGTAAGTATTTATCAAAAGTGCAAGTACCACTTGTGCTTTTTCTATCAACTTAATTATCGGCATTATCCGAGTGGGCATACACTATGGTTTCTATTCCCGTTCCTTTGGGATACCATAATCCTAGGTGTGTAGTACCCTTTGATGTATCCAAACAATCTCTTCAAAATGAATTGTTTTAGGATCTTCTCTAAAACAAGCACATAGACAAGTACTAAACATAATGTTGGATCCATTTATTGTGAGAACAAGTAAACTTCCAAACATTTCTTTATGTTTAGTTTTATCTACGGATTCACTAATCTCATTCTTGATAAGTTATAAAAAACTTAATCATTGTGTACTAGTGAATAACTAGGAATGTCTTTGAGTGATTATTCCTTGCTTTTGGAGCTTGCTTAAGTTATCAAAAAGTCTTTCATAGGTTAATACTATAACTTCTTTATCTATTTTGAAAGATCTATTTTGTTTCAATTGTCATTTTACTCAAATGTCCAAAAACTATTTTTATCAAATTTGTTTAATCACAACTATGACCCATACATCGAGTTTTATGACCTTGTCTATATTACTTGATTCAATGTTTGATAAAAGATAAAAGATGTTATTTTCATTTTGAACTTTTATCCTTAACATTATGACACTAGTTAGTATATGACTTTTGTATCCTTGAACATTTATATTTTCTCTTTTTAATAGTTCATCTTCCTTATTATTTTTCTCAATTTTCTTGTCTTGCCATCGTTGGATTTTCAACTAAGTCATCATCTACCAAAGGTGATGTCTTAGACAGAGGTGGTCTTTCACCGAATGTTGAATTCAATGATTCCTCGACTCTTTAGGTTTCTTTATATATAAAAACAATATAGGATTTGTTGTTTTGCAAATATCCCAGAGACACATCTTCATCAGACTATGTGTCGAGTTAGATGTGCAAATCTGTTAGCATTAAAAGTGACGATCATTATTGAGTCATTAAGTATTGTAATAGTTTAAGTTAGTTGGGCTATGGACTTAGTAAATCTAATATGTTAAGAGCTATGTCATGTAAGTCTTTTATATTACAAAAGACAAGTCCAAGCCCAAGCCCATAGAAAAGCCTTTTAGGGCATCTTGTAAGGTACTATATAAACACCTCAAATGAGTCATTTGAGGTGTGTGCTTGTATGTGTATTTGTGTGTGTTTTTAATAAAAATCTCTCATCTTTTCATCTCTCTCTCTCTCTCTTATACGAAATACTTATACATACATCAAGTCACCATCTTTACTTCTTCTAGTGCTTATATTTGTGTTAAAGTTGATATATCTAAGGTCATACAAGTGGTATCAGAGAGCCTAACAATGATTTAGGAGCATTTTTATCAAGTTTTTTGTTAAAAAGTTACACTTCTCATTCATTTGTGTACTTTTTCTTCAAAAAAGTTTTGATTTTTACGTGGTTTTAGTGTTAAAGTTGTTGTTTTTATCTAAGTTTTAGTGATTCTAAGTGTTTTGGGAAAGATTTGATCATTAGAAACAAGTGAAAAAGGAGTTTTTGGGTGAAAAAATCGTATTTTTGAAGTTTTCTGGTCATCCTACGCGTAAGTTTGGTGAATAGTACGATTTCTTAGCTGTCTACAGTACTTTCTGTCCTTTCTACGCATAAAAAGTACTGTTTACGCGTAAGTTTGAGGTCAAAACCCTTTTCCTACGCGTAACTTTAGTCAAAACCCTCTTTCTACGCTTAACTTGGAAGTCTACGCCTAATTCCTACGCGTAAGATCAAATCCTACGCAGAAGTCGCCTTTTCTACGCAGAAGTTCATATCTTACGCATAAGAGTTAATCTTACGCGTAAGTTGCTGGAATCTACGCATAAGTTTCATTCAAGGTTTTCTCTTCGTGCTACGGTGACTCAGTACTTCCCTGACTTGGATAAGTTTGTGGAATACTTCGACACGGGATATCTTTCAAGCTTGGATAAGTTTGAGAGATCAATTTGATTGAAAAAACCTTACGCGTAACATTCTACGCATAAACTCTAAGTTTACGCGTAAAATCAAAGTCTACGCATAAACAATATTGTTTACGCATAACTTAGATCTTACACATAACTTAAAGGTTACGCATAACATCTTACGCGTAAGATTATTCAAAGTTTACGCGTAAGATTCAAGGTTTACGCGTAAGATTTTGACTTTTTGACAACCAAACTTCAAACGGCCATAACTTTTGAACCGTAACTCCGTTTTCGACGAATCAGCTGTCAAAAGAAGAACCTCATACACGTGACTGCAGGGAAGCTCTTCTAGTGATCCAAACTCAATTTCAGAGTATCTTTAACCCTTGGATAATGAACCAGTCTGAGTTTATCGATGCATTTTACCAACAATTTAGGGTAAGCTATTCGACATTCAGAACTCAATGCATAAATTACATGGGGGAACTCGAAAAGATACTTGATGCTGAAGAAACTGAGTTAAATGAAATTGCGAAGCTGAAATGGGAAAGAGAGCAGATTGAAAAAGATATGCAGTTTAAAGAAAGAGAGCTAATTGAAAGAGAGAAGCAGTTAAAGGAAACAGAGGTGATTGAAAAAGAGACAGAGAGCGATGTTCAAACAGCTGAGGAAACAGTCAATGAGGATGATGCATCAGATGATAGTTTGGTTTTCACGGAAAGTGATTCATCTTCAGAACAACAAGTTGAAAGCAGCAGTCCTAGCTATGATTTAGATACTGATGGTACACAAAGGAATGAAGCTGTTTGGGACACCGAAGATGATCATATCAGACATTCATCAGACACAGAGATATTGGCTACGGTACAACATTCACATGCTCATGATAATGTTGATATATTTGAGAATATGTTTGTTCATGATCAGACACATCCTGAGCATCCTGAGTCTATTAGTGACACTTATGTGGTGGAACAAAATAATAGTAATATCACTTTTGATACTCCAGATATGGATCCTAATAGAGGTGAGCCTGCCCAGGATGGATCTTCTTATGAACAAGATCGTGCCTTTTTTGCTTCATTAATCAATAATTTCAAACATGAACTTGAAAAGTGCAAAGAGGACAATCGTAAAGCTAAGCAAACGAATGTCTTATTGACAAAAGAGCTTGAGAGATTTAAAGAAATGGAAAAAGGTTTTCAAAATGTAACAAAAAGAAAAACTGAACTCGAAGTTGAAAACTCAAACCTTAAATCTCAAGCTCAAAAGTTTGAAATGAATGGAGAGTCTGTAAAACCACTTTTAAAACGAAATGAAGAACTTGAAGTTGGTTATAGAGAAGCTGTTCTTCGTGAAAAACGTTCCATTCAAAATCTGGATGCTCAAATGGTTGTTAATAACAGAAAGGTTCAAGCGCTTTTGAAAGAGAACAATGATTTAAAAAGTGAAAATTCAAAGCTTCAGAAAACCACATCAAATTTTGAGATTGTAAACACAAAACTTGAGACTGAAAACCAAGAGTTTTTGAAACGAACAAACGATCTTGAAAACAAACTTCGAAAATTGGGACAGACTTCTCAGACTATCAACATGCTGCCTACTAAAGATGAGGAGGTTGAGAAACAAACATCTGGGATTGGTTTTGTGAATAATGCTAATGTGGAAAATGAAAAACCTTGTTTTTTAAACAAAGTGCAAAAGTTGACACCTATTTTGTATAACGCTAATGATATGGGAAAAGAATTGTCAGATGATCTTTTGTTTGAGTCTCAAGATATTTTAATATCCGAAGAGGAAAAACGTTTGAAAGTTAAACAAACAAAAAACCTACTCTCGTACCACGGCTTTGTGTATGGCTGTACACAATTGACAGATATACCAAAAGGTCCTTTCAAAAGAAAAGACACAAATGTGAAAAGATTTTTCAAAGAAGCTCAACTTGCTACTTATGATGCTAAGTTATGGCAAAATAGAGCAAGGAAACAATTTTGTGATCTTAAACAGCACATTGAGCAAACGTTAAAGGTCATTTGGTTTAAGCAAGAAAACATCGAATACAACGTTTTCACTAATCCTCTTTCATCAGATGTACGCCTTAAGTTAGAAGTCCAAAAGATTTTGAAAGATGAGATTGAACCTCGTGTGAAAGATATCAACTTATCTTTTGAGTACTTTGAAAAACATCTTGTAACTGAAATGAGAGAAGATCTTAAGTACGTTCACTCTCTTGAAGACGAATTTGATGAAAAATGCTTAATTCTAGACATTCAAAAAGAATTTTTCACAAATCAAATAGAGTCGTTCATGTCAGTATCTGTCAGCCATGAGTATGAGAATGTGCATTTTGAACAAACATCTTCTTTGAAATCTGAAAATCTTTGTCTCAAAAAGAAAATCACCGAGCTCTCAAAAGAAGCAGCTGATGTCAAAGAAGAATTGTCAAAAAGAACAGCTCAGTTTGAGAAACATCTTGCAAAACTCGAAGCACAAAGTATCTCTTTCCAACTTAAACTGCAAGAGAAGAATGAGATAATGTCTTTTGAAAACTCTTTGACATCAGTGCTTAAAGAAAAAGAAAAGATTTTTGAAGAAAATTGTGATGATACCAATATCAAGTTTGATTTCGATGAAGTTGATACAAAAAATCTTGAACTGGAACATACTGTGGCATCATTACAAAAAGAAAATGAGCATTTGAAACAGACTTACAAAAACTTGTTTGATTCAATCAAGCGATCAAGAGTTCAGAATCAAACTTCAATCAAATCTGACTCTCTGATCACACCAAATCATCTTTTTGAAAAAGAAAAGTCAGTGCTTCAAAAGAAAATTGTTGAATTGGAAAAAACGATTTCACAACAAACCAAGGATTTTGGTGATGCCAAAAATTATTTTTCAATCGAAACAGACAAATATGAAAAATATTTTGCACATCTTGAAAATCAAAATGCTTCTTTGCAAGAAAAACTAGCATCATCAGATCATCTTTCTCTTCAAAAAGAATACAATGATTTGAGAACCTCATACAATGCCTTAAAAGCAAAGTTTGATGTTCTTAACCGGTCAAAAGGACAATCTCAAGTTTCAAACGAGTCTAAACCACAAGTAAGTGTTTCAGAGAAGGTTTACACGGGTGAATCTTCAAAACCATTTTCAAAAAAGGTTTCTCAGTTTACAACCTATTCTTTGCAAAAAGGAAGAAAGTTTTCAAAGAGACCTAATTTTTCTGAAACATTTACTCCTCAAAAGGTTTCAAATGCAAGTGCTCATAAAGAAAAGAATCAAGGTTTTCAAACTCCATACTCTCGTTTTACTCCGGTAAAGCCAGTGTGGAAACCAAAGCAAAGCCGTTCAAAACATTTGAATTATTCATACTCTGAAATGCTTCCGCTACAACAAAGGAATGGCTATGCTTGGAAAAATCCAAATTCTGGAAGGTTTCCATTCATCTCAAAAACGAATTTTCGAAATGAAACGCCGAGTTTCAACAATGGATGGAAAACTTCTTCCTCAAGTTTTAAAACTCCAAAAGAGACACCGAGTTTCTCAAACAACTTTCATATGCAAAAGAGTTTTAAATCACCGTTGATTCCACGAGCTTTATTTCAAAATGAAACACCGGTTTTCAGTTCTCGTTGGAATTCAACTTCTTTGTCTCGGATTGACACAACTTTCAAATGGATTTCAAAATATGGTAACCCAGTTGGCACCGTGCTTAAATGGGTTCTAAAAGTTGTTGTCTAATCCAATTTAATTATGGCTTTCGTATACTTCAGTACGAAACCCGGACTTCAATTATGACTTCTTAGTATCTCAGCTAAGGACTCATTCTTCAAAGAAAGGAAAGTGCTTAAAATCAAATCAAAGGTTTTAAATATTTTTTTTTTGAGCACTTATCCTAAAAACATTATGGCTTATGCACACATAACAGTGTATAACCCGCGATTTTCAAAGAAAGGACCCTGTTGTACATTTTTGTGCGACAATCCTAAAAGATAAAAAGACTTCTCACCAAAAAGCTTATCAAAGTCTTCTTAATTTTTTGAGCAAAACTTTGAAAAATGTTTCAAAAGGTTTTCAAAACTTTTCATGATGTTGCTCAAGATATTACTCCCTCAAATCCTTAAATCGTTTAATTTAATCAAAATGTTCTATTTTTGAGGGGGAGTAATAAAAAGAAGTTCCAAAAAAATCATGCTTAAAGGAAACTAATTCGGAATTTACAAACATCCGTTTCTCCCATAAGCTATCCAAAAAGAAAAGGTTTTAATCAATTGGTATCAAAAATACCATGGATATGCTATTTTTGAGGGGGAGAAGACGTGATTAAAATGTGATCGTCTTGAATCTCAAAAGAGCTCGACTCAGAAATGACCCAAGAATTGACGAAACAACATAAGTTTGTAATCGAAAAGACTTATCCTCGACGGGTAATAACATCAAGTTAGTTACTAGAGCTAGTTGTCACCTAAAAGCTGACAATGGAACTTTTTAACTAGCCACGTAAGCGTGTCTCGAAAAGGATTTGTCTTAGTAGAAATGTACCATCTCGATAAACTTTCTGTGGACTTGACCAGGCCGGGTAATAACTTCAAGCTAGTCTAACTAGTGATGTAAGCGTGTCTCGAATCGGTTGTGTTCATTGAAAGTGGATCTATTCAAAAGTGCAAACTCCTCACGCATGTGCAAATTTCTTATATTCCATGAGCACATGTGAAGGGGGGGTCCTTCAAATGAAATGCAAAACTCTCGAAGTGTTAACAAAGTATGTTTTATTATCATAAACACTTTGAGAGATTTTTCACAAATGGTTTGATGGCAACAATAGGATAGTCATGAAGTTATAAGGTGACTAAGGTTAGGAAAAACCGTCCTATGATCCGCCAGAGCCGGAGGGATCTACCCAAGGACAATTCCAATAGATTAGAATTAGAAGTCCTTAGGTATGATTTGAAAAAAGGAGAAAAGAATGAAAGGAGAAAGAAGGGGTTGAAGAATTAAAAGGAAAAGCAAATGAAAGGGTGAAAAGAAATAGCCCTCCAAATGTTCAACCTTAGGGCAGACACCGGGTTCAATTCATATGCTACTGGTTGTTACTAAGGTGACACCGGTATTGAAGATAAAGACGTCATGGACCCAGTGACGCACTGCACTTAACCTTCTAGCCACTCGAGTATCTCTCAAAAGGTACTTGTTTCATTCTCACAGGGAACCGGTGTAATCTATCGACTTATCTCTTAGAGATGGTTGATATTGAAGCAGGAGACCCATCCCTAGTCTCCGCATAGGAAACCAAATTATGCACTTATCGAGTCTAGAGCCATGAGATACATTAAAAGATCTCTTAGGATACACATTCCTATAAATACACTTGTGTTCGCCAAAAAGGACACAAGTTGTAAGAGTCTTTATGAGATCTACGGATCTTGCTTTATCTATCATGATGGTTACTATGTTCCACATCGGTCTACAGTTGTGGGGTGATCTCCAGCAACTCACCTGAATCATTGATGTACTTCGGTGGATCTAGTAAGCCCTCTCGGGGGTATCTGGTTCAGGAACGGCCTTGGCAAGGGTTAGAGAGAGTTTTCACACTATGCTGTTAACGATCTCTAATTCCGAACCTGTAAGTACCGGATGCTTTATTGCTAACTGTTTTATGCAGGTACTGATGGATGTTCCTTGGAGAAAGACCGTTACCATCACTCAAAGATCCACATGCTCATACCCTGCAAAGCTCTCTTCAAAGATTAAAGCAAAGCAAAGTTCAGAACGTTTCTAAGTCAAAATCAAAGAATCTACATACTAAAGAAACAAAGATTAAAGTCAAAGAAAAGAGAACTTCGCAAAGATTCAATGTCAAACGAAGTATGAGCATGTTGGAAAAGACGTTAAGACAACAGAGTAAAGATGTTGATCAAAGGGAAGAACAACCAATCGACATTATTCAAAGATCACAAAGCATGATTGGAACAAAGAATCTAGCAAAGCTATTACACAAAGACTCAAAGTTCAAAGAGAACAAGCTTCAAAGATCAAAGATCAAGGTCACGAAAGAGAGATCTCAATGATCACCCTTAGGGGGAGATTGTTAGCATTAGAAGTGTTGATCATTTATGTAATCAAAGGGAGATCTCAATGATCGTCCCTTAGGGGGAGATTGTTAGCATTAAAAGTGACGATCATTATTGAGTCATTAAGTATTGTAATAGTTTAAGTTAGTTGGGCTATGGACTTAGTAAATCTAATATGTTAAGAGCTATGTCATGTAAGTATTTTATATTACAAAAGATAAGTCCAAGCCCAAGCCCATAGAAAAGCCTTTTAGGGCATCTTGTAAGGTACTATATAAACACCTCAAATGAGTCATTTGAGGTGTGTGCTTGTATGTGTATTTGTGTGTGTTTTTAATAAAAAGCTCTCATCTTTTCATCTCTCTCTCTCTCTTATACGAAATACTTATACATACATCAAGTCACCATCTTTACTTCTTTTAGTGCTTATATTTGTGTTAAAGTTGATATATCTAAGGTCATACAAAATCCTTGAGCATTTTCTCCCAATCATCCTAACGTACTCTAGTGTGCATTATTGAAAACATTTAAACTCGTAGTACTTGTATTAATTTCAACTAAATGTCTATCCATTAGTTTTTCTAATATTACTAACTCATGTGTAAAATCAAATTGATTATCTTTGACTTGACATTTTTCATGATGGAAGTTTAATATATTTTTCCAAATATCATTAGCCATTTGACAAAAATATACTCTTTCATATTCAATCCTTGGTAAAACTTTATAGATCATTATCTTAGCTTTAGTGTTTTTATCAAATTCTAGATAGTCATCTTGATTTTCAAAACTTGTTTTTGTTAGTTTAAAATCACCACTGGAAATAACATGCCAAAGATCTTGATCAATTGGTTTCAAATAGTTTTCAAATTTACTTTTCCATTTTCTTTTTCAAATAGCGGTGGCCTTTTAAATAGATTTCCCTTCTTTGAGATTTTCAAAATCAATGGATCGATCCAAGTTTTAATATACAATATATTTTAAAGATCTTGAGTAACGTAGCTCTTGATGCCAATTGTGTAAAACTAGAAGGGGGTTGAATAGTTTACCACTTTTTAACTTAATTATCTTTTAAAAGCTTTATGTGTAATTGACGATTCTAACTAATTAACAATAATAAGTATGCAAGTATAAAGAAAGAAACGATCAACCCACAACACGATTGTTTATCGTGGTTCGGCTACAAGGACTCTTTTTCCTTGCCCTACTCCACGCCCCGAGTATCCAACTAGAGAGTTTCAAGCACTAATCAACAAGCTCCTTTCACCAGTGGAGAAACCTTTACAATTGTCGCTTACACCTTTATCCAGTACAAAGCTAAATACTGGGTCCTAGTTCAAGGTAGAACCAACCTAACATCGCCTATCCACTATTTTCGAAACTAAGCTAGATGTCGAGTTCTTTTCACAAGGTACAACCACTCCTTTCACTCTATGTATTTTGAGGCCTTAAATACTAACCGATCACTTCAATACAAGATACAAATGAAGTATAAACTACAAGAGTCTATACACTACAAAGCTAACAAGTCTTGCAACTTTGAGTTGAAACTTGTAACTTCTCGGATGAACTTGTGAACTCCTTTGCTACATAAGAGAATCACACAAGTGAGTTGCTACTGAGATAGATGAGAGTATATATCTAATATATGACCTAAAGTGATGAGTGAATTCTTGCAAATGGCTTGGTATTTATAGCCAACCAAGCCAGCTGACAGGCGGATCCGGCGGAACCAAAACAAGGGTTCCGCCCTTGTACCCTGAGGGTTCCGCCAGGTCTGACAGGCAAAGACTTAAGAAATTTTTCCATATCAAGCAATGTCAAATCATGTTTCTATAAGTCAACACACTATGGATTGAGTAAGAGACTATCCAAATGTGTAAGAGATCTTTATGGAAAGTCAACTACTAGATTTAGTAAGCTTTCCATAAATGCACATGATGTAAGTTATGATGTCATATTATGTTTTCTATATTAAGTAATATAGCAAAGTTGTGTTTAGAATGAAATGTAAAGTCTAGTTATAATAAGACTATAACTAAAATGATGTTTTACTAAAGTTTACACTTTGTCGTTAACAAAACTTAGCAAAGATCGTAAAATATAAATAATGTTTTTAGACGATATTTTTATTAACACCACCCGTTGAGATATGTACCAAAAATTACCCTTTTTTTTTACCAGAACCATCTTTGACCCGTTACACCGCCCACACAACCTGCCCATATTTCCACCTCTATCAAGAAGTCAAAATGTTTACCAAGGTGTTAGTAATTGATTACACACTTGGAACCAGGACACTAATTAAATAAATGCATAATATTGCTAAGACAAGACTTGCAGTCTACATGATGAGAAACAACACAACTGTCTCTTAGGTTTTCAATAGGATTGACTATAAATTTGACCTGATCTATGCCAAGCGAGCATTTGTACACTGGTATGTGGGTGAAGGTATGGAAGAAGGTGAATTCGCTGATGTACATGAGGATCTTTCTAATCTTGATAAAGACTTTGAGGAAGTCTGTCAAGACGCTAAAGAGGGATAAGAAGAAGAAGAAAAATGAGAGTACTAGGTATGTCGTACTAGGGGTATAATTGTTTAAGTGCAACTTTTCAATTTAGAATGACGCCGAAGATATCGGTGTTCATTTCATTTATTGGACAAAGTTTTTTTTAACTCTAACCTTTTTGCCAAATTCTAAACATTTTGTGGTAATTTATGAAATTTCATCACATGTGTAGACAAATAAGAAGGTTATTTTAACAAAGAAATCTCAAACACACACTAGAGCATTGAGACAACTATTTCACATAACTTTAAAAACTTCCACACTTGGATAAGCTTATGTTTATCAGATAACATTTTAACTTTTAAAATTTTCTTATTTAGTAACTTCTTAATATATTGCACTTTTTAAACAAGTAGATTACATGTTTTTTTACCTTTTCACTATCTTCTTCTTGTGAGCAATATATGTTATGCTTTACGCAACCGTTTGCTTGGCATGTTTCTATGATCAGATGATGCGGAAGCGGATGAAATGATCATATGCCTTGAAGACCGGCTAAGATAGCGGAAGGCATCCTTAGCAGTGATAATGGTCTTTTGTAGGTCAATAAATTAATTTAGGAGATCATATGAATAGACATCGTGCTAAATTTAGAACCATTTAACGTATCATACCAGTTGACCTGAGTTGTACATAGATAAGTATTTATGTATTTGAACCAATGGAGGTAATAACAAAAAATTTTAACCCAAATTGATCCATATTTATGTAAAAATGGGTTGAATTATCTCAACATGTATGTAATGGTATATACTTTTAAAACGTGTGTATTGTGTAAAAGTAGTTTCTAAGATGAATCGCTCTGTTTTGAATTTTTAGCTTCTGTTTAATACAATATAGTGTATTGGGTTTGAAAGTAAGGTCATTACTCTAATTCATTGAACATGTTTTGAAGAACTTTGTTATAATACTGTTTCATTGAAATAGTTTATCATTATAAGGAGTTTTTGTTGGCATAATATAATTAAATAGGTTGTTCCTATATTCTAATACGATCCATGTGATGATGTATAGTCTTATTATTCGAAGTAATATTCAAAAAAATTTATTTCCTTATCATACCTTCTTCTGTGTATTTTCACTTTTTAATCTTACATGAGATAGTTATCGAGGTGAAAATGTGTTTAATCACACTTCTGATTATGCTACTCTATATCTAATTCATACATATAACTATTAGCATTCTCTTCACATCTCATTTAATTTTTTCTTCGTTGACTCATTTCCTACTTTCAATGGATGTACAGTTCCAATAAGAATCATTTAGATAAACGATGTCTTGAACCTACCCACAACGTATGACAGTTTGCATGGGAAAATATTCTAGAGCTACGGGTCAATAGATATATTATTAAATAAGGGTCGCCCAAAATGTGAGGTATGTAGGGATCTATACCTTGATAGATCACGAGCCAATAGATCATTAGCCAACTAATGTAATCACTAGTAAGACTAAGTTAGATAATCTCTGTGAGCTTGTAATTATTGCGGAATATAAAAACAAACTTATACTAAACTTGATCCTCTATGGATCGATAAACTTTTACTAATAATGTTAATGAAACTCATACGTATTACAATGACCTAGGGTTCCTTATATACTAGAGGAAACCCTAACCTTTCTTACAAGAAACGAATAATGAAAAACTAATAAAAGATATTCTACATATCTTGTCCTAAAATACATAAGTTATATCCACGGTTAAACTCTATCCGTAGGATCTCTATATGTCCGCAGGAACCAGTCATCAGCAGAAAGTCACTAAGCCTTCCGCAGGAACCTGTCAGCAGTATCAATCAGTACTATCTTCAATAATTCCTTACAATCCTCCCCTAATCTTGAATTTGACACAGTTAAGTTCAAGATTTCTTGATAGATCGCCAATAGCACAAACCAGAGGATTGAGAATAAACATCAGCAGCAAAGAATCTTCATAAGTATAATCTCTATGATCAGCAAACAATTGAAAAGCACCATTCTTTGCAACAACACAAGACTAAATGTACATCAAAACATATAAGTTTCATACTATTCTCATCACATCCAGGTGTGTTAACTCCTGTGAGAGGTGAACCATTGAAAATAATGGATTTGATGTCTCCTTACCAATAGCCATCACTACTGGAGTAGCCAAGTGTTCTAAGGTACACTGATAACCACATGATTTTTAGCAAATCATCAGCTATAAACGGATTTGAGATGTCTTTACCTGTAGCCGTTTGCTCAGGACTAGTCAATTATTGATGAAATATCATCTTGGTCAATTGAATACCAAATATGGTTTTCCACTGCCTTTACCACAAGCCATATACATGTGGGCTAGCCAATTATTTGGAATCCAAAAAAGGAAAAATCCATGGTCAATTGACAACCATTTCAACTACTCAGCAATAAAGCATGGGTGAGTTGAGAACCCTATGGTTTTGAGCAAACCATTACAGCTATCAACAGATTTGATGAGTCTTTACCAAAGCTGTACCCTTTGGACTAGCCAACTTTTTGATGGAATAGTCAACATCAGGCAAGTTGATGACCAGAAAGAGTGTGATAAAAATCAACACCAAACCTGCATACAACATACACAAAACTATACAAATATGTTTTTTTTTATACTAAAATAAAAGAAAAATATACAACAAAATACAATACCAAGACCAGCTCATTGCAGATATGAATCCATTTGAATGCCATGCTTGGTTGCCAGTTCCTTCTTAGTCAAGATACTTCTTCTGATGAACCTTACCAATTGTTCAGCAAGATGAAGATCATTTTCAGTCATATCCAAAGGAACAGATAACTTTGTCTCCAGCATGAGATGCATTACTTCCTTTGTGATTGGGTAAAGAACATCAGCCCAGCAATACAAGGTCTTACCAGTGGTTGTTACAATCATATGAACATTAGGAAGTGGAAAGAACTTCCAATAGTCAACCACCCATGTCTTTTGACCTTTCCATACTCGAAACCTTACACTAGAATCACCTTTATAAGAATCACATAGAATCTACAAATCACCCATCAAATACATTCCAATGTCATCAGGGGAATGAGTTTGATAGTACTTGGTAACCCAATCATAAAGTGAGAGAAGATCTTGCTTGTCCACCATATGTAAGATCTGGCTCAAAAACAAGAATGTCTTGGTAGTTCCATCTTGTCTAGTTATGACATTCACTTTTCCTTGACCAAGCTCAGTATCAACAAGTTCCCACTTCACAATTTTCTCCCATACAACAGGGTCTTGACCATCATCAGAAGCATAATCAAGGAAAGTAGTACTATCCTCTAAAGGAATATCTTTTGGAGCCTTCCTCTTGATAGCTTTAGTCTTTCTCCTAGTGCCAGTAGTAACAGGAATAGAATGACCATCAGCAGGTTCTTCTTTAGGCACTTGTTTGGAAGTATCAGCAGGAACATCTGCAGAATCATCATCATCAGGTACTTCAATTAGAGTATCTTTTGAAGCATCATTGGTAACATCATGTGGAGCTTCAGTAGTATCAGGATGAGATTCAGCAGTATCATGATGAGAAGCAGCAGGAGTATCATCCATCTGAGCATCAGGAGTATCATCCTTCTGAGCTTCAGGAGTATCATCCTTCTGAGGCAAGACTGAAGGAAGTTGCACATTCTCCTGACCACCATGAAAAGACCCAATAGACTCAGCAGGTTGAGTATTAGTCTCATGAAGCTTAGCTCTCTTAGCTTCAGGCCCATCCATAAGTCTTCCTCTAAACTCCAGAACATCTTGAACATGTATACTAGAGGAATGAAGATTGGAAATGATCTTGTCATAGTAGAAGGTGAGCTGCTTATCTGAAAAACCCCAAACCTTCTTTTGAGTCCAGCCTGACCCAAACATAGAACATCCCTGATTCTTTACAAAATTCCTCATGTATTTCTTTATTTCTTGTTTAGTCCAAGGCCTTTCCCTTTGATACTTAGCTTTATTTTCTGCCTCCTGTTGTCTCTGCAATCTTCCTCTTTCAACCATCATCTGAACAAAAGCAGGATTATCAACTCCAAGCGCAGATTCACCCAAATTAGGCTTAGAGGCAGCTTGTTCAGCCAAATTGTCCCATTGTGCTGCAGAAAGATTCTTAGCAATTTCATCTAGTTTCTTTCTTCTTTCAGCAGGCAAGGTGCTAGTAAATTGAGGTCCCATCTTATCCAAATCATCTTGAATTTTCCTAGCTAATGCTTCTGAGGCTTTCAAATCCAATTGAACTTTAGTAGCTGCAACATCTTCTTGAGCTTGCAAATGTGCAGCAGCAATCTCACTAAGTTTTTCATTAGCAAGTTCCATCTTGGATTTTACTCTGGAAGGAATGTCTTGATCAATCAATATGGACTTTCCTTTGTCTTTCTTCTCAGAAGTAACAAAAGTCTTATCAGAAGAATCATGAGGGAGATCAGCTTGGATATTTGCTGATGGAGCATGAGTACCCACTTCTGGCATAGTAGTAGGAAAAGTTTCCTTTCTGTGAACATCAGCAGTTTTTTTCTTCCTAGGATTATCAGCAAAATGCTTTCTCCTGACATAAATAACTCTGGAATCCTTTGGAACACTTGCATCAGCAGTATGAACAACATCAGCAGTTGGAGCAACCTCAACAGCTGGAGCAACATCAGCAGTTGGAACACTATCATCAGTAGAATGAATAGATGGTGCATGCCTGGAATCAGCAGCATTCTTCTGAACACTCTCCAATGTAGTAGCAGCAAGAAGTTCAAGGCCTTCCAAGTCAATGTTGTCAGATGCTTTAGTAGATTCCTTATCTGATTCATACACCACACCTTGTCTCTTCTTTTGCTTAAGCTTAGCCTCCAACTTCTTAACTCTTCCAATGAGAGTCAGCACAGCATTGCTAAGATTCTTTTTGGTGAAGTTCAGATCATTCTCCAACTTGTCCACCTTAGTGACATACCTGTTCAACAAAGCAGATACATAAGTGAGAGTAACAGGACCTTCAGCTCCACCAACAGGGATATATGTGGTATCGGAAGCATCATTGGTCCTGTGAGTAGAATAATCTAAATTTACATCTACATCTACATGATCCTCAAAGTGAGGTCTCAAAGGACTAGGTGTTGGAAGTCTTGTAAATTGTGGTGAGTGTACAGGTTGGTCAAAGCCAAAATTCTCATTGAACTCATGTTCAGGAGAATTGATATCCATTGGTGAAGGTACAGGTGTGGGTGACCTAGGAGAGGGTGGTGGCTGAACATCAGGAGCAACTGATGCATTTGCATCAGGAACCACTTCAGTTCTGTCAGGAGAATCCTCTGGTGCTTGAGCATCAGGAGAATCCTGACCACCATCAGCTACATCAGCAGCTTCTCCATTAGGAGGATCGCCACCAGGCAACATTGCTGGAAGTAAGGGTCTGTGTTCACCAGTAAATTTAATTTTCATTTGGGTAAACAAATTTTTAGATAAACCCTTAACAGGAAAAAGAGTAGGGTTAGTGGTCTGAATATCTAAAATGATTTGAAGAAACCTAGGATACAATAAATATTTAAGTTTGGTATCCTTAACATTTTCAAGCATAACATTAAAGATATACCTAGAAAAGTTAAATGTTCTTCCCTGAGAGAGACACACAATGGCAAGAGCAATGTCTGTAGAGAATTGATCCCATCCACCAGACTTAGAACCCATGCATTGAAGCAAAGTATGTGTCAAAAACCTCCATTTTGGACAAAACAGATTCTTGTACCATACTTTCCCATCACCACTATAGCCGGCAGCCTGAAGGCCTCTAAGTATCTCTCCTTTAGGCAAATCAGTCACACCTCCTTCATCATCCAACTGTAGTTTAGTCCTGACCAGTGACTCAGTAACCACATATTCTTCCCCATCTATGATAGCAACAATCTCTGTTGGTCCATCTTCCACAGTCCTTGTTTGTGTTGTTTCCCAAAATTGTACAACAAGAGACTCATAAATAACACTTGGATACTGAAGCAGAGCATAACAAATCTTGGATCTTTGGAGAAATTCCATCATGCCCACATAATCTTCATCATTCTTACCACGACTAAGAAAGGCATGTTTGTTATGATCACCTTTAAAATATAGGTCATGTTGATATAAATAATGTTTGTGAATGTTATTAATAATTTTCAATAAACCTATGTTTTGATAATCACAAAACTTAAATCAAATTAAGTCAAGAATAAGGCATAAACAAGTATTTGGTGACAAATATTTACCTCTACATCTTATATCACTTAAGATATGCATAAACTTAGTAACTTATGCATTACATGATCAAAGGAAATTTTATATTAATACATAACATTATATAAAATGATTTTAACATTTTATATATATTTGTAAATCATTTTTGGTAAAGCTTTATTAAACCACAAAAATATGATTTCAAATTTCCAACCAAAAAGGGCAAATTTTATCCAGAGAATCTTTTCAAACGTTCAGGAGGGCGGCCCCCTTAATTTTACTAGGCGGCCCCCTTAATCATTAAGGGGACCGGCCTATAATTAAGGGGACCGGCAACGCTCCCGAACAGTAAAATCTGGCCCTTTAAATACTGGATCATTTTGCACATTTTCCTTACCTTTTTGCACTATAAACTTTCTGATCCAATCTTCTTCTCTAGATCTAAAATCCTTTGATCATATATTTCATAAGTCTTTGTTTCCAAGTGATCCAAAGCTTCATCCATTCAAGTGCAAGAAGAAGAACACTTCTCTACATCCATCTTATTGTAGTGGTGTTGTGTATTGCTAGTTTCATTTAGTACTAGTGATAGCTAATTTAAGGTGTTGTGAATATTTGTTGATTGTATAATCTTGGTGTGTTGTAAACTAGTTTAGTAGTAGTGACTTAGTTGTGCATAGAAGAAGGTGTGAAGATTGATAAGGTGTGAAGACGGTGTGAAGTCTTGGAGAAGGTGTGAAGGTGTGATTAAGGTGTGAAGATCACGTGGTGTGATATTTGGTGTGAGATTGGTTCTAGCTACGATTAGAACTCGACATTTAGCTTAGTGTCGTTAACTTGTGTAAGCCAAGGTGTGTAAGGTTTCTCCACCATAAGGAGTTTGTTGACATAGTGAAGAAAACTCTCGAGTGTGGTACTCGAGGAGTGGAGTAGGGCAAGGAAGGTGTCCTTGTAGCCGAACCACTATAAATTCGCGTGTTGTGGTTTGATCTTTCTAACTCTATCTTTTCTTCATTATATTTCAATACTTTCAATATTAGTTTTGAATTGCTTATATTGGTTGTTGCTTGAATTCACTTAAGATCGAATCGAAAGTTTTTATAACCAACAAAATATTTTGGAAATAAATTTAAAAGGACATAAAACTATTCAACCCCCCCTTCTAGTTTTCCACAATTGGTATCAGAGCCACGTCTATCAAGATCTTTAAAATATATTGTATTTTAAAACTTGTAACGATCTATGGAATCTGAAAAATATTTAGAAGGGCAATCTATGCAAAGACCACCACTATTTGAAAGTGATGGAGTTTTATATTGAAAAAATCGATTCGAAACTTATGTGAAGTCAAAAGATCTAGATCTTTGGCATGTTATTACTAATGGTGATTTTTTACCTATTCAAAATAACCCGGAAACTAAGAAAGATGAAATCGTACCTTTTGAAAAACAAAATGATGATTTAAAAAGAAAACTTGCTAAAAATAATGAAGCAAAAATGGTTATTTATAATGCGCTACCACGTAAAGAGTACGAAAGGATCTTTATGTGTGAAACCGCAAAAGAAATTTGGAACTCTTTACTAATAACTCACCAAGGTAATAGTCAAGTCAAAGATAATAAGATAGATCTACTTGTTCAACAATACGAGCAATTCACGATTCCGGAAGAGGAATCAATTGACAATGCTTTTGCTAGATTTAACACTATCATCACAAGTTTAAAAGCACTTGATGAGAATTTTTCTAGTAAGAATTTTGTTAGGAAGTTTCTTAGGGCTCTTCATCCAAAATGACGAGCTAAAGTGACGGCTATTGAAGAATCGAAGAATTTGTCAACTTTGCAACTTGACGAATTAATTGGAAATCTAAAAGTCTACGAAGTCATCATTAAAAAGGACTCCGAAATGGTAAAAGAAAAACGAGAGCAAAGCAAGTCAATCGCCTTGAAAGCTAGAAAGGAATCTAGTATCGAAGATAGCTCATCTTCCGAAAGTGATGACGAAGAATACGCCATGGCCGTAAGAGATTTCAAGAAATTCTTCAAAAGGCGAGGAAGATTCGTAAGACAACTGTATGATGAAAAGAAAACATTTCAAAAGAGTAAAGATGACAAGAACAACAAGATTGAAAGAAAGTGTTTCAAGTGTGGAGATCCAAATCACCTTATTGGAAAATGTCCAATGATGACAAGAGATCAAAATCAAAGAGCATTTGTTGGAGGTGCTTGGAGTGATAGTGATGATGATGAGAATGAAACGACAAAGGAAGAAAAATGTCTCATGGCGAATACACCAAATGAGGTACGTTCCGAAACCGAATATTTTAGTGATGAAAGTATATCATTAGATGAAAAAGATCTAGATAAGGAATATATTAAACTATGCAAATTAGGACAACTAGTAATGGCCAAAAACAAATCACTAAAATACATTAACAATCAATTAGAAAGTGAAGTACTTGAACTAAAAATTAAAATACATCAACTAGAAAAACGTAAAGAAATTTTTGAAGAATGTAAATCATGTCAAAAGCTTAAAGGTGAAAACGAAATACTTAGGAAAGAAATTCACAAACTTGACAAATTTGAAAATAGTAGTCAATCACTTAGTAAAATAATAAGTATTCAAAGAACATCCGGAGACAAAACCGGCTTAGGATTTAATTCAAATGAGGCTTCAACAAGCGAGATTAAAAATGTAAAATTTGAAAGTGAACTCAACAAACAAAAACCTTTAAAATCTAATCCTAAGTATATACTTATTAATGATAAGAAAATACCTCTTGCAAATGATGAAGAAGTTAAAGATTTTTATAAACCGTCTTTAAAGACCGAAGTAGGATCGTCTAAACCCAAAATAAGATCTAAAACTCCACCACCTAGAAAACCAAATAATTCTCATCCTAGGTCTAAAACACCTCAACCAAGAAGAAATCAAAATAGACAAAACTATAATAACAATAGTAATCAAATGTGGAACTACCAACAAAGCTATAATCCTTGGGGCATTCTACCACCTTTCATGCACCCGAGTCAAATGTTAAACATGTTTGGACCAAATAACTTTGGACCAAAAGGACAATGGAGATCAAATGGCTAGACGAACATTCCTTAAGGCAATCTTGGTTTTTCTCTCAACATAGACTTTTTCAAAGTCTATATTTCATCTTGATGATGTTGAAGACTTCTTTTGAAGACCACCGGGTACGCCATTCTTTCACAACTCACTGCCATGCTTAGATAAATATGCATTGTTTGATTTAATCAATTATTTAGATATAATTTGTCATTGTCTTCTATTTGTTAGAATCACATATATACTTATATATACATATATATGCTATTATACGTAATATATTAATATATATATATATATATATATATATATATATATATATATATATATATATATATATATATATATATATATATATATATATATATATATATTCACTTGCACATAACCTAGATACGTCATTTGTTGACTTTCTAGAACTCCAAGAAATCGTTCTTTATCGAACCATTTCTTTCCCCTCTCACGTTATTCTAGTAAGTCCTCTTTTAGGAGACTCATGATGATGAAGGGATATGAGTCAAGTGGACTTTTATAATGCAAGAACGTCTTCGCACGTGAACACTATGGATGAAACAAACTCCTCTCGCCAAGTATATCCTATCTCCGTTACTATCCTTCAAATCTCACTCATCAACCCATCTTTCAAACACACTTATACCTATATATATATATATATATATATATATATATATATATATATATATATATATATATATATATATATATATATATATATACACTTATTCACATATTCCCGAACACACCTCAAACCCTTCATCAACTTAACACTTTGATTATTTTATCCAAAAATTGTCAAAGGTATATTTTAATTATCGAAACGGTAATTAAAAGTTGTTAAGTATCTTATCATCGTGCCAATAGACGTTTACGTATTTTTGATATATTATAAATCTAAGTATATACGTATGAATATTTTTGTTCCAGAAACGAATTCCGCGAAATTTGGAAAATTTCAAAGGCGGCCCCCTTAATGATTAAGGGGACCGGCTTGTTATCGAGGGCGGTCCCCTTAATGTTTAAGGGGGCCGGCCATCTGACAGTTCCAAATTCGTTTTCCTTCTTATTTCCATTCCCAAACACTCCATTCACTCATTTGTTCTTCCCCACTGCTACTGAGTACGAACCAAAACCCACAAAAACTTCAAAATCCTCCATCATATCACCAAACCGGGGTTATTTCGCAAGGGGCAAACATCAACCAAACATATAACAACATCTTTTGTAAGTTTTCCAACATGCATTTCATCACATTTCATTCGATTTGGTGTCTAATCAATAATCATGCATTTTATTAAAATTCATTTTAATTCGATTTTAAGAGTAATTGAAGCTAGAAATTGAACTACCAAATGCTCCCCATAGGATTAGGATGATGTTTTGCAACTCAAAATTAGTATAACATATCATCTTGTCAAAATCATTAATCGCCCATAAACCCTAGTCGAATTTTATTTTTCATAAGTCACATTGTTGATATAATTTTTAAAAACCATTTAAAACTTACTACATTACATTGTTTTAACGTTCTAAACAATCAAAGCATACTTTTCAAATTGTTGATTAAATGGTTCATGAAGACAACATGGGCGTTTGGTTCATGAACAAACCATAACTATATGAAGTTATTTGAAACATATAACTAGCTTATAAGTTTTGTTAATAATACTAGAATCAATAGAGGTCATCAAGATATATAATCAATATATATATTGATATTTTTAGGATATTGTTGTCTAGTTAAGGGAGTGTTTGGTTTATCTTTAAAATGATAATTTTGAAAACTAAAATTCGCATTTCAATCTTTTAAACAAGCTTATGTTGCGTCAAACTTTTACGAAATGGAAGATATATGATCTAATATATATCTAGCCTTATTTCGAAATGAATTATGATATCATACCCTTTTGATATTGTACATTCTAAACAAGTTTAAATTCAAAATAAAAGGAACATCATGAAACTACTTCATTTAAATATTTTTTTGTGTCGAAGTAGAATTTCGTTCCACATATATTGCATATAATTATATATATACATATATATATAAACAATATATGCATGATGGTTGTTTTTATATTAATTCTATTCTTGTTGTTATTTTGTTTAGGTGAAAATGCCTAAGACCACGGTTGGTGATGTATCCAAAACCAAACAATACATTCCAAATGTCTCTTCTACTCCCGGCATGTCTCCTTCAGTTGCGTGTTTCTATCGTCCTATTGAAAATAGAAACATTCACGAAGGAAGAATTGTCGACCCATCTTTCTATGAATCTGATGACACAGAATGTTCTCCAATATTCGTTTTGAATGTCTTTTCCAAATCAACGAACCTATCATTCCTCGTTTTATCCTCGACTTCTATAGCCAAGTGACGGTGCAAACCGATCCCTATGGTCATCTCCTCATTTCCTTCATGATTCAAAATCAATTCATCACTCTTACTCTTGCTCAATTTGGGCAAATTCTTAGAATCCCATTCAACGGCCAAGCCGTTTTCTCAAATGAATGGGATCTTTCCACTCTTGAAAGAAATCGTCCTCAGGATGGCCCCTACTATTCTGAGAGTCCTAGTCCTGAAGACATTCGTCGAATGCTCGAACTAGAACGTGGTACGACTAGTCGAGTGATCAAGTCGAAGAATGTCGACATTCATGCTAATCAAATCCTTCTCAAAGAGCTAAGCCCCGACATGAAGAAGTGGGAAGAACTCATTCGCGAGAATGCGTTTGGTACGGGTGGTCACCGTGATCATGTCACGGCGAGCATTGCCCACATGCTTTATTGTGTTATTGCTGAAGAGCAATACAACTTGGCTTATCTTTTTGTTCATCGAATCATGTCTGCTAAAAACACCCCAAATGCCAATCTTCCTTACGGTATGTTTCTCACACGACTTTATCGTTACGTGATGGAACATTATCCACATCTTCAAAGAGACTACTACGTTCATATCCTTCCGACCTTGAACCAACTTACTCGTGTTCGTACTCGTCGTCCTCGTAGTGACAAAGGAAAATCTCGTGTTCCTTTGTACTCTAGGGGTCGTGGTTCTACATCTCATCGTGATGACGATGATGATGAGGAGGAAGACACCTCACGTGTTAGTACTCCATCCCCTACGACCTTTGTGGAAGATCTCTCCGATCTTGATGATACTGAATATCAAATTCCTCTTCCTCATGAACGTACCGATGAGCTTCTATTCACTCGTCAAACGTCTATCATCAATCGTCAACAACAAATGCATGAAGAACTTCGAGGGGGGTTCAAATCCATTAGGAAGATGTTTAGGAAGATGGTTGGAAAGAAGAAGAAGTAGAAGATTTTGATGTATTGCTACTTATTATGTGTTTTTAATTTGACATTTGTATGGTTTGCTATTTGTCCGATTTATTCGGAAATACTTGTGTTAATTTCTTGTGTTATTCGGAATGATGTTTAGACTTTAATTATTATCATGCTTTCATATTAATGTTATGCCATGCTTCTTTTCAAAATGGATTATAATATGTTTATTTGCATGCAAAATTTGATTATATATATGTGTTTATATATCATCATTCCTAAAGTATATATTCCTAATAGAGCTTGCTGGAAAAACACACTTGAAAAATCACCAAATTTTGCAAATTTTGGGTTTCTGGTCGTCTGGGAAATCACCAGATGGGCGGCCCCCTTAATTCCCTAGGCGGTCCCCTTAATGATTAAGGGGGCCGGCATACAATTAAGGGGACCGGCCATCTGGAACTGGGTTTACTGTATTCTTTTGCATCTTGTGAATCCTTTCTCTAGTTTCAGCTACCATTTCTCATTTTGACCCAACTGATTTTAGAATCTCTTTCCACCATTTCAAACATTTACCTAAATTATCCACTTCCATACTATAAATTCCCTCCATTATCACCATTCTTCATCTAATTATTCATCATATCATCATGACTCCTCCAAGTACCTCAAACTCCAAAACCTCCAAGAAACAAAAACTTGTGGTCATCCCACCAAAACAACTCTTCATTGACTTAACAAATGAAGACAACAAAACACCATCACCTCCACCCAAATGCTCATCCCCAAGTGCACCCAATGCACCATCTAAAACACCTTCCACTCATGGAACTTCTTCATCATCCATACCCTCAACCTCATCAATCAATGACTACATCCACTTACACTTGTCACCACAAGTATCATCACCACCTCCTACACAAGAACCCATGTCTACTCATCTTACCATCTCACTTTCACCAACAACACCACTTGATGCTCATCTCTCATCACCACAAATTTCACCACCATTTTTTACCAATCCCATACCTTGGAGGATGCTTGAATCACATGGTGATTCTTGCCTTTGTTGTATCCACAACCGCACGGTCATCTTTGGCCTTAGAGATGAAATTCAATATATGTTTTCATATATTGAACATTTGCTTACCAACCCACCACCACCACCAACTCCACCATCCTCTCCAATAATCCCTCCACCACAATTCTCACCCATTACTCCACCATCACCATCATGCTCTCCAAATTAAGCATATGACATGCTTAATAAATAAAGCCTTTACCCTCCATTTTGCTTGCAAGCTCTATGAAGTCTATGTACCCTTTGCATGATGATGTATTTCTATTGTTGTTAGCTTATGTAATTGCTAATATCTTGTATTTTTCTCTACTTGTACTTGCATTGTTGTGTCTTGACACAACAATTATTCTAATATGAATGCTTCTTTCTTTCCTTATTACATTATATTTGTGTGCATGTCTATACTTGTGCTTCTAATATTTTTGTTTTGCAAGCATTCCATAGCTCGTTCTCTTGGTGCCCCCAAACGAGGGGGAGTACACATCAAGGGGGAGTTTCTACCCGTCAAAATTTTCACGAAAGAAAACTTGTCGGCTTAACCCTTTTGATGAAACAAAAAGGGGGAGAAGTACATATAAACTCACTAAAATACTTGTTTATAAACTAATTTTTGAGTTAATGAGTTTAAGTTTTGTAATCATCAAAAAGGGGGAGATTGTTGATATAAATAATGTTTGTGAATGTTATTAATATTTTTCAATAAACCTATGTTTTGATAATCACAAAACTTAAATCAAATTAAGTCAAGAATAAGGCATAAACAAGTATTTGGTGACAAATATTTACCTCTACATCTTATATCACTTAAGGTATGCATAAACTTAGTAACTTATGCATTACATGATCAAAGGAAATTTTATATTAATACATAACATTATATAAAATGATTTTAACATTTTATATATATTTGTAAATCATTTTTGGTAAAGCTTTATTAAACCACAAAAATATGATTTCAAATTTCCAACCAAAAAGGGAAAATTTTATCCAGAGAATCTTTTCAAACGTTCAGGAGGGCGGCCCCCTTAATTTTACTAGGCGGCCCCCTTAATCATTAAGGGGACCGGCCTATAATTAAGGGGACCGGCAACGCTTCCGAACAGTAAAATCTGGCCCTTTAAATACTGGATCATTTTGCACTTTTTCCTTACCTTTTTGCACTATAATGTCACACCCCCAAAATACCTGAACGGCAGCGGTATGGAATACCTGAGGGTGTAACGGATCATAGCACACAAGCAAGGAAATATTGAACGACCTAAAGTGTCGTTTATAAAATACATCGTTTGATTCATTCAAAATATTCAAAGTTATAAAACATAGGTCCCAAAAGTTAGAAAAGGTTTAAGGAAACAAGTTTAGTACAATCAAACGATAGTTCAAAGTGCATGAAATCCAAAAGTGACGCGTCATCCTTGATACACAAAGTGACTCCATGCAATGCCATGAGAAATGCCTTAGTTACCTGAGAAATACATTGCGAAAAACGGTCAACATAAAGTTGGTGAATAATCATAGGTTTATAAGTAAAATTTAGTGTATAAATGCCATAAGTAATGCCATGAAATAGGATGTCCGGAAAGTATATACATTGGCTCTTAAGCTCATGACCCCGAAGCTAGACGATACTTGGCCCCAATGAGTGTTTACCAGACACTCTAATAATAAAGACATGAAATGCATTCGTCCCATTTGGAGCAACCCAAACACGAATGGAGGCGTCACCCTCGATAGATCTATCCACTCACTCTCGCTTAGTACTAGAAATTAACGGTCCATGATATAATAAGGGGACTTGTCAAGACGTGGTAATTAGGCAACTTAAGCAATGTATGAATTTTATACTTAGGCATGTACACAAAAATAAGTAATGCAATGTATTCTCCCCCGTGGGATTTGAAATCAAAATATAGAATTAAAACGGGGCTATGAGAACTCACCTCGAAGTGATGGTACAAAGATGGTGCAATGAGGTGAAAGTAGTCGGGACAATGAGGCGCGAGTACTAGCCGCAACCTAAATGAATAACCATGATCTAACTTAGATCAAGCCGTAATGAAATGAATGCACATGCACATGATACTCATACCACTCGTAATTTGAAAATACTAGTTATCGTCATGGTAAAATAGATTCCATACTTAGGAAAATAAGTACTTATATAGGAGTATATAACTTGTCGTACTATCTCGTTAGAAAGTGTTAGCGTTAAATTCCTTGTATTGAAAACCTTGAAATATGTCGTTAAGTCGTATAAGTATTCTCTCGGGTCGTACGTATTCGTTTGATAAGAAAATAGTCCTTAGTAATATTTTCTAGAAAATATACCGTTTGGCGCGTACGTTATTATTTTTATTTGTGTCCATATATATATATATAGTTTGACGATGTTAGAATGGGTATAACTTTGTCGTTTTAGGCTCGTTTTCCTTGTTCTTTATGTCCACGGATTCGTCTTTGTATATACTAGTATATTTTAGATAACTTGGCTCTTTTAGGTTACGTTCAATGCCTCAAAATACCTGTCGTATTCTGCCAAACAGCAAGTAGTTTTCTAAGAAAAATAGTTTTCGTCGTTAAATTTGCAAAAATCATAACTCCTTCGTTATAAACTCGTTTTAATCTGTTTTTTCGCCTAAAGTTTCGTTTTTGAATGTATTTTCTAAATCTTTGGTCAAAAATAAACCATCATCCACTGATTTTCCCACGAATTTAAAATAGGGATAGTAGGTATATCAAAAGTTTCAAAAACCATTTTCAAGTCTCTAAACTAGTTCCATCATCCATCAATCCACTTTCAAACACCACAAAGCTAATCTAATCCTACCATACACCTTCTTAGGGTGTCATGGGTCCTTAAACATCATCAATCCACTAGGTCTAACAAGAGTTTCATATGTTTCCATTTCTAGGGCTTCAAAGTTAATATATACAAAAATGGAGTGGTACAAGATGATGCATGTATAAGATCTTGTAAGAAAATTATATAAACATAATAATAACTTGTAAAAAATCATAAAAATGAGTTTGTTTACTTACTTGATGGTTTAGAGAGTTTAGATGATAAAAAGCCTACTAATCCTTGAGTTTTTATTTCAAAACTCTAACAAGGATGATTATATAAACTAGTTTATAATATGATCTTGTAAAATTTGTCCTCCTTGCTCCTTGATTACCCTAATTCGAACCACACTCAAGAGAAAATGAAGAGAAAAGTTTTCTAGTTGCAAGAAAAGTGATTTTTGTGATAAAAGTGTGAAAAAAAGTTTTATTTATACAAAGAGACATAAGTTTGGTGACATTTAATTTGGTTGGTGAGGTTATTAAAGTTTGAAGACTTTAGGGGGGGGGGGGGGGGGTTGGCCGGTTCTAGGGAGTAAAAAGGGGGGAAATGTTTGGTGATTAGTTAGTAAAATTAGTATTAGTAGTAAAGTGTAGTTAGGTTAGGTTTAGGTTTAAGGTTTAATCGGGTACCGGGTTTGTTAAAAATAAGTTTTGTTGAAGTTATTCGGGTCATAATAAAGTTATAAAATTTGTAAAAATATGTCGGGTACAAGTACGGAGAGTTTGGGTGATTATCGTTTAATTTTGGTGAAAACCGGCGTTATTAAGTTAAACGTACGATACGTAATAGTTAAATTTCCAAAATACCGGGTAAATTAATATTATAGTTTTTATATTGTAAAAATGAGTATAAAAATGTATTGGGATCATAGTCGGGAGTGTCGAACATGTTAGACACTTTTATAGTTCGCGTATTAGCGTTTATTTAAAATAAACGTACGTAACTCGTTAATCGTACCAAAAGTATAAATTTAATTATCCTACGAGTGGAATAGTATGCAAGTGCCCTAATAATGATATGTCGACTATTTCTAGTCCGTATGAAATGTCCCTGATTATAATGCATGAATTCGCTCCTGAACCAATACGGTTACGCGAATTTGAACACTCGTAAACTAAATTTACGATGACATGAGTAATGCACGTGAATAGTGGTTTTCTCTCGGAAATGAATAGTGTCAAGTGAATAGTAAAATTTCTGAATATGTCTCGGAATGTCAAATTGACCTCAAAAATGATGAATAGTAAAACGATGAATAGTGATCGATGAATAGTAATTTGTGAATAGTAGAATATCGAAGTTTGGAAAAATGACCTGAAATTGTGGGTTGTGACAGTCGCCCATCCAAAAAGGAATTCAGTCCCTGAATTCAGTTAGTGTTGGTCTCGGTACTAGGCTCGGTGAAAAGTTGTGGATACTTGTGTCGCATTTGGTCTTCTCGTTCCCAAGTAAACTCGGGTCCTCTTCGAGAATTCCAGCGAACCTTCACGATCGGAATTCGACTTTGTTTCAACTGTTTGATCTCGCGATCCATTATTTCAACTGGTTCTTCCACAAAGTTAAGCTTGTCATCGAGTTGTATTTCTTCTAATGGTATAATGGCAGACTCGTCCGAAAGACATTTCTTGAGGTTCGAAACATGAAACGTGTTATGTACGTTGCTAAGTTCTGATGGAAGTTCAAGCTTGTAAGCAACCGGACCAATCCTCTCCAGGATCTTGAATGGTCCAATGTATCTCGGGTTCAATTTCCCACGTTTTCCAAATCGTATTACGCCTTTCCAAGGCGAGACTTTCAACATAACTTTGTCTCCGACCTGAAATTCCAATGGTTTGCGTCGAACATCTGCGTAGCTTTTCTGTCGACTTCTAGCAGTTTCGAGTCTCTCTCGAATTTGAATTATCTTTTCTGTTGTTTCTTGTACCATTTCCGGGCCAGTACATTGTACTTCACCGACTTCGGCCCAACAAACTGGAGATCGACACTTACGACCATAAAGTGCCTCAAATGGTGCAGCCTTAATGCTCGAATGGTAGCTGTTGTTATAGGAAAATTCGATCAACGGCAAATGGTTAGCCCAACCATTTCCAAAATCAATCACACATGCTCTAAGCATGTCCTCAAGGGTCTGAATAGTTCTCTCACTCTGACCATCGGTCTGAGGATGGTAAGCAGTGCTCATGTCTAATTTGGATCCAAAAGAATCTTGTAATGACCGCCAAAAGTTCGAAGTAAAACGACTATCTTTGTCGGAAATGATGGAAACTGGTGCACCGTGTCTTGAGACTATTTCCTTGACATAAAGTCTAGCAAGTTGTTCCATCGTATAAGTCTCTCTAATGGGTATGAAATGAGCTGATTTGGTAAGTCGGTCAATGATTACCCAAATAGCATCGAAACCTCCTGACGTCTTTGGAAGTTTAGTGACAAAATCCATAGCAATACGTTCCCACTTCCATTGTGGAATTTCTGGTTGTTGAAGTAACCCTGACGGTTTCTGGTATTCGGCTTTCACTTTAGCACAAGTAAGACATTTGCTGACGTACGTAGCTATTTCTGCTTTCATGTTCGGCCACCAATAAAGCTTTTTGAGATCCTGATACATCTTATCAGAACCTGGATGAATAGAGTACTTCGACTTGTGTGATTCATGCATAATCAATTCTCGCACTCCACCATAGAGTGGTATCCAACTTCGGTCCTTGAAGCATAACACTCCATCCGATCTCTTTACAAAGCCATTTTCGCTTTCTGGCATACCATAAAGTTTCTCATGCGGTCGGTTTTCTTCCTTGAGAGCCTCAATCTGAGCTTCTAGAATTTTCGATGGCAATGGCGAAATGATAGTCATTCCCAATGACCTAACTCTCAAAGGTTTGAGTCGTTCTTTTCGGCTAAGTGCATCTGCTACAACATTCGCTTTCCCTGGGTGATATCGAATTTCACAATCGTAATCACTCAACAACTCTAGCCAACGACGTTGTCTCATATTAAGTTCCTTCTGATCGAGTATATGTTGTAAGCTCTTGTGGTCGGTAAAAATTACACACTTAGTACCATAAAGGTAGTGTCTCCAAATCTTGAGTGCAAAAACTACCGCACCCAATTCCAAGTCGTGAGTAGTGTAATTCTTCTCGTGTATCTTAAGCTGTCTAGATGCATAAGCTATCACCTTCTCGTGTTGCATTAGCACAGCTCCAAGTCCTTGATGCGAAGCATCGCAATATACCACAAAGTTCTCAATACCTTCATGTAGTGACAAAATCGGTGCGCTACACAGCTTTCGTTTCAATAGTTGAAACGCGGACTCTTATTTTTCTCCCCACTCGTACTTTTCATTCTTTTGTGTCAGTTTCGTCAACGGCTTCGCTATCTTAGAAAACCCTTCAATAAACCTTCTGTAATATCCGGCAAGTCCTAGGAATTGACGAATTTCCGTAGGAGACTTGGGCGTAGCCCAATCCTTAACTGCCTCGATCTTTGCCGGGTCGACTTGTAAACCTTGGCTATCAATGACGTGACCAAGAAATTGAACTCTTCGTATCCAAAAATCACACTTAGAAAACTTGGCATACAATTGCTCCTTCCTGAGTAGTTCCAGGATTGTTCTGAGGTGTTCTTCGTGATCTTCCTTACTCTTGGAATAAATCAAGATATCGTCAATGAATACGATCACAAACTTATCAAGATACGGTTTGCACACCCTATTCATGAGATCCATAAATACCGCAGGTGCGTTGGTTAATCCAAAAGGCATCACTTGAAATTCATAATGACCATAGCGTGTTCTAAATGCCGTCTTCGGGATATCCTCTTCCCGAACCTTAAGTTGATGGTAACCGGATCTTAAATCAATCTTGGAATAAAAACTAGAACCTTGTAACTGGTCGAACAAGTCGTCAATTCTGGGGAGTGGATAACGGTTCTTAACCGTTAACTTGTTCAGCTCATGATAGTCGATGCACATTCTGAAAGTTCCGTCCTTCTTCTTCACAAACAAAACCGGCGCTCCCCAAGGCGAGGAACTCGGTCTAATGAATCCTTTGTCCAAAATTTCTTGTAATTGATTCGACAATTCTTGCATTTCCGAAGGTGCAAGTCTATACGGTGCTCGTGCAATCGGTGCAGCTCCTGGCACTAATTCAATTTGAAACTCAACTTGGCGTGTAGGCGGAAGTCCTGGCAATTCTTCCGGAAAAACTTCTTGAAATTCCTTAACAATTGGCACGTCTTCAAGTCGTTTCTCATCCGACTTCTTCTCCGTGATGTGAGCCAAGAATGCATAACAACCCTTCTTTATGTACTTCTCGGTCTTAATGCACGATATAATACTAAGTCTGGTTCCACTTCGCTCTCCACGAACAACCAAAGTTTGACCGTTAAAAGGAAGGTGAACAACTTTCTCATCACAAATAATTCTCGCTCGATGCCGAGATAACCAATCCATACCGATCACAACGTCGAAACTTCCAAGTTCTACAGGCATAAGGTCTATATTGAATGGATGGTTTAGGAAATTTATGGTGCAACCACGAACAATGGTGTTGGTGTTAACTAAAGATCCATCGGCTAATTCAACGATATAGGAAATGTCTAATGGGGTTGGTTCTATGTTAAGCAAAGGTGCAAATGCAATAGAAACAAAACTTCTATCCGCTCCTGAATCAAATAAAATGGATGCATAACGATTATTAACGAGGAACGTACCCGCAACAACATTCGGGTCTTCTTTGATATCGTCTCCTCCCATGACATAAGCTCTTCCTCGAGCCATTCCATTTTGGTTTCCTGTTCCTTGATTCTTCTTCTTCGGGCACTCATTCCTAAAGTGTCCAAGTTCTCCACAGCCAAAACACGTTACCGGTGGTTTCTGATTGTCAACCACGATTGGAAGTCTACAATCTTTGATGTGGTGACCAACCTTCTTGCAATTGCCACAAATATCTGGACAACGACCTGGGTTATGATGCTTCTGACACCTTTCGCACTTAGGTAGGTTACCAGTGTAACCTTTTCTGTCATTTGGTCCTGCAGCATAAACCTTTGCTACTTCCTGTCTCTTAGGTGGCGGCTGAACAGCATTTCCACTTTGGTTGTAATCAAACCTCCTCTTGTTGTTGTTATTGTTGTTTGGATTGTTGTTTCGGTAATTGGGATAGTTGCGGTTCCGATTGTTGTTATAGTTGTTGTTGTTTCGAGTGTTGGTGTAGTTGGTGTTGTTTGAACGGTTATTGTTGTTGACAGCAGCTTTTCCTTTTACCACTTGGACCATGAGTTTCTGAGTTATACGAATAGCCTCTTCCATTGATTGAGGGTCAAAAGAAATCACATCTCCTCGAACACTTTCGGGCAATCCACCAACAAAGTTTTCCATCTTTTTCTCATCATCGGGAACCATAGTTGGACATAGTGCAGCCAACTCCTGAAATCTCCTAAAATAAGTCTCAATGTCATCACCTTTAGTCACAAGCTCATAAAATTCCGTTTCCATCTTTTGCACCTCGGTACGAGGGCAAAACTTCTTTGTCATCAATTTCTTGAATTCCTCCCAAGTAAGCTTGTGAGCATTTTCCATACCAATCGGCTGAGCATACGAATTCCACCAAGACATAGCTTCATCGAGAAGCATACCTGTAGCAAACTTCACCTTGCTAACGTCCGGGCATTCACACATGAGAAATACATTCTCAGTCTTTTCAAACCAGCGGATTAGAGCAACCGCTCCTTCAGTGCCCTTAAATTTGATAGGATCACTAATCTTGAAGTCTTTCCATGTACATTCACGCCTAGCAGTGGGTGGTTCAACGACCTCTGTATTAGAAGCAGCCTCAGCAGCCCTTGCAGCAACCTCAGCTCTCTCAATCTCTAGAGCTTCTGCAATACTATCCCTGACCAACTTGCGGATAGCGGCTTGAGTCATAGCGGACGTTTCTGGTGCAGTCTTACTCTTCCTTGGTGCCATACTTCTGATAAATCACAATGGAAATAACCATGAGAAAAATCATAATAGAAATAGTCATTGTACCAAGGATATACACCCACAACACGTATATAAATATACAACCACAACAAATATAAATACAACCACGACACGTACGAGTACAACCACAATCTGTCTAGATATCACCACGACAAGTATATATATACAACCACAACAACCACGTCACGTATATATACAACCACAACCTGTGTCGATACAACCACAACATGTACGAATACAACCACGACATGTATAAATGTGATAATAATAAAGAGCAACCACGAAACATCATAAATATAATCACAACACATGAATATAATACATGAAAATTTCGGCCTACATGGACCGATATAATATATAGCACAACATTTCCACATAGTAGAGTCGCACTTGATAATTTTTGTTTGTACAACAATCAAAAGGCTACAAGTTCTTGAACTATGTCCCACATCCCGGGACTAGGAAAATAATACAAGCTAATATAATACCAGTCTACGTCTAGGCTCCTCCCGGTGCTCTAGATGGTCCAGGCTCTCCCCTCAAGCGGCGAATCTCACGATCCATCGCAACCACGATCTCCTCAAGATACTCAAGTCGTAACTGAGAAGAAGCATCCCTACGCTCCAAAACAACTACTCTCTCTCGAAGCAATGTCAACTGGTCTACCTGCTCCCACTGGGTCTCCTGTGTTGCCTGAGCTCTATCTCGAATCTCAGGTAACTCATCCCTAAGTAGCTCAATCTCCTCCTGATGCCTCAACTGTCGTGCCTCGAGTCCATGGTATGACACATCAATACTAACCCTGCCCTGAATCAAATCCTCAACCTGCTCCTCAACAGTCTCAAGTCGAGTGGTAATGATCTCATCAACTCTATACCCCAACCTATCTACTTGCTCCTGCTGAGCACCCATCTGATCCTCTAATGTAACGGCTGTAGGGCTCCTAGCCGCAGCCGCTCTAGAACTCTCACCTATGTGGTACTCTGGTGGTGGTGAAAAGTCATCAGTCTCAGTGGTAGGTGAATCTGGAGTGGTAAGCCTTGCACGCTTCCTGAGCGGCAAGAGTGAGGTAGGCATAGGAGTAGTAGTGGGTAAAGCTGGTGGTGGTGGTGTAGGCACAGTAGGACTAGGGAGACTCCTATAAGTAGATGTAGCATAACGAACTCTCTTCCTAGGGCCCTGAACAGTCTTATCCCTAGGGAACATAAGTCTCGGCTCTGAATGGATAGTAGTAGTAGGAGATGATGGTATGTCAGTAGGTATAGTAGGATGGACATGGGGAGTAGGAGCCGTCTCCTCCTCCTCGAAGGGTTCGGTATCATCATCTGACGCCAAAAGTGGCAACTCAGGTGTAGGAGAAACAAGTGGTGAAACAGCAGTGGAGGACACAGAGCCCTTATCATCAGAATCTGATATGGTGTAAAGTATGACAGTGTCGGGATTCGAAGACATGACTCTGTGATAATCAAGGTGAAATAAATAAATAACTCGCAATAATGGCATCACCCGAAATAAGTAAATATGCACTTATGATGAAATGATGATATGCTATGATGGTGTGGTTATAGTCTAGGGTCTATGATGCAACCTAGTTCGCTATAACCTTGGCTCTGGTACCAATCTGTCACACCCCCAAAATACCTGAACGGCAGCGGAATGGAATACCTGAGGGTGTAACGGATCATAGCACACAAGCAAGGAAATATTGAACGACCTAAAGTGTCGTTTATAAAATACATCGTTTGATTCATTCAAAATATTCAAAGTTATAAAACATAGGTCCCAAAAGTTAGAAAAGGTTTAAGGAAACAAGTTTAGTACAATCAAACGATAGTTCAAAGTGCATGAAATCCAAAAGTGACGCGTCATCCTTGATACACAAAGTGACTCCATGCAATGCCATGAGAAATGCCTTAGTTACCTGAGAAATACATTGCGAAAAACGGTCAACATAAAGTTGGTGAATAATCATAGGTTTATAAGTAAAATTTAGTGTATAAATGCCATAAGTAATGCCATGAAATAGGATGTCCGGAAAGTATATACATTGGCTCTTAAGCTCATGACCCCGAAGCTAGACGATACTTGGCCCCAATGAGTGTTTACCAGACACTCTAATAATAAAGACATGAAATGCATTCGTCCCATTTGGAGCAACCCAAACACGAATGGAGGCGTCACCCTCGATAGATCTATCCACTCACTCTCGCTTAGTACTAGAAATTAACGGTCCATGATATAATAAGGGGACTTGTCAAGACGTGGTAATTAGGCAACTTAAGCAATGTATGAATTTTATACTTAGGCATGTACACAAAAATAAGTAATGCAATGTATTCTCCCCCGTGGGATTTGAAATCAAAATATAGAATTAAAACGGGGCTATGAGAACTCACCTCGAAGTGATGGTACAAAGATGGTGCAATGAGGTGAAAGTAGTCGGGACAATGAGGCGCGAGTACTAGCCGCAACCTAAATGAATAACCATGATCTAACTTAGATCAAGCCGTAATGAAATGAATGCACATGCACATGATACTCATACCACTCGTAATTTGAAAATACTAGTTATCATCATGGTAAAATAGATTCCATACTTAGGAAAATAAGTACTTATATAGGAGTATATAACTTGTCGTACTATCTCGTTAGAAAGTGTTAGCGTTAAATTCCTTGTATTGAAAACCTTGAAATATGTCGTTAAGTCGTATAAGTATTCTCTCGGGTCGTACGTATTCGTTTGATAAGAAAATAGTCCTTAGTAATATTTTCTAGAAAATATACCGTTTAGCGCGTACGTTATTATTTTTATTTGTGTCCATATATATATATATAGTTTGACGATGTTAGAATGGGTATAACTTTGTCGTTTTAGGCTCGTTTTCCTTGTTCTTTATGTCCACGGATTCGTCTTTGTATATACTAGTATATTTTAGATAACTCGGCTCTTTTAGGTTACGTTCAATGCCTCAAAATACCCGTCGTATTCTGCCAAACAGCAAGCAGTTTTCTAAGAAAAATAGTTTTCGTCGTTAAATTTGCAAAAATCATAACTCCTTCGTTATAAACTCGTTTTAATCCGTTTTTTTCGCCTAAAGTTTCGTTTTTGAATGTATTTTCTAAATCTTTGGTCAAAAATAAACCATCATCCACTGATTTTCCCACGAATTTAAAATAGGGACAGTAGGTATATCAAAAGTTTCAAAAACCATTTTCAAGTCTCTAAACTAGTTCCATCATCCATCAATCCACTTTCAAACACCACAAAGCTAATCTAAGCCTACCATACACCTTCTTAGGGTGTCATGGGTCCTTAAACATCATCAATCCACTAGGTCTAACAAGAGTTTCATATGTTTCCATTTCTAGGGCTTCAAAGTTAATATATACAAAAATGGAGTGGTACAAGATGATGCATGTATAAGATCTTGTAAGAAAATTATATAAACATAATAATAACTTGTAAAAAATCATAAAAATGAGTTTGTTTACTTACTTGATGGTTTAGAGAGTTTAGATGATAAAAAGCCTACTAATCCTTGAGTTTTTATTTCAAAACTCTAACAAGGATGATTATATAAACTAGTTTATAATATGATCTTGTAAAATTTGTCCTCCTTGCTCCTTGATTACCCTAATTCGAACCACACTCAAGAGAAAATGAAGAGAAAAGTTTTCTAGTTGCAAGAAAAGTGATTTTTGTGATAAAAGTGTGAAAAAAAGTTTTATTTATACAAAGAGACATAAGTTTGGTGACATTTAATTTGGTTGGTGAGGTTATTAAAGCTTGAAGACTTTAGGGGGGGGGGGGGGGGGGTTGGCCGGTTCTAGGGAGTAAAAAGGGGGGAAATGTTTGGTGATTAGTTAGTAAAATTAGTATTAGTAGTAAAGTGTAGTTAGGTTAGGTTTAGGTTTAAGGTTTAATCGGGTACCGGGTTTGTTAAAAATAAGTTTTGTTGAAGTTATTCGGGTCATAATAAAGTTATAAAATTTGTAAAAATATGTCGGGTACAAGTACGGAGAGTTTGGGTGATTATCGTTTAATTTTGGTGAAAACCGGCGTTATTAAGTTAAACGTACGATACGTAATAGTTAAATTTCCAAAATACCGGGTAAATTAATATTATAGTTTTTATATTGTAAAAATGAGTATAAAAATGTATTGGGATCATAGTCGGGAGTGTCGGACATGTTAGACACTTTTATAGTTCGCGTATTAGCGTTTATTTAAAATAAACGTACGTAACTCGTTAATCGTACCAAAAGTATAAATTTAATTATCCTACGAGTGGAATAGTATGCAAGTGCCCTAATAATGATATGTCGACTATTTCTAGTCCGTATGAAATGTCCCTGACTATAATGCATGAATTCGCTCCTGAACCAATACGGTTACGCGAATTTGAACACTCGTAAACTAAATTTACGATGACATGAGTAATGCACGTGAATAGTGGTTTTCTCTCGGAAATGAATAGTGTTAAGTGAATAGTAAAATTTCTGAATATGTCTCGGAATGTCAAATTGACCTCAAAAACGATGAATAGTAAAACGATGAATAGTGATCGATGAATAGTAATTTGTGAATAGTAGAATATCGAAGTTTGGAAAAATGACCTGAAATTGTGGGTTGTGACATATAAACTTTCTGATCCAATCTTCTTCTCTAGATCTAAAATCCTTTGATCATATATTTCATAAGTCTTTGTTTCCAAATGATCCAAAGCTTCATCCATTCAAGTGCAAGAAGAAGAACACTTCTCTACATCCATCTTATTGTAGTGGTGTTGTGTATTGCTAGTTTCATTTAGTACTAGTGATAGCTAATTGATAAGGTGTTGTGAATATTTGTTGATTGTATAATCTTGGTGTGTTGTAAACTAGTTTAGTAGTAGTGACTTAGTTGTGCATAGAAGAAGGTGTGAAGATTGATAAGGTGTGAAGACGGTGTGAAGTCTTGAAGAAGGTGTGAAGGTGTGATTAAGGTGTGAAGATCACGTGGTGTGATATTTGGTGTGAGATTGGTTCTAGCTACGATTAGAACTCGACATTTAGCTTAGTGTCGTTAACTTGTGTAAGCCAAGGTGTGTAAGGTTTCTCCACCATAAGGAGTTTGTTGACATAGTGAAGAAAACTCTCGAGTGTGGTACTCGGGGAGTGGAGTAGGGCAAGGAAGGTGTCCTTGTAGCCGAACCACTATAAATTCGCGTGTTGTGGTTTGATCTTTCTAACTCTATCTTTTCTTCATTATATTTCAATACTTTCAATATTAGTTTTGAATTGCTTATATTGGTTGTTGCTTGAATTCACTTAAGATCGAATCGAAAGTTTTTATAACCAACAAAATATTTTGTAAATAAATTTAAAAGGACATAAAACTATTCAACCCCCCCCCCCTTCTAGTTTTCCACAGTTCAGCCATTGATAAAGAATAAGAAATTAGGGTTGGGAGTTCTGAAAAATGTTGAAATGGCTTTTGAAATTTTATAGCAAGAGGGAATCAGTTAATTTGGGAGTGGGATTTGCACGTCTTGGTTAATTATGGAAGTTACCAAACGTGGAATGAAACTGATATGAATTATTGGAAAGAAATCTTTGACCAATAATCAACTAAAGCTAATCCCAATTAAACTGACTCATCCGAAGAAACCAAGTCAAACGGTTAAAACCAAATGGTCAATCCGCAGAAAATAGTCAAACGTTGACTACGGTCAACCATTCATTAAACAAAACCTTCCGCAGAATCAATCAGCAGAATCTTCCCTTCAGTGGAAACCAAATATCTTTGAAAAAGATCTCTTAATTCAAATTTCAAAGAGCCCTTAATTATCTCCAAACTACCTCGCATTAATGGTAATAAAGACACACGGTTGGGTGATCTTATAAATAAAGGCTAATTATCCCCAAATCTCTCCACTTCAAATCAAATCCCTAATTACAAATCTTCTATTCAACAATACATCCATGGCGTCCAATCAACATATCATCAACCTTTCTTCTGACTCTTTTGATATGTCAGACTCACTAACATCTCCACCACCACTCAATATGCCAACACGTCCTCATGGTCTCACAAAGGAACAAGCCAAGAAAAAGAGACATGATGTGCCTGCTCCTAGTTCATCATCAGAAGATCTTCCACCATACTCTTCTAAAATCGATGATCCAGAGTACCAGAGAGAGATGGAGAGAAGGTGGAATGAATTGGAGAGGGCAAACAGAGTTCCCAATCCTGAGGAGTCTCCCTTCATCTTCACTTCTTCTGATGAAGAGGATGATGATAATGATGCACTTTACAACCCTACAACCCCTGAGAAGCCTCAGTCCTCTCGTCCAAGAAAAAGAAAATTAAATTCCCCATTGCCAAAGACCAGAAAGGTTGTGTTAGGTTTTCCCTGTCCTCAGTGGCAAGGACTCTTCAAAATCAACAACAAAGGCAAGGAGAAGACTGTGGAAGGCAAGGGCAAAGGCAAAGTAGAATAGGAACTTGTTGTTAATCTTTCAATTTCATTTTCTTGTATTGTACTTCAGAAGAATCAATAAAAATTTGCCTTGTTAATTTTTACTTGTTTTAATTCTTCTAATAGATTAGCATTCCCCTGAATAAATTGATCTTGAATAAGCCATCAGCAGGAACACACTTAACAACAAAATAGATGGTATCCATAGCATGTTGGTCAAACCATTGACTTTCATCCGAAGAATCCACTTAAGTGGACAACTTGCACAATTAGTAATTGCTACTGACTCAACTACCTCCCATTTACTTACATTAACTCACATTAAACCCAAATCATGTCTTTATAAAGAATTCTTCAAGTCATAATCAACTTACCATCCCACAAATAACATATCCCAAAATCTTTCTCACCTTAAATCATGAAGCCAACCCCCAAAGTCATTGAAATCTCTTATGATTCATCAGACTCTACCTTTGACATACCTCAAATCCAAAGATCATACTATTACTTAGGTGAAGGTCCTTCAGAGTTTTGTCCATCTCCAACCTCATCAGAAGAAACCACTGAAGCTAAGGAAACACCAATTCCTCTAGCTATGGTTGTCCCTGATTTCACTCCTGTCACTGCATTCTTGACCAGTGAAATGGAAAGGGTATGTGCATATATGAGGAGGATTGCAGTTCCTGAAGAGCCATAGTCCTCAAGAAAAAGCAAGGGTCCATTGAAGGTGGTCCTTGGTCTTGCTGCTCCCAAGCTCTGGAACAAAGATATGCAATCCAGAGGAGTTCACAATAAAATGCCAGACCCAAAGAACTTGGGCAAAGGAAAGAGAAAGATGGAGTAGGGGGTTGATACTTAGGGATGTGGTGGTTGTTGGTGGTTGTTTGTTGTTGTTCGATGTAATTTGTGTTTCTTCTGATGACAGATCTTGATGTACCAAGCTTTCCACTGATGAATAAAATATCTTACTTTAATGTCTTTACATCTAATTCCACTGAATGTAGATCTTTGTATATCAGCAGAAACATGACCTAAAACCAAACATTCAAACAAAACACAAAACACAAAAGAACAACCAAAATAATATAGAAGATTAGTAATAACCTGCAAAAGAGAGTTAGTAAACATAATAATCTACATAAATACAACATGTACAATCCTCCCCTGAGGCTTATGCCTCCCCTCAAACATAGCATTCAAGGGTTAACCATCCCAATGTTGACAACTAGGTGATTAAACCTAGGTCCATCAAAAGCTTTTGTTAACAAATCAGCCACATTATCATCAGTATGAATTTTAAGCACTTGAATTAGATGCTTCTCATTTGCATCTCTTATAAAATGGTGCCTAATTTCTATATGTTTAGTTCTCTGATGAAAAACAGGATTTTTAACAATAGAAATAGTACTTTGATTATCAATGTAGATTTTAGTGTTCATAAAGTTAAACCCATAATCCAACATCTGATTTTGAATCCAAAGTACCTGACCACAGCAATTGGCAGCAGCAACATATTCTGCTTCAGTAGTAGAAGTAGCCACTATGGTTTGTTTCTTGCATTGCCAAGAGATGAGTCTTCGACCAAGAAATTGACAACCTCCTGTTGTGGATTTCCTATCCAAATTAGCTCCAGCATAGTCACTATCACTGTAAGCCTCCAATACAAATGGTGATTCCCTTGGGTACCAAAGGCCTAGTTTGGGTTGGCCCTTGATGTACTTGAAAATTTTCTTCACTGCATTGAGATGGGAAGTCAGTGGAGTGACTTGATGTCTTGAGCAAGGACTGACAGCAAAGGTAATGTCAGGCCTAGAAGCTGTGAGATACATAAGTGATCCTACCATGGACCTATAAAGATGAACATTCACAGCCTCATCTTGCTCATTTGGATTCTTAAGCTTGGGTGGTTCATATGGAGTGGTAGCAGTCCTCAAGAGTTCAAAGTCAAACTTTTTCAAAATATCTTTTACATACTTCTCCTGATGAATAAAGATCCCTTCAGGTTGTTGTTTGACTTGCAGCCCTAAGAAAAAGGTTAACTCCCCCATTGCACTCATTTGAAATTCACCTTTCATCAATTCTTCAAATTCCCTGCACCATGCCTCCTTTGTGGATCCAAAGATAATGTCATCCACATATACCTGTACTAAAATGATGTCCCTGGAGTTTTTCTTAATAAAGAGGGTTTTGTCAATAGCCCATCTTCTGTAGCCATGCTCCAAAAGAAATGTAGACAGTCTAGCATACCATGCTCTTGGTGCTTGGTGAAGTCCATAAAGTTCCTTGACAACTTTGTACACTTTCTTAGGTTGATGGGGGTCTTCAAAGCCCTGTGGTTGAGTAACATATACTTCCTCTTCAATTTTGCCATAGAGGAAGGCACTCTTGATATCCATCTGATAGACCTTAAACCCCATATATGAGGCAAAAGCTAAAAACAGTCTAATTGCCTCAACCCTAGCAACTGGTGCAAAGACCTCAGTGTAGTCAATCCCTTCTTTTTGTCTGAAACCTTGAGCCACCAATCTTACCTTATTTCTGACCACAATACCTCTGGCATCCCTCTTGCATTTTAAGATCCACTTGGTCCCAATTGCAATTTTCCCTGCAGGAAGATCAACAAGAACCCAAACATCTTGATTCTTGAATTGTTGCATCTCTTCCTGCATAGCTTCAACCCAACTAGGTTCAGTCAATGCCTATTTAGTGCTTGTTGGCTCAACTTGGGACAAGAAACAACCAAACAAACAATGCTTCTGATCTGTGTGATTGTCTCTCTTCTGAGTGGATACATAAATCAAAAATGCACATTGCCCAAACTTGGTATTCTTAATGGCACTCCTGGTGAGTACCATAGCATTTGGATCACCAAGTATGTTATCTTGTGGATGAATGGTGTTGATCCTTTTAGTTGCTACAGGATTAACATCAATGGAGGTATCAAGATTGGTTAAAGTAGGAGCAAAGTCTTCATCATAAGAAGCTGATTGAAAAATGCAATCACTTTGCTCTACATTAGCAAGATCCCACATCATCAGCAGATTTGGCATCAGAGGCTTCTTTGTTAGGAGGATCTGCTATTTGAATTGGTAGAGTAGTTACAACAATAGTGGGTTCATCACATTTTGAATCACTGTCTGAATCATCTTGTAGGGTACCTGCATTGTTAGAAGATGACACTTGTATACCTGCAGAGGGGTTAGTTTTATGTCTAGCATAACCCAAATAATTTGTAAGATAATCAAGGTCAAAATACCATTCTTGACCTTTTCCTTGAACATTTACATTCTCCTCCAGAAATTTCAGGTTAAGAGTCTCTTCTATCTTCTTTTCAGCCAAGTTATATACCCTGTAGGCCTTGCTATGAGCTGAGTAACCAACAATATACCCTTCAGCAGCTTTTGCTTCAAATTTGCCTAAGTGATCACTTGTATTAAGAATGGTCACCTGACAACCAAAAGGTTTCAAGTGTTCAATGGTAGGCTTCTTCCCTGTCAATAGCTCATAGGGTGTCTTATTGTGAGGTCTAGTAATCAACACCCTATTTAATACATAACAGGCAGTGCCAACTGCCTCAGTCCAAAACATGGTGGGAAGTTTAGAGTCAGCAAGCATAGATCTTGCAGCCTCTATAAGGGTTCTATTCTTCCTTTCAGCAACTCCATTATGTTGTGGAGTCCTAGGAGTGCTATAGTCTCTCTTAATACCCTTTAAACCACAGAGTTCAATGAGATTAGCATTTTTGAACTCTGTCCCATTGTCACACCTTATACCTTTAATCTTCTTGTTAAGTTGGTTTTCAACTAGAGCCATAAATTCTTTAAGTGCCTGAAAGGTTTGATCTTTAGTCACCAAGAAAAATGTCCAGCTGAATCTGCTGAAAGCATCAGTGATCACTAAACAGAAGTACTTATGATCAATACTCCTGATGGATGTTGGACCAAAAAGATCCATGTGAAGCAGCTGCAATGGTTCTGAGATTGTGCTCACAACAGTAATGGCCTTATGAGAAGCCTTGGGTTGCTTACCCTTATTACAAGCCACACAATTATGCTCATTGGTGAAGATCTTGGAAGGAAGTCCATGAACAAGTCCATCTTTAGAAAGTTTGTTGATGACTTTGAAATTAACATGTGCCATCCTCCTATGCCATTTTGTAGATTCATCCAAGGATGCTTTAGCCACCAAGCAGGTTAGATCACCTTCTGGCTTGACATCATTCAAGTCAAATGTATAAAGATTATGATTTCTTGGAGCCTTTAGTAAAACATGATTGTCATCAGGTATTTGGAACTCAGGTGAAAGAATGAAACAACCTGCTTCAGTAAAAAGCACAGGAAGCTTTTTGTCACAAATTTGTGAGACTGGGAACAAATTGAATCCTTGAAGCTCCTTCACATAGTAGACATTCTCAAAATCCACCTTTGGAGTTCTAATGGTTCCTTTGCCAGTGATCCTTCCTACTCCACTTCCAAACCTCACTATGCCTCCATTAATTGGCACAAAGTCATGTAGCTTCTCTTGATTACCAGACATGTTTCTTGAACAGCCACTATCAGCAATACCTAAGTCTTTATTAAGAAGAGGATGTTCCTACAACAAAGAAAGTTAATATACAACAACAAAAATACGTTAAGAGAGTTAAGTCATGAAAGACTTGAGCCTGCCCTGTGGATCATTATGATGAACCCAAGAAGATGAGTTAGATCCATAATTGTTCCTGGATTCCCTGTAGTTAAATGGTCTTTTGTATGTCCAAGAACAATCTGCTGAGGACTTTTCAACAGAATCCCAATTACCCCTTCCCTTAAACATTTGGTCAGTATATTCATACCAATTATTAATACCATAAAATGGTTGTGACCCATATCTATTTCTATTGGTATGCATATATCTACTATGAAAAACAGACCTATCAGAAGGAAAAGACCGATCAGCAGGAATGGAATACATTCTACTGACATTATACTTTGCCTGTGGAACTACTAAGGGTTTGGAACAATTGTTAGTCCACTTTTGTCTAGGTCTATTATAAACAACAAAAACACCCATCCTCTTCTCATGAAAATCACAATCCTTAATTAAATGCAACTTGCTTCCACAAACAAAACACTTCTTCTTCTTAGAAGATTTATTAAATCCAAAAGATGTCTTATTAAACATAGAATTATTCAAAGAAACACCAGAAATAGAATTGTTTTGTAAACACTGAAAGGAATTGTTTTCAAAAGAAGTAAATAACAAGTCTTCAGAAGAGGCTGTCTTAGAAAGAACTTCATCAGCAACAACTTCAGAGTCCACAGACTTGTAAGATGACTTGTCAGAATTCTTTATTGAGGACTTGGGTGAGTCTGACTTGGTCTTGGAATCACAGCTGGCATAACTACAGGTCTATGAGGTCTTGTCCTTGGAAGAACAAGAGACATAAGTGTTAGAATCATTACTAGATATACTTCTAGTGTCAGGGGAGTCATTGATCCTAATGCCAGTGGTTTCCTTTGATTCTGGTAAGTCAACCTTATGGGATGTGGGCTTAGGGGTTCCTATGGTTGGTGAGTCTTCAGACTTATTTGGCAAGTCTTTAGACTTTTTGCCAAAGAGATGGTGTGAACCATCAAAGTCAGAGGTTTTGGTAGTAGGCATAAATACACCTCTGATAGGTCCTGGTATAGTATGCATCTCACCTTCCTTTAGATATTTTATAGGGACACAATAATTATGATTTTTCTTATCTAAATAGTGATTTGCTTCTGGACCAACATATTTTCTAAACCCTAGACCTATCTCAGATGTTACAGACTTACTACTGTAGAGTAACCTAGATAATTTATCACCTGAAACTAGCCACTCTTTATGCCTAGCTACTTCTTTATCCAATTTCTCTTGCAAAACACTTTTCTCAGACTCAATTCTAGCTTTTTCTTTTTCAGAAAACTTTAATTCATTGCTAGCACATTCTAAATCTCTACTTAAAACTCTAATCTTTTCCTCATAAGCCAATTGATTCTGTTGAAACCACACCTTTTGTTGTTCTAAAGTTTTAAAAGCTTCTTTATATGTTGCAGCTTCAATAAAACAAGCATTATATTTTGCTTTCAGTTCATCATAAGCTTCTTTTAGAGATGTATATTTAGAATCACAATCACAAACACAAGTAGATACCTGAGGAGAGATTCCCATGAGACCAAAGTTATCAACACAACTAGCTATGCAAGAGATTTGATGAGAGCTACTTGTAGCATCTTCATGCTCATTCCAGTCAACACTAGTATCTATAGCAGTGATCAAGGCCTTTGATTCTCCAGCCTCCACTTCTTTCTTCTTGTATGCTGAATATCTGGTACTGGCTTCACCCTTCTTGGCTGTGCACTCTCTTGCAAAATGACCAATTTCTCCACAAGCATAGCACTTTACTTTCCTTCTGTCAAACCTAGCTGCATCTCTTCCTTCAACATTGAGCTTTTTACCAACCTTTTGCTCAAATCTTCTAACCTTGAGGGAGAGCATAGCCATTTGCCATTTTAAGTCCAACTCTTCTAAAGCAAGTTCATCAATCTGCTCAAAATCTTCATAAGCTATTTGTTGTTCTTTATCAACTTCAGCAACAAATGAATGAAATACATCTTCCATCACATTACTAATCTTTGGATGAGTTATTGGATTAGCACTTGAAAAAGACAATGTGGTCATTGGAAGACTTTGGTTTGAAGTGGATGGACTTGAGTAAACCTGTGGTACTGGGGATGGACTTGTATAGTTATGTGGCATGTAGTTTGAGTTAGAACTGACAAATGCAGATTGTGAAGGAGTAGCTGCATATGGAGAGAATCCCTTTATGTCACCTTCCAAAGCTCTGAGTTTGTTGTACAAGTCATCAAAACTGAGGTAGTCCAAGCCACCTTTGGTTTTCAATGATATACTTACCTGAGACCATGAGGGAGGCAAGGCTCTTAGAAACCTGGAGTTCACCTCCTCATTATCAGGTCTGGCTAGCAGCTGATTCAAGTGACTCAGAATCTTCTGAAACCTGTCATAACCTTTGTGGAGACCTTCCCCTTCAGTTATCTTGAATTCTTGGAATTCTTGCTTCAACATACTCTTCCTCGTCCTCTTTGATTCTTCATTCCCACCAAATCTGGCTTTTATGGCCCACCAGATTTCTCTTGGATCAGTCATGGAATGAAAATCTCCCATGTGGTCATCAGGGATTGCCTGCAGCAAATGGTTCTTGCTTTGTTCTCCCTTTGTACAGCAAGAATTTCTTCAGCAGAAACAGGTTCCAAAATCATAATTTTACCATCAGCATCTACACTTTGCTTTATAGGACGACAGCCATTGAGTATAACATTCCAGAGGTTATAGTCAACACTAGCAATCCAGTTCTGCATCTTCATGGCCCAGATCTCATACTTATCCTTCCTAAGAAAAGGAAGTTTGGCATTGCTGTTGGAGAAGGCCACCTGTTGTAGTTGTTGAGTAAGAGAGCCTGCTTCTGAGAGAGCAACATCACTGCCTGGTTTGTCTCCCATTGGTACATATTAAAAAGTTATGTGATTGTGTTGAGTTTACAGAGAGTATCTCGTGGCTCTGATACCACTTGTAGGGATCTATACCTTGATAGATCACGAGCCAATAGATCGTTAGCCAACTAATGTAATCACTAGTAAGACTAAGTTAGATAATCTCTGTGAGCTTGTAATTATTGCGGAATATAAAAACAAACTTATACTAAACTTGATCCTCTATGGATCGATAAACTTTTACTAATAATGTTAATGAAACTCATACGTATTACAATGACCTAGGGTTCCTTATATACTAGTGGAAACTCTAACCTTTCTTACAAGAAACGAATAATGAAAAACTAATAAAAGATATTCTACATATCTTGTCCTAAAATACATAAGTTATATCCACAGTTAAACTCTATCCGTAGGATCTCTATATGTCCGCAGGAACCAGTCATCAGCAGAAAGTCACTAAGCCTTCCGCAGGAACCTGTCAGCAGTATCAAGCAGTAGTATCTTCAATAATTCCTTACAAGGTAAAAGCTCTTGAATATTTTTCAACTTTCAGTTATAACCTCAATTGGTCTAATACATATGATATGTTGGTTTTCGTTATGTATCTCAACTCTTTTCACTGGATGATAGTCCCACCAAACAAAATTCAAAAATGGAGCTGGATCCACAACATATATTATTGAATAAGAGTCATCCAAAACGTGAGGTAAAAGCTCTTGAATATTTTCCCACTTTCAGCTATAACCTCAATTGGTCTATTATATATGATATGTTGGTTTTCATTAGGTTTCTCAACTCTTTTCACTGGATAATAGTCCCACCAAACAAAACTCATTATAACCTGTCTTCGTCCATTTTAATTTGTTCTTTGCACATTATAAGCTATATTTTGCCCATCCTAAGTTGCTTTTGGGCCCATTATAATTTGTGTATGCATTAAAGGGGTGTTTAGTTGGTGTTAAACTAATCTACTGTTGAAAGTTATCATTCAGATCACCCACAAAAGTTTTAGTCTGTAACTTGATTATGGGGTGTATTTGAGTTACATTTTATCTACAACGGGTGAATTTTAAATTCTTACCTAAAGATTGGTCAAAGAGGTTGAAAGTCATTAAAAGAAAGGACAAAATATATTCGTGGATCAACCCGACCTGTTTTGACCTGATTAAAAATTGACCCATTTTAATCCCGTGTATGATTACATTAGCTTGCCGAACCTACCCATTTTTTACCTCTAATTTTGTCACCACAATGTATGACAGTTTGTACGGGAAAATATTCAAGAGCTACGGGTCGATACATATATTATCGAATAAGGGTTGCCCAAAACGCGAGGCAAAAGCTCTTGAATATTTTCCCACTTTTAGTTATAACCTCAATTTGTCTATTACATATGATATGTTGGTTTTCGTTAGGTTTCTAAACTCTTTTCATTGGATGATAGTCCCACCAAACAAAGCTCATTATAAGCTGTCTTCGTCCATTTTAATTTGTTCTTTGCACATTATAAGCTATATTTTGCCCATCCTAAGCTGCTTTTAGGCCCATTATTATTTGTCTATGCATTAAAGGGGTAATATACTATTATAAGTTATCATTCGGATCACCCACAAAAGCTTTAGTTTGTAAATAGATTATGGGTTGTATTTGAGTTAGATTTTATCTACAACGGATGAATTTTAAATTCTTACCTAAAGATTGGTCAATGAGGTTGAAAGTCACTAAAAGAAAGGACAAAATATATTTGTGGATCAACCTGGCCTCTTTTGACCTGATTAAAAATAACCCATTTTGATCCCGTATACGATTATATCAGCTTGCCGAACCTACCCATTTTGTCACCTCTAATTTTGTCACCACAAAGTATGACAGTTTGCATGGGAAAATATTCAAGAGCTATGGGTCAATACATATATTATCGAATAAGGGTCGCCCAAAACGTGAGGTAAAAGCTCTTGAATATTTTCCTACTTTTAGTTATAACCTCAAGTGATCTATTACATATGATATGTTTGTTTTCGTTAGGTTTCTCAACTCTTTTCTTTGGATGATAGTCCCACCAAACACCATTCAATATGTTGGTTTTTGTTAGGTTTCTCAACTCTTTTCACATATGATATGTGAATTTTAAATTCTTACCTAAATATTAGTGATGATTATTAGCCTTTCCATTATCTTTGAATGATATTTTATAGCACTTTTGTAGGTATGCATTGTTATGGAACAAATGCTTCGATTTTTTCATGATTGTGAGATGCTTATGGATGACCTAGAGTCGTAGATTTCATTAATTCTTATGGAAAAGACTGTCACAAGCTACTTCTAAGAGGAACACAAAATGTCATGTTCAACCTAACTGATAACGCTCCTTTTATACATATTTCTGTGCGCGTTATCTATGCTTTTATGCTTATATATTGATGATTTATAAGAACTTTCGATACGTAATTGCATGAAAATACATTTCAGGTCCAGTCGACAAAGAATCTCCATAAGCAAGATAATGTACAAGCATTGGAGTTAAGTCCGAGCTAAAGCAAAGAAAAATCTAAATAATAAATAAGTGTGCCGATCTTCCTCAGAAAGTACGACGGTTACGGGTGGCGTAGTCAATTCTATAGTCTGATTCAGCATCGTAAAGTACAGCGATCTCAAGAATAAAGTGTGTCATTCTTCAGTTCAATTAATGACCCTTTGGCGCCAAGAAAAGTATTGTGGAAGAAAAAGTTATGAAGCTTAAACGAAGAAACATACTCAAGTAAAGATCTCCCGACACAGCTCCACTATTTTGGCCATATCTTGAGCATACGGATTCCGTTTTACCTCCCATTTTCGGCCATGGAAAGCTAAGAGAATTATCTACAACTTTGGTCTGGTGTCACCCTCGAAACCGGCGATCTTTATAGGAAAACTTCCGTACTTCTTGTCTGATCCAGATGACTTCATTTACTCTAATCCGATCATATGCCCATCTCCTTGGTCCCCAAGTTGTTCCTAGCCTATAAATAGACCCCAAAAATGCAACTTATCATCCATCTCATCATTACATAATCATCTCTACCCAACTACACCACTTGGAAGAAGGGATTTGGTGAAAAAGGATTAAAAAACCTTTGATCCAATACCCTTGGCACCTTACCGCCATCACCACCACACTTTCCAGCAACCTACATCCATTTCCAAAAGGTGTGATATATCTCTGATAATTCGTGGCTCACACAGGAATAGTGGTGAAGGGTTGTTAATCTTGTATTTGGCACAAGCATTTGTTCTAAGCATTAATACTCTTGTGATTCGGTACAATTCTAATTACTTGTTTAATATGAATGTTTCTAAGAATTCTGAGTATATCATGATTGTTACTCGTTTAATTATGGAGTAATTGTATTGAGTTTGTTACATCATTTTCTTGAACAATCTCATTGTTCTAGGTGTAATCTTGTTTTATACACGTTTGGTTGATTTAATAAGTGACAATTAAATTGGCCTTAGCACCAATTTGTTAACAATCTGAGAAAACTACAATTCTCTTGGGACGACCTGGACTTACCTAGGCTATATTACACTCGAAAGGGTACACTGCCCGTGTTGTGTCTTTTGTCGATTAACCGGTATTTCTAGCATTATAAATTTAAAGCTTTTGACACACATCACTAACCCATACTAAAAAGTTTGACGTGTTACCCATCACATCCCTGTTTCAGAAATCAAACATTTAACATTTGATCCAAAAGGTATCATTAATTTTTAAACATTAACGAATATATGTATCTTTATTTAACATGACTTGCTTACTTATGTCTCCATATACTTCTGCTACTTTGAAGTTAATCGTTGTTTACATTTTGTTGCTCATAATGTGTATGTGGATTTCGACAAATTAAATGAGCAGATCATTAGGGGACCTGAGAACATATTGGCTCCGTTGCTAAGTTTTTTTTTACATAGTCTATTGATCCCCTTCTCTCGCACCCTAATTTGTAGCTAATGAATTTACTTTTGAGTGTTTTGGTTATGATGGATTTCGGTTTCATTAGCATTGTAGTGAATTTCGCAAGGTTACATGAACACATTCTTTTTGTTTCTGATTTTTTTAAAGATATTTGCCGGTTTTCTTTATTTATTTGCGTCAAGTTAGATTTTTGTCAAGTAATATTATGAAGCGAACCCGCCAATCGGATGGGAACGTCAATTTCATTGAAGTCAAAATAATATCCTGGTGGAAAACTTGGTAGTATATGTGCAATACCTAGAATGATCATTACACCTATGGACAACACGATGACGTTCAAATTGAATCGGAGACAGATCAAGTTTGTTTTGGTATGAAGATTAACAAAAGTCAAGGTCAAACGTTGTCGCAGGTTGGTCTATTTCTACAAAATCCGGTATTCTCACACGAACAACTATATGTTGTTGTTTCAAGGGTGAAGACGAAAAAAGGACTAAAGATTCTTTGGTCGAGTGTTGACTGTCTTAGAGGGCCATAGTACTATACTTGTATTGGTTTAGTGAGGGTTGTATGATGGGGTCATGAGTTTTATGTTTAGTCCCGTGTGACAAGTTTTTTTTCCTGTTTGTTTTCCCAGTTTAGCAGGGTTTTGTGTGGTTGTTTTGGGTCTCAGCTCCGTTAATTTACTTGATTGAGGAGTTGAGATGCCATTCTTTTGTATTAGTTTGCTCGTTGTCGTAATAAATGTTTTGTTGCCTTTAAAAAAAGTCTTATTTCGCATATGAATAACCTTTATGTAATTAATTTATTATGATACTTATGATTGTTATTTTTATTTATAATACATGAGAAATATATTTATGATTTTCAATATTTTGCCTTCAACCTATTTTAATTATTATTCATTATTTATTTTACGTGTAAACTAGATTCGACAAACAATTTTATGAAGCGTACCCGCCCATCGGGCGGGTCATGAAGCTAGTTAAAAGATATATACTTGATAAGTGTGTAAATACTCATCATTTTTACCATTTCTGAGCTGCCAAAACATCCAAAAACACTCAATATTGAATCAAAAGAGTGAAAATATCCCAGGAAAGTGTTTTACATGTTTCAAATGCAAAAATACCAAAAACAGATGAAAAAAGCACAAAGTTTGCAAAATTGGCAGTTTCAGTCCCCCAACTTTCAAAAGTTGTCAAATCTAGTCCCTGGCCATTCTAAAAACTTGAAAAAGTCACCAAAGGTCCTTATAAATCAAAAAATTACATAATTAGTCCTTTGGTGCAAAAGTTTCACAAAATGTCAAGTTTAGTCCCTGAACTTTGGAAATTGTCAAAAATGGTCCCTGGGATATGAAAAACTTTGAGAAAAACAAATTTTGTCCTTGCACTAACCTTTTATGACAGGATTGGTCCTTGGTGGAAAGTTTGGTGAAAATTACACAAATGGTCCCTAAAGTTTGAAAGTTTGACGGTTTCAGTCCCTGGTGAAAATAAATTTGAAAAATCATCAAAGGACCTTATACTATTCATGATGTGGCAAATTACACCCTTGGAAATAATTTGGAAGCATGCCAAGATCACACCTCAAACTTTGCAGAAATTACAAAAATGGTCCTTGTGAAATCCTAAACCAAACCAGATTCCATAAATAATAATACTACTCCTAAGTCCAATCCACCACTAGCCCATCCCCATTTCCTATCTTGGGCCCAAGTCAACACAGCCCACCCAAACCCAAAGTTATTAAACCGGGGTCAAACTTTGACCCTCTCTGGTCAAATACCAGTCAAATACCTCAAAACCGCCCCCTCCTTCTCTGGTATTATCCACCACCACCACCACTTGCAAGTCCCATCACAACCCATCATACGCCACCGCCCAACCCACTACACCTACTTATCACACCACATTAAATGCTACCCCCCCCCCCCAGTTGTAATAACAGTCCAAACCTCCCTTACCCAATTTTGGCGCCAAAAACCAATTTAAAGGGTGAGATCAAAACAAAGCAATTGAACGGCCAAGATTGATTGGGATGTGCTCAGAGATGCTCCAGAAGACCTAGGAGAGGGCTATAAATAGAAGAAGAAGAAGTGCAAGGAAGCAAGTGTAGTTTATTTTAGTAATTTTTAGAATCGTATTTTAAATTAAGCTTTTACCTCAGTGTATCTTTCTTAATTCAAGCATTGTTGCAGTTTCTTATTGTATTCTAAACCTTTTCAAGCAATATTAATCAAAGTTTCACTATTATTCTTGTTATTTCAAATTTTTAGTTTTTATGAATTTCCTAATGAACTGAGTTGTGATTGGAAGCAAGTTTCATGGACTGAAATAGGTCATTTAGGTTCCTATAAGCTTATTGAAGCTTCTTAGAGACTCTAAAATCCAGACTTAATAGAAAACTTAAAAAATACAAAAATAGTCAACTTTGGTCAACTGTGGTGTTTGATTCTTGTTTTCAGGTTGGAAGAAGGATTGGTGAGCAAGATTGGAGCTGGAATTTGCCTATCTAAAGATAGGCTTCATAGGAAAACCCTCTGTTCATGCTGAGGGTATCCTTGTAAGAACTTGCTTATTTCATTTTTCCACTTAAATCCTAGTTCTGAGTAAGCCTTAGTTTGATTGTTTGATCATTGCTCATGTGTGTTAATCTGTGCTAGTTGGTTATGTTTTAGTTGTTTTTAGCTTAGTAATCATTACTAGCTTGTTAGATTACATAGTTACTTAATATCTCAATATTTGTCTGCCTAATTAGCTTTAAGGGATAAATTGGTGTGATTGTGGTTGTAACCTGTTTTTAATTACTTAAACTAAGTCACTTAGTCATAATCAGTAGTTAGAAATCAAGTTTGGATACCCTTGTGATCATCTGCTGTGAAAACCACAAAACTGTCCCACATTAAGTGGTGTTTGGATTAGTCTAATTGGTTGTGTTGTTGTGGATCCCAGAAGGCAAAAAATAGTGTAAACAGCATACCATAGTCCTATTTGATAGTTATAAGTCTTAAACCAGTTGTTATTTTAGTCTAAAGTCAAAATCTCAAAATCTTAACTCTCACAGTTAACTGTGAGAGTTTTAGGTGTCTAATTCCATCTCATTAGTTACATTAGTTGCTAATATAGTGTAAACTAGTTCTAATATAGCTTATAAATTAGTTTTTAATCAGCAAAAGCCATTAGAAATCCAAAAAAGTCAAAAGTTCATATTTCACTAAAAAGTCAAATTTCATTTTCTCAGATTTTTGCAAAAATTCCAAGTTAAATTGTGATTTGTGTGATGGGAGTTAAGGGTTGAAACTTGTTGTAGTTATAGTCTATAAGCTGATATTTAAGCTTCAATTTTTGTTTGATTTTTGTGAAATTTTGTGTGGTCCCCACAGGCTAGGGAAATCACTTGCAGGGCAAGCAATTCCCCTGCACCAGCAGACCTCACCCACACCACCACCTTTAGTGGTGGCTGCAGCCTAACCCAGTGAACCCCAGAGGTTCATTTTTGGTTTTGACAACCCCCCCTCCTACCAGGGTACATATATTGACCCTTGGTTTGACCTAGGATCAAGTGGACCCCACTTAGAATTCATCCCAAACTTTGTCCCAGTTCTGTGTTCATTTCCATTGTGAAAAGTGCTTATTTGAACTCATTCAGCTTATTTGTGCTTAATTCTTGTTGTTTCTGGCTTATTTGAGATTGTTGAGTTTGTTTGCACCCATTTCCATCATTGTGGACCCCACCATCAGTCATTTGAGCTTATTTGTCCACACAGTCAACCAAAGTCAAACTGATTAAGCTTAGGGGGTGCTACTGCTTATTTATAAGCTATTTTCCAAAGTGTTTTCACAAAAGTTTTTCATTTTCAGTAGTAAAGTAAGTGTGTAAAAGAAAATCCAAGAAAAACCAAGTTTAAAATAAGTGATAGTTTCTATTTAATTCAATTTAATTTTAATTTTCATTTTTAAATTTTTGTTAAGTACTTGTCATTTTTATATTTTTATTAATTACCTTATATAGTAAAGTAATTTTAGTAAACTTTTCAGATTTTTATATTACCATTTAGTATTTATTAGATTTAATTTTAGTTTTCTTAATCATTAATTAATATTAAGTATTAAATATCATATTTAGTTTTTATAAAGCAAAACTTAGTTTTTATATTTTTCCTAGCTCTAATATAGTATAATAGACTTTTAGAAAATATTTTTTTTGAATTTCTACTATTCATTTTCCATTTTTCTTATTTTAATTGTTTAAATTAGATTTAAAGTAATTAAAAGGTAAATAATTAGTGGATTAATATTGAAACATAATTTTAAGAATTTTTTATAATTTTTTAGGATTCCTGTAATGGTTAAGTAATTTTATAAATTTTCTCTTAATTTTCTAAGTTAATTTAGTATTAATTGTAATTTAAATTAGTTTAATTAGTTTAATTAAGTTAAATAGTTTTTAATTTATAAAAAACCCATAAAAAGACAAAAATATTTATTTTTATTTTTATACTTTCTTCAAGTTCTAATTTAAGTTTAGAAATTATTTTTGCAAATTTTTAGTTTAATTTGTAATAGTTATAATTATTAGTTAATTTAAATTAGATTTTAATTTAGATTTTAAATAGTTTTATTAATTAAATAATATTTAAATAATATTTTAATCATTTTCATAATTTCATTTTCATTTTTAATTTTAAGTTTCAAAAAGTGTCAAAAGCACCCCCTGTAGTTTGTTAAATACCAAAATCCCACTTTTTCAGTCCGATTGCGTAAATCTGAATTGTGAATACGTGCATATATCTGGTACCTGATTTTTGTGAATATTATATCTGTGTACAAATACCATAATAACAGTAGCAATATCAATTCCACATCATCTGGCTACTGTCCTCAGTGCCACTCACTCATAAACGATTTCCAAAGCACCATTTCAATCTCGCTGGGACATAACGACCCGGGGACACACTATACTATCACCGGAGAATTGGCTTGATTAGTTTGAATTTTACGGTTGACCATTCACAAGTGGTCGACTAATAAAAGTTGACTAGTTTTGCCCCAATCAAAATTTGGCGCCGCTGCCGGGAAGGTTGTTGCGTGTTTTACAAAATCGTTTTAAGTTTAGTGGTTTTCAAAACCCTCCCTGTACAAATTTCACACAAATTTGTAAAAAGTTTTTGTAAAATATATATATATATATATATATATATATATATATATATATATATATATATATATATATATATATATATATATATATATATATATATATATATATATATATATATATATTCATATCAAAAAAGTTCATTAACACTTTTCCTGAAGTGTTGAAAACACCAAAAAAAAATTAAAAACAACAAAACAAACTGTGAAGTTAAATTACTTCGTTTTCTTTAAGATTACAACCTGAAACAGTTGGTTTAAGGTAAGTTCTGACATTAAATTGCGAACTGAAGAGGAAACCTATTTACTTCCTCCCGCCAGCCTGCGAGTAATCTTAAAGGGACGATTTCGGTTAACGAATCAGTTCCAAAAATATTTCCCAAGTTTTCTGCACACACACCCATAAGCCTAAAGCAGTTTTTCAAATTAATAAATACAAACCCATAATAAGTTCCCAAACTTAAGATTAAAACTTGCCTTTATATCCCTGTAAGTGGTGTACCTTTTTCAAAGAAGCCATTCACTTGTGATTTCTGGTTTAAGTTCACTGTGGTTTTGCCTCGATCTTGTGTTGAAAAATTGTTTTTAGTGCATGCGCACTCTGTCACAAACAAAACGTAAACATCAGAAAAACGTACCCGAGCTACGTTCTGATACAGAAGAACCAAAAACCGAAATGGCCGCTGGGCCACCACCACCACTATTACCACCCCCTGACCCTCCCAGGGATGTGCCAGCTCCTGATCTTCGAACGATGGAGGAGCTGTGCCAGCCTACCATGCAAGGGTGGGGTGGACCTATTGCACCACTCACTATTGGGGCTACGGACTTTGGCCTCAAGCATCACATGATCCAACAAGTCCAGAATTCGTGTCAATTTCACGGATTACCGGGTGACGATGCTAACAAGCATCTTGACAAATATCTTACGGTCACCCAAAGCATGAAACATCATGGTGTCACCGATGATGCCCTCCGGCTGTACCTCTTCCCCTATTCTCTCACTCATCATGCCACTGCATGGTTTGACCGACTTCCAAGAAATTCTATTCGTACCTTTGATGAAATGGTAACCAAGTTTTTAGCAAAATATTTTCCACCATCCATGGTTACCAAGTTACGAAATGATATCAGCAACTTCCGGCAACATCCCGATGAGTCTCTTTTTGAGGCTTGGGAACGTTATAAGCTAGCTATTGATCGGTGCCCTAACCATAATATGTTGCAAGTTACCATCATAGATACCTTCTATAATGGTCTGACATTGAGGCACCGGGATATTCTTAATGCTGCTGCTGGTGGGACTTTTATGAAAAGGCGTCCCGAGGAGTGCTATGATTTAATCGAGAACATGACTGCCCACCATAACTTTTGGGATTCCTCTGCGGAGAGGGATGAGTCATGTAATTCAGTTACTCCTTCATCATCATCTCCTGAAATAATTGCTCTTACCAAAAAGATGGATGATATTTCTACGGCTGTGTTGAGAATGAACCAAACGATGCAAAATCAGGTTCAAAATCAACAAGTGAAAGCCATGGCCCGAAGTTGTGAAACTTGTGGGGGCCCACATCTTTATTCCGAGTGTCCAGCTACTGCTGGCTTCCCTCAAGAGAACGTTTATGCTGCTAACGGTTCCTACAACACGGGGGGTAATTCCTACCAACCGCAAGGGGACCGTAACCTCTTAAGCTATCATTCCAACAATTTTCTCGGACCTCCCGGTTTTAACCAAAATCAAAACCGTAACGCGAATCAGAATTTTAACCAAGGTCAAAACTCAAATTTCCAAAACCCGGACCAAAATCAAGGCCAGTTTAATCAAAACAATTTTCAAAATGGCAATCAAAACCAAGGTTTTCAAAGAAATTTTCAAAGAAACCAGAATCAAGGGAATTACAATCAGGGTAATTTCAATCAGAGAAACAATTTTTAGGGTAACAACAATCAAAATCAAGGGAATTTTCAAAACAACCGTGTTCAAAATCCTCCTGTTCAAAATCAAAACGTTGTTTGTTAGGATTAAAAGTGACGATCATTATTGAGTCAAATAGTTAGTTAAATATATCAATGTAATAGTTAGTAAATGCTAGTTTATTAAGTTTATGTGTATTATTCATGCTTGTATAAAGTCTAAGGGCTAGTTATGTAATATGATCAAAGATATGTGAAGCCCTAGACTACAAGTATAAATACACATGTAAGGTCTCATTTTGAGGTTGGTTCTCTTAGTAATATCAAGGTTATTCATTTACACACACTAGAGTTCCCACTCTCTCTCTCTCTCTCTCTACTTACTTTCTCTCTCTAGATCTAGCCTAGATTCACAAGTGATAAGGTTGTTCTACGGTCCTACAAGTGGTATCAAGAGCCTAGGGATAATTTTAGGTTGTTTTAGATTGTTTTTTGGTGAAAAATCGTGTTTTTGGGTGAAAAATCTTGGATCTCGGTACTGTTCATCATTTTTTTCGAGTTTGAAATTTTTTTTTTCGAGTTAGAAATTTTCTTTTCGAGTTTGAAAATTTTTTGCGAGTTAGGAAAAATATTTTTCGAGTTTGAAAATATTTTTTTCGAGTTTGACAAAAATTGTTTCGAGTTTGAAAATTGTTTTGAGTTTGAAAAAAGAGTTTCGAGTTTGGAAAGTAAAATTTTCGAGTTTGAAATTGTTTTACCGAGTTTGAAAAGTTGTTTACCGAGTTTGAAAATAATATTTCGAGTTTGAAAGTTTCCAGCGAGTTAGCATCTAATTCTTACCGAGTTTGGATTAATACTTTGCGAGTTTGGAATTTTTTGGCGAGTTAGCCTTTTCACCTTATCGTATATCGAGTAAGGTTCTTTGTGGCTTATACCTAGACGAAACTCTGCCAAAATTAATCAAGATTTATCGAGTTAGGATCCAAGGTTATCGAGTTTGAAAGGATACCGAGTTAGGATGCAAGGTTTATCGAGTTAAGATCCAAGGTTATCGAGTTTGAAATGTTATCGAGTTAGGATGCAAGGGTTATCGAGTTAGGATGCAAGGTTATCGACTTTGACAAACTTTTAGACATATCGAGTTTGGAGTTATAAGACATATCGAGTTAGAACTTTCAAGAATTATCGAGTTAGATCCAAAAAAAAAAAAAAAAAAAAAAAAAAAAAAAAAAAAAAAAAAAAAAGTTTTTTGGCGGGAAAATTTGAGTAAAATTTATTTTTCACACGAGACTAAACATTCAATTTTTACGCGAGATTTAAATTTTGGTATAAGGTTGAAAATTTTGGCCAAAATTCAAAAAATTTCGGTAAAAATTGGCGAAAAAATTTTCAAATCTCAAATTTTTCTGGTAACCTTAGAATTGTATTTCTTTGTGTTTTTCAAATTTTGAAAAAGAAAATTTCCGTATTCATTTTTTGGAGGGAAAATTTGAAATCACAAAAATTCAACCGAGAACGTTTTTCAAAATTCGCCAAAAACATCTAATCTTCAACAACAATCTTTGTTATCTTAAAAGATCCTAAGATCAACTTTATCACATATCGTTAAACAATGGAAATAAAGAGCAGAAGGAAAGAGAGATGCAAGTAAGGATAAAGCTCGCAATGCACTCCAAAGAAAATTGTTTAATACATTTTGAATCAGTTAAGCTTCAATGTGTGGCCATCTCAGAAGCACGTCAACCATTATTTGGTTTATCATTTCTTAGAACTTTTTAGACACTCTTCGGATCTGAAATGGACTTTGTTACCTTCAAAATGAATCTTCAAAACAACATAGTTCAACTCGAAATGCAAATTGAACAGGGAAGTGATTGCATGGTAGGATTTAGAGAGCTCAAGACACAGTTAAAAGGGTTCATGACCATGGATTTTAGAGCGTTTAAGAATTCAAGGGATTATGCATCAGCAAGCAGTATATGGAAAAAACACTTCACTAGCATAGAAGTTGAAGTCTTTAGAGATCAATTGCTTAATCATATGAACATACTGGAAATGGTGCTTAATGCAAGATCACTTCATCTGAGGGAGATGCAGAAAAAGAAGAGGGATTCAAATGAAAAAGAAAGAAGCACTTTAGGGAATGAGATTGAGAAGTTGAAACGGGAAAGAGAGCTAATTGAAAGAGATATGCAGTTAAAGGAAATAGAGGTGATTGAAAAAGAGACAGAGAAAGATTTTCAAGCAAAAAAGGAAACGGTCAATGAGGGTGATGCATCAGATGATAGTTTGGTTTTCACGGGAAGTGATTCATCTTCAGAACAGCAGGTTGAAAGCAGCAGTCCTAGCTATGATTCAGATACTGATGGTACACAAAGGAATGAAGCTGCTTGGGACACCGAAGATGATCATATCAGACCTTCATCATACACAGAGATATTGGCTACGGTACAACATTCACATGCTCATGATAATGGTAATATCTTTGATAATGTGTTTGCTCATGATCAGACACATCCTGCGCATCCTAAGTCTATTAGTGACACATATGTGGTGGAACAAAAAGATAGTAATATCACTTTTGCTACTCCAGATATGGATCCTAATAGAGGTGAGCCTGCCCAGGATGGATCTTCTTATGAACAAGATCGTGCCTTATTTGCTTCATTAATCAATAATTTCAAACATGAACTTGAAAAGTGCAAAGAGGACAATCGTAAAGCTAAGCAAACGAATGTCTTATTGACAAAAGAGCTTGAGAGATTTAAAGAAATGGAAAAAGGTTTTCAAAATGTAACAAAAAGAAAAGCTGAACTTGAATTTGAAAACTCAAACCTTAAATCTCAAGCTCAAAAGTTTGAAATGTATGGAGAGTCTGTCAAACCACTTTTAAAAAGAAATGAAGAACTTGAAGTTGGTTATAGAGAAGCCGTTCTTCGTGAAAAGCGTTCCATTCAAAATCTGGATGCTCAAATGGTTGTTAACAACAAAAAGGTTCAAGCGCTTTTAAAAGAGAACAATGATTTAAAAAGTGAAAATTCAAAGCTTCAGAAAACCACATCAAATTTTGAGATTGTAAACACAAAACTTGAGAATGAAAACAAAGAGTTTTTGAAACGAACAAACGATCTTGAAAACAAACTTCGAAAATTGGGACAGACTTCTCAGACTATCAACATGCTGCCTACTAAAGATGAGGAGGTTGAGAAACAAACACCTGGAATTGGTTTTGAAAATAGTGCTCAGTTGGAAAATGGAAAACCGTGTTTTTTAAACAAAGTGAAAAAGCTGACACCTAATTTGTACAACGCTGAAGATATGGGAAAAGAATTGTCAGATGATCTTTTGTTTGAGTCTCAAGATATTTTAAAATCTGAAGAGGAAAAACGTTTGAAAGTAAAACAAACAAAAAACCCTCTCTCGTACCACGGCTTTGTGTATGGTTGTACACAATTGACAGATTTTCCAAAAGCACCTTTCAAAAGCAAAGATACAAATGTGAAAAGATTTTTCAAAGAAGCTCAACTTGCTACTTATGATGCTACGTTATGGCAAAATAAAGCAAGGAAACAATTTTGTAGTCTTAAACATCACATTGAGCATACGTTAAAGGTTATTTGGTTTAAGCAATTAAACATCGATACCAGCGTTTTCTCTAATCCTCTTTCATCAGATGTACGCCTTAAGATTGAAGTCCAAAAGATTTTGAAATGTGAAAAATCTCAACTTAAGTTTTGAGTACTTTGAAAAACATCTTGTCACTGAAATGAGAGAAGATTTAAAGTACGTTCATTCTCTTGAAGACGAATTTGATGAAAAATGCTTAATACTTGACATTCAAAAGGAATTTTTCACAAATCAAATAGAGTCTTTCAAATCAAAATCTGTTTGCCATGAGAAAGTGAATGAGAATTTTGAACAAACATCTTCTTTGAAATCTGAAAACCTTTGTCTCAAAAAGAAAATCACTGAGCTTTCAAAAGAAGCAGCAGATGTCAAAGAAGAACTGTCAAAGAGAACTGCTCAGTTTGAGAAACATCTTGCAATACTCGAAGCACAAAGTATCTCTTTCCAACTAAAATTGCAAGAGAAGAATGAGAAAATATCTTCTGAAAACTCTTTGACATCAGTGCTTAAAGAAAAAGAAAAGATTCTTGAAGAAAATTGTGAACCAATATCAAGTTTGATCTTGACGAATTTGATACAAAAAATCTTGAATTGGAAAATGCTGTGGCATCATTACAAAAAGAAAATGAGCATTTGAAACAGACTTACAAAAACTTGTTTGATTCAATCAAGCGGTCAAGAGTTCAGAATCAAACTTCAAACAAATCTGACTCTCAGATCACACCAAATCATCTTTTTGAAAAAGAAAAATCTGTGCTTCAAAAGAAAATTGTTGAATTGGAAAAAACGGTTGCACAACAAACCAAGGATTTTGGTGATGCCAAAAATGATTTTTCAATCGAAACAGACAAATATGAAAAATATTTTGCACATCTTGAAAATCAAAATGCTTCTTTGCAAGAAAAACTGGCAACATCATATCATCTTTCTCTTCAAAAAGAATACAATGATTTGAGAACGTCATACAATGCCTTAAAAGCAAAGTTTGATGTTCTTAACCGGTCAAAAGGAAAATCTCAAGTTTCAAACGAGTCTAAACCACAAGTAAGTGTTTCGGAGAAGGTTTACACGGGTGAATCTTCCAAACCATTTTCGAAAAAGGTTTCTCAGTTTACAACCTATTCTTTGCAAAAAGGAAGGAAATTTTCAAAGAGACCTAATTTTTCAGAAACATTTACTCCTCAAAAGGCTTCAAATGCAACTGCTCATAAAGAAAAGAATCAAGGTTTTCAAACTCCATACTCTCGTTTTCCTCCGGTAAAGCCAATGTGGAAACCAAAGCAAAGCCGTTCAAAACATTTGAATTATTCATACTCTGAAATGCTTCCGCTACAACAAAGGAATGGCTATGCTTTGAAAAATCCCAATTCTGGAAGGTTTCCATTCATCTCAAAAACGAATTTTCGAAATGAAACGCCGAGTTTCAACAATGGATGGAGAACTTCTTCTTCAAGTTTTAAAACTCCAAGAGAGACACCGAGTTTCTCAAACAACTTTCAAAAGCAAAAGAGTTTTAAATCACCGTTGATTCCACGAGCTTTATTTCAAAATGAAACACCGGATTTTAGTCCTCGTTGGAATTCAACTTCTTTGTCTCGGATTGACACAACTTTCAAATGGATTTCAAAATATGGTAAACCCATTGGCGCCGTGCTTAAATGGGTTCCAAAAGTTGTTGTCTAATCCAAAATCATAATGGCTTTCGTATACTTCAGTACGAAACCCGGACTTCAAAATAATGACTTCTTAGTATTTCAGCTAAGGACTCATTCTTCAAAGAAAGGAAAGTGCTTAAATCAAAACAAAGGTTTTAAATAATTTTTGAGCACTTATCCTAAAAACATTAATGGCTTATGCACACATAACAGTGTATAACCCGCGATTTTGTTGTACATTTATGTGCGACAATCCTGAAAGATAAGAAGACTTCTCTCCAAAAAACTTATCAAAGTCTTCTTAATTTTTGAGCAAAATTTTTAATAATGTATCAAAAGGTTTTCAAAACTTTTCATGATGTAGCTCAAGATATTACTCCCTCAAATCCCTCAAAGCAAATATTTACTCAAAATATTCTATTTTTGAGGGGGAGTAATATAAAGTTGTTCCAAAAAGATCATGCTTAAAGGAAACAAATTCGGAATTAACAAACATCCGTTTCTCCCATAAGTTATCCAAAAAGCAAAGGTTTTAATCAATTGGTATCAAAAATACCATGGATATGCTATTTTTGAGGGGGAGAAGACGTGATTAAAATGTGATCGTCTTGAATCTCAAAAGAGCTCGACTCAGAAATGACCCAAGAATTGACGAAACAACAAAAGTTAGTAATCGAAAAGACTTATCCTCGACGGGTAATAACATCAAGTTAGTTACTAGAGCTAGTTGTCACCTAAAAGATGACAATGGAACTCTTTAACTAGCCACGTAAGCGTGTCTCGAAAAGGATTTGTCTTAGTAGAAATGTACCGTTTCGAGAAACTTTCTGTGGACTTGACCAGGCCGGGTAATAACTTCAAGCTAGTCTAACTAGTGATGTAAGCGTGTCTCGAATCGGTCATGTTCATTGAAAGTGGATCAATTCTAAAAGTGCAAACTCCTCACGCATGTGCAAATTTCTTAACAATCCATGAGCACATGTGAAGGGGGAGTCCTTCAAATGAAATGCAAAACTCTCGAAGTGTTAACAAAGTATGTTTTATTATTATAAACACTTTGAGCGATTTTCACAAATGGTTTGATGATAATTATAGGATAGTCATGGAGTTATAAGGTGACTAAGGTTAGGAAAAACCGTCCTATGATCCGCCAGAACCGGAGGGATCTACCCAAGGACAATTCCAATAGAGTAGAATTAGAAGTCCTTAGGTATGATTTGAAAAAAGGAGAAAAGAATGAAAGGAGAAAGAAGGGGTTGAAGAATTAAAAAGAAAAGCAAATGAAAGGGTGAAAAGAAATAGCCCTCCATATGTTCAACCTTAGGGCAGACACCGGGTTCAATTCATATGCTACTGGTTGTTACTAAGGTGACACCGGTATTGAAGATAAAGACGTCATGGACCCAGTGACGCACTACACTAAACCTTCTAGCCACTCAAGTTCTCTTAAAAGAGCTTGTTTCATTCTCACGGGGAACCAGTGTAATCTATCGACTTATCTCTTAGAGATGGTTGATATTAAAGCAGGAGACCCCTCCCTAGTCTCCGCATAGGAAAACCAAATTATGCACTTATCGAGTCTAGAGCCATGAGATACATCAAAAGATCTCTTAGGATACACTTTCCTATGAATACACTTGTGTTCGCCAAAAAGGACACAAGTTGTTAGAGTCTTTATGAGATCTACGGATCTTGCCTTATCTATCATGATGGTTACTATGTCTCAAACGGTCTACAGTTGTGGGGTGATCTCCAGCAACTCACCTGAATCATTGATGTACTTCGGTGGATCTAGTAAGCCCTTTCAGGGGTATCTGGTTCAGGAACAGCCTTGGTAAGGGTTAGAAGGAGTCTTCACACTATGCTATTGACGATCTCTAATTCCGAACCTGTAAGTACCGGTTGATTTATTGCTAACTGTTTTATGCAGGTACTCATAAATGTTCCTTGGAGAAAGACCGTTACCATCACTCAAAAATCCACATGCTCATACCCTGCAAAGCTCTCTTCAAAGATCAAAGCAAAGCAAAGTTCAGAACGTTTCTAAGTCAAAGTCAAAGAATCTTCAAACTAAAGAAACAAAGATGAAAGTCAAAGAGAAGAGAACTTCACAAAGATTCAAAGTCAAAAAAGTATGAGCATGTTGGAAAAGACGTAAAGACAACAGAGTAAAGATGTTGATCAAAGGCAAGAAAGATCACAAAGCATGATTGGAACAAAGGAACTAGCAAAACTATTACACAAGGACTCAAAGTTCAAGAGAACAAGCTTCAAAGATCAAAGATCAAAGTCACAAAAGAGAGATCTCAATGATCACCCTTAGGGGGAGATTGTTAGAATTAGAAGTGTTGATCATTTATGAAATCAAAGTGAGATCTCAATGATCGTCCCTTAGGGGGAGAATGTTAGGATTAAAAGTGACGATCATTATTGAGTCAAATAGTTAGTTAAATATATCAATGTAATAGTTAGTAAATGCTAGTTTATTAAGTTTATGTGTATTATTCATGCTTGTATAAAGTCTAAGGGCTAGTATGTAATATGATCAAAGATATGTGAAGCCCTAGACTACAAGTATAAATACACATGCAAGGCCTCATTTTGAGGTTGGTTCTCTTAGTAATATCAAGGTTATTCATTTACACACACTAGAGTTCCCACTCTCTCTCTCTCTACTTACTTTCTCTCTCTAGATCTAGCCTAGATTCACAAGTGATAAGGTTGTTCTACGGTCCTACATTGTTCCACCCTCGTCTTCCTCCGAAGAAGTGCTAAAACAATTCATGAAAGCACAAAAGGAAACTAATCGGTTATTGATCGGCAAGATCTCTGAAATTCAGAAGTCTTTAAATGATCGACCCTCGGGATCGGGTACACTACCAGGCAACATGATCGCCGAGGGGCGATGTCAAAGCGATCACCACCCGAAGTGGGGTATCATACAATGGACCCGCGATTCCCTCTACCTCTTCTTCTCCTCCTCCTAAGGTAGCGGAACGTGAACCTAAGGTTACCACGGACACGGTACTTCCTACTAATAACGGAGGTACCAACAACGTCCACCCTCAAGTTGTCCCGGTCCCGGCTCGTAAGCCGAAAGTTGTATTTGATCCTCCTGTGAGTCCTGATGAAATTCCAAAGAATGATCCTAAGCCTTCAATTCCATATCCTTCACGTTTGAATAATCAAAAGAACCGCGAAAGAGCTAATCATCAGATGGAAAAATTTTATCAAAATTTCCAAGAATTGCATTTCGATATTAGCTTCGCGGACGCTCTTCTTCTCATGCCTAAGTTTGCTTCGACAATCAAAAATCTGATAAGCAACAAAGAAAAACTATGTGAGATGGCAAAAACTTCACTCAATGAGCATTGCTCAGCAGTGCTCTTGAAAAATCTTCCCGAAAAGCTTGGAGATCCCGGGAAATTTCTCATTCCTTGTATTTTCCCTGGGATGGTTGAATGCTTTGCCTTGGCCGATCTTGGCGCAAGCATTAACCTGATGCCTTACTCAGTCTGGAAAAGACTTTCTCTACCTACTCTCACCCCGACCTGCATGACACTCGAGCTTGCAGACCGTACTATATCCCGTCCTCTCGGCATTGCCGAAGATATCTTCGTGAAAGTAGGAAAGTTCCATTTTCCGGCAGATTTCGTGATTGTTGATTTCGATGCTGACCCAAGAGTTCCTCTCATTCTCGGGAGGGGATTCTTAAGAACGGGTCGTGCTTTAATCGATGTATTCGAAGAAGAAATCACTCTACGTGTTGGTGGCGAAGCCATCACATTCAATCTTGATCAGACTTCAAGATACTCCTCCAACTATGACGCTGAAATGGTTAACCGAATTGATGTCATCGATGTTGCGTCTGAGGAGTATTCTCAAGAGGTCCTTGGTTTCTCATCTAGTGGCAGTCTTTCTACTGACCCTATCATTTCCGACTCTTCCCCTTCCCTCACTCCGTTTGAGGGAAGTGACTTCCTTCTGGAAGAGGTCGAGGCTTTTCTTGCTCAAGATAGCTCAATCCAAAGTGGGGTTGATGAAAACTATCTTGACCCGGAGGGGGACATTCTTCTCCTTGAAAGATTGTTAAATGACGATCCTTCACCCTCTCCGTCTCCACAAATACTTCATAAAGCGGAAGTCAAAAATGTTGAAATAACTGAAGACTTTCCCGAGGTTGAGCTCAAGGACTTGCCTCCTCATCTAGAATATGCATTTCTGGAGGGTGATAATAAATTACCCGTCATTATTGCTAAAGACTTGAAAGATGAGGAAAAGGCTGCACTCCTAAAGGTTCTTAAGTCAAACAAGCAAGCAATTGCTTGGAAACTCTCCAACATTAAGGGCATAAGCCCTAACTTTTGTACTCATAAAATCTGAATGGAGGATGACTTTAAGCCAGCAGTGCAACATCAGAGAAGGGTAAATCCCAAAATCCACGAAGTTATCAAACAAGAGGTTTTAAAACTTCTTGATGCGGGATTGATTTACCCTATATCTGACAGTCCTTGGGTTAGCCCAATTCATTGTGTTCCCAAAAAGGGTGGCATTACCGTTGTCACCAACGAGGATAACGAGTTGATTCCAACTTGTTTGGTCACGGGTTGGCGAGTATGTATTGACTATCGAAAGTTGAATGAAGCCACCCGTAAAGACCATTTTCCTCTCCCTTTTATGAACCAAATGCTCGAAAGACTTGCGGGGAATGAATACTACTGCTTCCTCGATGGCTTCTCGGGTTACTTCCAAATCCCCATTGATCCCCAGGATCAAGAGAAGACTACCTTCACATGCCCCTACGGAACTTTTGCTTACAGACGTATGCCTTTTGGCTTATGTAATGCACCAGGCACGTTCCATAGGTGCATGATGTCTATATTTTCCGACATGATCGGGAAAACTATGGAGGTATTCATGGATGACTTTTCAGTCATCGGGTATTCATTCCAGACTTGCCTCTCCCACTTGGAACAGATGCTTAAACGTTGCAAAGAAACGAATCTAAGTCTCAATTGGGAGAAGAGCCACTTTATGGTCAAGGAGGGCATTGTCCTCGGCCATAAAATTTCAAAAGACGGGATTGAGGTTGACAGAGCCAAAATCGATGTCATTGCTAAATTACCTCATCCCACCACCATAAAAGGTGTTAGGAGCTTTTTGGGTCATGCCGGCTTCTATCGTAGGTTTATCCAAGATTTTTCTAAGATTGCCCGGCCTATGACCCATCTCCTCGAGAAGGATGCTCCTTTCATCTTCTCTCCTGAGTGCATCGAAGCTTTTGAAACATTAAAGAAAAAGCTTACCGAGGCACCGATTCTTGTTGCCCCCGATTGGGACCTACCTTTTGAGCTTATGTGCGATGCTAGTGATTTTGCCATAGGTGCGGTCTTGGGGCAACGTAAAGCAAAATACTTTCAGCCTATACACTACGCAAGTAAGACTATGACCGAGGCTCAAGGTCATTACACCACCACTGAAAAAGAACTCCTAGCTGTGGTGTATGCCTTTGAGAAATTCCGGCCATACTTGATCCTGACCAAATGCGTGGTGTATACGGATCACTCGGCTTTGAAGTACTTATTTGCAAAGCAAGCTGCAAAGCCGAGGCTTCTCCGTTGGGTTCTCCTCCTTCAGGAATTTGATATCATTATCTGTGATAAAAAAAGGAGCCGAGAACCTTGCTGTTGATCATCTCTCACGATTAGAAAACCCACATCAAGATGTGTCCGAGAAACAAGAAATAAATGAATCATTCCCTCTCGAGACACTCAGTGCAGTTACTTTTCGTGGTGACTCTACTACCCCATGGTTTGCCGACTTTGCAAATTACCATGCGGGTAACTTCATCGTAAAGGGGATGACGTCCCAACAGAAAAACAATTTTTTAAAGACGTCAAACATTACTTCTGGGACGACCCCTTCCTCATCAAAATCTGTGCCGATCAAGTCATCAGGCGATGTGTATACGGACAGGAAGCCACTGATATTCTCAAGGCTTGCCATGCTGGACCCACCGGGGGCCACCATAGTCCTAACTACACCGCCAAAAAGGTGTTTGATTCCGGTTTCTATTGGCCCACGATCTATAAGGATGCCCACGAGTTAGTCAAAGCCTGTGATGCTTGTCAGCGTCACGGGAATATTTCACAAAAGAACGAAATGCCACAAAATGCTATTCAAGTTTGTGAAATCTTTGACGTCTGGGGCATTGATTTTATGGGGCCATTCCCATCTTCTCGTGGAAACAAGTATATTCTCGTGGTTGTTGACTATTTGTCAAAATGGGTTGAGGCTAAGGCCTTACCCACTAACGGTGCCCGAGTTGTTGTGAAATTCTTAAAATCCCTCTTTGCTCATTTTGGAACTCTACGTGCCATCATTAGTGATCGCAGTACTCACTTTTGCAATGATCAATTTGCAAAAGTCATGCTTAAGTACGGTGTTACTCATCGTCTTTCTACCGCGTATCACCCACAAACAAGTGGGCAGGTGGAGGTTTCCAACCGTGGTATCAAAAGGATTCTTGAGAGGACAGTAGGTGAAAACCGTGCTTCCTGGTCAGATAAGCTAGATGATGCACTCTGGGCCTTCCGTACAGCTTACAAAACACCCATCGGGTGTACTCCATACAAGCTTGTATACGGGAAGGCGTGTCATTTACCGATCGAGCTCGAGCACAAAGCCTACTGGGCCTTGAAACATGCAAACTACGACCTTCATAAAGCGGGTGATCACCGTAAGGTTCAAATCAATGAATTAAATGAACTCCGTGATCAAGCCTATGAGAACTCTTTGATCTACAAAGAAAAGACAAAGAAGATTCACGACTCTAAGATTAAGAACCGCGTTTTCAACGTCGGTGACAGAGTCCTTCTTTTCAACTCAAGATTAAAGATCTTCTCGGGGAAATTAAAAACCCGATGGACTGGACCATTCACTATTGCTAAAGTATATCCATACGGGACTGTTGAGTTATCTCAACCCGAAGGTCCCAACTTCAAAGTGAATGGTCATAGATTGAAACATTATTTTGGAGAGGACATACCACCCATGGTTGTCCCGGATCTCCAAACTTTCCCCATGGACCAATGAATTCGGGGATCGAGTCAAGCTAGTGACTCGGTGAACAAAAATTACCAACATTTATGGGTTTTCACCCGTATTTCTGACTTCTTTCTACCACCCTAGTGTGGGGGAGTGGTCGTCCCCCACCATTTGAAAAGTAAATATGTATATAAGTTTAAAAAAAATCGAAGATTAGCTTTTTCCGTTCAGAGATTCGGCATAATAGCCGGGACTTTGAATATTGAGGACAATATTCAATTCTAGTGTGGGTGGGGGGGGGGGGGGAATTCTTACGAATTTTATCACAAAACTTTCTAAGTACCCCCATTTTTAGGCCTAAATTTTTCAAAAATTTTTCACTTTATTTCAAAATTTTGTGGTAATCAGTCCGTCAAAGTCTAAATGACAAATGGTTTGGCTAGTCCAGGAGCAAACGGCTCTTGGTAAAGACATCTCAAACCCGTTGATGGCTTGCAATTTGCCAAAAATTGTATGGTTCCTCAGCTCTCCGAAAACAAATGAGTTGGCTAGCCCGCAAGATTATGGCTTGTGGTAAAGGCCGTGGAAAATCCATAATTGGTAATCAGCTCACCAAGATGTTGACTTAGTCCATCAAGATGCTGGCTAGTCCAGAAGCAAACGGCTTTTGGTAAAGACTAATCAAATCCGTTGACAGCTGGTGGTTTGCTCAAAATCACACGGTTATCAGGTGTGCCACAGTTCTTACACCTGGCTACTCCAGAAGTGATGGCTTTTGGTAAAGAGATTCTCAAATCCATCAGGTTTTTCTCAAAAGATTGCTAGGGACTAGCAATGTTTTAGTGTGGGGGATTGATGAGTGTGTAAATACTCATCATTTTTACCATTTGTGAGCTGCCAAAACATCCAAAAACACTCAATATTGAATCAAAATAGTGAAAATATCCCAGGAAAGTGTTTTACATGTTTCAAATGCAAAAATACCAAAAACAGATAAAAAACGCACAAAGTTTGCAAAATTGGCAGTTTCAGTCCCCCAACTTTCAAAAGTTGTCAAATCTAGTCCATGGCCATTCTAAAAACTTGAAAAAGTCACCAAAGGTCCTTATAAATCAAAAAATTACATAATTAGTCCTTTGGTGCAAAAGTTTCACAAAATGTCAAGTTTAGTCCCTGAACTTTGGAAATTGTCAAAAATGGTCCCTGTGATATGAAAAACTTTGAGAAAAACAAATTTTGTCCTTGCACTAACCTTTTATGACAGGATTGGTCCTTGGTGGAAAGTTTGGTGAAAATTACACAAATGGTCCCTGAAGTTTGAAAGTTTGACGGTTTCAGTCCCTGGTGAAAATAAATTTGAAAAATAATCAAAGGACCTTATACTATTCATGATGTGGCAAATTACACCCTTGGAAATAATTTGGAAGCATGCCAAGATCACACCTCAAACTTTGCAGAAATTACAAAAATGGTCCTTGTGAAATCCTAAACCAAACCGGATTCCATAAATAATAATACTACTCCTAAGTCCAATCCACCACTAGCCCATCCCCATTTCCTATCTTGGGCCCAAGTCAACACAGCCCACCCAAACCCAAAGTTATTAAACCGTGGTCAAACTCTGACCCTCTCTGGTCAAATACCAGTCAAATACCTCAAAACCGCCCCCTCCTTCTCTGGAATTATCCACCACCACCACCACTTGCAAGTCCCATCACAACCCATCATACGCCACCGCCCAACCCACTACACCTACTTATCACACCACATTAAATGCTACCCCCCCCCCCCCCAGTTGTAATAACAGTCCAAACCTCCCTTACCCAATTTTGGCGCCAAAAACCAATTTAAAGGGTGAGATCAAAACAGAGCAATTGAACGGCCAAGATTGATTGGGATGTGCTTAGAGATGCTCCAGAAGACCTAGAAGAGGGCTATAAATAGAAGAAGAAGAAGTGCAAGGAAGCAAGTGTAGTTTATTTTAGTAATTTTTAGAATCTTATTTTAAATTAAGCTTTTACCTCAGTGTATCTTTCTTAATTCAAGCATTGTTGCAGTTTCTTATTGTATTCTAAACCTTTTCAAGCAATATTAATCAAAGTTTCACTATTATTCTTGTTATTTCAAATTTTTAGTTTTTATGAATTTCCTAATGAACTGAGTTGTGATTGGAAGCAAGTTTCATGGACTGAAATAGGTCATTTAGGTTCCTATAAGCTTATTGAAGCTTCTTAGAGACTCTAAAATCCAGACTTAATAGAAAACTTAAAAAATACAAAAATAGTCAACTTTGGTCAATTGTGGTGTTTGATTCTTGTTTTCAGGTTGGAAGAAGGATTGGTGAGCAAGATTGGAGCTGGAATTTGCCTATCTAAAGATAGGCTTCATAGGAAAACCCTCTGTTCATGCTGAGGGTATCCTTGTAAGAACTTGCTTATTTCATTTTTCCACTTAAATCCTAGTTCTGAGTAAGCCTTAGTTTGATTGTTTGATCATTGCTCATTTGTGTTAATCTGTGCTAGTTGGTTGTGTTTTAGTTGTTTTTAGCTTAGTAATCATTACTAGCTTGTTAGATTACATAGTTACTTAATATCTCAATATTTGTCTGCCTAATTAGCTTTAAGGGATAAATTGGTGTGATTGTGGTTGTAACCTGTTTTTTAATTACTTAAACTAAGTCACTTAGTCATAATCAGTAGTTAGAAATCAAGTTTGGATACCCTTGTGATCATCTGCTGTGAAAACCACAAAACAGTCCCACATTAAGTGGTGTTTGGATTAGTTTAATTGGTTGTGTTGTTGTGGATCCCAGAAGGCAAACAATAGTGTAAACAGCATACCATAGTCCTATTTGATAGTTATAAGTCTTAAACCAGTTGTTGTTTTAGTCCAAAGTCAAAATCTCAAAATCTTAACTCTCACAGTTAACTGTGAGAGTTTTAGGTGTCTAATTCCATCTCATTAGTTACATTAGTTGCTAATATAGTGTAAACTAGTTCTAATATAGCTTATAACTTAGTTTTTAATCAGCAAAAGCCATTAGAAATCCAAAAAAGTCAAAAGTTCACATTTCACTAAAAAGTCAAATTTCATCTTCTCAGATTTTTGCAAAAATTCCAAGTTAAATTGTGATTTATGTGTTGGGAGTTAAGGGTTGAAACTTTTTGTAGTTATAGTCTACAAGCTGATCTTTAAGCTCCAATTTTTGTTTGATTTTTGTGAAATTTTTTGTGGTCCCCACAGGCTAGGGAAATCACTTGCAGGGCAAGCAATTCCCCTGCACCAGCAGACCTCACCCACACCACCACCTTTAGTGGTGGCTGCAGCCTAACCCAGTGAACCCCAGAGGTTCATTTTTGGTTTTGACAACCCCCCTCCTACCAGGGTACATATATTGACCCTTGGTTTGACCTAGGATCAAGTGGACCCCACCTAGAATTCATCCCAAACTTTGTCCCAGTTCTGTGTTCATTTCCATTGTGAAAAGTGCTTATTTGATCTCATTTAGCTTATTTGTGCTTAATTCTTGTTGTTTCTGGCTTATTTGAGATTGTTGAGTTTGTTTGCACCCATTTCCATCATTGTGGACCCCACCATCAGTCATTTGAGCTTATTTGTCCACACAGTCAACCAAAGTCAAACTGATTAAGCTTAGGGGGTGCTACTGCTTATTTATAAGCTATTTTCCAAAGTGTTTTCACAAAAATTTTTCATTTTCAGTAGTAAAGTAAGTGTGTAAAAGAAAATCCAAGAAAAACCAAGTTTAAAATAAGTGATAGTTTCTATTTAATTCAATTTAATTTTAATTTTCATTTTTAAATTTTTGTTAAGTACTTGTCATTTTTATATTTTTATTAATTACCTTATATAGTAAAGTAATTTTAGTAAAATTTTCAGATTTTTATATTACCATTTAGTATTTATTAGATTTAATTTTAGTTTTCTTAATCATTAATTAATATTAAGTATTAAATATCATATTTAGTTTTTATAAAGTAAAACTTAGTTTTTATATTTTTCCTAGCTCTAATATAGTATAATAGACTTTTAGAAAATATATTTTGAATTTCTACTGTTCATTTTCCATTTTTCTTATTTTAATTGTTTAAATTAGATTTAAAGTAATTAAAAGGTAAATAATTAGTGGATTAATCTTGAAACATAATTTTTAGAAGTTTTTATAATTTTGTAGGATTCCTGTGATGGTTAAGTAATTTTATAAATTTTCTATTAATTTTCTAAGTTAATTTAGTATTAATTGTAATTTAAATTAGTTTAATTAGTTTAATTAAGTTAAATAGTTTTTAATTTATAAAAAACCCATAAAAAGACAAAAATCTTTATTTTTATTTTTATACTTTCTTCAAGTTCTAATTTAAGTTTAGAAATTATTTTTGCAAATTTTTAGTTTAATTTGTAGTAGTTATAATTATTAGTTAATTTAAATTAGATTTTAATTTAGATTTTAAATAGTTTTATTAATTAAATAATATTTAAATAATATTTTAATCATTTTCATAATTTCATTTTCATTTTTAATTTTAAGTTTCAAAAAGTGTCAAAAGCACCCCCTGTAGTTTGTTAAATACCAAAATCCCACTTTTTCAGTCCGATTGCGTAAATCTGAATTGTGAATACGTGCATATATCTGGTATCTGATTTTTGTGAATATTATATCTGTGTACAAATACCATAATAACAGTAGCAATATCAATTCCACATCATCTGGCTACTGTCCTCAGTGCCACTCACTCATAAACGATTTCCAAAGCACCATTTCAATCTCGTTGGGATATAACGACCCGGGGACACACTATACTATCACCGGAGAATTGGCTTGATTAGTTTAACTTTTACGGTTGACCATTCACAAGTGGTCGACTAATAAAAGTTGACTAGTTTTGCCCCAATCAATACTACCAACAAAGAGTACCATGTTTTTTTTTTCAAGACCAAGTATGAATAAACAGGAAACATGGTATCTATAAAATTGTTCCTTCAAATACCATCATACTATCCATATTTCTTAACCGCAAACATTGACAAGTATAGATGTTCCAAATTAAAAAATGTGATTAAATGGTTCATCAAATCAATCACTAATAACGACTAAATAATAATCATCAATATTGATCCAATTTAATTTCAATAAAGTGAAACATGAATGTGCATAAACGTTTTTATGAAGTAATAACGCTTCAAACACCATAGAAGCAAACCTCACTACTTCATTATTTCTCAAAGACAATCTTAAAAAGAGTCCTTACCAATGAACTTTTCAAATCAATTAACAAAACAAAGAAAATTGCTCAATCAGAGTGGTTTATAGAACAAATAAGATTACAATTTCTTTCTCCATTCAATAAATGAAACAATATATACCTTGTTATTTCCTTTTTTCTTATATCAATGAACCACCCATATGTATCTATTGATTGTCCATTAACTCTCATGTATACTTGTGCAATATTAAAGATTTTATTTAACCTTTTAAAAATACTAAAATGTTCAAAAGTCAATAACTCACGTGTTACTCCGTATTTTGTAACTGCTATCACTACCAATAGATATTAATTTCAATTAATATATATTAATAAAACATAAAACAGTTTCATTTTTCAATTTCAACGAAACACTATTGGAATGTTTTTTCAAATCAATGTTCCATTTTGTGACTGTCATAAGATTGTTGTATATTATGTGTATATATTGCTACTAGAGATAAACAAATATTATGTTGTGATGAGGCGAAACATGATCCGTTTTTAGGGGGTCATTTAAGCCCGGAATTGAATTTATTTGATCAAATATTGCCCTAAATCGTTCCTTTTGTGATTTTAGGTACTTTTGGAGTGAATTCTGGAAAAGGAAGCATTTTGGACATTTTTTGAGCATAAAAGTGAAGAAAATGGCAAAGTCTTAATTTTCCTTGCTGGGAACAGTACCTGACGGTGTCACAAGTTTCTTAATGACGGCGTCAAAAGGAAAAACAAGAGGTGAAGAAGATGGAGTCCATGACAGTCCAGAATGTTTTTGCACTAAGGCATGACGGCGTCACCATAGGCCGTCATGGCCCCTTAACACGTGACGGCCCAGAGGAGAAATGCTCTTGACGGCGTCAGATCTGGATCTAGGCAATCCGATTTTGTTATGGGCGGTGGGTTGACGGCGTCAGAATTTTCTTCTTGACGCCATCACCTTGGAAAATCTATATATAGTTTTGTAATTTTCATTCATAAAGAGGAGGACAATATTAGGGACGACTTGAATAAACCCTAGCTCGATTTTAACAGTATTTTCAAGGGTTTTCACCCCTTGAATCCTTTCATGTTCAATTAAGATAAGTATCCTTTCAATTCATTCAATATGTCTATGTGTTGTTTGAATATATCTTACGCTTGTCTTGATTTTAACATGCTAGGCTAGATCTCTTATGTGTTTGCTTAGATGTATTGAAACCTAGATGTTGATTATAGGTTGATTGCTTGTTTATAGTTGTAATGGATGAATGATTTTGATGTTAGGCTTAAGAAAACTGGCAGACTTCCATAGTGTAACTTGCTTGAACGTCTTAAGAAACATGAACCAATGCGTACTAGGTTTTTATGGTTGTATTTAATGCATGAGCGAATTCTAGTGATCCCATGTTAGGAGCTTCTTGCAGGCTCGACATAGGAGTGAAGTAGGAGCTTATAAAGATGGGGAAGTACGTACGCCACCCCACGAATGGTATTAAGGAATATAACCCGTCATCCACGCAACTGTAACAAACTATCAACCTGTAAAAGATATCTAGGGAGTAATGAAATCTAAGTAAACACATTTTTCCCATTTATTGTCACACTACTAGTTTAATTAGTTTTATTTTCATTTTTGTTATTTTATTTTGATTGCATCTTAGTTATTGGGTTAGTTGACTAGCAACTAATTCCGCCCACTCCTCTAAAACCCGAGATTTTTAATTGCTTTTCATAAAATATAAAAATACAAAAAGAATCATCCCTCACCTCTAGACCTAGTTTTTAGGCTTTCTAATCCTAGCCACACTATTCCTGAGTTGAACGATCAATCCCCCGGTACTTGTCGCTATACTATACTACAATGATCAGGTACACTGCCTGGTGGGGGTTGTAAGCTTCTCGAGATCCCTCGAGAGGTAAATCCTGGTGCAATTACCACGCATCAAGTTTTTGGCGCCGCAGACCGGGGAATAGTTATTGTCTAGGTTAGGATTTCTTTTTATTAGGTTTACTTGCTAGATTCCTTTCTAGTAAGATTTTATTTTTATTTTTGGGTTTTATTTAGTCTATCTTTTTCTTCGTGCCTTTGTTAGTAAATTAAATTCATTGACTATTCCGTTGACCATTATGAAAAACGCAAATCCACCCCTTTACCCTAGAGAAGTGGCTTTGTTACGTGAACAAATTGAGAGTGAGATTAGGGAACTTAGGGAGCTTAATAGGTTGATTAATGTTGAGCTCGACCATGCATTTAATGACCTAGCGACTGCCTTGTATTCAAATAAGGACCTAGGAACTAAAGATTTTGAGGATGTTGTTGAGGAACTTGAAGAAGGGGAGATTGATCCAAAGCTAGATGACTATTTTAATCTATACCCCACTAAGGAGGAGATTGCGTACTATAATAATCTTATTGATAATCCTCGACCTCCTTTCACTAGAATTGAACCTAAGATAAAGAGAGGCGATCCTAAGAATGCTAAGATACCATGTATGATTGGGTATAAACACATTGACAATGCTTACACTGATTTTAAATCCCCAATCAACATTATGTCCTCAAGTGTCTACAATGATATTGTGAAAACAAGACTTGGACCTAGAAGAGATCCCAAATACCCCGGTGGAGTTTGTAACTTTGTCGGGAGAATTAAAGGTCTACATGTCTTTGTTGGGAACTTTACTTATACCACTGACTTTATGGTTGTTGAAGATCTAGCTAGTGTTATTGATTGTCGCTTATCCCATGTTGTGTTTGGTAAACCATTTGTTGAAGAGTCCAAGTTAGAATATGATGAGATAGAAGGGACAATCCGATTTGCTAGTGACACCGATAGGATCACTTATAGGATGCCTAATAGAATGAAAGAATTTCGTTTTGTGCCTCGATTTGACATGGATAACATTGGTGCTTTCGAGGACATCAATGAATAGGATAAGAAAAAGGGCATGGACTATGTATGGGAGAAGAAGAGCCTTTTCTATAAGGATTGCTTAAGTCTAGGACCACAATATAGAGTTGATAAGGAATTTGCCAATAGAATCATAGGAGCAATTAAGAAGAAGGTGGTTGGTCTCTATAAAGAGCATTTACAATCGGTGGATAAGACCAACGATGAGGTCACGTAATAGCCCATGACCTTGAGTCTAGCTACAAGACTCGTAAATAAAGAAAAGCGCTTCTTGGGAGGCAACCCATGCTTTGTGTGATTTTTAATTGTTTTATTGTTATTTATTTCCGTATGCATGCTTTATTTTTATTGTTGGTAGATCATGTTTCAAACTAAAATGGTGAAAATACTTTATTTTGTCGTTTGGCTTTGTCTTAACTTCATCCAAAGGTATTTCGCAAAAGATAAGTGTAAGGAGAAACCCCAAATATGTTTTTAAGAAACAAAATTGATCATGATTCTCCACAATATTAAATGGACATGTATATTCGTATTTGTTAGAGTCAAATGCTTGTATCGGGTCATAATGATGTTTTGCAGGATTTTCCAGGAAGTAGGACATAAGTTTTTCCAGAAATTTTCCGGAAACTTAACATAAAGATTTCTGCAGGTCACTTCTGACGGCGTCAGGAATTAATTCCTGACGGCGTCATGTGTAAAATTCTGGAAATTTTGCTAGTTTTGTTTTTCTAACGAAGTCTCAAAGTTTTTATTGAATTTTTAGTTTTATAAACTCCAGGAAATCTGCAAACATTCATTCCACAAGCATTATATCTTACTTTGTTTTCTAGGATTTGTTAGTATATATATAGATTGCCGCCGATTTTACGCGAGGTTGCCTTGTTTGTTTTCTCAGGTTTAACAGGTTATGTATGACAAGAAGATGATTTATATTTTGGAAGGGAAGCTTTGATTGTTCATTTTCTTGGAGGAAGATCTAACCTTGTTACCATACTATCCACACCGAGCGAATCAGGGGAGTATTTGATTTCATTCTTTTACCTATTTCACTTTTACATTCCTTAATTGAACATTGGGGACAATGTTCATCCTAAGTGTAAGGGGGGGGGGGGGGGGGTAAAATGATGATACCTTATAGGATACAGTTTCACTTGAGTTTTTTTGTTTGATGGTAGGTGTGTAATAAAACTAAGAGAAATACTTGTTAGCGTAATTTTAGCGCCAAATTTAAAATTTTTTACAACATTTAGGAGTGAAACTTTAGCCATAGCAAGCGTCTCATGGATAGGAGATTGTATGACTAGCACAAAACCGTACTATTCAGAAAAATTTTCCACCCAAATATGTGAGGTTCGCCTTTAGATTTGATAGGAAAAGCATTTACTATTAGTGCTTATGAGTGTACCAGTAGCATTTAGATTCTAGAACTTGCGTTAGTGATGCATCCCGATACCGCTAGTGAGACTACATTCGTGTAGTAGGATTTACTACATGATAAGAGGCATTAGGATCACCCTTGTGTTAAACCCGTATCATAATTACTTGACCATTTAAGTCATATTACTTAGCTAGTTAAGTAATTAATTTTTCCCACACCCTTAGCGTTGTACTCATTTTTAGTACACGAAACCCCTAGTACACCCCTCCGAGCCTATCTTATCATTTCTACCTTTAAGCATCTTACTTAAAGGAAGAATTTGTTACACCCCACTTAAATGTACACCCAAATCGCCTTAACCTTCCGTGTATGCACTCATCTTTAGTGCATTATTGTTATTTGTTTAAACCATTAGTTAATTATCTAATTGATTACATGGTTGCTAAGTCGAGTCATATCCTTGTACATATTGTTTTGGGACGATTGGGACTCATGGGTAAAGTACTAATGTTATGGAGTAATGGGGAAGAACATCGTATTATTACCCCCATATGTGCGTTAATCTTAAAAGTACTCCAAGTGTTTTGATTATCTTAATTCGAGTCATTAGATTAGTTTATTGTAAAGTATGTAAAAATTCAAATGTAAGGGGAATGTTCATTCCCTATGATGTATTATTTGGATGGTAGGGTAAGAGTGTATGCAAAAAAAAAAATAAAATAAAAAAATAAAATAAAAAATAAAATAAAATCGAAAAAACTAAGAAAAAGAAGAAAAAAATAGAAAAAAAAACATACGGACTACCATCCCGTTTAATTCTATGTTTATTTTATGTTTTTGTTATTTTTCATTTGTTAGCTTAAGTCGAGTCAAGTCTTGGCTTAGAAACGCCATATTGTACATGTAATTAACCAAGATTATTAACTCGCCACCAGTAAATATTGCTTATATCCAACAAAACCGTGTATTCCATATCCCTACACCTAACGTTATAACCCTCTAAAAGACTTCTTTGATAGTTTATCCTAGGTGCTTACGCCATGTGGTGGAGGTTTGATCCTTTCCCAAGCCTATGGTAATCTATTTTGCTATGACAGGTAGTGAGAGATATTTTCCATTTCCATATTGTGATAACTACTTTATTACACCCGAGAGATGTGAGTATCTAAACACTATTTGTGAGGTGCTAGTATATGACCTCCGTGCTTGTCTTTGGTCTTTAGTGGGATGATTATTTGTTGTAATTACTTTTATATTAGTATTAAATGACCCCTAACTTGTATTTTGACTAGAATAAAAGCGCATTTGCTTGAGGACAAGCAAATCTCAAGTGTAAGGGTATATGATGAGGCGAAAAATGATCCGTTTTTAGGGGGTCATTTAAGCCCGGAATTGAATTTATTTGATCAAATATTGCCCTAAATCGTTCCTTTTGTGATTTTAGGTACTTTTGGAGTGAATTCTGGAAAAGGAAGCATTTTGGACGTTTTTGGAGCATAAAAGTGAAGAAAACGGCAAAGTCTTAATTTTCCTTGCTGGGAACAGTACCTGACGGCGTCACAAGTTTCTTAATGATGGCGTCAAGAGGAAAAACAAGAGGTGAAGAAGATGGAGTCCATGACGGTCCAGAATGTTTTTGCACTAAGGCATGACGGCGTCACCATAGGCCGTCATGGCCCCTTAACACGTGACGGCCCAGAGGAGAAATGCTCTTGACGGCGTCAGATCTGGATCTAGGCAATCCGATTTTATTATGGGCGGCGGGTTGACGGCGTCAGAATTTTCTTCTTGACGCCGTCACCTTGGAAAATCTATATATAGTTTTGTAATTTTCATTCATAAAGAGGAGGACAATATTAGGGACGACTTGAATAAACCCTAGCTTGATTTTAACAGTATTTTCAAGGGTTTTCACCCCTTGAATCATTTCATGTTCAATTAAGATAAGTTTCCTTTCAATTCATTCAATATGTCTATATGTTGTTTGAATATATCTTACGCTTGTCTTGATTTTAACATGCTAGGCTAGATCTCTTGTGTGTTTGCTTAGATGTATTGAAACCTAGATGTTGATTATAGGTTGATTGCTTGTTTATAGTTGTAATGGATGAATGATTTCGATGTTATGCTTAAGAAAACTGGCAGACTTCCATAGTGTAACTTGCTTGAACTTCTTAAGAAACATGAACCAATGCGTACTAGGTTTTTATGGTTGTATTTAATGCATGAGCGAATTCTAGTGATCCCATGTTAGGAGCTTCTTGCAGCCTCGACATAGGAGTGAAGTAGGAGCTTATAGAGATGGGGAAGTACGTACGCCACCCCACGAATGGTATTAAGGAATATAACCCGTCATCCACGCAACTGTAACAAACTATCAACCTGTAAAAGATATCTAGGGAGTAATGAAATCTAAGTAAACACATTTTTCCCATTTATTGTTCACACCACTAGTTTAATTAGTTTTATTTTCATTTTTGTTATTTTATTTTGATTGCATCTTAGTTATTGGGTTAGTTGACTAGCAACTAATTTCGCCCACTCCTCTGAAACCCGAGATTTTTAATTGCTTTTCATAAAATATAAAAATACAAAAAGAATCATCCCTCACCTCTAGACCTAGTTTTTAGGCTTTCTAATTCTAGCGACACTATTTCTGAGTTGAACGATCAATCCCCCGGTACTTATCACTATACTATACTACAACGATCAGGTACACTGCCTGGTGGGGGTTGTAAGCTTCTCGAGATCTCTCGAGAGGTAAAGCCTAGTGCAATTCCCACGCATCATGTTGATCAAAACAATAAATATAAAGTGCAGAGAACGATACCGTAATTCTTTTTATTGTCGAGACTCAAAACATAAGGAAAATGTTGAGGTCTATGATGCTCACAGTTTCCTTAAGACAGATTCATCCTCTCCACGGTGCTTGAGAATCGTGAACGTCTATCTCCCACGATACAATAACAACAGATAACTCCGTTAGCATAAACAGGTTATCAAGGCGAACCAAAAACGTGCCTTCCCTCTATTACGAACCGATACAACATGAATCAACATCGAGGTTAACAACAAAAGGAGAGGAATGAATTATGTGTTTTTCGATGTGTTCAAAGATGAAACAAGAGTACACAATATATAGGGAATAAATATGGAGGAAAATGGTCACTTTGACCTCTTATTCCAATAAAAAGTAGTTAATGACATTGCGTGTTACGAAGTTAGATGTTACAAAGAACCACATTATTATAAGGCTATGCATAATGATGAGGCGAAAAATGAACCGGTTTTAGGGGGTCATTTAAGCCCGGAATTGAATTTATTTGATCAAATATTGCCCTAAATCGTTCCTTTTGTGATTTTAGGTACTTTGGGAGTGAATTCTGGAAAAGGAAGCAATTCGGACGTTTTTGGAGCATAAAAGTGAAGAAAACGGCAAAGACTTAATTTTCCATGCTGAGAACAGTACCTGACGGCGTTAAGAAGAAAATCTTGACGGCGTCAAGAGTAAAAGTGGTGACGGCCCAGAAGAAACGTGAAGGCGTCACCCAAGGCCGTCATGTGTTAACTTGTCAAAACTTGAGCGCGGAGTAGCTGATATTGTTTTGGTCATAACTTTTGCATACGAACTCGGATTTAGGTGATTCAAAAGCCCACGCGAAGAGGACGAAGAGATCTACAATTTGGTGAAAAAATGGTCATGACGGCATCAAGAGAAGCGAGCTGACGCCGTCAAGATGGGCCGACATAAAACATGCCTATAAATATAACATCATAACTTCACTTTTTGTAAGCCCTAAACCCTAAGGTCGATTCCTGGGTTTAGGTGGGTGTTTTTCCAGCAACTTAGAGGGTTTCAATCACTCCATAAACATCATGTATTGGTTTGATGATTCTATCTCAATTATGTCTTTCATTATTATTGTTGATTGTCCTTCTTTGATTATGTTTTGCTAATTCACCTTGTGTCTACTTATGATTGTGTGAAACTTGTATATAATTGATTAGATCTCATTGATTTCTTGTTGATGTTTGTGTCTATCTCCATCAATGAGGGGCTTGTTGGTGTGTGTGTCTATCTCCATCAATTAAGGCGTGACAACTTCAATAGATCTAGTTGGTTTAGTTTATAATTCTTGTTTCCTATTGATTCTTGTTTTGATTGAATGAATTCGATGTTAGGCTTAAGAAAACTGGCAGATCTCCATTGTGTAACTTGCTTGAACGTCTTAGGAAACATGAACCGATGTGTACTAGGTTTTATTGGTTGTATTTAATGCATGAGTAAATTCTAATGATCCCATGTTAGGAGCTTCTTGCAGGCTTGACATAGGAGTGAAGTAGGCACTCATAGGATTGGGGAAGTAAGTACGCCACCCCATGAATGGTATTAAGGAATACAACCCGTCAATTAAAACAAGGTGTAATAATTCAATAGGTAGAATTGGATAGCTAGCAAGGAGTAACATATCATGGGTAGACATGCTTCACTTATCTTGTAGAACCTTAGTTTATTTTCTTGTTTATTAGATTAATTAATAGTTTTTGGGTTAGTTGATTAGCAACTAATTCCGCCCACTCTCCCAATACCCGAGATTTTTACTTGCTTTTCATAAAATATAAAAACATAAAAAGAATCATCCTTCACCTTTAGACCTAGTTAGATTAATTTCAATCCTAACGACACTATTCCTAGCTGAACGATCAATCCCCCGGTACTTGTCACTATATTATACTACAACGATCAGGTACACTGCCTGGTGGGGGTTGTAAGCTTCTCGAGATCCCTTGAGAGGTAAAGCCTGGTGCAATTCCCACGCATCACATAATCATGACCAAGGGAGACCTTGATTTTGCCTGCCACATCATCTTTCTTTCTCCGACGACCTTCAGATGACCAAATATCCACAACAGCGACCTTCTCATTTTTATTTTATTTTTTTTAAATTCAAAATTTTTTTACTTATAAATACCCCTTCATTCATCCATCTTTAAACACCAACTCATGATTTCTTTAAACACCATATCTAAAAAATGTCTCAAACAAACACTCCCATCATTGATGAAGAAATAGTTAATACTCCACCGTCAGAAATCATTCCGTCATTTCTTACTGAGGAACCGATTGGGGAACCAGAACACAATCTGTTTCTGCTTACTGAGGAAGAGGAACGACTACTTCTTCAGGATGAAGAAGCATTGAGAGCTTTTGAAGAAGAAGAAGAAGCAAGGGAAGAAGCAACTCGTAAGGAACGGGAAACAAGGGAAGAAGAAGCTCGTAAGGAACGCAGCGTATAAAGACTGGGAAGAGGATTTTGGGACTTTACTCCTTACGACGATGGTTATCGCACAGATTAATCTTTATTTTCATTTCCGTATCGTAATTTGTATTTGTATTTTCATTTCCGTATCATAATTTGTATTAATTGTATTGTATTTTCATTTCAATGTTTAAAGTATTTTCATTTCCGTATCGTAAAGGATTTAATTTTTTTAAAGTATTTTTTCTTTTGTTTAACTTAAACCAAACGATAAATTTTTCAAAATCTACCTACAAAATAAGCACACTATCTAGGTCGAAAATAAAAATGTACAGATGTTTTAGAGCCGACCTCTCAATCAACGGCTTCAGAACAGTGCCGGCTCAAAGTTTCACTTCAATGAATGTTATATAACAAGGATTTCAGCCCCCGCATTGCTACGAAGTGTCTTTATATGACACTATCCCACGTCCCAGAATAAAACGCTTGATTTCAATCAAAATAATATAAGCTCGCCTTCTTTACGTATAAATACAATATAAACAAGTTTTTGAGTAATGGATACATCATATATATGAGATCGATGAATGTCAAATTTGAAAAAAAAAAAATCAAAACTCGTCACCTCTCCTAGGCACAAGGCTCTTAAGCCTAAGGCACCGCGCCTTTTGTAACCTTATGCATAAGGCTTTAAACGAACTGGACGAACACGAACGGAGCCTTGTTCATGTTCGTTCATTTAATTTTAACTGGACAAATAAACGAACACGAACACTTAAATGGACAAATTTTCTTGTTCATGTTCGTTTATTAAGAAAATGAATTGTTCATGTTTGTTTATGTTCGTTCATTAAGACACTAAACAAACGCTAAACGGACATAAACAATCGAACATAAATGAACATAGACAAACAAATATAAACTTTATTAAATTATGTATCTAATATTGTTTTATAAGTGTTGTTTTGTTTAAACAAACTAATTTTAAAATTATACAATTAAAAGATATGATATACGGACATAAATAAATAAATGAACATTAACAAACACATAATCGGACGTTCATGAACAAAAATAAATGGACGTGACTTTTGTTCATGTTCGTTCATTTAACTGAACGATCGTAAGATAATGTTCATGTTCGTTCATTTAATAAATAAACGAACATAAACGAACTTTTTACCGAATGGTTCATGAAATGTTCACTGAACGTTCAGTTCGTTTACAGCCCTACTTATGCATGTGTGGAGCCTCGATCCGTAAAAATCCCTAGTGCTTGAGCCTTGAGTCGAGGCGCGCTTTTTAAAACTATGTGTTAGAGAGCTATGAGACGTTGGTTAGACCACTAAACATGTCAGTCATATCCACTATTTGCTTTAATAGCAACCACGATTGACATGTCAAGTAGTCTATCAAACCTGTCATAACTCTTTAGCTCAAACAACTTGCCAAAACAATATATGTATACATATAAAAATGTACAACATTGCAACAAATGCTACCAAATTTATTACATATAAATGGTACCCATGTTAGTTTGAGATGCATCTTAAATTATTGTATTCTTCCTATAGCTCATTACATGAAATCTCAAATTCAACGGCATCCTTTTCACTTAGAACTAATATTCGCACGGATTTCCTCTTCTTCCTTGACCTCTTTTTCTCGCTTCAGCTGCCTACCAATTATTTAAGCACACTGATGTTCAATCCAGCATGGTCGCAAGGCTAAGAAGCTTTCTATTCCAAGTGTCCTTGTTGAATCTGAGGCTTTGTATAGGAAAAGGGGTAAACATATATACCAAGCAGGTTGTAATTAGAAAATCACATTCTAACATAAATGTTGCATCCATTGTTCAGTAGATGCTTATCGCTTGTTTATTAAAAAAAAAAAAAAAAAAAAAAAAAAAAAAAAAGAAAAAAAAAAAAAAAACTGGCATAGCAGTTGTTGCAGCATCCTTTACCTTGACTTGTACAACTGGATCCTACATTACTTGTACAACAAAAGTGTTAGCCAAAACATTCTTCAATATCAATTTAGAATATAAATAAAAAACACACATGCATTACCATACATAACATTTACTTTGATTTTTTGCACTCTGGAGTACTGAGAATAGAATTATGGTTAAAACATTAATAAGTTAACATCATATGTCAGCATGAAAGATGTGTAGAAACATCAAATAAAAAGCTCCGTGATCTCAAACTCTAGCAAAAATTAATCTCACAAAGAATTGAATAAATAATATACCTCAACAAAGGCACCAATTAAGGGACACCAACTTAAAGTCTTTAGTGGTGAAAACCCCTATTTCTAGCATTAACATCATCCCCACCCAATTATTGTTATATGATCAAGCCAAACGGACGAACTTTCTCCTCATTTGCTAACAGTTTATGCACGTGACAGTTCTCGTTTGGTTTTTTCAAAGCAAACAATGCCTACTACATTGCAACATTCAAAGCTCCCCATACTCTACACCTATGTGTCCCTGTCACTATAAAAACACCATGCGAAGCATCAACTTCAACTGATGATGTGTATTTTGTATTGTGAACGGGGCCAGATCATTGATAATCTGCAAGTGAAATCGAAACAATGAAACTAAAGAATGTTGCAACTTGCAACATCCAAGTATTCTACTTTATTGCAATATCTAAATGCACTTTTCAAATTTGTAAGTAGATTATTGTCCAATGTCTCATGTTACAAAACTCGTGTAATTTATACGGTGGCTCAAATATTGTGTTGGTAACCAAACATCGATACATTTTACATGTGGTAGTTTGTCCCATCCCAAAATAAAGCGGACCAGCCAACAAAATCATCACTGCCAACCAACCGACTACCAAAATTAGATATGCACAAACAACCTACAAAATATACGGCAAACTAAATAGTGTGTAACTAATGACGCGTTGAACAAAAAAACACAAACCTTAACCACAAAGTCAATACATATCCTACTTCAGCAAGGCAACCTTGTTACAAACTAAAAAACATTGCACTAATTAAGATTATAAACAACACGTAACATTTAAACTTTTAACGACCTTTACACAAACAAATCCATCATTAATATCCATTCTCCACACAATAAACACATATTTCGTTTCAAACAATTTACCAGCAACAAATATAAAATAGGCCAAAACCATTAGCATATAAACAACGACATGTAGTAACATAAACAGGCAAATGCTTTAATACTGCGACCTTTTTCATAATGCAATAAAGTTGTAACAATTACACAACAACCACAAAGCTAATACATATACTACTCCAGCAAAGCAACCTTGTTACAAACAACAAAACATTGTATTAACTAAGATTATAAACAACAAGTAGCATTTAAACTTTTAACGATCATTATAGAAATAGATCCACCATTAATCTCCATTCTCCATACAATAAACACACATTTCATTTCAAACCACAAAAAATCTACCAACAATAGATATAAAATAAGCCAAAATCATTAGATTTGAAACAATGACATGTAGTAAATCAACAGACAAATAATTCAATGTTGTAATCTTCTGCATAACGCTACAAATTTGTAACAACAAACATAACAACTCACAACCACAATCAAAGGCCAACAATCCTATCCAAAATGAGAATGAGTAACGCCGACGCAAGCTAGTATGAGCACCTGGATTACCATCCCCTACTTTACATCTGGCTCATAAACAAATCACCAAGGAGCCAACATACTCTATTGGATTCTGGAGCTACCTAATTAATCAAACCATACCCCATGACCAAAATTCTCAACGAAGCATCATACAGAACCTTTAAACCGATTTTTTCCATCTTCCTTACATCAACATTAGTATGCCCAGCTAACATTTCTTGGACACCATGAATACCAAAAAGAACAAACCATTAACAATTCGAACAAGAATATTTATGCAAGACCACAAATATTGAATCAAGTACAAAATAGTAGACTAACCGAATGATCAAACCATAATTTGCCATATGTCAACCAAAAACTTCTGGCTGCCTCGTGCACATAATTTCCACGATACTAACATCAGCTGCAACCTGTAAACATCACTTCAAATAAAAGAATAGCTCCTTAATACCGCAACATGAAGTCACTGAAATCGAATTAAAATCACACTTAGGCATCCCACTATCTTGCACAGACCTAAAAAAACAAAACTTCAAAGATCTTAAAACATAAACTGTAGCACCAATGACAATAAATCACAATTTAATAGACATGAAAAGCTCAAACAAACACAAACCGACATTCAGAAATCCACCAACAACAAAGAAAGTACTGAAACAATTATGAATGACCATCATAAGCAGATAAATAACAATTTGTAGCAGAGAACATAAAATCAGCATAAATGATCACTTAAGAAGCACATCCGAAAGCATAAACAAACACAAACACGTATCCACCAATCTATTGATAACATACAAACCTAAAAGAAACCTAAACACAATTCATTAACTGCAAACACACATGATTACATATCAAGCCCATCACAAAGCATAAATAAACACAAACAATCATCAGATGCTTGTAGCTCCTTATTTCCATTTCCAAGATTCAATTATTCATTCATATTTTAAAACAGACAATAATTACAAAGTATCAGAAAAAAAGTGAAAAATCACATGGAACATGAACATGCACCCTCAACAACGTAGCTCCAGCAAATAATAAAAAACTGAGTAAGCCAGCGGTGTATCTGTAACAACAAATAGCATTGACACAACACATATTCAGTTTCTCCTACTCTAACCATAAAGAAATAACAAAGCAAAAGGTTTCACATACCAGTAACTAAAAAAACGCCACACCGCAACTTCATACATCTACTTGTACCGGATCTAGAAATAATAGCTCTAGAAATCTCCTACCCCAGCTTACTATACAAGATCTCTTGAAGTATGATAATGAAATACATGTGTAAAACATGCAGACAACCATAGAAATCAAATTCCACCTTAGTACAAAACCCATCAACAATAAGAACATAATCATGACAGGTGTAAACCATGCATTGAATCGGCAATTAAGTGAAAAACCCACTAACCATGGCAAATTAGTGAAAACCCCACTAACTAATTTTTTAATCCATCTAAGCCAATGGCTCGGCTCGGCTCGGCGTGCGAGCGGTCTCAGCTTAAGCTGCGGTTTCATAATGCACCCAAATTGTCTCACTCGCTTGAGCCAGCCTCATACTCAACGACTTCGAAACAGTGCCGGCTCTCAAAACACATAAATAAATGTTACAGTATATATTATAATAACATCATGTGAGATTTAATATATAAAAATCAACAAAACCTTTAAGCACATGCAAAAAAATAAAAATAAAAACTAAAAACCAAGCCACCTTTTGATATAAGAGGTATGCTACACCCACATAAAGTTTACAAAATTTCAGCCACTCGCTGACGTGGCAGAGTGCTGATTGGTTGATTTTCTGTGGCCACAGAAAATCAACCAATCAGCACTCTGCCACGTCAGCGAGTGGCTGAAATTTTGTAAACCTTATGTGGATCTAGTATTTTGCTTGATATAAACACAGAGTTGAACATGGAAAAAAATAATTGAAACAAACTCACACCGCCCACGTGGCACGTTCAGGAAGCATGTTATTATTGACCTCTAGAGAGATCGTTTCCACGTCATCATCACACAGGGATGAATATTCTCCTTCCTCCAACAAAACAGGCGTAAAACGTACAATTCCAGCAAATTCAATTTCAATTTCTCTCTCTACACAGGTATATTCCTTGATTGATCACATGTATATATATATTCTATAGATTGTTAAAGTTTTCATTTAGATCTAAATTTGGTGTGTAATTGTGAAGGTGAAATGAGTATGAAATTGTACGAGAGGTGTTCCAGAACGTTCCGTGATAATCCTACGCTTTCGCGGTTTCTCGTTGTTTTCGCCGTCAGGTATATCTTTATTGTGTTGCTATTGATATTTTTATGATGTTTTTAAGTTAGTTGTTAGTAATTTATTGCTAATTTTGCTGATTATGTTAACAATATGAAGTTGGATCGAGATTATAGTGAACGTAGAGAGAGTTCGATACGAGTGTTAGTTATTTTTTTGCTAAATTTGGTCATATATGTTAGGTGTGATGTTATTTATAGTTTTGTGAAGTTAGTTAGATCGAGATTATAGTGAACGTAGAGATAATTCGATGCGATTGTTAGTAATTTATTATGTTTTTAAGCGAGCTAGATCGAGATTGTAGTGAACATAGAGATAATCTGGTGTAATGTTTAGGAGTGTTAACTGTTATGTTTGCGGATTTGATTGTTGTTGATATAATGTGAGTATATGACCAAATTTTCTGATATTTGTTGTGTGTGCTGTTATGGCAGTTTAATCACGTTTTTAAGTTTGTTGAGTTTGATCATTTTTTATCTGTAAAATGACTTTAGTTAAGTTAAGTTTGGTTTGATCTCGATGTATATAGTTTTGCTTTGTAAGTGAATTAATTGTGAGCTGTTTGGAATGAGCTTGATGTTGTTATATTGTTTACAGTTTACTGCTATTTACATTATAAGGAAGTAATCATCCAGGATGTTTTCGAAGTCTTTATACATGTGACATTATTGTCTGGATTGGATCATTATTACTTTCGAATGACAATTCAGAATGTTTGAAATACTAATTAGTAGCAGAATTTTGTAAATGTTGTTTCGGGTTAAGAGGATGCTGAGTTCATGCCTTCATGGTGCTGCTAATGGTAATTCTACTTGTTATATTCTGGATGTGATTTAGATTATAGCGATAATTGTATATGATTGTTAGTGATGAGGATTGTTGCATGTTTGTCTAATTTGGCAGTATTTTTGGTAAGACGAGTTTGATCCTTTATATCTGTCCAATACTCCAATGACCAGAAATATGTTTGATTTGGTACTTCGATTTGACCTTGATCTTAGTTTTGCTACTGAAACGCCCAAATTATGCTGATCGTTTGGGTTAAGAGTACATTGAGTTCATTGACGACTGCTAACCTATGATTGTGACTAGTATCAGTGAAGTTTTTAATTTAAAATCGTTTGAGGGTGGCGACTCTATTTATATCTGAGTTGTTCTAAAGTACATTGTTAAATTCTATTGCTGAAATAGTTGAAAGATTATGATGATAAGACATTTGACTTCCGCTTTCCTTTTCTACCAGAAGTTGCTATGAACCTGTAGTACTTTATATAGTTCAGTAGTCGATTGCATTCTGACAAGTCGTTTTGGGCTGGGTCTTTCGATAAGCTGCTTTTCATATGCGGAATTGTAGATATTTCTGGAACTACTTTTTCCTTGTTACGATTTCCTGAACTTTTTTATGCAATAGTTCTACATGTTATCTTCTTTAAGACAACAATGAATGTGTGCTTAATGCTATGATGAATCATACACATTCAACTTGGATACATGATATCTGTGCCTTCTTGGATTCTTGCTACATAAGTCCCCAAATATTAGGAAGGGCATCCTCTTACTTTTGTTGGCCTGACTGTGCTCTATTAAAAATGAGACTTTAGATTGAATCTTTGAAGGCTTCCATTCATTTTTAGCATAATGCTAGTGTTGTCTAATATGTGCAATAACTACTATTGTTTCAATAGCACCTTTTTTTTTCTTTTTTTTTTAATTAATTAATTAATTTTTTTTCTGGATATTTGGCTTCCACATGGCTTTTTATCAACTTTCAGAATTTTGATTTAACATACCTTTTGTAGTGGTGGGGGTCTTGTGGCTTATTCTGAGGCGAACATACAATCGGCTGAAAAGATTGATGCATTGCCTGAGGCAGGTAATGAGAAGAAGAGGGTGGTGGTACTTGGAACTGGTTGGGCTGGAATAAGTTTCCTGAAAAATCTGAAGAACCCCTCCTATGATGTCCAAGTGATATCACCAAGGAATTACTTTGCATTCACACCTTTGTTACCAAGTGTAACAGTTGGTACAGTGGAAGCACGAAGTGTTGTTGAACCAATCCGCAACATTGTCAAGAAGGTAATCAAAATGGTTTATGTGTGGCTTCTTCCACTAGTCGTCACCTTTACTACATTATATTTGGCAATTTCGAAGGTCTATTGTTATGGCTCATGTTTTGGTGAAGATTGTTTTTCCTTATTAAAAAAGACTGAACTTCAGCTCCACAGTATTATCTTTTTAAAACCGTGACTTGACTGCTTTTTGCGTGTATATGTTGAGAGTTATAGTTCGTTTACTGTAGCTACTGACAAATGCTTGTTCTTTTTAACAGAAGAATGTAAATGTTAATTACTGGGAAGCTGAATGCTATAGGATTGATGCAAAAAGTAAGAAAGTTTACTGTCGTGCAAGTCAAGATGATAAAGAAGAATTTGTTGTAGATTATGATTACCTGGTAGTTGCAATGGGAGCCCGTGTCAATACATTTAACACTCCTGGTGTTGAAGAAAACTGCCACTACTTGAAGGTATTCCGCTCATAAGATCTTGTTGTTTGTTATATAATTTGGCTTGCAACTTGACAAAAAGAGGAGGCAACTTGACTTGGATCTTAGTGTCTTGAGGATTCTTTTATTTATCAATTCCATTTCAGGAAGTTGAAGATGCTCAGAAAATCCGCAGGACAGTAATAGACTGCTTTGAAAAGGCATGCTTACCTAATTTGAGTGAAGAAGAGAGGAAAAGAGCCCTTCAGTTTGTTGTTGTTGGTGGTGGTCCAACCGGAGTGGAGTTCGCTGCTGAGCTGCATGATTTTGTGTCCGAGGATTTGGTGAAGTTGTACCCGTCTGTTAAAGATTTGGTTAAGATTACACTTCTTGAGGCAACCGACCATATCTTGAACATGTAAGCTTGTGTTACAGTTTAAAACAACCATTGCATTTTCTCTTTTTAGATACAAATCACGACTCATTTTTTATCCTCACAGCATATTATATGTTAGACATGCCATATTATGGCTCATTTTTGTTTAGTTCTTGTTTTCAGTTATTACACTGAACTTCTGTTCAGATAGTATTTCCTGGTACTTATTTTGTTGCCTTCCATGTATGCTTATGTAGTCAGTCAATTTTGTTGTGCAGGTTCGACAAACGTATCACCATTTTTGCTGAAGAAAAGTTCCACAGAGATGGCATAGATTTGAGAACAGGGGAGATGGTTACTAAAGTCACAGATAAAGAAATTTCAACCAAAGTAATTAAAACTGGGGAGACTTCTACCATACCTTATGGAATGGCAGTCTGGTCAACGGGTATTGCAACTCGTCCTGTTGTAATGGATTTCATGAAGCAGATTGGGCAGGTATATCTCACCCCACTTTGGATCTAATGTGACCACTCCAAATATGTGTTCTCTGGACAGAGCCTTTGGCTGTCATTCTCTAGTTTCATTTTCGTGATTATTTAAGTTCTCTTGTCCGCTTAGGTTGACCAAAAGTACTTTCTGTTCACAATTTTTAAATGATTTGTGTGTCAAATATGATCACAAAATTAGATTCTTTTCAATTTTGAACCAATTCTTTTGAATAAAATGATTTAGGATGGTTTATACCTTTAAAATATACTTTGATCCATAACGGAAGATACATTACCATAATCGAGTGAATGGGTCCAAACTGCCATCTGTAATATCTCGTGACAAGGTTGATTCTTATTTCTATATAGGCAAATAGACGTGTGTTAGCTACTGATGAATGGCTCAGAGTTGAAGGGACCAACAGCATATATGCACTTGGGGATTGTGCCACAATTAACCAGCGTAAAGTCATGGTGCGTGTACAAATATACACTTTGCATTATACACCAAAGTAGTTTCGCTCTGTCGTCATTCTATATGTTAATGGATGTTCATTTTCTTGACAACTTTTTATCCAAAACCACTTCTTATTTGGTTAAAATATCATACATGAAACTCATGTATCATGTAATCTCCAGGAGGATATTTCAGCCATATTTCAAAAGGCGGACAAGGACAACTCAGGAACACTTACAGTCAAAGAATTTCAGGAAGCCCTTGATGACATTTGTGATAGGTATCCTCAAATGCAACTTTATCTAAATAGTAAGCAGATGAGCAGTCTCGTTGATATACTTAAGGAATCCAAGGGAGATGTTGCGAAAGAATCAGTTGAATTGAATGTTGAACAATTCAAATCAGCTTTATCTCAAGTAGATTCTCAAATGAAGAATCTTCCAGCAACCGCTCAGGTGTAACATCTAATCAAGTTTGATTAAGCTTTATTTTATTGATCTTTTTTTCTTATTTTCTCATGTGATCAAGTGATTGTTCCACAGGTTGCAGCTCAGCAAGGATCTTATCTTGCTGATTGTTTCAACCGTTTGGAAGAATGCACAAAAAATCCAGAAGGTCCTCTCCGTTTCAGAGAGTCGGGCCGACATAGATTTCGTCCATTCAGGTACAAATAGAAGCAGGTGTACATCATAGATGGTGGTCCTATAGCTACCCATAAAAACATGCATTCAAAACCTTCAAAAATCTGTTTAAAAAACAATAAAAAAAACCTTCATCATGTATGTAGAGGGAGTTTTGGTAATATCTGCAGAAGTCGCCACTCCATTTAGGAATCTTTACGAGCATTAAGTAGGGGTGTTCAATTGTTCATCGGGTTGATCTAAATATAAATTTGTGGTTTCTAATTGGGAATATATAAAATTTGAATCGTTTTTGTTGGAACTCTTTCAAAAGAGACCACTTGGGTTCTGGTTCCGGACCCGACCGAAGCAAGACTGGTTGTAGAAAATCTATAATCGACCCAGTGTGCTCTCATTCTGATCATCTGGTTTTTCGGACTCATTTTTCACTTCTGCATAGTGCATACTCCCTACTGTATGACAATTACCGTAGTTGCTAGAAAACCCCTAAACTCCCAAGTCCCACCGCGTTTCTCTTTTCCACCAAAAAGAGAGTAGAATCATGCAAAAACACAAATGACTGGAAAAAAACCAATATCAAACAACAAGCTTATATTTTCTTCTCCAGCAAAGATGATAAGTTTGATGGAAAAGAGTTTATTTTTCTGACTCAGATGATAAGTTTGCTGTCCGATATTGGTTTTTCCAGTCATTTGTGTTTTTGCACAAGTTTTTTGAAGCAACCTGTCACCTTAGAGTTTGTATATCCATTATCTGATCTTGTCATTGACTCTTAAAAAGTCAAAATGAACTCCATTTAGCTTAAAACCTTATGATCTATATATAGGTACAAGCATCTTGGTCAATTTGCTCCATTAGGGGGAGAGCAAACCGCAGCACAACTCCCAGGTGATTGGGTGTCTATTGGCCACAGCTCTCAGTGGCTCTGGTACTCCATCTATGCAAGGTAATTCCTGTTTCCCTCCTGGCCAAGCACTCAATAATACAGAAATTTTCAATCGGAAACACCGGTTAAAGTTGTTCACTTTTGTTTGTCCTGACCCCGTACAGCAAGCAAGTCAGTTGGCGTACAAGGTCGTTGGTGGTGTCAGACTGGATGAGACGTTTCATCTTTGGGAGGGATTCAAGTCAAATATAAGTTGATCTCAACAGAAATAGACCATGCAAAAGTCCCAAATTTTCCTGTTATCATAATAACCCGGCCCACAGGTCCTCTTAAAACTTTGTCGATGATCGCAACAAGTTTTGTTCCATGATCCATATGCTTTACTTGATTCATTTTTGTTTTTCAAACTTATATTGCTCCTTTGTGCAAAATTCACTACAAATAACGGGAAGAAGCAGTGTTCCCTCCCCGGCTTTACTTTACAGCTAGTTTTACTCGAGACCCAGAATGTAAACTAGACATCGTACTATACTGTATAATGAAAATCATTTCTGTTATTGTATTATTCTGTATCAGCCAGCATAACAGATTGTAACAACTTTCTAATTTTTAATTTTCTTTTCATTTAGAGCTTCAATAAATGAGAAATTGTGACTGGTATATGATTTGTACCCTTAGCTTTGGCTGTGTATAGAGAAGTGTGGTTTCCGGTTGGTAATTATTCCGTCGTATGGTGCGAACCCTGAGTCTTATAATATATGAGGAAATAAACTTTTTTTTTTTTTTTTTGGTATTAATGTTGTACTGGTTTCATTTTTGTATATTTACCAGGCTGCAACACCTTAGCAATGTGGGTATAGTATGCTAGCAGCTAGTATACTACCATCTTTTGTTCATGAAGTTAAAAAAGGCAGGATCGCCAGTTGAGCCACCGCATCACAACCATTGCCCAAAACCTGCTAGTGACCAAGACACTGTCGAATGTTGCCAAAAAAAAATATATCCGCCAAAATTGCTACCAGCTATGTTGGTGCTAAAGTGGTCGCCAACGATTGTTCCTACCAGGGGACCAGCAACCAAAAGTGTCAATTGCTGCAGTTGAGCTGTGATCCAAAGATCTTGGACCACTAGCTGTTGCCATGGAATCGTGAGCCAGAGATATCTATCATTGCTTGTGCAAAGACAAAGTCAACATAAGTGTCACATTCTTAGCTAGTCAGATTTGCCAACATGTTCCAATCAAATTCATTTGGCGTCTTCAGAGTGCCTGAAAGTTCAAACATAGCTCCAATTGGTTCGACAACATTCACCGACGTATGTTTTAAACAAGTGGCAATATCATATATCATCAGTAAAGCAGGAAATTGTATAAGAACATTGAGCATTAGTCACCATAATGGAGCTACTATTCATTGTTTTTTAGGTTTGTTTCGCACAGTGGAACTATGTGGCAGTTTGGCACAGTAAGGCATACACCATATATCTATATCTATACTATCTTATACTACTATATAATGCATCTAACTCTAAGCATAACTCCTAACCAAAAATTAAGATAAGAAACTTCAATCATGAGGTGTCATGTGTCACTTCTCAACTAACTCCAAGCTTAACTTCCAACCAAAAATTAAGATAAGGAGCTTCAATCATGAGGTGACATGTGTCACTTTCCAACTTAAAATTCACTTTTATTTTCAAATTGAAATATCTTTTTATTTATTTATTTTTTTATGATCTAATTTCATCGTATTTTCCAAAATTTTGTGCTCTTTAATTCAACATCCATTTTGATATATTTTTATTAGTTTTTAGTTTTTAGATTTTTAGTTGGTTTATTTTATTTTATTCAAAATTTTACAACTTTAACCTTTATTTCAATCAATACAATCTTGATTCGTCAAAATCATATATTTTTGAAGGGAGTGTTTAACGGGTAAGAGATTGCGAGAGTTTTTCTATATACAAGAATAATGATGTCACGGGAAAGCTACATGAAACCAAGCGAACACATACAACTAACGCATATACATTCGGAGTGTTGTGAAACAAATTCAGTAAGTGGGTAGAGAATTTCGGGGGAGAGTTGTGATAGCAATTTATTTAATGTTTTTATAATATAACTATATTTATCGCTGCAGCTGTGCGCGGGTATCCAACTAGTAGCAAATAACATATACTTCCTCCTTCCCAAAATCTATGTTTGAAAGTCTTTTTTTCTGACTTTGACCGTAATTATTTTTTTTCATTTTATATAATACTTGATGAAAAATATACAAATGAAAATATATTTGAAGCACAAATCTGTTTATATATTTTGCATCAAGTATTATATAACACGAAAAAAAATAATTACGATAAAAACCGGAAAAAAAAAAGACTTTGAAAAGTCAAAAGTGGACTTATATTTGAGACAGAGGGAGTATTTATATACAATATATAGAGTAAACAGTAGGGGCAGGTATGGTTCGGTGTGGCTCGGTTTTAGGCTAAAACCGAACTGAACCAAAAATTTTGGTTTTTTGCTTTCTAAAAACCTCTCGGTTTCGGTTTTACTTGGGTTTGGTTTTTTCGCTTTTGGTTTCTGTTTGGTTTGGTTTTTCGATTTTACGGTTTTTGTTTGGTTTATCAATGTTTTGTCTCGAATTTTTGATGCTATTAATATTTTCAAGTTACAACAATAAAGCAACACTTATTAATGACAATAAGAAATTGACAATAAATAAAAAAAGGAAAAAAAACAATAAGATTATTGGTTATGTCTCATAAATTGGCACAATAATAACAATAAAAAAAAACTAATTATCACAAAAAATCCTTTAAGAAATTGTTTATTTGTTTTAAATGACATCTTCAAAAAACAATGTCTATTAGAGTAGTTTACGATTATCTTCAATTTTTTCGGGTTAGTTTTTATGCTAAAACCAAAACGAACCGTAAACTTGGTTTTTCCAAAATACAAAAACCGAACCATTTATTTTTCAATCAGTTTCGATGTTGATTTCTCGGTTCTTTTCGGTTTAGGTTCGGTTTTTCGGTTTTCTGCGCACCGCTAGTAAACGAGAAATAGAATGTCCGCGTGTTGCGGCAAATCATTTAATTACTTTACTTTCGTTGCACTAAAAATATTGTATATGTCTATATAATTTGATTTCATGCGTTTTCATAACTAAATTGTTGTATAATGCAATTCATATTCTTAATCTATTACAGTCTATTATTTATGATTATTTTGACCAGAAAACTTCAAGATCGTACTTAAGTTAAAAGTAATGCAATATTAGCCTCATTTTATTCGAAATTAAATACCTTTTTATTTTATTGGCATTTTTCATCTCAAAATCTCTAAATTTTGGCTTATTACCAAAAAAAATTAGAAGTTGATTTCAAAATTTTAATCCTTATTCTTTAATCCCTACATATGGTCGAAATTTAAGAAGTGTTCACCATTGCATCACAATTGAGCTGCCATAAAATTATTTTGGTACAGCAAATGTGTATTAGTGAGACTATATCATCTAAATCTACAAATTTCCTTGTTGACATATCAACACAATACCTATGGTTTGGGATATTGATCCATATCTTCTTTTAAATTCATATTTTAAGAACTGTGAGTGGCTCTTACAAAACAAATAAAACATGGCATTCAATTTTTACAAACTTTTTGCAATCAAATTAACACAGAAAAACTTTATGACATTATATACGGGCCCATCCAGCAATAAAGATAGGCCATAATTGCATGATGTCTTTTAGGCCCAATCCAATATGGACATTAATTATGACTCATCTTGTCTAAATTATTCAAATATAATAGTGACTTGACCCATAAATCATATGGTGACCACAAGTGAAAATAGTCACATGAGACGTGTCAAAACCCCACAATAGGCCACTAGTTGGAACATCGTCCCGTTGACAATGATGGAAGAAAAGGATCGGTTGGTAAACTAAAAGGGAAGAACATGGGGTTCTTAATGTTTAGGGGACAAAAGTCGTCTAATCCAATCAACTATTACTTTATTACTAATCAAATATCACACCATGTTTCTATTGTAATGTGTCATTATGTTGTGTTTAGGGTAATACTTGTGTTTCTCCTCGACTTGATCTTATCCTTATCATTTAATTGGGGTACCTAATACTCTCAAAAGACGATAATAAAAATAAATAGAAAAAATTATTTGTGAAAAGATGAGTTTAGTAATTATATCACTTATACATTCAGTGGGCTTTGATAGCCCATATGCTTTTGCAACCCAACCAGTAACCATTTAGCAAATTGGTATTACCCGAGGCGACCCGCCCTGTTCATAGTTATTCACATCCCCTTCCTTTCTTTGAGATCCGATTGGTGTAGCTCCAAAGAAGCCACCCACCCCCCAATTGAACGATCCGATCGGTTTTGTGGTTACTACAGTTGCCTGTGAGGGGATGAACAGTGATTCGATTATTTTATTCATTTTGTGGCTCTCTTTAAGCCATATGTTACTGCTACAGTATGCGGGGTTTTTTATCCACATATTCTTGGTAGGTTGGCTTATATCATTTGGGTTTTGGTACTTGGTAGATTGCTTATTTTCTGATAAAGAAAAACGTTGTCGACGTTATTGCTTCACCAAATTGTCTCGCAAAATCTATTGTAGGTGTGAACTTGTTAATCACAAACATAAAACAAGCAAACACTGGTTTCAAAAACCTGGAATTCAACAAAAAAAACTATCAACGTTATTTTGAGTAGGTGATATGAACACTATAATAAATGATGTGCACACTACAAGCATGCATATGTGATGTTATACCATATGCATTACAAATATGATTTTTTTAATGTGCGCATCACTTGCTGTGTTGCTCATATTAATATCTATTTTTTTTAAACAAAAAAGACTATGAACTTGAACTACCAAACAAACAACACATTCTTTGAGTAACTCCACATGACCACATGGGCCATGGCCATTAACTATTACATCCTAATCCACGTCTACTTTTCATGCGTTGATGAATTTCTTAACTCTCATACTCTTCAGTTGCAATTTAATGCTATCAATTATTGTTTAGAGCAGGACTTCATTCCTATTAGGAGACGAGGTCATGGCATTAACAATCATGCATCTTCTCCTGCCAAATTGGCAAATATAGTAGAGTTACGTAGACTATAGTAGCAAGTGATGTTCTTCAAAAAAGCACTCCAAATTGATACAAAATTACAAATGGGTAAAATTCTTTCAACGTAACAATATATGCGCATTAAAAGGGTCTAACTACTAACTCGCCGTTCAAAAAAAAAAAAAAAAAAAAAAAAAAAAAAAAAAAAAAAAACATATAGGGTATGTTTGGCAAAATTAGTTGTAAGATGTATGTTGTAATGTGGATTAAACATAAGAGGTGAGATCTATCAAAAACCACTAGCATCTAAAGTACATATAATCAAATCCCAACCATCCATTCCCCCTCCATCTAATGGCTTATATTAAACCAAAAAAATACAAAGAAGGGCAAGATAGTAAATTTAGAAATCACAATTAAAAAAAAAAAAAAAAAAAAAAAAAAAAAAAAAAACAAACTACTCCCTATCATAGCCACCTCTAGTTTCTCTCTCATCCAAACCAAAAAATAGATCTGAGATCAAAAATCTCGCCGGAAAAATATCTAATCGCCAGATTAATCATGAACCCGTCGGGTTCATAAAAAACACCGTCCCCGCCGCCGGAATTTTCATCAAACAGATCTCAAACATCATTAACCCAGTCGGAATGTTCAATTAACATATCGGAAGCATCATCAACCCAGTCCGAAATCATACAAAACACCACCACCTCCATCGGAATCATGAATCCAACGAATTCATACAAAACACCACCACCTCCATCGGAATCATCAACAAAACCGCCGGAAGTTCAATTAACAGATCGGAATCATCAACAAACCCGCCGGATTCTGCAATAAACACGTCAGAAGATGATTTAGAACAAGATAAAAAAATACATGGTAAAAATCCCTTAGAATTCTCAATTTTTTGTTTAATGATATTAAAAATGTGTAAATCCCATGGGATTCATAATGAATCCTATGGGATTCTAATATTTAATGTTATGAGAAGTCTAAAATCCCATAGGTTTTGTTTTAGTGAATCCTAATAGTGATTCCCAATAAATACCATGGGATTCACTGTTTATTCAGCATGAATCCCATAGGATTCACAATGAATCTCATGGGATTCATTGTTGATTCATTATGACATACACAAGTAAATACCATGGGATTCTTTATGAATCCCATGGGATTCGTTAAGAATCCCATGGGATTCTTTATTAAACCCATGAGATTCTTTATTAATCCCATGTAAGAATCCCATGGGATTCTTTAAGAATCCTATGGGATTCTTTATTAATCCCATGAGATTCGTTAAGAATCCCATGGGATTCTTTAAGATCCTATGAGATTCTTTATTAATCTCATGGGATTCTTTATGAATCCCATGGGATTCATTGTTTGAAGATTTCTTAATCCCTTGAGATTCTGCTTTTTATATACAGATTCTATGAAATCACCAAGACCAACTTTATATGAATACACTGAGACACCGGGCGGATCGGAATATTGGGAGCCTCATGTAGAAGGAATTCCTATACCAGAAGAGGGAAAATACTATAACACTATAGGTGAAGCTATAGAAATGTATGGTAACTACGCTGAAGCCGGAGGTTTTCAAATTAAAAAAGCAGGACAAAAATTAACAAAATTTGGAGTGGTACAACTCAAATACATCATGTGCAATAAAGAAGGAGCTCCAAGACATATTAATATCGACACTTTGGATGCTAAAGACAGTGACAAAAAAAAAAAAAAAAAAAAAAAAAAAAAGAAATACAATGATGCATGTAACAGGTAGTAAAGCTCTCTAATATATTTATGAGTTTCTTTCTGAATCCCATGGGATTTGTTTTTGAATAACATGTTTTTAAATTTTTTTTTTTATATAACAGGTTGTAGAGCTCGTATAAGGTTAGAATTGGATGTTGTTTCTCAAAAATACCAGATAGTTAAGTTTATGGCAAAACACAACCATATGCTCCTACCAAAAGAGTACAAACATTTTACAAAAAAGCAAAGAAGAATGACACAAGCATAAAAAATGTTCGTTGTTAAAGCTGCAAAGAACAAGATTGGTCCAACACGGGCTCACAACTTGTTAACGAGTATGAAGGGAGGGTATGAGTATGTTCATGGGATAGTTGATGATTTTAAGAATGAAATGCAGGATGTTAATATGTTCATTGGGGAAAGTGACGCACAAAGCTTATAAATAAAATGGAAAACAAAAAGATATATGTGCCAAACTTTACGTTTCAGTATAAGGTAGAAGAGAGTGAGTTAGTGGCTTTGTTTTGGGCTGAAGAAGTTGCAAAATGCAATTATAAGGAGTTTGGAGACATAGTATCATTTGATGGAACATTCAGATGTAACAAGTAAGTTTTATATTTAAATTACAAGAGATTCTTTATTAAATCCCATGGGATTCTATTGAAACCCCATGGGATTCTTTATGAAATCCCATGGTATTCTCATGAAATCCTATAGGATTCACAGATGAAATCTCATGGGATTCACCCTTTTAGATTGTGTATGTAATTAACAATTATGTTATTTTTAGGTACAATATGGTGTTTGTACCATTCGCCGGTGTCGATAATCGCAGAAAGTGTGTCACACTTGGTTCGAGAATGCTATTACATGAAGACACTGAATCATACATGTGGCTTCTAAAAGCATTTATGACAGCTTTCAAAAAAGAACCAACAATGGTGGTAACAGATCAAGATGAAGCAATGAAGAGAGCCATTAAAGCCGTTTTCACTAAATCAAAGCACAGACTTTGCATGTTGCATATTGACCAAAAGATTCCAGCAAAGGTAATTTATCGAACTTATAAAAAATGTGTTTCTTATCATATATGATACTATGAATCCCATGGGATTCTGTATGAAACTATGAATCCCATGGGATTGCCTAATGAATCCCATGGGATTGCCTGATGAATCCCATGGGATTGTCACATGAATCCCATGGGATTCATTTGTAAATCCCATGGGATTTACATGTGTATATCATCTTATTTATGCTGATAACATGATTCTAAAACTATCTTTATCAAAAACATATTTGTAAAGAGATATATGTAGAAACAGATTTCAAGAAGCGTTTTAAGAAGATTGTTTGGAATATGTACATGGAACCGTTGGAATTTGAAGAGAAAAGGGCTAAGTTGATTGAGGATTTTGGTTTGCAAAAACACAAATGGATGACCAAGATTTTTAACCTACGAGAAATGTGGATTCCAGCTTTTTTTATCGACTCGCCATTGTTTGGTTTGATGAGAACCACATCAAGATCCGAGAGTGAAAACTCGTTCTTCAAAAGTTTCACAAGCCCAGGAGCAACACTAGTTAGTTTTATGATGTCCTATGAATCAGCAATGGAAAGACAACGATATAGGCAAGAACATTTGGACTTTAAAACATTTGACGCGGCTCCAAAATGTCTAACACAATTAGAGATTGAACGTCATGCAACAAAAGTGTATACTAGAACGATATTTCTGCTAGTGCAAATGGAAATATATGAAGCATGCTGGAATTGTACGATTCAAGATTTAAAGATAAAAGAAGGTTGTGAGATTGTCATGATAAGAGAAAAAACTCTGTGGGTTTATAGAAAAAATAATAAGGAAGTTGCTAAAGAACAAGCAGAGGAAGACAATAGTGAATAGAAGAAAAGTTTTATAGACTATAAGGTATGTTGCTTTTTATTCAGCATGAATCCCATGGGATTAGTTATAAATCTATGGTTTTCAGTATGAATTAAAAAAAAAGTAATTCAAAGTAATTCTTTTATTATTTTTCATAGTGAATCCTATGGGATTCACAGTGAATCCCATGGGATTCACTCCCATGGGATTAGTTTTGAGAATGAATTTGTTACAGTGAATCATGTTATCAGCATAAAAAACATGATATACACATGTAAATCCCATGGTATTGAGAAATGAATCCCATGGGATTCACAGTGAATCCCATGGGATTGAGAAATGAATCCCATGGGATTCACAGTGAATTCCATGGGATTCACAGTGAATCGGATTCAAAGTGAATCCCATGGGATTAGTTATGAATCCATGGTTTTCAGTATGAATTTTAAGGAAAAAGTAATTCAAAGTAATTCATTTTTTATTTTTTGTTTAAAACAGGTACTGCGTACAATAGAAGATGAGTCGGTGGTATGCAGTTGTAGACATTTTGCTCGATATGGTTTTCTATGTCGACACATATTCTTTGTCTTCAAGAACCGTGATATTAACGTCATTCCAAAACAGTATATTTTGAGGCCTTGGACAAGGGATATAATACCACCTGAATTGAGAAGGAAAAGAAACAGATATGGGGAAAAAATGTAGAAGTTGAAAGACTTACAAACGAAGCAACTTCTGTGGTGGACGATTGCTTATTCAGGTTAAGCAATAATGTAGAGAAGATGGGTGAGTTTGTAGAAAAGTTGAAGACTTTGAAAACAGAAGTGGAGGCTGAGGTTCCAAATCCTCCTTCAAGTAAAACGGGAGATGTGATTGGTGAACATTATGCAATTTCTAATCCTGAGGAAAGAATAGTCAACAATCCAACAAGGGTTGGCAACAAAAGGAATATTACAGAAAAGGAACGCAATAAAAGGCGAAAGAGTGAGAGAGAAAAAGCACTTGGAGTTAAAAAGAAACAAGAGAAGAAGTGCGGCTTTTGAATAAAGACCAAGTTGCACAAAAAAACAACTTGTTCGGATAACCCAAATAGGCGAAAGCCGAAACCAACAGTTTCTTGAACAAACTTTTATATTCTGGTTTTATGTTAGTTCTTTTTTATTCTTTAATTGAATATTTAGATGATTTGCAAAGGAAATTTCTGAATTTGTTAGTTATTTTCTTCTTTAATTGGATATTTAGATGATTTGAAAAGAAATTTCTGAATTTGTGAGTTATTTTTATTTTTTAATTGAATATTTATAAGAATCTCATGGGATTATCAAATGAATCCCATGGGATTATCAAATGAATCCCATGGGATTATTTCCCTAATCCCATGGGATTCATTGAAATTCGTTTAAACCAGAAATCATTGAAATTTCTGAATTTGTTGGTTATTTTTATTCTTTAACTGAATATTTATAAGAATCCCATGGGATTAGAAAATGAATCCCATGGGATTATTTTCCTAAACCCATGGGATTCATTGAAATTCGTTTAAACCAATTACTTCAACAGAAACAACATAACCCAAATTCAAGGCGAAAGCCGAAACCAACAGTTTCTTGAACTAACTTATTATATTTTGGTTTTCTGTTGGTTATTTTTTCTTCTTTACTTGATTATTTAGATGATTTACAAAGAAAATTTTGGTTTTCTTTTTTATTTTTCTTCTTTATTTGAATATTTATAAGAATCCCATGGGATTCATTTGCTAATCCCATGGGATTAGCAAATGAATCCCATGGGATTATTTTATAACTTCGTTTAAATTTCAACCATTCACAAGAAAATCTATATAAAAATATCATAAAAATCTGATAATATCATAAAAGAAAATCTATGTAAACCAATTGTTCTACCATTAACAAAAGACGAACTTCTAGAATTTGCGGTCATGGATGGCAGCATGTTAGCTATTGTCCTAACATTAACAAAAGACAAACTTCTAGAATTTGCAGTCACGTGCATCCCTATTCCTAATTTCTGAAAAAATTATAGACAGCTTTTCACCAGCAGGAAGTTTATCAAACTCCAATGCTAATTCATACATCTTACCCGCATGAACATTAATCTCGTGTAACAATATCTTGGTGGCAAACTTGAATCTCAATCTCCTCAATTGGTCAGACTGCTCTTTAGACTCAGCAACCAAACTGTTAATACAAATATCGCCTAAAAACGTTATTTATATTTTACGATGTTTGCTAAGTTTTGTTAATGACAAAATATGAACTTTAGTTTATAGTAATAATCTCACTTTAGTTTTAAGTCTTATATAACTAGGTTTACATTTCTTTTTTTAAGCAAAACATTGTTTTTATTTCTTTATTTAGAATGTGTCATGTCACATCACATTTATGGTAAGTTTGTCAATATATATTTAAGGAAAGATTGTGTGTTTGACTAACCATAAGTCTTCTTGCACAAGTTTGTGTTTGACTAGTTTTTATTTGATGTGACTTTTGTTGGTTTGAATGATTTATTGCAAAACCAACTGTAAGCCTGGCGGAACCCTGGGGGTACACGGGTGGAACCCATCTGAGGGTTCCGCCGTATCCGCCAGACCTGCTATTTGCTTTGCTATAAATACCAAGCCAATTGTTAATTTTCACCCATCACTTTAGGACATATATCTCACATATTCTTTCTACTAACTCAGTAACATTTGACTTGTGTGATCCTCTTTGTAGCAAGGGAGTTCACAAGTTCATCGAAGAAGTTACAAGTTTCAACTCAAAAGTTGCAAGACTTGTTAGCTTTGTTATGTATAAGCTTTGGTAGTTTATACTTCATTTGTATTGTGTGTAGAAGTGATCGGTTAGTATTTTAGGCCTCAAAATACAAAGTGTGACAGGAGTTGTTGTACCCTTGTAAAAGAACTCGACATCTAGCTTAGTGTCGGTAAAAGTGTAAGCGATGACGAGAGTGGTTGTACCCTTGTAAAAGAACTCGACATCTAGCTTAGTGTCGGTAAAAGTGTAAACGACGTTGTAAAGGTTTCTCCACCGGGAAAGGAGCTTGTTGATTAGTGCTTATAAATCTCGAGTTGGAAACTCGGGGCGTGGATGTAGGGCAACGAAAAAGAGTCCTTGTAGCCGAACCACGATAAACAATCGTGTTGTGGTTTGATCGTTTCTTTCTTTGTCTTTGCTTATTACATATTGTCTTTAGTTAGAATTGTTAACTACACGTAAAGCTTTTCAAAGAATCAAACAAGTAATTTGAGTTTATATCTTTAAACAAACGTAAAGTTTTAAAAGATAATCAAGATAAAAAGCGGTAAACTATTCAACCCCTTCTAGTTTTCCACAATTGGCATCTGGAGCTACGTTACTCAAGATCTTTAAAATATATTATATTTTAAAATTTGGATCGATCCATGGATTTTGAAAATCTCAAAGAAGGGCAACCTATTCAAAACCCACCGCTATTTGAAAAAGAAAACTTCCTTAAATGGAAAAGTAAATTTGAAAACTATGTGAAATCAATTGATCATGATCTCTGGCAAATTATTTCTATTGGTGATTTCAAACCAACGATAACAAGTTTTGAAAACCAAGATGACTATCCTAAACTTGATAAAAACACTAAAGCTAAGATAATGATTTATAAAGCTTTACCAAAGACCGAATATGAAAGAGTGTATTTTTGTCAAACGGCTAATGATATTTGGAAAAATATGTTAAACTTTCATCAAGAAATATGTCAAGTCAAAGATGATCAATTTGATCTCACATATGAATTAGAAGTCTTAGAAAAATTAATAGATAGACATTTAGTTGAGATAAATACATGTGCTACTAGTTTAAATGTTTTAAATGAAGGTGTAAGTGAAGATGATTACTTACGTCGAGCTCTAAGTGGCTTGCTTACGCTTCATGGAATTACACGGATGAAGATGAAGCCTACTATCCCGTTTGTGATTATCAACTAGATAAAACATCAAGCAAGGTACAATTAGAAACCAAACACTTTTGCTTCGACACATTTATCCTAGAGTTTTCTAAACTAGAAAATGAGTCAAAACTTTTATGCAACATGGACCTAAAAACTATCTTTAACAATGAACCTTCAAAATCTCTTGTGAATAATTTTGAAAATGAAATCATGTTAGAAGATAAAATGTCTAGACTTGAGAGTCATGTTGAAATTGATCTAGAATGCAAATTATGTCTGGATTACAAACATGAAATTCAAAGACAAAATGAAAAAGGAAAAATCTTTGCTAAATTTGAAGAAAGTTCAAAAGCTCTTGAAAGCTTTTTGAAAAGTCAAAAGTCATTTAGTGATAAAACCGGATTAGGATTTAACAAAAATGCACCATCAACAAGTAAAACAAAACAAGTTGTGTTTGTGAAACCTAGAAGAGAATTGTAGGAGTAATTCTATCTCTAGTAGGAGCTCATGATAAAAGGATAAAGATATCATGTTCAATACTTTTATGTGTTTGTCTAACCTTCTTGGATTCATAAGTTTTTGAGTTTAGCTCTTCTACAAGTCAAGATAATTTGCTTAATGATTATCTTCTTAGTGGCTAATCTATGGAGCATAAAAGGTACACGTCTCTTCAACTTACCTTTCAGTGTTTCATGTTGATTAGCATTAAGATCTGTCATGGGTGATATTAGTAGTTTTTACTCTAAGGTGGTTATGTTGTGTAAGTAACAATAAGGATTAGATCCTTCGTGATTAAAGGATTTAGACACTACTTCTAGTAGGAGATATAAGGTGTTTTACCTCTTTAAACTTTCGGGAAAAGACACGAGTAACTCTTGAGTGAGTCTCACTTAATACTTATCTACAAGTGAGCTAACTAAGAATCTCCTAAGTGATAAGACAATCAACACTTTTGTGATGCTTGCAAATCTAGCAAAACCACAACATTTAATAGATATTTGTAGTACAACGTCTTTTCACATTATACCTTACATTTTCAATTGTGTCTTAAATTCAACCATTCTTTTGTTAAAGTTTCATATAAGACACACAAAGAAAAATAAATTATTTGAATTCATTAGGATGATTGGGAGAAAATGATTTATAAACATCTAGGGTTTGCACATCAAATTTGACCCATAGTCTTATGATGTTGCATCTCTTGGACATATTACACTCATAGTGTTTCAAGTAAATAAACCCAAAGAGTCGAGGAGTCATTGAATTTAACATTCGATGAAAGACCACCTCCTTCTAAGATATCATCTTTGGTAGATGATGACTTAGTCGAAAGTCCAACATTGATAAGACAAGTAAGTCAAGATCAATAACAAGGAAGATGAACTATTAAAATTGAAAAACAACATCTTTTCGTCTTATGTCAAACATTGAGTCAAGCAATATTGACAAGGTCATAAAAACTTGAATCATGGGTCATAGTAGTGATTAAAACAAATTTGATAAAAAGTTTTTTTGGACATTAGAGTAAAGCAGCCATTAAAACAAAATAGATCTTTCAAAATAGAAAATAATGTAAATCTATGAAAGACTTTTTAATAACCTATGCAAGCTCCAAAAGCAAGGAATAATCACTCAAAGACATTCCTAGTTATTCACATGTTCACATTGATTAAGTCCTTTATGACTTATCAAGAATTAGATTAGTAAATCCGTAGGTAAAGCTAAACATAGAGAAATGTTTGGAAGATTACTTGTTCTCACAACAAATAAATCCAACATTATGTTTAGTGCTTGTCTATGTGCTTGTTTTAGAGAAGATCCTAAAACAACTCCTTCGGAAGAGCTTGTTTGGATACATCAAAAGGTACTACACAACTAGGAGTATGGTATCCCAAAAGAACAGGAATAGAAACCATAGTGTATACCAAATAGAATTATGTCGGTAATAAGTTGATTAGAAAAGCACAAGTGGTACTTGCACTTTTATACTTACTTACTCATTGATTCTCCAAAAATGCTTATGGTTCTCATATTAGTATCGGATGGAGAAGCACGTCAACAAGCTCCACTTGAACAAGCTAACTCGCGTCGACAACGGAATTCATCTCATCAACATTGTTATCCCTTCAACAAAGGAAGCATCGACTTCAAAAACAATCCAATCCATTATGTTCTTAATTGACATATTGTGATCCATAATCATCGCCTTGGTAAAAATGTTCATTGAGGAACATCTTAACTAAGAAAGTCTTATACATTAACCATTCTGTCAACGTTTTCACGAAACCTCTTGAATATGAATCTTTCATCCTCCCTAGGCTTAGTTAAAGACTCATGAGACCTAAAACCTTAGTTTTGAACATTAGGATAAAACCACAAAAATCAAGACAAAACCTTTTTTTAATTTTTCCTCTGCAGTACCCACAGAACCCTGAGACCAAACGGGCGGAACCCTCCCTTTGGTTCCGCCTGGTCCGCCAAATCTGCAGCTTGTTTTATTTTAATTTCAAAACCAAACACCTCTTTACTCACAACTTCAACTTACCAACAACCATCCTTCACTCACAAACACCTTACCATACGAAAATTAGGGCTCTTACTTACATCTCTTCCAATCCAATCAACTTTGTAGGTATTTTTATCATATTTGCATTTTCAATCAAAGTCTATCATTTTCATCTACATACATTAACTAGAATCTTAGGGTTTATGCATAAACTTGTTGATTCATGAAAAACCTTGGTTGTAAACTAATCATAATTTCCATTAGTTAGGAATTGTATCATTTTTGTTAGTATCATGATTTACCAAACACACCAAGTCCATTGTCTTTCAAAAATCACTAGAACTCCACCTTTCACCACATTGTTAAAACAAATGAAAAACGTCATTGAAACATCACTTGCATAATGTCTCTTGAATGCTAAAGGGAATACATAACTAATATGTATTTTCGGGTACATTCAAACGAAGCTATATTGAACTAAGAGCGTTTGGGTTATCTTTTGTTTTATAACATAACTTGCATGGTTCAAACATCAAAATGAGTCAAGATAACCGTACCTCCACATTGTTTTCATATAGGCATATACTAGAATATTCACATTATAAAAGTCATTAATTTAAACTTAAATTTTGTGTTTTCTAGGAATCAACATGCCTCCCGCAACATTCTTCGATCACAAGGAAACTCTTAAGTTCTTACCCAAACACCATAGGACCAAAGGCCTTACTAAAGATCAAGTTGAAACCTTTAAGAGTCTAGAAAAACACTACGTTCATGAAGGAAGAACCATTGATCCATCTTTCCTAAAAGGAACATCTATTCGCCAAAACTTTGCCGCAATCAACTTTGATTGCCTCCTACACATAGATGAGCAAATTTGTCCTAGGTTCATCTTAGAATTCAATACAACCATAAGCCTTTTCTTCGATGACGATGGTGAGTTCTCACTAACCTTTACAACCAATCAAATATCAAACATCATACCCTTGAAAGATTTTGCAACAATTCTTGGTATCCCTAATGTTGGTACATGTCTCTACACGGATAAGTGGCCCCTTTCTAGTCTTGATTCTATTGAGCGTTATCATCCATACGACACTCTTCTTGCTAATAAGGAAGTAATTAGTGAGCATCTCTTTGTTAGGACCTCAACAACTAAGAAGAATCGTTCGGGAAATGAGGTAGATAAGGACCCTTTTGGTATGGAACTCAATGAGCTTAAACCTCAATTTAAGAAATGGGAAGAAATTCTTAGAGCCAATGTTATAAGTTCCATAGGAAATATAGATCATGTCAACACATGTCTTAGCTACATGCTCTATAGCATTTCCACCGGTCAACCTTTTAACTTAGCCTATTACCTAGCCAAAAGAATGGCCGACATACCCTTGGTAGGAACAACCGCTCTTCCTTATGGAATGCTTCTCATCCGCCTCTTTAGAACAATCTCACCCATTCCTCCTAATGATAAGGGAATGTGCCTTGACTATTCTCTCATTCCTCACATTTTCGTCCCTCTAAGTGATAAAAGAGTCTTCAAAGCTAAGGGCAAGCGTACTCGCTCACCTTCACCATCATCATCATCATCATCCGATATGAGCGATGACGATAAACTTCCTAACTCTAAGCTACCCCCTTTAGATTACCTTCAAGAACTCCCCGTCATTGGCAATGCATCCAAGAATTCAAGCAAACCAAAGGAATTTTCAAGTGCTTTGGAAGGTACCTAAGAAAGCTTAATAAGAAGATTGATCGGTTGTGAGATGTATGATTAAGGAGTGTTTGGCTTATGAAGGGTTTAGAACTTTGTATGTGTTAAACTATGTGATTTGTATTGTTTTTCACTTCCATGCTTTATTACTTTTGTCGGATTATGTTTTGTATGAGCCTTTATGCATATTGACAATATTTGAAGTGTTTGTCAATTTTTTATGCTTATGGAATATTTCACTAAATTTAGTGAAAACCGCTAGCCCCCGGTCAAAGTCCTATGATATGAATGTCTACATGTCCAATTTTTGCATTTCCTAATCAGACATATAATAAATTTTCATTTTTAAGAGTTTTTAAAAAATTTGAAAATCGTCTCGCGGGTCAAAATAGTGGACTGCCTTGTTTTTCAGGCCTAGCAGATCTGGCGGCACCCTCAAATGGGTTCCGCCAGTGTAAATTCTGGGCAACCCAGAAATGGCCCAACGGACCAGATGGAACCCAAAACAGGGTTCCGTCTGTGTTTTGCGAGGGTTCCGCCAGTCACATGTAGAAAATTTTTGTCATTTTTCTTAATTTCAAAATTTGTAAAGTGTCAAATCATTATCTTTAGTGAGAAACATCTTCCCTTACTTCCAATAAACATATTAGGATCACTCTAACTCACTAGAACAATTAGGAAGTCATTTCCCGCCAAAAATTCAAATTCAAACATAACTAACTCAAGGAACCCTTACAAAGGATCCTTCAAAACCTTTAGAACATTTTCAACCAAATCACTTCCCATGATCACTTAGCATTGAGTGCATAAGATGGTCTTTCACTCCACCCAATTCCATTGGATTGACATCCAATGATTTGACATTTTCTTGGAAACTTTCTAAATCATTAGAAACCTCAACATTTGTATGGTAAAACATCATATCCAAACACCCCTTCCAACATCTCTTCCACTCTATAAATTTGACAATTTTGCAACACTTCAAATCACACCATTACCATCAAAATCCCTTCTCTTAAAGCTCCAAAACCTCTTTTGAAATGACTAAATCCAACACCTCATCCGAATCATCAAAATCCCTTGCAAAAACCACTAGGATTAGTGTAAAACCATGTTGCTTCAACAAAACCATCAAATCAAGCTCATCATCATCAAGTGATGCATCACTTGACATTTCTTCACCTATCCAAGATTTCCTTAACCTTACTACCTCAATAGCATCCTCAACACCTTGCAATACCAATGTGATCACTATTCAAGATTTGCTTAATCTTGCTACTCCAACACCCTCTCCAACACATTGCAACACCAACATAGCCACTATTCCGTCACCAACTAGACCTTCAAGTGATTCAACATCACCTTCTCAACAAACTCAACCATCAAAAACTCCATCACCTCAATCACCAACACTTACACCAATGGAACTCTTCCATACACCACGAACATCACCACTACCCTATTTGGAAACTTTAGAAGACCTATCACCTAAATCATTGAGCCCTCCATCATTGTCACTCTTTGACACCATTGCCGAAGGAAACCCAACAACAACCAAGCTTTCAACCAAATGAGTCATTAGATGATGCACCTCATCAACCATCATTGGTTGAACGTCTAGCTTATCGTTATGCTAGACCATCAATTTTTCCAAAAGATCAAGGTCATACACACCTACAATCTTTTGTGTTTCACCCCATTTACAAAGACCTTCATGGTAATCCTTCAGGAGAACCAAGCTTCCGCCATTTTGTTCAAAACCAACAACCACAACAACAACAACCACCACAACAAGAACCACCACAACAACAACCACCACAAGAGGTTTCCCAACACTTTGAATCTCTATTTCCTTCTTATAAGAAAATAGAAGCATCCATATGGGAAAAATCTCCAAACCTAAATGATGAGATTGACACTCATTTAAACTACCTTCATGCCTTCAAATGTATGGTTGACTCTCAAATCAACCATATTATGGTTTTACAAATGACATTACACTCATCTAGTGAAGGAACCAAAAACACCTCTCAACCATCCACATTTGCTCCTTCAAGTTCAAACCATCCACCACCAACAAATCAAACCTCTCTTCCACCAAACTTTCCCCGCCATGATTGCGGACATTGCAAAAGAACCGCTCACATTAGTGAAAGATGTCGAATGGAAATTCGTGAGCTAACCGAAGAAATGAGGTTTATTCTAAACCACATTTTGGACCGTCTAGAGTCCTTGTCTCACCCACCTCAACTCTATAGTCTCCAACAATAGGGACCCATCCATAATAACACCAAAAACATAAACCAACAAACCAAAACGTCTTACTTCCACAACATCCAAAATGAAATCCTCTACACCCTCCAACACCCATTTTCATCCCTAAACAACCTTAGCTTTGTTTTTTTTTGGAAAATGTTTCTGATTAAGGAAAATGATGGTTTCCTTTTATACATGTAGGATTTTATGTTCTTAGTTTATTTTTATTTTTCTTTTCATTTTTAGAAGTAGGATGTTATCTTCCTAATTTCTTGTCTTTGACTTTCTAAAAAGTCAAATTTTACATGAAATGAATCTCATTCTACTATAAGGTATGCATTTTGTGTTGACCATTTAGGTATTGTGAGTTAACTATGCCTTGCTATGGTAGCATACATATATCTTGTGGTTTATAAACTAACCTTCCTTTTTGTAGGATCATTATCCATGTTTCCCCTCCTTAATACTCCATTTAGGGGAGTAATATTCAAGGGGGAGCATGAGAATTGCATTATTCCGCTTCGCAACTCTTAGTTGTGTTTTAGACATAAAGTGCTTTCATGACTTGTTCTACACTTGTCTTGTGCGGCAACTAACATTTTTTTTGTAGGTTCAAAATCCATGTCTCCTTTCTTGGCACTCCATTTAGGGGGAGTATTGTCCAAGGGGGAGCACTTGGATCATTATGTTCTCTTCTTTTTGTTTCGATAAAAAGGGGGAAAATTTATATTAAACTTGTTTCTCATTTTTTTTCTTTCTAACTCTTGCATATCACATCTTCTTAGCAAAAACAAGTTTTAATACAAACTTTATAAGACTTAACACTAAATATTGTGGCTTACTTACAAGTAAAGTTTATGTTTTGTCATCAACAAAAAGAAGGAGATTGTTAATACAAATATCGCCTAAAAACGTTATTTATATTTTACGATATTTGTTAAGTTTTGTTAATGACAAAATATGTACTTTAGTTTATAGTAATAACATCACTTTAGTTTTAAGTCTTATATAACTAGGTTTACATTTCTTTTTTTTTTAAGCAAAACATTGTTTTTATTTCTTTATTTAGAATGTGTCATGTCACATCACATTTATGGTAAGTTTGTCAATATACATTTAAGGAAAGATTGTGTGTTTAACTAACCATAAGTCTTCTTGCACAAGTTTGTGTTTGACTAGTTTTTATTTGATGTGACTTTGGTTGGTTTGAATGATTTATTGCAAAACCAACTGCAAGCCTGGCGGAACCCTGGGGGTACACAGGCGGAACCCATCTGAGGGTTCCGCCGTATCCGCCAGACCTGCTGTTTGCTTTGCTATAAATACCAAGCCAATTGTTAATTTTCACCCATTACTTTAGGACATATATTTCACATATTCTTTCTACTAACTCAGTAACATTTGACTTGTGTGATCCTCTTTGTAGCAAGGGAGTTCACAAGTTCATCCAAGAAGTTACAAGTTTCAACTCAAAAGTTGCAAGACTTGTTAGCTTTGTTATGTATAAGCTTTGGTAGTTTATACTTCATTTGTATTGTGTGTAGAAGTGATCGGTTAGTATTTTAGGCCTCAAAATACAAAGTGTGACGGGAGTTGTTGTACCCTTGTAAAAGAACTAACGGGAGTGGTTGTACCCTTGTAAAAGAACTCGACATCTAGCTTAGTGTCGGTAAAAGTGTAAGCGACGACGGGAGTGGTTGTACCCTTGTAAAAGAACTCGAAATCTAACTTAGTGTCGGTAAAAGTGTAAGCGACATTGTAAAGGTTTCTCCACCGGGAAAGGAGCTTGTTGATTAGTGCTTATAACTCTCGAGTTGGAAATTCGGGGCGTGGATGTAGGGCAAGGAAAAAGAGTCCTTGTAGCCGAACCACGATAAACAATCATGTTGTGGTTTGATCGTTTCTTTCTTTGTCTTTGCTTATTACATATTGTCTTTAGTTATAATTGTTAACTACACGTAAAGCTTTTCAAATAATCAAACAAGTAATTTGAGTTTATATCTTTAAACAAATGTAAAGTTTTAAAAGATAATCAAGATAAAAAGTGGTAAACTATTCAACCCCCCTTCTAGTTTTCCACACAAACCACAATCCCATTTTCCAGTAGCTTCACCGATGTAATTATCCATATGCAACATAGCGAAAACACCACAATCCTTGAAGTTGTTCTTTGTCTTCCACTTGAGGCTTGCGATTCTTGGCTTGACTTTACGAATGCTAGCATGTTTATTGTAATCATACAACTCCAGATGACGGGCAAATAACGTTTTCTACAAAGAGTATTAAAAAAAGAGAGAACATAAATAACTATAATTATGAGAAAATCACATATTTGTCTAGTATCTCATGTAGTTCTGTATGAATCCCATGGGATTCATCATAAAAGTAACATGTGTCATATGTATCAATCCCATGGGATTCAGAATGATCCCATGGGATTCAGAATGAATCCCATGAGAGTGACATGGAATTCAGAATAATATGTGAATAAATCAAAAAAGTAACATGTGATCTGTGTCAATCCCATGGGATTCAGAATGAATCCCATGGGATTGACACAATAGCAACACTATCCTTTTTTGGCAAGAAAGGATCTGTAAATTACTTTACAACGGAAAAGAAAGTACTTACAAGAAGTTCACATGTATCTTCATACTTTTCCTCATACGTTGCTCCACAATTGCTGTTATCCAGTATCGTCATTGTTGTAACCCTTTTAGTAAGGCTGAAGACAACGACAAAGAAATGGCCCGATTTGCGAATAGGAAAAAAAGCCAGTTTAAACAAAACCAAAAAACATAATAAAAATGACAAAAAGTAAAAACAAAAATAAAAATTTAAAACAAAAAAATATAATTTTACTAATTCAATGCCTTTGAGAGCTATGCCACCAACATCATCTTTAAAATGAGCCGAAATTTCTTTTTCAAATCCTTCAAATTTTTCATCCTCAGACTCCAATATTCCAACAAACATAGTTATCGACTGTATATGCAATTTTACAATATGATGTTACGATATAAATTGATTTGGGGGGTGTTTGGTAAGTCAGATAAGCAGTTTATTTAAAACAGTTTACTAAGCAAATAAAAAAATAATTACTTACAATACATCCAGTTGGGAAAAAGTGTCGCGATGGACAACCAGCTTCTCTAGAACGATTTTCATGATTCAGAATTGCAGCTAAACAATCAATTACATTAGCATCAACCTCCAAACCGGGTGCTAATGTCTCCATATTCAAACGCACTGAATATGGCTTCCCAGAACGTGTTTCAAAAACTCGTTCACTATATGAGAAAAAATTCAAAAACTTGTTCACTATATAAGAAAAAAATCATTTAAGAATCATATCATATAACTAATTGTGAATCCCATGGGATTAAATGTGAATCCCATGGGATTCATTGTGAATCCCATGGGATTCACATTGAATCCTATGGGATTCACATTGAATCCCATGGGATTTACTATTAATCCCATGGGATTGTATGTGAATCCCATGGGATTCACTGTCAATCCCTCACATTGAATCAGATAACATACTATGAAACTTATATAAAAAACACATAAACTTACATCTTTTCGCCTTGCATCGCGAAAACACTATTCCCAAGAACGAACTTCAGCCTAGTTATTTTAAGTTGAACCTTTGTCTTCTTGTTCATATATGAAGATAATAAATAGGAAGACAGTTTCACCAAACGCTTTTCAGGACTCAAACTTACACTGGAAGCACGAGTAACCATATTTTTAGGAGTAATGGCACCTGGATTCACATCACCCATTGGCTCCACAGTACCTTCAGCGACCGACTTTAGCTGAATAAAATAAAAAAATTTAATTAAAAATAAATAAATTTGAGGAAATAATAAGTAATGAATTATTATGCAAGAATATTACATAATAGAACTCTGCAGCTGCACAATTAAACAACTCTTCAATCAGCTCGAAATGGTTTTCGATCCATTGCGTTAAAGAGAAAGGTTCAGCAACTTGCTTTTCGGGAACTGCATCATCTCGTTTCTCGGCATCTTTATCATCCCCATTACTGTCATCACTTCCTTCTTGTATTTGAGATGGATCAACCACTATTGAAATAACTAAAACAAAGCTTATGGGATTTACACTTTGAACATTAGGCAACAAAACTTACGGGATTGACAAATGAATCACATGGAATTAACAGATGAATCCTATGGGATTCACAAATAAATCCCATAGGATTCAATAAAGAAATTCATACATAAATTAACCAATGTCGGAAAGAGATCCAATAAAAAGGAACTACAACAATTCAAAATTTAACAAATTTAACAAAGTTATTACATAAATTCGACGGTTTCAAGTACTAAAGGGAACTACAACAAGCTATCAGAATTAGGGATCGGTACTAGATAGGCGTTTATCATTCACAGTATCATCATCTCCATTATCATCAGCTCGATCAAGATATTCACCATTTAATGAGACTGGATGCTTGAGAATCTGAACATACCTTTGATGTAGTTCAATGAGCTTTAAATCACCAGGAAATTCTACACCGGCTTTTGCCAAAAGTTCTTCAACACCAATTCTTTCATTGCTTAAAACAGATAACTTTTCTTCAAGATTGTTAAGCAATTCCTGGAGAAAAAACAAATATCAATATTCATAATGAGATAAGCACATTGAATCCCATGGGATGCACTGTGAATCCCATGGGATTCACATACAATCCCATGGGATGTGAATCCCATGGGATTGTATGTGAATCCCATAGGATTAACAACCAACTCAGTAAAATCTGGCCTAATGGGGAAAGTTTAAGTTTAAATTTAAGCTAGAACCCAACAAGAAAAGTTATCAAAAATCTAATAATCCTAAACACACTTTTGTCCACAGAAGTCAACTGAGCCAAACACACCTTATAATGAAACTGTTAATCCCATGGGATTCACAGTGAATCCCATGGGATTAACTGTTAATCCCATGGGATTAACTGTTAATCCCATGGGATTGACAGTGAATCTCATGGGATTGACTGTCAATCCCATGTGATCCTAAAGATGTTCACACTGAAAGAATTAAACGAACCTCTTTGAATGAAGAATCAGAAGAACTAGCAGCAACAAATCCCTCCATCCTCGGAAGCTCGGATTCCTCATAAGATCTGACTCACCAATACATTCTTCCTTGAGTTCCATCTCCTGCCTCTGTGCCATCAAAAATGACGACCATTGTTTTATCACCGGACGTGTCTGGACGACAGGAAGCTTCTTCTAATTGGTTGAATCTAAATACAAGAGCTGAAAACAAAGAATAAAAGAACAAGAAAAGTGTAAGAAACTAAATTTGTCACAAAAACATGAAAACAATTTAAAACTTAATATATTATAAAACTTACTGCAAGCAACGTATATGGACCAGTGTATTTGTTTTGTTTTTTCGGAGCTTTACTAGTCTTAAGGCAGTGAAAAATATACTCACACCAATCAATCCCGGGAATATCAGTATATTCCCGAACACGCCTCACAACATCTAAATTAATCTCCCCCTTTAACCCAGCACACATACCCATCGTGTTTGTAAACAGAGTGAGAAAGTTGATCTTAAAAAGGAAGTCAACTTCCTTGGACGCAATCAACTTCAATGCAATATCGTTCACCCTGACATCCTTAAAAAGCTTATCAAACTGGCGTTTCCAAACAGCCTCAAAATCATCTCCAACAGGCCTCATCTATAAAGATAACAAAGGTACGCCTCCAATTGGAATGTCAAACAAATCATGAACTTTCAAAACCATGGCCTCAATCGACTTTTCACCTTCCAAGTTCAAATGGCAAGTCTTTTCATCAAAATCCCTAACCACATACCTTCCTAACCTTGAAGGTATGTAGTCTATGGCCAACTTGAAGAAAGAACTAAAACCTATCTCTGCCAGAAACTTCTCAAGATTAATGTGTTTGATGCCATGGATAGCGGTGTAAAGGGCAGTAGGCGCTGTCCTAGCTTGAAGAATCGGCAATCCTGAAAGATAATCCTGATGTCGTATGTCTTCAGCAGTCAAAATTTTTTCTTTCTTCTTACCTTTATTCTTGGACATCAGCTGATTCTCCTCGTATTCTTCTTTGACAAATTCTTTACAGAAGCATTCATCAGCATATTCTTCAAAAGCTGCTTCATAACACCATCAGGTATATCACCTTCAGGAGAATCGTCCTTCTGAATCTTCATCGGAGCCTTCCCCTTCAACTTCTTCTTGCCCATATCATCAGGTATAATATCTGAATCGCCCCTCTTCCTCTTTGAAACAACAGTACTCTTTGATAGCTTCTTCTCATCGGCATCTACATAAAAAAAAAAACACTTGAGCACAACAGAATATAAAACACTTGACAACAAGAAGATTCATTATTAATACCATGGGATTCAATGTGAATCCCATGGGATTCTTTATTAATCCCATGGGATTGGGATTCACTGTGATCAGAATGCTTATACTAGAATGCAGTACATAGATTAGCAATCCTAAACACACCCTTAGCAGTTGACAAATTCTTAATATATAGTCACATGATCAAAATCAACCTCATTACAGCTATTCTAAAATGACTTTATGACCAATCATATTTACTATACCCAAACACTAATAACCGTTACTCGCAATTTAAAAACAAAATAGCCACATAAGTACTTTATGATCGCAATACCAAACACTCGCTAACTAAAGTTTGCAGTGCAGTGGAGACTCTAGAGTATTGCTACCAAACATAGAACAAGGCTGTAGGAGATAGTGTCTAGATGTTCTTTTTAAAGCTGCAATAATGTTTTAAAGGGTCTATGGGATTGCTATTGATATTGCTTATCTGATAAGCTGTTTCAAAGCAACACCTAGTTATCACACTCAGAAATCGACAAATCGTAACACTAGCAGGTTTGATAAAGCAATCCCAAACACAATATCCCCAAACAGGTTATATGTTGTATATGTGCAATAAACGTAATAAGACAAAAACAGAAAGAACCATATGCATTCCTAATTATATAAGTATATACAAGTAAAATGACCTCATATAGCCACGTAAATGAAATAATTGCCTCACATATCCTAAAAGTGATTCCCAACTTTATATGTATTCAACTGTATATGAATTCCAAGTGAATCCCATGGGATTGACAATGAATCCCATGGGATTCCCAGCAATCCCATGGGATTCACTGGGAATCACTGTCAATCCCATAACTTTTAAGATAATATTAAATTAGTTAAATTACTCAAACAAAAAAACTTAAAGCAATAGAGATCAAATAAAAACAATTTTCATGGATTTGGGACTAGTAATGAAGGAAAAAACTAAACTAGGAAAAACTAAAAAAGCTATATAAGCTTAAATAAATATACATACTGAATTCAATCAAACAAAAAAAGACATATCTATACCTTTTGGAACCATGAGCTTTTGTTTCTTTGAACTCTCATCGACTTTTGCTACTCCTAATTTCCGTTTCTTTTGAGTTTCCTCCTGAACCGGCTTATTGGATCTAAAAACAGGATCTTCCAATATTACTTTAGCAGACTTCTTCTCCGAGGACTTCGGAGTGGTCTTAACTGGCTCCATCACCTTAATATTCAGCTTAAGCTTCTTATCAACAAGAACAACAGAACCCTTGTCCGTTGACTTATCCTTAACAACAGAGGACTTCTTACCCTTTGATTTATATGTAACCAACTTCCCACTCTCCTCATTCTCACTCTCTACCACCTTCTCAATAACATTCTCATTCTAACTCTCCTTCTCCTTCTCCTTCTCACTCGCCTTCTCCATCTCAGTCTCAGTCTCCGTCTCCTTCTCACTCAACAACTTCTTCTCCGTATCCATATCATTCTCCTTAACTAAATCAGCAACAACTACAGAAATAACAGCACTAGTCTCCTTTCCCTGATCAACACTCGCCTTCCCCTAAACATTCACCTCAAACTCTGCTGGTTTGGCAGCCTTACTAACAGCACTAGTCTCCTTTCCCTGATCAACACTCGCCTTCCCCTGAACATTCACCTCAAACTTTGCTGGTTTGGCAGCCTTACTAACATCACCAGTTGGTTTTTTCTTCGACGGCGATTTGTTTTTCAACACATCAAACGGATTGAATCGAGGCTTCGCCGGTGATGTTTTCTTTGCCAAATCATCAAACGGATTAAACCTAGACAACGGTGTTGGGTTCAATATTTTACCTACATAAATTATAAGATGAAAAGAGTAATATTAGTTTTGAGACAAATATTAGTTATAAGCAACTAACAACAGCAAAATCTAATTAATCACAAAGACCTAAAACTAACAAACAAAACATAAAACTATAAATCTGATTCCTAAAAGCTAATACAAACACTGATTATATGTGAATCCCATGGGATTCAGTAATAATCCCATAGGATTATTCTTAAACACACTGATATTTGTCATAATTCTAATTCTATGTGAATCCCATGGGATTCAGTGATAATCCCATAGGATTATTCAGTGATAAGCAAAATCCCATTTGCTAATCTACTTATGCTTATCACAAACCACCAATTCTATGTGAATCCCATGGGATTCGGTGATAATCCCATTGGATTATTCAGTGATAAGCAAAATCCCATTTGCTTATCTACTTATGCTTATCACAAACCAAAAAATAAGCTAATCCTAAACAGTCATTACATCAAAAAAAAATTAACTAATCCTAAAATCTAATCTACTCGCTAACATAAACTAATCCAAACTCTCATTCAGTAACAAAATAAGCTAATAAAATCACAAAATAAGCTAATAAATTCAAAAAATAACATAATCGATAACAAAAATTCAAAATAATGACTGATTTAAAAAAATGAGACAAAAATATACCATATTCGACATTTAAAAGCTTATTATTAATGGGTTCCGACAACAAATGGTCTTTAGATTGCGCTATTTCATCACGTAGGTCCATTTAAATGGATGAATAACGATTTAGGGTAGATATAACGGCGGATTAATGGCGGATTAACGGCAGATTAACGATTTAAGGTTACGGTTTAAATTAGGGGAAATAAGGGTGAGTGTGTGTGTAAAATGGGGGTTATTAGTGTGTGTGTTTGAAATGGAGAAAGTGTGTGTGGGGTGGAAAATAAGCATGTGTTTAAAATGGACAAAAATGCCCCTCTGTTTTTTTTTATTTATTTTTTTTGTGTAATTAATATACACTGTTGGATGAAAGGGGAATGGATGGATGAGATCGTTTGGTTTGTACTTTAGCTAAATGTAGTTTCGTATAGAACTTTTCTCATTTAATTCCTTTTATTTATTATTTTTTTATTTAGTTTTTCTAATGTGTCTTTTTTGCTAACTCACGTTTTTCTTTTCTTTTTTTAATTCATTTTATTTCGCTTTCATACGTTTCGTCTATTTTCATACATTTTCGTCCGATTTTTTACGTTTTCGTCCGTTTTTATACGTTTTCATCAATTTTCAAATGTTTACGTTCGTTTTTGTCCGTTTTCATACGTTTATATACGTTTTCAGGCGTTTTTATCCGTTTTCATACGTTTTTTACATTTTCGTCCATTTTTAGACGTTTTCGTCTGTGTCAATAAGTTTTCGTCTGTTTTTATACGTTTTCTTCCCTTTTCATACGTCTTCGTCCGTTTTCTTACGTTTTTGCCCGTCTACGTCCATTTTCTTACGTTTTCATCTGTTTTCTTGTGTTTTCGTTCATTCTCATACCTTTTCATCAATTTTTGTTCGTTTTAATACGCTTTCGTCCGTTTTCATTCATTTTCTTTCGTTTCCGTCCATTTTTCATACATTTTTGTCCATTTATAGACGTGTTTTTACGCTTTCATACATTTTCGTCCATTTCATACGTTTTTGTCTGATTTCTTACGTTTTCATTCGTTTCATCCGTTTTCTTTTGTTTTCGTCTATTTTTCATATGTTTTTGTCCGTTTTCATACATGTTTTACGCTTTGATACGTTTTTGTCTGTTTTTATACGTATTAGTCCATTTTCTTACGTTTATGAATATTACAAGTGATATTCAGAATATCACTTGTGATTTTTCTTATGTTTTCATCTGTTTACATACGTATTCGTCCGTTTTCATACGTATTCGTTCATTTTATTACGTTTTCGTCCGTTTTATTATATTTTTGAATATCACAATTGATATTCAGAATATCACTTGTTATTTTCTTAATATCACTGGTGATATTCTGAATATAACTTATGATTTTCTGAATATCTATAACTTGTGATTTTCTGAATATCACTTGTGGTTTTTATGTTACAAAACATTAATTGAAAATCACTTATGATATTCAGAATATCACTTATGATATTCAAATATCATTTGTGGTACTCAGAATATCACTTGTGATATTCTGAATATCACATAATGTCACTTATGATATTCAGAAATTCACAGAATATCACATATTATATTCAGAATATCACTTGTGATATTCTGAATATCAAAGAATATCACTTCTGATATCCTGAATATCACTTGTGATATTCAGAATATCACTTGTGATATTCAGAATATCACAAGTAATATTCTGAATATCAATTGTGATATTCAGAAACGTATGAAAATGTTTGAAAATGGCCAAAAACATTTAAAAACAGACGAAAATGAATGAAAATGGATGAATATGTATGAAGACATGTCAAAACGTATGAAAGCGTAAAAACACGTATAAAGAAAGACGAAAACGTATGAAAATTGGATAAAAATGAAAGAAAACAGATGAAAAAGGACGAAAACGTAAGAAAACAGACGAAAGCGTAAGAAAACGCAAGAAAACGGACGAATATGTATGAAAACGGACAAAAGCGTATGAAAGCGTGAAAACACGTCTAAAAACGGACGAAAACGTATGAAAAATGGGCGAAAACGAAAGAAAACGGATTTAAACAGACGAAAACTTATGAAAACAAACGAAAACGTAAGAAAACAGACGAAAACGAACGTAAATGGGCGAAAACTTAAGAAAACGGACGAAAGCGTGTGGCAACGGATAAAAACTTATGAAAATGAAAGAAAACGGGCAAAAACGTATGAAAGCTGGCGAAAACAAACGAAAACGTACGAAAACGAACAAGAAAAAAACAGTGAATTAAAAAAAACACTTAATTAGAAAAGAACAAAGGAAAAAAACGTAAACTAGAAAAAAAGGTGAATTATAAAAAAAAATGAATTAGAAAAAAAGACAAAAAATAATAATAAAAAAGACAAAAAGACAAAGAAAAAGGAAAAAGAAAAAACATGGACTTATGTTTCTATATTTAATCTTAGGTTAATACTCACAATTAAATCAAACTAGATGGGTCATGGGTGGTGAGGATTTATCCATTGGTAAGCACCAAAATTATAGTATGCAAAATAAAGTACTCGAAAAAACATTCTTACATTTCAAAGACCTTATTTACAACAAGTACTTCCATAAACCATTTTGTTCAAAAGTGAGGCATTTAGAATAGATTCCAAACCAAGGCTTACGTGCTGTTTGTTTATTAAGAGCTACTGAATCTGAATCTGATTCGCACATCTGAATCTGAATACGTGGCGTAAATGTCTGAATTTGATTCAAATGATGTTGTTTGTTTTTTCTTTGCGAAACCTCTGAATGATCATTTTTTTCTTTCATTTTTTCAAATTAAACATAAAGCAATTTCACTTATAATAAAACTAAAGTCTCTAAACATTAAAATTAATGGTTCTAAACCTTTAAGAACTTGTCTCCCAAACTATTTGCAATTTACGGAATAAAAAACAAAATGTAGTCATCAGAAAGTAAAAGACAGAAAGTATTTAAATTAAAAAAAAAAAAAAAAAAAAAAAAGGAAAGATTAAACACAATTTAGTTGAGAAAATGATCCAAGTCTACTATTGATTCCTTATACAAAGCTTCAAACCATAAACATTTTCACTCCAAGTCAAACAATCTTCTAACACATCAGTTCTTTAATTTTAATTACACATCCTTCAATTTGTTCATCAACATCAATACTCACATTACCATTTCATATCTCTTAAGAGGATCCAATATTCTATTAAAATTAACAAAAAAAAGTTTCATTTTCTCAAATGACTTGAAGATGGTAATGGCTGTGGATTGGAAACTGGTAGCCGACGACAATAGTGGTGGCCGGATGTATTGTGGGGAGGCAGGAGTGTGGAGTGGGTTTGGGAAGGAGATGATGAAGTAGTGTTGCATTGTTGTTTTTTTCTAATCAGAGGCAACAAGATGACTTTTCAAGTCTGAGCCAACTAGATCTTTCAGGGTCTGACCGCGTCTGGATGAAATAGAAAAAACAAACACTCTTTTTGCCTCAAACATCTGACCGATTCAGAGATTGGGCCTATTCAGAGGCTGTTAAGACATTTTCCAAAAAAAACAAACACCACCTAATAGTAGCTCGCTTTATCGTAACAACAAGCTTCACCGGACCCACGTAATGCCCTTTTTTATCTACATAAAAATGTTAACATAAAACTAAAAGTCCACGACTTAGTGAGTAAACATTATTTACAATTTAGCCATAAGCTTTGTAGTAATATCATTTTCATTCTTTGTAATATACTAAACATCTTCCGGCTATATTATTTTGCGGCGAATACTTATGAGTATGTAGCCCTATCCTCATGCACGGATGCATTTGTGCATAACCGTTATGTACCTACTATTCATTTTCATAATGCCCATTTTCGGCATTCTATTTTCTAGTAATGCCCACTTTTCAAGTTCATATATCTTCAAAGAAGTCAAGGTCTATGTGTTGGTCCCGTTTACTAGGTTAATATTAACTAACGAGTTAAACTAACCGAGTTCCATGACTTTTAACAAAGATGTAAACATGATTAACAACAAATAAAACGTAAAGATAATAGACAATATTTTTCAATGTTTAATTCTTTATTAGAAGTTAATCAAAAAGAATTATACCCAAGTGTTTGCGGAATAACACTTGGGATTGAAACGACAAGTATGGTAAGACTCCTCTCTAAACTCAAACTATGTTGTTCTTTGGAGGAGTAAAAGTTGTTTGTGAATGTCTAAGCATTAATTGCACAAACTTGTCAACTTTTACTCCTCACTTATGCCACCTATTTATACACAAGTGAATTACAACATTATTGATAAAGACAATTGATGACCTAAGCTAGTAGAGACAAAATACTTACATATTTTGTCTCTGTTACAATGGACTATAATGGGTAAAAGACAATGTGTCTTTCTGATGCACAGTGATGACACAATCCTGACTTTATGCCTTTCAGGGAAAGTTTGACTTCAGGTCGATAGGGACACCTATTCAGACATTCAAACTTTTGAGGGTGATTAGCATTTCTCAGACCCTGATAGAAGTTTAACCACTTCTCAGGGAGACTGTTGACAAAGCCAACATTGATTTCATGCTTATACAGGGTGACACCATCATTGGTCAGTTCATTCAGGAGGGTCTTAAACTGGGTATAGGTCTCTGAGAGACTTTTAGAATCTTTGGCCCTGAAAGTATTGTATTCAAGTTTCAAGTCCATGATCCTGTTTTCCTTGGTATCTGAGGGACCTTCATAGCTGTGAACTAAGTCAGTCCATGTCTACTTGGCAGTAGGACAGTTGATGACTGATTCCATTATATCATCAGGAAGACAAGATATAATGATGCTTTTCAGGCGTTGGTCTTGATTGACCACCCTCCTCTCATCTTGGGTCTACTGAACTTCAGGTTTGATTAAACCTTGAGCAGCTTTAGGGACATATGGACCATCATTAATAAGCTTAATGTAGTATGGTTCCATCCCAGTCAAGTAGAAAAGCATGCACTTTTTCCACTTGTTAAATTTACCAACTTCAAGTCTAGGGGCTGTAGAAGAATAGCTTCCACCCTTTTTATCGACAAGTTGGGGAACATCAATGTCAGCCATGGTGGGATCTTGATTTTTAAAAACTTTTGAGCACTCTTTAGTTTTGAAAACAAATTTTGAAAAGTTTTACAAATCAGAGGCTCTGATACCACTTGTTGGTCCCGTTTACTAGGTTAATATTAACTAACGAGTTAAACTAACCGAGTTCCATGACTTTTAACAAAGATGTAAACATGATTAACAACAAATAAAACGTAAAGATAAGAAACAATATTTTTCAACGTTTAATTATTTATTAGAAGTTAATCAAAAGAATTATACACAAGTGTTTGCCGAATAACACTTGGGATTGAAACGACAAGTATGGTATGACTCCTCTCTAAACTCAAAATATGTTAGAGTGACAACTAAAGGTCTCACTGAGCTATCTCAAGGACTATGTTGTTCTTTGGAGGAGTAAAAGTTGTTTGTGAATGTCTAAGCATTAATTGCACAAACTTGTCAACTTTTACTCCTCAATTATGCTACCTATTTATACACAAGTGAATTACAACATTATTGATAAAGACAATTGATGACCTAAGCTAGTAGAGACAAAATACTTACATATTTTGTCTCTGTTACAATGGACTATAAGGGTAAAAGACAATGTGTCTTTCTGATGCACAGTGACGACACCATCCTGACTTTATGCCTTTCAGGGAAAGTTTGACTTCAGGTCGATAGGGACACCTGTTTAGACATTCAAACTTTTCCCGCTTCGTCCCGCCCATTCTTCAGTCTTCAGTCTCCAGTACTTTATTAGTTGTTGAGGAGTCCTGGGGGCTCAGTGAGTTATTGTCATCCTCACTGAACCCATCACCTTCTTCTTGGCTTAGATGCCCCTCGCTAAGTTCCGCCTCACTGAATGGAGAACCTTCTTTATAGGCTCGTTCTAAGCATCCAGAAGATGACTCACTGAGTTACTGTTCTCTCAGTGACTTGTTAGTGTTTAAGGATATTAAACACTTAGGTTATTTTATGTTTAAATCCTAGTTAGAGGAAGTATGGGGAATTCAGTGACCCAACACTATGGAGGAATGTTTCATGTTCAATGGCAGAAATTATCCTACATGAATGGCCCAAACACTGCTGTGTTTAAAGAAAATCAATTTTAGCAGGGAGGAAGTCATTAGTAAAGGTCCTATTGATACGACCCGGTTAAGGGTTGTATCGGGATAGGGCGCAACTTCAAGCGGACGCGAGCTCCTTAAGAATATTAGAGAAGAAAACCAGAGATCTTTTTATTAGACAAATCATACCTTTCATTAATGAATGACGCGGTATATAAATACCGAATAAACCCTAACTTGTATCACAAGTCGATACAAGATAAACTCACAAAATAAAAGATACTTTCCTAGATAATGACTCACATGACTCTTTCCTAATATAACTCGAATATAACTAAATAAAAGATAGTTATCCAAAAGCGTATTATTCCCCCTCCTTCGGAAATCACCTTCTCCTCAAGGTGTTGCTTCAAAATCTCGCCTCATTTAGTTCCAAGATCCCACACCTTCATTTGTAGTTCACCCTCTTTTGGATTATAAGAAAATGGCATAAAGTGCATCAAAAAGTTTTGCCAAGGTTGTCCATAATTTACATGACTGGTGTCCAAATTCTGCCCGCCATATACAACTTTATTCTGCCTAACTTGAATCACAACATAAAACTTTGATTTCATCTACACAAGAGGCATCTCATCTCTTTTCATTCACTTAATGGTTTCCAGTGGAGGTGGTTTCTCTTAACGGGGGTTGGATAGTTTTCCTGGTTTTTAAGTTAGTTACAAACGTTCACTTGAAAAACCTTGATTCAATTTGTTTATGAAACCAATCAACACCAATATGAACTATAGCTATATAATCAAACTAGACTAATATAAGAAAGTAAATGAAAAGTAAGGATGCAAAGATCAAACCCGAGACAAAGAGATTTATAGTGGTTCGGCTACGAAGCTCTTCTTTGCCCTACTCCACTCCCCGAGTACCCAACTCGAGAGTTGAATGCACTATGTCAACAAGCTCCCTTCAGGCGGAGAAAACGATACAACATCGCTTATCACAATTTCCGAAACTAAGCTAAATGTCGAGTACTAATCTTAGCTAGTACCAATCTACCACGATCTACACGATCCTTACTTATCACACAATCAACACGACCCTAACCTTTCACACGATCAACACGATCCTCACACAATCTACACACTCTTCAATCTACCTTGATCCACTTGATCAACACACAAACACACTAGCTATAAGAAATCCCCAAGATCTCAACACGATCACAATGATCCACACAAGATAGTAACTACAAGATTACAACACTTGATGTATATCAAGATACAATCAAGCAAACAATTGGTAATGCATTACTCAAAGACACTAACACTTTGTGTCTTCTTGACACCTTGTGTTCTTCTCTTGACTAGTAGAGGAATGTAGGTGATCTTTGGTTGGAAGAAAGAATCACTCTTTAAATAAAAGAAAACTAACTAATGATCTAAGAAGTGTGACTAGAAAAGGATGAAAGAATACAGAAAGTTTTGTGTGAAAAACGATGGTCAAAAACTGAGAAGTGAGGTGGTATTTATAGGAATTGAAAATCTAACCGTTATGGAGGGTCGGCACCATTAAAGTTCACATGGTACCACTAAATTTAGTGGTACCGTGCCAGACAAAAACGCTCCCATTTTTGTTTTTAGTGGTGAAGGCTTATTTGGGGAAGTTAGGAGCTTATTGGGGGGGGGGGGGGGGAATAGCTGTTAAGCATTTTGAAATTATTTTTCCAAATATTTCTTTATAATTCAAAAATAATTTGTAAAATATATTTTTGAAAAGAATGTTTTGTCACCTCACAAATGTAGAGTTTAAAACCCAAATTCACTTCTTAGAACACTTGTCAAGTAATCACTTTGTTTGTTCATACCTAGAGTGATTTGCGTAGAAATCGGATATTTTGATTAAAAACTTGTTTACGTTAATTTTGACGTAACTTTTTTTTCACATTTTGTTATCCTCAAAATATAGAGATATCGAAAGATTGAAATAACGTTTTTAGTCATTATTTGCATCAACAATCTCCCCTTTTTTTATGATGACTAAACATAAACTTTAGGTGAGAGATTAACTTTGACAAGTTTTTAATATGAGTTTATATCCCACTTCTCCCCCTTTTTGTCGAAGCAAAAAGACTACTAAAGCTCTCCTTGATGTATACTCCCCCTCATTTGGAGCATACCAAGGAATCGAGGAATGGTTGATGCTACAAAACAAGGTTAGATGACACAAATACAATATCTAACATGTAGCATTCAAGACAAATATCCAACCAAAAGTAATAAAAAAAATATAAGCAAACCACAAGAAATAAGCCCATGCATTAATAAAGAAAAGATGATCACAGATAATGTGTGAGTACAAGAAGTAATGAAAAGAAAACAACAAGAAGTACATAATAATCTTTAGTGACTTGAGAGGCCCTAAGATTTGCTTCTAGTCCAACAGGATGTCTTAAATTATTATTTGGAAAGCCTAAACGTGAGGATGTTTAGTTGAATGGGCTAAGAGATGGTGATGGTGTCATGATTGGTAGTTGTGGTGGTGTCAACAATTGTTCCACATAGGAGAACATGTAGTAGATTTCATCCCTCAAAGAGGAGATGAGGTTACGGTTGTGGAGACAACATAGGCAATTTGCACAATGTAGATCAACCGGGTTGAGTTGAATCGGAGGGCCCATGATAGGTGAAGGAGGTGGAGAGTATGTTGGTGATGGAGTTGGCATGGCAAAGTCCAATGGAGTGATGGGTGAAAGTGTGTAATCCATTGTGTTGAAAGAGGAGGATGATGTAGATGTTGTCCTAGTAGATAATGATTTGGAAGGAGCATTAGGTGGAGGTGGAGATTTTGGAGTTCATTGGGAAGGTGGTGTTGTGACTTCATCATCTTTGGTAAGATCAACAAAGAGAGGTTTTGATGGTGGTTTGACGGTAATTCTAGGTTTCTTGAAGATGTGATTTGTTGATCCTTGTGTGGAAGACATGGTGAATGAAAGGTATGATGATGAAGATGAGTTGCAAGAAATGCTTGCAAGAGTGAGGCCTTAAATAGGCAAGAGTGTTGTGATTTGAATTAAAGTTGGTGAGAATGTCCTATGGTGGTCTAGAGGAATCTTAAGATGCATGAGAGTGTGCAAAATATTGCAGGTTTTAGAGGATAGGGATGCAGGAACCTAGAGGGATCAGTAAAAAATCGTCTAGCAAGGGACGGTACCACTAAATACCGTACGGTACCATTAAATTTAACGGTGCCGTGGTATGTTTAGTGGTGCCATACCCTGGAAAGTTTGAATTTTTTCTGTGATACCTATATTTGGTCATCTAGAATGGGTTTCCTAGGGAACTACTTGCAGGATGACTTAGTGCCTCAATCCACTAAAGATTAATTTACCAAAAATGACCAATAACAAACTACTCCTAGCTATTGAAGAAAGTCAAACATTTCTTTAAAGGATACTAAGCATTCAATCAATAAGATAGAATAAGATCAATCATGCAATGTAGAGAATAAAAACATTCAAATAGAATTCAAGCAATAGAGTCAAGGGGGAATGGGAAAGTCATAGATAAGTCCTAATATGGGATATGATAGCTAAGATACTTCTAACTACTCAATGCAATGATTCCTAAGGACAAGTTCAATTTCCTTAGGTTCCATCACACTCTCGAGTTGAGCTCGCACCACTCTCACATCCATAGGGTCGTGATAGATATCGTAGTCGACAGAGGAGGCAGAAATGCAAATGGAAGAAATATGAAACTCATTAATGGGTTCCATGACAGGTTTAACAAGTGAGTATTGTGGACCGCGAAGATATGGGTGAAAGTTCATGAGGTAGTGATAGAGACGAGTTAGGAACATCCCATAAGGTTTCAATTTAGTTTTGGTACCCTTAAGATGTACAATTTGCTTTGGGAAGAAGTAGGCAAGGTTGTATGGTAGTTGAGTGAGGACAAAATACAACATGTGAGCACAACACGCGGGAAGTTGTTCATGGACACCATGTAGATTGAGAATGTTTTCCTTAAGAATGATTGTTGGAGAAAGCAATTCTTGACGAACCTCTGCCAAACGAATTTTCATTGGATCGAGGAAAGGAATATACTTGTGAGTACGAAGGAGTTTAGTGAGTTCGCTTGGAGTGGGTATATAGGAACAATAAGGACTATCTTCTTCTCTATAGTTGAAGAGTGACTCAAGACACCAATCTTCAGTATAGGTACATTGCCCATGATTGGGAATACGAAGAATTTGAGCAAATTGCTCAAGAGTTAAGACAAACTTGAAGTTGCGAATCCAAAACCAAAGTGACAAAGATTGATCCTCGTTAAGTACGAGTTCAACTTGTCAAAAGAATTCCAACACAAAACGAGGACCGATGTGCTCGTTAATGTGTAGTAAACAATCGAGACCTATAGCTCTAAATGACATGTTGATATCTCTATTGTAAATTAGAGAGGGATCAACGACATGACCTTCATGAAATCGACAGGTTTCAAGGTTTATATAAGCACGAATGTGATTTCTGGGTGTTGTTGGTTCATGAGAGATGTCGGGAATATAGTTATCGGTTGAGAGATGATCAAAATCATATTCATGAGACATGTTTGTGAGCTATACAAAATTTTAATAAGAGTTAAGATTTGATAACACTAATTTCAAACTTATGTATCTAGTGTGTGCGTATATGCAACATATGTGGAGGTGAGATAATCTTGACTCTAAATGCAAACCTAATAAGATTATCCAAACACTCCTAATCTTTACTTTAGCTCAAGTGAATGTGATGATAAACACATATAAATTATGTACTTCCTTCAACATTCATGAGATCATATATGCATGAAAACGTTTTTAGTTTGTATCAACAATGCATAAAGAGTTTTTCATGACCCTAGAAGTGTGAGTTTTTCAAAACAATGAAATTGGGAGGTTTCTTTGTAATTCCATTAGTATGACTCATAGGAACAAGATCTAGATTAAGATATGCAATTGTAAGTGGGTTTATGTAAATCCTAAGCTTTGAGAAGTCATCCTTGTTCTAGATTGTCTAATTAAAAGAAAATGAAAAACTCCCAATTCAATTTTTGTGCATAAATCCATCCTAGACTAAAAATAAAGACAAATTGAGTTAAGAAACTTACAATTGATGTTGAGTAAATAGTAGTGATTGATAATCTTTAGAATCCTAATGCCTTGAAATGATCATGAAAAGGGTGTGAATAAGTTTTGGGTTGTGAGGTTTGGTCTAGAGAGAAGTTGTAGAAATTGGGAAAGTTTGAAAGTGAATTGTGTGGGAAGAGAAGACTGAAATACGGATTGTCACAGACACCCACGGTACCACTAAAATTAGTGGTGCCGTGGCCACTTTAGTGAAGCCGTGATTAGAGGCAAAATTTTGTCTCATTTTGAGACGAATAAATCTCGCTTAACTAGTGAGACTTTTTGACATGAGAAAAGAATTTATACCTAATAAATTCTTGTTATGGAATGAGTAGCATACGATGATACGGGATGACCTTTATATTTCCGAGGAAACATTTAAATAGTCATGGGATAAGACTTACGGGATGACTTTAAACAATCATATGACGGGATTAATGGAATATGTTCCATCATTCCTAGGCCTAGACGAAGATAGTTGAAGTATTCACGCTTGAGGGGTTTTGTTAGGATGTCGGCGATGTTGTCTTGTGAGGGTACTTTTTCAATAGAAATGTTGCCCTTTTGAACATTATCACGAATGAAGTGGTGATGAATTTCGATGTGTTTAGTACGAGAGTGTTAAACGGGGTTTTTGCTTAAGTCAATAGCACCTTTGTTATCACACATAATGGGGATGTCATCTAGATGGATATCGTAATCGATAAGGGCTTGTTTCATCTATAGTGCTTGTTGACATGCCTTTCCAGCGCTTACGTATTTGGCTTCGGTCGTGGAGATAGCAAGAGCCGTTTGTTTCTTAGAGAACCAAGAAGTTAAGCAACAACCCATGAAGGTACAAACGCCACTCGTACTTTTTCGATCCACATAATCTCCCGCATGATCAGAGTCGACATAGACAATGGTTTCTACACCGGTCCCCTTGGGATAGAATAATCCCAAGTGTATACTGCCTTTAATGTATCGGAAGATACGCTTAACCGCTTCAAGATGAGAGGTTTTGGGATCCTTTTGGAAGCGAGCACAAAGGCAGACACTAAACATGATATCGGGCCTACTTGCCGTTAAGTATAGTAAACTACCTATCGTGCCCCTATACTTAGTGTTATCCACAGATGATACACGGGATTGCGCCCTCACAACAGGTTTTACCTCTCAAGGGACCTTGAGAAGCTTACAATCCCCGCCAGGTAGTGTACTTGATCGTTGTAGTATAGTATAGTGACAAGTACCGGGGGATTGATCGTTCAACTCAAGAATAGTGTCGCTAGGATTAAAAAGCCTACTAAACTAGGTCTAGAGGTGAGGGATGATTCTTTTTGTATTTTTATATTTTATGAAAAGCAAGTAAAATCTTGGGTTTTGAAAGAGTGAGCGGAATTAGTTGCTAGCCAACTAACTCAATTAACTAAGATGCAATCAAAATAAAATAAAAATAAATGAAATTAAACTAATGTGGTGGAAACAATAATGAGAAAAGATGTGTTTACTTAGATTTCATTACTCCCTAGATATCTTTTACCGGTTGATTAGCTTGTTACAATTGCGTGGATGACGGGTTATATTCCTTAATACTAGTCGTAGGGCCATGTACAATATTCCCTAACTCTATAAGATCCTACTTCACTCCTATGTCGAGCCGACTAAAAGCTCCTAACATTGGATCATTAGAATTCACTTATGCATTAAATACAACCAAAAATCGTAGTAGACCTTCGATCATGTTTCTTAAGACGTTCAAGCAAGTTACCAATGGAAATCTGCCAGTTTTCTTAAGCCAAACATCGATTACAATCATCCACAACAATTATAAACAAACAATCAACCAATAATCAACATCTAGGTTTCACTACATCTAAGCAAACACAATAAAAACCTAGCCTAGCATGTTAAAAGAAAGACAAGCATAAGATAGAATCAAACAATACATAGACATATTAAATTATTATTGGAAGACTTATCTTTATTCAAATATGGAAGAAAGAAGGGTTTGAAACCCCTGCAATATGAAGAAAATTCGACCTAGGGTTTATGCTCCTAATATTCCACACTTTACAATGAAAAATTGGAAAAATATATATAGATAAAACATCCTGACGGCGTCATGTATTAGCTTCTAACGCCGTCAACTAACCGCCAAGTTAAGAGTCGTATTGCCTAGATCCAGTCTTGACGCCTTCATGTAGAAATATACTCTGGGCCGTCACATGCATAATGATCCTGACGGCCTTGGTGACGCCGTCAGGCTAATTACACTAAAAATGTTCTGGGCTGTCACATTATAATTTCCACTTCCACCTATTTTGCCACTCTTGACACCATCATGTATGAAGCCTTGACGTCGTCAGGTACTGTTCCGAGCAAGGAATTTGAGACTTTTCCGTTTTCTTCACTTTTATGCTCCAAAAACGTCCAAAATGCTTCCTTTTCCAGATTTCTCCTCAAAAGTACCTAAAATGACAAAAGGAACGATTTAGGGCAATAATTGATCAAATAATCATGAATTCGGGCTTAAATGACCCATTAAAAGTGGTACACTTTTCGCCTCATCAACGGAGTCACCTTTTTTTATCTTTCGTGAGTTTTGTTTCTGTGGACATTGGAGTTTTCATAGGCTTAGACTCTTCTAAACTAAATTTCTTAAGCATTTCGTTTATATACTTAGATTGATTAAAGAAGATACCATCTTCCATTTGTTTTATTTGTAGACCTAGGAAGAAATTTAATTAACCCATCATGCTCATCTCAAACTCATCATGCATGATTTTAGAAAAGTTATTGCACAAATCAGGACAAGTTGAGCCGAATATAATGTCGTTGACATATATTTGAACAATGATGAGATTTGAATCTCGTTTTTTTCGTGAAAAGTGTGTTATCAACCACTACCATTGTGTATTCATGTTTAAGTAAGAATGCCTTTAGTCTATCATACCAAGCTTTAGGGGATTGTTTAAGACCATAGAGTGCTTTCTTGAGCTTATAAACATGATTCGGTTTTTTGAAATCAACGAATCCCAGAGGTTGTGCGACGTATACCTCCTCGTTGATAATACCATTTAGGAATGCACTTTTCACGTCCATTTGATATAATTTAAAGTCTAAGGTGCAAGCATAGGCAAGGTGTATTCTAATATACTCTAATCTAGCTATAGGTGCATATGTTTCATCGTAATCTATTCCCTCTTGTTGATTATAGCCTTGTGCTACCAATCTAGCATTATTCCTAGTTACGATGCCATTTTTGTCGAGCTTATTTCTAAACACCCACTTAGTTCCTATAACGGTTTGGTTCTTAGGAGGAGGTACTAAATCCCAAACTTGATTTGCGGTGAATTGGTTTAGTTCTTCTTGCATGGCAACTACCCAGCTTTCATCTTTAATTGCTTCACCAACGTTCTTAGGTTCTACGGTAGATATAAAACAAAAGAAATTACTTTTGTTTTGTGCTTGAGACCTAAGGGTTCTTTGGTTTAGGTTTCCTATGACATTATCTATTGGATGATCCTTGGATTCATTAATGTTGATCACTTTGTCAACTTCAACTACTTCATCTTGTATGTCATTATCCAGGGTTTTCTTTCCATTGACCATAATGGCTTCTTCCTCATCTAAGTCATCATCTACCAAAGGTGATGTCTTAGTTGGTGGAGGACTTTCATCGAATGTCACGTTAAGTGATTCTTAGACTTTCATAGTTTCCTTATTTAGGACAACATAGGCTTTACTATTCTGGGAGTAACCTAGGAAGACACCTTCGTAAGACTTTGGGTCAAACTTTGTGAGATAATCCTTTGTGTTTAATATGAAGCATTTGCTTCCAAACACTCTAAAGTAATCAAGAGTGGGTTTCCTACCTTATAAGATTTCATATGGTGCTTTTTCCTAAGATTGGCCTAATTAATATCCTGTTGAGTATGTAAGTTGAGGTGTCCACCGCATTACACCAAAACTTTTGCGGAATTGATTGTTCGTTCAACATCGTTCTACTCATCTCTTGTAGAGTTTGATTTTTCCGCTCAACTACCCCATTTGATTATGGAGTGCGTAGAGCCGAGAAATTATCTGTAATACCATTAGCATCACAATATACTCCAAATTGCACTTCGTTATCAAATCCCAGACCATGATCCGTCCTAATTGAGACTATTTTACATCCTAGTTGATTTTGAACTTTCTTACTAGAGATTTCGAATTCATTGAAAGCTTGTGTCTTATTCTTAAGAAATCTAGTCCAAGTATATCTAGAATAATCATCAACTATCACTAGGGTGTTGTAGTTTCCTCCGTAACTCCGTACGGCGGATGGACCGAATAAGTCCATGTGAAGTATTTCTAGGCATCTAGAGGTTGACACCATGTTCTTAGCTTTGTGACTAGCATGAGCTTGTTTTCCAACCTTGCAAGCATCACAGAAGTGTTAATCAAACTTAAGCTTAGGTAGGTTTCTCACTAATTCCTTAGACGCCAATGATTGTAACAATCACATGTTTGCGTGACCTAATCTTCTATGCCATAGAGTGGAGTGGTCATCACGGTTGCTAGACAAATCTTATCATGAGGCTTATTTCCTATTTTCATAACAAATAAGTCATTCTTTCTAACTCCTTTGCCTACGGTCTTGCCATACTTAGTAATCTCACTACCCTCTTCAGAAAATATAACTCTACACTTATTATCAACCATTTGACTAATACTAAGCAAATTAAAGCCTAAGTTATCTATGTGCTCAACATTTCTAATAGTAAGAGAGTATTGAGTAATCATACCTTTGCCGATGATATTGCCTTTAAGTTTGCTACCGAAAGGGACATTACCTCCATTGTATGCCTTGTAGGATGAGAATAGACTTCAGTTCCTCGTCATGTGATTTGTACATCTACTATCCTTGACCCATTCGTCAGGCTCTAAGTCGATTCCCAAGCATATCTCATTTGATGCTTGAGCCATAAGACACGTTTCGTCATTGGGCTTCTCTTCCTTTTCTTCTTCACCACTATCACTCCAAGAACCTCCTACGAAGGCTCTTTGGTTGTTGGTTCTTGGTGGTTTAGAACATTCACTAATAAGATGATTTGGATCACCGCATCTGAAGCATTTCCTATGATTCATTTCTTTCTTGTCATCACGATACCTTAAAGATGACTTATTCTCATCGCGAGGTTGTCTCACAAATCTACCTCTTCTTCTAAAGAACTTCTTAAAATATCTAACCGCTAATGCATATTCTTCGTCTTCACTATCGGAACACAAGCTTTCCTCATCACTAGACTCTTTCTTGGCTTTTAATGCAAGAGATCTACTTTTCTCACTTTTGCCTTTGACTATATCGGAATCTTTCTTGATTATCATTTCATGAACTTTCAAGTTTCTTATAAGTTCATCAAGTGAAAATGTCGCCAAGTTCTTTGATTCTTCAATGGCGGTGACCTTTGCTCTCCATTTGGGATGTAGAGCCCTAAGAAACTTCCTAACGTAGTTCTTGCTAAAGTAACCTTCATCAAGAGCTTTAAGACTAGTAATAATAGTATTGAATCTAGCAAAAGCACTATCTATGGTTTCATCTTCCGAAATGGAAAATTGTTCATATTGTTGAACAAAAAGATCAATCTTGTTTTCTTTGACTTGATTATTACCTTGATGGGTGACTAACAAAGTTTTCCAAATATCTTTTTCTGTATTACATATAAAAATTCTTTCAAATTCCTTTTTCGGCAAAGCATTGCAAATTACCATTTTAGCATCGTCATTTTTGGCTAGTTTTCTTTTAAGATTATCACTTTGTTGCTCATAAGGAACAACGTGATTCTTTTTAGTTATTGGATCTTTTTCAATAGGTTTAAAGTCACCATCGGTAATGACATGCCAAAGATCAATGTCTTTTGATTTCACATACGTTTTGAATCTTGTTTTCCAATGTATGAAACAATCGGTTTCAAAAAGGGGTGGTTTTTGCATAGATTGCCCTTCTTTATATTTATCGAAATCCATTGATCGATTCAAGTTTTAAAATACAATTTACTTTAAAAACTTGCCTGATGTGGCTCTGATGTCAATTGTGGGAAACTAAAAGGGGGGGCTAAATAGTTTTCCTGGTTTTTAAGCTAGTTATAAAAGTTCACTTGAAATACTTTGATTCAATTTGTTTATGAAATCAATCAACACCAATATGAACTATAGCAATATAATCAAATTAAACTAATATAAGAAAGATAAATGAAAAGTAAAGATGGAAAGATCAAACCCGAGACAAAGAGATTTATAGTTCTTCTGCTACGAAGCTCTTCTTCACCCTACTCCACTCCCCGAGTACCCAACTCGAGAGTTCAATGCACTATGTCAACAAGCTCCCTTCAGGCGGAGAAAACCACACAACGTCGCTTATCATAATTTCTGAAACTAAGCTAAATGTCGAGTACTAATCTTAGCTAGTACCAATCTACCACGATCCACACGATCCTTACTTATCACATAATCAATACGATCCTAACCATTCACACGATTAACACGATCCTCACATAATCTACACACTCTTCAATCAACCTTGATCCACTTAATCAACACACAAACACACTAGCTATAAGAGATCCCCAAGATCTCAACATGATCACAGTGATTCACACAAGATAGTAACTCAAGATGACAATACTTGATGTATATCAAGATACAATCAAGCAAACAATTGGTAATGCAAGTGCACTACTCAAAGACTCTAACACTTTGTGTCTTCTTGACACCTTGTGTTCTTCTCTTGACTAGTAGAGGAACGTAGGTGATCTTTGGTTGGAAGAAAGAATCACTCTTTAAACAAAAGAAAACTAACTAATTATCTAAGAAGTGCGACTAGAAATGGGTGAAAGAATACAAAAAGTTTTGTGTGAAAAATGATGATCAAAAACTGAGAAGTGAGGTGGTATTTATAGGAAATGAAAATCTGACCGTTATTGAGGGACGACACCACTAAAGTTCACACGGTACCACTAAATTTAGTGGTACCGTGGTATCGTGCCATACAAAAACGCTCCCATTTTTGTTTTTAGTGGTGAAGGCTTATTTGGTGAAGTTATGAGCTTATTTGAGGGGGAAATAGCTGTTAAGCATTTTGAAATTATTTTTTCAAATAAAACATTTCTTTATAATTCAAAAATAATTTGTAAAATGTATTTTTGAAAAGAATGTTTTGTCCCCTCACAAATGTAGAGTTTAAAACACAAATTCACTTCTTAGAACACTTGTCAAGTAATCACTTTGTTTGTTCATACCTAGAGTGATTTGCGTAGAAATCAGATATTTTGATTTAAAACTTGTTTACGTTACGTAAAATATTTTTACATTTTGTTATCATCAAAACATAGAGATATCGAAAGATAAAAATAACGTTTTTAGTCATTATTTGCATCAACACGGAGATATAAAACGATTTAAGTAAGTTTTCAGAGATCCCCGTTACCTTTTAGCGTTCTGGGGCCTTTATATAAATAGAATATAAAAAAAAAAGATATCAAATTAAAGTTGGAATTTCTTCCTGCGGCGAATAAAGGAAGAGAAAGGGCTCTTATTGAAAAGTCAAGGATATTGAATGATCGATATGAGAAAGAAGCGCTCAAGCATTGGAAGAAAGCCGGCCTTACTCAACAAGCACCTTTCTTAGCTTAGTAAGGTTGCTTGTTTCCACTCATTGAAGATTCTATCTACAAAAAAAGGTCAACGGGGGCTTCGAATAGGCCTTGATTACACCCAGTAAGGATGCAAAAGCAACTGACTAAATATCACTCGATTTATAAGTACTTCAAACTCACTCTGATGTTCAGCCACCGTACCCATTTGCAAGAGCTTATATAGTGCGTCCCGATCGTTGCTGTCCGATGCCATGAACACTAACTCGAAGAACAGAATTTTTTCCTGATGAACAGTAGCGATGAATAGTACTGTGAACAGTACTCGATGAACAATACCCCCGATGAATAGTACCGGATGAAAAGTATTTTTTTTTTTTAATTTTAATTGAAACCCTAATCGTAAGTCCTCTCAACGAGAGCTCTCAATGAAAGCATCAATTGCTATGAGCCGGTTAGGGGTTGTATCGGGAAAGGGCACTACCTCAAGCCGGCGCGAGCTCCTTAAGAATATTAGAGAAGAAAACCAGAGATATTTTTATTAGACAAATCATACCTTTCATTAATGAATGACGTGGTATATAAATACCGAATAAACCATGACTTGTATCACAAGTCGATATAAGATAAACTAACAAAATAAAAGATACTTTCCTAGATAATGACTTACATAACTCTTTCCTAATAAGACTAGAATATAACTAAATAAAAGATAGGTATCCAAAGGCGTATCACCTATACCAATGATTAGAAAAATTACACGGATGGTCCTTGGGGTTTACACATATTTCATGTTTAGTCCCTATTTCATTTTAATTACACCAGAGATACCTATTTTTGAAACTTGTCACACATTTAGTCCCTAATTTGGATGGGCCGTTAATTTATCCGTTAAGTTATTTGCACCGTTATTCCTCCGTTAATATTTTTTGGACCGTTAGTCCTCATTTTCTCAAAAAGTCCTCATTTTTTGCACCATTAGTCTCTCCGTTAATATTTTGCACTGTTGTCAGTCTTTTTACGTTTTCGTCCATTTTTAACGTTCTTGCCCGTTTATTTAACGTTTTCGTTCATTTTTTTACGTTTTTGTCCATCTTTTTACGTTCTCGTCCATTTTTTACGTTCTCGTCCGGTTTTTTAACGTTTTCGTCCATTTTTTACGTTTTTGTCAATCTTTTTCCGTTTTCGTCTATTTTTTTATGTTCTCGTCCATTTTTTTAACATTTTCGTCCATTTTTTTTCCGTTTTAGTCAATCTTTTTACGTTTTCGTCCATTTTTAACGCTTTCGTCTGTTTTCTTATGTTTTTATCGGTTTTCGCCTTTTTTTTACGTTTTCGCCTTTTTTTTATGATTAAGTAAGTATACTAAAAGAAAATTTGACATTTGATAAAAAAGTTTATGTGTCGATTTTAAATCACGATTTTGACTTCTTTCTGGTGCGAATCATCAAAAGTGTAAAACACGAAAGTTGCCCAGAATAATATTTTACATCGAGACTCGCGTGATATCCACCATAAAATGCAAAACAGGGGCTGTTTACTACCAAAACTTAAGCCATTTTTTTACCAAATTTATAACTTATAAACTTATAAACTCTTGTAAATTTTGTACTTGTGTAAATCATCAAATCTATTTGAAAAAACGGACGAAAACGGATAAAAACGAATTAAAAGTGTGTGAAAATGTGAAAAAAAACTAACGAAACATGTAAAAATGGACAAAATAGATAAAAAAAAGTGAGAAAAATGGACGAAAATGTAAAGATGTTCATATAGTTTTCTCCTCTAAGACATATACACTGGCCGGTGATCCCGATTTGATATATAATGAACGAATGATAACGAACGAAAACGGCTTAAGTTTCGGTAGTAAACACCCTTTGTTTTGGATTTTTCAGGTTAAAATCTCGCGTTTCTTGATGTAAAACATCATTCTGGACAACTTTTGTGTTTTACACTTTTGATGATTCGAATCCGGATTCCAACTTGGTCAGCCAGTGTTGCCTAGGTAATTTACCGGAATATGCCTTCCTTGTTGGATGGGGGGATCGGTACCAAAAAGGTACACGGACTTGAGATGGTTCCGCCAAATACCATTTTTTATTTTTTTTTATTCGGACCAAAAAGGGGTCAAAATCGTGATCTAAAATCGATACAGAAACATTTTTATCAAATTTCAAGTTTTCTTTTAGTATACTTACCTATTGACAAAAATAAAATGGGCGAAAACGTAAAAAATTGTGAAAACGGATAAAAACATAAGAAAACAGACAAAAACGTAAAAAAGCAGATGAAAACGTAAAAAATTGACGAAAACGTAAAAAACCGGACGAAATCGTTAAAATATTGACTAAAACGTAAAAAAAATGGAAGTAAACGTAAAAAAAATGGACGAAAATGTAAAAAGATTGACAACGGTGCAAAATATTAACGGAGGGACTAACGATGCAAAAAATGAGGACTTTTTTAAAAAACGAGGACTAATGGTGCAAAAAATATAACGGAGGACTAACGGTGCAAATATCTTAACAGATAAACTAATGGCCAATCCAAATTAGGAACTAAATGTGTAACAAATTTCAAAAATAGATATCTCTAGTGTAATTAAATGAAATAGAGACTAAATATGAAACCTGTGTAAACCACAAGGACCATCCGTGTAATTTTTTCCAATGATTAACAACATGTAAGAAGAAGAAGCGAGAACTTTGAAGACTACTTTTTTCCTTGGACTGATGAGAATATCAACAAGATGAATGGTTTCAAAGTTCAAGTCATATTTATCGGCTCACGTTCTTTAAGATTCTATTCTACGAAAAATTCTTGATTATACATATACAACTGCAGAGGAGATCGTGGCTTTTGTTGCAGATGCATTTGATGTTGAGGAGGAAGAAGCAAAGCACAATGAGTTTTCTGTGAAAACTCAAGCTGATTACGGTAGTATTTTGAGGATATTCCTTAATCTCATAATAACCAGAGAGTCTCAAATACAAGAATAAGGATCATCTGTAATTTTATGAATTATTATTATTATTATTATTATTATTATTATTATTATTATTATTATTATTATTATTATTATTATTATTATTATTATTATTATTATTATTATTATTATTATTATTTTATAAAACATCATTTTATTAAAAAAAATCATATGATTTACAAGAAATTAGTGGGGAGCCGAGATACTAACTGGGCTCCCACCCCTCTTGCTATAGCGAAGCTAATCCTACTAAAAATATGAGCAGCAGCACGTGCTCCAATGTCTTGAGTCACCAAGAATCTTCGGATACGCTTTAGTAGGGTCACTGCATCCTTCTCAAGTTCTCCAAAAGAAGAGAAAGAAAATGGGAGAAACCCATATCCAATATCCGAGCATTTAGCCTCGTACTTGATGCGTTTACGTTGTGCGACTATTACTATTTCAAAGAAGAACTCTCAAGCTAGCATGTCTAGACTAGTTCAAAACTTGAAGGACAATGATCTTCTATTAGATATGCTCTATCTAATTATGTAGAAGTTGAAAAAATTCAAAAAAACCGACCTTTCACAGACTCTACATATAATTAAGACTCGGTGCTTTTGCCACATCATATTTTTATGCAAATTCAGTTATGAAAAAACTATTGCCTAATGTGAAAATGGCAGAACACTTCAATCTTAACTAGATTCAATTGAATCCAGAAGATGAATAAGACAATTAGACAATATAATTGTGACCAGATGATTAACCAATAGTCGAATGATTACAATATACAAAAGACTTCTCAATTATGGGATGAAAGAAATGAAGAGGATAAAGATGAAAGAAAAGAAGAGAGAGAAAAATTGAAAATTTTATTTTTGTGTTCAGTTAGAAGGAAAAGAAAAATAAGCTTAAAATTAAACTTATCTCCGAATAATCCTAATTTGGAGGGGGGAAAATTAGAGCGGGATTTTGATATAATTTACTTCCTTCTTCTCTTTTTTTCTTTTCAAAAAAATTCTTGCGAACATGATTATTTTTTTATTGAGACAATAAGGAAATGTATCTAACTTAGCACCTTTTGTAGTTTCATGTACTCAACTACGAATTCACTTAGTTTCGTGTACCGGATGACCAGTTGTGTCTACTAGAGTTGAGATCCATGAAGAACCCCTCCATGCCATAGATCCAATCAACAAATCCTAACCATACAATCTAATTTGATCCAATGGCTTAGATTAAATCTAATAATTACACTTGAGGGGCAAAAAAGACAATTACATAATAAAAAAAAAACCAATAACCTTATTCTTTCCCCAAAAAATTTAGGGCAAAAACCACACACACACCTCCACCGTCATCCCCAACTGTTAACTTCCCCAACCGTCCACCACCACCACGGTCCACCTCCAACCGTCATCCCCAAACGTCCACCACCTCCCCAACCGTCCACAACCTCCCTAATCGTCATCCCCAACCGTCGTCATCCCCAATCGTCGTCATCCCCAACCGTCGTCATCCTCAACCGTCGAAACCTTCAATTCCGTCATCACACCATCGTTATGGAAGATGAAAATTTACCTAAGATAATGGTGGATGCTGATGTGGAAGAAGGTAAATCATATATGATTCTTCTGTGTTTCTGTTTTTTTGTTTTTATAGTAGAATCAGATATGAAATGTAAATCATATGTAATTCAGTTTTTTTTTTTTTTTTTTTTTTTTTTTTTGCTTTTTAAGCTTATTAATAGATTATGTTTTATCTGTAACAGAATCATATATGATTCTTGTAGAATCATACATGATTCTAATGAAAATCACTATATTTCAGCATTTGTGACGACACCAAGGCCGACTTTATAAATAACTATATTTTTACATGTGATTCTAGTAGAATCATATATGATTCTATTCAGAAAATAAAGAGTATTAGATCGTTGTAATGTAAATACTATATATATATATATATATATATATATATATATATATATATATATATATATATATATATATATATATATATATATATATATGAGAATATATTAGCTACAGTTAATTGTAGCCAATTGGCTATAATTTTGTGCTATAAATGTGGCTCCTTGATTTTTTTTGTGGGTCCTGAATCTTTTCTGTGGGTCCCTGATTTATTTCATGTGTATTTTTTGGGAAGGATTGTAGCCAATTGGCTACAATAATTGTAGCCAAGTTATCCCCCCCCCCCCCACACACACAAACACACACACAAGAATCATATATATATATATATATATATATATATATATATATATATATATATATATATATTAACAAAATCACATGTGATTTTCTAAAAAAACAGAATATCAGATCGTTATGGTGGATGATGAGGTTATGAATGAAGCTGAGATATTGGTGGATGCTGATGTTGAACAAGAAAATATTGTTGATGTGGAAGAAGAAAATATTGCTTTTTTGCTGTTATTAATAGATTATTGTTGAATCATATATGATTCTTTGTTGAATCATATATGATTCTTGGGGAATCATATAGATTCTTGTTGAATCATATATGATTTTTTGGGGAATCTGTTTATCATATATTCTGTTTTATACATTCTATAAATTAAAAAAGAAAACAATCATATATGATTCTTGTAGAATCATATATGATTCTTGTAGAATCATATATGATTCTTGTTGAATCATATATGATTATTCAAAAATCATATATGATTCTTAATAAATCATATATGATTCTAATGAAAATACTATATTTCAGCATCTGTGACAACACCAAGGCCGACTTTATACGCACATGAAGAAACTCCCGGGGGATCTGTTACTTGGGAACCAGTTGTTGATGATAATTATATACCTGTTGAGGGGAAAAAGTATAATATGATAGAGGAATGTGTTGAAATGTACAACAAATATGCTGAAGTAGCAGGATTTGAAGTTAAAAAATCGGCGCAAAAAAATACAAGAAGTGGTTTGGTAAAAAGTAAGTACCTTATGTGTAATAGGCAAGGGTTTCCAAAAGAGATAAATATAAACACATTGGATCCTGAAAACAGTGACAAGAAAGTAAGAAATACAAGACAACGGGTAACAGGTTGTATGGCGTGAGTATTAATAACTTTGGATGAGGTTTCTGGAAAATTTGTAGTTCATAAATTCCATTCTAAGCACAATCATTTAATGATTCCGAAAGAGTATGAGCATTTAACAAAGAAACAAAGGAAGATGACTCAAGCGGAAAAGGTGTTCGTTGTGAAAGCTTCAAATATGAAACTTGGTGCGACAAAGGCACACCGTTTCTTATGTGGCATGAAAGGTGGCTATCAATATGTTCATGGCACAAGCAGTGATTTCAAGAATCATCAAAGGGGTATAAATGTATGTATAGGTGAAAGTGACACGAAAATGCTGATAAACAAAATGGAAAACCGACAGAATTATGTGCCGAACTTTACATTTCATAATATGGTTGAAAAAAGTGAGTTGGTTGCACTTTTTTGGGCGGATGAAGTTGCCAAATGCAACTATAAGGAATTTGGAGATGTAGTGTCATTTGATGCAACATTCAGAACTAACAAGTAAGTAACTTTTCATATATGATTATGTGAGAGTTGAAACTCTTGATTCTATTCTTGAAATTATTGTGTGAAACCGTTGATATTCAGGTACGAAATGGTGTTTGTCCCATTCACCGGGATAGATAATCATAAAAAGTGTGTGACATTTGGTGCGGGAATGCTTCTAAGAGAAGATGCAGAAGCTTACACATGGCTACTGAAATCATTCATGAAGGCACATGGGAAACAACCAAAAATGATTGTAACGGATCAAGATGGAGCCATGAAGTTAGCAATTGAAGCTGTACTTACTGAATCCAAACACAGACTATGCATATGGCATATCACCCAAAAAAATTCCAGCAAAGGTATTTTAATTTATATACTATATATTAAAAATGCAAAATACGATTTTTCATATCAAGAACTTAGCAATTGAATCATATGTGATTCATGAAGAATCATATGTGATTCTTGAAGAATCAAATGAATAACATAATTTTTTTCTTACAGATTTGTGAAGAAATCTATGATGAAACTGATTTCAAAAAGCGTTTGAACAAGATTATGTGGATTATGTTCATGGAACCATTGAAGTTTGAAGAAAAATGGGCAAAATTGATTGAAGATTTTGAATTGCAAGACCACAAATAGATGAAGAAGATGTTTGGACTTCGAGAAATGTGGATACCAACGTATTTTATTGACTCACCACTGTTTGGATTAATGAGAACTACTTCAAGGTCTGAGAGTGAAAACACATTCTTCAAAAATTTCACAAATCACAGATCAACATTGGTTGATTTCATGATGTGCTTCGAATATGCAATGGAGAGGCAAAGGTATCGGCAAGAACAAATGGACTTTAACACATTTGACTCAGCTCCAAAACTTTCTACACAATTGAGTATGGAACGCCATGCATCTAAAGTATATACAAGAACAATATTTCTGCTTGTTCAAACGGAAATAAAGGAAGCTTGTTCGAATTGCACAATAGAAGAGTTTAGAACGGAAGAGGGCTGTGAGATGCTTAGGAATAGAGATAGAAATGCGGCTGCTTATAGGGCACTTTATAAAGAAAAAGGAGAAGAACAAGTGTAGCAATGTGAAAAAGTAGTAGAATACAATGTAAATTTACTTGCATATTATTAAATGGTTTTTAGCTGTTATCGTTGTATATAGACAATCACATGTGATTCTCAGGAACATCATATGTGATTCTCAGGAAAATCGTATGTGATTCTCATTGAAAATCATATGTGATTACGAATATATGTGATTCTAATATGATTCTGAATACATGTGATTCAAAATCATATATGATTCAAAAGAATCATATATGGTTCAAAAGAATCATATATGATTCACATTAGAATCATATATGATTCACATTAGAATCATATATGATTCACAATTGAATCATATATGATTCTGAACATTAATAGTTAATGAATAATATAGGTTCTAATTGTATTCCCTTTCTTTTCTGTAATAAGGTTATACGTTCTCTTGAAGACGGGTCAGTGAAATGTACTTGTAGGCATTTTCTTCGATTCGGATTTTTATGTAGACATGCATTCTGTGCTTTGAAGAACCGTGATGTTCAAATGATCCCGGAAAAGTACATTTTAAGGCGTTGGAGGAGGGACATAATACCACCTGCATTGAGAAGAATGACAAATAGGTATGGTGAAAAGAATGTACCAGTTGAGAAATTAACAAATGAGAATACTTTCGTGGTAGACGAGTGTCTATATTTGTTGGTTAAAGATGAAGGAAAGTTAGGAAAGTTTGTGGAACAATTGAGATTGATTCGTTGTGTTTTGGTGTGCAAAAACAATTTAACAATATATCGAAAAACGTGAGGTCTAAGTTATCGTGAGACAACTAGACGTAGAGAAATACGAGTAAACCTTTTAGGAAAAAAATTATGTTAGCATTAAAAATTATATTAAGAAAGTGATGGTCATTCTCATTTATTGTAACGTTGTAATGTGTCGTAGTTTGTGTTATAAGAATAGTCAATGGGCCTTGGTCTTGGTAAGCTAATATGTTATTAGTTATGTTTCATAAGCCTTTTATAATTCATGTAAACCAAGTCCAAGCCCATGTCCATTAGAAAGCCCATGAGGCCTTTCTCTCTAACTTTATAAGGCACTTACCTAGTCATTTGTAAGTGTGCTTGTGTGTGTATTGTGTGTGTTTTTTAATAAAAGTTCTCTTCATCTTTACCTTTCTTTTATACATCTTAACGCCACATTCATAACATCAAGTCACCATCTTTCCTTCTTCTAGTGCTTATATTTGTGATAAAGTTGATATATCTAAGGTCCTACAAATTACCTCGCAAAACTCGTGAAAGTGATATTAAAATTGTGAGACCGGGAAGTGATTACCCGGGTCGTGTCCTAACGAGGTGTAAATGAAAAGTTTCGTGAAAAGATCGAGATTAAAACCTTGTATGTTTGGTTGTGAAAGATTGTTTGGTTTTGTGATACGTTAAATTAACGAAAATTAAGAATTAACGAACGAAAACGGGATAAACGTAACCTAAATGGGAAAATAAACTAAGGAACGCTAAGGAATATTTAAAGTTACCTAAAAAACTACGGGAAACATGTTAGGGAAAAACGGGGAATCCTGAAACGTAATCTAAATTAAAAATGTGACGTTTATTAAAAATAAACGTCAACGCTTAAAATAAAACGTGAAATTTGAGCTACAAAAGTCCTACGGGTTTCCAACTAATTTTCTTACGCACTAAATGACAAAAGAAAATTTTAGAAAAAAGAAAATTAATTTTTCAATAAAAATCCTATTTATTATGAATTAATTACTATAAAATACAAATTAAATCCTAATAATTAATTCAATAACCCTAAAAATCTGAAACTTTTTTGAAAATTAGTTTATGCTAATACAAACTTAAGAAAAATCCTAAACCAGAAAAAGCTGTCGCAAATAAGCTGTTAAAAGCTTATCAGTTTCAATAAGCAAAATGGGAGTATGGCTATAAATAAACAAGGAAAAGATAGTTCAACAGAACTGGTGCTCCAGAGCTGTTGGAAGGGAGTGTGTGCTTGTGTCGTTGGTATGCTAGAGGTTAGGGGTTCGAACCCCACTTTTTGCAAAACCTCCAAACTATTTTTTTTTTTTTTTTTCAATTTTCTTTCCACAAAACTTTTAAACAAGTAAAAATAAGGAACTTTAATAAACACAACTTTTTTAACTCTTTGAAATAAGCTCAGAATAAGCACCTTTGTTCAACAGAGGGCTTATTACTTGAAAATGAGATTTTTTAATTAACTTAAAAAGCTATTACAAGCTATAAACTGAAAATTAAAACTAAATGAACCTTAAATCAACATTAACTAACTTAGTTTTAACTGAAATGACAATAGGAGTACAACAAATAAGTTGTTAAGCACAAATAAGAAATCCCAAATTAAACAGACAACATAGGTAACATTGGCCAAAAAAGGGTGATTTGCAGGCTTATTTTTTAGCTTAACTAATAAGCTAGAAGCCAAATGGAATCCTGAACCAACAAGCCATATGGGAAAGCTTCACAAAAACTCAAAAATCTGGGAGTGGGACCCACTAGGGAAGCCAAGGGAGGCAAGTGAAAATGGGGGTCTGAATGATGTACTGTGAGCAGGGCAACACCTTGCCCTGCAGGCCTGTTTGAGCACCCAATTGAGCCACAAACAAAAATCACAAAAATAAAATAATGATGGGATTCCAAAGTTCAAGTGGGATACTACAACTTGTATGAAATTCAAGATCTGAATTCAAACACAAAAATCTAAACAATTCTTGCAATATTTGGTTTTTCTGCCTACTTGTAATTTTGACTTTTTTGAACAAACTTGAGATTTTGACTATTATGAACTTCCACTTAGTCTAATTGATTACTGATGTTATATTAACTCTAAACCAACCCAAATTGAACAACCTAAACTAGTTTTAAAGTGATTTGAAGGTTTTGACACCAAAAGTCACAACAGGTAAGCTATTGTGCTTTTTCAACTATGATTTTGACTTTTTGTTGTGAAAATGACCAAGGTAAGACTACCTCTGAGCTACTTGGGGCCTAAGTGACTTGTCTAGTTAAGATTTGACCACAAACAACAACAACAACTAAGTCAAATTAACTAAACCAAACACCCCTATATGGACTATTTTCAACAGTTTTCAATGTAAACCTCTAAATTATCCTACAAATTCAACTAATCTACTTATGATATGTTCTAATAGACTCAGTAAATCAGAAAGCAAACAATAAGAGCAACAAATACCAAGTATTACAATTTATGATCAAATGGTGGTGTAAAACCTACTTGTCATCCAAGCTTGTGAGGATTCTGAGAACCAAGAACACAAGAACCACCTAAGTGTCTCCCATGAGACTCTAAACCATAATCATCATCAAACTGCAGCTTCTTTTCTTCTTTCTTCTTCTATTTTTTTTATTTTTGAATTTTTCCTTGGCAACTTTCTGTTTTCTTTTTCTTTTCTTATTTTTTTTCTATCTTTTGACTCAGATAATCTCAACAACACTTAAGAAACATATTTAGATCAAAATCAAAAACATTTAAATGAAATATAAAGCAACTAAAAAAATGGAGGCAAAAATTCGAATTTAAATAAACTGGAATTAAACTTTAATTAAACCTTGAATTCAGAATTACAATGATAATTTTAAGATAGAAAACTAAAAATTAGCTAAGAAAGGGATGCCCTAATGGCTTGTACAAGGTTTCTATTTATACTCGAATGTGGTAGGTAGAAATCCTCTCTCTTGTGCTTCTTCTTTGAGAGATGCCAGTTGTAAATTAACCCTTGGAACTTTGCGAATGAATCCCCACCCTTTAATTGCCTCAGAGATAATCCTAGCCCCAGAATCAGTTTTGGCGCCAAAGGTGTTTTTGGTGGTTTTGAGGTTGCAAGGGTGTAAGTTGGTGGTTAGGTAGGATTTTTTAGGGGGGGGGGGGGGGAAGGTTAGTGGGATTGGGGGAAGTGATTGGGGGACTTTTGAGGGGAGGTGGAGTATGGCAGTGGTGGTGGTGTTGGTAAAACCATAGGGTAAAAGCGAGGGTGGGGAAGAAAGGGGGTATTGTTTGACCTGATTTTGACCATTTGACCCCTTTGACCGTTTTTGATATTAAACGGGTGGCTATTTTGGGCTTTGGGGGGTTATGGGCCAAGGTGAGTGGACTGTTTGTGTTTCTTTTTTCCCTTTTTTTTTTTTTTTTTTTTTTTTTTTTTTTTTTTTTTGGGTTTAATTAGGTTTAGGCTTAGTAATAGTTTAGTAGTGAGCCCAAGGACCATAGTTGTAATTTCTAATTTTTCCAGGAATTAAAACTGCCATTTTTCCAAACTTTATTCAAGGATCACAGTTGCCAACTTTTGAATTCCCAAGGTCACTTGTGACATTTTTCTTTAATTTAAAACTCTCGGGATCACTTTTGCCAAATTTCAAACTGCAGGGACCAAACTTGTACAATCTCTAACTTTTCACCAAAGGATCATTTCTGCCAAAGTTCATTAATACAAGGACCATAATTGTTAATTTCCAAAAGATTTTAACCCCAGGGGCCATTTTTGACACATTTGCAAAGTTCAGGGACTTATCTTGACAACTTTTGAAACTTTTCACCAAAGGACCAATTTTGACAACTTTTTGATTTTCCAAGGACCTTTGATGACTTTTCTTACAAATTACAAGACTAGGGACTGATTTTGATAAGTTGTGAAAGTTGAGGGACTGAAACTGCCAATTATGCAACACTTTGTTTGTTTTTCATTTGTTTTTGATCATTTTGCATATAAAACACGAATCTGGGATATTTTCATTATTTTGATGCATTCTTGAGTATTTTCACGTGTTTTGGCAGTTAAAATACGATAAAAATGATGAGTATTTACACACTCATCAATCCCCCACACTAGAATATTGCTAGTCCCTAGCAATCTTTTGTAAAAATTAATGGATTTGAAGTCTCTTTACCAAAAGCCATTACTTCTGGAGTAGCCAAATGTTTCGGTTCAAGTAAGAACTATGGTACACTGATAACCATATGCTTTTGAGCAAACCATAAGCTTCTAACGGTTTTGATTTGTATTTACCAAAAGCCGTTTGCTTCTGGACTAGCCAACTCTTGATGGACACAGTCAACATCTTGGTGAGTTGATTACCAATTATGGTATTCCACTGCCTTTACCACAAGCCATAACCTTGCGGGCTAGCCAACTCTTCTACTTTTTAGGATGTGGTGAGTTGAATACCATACAATTTTTCGCAAATTGCAAACCATAAATGGATTTGAGATATCTTTACAAAGAGCCGTTTGCTCCTGGATTAGCCAGTCCTTATGTTAGACGTGGTGGACTGATAACCTTTTGTTGTGTAAGTGCAAAGCACTTGCACTAAAAAAATTTTTTGGCCAAAACGGGGGTATTATGGCACAAAAGTGATTAAATTCACCAGAATTTACCCCCCCCCCCCCCCACACACACTTAGAAGTGAATATTGCCCTCAATATTCAAAGTATCGGCTTTTATGCCGATATTTTGGAATGTAAAAAGTTTAGATTTGGGCAAGTGTAGGATTTTTTATTTTTTATTTTATTTTATTTTATTTTATTTTATTTTTTTGATGAGTGTGGGTACTCCCCCACACTAGTTTTTAGAAAAGAGAAAGAAGTTAGAAAGATGGATGAAACCTGATGCTACTGTTTTTGTTTACCGAGTCGCTAGCTTGACTCGACCCCGAATTCATTGGTCCATGGGGAAAGTTTGGAGGTCCGGGACAACCACGGGTGGTATGTCCCCTCCAAAGTAGTGCTTCAACCGATGCCCATTCACTTTAAAATTTGGACCGTCATTTTGAGATAATTCGACGGTACCATAAGGAAAAACTTTAGCAACGGTGAAAGGTCCAGTCCAGCGGGTTTTGAGCTTACCCGAAAATATCTTTAATCTAGAGTTAAAAGAAGGTCTCGGTCACCAACGTTGAAAATGCGGTTCTTGATTTTGGAGTCATGAATCTTCTTTGTTTTCTCTTTATAGATTAAAGAGTTTTCGTAAGCTTGATCACGAAGTTCATTTAGTTCATTGAGTTGAACCTTCCTATGATCACCCGCAGACTTGAGATCGAAGTTGGCATTCTTTAGAGCCCAATAAGCTTTGTGCTCGAGCTCAATCGGTAGATGACACGCTTTTCCATACATAAGCTTATAAGGAGTACACCCGATGGGTGTTTTATAAGCCGTGCGAAAAGCCCATAGAGCGTCATCTAATTTATCCGACCAAGAGGCATGGTTTTCGCCTATGGTCCTTTCAAGAATTCTTTTTAATCCACGGGGTGCTACTCGATTGTTATCACAACAAAAGGGTACAAAGAACGGTTTTACGTAAACCATTTTAGAAGAAATTTAATAATTGAAAATATTCAATTTACATCAGTTAAAAATAGTGCAGAAGCTATAGTTCAAAAACAGATTTAAAGCGGTCCCAAACGGTTTTCGGATTCTTCTATGACCATGCCATGCCCTTCGCCAAGCTTCTCCAAAATTAAGATATGCAGCGGAAAAGAATCTAACACCTAAGATAAACATTCTAAAAGTCAACACAAAGGTTGAGTGAATCCATAGATTTAAAGTTAAGTAATTGATCACAATTTTCCATGTTTAATAGAAAAGGGGCTACGTTGTTGTACGCCCGAAAAATACCACTGCACTAAGCTCATGACACCAAAGCGTTAATCGAGCACAAGTAATCCTATACTGGAGTAAGTCGACAATAACCGTGGATTTCATAATATAACAAATGCCCCCAAAGCTAGGCACTGCCAAATACCTAGCTAACCTCGAATATAGCACACCCTAATTGCCTCTCTAGCAATAGGTGGTATGTTCAGTCCTATAGGCCTATAGACTATATTCGTGCTCACTCGCAAATGATTAATGGCTCATGATCAGAGGGACTTAATAGTTGCAAAAACGGTACTTAGTGCTTATTAGATGTTACTCAAAGTTTTTCATTCAAAGAACAATTTTCAAAAGATTGTGATCATAGTAAAAACAGAGCATGTATCTCACCGTAAGTAATTGCAAACAATTAAGATAAATAAAAGTGGGGCTATAAACTCACCCGAGTATATAGCAATGCAAGATATCACAACTAATATCAACTAGTAAAACATAATGGGCTCAAAAGTAGTAGAGCACAATGTCATCAAAAGTATAGCCACAAGGTCATCAAGCAAGTATAAGCACAATGGTACTGGATCGGCACAACCTAATAAGTAACGTGTTTCAGAAATAATTCTCAAGTAATATATAAAGTAACGTTCGTCGAATACTCGTGTTAACATGAAAATGTTTAGTTTTCAATGATGTTAAAAGAAGTAAACATTTGTAATCTCGTGTGGATCTTAGGAGAATACAGTTTCGAGAATAAGACGAAGGAAGTCGGCGAAACGAAATAAAACAAATAGAAAGGAATGACGAAAAAGAGTAAAACGCTCTCGAAGAAGTCGTAAAATGTATAATCAAATAATAACTCACACCAAAACAAATAGAAACTACAATGAAAGGATAAACGAGAAGAGAAAAGAATAAAAGAATAGAGAAATAAGATAAAACAAACGAAAGAGAACATTGATAGATAGTTTCGGTTTTACCCATTTTTCCTAAAATAGATGTTAAAACATATAAGTTTTGAAAAGCCTTTCGATGCATAAACGTTTTAGGTTTATAAAAGATTTTACGAAATTTCGGCATGTCCTGTCCGTTTATCGAACGTTTCCCGAGTCAACAACTCTTGAATATATCTTAGGACACATTATTCGCGTTAATATTAGTTGTTTAGTTTTATCGACCATTTCGTATTTATTCACGTCCAGATACGTTAAGCTTTTATAAGTCTAACGTATCCTTCCGTCTCGTGTACCAAAGGGTCCATAATGTCCAAATAACCGATATCTTAAATCCAATATGTCCAATCCTTGTCCATAACATATATCGTTACAATATTCAATCCAAATCCAAGTGTTGCAATACCTCTTAAGTCTTAACTATTATTACTTTTTATTAGTTATTACTGTTTTGATAACTTTAGTCCACTTAATTAACTTTGCAGAAATCGTAACAGAACATACCTAACTAAACAACACAACAAAATAAAATAAACATTGCCGTGACTCACCATGAGTCACGGCTCGACTCAACCTGAGCCGTTGAGGCTCTCAGCCTAATCTAAACCCGATACTCAAAATATATTTCAATTTCACTTAACTTTTATTATAAAAGAAAATATCATAATTTAATAAGTTTTTTAAAATACCCTTTTAATAATATATATATATATATATATATATATATATATATATATATATATATATATATATATATATATATATATATATATATATATATATATGTCAACTATTTTTCTTAAAACCATATTAATTTCTATGTTTAAGTTTTATTAAAAACTTTATATTAACCTTTTTATTTTCAGAAATAAGTAAAAGCATTTCAAAATATTAATTATTTCCCGAAACCCTTGTCGTAACAAATCCAGACGCGACTCCAAATCCAACCCAAAAATCCTAAACTAATTATAATAATCAAAACCAAATATCCAATCCAAATCCACTCGGCCCACTCCAAATCCACCCGAATCCAACTCAAACACAACACAACAATCCAAACACAACAAACTAAAAATAAATCAAGTCCTAAACCTATATCAAGACGCCTCACTTCATCGTGACTCAACACGAGTCACGGCTTGGCTCGGTTTTACTACTGCCGAGACAACAAGCCCGAAACCAATCTGAAAACCAAACTACAAACCAAAATAAATGGTTAGAAACGTGATAAAAAGCAAAAGAAACATCAACTCGCCCGAGTCAACGCGAGTTGACTCGGTGAGTCACCAACTCGGACCGAGTCATGGCCGAGTCACGCACAAAACTAGTAGATCCACACAAGTATATCCAAAATGAAAAGGTTTTAATAACAGATTTGTTATAAAAACGATTTTATAAAAGTCTTAAGAATTAGGGTTTTGGATTAAATAAAACGGGGAAAGGGGAAAAGCGCGTGAGTGGTGTTACCATCGAGAGGAGGAGGTGGAGAGACTGTGGTGGCGGCGGTGTGACTGTGGTGGCACGTGAAGAGGGTTTGAGGACACATCGTGAGCAAACTCCAGAAATGATGTCGAAAACTAGAAGGGGGGTTGAATAGTTTTACCTCTTCTTCTTATTATAAAATGTTTATTTCAAATCCTTTAATTGTAGTTTTGTATGAAAACTACGTTTGATCGAAATGATAAGTCGTCCAATAATCATTCAATATGTCTATGTGTTGTTTGATTCTATCTTATGCTTGTCTTTACTTTAACATGCTAGGCTAGGTTTTCATTGTGTTTGCTTAGATGTAATGAAACCTAGTTATTGATTATTGGTTGGTTGTTTGTTATTAATTGTATTGGATGAATGATTTAGATGTTAGGCTTAAGAAAACTGGCAGACTTCCAATTGGCAACATGCTTGAACGTCTTAAGAAACATGATCGGATGTGTACTACGATTAATTGGTTATATTTAATGCATGAGTAACTACTAAGGAGGCCATGTTAGGAGCTAGTAGTCGGCTCGACTAGAAAGAGGTGGAAGCTTATAGAGTTAGGGAAGATCGAACACGGCCCTACGAATGGTATTAAGGAATATAACCCGTCATCCACGCAATTGTAAAAAACTAATCAACTAGTAAAAGATAGCTAAGGAGTAGTGAAATCTAAGTAAACACGTTTATCTCATTATTGTTTTTCTCCACATTTACTTTCTTGTTATTTTATTTCATTGCATTAGTAGACATTTGGTTTAGTTGACTAGCAACTAATTCCACCCACTCTTTCAAAAACCGAGATTTTTACTTGCTTTCTAAAAAACTAAAAAAATACAAAAAGAATCATCCCTCACCTCTAGACCTAGTTTAATTAAGTTTTAATCCTAACGACACTATTCCCCGAGAGAACGATCCCCGGTACTTGCCATTACACTATACTACATCGGTCAGGTACACTGTCTGGTGGGGATTGCAAGCCTCTTGAGATCCCTTGAGAGTTAAAACCTTTTGCAAGGTTGCAAAACCACGCATCATCAGGTTCAGATAAAGGACTTGCAAGTTCTTCATTGAAAGATCGTGTGACTATCCAAAACAAAGTTGCAAATGGTAGTGAGAAAAATTAATTTGGATGAATTAGTTTTCTGATAAGATCTGCGTACTTAGGTATAAGTACGGCGGTTTTCTGGTAAAAGTTTTGAATTTTTGAATTTCAATTTTCTTGGGAAAAGTATTTCGGACTCAGAAGGGCGGCGTTCTTTGGAAAAAGACCGTCGTGATCATGGTGCAAAAGCTGCGATTTTAGGTAAAAACCGGCGGTTATATAGAACAGAACAGATGATATTCAAAAAATGTAAACAAAAATGCAATTCAAATGTAACTAATATGATCAAATAATTAATAAAAAGAGTAAATGCTAGTCCCCGGCAGCGGCGCCAAAAACTTTGATGTGTTCTGAAAGCTTTAAATTTATAATAACTAATTTTACCGATTCTCTTAATTCAAAACACACGGGTAAAAGTATTATAGTAAAGAGTTTTGGTAAGATCAGGTCGTTCCACAAGGACTGAGATTACTCTTAAATATCAATTAACTAATCTAGATGATTTTGAAAACTTATGCAAATGCTTACTGTGAAATTCAAGTACAAATATGGTTTACTTGGATAGTTTCTATAACTTGGTGATGGTTTATGATGATGATCTCAGAGGTGTAGCAGGTTCAACAAGTGAGTAGTTGTTTTCGTCAAAATAACGTTTCATTAGTTAACAAATGTGATTCAAGACTTATGTCTGCTAATCCTTAAACAAGTGGTTAATAAGTATAAGAAATAGTTGCAATGTTTAAAACTCTATGGTTTATTTCAATACAAAAGCGATTTCTCCTCCAATTGATCAACACACATAGACATATGTTGAAAACCATAAAAAACTAATTGAATCTTTCGACCCTTTCCAACTAGCAATTATAATCAAAGAGATAAACAATGGTGATAAGTTTAAAACACATCAGGGTCTTAACATAAGCAAGAAATCAAAAAGAGATCATAACCACAACCAATCACTTTATTATATTAACATATCCAAGAAACCATAAAGAGTTTAGCCTAACATGGCTTTAACAAACGAGCTTACAGTGATAATAATGATTGAAATGATCAACATACTTCTGAATTAATGTAATGAAGAAGCTACCGTCACTAGCGATCACCAAAATAATATCTAAAAAGCATTTCAACACTTTAAAGGACTTTTGACTTCACTTGAGCACTCCAATGATTGAATTACGAGGGAGAGTGCGTATCAGAACTTTATTGGTTGTTGGGATGAGAGGTGTGTTGAAATGAGGCGAAATGGGGCTCTATTTATAGGCTTGGAGAAGTGGCTAGGCACCGAAGTACGCCGCTCTTAATACAAAGGACGGCGGACTTCACATAGAATGTCGGCGATCTTGGAGGATAACCACGGCGGTCTTCAATAGTTTACATTTTGGTTACACAACATTCTATGTTGATAGTTAATTTTCATAACTTATTTTACAATATTTCCATGAGTTTTGCAAGAAGGGGTCACAGAAGATTTTCATTTAAATTCCTAGGAGTGCCAACTAAGATGGGCTCATACAAGCAGGGGCATGTACACATTACTAGCTATGCAATTAACCATATCACAACAAGGATTTATAATTAACAATTAGGGGAGTTTTGGCTATAAATTTAAAGAGAAAACGTACCTTGCGGCTTTAATTGATTTAAATCAGTAAGACTTACGAGCTCATGGAGTAGAGGAATGATGAATTCCCATGTAGACCGTAGAGAGATAATATAACAGTTTGATCCCCATTGTCTTGTTGCTCCAAAACTTGTTGACCCGAATGTAATGTGTATACAAGTTAATGAATAACATACTCATCTTCATAATTGTCCCTCCATGCTTCATCAATGAATGCTTCTAGATAACACGATGACCTTGAACCAATCATAGAAGAGTCGATTTGAACATTTCATAATGACGCATCATTTTCCCCCCATACATTCATCATTTTCCACCGTATTGATTTAGACACTTCGTAGATGTTCAAGTTGCCAATCAATTCGTCAAGATGTAAAGATGAACTTAACATTGACTCCTTAATCCCCATAACCAAAATACACCATAATACCGCTAGCGAGTTCTTGAAGCATAAAGGCGTGAAAGGTATTGTGTAGGATGCATGTCTTAATTGTTCGCCAATCTTCACGTATATGCAAGTGTGCCAACACATGTTCGAGTTCCTTTACTTCGTGATTTTAACACCTAACATATAAGACAACTTGGTACCAAAAAACCTCATGGGTCCTGGATGGTTAGTCACAACATCTATTGCATTTATATGCATATGGTATGAATGTCGACAGCGAGTGCAAGAATTTCTTATCAATATGTTTTCACACATGGATAATGATTTTCTTGACTCGTGAAGCAGATTTTTATTATAGCTAAAGTGTCACAACTCACCATTTCAGGTCATTTCCCAAACTTCGACATTTTACTATTCATAAATCACTATTCATCAAAACACTATTCATCATTTTACTATTCATCATTTTCGAGGTCAATTTGATATTCTGAGAAACATTTGAGAATTTTACTATTCACTGAACACTATTTATTTCCGGAAAAGTTTTCACTATTCACTTGCATTACTCATTTCATCGTAAATTTAGTTTACGGGTATTAAAATTCGCGTAACCGTATTGGTTTAGGTGCGAATTTATTTCATTATCAGTAAGGACACTGCATACAGACTAGAGACAGTCTGCATATCATCATAATAGCATTTTCATGTTATACCACTCTTAGGATTTTCAAATTTATATATTTGATACATTTAACGTTTTATGTATAATTATTTATAAATAAACGTTAACACCCGGTTTATAAACACAACGAATATATCTAAATATTCCCACAATGGTCTCGACATATTTTTAAACCCATTTTATCTTCATAAAAGTTATAATATTCATTTACCCAGTATTTTAGAAATTTATTTTATTTATAACGCGAGTTTATAAATATTACGACAATTTTCGTGAAAACTAAACAATAATCACCCGAACACTCAGTACTTGTACCCAACATATTTTTAACATTTTTACAACTTTATTTTATCCCGAATAACTTCCTTAACATTTATTTCTATCAAACCCGGTACCCGATTTTAACAAATAACATATATCTACACATATACTACACAAGTTTTCCTAATTAAATCCAAGCTACCCCAACCCCCCCCCCCCCCCCCCCTCATGCACCAAGGCCGGCCCCTAAAGTCCTCACCAAGGCCAATTTATACATTTTTCTTAACCTCTAGCATTTATGTACAAGTATAATACAATATATCCTATACTAATATCCAAAAACCTCAAAAACATAACACTTAACAAATTTTAGAATCAAAAGCTCATATCCTCATCTCTTCCATCTCATAACCCACGACCAAAGCCAAAATCCAAGATCAAGTGATTATTTTCCAAGATTTAAAGCTACAAAGTTGTTCCTTTTGTCATCCTAATCAAGATTCTTGCAACATAAACACAAGTAACACAAGTTTTCTCATCATCTAATCACCTATTATTTCAAAGTGAGTTATCAAATTTATTTTCATGATTTCATCTAATTAATACTTGTATCTTATGGTTTTCATGCTTAATTTCATGTACAAGTTAGCTATACCACATTATTTTTGTTAACTTTTTGAACATACAAACCCTAGATTTTGATTTAGGTGTTCCTTTGTTAAATTAACATAATTAGTAGTGATTAGGAACCCATGGCACCCTAAGAAGGTGTATGGTAGGATTAGTATAGCTTTGTAGTGTTTGCAAGAGTTTTGGTTGAAGTTGAAACTAGTTTTGAGCATGAAAAATGGATTTGTAACAAGTATATAAACATTCTGTCCCATTTTTGTAAATCCAGGAAAATCAGTAAACATAAAGGAAACTTTGGCAAAATTTTTAGAAAATACTTTCAAAAACGAATCCGTAGGCGAAAGAACGGATTAAAAAGAGTTTATAACGAAGAAGTTATGATTTTTGCAAGTTTATTGACGAAAAGTATATTTTCTGAAAATACATGCTGTTGGACGTTTTTCGTCGGACAAAAAGAGGCTTTAGACTTAACCCGGAGGAGCCAAGCTTTCCAAAATATATTACTACATACTAAGACGTAACCGTGGATATAAAGAACAAGTAAAACGGACTTATAACGACAAAGATATTCACGTTTCAATATCGGCAAAACTCATATTATTTTGACAGCTTTTGAAAATAATAACACTAAAACTACGTAGTAACTCTAGATTTCTAGAAATAATACCAAGTACTCAAATTCATAACTAGTGAAGTATTAGTGATTACAAGTATATTTTTATCACTGCAAGGCGTTATTTCAAGGATTTCAAACCGAGGATTTCAACACTAACATTGATACGTACGATATATATATATATATATATATATATATATATATATATATATATATATATATATATATATATATATATATTTCAACTTGTTTTATTTTTCTAGTAGCCATATTTTCCTAAGTCTTGGAAAATGTATATTTTTTATAACAACAAGTATTTTTCAAAGAGTAGACTGGTATAGGAACATGTGCATGGACATTCATAACATCATTTGGTGATCTAAATTAGATCGTTCATCATTCATATTAGGTTGAGGCAGCTAACCGTTCATTGTTGTTCATTTCACTTCATCACAGTATCATCAGTTTAAGGTGAGTTTTCATAGCCCCGTATACATTTTATGATTGTTTTCAAATCCCACGGGGGAGAATACATTGCACCATTTTAGGACGAGCCCAAGTATCAAAACTTATGTACATTGCTTAAGTAGCTTGTCTGCCTTGTGATAGTCCCCTATTATCATCATGAACCGTTAATTTGCCTATTAAGCGAGAGTGAGTGGATAGATCAGTTGAGGGTGATGCCTCCATCCGTGGTAGTATTTACCAACAGTAAGTGGATGCATTTCATGTCTGTTACATTTGAGTGTTTTGGCAGAACATTCAGGAGGGGCATACATTTTATCAGTCTAGCTTCGGTGTCATGAGCTTAAGGTCTATTGTACTATTTTACGTGACTTTTGTCATGCACTTATACTTGTGGTGGCCGTACAACATTACATTTCATAAACCTATGATTATTCACCAACTTTATGTTGACCATTTTCGCAATGTATTTTCAGGTAACTAAAGGCATTATCATATCATATGCATGGAGTCACATTAGGGTGTGCCTGGGATGACGCACTACATTTTGGATTTTTCATGCACTTGTATTTTATCGTTTGATCGTACCAGACTTATTTCTTTAAACTTGTCCAGACTTTGGGGCCTATGTTTTGTAACACTGGATGTTTTTAAATAAATCAAACGATGTATTTTCCAAACGACACTTTAGGTCGTTCAATATATCCTTGTTATGGTGCTATGACAGTTACACCCCCAGGAATTCCATTCCGCTGCAAGTCAGGTAAATTGGGGGTGTGACAGATTGGTACCAGAGCCAAGGTTATAGCGAACTAGGATGCATCATGATAGGGTTTATGATGTATACGATCCCTAGACTATAACCACATTATCATAGCATCTCATCATTTCATCATAAGTGCATGTTCATTGTTTTAGGTGATTCCATTATACGAGTTATTTATTTTATTTCAGCTTGATTATCACATAACCATGTCTTCAGACCCGAACGTTGTCATACTTTACTCTATCACAGACTCCGATGTTGAAGGCTCTATGTCTTCCACTGCCTTTTCACCACCACCCATTCCTCTTGTACCTGTGTTGCCACTCTCGGCATCAGGTGAGGAAACCGAGCCTTTTAAGGAGGATGAGACTGCTCCTACTCCTCCTGTTTCCCCTATTGCACCACCTGAGATTACCCGTGCACCCACTGACACATCATCCTCTGCTACCACTATTCCATCAGAACCTAGACTTATGTTTCCCCGTAGGAAGACGACTATAGGTCCTAGTAAGAGAGTTTTCCCTGCTACATCTACCTTTAAGATCCCTGCTATTCATATGTTACCCACACCACCACCAACCATACCCGCTACTACATCCATATCTACCTCACTATTGCCGCTTAGGAAGCGTGCGAGGTTTACTACACCAGCTTCACCTACTACAGAGTCAGAACCACCACCAGTATACCATGTAGGTGAGAGTTCGAGAGCAGCTGCTGCTAGGGAGCCTACAGATGTTACATTAGAGGATCAGTTAGGGCTCAGCAGGAGCAGGTTGATAGTTTGGGTTACAGGGTTGATGAGGTTATCACTACTCGACTTGAGGCGGTTGAGGAGCAGGTCGAGGGATTGATTTTAGGCAGAGTTAGCATCAACGTGTCGTATCATGGACTTGAGGCATGGCAGGAGGGACATCGGGAGCTGATTGACCAGCTTAGGGATGAGCTACCGGAGATACGGGATAGAGCTCAGACTACACAGGAGGCTCAGGGAGAGCAGACACACCAGTTGGCAGTAGCACAGGAGAGGTTGGCTATGATGGAGGGTAGAGATGCTGCTCTTCAGCTTCGAGTTCAGCATTTAGAGGAGATTGCAGTTATGATGGACAGGGAGATTCATCGTCTGAGGAGTGCACCTGGAGCATCTGGAGCTCCTGGACCATCTAGAGCACCTGGAGGAGCCTAGACATAGACTAGTATTGTATTAGCTTTTACTATTTTCCTAGTCCCGAGGTGTGGGACATAGTTCAAGAACTTGTAGTCTTTTGGTTGTTGAACAAACAAATATATCAAGTGCGACTCTACTATGTTGGAAATGTTGTGCTATATATATATCGGTCCATGTAGGCCGAAATTTTCATGTATTATATTCATGTGTTGTGATTATATTTATGATGTTTCGTGGTTGCTCTTTATCGTTAACGTATTTATACTTGTTGTGGTTGTATCTATACGTGTCGTGGTTGTATTATTACAGGTTGTGGTTGTACTCGTACATGTCGTGGTTGTATTTATACTTGTTGTGGTTGTATATATACATGTTGTGGGTGTATACTTTTTGTACGATGACTATTTCTATTATAGTTTTCTCATGGTTGTTGTCGATTATTATTTATCAGAAGTATGGCGCCAAAGAAAGCAAAGGCTACACCAGAAACACCCGCTATGACTCAAGCCGCTATCCGCAAGTTGGTCAGGGATAGTATAACAGAAGCTCTGGAGATTGAGAGAGCTAAAGTTGCTGCTAGGGCTGCTGAGGTTCCACCTAATACTGAGGTGGTTCAACCCACTACTAGGCGTGAATGTACTTGGAAGGATTTCAAGATTAGTGATCCCGTCAAGTATAAGGGCACTGAGGGAGCGGTTGCTTTAATCCGCTGGTTTGAAAAGACTGAGAATGTATTTCTCATGTGTGGTTGCCAGGAGATTAACAAGGTAAAATTTTCTACTGGTATGCTTCTTGATGAAGCTATGTCTTGGTGGAATTCTTATGCTCAGCCTATTGGTATGGAGAATGCCTACAAGCTCACTTGGGATCAATTCAAGAAGCTGATGACTAAGAAGTTTTGCTCTCGTACTGAGGTGCAAAAGTTGGAAACCGAATTCTATGAGCTGGTAACAAAAGGTGATGACATTGAGACTTATATCAGGAAGTTTCAGGAGTTGGCTGCAATATGTCCAACTATGGTTCCTGACGATGAGAAAAAGATGGAGAACTTTACTGGTGGACTACCCAAGAGCATCCGAGGGGATGTGATGTCTTTCGACCCACAATCAATGGAAGAGGCTATTCGTATAACTCAGAAACTTATGGTCCAAGTGTTAAAAAGGAAAATCTGCTGCAAACAACAACAATAACCGTTCAAACAACACCAACTACAACAACACTCGAAACAACAACAACTATAACAATAACCGAAACCGCAACCGCAACTACCCCAATAACCAAAACAATAACAACAATAACAACAAGAGGAGGTTTGATAATAACCAAGGTGGAAATGCTATCCAACCAGCACCTAAGAGACAGGAAGTGGCAAAGGCCTATGCTGCAGGACCAACAGAAGGAAAAGGATATGCTGGAAAACTACCCAAGTGTAACAAATGTCAAACTCATCACAACCCTGGGAATTGTCCTAGAGCTTGTGAGAACTGTGGAAAAGTCGGCCATTCGACTAGGGAATGCAAAGCTCCACGAGGGGTAATTAATCAGAACCAACCAGGAGCATGTTATGGTTGTGGAGAGTTGGGTCATTTCAAGAACAATTGCCCAAAGAGGAAGGATCAAGGAGCTGGAAATCAGGGCGGAGTAGCTCGAGGAAGGGCTTATGTTATGGGAGGAGAAGATGCCCGAGAGGACCCGAATGTTGTTGCGGGTACGTTCCTCGTTAATAATCGTTATGCATCCATTTTATTTGATTTAGGAGCGGATAGAAGTTTTGTTTCTATTGCATTTACACCTTTACTTAACATAGAACCAACTACCTTATACATTCCCTATATTGTTGAATTAGCCGATGGGTCTTTAGTTAACACCAACACCGTTATCCGTGGTTGCATCATCAATTTCCTAAATCACCCATTCAATATAGACCTTATGCCCGTAGAACTTGGAAGTTTTGACGTTGTTATCGGTATGGATTGGTTGTCTCAACATCGTGCAAGAATCATTTGTGATGAAAAAGTTGTTCATCTTTCTTATGGAGGTGAAACTTTAGTTGTTCGCGGAGAGCGAAGTGGAACTAGACTCAGTATTATATCATGCATTAAAACCGAGAAGTACATAAAGAAGGGTTGTTATGCATTCTTGGCTCACATCACGGAGAAGAAGTCGGATGAGAAACGACTTGAAGATGTGCCTATTGTTAAAGAATTTCCAGAAGTTTTTCCAGAAGAATTGCCAGGACTTCCGCCTACACGTCAGGTTGAGTTTCAGATTGAATTGGTGCCAGGAGCTGCACCAATTGCACGAGCACCATATAGACTTGCACCTTCTGAGATGCAAGAATTGTCTAACCAATTACAAGAACTTTTAGACAAAGGATTCATTAGACTGAGTTCCTCGCCTTGGGGAGCACCGGTTTTATTTGTGAAGAAGAAGGATGGATCTTTCAGAATGTGCATAGACTATCGTGAGCTGAACAAGTTAACGGTGAAGAATCGTTATCCTCTCCCTAGGATTGATGACTTGTTCGATCAGTTACAAGGTTCTTGTTTTTATTCCAAGATTGATTTAAGATCAGGTTACCATCAACTCAGAGTTCGGGAAGAAGATATCCTGAAGACGAAATTCAGAACACGTTATGGTCATTATGAGTTTCAAGTGATGCCTTTTGGATTAACGAATGCACCTGCGGTATTCATGGATCTCATGAACAGAGTGTGCAAACCATATCTCGATAAGTATGTGATTGTATTCATTGACGATATCCTGATTTATTCCAAGAGTAAGAAAGAGCATGAAGCACACCTCAGAACAATATTGGAACTACTCAAGAAGGAGCAATTGTATGCGAAATTTTCAAAGTGTGACTTTTGGATACAAATAGTTCAATTTCTTGGCCATGTCATTGATAGCCAAGGATTACAAGTCGACCCAGCAAAGATTGAGGCAGTAAAGGATTGGGCTACGCCCAAGTCTCCTACAGAAATTCGTCAATTCTTAGGACTTGCAGGATATTACAGAAGGTTTATTGAAGGGTTTTCAAAGATAGCGAAGTCGCTGACTAAGCTGACACAAAAGAATCAAAAGTACGAGTGGGGAGAGAAACAAGAATCTGCATTTCAGTTATTGAAGCAGAAGCTTTGTAGTGCACCGATTTTGTCACTACCAGAAGGTATTGAGAACTTTGCGGTATATTGCGATGCTTCGCATAAAGGACTTGGAGCAGTGCTAATGCAAAACGAGAAGGTGATAGCTTATGCATCTAGACAGCTTAAGACACACGAGAAGAATTACACTACACACGACTTGGAGTTGGGTGCTGTTGTTTTTGCACTCAAGATTTGGAGACACTACCTTTATGGTACTAAATGTGTAGTTTTTACCGACCACAAGAGCTTACAACATATACTTGATCAGAAGGAACTTAACATGAGACAACGTCGTTGGCTAGAATTGTTGAGTGATTACGATTGTGAGATCCGATATCACCCAGGAAAAGCAAATGTCGTAGCAGATGCACTTAGCCGAAAAGAACGACTCAAACCTTTGAGGGTTAGATCGTTGGGAATGACTATTATTTCACCATTACCATCAAAAATTTTAGAAGCTCAGATTGAGGCTCTCAAGGAGGAAAATCGACCACAGGAGAAACTTTATGGTATGCCAGAAAACAAGAATGGTTTCGTTAAGAGAGCAGATGGAGTGTTATGCTTCAAGGACCGAAGTTGGATACCACTCTATGGTGGAGTACGAGAATTGATTATGCATGAATCACACAAGTCGAAGTACTCTATTCACCCAGGTTCTGACAAGATGTATTAGGATCTCAAAAAGCTGTATTGGTGGCCGAACATGAAAGCAGAAATAGCTACGTACGTCAGCAAATGCCTTACTTGTGCTAAAGTGAAAGCCGAGTACCAGAAACCGTCAGGACTACTTCAACAACCAGAAATTCCACAATGGAAGTGGGAGCGTATTACAATGGACTTTGTTACTAAACTGCCCAAGACGTCAGGAGGTTACGATGCTATTTGGGTAATTGTCGATCGTCTTACTAAATCAGCCCTTTTCATACCCATTAGAGAGACTTATTCCATGGAACAGCTTGCCAGACTTTATGTCAAGGAAATAGTCTCGAGACATGGAGCACCAATCTCCATTATTTCTGACAGAGATAGCTGCTTTACTTCAAACTTTTGGAAGTCATTACAAGATTCTTTTGGATCCAAGTTAGACATGAGCACTGCTTACCATCCACAGATTGATGGTCAGAGTGAGAGAACTATTCAGACACTGGAGGACATGCTGCGAGCATGTGTGATTGACTTTGGGAATGGTTGGGCTAACCATTTGCCATTAATCGAGTTCTCTTATAACAACAGTTACCATTCAAGTATTAAAGCAACACCATTTGAGGCACTTTATGGTCGTAAGTGTCATTCCCCAGTTTGTTGGGCAGAAGTTGGAGAGGTACAATGCACAGGTCCAGAGATGGTTAGGGAAACAACAGAAAAGATAACATAGATTCGAGATAGGCTTGAAACAGCTAGAAGCCGACAGAAGAGTTATGCAGATGTTAGACGCAAACCATTGGAATTCCAGATCGGAGACAAGGTCATGTTGAAAGTCTCGCCCTGGAAAGGCGTGATACGATTTGGAAAGCGTGGAAAGTTGAACCCGAGATACATTGGTCCATTTAAGATACTGGAAAGGATTGGTCCAGTAGCTTACAAGCTTGAACTTCCATCAGAACTCAGCAACGTACATAACACGTTTCATGTCTCAAACCTCAAGAAATGCCTTTCGGATGAGTCTTCCATTATACCATTAGAAGAGATTCAGCTAGATGACAAACTTAACTTTGTAGAGGAACCAGTTGAAATCATGGACCGAGAGGTCAAACAGTTGAAGCAGAGTCGAATTCCGATCGTGAAGGTTCGCTGGAATTCTCGAAGAGGACCCGAGTTTACTTGGGAACGAGAGGACCAAATGCAACGCAATTATCCACATCTTTTCACCAAACCTATTACCGAGACCAACACTAGCTGAATGCAGGGACTGAATTCGTTTTTGGGTGGGCGACTGTCACAACTCACCATTTCAGGTCATTTCCCAAACTTCGACATTTTACTATCATAAATCACTATTCATCAAAACACTATTCATCGTTTTACTATTCATCATTTTCGAGGTCAATTTGATATTCTGAGAAACATTTGAGAATTTTACTATTCACTGAACACTATTCATTGCCGGAAAAGTTTTCACTATTCACTTGCATTACTCATTTCATCGTAAATTTAGTTTACGGGTATTAAAATTCGCGTAACCGTATTGGTTTAGGTGCGAATTCATTTCATTATCAGTAAGGACACTGCATACGGACTAGAGACAATCTGCATATCATCATAACAGCATTTTCATGTTATACCACTCTTAGGATTTTCAAATTTATATATTTGATACATTTAACGTTTTACGTATAATTATTTATAAATAAACGTTAACACCCGGTTTATAAACACGACGAATATATCTAACTATTCCCACAATGGTCCCGACATATTTTTATACCCATTTTATCTTCATAAAAGTTATAATATTCATTTACCCAGTATTTTGGAAATTTATTTAATTTATAACGTGAGTTTATAAATATTACGACAGTTTTCGTGAAAACTAAACAATAATCACCCGAACACTCAGTACTTGTACCCAACATATTTTTAACATTTGTACAACTTTATTTTATCCCGAATAACTTCGTTAACATTTATTTCTATCAAACCCGGTACCCGATTTTAACAAATAACATATATCTACACATATACTACACAAGTTTTCCTAATTAAATCCAAGCTACCCCAACCCCCCCCCCCCCCCTCATGCACCAAGGCCGGTCCCTAAAGTCCTCACCAAGGCCAATTTATACATTTTTCTTAACCTCTAGCATTTATGTACAAGTATAATATAATATATCCTATACTAATATCCAAAAACCTCAAAAACATAACACTTAACAAATTTTAGAATCAAAAGCTCATATCCTCATATCTTCCATCTCATAACCCACGACCAAAGCTAAAATCCAAGATCAAGTGATTATTTTCCAAGATTTAAAGCTATAAAGTTGTTCCTTTTGTCATCCTAATCAAGATTCTTGCAACATAAACACAAGTAACACAAGGTTTCTCATCATCTAATCACCTATTATTTCAAAGTGAGTTTTCGAATTTATTTTCATGATTTCATCTAATTAATACTTGTATCTTATGGTTTTCATGCTTAATTTCATGTACAAGTTAGCTATACCACATTATTTTTGTTAACTTTTTGAACATACAAACCCTAGATTTTGATTTAGGTGTTCCTTTGTTAAATTAACATGATTAGTATTGATTAGGAACCCATGGCACCCTAAGAAGGTGTATGGTAGGATTAGTATAGCTTTGTGGTGTTTGCAAGAGTTTTGGTTGAAGTTGAAACTAGTTTTGAGCATGAAAAATGGATTTGTAACAAGTATATAAACATTCTGTCCCATTTTTGTAAATCCAGGAAAATCAGTAAACATAAAGAAAACTTTGGCAAAATTTTTAGAAAATACTTTCAAAAACGAATCCGTAGGCGAAAGAACGGATTAAAAAGAGTTTATAACGAAGAAGTTATGATTTTTGCAAGTTTATTGACGAAAAGTATATTTTCTGAAAATACATGCTGTTGGACGTTTTTCGTCGGACAAAAAGAGGCTTTAGACTTAACCCGGAGGAGCCAAGCTTTCCAAAATATATTACTACATACTAAGACGTAACCGTGGATATAAAGAACAAGTAAAACGGATTTATAACGACAAAGATATTCACGTTTCAATATCGGCAAAACTCATATTATTTTGACAGCTTTTGAAAATAATAACACTAAAACTACGTAGTAACTCTAGATTTCTAGAAATAATACCAAGTACCCAAATTCATAACTAGTGAAGTATTAGTGATTACAAGTATATTTTTATCACTACAAGGCGTTATTTCAAGGATTTCAAACCGAGGATTTCAACACTAACATTGATACATACGATATATATATATATATATATATATATATATATATATATATATATATATATATATATATATATATATATATATATATATATATTTCTAGTAGCCATATTTTCCTAAGTCTTGGAAAATGTATATTTTTGATAACAACAAGTATTTTTCAAAGAGTAGAGTGGTATAGGAACATGTGCATGGACATTCATAACATCATTTGGTGATCTAAATTAGATCGTTCATCATTCATATTAGGTTGAGGCAGCTAACCGTTCATTGTTGTTCCCACTTCATCACAGTATCATCAGTTTAAGGTGAGTTTTCATAGCCCCGTATACATTTTATGATTGTTTTCAAATCCCACGGGGGAGAATACATTGCACCATTTTAGTACGAGCCCAAGTATCAAAACTTATGTACATTGCTTAAGTAGCTTGTCTGCCTTGTGATAGTCCCCTATTATCATCATGAACCGTTAATTTGCCTATTAAGCGAGAGTGAGTGGATAGATCAGTTGAGGGTGACGCCTCCATCCGTGGTAGTATTTACCAACAGTAAGCGGATGCATTTCATGTCTGTTACATTTGAGTGTTTTGGCAGAACATTCAGGAGGGGCATACATTTCATCAGTCTAGCTTCGGTGTCATGAGATTAAGGTCTATTGTAGTATTTTACGTGACTTTTGTCATGCACTTATACTTGTGGTGGCCGTACAACATTACATTTCATAAACCTATGATTATTCACCAACTTTATGTTGACCGTTTTCGCAATGTATTTTCAGGTAACTAAAGGCATTATCATATCATATGCATGGAGTCACATTAGGGTGTGCCTGGGATGACGCACTACATTTTGGATTTTTCATGCACTTGTATTTTATCGTTTGATCGTACCAGACTTATTTCCTTAAACTTGTCCAGACTTTGGGACCTATGTTTTGTAACACTGGATGTTTTTAAATAAATCAAACGATGTATTTTTCAAACGACACTTTAGGTCGTTCAATATATCCTTGTTATGCTGCTATGACAGTTACACCCCCAGGCATTCCATTCCGCTGCAAGTCAGGTAAATTGGGGGTGTGACATAAAGTAATCTCTAAATTTCTCTAATAGGTTTTACAAATTTTATTTGCTTTGATTTACTTGGTGATGGATCATTTGAATTAAATCCTAAGCTGGTTTTATCTTCAAATGACTTTTGAATATTTAGTAAGTATTTTAGAGATTTGGAACTATTTTCAAATTTAGCTAATATTTTTGCTTTCTCATTTTCCTTTTTAATTTCTTGTTTGTAGTCTTGACATTTTTTTACATTCAAGATCAATTTCATTATTACTTTCAAGTCTAGACATTTTATCTTCTAAAATTATTTCTTTTTCAAAATTTCTTTCAATGGATGTTGAAGATTCACTTAGTTTGACCTGATACCCACCCACCAGCCCATTTTTTCCAGTTTTTAGTTGCTAGATTTGGCACTTCACCTCGCTGTCGGATTCACTATCTCCATCTATTTGCATTAAATCACCGCCTAAACTCATATTATCATCCTCGCAAGGATCATGCACACTTTTAACCTATAATGATCAAGAAACATGATTATTTAACCATACTAATCATAAATTCTAGTTTGCTATTGCACTCATAACTGGCAATATTAACAATGTGCAAAGTTAAGGGTAAAATAGTTAGTAAGTTCATATCGTGACATCATCATAATAGAGAAGTTTCATCAGGATGGTGCACTGAATGGTTTGTGTGATCCTTAATCTCAATACACAGTCAATCCTAAAATTCCCCTGCAACTGCTACCTTTAATATTTGGTTAAGAAATAGCAACTTGAGCGTTTTACCTGCCAGTGAGACACCAATCTGAAACAAGTTAGAATTCTCAGGTCCTCGAACTTCTGATGGACTTTAACAAGTATTCCTTTTGTGTAAACGAGCCCAAGATTTAATCCATTCAGCAATTTGCTATCCAATGGATGTGCTACTTGAAGTGGAACCTGTAACAGCAGAATTTATATTAATAATGATATTATGCTTCAAATTAGTGATACTAAGCAGGTCAATAAGAATTACATCCAACTGTGCAGCCTTCTCCATGAGTACTTCCATAGCTTCGTCTGGTTGGGGCACAGTAAATGCAGGAACACCTTTCTGCATGAAAATGACGAGCAGAATTTGGATATTGCAATGGAGAAAGAAACGTACAGTAATGTAAATTACATGTAGCTGGAAAATATAGATGTGGCAGGATGGGCAGGCACAAAAAGGTCCGAGTTGAAACATGACATATAGAGTATGGGTCAAAAAGGACCGTGGCGGTTAGGATCGGCTCCTAAACAATTTTTTGTCAATTTTTAATTATATATATATATATATATACATATATATATATATATATATATATATATATATATATATATATATATATATATTATTTTTATAGAGAGCTACATATAATTGAAAGAGAAATATTATTACAATAGCATAAATAAGTTTTTAAATAAAAACAATTTTGGAGATTGCAACTTAAGCAGTGTAGGACTGTGGGTGACTTTCAACCACTGGACCAATTCCCCCTTTAACTCATTTGAGATGAAACCGAACCCAAATTGATCCATTCATAAGTAAATGGGCGAAATGGCCACCAGCCGAAGAACAAAATGGATGCTTTTTTTATGACAAAAGGCTTGTAATTTTATGCCTCACCTTAAGGATACGAGCCTTCTTCCCAGCAATTGCTCCAAGAGGTCTCAAGCTTCCACTACCTGCCAGATTACATATAATACATATAAAGGAGGTTGATTATAAAGGTAAGATATATGAATAATACAATTAACACTCACAGCAGGTAAAAGATTTGAAACTGCAGTGTCAGATGACGTTATAACAACAGCTGGTTTACGAGAGCCTCTAGCATAAACCAATAGCATGGAATGCAAGTGACCGTTCATCGTAGCATGCGATACAACTAATCATAGGATGACAAGTGGCAGCAATGGCTACAGGAGAGGAGGAGACCCTGGTGCTATACAGAAATACTGTATGATAAATAAGTTAGATATTATGAACATGTCAATTGATCAGACTACCAAACATAAGCATTAGCAGTATTTCATCTCTACTTTACATATCAGCAGTTCATGAATTTTCTGAAGCAACAAATACACACTTAATAGTCTGAACAAACACATAACATGTTACACACCCTTTACTTCAAACACATAACATGTTACAAATCCTTTACTTATAGAAACCACATTTTATGGAGCAAACCCTTTACGGATTTCCAAAATAGTACTTCCTCAAAGGATTGTCTCACATACGCAGTACTTAAATCATATATCTCCCATCACAAGGTGCTTTGACGGAGTAAAGTTGTGACAATCGGATGATCAATGTTCAAGTGCTTGGCGAAAATTGCGATTCTTAAAGGATTGGAGCTACTTCTAAGCTAATTACTTAATCCCTAATTACTAGATACTCTATATATCAGTTTCACTATAACAAAAACATAAGATGCGTTGCCAATTATATATATTCTGATGTGCTTCTAGAGATCTAATAGTTATCTCTTTCAGTGTTTGGCAAATTCCGTTTACGCTTCAGCTACGGTTAGCTATCTATTTACCCCATATAACTAGATACTCTGTAGTCAATTTCAGAACAAAGTGCCAAACACATGATTATCAATATAACTTTGTTAAAGTTCCTCAAAAATTTCTATCAAAGAACTACACATGAACATCAAATAAATTTGGATAAATACTAATCGTTGATGCAATAATCAATACCATGGTAAACTACATATCCATTTTATTACCATAAAACACAAAACTGGCACACTCCATTCCACTTCAAATCAGAAAACCGCTTGTCTTTCGGGATTATGGGCTTATTGTACTTTTTAAAAGCTAATAAATTCAAATATTAGGGTATCAAATTGAGCTCATAAGCTCAAGTTGAGAAGCTATTAAGGCTAAAATTTGACCTTAGTACCTTTTCAAAAGTTCAATAAGCCCATAATCTCAATGTTGCTTCAAGAAGCAATGTTTAAGCTAGTCGAACACCCCCTTGAGCTAATAAGCCAAAAAAAGTTAGCTTTCCTATATCTCAATAAGCCAATTAGCCCATAAAAACCTTATTATAATTAGCTTGCGACTATATTCTAATCCATTATTAAGTATTATAGCATGAAACAAGTAAGTTTAAGCTAGTCGAACACCCCCTTGAGCTTATAACAATATTCTAATTCAATGTTACAGATTATTTTTCTTGTATCAAATAAATAAAAATCTTGATCATCATCAGAGCCTTGTAAGACATCATTAGCAAAAGCATCATCTTCTCCATCTGAAGAAGAAACCCATTTTCAATTTGTTCTTCTTACATACCAGACTCAGTATCATCATCTTCATCGCTGCTGCTGCTGCTGCTTAGAATATCATTCTTTTTCTTATTATCGCTCTTATAACTAATCGCCTCCCTGAACCGCCGAAACCCGACACTAAAACCTACACCTCCCACAACTAGACCCTTTTACATAACCAATCGTCTCCTAACTATCGATCTCAAACAAAACCTAACCTAAATAATTAAAATTCATTAAAAAATTGTGGAAACACTCCCTAAATAATTAAAATTCATTAAACAATTGGAAACCCTACTAAAATTATACTAAAACACATAAATACCTTACCGGTTCTTCATCTTCAATTGTTTCTTTTTCTTGAATCTGTTATTCCATACAACAATTAAAGTGTTTGGCAAATCAATCATAATCACTATGCTTCAATGAAATCATCATGAAGTTCTTGTTTGAATTCACCCATGGATGGAATCGAGGACAAATGTTAATCTGCTGATGGATATTATAGTGTTAACTGTGGTTAAAAGGTGGGACAAGAAAATTGAGGGGAAAAAAGGGCACGGGCAGAGTCGTGCCTGCGAGCCAGTCGAGCCATTTTTTTTGTAAACGAAAGTCGATCGGTCTATATGGCGGGAATGAAGAAAAAATGGGTCGATCTGTGTAATTAACTCAACAATAAATAGGTGATCGAATTTATGGGTTCTAGTTCATTGGGGAGTTACAAACGACTAAAGCCAAGGTCTTTTGCATTGTAATGCATAAAAATGCATTTCTAATCATCTCATGACTTGAAATGCACACGTTTAGGGTCTGGTGATTTATTTGAGTACGTATAAATTGATATCGTGACCAAATGAATTCCTAAGGACACGTTTAGGCTTAGAAGGATATGTGAGGTGTGTATCACACTTAGAAAGTCATTTGTGAATGGTTAGAACACATAAGAGCTCGTTTGATAACGATACCAAGGTTTGATTAGTTTGAGAATCAAATGAACTCGTTAAGCTTTGCCCTTCATTTACTGTTCATATATACGTATAAGTTAGATGTATTAGTTGATCCTGATTCCTTGTAACGTGATGATTTGATCCATGAAATTTGTTACATAGGGTGTATGTTGAAATCACAAGAAAATGAGGCAAAGTGTAGGTGTGTTAGTCGTTTGTTATGCGTGTTAATGGATTTGGTCATGGACTTGATTAGTTGGGCTTAGGAATAGTGAAGCCCAACAGATTTAAGGATCCGTTTAGTTATTAATTGGGTTTAGGGATTGGGCTAGGTGAAATCAAGGCCCAATGTGGAATCATAGTTGTAAAATTTGATATTCAGGCTCATTTGGAAAAATTGGGAAACGGGGGGGTTGTGAGTGTGTTGTGTTGTTTTGGTGATCAAAACAATACCAGGGTTTGATTTGTATAAGTTTTAGAATATCGTGGTACGCGTGTGTGCTCGTTCTAGGGAGATGTGAATCACATAACATGTATTGATTCATTGTTGCACAGTGTAAGCAAAAAAAAAGCCTAAAATGGTTAAGTAAACAGTAATACTTGATTATTTCTTGATTAACGTTTATTAATAACTGTGGATTTTTACAAGGTGCTACATAGGCTTGCGCAATTACTTCATTAACATCATTTGCATAGTTAATGTAAGCCTGTAAAAGGGATAAATAATACATAAACCTAGTAATCATTAAGTGTTTACATGCCTGTAACTAAGACTCCAATGAGAGAGAATAGATTTTAGCACTCATCTTATACAGCTAAGCAATTAAACGTGTGACAAGTTTTCCTACTATCGGCTTGACCTCTTATCTGTGTCTGTTTTCTATCCGTGTACGTGTTTGCCATTCGCTTATTCACTTCTCTTGTTTTATTTACTATCTACACAATCGTGTCAGTCTCTCATGCTGAAAAACCTCTCTTGTGTTAGATTAGGGCATTAGAACTAACTTAGGATTAAAATACTGATAGATATCTAGGTGTTAACATTCCACTCTTAGTGTTTGACACTCTACTTACCAACTAGCTACATTGATCGAGTACACTGCTCGTTAGTGTGTGTTATAGGATAAGTCAGCTAAATATAAATTTAAAACTTGATAATATAATCTATTTTACAACGATATACGCACGCATCAGAAACACATGTTTTCTGGTGGAGGTTCACGTTTACTAAGCTCAAAAGAGATGAAAACACATCCTAAAACAGATCTCGAAAGATCCACACCAATTCCCATTAACAGTTGTTCCAAAATTTCTTATAAAACAATAACAATTCATTTAGATAGTAGTCCAAGTCCACTTAAAAAAAATTACCAAGCCCAAAACACTTTACCTAATCATTCGATTATATATATAACTCAAAGGTAGCACTTTATCTCCTTCTTAAACACACGAGTAACCACTCCAACCCACATCTTAACTCCTCATTTCAGCTACTCAAATACCAATCACAGACCATACTTTTGTTATCTCTTATCCATCCGATACACACTACCATAACATAAAGCGCACACCTCCTAAACACAAACACAACCAACCTTATAACTCCACTCAAATTACACACAAGAACCAAACCTAGCAAGAACGTCTTTTTTACTTCGTTCTTTTTGACGCAGTTCGAACACCATACCATATTGTTTCTTCTCACTACTACTTCAAGATCTCGCAGAGAGGTCTCGGGTAGGTATATGTTTGTGTTTTGTTTAAGATCTATGATGAGTGTTTGTAAGAGCATGAACAATGCATCAAGTCATAAAAGGCTTGATGCATTTATGGCAATAAATGCTAAAGTTATCTTGTCTTGATACCTATTTATTACAATACTTGAAAGTAAAAAGTCATTTCTTCAACGCTTGGTGTCAAGTCTTTCTTTTATATCTTTTAAAAAGCCTTTCCATTCAATGGTAAAAAGCTTTTGGAAAGCTTTTTCAAACAGTGAAAAGCTTTTTATCAAACACCCCATTGCAGATGCTCTAAGATCTATAAAGATCTTTAATTCTTGTTACGAAAACACACTGAGATCTTGTTTGTTTTTCTTTGCATTTTGAAACGGAGTTCAGATTATATTTGGGTTGTTCGTGAGTTGTTGTAAGTTTGTGTCATTGTTGACTGATGTTGGTTATGGCAGATTGTAGGACAACCGAAATGACACATATACAAAACACAGTCGTGGCAGCGGTAGAGATGTGTTTCAGTGGCATATGGTTGGGTTTATGTGGTTGTGTGTGGGGAAGTGATTTTTTTGATGTGTTTTATTTTTTGGTTTGGGTTATATATTGTTGGGAGGTTACGAGAGGGAGTAAATGTGGTGATGATGGTGTCAATGAGCTGCTACAACTTATAATTCAATGGGCTATTACAACTTACAATTCAACGAGTGTCACACCCCCAATTTACCTGACTTGCAGCGGAATGAAATACCTGGGGGTGTCTGTCATAGCATCACAGTTACAGTTACATTGAACGACCTAAAGTGTCGTTTGGAAAATACTTCGTTTGATCATTGAAATAATCTAGAGTTTACAATATGAGGTCCCCAAAAGGTGTTGCATGTTTATGAAAACAAGTCCTACTAGATCAAACATTTACATAAGTGCATGAAATAATGGTGAGACGCGTCGACTCCGCGACTCCATAAAGGTCCAAATGCATGTCACATGAGCTACCTTAATAACCTGAAATACATTGCTAAAACGTCAACACGAATGTTGGTGAATTCCATAGGTTTATAAAATGTAATGATGTACGGCCACCACAAGTATAAGTGCAAGATAAAAATCAAGTAAAATTGTACAATAGACCTTAAGCTCATGACCCCGAAGCTATGACTGTTGAAATTATATGCCCCTCCCGAATATTTTACCAAAACACTCCCAAAATGTCAAAATGAAATGCATCCGCTTACTGTTGGTAATAACTACCACGGATGGAGGCGTCACCCTCGATAGATCTATCCACTCACTCTCGCTTAATCGGCAAATTAACGGTCCATGATAATAAATAGGGGACTTTAACAGGTTGGTAAGGCAACTTAAGCAATGTACATATGTTTTGGTACTTGGGCTCGTACTAAAATAATTGATGCAATGTATTCCCCCGTGGGATTTGAAATCAAAATATTGAATTGAAAACGGGGCTATGAAAACTCACCTAATATGATGGTACCATGAACATGTAATGAGCTGAAAAACAAGGCGCGCACACTAGCCGCAACCTAATATGAATGATGAACGATCTACTTTAGATCATGAAATGATGTTATGAATGTCCATGCACATGTTTCCTATACCACTCTACTCTTTGGAAAAATACTTGTTGTTATCAAAAATATACATTTTCCAAGACTTAGGAAAATATGACTACTAGAAAAATAAAACTAGTTGAAATGTATATATATATATATATATATATATATATATATATATATATATATATATATATATATATATATCGTATGTATCAATGTTAGTGTTGAAATCCTCGGTTTGAAATCTTTGAAATAACGACTTGTCGTAGTAAAAATTTACTTGTATTCACTAATACTTCATTAGTTATGATATTGAGTACTTGGTTAATATTTCTAGAAATCTAGAGTTACTACGTAGTGTTAATATTATTTTTCCAAAAGCTGTCAAAAATAATATAAGTTTTACAGATATTGAAACGTGAATATCTTTGTCGTTATAAGTCCGTTTTACTTGTTCTTTATATCCACGGTTATGTCTTAGTATGTAGTAATATATTTTGGAAAGCTTGGCTCCTCCGGGTTACGTCTAAAGCCTCTTTTTGTCCGACGAAAAACGTCCAACAGCATGTATTTTCAGAAAATATACTTTTCGTCAATAAACTTGCAAAAGTCATAACTTCTTCGTTATAAACTCTTTTTAATCCGTTCTTTCGCCTACGGATTCGTTTTTGAAAGTATTTTCTAAAAATTTTGCCAAAGTTTCCTTTATGTTTACTGATTTTCCTGGATTTACAAAAATGGGACAGTAGGTTTATATACTTGTTACAAATCCATTTTTCATGTTCAAAACTAGTTTCTACTTCAACCAAATCTCTTGCAAACACCACAAAGCTATACTAATCCTACCATACACCTTCTTAGGGTGCCATGGGTTCCTAATCACTAGTAATCATGTTAATTTAACAAAGGAACACCTAAATCAAAATCTAGGGTTTGTATGTTAAAAAAGTTAACAAAAATAATGTGGTATAGCTAACTTGTACATGAAATTAAGCATGAAAACCATAAGATACAAGTGTTAATTAGATGAAATCATGGAAATAAAGTTGATAACTTACTTTGAAATAATGGGTGATTAGATGATGAGAAACCATGTGTTACTTGTGTTTTTGTTGTAAGATTCTTGATTAGGATGACAAATGGAACAACTTTATAGCTTTATACTTTGAAAAATAATCACTTGATCATGGTTTCTTGGTTTGGTCGTGGGTTAGAGAGGAGGAAGGGGAGGATGAAAACTTTTTGGATCTTGAAAAGTGATGTTATGATTTTGGTTTTTGGTTTAGATATAACATTAGAGGTTTATGGTATAATAAGATTATATAAATGCATAAGGTTAAAAAATATAAGTCATGTGGTCTAGGGTGTTTGTATGGCCGGTCATGGGTGAGCAAGAGAAAGAAAAATCGGTTTTGGTAACTTAGTAAATTTAGTGTAGCATTAGTTGTAGTTTTTAGTTAGTTATAATCGGGTACCGGGTTTGCTAGAAATAAATATTAACGAAGTTAACCGGGACTTAATAAAGTCATAAAAATGTTAAAAATATGTTGGGTACAAGTACTGAGTGTTCGGGTGATTATTGTTTAGTTTTCACGAAAACCGTCGTAATATTTATAAACTTACGTTATAAATAAAATAAATTTCCAAAATACTGGGTAAATGAATATTATAACTTTTATGATGATATAATGGATATAAAAATATGTCGAGACCATTGTGGGAATATTTAGATATATTCGTCGTGTTTATTAACCGTGTGTTAACGTTTATTTATAAATAATTATAAGGAAAACGTTAAATGTATCAAATATATGAATTTGAAAATCCTAAGAGTGGTATAACATGAAAATATTGTTATGATGATATGCGGACTATCTCTAGTCCGTATGCAATGTCCTTACTGATAATGAAATGAATTAGCACCTAAACCCATACGGTTACGCGAATTTTAATACTCGTAAACTAAATTTACGATGAAATGAGTAATGCAAGTGAATAGTGAAAACTTTTCCGGCAATGAATAGTGTTCAGTGAATAGTAAAATTCTCAAATGTTTCTCAGAATATCAAATTGACCTCGAAAATGATGAATAGTAAAACGATGAATAGTGTTTGATGAATAGTGTTTTTCCAAAGTTTGGGAAATGACCTGAAATGGTGAGTTGTGACAGTCTTCCCCTCTAAAAGGAACTTCGTCCCGAAGTTCAGTTTATGTTGGTCTCTGAAAGCGTATTGGTGAAAAGGTGATGATATTCGAGAATTCCAGCGAACTCTAACGATAGGAATTCGACTTTGCTTCAACTGTTCGACCTAACTGTCCATGATTTCTACTTGTTCTCCTACAAGGTTTATGTTTGACTTTGGGTTGGATTCCTTTCCAAATGGGATTATGAGTGACTAATCTGAAAAGATGATAATACATGGTTGTGTAATCCTGTTGTTCTCTAACAAGGCTCAAGTCTGACGGCCACTAGGCCTACTCTGTCTAAAATATTACATGGTCCAGTGTATATGGGGTTTAACTTTCCAAGTTTTCTGAATGATATCATGCCTTTCCTAGGCAGAACTTTCAACATAACTCTGCCTACCAACTTGAAGTTTTAATGGTTTACAACTTATTGAACTTGTAACTGATTCTTGACTTGTAGGAAATTTTTGGTTATTTCATGAATGCCTGCTAGACTAGTATGTTGGGCTTTTTCCGAGTTTGGCCCATCAATAGATGGTCTGCGCTTCTTAATGTTTTAAATGTGATACTGGTAATATATACTGCTGAATTCTGCCAGAACTCAAGTTTGTATGCTAGTTGGTCAATTCTAAAATGAATCTTAGATGGTCCAATATGCTAAAGGTTCAACCTCTCTTGTTATCCAATTTGTATCATGCCAATCCAAGGCAATGCTTTTAACTTAGTTTGTTCTCCCACTTGAATCTGGATGGTTTGTTGTTCAGGATATCCAATCCAAATAATATGTGTTATGTACCAACCTAACTTCTGCCAGTTTCTCGCTGTTGGTGTGATAACTATTGTTGTAGATGAATTTGATTTATGTTAAATGATTAGTCCAACCATTTCTAGGGTCAATCACTCATGCTCTGAGCATACTTTCCTATGTTTGAATTGTTCTCTCGCTTTGACCATCGGTCTGAGGATGATAGGTGATGTTCACATCTGAATGGGTTTCTGAAGGAAATTCTGAAATGATTGCTTGAAGTCCAAGGTGAATCGGTTTCCTTAACAGAAGTAACTGAAATGGGTACAATAAACCCTTGTGACTAATTCCACAACGTTCGGTCCTTCAAACTTGGCGTTATCTAAAAGGGATAGAATATGGGTGACAATTTGATTCCTTGTGTTTTGTTCCAATGGATGATAAGACATATGTCCTTCTTTGTCTATTGGGTTTGGTCTCCACTACTGAAGTTCGTGATTAATTTGTGATGTCCTTCCTAATTCCTTCATCACATATTCCAAATATTCTTTATTGTCAAGTCACAAATCCTAAATGCATAAGCGATGTTGTAGGGAAATTAGTTCTGGAAATTTGTCTCGCGATTGTGAGTTTTAGTTGAAATCCTTTTCTGAATAAACGAATTTAGAAAAATGGAGCAAATGATTTACTAAGTAATATTTTTCCTGATGATTCAAAATTTCAGTAGTTATGAAGTAGAAAAATGTTTTCAAACATGTTGTGATTAAGACTGCTTACCAAAGTTTGATGTCTATGTATATTTCTCATTGTACAATAGTGTTGCTAAAGATTGACCAAAAAGGATCGTACTTGTTCAAAATAGGAATTCCAGAAATCATTTTCTACAAGGTATGTGATTTATGTAAAAGCGATTTTTCAAATCAACTTTATTTAAAAATGAAAACACTAACAAGGTTAAAATGGTAGAATAGGAAATGTTCGCTTAAATGCATAGATGTCTAACATTTAGTTCCTGAGGTTGGATAATGCCTATTGGTGGTTATCAGGCATAACTACAAGCATAGGTATTTAGACTAACTTAAATCCTGAAATAGTTTATCGTTGTAATTGGCAAGACGAAGGTATCACTTGATGTTGTGTCGATGAATGTCTATTCTGTTTTCCCATGTAGATAAGGAGATATGTTCCGGTTTACTCCCTTGCTTGGTATGAAGGTGAGGTTATCTGAAATTTCTAGTGACATAAGGCCTTAGAGGAATCTACATCGATATTCTTGTTTCAAACAATTGTCCTTTGTGAAAACTTACTGCAGGAAAGTTTATGTATGTATGAGGCCATGTTTAAATGAACTGCTCTACAATCTCAATTAGAAGCTTGGTTTATTTCTATTGTGTTATCCTGCGGACATCTATATTGAGTTCAATCCTGTAGCTCAGTCTAGCTAGTACCTTTAAACGATAGAATTTGACAACTAAGTCAGAGATGATGATTCGGATGGTCTCGCAGTATCTTAGGATTTGTTGTTGAGTTATGAATTCTCTCACTATATACTTCTAGTCCTGGTTAGTAGTTCTGTAATCCTTTCGTTGCTTTTATTGTATAGAGGAATCCTGCATGTAATTGATATGGAAAGTCTCTCTTAGGGAAGTCAATGGGAAAATCCAACTTAATGGCTAAGTGGGTGACAGGTGGGGTAAGTATCCAGGGATAGTTCGGCACAAGGGATGTTTATGGAAGAGTTCCTTTGTTTACAAAACTTCTAAATGAAGATTGTTATTAACAATCCTTTAAAAAGGTAATTATTTCCTTCATGGCATAATCCTTCCTGGATTTTACATAGGTGATCAAGCTATGTACAATTGAGGACTAATGATGCGATGTTAGATTTTGTCAAAATATCATAACTTTTCTCAAAAGTTTTAGATGGTGTTCAACGCATTGTTATTAAAATGGTATCCTGATGTTTTCTTTCAAGTAACATGAAAATTGCCTCGCGTAATAATAGTAAATACTTGGTGTAATGACAGAAAAATCAATTTATAGGATGGTAATAAAATAGCTTACTTCAGAAATTTTTCTGTAAAACAATTTCCCCATATGATAGTAAAATAGCTTGAATGGTGTATTGGATACGTGGGTGAATCTTGTCGAATGGTAATAGTCTACTAATTCATCAAAAACGAAATCAACCTAATCCCTGATAAGACAATGCTAAAATGTCGCAAAACGATTGAAGTCTGAGCAATTGGGATAGAAAATGGAGTAAACGAAGGTTATGATTATCACAGAGGTAACAAAGATAGATATTACATTGGATAGAAAAGTGCTTAATACAACTAGGTTATGTCATCATACCAACGGTAAGTACAAAAGGAAAGATACAACCCTAAAGGGCTCGAACTACGGTTTATATATTGAAACAAGGCTCCTCCTGCTGAAGCATTGTTGTTATCCTTGATGTTGCTAATATCCTGACGGTTCTCTTTCAACAGCTCACGCTATTCCTCGAGTGATTCAGTCTTGATTCCAAGCTCCTGATTTTCCTTGTTCCTTAGCTCCGGGCAGTCATTCTTGAAATGCCCTAAGTTGCCACATTTGAAGCAACTCCCTGGGGTCTTCTGATTTGTGAGTTTCCTACAGTCTTCAGTCCAATGACCCCGCTTCTTGCACACTCCACACGCTTTACTGCAATGACCTCGGTGATGTTGATTACACAGGTTGCAGTAAGGTAACTTTCCAATATACCTTCTCTTTGTGTACGGTTCTGCAGCAAAGGCTCTATTCACTTCTTGTCCTTTGGGTGATTGTTGAGCAGCATTACAACCTAGATTGTTGTTCCACTTCCTTTTATTGTCACTATTGTTTCCTGATGTCTCGGCGTGAACTATGAGTTCCTTTGCTTCGATCGCCATTTTGATAGCTTCAGGCATGGTATCGGGTTCCCATGCGATGACCAACATACGAATTTCATTTGAGAGTCCCCTGATGTACCTTTCAAGTTTCTTGATTTCCGGTTCATCCATTGCAGAACCTAGTCGTGTTAATTCATAAAAATGAGTAGTGTACTCGTCAACATCATTTCCTACCATGGTAAAGTTTAGTGTTTCCTGTTCCTTTGCTCGTAATTCATTTCCTACACCAAATGTTATACTCATCATCCTTCTTAGTTTCTCCCAAGAGTGTGAGTAGGCAGCATCAACTCCCACCATCTTAATATGTTTGGTCCACCATTCCTGGGCTTGATCCTGAAAAGTGCATGTGGCGAACTTAACCTTGTCTTCCTTACGACAGTCGCCACATTGAAATATTGTTTCTATTTCTTCGAACCATTTGAGAAATTCCTTTGTGTCTCTAGTTCCGCTAAAGGAGGGAGGATTGCACCCCATAAATTCCACGTGAGTATGTTCCTTAGTGAGGGCGGTGGCTATGTTCTTGGCAATGACTTGTCCAACAGCAGCTTGCGTCATGCTTGGAGTGGTTTGCTTAAATCTCTCTTCATCAAATCATAAGAGACCATGAGGATATAGTTAATAAAAGTCATCATATTCACAACACATGAATATAATACATGAAAATTCCGGTCTACGTGAACCGATATCACAAATAGCACAACCATTCCTTACATAGTAGAGTCACACTTGATATATTTGTTTGTACAACAATAAAAAGACAACAAGTTCTTTAGACTATGTCCCACACTTTCTGTGGCTAGGATACTAGTAAAAGCTAGTGAGGATATAAGTCTGGTCTAGGGACTTCCTGGTGTCCCTCTGTGTGAAATCAGGTTTATGGCATCATAAGGTCGAGATAGTCCTGAAGTGGTGTCTGAAGTTGTGCATCGATCAAATCTTAGATAATGTAGGTTCTGAACCATTCCTGAAGAATCTGCGGATGTTCCTGTTGAGTCCGTGATATTGATATTATCTACTAGGTGTTATCTAGTTCATGGCAAGTGGTAATGGAAAAGGAAAATGACAATGGTGGTACTAGTGAATGGAATACTATCCTCTCTCGCGCTACCTCGCGATATCTAAGAGGTAAAACTAAAGTACGCATTATAGGACGACCAATAGTGTAATAAGTAGCTGGCGGTGGTGATAGTACCTGAGTAGTGGGTGCTCTACTAGTGAAGGAAAGAAAACACACTATCTTCCTTGCAATAAACATCCTAATAAGTCCATTAAGATTAAGTCTGAATACTCTACCAAAAGGCATTCTATGTATGGGCTGAATGATAGGAAAACCCTGTTCCTATGGCAAATCAATAGTGCTAATGGTGGTGTAAGTACAACTGGTGGTATAATTGTAGTGGAAGATGACAAGGCATCTTCAATGTCGAAATCCGATAAAAGGATGACAGGATGAGTATCTGAAGGCATGTCACTTGTGAACCAGGCCAATAAAATGATATATATACGAATATGAGTATAAATAACTCGCACAGGGTATGCATGAAACAACATGTATCATGATTATGCACTTATGATGAAATGATGAGAGGCTATGATGATGTGGTTATAGTCTAGGGTCCAAGATACATCCTAGTTCGCTATAACCTTAGCTCTGATACCAATCTGTCACACCCCCAATTTACTTGACTTGCATCGGAATGGAATACCTGGGGGTGTCTGTCATAGCATCACAGTTACAGTTACATTGAACGACCTAAAGTGTCGTTTGGAAAATACTTCGTTTGATCATTGAAATAATCCAGAGTTTACAATATGAGGTCCCCAAAAGGTGTTGCATGTTTATGAAAACAAGTCCTACTAGATCAAACGTTTACATAAGTGCATGAAATAATGGTGAGACGCGTCGACTCCACGACTCCATAAAGGTCCAAATGCATGTCACATGAGCTACCTTAATAACCTAAAATACATTGCTAAAACGTCAACACGAATTTTGGTGAATTCCATAGGTTTATAAAATGTAATGATGTACGGCCACCACAAGTATAAGTGCAAGATAAAAATCAAGTAAAATTGTACAATAGACCTTAAGCTCATGACCCCGAAGCTATGACTGATGAAATTATATGCCCCTCCCGAATGTTTTACCAGAACACTCCCAAAATGTCAAAATGAAATGCATCCGCTTACTGTTGGTAATAACTACCACGGATGGAGGCGTCACCCTCGATAGATCTATCCACTCACTCTCGCTTAATCGGAAAATTAACGGTCCATGATAATAAATAGGGGACTTTAACAGGTTGGTAAGGCAACTTAAGCAATGTACATATGTTTTGGTACTTGGGCTCGTACTAAAATAATTGATGCAATGTATTCCCCCGTGGGATTTGAAATCAAAATATTGAATTGAAAACGGGGCTATGAAAACTCACCTGATATGATGGTACCATGAACATGTAATGAGCTGAAAAACAAGGCGCGCACACTAGCCGCAACCTAATATGAATGATGAACGATCTACTTTAGATCATGAAATGATGTTAAGAATGTCCATGCACATGTTTCCTATACCACTCTACTCTTTGGAAAAATACTTGTTGTTATAAAAAATATACATTTTCCAAGACTTAGGAAAATATGACTACTAGAAAAATAAAACTAGTTGAAATGTATATATATATATATATATATATATATATATATATATATATATATATATATATATATATATATATATATATATATATATATATATATATATATCGTATGTATCAATGTTAGTGTTGAAATCCTCGGTTTGAAATCCTTGAAATAACGACTTGGCGTAGTAAAAATATACTTGTATTCACTAATACTTCATTAGTTAAGATATTGAGTACTTGGTTAATATTTCTAGAAATCTAAAGTTACTACGTAGTGTTAATATTATTTTTCCAAAAGCTGTCAAAAATAATATAAGTTTTGCCGATATTGAAACGTGAATATCTTTGTCGTTATAAGTCCGTTTTACTTGTTCTTTATATTCACAGTTATGTCTTAGTATGTAGTAATATATTTTGGAAAGCTTGGCTCCTCCGGGTTACGTCTAAAGCCTCTTTTTGTCCGATGAAAAACGTCCAACAGCATGTATTTTCAGAAAATATACTTTTCGTCAATAAACTTGCAAAAATCATAACTTCTTCGTTATAAACTCTTTTTAATCCGTTCTTTCGCCTACGGATTCGTTTTTGAAAGTATTTTCTAAAAATTTTGCCAAAGTTTCCTTTATGTTTACTGATTTTCCTGGATTTACAAAAATGGGACAGTAGGTTTATATACTTGTTACAAATCCATTTTTCATGTTCAAAACTAGTTTCTACTTCAACCAAATCTCTTGCAAACACCACAAAGCTATACTAATCCTACCATACACCTTCTTAGGGTGCCATGGGTTCCTAATCACTAGTAATCATGTTAATTTAACAAAGGAACACCTAAATCAAAATCTAGGGTTTGTATGTTAAAAAAGTTAACAAAAATAATGTGGTATAGCTAACTTGTACATGAAATTAAGCATGAAAACCATAAGATACAAGTGTTAATTAGATGAAATCATGGAAATAAAGTTGATAACTTACTTTGAAATAATGGGTGATTAGATGATGAGAAACCATGTGTTACTTGTGTTTTTGTTGTAAGATTCTTGATTAGGATGACAAATGGAACAACTTTATAGCTTTATACTTTGAAAAATAATCACTTGATCATGGTTTCTTGGTTTGGTCGTGGGTTAGAGAGGAGGAAGGGGAGGATGAAAACTTTTTGGATCTTGAAAAGTGATGTTATGATTTTGGTTTTTGGTTTAGATATAACATTAGAGGTTTATGGTGTAATAAGATTATATAAATGCATAAGGTTAAAAAATATAAGTCATGTGGTCTAGGGTGTTTGTATGGCCGGTCATGGGTGAGCAAGAGAAAGAAAAATCGGTTTTGGTAACTTAGTAAATTTAGTGTAGCATTAGTTGTAGTTTTTAGTTAGTTATAATCGGGTACCGGGTTTGCTAGAAATAAATATTAACGAAGTTAACCGGGACTTAATAAAGTCATAAAAATGTTAAAAATATGTTGGGTACAAGTACTGAGTGTTCGGGTGATTATTGTTTAGTTTTCACGAAAACCGTCGTAATATTTATAAACTTACGTTATAAATAAAATAAATTTCCAAAATACTGGGTAAATGAATATTATAACTTTTATGATGATATAATGGATATAAAAATATGTCGGGACCATTGTGGGAATATTTAGATATATTCGTCGTGTTTATTAACCGTGTGTTAACGTTTATTTATAAATAATTATAAGGAAAACGTTAAATGTATCAAATATATGAATTTGAAAATCCTAAGAGTGGTATAACATGAAAATGTTGTTATGATGATATGCAGACTATCTCTAGTCCGTATGCAATGTCCTTACTGATAATGAAATGAATTCGCACCTAAACCCATACGGTTACGCGAATTTTAATACCCGTAAACTAAATTTACGATGAAATGAGTAATGCAAGTGAATAGTGATAACTTTTCCTTCAATGAATAGTGTTCAGTGAATAGTAAAATTCTCAAATGTTTCTCAGAATATCAAATTGACCTCGAAAACGATGAATAGTAAAACGATGAATAGTGTTCTGATGAATAGTGTTTGATGAATAGTTTTTTCCAAAGTTTGGGAAATGACCTGAAATGGTGAGTTGTGACAACGAGGCTTTATACAATCGATGTGATGCACGGGACGGGTTGTTTGCTGAATAATTATGTGTTTTTTTCGTAATGTTGGTGCAGACGCAGCATATGACGGTTGATTGTTATTGATTATTTATTTACGTGTGTAGTAAAATTTTAATTATAAATGAGATTTTTTTATAAATATAAAAAGGGAAAGTTACATGCTTTGTACGTAACGTAATGTTTACCTGTCAGCCCTACCAAACGAAATTTCATGCTAATTATAAGTTGCACTGTGACATATGAGAATGAACTGGTAAATCTTTAAGATTTTAATTATATGTTGACCCGTGTGGTCATAATCAGTATCATGTTGACCCGTGTGGTGATATTCAATATAATGTTGACCCGTGTGGTCATATTTAGCTTTGAATATCTACGTGTTTTGTACGTAATGTTGGTGCAGACTTAGATGCATTTTAGCGAAGTTTATAATTTTTTTTTTTTTTGTCATTTTATTTTAGTGTATTTAATTAGTTAGTTAAAAATCGAATTAATATTAACAAAATATGAATAATAACAACTCAAGTATAATATTAAAAACCAAAATGTTGTGTAACCAAATGAAAGCATAGAAATAAATTTGTTATCATAACTTTTGTATTTATACATCTTTTGATTGATAAAAAATTGACTACATGAAACAGATGGTTTACAAATAGTTATTGTGCCTACTATTCAGATGCGAAGAACAAACATTGAAATAATTGCACCTAAGTAACCATTTTTATATTAAAACATTACACAATTGACAATTTAATATATAGTATACGTGATTTTCAAAATAAATGGGCTAGATTTTGTCTAATTGTCCATGTGGAACGTATAAGCCTTAATTTGCACAAATATATAACTTTGATACTTGGAATTGAGATATAACAAAAATAAATAAAATAAATAAATAAATAGAGATATAACTTGGAATAATTCGAAATGAAGGAATAAAATGAATTACCAAATAGGCAATTCGTATAACAGTAGGAAACCAAAAACTTTGTATCAAGAAATGGAAGAAAAATGGTTTGACTAATCTTTTACACTTTAGGCATATCATTCCTACTTTCTACTTTAAATACAATGTACACTTTTCACTGCACAACTTACAACTTGTCATAAAATCATAAACATTCGTACAAATAATATGGCCCATTTTCGACAAACCCAACCTTAATATTTTCTTTTGCAGCCACCATCCTCTCGTGTTCATCGAACGACAAAACCTTAAAACATTGATACTTATATTTTATGCATGATTCGTTAACAGTTTGGCTTCAAAGATCCTATTCGGGTCTCGGGTAGGTTTCGTGTTTTTTGTATATTGTTTTCTTTTACCGAATGAAAGTAAGATTGAAACACTCTTGTTTTGATCTTTTAATAAGAAGTATTCGGCTTCAAGATCCTTTTAAGATCTTGTGTATGAGGTCTCGAGTAAGTGTTGTTGTGATTGTTGGTAATCGCGAGGTCTCGTTTGTGTTCGAGACATGTTTGTGTATGATATGGGTTTGTGATTAAATGCACATCGAGCAGTTTTTTTTCTTCATGGTGGTGAAGATTAGTGCCAAAAAATGATATGGTGAAAATGGTTTGATAGTTGTGTATTTATAATCTATACTATATAAAAGTTAAACCCCTTAATTTAATGTGCAGGAGGAATTGTGCAAAAAGGGGTGGTATGGTACAATGTAGTTTATTCAGCATCCATGATATATCAAACCCACGCATTAACACCAAGAGTACGGTACAACCTGTTCAATGTTGCCTTCAATCCAGTTTTTTATATGGGCGAATTCAATGTAATAATATGATAGGATCCGAACCATCTTCTATAATATTAATTGTTACAGTTTTAGAAAAATCAAAAGTCTTTTTAATTAGTGATTAGGAAGACGAATATGTAAGGTTGCTGGAGTTTGGCACAAAAAGAAGCTTATAAATAGCAGATAAAGAAACCAAAACTTACAATACCCTCACCTCACTCCCCAACTCTCATCACAAAAATAGACTCGATCTATACACGAAAATAAAACATAGATCTCGCCAAAAAAACCCATCATATATCTTAATCAAAACACAAACACGACTCAAATATACAAGATCTCAGGTTCATTTTGTAGAACCCAAGAAACACGTTCCGGAGGTCGAGGTTGATCAAAATACATCATTATTCTTGAGAAAGAAAGTAGAGAGAAGGTGAGGTGAAACAAACATACTTTTATTATGAAAGATAAGCTTACACACCTACACCCCTCAAGTGAAGCCTTGAGGGGTATTTATAGGCCTTACATAAGACAACTTTTACAATATTACATTAGTAGTCCCTGCACTTTATGCATACTAGTTGTCTACTTCCAATTCACGTAAATATCGCTCAGCTTCATTTCTAACAATCTCCCTCCAGCTGGAGATATGTGTGAATTGGTTACAATGATTCCTAACAAGTAAAATAAAACAATCAAAGTAAGCGCAGCAATGCTGAGGAAGACTTCATAGCTCTTTTCTTCATAATTATCCCCAGCAATCTTTCTTTACTTGTAGACGAATCACTTGCTAATCTAATTGGGTTATTACTCCCTCCCAATTAGTAAGCCCTTTTCTTTTACATGCTCCCTCCCAAATAGACAACCCGTTTGATATAACCTTGATGCTTGTTGAAAAAGTATCTTTCAATTCTGCCCAAATTGTCTTCAGTCTCATATCATGTCATGCACAGCGGAAAATGAATCTTAGACTGATAATATGTAACTTCTTCACAGGTTTGTTTGGGGAGCATCATATCGTCATCTTTAACTCACTTAGAATGCTTCCAGTTCTTCAATAAAAGCCCCGATGTACACATTTCTCCCTCCTGGATGATGACGATCTCTCGGAATCATCATAAATATGTGTACATAAACATATCAATTGGAAGCAACATACAAATCAATACCCCATGAGTGAAATGGCAATAACTATTCTCTCTACAATTCATCTCAGATCAACCTCTTTTCACTTCCACTGGCTAATAGTAAGTGACCACGTGTGGAGACAACCCGATATGACAAACTTGAGTGTGAAGTAAAATTCTCCAGACTTGTGACTTACGCTTGTACTATCCTGATTAAGAACCTATACTGAGCACAACAACGTTACTCCTTACAATATATGTAGTGGCATATACCCAACCATCCATCCTTTATTGTATATCCGTCTCTTGAACAATCCACAACCTTTTGTGACACTGAGCACTACAACGTAACTCCTTAAAGTGATAGCTATTGTGAGCATTAAGAACCAACTTATGCGTTTATAGATCTCACACATAGCTAGATGTCCAAGTCTTAATCACTATTCCATAAATGCTCAAACAAGGATCTCCAAAAGTCTTGCATCCAACCATCCCCTAGACCTTGAGATACTAAGTACACGCACCCGTGAAACATCACTTCAAGCTCAAATAAGTAATAAACAAATTATCCCCGTAGTCACCTTTTGATAACGTTCAAAATTTAGCCATTGATCTTTGGTGAATCTTGATCAGGATCTTTTAAGCTATACGTGGTGTGTTTTTGGTGAAGCTTGAAATTCAATCTGGTTGTTTCGTAGTGATTTCGTATTTTCCCTCCAAAAATAGAATTGGAAAATTTTCTCTCTCAAAATTTGGAAATCACTAAGAAATGCAATGCTAAGGTTACCAGAAAAATTTGAGTATGAAAAAATTTTATGCCAAAATTTACCGAAAAAATTTGAATTTTGGCCTAACAATTTGAATTTCGGGCCAAAATTTTCAACTTTATACCAAAATTTGAATTTCGCGTAAAAATTGAACGTTTAGTTTACTCTCAAAAATAAATTTTACTCAAATTTCCCCACCAAAAAACTCTTTTTTTTTTTTTTTTTTTTTTTTTTTTTTTTGTAACTCAGTAAAATTCATGTAACTCGATAAGATCTTGTAACTCGATAGAATCAGCTAACTCGATAAGAATCTTCTAACTCGGTATGGCTGCTAACTCGATGAAATCTTGTAACTCGGTAAACTCTTCTAACTCGGTAAGATTGTGTAACTCGATAAGAATTAGTTTACTCGATAAAGAGATATCAACCGAGTATAGTTTCCCTTAGGTAGCAAACACAAAGAACCTTACTCGATAAACGATAAGGTAGTAGCTAACTCGCTAAATATTGGCTAACTCGCCAATCCCTTAACTCGGTACCAAATTACACCCTAACTCAATAAACAACTAGTTCTAACTCGCTAACTGATGAGTGTGTAAATACTCATCATTTCTGTTACATTTAAACTACAAAAACATATGAAAACACACAGGAATGCCTTAAAATACATAAAATATCCCTGGATTGTGTTTTTATGCAAAAGGATTGAAAAACTGATGAAAAACAAAACATTTCACATAATTTACAGTTTCAGTCCCTGAACTTTGAAAAATTGGCAAAACTAGTCCCTGGTAAATCAAAACATGAAAAATATCATCAAAGGTCCTTAGGGATTCATAAGTTGTCAAGTATAGTCCTTTAAAGTTAAAAATTGCAAAATGACAACTTTAGTCCCTCAAGTTTGGAAAATGTCAAAAATAGTCCCTAAGGTTTTGTAAATGGAAAATATGAAAAATAAGCCTTGCACTATTCTTAATTGACAAAAATGGATTTTATGATAACTTTTGAGAAGTTACAAGTTAAACCCTTCAAAATTCAGAAAATTACAAGTTAGGTCCCTGGAGTTTGTGGAATTGGCAGAAAAGGTCCCTGGTATTTGAAAAATGAAAAATCACAAATTTGGTCCTTGGGTTTTTCATAAATGACATAAATAGTACTTGTAACTACTTTGGGAAAATTACAAATTCAGTCCCTTTATTTTTGTCAAATTACAAAATTGGTCCTTGTTTACTAATAACCAAACCGGACCCTTTTTCATTAAATCCAAAACCAAAAACCAATCCAGTCCAAACACTAGCCCACCCCTTTTTATATTTTTTTGGGCCTAGCCTGTTTCCCAGCCCATCAAAGCAAACCAAACACAACCTTTTTAATAAAACGGGGGTTGACCCCGTTGACCCGTCTTCCCCAATACCACCTCCCCTGTACATCTCCCTCACCCCCCTCTGCAACCCAATACCACCATGGTTTTCATCCACCTTATCACCTCACCAGCTGGCCAAACACCTCACACCCCTCATCATTTCAACCCACACCCCAATTAATGCTTCTCCACAACTCAACACTTCACCTCTCCCTCACAGACCTCTGTTTTCAACCTAAACCCACAACTTGGCTACTAAACCCTTCCAATCTTGTCCCCTCCACCTCCTAATACCACCAAAGTACCTTAATTGTTCTAAAACTGCCCATAGACACGTGGGAGCATTTTGGCGCCAAAACAGAATTTAAAGGCTAGGATGACTTACAGAGATCCAATGGCTGAGGTTATTGATGGGAAATGCTCAGGATCAAGTGGAGAGTGAAAAAAGTCTATAAAGATCAAGGGAAATGCATTATTGTAACCTATCTAGTTTAATTTCAATTTTATGTATGTCGACTTAGTTGTCTCTTAATTTCCAGTGTAACTTTTATCTCTCAAGTATTGTAACAAGTGTTTTTAGTGTAAAATAAACCTGTTTCATCTTTTAATTTCAATCTCAGTACCAATTTCAGTTCATACAAAATTTATCTCAAAAGTTTAAGTTACGTTGAATGTTGTTAATATTGGTTATAATGGACTTATATGCTAATATAAGTTCCTTATATAGCTTATATAAGCTATTAGAAATAATAAAATCAGGTATAGTAATAAAAAACAAAAATACATAAAACATAGTGAAAAATAAAAATCCTTGGTGAGAATGAAAGAAGGCTTGGAGCAGGGTGTATTATGGATTGCCCTGGGTTAGTAGCTTAGTGGTAAGCTTATAGGAGTGTTCTCTGGTTCTGGTCCTCAGTTCTAGGCTTGGAAGATTATATTTCACGCCTCGTTGGGATCTAACGATCCGGGGAAACACTAAACCCACCGGAGTATTGGCCTAAGTTGTTTGATTTGTTAACCACTACTTAGTTGATATTATCTGACTGTTTCAGGCCAATCAAAATTTGGCGTCGCTGCCGGGGAGGTGTGCTACATATTACGACTTTTTGAAATATCCGTGAGTTTGAATTATCACACTTTGTTATATATCATTTTTTTGTTCATATTTTCTTTTCTATTTGTAATTTCCTGTCACTCTAAGTATTCTTAGAGTCGTCTCTAGTGCATGCGCACTCGTTCTTCTAGGTCAACAAGCCCTTTACGTGAGCTTGTCAGAATTCCTCGAAGACGTCGTAGACGTTCTGCCCCAACAGCCGTATCTGAGGTACGTGCTGTTTCCCCGAAGAAAGTTATCATGGTGGAAGACCGTCCGATGAATGAGCTTCTCCAAGCACCCATTGAGGGTTACGGAGACGCTATTGTTGTCCCAGCCATTGTGGCTGAATACTTTGAGCTCAAAATCGGGTTACTAAATCTAGTAACCTCAAGCCAATTTTATGGTTTTGAGAGGGATGATCCCCATGCTCATATTCGATGGTTTAATAAAATTACCTCTACCATCAAATACAAGAACGTCCCTTCCGAAGCAGTCAAACTTCTTCTTTTCCCATTTTCTCTTGAGGGGGCAGCCCGGATTTGGCTGGAAAAACAACCTCCTCGTTCAATAACCTCATGGGAAGATTTAGTTACCAAATTTGTAAACGAATTTTTCCCCCGTCCAGAACGACAAGTCTTAAAAATGAAATCATCAAATTTACTCAAAGGTTTGATGAATCGTTTGGTGACGCATGGGATCGTTTCAAAGAATTGCTTCGTCGATGTCCTCATCATGGTTTCACTGAATTGATGCAAATTGACACGTTTTATAATGGTGTGAGTCAATCTGACCAAGATTCTCTCAATGCCTCCGCGGGAGGTAATTTTTTGAGCAAAACCACTAAAGAAGCTTTAGAAATCATTGAAAATAAGTCCAAGGTCCGCACTACACGCACAAAGCCATATAACTCCCAAGTGAGTGCTGGTCCTTCTACTTCATCACCCGTGAGTACTTCTAGCACCGATGCTAAGATAGATAAACTCACGGATGCCATTCAAGCTTTGGTTCTCTCAAGCCAGAAAAAAGTCACTTTCACACAAAACCCTTCACATGTTGAAGTAAAAAAGGTGGAAGTTTGTGTCACTTGTGGTGGCCCACATGCTTACTACAATTGTACTGCCACCGATGGTAGTCCTTTTGAAGCCAATGCCTTAGCCGGTACTACAAATCAGGGAGGTAATCAATACCGTCCTCAAATGGAACCAAGTTACCGTGCTAACACACATATGGGACCACCCGGGTTTAACCAAAACCCAAATTTGCAAAACAGAAACCAGAACCAACCTCGAATGAACCAAGGTTATCAAAACCAAGGAAATTTCAATCCTGGACAAAATCAAGGTTTCCACAATCAAGGAAACTTTAACAGAAACAATTTCAACCCCGGAAATCATTTTCAGGGAAATGGTAATCCAAATCAGGGAAATTTTCAGCCACAACAAGGTTATAATCAAAATAACCGTGTCCAAAATTTCCCCAACCAAACACAAGCCATTCTCCCAGCTCCACAATCATCATCTGATGAATTGTTGAAGCAGTTCATGAAAACTCAAGAAGAGACAAACAGGTTGTTGGTCAGCCAGATTTCTGAAATTAAGAAATCTTTAAATGAACGACCTTCGGGCTCTGGAAAACTTCCGAGCAACACGATCGCAAACCCGAGGGGCGATGCAAAGGCGATCACGACCAGGAGCGGAGTTTCATATGATGGACCTACTGTTCCCACTACCCCTTCTTCTTCTCCCAAGGTAGTGGAAAATAACGCTGAGGTAAATAAGGACGAAGTACTTCCTACTCATAATGGCGGTACCCAATACGTCCCACCTCATGTTGTCCCGAAACCCAAACCAAAACCTAGAGTTGTTTTTGAACCCAATGATATTCTAGTTGAAACACCTCAGTCCAAACCTTCTACCTCCTCTATTCCTTACCCCTCACGCTTGAGTGAGCAAAAGCTCCGTGAAAAGGCTAGTCACCAGATGGATAAATTCTTTCAAATCTTCCAAGATTTGCATTTTGACATTAGCTTTGCGGATGCTATTATTCTGATGCCTAAATTTGCATCGACAATCAAACACTTGTTAAGCAACAAGGAGAAACTGTTTGAAATGGCAAAGACTCCCTTGAATGAGAATTGCTCAGCAGTTCTTTTAAAGAAGCTTCCCGAGAAGCTGGGAGATCCTCGAAAATTTCTAATACCATGTGTATTTCCGGGAATGGTTGATTGCTATGCCTTGGCCGATCTTGGTGCAAGTATCAACCTAATGCCATATTCAGTTTGGAAGAAACTTTCTCTTCCTGATCTTACTCCTACCTGCATGACTTTAGAGCTTGCAGACCGATCGATATCTCGTCCTCTCGGCATTGCCAAGGACGTGTTCATGAAGGTAGGAGAATTTCATCTCCCCGCTGACTTTGTAGTGGTTGATTTCGATGCTGATCAAAGGGTCCCTCTCATTGTTGGGAGGGGTTTCCTTAGAACGGGCCGTGCTCTTATCGATGTATTTGAGCAAGAAATCACTCTACGTGTGGGTAATGAAGCTGTTACATTTAACCTCGATCAAACCTCGAGGTACTCCTCCAATTATGATTCTGAAGCAGTTAATCAAATAGATATCATAGACATTGCTTCGGAGGAGTACTCTCAAGAGTTTCTTGGTTATTCTCATAATTCTGTGAGTGGGGATTCCACTCCATCATCTGAACCTATCATTTCCGACTCTTCCCCTTCTCTCACTCCGTTTGAGGGAAGTGATTTCCTTTTGGAAGAAATCGAGGCTTTTCTCAAAAGTGATTCAGTTCCATCGGGAATTGATAACACTGAGATTGATCTGGAGGGAGATATTCTTCTCCTTGAAAGATTGCTAAATCAAGACAATTCTCCTCCACTCCCTCCCGTACAACTTCATAATCAGGAAATCAAATATGTTGAGGAAACTGATGATTTTCCTGAGGTCGAACTCAAGGACTTACCTCCTCATCTTGAATACGCATTCCTGGAGGGTGATGATAAATTACCCGTCATTATTGCTAAAGGTTTAAGTGTTGAGCAGAAGATTGCTCTCATAAAGGTCTTGAAGTCAAACAAGCAAGCAATTGCTTGGAAACTCTCCGATATTAAGGGTATTAACCCAGATTTTTGTACACACAAAATCTTGATGGAGGATGACTTCAAGCCCGCGGTGCAACATCAAAGAAGGGTGAATCCAAAAATCCATGATGTGATTAAACAAGAGGTTCTTAAACTTCTTGATGCAAGATTGATTTACCCTATCTCTGACAGTCCATGGGTTAGTCCCATTCATTGCGTCCCAAAAAAGGGTGGCATTACTGTTGTCACTAATGAGGAAAATGAGTTGATTCCAACTCGGCTGGTTACCGGATGGCGTGTTTGCATTGACTATCGTAAGTTAAATGACGCCACCCGCAAAGACCACTTTCCGCTACCCTTTATGGACCAAATGCTTGAGAGATTAGCAGGAAACGAGTACTATTGTTTTCTTGATGGTTTCTCAGGATACTTCCAAATCCCCATTGATCCATCAGATCAAGAAAAGACTACCTTTACATGCCCTTATGGAACCTTTGCTTATAAACGTATGCCTTTTGGCTTATGTAATGCTCCAGGTACGTTCCAGAGGTGCATGATGGCCATATTTACCGACATGATCGGTAAAACCATGGAGGTCTTTATGGATGACTTTTCGGTCATTGGGGATTCATTCCAAACATGTCTCACCAATTTAGAAAAAATGTTGAAAAGGTGTAAAGACACCAATCTATGTCTAAATTGGGAAAAGAGTCACTTTATGGTCAAAGAGGGCATTGTCCTCGGCCATAAGATTTCCAAGAATGGGATTGAGGTTGACAGAGCTAAGGTTGATGTCATTGCAAAACTGCCTCACCCTACTACCGTCAAAGGTATTAGGAGTTTTTTGGGTCATGCCGGTTTCTATCGTCGATTTATACAAGATTTTTCTAAAATCTCACGGCCAATGACTCATCTCCTTGAAAAGGATACTCCTTTTATCTTCTCACCAGAGTGCATCGAAGCTTTTGAAACATTAAAGAAAAAGTTTACAGAGGCACCCATTCTTATTGCCCCCGACTGGGATTTACCCTTCGAGCTTATGTGCGATGCAAGTGATTTTGCTATCGGTGCAGTCTTGGGGCAACGCAAAACGAAACACTTTCAGCCTATCCACCACGCAAGCAAAACTATGAACGAAGCTCAAACACATTACACCACTACAGAAAAAGAATTATTAGCTGTGGTGTATGCTTTTGAGAAATTTCGGACATACTTAATCTTGACTAAAAGCATAGTGTATACGGATCACTCGGCTCTTAAATATCTATTTGCAAAACAAGATGCAAAGCCGAGATTGCTCCGTTGGGTTCTCCTCCTCCAGGAATTTGATATCATTATTCGTGATAAAAAAAGGAGCTGAGAACCTGGCTGCTGATCATTTGTCCCGATTAGAGAACCCTCATCAAGATGTGTATGAGAAAAAGGAAATAAATGAAACATTTCCTCTCGAAACACTCAATGCGGTTGCTTTTCGTGGAGATTCTACTACCCCATGGTTTGCCGACTTCGCAAATTACCATGCGGGTAACTTTGTTGTGAAAGGGATGTCAACCCAACAGAAGAATAAATTCTTTAAGGATGTTAAACATTACTTCTGGGATGACCCCTACTTATTCAAAATCTGTGCGGATCAAGTCATCCGACGGTGTGTATATGGACAGGAAGCCACTGAAATTCTTAAGGCTTGCCATGCTGGACCCACTGGGGGACATCATAGTCCCAATTACACCGCCAAAAAGGTGTTTGATTCCGGATTCTTTTGGCCCACAATTTATAAAGATGCCCAGGATCTCATTAAAACCTGTGACGCTTGTCAGCGTCATGGAAACATTTCACAAAGAAATGAGATGCCACAAAATGCTATTCAAGTATGTGAAATATTTGATATCTGGGGCATTGACTTTATGGGGTCATTTCCATCATCTAGAGGAAACAAGTACATACTTGTGGCTGTTGATTATTTATCAAAGTGGGTTGAAGCAAAAGCTTTACCCACAAATGATGCCCGAGTTGTAGTGAAATTCCTTAAATCTCTTTTTGCCCATTTTGGAACTCCACGTGCTATTATAAGTGATCGTGGTACGCATTTTTGCAATGACAAATTTGATAAAGTCATGCAAAAGTATGGTGTAACCCACTGTCTTTCTACTGCGTATCACCCACAAACAAGTGGGCAAGTGGAGGTTTCAAATCGTGGTATCAAAAGGATACTTGAGAGGACTGTTGGTGAAAACCGTGCTGCCTGGTCGGATAAATTAGATGACGCACTATGGGCTTTTCGTACAGCTTATAAAACACCTATTGGGTGTACACCTTACAAGCTTGTGTACGGAAAGACATGTCATCTACCGATGGAACTTGAGCACAAAGCCTACTGGGCATTGAAACATGCCAACTTTGACCTCAAAACTGCGGGTGATCACAGAAAAGTTTGAATGAATGAATTAAATGAACTACGTGATCAGGCTTACGAGAACTCTCTAATCTATAAAGAAAAAACAAAGAGAATTCATGACTCAAAAATAAAGAACCGCGTTTTTAACGTTGGTGATCGAGTACTTCTCTTTAATTCTAGATTAAAGATCTTCTCGGGTAAATTAAAAACCCGTTGGACTGGTCCATTTATTATCACTAAGGTTTATCCATATGGTACCGTTGAGTTATCTCAAAATGACGGTCCATGTTTTAAAGTAAATGGCCATCGTGTGAAACACTACTTTGGAGAGGACATCCCAAACATGGTTGTCCCGGATCTCCAAACTTTCCCCAAGGACAATTAAATTCGGGGTCGAGTCAAGCTAGCGACTCGGTAAACAAAAACAGTAGCTTCCTCATGGACAAATCAATTCGAGGTCGAGTCAAGCTAGCGACTCGGTAATCAAAAACAGTAGCAATATGGGTTTTCACTCATATTTCTAATTTCTTTCTCTTTTCTACCACCCTAGTGTGGGGGAGATGCCCCACATGTTGTATATATGTATATATCTTAAAAAAAATGTAAATAGCCTAAAATAAAGGTTATTAATATTTCCTTCTTACGTTCTAAGTATCGGTTTAACACCCGGTGTTTTGAATATTGAGGGCAATATTCATTTCTAAGTGTGTGGGGGGGGGGGGGGGGGTTCTCACGAATTCAAACACATGTTCCATCAAGCACCCTCATTTGATCAAAATTTAAAGTTTTTTCACACTTAGAAATGCAATAAATGGTTATCAGTCCGCCATGTCTAACCCACATAAGGATTGGCTAATCAAGGAGCAAACGGCTCTTGGTAAAGATATCTCAAAACCGTTGATGGCTTGCAATTTGCCTAAAATTGTATGGTTCCTCAACTCCCCATATCCCATAAAGCGAATGAGTTGGCTAGCCCGCAAGATTATGGCTTGTGGTAAAGGCCGTGGAAAAACCATAATTGGTAATCAGCTCACCAAGATGTTGACTATTCCATCAAGAGTTGGCTAGTCCAGAAGCAAACGGCTTTTGGTAAAGACAAATCAAATCCGTTGACAGCTGGTGATTTGCTAAAAATCACACGGTTATCAGGTGTGCCACAGTTCTTACACCTGGCTACTCCAGAAGTGATGGCTTTTGGTAAAGAGTAAAAATCCATCAAATTTTTCTCAAAAATATTGCTAGGGACTAGCAATAGTTTAGTGTGGGGGATTGATGAGTGTGTAAATACTCATCATTTCTGTTACATTTAAACTGCAAAAACATATGAAAACACACAGGAATGCCTTAAAATACAAAAACTATCCCTGGATTGTGTTTTTATGCAAAAGGATTGAAAAACTGATGAAAAACAAAACATTTCACATAATTTACAGTTTCAGTCCCTGAACTTTGAAAAATTGGCAAAACTAGTCCCTGGTAAATCAAAACATGAAAAATATCATCAAAGGTCCTTAGGGATTCATAAGTTGTCAAGTATAGTCCTTTAAAGTTAAAAATTGCAAAATGACAACTTTAGTCCCTCAAGTTTGGAAAATGTCAAAAATAGTCCCTAAGGTTTTGTAAATGGAAAATATGAAAAATAAGCCTTGCACTATTCTTAATTGACAAAAATGGACTTTATGATAACTTTGGAGAAGTTACAAGTTAAACCCTTCAAAATTTAGAAAATTACAAGTTAGGTCCCTGGAGTTTGTGGAATTGGCAGAAAAGGTCCCTCGTATTTGAAAAATGAAAAATCACAAATTTGGTCCTTGGGTTTTTCATAAATGACATAAATAGTACTTGTAACTACTTTGGGAAAATTACAAATTCAGTCCCTCTATTTTTGTCAAATTACAAAATTGGTCCTTGTTTACTAATAACCAAACCGGACCCTTTTTCATTAAATCCAAAACCAAAAACCAATCCAGTCCAAACACTAGCCCACCCCTTTTTATATTTTTTTGGGCCTAGCCTGTTTCCCAGCCCACCAAAGCAAACCAAACACAACCTTTTTAATAAAACGGGGGTTGACCCCGTTGACCCGTCTTCCCCAATACCACCTCCCCTGTACATCTCCCTCACCCCCCTCTGCAACCCAATACCACCATGGTTTTCATCCACCTTATCACCTCACCAGCTGGCCAAACACCTCACACCCCTCATCATTTCAACCCACACCCCAATTAATGCTTCTCCACCACTCAACACTTCACCTCTCCCTCACAGACCTCTGTTTTCAACCTAAACCCACAACTTGGCTACTAAACCCTTCCAATCTTGTCCCCTCCACCTTCTAATACCACCAAAGTTCCTTAATTGTTCTAAAACTGCCCATAGACACGTGGGAGCATTTTGGCGCCAAAACAAAATTTAAAGGCTAGAATGACTTACAAAGATCCAATGGCTGAGGTTATTGATGGGAAATGCTCAGGATCAAGTGGAGAGTGCAAAAAGTCTATAAAGATCAAGGGAAATGCATTATTGTAACCTATCTAGTTTAATTTCAATTTTATGTATGTCGACTTAGTTGTCTCTTAATTTCCAGTGTAACTTTTATCTCTCAAGTATTGTAACAAGTGTTTTTAGTGTAAAATAAACCTGTTTCATCTTTTAATTTCAATCTCAGTACCAATTTCAGTTCATACAAAATTTATCTCAAAAGTTTAAGTTACATTGAATGTTGTTAATATTGGTTATAATGGACTCATAAGCTAATATAAGTTCCTTATATAGCTTATATAAGCTATTAGAAATAATAAAATCAGGTATAGTAATAAAAAACAAAAATACATAAAACATAGTGAAAAATAAGAATCCTTGGTGAGAATGAAAGAAGGCTTGGAGCAGGGTGTATTATGGATTGCCCTGGGTTAGTAGCTTAGTGGTAAGCTTATAGGAGTGTTCTCTGGTTCTGGTCCTCAGTTCTAGGCATGGAAGATTATATTTCACGCCTCGTTGGGATCTAACGATTCGGGGAAACACTAAACTCACCGGAGTATTGGCCTAAGTTGTTTGATTTGTTAACCACTACTTGGTTGATATTATCTGACTGTTTCAGGCCAATCACTAACTTAACTCGATAAAAAAATGTCTAACTCGCTAAAATGCCGATGAATAGTACCCAGATCCTTAAAAAACGCGATTTTTCATCCAAAAACACCACGATTCGCCCCCGGTTATCTCTGATGCCAATTGTAGAACCCAAGAAACACGTTCCGGAGGTCGAGGTTGATCAAAATACAACATTATTCATGAGAGAGAAAGTAGAGAGAAGGTGAGGTGAACAAAGATACTTTTATTATGAAAGATAAGCTTACACACCCACACCCCTCAAGTGAAGCCTTGAGGGGTATTTATAGGCCTTACATAAGACAACTTTAAGAATTATAAATATCTTTCAGATTTACATATTAAATCCATCATAGATCTTTGTAATGTTTAACTCATCTTTTATATCCGAAAATAAAGATTGTATTATAAGAATTATGTTAGATACGATCTTTGTTTCGTTCAAAGACGCAACAAAACGGAAAAATAAAATGAAAGGAAACCTACCTGAGACCCTTCCAAAGGATATTGAAGCTAATACCAAAAGATACTAACAATATTAGATTTTTTTGTGTTCGGTTGTGACAGCAAGAGGATTGATGGGTTGTGTTTGTGTTTGTTTCGGAGTGGGATATATGTTTGCTTTAGAGGTAATAAGGATGGATTGTTGCATGATATATTGGAGTAATAAGGATGGCAGTGAATGATTATTTTGGAGGGATACGGTTGGGAGGTGATTATTTGTTTGGAGTGATAAGGATGGCTTGATGTTGATGAGAGTGACCGCGTATAGTTGTTTTTGTGAGAAATCATAGTATCCTCATTTTTAGGGTTTGGTATAATGGGCCTTGCAATAGTGTACTACCAAAGATGCATAAAAACACAAAATATATATACACGCTGTTGGTTAATTATCAACCCAAAAGCCTATATCATTATGAAACCCAATGAAAACTAGAGATAAATAAACTTTTTTTAGTACATCAAAGATATGAAAATTACTATTTTAAATTTATTAATTTTGGCGTTATGAATTAACTACTGAAAATTGTATGAATATGTGAAGTTTGTGTTGTTGGATAATTAATGAATTTGGCTTACAAGACGGTATTAAAAAATTTAAATTGTTTAATGGGATGTGTTATATGTAAATAAAGTGATTTGTACATTTCATTAATTGATTTGTACACTAAAAAATATTGTATCTTGATATATATGTATTCTTAGATCACTTTTACTTATTATGGCCCCTACAAAGTACTAGGGTATTGTTAGTCCAGTGTGACTTGAGCAACTCATAAATCGACAAGATAAACATAAACACGTGGCGTACGTTTTGACATGGAAAGTTGAACGAGTTTATGATTCATGATAAGCGTAATTACAAGGTTACTCAAGAACCCACTTTGACACACTAATGAACTAAGTAACAAAAGTGATATCAACAACGTCCTAATCTACTAAGATAGATTCGATGCCAAAAAACGGTACAAAACACGTAGATATTCAACCAAAGCCAACCCCAGTGAAGAGACTATTTTAATTGTAACTTTTAATGTAAATAAACAAATTTAAATACAAAAGTTATGATAACAAATTTATTTCTATGCTTTCATTTGGTTACACAACATTTTAGTTTTTAATATTATACTTGAGTTGCTTTTATTCATATTTTGTTAATATTAATTCGATTTTTAACTAACTAATTAAATACCTAAAATGCATCTAAGTCTGCACCAACATTATGTACAAAACACGTAGATATTCAAAGCTAAATATGACCACACGGGTCAAAATTATATTGAATATCTTCACACGGGTCAAGATGATACTGATTATGACCACACGAGTCAAAATATAATTAAAATCTTAAGGATTTACCAGTTCATTCTCATATGTCACAGTGCAACTTATAATTAGCATGAAATTTCATTTGGTAGGGCTGACAGGTAAACAGTACGTTACGTACAAAGCATGTAACTTTCCCTTTTTATATTTATAAAAAAATCCCATTTATAATTAAAATTTTACTACACACGTATATAAATAATCAATAACAATCAACCGTTATATGTTGCGTCTGCACCAACATTACGAAAAAAAACACATAATTATTCAGCAAACAACCCGTCCCGTGCATCACACGAGTTGTATAAAGCCTTGTGTTCAAAAAAGTGTAACTCCATTAACCCTTATGTGTTCACTCCATCATTACACGATTGTTTGTATTCCTTGGAGTTTAATATGTAGATGTAAAAGTGTAACTCCAAGAACCCTTTTGTGTTCACTCCATCATTACATGATTGTTTGTATTCTTTGGAGTTTAATATGTAGATGTAAATTCATGTATTTGATATAATTAAGATGTTGCATAAACTACGTTGTACCGTATCACCCATTTGTGCACAATACACTTGCACATTAAATTAAGGGGTTTAACTTTTATATAGTATAGATGTATCGTTACAATTGTTATGTTACAAGTTTGAGATGTTACTTTTTTATTTATGAAAATTGTGATAGAAGTTATTAGTAAAGCGTCTGACTTATTTTGAAATGTAAATATTCCTTTTATAATAAGAGCATCAGGTGTGGATGTTGGATCGCCGTCGCCGTCCGACGTGTAGCCTTCGCCGAGCTCACCGCCACACCATCAGCTGCTCGCCGTTGCTCGCTGTGCATGTTCACTTCGTCTGCACGACGAAGTTGAATGTGTACGGTTTCATTTTTTTTTCTTTTTCAAGTTTTTTTTTTTGTTATTTATAAAGGTTTGTAAATATGTCAATGTAAAATGTTTATAAAGGTTTGTAAATATGAATGTGTTTAGTAAATATGTAAGTGTTTCGTAAATGCAAATATATTAAACATAGGATTGCTATTACTTGAAACAACTACGATTACAACATTAAACTAAGAAATGAAAATTAAAACCCCTAAACTACCATACGATAATAAAAACTACGAATCAAGACATTTAATTAAACTACGATTCAATAAAATGAATCATCCGACACATAACCCTCGTGACTCGAATAGGAGGCACTTGAATCGTCCTCACTCGATGGCACAGGTGGAAATCCCTAAGCCCATCACCATTCTGCTCGTTTGTTCTTCCGATCCTGTTTTCCTTTGAGGTACGCCTCACGCTCCCTTTCCAGACGGTCTTGCTCAGCTTCAAACTCCAAAAAGACTTGCATATCCAGCTCATACTGTTCTTCCTCAGTCAACTGACGAATGTTGGGTTGGTTTTCAGGTGGAAAGTTTGGTGGTTGATTGTTTGGTGAGCTGCCTCAAGACCATCCAATAGTCATGGTCGGTCTACAAACCCTTTTAAGAAATGATGAAACAGATTTGGAACTTCAAGTCGCATTGAAAATGGTCAGAGAACAAGTGTTGCAAGTTTGGGAAGAAAAATCACAACTCATCCATAATTATAAGTCTATATAAATTCTTGAAGATGTTTCATATCGTATTTATCCGTTTCGTTATTTTCGTATCGTATTTTTTTCTTCATATCGTATGGTTTTTTTCGTATTGTATCTTTTTTATTTGAATAAATTAAAAATTAGTATGTTGTATTATTTTTAGAGGTGGCAAAATGGTTGGGTTGGGTTGGGTTGGGTCTTGGGTATTAGATGGGTATGGGTATAGATGAGTCACTTGGAAGGATGGGTCTAGATGAGTTTGGGTCAAACGAGTCTTGGGTCGAGTCGGGTTGGGCTTTTTTGGGTATATCATCTTTATGCTTTTATTCATCATTAATTATTCGGTTTCTTTTTGTTTTCGTCCGTTTTTTACGTTTTCGTTTGTTTTTTACGTTTTTGTCAGGTTTTTTACGTTTTCGTCTGTTTTTTTACGTTTCCTCCGTTTTATTTACGTTTTCGTCCATTTTTTTTACTTTTTCGTCTTTTTTATGTTTTCGTCCGTTTTTTTTACGGTTTCAACTGTTTTTTTAACGTTTTCAACCATTTTTTTACGTTTTCAACCGTTTATTACGTTTTCGTCAGTTTCTTTACATTTTCGTCAGTTTTTTTACGTTTTAGTCCAATTTTTTACGTTTTCGTCAGTTTTTTTACGTTTTTGTCCAATTTTTTACGTTTTCGTCAGTATCTTTACGTTTTCGTCAGTTTTTTTACGTTTTTGTCCAATTTTTTACGTTTTCGTCAGTTTTTTTACGTTTTTGTCCAATTTTTTTACGTTTTCGTCAGTTTTTTCACGTTTTCAATTGTTTTTAACGTTTTTGACCGTTTTTTTTTACAATTTCAACCGTTTTTTTTTATGTTTTCTTCAGTTTCTTTACGTTTTCGTCCGTTTTTTTACGTTTTCGACAGTTTTTTACGTTTTCAACCGTTTTTTTTACGTTTTCGTCAATTTCTTTACGTTTTCATCAGTTTTTTAACGATTTTCTCCAATTTTTTACGTTTTCAACCATTTTTTTACGTCTTCTTCAGTTTCTTTTCGTTTTCGTCATTTCTTTTACGTTTTCGACAGTTTTTTTTACGTTTTCAACCTTTTTTTTTACGTTTTCGTCAGTTTCTTTACGTTTTCATCGGGTTTTTTTTTAACGATTTTGTCCGATTTTTTACGTTTTCTACCTTATTCTTACGTTTTCGTTAGTTTTTTGCATTTTCTTTAGTTTCTTTACGTTTTCGTCCTTTTCTTTACGTTTTCGACAGTTTTTTAACGTTTTCAACCATTCTTTTTACGTTTTTGTCAGTTTCTTTACGTTTTCAATCGTTTTTTTTAGTTTTTGTCCAATTTTTTTACGTTTTCATCAGTTTTTTTACGTTTTCGTTCATTTTTTTTATGTTTTCAACCGTTTTATTTATGTTTTCGTCAGTTTTTTTTATGTTTTCGTCAATTTTTTTACGTTTTTGATACTCCTTTTTACGTTTTCAACATTTTTTTACGTTTTCGACTTTTACGTTTTCATCTGATTTTTTATGTTTTACTCCGATTTATTACTTTTTCATCAGTTTTTTACGTTTTTTGCATTTCCGTCAGGTTTTTTACCTTTTCGTAAACGTAAAAAATCGGACAAAAAGGTAAAAAAACTAACGAAAAACTAAAAAAACTAACGAAAACGTAAAAAAAACAGTCGAAAACATAAAGAAACTGACAAAAACGTAATGAAACTGACAAAAACATAAAGAATCGGACGAAAACGTAAAAAAAGGGACAAAAACGGAAAAAAACAGACCAAAACGTAAAAAAACTGACGTAAACGTAAAAAAACTGATGAAAACAAAAAAAATCGATCAAAAACGTAAAAAAACTGACGAAAACTTAAAAAACGGTCGAAAACGTAAAGAAATTGACGAAAACGTAAAAAAACTGACAAAAACGTAAAAAACTGATGAAAACGTAAAAAATGACGAAAACGTAAAAAATAGACGAAAACTATGAGTGTTTTTTAGAATTTTAGTAAATACCCAACTTATACCCATGTTGTTGTATTATTTTACCCAACTAGACCCATCAATATTTATTAATTAAAATCATCATACTCATCTTGACCCATCTAAATTATTTAACAATACCCAACTAAACCCATCCCATTGAAAATTTTTACTCAACTTTACCCAACTTTTACCCATGGGTCATAATTTGCCACCTCTAATTATTTTGTATAATTTATAAAATGAATTTAATTTATTTAATGAAATGAATAAAAAAATAAAGTTGTAAGTGGTGGGGCCCGAATGAAGAAGTTGAGGTTAGTTGTTTAATGAGGGGGTTAGTTGTGAAGAGCTGTTGGGTGATATGACATACGTGGGGCCCGAATGAAGAGATGAACTTTGTCATCCACATCTGATGCTCTAAATGTGTTGGCTTATTATTTTTTTTTTTAATTTTTATTTTATAAAAAGTCTCAAATGTTTCGCATTAATTTGTATTTTTTAAAACTTAAAAATACATTTACCACAAAGAAAAATATTGAAGAGAAAGCTAAAACTTTTTATCATTTTCTATTTCATCTCTCTCATCTGTCTTGAAACCCCTCCCACTTTCAATTCTTCCATCTCTTTAGAGAGAGAAATAAAACGCACCATATCATCATCATGTAAATCAACTCCTCCTTTCAAGCTTACCATGGATCCAAATAAAAAACGAGTTGACTCACTCTTTCCTGACGAAGTTCTCGAACGAGTACTGTCACTAATAACATCCAACAAAGACCGCAGCTCAATCTCACTCGTTTCCAAATCATGGTACAACGCTGAACGATGGAGCAGACGTCACGTCTTCATCGGTAACTGTTACTCAGTCTCTCCACAAATCGTCGCTAAAAGGTTTCCCAATATAAGAAGTGTCACTATTAAAGGGAAACCAAGGTTTAGTGATTTTAACCTTGTGCCTGATGATTGGGGTGCTGATGTGTTTCCATGGTTGAGTGTTTTCGCCACGGTTTATCCCTTTTTAGAGGAGTTGAGATTGAAGAGGATGGTTGTTAGTGACGAAAGTTTGGAGTTTTTAGCGACCAAGTTTGTTGGCTTTAGAAATCTGTCGCTAATGAGCTGTGATGGGTTTAGTACTGATGGGTTGAAAGCTGTTGCTACTCATTGCAAGTAAGTGTTTTTTAGTGCTTATGTTGGTTGTACTGTACAAGTCTCTGATGGGTATGAATTACTTGAATCTTGTTTTGACTTAATTCGATGAAAGTAGGTCAAATTTTAAAAGTTTGGTTTTTATTCTTGATTTTGAAGTTTTATTGGATAAAAATGAAATCTTGGCTATGTTGAAAGTTGATTGCTTAATTAAGTTTTTTGTATGGTGACACTTTTATAGATGTGATTAGTATTATTATTGACTTTGAAGAAACTAGATCAAGTTTAAGTTATTTTATTTTAATTTTTTGCATAAAGTTTGGTCTTTTATACTTGATTATGAAGTATTGTTTGATAAAAATAAGATCTTAATTGTGATTATTGCCTAATAAGGTTTCTTGTTTGATGACATTTTTAGTGATGTAATTAGTACTATTGTTGACTTCTGAAGAATCTAGATCAAATTTGAGGTTGTTTTTTTCTTTTCTTGTTTTACATGAAGTTTTGATTTGGTGTTCTTGATGTTTTGTTGTATAAGGATTATTATTTGATAACATTTATAGCAATAAAATTAGTATTATTATCGACTTTAACGAAACTAGATAAGATTTTGTTTCTATATTATTGATTCTGTAAGTATTGTTGGATAAAAATGGAATCTTGATTGTTTTTATAGCCTAATAAGTTTTCCTGTTAGTAACTTTTTGAAAACATAATTTGTACTATTATTGACTTTTGAAAAAACTAAATCAAGTTTTAAGTAGTTTTGTTTGCATAATGTTTTATATTTACTACTTGATTCTGATGTATCATTGGAAAAAATTTGAATCTTGATTGTGTTCATTACCATATTTGTTGTTTTTTTTTTTTTTTTTTTTTTTTTTTTTTTTTTTTTTTTTTTTTTTTTTTTATAACAATTGTGGGTATGTAATTTGTATTATTTAATTACCCAATGAGTCTTTTGTTTGATGATAATTATAGAGATAAATTATTGATACAAACATTTTTCCTAAATTATGTTATTGGTGTTACTTCTACATTCTACCTCCTCCATTCCTTGCCCCGGCGGGATTGGGTTTGTTGTTGTATGTTATTGGTGTCACTGTCATAACCTAAAACGAAAAGTATGGTATTTTTAATGGATAGGAGTGAAAAGGGTAAAGAAAGCAAGATATTTGCATGTTGTGTTTGATTTGGCTGTGAAAATTAACGGGGGACTGCTTTTAGAAGATTGGGTATGATGTGTATACAAAAAGATCATGTCTTTGTGTTTCATTTAGATGATAGAATTGATATGAGTGCCTTTAGAAGATTGGGTTTCATTTGTGTAAAAGATCATACCTTTGTGCTTCATTTAGCTCATAAACCTAATGAGTGTGTCTTAGAAATGTATGATTTGCGCATTTGTGCTCATTTTTGGATGGACATTTTATTTTGGGTTACGTACAAGTTTTATAGAATAAATTACTTTACATTTTACGATGATCTTTTAAGCTTAGATAGTTATAAACGGATAATTTTTTTAACAAGGTACAACAAGTATGCAACCCAATATTTGGAATTACCCTCTGTTTAATTTTGTTATCAGTGGTTAATTTTTTAAGCTTAGTTAGTTTTGAGTGGAAACTGAGGTGGTACTACTTTATGGTTTCTTTTTCTTTGCCTTTTTATGTTGTTGCTTTCATGATTGTGACATTTGACCTATTTAATGGATGGCATGTTCTTGATGTCATTCTCTACAGAACAATCTATTAATTGGATGATCAAGTTTGAATCTGATTTGATATATACATACTAAGGGTGCGTTTGGTACCCATTCCTGGGAATCAACTATCACTATGAAAGTGATAGTTGGTGTTTGTTTAGGGTGCCTGGGCCCACAACTATTACTATGAAAGTCTATTATTTTCCATACTCCATATATGGCTAGAGAGTGGGGAATGAAACTTTCATAGTTGAGTACTTTCATAGTTGAGTACTATCAAATTAATGAATCATTTCATTTGTTTTTCACCTACCTTCACATGCCAATATGAGGCTTCTTGTTTAGCATTTTCTAAATGGCTGTATGCATTTGGAGGAGCCAAGTTCCCTATCTTGATTATGTGAACAATTGAATATTTTATGGTGTCTTTAGCCGTTTATCTTCTTATGGACTTATAGTCAACTCATGATACATATCAAACACAAAAAAGTTATCTGTGTAGACTTTATTTGATTATGCTCATGAATATATCTTGTAGGGACACAACTGTCTTCATAATCAAGTTGGAATACCAATGATTTATTGGGTTTTTTTAGCCGTTTAGTATTTGTTATAAACAACTTGTTACTTGTATAAAAAACTTGTATTAGACTTATCAACTCATTAAACGTATCAAAACATGAACAAGTTATTTGTATGGATGTTTGTTTGAAATTGCTTGAAAAATCATTTCTTATAACTTATTGAATATTTTGGAAAAGATGATAACTTATTGGGTTTTTAGCCGTTTAATATTTGTTATAGACAATTGCATGTGTCGAAACATGTACACATTTTATGCGCAGACTTTTGCCTGATTATTGTTTGAAATAATTTCTTGTAGGAACTTGACAGAATTGGATATTCAAGAGAATGGGATTGAAGATCTTGGTGGTCATTGGTTAAGTTGCTTCCCGGAAAGCTTAACCTCATTAGAAATTCTTAACTTTGCAAGCTTAAACAGTGAAGTCAGTTTTGACGCCCTTGAAAAGCTCGTTTCTAGATGCAAATCTCTAAGAGTTTTAAAAGTTAATCGCAATATTAGCTTGGATCAACTGCAAAAGCTTCTTTTACATGCTCCACAGCTGATGGAGCTTGGTACTGGAACCTTTATGCAGGAACTTGTTTCGGGTCCACTCACAGAGCTGAAAAACGCTTTCAGTAACTGTAAAAATCTACTTACTCTCTCAGGTTTATGGGATGCTACTCCACTTTATCTCCCAGTTATTTATCCGGCGTGTGCGCGTCTGACTTTCTTGAATCTGAGTTATGCAACTTTACGTAGTGCTGAACTTGCCAATCTTCTTGCTCACTGTAAAAGTCTTCGTCGCCTCTGGGTAAGTAGCTTCATTGTTAGTGTTCTGGAATTAACTTTTGTTGTTGTTGCAAATAAACAATTGTTTTTGGAAAGTATGAAAAAGGTACGCTGCTTTTGTGACCAATAAACAATTATTATAAGGTTATAAAATACCGTCAGTTTGGTTAATTCTTCTTAGAAAGTTGAGGGTTTTTATGGGTGTAATCAAAGTCAGTAACCAAAACAAAATTTTGGATCAAAGTTGCTTACCTATTTATGCAATTAATCTATATTTTACATCTCTAAAAGAACAGTTGTTTGTTGAAGAAACAAGTATGACGATTTAGAAAGTTGTCTTCCTTTTTATTTTTGAATATTCAAACAAGGTGTTATAACAACTTAAAGTAACAGACCCTTTTTTTATATAGCTTCTTGATACTGTTGGCGACAAGGGTCTAGAAGCGGTTGGGTCCTGCTGCCCATTACTGGAAGAATTAAGAGTGTTTCCAGCTGACCCGTTTGACCAAGAAATGAATCTTGGTGTGACCGAAGTTGGATTCATTTCTGTTTCTCGTGGCTGCCCGAAGCTTCATTATACTCTCTACTTCTGTCGCCAAATGACAAACTCTGCCGTTGTCACTATTGCCCAAAATTGCCCGGATTTCACTCACTTCCGCCTCTGCATAATGACCCCAGGGCAACCAGATTATATGACCAAGGAGCCAATGGACGAAGGTTTTGGGGCTATAGTGAAAACATGTACCAAGATTCAAAGGCTCGCAGTCTCTGGTCTTTTAACTGATCGGACATTTGAGTATATAGGAAATTACGCCAAAAACCTGGAAACGCTTTCTGTTGCTTTTGCAGGAAGTAGCGATTTGGGTATGGAGTATGTATTAGGAGGCTGCCCGAAACTGAGGAAGCTGGAGATACGAGACTGCCCGTTTGGAAATGCTGCTTTGCTTTCAGGTTTGATGAGATACGAGTCAATGCGATCCTTGTGGATGTCTGCTTGTAATGTGACTATGAATGGGTGTAGGGTGTTGGCTAAAGAGAGACCTATGTTAAATGTCGAGGTTATGAAAGATGAAGAGAGTGATGATAGCCAGGCTCATAAAGTTTATGTCTATTGAACTGTTGCTGGACCACGAAGGGATGCACCACCTTTTGTTCTCACACTCTGAGTTCAACACACTCCAACTTGGTACCCGTGGAGTAACTTAAAGATCGAAGAACAAGCTATAAGGTCAGCTTCTTAAAGCTGGCACCTTTTTTGGTGATTCGCCAATGGATTCTAGATAAAAGGCATTCTGAATCTTGGAATTTGGGGGAAGCCACTGAGAAGTGATAGACAGGTTAAGAACGCATGATGGTTAGAATTTTAAGCCCTTAAGGGATGAATAAGATGTTGTATATACGTCAGACTGTGGTCAAGGGTAACACTTGTATTCTTTCTTACTTTCATTTCATAAGATTAGTAATTTCATGTTGTAGTTTATTAATGACTGATGATGAACTATATGCCTAATAAGCATCTTCCCGCTTTATATTTTATTTGTTAGAATCCATGATGTCTTTGTATGAGTTGTTTTCGAGCAGTTTGAATTTAGGATAAAGGTCTAGGACAATCTACTTTTGGCTGCGCAGTAAGCCTAGGCGATAACTTATGTGGAGGGAGAAACCATACCATTCACGGCCTTGTTGGCTTTGCCATCACCATCTTTGTACACTATGAAGAATGGAGGAGCAAGAGCATACGTGCCTCTTTAAGCTCTTTAAAGTTGAGATAAATCCTACCCAGCTATCAAGAAGTTAGTTTCATTTTGGTTCACTTAATCCGCAAAGGAAATTTTTGTAGCGCATGTTTGAAAATTACGGGTTTCAAAGTTTTGGTACTCTAGTTTTCTCAATTACTTTTTGTTTTGGTGCCAAAGATGTTTGAACATAATCAAGTTTATGGCAATACAGTATAAAGTCTCACGATTCAGGTTTTAGGTTCTGTTTTGTAAATAAAATCAAGCAGTATCACTTACGCTCCGTTCTCGAGTTATTTTTTAAAAGGAAAGGAAAGGAAATGATAGGAAATTGAAATTTTATTGTGTTCTCGAGTTTTTTTTGGACAGAAAGGAAAGGAAACAGGAAGGAAATGATAGGAAAATTCTAGTGATTTTCCTATAAGAATTTTCCGCCCAAATATGGGCGGATTTGGACGGAAAGTATTTTACACTCGCACTATTTAGTATATAATGACCAATATAACTTTCAATATTTACTCATATTCAACTCTTATGATAAAATGAACATATCTAAAAGTGCATAAATGTAATTATGTCTCTTTTTCTTTCTTTTCTTCCCAACTCGAGAACACAACATTATTTCATTTCCTTTCCTTTCATTTCAACTCAAGAACACGAAATATAAAATCAACTTTCTTTCCTTTCCCTTTCATTTCTTTTCTCTTCTTTTCACATCATTTCTATTCCCACCTAGAAAAACTCGAGAACGCAGCGTTAGGGAAATCATAAGGTATCACATTATGTAACTTTCTTTGGAGCAGTTTATGTTCTTCTGACAATGTAACTTCAGTTTTGCGAAAGAAAGGTAAACGAAAAGTATGAAACATATTTATAAACCTTGAAAACAGGTTCATGATCAGAACTACTTCGTTGAAAGTCTAGAGATGATTTAGGGAATAAAGCTTGAAAACAGGTTCATGATCAGAACTATCTCGTTGAAAGTTTAGAGGTGGCGTAGGGAATTGAAACGACAAGGATGTAAAAACTTATGGACAATTTGATGTTCATCATCGGATGTGTTGTAAGTAGTATTAATTAACTTGTTCAAGAGACAGAAAAAGCTGCTTAGAAACCATTTTCTTAAGGCTAGAGTTTAGTTGAATCCTTTGTTTCTAAATATTGCATCATCTCTTCTTTCAAAAAAAAAAAAAAAAAAATATTGTATCATCTCTATTTTTTTAGAATACGTGATTGATTTTCTCGAATACTTTTAGACTGATTTAAAAAGATCCTGTGTGTAACGGTCGATAACTAATATAATTGAGTATAGAGAAGTAGTATATACAACGTAACACTGTGAACAAAATGACGTGTTGGTAAACCTTGAAATATCCGTTTTACTGATGTGGGTCGATGCCCATGTCGCAAGTGCAGTGGTGTAGCTATGTAGAGGGTAAGGTGGCCCACCCATAAAGCCTAAAAATTCTACATATGTGTCATGCAATAAAGCCAATATGATAAAATGTATCTAGTATTGATTTCTAGCCCACCTTAAACTGTTAACTTATATTAATCCAATGTATCTTGTATTGATTTTTGGCAGCTGACTTTAAAAACTGATACTATAATTTTACCTAAGTATCATGCAATAAATAGTTTAGACTCATTTTTAGATGGTTTTAATGATGCGGATTAACATCATGTGCAACTAAAATGCTTAATAAACAAATTTGTTGCTACATTTTTATGTAGTTATATTTTATGATGTTTTTTTTAGCATTTGTTAACGTCCTTCAATAAAATTTTGCCCCCCCCCCCCCCCAAAAAAAAAAAAAAAATTTTCTGGCTACGCCCCTGCGCAAGTGTGACTTGTTAAGAAAGTGTACTGCAAGCTATTTTAATTTTTAGCACACAAGTATTATTATGAGTAAATTACATGGATGGTCCTTGTGGTTTGTCAAAAGTAACAACTTTCATCCCTCAAAGTTTGAAGTTGCACTGTTAGTCTCTAAGTTGGTAAACAAATAACACCACTGGTCCTTTAGTTTAACTGGTGTTAAGTGAGTTCCGTTATCATTTACACGTTAACCCCTTTGGTTAAAGATTGTTGCATCGTCTATTCTTAATAATAACAGCGTTTATAAGTTAAAGTTTCCATACATTTTTATCTGTTTTATACGTTTTCGTCCGTTTATATACATTTTTATCCATTTTCTTATGTTTTTATATGTTTTCGACATTTTTTATACGTTTTTCTCTGTTTTTTTTTACGTTTTATAAGTTTTAATCCGTTTTTATATATTTCGCCTATTTTCTTATATCTTCATGTTTTTGTACATTTTTATCCATTTTCGTCAGTTTTACTTACGTTTTTATCCGTTTTTGTCCATTTTTATATATTTTCGTCCGTTTTCATACATTTTTATTTGTTTTTATACGTTATCGTCCGTTTTTCTTAAGTTGTCATACGGTTTTATCCGTTTTTATATGTTTATGTCCGTTTTTATATGTTTTCTTACGTTTTTATCCATTTTTTTTCCATTTTATACGTTTTCGTCCGTTTTTCTTATGTTTTTATACATTTTCATCCGTTTTTATACGTTTTCGCCCGTTTGCTTACATCTTCATACGTTTTTGTACATTTTTATCTATTTTCGTCCGTTTTTATATGTTTTCGTCCGAGTTCATACGCTTTTATCCGTTTTTATACGTTTTTGTCCGTTTTATGTTTTCTACATTTTCTTCCGTTTTTCTTAAGTTGACATACGTTTTTATACATTTTTATACGTTTTCGTCCATTCTTATATGTTTTCATCAATTTTTATATATTTTCGTTCATTTTTCTTATGCTTATACCCATTTTCGTATGTTTTTAAACATTTTTCATCCGTTTTTATATGTTTTCATCCTTTTTTATACGTTTCCATATGGTTTTATATATTTTTGTCCGTTTTACACGTTTTTGTCTATTTTTATATGTTTTCGTTCGTATGGAAACATATGAAGCGTAAAAAACGAACGAAAACGTATAAAAACGAATGAAAACGTATCAAAACGAACGAAAACGTATAAAAATGAACGAAAACGTATAAAAATGGACAAAAACATATAAAAACAGATGAAAGTGTATAAAAACGGATAAAAACGAACGAAAACGTATAAAAACGAACGAAAAAGATAAAAACGTACAAAAAAGTTTGAAGGGATGTAAGAAAACGGGGTAAAAACGAATAAAAACGTATAAAAATGGATAAAACGTAAGAAAAACGGACGAAAACAGATAAAAACATATGAAGATGTAAGAAAACGGGCAAAAATGTATGGAGACGTATAAAAACGGATAAAAATCTAAGAAAAACAGATAAAAACGTATAAAAATTGATGAAAACGTATAAAAACGGATAAAACGTATGACAAAGAAAAACAGAAGAAATGTATAAAAATGGATAAAAATGTATGACAACCTAAGAAAAATGGGCGAACACGTATAAAAATGGATGAAAACGTATGAAAACGGACAAAAACATATAAAACGGACGAAAATGTAAGAAAACGAGAAAAAAACGGATAAAACATATGAAAATGTAAGAAAACGGGCAAAAACTTATAAAAACGTAAGAAAAATGGACGAAAACGTATAAAAATAGTCAAAAAAGTATAAAAACGAACGAAAATGGATAAAAACGTAAGAAAACATATAAAAACGAACGAAAACGTGTAAAACCCTATAAAAACATATGAAAACTTTAAATTATAAACAATCGTTATTATTAAGGATATATGATGCAACGATCTTTAACTAAAGGGGCTAACGTGTAAATGATAACGGAACTCACTTAACACCAGTTAAACTAAATGACCGGTCGTGTTATTTGTTTACCAACTTACAGACTACCAGTGCAACTTCAAACTTCGAGGGATGAAGGTTGTTACTTTTGACAAACCACAAGGACCATCCATGTAAGTTACTCTATTATTATCATAACTCATTCTGTTGATATTTTTTTCATATGCGTTACTAATGGCACTTGAATGATAGGTAGTTGAGTCATGCTATTCTTTTTCTACTCATATATAAAGGCATTGCTTTTTATTGAATCGCATATTCACAAAAAGCACATGAAATCGTACGTTCTAAGTCTCTAATTTTTGAGATTAAAAAAAAAAAAAAAAAAAAAAAATCTATAAATTTACTTATATTCTCAAAATGTCGAATGTTTTAGCTTTAAACTTGTATTATCGTCTTTATTTCAACAAAAATCACAAAGGAAGAGTCGTGTGAAAGCTCAATTGAAAATAAGAGCAGGGCAAGGCTATACCCTCAATGTCATGTCTCCTATCTGCAATGGACCTTCAAGAGGGTATAGCCTCAATGTCATTTCTCCTATCTGCAATGGACCTTCAAATTGTCAAATTCTCTGTTCGTAATATGCACTCTATAACTTGTTCTTTGTTCAACAATTTCTTTTACAAAGTGTACATAATGAATGGACAAATTAAGAACATAAGTCTACTTTGTACGACCATTTTACTCGTCCCCTTTTCAACTTACTTGATTAATGAGATAGACTAAGAATGCTACTGATACAATTTTATAAATACGGATTTTGGTGATGTTTCCGGTGTGTTTAGTTGAGCGAAAACACTCTTGTTTTCCACAAAATATTTAGTGAAAAACAATGAAAACAGAGATCGCGTTCAAATTAACGTTTTCCAACAAAATGTTTTGCGAAACATAAAATACCATATTTCCTAACTTAACAAGAAAAATTACAAAACAAATTTTAGTTGTTTTCCTTTGTAACCCACAACCCTCCCTCCTTTTTTTCAAAATAAAAAAACATCAACTACATGCGTTTTCTAAATTTTCAAGTGTTTTGTGTAGATAAATTTCCCTTTCAAATTTTTACAAAACTAGAGATAGAAAACAAGAGAATTTTTTCTCCAACTAAACACATCCTTCATGTTTCATTCTGAATAACATGAACATGTTGCATTGATTCCAAAAATGAAATAAATGAGTGAAAGGGCTTGTGAAACAAACGAGCGTGCATGTTGAATTGAACTTGAGAACTATTTGTGTGAGAATGTGAGATCCAGCATTCGCCATAGATGACAACTCCTGATTTTAGGTCAAAATAAACATTTAGACAAATTGATAGACTTTTGGAACTAGCTCACTTCCGGTTTTTCCTGAACTAGTGACTTAGCTTAGTAAAATGGCTCGTCGTTTGTATCTTTTTGGTTTTGGTTGTTTAAATATATCGGCTTTAAACAAAAGAAATATCAATATTTCACACAACATGACTTTTATATATATATGGAAGGGATCAAGTAAGAAGAATAATTAAAATAAGAAGGGTAAGAAGTAATTCTAGCCACACATTTCAAATTAAGAGGAAAATTTTGAAGGAAGATGCATCCACTTTTGTAGGTGCATCTGAAATGTGTGGTTGTAGTTACTTTTATCATTCCTATTTTAATTATTCTTCCTATTTGATCCTAATATATATATATATATATATATATATATATATATATATATATATATATATATATATATATATATATATATATATATATATATATATATATGGGGTGAGATCAAATAAAAAGAAGATTTTTGATAAAAATGAATAAGAAGAATTTTTGACCATTGATTTAAAATCAACGGTTGAGATTAACTACAATCCTAACTAACTATTAAGGGTATGAAAGTAATTTCACAATCTAATTATAATCAAAACTAACCTATCTAACAAAACCCAGCTTCTCACACAACGATTCACACAAATCTTCAAACCCAGCTTCTCATACAACTATTCACACAAAATCTTCAAACCCAGCTTATGCAATCCTTTAAATGATCATGCACATAAAATCTTTAGTCAATTTCTATTTGACAATGAAACCTTTCATTGAATTGTAATCTTCAATCCGATTCAATATCAATCAAATTAGGGGTTGTAAAACTTTTATTGATATCGTCAATCGGTTATTAACATAATCACAATCGTGGATGCTAATCTCAAATTCGAGTTTTTCCGAAATGTTATCGATTCATAATAGTGATAATCAAGGTGTGTAATTTTTTTAATTTAGTGTATTTAATAATAAATTGTAAATTAGTGTTTTTAATGTAAGTTGCTGCAATTATGGAATTTCGGTGGATTTTATGTCATAGATTAGTGCTATTAGTGTAATTTGGTATATAGATTAGTGTTATTAGTGTTACTTTTTGAAAGTTTGTATTTCTAGTAGAATCTGATGCACAAATGAGTGATTAGTATGTATAATTCTCAATTGAAAAACTAACCTGAAATGAATATTGATTTAGTTGATTTTGTTTTGATATGGTACATTAGTCATAACTTAACCTTTTGTAATTAGTGTATTTGTTAAATAATTCTGTGTTATTAGTATAACCTGATGCATATTCGTATTTTTAATGGAATTTGATGCACAAATTAGTGATTTTGATATATGAATTTGTGTCATTAGTGTACTGGATATACATCTATATTTTTAGTTAATTTTTATGCCCAAATTAGTGTTTTCATTGTATATGATATAGAAATGTGTGTTATTATGGTAACTTGATGAAAACTTGTATATGTAGTGGAATTTGATGCACAAATTAGTGTTATTGTTGCATTTGATGCAAATTTATATTTGTAGTAGAAATCAATGCACAAATTAGTGTTATTAGTTCTTATTTTATAACAAGGAATAAAAACTTTATAATTGTTCTATGTTTTTGTTTTATGTTATTTGCACAACTATGAATTGTATGTTTTCATATGAAATAATTATATCTTCTTTCATTGCTTTTAATTTGTAATTTCAATGTTTTAACTTTTTGCATTTGTTTATATATAAAGTAACCACAAATGTGAATCATGTTTTTTAAAATATTGGCACATTAACATCATTATTTCTGAATTGCTTAATAAACACATAACTAACTTGGTCGTCATGACATTTAATTACATTTTAAACCTTAAAGTTAACCATTTTACATATCTAATTCTTAAACTTTGATAGTTATATTTATAACCCGAAAGTATACTAAGTTGGCGTAATTAACTCGAAACTACTATAATTGACATTTTAAACCTGAAATATATATAAAGAGTTCAACAAAAGATATGTTGATATAATTTAATAAGATAGACATGTCTTAAAAAAATAAGTGTATCCTAAATTATAATTCATATTAATTTTAGACCTATAGAACTATGTAGAGCAAGATAGTTAACCATATTCATTCGATAAATTCTACAACTATATAATGTATTTTATTTTAAATCATAATAAGGGTTAAAAAAACATTTAAATAAATAAAGCAAAAAAAATGTATATAAAAAAAATACGAGGTCAATGTTTTGGAAAATCATCATCCTGATATAACTTTAACATATATATTTATTAATGTTGAATATATGTTAATATTTTAACAAAGATACATATATCCTAAAGGTAAAAAGGTTGAGGTAAGTTAAAAATTTGATATATGATGTATTTATTCCTTTAATAAATTGTAATTAGATGTTTTACATACTTTATTTGTGTGTACCGAATTTGTTATAGGATAACTTTAAATTTTGAAAGATATAATTAAAAGCATAAGCGTCCTTTAAGATTAACAATTTATATTTTATTTTATTTTTTAATGATGTTCCTCTTAAACTAAGACACATATACAAAGTTACTAAGACTATAAAGGAGATTTAACCAAACATAATTACTGATGTGACGAAACACACATTTTCAAAGTTGCATGTATTGATAATATAAATGAAATTATTATGAAAAAAGAAACTAAATGCATGTATTGATAATATAAATAAATTAGTTTAAGTAAAAGTCAATACAAAAAATTCCTAAAACTAATTTGATGTTTAACAATTCCAATAAACAATTTGGTTGACTCATAATCGTTTTAAATTTTTAAAAGATTTGAAGAATTTGGTTATATATGCTATATGGTATACCGAAATTTGTTACAATTTAAAAAATATTCATTATAAATTATATATTCTTTCACCGTCTATAAATGCTAATCGATCTCAAAGGCAATTAGACACGTACAACTCTTTTAAAATTTCGTCTAACAAAAAAATTTCCCAATGGGTCGGGAGTTTTTTTCACCATCAAAATTGTCAAACAAACGCTCACGTAGTGTTTCTCCACCCAAAAAACCCTCATCGGAACAAAAAAAAAAAGGTTTTTTCTACCTGTAATATATATTGATGAACTTAGGCGAATGATAAAAGTAATGGAAAAAGAAGTCGTGAGCAACGAACGACAAATATTGGAATGTAAAGAGGCAATTGATTAGCGGAGGAGAAAAGTATTAGAGTATCAAGAGAGGATAAGTGATGTTAAGAAGCAAATTGATGGTCATGATTGATTTCTTAATTTTTTGCCTTTTTTTATTATTTTTTTTTGTGGAACTTTTAATATTGATAGTTATCTGATTAAATTCGTGAAATTATCTATTGTGTTTGAAACTATTTTTTATTTATTACTTTGATATTTGATTAAATGTTTGTATAGTTTTATTTTTTTAATTGCCTAATATATAAAATATTTTATCTATTTAATTAAATGTACTTAGAAAATATTTACATAATATATTTATTTGTAAGCAAATCAACTTTCCAATTCAACCAAAATGTTTGTAATTTACATAGTTTTTTTTAAAAAAAAAAAAAAAAAATATATTCACAAGGAAAAAACACGTAAATGGTACATACGAAAGTCTTTATGCATGTCAACTACATTTTTGGAAACGTTGCAACTTTTAATATCATGCATGATACATTAAAGAAGTTAAGGATATATATGAAAGAGTTTATGCCCGTTAATTATTATTTGGAAACGTTGCAACTTTTAATAGATTGCAAACATAAAACCCTATAAATACAAATCATTTGTAAACGAATTCCATCACATTCTCATTATTCATTTAAGATTACTCTCAAAATCCAATGGCATCATCATCTTCAAGATCTGCTTCAAAAGCACCGAAATGATCAAGGGATACTTCTCCCCCTCCTATGCCTGAAAAATATAAACTTTTTGATATAACACATGATTTTTGGGAAAAATGGCATGATGGAACATATGAAACTGAGAAATTCTTGGTGGAGTCTTACAGCAAGCGAAGGAAATTGTTGGAAGAGATGAACAAGGAAGACCAACAAGCCATACTGGAATATTACCAAAGGATTGAAGACCGAACCAAAAAAATTGAAGAAATCAAAAAAAATATTGTTGAAGTTTATGAAAGCATTGAGAAAAGTTTATACACTTCTTAATGTTTTTTATATGTATTATCGTATTTAACAATATGTTATGTTGTTAACTTGGATCTATTTAAACAAACCAATCTATCTTTATTTGTTTAAGCATTTATTAATGCATTTGCGTTTACTTACATTATGCTTCTTAGAAACATTTGCAATTAATAAAGTTGATAATTGGAAAGAAAACAATGGCTTGAAACATTTAGAGAATAGTTAAATCAATCAAGTACCCGAATAACATTTACGATTTCAAAATGTTTTAATCCAAGTGAATTCCCTAATTAAACAAAATAACGTAAAGTATTATTTATTAATAATTTAGCATATCTTTTATTTTTTTTAATGATTTAATGTATAAAAAACCCAGTTAGTTATCTAAGTTGGATTTTTTCTTATTGTGAGTAACGTATTATCAATAGCGGATTGTGTTCCACAGTGTTTAAATCTTTTTGATCTTATATATTAATCAATTTAAGCAACTAATAAAAGTGATTGAAAAGGGAATCGTAAGCGAAAAGATAATATATGTTAAATAGGTTTAAACATAAATAAATGTTATGTAGATTTTTAGAATAAGTTATAGAAGAGAATATATGTCAAATACGTTTTAACAATATTTAATAAACTTTTTTTGTGATGAAGATTGAAGTATTCGTTTTGTTTACAAGTTTATTTACTTTGACTTTCAATAGTTAATTAATTAATTTGATGTTGAACAATTTCAAACATTTTTTGTTGCTTAATCCATGAAACCTTAAATATTCAATATGTATTTCGTAACTAATTACACTCAGAATAAGGAAAAAGGGTGTTTTAGACCAAGACTATATATTGAGCAACTTAGGCAACTAATAAAAGTGATTGAAAAATGAATTGTAAGCAACAACAACAAATATTGGAATGTAAAACGGAGATTGATTAACGAAGGAGAAAAGTATTAGAGTATCAAAGTAGTATAGACAATATTAAAAAAAAAATGGATGGTCAGGATTGTTTATAGTTTCTTTCGTATGTAGTATAATTTCTTAACGTATTTTTTTTCCAAACAATGTTGGTGGGTTCTTGGTTACATCCATACATTTTCGAATAAGTTTGAGGCTGCTATCGGTTTATTGCTTTGCATCTAATGTATGTGTTAAATGGGTTACATGATTTAGTTTTATAGATTATAATATTAAATGATTTTGAAAAACATAACTGGTATGGATATTAATAAACTGTTAGTGAATAGACGGGAAAGGGACAGGAAAAAAGTACCGTTCACCATAAGATAATAACAATTTAGTGACAAAAATCTAACGACAAAAAAAAAAAAAAAAAAAAAAAAAAAATGACGCATCACATTAACATACCAAAATGTGCTGCCATTATACAGAACACATGGTTTTTCTTCATAGTCACCATTCAAAAGCTACCATGCAACATACATTCTAAATAGATGCCATACTTGCTATCTACTACATCAAGCTAACAGATCCAAAATACACAGTTAGACATTACTGCTAAACAAACTGCACATCATTGCCCATAGTTAAATACACATAAAACTACCAAATCTTCATTCCATTGTAAGCATCACATAACCATTTCTTGACAACACTTCAGCATCAATTGTGAATCTGACCGCTTGGTTTTCAGCAAATCCAACCTCATTCATGATTTGTTTCCATTTTCCAAGCATAACAACATGATCATCAAACTCTTTGACTCTTGATTTATCGCTGTATTTTCTTAATACCAGTTCCTTCTCAAAAGACGAATGCAAATGACACAGCATGACCTTAGTTGGCTCATCAAAATCAATGTAGTTATACAGCTCATGTGTTCTAACAAAACCAGATGGTATTGTCTGCCCAAATGTATGAAACAAAAATTTAAAATTTAAACCAACACAAAATACACAAATGATGTTGTATCAATATAGTATACACTTACAAGGTAACCCTTTTTGGTAGTGCTTCCAAGCTTCTTAACATAACTATAACCATCACCAATCAAGTTGTTTGACAGGGCAATCTTTTTGTTGCTTGAAGCAGCGCATTTCTAAAAAACAATACCATATCAAAAACAGAACCAAGTTTACTGAATAGTTTTAGTATAAAATAATTGCAGTGAATTTTACTACCTTAGTTAGATTTTTACCAACAGGAGGGTCCTTTCTTTTCTTGGCACATAAAGCATGATTATCAGGTTCAACATTCATATCGGATGAAAAAACATCATCTTCTTCAACCTTTACAACCTTTTCTGCAACCGGCCCCTATGACATCAGCAATATTTGTTCCAGCAGCAGTAACATTTGTGCTAGCCGCACTATCATATCTTCCTTTAACCACTACACTGCCCACTGTCCATTGTAATTATAAACATATAGTAATATATGTGCATACCTTAATATCGCCGATTGCGAAGAGTCCAATGCACTTCCACATTCACCATCCACTGGTCAAAAAGAACACAAGGTAAGTGGTGATTTGACAAATTAAACATATAAGTAATCAGTCTAAGCACTAGTCGATATCCAAATCCGCAACAGCGTGCGGCATAAATATACTTGTTAACTTCAAAAGTCAATATATAGATTGTTTCTACTGGTGCTTTTGATGATTCCGTAAGACATAAACTATCCACTATTATAAATCAATTACTATCAAAAAGAAAAAGAACAAGAGACTTACAAACGTCACTACCGTTCAGTGTCATAAAATAGAAATGCTTATAACCCTTTGAAGCATACTCTTTGCATAGCCTCATAAGCAGTATACCTTCATGTCACCGAATCTTGTCACAAATCACTCTTATCAACAAAACTGAAGTATTTCCTTGCGCTCCGGAGGTGGTATCATATTTTAAAAAAGTTACCCTCTCCATTCTATACAAAGAAAGACACTTTTACCATAGTTTTGACTAGAATGATCTCATCCTTTAACTTACCAGAAGTAGTTGTATCATCAGACTTGGTATGGGAATCAACCTATCAGGTACAAAGACCATTTAAGGAACTAAATTTAAATGAAACAAAAATCTTTCAAAGTAATTCAATTCAACTCACCGCAAGCACATAAAAACTATATTTGAATGAAAAACAACCGTTCGAAATAATATAATTCAACCTGCTTGTTAGCAAAAACATAGGCATAAATAAAGCACTTTCTAAGAAGGTTTGGTCTCGGGTAGTACCCTTTACCCAGGAGAAAAAAAGGATAATAGTTTCAGTAGACTCTTGTCTAACAACTTGACATACTACAGATATTGCAAATAATTAGAGCATGTAAAAACATACAAGAACTACAATCAGAACTTTGTTTTAATCAAAGTACTCAGATATTAGTATATAGGTATATTGTCATTGTAAGTATAGTAAAGCCAATGAAGTTGGCAAAAGTTTAGATATGGTCACGTACCATAATTTTTTTGGCTAAGAATAGAACAAACTTCTGGTTCAAATCCCATATAAAGCATCCGATCAGCTTCGTCAAGCATCTGTAATAAGGGTTGAAATCAGGAATTACTTTTGCACGCACAGACCAAAACATTCATACACATAAACTAAGATGTGCTTACCACAAAAGATACCTCCTTAGCTAGCATACGGCCATTTCTATTAAATATTTCAAATGGTCCAGAGTTCCAATAACAATATCCTAACAGAGAGAGAGAGAGAGAGAGAGAGAGAGAGAGAGAGAGAGAGAGAGAGAGAGAGAGAGAGAGAGAGAGAGAGAGAGAGAGAGAAACTTACTCGTAGCAGGTACGACATCAGAAGTATATATAACAAAACTTGTGTAAGCCAATCATGACACAATTTATTAAATCATCCGATGAGTGAACAGATAGAATTCGGACACCAATACTGTTTCTTTTTGGTGTTTAGAGTGTTTGTTCAATGTTTAGCATGTGTTCGTTCAAAGTGAACCAACCCATTGAATCAAAGGCAATGAAACAAAGCCACTATAACAAGGCATTGAATCAAGGCACTGAACCGAAAGGCACCGAACCCAAAGCACCAAACCAAAGCCGCTGAACCAAGCCATTGTGTGTTCAATGTGTTTTGTTCAGCAACTCGTATCATCAATTTTAATTCAATGCATTCGTTCAGTGTGTATATCTTTTTTCATATAATGTATATGCTATATGTATAGAATTTAGTCTATAAAATGTGACCTGAACGGGACTCCAAAACATCCTTTCACAAATAACATGTACAAAAAATGTAGAATGACTTGAAAACAGGACATATGAAAAAATAGCGAGAGCTCGAGCCGCATCACGACCAACATTAACCAGTTTTTACCCGTTAACCAAACCGCCCTATGTTAACCCATTAAAACCCGCAACCACTTTTACCCGTTAACCAATCCACCATATATCAGTAGTTCAGTACATACATAGAATATAGACTAAAAATCAAAACACCACCAAAACAGAGCCAAAAAAATACAAAAACCACGTATCCGGTCCACTAAAAAAACCATCATTTACCTTTCAATAACCAATTTTTCGACCATTAAAAAGCTTGGTTACACATGGTTTTTATCACTACAACATTAACAATCACAACCTCCAAACCACATCCGACCATGTTCATTTGAAACCATGAATAAAAAAGAAACCTTTAGATTTACCATATCACTATTAGTATACCATGTCATTAATTAGGATACCATATCACTATTAGTATACCATGTCATTAATTAGGATACCATATCAACCATGTCCCGGTTAACTGTATCTCTGTAGGATTCCAAGTGTACAAACACATATAACCATATTTCACAGAAAAATCTTTTACTAACATATTTGAAAAGTTAAACAAAAATTATGTCATCTCAACTCAACCCGCCCAATTTTACATCTGCCAAAAGGTGCCCTTTTTAACCCGTACCCCTTTCCCAACCTGTAATTTATCAACTGTAAAGAGCATGGTCTTGTATTTTACCACATCAAATCTGAGATGGTGCCCAAAGAGCACATATGACACATAGATGAGAAAGACATAATTTGCCAAAAGGCACTAATGATCCAAGCACTTTGTATTGCTCGTTGTGTATGACAGTTGTCTTGAAATAAAGCTGCAAGAAATAAATTCACTTAGCTAATCTTAGATATAGTTAAAAAAAATCAATTGCACAAACAAAATGCTTCAATAAAAAGAGAAAGTAGTATAAACTATTTACATTTAAACCTTAACCAAACTATTTACTTGTACAACGACAAGTAAATAAGCATATATTGAGTATACAAATAAAGGAAATCAACATGTAATAAGCAATAATTATTATATAAATGATGTTACAAGTTTATAGATTCGGGTTTATACAAATCCTAAATTCGAAAATCAAAAGAATAATAAATTAACCCATGAACACCTGAAATTGGTTTCTAAATTGAACATATAACATGTTATATTACCTCGTTTCTAGATTAATAGCTTTTAAATCAGAGCAACGATGGTGAATGGAGTTGGCTTCTGGTTTGTATGGATGTATTCGATGACTGTTGTATGGTGAAGATGATAAACTACGAAATGAGATGGTTTGTGTTAGGTGCCCATATTAATATCACACAAGTAAAGAATGAGGCAGATATAAGGATTGGTTGATTATAAGATATGAGAGAATTATAAAAGTAAGAGTTTCATTAGAATTTCAAAATAACCAACAAAGTTAAGGCTACATAAGCCTTGTATTTATAGGAGGGAAACTAGGGCAACATTCCCTAGTCCCTTTCATCATCAAAACGTGGGCTTGTAAGCCTTATGGGCTTTTAGATGTTGCCCATTTACTAAAACATAAACATAAATAATACTTAAGCAACCTATTACAAAATGTAATGACCGAGACTTGACTAAATACTAAAGTATGTTCCCAACAATCTCCCCCTAAGGGTCGGTCATCACGGTTGCTGGACGCCTTCATCTTTGTCTTTAACTTGTGACATGTAAAACTTTTGACGTCTTCAAAAAATGTTGTATAATGAATGTACTTTGCTTTAAGTCTTTGTTCTTTTGTGATGATGTTGTGATTGTGTTATGAAGTAGTCTGCCGTTCGTCACTTCTGCGTCTGTGGTGGTTATCCGCCATTCCAACATGCTCATACATCTTTGGACTTAGTCTTTCACGTGCACGAAGTTCCTTTTCATATTCTAAGATCATTAGTCTTTATACTTTGCAGATTCTTCTTTTTGGCGTAGAATCTTTCTTTGAACTTTGTGGTGCATAGATCTTTGGGGGAGCTTTCATTTGCTACAAGATGTATGTATGAGCATGCTGGAATCTACCATCATGGAGGTGATGTACCTGCAGATAAACAGTTTGCAATAATCAACCGGTACTTACAGATAAGGAATTAGAGCTTGTCAACAACATATTGTGAACACTCCTTCTAATCTTTATCCAGGCCGTTCCCATATCAGATACTTCTGAAGGAGCTTACGAGACCTACTAAGTAGCTAAATGACTGGGTGAGTCGCTGGGGATCACTCCACGACTATAGACCACTATGGAACCACCGCGAACACTAAGCATAACCCTTGTGGGGTTACGGAAGTGACCTGCTGTCAGGGCTGTTTGATGTTGACCCTGGCAGGAATTTCCGTTCAATCATTGAGAAATACATTTGTAATTCTCTCATAAACGTTCTCGGCAGATTGCTAAGATCTGCGAAGGACTCGATAATTTACAGCTGGTGTCCATTGATGTAGAACACAAGTTGTAGAAATACTAAGTGTTCCTAAGAGATCTTTGATGTATCTCATGGCTCTAGACTCGATAAGTGCACACCTAGGTTTCCTATGCGGAGACTAGGGAGGGGTCTCCTGCTTCAATATCAACCATCTCTAAGAGACAAGTTGATAGATTACACCGGTTCCCCGTGAGAATGAAACAAGCTCTTTTAAGAGAACTTGAGTGGTTAAGAATGTTTAGTGCATTGCGTCACTGGGTCCATGACGACTTTATCTTCAATACCAGTGTTACCTTAGCAACAACCAGTAGCATACGAATTGAACCCAGTGTCTGCCCTAAGGTTGAACATATGGAGGGCTATTTCTTTTCACCCTTTTCTTTTACATTTCTTTTTAATTCTTGAACTCCTTCTTTCCCTTTCATTCTTTTCTCCTTTTTTTTGTATCATACCTAAGGACTTCCAATTCTAACTATGGGAGATGTCCTTGGATAGATCCCTCCGGCTCTGGCGGATCATAGGACGGTTTTTCCTATCTTAATCACCTTATAACTCCTTGATTGACCGACAGAAGCCAAGAAACCTTTGATTGAAAATCTCTCAAAGTGTTTGTGATAATCAAATATTTTGGTTAACACTTTGAGAGTTTTGTGTACACTTTTGAAGGGCTCCCCCTTCACATGTGCTCATAAGTATTTTAATAAATTTGCACATGCGGGAGGAGCAAGCATTTATGAATTGATCCACTTTCAGTGAACAAGACCGATTCGAGACACGCTTACATCACTAGTTATACTTGCTTGAAGTTATTACCCGGCCTGGTCAAGTCCACAGAGAGTTTCTCGAGACGGTACATTTCTACTAAGAAAAATCCTTTTCAAGACACGCTTACGTGGCTAATTAAAGAGTTCCATTATCAGCTTTTAGGTGACAACTAGCTCTAGTAACTAACTTGATGTTATTACCCGTCGAGGAAGAGTCTTTTCGAGGTTACTAACTTTTATTGTTTCGTCAATTCCTGGGTCAATTCTGAGTCTAGCTCGCACAAGATACAACTTTAGCTTTTTGACTACTTATATTTTAATCACTTTTCTATTTTCTCCCCCTCAAAAATAGCATATAAAATGGTGTTTTTGATAATCTTTTAGATTAAAATATGCCTTTTTGAGTCTTATGGGGAGATTCACCAAGAACTTTTGATTTTAGAACAAAGTATTTTTGTTTTGATAAGTGCTCCCCCTCAACAAGTGATTAGGTCTTATTGAGGTGAAATACTTGTCCTTTTGAGCAGACTGATTAATTCTACTCAAAAGTAAGAAGCCTTCGCTCCTTATATTAGGATTGAGGCACTGATGCGTACCTCAGGGTCCTTTCTTTACAAGTTCGGGTTGTACACTGTAATGCGTGCACAAGCCATTATGAATAATAGTATTGACAAATCAAATCAAAATCTTACAACAGTTCTACCATTCTGGTATCTGAAACGTCAACACGGGAAATCCTGGTCTGCCTCCCACATAGCTTTCCAATCTCCTTATCTGATCCATACGCTTTAACCGGTTCTCAATCCTTGTAATGAATCTGCGAGCGTCTCTGGCCTCATTGGTATTCCACCTTTTGGTTTTATATGGTGCAACATCATCTAATCTGCCTTTGATTCCATCTCTGACGAACTTAAGGGTTTCATCACAGAACTTGTGGATCTCATCAAAAGCCATGAAGCAGTTTCGACGGTTGACACTGCGGTATGTGAACCCAAATGCCGGATGCTTGATCAAGGTGTATTGAGATTCTTGTTGAAGGTTGGGGATGTTGTAGAGATTAGGTTTTGTGAGATTCAGCTTCTTCTGATAACTTTCCACTCCCAGTTGAAGATCTTCTACTCTTTCTCTGATGACTATTTGTCTTATAAAGATTAGGAGAGCTGTGATAAAGGCAAGCTGCATTGGATTGGGTAAGTTGCAAAGCTTTCCTTGGACTTTGAGCAGATACATATCTTCTACGTCATTGAGGAGCAATCGTGGAAAGTCTGACTCAGAAATCACGTACTCTTGTTCATCAAGTCTTTTGAGTACGATTTTGTTGAGAAAGGAGTACCCAAAGTGAGTAACTGTCGAAATGAACTGGATGGAGACAATCTTCAACTCACTTGTCACATTACCCATAGTTTGATTGAGTTTGCTGCTTCGATAATACTGTGCCCAGTTATCTGGCCAATGATGTATTCCATAGAGTGCGTTCCGGTTATAGTCAACAACTTTGTTGATGAATAAGTCGGAGGCTTCTTCTTCGATGGTGTTGTTGAGGTATCTGGCTGCAGGGATTGAGAAGGTAAGTGATGTGGCGTACTTCTTTTCTATCTTGCTACCGTGTTGTACAAATTCCAAGTCATTGTTGAAGAAGAACTTGTAGGGGATTTTCTCTTGTTTCGGCTTTCCAACCAAGGGTAGAGGTTTGGTCCAGTCTGTGTAGTAGGGCTGATTTGCCCTAAACCTTCAACTTATATTGACCAAAGAATGGTCAACAAAGTTAAATAGCCTAGAGTCAATCTCCGGGTAATATAGTGTTTCCCCGGGTCGTTATGTCCCGACGAGGTGTGAATTGTTATCAAACGGATTTGTGATCGGGTGAATTTGGACAGAAAAGGGTTTGAGATTGGTTAAACTAAGGAATCTACAAAGAAATAGCTTAAATATGCTATATGAACAAGACTGGAAATTTGGAAAAACCAGAAACGTTTAAAACCTAAAACGCGTACGTTTACATTTAAATTAACGTAAACGTACAAAATAAAAAGTGAAAACTGAAATCTGAAAACCCACAGTGGGTGAAAATGACTTTTTTACAAACCTAAGGACTAAAGAAATTTTTTAGAAAAAGAAAATAAATTTTTACACTAATTACTTATTTATTACTAATTAAATACTAATTAATACTAATTATTAATATTTAAATAACTTAAATACAATATAATATTATTTAAATACTAGAAAAATGAAAATTAAATTTCTAAAATTATAAAATAACTAAAAACAAATTTTAAAACTAAAAATATGTATTTTTGTCTTTTTGTGATTTTTATATTAATTAATTACTAATTAAATATTAATTACCTAATTAAACTAATTTAAATTATTAAAAATACTAAAAAGACTTAGAAAATTTAGAAAATTTTTATAAAACTAATTAACCATCACAGGAATCCTAAAAAATTAAAAAAAGTTTGTTTTATAAGTTTTTACACTATTTTACTAATTATTATATTAAATATTAATTAATGACTAATTAAACTATTTAAATTGTAAAAACTATAAGATGAACAGTAATAATTATAAGAAAATTTCTAAAATTATTTTATAACATATAAATGCTAGGAAAAATCTAAAAACTAGGGTTTACTTTATAAAAACTAATTTTGCTATTTAAAACTTAATTATTAATTAATTATTAATTAAACTAATATTAAATCTAACAAATACTAAATGACAAAATAAAAATCTGAGAAAATTACTAAAATTACTTTAATATAAAAGGAATTTAAGAAAAATATAAAAATGCTAAGTGCTTAACAAAAATCTAAAAAGGAAAATTAAAATTAAAATTACATTAAATAGAAACTATCACTTGAAATTAAATTGTTTTTCCTGGATTTTTCTTTTTGAAAACTAATTTACAACTAAAAACAAACAACTTTTGTAAAAACAACTTTTTTATAACTTAAAAATAAGCCCAATGCAAGCTATAAGGCATGACAGTTGACTTTGGTCAACTGTCAAGGGAAAAAGCTGATGTAAGCATCTAAGGGGGCCCACAAGGGTGAAATAAGCTGTAAATAAGTGAATTGGACCAAAATAAGATTGAAGGAACAAGCAGAAGCCCTGAATAAGCCAAATAAGCTGATTAAGCTAATCCAAAAACCAAACAGACTATCAGAAATTGGACTAGGTTTAGGGGTGGTTCCAAGTGGGGTCCACAGGGTCTAAGGTCAAACCCTTGGTCAAACCTTGAAGAGTGCCAGGAGGGGGGTTCAAAGAACCAAAGTTGTGGTTGTGGGGCCCACTGTGGTGGCTAGAAACCACCACCAAAGATGGTGGTGTGGTGGTGACCTGCTGATGCAGGGGAACCCCTTTCCCTGCAGCCTTGTTTGGGGGGCTGTGGGGTCCACAGCAAAATTCACAAAAATGAGGTGAAGGGAGGAACACAAAGTTGAGCTGGGGGCTACCTTTCCTAAAAAGCTCAAGGCTTGATTCTTAACAGAAAATTCATAACAAATCCCACCAGTTTTGAGTTTTTGACTAATTTGCACTTTTGACTTTTAAAGATTTTTTAGCAAATTAACTTTTATGATATTTAAGCCTAATATACTAACTGATTATGTTATAATTAGTTACAAGGAAACTAAAATAAGCTACAACAATCACTTATGAGCAGATTTGAGTGACCTAGATCACTAAGGTTCAAACAGTGAACCAATAAGTGAGATTATACTTAGATTTTGACTTTTTAAGGAATGAGCTATGAATTTCACTGATGAACTATCCTAATCAAACCTATAGTGGACTGTTTGTGCAGAAAACTCAACAAAATAACAACAAGAGTATCAAGTAATCATCATATCCAAACACTCCTTTTAACAACTTGATTTTTGCTTTTCAAAACAATGGGGTGATTCAAGCAAGGAAACTGGTTCACATTGTCTTATTAAGGTGTAATAAGCTGAAAAATGTACAAAGGTACATGCTTGAACAGTAAATACTCAAGGTTCTAAAAAATAGCTAATTTAGACAGTGGGATGTGAAATCAACCTACATCATGAACTAGGCCAACCAGGGGTACTCAAATGACTATACTGAACCTACTTAACACAGATAAGCAATAAGCTACAATTAATAATCTATTATAGAGTCTAATATAAGTATTAAATAGGAGCTTACTTGAAAGTGGGGTGCAAGATGAAATTGCATATGACTTGACAAGATGAGCTCAGATAAGCTATGCAACAGCTTATTGAGCTTGTCCAAAGGGTGTTTGAGCTTACACAGGCAGGAAACAACAATTTCAAAAACCTTAACAAGCACTTTGGAATTTTTATTGAAACTACTAAAAACTTGATTACATAAAGAAACTTGAATTCAAATAACAATAAGTTTATACAACACAAATAGAGTGAATTACAAGCTTGATGACTGGAAATTATAACTTAAAAAGATAAGCTTAAACTAATTCAACATGATTCCTACACTACAACTATTTTTTTAACTAAAAACTACTGATTCTTCTCTCTTTTCTTCTTACTTTTATAGACCCTGGAATTCTTCTTTGACTTTCCCACTCCTCTTATGAGCCGTTGGATAAGCTTCAGATAATTACAACCTTTGAAATCCTTTTTGGCGGGAAAATGAAAAGGCAGGCTTGGTGGAGTTGGTGAAGTCATAAATGAGGGGAGGGGTTTTGGTTTTGGCAGGTAAGATATATTAATGAGGTTTGGTGAGAAAATGGGAGGAGGGGGTAGACAGGTATCCTGGTAATTAGGGGAGGAGATGGTGGAGGTGAACAGTGGATGGGGTGTGGGGTTTGACCGGGTCAACGAGGGTAATATCAAATGGGGGTTGGGCCTGATTGTTGTTGGGCTTTATGTTGGATCAGGTTTGGATTTTGGGTTTAAGTATCAAAAGGGTCCAATTGGTTTGGTGTTTAATCATAAGGACCATTCATGTAATTTAGTGAAAGTGGAGGGCTGAAGTTGTCAATCTTCCAAAGTGCTCACAAGTACCAATCTTGCCATATTCCAATAATATAAGGGCCATGAATTTATTTTTTTTTTCATTTTAAAACACCAGGGACCAAAATTGACAAGTTTGTAAAGTTGAGGGACCAAAACTGTCATTTCTCCAAACTTCACACCCAAGGACTAAAATTGATATTTGTGATTTCGCAAGGACCCAAAATGATTTTTCTTTCAAAAATATCCCACCAGGGACCAATTCTGCCAAAATTTGAAACATTAAGGGAATAAATTGCAAATTTCCAAAACTTTTGAGATTTTTCACAAAAGGACTAAATATGACAACTTATGATTTCAAAAGGACCTTTGGTGATAATTTTCCATATTTTGAATGACCAGGGACTAGTTTTGACATTTTATGAAAGTTGGGGGACTGAAACTGCCAATTTTGCAAACTTTGTACGTTTTTCATCTGTTTTTGCTCATTTTGCATCTAAAACATATAAAACACAATTTTGAAATATTTTCAGTAATTTGATGCATTTCTAAGTGTTTTTGTATATTTTGCAGTTCAGATTTGACCAAAAATGATGAGTGTTTGAGCACTCTTCAAGGGCCCTTTCTTCTTTGAGTAGTAATCAATGTTGGACTCGGGATTTAGCCAGTCGATGTCGTTAGACATTGCACGGGCTATGTTTTCCAGGTGATACTCGAGTTCAACAGAGTTGGCCGAGCGATCTTTCAACAGGTTGAATGCAACATTCTTTACCCTTCTCTGCTCTTTCTTGCTCATGTTCTTTAAACCATAGTCCCTCTGTAGAAGTTGTGCATATTCTACTGTGTGGCCATCTTGTGGTGATTGATTTTCTGCAAGAGGAGGTTGAGCTTTAACCATTTCATCAAACCAAGAATATTCAGCCGTTTTGTCTTCGTCCAGCCACTTAAGAATCTTTTTTGGTTTCTTAGGTTCGGTGCTTTTCGAAGAGGTTTCAGGTTTATGCTGATGATGTTTTCTTTTCTTTTCTTTCTTCTTTGATGACGGTTTTGGTATATCGTCTGGCTGAGGGAAATAGTCTCCGCTGGTGTACTCGAAATGATCATGGGCTTTAGGACCTGAACCTGAAGCCTTTGGTTGTTGAGTTGAAGTCGTGGTTGTTGGAGTTATGACCGGTTGTTTGTGTTGAGATGAGGGTCCTTCTGCTTGCTTTTGTTTCTTAGCCTGTGAGTTCTGTAGAAAACTAGAAGGGGGGGTTGAATAGTTTTGCGTCTTTTTCGTTTTAATAAAAGTTTACTTTCAAATAATTAATGGTAGTTTGTAAAAACCCTTTGAAGCTAAAGTATAGATACAAATTAATTCACATATGTCACATAAATACTTCTTATTTAAAGTGTTAAATAGAAATTATAATTTCATATATCTCACTTAAATATAAGTTTGTGTTTATATGTGTATATGTGTTTTAATGATTGTATATACTTTAATTTACTAATGTATAATTAATGTTTTGAATGGAACCTAGTTTGATCTTTATGTGAAACCAATATATGCACAACACACAATAATAATAATGTACGAGAAGGCAAGTAAGTAAACAAGTAAAGAATGAGGGATGGAAAGATCAAACCGAGAGACAAAGGATTTATAGTGGTTCGGCTACAAGGACACCTTCCTTGCCCTACTCCACTCCCCGAGCACCGAACTCGAGAGTTTTCTTCACTAAGTCAATAACCTCCCTTATGGCGGAGAAAACCGTACACACCAAATGCTTACACCAATTAACGACACAAAGCAAGATGTCGAGTTCTAATCGTAGCTAGAACCAATCTCACACCAAATAACACACCACAATTTCTTCACACCTTTGACTTCTTCAATAAGTCTTCACACCACTAGTATCTTCACGCCTTTACAAAATTCTTCACAACTTCAATGTCTTGCAACTTCACAGCTTCAAAGCACCAATGTCTTCACAACTTCAATCAACTAATGTCTTCAAGTCTTCTCCACTTGAAAGCTTCACTTTCTTCACTACTAGTCACTATTGCCAGTTTCTCCTATCTTCACTATTATCCAACACTACTTTTTCACTTCAACTTCCACTACACACTTACAATAATTCTAGATTCTACAACTAAATCTAGCAAACTAATACATACACCTTATTCACCAAAGTATGAAAGATCAACAAGATGAAACAACTAAACAACTTAGATAGCAAGATGATACTAAGTTGTAATACTTCTAGTAGAAGTATTCTTCTCTTTGCACTTGAGTGTTGAGGCTTGAATCACTTTGAAACAAAGATCAAAGTATATAAGATCAAAGGATTTTTAGAAGATGGAGAGGGATGTTTAGATCAGAAAGTTTTTAGTGCAAAAAGGTGAGGAAAATGTGTAAAATGATCCAATATTTATAGGGCCAGATTTTACTGTTCGGGAGCGTGCCGGTCCCATTAATTATAGGCCGGTCCCCTTAGTCATTAAGGGGGCCGCCTAGTAAAATTAAGGGGGCCGCCCTCCTGAACGTTTGAAAAGTTTTTCTGGATAAAATTTGCCCTTTTTGGTTGGAAATTTGAAATCACATCTTTGTGGTTTAATATAGCATTACCAAAAATGATTTACAAATATATATAAAATGTTTATATCATTTTAAAAGATGTTATGTCTTAAGACAAAATTTCCTTTGATCTTGTAATACATTAAACACTTTGTTTATCCGTACCTTAAGTGATTTAATGGTAAAGATGAGTATTTACTACTAAATACTTGTTTATGTCATAATCTTTGGTTTGATAAGTTTAGGTTTTGTGATTATCAAAACATGGAGATATCGAAAGATATGAATAACGTTTTTAGTCATTTATTTATATCAACAATCTCCCCCTTTTTGATGATTACAAAACCTAAACTTATTAAATCCAAAAATTAATTTTTTAGACAAGTATTTAGTTAGTTTATATTCACTTCTCCCCCTTTTTGTAAAATCAAAAAGGTTTAAGCCAAAAGAAAGGAAGCTCCCCCTTGATGTATGCTCCCGCTAGTTTGAGGGCACCAAGGGTTCGATAAATGGGATTCTTGCAAGAAAAATATTAGAAGCACAAGCATAGCACAAGCAAACACATATATTATAATACTAACAAGTAATAAGCATGGAAAAAAAATAATGAGGAACACATATTAAGTCATTCATTGATAGAAAATGATTATGTCAACCCATAATCATTGTTACAAAAGCCATAAATATAGAATACTAAGATTAAGTATAGCATCCTATTGTGCTAACAAGGAGTGTCACCAAACTTTCTTGAATCCTAAAATGGTTGAAAGGTTTTATTTGAAAATGAGAAACATAAGCATATAAAATGCTTGGTGGTTTAGTGGAGATAAACTTTTGGTTGCATGGATGTTGGTGAGTTTGGAGATGTGGAACTTGTAGGTGGTGGGTTAGAAATAGGGTTTGTTGATTGAGGGTTTTGATGTTGTTCATGTGATGATGTTTGTTGAGATCTTGTAAGAAGATACTTAATCCAAGTGAAGTGCTCATTCATGGCAATGGTTTGTTGTTGAAGGAAGATGCAACAAGGGCAATTGTTGACATGCTTCTCAACTTGGTTGATGTTGTGTGGTGATGATGGTGAGCTTGATTGGGTTGGATCCAAATTGCGTTGCGCAAGATGTAATGCTAAAAGAGCACTAAGCTCATGAGCCTCTTTTAGCTCCTCAACGAACTTCAAGTGTTCGGAGGAAGGTGATGATGGTGGAACATGATGGTTGTCTTGGGTGAAGGTTTGAACATGCAACATAGGAATGACATGTGAGGTTGTAGGATGTGGTGGTGGTACTCTTGGTGGTGGAGACATGGTTGAGCTTGGGTAGTCATGAAAACATGAAATGGGTGGAAGAGGTTCTCCAAGAGTGAGTGGTGTTTTAGTTGAATGAGCAACATGTGAAGTATTGATTGAAAGATTGGGATTGATGTTTTGGGATTGAGCATGCTCATCATGAGAAGAGGCATGAATGAGGGAATGAGTGGGTGATAGGTTGTGAGATGAATCATTATTTTGGGTTTTAGGTTTAGTAGTGGGTTGACTTGGAACAACATCACTTGAGTTATGACAAGAATCAAGTTTCCTCCTCCAAACGGGTTTGACGGAGATCCTTGCGGTTCTTGAAATCTTAGGTTTTTGGTTGTTGGGAGATGACATGTTTGGGTGTGATGGCATTAATGATGGGGAGAGGGTATTTATAGTGTATGAAAAAAATGGTTTAGGAAGATAAATTTTGAGGGATAGTATGGGACAAAATATGTTTGTGAATTTTGGGAAGTATAGGCTGAAATGGGTCAAAAAGTGATAAAGAAAACAGTATCCCCGACCATCAGATGGCCGGTCCCCTTAATTAGGGGCCGGTCCCCTTAATCATTAAGGGGGCCGCCTTATATAATTAAGGGGGCCGCCCATCTGGTGATTCCCAGAATGCCAGAAATGGGTTTTTGGCAGAAAACTTTCAAAAAGGTTGTGTTTTTGGATTTGGATTCAAGTAAGTTCAACTCTTTGAGGCAATATAGGGCATACTATTCATGAATATAGAGAGTGATATAGAAATAATTGAAATGGGCAATAAATTTCTAATAATCATGCTATCTATTTATTTATCAATTTAGATATGCAACTAAGGAGGCAATAAGGCAAATGAGCTAAATGTGCAACTATATGAAAATGATAACATTTAGCCTAGAGCAAACATGTTGATGATTGTTAATAAGTAACAAATAGGTGGATATGATTATGTGGACTTCAAGACTTGTTACAAACAAGATCCATATGGGCAAGTCATGATTATCATGAAATGATTTGATAAAATTGTGAATGTCATTTCCAATAGAAGTGTATGACACATGCGAGAAAGTTAAATGTGTTTTAAGCAAAACGTTTTTAGTTTTATTCAACAATGTTTTGAAATAAATTCAAGTGTGCATTACAATAACATAAATTGAATTTTGTTTCATAACGTGTAACAATAAAATATTTCAATCTTGTTTTTGATTAAAATAATGGTTATGAAAGAAGTTTTAGTAAAGTAAATTGTTTTAAAAAAAATATTTCATTCAAAAAGAGAGAAGTTTTAAACATGATGTTTTGATCATGATAATCAAGAAGTTGCAAGTGAAGGATTTGAAATGGAAGCTTATCATGCTCAAGAGAATCAATTAAGCCCATTGTCGTACATAATCATCTTTTATGACATCTAAAGATATGATAGATACTTATAATCTAAATGCAATGGGACAGGAAGGAGCAAGGTAAATAGTTCATGGATACAAGATAGATATGTGTATATATATATATATATATATATATATATATATATATATATATATATATATATATATATATATATATATATATATATATATATATATATATGTATGCAAAGGACATCATAATATCAAGTTGCAAGCAAATATCAATTATAATATATCTATTAATGCAACTAGTAAGATCATATAGCATAAGTGGAAGGGTTCTACTATAGATTATAGAAGATTAAGAAAAATGATAATAGACTAAACAACAAGAAGGTTAATAATGCTAATATCATGTATGCATATACTAGTGTTAATAATCTAAAAGCATGACAACTTATTAGTTAAATCGTATTCACACACTAATTAAAACATTCTAAAATATGATGTAACATTGATGAGTTTTTGAAAAGAAAACTTATCTCAGGTCCAGCTTTTCAAAAAGAGTGGGCATGACGGTGATAGAAGAAATCTTAAGAGTTAGCCCAAAACATGTCGAAGTAGCCAAGTAATATTCCCATGAATAGAAATCAAGGGAACTAGATCCGAGATGCTCAATCGATCACACCAATCATCACAAGTCGTGAAGGTTTAAAGAAGTAGTACTTAGGAGGCTTCATCTTGAAATAGCAACGGACACACCATGATACCAATACTCCAAGAGTGAAGAGCAAAATGCCGAGACAAGAATAAACCCGCAACAACGTCATAGGCGAAACATTTGCAGAAAGTGAAACAATGTGATAGAGACCAATATCCGTCAAAGGTAATAGAGCGAGATGAGTAAATCAACACGTAATAGACTCTTCATTCGTTAATTACCTAAACATGATAAACAGCTTGGTACCCAGATTCTCATGGGTCCTAGTTGGTTAGATGAGAACATCCATTGCATTTGAATGCACATGATGGGGATGTTGTCGATAAGTACAAGAATTCATCAATAGTTTGTTTTAATTAACAAACAATGACTTTCTTGACTAGAATAATAAGTAATGAATGTTAATAGTATTAGTTCTAAATTTATTCACTAGATTTAACAAATTTTATTTGTTTTAATGCATTTGTTGAAGGATCATTTACGATAAATCCTAACCCGGTTTTATCTAAAATGGCTTTTGAATGTCGAGAAGATATTTTAAAGATTTAGAACTATTTTCGAATTTTGCCAATGTTTTTGCTTTTTCATTTTCCATTTTAATTTCATGTTTGTAGTCTCGACATTTTTTACATTCAAGATCGATTTCAATATTACTTTTAAGTCTAGACATTTTATCTTCTAAAATGATTTCTTTTTCAAAGTTGTTTTTAGCGGATGTTGAAAATTTGTTCTTAAAAATAATTTTTGAGTCAATGTTGCAAAATGTTTGAAGTTGTTTTCCATTTTTAAAAATTCTAATATAAATTGATCATAGCAAAAATGTTTAGTTTTGAATTGTACCTTCTTTGTAGTTGTACATTCCTCACATGCTATACGGTGATCAATTCCATTTTCCATGTCGCTCCATGTTTTGTTTGTAGTTTCACTTGGATCTAGGAACATGTAGTTCTTGCCATCAATACTTGTGTTCTCATTTGTTTGAATGTTCTCATAAGCCGTATTATCATCGTCTTCTTTGCACTTGTTGCACCATGATTTATTCACGCTCTTTCTTTGGATTTGGCTCATGTATTTTTCGTTGTAGATACCTTCAATGATCACATTTGAACTAGTAGCACATGTGTTTATTTCAACTAAATATTTATTTACTAAATTTTCCAGATTAACTATTTCTTGTGCAATATCAAGTTTATCATCTTTGATTTTACATTTCTATTGGTGAATCTTTAAAAGGCATTTCCAAATATCATTTGCCGTTTTACAACGAAATAATCTTTCATATTTAACTTTTGGTAGAGTTTTGAAAATAAGTAATTTGGCTTTAGTGTGTTTATCAATATTAGTTTGAAGATTATTATATTGATTTTCAAAATCTATTTTGGTTGGTTTAAGATCACCAATTGAAATGATATGCCAAAGATCAAGATCTATTGATTTCACATATTTTTCAAATTTGTTTTTCCATTCAAGAAAACGATCATTTTCAAATAACGGTGATTGTTGTGCAAGTTTCCCATCTACATATTTTTCAAATTCCATTGATCGTTGCAAGTTTTAAAATACAATCTATTTTAAAAGTCTTGCTAGACGTGGCTCTTGATACCAATTGTAGAAAACTAGAAGGGGGGGTTGAAGAGTTTTGCGTCTTTTTCGTTTTAATAAAAGTTTACTTTCAAATAATTAATGGTAGTTTGTAAAAACCCTTTGAAGCTAAAGTATAGATACAAATTAATTCACATATGTCACATAAATACTTCTTATTTAAAGTGTTAAATAGAAATTATAATTTCATATATCTCACTTAAATATAAGTTTGTGTTTATATGTGTATATGTGTTTTAATGATTGTATATACTTTAATTTACTAATGTATAATTAATGTTTTGAATGGAACCTAGTTTGATCTTTATGTGAAACCAATATATGCACAACACACAATAATAATAATGTACGAGAAGGCAAGTAAGTAAACAAGTAAAGAATGAGGGATGGAAAGATCAAACCGAGAGACAAAGGATTTATAGTGGTTCGGCTACAAGGACACCTTCCTTGCCCTACTCCACTCCCCGAGCACCGAACTCGAGAGTTTTCTTCACTAAGTCAATAACCTCCCTTATGGCGGAGAAAACCGTACACACCAAATGCTTACACCAATTAACGACACAAAGCAAGATGTCGAGTTCTAATCGTAGCTAGAACCAATCTCACACCAAATAACACACCACAATTTCTTCACACCTTTGACTTCTTCAATAAGTCTTCACACCACTAGTATCTTCACGCCTTTACAAAATTCTTCACAACTTCAATGTCTTGCAACTTCACAGCTTCAAAGCACCAATGTCTTCACAACTTCAATCAACTAATGTCTTCAAGTCTTCTCCACTTGAAAGCTTCACTTTCTTCACTACTAGTCACTATTGCCAGTTTCTCCTATCTTCACTATTATCCAACACTACTTTTTCACTTCAACTTCCACTACACACTTACAATAATTCTAGATTCTACAACTAAATCTAGCAAACTAATACATACACCTTATTCACCAAAGTATGAAAGATCAACAAGATGAAACAACTAAACAACTTAGATAGCAAGATGATACTAAGTTGTAATACTTCTAGTAGAAGTATTCTTCTCTTTGCACTTGAGTGTTGAGGCTTGAATCACTTTGAAACAAAGATCAAAGTATATAAGATCAAAGGATTTTTAGAAGATGGAGAGGGATGTTTAGATCAGAAAGTTTTTAGTGCAAAAAGGTGAGGAAAATGTGTAAAATGATCCAATATTTATAGGGCCAGATTTTACTGTTCGGGAGCGTGCCGGTCCCATTAATTATAGGCCGGTCCCTTTAGTCATTAAGGGGGCCGCCTAGTAAAATTAAGGGGGCCGCCCTCCTGAACGTTTGAAAAGTTTTTCTGGATAAAATTTGCCCTTTTTGGTTGGAAATTTGAAATCACATCTTTGTGGTTTAATATAGCATTACCAAAAATGATTTACAAATATAAATAAAATGTTTATATCATTTTAAAAGATGTTATGTCTTAAGACAAAATTTCCTTTGATCTTGTAATACATTAAACACTTTGTTTATCCGTACCTTAAGTGATTTAATGGTAAAGATGAGTATTTACTACTAAATACTTGTTTATGTCATAATCTTTGGTTTGATAAGTTTAGGTTTTGTGATTATCAAAACATAGAGATATCGAAAGATATGAATAACGTTTTTTGTCATTTATTTATATCAACAAGTTCGGATCTTGGTCTTCATCATCTCTCTGACGTTTCAGCTTGTCGGCCTCAGTGCTGCAAGATTCTTTAGACATCTTGGCTCGTAAAGCTTCCCACACTTTGATATCTTCAGGTGTCATGGTGGTTTTACTTGCCAATATGTTGAAGAGCTGAGCCTCTAACTCATTTGCTGTCAACTCTTGTTGTAGAAGAGGTGTCTTGTCAGCTCAGAGAGTGAAAGAAGTAGTTCTAATCACTTTCTTGACAGTCTATTCAGCAATCTTAGTAAGTTCGTCCTTCATCGGCTTCAGCAATTCTTTCAATTCTGCCACTAGGTGTTGTTCCATGTATTGAGTTGCTTGAGCAGCCAAAGTAGCTTCCATATCTTCTTGTACATCTTTGGCTAAGAAGGCGTCAACTTTTGTATTCATTTCCTGAACAGTCGTCATTTGCTTGGTTAACTCAGCAACTTGGTTAGCCAGTGATTCAACTTGTGTTTCTAGCTTGTTTTTCTTCTTGTCTCGAACTCTCTTAACTGCCCTCTTGATCAATTTTGATGCAGCTGAGGCTTCAACTTTGGAAGGTTTCATGAGAGATTCGTCATGTGTAGGTTGTGATGCCGGAGGTGATGATTGTGTTGATTCAATGTTGGTGGTTGTGTCTTTATCATCTCCTTTAGGTGATTCGGGTTTATCCTTAGTCACTTCTGTCTTTTCTGCAACTGTAGCTTCTTCAGCCCTTAGTCTTTGCTCTTCTGCCAGTAGGTCAGCTTCTGCCTTTTGTCTTAGTTTTTCTGCAATTCTAGCTTCTTCTTCTTTTCTTTTCTTTGTTTCTTCTTGAAGCTTTAATTCATCGGCAAGTTTAGCTGCCTCTTTAGCTTTCCTACTTTCCTCCATTCTAATGGCTTCTTCCAGTTTTGCCTGTTTGATAGCTTCAAGCCTTGCCTCTTCAGCTTCTTCGTTTCTCTTGAGCTCTTCCTCTTGAGCCTTTCCTCTAGCCTCCATCTCTTCCATAGACATAAGATGTGGAATATCTGTGTCCATATGGTCTTCCACATCATCGTCTCCTCTTTCTAAAGCATTCTGCATCTCTACGTCTTCAGGTGTAACATTGGGAGATTCGTAGACTATTAAATCAGCAGTGGTTCCCGTTTCCTGAGTTTGAGTCAACTGGAGTGGACTCAGGGATGCTGCTAGACCCGCCTGCTTCATGAATGCTGCTCGATCCTCTAGCCTCGGTTGTTTGAGTAAACAGAGGTGGCGGAGGTTGATCAGCTTGTAGGGAGTCGATTTTGCTGTGGAGGATACCTAACTTGAGTGCTCGTTCATTTTCTTCTTCCATAGATAAACCAATGTTAGTGAGAGCCTCTTCTTGTTGTTCCTGTTCGGCGGTCATCGGTTCCTTCAACTTTTTACCCCTTAACCGTTCTTCTTCCAACTTAGCATCCTCTTCAGTTAACGGTCTTTGAATTGTTTCTTTTTCAATTTGATCAACAAATTCATCAATGTTTTTGTCCCAATCTTCTAGAGACATGTACAGATCGTCTAGATTGTCATCCGGTTTGTTGTAAGCTTCGCTGTAAATTGGACCTCTATCAGATTCTGTTTCTGAGTCGGATGGTTTTGGAGAAGGTGATGGTGTGGGTTCAGGAACTGGTTCAGGGATTGGTTTCTTGGCCGGTAATCTGATCTTGAGAGTTCTCTTGTGAGGCTGTTTGGTAGTCTTTGTAGAGCTTTCGGAGCTGCCAGACTTACTTCCTCTCTTTCCCTTTTTCTGCATGAACGATTGTAGAGGGATTTCGTCCAAGAACCCAACTTTGTCTTCTTTGATAGCTTGGACATAGTACTTGTAGTTCGAGCATTTCTTAACTTTCTCATTCAGGAGGCACTCGGGAAGTATCTTTCCTTGCTTACGTGTACTAGTTTGAAGTCTTTTAATTTGCCTAAGAGTAGACTCATTTCTGAATGTGTTCTTGTCTTCATCATCCAGTCTTTGAGGAATGTCATCATACTCACGAAGGAAGCTTTCAATGAGCAGCTTGGTGTAGCGAACAAATGGAATGTTTGCAGTTCTGTGTTGAATGTGCCACAATATATCTTCCCAGATAATGCTAGCAAAGTCCACCTTCTTGACATTTGCCATAGACCAGAAAAGTTTCAGATGCTGGAGTTTGGGGTGTTCGTGACCGGTATCTCTGCCAGACATGGACTTGGCTATAAGGATATACATGGTTCTCCATGGTTGTGGAAGATTCCTTGTGTTGACCTTAGAGTGTCTAGTCACGACTTCGGCTGACTCATCGTAATCAATATCTCGTAGCCATTCAATCAACTCTTCTTCATTAGGAATTTGGTCGTACTTGATGAGTGCTCAAACACTCATCATTTTTGGTCAAATCTGAACTGCAAAACATACAAAAACACTTAGAAATGCATCATAATACTGAAAATATTTCAAAATTGTGTTTTATATGTTTTAGATGCAAAATGAGCAAAAACAAATGAAAAACGTACAAAGTTTGCAAAATTGGCAGTTTCAGTCCCTCAACTTTCATAAAATGACAAAACTAGTCCCTGGTCATTCAAAATATGGAAAATTATCACCAAAGGTCCTTTTACAATCATAAGTTGTCATATTTTGTCCTTTGGTGAAAAATTGGAAAAGTTTCAGAAAATTACGAAATTAGTCCCTGGAGTTTCAAACTTTGGCAGATTTGGTCCCTGGTGGGATATTTTTGGAAGAAAAATCATTTTGGGTCCTTGGGAAGTTACAAAAGTCATTTTTGGTATTTGGGTAAAATGTTTGTGGAAATTAAATGTTTGGTCCCTCAAGTTTGGCAACTTGTCACATTTGGTCTCCGGGAATTTTAAAAAGTGGAAAATATTATTTATGGTCCTTGGGTTATTACACTATGGCAAGTTTGGACCCTTGAGTTAAGTTTGGAAAAGTGACATTTTCAGCCCTCATGTTTCAGATTTTACATGTATGGTCCTTGTGATATAAAATTAACAAACCAAATGGACCTTTGTTTTATTTAACACAAAACACAAACAAACCCAAAAACCACCCCTGATCCATGAACCCCCCAAGCCCAAAACATAAAACCGCCCCCCCCCCCCATTTTTAATACTTCCCTGGCTTTGACCACAGTCAAACCTCACCCCCAGTTACTATTCATCACCCCTAACCTCCATTAACACCCCTAATTATCAGGGTACTTTGCTCCCCCTCTCCTCCATTTTCCTCACCAACCTTCAATTAATTCTCACCTACACCCAACCAAACCCCCCTCCTCATTAAATTCTCACCAAACACTCCCCAACTGCCAAATCCTTTTTTCCCGCCAAAGAAGTTTTGAACGGCTGAGATCATTTCAAGCTATCCAAGGGTCAATTCTGAAGTGGGAAAGGTTCCAGTGGGTCCCACAAACTCTCAAAGTCAATATAAAACAAGTTTGAAGCAGAAGTGCAAGAGTATGTAGGAGTAGTGTAACTTTAGGGCACGTATTAGTGTAATTTAGCTTCTTAGTTGTAATTTTCATTTAAATTAAGTTGTATTCAGTTATTTTTATGTAATGTAAGCTTTCTCAACACTCAATTTCAAGTATTGTTGTTAAAATCTGAATTTGCAATTTTTCAGTTAAAAGCTCAATTATTTCAATATTGTTTATTGTTGTTAACTAATGACCCAGCATGCTTATTTAAGCTTACTTTAAGGTTTTTCAATACCTTCAAATCAGTTAACTAAGTTTTAGGTCAAAAATCTTAAAAAAGGCAAAAATATTCAAATAGTCCATGATCAACAGTGGAAATGCAAAGAGAAGATGGAAGAAGATGTGGTTGGATTGCTTTGGTTTACAAACCTCAAGGGAGGTTTAGGATAGGATTGAAGACTAGGTGTTTGATTTTGAGCTCACTTGATCCACTTGTAAGCTAATTTTCAAGTTTCATCACATTTACTGTAGCATAAGTATGTTTTACTATTTTTCATTGTCATTCAGTATTTTGAGCTTATTTGATGTTAGTATAGCTTAAGTATTTAGTTTCATAGCTTAATCTTTTGATTTGCTTCACAAACCTTCAAAACTGTTTCCTATAGGGGTGTTTGGGTTAAGCACTGTGCCTGTGATTTTGTTGTTAGTTGGGTGTTGATTTGATACTTGCAATTCACCTTAGGATAACTTAACTCAAATAAAGCTACAAATTCAGTCCCTTGGTGTCCAATAGTCAAAATCCCACTCATAAGCCCTCAACTGTCCAACTTTTAGGACAGTTGGTTTCCAACTCACCCAAACCCTTTCCCTAGTTGTAATTAGTGGTTTACATAAAAAGTCAAAATGGTTCATATCAGATTTTTCCAAAACTTGTGGGAATTTTATTTAATTTTGTGTTTGAATTGAAGACTTGAAATTTGTTTCACTTTGTTGTCTACCAGCTTAATTTTAAGATCCCATAGCTTCTATAATTTTGTGAATTTTGTGTGGGGCCCACCATCACCCCAAAGTCACTTGCAGGGGGAGGTCATCCCCTGCACCAGCAGATACCACCCTACCACCACCACTTTGGTGGTGGTTTCTGACCACCTCAGTGGGTCCCATAGCCCCATATTTGTTCCTTTCAACCCTCCCCCTGGTAGGCTTCTAATATTGACCCTTGGTTTGACCTAAAACCCTGTGGACCCCATATAAGACCACCCATCTTTCCTGTCCCATTTCTGTGCAGCCAAGGAGTTTGGAAATTGCTTATTTGGCTTTTCCAGCTTATTTAATAAGCTTTAATTGTTGTTTTAACTTCATTTAAGTCCCTTGAGTTTGTTTGATCCTAAATCCACCCCTGGTTCTCAGCTCAAAGCTTATTTCAAGCTTATAGCTTAGACAGTTGACCAAAGTCAACTGTCCAAGAAATAAGCACTTGTTGTGCTTATTTTTGAGTTCCACAAAGTTTGTTTTTACAAAAGTTTTTCATTTTTAGGTGTAAAACAAGTTACCAAAAGAAAAATCCAGAAAATCAAAAATTAATTTTAAGTGATAGTTTCTATTTAATTTAATTTAAATTTTAATTTTCATTTTTATATTTTTATTAAGAACTTAGCATTTTTATATTTTTCTTAATTTCCTTTCATATTAAAGTATTTTTTGTAATTTTCTCAGATTTTTATTTTATCATTTGGTATTTATTAGATTTAATATTAGTTTAATTAATAATTAATCAATAATTAAGTTTTAAATATCATAATTAGTTTTTATTAAGTAAGACCTAGTTTTTATACTTTTCCTAGCTTTTATATAACATAATATAATTTTAGGAATTTTTCTATAATTTTTACTGTTCATTTGCTATTTTTTATAATTTAAAATAGTTTAATTAGGTAATTAATATTTAATTAGTAATTAATTAATATAAAATTCACAAAAAGACAAAAATACGTATTTTTAGTTTTAAAACTTATTTTTAGTTATTTTATAATTTTTGAATTTTATTTTTATTTTTCTTGTATTAAATCAATATTATATTGCATTTAAGTATTTTAAATATTAATAACAAGTATTAAATAGTATTTAATTAATATTAAATTATTAAATAGTGTAAAAATTTATTTTCTTTTTCTAAAAATTTTCTTTTATCTTTTAGTTTGTAAAAAAGTCATTTTCACCCCCTGGGGGTTTTCAGAATTCAGTTTTCACGTTTTATTTTGTACGTTTACGTTTTATTTAAACGTGAACGTACGCGTTTTACGTTTTAAACATTTCTGGTTTTTCCTACTTCCCTGTCTTATTCATATAGCTTATTTAAGCTATTTCATTGTAGATCCCTTAGTTCAGATCAATCACAAACACCTTTCCATCCAAATTCACCCGATCACAAACCCGTTTGATAACCATCCACACCTCGTCGGGACATAACGACCCAGGGAAACCACTATATTCCGCGGAGCATTGACTCTGAGCAGTTTGACCTTGTTGACCATCACCTGGTCAATTTAGGTTGACCGTTTGGAGCCAATCAAATTTTGGCGCTGCTGTCGGGGAGGTTGTGTGCGTTTTCTAAACGGTTTTTCTGATTAGTGATTTTGGAATTCGTTCCATTGTACATTTATCCATCCTTTGTTCATATTTTCTTATTATCAAAACAAAACCGTTCACGAAAAAATTTTAAACTCAGTTTTCAACGAACACAAAAACATTTTCTTTATCATTTGTAGAAAATGTCTTTCCAAAAACCCAAAAATATTCACCTTTACCCTCTTACATCTTTGATTCTTCATCCCTACCCCTCCCAAAACTTTTGATTCTTTCTATGTCTCATCCACACCTTCTTATTTGCCATTGGTGTGGTAATCCTTATAATGGTGGCAATTGCCCCAGTTGTGGCATGGTAGAGTCAGGAAACGGGTCTGTCTATAACCAGAATCCCTATTCCTACCATGACACGACTGATTCATTCCATCAGTTACCACACCATGAGACTCAGCAGTTTTACTGTTGTGAGTACTGTGGTGGTTCACACTACAGTTCTGATTGTCAATCGGGAAACACGCTTGTCTATGAGCAGTTTCCTGATAACAATTATAACTCAAGCACATACAACCCACAGCCACATCAGTTTCACTGTTGTGATTACTGTGGAGGTCCACACTCTAGCTCGGATTGTCAAACAAGGAATCCACTTCCTTGTAACAATTACGACTATTTGTTTTCAGACCCACCTCCATAGTACCAAATGATCCAAGCAACTTCTCATGATACTGAGCAAGACCTTTTACTAAAGGCTCTTGATATATTGAAAGAACTTAAGGAGGAGTTGGTTACTACACCATTTCAAGACTCTCGTGAGAAATCAATGGCAGAATTACTTGCTGAAGAACGAGAGGCTAGAAACGAATTGAGCATGGAAGAATTGCTAGTCTTAGAACAAGCAGCTATAACACGTGCCAAATTTCGTCAAGCTGCTCTTCTAGACTGTGATGATGATAGTGATAATGAGGACACCCTTGATATCCTTCAATTTTATAAGGGTTCCTCAGATTCATCATTTGTGATTCCTCCCATTGAAAATCAGGGAGAAAATAATGAGATGGAGAAATTACGAGCAGAAGATCAAATGGAACTTGTACAATCCATGAATGCTAGCTCCTCTCATCTCCCTCAGTCTGTTGTTATCACACCCGAAGTTCACACTCACTCTCTAAACATGGGGGATGAGCATCTTAGCACTGTTCCTAATAAGGAATCGGACGAATTAATAAAGTATAGTGTTGAGATCCTTGTCCCAATCCCGAGAGAGTCACAAGGGACTTTTGATCATGTGTGTGATATTCCTTCCACCCCTAATAATCCAAATGATCAAATTGAGACTGTCTCTGATTCTAGTGATGATTGTTTATCCTATGGAGACATTGAGTATGTTGATGCATCCTTTCCCCACTCTAATGTTGACTTTCTTCTCGAGGAGTTCGCCGATGAACTCACTCACACCAATCCACTTCTATCGGGATGTGATGATGATCTCTTTGATTTCGAAGATAATATGGAAGAAGTCGAAGCATTCCTTGCTCTAGATAGTTCAACTTCGTATGAAGTTGATGATAACTATCTTGATTCTGAGGGGGATATTCTGTTCCTTGAAAGTTTATTGAATGATGATCCATCACTCAATTCCTATCTCAATACCGGGCTTAGTGAATCAAACACTGATGAAAAGTCTTTATCTTATGGAGACATCGGTGATATTGATGAAATACCTTCTGAGCCCACCATTGATCACCTTATCATGACTCCTCCGGAGTATGATAGCCCGGGGGGAGATACACTCAACCATGAGAATTTGCAAATTCACACCCACCCTCCCGGGATGTTTTTGAGCTTAATCCTTGAAATCCAAACTCAGGCTAATGAGCCTGCTCTAGAGGTGCTTTCCTCTCTTCTTCACTCCTTTGGGAATGAAGACACTATATTTGATCCTGGCATTTCATGTATCATTATCTTGAGCCGGTATTATATCTCATCGGTGTGGAACTTTTACGTGCTTCATATGTTTGTCCAAACATTTTGAATGAAAGTCCGATGGAGATTACTTCTTCCACATCATGCTTCCCCAAGGACAATTGAATTCGAGGTCAAGTCAAGCTAGCGACTCGGTAAACAAAAATAGTATCATGCTTATAGGGTTTTCACCCTAAGTGTGGGGGAGTCCCCCATGATATGGTTACAAATGAAGTGAAAATACAAAATGGTGTTTTCCACGCTTAGCTTGTAATGTTGCCCTTTTACGTTCAAAATGTCGGCATAATAGCCGGGACTTTGAATATTGAGGACAATATTCATTCTAAGTGTGTGTGTGTGTGTGTGGGGGGGGGGGGGAGGGGGGGGGGGGGTATTTCGCTATTCTAGCGAATTTTATCACATTTTACTATCTTATATCCCTGTTTTTGGCCAAAATTTCAAAACTTTTTTAAAAACATTTTCACTGGTGCTTCAAAATTTTTGTGGTTATCAGTCCGCCTTGTCTAAACGACAAAAGGATTGGCTAATCCAGGAGCAAACGGCTCTTGGTAAAGACATCTCAAATCCGTTGATGGCTTGCAATTTGCCCAAAATTGTATGGTACCTCAACTCGCCATATCCTAAAACGCGAATGAGTTGGCTAGCCTGCAAGATTATGGCTTGTGGTAAAGGCAGTGGAAAATCCATAATTGGTAATCAGCTCACGAAGATGTTGACTTTGTCCATCAAGAGTTGGCTAGTCCAGAAGCAAACGGCTTTTGGTAAAGACTAATCAAATCCGTTGACAGCTGGTGGTTTGCTCAAAATCACACGGTTATCAGGTGTACCACAGTTCTTACATCTGGCTACTCCAGAAGTGATGGCTTTTGGTAAAGAGTTTAAAATCCATCAAGTTTTCAAAACAGTTTATTGCTAGGGACTAGCAATAGTTTAGTGTGGGGGATTGATGAGTGCTCAAACACTCATCATTTTTGGTCAAATCTGAACTACAAAACATACAAAAACACTCAGAAATGCATCATAATACTGAAAATATTTCAAAATTGTGTTTTATATGTTTTAGATGCAAAATGAGCAAAAACAAATGAAAAACGTACAAAGTTTGCAAAATTGGCAGTTTCAGTCCCCCAACTTTCATAAAATAACAAAACTAGTCCCTGGTCATTCAAAATATGGAAAATTATCACCAAAGGTCCTTTTACAATCATAAGTTGTCATATTTTGTCCTTTGGTGAAAAATTGGAAAAGTTTCAGAAAATTACGAAATTAGTCCCTGGAGTTTCAAACTTTGGCAGATTTGGTCCCTGGTGGGATATTTTTGGAAGAAAAATCATTTTGGGTCCTTGGGAAGTTACAAAAGTCATTTTTGGTATTTGGGTAAAATTGTCACAACTCGTAAATTCTGGTCTTTTCCCGAACTTTCATATTTACTATTCATCGGTTACTATTCATCGATCACTATTCATCATTTTACTATTCATCATTTTTGAGGTCAGTTTGATATTCTGAGAAGCGTTTTAAAAATTTTACTATTCATAAAACACTATTCACCTCCGGAGAAAATTTGTCATTTATACGTGGGTTGCGTCATTTTTGTAAACGTACGATTTTTAATCTAAGAAACGTTATCTTATGAACTAATATTTTGAATATTGATCCGACACTCCCAACTATGGTCCTAAGACATTTTTACACTCATTATAATGATACAAAAATTATAAAATTCATTTATCCGTTATTTTGGAAATTTATTTAATTCGTATCATACGTCTAATATAATTACGACGGTTTTCTTAAAAACTAAACGATAATCATCCAAACACCCAATACTTGTACCCAACATATTTTTACAAATTTTATGACTTTATTATGTTCCGAATAACTTTGATAAAATTTATTTCTAGCAAACCCGGTACCCGATAAAACCTAAAACCAACTAATACTACACATTCTTACCATTAACTCTCTAAATAATTACCCAACACAAACCCACTTTTCTCTCCTTTGTGAACCGGCCCCCCCCCCCTCCTAAGCCATCTAATGAGCTAATCTCACCAACTCAATTTAATGTTTACCAAACTTTTGTCTCTAGATATATAATAAACTTTTCATCCATTTTTATCACTAAAAATCATTTTTACTAAACACAAGCAAACTTTTTCTCTCTTTTCTCTTAAGGGTGGATCGAACTAGGGTGTTCAAGGAGCAAGGAGAATAAATTTTCCAAGATCAAGCCATTTTATTGTTCCTTTTGTTGTCTTTGTTTGAGTTTTGTATTAAAAACTCAAGGTTTCTTTGGTTTTTCATCATCACAAGCTCACTAATCTTTCTTGTAAGTTGTCAAACTCTTGTTCATCATTTCTTCATGTTATTTTTATGGTCATATGATTTTATACAAGGTTTACATGCATATGTTAGTATATACCACTCATTTATATATATATAACTTTTGAACTCTAGAAATGGATTATAGTTAGATCCTTGTTAGATCCACTTGGTTTATGATGTTTAGGAACCCATGACACCCTAAGAAGGTGTATGGTAAGATTAGACTAGATTTGTGGTGATTGAAAGTGGTTTTGTTGAAGTTGAAACAAGTTTGAAACTAGGAAAATGATTTTTGAAACAATATATTAACCTACTGTCCTTAAAATGAAAACGTGGCCAACTCAGCGGGTTTGGGGTAACTTTTGACCAAATATTTAGAAAATACATTCCGAGACGGAACTATGGCCGAAAACGGGGATAAAAACGAGTTTATAACGAAGGAGATATGAATTTTTCAATATTAACGACGAAAACTATTTTCTGAAAACTGCATGCTGTTTGACAGTTTTCGACGGGCAATTAGAGGCGTTAAACGTAACCTAGAGGAGCCGAGCTATTGAAAATATATTAGTATATACTAAAACGAATCCGTGGATATAAAGAACGAGTAAAATGAGCTTAAAACGACCAAGATATACACTTTTGAAACTAGGCGAACTATATATATATTTGACAACTTCTAATAGCACATATTCTCTTAAGTTATGGAAACACTATAAATCAACGCCAACACTTATTTTCAAACTACGAGTGGTATAGGCTTCATGTGCATGTACATTCATCGCATCCCCTCATAATTTAAGTAGATCGTATCATTCGTTCATTATAGGTCGCGGTTAGAGATCGAACTTCATTTCTATGTATCCACTTTTGTCGTCATTGCTATCGCTTCGAGGTGAGTCATAGCCCCTACTCTTTTAAATTGTTTTGTTAACTTTTTGGGGGAGAATACATGCTCGTTTTTATATAAATTACTACTTGACTCTTTGACCTCATTTGACCTTATAACTTGTTTTGAACTATTGAACTTGACTTGACTTTTGAACTTGACTTAAACTTTTGACCCTAATGTACCGTACGTACTATGACCTAAAGTCTCGCCATTTTTGGTGGAGCGTGCAAAGTCTCACCTTATTGGTGGAGCGTTCTTAACCCTAAAGTCTCGCCTTATTGGTGGAGCGTGCTAAGTCTCCCATGTTCGGAGCGTTCTTAATCTTATATAATAGTTGTATGATGTACTGTTCGTACATTCGCATTGTTCGACGCCTATTAGTAGTATGGATAGCGCTATTTGAGGTCGGCCAACCTCTCGTCCACCATGTTACGGGACGCATATTATTTAATTAGGGGCTTTGCATGGCATACATTATTATATAGGTGGTGCTTATATTGTGACTTATTATTGACCACGGGTGCTTGACTACTAGACCTAAACTATATTTTAGCAGTGGGTTGTAAACACACAGGTTACAAGGCTCTTATGGCGGGACTTGTAACTGAGTGGATTTACGATGCCTTTGCTGTGTGATCACTTTTCTATATACTTTATTTGTTAAACAAACTCTATGAACTCACCAACCTCGTGTTGACACTTTAGCATGTATTTTCAGGTTTTAACTTATGGCACGCTACAGGAGGTTTTGGCAGGGCATGGCATGGTCATAGAAGACTCTGATTATTTATATGGGGACCGTTTTAAACTATTTTAAGGGCCTACTTCCGCACTACTTTCAACGATGTAAATTCAACATTTTGATTTAAACGATTTTATTCTAAATCTTTAAAGTGAAAACCATTTTTGTACTTGTGTTGTAATATCAATTGAGTTACACCCCAGCTACACGTATGCTTCCGCTGGACCCGATTTTGGGGGTGTGACAGATTGGTATCAGAGCTCTGGCTATAGCGAACTAAGTGTTTTTAAAACCTAGACTATAGCTACTTTTACGAAAACTTAACCCTATGACCGTCACATGCCTGCCTGCCAAGATGATGCCTCACTTGTGGTTTGTTGCTGACTTAGGTGATGAGATTTGTGTCTCATTATCTGGTATATTATATTCACTTATTCTAATTGATTTTTATCATTGTCTTTCACATAAGCATGTTCACGTATCATATATGTCACCCTGTTATGTTTCTCCCTGCATAGTTTCATCCTTTGACCTCGAGTTTGGTCACCTGCCTTAGTCTTTCTGTACGTCTTGGTAGTATAACTGAGCTGAGTATTTCAAAATTCATGGAACCTCGGTGGAATATAGACTAGTCACCTATATTCAACCCGGGATAGTGGGACATAGGCTGACTACCTATATCCGACTCAGAAATGAATTTTGCAACACTGAGAATGGTTATAATAAAATTCTGTCTGGATTGAATCCTCTACTCAATTTCCAAATGTTTCATTCATGTGTGTGTATACCCTCGTTGTCAGAACGCTTATACTTTTCATCACCTCGTAAGCCGCCGCCTGGAAGCACGTCAACTGGTCATTTCGTCTCATGAATCTTCACCATTATAACACTTCAGAGACCAACGTTAACTGAACTTCGGGACGAAGTTCCCTTAAGGGGTAGAGACTGTCACAACTCGTAAATTCTGGTCTTTTCCCGAACTTTCATATTTACTATTCATCGGTTACTATTCATCGATCACTATTCATCATTTTACTATTCATCATTTTTGAGGTCAGTTTGATATTCTGAGAAGCGTTTTAAAAATTTTACTATTCATAAAACACTATTCACCTCCGGAGAAAATTTGTCATTTATACGTGGGTTGCGTCATTTTTGTAAACGTACGATTTTTAATCTAAGAAACGTTATCTTATGAACTAATATTTTGAATATTGATCCGACACTCCCAACTATGGTCCTAAGACATTTTTACACTCATTATAATGATACAAAAATTATAAAATTCATTTATCCGTTATTTTGGAAATTTATTTAATTCGTATCATACGTCTAATATAATTACGACGGTTTTCTTAAAAACTAAACGATAATCATCCAAACACCCAATACTTGTACCCAACATATTTTTACAAATTTTATGACTTTATTATGTTCCGAATAACTTTGATAAAATTTATTTCTAGCAAACCCGGTACCCGATAAAACCTAAAACCAACTAATACTACACATTCTTACCATTAACTCTCTAAATAATTACCCAACACAAACCCACTTTTCTCTCCTTTGTGAACCGGCCCCCCCCCCCCCCCCCCCCCCCTCCTAAGCCATCTAATGAGCTAATCTCACCAACTCAATTTAATGTTTACCAAACTTTTGTCTCTAGATATATAATAAACTTTTCATCCATTTTTATCACTAAAAATCATTTTTACTAAACACAAGCAAACTTTTTCTCTCTTTTCTCTTAAGGGTGGATCGAACTAGGGTGTTCAAGGAGCAAGGAGAATAAATTTTCCAAGATCAAGCCATTTTATTGTTCCTTTTGTTGTCTTTGTTTGAGTTTTGTATTAAAAACTCAAGGTTTCTTTGGTTTTTCATCATCACAAGCTCACTAATCTTTCTTGTAAGTTGTCAAACTCTTGTTCATCATTTCTTCATGTTATTTTTATGGTCATATGATTTTATACAAGGTTTACATGCATATGTTAGTATATACCACTCATTTATATATATATAACTTTTGAACTCTAGAAATGGATTATAGTTAGATCCTTGTTAGATCCACTTGGTTTATGATGTTTAGGAACCCATGACACCCTAAGAAGGTGTATGGTAAGATTAGACTAGATTTGTGGTGATTGAAAGTGGTTTTGTTGAAGTTGAAACAAGTTTGAAACTAGGAAAATGATTTTTGAAACAATATATTAACCTACTGTCCTTAAAATGAAAACATGGCCAACTCAGCGGGTTTGGGGTAACTTTTGACCAAATATTTAGAAAATACATTCCGAGACGGAACTATGGCCGAAAACGGGGATAAAAACGAGTTTATAACGAAGGAGATATGAATTTTTCAATATTAACGACGAAAACTATTTTCTGAAAACTGCATGCTGTTTGACAGTTTTCGACGGGCAATTAGAGGCGTTAAACGTAACCTAGAGGAGCCGAGCTATTGAAAATATATTAGTATATACTAAAACGAATCCGTGGATATAAAGAACGAGTAAAATGAGCTTAAAACGACCAAGATATACACTTTTGAAACTAGGCGAACTATATATATATTTGACAACTTCTAATAGCACATATTCTCTTAAGTTATGGAAACACTATAAATCAACGCCAACACTTATTTTCAAACTACGAGTGGTATAGGCTTCATGTGCATGTACATTCATCGCATCCCCTCATAATTTAAGTAGATCGTATCATTCGTTCATTATAGGTCGCGGTTAGAGATCGAACTTCATTTCTGTGTATCCACTTTTGTCGTCATTGCTATCGCTTCGAGGTGAGTCATAGCCCCTACTCTTTTAAATTGTTTTGTTAACTTTTTGGGGGAGAATACATGCTCGTTTTTATATAAATTACTACTTGACTCTTTGACCTCATTTGACCTTATAACTTGTTTTGAACTATTGAACTTGACTTGACTTTTGAACTTGACTTAAACTTTTGACCCTAATGTACCGTACGTACTATGACCTAAAGTCTCGCCATTTTTGGTGGAGCGTGCAAAGTCTCACCTTATTGGTGGAGCGTTCTTAACCCTAAAGTCTCGCCTTATTGGTGGAGCGTGCTAAGTCTCCCATGTTCGGAGCGTTCTTAATCTTATATAATAGTTGTATGATGTACTGTTCGTACATTCGCATTGTTCGACGCCTATTAGTAGTATGGATAGCGCTATTTGAGGTCGGCCAACCTCTCGTCCACCATGTTACGGGACGCATATTATTTAATTAGGGGCTTTGCATGGCATACATTATTATATAGGTGGTGCTTATATTGTGACTTATTATTGACCACGGGTGCTTGACTACTAGACCTAAACTATATTTTAGCAGTGGGTTGTAAACACACAGGTTACAAGGCTCTTATGGCGGGACTTGTAACTGAGTGGATTTACGATGCCTTTGCTGTGTGATCACTTTTCTATATACTTTATTTGTTAAACAAACTCTATGAACTCACCAACCTCGTGTTGACACTTTAGCATGTATTTTCAGGTTTTAACTTATGGCACGCTACAGGAGGTTTTGGCAGGGCATGGCATGGTCATAGAAGACTCTGATTATTTATATGGGGACCGTTTTAAACTATTTTAAGGGCCTACTTCCGCACTACTTTCAACGATGTAAATTCAACATTTTGATTTAAACGATTTTATTCTAAATCTTTAAAGTGAAAACCATTTTTGTACTTGTGTTGTAATATCAATTGAGTTACACCCCAGCTACACGTATGCTTCCGCTGGACCCGATTTTGGGGGTGTGACAAAAATGTTTGTGGAAATTAAATGTTTGGTCCCTCAAGTTTGGCAACTTGTCACATTTGGTCTCCGGGAATTTTAAAAAGTGGAAAATATTATTTATGGTCCTTGGGTTATTACACTATGGTAAGTTTGGACCCTTGAGTTAAGTTTGGAAAAGTGACATTTTCAGCCCTCATGTTTCAGATTTTACATGTATGGTCCTTGTGATATAAAATTAACAAACCAAATGGACCTTTGTTTTATTTAACCCAAAACACAAACAAACCCAAAAACCACCCCTGATCCATGAACCCCCCAAGCCCAAAACATAAAATCGGCCCACCCCCCCCCCCCCCATTTTTAATACTTCCCTGGCTTTGACCACAGTCAAACCTCACCCCCAGTTACTATTCATCACCCCTAACCTCCATTAACACCCCTAATTATCAGGGTACTTTGCTCCCCCTCTCCTCCATTTTCCTCACCAACCTTCAATTAATTCTCACCTATACCCAACCAAACCCCCCTCCTCATTAAATTCTCACCAAACACTCCCCAACTGCCAAATCCTTTTTTCCCGCCAAAGAAGTTTTGAACGGCTGAGATCATTTCAAGCTATCCAAGGGTCAATTCTGAAGTGGGAAAGGTTCCAGTGGGTCCCACAAACTCTCAAAGTCAATATAAAACAAGTTTGAAGCAGAAGTGCAAGAGTATGTAGGAGTAGTGTAACTTTAGGGCACGTATTAGTGTAATTTAGCTTCTTAGTTGTAATTTTCATTTAAATTAAGTTGTATTCAGTTATTTTTATGTAATGTAAGCTTTCTCAACACTCAATTTCAAGTATTGTTGTTAAAATCGGAATTTGCAATTTTTCAGTTAAAAGCTCAATTATTTCAATATTGTTTATTGTTGTTAACTAATGACCCAGCATGCTTATTTAAGCTTACTTTAAGGTTTTTCAATACCTTCAAATCAGTTAACTAAGTTTTAGGTCAAAAATCTTAAAAAAGGCAAAAATATTCAAATAGTCCATGATCAACAGTGGAAATGCAAAGAGAAGATGGAAGAAGATGTGGTTGGATTGCTTTGGTTTACAAACCTCAGGGGAGGTTTAGGATAGGATTGAAGACTAGGTGTTTGATTTTGAGCTCACTTGATCCACTTGTAAGCTAATTTTCAAGTTTCATCACATTTACTGTAGCATAAGTATGTTTTACTATTTTTCATTGTCATTCAGTATTTTGAGCTTATTTGATGTTAGTATAGCTTAAGTATTAAGTTTCATAGCTTAATCTTTTGATTTGCTTCACAAACCTTCAAAACTGTTTCCTATAGGGGTGTTTGGGTTAAGCACTGTGCCTGTGATTTTGTTGTTAGTTGGATGTTGATTTGATACTTGTAATTCACCTTAGGATAACTTAACTCAAATAAAGCTACAAATTCAGTCCCTTGGTGTCCAATAGTCAAAATCCCACTCATAAGCCCTCAACTGTCCAACTGTTGGGACAGTTGGTTTCCAACTCACCCAAACCCTTTCCCTAGTTGTAATTTTAACTTAATATAGTCTTAATGTAGCTTATTACATGTTTTTCAGTCATTAAATTAAGCTCAAAGTTCAAATAAGTCAAATTAGTGGTTTACATAAAAAGTCAAAATGGTTCATATCAGATTTTTCGAAAACTTGTGGGAATTTTATTTAATTTTGTGTTTGAATTGAAGACTTGGAATTTGTTTCACTTTGTTGTCTACCAGCTTAATTTCAAGACCCATAGCTTCTATAATTTTGTGAATTTTGTGTGGGGCCCACCATCACCCCAAAGTCACTTGCAGGGGGAGGTCATCCCCTGCACCAGCAGATACCACCCTACCACCACCACTTTGGTGGTGGTTTCTGACCACCTCAGTGGGTCCCATGGCCCCATATTTGTTCCTTTTAACCCTCCCCCTGGTAGGCTTCTAATATTGACCCTTGGTTTGACCTAAAACCCTGTGGACCCCACATAAGACCACCCATCTTTCCTGTCCCATTTCTGTGCAGCCAAGGAGTTTGGAAACTGCTTACTTGGCTTTTCCAGCTTATTTAATAAGCTTTAATTGTTGTTTTAACTTCATTTAAGTCCCTTGAGTTTGTTTGATCCTAAATCCACCCCTGGTTCTCAGCTCAAAGCTTATTTCAAGCTTATAGCTTAGACAGTTGACCAAAGTCAACTGGCCAACAAATAAGCACTTGTTGTGCTTATTTTTGAGTTCCACAAAGTTTATTTTTACAAAAGTTTTTCATTTTTAGGTGTAAAACAAGTTTCCAAAAGAAAAATCCAGAAAATCAAAAATTAATTTTAAGTGATAGTTTCTATTTAATTTAACTTAAATTTTAATTTTCATTTTTATATTTTTATTAAGAACATAGCATTTTTATATTTTTCTTAATTTCCTTTCATATTAAAGTATTTTTAGTAATTTTCTCAGATTTTTATTTTATCATTTGGTATTTATTAGATTTAATATTAGTTTAATTAATAATTAATCAATAATTAAGTTTTAAATAGCATAATTAGTTTTTATTAAGTAAGACCTAGTTTTTATATTTTTCCTAGCTTTTATATAACATAACATAATTTTAGGAATTTTTCGATAATTTTTACTGTTCATTTGCTATTTTTTATAATTTAAAATAGTTTAATTAGGTAATTAATATTTAATTAGTAATTAATTAATATAAAATTCACAAAAAGACAAAAATACAAATTTTTAGTTTTAAAACTTATTTTTAGTTATTTTATAATTTTAGAAATTTTATTTTTATTTTTCTTGTATTAAATCAATATTATATTGCATTTAAGTATTTTAAATATTAATAATAAGTATTAAATAGTATTTAATTAATATTAAATTATTAAATAGTGTAAAAATTTATTTTCTTTTTCTAAAAATTTTCTTTTATCTTTTAGTTTGTAAAAAAGTCATTTTCACCCCCTGGGGGTTTTCAGAATTCAGTTTTCACGTTTTATTTTGTACGTTTACGTTTTATTTAAACGTGAACGTACGCGTTTTAAGTTTTAAACGTTTCTGGTTTTTCCTACTTCCCAGTCTTATTCATATAGCTTATTTAAGCTATTTCATTGTAGATCCCTTAGTTCAAATCAATCACAAACACCTTTCCATCCAAATTCACCCGATCACAAACCCGTTTGATAACCATCCACACCTCGTCGGGACATAACGACCCGGGGAAACCACTATATTCCGCGGAGCATTGACTCTGAGCAGTTTGACCTTGTTGACCATCACTTGGTCAATTTAGGTTGACCGTTTGGAGCCAATCAGTACTCTTCATCTGGACCAAGTTCAGGTAAACCTAGAACGCCACGAAGAATATCTTTGTCCACCGTGACTTGTCTTTTGTGAAGCATGCATGTGAACAATTCTTCTCCAAGGTCCAGTTGAATAGTATGCCAGAACTGGTGGATGTAGAAACAGGCAACTGATGCTGATTTAGAGAGCAGGATTTTGTACGGGTGATAGACTAGAGCATCCATAGCTACAATGCAAGATGATTCATTGCATGTGAATTTGTTGAAGTTGACCCTTAAGTTGTTCTTTCCAATCTTTCTGGAGTAATCTTCGGGAAAGGTTTCTTCCCATGTGAGCTTGGGTTCAGGTGCAAGTGCTTGTGGGATGTTAGCTGATTGGGCCATCTGGATGATCATACACAAACATACACATTGCAATAATATCATTTGTTAGCACATTTGTTAATATACTTGTTTATGCATGAATGGATTGATCAGTGGGTGTTTTTGTTGATCAAAGTGTTGATATATACTAAACTTTGTATATTTGATGTTAAAACTTAGTTGAAACTGATAACAAACAAGTTACAATATAAGTTATCAAATACAAGAGATTACACAATTGAAAGTTTACAACACTTAGACAAATTTCAAGGAAATAGACAATGTTACGCGTAAGATTATGAATCGTACACATAACATTTCTTATGCGTAAGAAATTATATTATGCGTAATTCAATAATTTACGCATAACGCATATCTTATGCGTAAGCTACATCTTATGCGTAGAATAAATTCTTTAGCGTAAGATATAAACTTTTAGCAAAGGTTTGAACCTTATGCGTAAAATATAACTCATGCGTAAGTATTGACTTATGCGTAAGAAAGAACTTATGCGTAAGATATTAAGTTCTGCGTAAACATTGTCTTGTCCAAGACAAGTTTATCAAACTGTCGAATCTTACGCGTAAGATGAGTTCATCTTTTAGTAACATGTTAAGCATCATCTAAGGATCATATCCCACCACTAATTACAAACACAATCACTCTAAACCTTATGTACTAATCTTACGCAAATCCTAACTCTATTTTCAACGATCTAAACAAACTGGGGCGTTAGATCTTTATGAAATTCAAAACCATTGTTTAAAATCATAATCAGAACATTTTTGCACTTACAGATTGGATGAAAAACGATTGGATTTGCAGAATGATTTTGGATCGTTGATGAGTTTGGTGTAGATAGTAAATGTGTTTTGCAGGTGGTAGTAAATGCTAGGGTCAAACGACTTTTGACTAAGGGTTAATACAACTTTAACTAAATGTCACAAATGGTCCCTTAACCTTAAAGTATTTATCACATATAATGCCTAACTAACTCATGTTAAACCATTACTTAACTCCTTTAAGCGTAATAAAAGAACAACTAGGATAATTTTACTCCCCCTTGACCTTAGACTGATGTCTTGTAATTTTTGAAAAATTTATTTTAATTAGTCAAAGAGAGTAACCCGAAAAGCCTTTTTAAGCATCACTTATATTACAACAAATAAAAAATGTTTTTGGTAAAATGCAAGTACGAAAGTAAATATTTTGAGAAATTTTAAAATACTTTACCTCCCCCTCAACACTTGTTTTTGTAATATTTTAAGACATTTTATAAAAAATAGTGTTGAAAAGAGTGGTTTGTACTTGCATTTTTTTTGAAATAATAAAAGAGTAGAAAAAAGAAAAATCTTTTTGTGTTTTTGTTTATAGTAAAAAATGTTTACAAGGATAGGTTTGATGTTTGACGATCATTTGTGTTTTAAAAACTTTTCCAGATCATCTGGTGTCAAACATCGCATACCAATTTGGTGGACTAAATCAGCAAACCTTGTTGGAGGTAATGCTTTAGTGAGTAAGTCTGCCAACTGGTACTCAGTTCCCACAAAATATAATTCAACTGTACCCTTTTCGACATGCTCCTTGATGAAATGATATCGGAGATCGATGTGTTTGGATTTGCAGTGATGGACTGTGTTGCAGGAGATTGCAATGGCACTTTTGGAATCACAGTAGATTGGAATCTTATTGAATAGGTTGCCATAGTCTTTAAGCTATGATCTCATCCAAATGACTTGAGCACAACAAGCAGACATAGCTACGTATTCAGATTCTGTTGATGATAGTGATGTGCAGTCCTGCTTCTTTGATTGCCAAGATACATGCTTATCTCCAAGAAACTGTAAGCCACCTGATGTACATTTTCGCGTGTCTAAGCATCCTACATGGTCAGCGTCTGAAAAAGCTATTAGTTCAAAACCAGAATCCTTCGGATACCAGATCCCCAAATGGATGGTTCCCTTTATGTATCGAAGGATTCTTTTTGCCTCATTGAGGTGTTTTTCAGTTAGTTTAGACTGATATCGCGAACATATATAGACAACAAATACAATATCCGGTCTGCTAGATGTGAGATACTTGAGGGACCCAATAATACTTCGGTATTTGGTAGGGTCAACAGGAGTCCCATGTATGTCAACATCTAGTTTTGTTGAATTGGCCATAGGTGTATTCGTTGTATCACAGCTTTGCATTCCGTGTTTCTTTAAAATCTCAAGAGCATATTTGGACTGATTTAGAAAAATTACACGGGGTGATTGATGAACTTGTAGTCGTAGAAAGAACGTAAGTTCACCCATCATGGACATTTCGAAATTATCTGTCATTAATTTTGCAAAATCCATTAAGTAAATTTTGTTGGTTGAAGCAAAAATAATGTCATCGACATAAATTTGAACGATTAATAAGTCCATCCCGTATGTTTTTGTAAACAGTGTTGGATCTACCGAGCCTAGAGTAAAATCATTAGCCAATAGGAATTTAGAAAGCTTATCATACCACGCCCTGGGGGCTTGCTTGAGACCGTAGAGAGACTTCTTAAGCTTGTAGACATGATTGGGATGTTCTGGATCAACAAAACCTTCAGGTTGACTGACATAAACCACTTCATGGAGTTGACCATTCAAAAAAGCCGTTTTCACGTCCATTTGGTAAACAATCATATTCCGATGAGCAGCAAATGCTAAGAAGATCCTTACAGCTTCAAGTCTAGCTACTGGAGCAAATGATTCTTCAAAATCGATTCCTTTTTCTTGAGAGTATCCTTTTGCTACCAAGCGGGATTTGTTGCGTATGACAGTTCCTTCTGCATCCAGTTTGTTTTTCCAGATCCATTTTAATCCAATGACAATGATTCCTTCTGGTTTTTCAACCATTTCCTAGACTTCTAATCTTTGAAAGGATTCGAATTCTTCTTGCATAGACTCAATCCAGTTTTCATAAGTCATAGCTTCTTTGACGTTTTTACGCACGGTTTCACAAACTGTGAGTGCGTAAATGCAAGTTTCACCGTCTGTGTGAAGGCGTTGTCTTGTCATAATTGGTGCATCTGGATGGCCAATAATTTGAACTAAGGGGTGATCTCTAGTCCATTCGTGTGTCGAATGATGAAGTTGATAAGTATCTCGCAAGTGAGCAGGACCCAAATTGCGTGTAGATGACTCAGCAATGTCGGGGACAGGTGGAGCCGGTGCAAATGGGTTGATGAACTGTTCTGGGTTATGCTCTGCGGTTTGTGGAACTGATAGAGGTGTGGAGTCTCTAGCTGAGTGTTGTGAGTTGGACCCGGTTTGTTCTGTTGTTGTAGGTGATATGATTGGAGGACCGTCTCTTCCAATAGTACTAGTAGTTTGTTGAGGTGTATCAGGTACTTGATGTTGATCAAGATGTGCAGCGGAATTTGGTGTGGCCTCAGATGGACGGTTAACAATCGTATCATCAAACAATGGAGCAAACAAGGTTTCCACTTCTTGATGGGAGAGTGACAACGGTTCAGCCGAAGATTCCGGAAAGTTTAGACGGTTGGATGCGGGTCCTAAGCTGTTTTGCTCAGAAGCCATTTGAGTGAGTTCATCGAAATTAGCATGAATTGTTTCTTGGATTTCTCTGGTACGACGATTCCATATCCGAAAGCCTTTTGAATATTCACAGTATCCAATAAATATACCAATGTCAGCCTTTGCTTTAAGTTTACCTAGATCACCACGATCATTGATTGGATAACATAGAGCTCCAAATACATGAAAGTAACTGATGTTCGGTTTCCTTTTGTGAACAATTTGATATGGTGTTTGTTGATGGCGTTTTGTGATCATACAACGGTTTTGAGTGTAACATGCGGTTGAGACAGCTTCCGCCCATAAGTAATCTGGTAATTGAGCATTGATTAACATCGTTCGAGTTGCTTCCAATAACGTTCTGTTGCGTCTTTCGACTACTCCATTCTGTTCGGGTGTTCGTGGAATGGATGTTTGATGTTCAATTCCCACTTTCTCAAAATACGACCTTAGAGTCTGATTCTTAAATTTTGTTCCATTGTCAGTTCTAACAATTCTTACTGTGTTGTGTAGCTGAACTTGGATTTTTGTGAGAAAGGTGATGATCATTTGAGGCGCTTAATCTTTATTTCGAAGAAAATAAACCCAAGTCCAGCGAGAGTAATCATCAACAATTACTAAAATGTAGCGTTTACCGTTGATCGTTTGAACACGCATCGGACTACACAAATCCATATGAAGTAGTTGTAAAACATGATTAGTACTGTGTTCAGGTTTTGAGGGAAAGTGAGCACGGGTACTTTTACCTTGTTCACAGGCTGGACATAGGTGATCTTTGGCATAGCGGAATCTTGGAAAGCCTTCAACTAATTTGTGATGAGCGAGATCAGTCATTGTTTTGAAATTCAAGTGAGAAAGGCGTTTGTGCCATAACCATGATTTAGTCATTTCAGCTTTGGATAGAAGACAGATAGGAGATGAAGCGATCATGTCAGACATAGAAATTGTGTAAAGGTTAGTGCCACATTTGCCGGACATCAGATCGTTTCCTTGTAGGTCGCGAACAAAACAAGTTTTCTCACGAAAAGCAACTTCTAGATCCCCATCACAAAACTGACCGACAGAAAAGAGATTGTGACCCAAGCCTTCAACATAATATACTCTGCTAATTTCAATATTAATATTCACATAGTCTCCGTAACCCATGATTAAAGCGTATTGATCATTCCCGAATCTGACAGTTCCGATAAAGTTTGAGACAAAGTTAGTTAACAGTTTGAGATTGCCTGTCATATGTCGGGTGCAACCGCTATCAACAATCTAGAGAACGATCTTAACAACCTGCATCACAAATAGACGACAAAGATGGAACAGAAGTAAGGGTGGAACCCGAAGAAATGGTGGGTTCCTGTTGGTTAGAAACACAAGTATTCAACAGTTTAGGAATCCATTTAAAATTTGGTTTGTATTGTAACCAACGTTGCCAATTCCAACTAGTTTTTGTTTTGTTTTTTGTAAATACACTAGCTTTTGGCGTGTTCCTAGATTTGTTGATTTCTGCTCTAGGGTTAACTACAACATCATTTGAAACAGTAGTTGGCATTTTTCCTAAGATAGAATTAGAGGCAGTAGTGGGCCTAGAGAAAATGCCTGATCTACGTTTCTTGTGATGATGTAAGAGATTATTAGCTACACATTTAGTATGATCACCAGATAACACACTTTGACGACAAAACACACAAGATGCATTAACATTTAAAGGTTCAGCATTCGTTACATTAAGATTTTGATTACAATTTTCCAAATTAGAATCTAAATCAGATGCAACATGATCTTTATTCAAGTTCCTAAGGTGATCTTCTACTTCTTGCACTTCTAGTGTTACTCTTCTACATTGCCAGAGCCTAGTCTTTTTAGTCTTCTTAACGCTTTTTGGCTTTGGTCTGCTAACGCTCTTAGGGGAAACTAGTCTTGTAGAAGTGGAAGAGCTAACATTAGAACTCTGAGCATGATTATCCTTATCTGTTTTGTCTATTTGAAACATTCTTGGTGCCATCACTGTGGTGTCAACAAACTTTCCTTTTTGAAGTAGCTTAATTTTCTCTTTCAAATCAATGATGATGTGATTTTTTTCCTGAATATCAGACTCAAGTAAACCATTGCAATAACGAATGTCATCGCTATTTTGTTACCATTCGACGTTTTCAATTTTTAACTCCGCAATTTCTTTTTCATATTGAAGACATTTATTTTTGAGAAAATCACTGTCTTTGCAAAGTTGATAGCTTTTTAAAACATTTTGACTTTGTAGTTGCAATTCTGTTTCAAGACTTTGAGCTTGACACCATTCAAGCCTTTGTTTGAGTTGACAAATTTCATTTGAAAGTTTGTTTTTCACATCATCACTGTTTTGACGCAATGTTTCATATTTATGTTTCAATGTCTCAGCTTCCGTATTCAGCAAATCAATATCAGCACAGTAATTTTCAAATACCGTAGCATTACTGGAATAGTAGAGATCATTCATAATGAGAGTATAAATATCAGCTGTGAGAAGTTGTTCCAAGAGTCGATCAGAAACCGTTTTCAAAAATCGATTTTTGCGATGTTGAACCAAAATTGCATTTTCATTTAGAGCGAAAATGTTTTGCATATCTTTAACTTCTTTTTGGAGTTCCTGTTCCCAACGAGTAGCACAATGACGCAAATTTTGAACTAAAAGCAAAAATTGTTTTTGGAAAAATGTCTCGCTTTTCGTGCTCGTAAGCTGATTGAAAAGTAGCAATTTTTATTTCTGAATGATGTTCAATTACGTTTTCCAAGTTTTTGATGCCTTTCATGAATGTTTTAAAATAGTCTAAAACTCGACAACGTGTTGGTAAGGGTGTCACATTACCAGAAGATGGTAATGGACCATTTACTTGTGCTACGGGTTTGACAGGAGCCCCATTGGAAGATGAAACATAAGACTCAGTGACATACCATGATTTTTCAGGTATTTCTCTTGATGTAACAAAAGATTTTGAAATGTGAGGAACTTTTGAATAATCATATGGTTTGCAATATTTAACTTGACTCATTTTTGATCGACTCTTTTCTTCAAGTTCATATTCTTCCTCAGTATTATATACAATAACACACACAACATTATTATCCATCAATTGGTCCATACTGTAAAGCTTAGGAATTGTTTTGAACGCAGTGCGAAGAAAAGTGGATCTGTAATCGCCAATGGCAAAACCTTTATTGAGTCTAGGTTTTAAAGTAAACTTTTGAATTGTCGTTACAGATTCTCCATGTTTATAAACGATATTTTGAAATGCTTTTATTTGACGTTCAAGAGTGATATTTTCTTCAATTAAAGAATTTTATTTTTCTCGTTTTTGCACTTTATGTTCATAAAATTCCTGTTTGCAAGTTGACACCTCTGTTTGTGTTTTTGAAAGTTCCTTTTGAAGTTGTACAACTTGTTTTTGAAGATCATGTTTTTCATTTTCCAGTTTGGAAACCAATTTACCGTTTGACTCAATTATGTCATACATTTGTTTTTGAAGATTTTGTTCTTTGACATACGATTCCTGAAATGACTTTTCAAAGCACTTTTCACGTTGAACTGCATTTTGAAAATGTGAAAGTTGTATTTTATAACATTCAATGTCCTTTTTCAAAAATGCATTGGTTTCTTTCAAAACTTTGCTTTGCTCGTCCATTATGTGAGTAGTAAGAAGTTGTTCTTGAAGTTGTTTGGCCATGACAATATAGTCAGGATCTGGATCAGAGGAAGGTTCATGTTGTTCAATATGGTCATGTTTGTCTTGCTCAATAGGATCATCAAATGAAACGACAGTGTCATCATCAAATATAACAACTGTGTCTAATTGTTCATCCTCTTGAGAAGATAAAAATGATTCAGATGGAACAACTTGCGCCTTATCTGATTCAGAAGCAGAGGGTGATGCATTAACTTATATGGAGTAAGTGGTTAGGTCATGTACCTGAGACAAACCATCAGTGGTGAACACTGGGCCTGAATCATTCAACTGATGTTCCTGCATGTTGGCCATAAGCATCACAACTACATTGGCTTCAAGATCTTCCATATCATCATCATTGTAAGCATTAGCGAAGAAACTATTCTCTTGTTCATTGAAAGTTCCTTCCTTTTCATCTTTGAGAGGCATTAGTAATGCCTGCTTGTGAAACTGACTGCCACGGGTTCTCGGTTTTGGACATGCTGTTGCAATATGACCTTTTTCGTTGCAGTTGTAGCACCATATCGCATTCCCAGATTCTGTATTGCCATTTGCCACATTGTCATTTCTTCTCTGAGGAGCACCTGAAATGTTTCTGAATCCCCCATTGTTGTTGAATCTTTGTCCATACCCAGAATTTCTAGAATAACCTCCTGATCCTGAACGTTCAGGATTACGGTTCTGAATCTCAACTCGACCATCTTGAATGACAGCTTGATTCCTTGTATTTGATGAAGAACGAAGATGGTTGTTGGTTTTGTTAGAGAATTTGCTAAAAGCACGAGCGATAAGAGCAAGTCCTTGATTCAACGTATTGACGTCTTCATCATCATCTTCAATCTGATTAGAGTAGTACATGCTATCATGGTTGTCATATGGAGCAGGTTGAGGAGAAGCGTGTTGCGAGGATGAATCATATGGGACCATTTTGTGTGAGGTAGCAGGTTACTGGTAACTGAAATAATTCTATTCCTGAACATAAGCATGATTAGACATCGGAGGATGTGAAGCATGAGATTGAGCAACGAGTGCTAGGGGATTAGAAGTAGGTGGTGGTGTATATCCTGCTCGTGCGGCTCTATCTTTTTCAACTTCAAACTCATAGTGCTTGAGATAGTCATACAACAAACCATATGGATCTTGATGAAAATTCTTAGCTTGTCTCACAAATGTCACATACTTTTGCCACTCGGAACCCAGACTACTAACAAACTTTGTATTGATAGCGATCCTTGGAAGGTGTACTGCATGTCTCTCTAATTCGTTGACGACATTGGTGAAACGATGATAGTAAGATTCAAGTGATTCCCTTGGTTTGATCATGAAATTAGTATATTCCAAGTAAAGTTTAGATTCCATGTCTTCTTTGTTCAGTTGTGTGCCTTGCATAAGTAGATGGACGTGTTCCCACATAGCTTTTGCAGTTGTCTGAGCATCAACACTTCTGAATATGATATTTGGTATTCCCTGAAGTATGTAAGACATAGCATACTCATCTACATCACGATGAAGTGTTGTTCAGTAGTGAGTGCAGACTCAGGAACTTGCACAGCAGTTGGAGCTACTGGAGGGTCAGCAGATGGGTCACCTCCAACATAGTTAACAGGCCACTGAAACGGTCCTTCAAGGATAACTTGTTTCATGTACTTACCATTGGGTTTCTTGAGTTCTATAAACCTTAAGAATCGACTTGCCCACTGAACATAATTACCCAGTGTAAGCATTAGTGGAGTGTCAATAGATCCTGCTTCATGTCTGGATTGTTAAGTTGAAATGACTTCACACATCCTGTCAAACCAGTGAGTCGGTTTTGATGGGAGTTGGCCTTGTTGTTGTGACATTGGATAGGATTGTGGCATGAGAAGATATTGTTGTGAGTAAACCGGTTGTTGATAATATTGTGGTGATTGTTGATACTGTTGTTGTTGCTGATGATACTGCTGATTCTGATGTTGCTGAGGATGGTTAAAGTTATAGTACGGTGGTTGAGACATATTGAAACACTTGTGTGAAAAGACGGATCTTGTAGAAGATTGAAGTGTACTTTCCTTTGGTAAAGTTCAAAATCCTTGGGCAAAATTGAAATCTTACGCGAAACAACAACTTAAGCGTAGATTTAAAGTTAGGCGTAGAAAGGTGATGTTATGCGTAAACACAATGTTTATGCGTAAGATTATCCTTTTTACGCGTAAGATTAAATCTTTTGCGTAAAGCAAGTTTTGCGGAAGGTAAAACCAAACAAATCTTTCAAACTTGTCCAAGCTTGAAAGATATCCTTAGTTGAAGTATTCCACTAACTTGTCCAAGCAAGGGAAGTACTGAGTCACATTTGCTAGAAGAGAGAACCTGAGAAGAGACTTTAGCGTAGATTTCAGGAACTTACGCGTAAGAAAATCTTATGCGTAAGAAATGCCTTCTGCGTAGAACTTAGGCGTAGAAAGTAGCTTCTGCGTAGAACTTAGGCGTAGAATGTAACTTCCGCGTAGATCTAAGGCGTAGAATGCTCTCTTACGCGTAGAAATGGGGTTTTTCACCAAAACTCACGCGTAAGTAGTGATCTTATGCGTAGGGAGACCAAGAAGTACTGTTGACAACTTTCAGATTGTACTGTTCCACTAATCTTATGCGTAGAGTGACCAATAACAAGTAAAAATCACTACTTTTTGAAGAAAAATGTTTAGAAATGAGTTTCTTTTGATCAAATAACTTCCCCAACACTTAGAAAACACTAAATATGAAAGTTTTAGGTACCAAAGACTAGTTTTCTAATATCAAAGAAGCTGTAAAACTTAAGAAACAAAGAGAAAAAGTACTAAAAACTATGAAAGATCAAAACTTTATGCAAAATCTAAGCTTCTAATCACTATATCAATCTTGAAACTTGTCCAAGCTTCAAGATTAAGTGATAGAAACAAAGAAAAAGCAAAAATATAATGAAAAACACACCTAAACCCCACGTTAACCAAATAAACAACACTTCAATCTCTATTAGGCGAATGATACCACTTGTTAGGTGCCCATATTAATATCATACAAGTAAAGAATGAGATAGATATAAGGATTGGTTGATTATAAGATATGAGAGAATTATAAAAGCAAGAGTTTCATTAGAATATAAAAATAACCAACAAAGTTTAAGGCTACATAAGCCTTGTATTTATAAGAGGGAAACTAGGGCAACATTCCCTAGTCCCTTTCATCATCAAAACGTGGGCTTGTAAGCCTTATGGGCTTTTACATGTTGCCCATTTACTAAAACATAAATAATACTTAAGCAACCTATTACAAAATGTAATGACCGAGACTTGACTAAATACTAAAGTATGTTCCCAACAGTTTGTAGTTGGTGATGAACAATGGATATGATTTGATTTTGGGGGAGAAGGATAAGGGTGAGTGTGTGGCTGAATAAGCAAGGTTTGAGGGTATAGAAAAATTGAGGGATCTGAGAATGTAATTTTGAATTTGGGGGAAAATGAGGGCGGGTCTGATGAAAATTTTGAGAGGGAGACTAAATTTTGGGGAAAACTTTATTCAGAGTATAATACGGAGTAAATATTTAACAACAAATGAATAGCAGTCACTTTGAAATAATGTGTGACAAACTTGACTATATGATTTAGCCACATACACAATTACTTTATGTGACCATATATGGATTTTAGTCACACTGTTCAATTGTGTGACATATATTTGTCACATATGTATATATATGGTGTGACTAATGTTTCAAACTTATTTGTATCTATCACACGTCCCAAATTACAAGTGACTAAATAATCAAAAATAATAATTCGAGTTACCTCTAGTCATATAAATATTCAAATGTGTGACAATGAAATTCCGAAATGGTCACACAAGTCGGATCAAGTGTGACTATTGATTTAATACTGGTACATTTAGTTACATAAATATCCAACTGTGTGGCCGTTCAAAAAACAGCATGTGTGACAAAATCCTATATTTGTACTTGTGAACATAAAGACATAATCATTGGTTGAGCAAATACTTCAAACAATAATATTAGATTAACATATTTATCATTCATATTTGATACTTTAGTAGAACAGGTGCAGCCAAAAAACTAGGGTTTCAAAAATACAATTTGGTTTTCTTTTTATAATGTAAGTAAAAATATAAAACATATCTAAATTTACAAATCATTTTTTTATAGAGAAAATATACGCATATTAATATACAATATATTTTACTTTAAATACATTTAATGCTAACATAGAATTATAAACTAATTTTTTAAGGAAAATATTCTATATATCATTTTTAATAAAAAAAATATATATGAAAAATAAATTAATTGGTTATTAATAACAAACATGATAATTATAACTTCAAATAAACATGTGAATGACATAAATTAAATATGTAAGTTATAAATATATAATAAATGTAAACGCGTATAATAAATTAATATGTATGTGATTAAATTATTGAATGTAAAAAGTACTCAAATATTTAACATATTTAAGCAAATTTAACGTTAGACAATTTATCGTATTGCAAACATTAAAACTGTACGCAAAAAAAAAAAACACATGATTCGTGCAAACCACAAAGCGTGCCCGCCCATTGGGCGGACATGACCACTAGTATACATATATACATATATATATATATATATATATATATATATATATATATATATATATATATATATATATATATATATATATATATATATATAAGGGATTTTTTATTTTAACCCATACCTATATATATATATATATATATATATATATATATATATATATATATATATATATATATATATATATATATATATATATATATACATATATATATATATATATACATATGTATATGTATATATATATATAAATATATATATATGTATATATATATATATATATATATATATATATATATATATATATATATATATATATATATATATATATATATATATATATATATATATATATATATATTTGTATATATATATCCCAGTGTAACAACCCGCATTTTCAGGACATTTCTCCTATTCACTATTCATTAGTTACTATTCATCATTTACTATTCACCCGTCACTATTCATCATTTTACTATTCATCATTTTCGGAGTCAGTTTGTGATTCCGAGAAGTGTTTCAAAATTTTACTATTCATATGACACTATTCATTCCCGGAAGGAAATCACTATTCACGATTGCCGTTCATTTCATCGTAAACTGAGTTTACAAGTCTTCAAATTCGCGTAACCAATGTGGTTTCGCTGTGAATTCATGCATCATTCATTAATGACACGTCATATAGACTGGAGTAGTCTACATATCCTCGGTTATATCATCATCACATTTTAGGCCCTACACGGATATGCATTATTTCTATATACGTATGCTTAATTTGTAATTAACGTTACCACTCAGTTTTTACTACGAACGTATACCCAATACTCCCGACTACGATCCTAACATATTTTCATACTTATTATAATGATATAAAAATTATATTATTAATTTACCCGGTGTTTTGAAATCAATTACTATATTTCACGGTCGGAGCTTATAACTCTGTCGGTTTGCGAAATTTCAACACGATAATTATTTTAACACCCGATTATCATCAGGAATAATATTTTACAATTTTTACAACTTCGTCATATTTTATTTCAACTCGTCACGATTTATTTTTAGCAAACTCGGTACCCGGTAACACCTAAACTACACAAAAACTAACTAATACTTTCACCTAGTAGACAAGAGTATTAATTAGTCCCAACTTTCCCACCTATCCCCCCTTTTCACGCCACAATGCTCCCCCTAGCCCCTAAAACATGGATCTTGTCTTTCCTACTACTAGATATTTACCTATATACTTCATTTCATCAAAATTATTCACTTACACATCAAACAACTACCAAAAACTCTCTCATCTTCTTCCTTCTTCATATGATTCGGCCATCAACAACAAACAAGGAAGAGATCATAAATTTTTCAAGATCCAAGTGTTTAACAAGTCATAGTACTAATCTAGTTAAGGTTTTGAAATAAAAACCTCAAGATTAACTAAGTTTTCATCACCATCTTTCAATAATCACTCAAGTAAGTTACTAATAATCTTTCCTACTCTTTTAAACATCTATTTTATGTATTTTCAAGATATATTGGTAAAACATGCAAGTATGTAAGATCCATACCACTTATTACTCATTTTGTTTTTATAAACATAGATCTACAATTTTTACTAGCAATCTCATTAGATCCACTAAGATTGGTGATGTCTAGGAACCCATGACACCCTAAGAAGGTGTATGGTAGGATTGGGTATTTGTGGAGTTGATTTGAAGTAGATTTGTTAAGTCTTGAACAAGTTACAAACTAGAAAAGTTGATTTTTACAACTATATAAAAGCTACTGTCCATTTTTGTAAAACGTGGGAAACTCAGGGTCTAGGGTGTAATTTTGGACCAAAGATTTAGAAAATACATTCCGAGATGAAACTATGGCCGAAAACGGGGATAAAAACGAGTTAATAACGAAAGAGATATGTTTTTCCGAATATTAACAACGAAAAATACTTTCAAATATAGGTTCTGTCCCAAATCGCCAATTTCAGAAAACTCAGGGGTTTCCGGGTAACATTGGGTTAGATATTCAGAAAATACTTTCAAAAACGAAACCGTGGCCGCTTGAATCACTAAAATCCGAGTTACGACGAAAAAGATATGCTATTTTCAAGTTTAACGACGAAAACTATTTTCTGAAAAATAGCTTGCTGTTGAACAGTTTTCATGGACTGTTTCGAGACGTAAAACTTGATCTAGCCGTCGCGACTTATCAAAAATATATTAGTACGTTGTCCCACGATTCCGGGGATATAAAGAACGTAGAAAACGAGCTTATAACGAAATAGATACAAGCATTTGAACTTAGACGATTTTTACAAATTTCCATCAGCTTTTCTATTATTATTTTGCCGCAAAACTGTCTTTGCGAGACACCACTTTCTTGGCTGTTTTTCTTCATGATCGGATCAATTTGAGTCCGAGCCGTACTTTTATGAAATCAAGATCTTCCAACAAGCTTTTCAAATCAATTGGCCGTTCGTCGAATAGACTTATAACGAATAAACTACGACCTCATCTATATACCCGATAAACTATATATGTTTTGACAGCTTTTACTATAATGAAATTTTCTAAGTATTGAACATAATACTTTCAAGTAACAACAATAAGAGTCAATTTTCTCATCGATCGAGACCCGTATCGCCAAAAGTTAAATGATACGACTTCAAGATATTGTTACAAGGTTTTCAAAAACGCCGAGTTTCATCACTAACCCTTAACGTACAACATTTCGCGACTTGTTTTGCGAGGCCATTTTGGACATATTTTCAAGTAATGAAAATGTTATTTTTGCGACAAAAACCTTATATTTGCCGATAGAACACCAAACAAGGATCGTGGAGTACCGTTTCAACCTATTTCCATGAAAAGTGGCTATTAACCTAACGAGACGTCAAAAACGTATTTGTCGACGATAAACGTTATTTTCAAAACTAATGAGTGGTATCGATAACATACGTATTTGCATGTGTAGCGTCACTTCATTTCTTACATTAGATCATATCATTCATATTAGGTTGCGGTTAGAGATCGTGCCTCATTTCTGTGTATTCATTGTTGTCATCGTAACTATTGCACCAGGTGAGTTCATAACCCCTACTTTTACTTGTTTCACAACTGTTTTGGGGGAAGATACATGCTCCTTACTATTTAAATTCAATGCTTGTTTTACTTGAACGCGATTCATTTTCTCAAACATTACTGGATGGTTGAAATACTTGATTGATTACTTGAATACATTATGAATTACTTATTCCATCCTTGATTTTTTTCTTATGAACACAAGTTCTTGCTTTTGCGGACATAAATATAAAACTGTTACTTTGCCTGAGTTGCCTATTACTGCCACTGAAGTCCCCTTTATCATGAACCGTTAATTACATGCGTGTGAGCGCGAATGCTGTGGATAGATCTATTTGGGTTGACACCCCGTCCGAGTTGGTCGCGCCAACCTGTCAAACGGACGCATATCATTCGGATTACTTCCGAGTGTCTGGCAAGCACTTAATTGGGGCATTTTATGCTTGATTGCAAACGATTACGTCGAGCTTCGGGGTCATGAGCTTAGGCACTGTATACCTTATTTTTAGCTGTGACATTGTATTTGTTATATTGTGTTAGGTCACCATTTTGTAAACACAAGTATGATTATGTAAGAAATGAGATGAGAATGAGAGTGGGATGATTATGAGAAATTTGAGAAAATGAAATGCAAGAGTTTCCTTAATGTTTTCAAATAACCAACCAAGTATTACATAGACCTAAGCATACTATATATAGGGAAGGAGCTAGGGCAACACTCCCTCTCCTTCCTTTCTCCAAAACGTGTGGGCTTTTAAGGCCCATGGATCATAAAACTTAAGCCTAGTAAACTTGAGACATTACATAAGTGTAAGTAATAAATAACTAAAGCAACCTATTATTACAAATGACCGAGACTTGATAAAATAGTAAAACTATGGTTCCAACAATCTCCCCCTAAGGGTCGGTCATCGTGGTTGCTTGACGTCTTCATCTTTATCTTTGACTTTCATAGCTTTAGACGTCTTCAGAAATGATAAGAATAATGATGGATGTACTTTGCTCTTTGACTTTGTTCTTTGATGATGTTGTAGTGATAATTTTATGAAGTAATCTGCCATTCGTCACTCCTGCGTCTGTGGTGGTTGAGCTCCATTCCAACATACTCATACATCTTTTGAATTCTGACTTATACATGCACGTAGTCCCTTTCTTTCACTTAAGATCTTTGGTCTTTATACTTTGTAGATTCTTCTTTTTGGCGTAGAATCTTACTTTGAACTTTGTGTTGCTTTGATCTTTGGGGGAGCTTTCTTTGACTTCAAGATGTATGTATGAGCATGTTGGAATCTACCATCATGGAAGTGATGTACCTGCGAGTAAACAGTTAGCAATAAAACAACCGGTACTTACAGATAAGGAGTTAGAGCTCGTCAACAGCATAGTGTGAAGACTCCTTCTAATCCTTATCCAGGCCGTTCCCATATCAGATACTCCCGAAGGAGCTTACGAGACCTACTAGGTAGCTCAATGACTGGGTGAGTCGCTGGGGATCACTCCACGACTGTAGACCGTAATGGAACCACCGCAAACACTAAGCGTAACTCACGAGGAATTACCGAAGTGACCTGTCAAGGCTGTTTGATGTTGACCCTGACAGGAGTTTCCGTTCAATCATTGAGAAATACTTACGTAATCCTCTCATAAACGTTCTCGGCAGATTGCTAAGATCTGCGAAGGACTCGATAGTTTACAACTGATGCCCATTGATGTAGAACACCAGTCGTAGAAATACTAAGTGTTCCTAAGAGATCTTTGATGTATCTCAAGGCTCTAGACTCAATAAGTGCACACCTAGGTTTCCTATGCGGAGACTGGGGATGTCCTTCTTCAATATCAACCGTCTCTAAGAGATGGGTCGATAGGTTACGCGGGTTCCCCTGTGAGAATGAAACAAGTCCTTTTAAGAGAACTTGAGTGGTTAAGAAGGTTTAGTGCATTGCGTCACTGGGTCCATGACGACTTAATCTTCAATACCGGCGTCGCCTTAGCAACAACCAGTAGCATACGTATTGAACCCGGTGTCTGCCCTAAGGTTGAATCATCTGGAGGGCTATTTCTTTTCACCCTTTACTTTACTTTTCTTTTTAATTCTTCAACTCCTTCTTTCCCTTTCATTCATTTCTCCTTTTTTCGTATCATACCTAAGGACTTCTAATACTAACTATGGGAGATGTCCTTGGGTAGATCCCTCCGGCTCTGGCGGATCATAGGACGGATATTCCTATCTTAATCACCTTATAACTCCGACAGTAGCCAAGAAACCTTTGATTGAAAATCTCTCAAAGTGTTTGTAATAATCAAATATTTTGGTTAACACTTTGAGAGTTTTGCGTACACTTTTGAAGGGCTCCCCTGCACATGTGCTCATAAGTATTTAATAAATTTGCACATGCGGGAGGAGCAAACACTTTTGAATTGATCCACTTTCTGTGAACAAGACCGATTCGAGACACGCTTACATCACTAGTTAGACTAGCTTGAAATTATTACCCGGCCTGATCAAGTCCATAGAAAGTTTCTCGAGATGGTACTTTTCTACTAAGACATATCCTTTTCGAGACACGCTTACGTGGTTAGTTAAAGAGATGCATTGTCAGCTTTTAGGTGACAACTAGCTCTAGTAACTAACTTGAAGTTATTACCCGTCGAGGATAAGTCCTTTCGATGTTACTAACTTGTATTATCTCGTCAATTCCTGGGTTAATACTGAGTCTAGCTCGCACATGATACAACTTAAAGCTTTGACTTCGTATGTTTTAATCACCTTTTCATTTTCTCCCCCTCAAAAATAGCATATAAAATGGTGTTTTTGACAAACTTTTAGATTAAAATATGCCTTTTGAGTCTTACGGGGAGATTCACAAAGAACTTTAGATGTTTGAACAAAGTATTTAGTTTTGACTAGTGCTCCCCCTCAACAAGTGATTAGGTCTTATTGAGGTGAAATACTTGTCCTTTTGAGCAGAATTATGAAAAAATCATAAATGTTTGATTAATTCTACTCAAAAGTAAGAAGCTTTCGCTCCTTATGTTTAGGATTGAGGCACTGAAGCGTACCTCAGGGTCCTTTAAGTACAAGCACGGGTTGTACACTGTTATGTGTGCACAAACCATAATAGAAAAAAAATGATTCAATCACTGAAACAATTGATATTGAAGAAATATGATCAAATGTACCAAGTTATTCTTCGTCTGGAAGTGGAGCATTGAAGTTAGTGAACTGAGGTTCTGGTCTTTCGAAGTTTCTGACAGGAAACGATGGTCTGGCACCGATGTAGCTTTCCAGTCGTCTGATCTGTTCCCGTCGAAATAACCGTTCTTCAATCTTTAAGACAAAGTTACGAACTTGTCTTCTGGAGCTGGATTTCCATCTAGGTTGTTCCCCCTTAGCTATCTTACGTCGATCATCATTCAACCTTTTGACAAGCCCATCACGAACAAACTTGAGTGTAACATCACAGAATTTATGTACCTCATCGAACCTCATGAAGCTTTGTAGCTTTTTGCTGTTGATGTATGTGAAACCAAACGGTTCTTGGATGAGAGTAAACTGTGGTGTGTCATAGAGACCATCAAAGTAGAACTGTGGCTTTGTCAAATTGATCTTTTGTTGGTAACTTTCCACTCCAAGCTGAAGATCTTCCACTCTTTCTTGAACAATCAGTCGTCGGATGTAAAGAAGTAGCGATGCCATGAAGTTGTACTGAACGTCTCTATCGAATCCGCGCATTCTATTCTGAACCTTTTCAAGATACATATCTTCTATGTCATTGAGATAAAGGTTGGGAAAGTCTGCTTCGGAGAACTTGTACTTCTTTTCATCTTGTCGTTTAACAACAATTTCACGCATGAATAAGTAGTTAAACCGTTTCGACTGCTGAATCTCCAAGATAGCGATGATCTTTGATTTCTGCTTCACATTTTCCAATGATGTTTCTCCTAATCTGCTTGTATAACCGAGACGACGACGATCAGGCCAATGTTGAATTCCGTGTAGAGCATCTCTGTCGTAAGCAACGATGGAGTTGCTGAAAATACGGGTGGTTTCTTCAATGGCTGGAATTTTGTATCTAGCGGCTGGTACTGAGATTGTGAGTGAGGAAGCATATTTCTTCTTGGATATCTCTTGAGTGAGCTGGATGTTACGAAGATCTTTGTTGAAGAAGAAGCTGTAAGGTATCTTCGGTTTGTCAGGAAATCCTTTCAACGGTAATGGTTTGGTCCAGTCGGTGAAGTAAGGTTTTTCATGATTCTTGGAACTTAGATCGATATTCACTTCAGGATTTAACCAGTCAAAGTCGGCAGACATTGCACTAGCTATATTCTGCATGTGATATTCGTATTCGACTTTGTTTCCAGATCTTTTCTTGAGGAATTCTTGTGCATCCCTATTGATTCTCCTAAGCTCCGCCTTTGTGAGTTTGTTGATGTGAAGATCCTTCATAATGACCTGGGTGAACTGAAGAGTGTTACCAGGAAGAGGTTCTTCTTCTTCCAGAGGAGGTTGAGCTTGGACCATTTCTGTCAGCCAATCATTCTGAGGATTGTCATCATTGTCGAGCCATGAATGACGTGTTTTCTTCTTGGATTTCTTAGACTTGGATGTAGCATCTTTGTCTTTGGCTTTGGACGGTGATGATGGACCAGCATGAGAATCATGAGTTGGTGGAGCACGGTCATCGGTGTCAAGTTGATCTTGGAAGTCATCAGTTTGTTCCATGAACATTTCTTCATCTTCGGTTTGACCTTCACCAGTAGCAGAGGGTTGTTGTTGAGTTCCAGGAGGAGTGGAGTCCTTCTGTGGTTGTAGAGAGGATGAGGGACCTGTTCCAGACTTCGGTTTCTTGCCTTTGGAGTTTGGGTCAGGATCGTCATCTTTTCTTGTCCGTTTTCTGGTTCCAGCAGCATCTTTGCATGACTCTTTTGACATATAAGCTACCATAGCATCATACAGGCCTTTTTCTTCAGCTGTCTGTGTGGTTTTGGTGGCAAGGTTGTCGAAGAGTTTGACAAGCATGTCATTGAAGGACAATTCTTGGACGGTTGGAGCCACAGTAGAAGATTTTGCGGTGTGAAGCGTGAATGGTGTAGTAGACAACATTTTCCTTGTTACACTTCTAATTCTGTGATCCAAGTTGTCATTGATTGGTGTGAGAAGGTTTGCTATCTCAGGAGTGATCATCTCAACCAGATTATCAGTGAGAAAATCATGTGTTGCAGTTCTGATAAACCCTTCGTAATCAGATTTCAAGAACTTGTCAATCAGCTGCGTAGAATCCTGGAATTCCTCAACTTGTTTAGTAAGTTTGGTAACCATGTCGGTGAGTTTGTTCACTTGCTCCTGAAGATCAACTTGTTATTTTGGTTCATTGATCGAATGCTGTTTAGATGCGGTTTCAGATGGTGTGGGTGATGAGTGCTCTGGTGATGATTCAGATGAAGACTCGTTGTGAGAGTCTGAAGAAGAAGCAGGAGGAGTTGGATCCTTTGGCGGAGAGTCTTGAGGAGGTGGAGGTTGTGCTGAGGAAGTCTGCTGAGAAGATGACTTAAGAAACATGTTGGTGTCGAACGCGTTCTTCTCTTCGTTTTCCTTTCGACGACGTTCCTCTGCTTCCTCTGCTTCTCGTGCAAGAAACTCTGGAGTAATAAGATATTCATGTTCCTGATCCGTAGCTAAGTTCTCTTGACCGCCAACATTCTCCTCTAAAGTAGCAGTCTCTGTCATGAGGACATCTTCAGTCTTGTCTGTATCCTTAACGTTGTCATCAGGTTGTGGAGCTGATTCTGACGTTGTTGGAGGAATCATACTGCTTGTAGCCCCTACATGTTCTGACTGATCAATAGGTGGTGGTGTTGGAGGGTGTGATAGAAGTCGGCTTTCAAGGCTTGCTTTCCTCTGTTCTTTCCTAAGCTGCTTTTCTTCATCTCTAGTGTCGACAACTATACTCTTAAGTTTGCGTTTATCAACTAATGGTTCAACGATTGGTGCATCTTCATCATCATTTGGCTCATTGATAGTGACTCCTTTTCTTCTCATTGTCTCTTCTTCATAAGTTTCCAGACTTTGTTGTACTGCAATCTCTATAGCTGGAAATCCTTCATCAGGTGCTCTGTATCTCAGTTCATAGTCTGGTTCTTCTTCGTCAGATTCTGTATCGAACTCAGACTCGGTGTCAGAAGGTGAAGGAGTAGGTTCATCCCGAATAAAGTACTCAGGAGTTGCCTTCTTCTTTGGTTTGGTAGCAGGTTTAGGTTTGGATGTAGGTTTAGGTGTGGTAGTAGTCTTGGGTTTTGCCATTGAAGCAGACTTAGATCTTGTAAGCGGTGATCCAGTGGTGCTCGTGGTACTCCCAGACTTTACACTTCCTTTGCTACGAGTCTTTGTAGTTGCTTCTTCCAGTTCCCCTTTGTAAGCCAGATCATACAACTTGAAGTTTGCCCTATTCTTAATGTTGTCATTCAGAAGGTATTCGGGAATCCTCATACCTTTGTTCTTGGTAGCGGAAGTGGTTGATTTGATGAATAATGTGGGGAAGTCGTCCTCGACGAGGTGCTTCGGCTCATTAGGATCAGCCATCCTCTTGATGTATTCTGGAGAACTTTTGCAGAGATGTTCAATGATAAGCTTGGTGAATCTGGTGAATGGTATCATAGTCTTCACACGGTCGGTCTGAATACTGTAGATGATATCATTCATGATAGGAATTGCAAAGTCAATTGGTGTCAGAGTCACCATTCCCCAGAATGTTTGCAGGTGTTCGAGCCTTGGATGTTCATGACCACTTTTCCTTCCAGATATAGATCTAACAACCAACAAACAGAATGTTCTCCAAGGCTGAGGTATATACTTGACATTAAATTTGGAAAGCTTGATTAGAGGTTCATCATCATCAACCTCATATCCTAATTCAATGAAGAAGTCAAGAAGTTCCAAGTCAGGTAGTATCGGAGCAAATTCGTTGTCAGTTTGTGGCATGAGAAGGGCTGTTCGAAGAACGTCATGATCTACAGAGTAATCTTGGCTATCTAAGGTAACAGTGAAAGACTCATTATCCAAGTTGGTCTGAGCAGTAAGCCAGAATTGATGAAGATAGAACAATGGAACTGAAGTTGAGCAGGTGAGAAGTGGTTTGCATGGATGTGCCAGTAGGATATCTTTCACAATCTTGCATGATTTCTCTGTGATATTCAACTTGTTGAAATCGACTCTGGGATTGTTGTTGCCAATTGTGACATTGTAGTTCTCGGGAGTGATGTCATCCAAGGTGAGTAATGGAAGAGGTTGTTCTGCGACGTTCTCAGTGTGTTCAGCCATGTTTTTCTGAAAAATATCACCATAAATCAAACATCTAAATGTGTTAGGAGTTAGCACAATTTAGATATTGGATGTAGATATCTACTTGAAACAATTAAGCACAAATGCATATAATCATAACATGACAAATAAGCATAACATGACAAGTACAATTCACATTACATCACATTACTCAACACTAATGAACCATACTTATCGAGAAACAACTTATCAATCAATTCTATAAACAACCTATCGAGAAACTGATGTTATCGAGAAAATTTAAGTTTTGAAAGATTTCGATAACTGACATTTCATCGAGAAAGTGACATCTCGAGAAACATTATCGAGAAAGTTATCGAGAACAAGCTTTATCGAAAAAAATTTATCGAGAAAGAAAACTTTTATCGAGAAAAACTTTTCAATTCATGGAAACATATTATCGAGAAACTATAATCGTTTTATCGAAAAATTTTGTCATAAATTGAGAAATATTTTCGAGAAAATTTTGTCGAGAAAACTTAATATTTATCGAAAACTTTTATCGAGAAATCGAAGATTTCGATAACTGAAAATTTTATCGAGAACAATTTTATTATTATCGAGAAACATCAGTATATCGAGAACTTTGAGTTTTTCGATAATTTTCGAGGATTTCGATAAAATTCAATTATCTCGAAAATATTCTTATACAAGAATATAGTCGAATACTCGTGAGATTACATCTTCGTATACTTCACAAATCATGTAACCACTTAAATTGGCCTGTCACCAAGTTAGATTAAACGTAACTTAGGCAAACCCGAAGATTACGATATGAACACATGAACAAGCATTTCGAGATACATGAAGGAACAATGATAAACATCCAAGCTAGATAAAATATGCACATTAGAGAACAAAGACACGAATCCCACCAATAAACACAACCAAATAATCACAGATTCATAACAACCCACTTCGACCCAATCTATTTGAAATCGAGAACCTCTTCAAACACGTTAAAATGTGGTTAACTGATGAGGAATCATTAGAAACAAGCAAAGTAATAAAGCCTCATCACGAATTAATCACCATGTCATGTAATCAACAATTTTCGAAGATCAAGCCCTAGTTCTCGATATCACCAAATCGAGAGATCTAACCGTTGAAATTCAAATTAACCAAGATCCTATGTAAGATATATCCTAGTGAAACCAAGGTAACTTACAATTCAAAGATCAGAGTCGTGGTTAGCAAGAGAGATTATGGACCGTAGGTTATGAGAAGGGTTTAGGGGTTTAAGAATTAGTGATGGTTTGTTTATACGGTTTGTTTGTTTATATATATTTTTGAAATTTTGACTTTTGTCCCCTTTTGGTCCTTGAACTTAAAAACAAACCAACAAGTGTACATAAAGTTATAATAACCTTAAAGACTTTGACAATTATGGTCCCTTAACTCTAAAGAACTTAAACTAGAACTCTAAAGTACCTAGCAAGTCTATAAATGTTGAGATGTGCATTCGTTAAGGTAACTATTGAAGATGTAAACCATTTGAGACAAGGTGTTGTAAAATAAACCATCCGCACACACATCGAACCGAAAGCTTATGAGAAATATGCAAGTATACCTATTTAAAAAAATGGTGAAAGAAATTTACGCGTGACTCCCCCTCAACACTTGTAAAGTAAGAACAAGGTGTTGAAAGGAAGCGATATACTTGCATTTTTTTTTTTTTTTTTTTTTTTTTTTTTTTTTTTTTTTTTTTTTTTTTTAAGAAGAAAAAAATAAAAATTGTGAAAAATCTTTTTGGGTTTTAATTAGTTTATAGTTAAGAAAGAAAGATAAATATTATACAATGATAGATGTGATGTTTGACGATCAGTGGTATTTTAAAAACTTTTCCAGATCCTCTGGTGTCAAACATCGCATACCAATCTGGTGAACTAGACTAGCAAACCTGGATGGTGCCAAGGATTTGGTAAGTAAGTCCGCCAATTGGTATTCAGTTCCAACGAAATAAAGTTCAACTGTACCCCTTTCCACATGCTCTTTGATGAAATGATAACGGAGATCAATGTGTTTGGATTTGCAATGATGCACAGTGTTGCAGGAGATAGCAATTGCACTCTTTGAATCACAGTAGATAGGAATCTTGTTGAATAGGTAGCCATAGTCTTTAAGTTGTGATCTCATCCAGATGACTTGAGCACAACAAGCCGACATGGCTACGTATTCAGATTCTGTAGATGATAAAGACGTGCAGTCCTGCTTCTTAGATTGCCATGACACAAGTTTGTCTCCAAGAAACTGTAATCCACCAGATGTGCTTTTGCGTGTATCTAAACATCCTGCATGATCAGCGTCTGAAAAAGCAATTAGTTCAAAACCAGAATCCTTCGGATACCAGATCCCCAAGTTAATGGTTCCCTTTATGTATCGAAGGATTCTTTTGACCTCATTGAGGTGTTTTTCAGTTGGTCTTGACTGATAACGTGAGCACATGAAGACAGCAAAAACTATATCAGGTCTACTAGCTGTGAGATACATGAGGGACCCAATCATACTTCGGTATTTGGTAGGGTCAACGGGAGTCCCATGTAAATCAGCATCTAGTTTTGTGGTGTAACCCATTGGTGTATTATAAGTATCACAAGTCATCATTCCATGTTTCTTTAATATTTCAAGAGCATATTTGGACTGATGTACAAAAATTCCACGGGGTGATTGATGAACTTGTAATCCTAAAAAGAACGTAAGTTCACCCATCATGGACATTTCAAAATTATCTTTCATTAATTTAGCAAAATCATTAGAATAACTTCGTTTTGTTGAGGCAAAAATGATATCATCGACATATATTTGAACAACAAGTAAGTCCTCCCCGTAGGTTTTTGTAAATAGTGTGGGATCCACTGATCCTTTAAAAAATTTATTGGCCAATAAGAAAGTAGACAGTTTGTCATACCACGCCCGTGGGGCTTGCTTGAGTCCGTAGAGAGCCTTTTTGAGTCGGTAGACATGATTAGGACGCTCAGGATCAACGAAGCCTTCAGGTTGACTGACATAAACTTCTTCACGGAGTTCTCCATTCAGAAATGCTGTTTTCACATCCATCTGGTAAACCACCATATTCCTATGAGCAGCATAAGCCAGAAAGATCCGAACAGCTTCATGTCGTGCCACTGGAGCAAAGGATTCAGCAAAGTCTAGACCTTCAAGTTGAGAGTATCCTTTCGCTACCAGACGTGATTTGTTGCGGATGACTGTTCCTTCTGCATCAAGTTTATTCTTCCAGATCCATTTTAACCCGATGACAAAGACTCCGTCAGGTCTTTCAACTAATTCCCAGACTTCTAGTCTTATGAATTGCTGAAATTCCTCTTGCATAGATTCAATCCAGTTGTCATAAGTCATTGCATCTTTAATGTTCTTGGGTTCTTCATGACAAACTGTGAGTGCGTAGATGCAAGTTTCACCATCGGTGTGAAGTCGTTGTCTTGTCATGACTGGTGCATCTGGATGGCCAATAATATGGACTAGTGGATGGTCACGAGTCCATTTGTGTGTTGACGGGTGTAGTTGATATGAATCTCGCATGTTGGCAGGATCCAAGTTGCGTGTTGACGACTCTGCTATATCAGGAACTGTAGTAGCTGGTGCAAACGGATTAATGAACGCATCAGGATCATGCTCTGCGGGTTGTGGAACTGATTGTGGTGTTGGATCTTCAGCTGGATGGCAGGGAGTAGAACCAGTTTGTTCTGCTGTAGATGATACAATTGAAGGACCGTCTCTCTCAACACTTGTTGAAGTTTGTTGAGGTGAGTCTGGTACTGGAATGTGATCAGGTTGAGCAGCGGAATTTGGTGAGACCTCAGTAGGACGATATTCAATCGTGTCATCAAATAGTGGAGCAAACAAGGTTTCTAATTCTTTGCGGTTAAGTGGTAAAGGTTCAGCTGAAGATGCCGGAGAGTTGAGACGGTTAAATTCGGGTCCTAAGCTGTGTTGCTCAGAAGCCATCTGGGTGAGTTCATCGAAATTAGCGTGAATGGTTTCTTGAATTTCTTTTGTACGACGATTCCATATCCGAAAACCTTTGGAATTTTCACAATATCCAACGAACACTCCGATGTCAGCCTTAGCTTTGAGTTTTCCTAAATCATCACGATCATTTTTCGGATAGCAAAGTGCTCCAAATACATGAAAGTAATCGATGTTCGGTTTTCTTTTGTGAACAATTTGATATGGTGTTTTGCGATGACGTTTTGTGATCATGCAACGGTTTTGAGTATAACATGCGGTTGAAACAGCTTCTGCCCATAAGTAATCTGGTAATTGAGCATTAATCAACATAGTTCTAGCAGCTTCCACTAACGTCCTGTTGCGTCTTTCAACCACACCATTCTGTTCTGGGCTTCTAGGTATAGACGTTTGATGTTCAATTCCCACTTTCTCATAGTAAGACCGAAGTGTCTGATTCTTGAATTCAGTACCATTGTCAGTTCGGACGATTCGTACTGTGTTTCGAAGCTGAACTTGAATTTTGGTGAGAAAGGTGATGATCATCGAAGGAGCTTGATCTTTACTTCGTAGAAAATAAACCCAAGTCCATCTGGAGAAGTCATCCACAATTACGAGTATGTACCGTTTACCGTTGATACTTTGAACACGCATTGGTCCACACAAATCCATATGAAGCAGTTGTAAAACATGATTCGTACTTTGCTCAGGTTTAGACGGAAAATGAGCACGAGTATTTTTTCCTTGTTCACAGGCTGGACATAAGTGATCTTTGGTGAAACGGAATCTTGGAAATCCATCGACAAGTTTATAACGAGCAAGGTCAGTCATGGTTCTGAAATTCAAGTGAGAAAGACGTTTGTGCCATAACCAAGATTTAGTTGACTCTGCTTTGGAGAGAAGACATATCGGAGATGTTGCAATCATATCTGACATTGATATTGTATAAAGATTGGAGCCGCGTGAGCCAGACATTAGATCGTTTCCTTGTAGGTCGCGAACAAAGCAAGTTTTCTCATGAAATGCAACTTCTAGATCCCCATCACAGAATTGACCAACAGAGAAAAGGTTGTGTCCAAGGCCTTCCACATAATAAACACGGCTTATTTCGATGTTCCCACTTACATAGTCACCATATCCCATGATAAGAGCGTAATGATCATTCCCGAATCTGACAGTTCCAATAAACTTTGAGACAAAGTTGTGTAGCAGTTTGAGATTGCCTGTCATATGTCGGGTGCATCCGCTATCAACAATCCAGAGAACGATCTGTACCACCTGCATCACCAGAAGAAGACACGGGTGGAACAGAAGTAAGGGTGGAACCCAAAGACAATGCGGGTTCCTGTTGGTTAGTAACACATGTAATTAACAATTTAGGAATCCATTTAAAATCTGGTTTGTATTGTAACCAACGTTGCCAGTTCCAACTAGTTTTTGCTTTCTTAATGTTAAATGCACTAGTAGTTGGCTCAGTCCTAGATTTGTTCTCGGCACCTATGGGGGTAACTGGGATATCATTAGAAACCGTAGAAGACGGCTTTCCTAAGTTAGACTTAGAGGCATTAGTGGGCCTAAAAGGAATGCGTGTCCTACGTTTCTTATGACGATTGAGAAGAGAATTAGCTAAACATTTTGTATGATCACCAGATGATACGCTTTTACGACAAAATACACAAGATGCATTAATATTCAAAACATTCAAAGGTTCATCATTCGTTACATTTAGATTTTGATTACAATTTGCCAGATTAGAATCTAAATCGGATGCAACATGAGTTTTATTCAAAGTCCTAAGTTGGTCTTCTACTTCCTGAGCTTCTAGGTGTCCTCTCTTACGTTGCAAGATCCTATTCTTCTTTTTACTTTTTCGCTTGGGTCTGCTAACGCTAGAAGTGGAGACTAGTCCTGTAGAAGTGGAGGTATCAACATTAGTGTTTTGAACAACGTTTCCTTTATCAGTTTTGTTTATTTGATACATTCCTGGTGCTATCACCGTGGTGTCAACCATTTTTCCTTTTTGAAGTAGCTTAACTTTCTCTTTCAAATCAATGATGATGTGATTTTTGTCCTGAATTTCAGACTCAAGTAAACCATTGCAATATTTGATGTCGTCGCGGTTTTGTTGCCATTCGGCGTTTTCAATTTTTAAATCCGCAATTTCTTTCTCGTATTTGAAACATCGACCTTTTAAGGACTCGTTGTTTTTGCAAATCTGACAAGAGTTTGAAACATTTTGACTTTGAAACTTCAATTCCCTTTCAAGACTTTTAGCTTGACACCATTCAAGCCTTTGATTGAGTTGACAAATTTCTTTTGAAAATTGTTTTGTCACATCATCATTTTTAATTCTCAACTTTTCATTTTCCAGTTTAAGTGTCTCAATTTCCTCATTCAACAAGATATTATCAACACAATGATCATGCTTAAGCAAAGAAGTACCAGAATTATAAAGATCATTCATGATAACAGACAAAATATCAGCACAGAGAACTTGTTCCAAGAGTCGATCGGCATCATTTTTGAAAACTTTAGTTTGTAGCTTTTGGACCAAAATCTCATTTTCAGCAGTATCAAAAACGTTTATCATATTTTTGACCTCCTTTTGAAGTTCCTGATCCCAACGTGTAGCACATAGACGAAGGTGTTGAACAATTGGTTTCATTTGTTTTTGAAAAATATCTCTCTTTTCTCGCTCGTAAGCGGATTGAAAAGTTTCAATTTTTATTTCTGAATTGCGTTCAATTGTTTCCTCCAAAATATCGATGTCTTCCATAAAGGTTTTGAAATAATTTAAGACACGACATTTTGGTAAACGTGTAAGTTCACCGGATGATGGTAAAGGACCATTTATTTGTGCTACAGGTGGGACAGGAGCTGCATTGTGAGATGAAACATAGGACTCTTCGATAAACCATGATTTCTCAGGTAATTCCTTTTGAGTGACAAAAGATTTTGAAAGTGGAGGAGCTTTTGAATAGTCATATGGTGTCCAATATTGAACTTGACTCATTTTAGATCGACTCTCGTCTTCAAGTTCTTCTTCCTCCTCAGTATCAAAAACAACAGCACGCACAACCGTATTATCAAGAAAATAATCCATACTGTAAATCTTTGGAATTTCTTTGAATGCCGTGTGTAGAAACATTGAATTGTAATCACCAAGTGCATAACCGCAATTGGGTTTCGGTTTTAAAGTAAATTTCTGAATTGTTGTGACAGAGTTCCCGTGTTTGTAAACAATGTGACGAAATTCTTTGAGTTGTTTTTCAAGTTCAACAATATCACCGAGTAAGTTGTCTATGTACTTCCTTTTCCGTATTTTATGTTCATGAAAATCTTTTTGACAACTTGACAATTTTGTTTCTGTTTTTGAAAGTTCAGCTTGAAGACATTCAACCTGTTTTTTCAATTCACCCTTCTCACTTTCAAGTTTCGAAATCAACTTTCCGTGTGACTCAATTAAATCTTGTATTTTGCGTTGAAGATCTTGTTCTTTGTTGTAAGAATCTTGAAAAGCTTTTTCAAAACTTTTAGTGTGTTTAATCTTTTCATCTTGATTTGAAAGCTGAATTTTATAACACTCAATGTCTCTTGCAAATGATGCATTTTGTTCTTTTAAAACTTTGTTTTTCTCGTTGCATTTGAGTATTTTCAATTGTTGAGCATCCAGTTGTTTAGATAACAATATGAGGTCAGGGTCTGGATCAAATGATGGTTCATGTTGTTCTAAATTATCATGTTCATCATTCTCAATTGGATCATCAAATGAAACAACTGTGTCATCATCAAATATGACAACTGTGCTTATTTGTTCATCTTTTTGAGAGGATGAAGATGATAAAGATGGAACAACTTGCGCCGTATCTGATTCAGAAGCAGAAGGTGAGACTATTTCATTAATAAAGCATGCATTAAGGTCATGTACCTGAGACAAGCCGTCAGTGTCATACACTGGACCTGAATCATTGAGCTTAAATTCCTGCATGTTGGCCATAAGCATCACAGCTGCATTAGCTTCCAGATCTTCCATGTCATCATCATTGTGTACATTTGCCATGAAGTTGTTGTCTTGTTCAGGGAAATGTCCATCCTTTTCATCTTGAAGAGCCATGAGTAATGCCTGCTTGTGAAACTTACTACCTCGAGTTCTCGGTTTGGGACATGCTGTAGCTATATGACCTTGTTCATTGCAATTGTAGCACCAAACTGCATTCCCTGAGCTGGAGTTTCTTGTAGCAACTGAATCAGACCTTTGTTGAGGAGATGCTGAGTTGTTTCTGAACCCGGTATTGTTATTAAACCTCTGACCATTCCCATAGTTTCCAGAAGAGCTTCCTGAACCAGATCGACCATAGCTACGATTCTGAATTTCCACTCTTCCATCATTAACAACAGCTTGATTTCTTGTGTTTGAAGATGAACGTTGACGGTTGTTTGTTTTGTTGGAGAATTTGCTGAATGCACGAGCAATAAGAGCAAGTCCCTGATTCAACGTATTAAAGTCATCATCGTCATCATCATTGGAGTTGGAGTAGTACACAGCATCATTGTTGTTTGACGGAACAAGTTGAGTAGAAGAATCTTGTGGAGATGAATCATAAGGGACCATTTGGTTCGAGGTGGAAGATTGTGGATAACTGAAGTAGTTCTGCTCTTGAACATATGCATGATTAGACATTGGTGGTGGAGCATAGGGAGATTGAGCTACGAGAGCCAAGGAATTTGGTGTTGATGTTGGTGTGTATCCTCCTCGTAGAGCTCGATCTTTTTCCACTTCAGGTTCATGGTGTTTCAGAAAATCATACAGCAACCCATATGGAGCATCATGAAGATTCTTCGTTTGACGAACAAATGTCACATATTTATGCCAATCAGGGCCAAGACTACCCACAAATTTGGAGTTCACAGCGATCCTTGGTACAGTGATTTTGTGACGTTCCAGATCATTAACCACATTTGTGAAACGATGATAGTATGATTCAAGTGACTCTCCAGGTTCAATAGTGATGTCAGTGTATTCCATGTAAAGCTTGGATTCCATGTCATCTTTGTTCAATTGAGTGCCTTCCATGAGGAGATGAACGTGTTCCCACATTGCTTTGGCCGTTTTCTGAGCATCGACACTGCGATAGATCGGATTGGGTATACCTTGAAGTATATAAGCCATTGCATACTGATCAGCTTCACGATGTAGTTTCTGTTCTTCAGTGAGTGCAGTTTCTGGAAGGGGTCTATCACCAGGAGGACGTGGAGGATCTGCATTTGGATCACCAGCTTCAAATCGTGTAGGCCACTCAAATGGTCCTTCAAGTATTACTTGTTTCAAGAATGGCCCATGAGGTTTCTTGAGTTCAAGAAATCGTAGGAATCGACTTGACCATTGCACATAATTACCAGGTGTAAGCATTGGAGGTGTTTCAAGTGATCCTGCCTCATGTCGGGATTGTTGAGTTGTAATAACTTCACACATTCTGTCAAACCAGTGAGGTTGTTTGGAGGAAAACTGAGTGGTTTGTTGTGGCACTTGATATGGTAGTTGTTGAGGAATGAGCTGTTGTTGCATCATAAGGTATTGTTGTTGTGGATTGTATTTAGGAGGTTGTTGATTCATCTGGTGCGGAAGGTAATGTTGTTGTTGATACTGCTGAGGTTGTTGTTGCTGAGATGTTTGTTGTTGAACATGAGGAAAGTAGTAATTAGGTGGCTGAGACATCTTCGAACACTTGTGTAGAAATGGATCTTGTAGAAAGTGTAGAATAAACCAGTTATCGAGAAACACAATTTCACTAAAGATTGCGATAAAGAGTTTTCGAAAACTTGGCAAATTATCGAAACTGTTAATGTTATCGAGAACCTTGGTGAAATTTTATCGAGAACCTTGGCAAACTTATCGAGAACCTTGGTGAAATTTTATCGAGAACCTGGTGAAATAATTTATCGAGAAGGAAGATCTCGATAAAAGATAAGTTTCTCGAAAAAATAGATTTCGATACTGAACCACTTTTCTCGATAAATTTCGAGAAATAGCGAAACTTGGTTTTCGAAATTATACAATTTCGAAAACTTTCCCAAAAGTCGAAGTACTTAACTTTCTTATACAAGAAAGAAAATACCGAGTTCACACAAACGAAGACGAGGGAGTGCACTTTTTAGAAGATCTCGATACTTAGTACTTATGAAGATCTCGATACTTAGTAGCTTTTGTATTTCAAAGAAAGCAATCCTTAAATTCGTTTTTCTTTCAAGATACTTGTACGTTTGTGAATAAAATGAGTAAATCTTAAGGAAAGTAGAAAACTTTATGAAAAATTTTAAACTTGAAAAAGATCTCGAAAAATAGTACAAGTAATGAGAAATCGAATTTTGTTGCAAAAGTTTGGAACTTTATGGTTTGTTTTGATTGTAAACACAAGTTTGTAAGCAAATATGTGAGAAAAACCAAGAAACAAAACAAAAGTTTCAAATTTAACAAAAAATTCGGTATGAAAAAAACGAATTTGAGAAGAAAAATCAATGAAAACAAAACTACACCTTCTTCCGGCGAATGATACCACTTGTTAGGTCACCATTTTGTAAACACAAGTATGATTATGTAAGAAATGAGATGAGAATGAGAGTGGGATGATTATGAGAAATTTGAGAAAATGAAATGCAAGAGTTTCCTTAATGTTTTCAAATAACCAACCAAGTATTACATAGACCTAAGCATACTATATATAGGGAAGGAGCTAGGGCAACACTCCCTCTCCTTCCTTTCTCCAAAACGTGTGGGCTTTTAAGGCCCATGGATCATAAAACTTAAGCCTAGTAAACTTGAGACATTACATAAGTGTAAGTAATAAATAACTAAAGCAACCTATTATTACAAATGACCGAGACTTGATAAAATAGTAAAACTATGGTTCCAACATATTGTCTTGCTACTGAAAATCTCGTGCTCCGCAAATGACTTGTTTACTTAAACATATTACTTTTGGCAGTGGGTTGTAAACACACAGGTTACAAGTCTCTTATGGCGAGACTTGTAACTGAGTGGATTTACGATGCCTTTGCTGGGAAATACTTGATTTCTGGAAACACTTGTTTACGGGAAATACTTGTTTACTTAAAACTATGAACTCACCAGCTTTATGCTGACGTTTTAGCATGTATTTTCAGGTTTTAAGCAATGGCACACTACAGGAGGTTTTGGCATGGCATGGCATGGTCATAGAAGACTCTGATATTCTTATGGGGACCGTTTTAAATTATTTTAAGGGCCTACTTTCGCACTAATTTTAAACAATGTAAATTCAATACTTTTAGTTAAACGATTTTATTCTAAATGATTGAAGTGAAAACCAATTTTGTACTTGTGCTGTAATACCAATTGAGTTACACCCCAGCTACATGTATGCTTCCGCTGGACCCGATTATGGGGGTGTGACAGATTGGTATCAGAGCTTTGGCTATAGCGAACTAAGTGTTTTTAAAACCTAGACTATAGCTACTTTTACGAAAACTTAACCCTATGACCGTCACGTGCCTGCCTGCCAAGCTGAAGCCTCATTGTGGTTAGTTGCTGACTTAGGTGATGAGATTTGTGTCTCATTATCTGATATACTATATTCATTTATTATAGTTGATTACTATAATTGTCTTTCATATAAGCATGTTCACGTATTATATATGTCACCGCATTATGTTTTCCTTGCATAGTTTCATCAATCGACCTCGAGTTTGGTCACTTGCTTTTGTCTTTCAGAACGTCTTGGTATTTGTGAAGGACATGGTATTAGTATAACTGAGCTGAGTATTTCAAAATTCATGGAACCTCGGTGGAATATAGACTGGTCATCTATATTCAACCCGGGATAGTGCGATATAGGCTGACCACCTATGTCTGACTCAGAAGTGAATTTTGCAACACTGAGAATGGTTATAATAAGATTATGTCTGGATTGAATCCCCTACTCAATTTCCAAATGTTTCATTCATGTGTGTGTATACTCTCATTGTTGGAACCTTCATACTTTTCATCACTTCGTAAACCACCGACTGGAAGCATGTCAGCTAGTCATTTTATTTCATGAACTTTCATATTTATGCACGATACACTCATATCACAGTATTTTCTTTTGTCACAATCTCATTTTGTTGCAGTTGTCACAGTCTCTTCCCTTCTCACCATCACTATCATTTCTTTTCCCCACCCCCATATATGCAAAGAATTAGCTAACACTCTATAGATTCCGATGTCACTCATCCCTCACTACTCCCTATATTGATAAGTGGATATTATCAATGACCTCCCTAGGAAATACTTTCCTTACCTTCTATGAGGATGATCCCTCGGTACCTTAAGATCATTCATAACTCAACAGAAATCTCAGGATATCACAAAACAATTCGAACCACTATCACTGGCCTGATCGCCAAAATTCTATCATCTAGAAAGTATTGGCTTGACTGAATTACATGATTCATTTAGATACGAGTGCTCACTAAGCAACACCATAGAGATAAATCCAACCTCTTAACCAAGACTATAAATTGAACATGACCTCACCAATAGACTTTATTCGAACATGTTAGACACCTATGCATTTGTGCAGACGTACATACCTGGCTATTTTATCCTCTTAATACTTTCATTTTTAAATGGATTTTCTCTAAACTACCGTTATATAAAACATATATCTTGTAAGAAATACTTTTCTGATGCACTTATTTTGACAAGCAAATTCCTTTTGGCTAATCTTTTATAAAACTACTCAATGTTACAAAATTTTAAACATCGATTTTTGGTAAACCATATTATCCACCTTATGTTGAAAATTTTCCTATATTGCATAACTACTAAATTTTGAAACATCAAGAAGGATGTTACCTAAAAAGCCGTTTGCTTAAACTTGTAGATTCATTTATTCGGGGAAGGTTTATGAACAAAACACAATCTCAAAACAAACTTTGAAGATCAATCACTATATTACCTCACTTATACCTTTAGGAGTTTGTGAGTTGATGACCTATAACTTGGGGAAAATCTTAGTAATGGAGACTAAGCACCGTAGGTGGAGAAAGACTCAATTCCTGACATCCTGCGGAGGATTACAACCTTATCCTAATCTATTATTTTCAACAATACCCTTTTACGGATTTAACCCTGTAAGTCTTTCAAAACAAGATTCATGATACCCATTTCAATTATTCCTAATAAAGGAATTTGATTCACCTCAACTCCTAGCGATTTCATTAAGATCTCTTTGGAACCACACCACCTATCATCTGTAGACCAATGGTCAGAATTTGAGATTGATTCAAACCTAGGGAGATATGCCCAAATCGGGTGTGATTGACACTAGAAATGGTTGGATTAACCATTTGCCATAAATCAAATTCAGTTGCAACCATAGTTATCACACGAGCTTAGAGACTACACCATTCGAAGCACTCTATGGTCGAAGTGTCAACATCCATTGATGGATCAAAACTTGGAAAAGCCCAACTCACTAGTCCCGTAAGCATTCATGAAATAACCAGGAATTTCCTACAAATCAAGAATCAATTACAAGTTCGATAAGCGGTAAACCACTAGAATTTCAAGTTCGTAGCATGATTATGTTGAAAGTTCTGCCTAGGAAAGGCATAATACCATTCAGAAAACTTCATAAAGTTAAACCCGATATACACTGAACCATTTACGATTTCTGACAGAGTAGGCCTAGTGGCCGTCAGACTTGAACCTTGTTAGAGCTCAGTAGCTTACACGATTATATCATCATATTTTAACCAATACCACTCTAGAGACCAACACAAACTGAACTTCGGGACGAAGTTCCTTTTAAGGGGGTGAGACTGTAACAACCCGCATTTTCAGGACATTTCTCCTATTCACTATTCATCATTTACTATTCACCCGTCACTATTCATCATTTTACTATTCATCATTTTCGGAGTCAGTTTGTGATTCCGAGAAGTGTTTCAAAATTTTACTATTCATATGACACTATTCATTTCCGGAAGGAAATCACTATTCACGATTGCCGTTCATTTCATCGTAAACTGAGTTTACGAGTCTTCAAATTCGCGTAACCAATGTGGTTTCGCTGTGAATTCATGCATCATTCATTAATGACACGTCATATAGACTGGAGTAGTCTACATATCCTCGGTTATATCATCATCACATTTTAGGCCCTACACGGATATGCATTATTTCTATATACGTATGCTTAATTTGTAATTAACGTTACCACTCAGTTTTTACTACGAACGTATACCCAATACTCCCGACTACGATCCTAACATATTTTCATACTTATTATAATGATATAAAAATTATATTATTAATTTACCCGGTGTTTTGAAATCAATTACTATATTTCACGGTCGGAGCTTATAACTCTGTCGGTTTGCGAAATTTCAACACGATAATTATTTTAACACCCGATTATCATCAGGAATAATATTTTACAATTTTTACAACTTCGTCATATTTTATTTTAACTCGTCACGATTTATTTTTAGCAAACTCGGTACCCGGTAACACCTAAACTACACAAAAACTAACTAATACTTTCACCTAGTAGACAAGAGTATTAATTAGTCCCAACTTTCCCACCTATCCCCCCTTTTCACGCCACAATGCTCCCCCTAGCCCCTAAAACATGGATCTTGTCTTTCCTACTACTAGATATTTACCTATATACTTCATTTCATCAAAATTCTTCACTTACACATCAAACAACTACCAAAAACTCTCTCATCTTCTTCCTTCTTCATATGATTCGGCCATCAACAACAAACAAAGAAGAGATCATAAATTTTTCAAGATCCAAGTGTTTAACAAGTCATAATACTAATCTAGTTAAGGTTTTGAAATAAAAACCTCAAGATTAACTAAGTTTTCAGCACCATCTTTCAATAATCACTCAAGTAAGTTACTAATAATCTTTCCTACTCTTTTAAACATCTATTTTATGTATTTTCAAGATATATTGGTAAAACATGCAAGTATGTAAGATCCATACCACTTATTACTCATTTTGTTTTTATAAACATAGATCTACAATTTTTACTAGCAATCTCATTAGATCCACTAAGATTGGTGATGTCTAGGAACTCATGACACCCTAAGAAGGTGTATGGTAGGATTGGGTATTTGTGGAGTTGATTTGAAGTAGATTGGTTAAGTCTTGAACAAGTTACAAACTAGAAAAGTTGATTTTTACAACTATATAAAAGCTACTGTCCATTTTTGTAAAACGTGGGAAACTCAGGGTCTAGGGTGTAATTTTGGACCAAAGATTTAGAAAATACATTCCGAGACGAAACTATGGCCGAAAACGGGGATAAAAACGAGTTAATAACGAAGGAGATATGTTTTTCCGAATATTAACAACGAAAAATACTTTCAAATATAGGTTCTGTCCCAAATCGCCAATTTCAGAAAACTCAGGGGTTTCCGGGTAACATTGGGTTAGATATTCAGAAAATACTTTCAAAAACGAAACCGTGGCCGCTTGAATCACTAAAATCCGAGTTACGACGAAAAAGATATGCTATTTTCAATTTTAACGACGAAAACTATTTTCTGAAAAATAGCTTGCTGTTGAACAGTTTTCATGGACTGTTTCGAGACGTAAAACTTGATCTAGCCGTCCCGACTTATCAAAAATATATTAGTACGTTGTCCCACGATTCCGGGGATATAAAGAACGTAGAAAATGAGCTTATAACGAAATAGATACAAGCATTTGAACTTAGACGATTTTTACAAATTTCTATCAGCTTTTCTATTATTATTTTGCCGCAAAACTGTCTTTGCGAGACACCACTTTCTTGGCTGTTTTTCTTCATGATCGGATCAATTTGAGTCCGAGCCGTAGTTTTATGAAATCAAGATCTTCCAACAAGCTTTTCAAATCAATTGGCCGTTCGTCGAATAGACTTATAACGAATAAACTACGACCTCATCTATATACCCGATAAACTATATATGTTTTGACAGCTTTTACTATAATGAAATTTTCTAAGTATTGAACATAATACTTTCAAGTAACAACAATAAGAGTCGATTTTCTCATCGATCGAGACCCGTATCGCCAAAAGTTAAATGACACGACTTCAAGATATTGTTACAAGGTTTTAAAAAACGCCGAGTTTCATCACTAACCCTTAACGTACAACATTTCGCGACTTGTTTTGCGAGGCCATTTTGGGCATATTTTCAAGTAATGAAAATGTTATTTTTGCGACAAAAACCTTATATTTTCCGATAGAACACCAAACAAGGATCGTGGAGTACCGTTTCAACCTATTTCCATGAAAAGTGGCTATTAACCTAACGAGACGTCAAAAACGTATTTGTCGACGATAAACGTTATTTTCAAAACTAATGAGTGGTATCGATAACATACGTATTTGCATGTGTAGCGTCATTTCATTTCTTACATTAGATCATATCATTCATATTAGGTTGCGGTTAGAGATCGTGCCTCATTTCTGTGTATTCATTGCTGTCATCGTAATTATTGCACCAGGTGAGTTCATAACCCCTACTTTTACTTGTTTCACAACTGTTTTGGGGGAAGATACATGCTCCTTACTATTTAAATTCAATGCTTGTTTTACTTGAACGCGATTCATTTTCTCAAACATTACTGGATGGTTGAAATACTTGATTGATTACTTGAATACATTATGAATTACTTATTCCATCCTTGATTTTTTTCTTATGAACACAAGTTCTTGCTTTTGCGGACATAAATATAAAACTGTTACTTTGCCTGAGTTACCTATTACTGCCACTGAAGTCCCCTTTATCATGAACCGTTAATTACATGCGTGTGAGCGCGAATGCTGTGGATAGATCTATTTGGGTTGACACCCCGTCCGAGTTGGTCACGCCAACCTGTCAAATGGACGCATATCATTCGGATTACTTCCGAGTGTCTGGCAAGCACTTAATTGGGGCATTTTATGCTTGATTGCATACGATTACGTCGAGCTTTGGGGTCATGAGCTTAGGCACTGTATACCTTATTTTTAGCTGTGACATTGTATTTGTTATATTGTCTTGCTACTGAAAATCTCGTGCTCCGCAAATGACTTGTTTACTTAAACATATTACTTTTGGCAGTGGGTTGTAAACACACTGGTTACAAGTCTCTTATGGCGGGACTTGTAACTGAGTGGATTTACGATGCCTTTGCTGGGAAATACTTGATTTCTGGAAACACTTGTTTACGGGAAATACTTGTTTACTTAAAACTATGAACTCACCAGCTTTATGCTGACGTTTTAAGCAATGGCACACTACAGGAGGTTTTGGCAGGGCATGGCATGGTCATAGAAGACTCTGATATTCTTATGGGGACCGTTTTAAATTATTTTAAGGGCCTACTTCCGCACTAATTTTAAACAATGTAAATTCAATACTTTTAGTTAAACGATTTTATTCTAAATGATTGAAGTGAAAACCGATTTTGTACTTGTGCTGTAATACCAATTGAGTTACACCCCAGCTACATGTATGCTTCCGCTGGACCCGATTCTGGGGGTGTGACACCCAGTTACATTCACAATTATAAGCTCTGTTTCTTCATTCGAAAATTTCAAACGTGCTCTCAATCTGATGGTTAATATATATCATAGGCGGACCTGCAAAGCATGCATGTTAATTAGTAAATTAAATACATTAATAAAATAATTGATTCATCGTAAAAAATAATGAATATGGAACATGCACATATACCTTTCCCGTCATCATAAACTCTAGTATTGCCTATATTCATCGAGAACTTATTACAATTCTTAGCAGATTTAATGTAATCAAGCAAATTTTCCGCCATTATACCCATTACTAAACATGTAAGTTTCATGCCCCTGAAAAATAATAGAGACATGTAGTTTGTTAATGTTAAATTTTAACATAGTGTGCTTATAAGGCATGCTTATAGAGTTATGTATGAAAAGGAAAATACTGTATTGTATAATTACAATGTATCCTTAAGTTTGAGAGGTAACATCTTCGTTTAACATCCATAAACTTCGTAGTCTCTAAGTTCACATTCCCAACTAAAAATATCTCCTTCAATATCTAAAACACATGCAGCATTAATATTAAAAGATTTATGACAATCGGCAAATTAAAATATCGGCATAATATAAAACTGAATATGTTGAAAAACATACGAACAAGAATTTCTATATCTAGATTCAATGATATTATATCACATAACTTGGTCAATTCAAATCCAATTTTATTAACATCGGCATTAAACGTATTTGATCGACATGTAGTTGCAAATCCATCATAGCTTATCTTGTATGGATATTTCGGGTATTTGTAACTCGTGTTATTAGGAATAACACTAAAATTTCATAAAAGAACCACCATGTCATCTTTGAAATAACTTTGAAGAAACATTAATCGACAATTATTTACGATAACATGAATCTTGTCACCCTGAAAAATTATAATGATATATAAGACAATTTGATTAAAATACGTATCTTAAAAGGAAAAAAAATTAACGGACAAAAATCTAAAAGCCTTTTCATCTACGACAATCATCTCAAAGTGTCTATGAGTTTGTGGCATTTTTGCTTCCCTGTAACACCAAGCTCTCAGTACTTTAACTATAATAGTGCAGGGATTTAGCTCCGGTGTTAACTGACTAATATAAGTCTTTTGTGTTGTCATGGCAGTTTGTATATCCGATGCAAAGATTTGTGAATTAGGGTTATGAACGTTTTTTGTTCGGAGAGTATATATACATTATTTAACATAATACAACGTTTTTTGCTCATATTATTTTTGTGGCATTTTATTTTGAATTCAAGGTATTATTTTTTTGCTCAGCACGTAAACTATATATATATATACACACATATATATGTGTGTGTGTGTATATATATATATATATATATATATATATATATATATATATATATATATATATATACATAAATGTATATACATATACGTATATATGCGTATATATATTTATACATATATGTGTATATACACATACACACACACACACACACACACACACACACACACACACATATATATATATATATATATATATATATATATATATATATATATATATATATATATATATATATATAATCCGGTTCCATTGAGAAGACTTTTAGATTGAGAAGATTGAGAAGAGATCTTGTCCATCCAATTTGATTCATTTAATTAATTATTTAAATTAATGATAAGGGTAAATAGGTAATTGAATCAATGCATTTAGAGAACAAAATATCCCTAATTTGGGAATAACCAAATCGTATCAGAGAGATTTTTTTATGCATGATTTCAGTTTCTATAAAATTTGGTACATATTATAATTTTCACTGATTTAATTCTCTAAAACATTCGTATCTTTTTTTTGAAGATGAATCGAAAATCAAAACAACTACTACAGAAAACTCGGAGTAACAAAGGTTAGAATTATGAATCATGGAATCAAGTATCAGGTATCAGTTATATAATTGTTTGAATTAGTTATATATACTTGTTACCGTGTTTATACTAGTATGTGAATCAGTTATATACCTGTTTGTGAATCAATAATCATTTTATTAGTCCATGAGTTCTCTATGACAGCATGTTTGCATGGCCAACTAGTATTTTTAATTCATGTTGTATGAAACCTGATGTATTTATGAATCATTGTATGAAACTTTATTTGTGAATCAATGATGAGCTATATATAACTTATGTCATGAAATAAAAGGATCAAGTATCAGTTATATATTTGTATGAATCGTTGTTTATACTGAATCATGTGGTATGAAAGTTGTATGAATCATTGTTTATACTTATATATTGAATCAATGATCAGTTATATCTTATGTTATTAAAAAAAGAATCAAGTATCAGTTATATATTTGTATGCATCATTGTTTATATTGAATCATGTAGTATGAAACTGATGTATTTATGAATCATTGTTTATACTTATTTGTGAATCAATGATCAGTTATATATAACTTATGTCATTAAAAACAAGAATCAAGTATCAGTTATATATTTGTATGAATCATTGTTTATACTGAATCATGTGGTATGAAAGTTTTATGAATTATTGTTTATACTTATATATTGAATCAATGATCAGTTATATCTTATTTCATTAAAAAAAGAATCAAGTATCAGTTATATATTTGTATGAATCATTGTTTATACTGAATCATGTTGTATGAAACTGATGTATTTATGAATCATTGTTTATACTTATTTGTATAAACAATGATTCATCATGTTGTATGAAACCTTATGTATTTATGAATCATTGTATGAAACCTTATTTGTGAATCATTGTTATAAAAAGAATCAAGTATCTATTATATATTTGTATTAATCATTGTTTATACTGAATCATGTGGTATGAAAGTTGCATGACCAGATGTTCAATATTTGTAAATTTGATACTTATTATGGATATATGCAGAAAAACTAGTGAAGGGCATATCAACACTCAAGAGATCAGAAAAACAAGACTATCCTAGTGATTCCGATGATGATTTTGTGAAGTCGCCAACACGACCTAAATTGATAAGCCGTAAAAGAAAAGCGAGTGTGAATAAAAATGAATCGAAAAAGAAACAAAAAGTTGATAATGATATAGAGAGTGCAAAAAAGTATGGAAAGAAAGGGAAAACATATCTACCTGTGAATAGGCGGCATCCACCAAAATGTTTAATTGATTCGATTAAAAAATTTACAGATGCGCAATGGGAAAGGGCAAAGAATATGGGATTCGAACATGTGTTGTCTTTTAAAATAGAAAAGATTCCAAAAAAAACTTGGTTATTGGCTATTAACCAATTATGACCCTGAAACTAGTAGCTTAAATATTAATGGCAGGTCATTATTGATAACAAGGGAGGTGATTCATGATGTCTATGGGGTTCCGATGGGAGAAGTGCCTATTCAAAGTTTTAAGAAATCTAAAAATCTTGACAACGTTATTGAAGAGTGGAAGAGACAATTTGTCATCAAACAAAATGGTAGAATAATGGTAAGTGATGTGATACCAAAAATGTTAGAAGATAAAGAAGGAGGAAGAAAGTTTCAGTTGAACTTCCTTGTGTTGTTTGTTACAGTAATGATTGAGAATATTAGTAATGGTCCAATAAACCAAAAGTTTCTCGCAAACATTGAAGCAGATGTGGTTATTCATAACCTTGATTGGTGTACTTACACTTTAGATTGCTTGAATAAAAGTAGAAAGGCATGGAACAGGTTGGACCCATCGAACTTCTACACTGGTCCATTATTGTTCTTAGTGGTATGATCGATTCATTTTTTACAGTAATCAAAATTATTGAACCAATCATAGTATTTGAGACTATATTAAGTAGTGTCATTTTCTGAATCATTAATGTTTGCAATTGTTTTTAACAATGACGCAGGTTTTTTACATGAAGTCTACAATGTTAAAAGGTCAAGACAAACTTTGTGGAACAATTCCGAGCATGAATGGTTGGACAACAAAACAACTAAAAGACAGGCAAAGTAAAGAAGTTAAAAATGGTTGGTTCGGAAAAGTGACATTTGCACATGACGTTCAATTTGTCGATGATGTTGGATATGTTGAAGCTACCCCTGTAGCCGTTGGAAATACCATAACTAAAGCACTTTCCATTGGGACATGTAAGGAAAGGATACGTGAATAAAAATCCGACATGATAGTTATGATTCAAAACAAAAATACATACCGAGATGGGTACTACGACGAGCACAATGACTATTCTATGCAAGAATATCGTGATATGTTTGAAGATGATGAATGGGGTAATGAAGAGCCAAATGATTGTGGTGATGAAGAGATGAGTCTCGAGGTAATATTTTTTCAATTGAATCATGAATCATTATCGATGTTTAATAACGTAATAATATTTTATCAAATGAAAATCATGCAGGATATTGTTAATGAGGTTGTTAGCCTTAAAAGTAATGTTATATTCGGGAATAGCATCTCCTTCTATGTACAAGGACTAGTTTAGACAATAGTGCTAAGTTAGGCTTGTATTCTTGTATAAATACCCCTCCTAGTCTCAACTAGAAGGGTTGGATGTCTCATTGTATTTCAAGGTGTGTGTGTTTTCCTTCTTTCTCTCTCTAGAAAACACACACATCTTCCCCTTTCTTGAAGCTAATAATATACCATGTTTACTCTTTATTTCGAGCATCCCCGACCTCCCGAAGGTGTTTCTTGGTCATAACAAGTGGCATCAGAGCTAACCGGGGGCGAATCGTGGTGTTTTTGGGTGAAAAATCATGTTTTTGGGTGAAATATCTCGGATCTCGTTACTGTTCATCAGATTTTTTTTTCGAGTTAGAAAAAATTTTTTCGAGTTAGGAAAATTTTTTCGAGTTTGAAAAATTGTTTCGAGTTAGAAAATAATTTTATCGAGTTTGGATTTGAGGTGTTTATCGAGTTAGGTAGCAATTCTTGTCGAGTTAAGAAAAATTTTTCGAGTTAGGAAAAATTCCTATCGAGTTAGGAAATTGTTACCGAGTTTGGGAAATTGTTACCGAGTTTGGGAAAGGCTTATCGAGTTAGGACTTTTGCCGAGTTAGGCTGAATCAACCTTATCGTTCATCGAGTACGGTTCTTTGTGGCTAATACCTAAACGAAACTCTGCCAAATTTTTCTGAGCTTATCGAGTTACAAAAGATCTTATCGAGTTTCAAGATCTTACCGAGTTACAATATGGTTATCGAGTTAGAAGGGTTACCGAGTTAGGGAGGTTATCGAGTTAGCAAGGTTACCGAGTTAGGAATCTTTACCGAGTTACAAAGGTTACCGAGTTAGGGACATTCTGAAAAGTTTGCGAGTTTGGGAGCTTTATCGAGTTACAAGAATGTTTCCGAGTTACAAAGATTATCGAGTTAGGAGCTTTATCGAGTTACATGGTTTATCGAGTTAGAAAAAAAAAAAGTTTTTTGGCGGGAAAATTTGAGTAAAATTTATTTTTGCGAGGAGACTAAACGACCAATTTTTACGCGAGATTCAAATTTTGGTATAACGTTGAAAATTTTGGCCCGAAATTCAAATTTTTAGGCCAAAATTCAAATTTTTTCGGTGAAATTTTGCGTAAAAATTTTTAATACTCAAATTTTTCAGGTAACCTTTGTATTGTATTTCATAGTGATTTCCAAATTATGTGCAAGAAAATTTTCCAATTTTATTTTTGGAGGGAAAATACGAAATCACTACGAATCACCCGAAATAGAATTTCTAGCTTCGCCAAAAACACACAACGTTTTGCTTAAACGATCCTGATCAAGAATCACAATCAAATGACAACGGCTAGTATCAGATATTTGTGAATATGGGGATAATTCGTTATTATCTATTCAGGTTTGAAGTAACATTTTACGGGCATGTACTTATTTCATATTCTTTCTTTCTTCACTTCCGCGAAGATGACTTGTTTGGGCATATATTAATGGTGACGAAGACTTGGATTATCTAGTTTTCATAGGTCAAGGGGTGGATGGATGAAGACCTAGATAACTATCACTTAAAGGAGTTACGTTGTAGTGCTCAGTGTCTCACGTAGTTGAGGATTATTCAAGATGGATTGTGCTTATTACACTTTTTTAGGGGTATATGGTACACCGTTCTTAGTCACAAGGATAGTACAAGCTTAAGTCACAAGTCTGAGGGATTTTACTTCATCCTCAAGTTCGTCATATCGGGTTATCTTCATATGGGGTTACTACAAGAGCCATTGTTGATTCAGAGGTTGATAAAGAGTAAGACAATTTCAAATGGTATTGTTAGTAGATTGGGTCTATCGACATCTTCTCACGGGCTTATGTGATTAATGATAAAGTGCTTTCAGTTAATACTTCATGTACACAATATTATGCTGATTCCGATTAGATCGCAATCATCAGAGGAGAGAAATGTGTACATCGAGGACGCACAGCAAGTTCACGTGATCGGGCTTAATGATTTATGAAATGATTTGTGTCGGAGATTGGTTGATTCTATATCCTTATCCTCTCAACTTTTTCTACGTACTTCTACCTTATCCACCTTCACCAATTTCGGGCAACAAATTCAAGATGATCGGTGTTTCAACATGTTACTTTGGTGTTATCATTTCATGTGTACGTTATGGACTGATTTGCTTTATGCAAGATAACTGGAATGCATTTAGTGAGATGAAGATGTTGATATTCAGTTCCCCCAAATGGACAATCTTGAAGAAGGTCGAGTCTACAATCTGTTCTACATTTTCCGCTGCGTGTTTGAAGACTAAAGACGGTTTGCATTTAAGTATCAAAAGACTTCTTCAGTTTCAGGGCATTCATCAGAAAGGTTGTCAGTTTGGGGGAGAGCACTAATTAGGGGAAAGTGTCAAGCCAGATTTAATCCCTAATTAGATTTGCTCATACTGTTCTTCTGCAAGTAAAGAGATGGCTGCTGAGGAAGATTTAGGAAGCTGAATGAAGGAATGAAGTTTGAAGACCACTCTCAAGAGCTGCTGCGCTTATGTTTTGTATTCAATTTTACTTGTAGGGAACGTTGTAAGCTATTCCCATATAACATCACTTTGGGGAGAGATTGTTAGCCTTAAAAGTAATGTTATATTCGGGAATAGCATCTCCTTCTATGTACAAGGACTAGTTTAGACAATAGTGCTAAGTTAGGCTTGTATTCTTGTATAAATACCCCTCCTAGTCTCAACTAGAAGGGTTGGATGTCTCATTGTATTTCAAGGTGTGTGTGTTTTCCTTCTTTCTCTCTCTAGAAAACACACACATCTTCCCCTTTCTTGAAGCTAATAATATACCATGTTTACTCTTTATTTCGAGCATCCCCGACCTCCTGAAGGTGTTTCTTGGTCATAACAGAGGTGAATAGGAACTTTTCAGTCATTGCAAACGCAAAGACGTTAATAAATGAGAACATTTGGAAGGGACTTGATATGTTCCCGAATAATAAGGATCTCCTCACATTGGCACAAGAACGTGATGTAATGTTTGGTGTATCTTTTTCAGGAAACTCACATGATTTTTTGTTTCATCAAGATGATAATGCATTATAGTGATTCAAAAACTAAAACAGGTGAAGTCACTCCCGAAATGGTTCAGGACGTTGTTTGAAAATTGGACGCAAGTAAGTTTAAACCATTTCAAAACTCATTAGAATCACATAAGAATGCAGAACCTGGGAAAGTTGATAATAAAGGTGATGGTAAAAAACCGGTAGATGATGGAATTTCTAAGATTAGTAGTGGGCCTCGATCATTGAATGAAATAGTTTTTTGAAAAAATAAGGGCGAAAAGGGAAGTAAAGATACCTAGTTCACTCAAATCACCCTACATAAATCGGATTGTGGATTGTAAAAGACGACTTCAGTTAGATGAGAAAAAGGTTTCGAATTGGTTATTTGCATGTACCGAAGATGAAAAGTAAGTATTTTAATAAATATATTTTTTATTTCTTTTTAATGATTGGTGGAACAATAATAGTAACGCTTTGAACAATATATTGACAGTGAAATAATATTTGAAGCACATGGGCAATTGATTGGATACAAGGGTATCATGGAGAGCCTAAGGCCTGGCTCAAAAATTCATGCTAGTGTGGTTGATATTTGGGTAGCAATTCAAAACGATTTGGAAAAAAAACGTTCTACTGGTGCACGTTCGAAGGGTCTTTGTACATTCTGACATCATGGTAGCAGTACTCATTCTTTTTTTTTAACTCGAATTTCTAAATATAGGTGGATTAGTATTAAACGACTAATCATTTTTTTATCATATTGAATTGGTAACATGCTGTTAGAAGCTTATTTGCCTAAACAATAAGTTTTTGTGATCGTTTATGAGCTCTAGGATGTTAAGCCTTTGATCTAGGAATTTTGGCTATTACGAGCACAATGATAATATTGACGGAATATTCTATGAAGGAAACAATATTATCACAACAAGGTTTTTCTAACTTCTTCGTTTGTTATTCCAACTAGCCCTAATGCTATGTGATCAATTATAGCACGGTTTACAATCTAACAGGGATCAAAGATCCTTGAAGCTAAACAAACCTAACAACAACAGACCCCTTGTCTGATGTTCCCACACACACTCTTCTAAGTGCTTTACATTTTAACACACTTGGGGTTATTGTAATTTGCAAGTACGAAGCACTTTGGTGATGTTCACTTTTTTTTACTGTGAAGCATGCTTTATCTAAAGGGTGTGATCTCTTTTTTATAGAACAAAGGAGATCATTACAAAATTGATAAGCTTTGTCATCTACTATCTAGCTTATGACTAGGATGTCAGTCAACACGTATCAATGTTTAAAACTCATTTAGAGTGTTCAGTTTGATGACTGATGAAAGATATTATTTAGAGGATATACTTGACTTTTATGCATATAATATCTTCTTTCATCCTTATCCATTCAGTAGTATGACTCACTGATCAACAGCAGTTTCATTTGTACTAGCAGCAGAATCCATCAGCAGAATTGCACTAGCAGCGTTCATCAGCAGAAATGAATCATCAGCAGAATCCATCAGCAGAATTGCATCATCAGCAGAAACATACTTAGCGTATATTGCTTATCGTTTCAGTATTCTTCATGTTTCATTCTTCTTGTTTCTGATCATCAAATCTATGGAATATTTAATTCCTAAGAATCTTCCCCTATTTGATGATTACAAAACAAAAACATTCTTGTACGAATTTCCCTAGACGAAGTAGAAAAATTGAGATAACTAAATCTCACCATGAATGAAACTATAGTGTCTTCCCCTTAATTTGATGCTGAAGTGAAAGAAACCAACCTTGCGTCTTATATCTTGTACTAAATCTGACTTCAAACGTATACCCATCCTTGATGTATAGGGAGACCGCAATCTCATGACAATAAACTCATCTTCTATGAGACACTGAGCACTACAATGTAACTCCTTTAAGTGTTTGTCATTTCGTAGTTACTTGAACGAACGAACAAGTTATCTTTAAAGTGTACACATCACCTTAAGATATGATAAGAACACAACCTTGAAAAATTTTACTTCATTTTTACATAAGGAACAAATAACTTTCTTCACCAAAAATAACTTGATAAATAAGCCTTTTTATCTTTTAAGAACCAACTCTCTTCATTGTGTGATTCTTCCCCTTTGTGTGTGTAAACCAAGAAAGAAAACCAAAAATTCGACCATACCTCAACTGTTTCTGCAGTAGTTTTCAACGATGCATATCTTTCCATCTGAAGCTTAGATTGAAGATCCCTCCGGTGAGAATCTACCTTGATATCCCAAGAACCTTCAACAAAAATTTTAGCCCAATCTAACGGTTAACGAAGGAGCTATAGCCTTTGTAAAACTGCTCTTCAGAAAGTTGTGAAAAATTAAGCAAAAACAAATTTTTCTTCTTTCTTTATTTCTCTTTAACAAAAACCTTTTCTTTTCCTAGATCCAGAGCCCCCTCGCTCTGATACCAACTGTGAAAAGCTTATTTTAAATATCCTAAACAATAAGCTTTTGTGATCTTTTATGGGATCTAGGATGTTAAGCCTTTGATATAGGAATTTGGCTATTACGAGCACAATGATAATATTGACGGAATATTCTATGAAAGAAATAATATTATCACAACAAGGTTTTTCTAACTTCTCCGTTTGTTATTCCAACTAGCCCCAATGCTATGTGATCAAGTATAGCACGATTTACAATCTAACATGGATCAAAGATCCTTGAGGCTAAACAAACCTAACAACAACAGACCCCTTGTCTGATGTTCCCACACACACTCTTCTAAGAGCTTTACATTTTAACACACTTGGTGTTGTTGTAATTTGTAAGTACGTAGCACTTTGGTGATGTTCACTTTGTTTCACTGTGAAGCATGCTTTATCTAAAGGGTGTGATCTCCTTTTTATAGAACAAAGGAGATCATTACAAAATTGATAAGCTTTATCATCTACTATCTAGCTTATTACTAGGATGTCAGTCGACACGTATCAATGTTTACAACTCATTTAGAGTGTACAATTTAGTGACTGATGAAAGATATTATTTAGAGGATATACTTGACTTTTATGCACATAATATATTCTTTCATCCTTATCCATTCAGTAGTATGACTCATTGATCAGCAGCAGTTTCATTTGTACTAGCAGCAGAATCCATCAGCAGAATTGCACTAGCAGCATTCATCAGCAGAAATGCATCATCAGCAGAATCCATCAGCAGAATTGCATCATCAGCAGAAACATAGTTAGCGTATTTTGCTTATCATTTCAGTATTCTTCATGTTTCATTCTTCTTGTTTCTGATCATCAAATCTATGGAATATTTAGTTCCTAAGAATCTTCCCCTATTTGATGATTACAAAACAAAAACATTCTTGTACGAATTTCCCTAGATGAAGTAGGGAAATTGAGATAACTAAATCTCACCATGAATGAAACTATACTGTCTTCCCCATAATTTATGCTATCCACCACATCTCTTCCCCTTTTTGTTATCAACAAATAGAGAATATTACAAATATGATCTTTACAGCTACGAACTAATACTACATATCCAATCTATCCTTCTATTATCTCAAATTACCCTCCATTAAGTTTTCCGCACTAAAAATGAACTTGAGATAGTAAAAATCTAAACCATCAGTAGCAATACTAATCAACAGTAGTAAGAATCAATAACTTTCCCTGTGGTGATGCATATATATAATAAATGGTTGAACACTTGAACATTTAAGCTTCCCCTGAAACCCATATGTTAACCATTTGAATCTCCATTTCTGTAGGCTTTTATGACTGATGAAGAAAAACAAATCATTACTAACTTGATGCTGAAGTAAAAGAAACCAACCTTGTGTCTTATATCTTGTACTAAATCTGACTTCGAACGTATACCCATCCTTGATGTATAGGGAGACCGCAATCTCATGACAATAAACTCATCTTCTATGAGACAATGAGCACTACAATGTAACTCATTTAAGTGTTTGTCATTTCGTAGTCACTTGAACGAACGAACAAGTTATCTTTAAAGTGTACACATCACCTTAAGATATGATAAGAACATAACCTTGAAAAATTTCACTTCATTTTTAAATAAGGAACAAATAAGTTTCTTCACCAAAAATAACAAGATAAACAAGCCTTTTTATCTTTTAAGAACCAACTCTCTTCTTTGTGTGATTCTTCTCCTTTGTGTGTGTAAACCAAGAAAGAAAACCAAAAATTCGACCATACCTCAACTGTTTCTGCAGCAGTTTTCAACGATGCATATCTTACCATCTGAAGCTTAGATTGAAGATCCCTCCAGTGAGAATCTACCTTGATATGCTAAGAACCTTCAACAAAAATTTTAGCCCAATCCAACGGTTAACGAAGGAGCTATAGCCTTTGTTAAACTGCTCTTCAGAAAGTTGCAAAAAATTAAGCAAAAACGAAATTTTCTTCTTTCTTTATCTCTTTTTAACAAAAACCTTTTCTTTTCCTAGATCCAGAGCCCCCTTGATCTGATACCAACTGTTAGAAGCTTATATGTACCTAAACAATAAGTTTTGGTGATCGTTTATGAGCTCTAGGATGTTAAGCCTTTGATCTAGGAATTTTGGCTATTACGAGCACAATGATAATATTGACGGAATATTCTATGAAAGAAACAATATTATCACAACAAGGTTTTTCTAACTTCTTCGTTTGTTATTCCAACTAGCCCCAATGCTATGTGATCAATTATAGCACGGTTTACAATCTAACAGGGATCAAAGATCCTTGAGGCTAAACGAACCTAACAACAACAGACCCCTTGTCTGATGTTCCCACACACACTCTTCTAAGTGCTTTACATTTTAACAGACTTGGTGTTGTTGTAATTTGTAAGTACGAAGCACTTTGGTGATGTTCATTTTTTTTTACTGTGAAGCATGCTTTATCTAAAGGGTGTGATCTCCTTTTTATAGAATAAAGGAGATCATTACAAAATTGATAAGCTTTGTCATCTACTATCTAGCTTATGACTAGGATGTCTGTCAAAACGTATCAATGTTTACAACTCATTTAGAGTGTTCTATTTGATGACTGATGAAAGATATTATTTAGAGGATATACTTGACTTTTATGCACATAATATCTTCTTTCATCCTTATCCATTCAGTAGTATGACTCACTGATTAGCAGCAGTTTCATTTGTACTAGCAGCAGAATCCATCAGCAGAATTGCACTAGCAGCATTCATCAGCAGAAATGCATCATCAGCAGAATCCGTCAGCAGAATTGCATCATCAGCAGAAACATACTTAGCGTATTTTGCTTATCATTTCAGTATTCTTCATATTTTATTCTTCTTGTTTCTGATCATCAAATGTATGGAATATTTAATTCCTAACACATGCTGTTTGTATAATTAATAGGGTGAGGTCATGATGGATAAAAAAATGTCGAATGCTCGTAAGTGCGATTTATTTGACACAAACTTGAAGGCTTGTTTGAAGCTTTACGACCATGAGAAATTGAAGAACATCGAGTTGGTATGGAATCATGCATATATATGCTTAAAATATTAATGATTCATAATATGTTGTAATGTAATCACTCCTGTTTTTAACAGGTTTGTTTTCCAATCGTTCAATCCGGCCACTTCTACTACATCACGTTCGACTTAATGAAGGAGCAGGTTCATGTTATTGACAACTTGGCAATTTGTCCGGGATACGAAGAATTGCCTGAGAAATTGGTACGTGTATACATTGTTTGGTTAATAATAAATATGAACCGTAAAAAATAATAACTGAATCAAACGGTTTAATTGTTTACTTGTATGCTTGATAATGAATAGATTAGTAAGTTTTCCGGATACTTGGGTAAAATAAGCACAAAGCTGTTGCCATTGGGAGAGTTAAGCCCGTCCGATTAGAGTTTAGCTGGCAAACTAGATACAATTGTGTCGATTGTATGGTATTCTTGATGAGGCATATGGAGATATACAAAGGCTTGAACAAAATGGAAGATGGTTTAGCTCTAGAGGGGGTTGCTCAACAAGAGCAGTTGAATGAGCTAAGAAGAAAATATGCCACAAAAATTCTGCTAGCAGATATCAACAAACGCAAAGAAGTGTTGACGAGGAAAGTCAACATATTTGATAAACTTGGAAAAGAAGATAAAATTATCTTGAAACAACGTGGGTTGGTGTTAAGAGAATCAAGAGTTGCTAGTTTTGGGTAGAATGATTTGTTGATTTAAAACCTGTTTCACATACTCATGTTTTTTTAGTCAAGTTCTTAGGATTTTTTTAATTGTCTCATTGGTTCTTTTTTTTAATGGATGCTGCCTAGAATATTGAATAAATGAACTTGATGTTATTAAAATTATAGAATTTTGTTTGATCATGTTTGACTATAACAGTTTTAAAATATTGAATGATTCCTGATACACTGAATCATTAAGTATTTATGTGGATTGTTTGGTTTTACATTTGTGATTGTTTGATTATAGCAGTGCACCAAGTGCACCAAGAAAAACCATCTAAAAAGTGGTGTTTGGCTATAGCTTTTTTAAACCAAAGTGGTTTATTGCTATTGCATTTTGGGACATTTTGAGATGGTTTTTGGTGTTGTACTTTGAGATGGTTTTTGTTGCTGCACTTTGGTACTAAAATCAGCGACGAAACACCACTTTGAGATGGTTTTTACTTTGGTTCATGGCTGCTGCAAAAGTCAGCAACCAAGCACTAATTTGATAAGATTTTTGTTGTTGTACTCTGGTTCAAAAATCAGCAGCCAAACACCACTTAGAGATGGTTTTGTTGCTGCACTTTGGTTCAAAAATCAGCATCCAAATGCCACTTTTAGATAGTTTTTGTTGTTGCACTTTGACATGGCTTTTGTTGCTCACTTTCAACTCGATTCCCTATGGTACACAATGATTCATAAATACAACTTTATTCCATACTAGCTCAATTCATTATGATACATAATGATTCACACATTGGATAGCATTGATATTTTGATAAAACAATTTGACCCGTTACCAAATCTTACCTATTATTGGTTTTGGCAATAAAACCACTCAAAGTGGTGTTTAATTGCTGGATTTTAAACCAAAATGCAGCATTAAAAACCATCTCAAAGTGGAGTTTGGCCGCTGATTTTTGCAGCTAAAATGAACAACAATAACAAACCCAAAACCATAATTCTTATCAGGTCTTGTTCCTGGATCAGAAGTATCAGGTCTTTCACTCCCAAGGAGTTGACACATACTTGGCAACTTAACTAATTATGAAACTTTAATCAAACTTTGACCCGTAGCCTTGTATAACCGTTATTGTGATACAACACTTTGCTACACCAATTCAATATAAACACTAAAGAAAGTACCTTGTAAAACAGTTAACACATTGGATAGCATTGATATTGTGATAAAACAATTTGACCCGTTACCAAATCTTACCCATTATTGGTGTTTGGCATAAGTCCAGAATACTAGTCAGAACAGCCCAAATACCGCTGTTTAAACCAAATTTAAAGCATTAATATTGTGATTCAACAAATTATTAATGTATACAACATGTAAAAAAACATCAATACCTTAAGAAATAGTCATAATGCTACTGATTGAGAATAACAAACAAAATTGATAAAACACAATTTAAATTAAAATTTAGTCTGTTGAACCAAATACCACACGTTTCTCATTTTCTTCCCTTTTGCTTTTGTGCTTCAAGTTCCTTCAGTTGATCTTCCTTCTTCTTCGGACAATTACGACTATCACGATCTGCCACATATTCTTCACAGTAGCTGCATCGCCTCCCATTTGGTTTTTGAGATTTGGCAATTGCCTGGTCTTTTAAACTGATCAACCTTTTCTTACCTCGTATTCCACCTTTATTACCGCATATATTTATATTACCACAGATTTTTTCCTCGGGTTGTGGTTGTGTTACACCAAGTATTGTCGCGATAACTTCCTTATTCTTCATTGGAAGTTGATATGGCATATCAATAAATACTTGTTCTATAAGCTCTTTTTGCTTATCTCGAAAGACTGCTAGCTTAGAAGGATCATTCACCAAACGATCAACAGCTGATTCAAGGAAAAAAACTGACTCGCGTATAAGTGTTTGAATCTCTTCTTTGTTTTCAGAAATGTCATATCGGCTAAAACTGCTCGCATAAGATGGAGGGGGAACCACGTCCTTTGTCCAGCGCCTTAGAATGTATCGTTTCGGATACTCTTTAATCTTGCGCATACATAGGACATAGAAACAATGGCGACACAAAAACCCCTCCAACTCAAAAAGCTTACAACTGCACGTAAGAATAACCTCTAACTTAACAAAATCAACTTGAAAAAACAGTAACAATTCTAAAATAGTAAATGCACAATAATTGAATCTTGACATCGTCATCCCTAACAAAGAATTGTAAAATAGTAAATGCATAAAACAGTATATGCATAACAATTGAATCTTGAAAAACAGTAAGAGTTCTAAAACATTACCTGAAATTGACCTTGAAACTTGACATCGTCATCTACATCCCTAATAAAGTATCTCTTACCCCCTTCAATGTCAATCACATTATACGACATGCAAAATAGCATTGATTTCAAAATTTAGGACTGAATAACCTTAAAAGCTGCAGCCGTAAACATTTCAGCCGCTTCTTTCTCGAAAAGAAAACTTGTTCTGAGTTGAGGTACCTTGTACCGTGAATCATGATCATTGTTTCTTTGGATGTTTCTTTGGGCATCCATAGCAGTATCAAAGTGGTTTATGAACTCAACAAGATATAAATCAGTGTTCGTCAAAAGCCCAAAGAAATAATTTTCTCCTTCACAGCGAGATGTCGTTTGCATAAGTGCAGCCAACAGTAAGTCACGAAAATAAGCAGGTATCCATTTGTCACAGATATTGTACATATCAGATAGCCATTTGTGTTCTTGCTGGCCATACTCATTCATAAGTGAAGCCCACTTAAGCTCAAACTGCTCCGGCGTTAATGTTTTGCTCCAAACAATGCCATTGATACGTTGTAAAAACTCGGAATTCATTAATGTTGAACCAAACTGAACATGAAACAAAAAAAAGAGAGTAAGGGTAAAAGTAGTTTTGAATCATACGAATATAATGTGAATCATACCTTGTCTCCAAACTTGTCTGTGATATGCCACATACACAACCGTTGCTTTGCGGTTGTGAAAACTTTTGGAATTGCTATTTTAATTGATGGATCTTGGTCGGTTACCAATAATTTAGGTTCGTGGGACATTGTTTTCTTAAAACATTGAAGCAACCACTCATATGATTCTACAGTTTCATTAGATAGTAAACCGTCACCAAATGTTACACATCGTTTATGGTTATCGATTCCAGTAAACGGAACAAAGATCATAAAATACCTGTACCAAATCAAACATATGATACTTATAAGTCAATTACAACAAGGAGATTAATTTTATGAAGCATAAAATAATTGGGAACAAATGTCTTACTTGTTGGTGCGAAAAGTAGCATCGAATCCTACAATATCTCCAAACGCAATATAATTACGTTTTGCAGTCTTGTCAGCCCAAAATAACCCACTCAACTTTTTATCCTCCCCTTGCATAAATTCAAATATAAAGTCTGGCAACAACTCTTTGTCTTTTCTCCAACTTCTCAATCGCCATATGGGCATCCCTCTCCCCGATAAATAAGTCTACGTCCCTTTTATAATTTTTAGAATCAGTTTCAGTGGCACCAACTTTGTCAAAGCTACCGCGGGCCTGTTTCAAAAACTTGAAACCTTTACGCGGACCCATATTTAAATTCCCTACGTCTATTAAAGTTTGTTTTTGACAAAAATTAAGATGCCTTTGAGAATTGAGAAAATGTGAATCATCCTTATGAACCATACTGTGGTTATGCTCTTCCTCAAATTCAACAACTTCATACTTCTTCTTTTTATGATTCAATTGTAAAATAACACGGGCTTCACAACCGGTTCGTTTTGATGTGGTTACATGTTGTCCAGTTGGTTCTATCAAAGTATTAGCATATGTCTTTGTGTTTTGACCTTCCTTACTACACAAGAAATATTTTCGTGTAATCACTCCATTCTTACCTTTATTTTCGGTTGACTTACGAGGTTCAAATCCAGTTTTTCTGGCATAGTTGCTGTAGAAT